>CM066737.1:18303635-20907385 GCA_033961575.1 Aselliscus stoliczkanus
CTTTGGTCAACGATAACCAGAGCTGAGACAATTCTGAATTGGGCTTTTGACAGCAGAGCAGTTTGAGTCATGCATTAATTTTTGTAAATCAATGGATTACAGATTCAGAAGAAATGGTGGGGGAGGGAACAGACTTTAAAACTTGATAAACACAGGGGCCACCATGGATGCCCCAGGACACAGAGACTTGATCAAAAACATGATTACAGGCACATCTCAGGCTGACTGTCCTGTCCTGATTGCTGCTGCTGGTGTTGGTGAATTTGAAGTAGATATCTCTAGGAATGGGCAGACCCATGAGCACACCCTTCTGGCTTACACACTGCATGTGAAATAATTAACTGTTGATGTTAACAAAATGGATTCCACTGAGCCGTCTTACAGCCAGAAGAGATACGGGCAAAATGTTAAGGAAGGCAGCACCTACATTAAAAAAACTGGTCACAGGGGGCTGGCCGAGTGGTGCGGTGGTTGGGCACTGGCTTGGGAAGCCAGCGGCCCTGGTTCGGGTCCCACATATGAGGGCCAGGGACACTGCCCTAAACAAAACATAACAAAACAAAAACAAACTTGATAAACACAGATGTGTGAGGGAAATGTTTCCACAATGTGTATTCTTTCATCCTCTGTGATATGGGGCTTGTTAACATCCTTTTCATACTGAAAGGAAATATAACATGCACTCTACAGCTTCTATCTGTCAAGTTTGATTATGCCAATTTATCACAATTATTGCTTTATTTTTAATCAGAGTAAGGACACTAATTTAGTTTCCTGCTCTTTTGTCTAGAGGACTTTATGTCTAGAAAACTTGTGAAGAGACTGTTCAAAGGTGATTTAAAGTGTTCATCATGTTTTGTAAAAAAGTGCTAGAAGGTTGCTCCAGTCAATAAGCTTATTAATTTTACATTAAGAATTTGTTAAGGGGAATGGGATGTTTGAGTAAATCAAAAACTCAGTAACCATGGCTCTCCTTCCATGTTTGGAAATACATCATTACAGGATTTGATGCATAATAAGAAAGTCACAAAGCTTGATATTTCACCATTCTTTGGATTTGTGATCTGAAAGGGGGGAAATGGCAGCACCATAAATCTTTTAAAGTATCTTTTAAGCCTGAGCTCATCAAGAGTGGACTTTTTTTAGGGCCCACATAGGAGGGCAAGTGACACTGCCCTCTGAAAACAAAACAAAACAAAACAAAACAAAACAAAAAGGTGGACTTTTTTAGAAAAGGTAAATGAAATAGGTCCTGATCCTGAGGAGAGCCTGAGCTCGAAGCAGATTTAGAAAAATTTAATCGGCATTTATACAAATATGAGGAAAAGCAGAGCAAAAAGCTAGGCCCATTGGAAATTTACATGTAATTCTCAAGACCACATGTAAGAAACAGGATGAATAGCTACTGAAAGAACAGGCAGGAATGAAAGACCCTTAGCAACATCCTGACTTCCATTCTGCCTCATCCCCACCAGCTAAATCAGCTTAAATCCACCTGCAGAGGGAGCCAGGCTCCACCCACACATTCTAAGATGGGGTCTGACCCTGAACAACAGGGGACCCTCAGGAGCTCCTGCAGTAGAGAGCAGCTGAAGCTGGCACCCACTTCCAAGTCTCTCTGTCTCAGTTCTTTAACCTGGAAAATAGTACTAACGGTAATCCCCTCCTTATTAGGATTATCTTAAATATTAACTGAGTTAAGCCACCTAAAGAGCTTAGGACTGGGTGTGGCTCACAGCAAGTGCTTAATAAGTAATCACTCTTATTATTATCTTCTTCACTGCACAGATGAAGTTACTTTTCTAAAACCTCTATCCTGTGGTAGCACAAGGCAAAGACCCTATTATCAATATTATGATCCCTGGACTGATGTTATTTCCACTATGCAACTTCCACAGAGGTGATTTCAGAAGCAACAAAAGGTCCTACTTACACTTAACCATTTCCCCCAACAACTGAGTCACGGTGACTGACATCTCCATCGTTGATAATCCTTTTGAAGGGTTTTCTGGCAATACATAATTTGCTAAATGAAGTGAGTTTGTTTCTCAGAAGAGGGGACACATTAGAAAACTAGAAGCAGAAATGGGCTTCCTGTGATGACTGAACCATGATCAAACATCATCATTTTAAACCAAGTACGGGGCCTGAGTGAACAAGACACTGAGTAAGGTA
This sequence comes from Aselliscus stoliczkanus, assembly GCA_033961575.1. NCBI lineage: Eukaryota > Metazoa > Chordata > Mammalia > Chiroptera > Hipposideridae > Aselliscus > Aselliscus stoliczkanus. The sequence continues at coordinate 18,305,811 of CM066737.1, forward strand.
CAATTTCGAAGGAAAAGGAGAAGGGACAGGCTTTGAAGGGGTTGGCCAGAAGTGGGGCTGTTCAACTAGGGGAAAAGTACAACTGTCTTTCAAAAGAGTTGAGAGGAATTACTTCACAAACACTCTTAGGTTGCATCCCCTGAACCTGAGTCTTGACCTTAAATCTGATCATTTGTAATTTTCTAGAAGCATAAAGAAAAACCCACACCCAGAACTCAGAAATAGGTATATGTTGACAAGTTGATTTGTGTCAAATCAAACACTTGCTGAGCATTACTTCATGAAATGTAATGATAAAAATAATTTACAGCATAGCCCTGAGTTAGATAAAGAGGGGTTCAATCTATTAACTCTATAAAAATACCAAGAATGACTTTTTTTCTGAGGGCAGTGTCACTGGCCCTCCTATGTGGGACCCGAACCAGGGCTGCTGGCTTCCCAAGCCCGCGCTTAACCACCGTGCCACTCGGCCGGCCCCCCAGAATGACTTTTAAAAATCATACCTACAATTTTTTTCTTTGGAAAAAAAGGATAGCACATTAACTTCAAGCAGTGCTCAGGCTGCATATTTTATGAGGTTTATTTGTACCGCATATCTTTGATGGGCTCTATTTGTGACTGAAAGTACAAACATACTGATTAAAATCACTCTTTCTTGCATTTAGGAACAAAATTAATTATCTGCAAAAAGCAGAAAGGCTTAGATAGACTCTCAGTGAGTAAATGATAATAGACAGCACCCAAATATAATGACTCCGTTTCCTACCTTATCTGTTTTAGGCATTCCGAGTGGAATGTAAAAAGGAAAACTTAATTCACTTTCTGAATATTCTTCAGAAAAGATTTGAATTGGGTAATAAGAAGGCGGCAGAAACCCTTCCCCAGCCCCCGCCCCCACTAGGAAATATGAAAGCAGCTTTTATCGGTTGTGCAGTTCCCAAAAGGACATTTCTTTTGTCTCCTAGAGTCCACCATTGCTTTTTTAAAAAATTTATTTATTTTAATTAGATTCAGGTGTACAACACAGTGAAATAGTTATACTTTTACCCCACAAAGTGACAACCCCCCTAACCCAATTCTTCCTCCCAACTCCTCCCCCCATATCATATTATCTATTACAATTCCTTTGACTCCCTTCCACCATATAATCCACATCCCGTGACTATCTATATATTCAATTACAGTTGGCATGCAATATTATACAACATCAGCTTCAGGTGTACAGGGCAGTGATCAAGCCTCTATTCCATCCATGAAGTGGACTCCCCAACAAGAGCAACTGACACCCCACAAAATTTTTACAACATTATTATATTCCCCGAACTGTCTTTCATATCTCTGTGACAATACTGTAGTTACCTATTTATGCTGTCTAATCCCTTCCCCTTCTCCCTCATCCCAACCCCCCTCCCAACTAGCAACCCTGTTTTTCCTCTATAACTATGAGACTGTTTCTGTTTCCTTTGCTCATTCATTCAGTTTTTCAAATTCCACGTATAAGTGAGATCATATGGTATTTGTCTTTCTCCGACTGACTTATTTCACTTAACATATAGTCTCTAGGTCCATCCACATTGTTGCAAATGGTACAAGTTCATTCTTTATAGCAGAATAATACTCCATTGTATAAATGTACCACAGTTTCTGAATCCAGTCATCTACCGATGTGCATTTCAGTTGTTTCCAAGTCTTGGCTATTGTAAATAGCGCTGCAATAAACATAGGGATGCATATATTTTTTCAAATTAACGTCTTGGAATCTTCTGGGTACATATCCAAGAGTGGAATTGTTGGGTCATACAGCAGTTCCATTTCCACTTTTCTGAGATACCTCCACACTGATTTCCATATGGCTGCACCAATTTGCAGTCCCACCAACAGTGCACCAGGATTCCCTTTTCTCGACACCCTCGCCAGCACTTGTTGTTTGTTGATGATAGCCATTCTGACTGGAGTGAGGTGGTATCTCATTGTGGTTTTTATTTGCATTTCTCTCATGATTAGTGAGGTTGACCATTTTTTCATATGCCTGTTGGCTATCTGTCTGTCCTTTTTAGAGAAATGCCTCTTCATATCCTCTGCACATTTTTTAATTGGGTTGTTTTTTTGGTGTTGAGTTTCATGAGTGTTTTATAAATTTTGAATATCAACCCCTGATCAGATATATCATCGGCAAATATCTTCTCCCATTCAGTAGGCTGCCTTTTTGTTTTACTGATGATTTCCTTTGCTGTGAAAAAACTTTTAAGTTTGATGTAATCCCGTATGTTCATTTTTTCTTTTATTTCCCTTGCCTGAGGGGATATATCAGTAAAAATATTACTCAGGGTAATGTGTGCAAACTTACTCCCTATGTTTTCTTCTAGGAGTTTTATGGTTTCAGGTCTTACATTTAAGTCTTTAATCCATTTGGAGTTTGTTCTCGTATACGGTGTAAGTAGGTGGTCCATTTTCATTTTATTGCATGTGTCAGTCCAATTTTCCTAGAACCATTTATTAAATAGACTATCTTTACTCCAGTGTAAATTCTTGCTTCCATTGTCATAGATTAAATGACAGTATACAGATGGGTTTATTCCTGGGCTCTCTATTCTGTTCCATTGTTGTATGTGTCTGTTTTTATGCCAGTACCATACTGTTTTGATTACTGTAGCCCTGTAGTATGTTTTGATGTCAGGTAGTGTGATGCCTCCCACTTTGTTCTTATTTCTCAACATTGCCGTAGCTATTTGGGGTCTTTTGTGGCTCTATATAACTTTTAGGATTCTATGTTCTATTTCTGAGAAAAATGTCCTTGGTAGTTTGATTGGAATTACATTGAATCTATATATTGCTTTAGGTAGTATTGACTTTTTTTTTTTGAGGGCAGTGTCACTGGCCCCGACGTGTGGGACCCAAACCGGGGCCGCTGGTTTCCCAAGCCAGTGCTTAACCACCGCGCCACTTGGCCGGCCCAGTATTGACATTTTGACTATATTAATTCTTCCTATCCATGAGCATGGTATGTATTTCCATTTATTTGTGTCTTCTTTGATTTCTCTCTTCAGTGTCTCATAATTTTCTGGGTATAGGTCTTTTACTTCTTTAAATTGATTCCTAGATATTTTATTGTTTTTGAAGCAATTGTAAAATGATTGATTTCCTGATTTCCTCTTCTGATACTTTATTATTGGTGTATAGAACTGGAACTGATTTCTAAATATTAATTTTGTATCCTGCTACCTTACCAACAGCATTGCTTTTAATAGCTTTTGTTTTATTTTATACAGCAATTTATTTATTTATTTATTTAAGATTTTACTGGGGATTTGGGGGTGGGGAACAGTGTTGGGGAACCGGAGAAGGGGAACAGACAAGTTGCTGTCTTTTTGTTCTTTAGTCTACTTGTGCAGGATGTTGCTTCACTGGCCCATGTTGGTATCGTCATTGCACTCTTCCCGGATGAGGCAGATCGGTCACCGGCCTCTGGATGGTTGCTCACCGTGACTACTGGCAGCTCACGCTGGCTGCCAGCCACTCACGCTGGCGGCCGGCCACTCACTGTAGCCTATGGCAGCCCATTGCAGCAGGGGCTGCAGCCTATACTATTGGCGGGGACTCACAGCAGCCCAGCTCCAGGTGGAGCTGTTGTTCACCATCTTAGCTGAAGAGGGCAGTGTCACTGGCCCTCACATGTGGGATCTGAACTGGGGCCGCTGGCATCCCAAGTCAGCTCTTAACCAATGCGCCACTCGGCCGGCCCTATAGTAATTTATTTATTTATTTATTTATTTATTTATTTATTTATTTATTTAAGATTTTATTGGGGAATTGGGGGAGGGAAACAGTGTTGGGGAATCGGGGAAGGGGAATAGACAAGTTGCTGTCTTTTTGTTCTTCAGTCTAGTTGTGGAGGACCTTGCTTCACTGGCCCATGTTGGTATCGTCATTGCGCTCTTCCCGGATGAGGCAGATCGGTCGCCGGCCTCTGGATGGCCACTCACTGCAGCTATTGACAGTTCACGCTTGCTGCCGGCCACTCACTGGAGCCTCTGGCAGCCCACTTCAGCAGGGGCTGCAGCCTACACCGTTGCTAGGGCTTGCACAGCCCAGCTCCAGGTGGAGCTACTGTTAACTGTAGAGGGCAGTGTCACTGGCCCTCATAGGTTGGATCCAAACTGGGGCTGCTGGCATCCCAAAACCAGGTCTTAACCAATGCGCCACTAGGCCGGCCATATAGTAATTTATTTTAATGATATGGCTAATATTTATACATATGTTGTTTTTACCAGCTGTTTTATAATATGCTTATATGTTGTATTTGAAATGCTTTATACATTCCACAGTTTTTTATTTTATGAAATCTTTTTTTTCACAATGTTATTGAGATATATTTTTGGATTTCTCCAGTTCACCCATTTCAAATATACAATTTATTGATTTCTACAAAATTTACCAAGGTGTGTAACCATCACCACAAACCAGTTTTAGAACATTTTCATCACCTTGATAACATCCCTTATGGCCATTTCAGCATTGCTTTTGAGAAGTCTGATGCATTCTGGACGTCAAACCCCAAAGGGACACTTTTAAAGGACATTAACAAATCGGTTCTTTAACCAAAACAAAGGTTATTTCTCTTTCCCTATGAACACCCCCCTTCACATCCCCCACTTCCACAATATGGAAAGGAATGGTAAACTTTGAAACCTAGTACTCAGTATTAGCACTCAGAAAGTTGTGGCTGCTGTTAATTATGAAGTTTCTATTTCATCTTACAAAGACTGCAACACACTGAAAGAAATCTTCCCCAAATTTCATCATCTTGGTGTTTTGTGAAACTCTTTATTACAGCAAATGTTATAACTACACTCTCTCTTGAGGAAATTAGTGCACTGCAGTATAACTTCATTTAAAACTGCTTCTGTGATGTTCAAAATATGTTTTCAATCTTTCATGTAGGAGTGGGGGAACTGCTTTTTAAAAATAGTCCAAGTAGAAAGCATTTCCTGCCAGAGACCTGAGCAAGATAGCAAGATGCACAGGCGTAAGCAGTTGTTGAGCCAAGGTTACCTGTGGCGCTGTTGTGAGTGAATGATGTTGTACTACAGTTGCCAAGAGTAACCTTATTCTAACTGGGGAAAAATGAATCACAGAAGAATCACACTGTGTACATGACTCCATGTTTTCTGTGGCGTTTCAGGTTTTGCAATGCAGAGAGCAAGTATTTGGGCACTTTTCTGCCCTCACCAAGTAGGAGGCTGTTTTCACTGGGTGCTGTCATTCCCTGGCCGCCCAATATAAGAAAGGCACTTTCAGCTTCCTCACTGTCATCCTGGGAGCACATAGATTCTCAGTTCATTGGGAGGCCTTCATGGACTTTACCCATTTGGGAAGAGTATTCCTGAGTTTTCTAACCTTTCTGAATATACTCTAAGGACAAATGAGTCTTCCACATCATTCCCAGGAGACATGGAAAAGCATCTGCTTACTGCTCTGATTATCACGTGGTGCCTTAGAAGTGCAATAAAAGAGAAAATCCCACTTGGCCAGGCCACTTAGCAATACGAACCCCTGACCCCATAGCCAGAATAAGCAAGAAAGGAAATGATAGCTTTGAGACCAAAAGAGAGAACCATAGAGTAGTAGAAGGAGGCCCAAAGGAGCAGAGTTTGCTCCTAACTGGAGGTAACAGTCAGGTGCCCCTTTCATACTCTCTTTTTCAAGTATTCTCTGAAGAACTGAGAGAGCTGCTATAGTTCTGTCTTTGGATGTGCCTTCGGCTACTGTCCAACATGTGGCACATAGCCATGCCTGTTTGGCCGAGCAGTCCTGGCTGAGCTAAGTGTCTGCATTAATTTCAAATTTCCTTGCGTGATCCTCTAAAAGCATTGTGAACTTGAGAGGTTCTTGCAGCCATCCAACGTTGGGGGAATCATGTGTTGCAAGACAATTTTCCATGGGTCTCGTGTTTCTGCATGTCTTATAAACGGAGGCACTTTTTCCACAGACTATCTTTTTCAAGTATCTTTGTATAGTGAACAGCCTTAGAAAACAGAGGTAGCATCTCCCTTCAGAGAAAAGAGCAGGCAGGTTTATAATCCATTATAAAATATTTGAGTACCCTGAGCGTAAGGCTCCTCTCCAGTAATGCAACTCACTGAGTATGCAGGCATCATCTGGCCCTCTCTGCCTTACCCCATGGGAACTGGAGCTCATGGATCTGGCACCAATGCTGATAATCTGGCTATGGCTATTGCTGTGAGAAACAAACTGGCCTTCATCTCTGAGCCAGTCATCTCATGTCTTTATCCAGCATCCATGTAACTGTGCTCAGCTAACTTGTTAGCTTGCAATTAGGGTAAAAAATCGGAGCCCTTTCACAGCTCTTAAAGACATGTTCCAGTCATGTCAATCCATACACCACAGAAAGGAGAAAACGCTTCTTTCTAACGATACAGAACATAAAACAACTGGTAATCACTGCCATTTCTTGCAAGGGCAGAGGCAAGTAATTCTAGATTCTGAAGAGCCCACCTAATTTCCTAACATGACTCATAATATATATAATTTCAGGATGAAGCATTAAAGCTTCCCTTGTGTGACCACTGCTTGAAACTTGCTCTGAAGTTAAACATTTAGTGCATAAAAGGAAGGGTCAATTTTTTCATTTGTATTCTTCTCTTCAATAAATAGGTAATCTGTGTTTAAAAACTACGTATTGTCCCTAAAGGGAAGCTATTTTCATTGTGAGTGAGAAAAGGATGGCAGCCTATAAACATTTTTGCCCGGAAAGATATAGACCTCATACAAATAAAGTTGCTTACCACAGTTCTAGATGCTGACCTGCAGACACTAATTAGGTAGTGAACCATTTACTTGTTTTTATCACTTTAAAATCACTTGGTACTGAAAACAGCTTGTATGAATTCAGACAAGGTGTCTCTATCTGAGACTAAAAAATGAAAATCCAAACTGATAGCATGAGGAGGATAACACTGACATTCTGACACCTGAGAAATAACCTCAGCCTTCAAGAGCGGAGAGGAAGGTAAGGCTAATCTTCGAAATTCTGATGAATTATAGTCACTCACACAGACAGCAAAATACAAGAATTTGATAGAGTCAATTATTATTGAGGATCAACAGAGAATCTTCCCCAGAGCTTCCTAGCACCAACTTCCATGTAGATATATTCAGAAAGTCTAGCAAAGGAAATGGATGTATGTACTTGGATACCAGAGTATGTTATGTTCTCAGTAGGCAATGTTACTACTAAGGAAACACCATAATGTAGTGCTGGATGTACTGTTAAGGTCCAGGATCAAAGGCAAATGCACTAAAATCTATCTGCTGGTTCAGCGGGCACACTCCAAACATTACAACTGGAAGATAGCCTATTCCTCACCACTGGCATTGCTCATACAGATTCTAGGCAACGCCATTTCACTGTGTCGCTTGTCCCTGGGTCTTCCATCCCCTACACAAACATTCCTTTTTCCCCTAGAAATTATTCTGTGCCTTTAAGGGTTATGAAGACTAAAAATCTCATACCTTTTAGTACTTCATTGGGAAATATTATATAGCGAAAGTCTCCAAGGAGGGAGAATGAATTCAAAAACTGATTGTGCAGCTGGAAAAACAGTACAGAGTAATACAGGATATTAAATAAGATAATCAAAACCTACTTAGTCCGTGTTTGGGAATGAAGATTCTGATGAAGGGAGATAGGAACTATTTGAGAGAGCAATATAGAGGAATGGTTAAAAGCATGAGCTTTGGAGTCAGACATATCTGGCTTTGAATCTTAGCGCTGCTACCTGCAAGCCAAGTGACTCCTGAGAGCAGTGACAGGCTCATGGTCATCTTTCCAGCCACTGCCTGCGACCCCCGTGTATATCAGTATGTTTCCACAATTAGATGCTCAATAAATGTTTCCTGAAATTCATCTTATCTCAGATAATACTAAAATAAAGATCACAATGAAGAAAGAAAAGGAGAAATAGTGGTGGTACAAAAGGTTGCAATTGTGCACAACATTGAATGAAGCATATAATGAGCAGAGGTAATGAAACTGTGGGAGAGGAAGCACTAATGCTGAGAAATCCTGAGATGAATCATAAAGGAAGTACATAAGTAGAAAATGGAAAAATAAAAGTGCAAACAGCCACGTGATGATATGTGAGCAACTATCTTGGGGGGTAAGGAAAGTAAATGAAATCATCATAGAAAGTTTTGGGAAACTTTCTGGGAGAGCAATAAACATCCACTATGCTGATTATTACTCATTTAAATAGGAGATGAGTTTTAATGTGAAATGTACAATGGCTATGTATATAATCCATACACAGGTGTATGTTATTATTATACCATACACAGGTATATATTATGTATTAATATATATATATATTAATGACAATCAAAATGGTTTCAGCAAAAAAACTCCATTTTAAAAAGAAAGTTGTATATAGCATTCAACAATTTGGGTGTAGTGTAACAACAATGTTGAAAATGTATGTATTGAAAACTGAACATATTTATATTGGCTTCAAGTATAAAGTACAGAATTCAATAATGTACTGGTAGATTTAGCATTGATATTCTCACCCAAATACTATTAAAGACCTACTTGATACTTTGATACTTACTTGGGGCCAATATATTTAGCCTAGTTCACAAATATAGCTGTAGAATCAAGATGCATCTATTTTCAGTCCCATGATTAATATTTTCTTGGGCTTTCCTGTATAAATTTTCTCTCTCCTTCCCTTATTCTTCTCTCTATTCTCTTTCTCTTTCTCTCTGTCTCTTTGTCTCTCTCTCTCTCTCCTTCCCTCCCTCCCTCCCTTTATCTCTCTCTCTCTCTCTCTCTCTCTCTCACACACACACACACACACACACACACACACACTCATGAACACACGCACATAATTTTCATACACTATTTTTATTCATTTCTTTGGACTAAAATAACATTAAACATCTTGGCACTTAAAAATAAGTTTAAGAAGGGCTGGCCGAGTGGCGCCGTGGTTAAGCGCTGGCTTGGGACGCCAGCGGCCCGGGGTTCAGTCCCACATGTGAGGGCCAGTGACACTGCCCTCAAAAAAAAAAAAAGTTTAAGAAAAACTCATTGTCAATTTGGAATTCAAAAAAATGTAATAGAAAGAGTACTGGACTGGAGCTTGTGAGCACCTGCCATTTGCCTCAAACTCTGGCCAGGTCCTTTGAACCTATCCTTTTATTTAATCCCATAAAGTAACCCCATTTTATAGATGAGGAATCTGAGCTTTGCCATTAGCTATCATTCACTTCCAACCTCTGGGCTTTACCTTATCTTCCAAACAATGTGACTGGATTTGCTCCCAAGAGAATATCAGAATCAACTGGGGAACTTTTTAAATGACAAATTCCGGGGCTTCTCCACAGATCTATGGTATCAAAATCCTCAGGGATGGACTCCAGGAATCTGTTTAACAAGTTCCCCAGGTGATTGCGATAGTAAACCAAGTTTGGGAACTGGATGCTTACCACCTCCAGGAGTGCTGCCAGGGACAACACCCCAACATTCACTCGCATGCCTTCACTGGGTAATCTGAAGAACTGAAACCTATCTTAGGGAAAACTAAAGCACTAACAAGCCATACTTATAAAAATTTAACAGTGCCTCTCCATTCACTTAGAAGGCCAAAGTGTCCTGGGATACATGGTAGCCCTGGGACAAAATCCTGTACGGCAGACTTCATGGTGCAGCTTAGAGCTAACTAAAAATGCTATCTCCACAGAGCTCAGGAAAAGCATATTTTCAAAGATATCCCTCACTACAACCTCAAGTAGGACTGACTGGCAGGGCTTTACATTTTATCACAACAGAAACACGAGGGTGTTAGAGCAAAATCTCATTAATGCTTTAGTTTTAAATCGACATTTGCTTTGCGGCATTGTGTGGGTTTGTTAACATGAATAGAGTTCTGCACTCTATCCAGCCCTCACTTCCTCTCACCCCGCCCCCCGTAAATGGTCCAGTCTCTTTCTGGCCCATACAGAGTATGGGCTGGGTCACACCTGGTCAATGACTCTCCCACCTTCACCATTTGGTATATATTATTTAGAGCTGGTGATCATAAAACAGTAACAAGGCAGAGTGTACATATGCTTTCTGTTCTAGTTCATGCATTCCCAGGGGAAGGCAGACTTCACGCTCTCATAACCAGCTGGAAGCTGGGAGCAATCAGGTCTTTAATGGCCAAAACAGAAAGGGACTGCATCACTGAGCACCTCTTGACAGCCAAGGCCTTTCTTCCTGAATGATAATGACATGAAATGTACTCCTTCTATGTGTCTGCGCATGTGCGCGCCCACACTCAAACACATGTGCACCTAAAATATAGCAGGTTTGGCACCCTGAAATAGCTCTTCAATTTAAGTTCATGATGTCTTTGCAAAATCCTAATGGAGCTTTTAGAGTGAAAGTCTGGGAGGGTCTAATGGGAGACAGACGGAGATGGTGGAAAGAGAGCTTGCTAGATTGTAGCAGCAGAAGACCTTGGATTCTACCTCTGGTTCTTCCATTAATCATTAACTTGGGGCAAGCCTCCCTGGGCTTCATTTCTTCATTTATAAACCAATGGGATTGGACTAGCTCATCTTTCATGGCCCTTCCAGCATTCACATTATAGTGAAATGTTCACTATGGTGAAATTTATTCAGTTGCAACTAGACTGACCTTTTCAAGACTCAAGAACTATGTGTTTGGGCAATTTTGAATACCTAGCACCTGGCAAAGTGCCATGCATAAAGCAGATGCTTAATAAAATTTACTAAATAAACCTTTATGTCTAGAGCCCAATCAAAACCGTGTCCTTAATCCCTTATCAGCTCCCTACCCTATTTGTTGTGTTTAAAAGCACTATAGGAGAGGGCTGGCCGAGTGGCACAGTGGTTAAGCACTGGCTTGGGAAGCCAGTGGCCCTGGTTCGGGTCCCACATATGAGGGCCAGTGATACTGCCCTCAAAAAAAAAAAATAAAGCACTATAGGAGAATATAGGTTTTCAAGATCAATTATGTTGCTCTCAAGAGACCAACACCAGAGGCAACCTTTAAGCACTCCCATACCCTGTCTTCAATGTTGTTTCCTAATTTTCCCCCTTATCGAAGACCTTTTCACACCCCTGTCACCCTTGCTTTGTGTCTGATGCATAGTGAGCCCTCAATCAATATAAGGTTAATGAACATATGAAAGCACTGACTTTTCATTTTTCTAGTTCTGTGAGATTTACTTTTGCATAAGGCCTCAGAATCTGGCATCAAATTATAAAGCAGTCAAGGGAATAATTAGCCATCGAAGAACACTGTCGTTAGAAGGGACATTTCTGTTCATTTTGCTATAAAATATTTTCTCAGCAAATGGGTTTTAAATGGCTAAAATTGTGAATGGGGCAATTGGAGCAGCTCCATAAGTAGCCATGCTGTGGGTTGCATCATTTCTGTCCTCCTTCCTGGTTTAATTCACCAGAGAAACCAATTACCCCTATCGTTTTGTACTTCCAGAATTTAGAGACAAGGCTAAATGGCCCAATCTGCCATCCATATTCTGGGTAAGCAATGGTTCAGAGTACATAGCAATTGCACTGTTCAGAAGCTAAGAGCATGAGTCAACCAAGCCAACCATATCTGGGTATAAATCCCAGTTTCTCCCACCTGCACTTAACTAGCTTCGAGATCTTGGGGAAGGTATTTAACCTCTCTAAGCTTCACTTCCTCCTGTGTAAAATAGGGACAATATTAGGGCCTACCTCATAGATTACTGTGAAATAATAGTATGCAAACTGGCCAGCAGAGCACCTGAAATGTAGTAGGAGCCCAACAATGGTAGTGGATTAGATGATTGTGCCACCTCCTTCTACAAAGCTGGCAGCATTCAGGAATCAATCACCACCACCTAGTGAAATCTGCCTGGCAGGTCTTGGCTGTATGTTCTGCTCTACATTGAAAAATGAGTGCCACCTATGGTTCAGAATGTATGCACTCAAGCTTTGCAGGTATAATAACTAACAATGTTGGACTGAAACCAAGCAAACTGCTGCCTCACTTACAGAACTGCTCTACCCCCATCACAGATCCCATCAGGCTGACTCATATAATCAAAGCTGTGAGAAACAATTGTTGGGAAATATGCATGTTTTGCCTTGCTTATGTTCTTGTGTAGGTTTAATTAGTGGGTTCTAGCTGGGTCTCCTGCATTTATAGTCACTACTAAAATAGTAATGTGATATATATGATGAAGAGCATGAGAATGAAATCAGAATCAGAAAAATTAGTGATAAACTAATTAAAGGTAGAGATGATCAATTTCTGAACCATGGACCTTCCACTGACTGACTATAGCTGGGTGCCTTTGGGCAAGTTACAGTTTCACTGAGCTTCAGTTTCCTCATTTATAAAATGGAGATAATAACTCCTACTTCACAGGGTTGTCATGAGGATTATGACAACTAACAAGAATGGTAACAGTAGCTAAAATTTACTGAAGACTTTCCATGTACCAGGCACATGCTAAGTTCTTTAACATACGTCATTCCTTATGAAGAAGATATTCTTTTTATCTCTATTTTATAAATCAGAAAGGCGAAGGTCATAAAGATGAAACGATTCACCCAAGGTCTCACAGCAAGCAAGTGGGTGAAGCTTAAATTCAAAGCCAGGAATCATGACTCCATAGCCTGTGGTCTTAATGTGCTGCCTAACTCTGTGAGTCCCTCTATCATCCATTCCCACCCTCTGATCTTTTTCTCACTTCTCTCCATCAGCACCTGCTACTGGCCAGGCTGCCCCATCTCAATAGGATCCAGTTCCTATGAAAACTGCAGACTGGTACTTACAGTGGTGGTCAGCTTTCCTCCATTCTTCTGGACATATTGGATGGAATCGTGGATCGTCAAAAAGAGACCAAGCAGTACATTCTCCATGTCGTAGATTCTGTACATGCCATTCACCAGCTCTTCAAGAGACAGAATGTATTCTCTCCAGTACTTGTCAATCTCCACCACACCTGCCATACAGCCTTGCATGACCACATTGCAGTAGCCACCACAAGGCTTAACCATCATGAGTCCCTGGCAGTAAGAGCAGTACCACATCCTGGTGAGCATTCGGCCACAGTCCTTACTGAACTTCAGGTGATCAGTTGTGTTGATCACTTCGATTCCAAGATTCAGGGCCTGGAGGAAGATCCTAGTAACTTGCAGTGACTTCGAAACCTGGGTCATAATAAGCTTGGGGAAATTCCCGAATACTTTCAGGTCACGTCTTGCACCTCGGAGACACTCATTGATGTCTAAGGCTGACTCAGGCAGGCCCGGGTTCATTAGCTGGGTATAAATGACTGGAAACAGGCTATCAAATAGTTCATTGACCATGTCATCGACGTTGATGTCAGAACCCAGGATGTATAGAGACACATCGGTGAAAAATTCACTCACAAACTCGAAAGCTTGTGGGGTCAGGCTCGGATAGTTGTTTTTGAACATGGCATTGGTGTAGTTTTTGGCATGGCGAACGACAATTTCAAAGGCCTCTGTAAAATAAGAGATAGAGAAATCCTTAAAATTAAAGCATGAAAATCCAGGATGTAATTGAATTTGAGATTTCTCTATTGCTGTGATGATTAAGGTCCCATTTGCCTTAAATAATTGAATCACATTCATTTCTGGCTCTGCCTCTACTCCTGCAGTTTCTTACTCCTATAAATCAATTTTTCTCTCTGAACATGAAGTCCAAACACTGATGTGCACATAAATTCTTAAACACACAAATTATATTTCAAATGACAAAAGCCAGAATTCAGTTAACATTTCAGCCTCTCATGAAAATACTGATTAAAATAGACTAAATGAGAAGTTATTTTTTCTCTCTCTCATTGATTTATTCAGTTAAAGATAAATTGTATTGTATGACATTTCATCTTTGGACAGAGATAAATACTTGACAACAAACCATATAGTACATAAACTCATATAACAATTTAAGCCTGTTCAGCCCTAGAGGAAAGGCAAGTTCCTAGCCAAGAATAAAAACTATCACGAATTTAATCATTTTTGGTAGATTTTCTCTAAATAACTTTAAAGGGAGTTGTCTGACAGGTTGCCACATCTGGAAAGGGCATTTATCCCCTAAATGGGTATCTGAATGGAAAAAAAAATGCATGCATTTATCTATACATTTGATATTGAAAATAACACCTCTGGTATTTCCAAGCTGAACATCTGGAAAAATAACTGCTAACTTCCTTGGTAAATTCGGCTTCCACATGGCTTAGAAGCTTTATCTACTCTACAGAGACTATGAATTCAGGATTACATCTGCTGCTCCTACTCCTTGGCATTGGGCCAATTAGTATCATTGGTTTAAGAGAGAAAGTAGTAATGTCACCATCTCATTTTCTCCAAGCTGAAGCACTCCAGACACAAATTATTCCAAATAACCAGAGGTCTATATTTATATGAGGGAAGAGAATACAACCACAACAATAGGTTTTTTCAAGAAATAAGTTTAAAAACAAATAAAAATAACCAAGTTTCCTGAGACATTTAACATTAACTTAGTACCATCTTTCATTCCTTCCAAAGTGCAAAGGTCCATGACAGATGTACTCCAAATGATGCCAATTCATGAGCCTTGAAAAATCAAATTACTACCACTTTCAGACTATTTGAGAGATGGTATTCCAACAGCTCCTTGGGACTACTTAGTCCAGTATCTCACTCATCTGTGGCAGAAATGAACTCTAGGTTGTGCCACCACCATCTGTCTCAGATCCTCACAAGGTAGAACATGCTTGCTAGACTCTTCCCTTGGGTTTATGACATGCCTGGCAATGTTGAGCAGATGTCAGTGAAATTCCACTGGGCTTCCAAGCCCACTTGAAAAAGATAATCTTCATTTTCATCAATTGCTACATGTTCATTTGTTTGTTTTGTTTTGTTTAGAACATTAAGATATTCCTGGGAAGTTTATGTATCTTATAATGATCTTTAGCCCCATATGCTACTTTATTCTCTATTCTTGAATCTAAAGGTTTAATGAGGTCAAGAGATCATCTAGCACAATATAAAGGACCAGTCAATGAATTCTTTAAAATCATCAGATATTTGGAGATTTAAAACTACTCATTCATTTTAATTTCAGCTAGCAATCATTATTATATATTAGGCTCTGTGCTAGGTACTAGGTGTATATAAGTGCTGAGTAGATGGAGATAAATGGTAACAACATCCTTGTCTTAAAAGTACTCACAAGCTATATGGTTCAGCATTTACCAAGCATTTCCAAGTATATTATGATATCTACTTTTTGTGAATTTGGTATTGCAATTCCCACTTTATAGATGATTAAACTGAGGCTCAATAGAGTTTAAGCACTTTCCCAGGGTCATACAACTGTAAAGTAGAAGTAATCAACTCAGACTAGTGTCTCCCAGCAATGGTTATACTCTAGCTGCCCTCAGGCCTATAGCAACACACATTATTTCAAAAAAAATTTTGTAGAAAGTTAAGTTCTTTTTTAAGCTCATTATTTTCCCATGGGCTTCTCCTCCATGAATGAAAATGTATTAGAAGAAATTGCAGCCCAAAGACCATCGAAGCACAGTCATACTTTCACCTTTGCCTTGGTGCAGCATGAGGTAAGAGACAGAAGACTGCTGCTGTGATGCTACCCTATATATCTCAATCATCTAAGCTACCCTAAAATGTGAATCCTCTAAAAGGCAAACTTCATCTCTAGCACAGTGCATTTGTTCTCTAATGTACAAGATATATGACAGCGAAATTCCATAGACCGTACTGCCATAACCTTTTTTTTTTTAAGTTTCTGTTACTAGCACTGTTGGATCAATAGAAAAAGAAAATGACAAAAGATCATGAACTCTTCTGCAGAAAGAATAACAACAACACATATTGCTGGGGGAAAGGGCTAGGGGTTCATATCTAACCTCAAGCTCACATGTGCTTCCTGCTGCAACTTTCACAGCTCAGAATCCACTTAGCACATCTTTGGGTTTTGTCCAACCCCCTTACTTCTATATCACAGGATAACAGACCAAACCATAACTGCTCAAGCAAAGGCTCCTTGGGGACTTATAGGAACCAACACTACGATAGAAGTGATGCTCAGCTTGAGGTTGGCAAGTGGAAGTTTCATGAAATGAGGCCAAGGGCTAGAATTACTGCAAGGAAGTTCAGCTCATTGGTTTTTCTTTTCTCTCTTTCTCTCTCTCTCTCTCTTGCTCACTTGCTCTCTCTCTCTCTCTCTCTCTCTTTCTCTCTCTCCCTCCCTCCCTTCCTTTCTTTTTCATTTCTTTTTTTTTTGGAATGTACCCTTAAGCTAGGAGAGGTTTACCTTCATTTTTTTTCCTGGAAAGAAGTGAAGAGTTATATCCAGGAAACATCGGAATAATGTAAAATCAGAGCTATTATGAAAACTTTGGCTCTGAACAGAAAATATTCTAATCTTTGTTTTACAATAAAAAGATAAACCACACAGATAAATACATATACTATATTGAATAAATCCACATGCCAATACAACAAGGTTTCTAGATTTGCAGATGCCCCCATTACCATCCTGGTCGAACACTCTAGTATTGTCAATATCCTCCTTAAATTATGGTACTCAAAAAGGGACACAATTCTCCAGATGTGGTTTGATATGTGAGGTATACAATCAGGCTATTTCCTCTCTTTAAAAGGTTCAATGATTTCTACCAGCTCCCACCCCACCCCACCTAGGACATACAGCCTGTCACGGTAGCAAAATAACCATCCTTCCTATCTGTTGCAGATGTTTCTGTATTCAGACCTAGACAGAAAGAAATGTGTTTTCATGGGCCTTTTAAGTAGAAGGATGGATATTTTTAAAAAGGAGAGTATACTTGTGGTTGGAAGAGAGGAGTAAATGAACCATTGAGCTCCCATCCAGCCCTCAAGAATAAGACAGTCCTTACAGAAGCAGGTTACTTTTTTTCAAGTCAGTTTTTTCAGCATTGTTAAGAATGGCAACTTTTTAAATTCCTAGGATAAATGCTACACAATAGGTTGGGCTGGAAACAGTCCTTGTTTTCAAGCACAGGAACCTTAATGGAAAAAGAAAACTGAATTCATGAGGTACCTGCAATGTACACACCAGAATCTGTGATAAACTTGCTTACATATGTCCTCTCATTTAACTTCAACATAACTATGTGGGATTGGAATTACTTTTATTTGGAGAGGAAACTGAGGCTCAGGCAGGTGAAGTGGATCACACAAGGCAATACCTCTAGTTAAATGCTAGGGCTGGAATTTGAATGTAGGTCCGTGTAACACCAATTGTGCCCTTACTAACCCCACAACATGTTTGAGCCTTGAAAACTAGACTTTGCAGTTTCTGGTCTCACTCCAACATATAAGGAAGTCATCATTATCGACAAGACAATAGCTGAGCAAACTTAAAACCAGTGATTCTTCTTAGACCCATTAGGGATTGAAGTCACAGGGCAAACTGCCACTCTGAAATCTGGCGAGACAGACAAATTACAGAGAATCATGGCTGAGATCAGCTTACCTGGAGCAGAAGCAGCTGGAGCCATAAACTGGTATGAATGCTTAAATGGTAATTTATACAAATTGATAGAGGCTGAATAGAGACTAGTTTGCGCATTAAAAACTCTTGGGCCCCCCAGTACTATGGGTCCCCTACACTTCCATGTGATTTATCTCCAAAAAACAAATTTCTCATTGTAAAGATCTAAGAAAAGTCTCCTTGTTTTTCAGGCAGGGAGAGAGGAAAAGTAATATTGGGTTGTCGGAAAAGTCATGACACATTGTTACATTGAAAAACATAGAAAAATATGTCATGACTTTTCTGACAGCCCAATAATTCAGAAATACATCAGGAGTGTTCTCTGTAACAAATGCCTGTCCAAGGGACACAACTTTACCAAAGCCTAATACTGGGAGAAGGGCAATTAGGCAACTCCAGCACCCTCTAGCCTTCCCATCACACCTAAAAGTAGAAAAAAAATGCCGAGAAATATCTTATCAGGCCAGCCAAGTTGCACATTGGTTAAGAGCTGGTTTGTGATGCCAGCGGCCCAGGTTCGGATCCCACATATGAGGGCCAGTGACACTGCCCTCTACAGCTAAGATGGTGAACAACAGCTCCATCTGGAGCTGGGCTGCTGTGAGTCCCCAGTACGGCACAGCTGAAGCCCCTGCTGCAGTGGGCTGCCATAGGCTTCAGTGAGCGGCTGGCAGCCAGCGTGAGCTGCCAATAGCTGTAGTGAGTGACCATCCAGAGGCCAGCAACCAATCTGCCTCATCCTGAAAGAGCGCAATGACAATATCAACATGGGCTAGTGAAGCAACATCCTTCGCAACTAGACTGAAGAACAAAAGGATAGCAACTTGTCTGTTCCCCTTCCCTGATTCCCCAACGCTGTACCCCTCCCCCAATTCACCAATAAAATCTTTAAAAAGAAAAAAAAAACTTATGAAGGTCACAACCCAAAGATTAGGCCCACTAAAAGACTAACATTAATCATAAAATTATAGGCCACTTCCACTCCCTCTATAACTTATTATCAAAAAGATGCAAACTCTATTTAAGAAGAGTTCTTAGGGAAACCCAAAACAACAGGTGAGAAAAAAAATAAAACAAAGGCACCAGAGGAAACTAGAAGCCTCTGGCAGCTATAGATACAGCAAACATTAAATAGCCCAGTTCCTAGGCAAATTAACACAAAATTTCATATTACAAGTCTAATGACTTCAGTTCCTATTACTCAATAATACCATGTCCTGCTTTCAACAATTACAGGCCACTCTAAAAGGCACCACAACATGTGAAGAGAGACAAAGCAATCATCAGAACCATACTTAGATATGGCACAGATTTTAGAGATATCAGGCAGGGGATTTAAAATAACTATTATTAATATGTTAAGGGTTTTAAGGAAATAAGTCAGGAACATGCAAGAACAGATGGGTAATATAAATACAGAGCTGGAAACTCAGAAATATCAAAAGTAAATGCTAGAAATAAAAAATGCAAACAAATGAAGTATGTTTTTCATGGCTCATTAATATACTGGAAAAAAAACAAAGAAAGAATCAGCAAATAGAAACTCAGTACTATCTGCTTGGTTTTTGTTTAAATATAAAACTGTTCTACAAAATAAAGTCTATTAATTCATATATATATATATATATATATATATATATATATATATATATTAATGATTTTATTGGGGAATCGGAACAGCATTGGGGAACTGGGGAAGGGGACCAGACAAGTTGCCATCCTCTTGTTCTTCAGTCTAGTTGTGGAGGACGTCGCTTCACTGGCCCATGTTAGTATAGTGATCATTGGCTCTTCATGGGTGAGGCAGTCGCTTGCAGGCCATTGGAAGGCCACTCAGGGCGGCCCACAGCAGCTCACACTGGCTGCCGGCCACTCACGGCAGCCCAGCTCCAGGTTGAGCTGTTGTTCACCATCTTAGCTATAAAGGGCACAGCGCCACTGGCCTTCATGTGGGATCCGAACCGGGGCCCTGCTGCTCAGAGCTGGCGTCCCAAGCCAGATCTTAATCAACGCACCACTCCGCCGGCCCTATATATATATTTTTTTTAGCTGAGCCATCCTGCCACCTGTTGGCAGTTCAGTGGCAGCTCAGCTCGGGCCAGGAATCAAACTAGCGACACTGTTGCTCAGAGTTCACACTCTTGAATGAGCTCTTAACCAACTGAGCCACTCAGCCAGCCCTTATATATTTTTTATTAGTTTCAGGTGTACAAAACAACATAGTGATCAAGTATTTATATACCTTACAAAATGATAACCCCAATAAGTCTATTACCCATGTGATATTGTACATATTTATTACCCATGTAATATTGTACATAGTTACTACAATATTATTAACTATATTCTCTATGCTGTACTATATATCCCCATGACTATATTTTAAATTATAGCTGACATTCAATATTATTTTATATTACTTTCAGGTATATAATGTACTTGGTTAGACATTTATATAATTTATGAAGTGCTCCCCCTGATAAGTCTACCGACTTAATATTATACATAGTTTTTACAATATTATTGACTATATTCCCCATACTGTATTTTACTTCCCCCTCACTCTTTTGTAACTACCAATTTGTACTTCTTAATCCCTTCAACTTCCTCACCCAGCCCTCCAACCCCCTCCCATATATTAAACATCAGTTTGTTCTCTGTATCTATGAGTATGTTTCTGTTTGGATTTTTCATTTATTTTATTCTTTAGATTCAAAATATACATAAAATCATATGGTATTTGCTTTCTCAATCTGAATTATTTCACTTAGCAGAATACCTTCTGGGTCCATCCATATTATTGCAAATGGTTAGAATTCATTCTTTTTTTATGACATAGTAGTCTTTATCCAGTCATCTATTGATGGGTATTTCAGTTGTTTCCATATCTTGGCTATTGTAATTAGTGCATATATATTTTTGAATTAGTGTTTTGGATTTCTTTGGATACATACCTAGGACTGGGCTTGTGGGGTCATAAGGTAGTTCTAGTTTTAATTTTTGGAGAAACCTCCATACTGTTTTCCATAGTGGCTGCACCAATTTGCAATCCCACCACCTTTGCATGACGGTTCCCTTTTCTCCACATCCTCACCAACACTTCTTTGTTGATTTATTCACGATGGCCATACAGACAGGTGTGAGGTGCAATCTCATTGTAGTTTTTATTTGCATTTCTCTGATGATTAGTGATGTTCAGCATTTTTTCTTATGTCTATTGGCCGTGAGTATGTCCCCTTTGGAGAAATGACTATTCAGATCCTCTGTTCAGTTTGTAATTGGGTTGTTTGTTTTCTCAGTGTACTATTGCATGAGTTTTTAAATAAGTTTTAGATATTAACCATTATCAGATGCATCATTGGGAAATACCTTCTCCCATTCAGTAGAATGTCTTTTCATTTTGCTGATGGTTTCCTTTGCTGTGAGAAAAACTTTTTAGTTTGATGTAGTCCCATTTGTTTATTTTTTCTTTTGTTTCCCTTGCTTGGGGAGATATATCAGCAAAAATATTACAAAGGCTAGTGTCTGAGAGTTTACTGCCTGTATTTTCTTCTAGGAGTTTTATGGTTTCGGGTCTTATATCTAAGGCTTTAATCCATTTTGAGTTTATTCTTGTATATGGAGTAAGAAGGTGGTCCACTTTCATTTTTTCCATGTACCTGTCCAGTTTCCCCACCACCATTTATCGAATAAACTGTCTTTACCTCAATGTATATTCTTTCTTCCTTTATCATAGATTAAATGACAACACAGGCATGAATTTATTTCTGGGCTCTCTATTCTGTTCCATAAATCTATGTGTCTGTTTTTATGCCAATACCATACTGTTTTGATTACTATGGTCTTATAGTATCTTTTAATATCAGGTAGGGTGATACCTAAAGCTTTGTTCTTAGTTCTCCGGATTGCCATAGCTATTTGGGATTTTATTTGGTTCCATGTACATTTTAGGATTATTTGTTCTAGTTCTGTGAAACATGCCATTGGTATTTTGATGGGAATTGCACTGAATCTATTGATGGCTTTGGGTAGTATGGACATTTTAACTATATTAATTCTTCATATCCATGAGCATGATATATGCCTCCATTTATTTGCATCTTCTTTAATTTCTCTGTTCAATATCTTACACTTTTCTGAGTACAGGTCTTTTATTTCCTTGGTTAAATGTATTCCTAGTTTTTTTTTTTAAAGATTTTATTGGGGAATTGGGGGACGAGAACAGCGTTGGGGAATTGGGGAAGGGGAACAGACAAGTTGTTGTCCTTTTGTTCTTCAGTCTAGTTGTGGAGCATATTGCTTTACTGGCCCATGTTGGCATCGTCATTGCGCTCTTCTCAGGTGAGGCAGATGGATCGCTGGCCTCTAGACGGCCACTCACAGCAGCTCTTGGCAGCTCACACTGGCTGCCGGCCACTCATGCTGGCTGCCGGCCACTCACTGTAGCCTATGGCAGCCCACTGCAGCAGGGGCTGCAGCTATGCCGTCACCGGAGACTCACAGCAGTCCAGCTCCAGGTGGAGCTGTTGTTCACCAGATTAGCTGTAGAGGGCAGTGTCACTGGCCCTCATATGTGGGATCTAAACCTGGGCCACTGGCGTCCCAAGCCCGTTCTTAATCAACGCACCACTTGGCCAGCCCCCTAGGTATTTTTTGATGCAATTGTAAATGGGATTGTTTTCTTACCTTCTCTGATAGTTTGTTATTGGTGTATAAAAATGTATCCCATTTCTGAATATTAATTTTGTATCCTGCTACTTTACTAAATTCATTTATCAATTCCAATAGTTTTTTGGAATCTTTGGGGTTCTCTCTCTATATATTATCATGTCATCTGCAAATACTAACAGTTTGACTTCTTCCTTTCCCATTTAGATGCTTTTCATTTCTTTTTTTTTTTGTCTGATAACTGTGGCCAGGACTTTCAGTACTATGTTGAATAAAAGCAGTGAAAGTGGACATCCTTGTCTTGTTCTAGATCTTAAGGGAAATGCTTTCAGCTTTTCCTCATTGAATATGATGTTAGTTGTGGATTTGTCATATCGTCTTTATTATGTTTATATATGTTCCCTCTATTACAATTTTGCTTAGAGTTTTTATCATAAATGGATGCTGGATTTTGTAAAGTGCTTTTTCTATATCCATTAATATGATCATATGATTTTTATTATGTTAATGTGGTGCATCACACTAATTGATTTGCAGATATTGAACCAATCTTGCATACCAGTAATAAAAATCACTTGATCGTGGTGTATGATCTTTTCAATGTATTAATGAATTGGGTTTGCTAATATTTTGGTGAGGATTTTTGATTCTATGTTCATCATGGATATTGGCCTTCTTTTCTTCTAATGTCTTTGGTTTTGAAATAAGGATAATGGTGGCCTCTCAGAATGAGGTTGAAAGTCTCCCCTCCTCTTGAATATTTTGGAATCGTTTGAAAAGAATAGGTGTAAATTTTTTTGAATGTTTGGTAAAATTCAACTGTGAAGCCATCTGATACATGACTTTTATTCAATGGGAACTTGTTGATATTAATTCAATTTCATTAGTAGTAATCAATCAGTCCAGATTTTCTGTTTCTTCTTGATTCAGCGTTAGAAGATTGTATTATTCTAGGAATTTACCCATTTATTCCAGATTCTAGAATTTGTTGGTGTATAATTGCTCACAGAATTTTCTTCATTTTTTTGCATTTCTGTGGTGTCTGTTGTCACTTCTTCTCTTTCATTTCTGATTTTATTTGTGTCCATAGCCCTCCTAAGCTTTTTGCCACCTGCTGGCTTCCCATAAGGCTCAGCCACGGAAAGAGCCTCCTTAGGTGCATGGGCTGGCTGGTTGACCCTGTGTTGACAGTGCCACCCTGGCAATGCCACCCGAGTTGGGTGAGGCGGGGTCCCAGGGAATCATAGGGTGTTACCAATGGTTTTCACAAAGTTAATGTGGATCCTGTTCTTGTGCTAGTGCTGGGTCTGTGGTCACTCCAAAAAAGGCCCATAAAACACTGCAGCAAGCCCCGCTCATCCTGAGCCCACTGATCCCCAAGAACTGCCCAATTAAGGCTGCAGTGCAAGCTGGGGCTGACTGCCCCCCCACCGAATATTTCCCAGACTGCCATGGGCCACCCACTGCTGCACAAGCCTTCTGTAGCTTTCAAGGTGGGGCTGGCTGCCCAGGATCTGAGAATGCCCCAGGCAATGCTGCAATAGCTGGGTGGGGTCCAAGGGATGTGCACATGTGTGTATTTTACCAGACCTATGTGATCTCAGATTTGGCCCTATGTGGGTGGCTTCAACACAGGAAAGATGGTGCCCTCCTGTAGGTTACATGTGAGTCAATCTCCACCCAAAGATAATGGCCACTGTCCCTCCAGCCCTTGACCTGAAGTCACACAACTCAGTTTTTCCCTGTATGTCTTTGGCACCTCTCCAGTTGCCGCCCCTCTGAAGGAGCACAGGGTGAGTGCTTGCAAATGATTGAGTCTGTGTGCAGACCCTTTAAGAGGACATCTGGGTTTCCAGCCACCTTCCATCTCACTAGGATGGACAAACAGAATCCTGGCTAATTTTCACTGCCAGATGTTGTGGGGTCTCCTCTTCCTGGCACAGGACCCCTTGCCTGGGGAACCTGGTATGGGGCTGGAGCCCTAGAAGGAGTACCTCCACCGCAAAGTTGTCTCTCCCCATGCCATACTTGTGGGTTTGGGGTCAGCCCATTTCATGTCGCTGCCCCTCTTACCAGTTTCTATGTGGCCTCCTCTTTATATCCTTAGTTATACAGGTTCTGTTCAGCTAATCTTCAGATGATGCTCAAAGTTGATTGCTCTATAATTGAGTTGTAATTTTAATATAATTATGGGAGGTGGCAGACATAGCATTTGCTTATTCTGCCATCTTGGACCTTCTATGATTTTTTTTTTTAATGAGAAAAATTGGATCTCGGCAACTAGTCCTTGATGAAACCAGTAACTAGAATCACTGAAAAGTGTTAACTCACTCCCTCTTTTTCTCTCCAATCTGCTTTGACATTTCTTTCATGAGTTAGGGACTTTTAGCACATAATAGATACCAGATGGCATTAATGTAATTTTAATTGGAAAAACCACCGGAAAAAAGTTAATGGACCAAATCACCCAAATAGGTAACACATTTCAATGTTATTTTTGAAAACTGAATGATTTTTTTAAAAAAAATTGGCCACATAAAAATGGCAAGTTTAGTTAGTAAGAAAAGACCCCACGTTTTCTAGAATAGTTCACAGAAAAGACACTAAAAGCATTTTATGTTCCACATGAATTTAAGCAGAATTGAGCAAGCTTATAAATAAGTTGCTATTAAAAGTAAGCCATTTATTTGTGCAGGCCCATGATAAGACTACTAATGTACATAGTCTTGCTTTTCAAGTTTCACATACTAAGCTTCTAAATACCAAGGTACAGCAATTATGGTTCGGTTGGTTAAGAGCTCACTCAAGAGTGCAAGCTGAGCTCTGAGCAACAGCAGTTCGATGCCCAGCCCGAGCTGAGCTGCCGCTGAGCTGCCAACAGTTGGCAGGTTGGCTCAGCTAAAATTAAAAAAAAGTTGGTTAAATGTGTGTAACTTTAAAATTATGTACACTAATAAAGTGAGCTTCATCACGGCTCACAATAGGTCTGTTTTCACATTGGATTTGGGAACAAGCCACCCTTGAGAAATCAGGAAAGTGACTAAACAGAACAATGTAGGGAATGACTTGTTTCTAAAATTTATAAAACTTTATTTTAGGAACAATTTGTCTTGCTGAAGCCACTGGGCTTTAGGAACTCATTTTACTGTAGACACATCAAGAAGAACTCTTATAAGTTATTATAAGAGACTCTGTAGACCAGCATTTTTCATGCTGGACCACACCTTGATTTATCACCTCAACAAGTTAGTACAGTTATAAGACATTACCATTTGTCGTTTTTTATTCTTCTCTCTCTCCTAGGCTTTCACTTGAACAAGACAATTCTTTGTTGACTGGGAAATACTCCTGCTTATTCAAGATTCCCAGAGCTAACCAAAGAAGTAAAAGATCTGTACTCAGATAATTATAAGACACTGAAGAAAGAAATAAAAGGGGACTTCCGGTAAAATGGCAGAATAGACAGACGCTGTGCTAACTACCTCCGAATAATTTAACACATATATAGTCATGGGATGTGGAATATAATGTGGGGATGGAGTCAATGGAATTGTAATAGATATGTATGATATCAGGGGTGGGGGCAGTGGATGGGGGAGAGGGGAGTCACTTTGTAAGTGATGACAATGATAACTATTACATTGTTTTGTACATCTGTAACTAATAAAAAAAATAAATTAAAAATATAATTAAAAAATAAAAAAATTCCCACAGCTAATGAATGACTCCTACCAAAAGAAGTATCTAGGTCACATTCTTCGATCTTGCAGTTCACTCTTTACAGAAAAAACAACCCAACAAAACCATGATAATATCTAAGAAAGTAAAGTTCTATAGTTCCCTCCAGAATCCACAACTGAATAGTGTAAAAGCCTCCAGCTCACCAAATCATTCCACTTAATTAAAATATTTTCTAAAAGAATAAAAAAGGTCCTTCTCCAAATAGGGACATCATGAGAAGAATGGCTTTTGTCTCAGCTGGCCAAAAAAATCACTAAGACATTCTAGGTCTGGTTATTGTCTTCTCAACTTGTGAATTTTTCTTTTTATAGTATATGACCATAATTCCATGAATCAAGGCTAAGGAATTTCTTCTCTTAACCACGTACTATTACTAACCATAGCTTAGGAAAATAAAAATAGACTTTTAAAACATACTTTAATGAAAGATTCTTCTCTATACAGAGAAAACGGTTTCATTTAAATGTTTAAATGCAAACATTCTGGTAGTTCCTATATCTAATAAAAATCCGTGTTTCTTTTCAGTATAGCTTTAGATATTGAAAAGAAAGAGCACAACAACTAGGGGGTCATTTGTGTTGTTGTTAGGACAATTAATCTATTCATTTGACACAGTCTTCCTCTTGTTTGCTCTTCTTTCCTCCTTTATCCACTTAAACACTAAATGAGTATCCTAAGAAAGGTCAATTGTCAGTAGTTTATGCTACCATTGTTATTGGAGGGAATTGTGTCTGTAATCTGTTATTAAGGCTTCCCATAGCACTTTGTATTTCTGCAAGTGCTTCCCAGCCAAAGCTTTAGTGAATAAAAAAGCAACAGTCTCCTCTTCCTCATGGTTACTGGAAAACGCATTTCCATCCTCCTTCCTCTGACTAATGAGAAGCACCAGATCAGAGGTGGCTTAAAATTTATGCACACACCCTCCTAAGGCTTTATTCATTCATATACGCGAGAAGTACTCACTGAGCACTCTATAAGAATTTTTTCTTTTTACACATAGAAAGCCATGAGACTACTGTCAACTTTCTTGTGAATGATAAGGTAGACCTGGATAACAGATTCAAATCCCTAAAAGGTTGGGCTATAGCTTTTCCTACTGAGCCATAACATAGTCTCCTAAGATGTGTCCAAACTACATCTCAACTTTTTTGGGACCTAAATTATGACAGGTCCATGACATTATGTGAAGTCAACAATATTAACCACTTCCTAGAAAACTACGAGTATTTAAAGACCATTTTCTAGGCATCCTAGCTGTCTTATTAGATAGATTACATTTGTATAAAGCTATATTTTTTCCATTTGATATTTACTAAATGCACACTATCTGCTAGACTGTGAATAAAATATGGAAACAATATGGGCCTTATGCCTTAAAGGCTTGCAATAGTCAGCTGTAATAAAAAACTGGATTGTCTATTTCCTTTGAAAAGCATAAAATACCTTATAGATATAAAGTACATTTTGTTCTGTGAATCTCTTATAGCCTAAGTATACAGAGTATAAATGGCAACACTATCACCATAATTGAAGTATTTCACGGCATTTCAGTTTTACAATTTGTATTATCATTTAATTCTCTTTATCACTGAAAGTGAGTGTGTGGGGGGGGGGGCAGGGTGCGCATGTGCACTAATGGGTACGAACAGTAGTAAAGGGAAATATTTCCCAATTTCACAAATAAGGTCACTGAAATTAAGATTGTCCCCAAGTCATATAGCAATATGGTAGTTGGTGGCAGCAAGAAACACAGGACTGGGCCGGCCGAGTGGCGCAGTGGTTAAGCGCTGGCTTGGGAAGCCAGCGGCCCCGGTTCGGTCCCACATATGAGGGCCAGTGACACTGCCCTCAGAAAAACAAACAAAAAACCCAAACAAACAAAACTGTATTTTGGGCCGGCCGAGTGGCGCAGTGGTTGGGCGCTGGCTTGGGAAGCCAGCGGCCCCGGTTCGGATCCCATATGGGAGGGCCAGTGACACTGCCCTCAAAATAAATAAAATAAAAAAAAAAAAAAGAAACACAGGACTCTTGACAACCTGCAGTGTGTTTTCCATTATGTCCATCTCTTTCCGTGGAAAATACTGCATAGCACTTAAAAATTAGCTTTAGGTATAATAAGAACTAGCATCCATGGAGCATTTATCTCTGCGAGTCAGTTTTTCAAGAGCTTTATGTGAATTAATTCATGTATTGTCAGAATCATCCTATAAGGTGGGTATACTGTTGTCTCCATTTTATAGATAAGAAAACTGAAGCACAGAGAAGTTAAGTAACTTGCCAAAGATTATACAGTCAGAAAGTAGAAGAGCGAAGGTTTGAATTCAAGTAGTCTAACTCTGGAGCTTACCCACTAAACCACTATGAATAATGCCTCAAGGTATGGGTGGCTTGTCTTTTTTTCCCCCTTGCTCTTTTGTTTCAACTCTAAAAAAAGAACAAAACAAAACCACATTCCAGTTGTTTGGCTACCCTGGGTTTACTGGACATTTCAGGAAAATAACTCCATAACTCGGGTAAGATGTGAGAAATGAGGCCAAACTCTGAATGATTCTAACTACTTACTAAGAACAATATTTCCTCAGAAATACATTGCCTGCAGTAACTTACAGCCATGATGAAATGAAAATTATAATAAGTGAAAAAAGGTCAATACTGTGCATTTCCTAGGGATTACTGATATAGGCATGAAACCTCAGAGCTCTCAGCTCAAATCATAAAACTATAGTACTTAATTGAAAAGCTGGCCTTTGCAAAAAGGCCAGGCCCTCCCTTGAGCTATGGGTTCCTTCAAAGGGCTAGGAAGAGATAGGACTCAAGGGCCAAAATCTTGACAATTTCTTGGGACTCATTCTCCTACAGGGTACTCCAGCACATGAAACACAGTGAAGGTGAAAGCTGGGGACTCATGAAGGCTGGCTGGATTAACTCAGAGGGAGAGAGCTGCTCTGGTGCCCTCAGTGGGCTCTGGCAGCAAGCAAAGACTTGGCAGGAAGGTATCACCACAGTGACTCCAGCAAACTGAATGGAAGGTGGGAAGGACTGCAACACCAACAAATGTCAACCATGCGGCATTCCCCCAAGCTTGTCAAAAGGAGGGACAAGCCTTTTAGCAAACTGCTCTTATATATTATAAACTGATTTTTGCCTCCACATTAGAACTGAGTCCTGTGTGAGTGTGTGTGTGTGTGTGTGTGTGTGTGTTATGTGTATGTGTCTGGTATTAGTCTCTGTGAGACAATGGGGTGGGGAAAAGTGTAAGTCTCCAGGATTCAGTTAAATCCTGACAAAACAAGTCAGCTGGTGGGAAAAATCATAGTGTCACTCTGAACCCATGCCTGGTGAATCTGGGGATAGCAGTGTCTGGTTCCCTCAGTTTTCTTACAAGTGCCATCAAGGCACTGAAGCAACCCCTATGATTTGCAATTATGACTTGACTGTTGGAGGGTTTGATAAAAGCTGGATGCGTGTTAAGATGTCTGTAACATATACATGTAGAAGGGAAAATGGTTTATAATTTACTGAGCTTCAAACACTAAAGTAAAGAATTCTTCCTCCTGGAAAAACTTGAGGGTAAATAAAGGTGAGTCCATGCACCTTCTCATGAATCAAAGTTTCCTTCCTCCTTCCAGCAGGTGTTTGACAGTCTCTTCTTTGATATTGTTTTTCTTTGTTTAAAAAGAAAACTGTTGGGCCGGCCAAGTGGCGTGGTGATTAAGTGCTGGCTTGGGACGCCAGCGGCCCCGGTTCAGATCCCACATATGAGGGCCAGTGACACTGCCTTAAAAAAAAAAAAAAACAAAAAAAAAAAAAAAAAAAAAAAAAAAAAAAAAATATATATATATATATATATATATATATATATATAAAAGAAAATTGTTAGTTAGGGCTGGCCCAGTGGCTCAGTTGGGAGTTGGCTTGGGAGGGCAAGCTCTGAGCAGCAGGGCCGCTGGTTCCATTCACACATGGGTCAGTGGAGCTACATCCTAGCTGAGCTGTCGCTGAGCTGCCAACAGGTGGCAGGATGGTTCAGCAAAAAAAAAAATGTTGTCATGTATCCAAAAATACAGTGTGTACATACCTGAATACTGCCTATGAGTTCTCTCCTCCTTCACATCCCACATTACCTCCTTCTTTCCACCTTAACTTTTTAGATGAAGAACCAATTCTACTAGCATCTAGAATGGTGAAATGCAGTAGAAAAAAATACTGCAATACCAGCGTGATGCAAGTCATCTAATTTTTCCAGGCCTGAATGAATTATTAAATGTTACCTATTTGCACCAAACTGGCTAAATCCTGAGGCTTGGCTGCTACTGGAATTCTGGTCTCTAGTAATTTATTGGGGGGCTTCAGCAACTACCTGACGAGCCAAAAACCCTTGTTCAGATTCAAAGAAATAAGTTAGAGAAACACCTCTTTTATTAAAAACTCAATTGTATTTGTTTTCAAAACAGATATTTCTGATTATTATGTATTTTCAATTACAGTTGACATTAAATATCATTTTATATTAGTTTCAGGTGTACAGCATAGTACAACATTTATATAATTTACAAAGTGATAGCCCTGGCTAGACTAGTACCCAGCTGGCACTGTACATATTAGTACAATACTATTGACTATGTTCCCTATGCTGTACTTTACATCCCTTTGACTATTTCATAACTAACAATTTGTATTTCTTAATAAAAGGGACAACATTTTTTGACATAAATTATATACATGACATGCCACAGTTCCTTGTAACAAATGGTGAATGCCATGCATGCAAGAGCATACCACTCTCCTTCTACAGAGGAGTAACAATGCTGGCTTCGATGACTGTCTGTTTGGACTGTAAAACAACCATGTGATATTAATGACTAAGGACCAGGTGACCTAATGGAATGTGACTTTCCAAACAATCTTGAACAGTTGATTATTTTAACAAAATGTGAAAATTGGTTTAAATAGAGGTTATAAAAATGGAGAGCCACAATAAATCCATGCTTACATGGTCATTTTATCTGTGACAAAGGATGCAAGAATCTACATTGGGGTAAAGACAGTCTATTTAATAAATGGTGCTGGGAAAACTGGGCAGATACATGCAAAAAAAAATGAAACTGGACCACCTTCCTATGCCATATACAAGAATAAATTCAAAATAGATTAAGGACTTAAATATAAAGACCTGAAACCATAAAACTCCTACAAGAAAATATAGGAAGTAACTTCGCAGATATTGCCCTTAGTAATGTTTTTACTGATATATCCTCTCCGGCAAGGGAAGCAAAGGAAAAACTAAACAAGTGGGACTCCATCAAGCTAAAAAGTTTTTTAACAGCAAAGAAAATCATCAACAAAACAAAAAGGCATGTTACCGAGTGGGAGAAGATATTTGCCAATGATATATTTGATAAGGGGTTAATATCCAAAATTTATAAGAAACTCATACAACTCAATACCAAAAAAAAAAACAAAATCAAAACCTTATTTAAAAATGGGCAGAGGACATGAAGAGACATTTCTCTAAAGAAGACATACAGATGGCCAACAGGCATATGAAAAAATGTTCAACCTCACTAATCATCAGAGAAATGCAAATAAAAACCACAATGAGATACCACCTCACTCCAGTCAGAATTGCTATCATCAATAAATCAACAAACAAGTGTTGGTGAGGATGTGGAGAAAAGGGAACCCTGCTGCACTGTTGGTGGGATTGCATATTGGTGCAGCCACTATGGAAAATAGTATGGAAGTACCTAAAAAATGGAAAATGGAACTACCTCATGACTCAGCAATTCTACTCCTGGGTAGCAAAAGAAAGCCAAAACACAAATTCGAAAAAATAGGGCCAGCCGAGTGGCTCGTCCGTTAAGAGTTGGCTTGGAAGCGCGAGCTCTGAGCAGCAGGGCTGCTGGTTCAGACCCTACATGGGCCAGTGATGCTGCGCCCTTTACAGCTAAGATGGTGAACAACAGCTCCACCTGGATTTGGGTTGCTGTGAGTCACCAGCGATGGCGTAGGTTGCAGCCCCTGCTGCAGTGGGCTGCCCTAAGCTACTGTGAGTAGCTGGCAGCCAGCGTGAGCAGCCGTCCAATGGCCGGAAACCGACTACCTCAGCCAGGGAAAGTGCAATGATCACAATACCAATATGGGCCAGTGAAGTAACATCCTCCACAACGAGACTGAAGAACAAAAGGACAGCAACTTCTCTGTTTCCCTTCTCCGATTCCACAATGATGTTCCCCTATCCCAATTCCAGAATAAAATCTTTAGAAAAAAAAAAAAAGAGGGCCGCTCGAGTGGTGCATTGGTTAAGAGCTGGCTTGGACGCCAGTGGCCCCGGTTCGGATCCCACATATGAGGGCCAGTGACACTGCCCTCTACAGCTAACAACAGCTCCACCTGGAGTTGGTCTGTGTGAGCTCCAGGGACGGTGTGGGCTGCAGCCCCTGCTGCAGTGGGCTGCCATAGGCTACAGTGAGTGGCTGGCAGCCAGTGTGAGTGGCCGGCAGCCAACACAAGCTGCCAATAGCCGTGGTAAGCGACCATCCAGAGGCCAGTGACCGATCTGCCTCATCCGGGAAGAGTTCAATGACGATACTAACATGGGCCAGTGAAGCAACGTCCTCCGCAACTAGACTGAAGAACAAAAAGACAGCAACTTGTCTGTTCCCCTTCCCCAATTCCCCAACGCTATTCCCCTTCCCCAATTCCCCAATAAAATCTTTAAAAAAAAAGGAAAGAAAAAATGTATGTACCCCTATGTTTATTGTAGCACTATTCACAACAGCCAAGGTATGGAAACAACCAAAATGCCCATCAATAGATGATTGGATAAAGGAACTGTGGTACATTTATACAATGAACTATTATTACTTGGCCATAAAAAGAATGAAATCTTACCATTTGCAACAACATGGATGGACCTTGAGAATATTATGCTAAGTGAAATAAGTCGGACCGAGAAAGACAAATACCATATGATCTCACTTATATGTGGAATCTAAAGAACAGAATAAATGAGCCAAACAAAACAGAAATAGACTCAGAGATATAGAAAAAAAATGTTTGTTGCTAGATGGGGGTGGAGGGGATGGGGAGAAGGTGAAGGGATTAAAAAGTTCAAATTACTAGACACCATATGGTCATGGGGATATGAAATACGGTATGGGGAATATAATCAACAATGTTGTAAAGATCATGTAGGGTGCCAGATGGGCACTGGACTTATCAGGGGGATCAATTCATAGACTGTGTAGATGCCTGACCAATATGCTATACATCTGAAGCTGAAGTAGAATAATATTATATGTCAACTATAAATGTATATATATATATATATATATATATATATATATAGTCACGGGAGGTGTAGTGTAGCACAAAGAAAATAATCAATGGTATTGTTACAGCTATATAAGATGTCAGAGAGGTAGTAGCTTTGGGAGGGGGCGTTCATCACTTTGTGAAGGGTATAAATGTCTAACTATTATGTCGCTTTATACACCTGAAACTAAAACAAACAAACAAACAAACAAAAAGTGGAGAGCCAGTGATTGAAATAATCCTGCAGTTACAACCTGGAAGAAGAATGGGTGTGGTCAGAAAAACAAGCAATCACCCCCACAAATACCAATGCTTCATTCGCTTTCCCATTTTTTATTGTCTGGGTACCTCTGGCAACCATCGTATATGCAATACTACAATCTATGAGAGAGCTTCAGGTTCTGAGCTAGAAATCAGAAGCAAACAACTAGCACTACCTGTTACTTTCAGCATCAGAGATATGGACACTTTTTGCTGCCATTTGTCCCCAAGCTTCCAACAAACTGCAAGTCTTTATCTGCAGATCACTCAAGCCAGAATTTTATTTTTTTAATTTAAAAAAAAATTTTTTTTTAAAAGA
The DNA here is from genome assembly GCA_033961575.1 of Aselliscus stoliczkanus. NCBI lineage: Eukaryota > Metazoa > Chordata > Mammalia > Chiroptera > Hipposideridae > Aselliscus > Aselliscus stoliczkanus. The sequence continues at coordinate 18,339,716 of CM066737.1, forward strand.
TTTTATTGGGGAATTGGGGGAGGGGAATAGCTTTGGGAAACCGGGGAAGGGGAACAGACAAGTTGCTGTCCTTTTGTACTTCAGTCTAGTTGTGGAGGACATCGCTTCACTGGACCATGTTGGTATAATCATTGCACTCTTCTCGGGTGAGGCAGATCGGTTGCTGGCCTCTGCACGGCCATTCACAGCGGCTCTTGGCAGCTCACACCAGTTGCCAGCCGATCACGCTGGCTGCCAGCCACTCACTGTAGCCTATGGCAGCCCACTGCAGCAGGGGCTGCAGCCTACACCGTCGCCGGGGCTCGCACAGCCCAGCTCCAGGTGGAGCTGTTGTTAGCTGTAGAGGGCAGTGTCACTGGCCCTCAGATGTGGGATCCAAACCAGGGCCGCTGGTGTCCCAAGGCAGCTCTTAACCAACGCACCACTTGGATGGCCCATTAAGGCACAATTTTAGAAATCTCTTTGGCAAACCTCAGGTAGCAGTTGCCACTACCTCCCCATTGCTATTCCAGATAAGGAGGAAAAACTGAGCATAGGATCTTCTCATAGCAGGATGCTTTTCTTTTATCATCTAGGAGTTGCACCCTCAATAGGTCACAAAGAATTTCCTTCCTTTTAACTTCTGCATGCCTCACCCACCACAAACCCAATATTTAAATCTGGGAGGGAATGAGGGAGGGGTGAATCAAGGGAAGATAGTTCCATCTGGACAGATGCACAAGGGACAATATAAACTCTCAATGCTCAATCCCTGTAAAGGGAACATCTGTGGGAAAGGAAATCCAGCTGTTGGCCAGGCCAGCCCCATTTATGTCTGCTTCTGGTACCTTGACATTTTCTGAGTTCAAAGAAGACGTCGCCTAAATTACTAAAAGGCCTGGGCACTATTTTAAAATAATGCTTGGAGTGATATGATGACTACAGTGGCTTTGTGCCAAAAGGACCTTTGCCACAGTGCTACATTCAAGAGGGCTTAGTTTCAATGGATGTTTTTAAAATGGTCCATTGCTGTAATTTGGCAATGTGCCTGGAAAAAAGCTGATTTGGGGATTGAACATTTTAAATAAAAAGCTCTAAAACGTAAGTTACAGTCGCATTCCCTAATAAGGCCTTCTGATCCTGTTGCTTAGCACTTTCCTTAAACATGTCTGGGGACCGTCTATGTGGGCCCAGAAGCAGCTCCAGTCCTAGTGCAAAGGAAACCATGGTGCAATTGTGCTGTGTCCTTCTCTGCTGACCTCATTGGCCTCCGCCGAGTTCTAAATTCCAGCTCGTAGGGTCTAGAACAGTGGAGCTGATATCCCTGAACCTTTTATCTGTTCACAGAAAGAAAGATGAGGGGGAAACCCTCCAAATGTTATTGTTTTACTTCGAGATGTGTGCCACAAAAAGATGAATGAAAATTCATTTGTCATTTTCCAAAATCTGCCTGTCGAATTCACTAAGGTTAATGTCTCTGGCCCAGAATGGCTGAAACCAAACTAGAGAAATGAAGTGTTTTGTCTTTTTCCTTAGGGGAGAAGGAAATATTGGTGCTGTGTGGCCCTGGGACACCATCCACGATTCATTGGAATATTAATGTACATGATATTCAAATTACCCCTGTAATAGACTCCTAATTAGCCTGCCCTAGTCCTATGCTATGTCTTTCAGCTTTTCAGAACTGTGTGGATCTGAATACTATAGAACAAGTTACCAAGCACTCATATGCTGACAGATTATCACATGCCTCTTTTCCCTGTGTCCCTTCCCCCCTGCTCTATTGAATTTTCAGTCTTCCATTCCATGTGCCTCTCAAAGAATGCCAAGCGGAGGTCAGAGAATGTGGCAGTAAAAAGAAAATAAAAAACAAAGAAAAATTTATCTGTCATTTCTCAATGCTTGTTAGAGTAAAAGTACAATGCAATACAGTATATTTTTTTTAGCTGAAGGGTTATGGGGGTCAGCTCACACACTGGCTTGCCAACTTGTTTCCACAAAATGAGATGTCAAATGAGAATGTTAATTTATCTGAGCAGACGTATGTCAGTACGAATCAGAAAGAAAGGTGCTGGTGCATCCCACCAGCACATACCAGTGCTAACTAAGGTCTGCTACTGATGAGCAGCAACCTGGTGAACAGATTCACAGTGATTGGCCCCAACCTAGCTGGAATTGTGTCTCTTTCACCAGCTCATTCTGGCTGATGTTATCATCATATTCCATCCCCATAAATGCTATGTGCCCTTTTTGAAAAAAATTTAAATGAAAATTCATTTTGTTTTAAGAATGTCATGACATCCCTAGAGCAAGCGCTGATATTGACAATCCAGGTCGAGTATCATTGGTGAACATGTCAGCAGACCGGTTCTATAAGGATTCAATAAAAATAACAACAATAATGACACCAGTAACGACAACTGGTATCTGCATAGCACATTCATATGGACCAGGCACTATTCTAAGCCCCATGCATTTATTATTTTATTTAATCCTCACAACCACTTTGTGAGATAGGTATTATTATTCCCATTTTACAGATGAGAAAACTAATGCTCACAGAGCAGAAGTAACTTGCCCAAGCCCACACAGCTAATTAGTGGTGCACAGCTGGAATTCAAACTAAGGTCCATCTGGTTCCAAAGCCTGAAATCTTTACACATCCCTCTGTAATGTCCATTATGGGAGACTACAAATTCTCCTTGAAAAGGAGAGGGGAAGGTAGTTTCAAATGGCATACTCCCTAATACTGAAATTTCAAATCACATAAAAAGAGGGCACAAGCTTTTTATTTTTATTCTGTAGAATCTGTGATAGAAACAGAGGAAGTTTGTTGGCTTCCAGGAAAACTTCATTATGTCCAGAGCTGAGTACATACTTGTCTCAGGGGTGGATTCACATCATCCAAGCTCACAGAGGGCAGTGTTTAAAACAACAATAACAAAAATACCCAGGGGTTGGAGACTCAAAACTCAGTTTTGACAATGTCCCAGATTGATAGAACCCATACTAACAAACCCTCCAAAGACTGATGAATCAAAGCTGAACGCCAGCGCACCAATTTATAGTGATAAATATAATTCACAAAGTGACAGATCGTCACATAATCTCCCTATGGGTAAATAACATGGGAAGCCAAATTATAATCCCAAACTTAATAAACATGGAATCAACATCAACTCAGGTTATAAGAGCTGAGTGTTTAATAATGGTATCATGTTAAAATATAGCTCTATAAATAGGATATTACAGTACCATATTACAACAATAGCTAACACTTATTGAAGGATTACTACGTGCCAGGCACTGTGATAAATATACAAATTATCTTCTTTTATTCTTACAAAAACCTTATGTGAGAAGTACCATTATTGAAATTCCCATGTTACAGACAGAAACTGGGACTTTGAAAGGTATAGCTACTTGCCAAGTACATAGAGTTGGGGAGTGGTAGGCATTAGATGTATATCAGTCTGGTTATGAGACTTCACTCATAACCACATTGCTACCTTGCCTCTGTGCCTAGTCCAGAGGCAGTCCCTCCCCTGGGCAGAGTGGGCTGATCAGGACCACTATCTTTCACTGTGACTTTCTTCTTTTTATATGCTTTCATGACCAACAGCACCCGATTCCCACTCCATGGTTGTTCTTTAACTGTGTTAACACTGTCAGTCAGTCTGGTCTTTTTTTTCCCTAGGAGCCATTAAATCTGTCTGTCTCTGTCTCAGTCTTGCTCTCTTCTTTTTTGAAATTTAAAAAGTTCAAAGATGTAAAATAGGGCCGGCCGAGTGGCGCATTGGTTAAGCGCTGGTTTTGGGATGCCAGTGGCCCCGGTTCGGATCCCACATGAGGGCCAGTGACACTGCCCTCTACAGCTAACAACAGCTCCACCTGGAGCTGGGCTGTGCGAGCCCCGGTGATGGTGTGGGCTGCAGCCCCTGCTGCAGTGGGCTGCCATAGGCTGCAGTGAGTGGCCCGCAGCCAGCGTGAGCGGCTGGCAGCCAAGCGTGAGCTGCCGATAGCCGCGATGAGCGACATCCAGAGGCCAGCGACCGATCTGCCTCATCCGGGAAGAGCGCAATGACGATACCAACAGTGAAGCAACATCCTCCGCAACTAAACTGAAGAACAAGAAGACAGCAGCTTGTCTGTTCCCCTTCCCCGATTCCCCAACGCTGTTCCCCTCCGCCAATTCCCCAATAAAATCTTTAAAAAAAAAAAAAGATGTAAAATAATAATAACCCATTTTCCTGCCAACTATTATCAACAATGATTAACATTCGGCAATTTACCTCCAGCTTTTTTTCTATATTTTTGCTTTACAAAATAATATGTGACTACATTGTTCTTTGGTAATTCTGTCTTTCAAAGGGGATTTGCATAGCTCTGTTCTCATTCATAATTTGATTCCCTAGCAAGTTCATTTTCAATTCTTTCAGGTTGTTGGGGAGGTCCCTCCAATTTGCTTCCATGCACCAACCACACATTACCAGATATGGTGAGAGTGATATAAACAAACAGGCAAGTAAGACTGAATACCTTATTAATGCTAGAGCTGAAGAATGTGCACTTTGTCTAGCCTGCCTAACTCTCTTAAGTGTCAAGAGAAATAAATATATCTCAATATAAAGGATTGTAAAAATTGGTATTGTGCAGGGTCAATGACTACATAATCTTTCTCCAACAAAGCAAAAAGATTTGTATATTGACAAGGAAATTACAGGATTGGACATAAACAATCATCTACATAGTGACATTGGCAAAATTGAGAGCATCACTTTGAAAAAGAGATACCCTAAAAACAGAAAAACAAGCTATTAAGGAGGCACATTTCTGAAAACCATAGGCATAACTCATAATATCTGATATCTATGACATTTAGTATATATTTATTTTAAAACAAAAAATTAATAGGGGCATTGGTTTATTATAGGTTTAAAGAAAGATGCACGCCCAGAACTATTTTTAAAGGTTATCTGTGGAAAGGACAAGACCACAAAATTAATGGAAAATAGAAAGCCTCCCAGAAGGGAAAAAAATGTGGAGTGTTTGGCAAACACCAACAAGTGAGCACAGTAAACAATGGTCAAAGACATCTTTTCTATTAAATCAAAGAAGCCTTTTTCAGTCTGTGATACATTAAACTTCTGGGGTTATAATTATGGAGCTATTTTTATAGTTTATCTACTCTAAATATATATTTCTAATAACATATATAACAGAAAACTGAGGAGATATTATAAACTAAATGCACTGGTATTTCTGATCAAAATACTGTCTTAAAGAATCTCATCACACAGATTATAGGATATCAACCAAATGACATGCTCCCCCTTCTGGTCTTCCCAGGGATGACATAAAACATTCCTCATGCCTCAGCCCTTCACAGAACCTTTCCCAGGTACCATTTGGCCCAGCCCTACACTGCACATAGATCCACAGAGTGTCCTACTGACAACATTTAAGACAACCAACTATATGATGTCCATATTCTTCTGGGTTTTCAACTGGAGTAGCCAAATGTCCCTACACAGGCCATTGCTATCTGTGGAAAACCATCGAGTGAAGAGCCTCTCCTTTAAATTTAGCTACTGATGATGGAATAAGGTTTGGGGATGATTGAGTTATGTAGTGTAAGATCATACTGGACCATTTATCTGATTTTATCATTATAACATCAACATTCTAAAAGGGCCTTTCTAGAGGCTGGTTGAGTGGCTCAGTTGGTTAAGAGCTCACTCAAAAGTATGAGCTCTGAACAACAGGGTTGCCGGTTTGATTCTTGGCCCGAGCTGAGCTGCTGCTGAGCTGTCAACAGGTGGCAGGATGGCTCAGCTAGAAATAAATAAGTAAATAAATAAATAAATAAAATAAAAGGGTCTTTCTACATCTTTAACCTCAATCTTTTACATGTAAAATGGATTCCTGGAAATAAAGTGATTAGAAGTGTAGATTTATACTCCAAGGATTAATTAGTACTCGAATCTCCTAATTTCAATACTGATGCCTTTTTGAACCATCCAGTATTTCCCAATGATTTCTCCCTACATATTAGTTATAGAAGATACTCTGCTAAGAATAAAATGGTCTTGTACTGCACAAAGTGTCATCCACAAGGGTTATGGGGTGGGGTTGGGAGGGCGTTCATTTGTCCCAGTGGGCTCTTCGATACATAAGGAAAGGGTAGCAGAACAGTGGCCCTCAAAGTATGGTCCATGAAACTCTGAAAGGTCTCTAAGAATCTTTTAGGGTATTTGTGAATTCAAACCTATTTTAATAATAATATTAAGACGGCATTTGCGTTTTTACACTGTGCCAACATTTGCGCCAATTATTCAAAAGCGATGGTAGGGAAAATGGCTGGCACTTCAGCACCAACCAAAGTAGTGGCAAGAGGTGTACTATTCACCATTGTGTTCTTCTTGAAGAAAGAAAAATGAAATGAACATTTAACTTAAAAATATCCTTGACAGGGCTAGCCAAGTGGCACATTGGTTAAGAGCTGGTTTTGGGATGCCAGCGGCCCCGGTTCAGATCCCACATATGAGGGCCAGTGACACTGCCCTCTACAGCTAACAACAGCTCCACCTGGAGCTGGGCTGCTCTGAGTGTCCGGGACAGCATAGCTGTAGCCCCTGCTGCAGTGGGCTGCCATAGGCTACAGTGAGTGGCAGGCAGTCAGCATGAGCTGCCAAGAGCCGTGGTAAGCGACCATCCAGAGGCCAGGGACCGATCTGCCTCATCTGGGAAGAATGCAATGATGATACCAACCTGGGCCAGTGAAGCAACGTCCTCCACAACTAGATTGAAGAACAAAAAGACAGCAACTTGTCTGTTCCCCTTCCCTGATTCCCCAACGCTGCTCTGCTACCCCAATTCCCCAATTTAAAAAATATCCTTGACAATATAATAAAATTATGAATTTATTCTCAAAAATTAATTTAGCTACTGATGCCAAGAACCCTTCACTGTTGTTCATTATTCATGTTATCAAATCTCTCTGGGTTATTTGAGCTGAATGGTACAGTCTCCTTCAGATCCACCTCCATCGTCCCATCTCTCTATCCACACTGGCTGGCTATTACCCCTTTACAGTCAGAACCATTTTCCTCAGCCATTGTAGTGATGGTCCAAAGATCAGAAGATCTTTGGGCCAGGTGCATCTCTAATACCTTATGACCCAAGAGACATTTCACCTAATATTTAGATTAGAATGTTTTGATATTAGAATTATACATATTTAAACCTGAAAGGGACATTAGAAATCATCTAACTCAGTGACTCCCAGACATTGTTGGTCTGGAAACCTATGATATTAGAATCTGCTGGGGTTGCTTATTAAACATAGATTCTTAGGCCCTACCACAGACCTGTAAATTCAGTTTCTGGGCATTGGTCCCAAGGATCTACATTTGAACAAGCTCTCCAGGCAATTCTGATGTAGAGGTAGGTCTGGGCACACTGGTTATTAAAGCCTAGCACTTCAGAGGTGAGGAAACTGATAGAGCAAAAACTAAAACCCAAGTCTCATGACTTCCATTCTTGTTCTTTCCATGATAGCACTTTCTCTCCTTCTGGAGAAGTATTCTGGAACTATCTTGCATATGAGCTAGTTATAAAGTCCACTAGCAATAAAAAAAAGCTTGTTTTGTAAAGGACACAGTGGCTTATCTGTTCAACTCTCTCAAAACCCTCCTTTTATTTATTTATTTTCTGAGGGCAGTGTCACTGGCCCTCATATGTGGGACCCAAACCGGGGCCGCTGGCTTCCCAAGCCAGCGCTTAACCACTGCGCCTCTCGGCCAGCCCAAAACCCTCCTTTTAAAAGGGTTGCACACTACCGAAGACAGCCATCTCATGGTGACACATATTAACTGCTGTCGATTTACGATTTCCCCCTCTAAAACTTCCATGGTTCAAAAGCAGGAGAGGCTGTTGAATTTCAGCTGTGCATGGAGCATGAGAGAATTATACTGGGATAATTACTTGAGCTATCTGAACTATTTGTTACCCCTTCTTTATAAAGACTATAGGATACGAACCAAACAGTCAAAAGCAAAATGGAAAAGAAGCACTAACAAAGAAAGAACTGATCGGTCCTAGCCCCTTAGACAACCACTCTCTCTCGTTGCTTATAGTTGAACTATAATTTACATGTAACCATCAGAATAGATTCACACTAAGAATTTTTTCCAGTGCAGATAAATATGTCGGAAACCCATTTAGTAATGAACTCTTAGCAATTGACACTAATTGAAACAGCAGTGTGATGATTAAATAATATAAACAACTGAGAATTTAAGATAGTATTCAAGTACTCTTTTGCCTGGGCGAGATGAACATAAAGTCTATTACAGCACTATCATGATCTTCCACTTAGTAAAAATGTAAAAGGTCACTTCAAATTTAGTTAACTATAGCAGCCAAAGATATGCAAGCAAATTCAACTGGAAATACCATGTTGTCTTCTTGACCTAGGACTGCTTGGATGCTTCAATGGCCTATGGATGATTCAAGTAACAGCAGATGGGACACTGAAGAGTTGTCACAAAGATGTGACAAAGGCACTAGGCTTATATAAGTGATCAGAGAGTACATCAAAAGCATTTGGACATACCTTTAGCTAGATCTCAATGTAATGAGGGTTGGGAAACACTTGTATGACAGTTGCCTACAAAACCACACAGACTTAAAGCCTAGAAGTCTGTGGTGTGTGTGTAGTGGCTAGAAATAAGAAATGTTAGTTGTCTTCTCTACTTCTCAACCCATTAGTATTTTGTTCACCTAGAAAGAGAAAACAATTACCAATTTAATGAAAAAGAATTTCATTAAATTTCCAATTTAATGAAAAAGAATTTCATTAAATTTCCAATTTCATGAAAAAGAATCAACAGCCTATTTATCTTGGTCTCTCTCTTTCCTCTGCATTCCCACCATCCATTGTACCTCCCACACTGAATTGTACACACTGGAGTATAATGACAGCCTATACTTACAAATCCATCTTCCCAGCACAAGTGCTCTGAGGACAAGGCCTAAGTATCTCACTCATCTTAACCCCAGCACCTAGATAGGTTCTGAGTATATAGGAGTCTCTCAACGTATGTTTGCATTGAGTGAATAAATGAATGAGAGATCAACAGATGCTAACTCAACATCATGAACAGTTCACACTATGCCACAATGAACGTTGAAAAATGAAAAAAAAATTAGCCAATCCTTCAATTGGTTTGTCTACATGAAACCAAAGTAGCAATCTGCTTTTTTTCTTTTTCCACCCTCCAAAACCCAAAACATTTCAGGTTACACCACTCAACGAGATGTGAAGGGCATAAAACACCTTATGCTACTGCACAAAACTAGGAAAATTCACGTGTATCCTGTGTTTGGTTTGACCCCTTAGGAAATGGTCTGCAATTGTGCTTTGCATCTTGAAAAAGTCTTTCTTTTCAAAGGAAACCACAACGACTTTATTAACATCATCTCATTAATCTTCAAAAGATAGCTGTAAGGCAGTAGTGAATTTTACTGATGAGGAAACAATTACAAAGGATGCTAAGTGACTTGCAGTTATTAAGTTAATTACTGACTCAGTTGACATTTGACACTGTTGATATCCTCCTTCCTGAATTGCTTTCCCTTGACCTCCATGACACTAAACCATTCTCACCCTTTGCCTTTTCTTATGAATTTAAGCTTGCTTACCAATGAATGAATCTTAACGTTAAATCCATTCATTTGCATCACTGCAAAATGTCTTCATCAGCTATCTATACGTGCACAGCTACGTTTACCTATTTTTTGATGTTCTTTTTCATGAACAGAGGCAGCTGTAGTCTAGTAGTTAAGAGCATGAATTCTGGAGCCACAAAGCATCCTTTCAAACCTTGGCTCTGCTCCACACTAGATGTGTGACGTTAGTCCAGTCACGTAACCTTTTTGAACCTTGGATTTTCTACCTCTAAAACTGGGGGAATAATAGCAGCACCTATCCTCAGAAAGTGGTTGTGAGGATTATATGATAAAATATATATGAAATTCTTAGAATAGTGCCTGGCATGTAATAAGTACTCAATCAATGTTAACTTTTACTAATCACATTACTTCATATACACATTCCCATGCAGGTATGCCATGTTCTGTTGTGTTAATATACCAAAGTTTGCTTAGCTAATTTCATCTTGTATGATTTTAGGTGAGTTCATAGGAGTTTGGAAAATCACAGAAAATAAAAAAGGAGTGCATCATATCGATCATCTTTGTTATTCAGTGGTGTTTCTTCAAACTCCTTCACTGGTTCAACTCCTCCCTATCCTACCACATCCTAGCCCTTTTATTCCCCACTGGCCATTGCTGCAACTCCAGTCCAGGCACTCAGCACTACACAATTTTTTTTTTGAGGCAGTGTCACTGGCCCTCATATGTGGGACCGAACTGGGGCCGCTGGCTTCCCAAGCCAGCGCTTAACCACCGCGCCACTCGGCCGGCCCAGCATTTCACAATTTTTGTTAATGGGACCCATGTAGGATGCATGGTAAACTAATAAAGCCCCCACTAAAGTGAAGTAATATAGCGTTAGATTACAACACACCTAGCAATGTCTTGAATGTGGCACTCTTCTATAAATGCCACGTGGATAGGTGAAATGGTTATGGGGGACCATGTGGAAGGGACACTGGAAGCAGTCTGGAGCCAGGCTGGGAAGGGCCCTCGATGCCATGCTAGAGTGTTTAGGTTTGATCTTGTAAGCTATAGAGAGACGCTCAATTTGAGTTATAAAAGTGGAAAAGAAAAGAAAAAGAAAAAGCTATTTAGAGGCTAGAAAAACTGCTTATAGCTTCCTAACTATTCAAAAGTAAAGTTAATTTCACTTTAAACTTAAGAAAGTTTAATTATATTAAACTTTGAAACTATCCCTGCCACAATATCTCAGAGCATCACTTTTTTTTAACTTGTCACTCCACATGGAGGCTTTTTGAAAGGTATAATATTTGCTTTTGTACTTGGTTTTAATAACAGATCCCTGTTTTTCTAGAAGGCTCAGCAATACCTGATTTCAAATGCCTTTCTTTCCTATAATATTTAAGAGAAACAATTGGTGTTAGAGATAACCCTGCCCGAAAGACAGGTGGCCTGGGAAGCCCAGACCTGAACTAATTATGAGTTCTAGTTGATCAGTTTCAACAATGAAAACAGTCTACATGGGAACATAATTACCTACCAACTTGTTTTTGTGACACTGAAACTTCAGTTTCAGGAATAGCCACCCTTCAGAAATGTGGTTCTTAGCCTGGGAATGAAGCTGGTTCTATTGCTAGTGGTCTAGAAGGAAAACAGTGGGCAACATCACCACCTTGATCAAACCCCTTGCAGCCTACTTAGGCTGTTGTTATCTCGAAGGGAAAGAAGACCATGAACTTGAGTACCTCAATAAAACTTCCAAAAAGGAGGCTCCAAAAGATTTCTGTTTTAGTATCATTATAGTATAGTCATAGTGAATAGCAACTCATCAGGGACCTTTCTCCATAATGGCTTATTCCAAATATTTACTTTATTTTTCTCATCTCTCAAACCCTGTGGAATTACAATGCTCTCACTGACTTATTGAAAATTATTGCAGAAACCATGTTCTCAGTATGAAAGATATTGTATTTCTTCCTCTGATTACAGCCTTACATTTTGTTGCTTTTTAATTCTATACTTTTCATTATTTTCCTCTCTGAATTGATTCTCTGCATCTACAAAGGTAGCTCTATATTTTCTTCCCCAACTGCCTCGCTGATGAAGAGTTCTCTGGCAATATAGGCTTGGAAGAAATTTCTCTCAGTCTCATTTCCTTCACTTCAAAAGTAAATCCACTGGTCTGCCACATCCACAAAAATGTAATGAGAACGTTTTCCTGACACATTAGTCAATCCTGATGCAGGAAGAGTGAAAGGCCAGGCCAGATGGCAACTGTCACAGCTGGCTGGCTACACTGCCAGGATCACAGAGACTAGAGCTGAGCCAGGTGTCATGGCTCAAAATGAGGCAACTGGGGACTCCATGAAATGACTTTAAGGCCAGGCTGACCGGAGACCAATAAAGCACTTTTTTGACAAGCTGAGACAATAACTCATGCCACTATCTTTACTAGCTGACTTCTTCGCAAAAGTGATACATCGGTGTAAACTTCTCTTCTGAAACCCTTGAACAAGGCTGATGGAGTAGAAACAAGGTATAAGCATGCACAGAGAAGGTGGGGAAGAAGCAAGTTAGAAGTGAGGAAACTGGACAAGGCCAGGGAAATGCAATCACAAAAAGCTACCCTTACCTGTTTAGCCTTTACTACTGTGTACAATGAGTGCCTGCTTTGTGCCAGGCATGTACTAACGGTGCCAAGAGCCTTCCAGAGTATCAGGTATGATTCTTGTCCTGAAGGAACTTCCTGCCTGGTATGAAATCCAACCTCTATTATGCCCTTAACAGCTTATTTAGGGTTCTTGGGGGCTTTAATCTTCCCAACATTTCTGAAAATAGAAATTCATAAATCCTTTTGGGTCAGAAGCACTGTTATTTGCAAAAGACCTCCATGCATCATGCAATCCAGTAATTCATCATCAGAGAGCCCCCAAATAGAAATTGCTCCAAAAAGAGGCAGCCTTAAATGCTACCATAGGGATCCTACCTATTGAAGACCCCAGACATTCCTTTCCATCTTCTCTGTGAGAGACAGACTATTAGCCCTAAGACCTGTGGCCCAGCACCAAAGTAACATCATGGCTAATCAGGTACCATGCGAGATCACATTCTATGCTAGGGGCTGGAACCTTTACCGTAATTACCAGCACTTGTTAAATTTCATCTGTCTGTAAAGTATAATAAAAAGGGGGCTATCAAGGGTCGGCTGAGTGGCTCAGTTGGTTAAGAGCTCGCTCAAGTGTGCGAGCTGAGCTCTGAGCAACTGCGGTTCGATGCCCAGCCTGAGCTGAGTTGCTGTTGAGCTGCCAACAGGTGGCAGGATGGCTCAGCTAAAAAAAAAAAGGGGGGGGGCTATCTATCTTAGGAGCACTTGTTAGAGTAATCAAGCTTGAAACCATGATAGAAATGCAAATCTGAGGTTACCATTTAGGGAATAGAAAGAAAAGAAAAGCCCAGTAGAGCAAGCCAGTTACCTTGAGAAAAACTCAGCACTCATTTTGCTCACAGAAACACTCCACCTCTTAGTATGTCTCTTTGCATTTTCTAGTCCACATGCCCCCATCTTCTCTCCCTCCCTCTAATTCTTTTCCTTTGCCCCAAGTCCTCTTCTCCATCCTCTCCTAATACCTTACTGTAAAATGGAAGTCCCCACCAGACTCAGAGCGGTCTCTGATAAAATACCGCTGACCAACAGACCATACATATCCATTCCAACATCAAACACAAATGAATTTTGGATTATCCACTCTATCAGATTACCTATGCCTCTGCTTCCCTCCCTTCTATTAGCACTGACAACCAAGAAATGACCACAGAGATCTAGACTGGATGCCTATCATATAGACTTTACATGCCTAGTTTCCATGGTAACAGATAGAGATCTGTCTCAGGAATAGGTATTAATGTCTATACAAATAGGATGCCAAAGCTTTCGATTCAGACAGTAAGGAAACAGGTTAGCAGAGGACAACCCTGAGAGTTCCTTAGGCCAACAGAGTCTGGTAGATATCAAGGAGTCAGTAGGCAGAGGGGTGGACAGAGGGGCCTGTCAGACCACAGCAGACATCAGGCCAAAAAGTGTCCAAGGGGCAAGTGTCAGAACTCAGCTTGGTCAGGAGAGCCCAAGCGGATAGAGGCCAAACAGAGAGCCAGAGACCTATGCCTGGAGTTGCCGAGACCACAGGAAGCCAAGGTCCAACCATCCCTTCCAGATCTGAACTTCTGGGCAGCATTTCTAGGAGTTATTTAACAGCTGCGGACATTCACAACAACATAGCCTGCATTTCAGGAGGTGTTCAGCAATTCTAGACCACAGCGTCCTTTGCAAAGCTTTTAGGGATCCTGGAAAAGGAGAAGGAAAGCTGCATTTTACAGAGCTTAGAAAGATAAGCAGGTAAATCCCGTTTGTGCTAGGGCACATTATCTCGCTTTCAAGTTCTTGTTAACAAAGCTAAGCAAAGCAGGTGAAAGGATGCCTGATGGTGATGCTCTTCATTGCTTTGCTTTTCTCTTCTCCTCTATGTGGGCCTGCATCCAAGCAAGAGAACTTTTAAACACAAAACCACTTCACTATTTTCATCTAGCTTGCAGAGCCCCTTGGGCTGCGAGGTAACACCATCATTCTCCAGCACCGCCTAGGGTGGGGCAGATATCTGAAGAGAGCTTCAAGGAAGAGATGCTGAACAGCGGGACTCCTCTATTTTCCTCCTTCTTTCACTCTGATGCATCCCCCAGAGTGAAATGAGTGCCAGTACATATCCCACAGGCAAAGAGATATTATTTTCAGCACACCAGTGCTCTCCCCCATTAGCATGGATAATCAAGCGTGGACTGTAAGCATTTAGAGCCTTGGAAAACAAAACTAAGTTTCATAAACACCTTCTGAGTTTTGTTTTAAGGGGAAAAAACTTGATATTGGTTTCTATGACATTTATCAACATTAAGAGTTTTTAGGACACATTAAACAGTATCGCAAGTCAGAGCACATTGGAGTCATTAATAGAATTGGACCGCCTCTCTAAACATCTGAGCAACTTTTTAGTAACAAGAAACCTTACTTCCTCCACTTAGTTGAGCTGGAAAATTAATGTAGTGTGCTTCTGAAGAAACACATAATGAACATGATGAATTTTCATCATCTTGCTGGAAAGTGACTCTTTATGTTCTTATTCCAAATTTACAGCAAGTAAATTTAACGTTCCCAAGCTGCTGAGCCTTCTTAAGACCTCACCATCAATTTGTGGGCACTTTAACTGATTCTGACCTGGAATTGATTAGTGCTTTCTAAAAAACGCATGTGTAGCAAATTGCTGCACTTCAAGATAAATCAAGTTATTTGGGGAAGTTACACTTTAACTATTTATATTTCTTCTAAGATGAATTTTTTTCAAAAAATTAGCCTTTACCTGAGTACCCTGCAGAAAGACAGCGACCCAAGCTAGCTCTCTGACTTTCGTTGGCAATTTGTAATCAGGGAGGTAAAATCTTCACTGGTAACTAGGAGCCCATGCTGACCAGCTCCTGGGCAGAGCTGATTTCAAAGTCACCCACAGTTCTTTGGTGAAAAGTCATAGGCCACAAATGGTATCCCAGGGCACTATGAACCCCCTAGGACATGGATGTTCTAAGTAGATATTCCTTTTCAGTTTTTAAGAGAAAACAGATAGAGTTCACACGCCATAAAATTTACCTCTCTAAATTATACAATTCAGTGTGTGTTTTTTTTGGTTCACAAACACATACAACTATCACCACTGTCTGATTCAAGAACATTTTCATCATCCCCCAAAGAAACCATATACACATTAGCAGTCACTCTCCATTCTCCCCCGCCCTCTCCCTGGCAACCACTACTCTACTTTCTGTCTCTATGGATTTGTCTATTCTGGACAATCATTCCCTTTTGCATAAGGATTTTATACACACACACACACACACACACACACACACACACACACACATTTAAGTAACCACTAGGTTTTTCCCTTTACGAAACAGTAAATCAGTAGGAAATTTTGCGGTGGTCCCATTTAAAATTCAGATCTTTGAATAAACCATTATGGAAACTTCCCTTAGGGGACTTGACTTGGTGATTTAGACAGCCACTGACAAATAACACTGCTTGGGCACAGACTTTCTCACCAGGTATGAGTTTCTCTTCCTCCTTTTGTTGAGGAAGTGGGGGTGTCTTCCTTTGCTGTTTGTCAGAGACAGGGTGAAATTGAAAATCTCAAAGCCACTTCCAGCCTGTTTGTGAGAAGTAGTATAGCTAAGTAGATTCCAGAATCAGGTAAACTGAGTTAAAACCATAGCATTACAGATTACAAGCTGTGTAACTATGGGCAAGTTATGTGACCTCTCTGAGCCTCAGATTCTTAACTGTAAAAAGGAGATGATAGTATCTATCTCACAAGATTGCTTTTGGAACTAAATGTAATATAGATAGATATAAATATAGATGGTGCCCAAAAAATGTACATACATTTTAAGAAAGGAAAAGGCTATTACAATTGCAATAGTCAATATATACTGATAACACAAGATGAATACAAGTCATGTTTGACTTCTGCAACTACAAGAGGTGCTCAAAGTGGTTACCATCAGCATCCAGATACTTCTGGTTACGGCAAACTACTGCTTGAGCAACGTTAACCAAAGTGTCCACTTGTACACATTTTTTTGGCACCCGTGGTATATAGATAGGCAGCTTGGTACTACACCAGGCATTAGTAAGATTTCCATAGGTGATATTTAAAATGAAATGCCTATATTGTGCCAGGTACTGGTTTTTGCATTTATTGGTTGCTTACTTACTGGTTTAAGTGCACACCATCAAAAGGCAAGATGGGATTCTGAATACAAGGATTGGCAATGCCTCTGAAAGGTATTGATGTAATAACACAACATGATGTCTGATCAAGTATGTGAGACTATAACATCAGTAAACACTATCCCCAGATTAATTTCTTGAAAGGCAAGGCAAAAGTTGATATTCTCAGGAAATTAAAATTCATCATGTTCTTTCTGCAAACACTATAGTCCATGAAAATCAATGTTTCACCCTGTCTATATGGCAGTCAGTGTCTCTAGTAATATAGCAATAGCTATTCATGCACAGTATAATATAAAATCTATAGATCAATAAGCCCTTTGATTTATAAAGATTTATAGTAAATCCCCAGGGACAAAAGATCTAGAAAAGATAAATGTGTCTCTCATCAAATGGCTACTTTAAACATAATCCTGTCAAAGTAAAGAATACATATTTTATAAAGTATGTGTGAAAACCCAATAGGATTTTTAAACACAATCAAGCATCTCTCTTCACTAAAAAATGTTCAAAGTGAAACATTTTATAACTGTATACACAGTGCATCTGGTAGGTGGACAAAAACATGGGAATTACCATAGTGGTTATTTAACTCCTTTCTCAGGTTTGATGGACAATAACAACTTGATGCTTAATACTGTTTATAGCAATAGAAAGTAGTAATCACAAAAGCAGTGGGTTCTATTTCTATAAGATTTCCTACACTCTTAAAGAACTAGGGCCATTTGAATACCGTTGGCCACTCTCTTTTATTCCTATCATCATCGAGATATGGAATGAAGTTCGGGCAGACCCACTCACAAAGAGACCTTTATTCTATAAAGCAGCAATTTAGGCTTTCATTAACATTTTCCTAGGTGCTGTGTTAGCCCCTGGGGATTAAACATAACTATGTCTCTGCCTTAAAAGATTTCTTATGAGATACATACATAAGCTACAGAAGTATCTGCAGTGGTCCAAGACAAATGCCATTAGCTTCCCAGGTAAAGAGATCTAGCAACCAGAGGGAGGGCATGATTAAATTTAGGGGGAAAGCTCTGCTCCTGGGCTCTAGCCAAGACCTAGAAGGTGGGCAGAAGCAAAACATGAGTTTAGGCGGTTGTTTGGATCCTTGAAGAGGGCACCAAAGGATTCAGCTGTGGGATGAGGTGCTTTCTCGCTATTAGGAACTCTCCGATATTCCATGACCAATTCCCTCTTCTCAGGTGGAACTTGGCCTCATTGTTTCACCTCTGATACGAGAGCCATACCCTCTTCACCTACTCAAGAGTTTTCTGTTTTTGCCTTCCTAGCCCCACCTCACACTATGGCCACTTCTCTCGCCTGGGCACCTCCATTGGTAGAAAATACAGTGAGGGTCCTATGTTACTTTTGGCTGTCACTTTTTTTTTGAGGGCAGTGTCACTGGCTCTCATATGTGGGACCAAACTGGGGCCACTGGCTTCCCAAGTCAACGCTTAACCACCGCGCCACTCGGCCGGCCCCGGCAAATCACTTTTGATGCCAAGCCTCAAACCTGGTTTTTCTTCTTCCTCATCATAATACTACTACCTTACATTTGTACAGTTTCCATGAACTCTAAAGACACAGACACTGAGGCTAAGAGAAATGACATTTATACAGCCTATAAATACAAAAATCCTTAGACTTTCTTTAATTTTTTTTTTGAGGGCAGTGTCACTGGCCCTCATACGTGGGACCCAAACCGGGGCCACGGGCTTCCCAAGCCAGCACTTAACCACCGCACCACTCGGCTGGCCCCCTTAGACTTTCAAAAGAACATGTGCATGACGATAATGAAGGATGTGACCAGGGAAGGCCTACTGACCTGTCAGCTACTATGTGGCTTCACAGTGGAGGCTTAACTTTGACAAATTTACTATGGGCCAAAATTTGGTCTTCAGATTTTCCCATCAAACATTGGATTTTGTCAGTGTCCCAGTGTTCCTCTTACTCATGCTAAGAAAGTTACCAAGAAACTGGCATATGCAACCCAAATGCCTAACTATGCATTTGCAATATGAATTACTACTATTAGGGGGACTAGATCCTCACATGCTCTGGCCACACTCCATAGACATGCTACATGAAAAGATGAGTTACGGGCCTACATTGGAGTTATTGTGGATTCAGTTCCAGATAATTGCAATAAAGTTAGCATCACAATAGAGTTGTAATCATTTTGTGGGTGAAGGGTCTTGCCTTCAATTTGTGAAAAAAAAAAAGCAACATCTGTAAAGTCAGGTGCAATAAAATGAGGTATGCCTGTATAATCAGAAGGTTGATTGGGGAGCCTGGAATCATTACCAGTTGAGTTAGTTAAATCCTGTAAATGTTCAGTGACATCAGATCTTTGCAATCTAACAAACAATGTCCATAATGAAGATAAACCTGCCATAGGAAATGGCCCTTAGACACCCATGCTCTTAGACAGAACTAGACAGGCTTTGCAGAGTGGCTTCAGTTACTGTCTTCAGCCTCTCTGTTCTCACTGACACACCACTTCTTTAATAATGTTAATACTTTCCAGTGACAACTCTCTGCTTTGATCCATTGCATCTTGTTCAAAGTTTAATTATCAGAGAACAACCTACTTCCAGGGTCTTCAGGGGACACCTGTCACTTCCATGGACAGCCAACCAAGACCAGGTTTTCTGGTTCTAAGCATGCAAGCTTTCAATCACGTCTTGCTGTCTCTAACCATCAAACAGGGATGATCCCATCTTCTTCCCAGGGTTGTTCCAGGAGAAAAGTTAGACAAATGCAAAAATACGTTTAAAGTACTGTACAACTATTAGCTATTATCATTTTTAAATCAACACAAAAGGATCATTTTTCTATCCTTCCACTTTACCAAATAAAGTAGTAAATGAGAGCAGAGAACACTTATTGGAAGAAATTCCAAAAGGAAAAAAAATGATCAGTCAGCTAAAAATTTGGGGAACTCCTGCTTAACTACTGTTTTTTTTTTTTTTTGAGGGCAATGTCACTGGCCCTCATATGTGGGACCCAAAGGGGGGCCGCTGGCATCCCAAGCCAGCGCTTAACCACCGCGCCACTTGGCCGGCCCCTTAACTACTGTTTTTATTTAAGCTCACCAAGGCTATCACTTATTTCCAAAACAGTGCTGATGTAAGATATACAATGAAATGAGGTCAGTGAGTGCAGGTTCCTCCCCAGCAGGGACTTAGAGAAGGCTAGGGTAACCAGTGCACAATTAGTTGTTAACTGATAAATGAGGAGTCAATTGTTTGGGTGACATAAAAATGGAAATCAGCGAAAAAGGATACACCGGCTGATTTATGAGAGAGAAAGAGGAAGAAGAGGGGGCAAGAGAATGAGAATGAATCTGAAGGTCCCAAGAAAGAAGTACAAGTAGCAAGGAGCTCCTAGAGATGAGCAAGCAACCTCACGGAACATTTCTCTCCCTGGAGAGAGGAGGCAATTATTTCCTCAGGAGATTGATTACACTCACCCAGATCATACTAAACGTTGACCTCAGATTATATTCATCATATTTTACTTCAAACTCTCATTTTTTGATTGTCACATGTGTCATTCTCTGAGTGTGGGGGGGTGGACAGAAAAGTGTATGTTACTGTAGGAGATGAAATATACTTATCTTTCAAAAGGACATATTTTCTGCTACAGACTTCTTTACTCCAAAAACACTCATTTAAAAAAAAATTCCTTTAGTAGTAGAAAAACCAGAGGTAAATAAAGACCACAGCAGTCACCTGTTACACCCCTACTACAAGCCTACTAATGTGTTCAAAGGCATGTCCATAGTTAGGCTACCAGATATGACACCATATCTACATATGATAATAGATTTTATAGAGATGAAAATCAGGCCTTAAAGGTCAACTAGAGAAATCATCCCAGCTAATCTTCAAACCATTGTGTAAAAGGAAATGAAAACAGTAGGCTATTTCTTCTGAAGAAAGATCCTAAGCCAAAACACACAGTATAGGTAGCCCCATGAACGGAATGGGAGTTGGGAAGTAAAAGCATGGAGGACCAACGGCATGACAGAAAGTGCACACGGGGCAGGCTTTCAACTAAGAGCTCCTCTGTCTATCCTAAGTGGCTGGACTGCCATGTGGATGAGGGTTCCAGTTTATTAGTGCTTTGACCCTGTCTCTGAATCTGATGACCTTTGAGCATCACTCCCACCACTCTGAATAATAGAGGCCTTCCCTCCACAGAGTCCTCCTGACTTGGGTCCTTTCAAAGCAAATCAAGACAGTCCCTCCCTCCCAACACAGACTCCAGGCGAATATAAGGAAGAGCCATTCTGCTGGGGTGGGGGTGGAGGAAGAAACAGCAAGTGACCCAACGTTGCAGCTACCCTGGTATCCCATCCTCTAAGAAACACTGGCCACCTAGTGCTCAACTGGCTAGTTCCAGATACCACAGGATTACAATGTCATATTTGAGCAGTAAGAGTCACTCATACAGGTGACTACTGACTTTTCTATGCAAAAGATACGTGTCAGACCCAACTAGTTAGACATTTAGCATCTTAACAGCATCTTAACACCTTAATTGATGTTTGTGTGTCTCTACCTAACCCAGGGGCTAGCTGTCTACTTGATTCATAGAAGTTGCATAATGATTTTTTTCTGTTGTTTTACCTAGATGCAGCTCAGAGGTAAGAACATCGGCTTTGGATCAGGGAACACATATTCTAGTCCTGCTTCTACCATGAAAAAGCTATGTGTGTTTAGGCCAGTCTCTCCCTCTCTCCCACCTCAGTTTCCGAAGCTGGTTCCAAGTGGCTTGTTCCCTTATTTCATTCAGCTCTCCTTTCTAATACTCCCTCCTTGGAGAGGCTTTCCTCACCATCCTATCTAGAATATCATCATCCCCCACATTCCCTCTTTAACTTTACTCTGCTTTACTTTTTCTTCATAGCACTTACATCCAGTTTTAAATTGCCTTATTTATTTATTTTCTTGCTTGCTGTCTCCTTGCTCTCCACCCCCTGCTGTACTAATAGAATTTAAGTTCTATTAAGGCAGGGATTTTTCTTAGTCACTGCATGTTTTTTACTGCTGTATCACTAGCTTCAGAGCACACTGCCTATCACACAGTAGGTGCTAATCAATTATCTGTTGAGTTAAAAATTTAAAGCATAGTAAATGCTCATTAAATGTGTGTAGAATGAGACAATGAAGGTAGTGAAATGGATGAGCTCAAAGTCCTTCCCAGAGTTGAAAGTCTACAGACCATGGCACCCACGTGTTCTGAAGAGGACCTGACATTTCCAACAGGCACCTCCATATCTGCTCCCAAGTGCCAGTGAGAGAGAGCTCAAGTATTTTCTACCCTGGGTTCCTAGAATTCAGAGCTCTGGCTTTTCGGCACCTCTCTGAGCTGGACACCGGAGGGCAGTATACCCACATTTACTGCTTCTATCCAGCAGAGGGCCAGAGGTAGGGGGGAATCCAAGTTCTGGATAAATGGCAGTACTCTGGTGTCAAATTGGCATGTCATGACCGGCGCCTAACTGCCCCCTGATGTGAAGAGCTTCAGACTGCAGGACAAAGGGTTCACTAAAGACTTCATTCAAAATTTGTAATATGGAAATCAAATGTGAACAACAGACCCCAAAACCATCTGTTCATGCCAAAGTCAGGACGGACTCCATGGCCAGCTGCCAGAAGTGTCCTGGGTTGTTCTGCACACACTAGGGGAGGGAGCCACGTTTCCTTGTAACAAAAGGCCATTATGCAAAGGGCTGCCAAACACAATCTTCCTTTTGATGTATTCTCTTTAAGTAGAGTAATGTAATAAAATGATAATGATCATCTTTTGGTTTATGATTATCTTGAGTTAGCACCAAAAAAAAATAAAAGTCAACCCTGGCATCAAAGTAAGCTGACGTTACAAGCTGATTATTTGCCTCTCCAAGAAATTTATCATTGTGACTTGCTGAAAATGCATTTTAATTAAAATACTGTACCCATTATAAATTGGGGATTTTTAAAAAGAGTATAATTAAATCCAAAAATTGAACCCCTTGCTACAATATTAAAGGTGGGCATAAAAACATATAAAGAAAAATGTATTACAGTTAACATGTTTGAGCATATGCACATAATTTCTACTAAGAAATTTAGGGGCTTAATGAGAATCCCAAACCATTTGATATGTGAATTTCTGCGGTGATGGCATATGCTATTGCTTTTGAATTCTTAGCTACCGTGATGTAGATATTTAACTTTAACCATACCTTCTTACAAAATAAAAAGGTTGATGCTCTTAATAAATATACTTCAAGTCTTATCTAAATAGATTGTCCTCATATTTTTTCCTAAGTCACCAAATAGAATACCCTAACACTGCACCCTGGGTGACATCCTTCTACGGACTCCAATCTTACATATGACCCCTCAGGCCAGAACTGCAGTCTGATCCCTATACTAACAGCCTATATATTTATGTGTAAAACCATCAATTTCTAGCTTCAGAACCAGATCACTGCCTTGGACCTCTGAGAGGATTTTGTATGGTATGTCTTCTATAAACCTGCATAGCATCCCTGTAAGCTTTTGATGAATTAAAGCGTTCATTTAGAACTAGATAAGCTTAGCAGGCTTGTCCCTGCAATTTCCTGTTAATAAACTTGAGAGTGTTTCAACCCTCGAGAGGTGAAAAGAAAGAGCTGGTCCATCTTGTGCTGTCGGAGGTGATAATTTTCAGTCGGCCCAGATAGTGCCAGCAAATGTATCCCTTTCAGCATCATTTAAACCAAGCTAACATAGGAGGCTTCTCCTCCATCTGCACATGAGACAGCAGAAGCAAAAAAATAAACAGCTCTAAACTTGTCTAAATAACTCTACAAAAAATTTCAAAAAGCAAAGCCTCTAAACCACTTCTTTTTCCTTTGAACGAGACATACAGAAAGCTGGTTCTATTTAGTATTTTTATCCCAACTGCTGTAGATTCACTTCACCTGGACAGTGTATGGACACCAGTAAGTAATGTTTGGTGTCTGCTCCATTTTTAACTTATTATTTCTACAGGAGCTTTAGTTTTTAATCAAGAGAACAGGAAGTGAGCTGAAAGCAATAAAACACAGAACAGAGAATGGCTTGTGAATTCCAGGGAAAAAGATGTAAGTGTTTGAGAATGTCTCTAAGCACAAAGGATTGTGTGAAAGTCGCTAAGAAGGAATTGAAGGAATAGACAGCTAAATATAGCTTATTGAAAATATACAAAGTCTACATTAGGGTCAGTCTCCTTTTAGCCTTGAAGGCATTAGATGGGAGGTGGGGGGGAGGGAAGAGGGCACCATATGTGCCTCTGTATTTCTCTACTCCTTTCTCCCAGTGCTTCTCTAGCTTTCTCCCAGTCTTTTTCCTCCAACTGCCTCCACCCATTGTCTGTTCCTTCACCTTGAGGAAGAGAAAGGCCAAAAGTAACTACTACCTTGAATTGGAGTTGTAAACCTGTCTCCACAAGGGTCTTAGGCACCCCAGAGCTTAACATAGCTGATCTCAACAGCACACCCACTGTAAATACTCTTTCCTATGATAAAAGGTTGGCTACTAAGGGGCTGAAGATCCTAATGGCTTCTCAGTCAAGTTTGAGGAAGATTTGAAAATCTATTTAGTGAGTGGCAAGTACAGTAGTCCTCCCTTATCCACAGGGATATGTTCCAAGACCACCAGTGGATTCCTGGAACTATAGATAGAACAGAACCCTATTTATACTGTTACTTTTCCCTATACATACAGACCTTTTCACTTAAAAGAAGCACCTTGTGGCTTCTCTCTGACATATCTGAATTGCCAGCATCACTACTCTTACACTTTGGGGCCATTAAGTAAACTAAGGGTTACTCGAACACAAGCACTATAATCCCGTGACTGTCCATCTGAAAACAGAGCCAGGTACTAAATGGCTAATGGGCAGGGGGCATCTACAGTGTAGAGGCTGGACAAAGGGACGATTCACATCCCGGGTGGGACAGAGCAGGACACAAGAGATTTCATCATGCTACTCAGAACAGAACACAATTTAAATTTATGAATGTTTATTTCTGGATTTTCTATTCAGTATTTTCTGATTACAATTGTCCAGGGATAACCGAAACCGTGGAAAGCCAAACTGTGGGTAAGGGAAGAATACTGTAGAAGAACAGACTCTAAGAGGCAGAAACAATGTATTGGCTCCAATAGTACATTCTGTATTCCTCCATCTGAGTCTATCACAATACATTGAAAATATCTATTTATTCATTTATCTTCCCACTGGACTGTGGACCCCTAGAGGGTAGGAATAATGTCTCTCTCATCTTTGTATCTCACTATTTACCTACTTCAGAGGCTGATGCAGAGGGGGACATTTAATAAGTATTTGTTTAATTGAACCAAGCTCTGTATCAACAGTCGACTTCATCCTAAGCAGTGGCTTCGGCCTAAGATAAGCCAATGGAAAAGAATCTGATGTGCAGATCATAAAATGTTTTCAAAAATTAGTTAAGATACATATGGCTAGTCCACTCAGAAAACAACTGATATAATCAAAACAAGCTGTTATATTATTCCTCAGGAACAATGGCTTTTGGAAAGACTATCCTTTATCTGTCTGTCAGGGACCATGTCCTTCCCTTGTGGTAATTCATATAATGTGAGCATAGCCATGAAAAACTACAAAGGCGGAGAGCCTGCTTATGCTTTGCTGGGATTAGATATTAAATAGATGGATAAGGGTCACACATGGTCCCAATTCCAAATTCATGTTGCAATGCCTGGTCAAGGTGGGGTGAGACAAGAGAAAAATTCCCAGCTTCTATTCTGAATAACCTGGTTTAGGGCCAATAAGATAGATTGTCATGAAAACTCGCCAGTGAAGTGTAATTTTTCATTGAAATCTTCAAATAGGAAAAAAACAAACAGTAAAACAAGTTCACTGTCTTATGTATGTATCTAAATACTTAGGGACTTAAAATTTGTTTTTAAGAGGTTATATTACAAATAATATAAATTATCTTGAAACTTTCGAAAAGCATATTATCTGCTAGAATACTATTCTACTTCCCTGAACTGCTATGATATGAAAAATGGTGGGTCAGCCCTCTCATAAGCATCTCAAATAAACAATCATCATCTATGCAGTACAGAGACTCAAGTACATTCCATGGAGCAAAAGTCTTCATGGGCAGTGACTACAGCCATTTTTCATAGTTTAATATTTAAGTAATTTCATTTTATCTTTTAGACTTAAAAGGCAATACGGGCCATTTTCTACACATATCAACAAAATTTCATTTCTATATACTGAAGTATAAGTACAAAATCAACCCTAAGCTGATACAGTTTTAAAAGTATCACAGTGTGAAAATATGACCTTCCAACATGTATGATAAATCCTTAAGTGTGCATACTAACAAGTTAGACATTATAGCTATAGTAATACCGAGAAAGGGGTGAACTGGGAGAAGACAAATGGTTTTAAGTTAATGCATGATGATTAGGAATTATGCAACCTAATGTGAGACTCAAAACAGAAACTACTTAAAAGGCAGTCATCTCCAAGTCTGGAACATTCTCTATTCCTATAGATCAGTCCAGTGTTTATTTAAGATGAGGTTTCTCTAACATACACCGCCTCAGTTACTTAGGGAGTCACCAAATAAGGAGTTTTGAGGATACATTTTCCAAGCTAACCAACAGCTTAAGTGTGGTACAATTTATAAACTGTCAGAGATGGCTTTCTTTTTCCAGTCTTCTAGAAATCATAACACTTTTTAGCTTTGCCTTCACAGTTATACTAACTCAATTTCATCGCCACTATTTGCTGAGAGACCATAGACAAGGCCTTCTTAGAAGTCCCATTCTAAGGCCATCCCTACCTAGGCTCAAGAGAATATCCAAAGCTAGGCAATCTCCTAGGAAGCATAGTATACCGCCTCAAGTCTCCCTGGGTCTCTAGTCCTGCTCTGATTTTTTACCCCAGTTGCAATAACTGGGCCTTTGGTGAGTCCTTGTGATTTACATACCTCCGTCAGTTCCAGCAATCCTGCGCCTGTCCTGACACTCTATCTTGCCTGACTCAGTTCCTGTCTGGTTTACGGACCAGAACTCTAGTTCTTCTGGATTGCCTTGCTGCTGCTCCTTAGGGTCCTACCCCTGAGCCTTGGATTAGAAATCCAAGTTATTAACTATAGGCAGATGGGCTCAGCTGCAATCAGATGTCCCGATTAGGCACAGGTCTAACTCCCCACCTAGACTTGGAGCTCAAAAGCAAGGGCCTTATTACATTTATCTTTATTCCACAGAACAAAGCACAATGCCCAGCATATAAAAAGCCTAGAGGGGACTGAGTAAGTACACCTTTACCACATTAATCACCCTGAACCTGTTCTTGTGTCCACAGAGCTAAACCTCTCCCTATTACCTGCGCCTGGAATTTTCTCTAATCACCAGCCCCAGTTCCCTGAGTCTCCTTAAAGGCTAAGGGAAAAGAGTTTTAGTTCTTGTATCTAAAGTGCGTAAATGATTTAAAATCTACTTTTGCTTATTCTTCTCAAGCTTTCTCTCAATGCTCTCAAAACTATCCAGAAAAAAAATACCTTTTCTGAAATATATACACATCAGGTGTGCCAAAAAATGTATACAAGTGGACACTTTGGTCAGTGTTGCTCAAGCAGTAGTTTGCCATAATCAGAAGTGTCTGGATGCTGATGGGAAACACTGAGCACCTCCTGTAATTGCAGAAGTCAAATGTGACTTGTATTCAACTTTTGTTATTGGTATATAATGAGTATTACAATTTTAATAGTTTTTTCCTTTCTTACAATGTACATACATTTTTCCTATATTTATATATTTTATATATATAACATATATATATATATTATATATAATATATATTTCCTGACATCTCAAGTAGACAAATCTTTTCTCAATATAGTACGTTTGTCAAAATGTCAAGAAATCTCTTTTTATAGTTCTTCTTTAGTGCAAGTGTAGAAAGGTCAATTTTAAATTCAACTGGAGCTCATTAACACATGAAGATTTTATACTCATTTTAGCTTTCTGTAGCTAAAATAACAGAGCAAACCTGCTTTCCTTCTCTGAAAGATAAGCCTGTAAATAATTAAAAGAGGTGCTGCTCAGGAGATGGCAGCTGGTGATCACGAGAGAGGAGAGCCTGGTCTATTCATTTTGGGGCCAGTTGGCTTAGATGGGCCCCATGTGGTAGGTGCCCACATGATGAATTGGTTTCCTCAGCCTCACACTACTGGCCCCTTTTGTATGCTTTGGTACTCAATTGATTCTGGCAAGGGTGGAAGTGGCAGGGCTGAGTCTTCCTACAGCCGCTACCAAGACTGCTAGATACTGAGCACGGACATTTGACTCCCACCGGACACAGGATGATCATGCTTGTCATAGGGAGCTAGCCGATCCATCTTGCTTGATTTTTTACCTTTTACAAAGAGAACACAGCAACTAGGCCTATGCCTGGTGCACGGAATAATATGCAAGAATGAGTTTTTAAACAGCACAGTTCAAATGTTGCTCTTGCTGCTGTTGTTATAATTATGCTAAACATGATGGTTTAGAAAAAAAAATCCACCTTAAAAGTGAATTCCTTTGAATACTACCCTCCGCCTGCTATCTTCTTTTAGAAAGCAAACATTCCTTGGAAGGGGAAGCCATTAAGTCCTCTAAACTTGGGTAGAAATGAGTTTATTCTGAAGCTGCTTACACTGGAACAGGGCCTCAGTGGCATGTAGAAGACAAAAGGGTACAAAAAAAGGGTGGAGGATATTCTTGTTTTGCCTTAAGCCAACACTTGTTAAAGTAGTATGGGATACAAGGAGACTGTCCTCATAACTTGTAGGGCCCAGTGCAAAGTGAAAATGCAGTATCCCCTGTTAAAAAATTAGTAAGAGGGCCGGCCGAGTGGCGCAGTGGTTAAGAGCTGGCTTGGGACTCCAGCGGCCCCGGTTCAGGTCCCACATGTGAGGGCCAGTGACACTGCCTTCAAAAAAAAAATTACTAAGAATTTCAAGCGGGCAACAGCAGAGCACTAAACCAAGCTCTGGGCCCTCTGAGTGGAGGGCCCTGTGTGACTGCACAGATTGCATGTTCCTGAAACCAGCCCTGAGCACAAAGCTTAAAGTTGAGTACATCAGAGCAAAGTCATCTTTGTTCTTAGGAAAGCAAGTCAGAAGAGGTTTTCTACTACTGTGAGTTCTGCAAATGTGGGGCTTATATCACATTCATCTTTGTGAGTCTGGTATATGGTGCCACATGGCTTTTGTACATGCCTTTTTTCCATATTCCTGGAATTCCTTTTTTGAATTCCCGTATGTTCTTTACATACCAAATCCTTATTGACACTTTAAGCTTCTGTTTATGTATTCCCTCTCCCTGAAGCTCTTCTTGATATCTTTTCCCTCACCCCTGTGCAAGGCCAGCATAGTCCTCTATGATAAGATGGTGACTCCCATCTGTCTTGTTTGGGAATGTACGTTACACCTAGTAGGGGCTTCAGATAGCTGTCACCTCTCTGGAGCCTAAAAGGTCAAAAGTCTGAAACTAGGGCCAGCAGAGTGGCGCATTGGTTAAGAGCTGGTTTTGGGATGCCAGCGGCCCTGGTTTGGATCCCACATATGAGGGCCAGTGACACTGCCCTCTACAGCTAAGATGGTGAACAACAGCTCCACCTGGAGCTGGACTGCTGTGAGTCCCCAGGGACGGCATAGCTGCAGCCCTGCTGCAATGGGCTGCCATAGGCTATAGTGAGCGGCCACCAGCCAGCGTGAGCGGCTGGCAGCTGGTGTGAGCTGCCAAGAGCCACTGTGAGCGGCTATCCAGAGGCTGGCAACCGATCTGCCTCACCCGAGAAGAGCACAATGACAACACCAACATGGGCCAGTGAAGCAATGTCCTCTGCAACTTGACTGAAGAACAAAAGGACAGCAACTTGTCTGTCCCCCTTCCCCGATTCCCCAATGCTGTTCCTCTCCCCCAATTCCCCAATAAAATCTTTTAAAAAAAATGTCTGAGACTAAGAAGGAAAAGAAGTCTCCCAATAGCACTTCACCTAGTCCCGTCTAGAAGGCTAGGCTCCATTGCTTTCAAGGTGCCCTGATGAATCAGTGTGTTAACACAAAGAACATGAATGACTTCGGAGAGACACCTCTGCTTTCTGACTGGTGTGGTAGGAGCCACCTAGAATGGCGGCACCCCTCTGAAAAAATGGCCAAGTGACTTGCACTTTCTTTCACCTGTAGTACCTCCAATCCCTTCTTCCTTTTGCCTCTCAAAGACTGGTCACCTTACAAACTGAGGTAGTGCAAAAACAAAATGAAAACAAAAAACAAAGAATATCAATTCAGTATTTGGAATTGATAAAAATAATTATGTTCTCATGAGATTGGGAAGCTATTTTGGCTTCACCTGACCTCCTCCACTATTTGAGCCTTCCCCAGAGACAAAGAACTTTACTAAATGGACCTCAGAAATGTCCATTTCCTTGACATGAGAACAGGCAATATATCATAAATACCAGACCAGCCCAGATATTAGAGGTTACAAATCAGGACATTCAGGTTTCTGTGGACTTGAGCAAAGAATCCCAAGTCCCACTCAATCTGATTCCACCCACTGCTGTAACAATTAAGTATGCACAACTCTGAAATATGGTAATTATGGTGTCTGGAGACAGGCAATAAATTGATGAATACTGTCAATCTAGCCTTTTCGGGTTCATTTTGTTCTGAAATCTCTTTTGGTGGTCATTTATTTTTTATAAAAGGAAAGAAAAAGACACACACAAAAAAGCACATGTTAATGGCTTTGCAAATAACAGAGTAGGTTACAGATCCACAAAGCAAAAGCAGAAAATATTTTAAGTACATTCTGGAAAGATTGTCTGGAGGGAGCCATTAGAGCTCTAGAATAGGAAAGTTCAGTTGGTTAACAAAACAGGGCTAGCATTCTGCTTGGAATTTAGCTAAATTAAAAAGCATCATTGAAGAAGACCACCAATGTCTAAGAAGAGAACTCCCAAATTGCATTGAAGCCCGCCTCTTTCCTTAGGGGAAGTATTAAATGGCCATTTCAAGTCAATAATATTGTAAAAACTATGCATAGTGTCAGGTGGGTATTAGAATTATTGGGGGGATCACTTCATAAATTACATAAATGTCTAACCACTACACTGTACACCTGAAACTAATATAATAAAAAATATTGAATGTCAACTATAATTTTTAAAAAATAGTCATCATGGAGATGTGAAGTAGAGCATAGGGAATATAGTCAATAATATTGTAATAACTATGTACAGTGTGATGGGTAATAGACTTATTGGGGTTATCCCTGTGTTAGGTATATAAATGTCTAATCACTATCTTGTTTTGTATACCTGAAGCTAATAAAAAATAAACAAAGGCAGAGGTAAGACTTTTATTTCAGCATATCTATGTGTCCATTACAAATAGCCTACACTGCGATGATGTCATCCCTGCTTTCACTTGAAGTCTACTCATAGATGACATCTTCCCTTACAAGCAATTAACTGAATAAAAAAGAATCTCTCCAGTAAACGAACTAGCATATCTGAACACTAGTAATCAAGATTAGCAGGAAAGGCAGACTTCACTCTGCCTTTCTTGCTAAGGAATACCTCACTTTCTTGTAAGGAATACCTCACATACACACACAAAAAAAAATGGTGGCAACAGAGTGCACAAGGGGGATTTCTTTTTATTAAAAGAAAGGTCTACCACCAAGAGCTTTTCATCCAAAGCAGCCATAAAAATTAGATAAATAGCTGGTTCCAGTAATTAACTAGCCCGTGCAAAGATGCTCTTTGAAATACATTTTTTACTTTTTGTCAGGATCAGTCGAGAATATTATAGGCAATAGAGCTGCTACTTTTCTTTCTTACTTTGGAAAATGGCGGTTCACAAGTCTAATTTTTCATCAAGATGTGCTTATTAACATGTGTTTATACATGCATCTTTCTGCTTGGGAATCCAGTAAGTCCATATAAAGTCTAGTGCAATTTTATAAAATCATGCAGGAAAAAAACAACACTCCTTTCTTTCCCTCTAGGGAAAGAAACAGCAAGTGTGTTTTTTAAAAAACTGACATCAAAACGGCATTACATTACCAAATCTTTGGTAACTTCAACTACGTCTTAGTCATCTCTTTAAGCTTTCATTTCAAGGGATTTTAATTAAAAGGTCAAGAACACTAAACTACAACACAACATGTATTAGCACATCTCGGTTAAACAAAGAACACTTAGAGATACATTTTGTGAAGGCTGTAGAAATTCCTTATACCTCAGGCACTCAGATGAACTTCACTAATAGGTCTCTTAAGCTATTGTTTGTTATGTGTTGTCTCCATGAAGTCTGCATTCTAAGTTTAATTGCACATGAATGAATTAACCATCTATGTGTGTGTGCGCGTGCGCGCATGCGCATGTTTAAATATAGTGAGAGACTACAACTAAGAAACATAAAAGGGCCCAGAGGAAAAAAAAAAAAGCCCTTGCTGACATTTCCATTTCTATTGGCCATTTCCAACACACTTAATTATAAACTCTAACACTCTTAATTATAAATCTCAAGACTTATAACCCATTCCCAAATGAAAGCGTCAATACAAATAGAAAATGCAGATGCATAATTAACTTGATGAAGGTATGGATATAAACAGCATTTCACAGGATCATGTATTCAATATCTTAAATATAGTACAGTCATGTACCACATAATGATGTTTCGGGCAACAGTGGACCACATATGCAACCATGGCCCCATAAGATTATTAAGGAGCTGAAACTTTGCTATCACTTAGTGATGTCATAGCAGTTGTAACATTGCTGTGGTACAAAAGTTGCAAAAATCCACAAGGCTATGGTTGAGATGGCAAATAACTTTAACCTGAGTGTGGATGAAATAACATAGAGGAGCTCCTACTGGTGGGGTTTTTTGTTTTTTTTTTTTTGAGGGCACTGTCACTGGCCCTCATATGTGGGACCCAAACTAGGGCTGCTGGCTTCCCAAGCCAGCATTAACCACCACACCACTTGGCCGGCCCTCCTACTGGTGGTTTTTGAGGAACGGACCAATGAGGAAGTGTTGAAAACTGGAACAGGAGTGCATAGCTGAAGAAGAGGCAAAAGAAAAGGAAACTGCAAGAGAAGGAGAAGAACAAGCCCCAAAAAAATCTACAGTGAAAAGTTTAGCGGAAGCTTCTGCAGACCCAATAAGCTCCTTAAAAAGTTTGAAAACATGGACCCCAACATGGAAAGGTTTTCATTAATACAGAGGCATGTTCATGGTGCATTATCTGCTTACTAGCAAATCTATGATGAAGAAAAGAAACAAACCAAGCAAACCACCATGGCTCTCCTTGAGAGCCTCAGGCAGGGCCTCCTGGAAATATTCCAGAAGGCATTGTCATCATAGGAGATGGCAGCTCCATGCGTGTTACTTCCCCTGGAGACCTTTCAGTGGGACAAGATGTGGAGGTGGATGACAGTGATACAGGTGGTCCTGACCCTGTGTAAGCCTAGGCTAATGTGTGTGTTGGTGTCTTAGTTTTTTTTTTTGTTTGTTTGTTTGTTTTTTAAAGGTTTTATTGGGGAATTGGGGGAGGGGAACAGACAAGTTGCTGTCCTTTTGTTCTTCAGTCTAGTTGTGGAGGACGTTGCTTCACTGGCCCATGTTGGTATCATCATTGCGCTCTTCCCGGATGAGGCAGATTGGTCGCCGGCCTCTGGATGGTCGCTCACAGTGGCTATTGGCAGCTCACCCTGGCTGCCGGCCACTCACACTGACTGCCAGCCACTCACTGTAGCTTATGGCAGCCACTGCAGCAGGGGTTGCAGCCCACACCATCGCCGGGGCTCGCACAGCCCAGCTCCAGGTGGAGCTGTTGTTAGCTGTAGAGGGCAGTGTCACTGGCCCTCATATGTGGGATCCGAACACGGGCCACTGGCATCCCAAGCCAGCTCTTAACCAATGCGCCACTCAGCCAGCCCAGTGTCTTAGTTTTTGACAAAAGAGTTTCAAAAGTAAAAAAAATAAAAATTTTAAATAGGAAGAAAACTTACATCTAAGGATATAAACAAAATATTTTTGTATAGCTGTACAATCTGTTTGTGTTTTAAGATATGTATTGTTACCAAAGAGTCCCACAATTTTAAAAAAAATGTAGAAGTTTATAAAGTAAAAAATTACACTAAGCTAAAGTTAATTTATTATTGAAGAAAAATCTTTTTGTATAAACTTAGTGCAGTCTAAGAGTACAGTGTTTATAAAGCCTCCAGCAGTGTACAGTAATGTCCCAGGCCTTCACTTTCACTCCCCACTCACTCACTGACTCACCCAGAGCAGCTTCCGGTCCTGCAAGCTCCACTCATGGTAAGTGTCCTATACAGGTACATGATTTGCTATCTTTTAAATCATATTTTTACTTTACCCTTCCTATGTTTAGATATGTTTAGATACACAAATACTTAACCTTGTGTTACGGTTTCCTATTCAGTACAGTGACATGCTGTGCAGGCTTGTTGCTTAGGAGCAATAGGCTACACCATATAGCCTAAGTATATAATAGGCTAGACCACCCTGCTTTGTCTAAGTGCCCTCCACGATGTTAGCAAAACAATGAAGTCGCCTAATAACACATTTTTCAGAATGTATCCCTGCCTTTAAGCAATGCATGACTGCATATAAAATGAGACATTTCTAAGTTCAAAAGCTCTCTATCATTCAGAGAAGTCAAGGAACTCTAGTTAGTTATACATACTCACATACACACACCCTCATCAGGTCATGAAATGTTAATAGCATTTTAGAAGGTAGCATTACAGCACTATATATGAAGAGCCAACTCTGTGACTCAGTTCAGCTTGCAAACAGTCTTGTATGAATTGTGTTTTTCTTTAAGACTGTGCTTAATAATTTTCTCCCTATGGGTAAACTAATAATGATGACAATCCCCTGCTTGCAGATTTGCAAAACTGTTTCAAAGTCCATGCACATATATTCTCTCATCCATCACTTCTCCTCTTCCTGATTCTACAGGAAAGCTGAATGGCAAGGACAGTGGACTGAGATCATTTCAAAGTCTTAATTTCTAGTCTATTAAATGGTAATACTGTTAATTTTTTAAAAATGGTGGTATACCTCCTTACTCTCTCTTATCTCACAGGACTACTGTGAGAAGCAGATAACCCATATAAAACTGTCTGAAAACTTCCCCCAAAATATGCAACAATAACACTTTGTTAAGATAAACAATCTATACATTCCATACCGGTGATTGATCAATCATTCAGAAATATTTTAAGTTTCCCATCTAATGAGAATTCCTGCCAGAGAATAGGGAAAGTGTCCGGCTTCACAGGAAAACATTTGTCTAGATCAGCAGAGGGAGAGAGAAAGAGTAGAAGACTCAGAGATGTGTAAAAAGATGCAAGGTCATAACAGAAGAAATTCACAAAGTAAAATATGACTCCAGCAGAGCTCAGCCAAAACAAAATACTAGTCTAAGTCCATAACCAAAGTAGACATAATTTGCTTTAATTCCATAACCAAAAAGTTAGATCAAATGATATTTCCAAGTTCCCTATCATAGTCCAAAACTGTCCCAATCTAGGCTTCTAGGACATCTGAGAAAGCAAATCAGATTCATGGACCTCTTCTAACCCTGTGAGATGATAGCCACTTCTCCCTCCATCCTTCAATTTAACTGAACTGGCCTTAAATATACCTAAAGGGAATGGCACCCTCTTCTCCCAAGACACAATCAAATGGGAAAAATCCTTGATGGCTTCATCTGTCTCAGATGAGAAATAGATCTGATTCAGAAAGCCTGGAGTGCCCTGGGCTTACACTAAAATTTGGAGAGAACACTTAGGGGTAAATATCCAAAAGTCAACCTCAAATATGGGCCCCACATATATACCTGGTTCAGGTTAACTTGTCCCAGAACTATAATTTACCCTATAGTACTATCCAAAGACAAATTTTTCTCAAAGTCCAGATATGATTTTCCTATCTACAGGGCTCCACTTTCAAAATAAAACAGTATTTTTAATGTGGACG
This sequence comes from Aselliscus stoliczkanus, assembly GCA_033961575.1. Classification (NCBI taxonomy): domain Eukaryota; kingdom Metazoa; phylum Chordata; class Mammalia; order Chiroptera; family Hipposideridae; genus Aselliscus; species Aselliscus stoliczkanus. Next base: position 18,375,304 of record CM066737.1, read on the forward strand.
CCACTAACAGTTGCTAAGGATATCCTATTTATTTAACATAATAAAAATAGCCCAGTATCCTGGGGTTTTTCTCCTAAATTATTACTCTTTATGTGACTTTGGAAAATATGCAAAAATTACCCATTCAATGTCTGGGTTAAAAGTCCACAAAAATGATTTCTTTTCCTTTAAACAGACAAATAAATCAAACTCAGGATTGCAATGAAAATGGCTCCACTGTCTCTGGAGTTTTCATAAATATTTCCTTAAAATATATCTCTGAAACTTGCTTTGCTTTGGAAACTACTCTCTTTTGAAAGGACAGAAGAATCTTTCAAATTTTTTGATCCCCTTTGGAAGTAACAAAGCAACAGCCAAGTCCTGAATTGATGGATGAGCCAATGAACTAATCTGGCTGCAAATCAGAATGGCCTGGGGAGATTGTTAAATAAAAGGGGAAAAAAACAAAACAACAACAAAAACAGGTCCCATCCAAGAACCTCCAAGAGCAGGACCTAGGAATCTGTATTTTTAACTAGTTCCTAAACATCTATATCAGTTCATCTCATCTTCAGGTATCAACTCCACTCTCTTCTGAGGATGCTCCCATCTCTTCGCCAGTCCTGACATTTCTCTTTAACTCCAGACAAGCCTGCTGGGTGTCTCAGAGGCACCTCAAATGCACTAGGGCTGAAACACTGAATCCATCTCTTTCCCTCTTCAACTTGTTCTTTCTTTACGTTTGATTTCAGGTTTTTCTTAACATGAAAAACAGACCTGTACCAAAACCCTTGCATTTCTATGAACTAGAAGTCTAGCTTGTTCCCAACCTTATATCTTAATCTTTCTTTAGAAATAATTTTTAGAAACTGACAATCTATGTAACTTTACTAACCATTGTCACCCCAATAAACTAATTTTAAAAAAGAAAAAAATCTGACAATCAGGGCCAGCTGAGTGGCGCGGTGGTTAAGCGCTGGCTTGGGAAGCCAGCAGCCCTGGTTCAGTCCCACATATGAGGGTCAGTGACACTGTCCTCAAAAACAAACAAACAAACAAAGAAAAAAATTCTATTATAGGGGCTGGCCGAGTGGCTCAGTTAGTTAAGAGTTGGCTTAGAGTGCGTGCTCTGAGAAATGAGGCCGCTGGTTCGATTCCCACATGGGCCAGTGAATGCTGCACTCTAGTTGAGCTGTCACTGAGCTGCCAACAGGTGGCAGGATGGCTCCGCTGGTGTAACAAGACTGAATGTTCAATGGTGGGCTATGCCCACCCGCAACTAAAGATTGAACTCAGCACCTTGAGCTGAGCTGCCACCCGGATGGCTCAGTGGATAGGGCATGCACTCGTAACAACAAAGGTGCCGGGTTCAACTCCTACGTGGGATGGTGGCTATGCCCACCTGCAACTAAGACTGAACTCAGCACCTTGAGCTGAGCTGCCGCCCGGATGGCTCAGAGGATAGAGCATGCGCACTTAACAGCAAGGCTGCTGGTTCAACTCCCGCATTGGATGGTGGCTACGTCCACCCGCAACTAAGATTGAACACATCACCTTGAGCTTAGAGGCCACGAGCTGAGGACGGGAAGCCAGATGTGACTGGGGCCCTCCACAATGAAGATTGAAGAACAACAACTTGGATGGTCCCCTTCCCCAATTTCCCAACACTGTTCCAATTCCCCTATTCCCCAATAAAATCTTTAAAAAAAAAAATTCTGTTATAAACTTTACCATCCTGCATTTGCCATTTTTCTTCATACTACATACATTTTTTTAAAGTATAGACCCTAGAAAACATCCTGCTTTAGTTACAAAAAACTAATAGAGGGCCAGCCGAGTGGCTCAGTTGGTTAAGAGCTTGCTCAAGAGTGCGAGCTGAGCTCTGAGCAACAGCTGTTCGAGGCCAGCCTGAGCTGAGTTCGAGGCCAGCCTGAGCTGAGTTGCCGTTGAGCTGCCAACAGGTGGCAGGATGGCTCAGCTAAAAAAAAAAAAAACACCTAATAGACTTATTATATTATCTGTATGCAGAGATGGAATATTACCATTAGATACTGAATGGTGTCTATTAAAATATGTCCTCATTAAAATATCAATAAAGTACCAGGAGACACAAGTTCAGTCATCAGATTTTTGAAGAGATTGTTTATTCAACGATTACACAGAAGCAGGCACATTTGGGTCAAAACTGACCCTGGAGTTGTGCTGAGTATATGAGAATATTATAGATTTAAGCTGCAGCTTTTGTTCAAATTACCTTATCTATTATTTAGCTTTGTAAATCAAAGGGAAATATAAAGAAGACAAAAGTCAAACAGACACAGGAAGCTGTGTTAGTGTCACAAACTGGGCCATCTACAGGGCTTCATCTTCATCCACTCCTCACCCCTCCACCCCTCCAACTGTTCCCCCCACTCCCATCTCATACTCGGAAGAAAATAAAGGTGGGTAGCCTTTTCTGGAACTCCCTTTCCCAGAATGCCTCAGGAAAGATACTGAACCAGTGAAAGAGAGCAGAGGCGTCTAGGACTTGGGGATAGTGAAATATAAGGTCAAGTTCTAGGCCAAAGTTAGAGCTGGATAAAGGACAGTTTATCTTTAAATGTGGTCACCAGCAAACTCTGCCCCCTGTGTCTCACCTTACAGAATTTTCTATACTCAATTACAACATAAGAATGATGATACAGTTGGGAAAAGCCCAAGCTTTGGAATCAGCCAGACCAAGGTTGGAATCTTAGCTTTGCTAATTATACTATGACTTTTGAGCAAGTTGCTTAACTTCTCTGAGACTCAGTTGCTTCCTTTATAAAGAAAGGATACTAATAATATTTATTCATACCTTCTAAGGTTGCTGAGAGGGGTTAATGAGAAATCACATATAAACTACATGGCACATAGCAGGCCCTGTATAAACGTTAGTTTTTATCCTTATCATCATCATCATCATCATCATCATCATCATCAAGTGCCTTGAGGAATCACTTTATATTTCTATTTTTAAATTTTATTATTTTAAAGTATTAGGTTGAACCATACCAAATCATCATTTTTTCAGATTAAAGAAAATGTCTAACATCAGCAACTATATGTGGTACAACCTAAAATTTTAAGAAGTGTATCCTGGAAAAATGGTACACTATGTTTAATACCTGATTATATGTGGAAAAGGCACAACCTGGTCATTTGGAACTAAGGAAAGTGAATGACTATGCAGCTGAAAGATGAATATATGATGCTAAGTGCAGAACAGATAGAAAGCAACTCTTAACCTTGCTGGCCAAGTGCTGAAGGCCAAGGCACTACAATGCCATTGGCATGACGTGCCTACACTGCTATGAAGCAATTATGAAAAAACCCTGAAAATAGGAAGGAGACAATATGTGCATAAAACAAAATTAAATATAAACCTGGGCCCACAGCGTTATTCCCTATAAGAAGGGCAGACAGCTTAATGAAAACTGTGCCCTCAAGGAAAGGAGCAATTTAACACATTCTGCCTTTTCTTCTTATTATTAAATGACAGTTTGATTTTTTAAAGTAATCCATACGTGCTGGGAAAAGAAGATGGGGGAAGGGTCATCCAATTCCAAAATACAAATCAAAGCTTAGAATGCTTTGTAAATAGAAAATTACTCTACAGACTGGGATATATAAAATTGAATGCAGGAACACTGAGGCGAGTGGGGAAATATGCCTGGAACTTATATGCTATAATAGGAAGTAGAAAACCCCCAAATCATTTATGCTTGGAAGCAGTATAGTGTAATGGAGAGAGACTCAGGCTTTGGAAATGGACAAATCTTCATTCAAATTCCATTTCCAACACTTACTAGCTGTGAAACTATGGAAGAAAGACTCCACACCTTCACAGGTCTGTTGTCAGAATTAAACGAGATCATGTATTTAAAGTTCCTGGTACATAATAAGTATTATAAAACTAGAAACCATCCAAATATCTCTTCTAACTTTGCAAATTTATAATACCACCTCCTACAGTTTTGATTGTATTCCTGTACTTCATCCCACACATAAGATGAATAGGATACAAAATGAAATTTCATACACAGTAAAATAGATAGTTCTTGGCTTCAGGTATTTATAAATACAAATATAAGATGTGTGTTTAGATAGAGACACGTTCTGAATACATTAGAAAAGTTGGTTTTTAACTGTATCTTTCAGGTTATTCTCTCTTTCCTATTGTTACCTTAATTTAAACATGGTCAATGATGTGAAAAAGAGACAGAACACGGAGAAAATCTCCAAGCATATGAGAGTAAGGCTTGAAAGTGAATCAAAATGAGGACCAAGTAGAGAAACATAAACTATATAGAGTGTGCAAGAGGAAGATGAGGAGAGAGACGGTGATGGGAAAGACCAGCAAGTGCACAAACAAATGATTCAAGGAAATATTTGACCAACGCAGAGCTATACTTACATAATTTTATATACCTCCATCAACAAACTTTCTAGGAAGTTCACCTACAATAAAGTTAGATATATGGGAGCTCCTTTTTAGTCATTTGTTAAATTTTGTAACTTGTGAAGCCAAGTGGATAGCTTGCCTGGATATCCAGAAGTTTGTCTGGATGGGAGAGAAGAAAATCCCAGGGTGATCAAGTCACTAGGGAGAAAGTACCAACCAGCAAGGAAAACGGGAGGGAGGGTGGGAGAAGGAGCTAGAGACACCCTCATATTCCATCCCTGGCCAGTCCAGGTGTGGTGGGTTGCAGCTTCCCCAGCTTCCTTGCTTTAGTTGATCCTTGTGATGCAAATGTATAGTCCCTGGTAAAAGCAAATGCCAATGTTGTTACTGCTGTCCACTCAACATCCACCTACTTGGGAGTCAGTAGACAAAGGAAAGGAAGAACTCATATTGGCTTGGAGAATCAATGATGACGTCGAGCAATGCTATTCAGTCCCAAATGAATATTGAACTATACATAAAAGGAGCGTGAGATACTGACGTCAATGTTGAGGGTCTTGTCCAGTCACATCCATAGTTCCATTAAAATCTGACAATATTTTTATGCTATAAGTCTTTGTTTTCATGTAAATTCATCCATACGTTTTTCCCTGGTATTTCTACCACTGGTAATGACGTTTCTGACAAAAAGTTTATTGTTGGAGCCCATGCTCTTCATTAATGAAGTTCTCATTACACTGCTTGTCTAACACCAGGGCAAATGAATCCAGTGTGTGAACAGGGATGGAAGAATATACACAGGATAAAAGCAAGAGGAGCTAATGAGGGGTATATTTATAACCTTAATCCCAGTTTCTGATCCATTTCTTTCAGTTTCAAACATGTCATCCAAAGCTGAGTGTCTTACTTATTCTCCCCTCCTACCCAGATACACAAGTTTAAGTTCAGTACCTCAGGAAAAACTGTACTTGCTTGCCTTGCCTCATTGGTTATCAGATGATCACTCAAATATGGCTAGTCTGAAAAGTAGGCCTCAAAATCAATTAAGGACTTACTTCATTCCATTTTTAAAGGAAAAATATTTTGGAAAGTAAACTATCTGAAAGTTGCAAAAAAATTTAAAAAATAAAATAAAATAAAAAAATAAACATTTTGGGCCGGCCGAGTGGCACGGTGGTTAAGCGCTGGCTTAGGAAGCCAGTGGCCCCGATTCGGGTCCCACAGATGAGGGCCAGTGACACTGCCCTCAAAGAAATAAAAAAAAATAAATAAAATGAAAGTTGCTATACTATCTACTTGGCTTAGGTTTTGTGAACTTATCATCCGAACTGAATAAGAAAGTGACGGCAAGAAAACAATGAGTTTGCAGTGGAGATTCAACCAGAATCAGTGCACTTGTTTAGTTGTGAAGCACTGATTTGGAAGGAAGAGGGGCTGGAGATTCTCATGTCTGAAAAGTTCCACATCTAAAAGCTTTTTGTTGGACAAGAGAAAAGTCTAGGGGAATGAGGTGTCTCTATACTACGTTCTTCCATCTAGCTACAGTGGTAAGGCAGGGTGGGTAGTTGAAAGAAGCCTGGGCTAGGAGCTAGAAGATCTGGATTAGAACCAGTCATTGTGGTTCCATTATTTGTTTCCTCTTCCAAAGGGAAGAGCCTAGATGCTTTCTGAAACCTCTTACCCCTTAATATTCTACTCATCTCTGTGAATACAGTGACGATACGTCCTGATTAACCTGCTACAGTTTCAGTTTATACCTTGTAGATCAACTAACCTGTTGATTATTTTTAGAACTTCCGTTCATTCAAAATTATCCCTCTTTCAAACAATAATTTACATCATGACTCTAACTGTAAGTCATTTTAAAATGTAAGCTTTGTACTCCGCTACATAGCTCTAGAAAATTACATATCTCTAGCTAACATACTTAAAATTACAGAGCTTCATTCCTAAAGGAAGGAAGGAAGAGAAAGGGGGAGAATGAAAGTAAGGAAGGGAGGGAGGCAGGCAGGATAAAACCAGTGAAATAAAAAGAAACAAGTAGGGGATTAAGGGGAGCATAAAGTTGAGTTTCACCTATTTTGGCTAAAGAGATATAAGGACTCCCCTAACTGAAATTAGTGAGGGTTTTTGTTTGTTTCAGAATAATTACACAGGAAATTCTCCTATATAATTCAGCTCCCATGGGACCATTTTGAATCTCTATTACATATCTAGAGACAGTTATTTATAAACTGCTTAATGGGTACTGATGTTGCTGCTTAAGTGTGACTCACTCCCTTTTATTATCAAACATCATTTATATATAGTGTAGATCAAGGCACATAAGTGAAATTGAGATAAAAAGGTCTAATTCTGAAAACTAGCCACCTTGAAATCGCAAAAGGCAACATAGCTAGCTGTTCATGTAGGCCGAAATCTGCCCTCGAGTGTCCACAAAGAATTCCCACCCAACTAATCACAGAGTTTAGAGTGGTATTTTAAACTTGTCTTAAGAATTTTGGGCTTAAATAACTTCTTTAATATAGAGGCTACATAAAGGAAATCCTTCAACAAGTATCTAGACTTAGTGAAAATGTATGTTGTACATCAAAGTTTTAGTTAAAAACCAAATAAGGAAAAGAGAGTTTGTTGGAAATAGTAATAAAAGATCCCAATCTTCCTTTTCTGGATTAAAAAAAAGGCTACAGCAAGCTATTATAAAGACCCAAAGTAACATGCAAACTAATGAAATTGTCCAAAATTGCATCATTTGTGTTATTTGAATACAATCTATGGAACTTTCATTGGAGTCTAAATACTCAATTGTTTTATTAAGCTAGAAACAGATGTGCGTCTAGTGGACTTCATCATATAAAAATATTTGAATACTTCTGGTAAAGAGGTATCTGGCAGATAGGTCTAGTCTCCAAATTATACCATTCTAGCCAGAAGGATGTATTTTTTTCCAAAGCCATCTGACAAGCAAATGCTGTTAATATTTAAACTCAAATGAATTTGGCTCCTGATATAGTTGACTCAGGTCATATATACAGATATACAGATGTGTTTAGAAAGCAGTGGCCATGATTTTCATAAGCCCTACAGGCAATTGGGCATGGGGGTGTGCATGGGGATCAAGGAGATAAAAGAGGCCTGTCCACAACTTCCTAGCTTGACTTTGAATTGATCTTGCTGCCTGAAACCTGACTCAGGTTTTGGTAGATAATTTCTCTTGTAACTAGACCCTTGACCACTGGGTGCATGCCTGTCTGGTAGTTTCATCTCCATCCTCCCACCCCACTCCAGTCAGCCAAAAAACTGAACCTATTGCTTCTGAATATTTAAATCTCCTTTATCTTCACAAAGTTCCTCTTAGGGAAACCAGAGAAAAATAGCTCGGAGTAGCTACGATTTGAAATAAATACAAGGTGCCCTGGATCCCTGTGAGCTTCTTGCTGACTCAGTGAACTCATATCCTTTGACTCTAGGATTTATACAACAGACAATCCAGGAAGCAATCATGCCCAGTGCCCAAACTCTCTGAGTCTTGGGGGTAGATGTTTGTCTACCTCTTAAGTTTCAATGCCATTGTCAAAGCTATCTGCTTAAGACATCTCCAGCTACTAGATAAGTTATTGCCTGCCCCATTCTGAGGCTCCGTGAAGGAAAAGTCTCCTGAGAAGGGTTATATGCTAAACATTTTACCTAAAAAACTCTCAGAGAATTCATTTGTCAACTTAAATGGCAAGGGTAGGAGCGCCTTGACAGAGTTTTTGACTTCATAAAATTTGCCCCATGGGGCAAATTTATTTAAGGTCCCCCCATTCTTGGCACAGCAGGCACCTACACATTCTAGCTCCTAATATCAGCCCTATAACAAAGAGGTTTCAGCTCTGTAGGATCTCCTGGTAGTGCTTTGCCATGCCTCTGTTAGGGCAAAGAACATTCAAGAAAGAAGAGCTGTCATAGCTCCTTAGCTAAAATGAATATCCACATCTTACTTATAAAGTTGATCGCCATTCCGATAACACTGGCTGTAGCAAAGATCAATAGACCTAATTACCCTATCCTATGTACTCTGAGGACTAACCTCTAGGGAAAGTATTATTGGTGGAAATACTATATTCAACATTAAGTATTAATGACACTCTCAGGTTTTCTGAAAGGATAGGTAAAGTCAGGAAATAAAAAAATAAATAAAAAATAAAAACTTTGATTCTCTGACCCACATTAGAAAACCAGCCTGCCCATGAATGTCAATATCACATCAATAATTCTGATACAGAATAAAAGAAGTGTGGTGCACAACCTCCCATTACATGGAAGAACACCAGGTGACATTCCTGATGAGTTTGCATAATTAGTGAGGGTTTGGAGCTAGTGGTGCACGGAACACCCACCAACAAACAGCCCTCTGGTTAGTTAAAATTCTGGAGGACATACCAATGCTTCTTCTTTCTACTCTGCTCACTAGAATATACTGAGAAAGCAACTTGCAACTTAATGTCGACCCAGATCTGGGCACTTGATAGAAATGGATGAGCAGCATTAAGTTGCTGCTATACAATGCCTAAGCTTCTTGAGCACAGATGGCCTGTGCCATATAAAAGTAACCCCTTGTCAGATGGTCACATGTCTTGTTAGGGAGACCACTTCATGGATGGAGTAGAGACTTGATTGCTGCACTGTACACCTGAAGCTGATGTTGTATAATATTTTATGCCAACTGTAACTGAATATATAGATAGTCACGGGATGTGGAGTATACTGTAGAAGGGAGTCAAGAGAATTGTAATAGATATGTATGATATGGGGGGGAGGAGTGGGGTGGTGAACTGGGGGAGGGGGGTTGTCACTTTGAGGGGTAAAAAGTGCACTGCATTGTACACCTGAAGCTAATTTTTAAAAAAATAGGAAAACAAATACTTTCAAAATAAACAATGATAGCATCGTGAAGAAGAAGAAGAAGAAGAAGAAGAAGAAGAAGAAGAAGAAGAAGAAGAAGAAGAAGAAGAAGAAGAACAAGAACAAGAACAAGAACAAGAACAAGAACAACAAGAAGAACAAGAAGAACAAGAACAAGAACAAGAACAAGAAGAAGAAGAAGAAGAAAAGTAACCCCTGAGCTCCAGGAGGGGATTTAATCATATAGATGTCAGCAATGTAAGGGAGCCTAATATGCCCTTGTGTCGAGGAATGCTAAAGAAACATCTGCAGAATGGCATCTTGCAGGCTGTTAGGGCAAACAGTGAAGCTTAGAGCATGGAGAACAGACAGCTGTGCTTTTAGGGGACATTTTCGGATGTAGAGGTCACTGGAGAAATATGTCAGTTGGCGTGGTGAGTTACCCCATGCTAAGAGAAACCAGATCAAATTTTTGGCTGGTTACCCAGGACACTCCAGGATACCTCCTCTATAATATGATTTTCAACCCACATCCTCCTTCAGCAAAGGGAGTATTTGTTTACTCAGTTTTCCCTTTTCTCTGAAGCACACATATTTTGTGGGGCTCCTTGTCAGAAACAGTTCCCCACCCTGGAAAGAAATCTGCTGATGTGGTTTCCTAAACTGAGGCTTGTCTGCTCACTAGAAGAGACAAACAGTTTCAATTAAGGACAGCACGTAAGCCCTGTTTGAGATGCTACATTCTGTCAAAACCCAAGCAAGCCAGGGCAAAGGAAGAGAGCAAAGCTGGGTAATGTATTTGGAGCAGATTTGCAGTTTTATCAGGCCCAGAATCCTAGGGGATCAGGGGATTTAGAAAGTTCTAGCTTAATGCTCTTGTTTAACCAAATATTTCTAGGAATGAGGAAAATGAGGCGCCCAGAGAAGGGAGGAGGCTTTCCCCAAGCCACCAGGCTTGGCATTAAATCTCAAGCCTCCAAATACCTGAGAATTCAAAGAAAATAAGTTATGGCAGCAAGTTTTTAATAATGTATCTTTTGCCTCCAAACTTTGATAGTTTGATAAAACAACCAAATAAATCAACAAATATACCAAGAAACTGTACAGTAACTGGAAATTGTTACAAGTCGTGGAACGGAGAATAATGGCAAGACCTGATCCCTGTCCACAAGATGCTTTGATTGAATGGAAAAGACATAAAACATGAAATAATGAACAAGCAGTAAACAAGTGAACAGCTTCATATTTTGAAACACTATAAACCTATAAATAAGGCATAACCCATGCAGAGCAGTGTTTATTTGATGGTACTACTTGAGCAATATAGGTAATTCGAAAGTATAAGAAAATTAGAAAATGGGGAGAACTGTGAGGACTGCAGCTGTCAAGAAGAGTACAGGAGGTGGGACTTAAAGGAAGGCTGAATGACTGGGGCCAGACCTTCTAAGATGAACAAACAGTATGAGTAACAATTTGGAGCTGGAGTGAGGTATACATAGCAAGAGCACATTTAGGACAGATGGCCTTAAAGTATATACCTTCCAGGGGTAAGGTAGGGTTGAAGAGGTAACAGGGGGGATCAGGTCTAAAACGTCAAATACAAGATTGTATGTATTGCGAGATAAGCATTAGGAAGACATTTTATGTTTTTTGATGTTGGTTTTTTTTTTTTTTTTGAGGGCAGTGTCACTGGCCCTCCTATGTGGGACCCGAACCGGGGCCGCTGGCTTCCTAAGCAGCGCTTAACCACCGCGCCACTCGACCGGCCTCATTTTATGTTTTTCAATAGGAAATAATTGCACTCTCCTGAAAGCTTACAATGTACTAGTACTCTGCTAAGCTCCTTACATGTATGAGGTTTGACAACTAAGTTCACAAATTTGTTGCATCTATGTTGCTAACCTTTTTTAATAGCAAAGGGATTATTCATTATGAATTTGTAACAACTGGACAAACAGTTAACCAATTTTACTATTCGGGAGGGCTGAAAAGGCTGCATGAAAAAGTTAGACAAAAACGAACCGAACTTTTCACCAACAATTCATGGCTTGTACATGATGACAATGCACCAGCTCACGCGGCACTGTGTTGTGAGGGAGTTTCGAGTCAGTAAACAAATAACTACATTTTGAGGACATTCAGGACATCAAGGGTAATACAACAACAGCTCTGATGGCCATTCTAGAAAAAGAGTTCCAAAATTGCTTGGAAAAGTGGACTAGGTGCTGGTGTTGGTGCATAGCTTCCCAAGGGAAGGACTTTCAAAGGTGACCATAGTGATATTCAGCAATGAGGTATGTGGCAATTTTTCTAGGATGAGTTCGCGAACTTAATTGTCACACTTCGTATTATGTCATTGAATCTTCACAACGAGCCTAGGAAGTAGTACCAGCATTACCTCTATTTTCAAATGAGGATCAAAAATATTAAGCAACTTGACTAGGATACACAGCAAATAAAAGGAGAAATCAGGATTGTTACCCAAATATGTCTGATTCCACTACCCATAAACACTGTGTTTTGTTTTTATTTATTGTTTATTTATTTTATTTATTTTTAAAGATTTTATTGGGGAATTGGGGAGGGGAATGGACAGATTGCTGTCCTTTTGTTCTTTAATCTAGTTGTGGAGGATGTTGCTTCACTGGCCCATGTTGGTATTATCATTGCGCTCTTCCTGGGTGAAGCAGATCCGTCACTGGCCACTGGATGGCCGCTCACACCAGCTGCCAGCCAGCCACTCATGTAGCTTACAGCAGCCCACTGCCGCCCACACCATCTCCAGCAATTCAGCAGCCCAGCTCCAGGTTCAGCTGTTGTTCACCATCTTAGCTGTAGAGGGCGCAGCATCACTGGTCCTAATGTGGGATCCAAACCGAGTTCCTGCCACTCAGAGCTGATGTCCCAAGCCAACTCTTAACCAACATGCCACTCGGCCAGCCCAACACTGTGTTTTGTTTTTAATCTAGTCCTTTTTTTATTTTAAATCTTTTTTTCAATTACAGTCGACATACAATATTATATTAGCTTCAGGTATACAATATAGTGGTTAGACATTTATATAACTTATGAAGTGATCACTCCAATAAATCTAGTACCCATCTCACACCACAGTTATTACAATGTGATTGACCATAATCCCTATACTGTACTTTACACCCCAAAACACTGTGTTCTTAAATATCATGCTCTATGTGGCAAGGGTAATTTTCAAAAAAGAAATCTGGCATTATTGTATGTCAGAGAGGAAGCAAGAATACTGGTTAAGAGTATCCTCAATAATCCAGACACGAGAAGGAAAGGTTCCAGGAGAAGGGAGTAAAGGTAAGAGCAGAGAAAGGATAAATCCTGGAGACAATGGTGATGTACTTGATGTATGCAAGAAAGCAAAAGATAGCTTGGAGAGGAGTAATGGCACTAGAAAAAGGCCAGGAAGGGGATGAGAAGAGTTAACTAGTTTGCAGGGAGGTGGTACAAAGGTTAAATTTTTAGACATGTTGGCTTTTAAGGGACAAAGAGAAATGTCCAATGGAAAGCTGATCAAATGCGCATGTGTTTTGTTTCTGGGTACCTAATGAAATCTGCAAATCCATTTGACAGAAAATATACATATGTACATACATGAAATTTTGCATCACATTTCAGAGCGCCAGTAACTCCCCCAAACCCACCCACAAAACCTTAAGTACAAAGCATGAGAATAAATAAAGGATGGATATGTACAGATTGGGGAGTCTTAGTCATAGTGAGTATTACATGAACTTCTCTTGGATTCCAGGATCCTGCCCTGCCTGGTTCCAACCTTCCTTTCTGATTACTACTTTTCCATTTCTTTATTTTACTCCTACTCTTTGCCCTGTCCAGTAAAATTAGGTGTTAACCAAAAAATCTAGAATATTCTTCACTCTCTTTTTTCTTCTCTACAGCCTAGTTGGCTGCTGTTGGAGATTTTGTAAGTATTAAATGAAATAATACATGTAATTTGCACAGTACAGTCCCTGGCTCATATAAAGCCCTTAGCAAATTGGAGCTATGACAATAACCTGAGAGCAATAGATTGAACTTCATGAGCACTCCACTGAAAGGAAAAGAGAAGGAAGTTGATTGAATGAGATAAAAAAAACAAGCTGACAAAGGACTGTGTTGTCGGACAAATCATGACGCATTTTTGCTTTGAAAAACATAGAAAAATACGACATGACTTTCCCGACGACCCAATAGTTTTGAGAAGCTCAAGGAGAGAGAGGATGGTTAGTGGTGTAATGTATCTCAACAAGAAGGAGGCGAGTAATGTTAAATTTTATCTGAATTTTCTCAAGTTCAAATCAGGAAAGAAGACTCTTCCTACCCCAGGTCAAAATAATCATTCCCAGAATGCACAGTGATGATTAATTTTCCTCTCCAATAAGGTGCCTTGTGCCACAACAACGCCAGTTTGTTCTGGTGGTAGTGGTAGCGGCTATGGTTTATAAGATCATTTTAACCCTGTCATCATTAAAAACTTGGAAAATAAGCCTTCCAAAAAATATTCCAACAAGTTCAGAACATAGTTTTCAATATGAAAATTCAGAAGCCAAGTACCTCTAAGAATTCAATTCTCCCCTATTCAGAACAACTGCTGAGGCAAAAATCAGGCAAATATACCTCTGGCAGCTTTTAAATGAAACGGCATCCTCTTATCAGTTCCCAGACTGGTCACTCCCAATGGGACTGCATATGCTCCTCAACATACAAATAAGTGCCACGCTCTTATATTTGCTAACAGTTTTATCAGGTCTCTTGAACAACTGGCAAGATTTCTTCAAGTTTCGATGGGTATGAGCTTAGTTTCCTAAGCTAATTTTGATGGGCCACATACCAAGAGACGTGTATTTCTCTGAGAAAGTTCTACAGCTTCTGATTTATAGTTTTTCCTTTTAAACAAACAAATCTGACTGCTTCTAGGGATCTATTAAGTGAAACTGGAGCTCTACTGGCTGACTTTAAAAATGCAGGATTAAGTTCTACCACATCTGCTCCTGAATCACTTATTATAAGTCAGCAGGACTCCTGAGGAAGGAAATGCTTATTTTCCCCCCCAGCAACTGGGTAGGATATTATCACTAGAAAATATGTGTGTGGAGGAGGGAGGAGGTAGAGAGTATTTGAACCATTTCTGTAAATAAACAACTCAGTGAGTACAATGCATAATTCCTAACATTTGCATCTATAAATTTCCATTTCAGATTTCTGAATAATTATAATACAAGTTAGCTGGATTTTCATTCCTGCTTCCCCCCTCCTGTGACCATCCCCAATTTTAAATTAGCTGTGATTCACTAAATGTTTTTCCCCATTGGAAATTATAAAATGATATCCTAGCTCATTGTTTCATTTTACATGGAGCTTCATTGGGTTTTCAGACATTTACACTGTCAGCTCTCCTTCCCTTACTGTAAAATCTTTTTTATTGACAATTCAATCATGTCAAGTTTGGAACAGGAGAGGCACTGATTTGATCAGCTATCATTGGATTTACAATATATAAATGACAGCACCATATCTGGCCCTCGTCTAAAGCAGCTGCCTTTTATCGATTTATATTCCACTAGCAAGGAAGAAAAATTGCTGCACAATGTAGTGGTATGATCCAAGATCAATACCAATTTTTTTCTTAATGACACAAAGGCCAAGATAAGGACAGCATAAGTCAAAGCTAGACAGATCAAATTTGTCCGATATCCCTTTCAATTACGGAAGAACATGCACAGGGATGTATAACATTAAAGCAAAGGAGAATATTATTACAAGTGGTTTGAGATTATGACATCAAACAAGACGGAGCAGTATCCTCAAATATGATACGGAATTTAAATGAGCTGAGAATGGAGGACCACTTCCCCTACCTTGTGAAAGCAGCTGGGCATCTCCAGAGTTAGTCTAACTACTAGAACTCAGAGCACTGATTCAGCCGTGTCCTGCAAAGGATGAGGATTTAAACCAGGCCTCCAGCACCGAACACCCTAAATTCCTTAGATGTTGGTATTGAACAACAGGTAATGAAGAGTGAAATAGACTCGTTCCCACTCACAATATAATATGTTACAGGAAGCTAAAAAGCAAATTACCCTAACAACTTAACAAGCTCAATAGAGTGGTTAGGCCACATAAACTCTGGGCAAGTTGTAAAGTTATAGCTATCTCCACTATGGCAATAAAAGGCTGCCCACTCCTGTGGGAATCTGGGAAGATTCCCTATTTCAGCAAAAATGGAGCTGAAGACAGGTCAAAGCAGTTCATTCTGAAACTGGTGTACCACAACCCCAAAACCACATCATGGCAAATTATGATAAAATCAGTTCAGAGGAATGCTGGACTGGAGACTGCCTTGGTGATTTTCTCTATTGATGACTTTTTTAATAAACTTTCTACCAACACTGAAGGAGGCAGGGGCTTCTCCACATTCTACTGTGCCCATGTCCTGCTTACATATCTTCTCGATAGCCCCTTCCCTTCCACTGTGTCCTCTCCGACATAACACAAACATGATAAGGCACTTTATCTTTTTTTTTGAGGGCAGTGTCACTGGCCCTCATAAGTGGGACCCGAACCAGGGCTGCTGTCTTCCCAAGCCAGCGCTTAACCGCCACACCACTCGGCCGGCCCTGATAAGGCACTTTAAATGACACTTTTTTGCCATAGAGTAAAGCTCAACACAGATTAGGTAAATTATATACTAGAGGCGTTCAAGAGAAGCATGATGAACTCTTGGGAGGGCTTTTGTGAAATACGTTGTGAAAGGAAATTAAATATCTGGTCAGTGGCATAATAGTTGATGTTTGAATTCCTTCCAGGCCTGAGCTTCTATGTTTCTAAGTAATAACAGCTCATATGCCCTATTACTAGCAAAACAAACAAAAACAAAACAGAATAGAAAGAACATGGGTCTTTGGAATCAAACTGACTTGAGTTTCCAGAATGCATCTTGCTAATCACAAGATGAGCAGTGTGATCTTGAGCAAGTTACTTAGCTTCTCTGTACATCAGTGGCAGATACAGTAACAAGTGTGCTATAGGTCACATCCCATTTGATCTTCACAGCAATCCTATTAGGTTGTTATCTCCATTTTAAAGATGAAAAAAAACTGGTTCCATGAGCTTAAGTAAACTTGCTTCAAGATCATACACTGTTGTAGAATCAAACCATGATTTATATGGTTCAAAAATCTACTCTTACCACTACTCCCATCATGCTGCAGTCCTTCCAGTATAATCTAAGCCTGAGCTATTTTCTTTACTGTCTTTCTGGTCACTGAGAAGTCAAGTTGGGGCCACACAGCTGACCACAACAGAACCGTATAATCCCATCTACAGTGTGAGCAGCCAATGACAACTAAGATGTCTGCTCAGGAAATGCTTAGAAATAAAACATGGAAACCTCACTTCATTAAGCCATATTTGTTACCAGTATCACCATTATAATACATCTAACTGGAGAGAAACAAATGTTCCGATTCTGAGGACAAAAATGGAAATTGTAACCAGAATGTATAGGGCAGCATAGGATATATTTTGACGTGATTTTAGAGTAGTGCTGCTAATATATTTTTTCTTGCAAATTAGTTCAATATTTACTGATCATGACATTAGATGATACAGTGTTTAGTTGTGGATAACAGAAGTAAGCATTTCAACTTAGTATGAAGTAATCAGAAACAGGATGCCTTGTTTCTAAAACGGCATGCATGCTATGACTTTCAGTAACAGTAAAACTAGAGTCACCAGTTGGGCTGTGGGCCTGGCAGGCTTGGTAAGACAATCTACTAGTTAACACTATTAGGAGGTCAGGAAGCCAAAGAGGTAGGCAGAGGTAAAAAAATATACAGATACCAGAAGTCAGAGCAGGCAGAGGGGTCATGTGTTTGAGTGGAGCAATGGGAGAAGTCCATATAAGAAATCATTAATTATGGCTCCTAGCTTGAACCTGATATTCTCGCATACTTTCTCTCATAAAAATAATATATCAGCTGTCCTCAGCTAACACCAAAGAGGGCAATGATATCTGACTGGCAAGGCCTTTGAAGGTACCAGACAACTTCAAAGAGCTAAGCAAAAAAGAGAACTGAACAACCACCGGGTAGGTGAGAGACAGTACAGGAATGTGATTAGGTACTCTGGCACTAGAATCTCAAGCTGTGTTCAAAGTTATGACTGAGAAAATGTATGCCAGGAAGGTAGTCCAATAGCCATCACATAGTAAGATCTCTCAACATATTTGTTTAAGTCCTGCAAAAGAGACTGTGTCTAAAAACCAAAGGATAAAAGTTCTCAAGTGTATACAAAATGATCTTTCTAGCCACACATTTGTAGAAATATTTTCAACAGAATCATTTTTTAACATATAAGAATGGAAAAATGAGGGTGAATTAATGACCAAGGGTAACCTCAAAATAGCTTATTTAGGAAATATAAATGTATACTAATTATCACCAGCTAGCAACATATGTACTCTGTTGACTAATAAACTTTCTGATTTCATAAGCAGGAAAAAAATAATTGGTAAATATTGTATTCAATTACAGTCACATTCTGCAAAACAATATTTTTGGTCAATGATGGACCACATATACAATGGTGGTCCCATAAGATTATAAGGAAGCTAGAGAACTTCTGTTGCCTAGTGATATCTTAGCTGTCATAACGTCATAGCACAATGTATTTCTCATGTGTTTGTGGTGATGCTGGTGTAAACAAACCTACTGCACTGCCAATAGTATAAAAATATAGCACAAACATATACAGTAGTAGGCTATAGAATCTAGGTTTATGTGAGTACACTCTATGATGTTCACATAATGATGAAATCACCTAACAATGCATTTCTCAGAACATATCTCCATCATTAAATAGTGGCATATGGCTGCATTCATATTTTGAATTTCTGAATAATCCTGGCATGTTTCTAAGTGGCCCAAATAAATGAGGAGAAATAATGTCACAATCTTTATATGGTCAAATGTATCTATCATTTGGCAATATAAACACACAGATACTACTGTTCAGACTGTAGTGGAATGGATAGTTACTTATCTTTCTGTTGAAGCATTTCCTTCCTTTTGTCTCAGATTATGTACTTGATAGAGGTAACCCAGGGCTATTGAGGCACACATACTTTAAGAGTCTGAAGGCCTGAGACTAAGACCTAGTTCTACCCCTTACTGGCTGAAAAACTCTGAGCCTCAGATATGCCCCCTACATAACAAAGATAATAATATCTACCCCTCCCAGCGTAGGTATTACTCATTTTTATATCAGTTTATGGACCTGAAAACTGAGCCAGAAAAATAGTGAGCAGATGCCCAAGAAACATTTGTTGCTTGATGATATAAATTTCAAGAAAAGATGGAATGACCCTGAAATTTTTTGTTTGTCAGAAAAACCTCAATAAAAAAACAAATACTGGGCCGGCCGAGTGGCGCAGTGGTTAAGTGCTGGCTTGGGAAGCCAGCGGTCCCAATTCGGGTCCCACATATGAGGGCCAGTGACACTGCCCTCAAAAAACAAAGCAAAACAAAACAAAAACCAAATACAGTAAAACCTTGGATTGCGAGTAACTTGGTTTGCAAGTGTTCCACAAGATAAGCAAAAATGTCTAATACATTTTAAGGTGGTAACTGAGCAATGTCTTGTAATACAAGTAGCTTGTTTCTGAAACAAATTATGCTCGCAAACCAAGGTATTACTGTATTTAGTAATTCTACAATTGTCACTGATACTCAAAATCATTTTGTTGAAACAGTCTGCTTTGACCTGATTTCAGCTTCATCTTTGAATTGGTATCACTTGACCTAGGAAAGAGGTAATTTCAGAGACTATGCATTTTTGCCTTCCTAAAGGACATGCATAAGTATCACATGCTAAATATTCAAACATGTTAAGAAGATAAAATTACCCTAATTACCATACGATATAAACAAGATCCAGAGTCTAATAATATAAAATATATAAAATGTCCAGGATATGATACAAAATTGCTTAGCATACTAAGAATTAAAAAACAAATAACAAAACAACTCACATGGGCAAAGATAATCAATACATTCCAACTCTGAGATGACAGTTATCAGATGATAGTTATCAGACAAAGATGTTAAAAACAGCTATTACTAAAATGCTCCAACAAATAAGGGCAAACACTCTTGAAAGGAATGAAATATAGAATGTTTCTGCAAAGAAATAGAAGCTATAAATGAGGACAAAATAGAAATTTTAGGTCTGAACAACACAATAACCAAAATTAAAAACTCACTAGATGAATTCAATGGCAGAATGGAGAACACAGGCAGAGTCAGTAAACTTAAAGATAAATCAATAGAAATTCTCCAATGTAAATAACTTACAGGAAAAGAATTAGAAAAAGAAAATGCACACAGCCTTAGGTATTTGACAGAAAACAAGAAAAAGTCTAATGTTTGTGTCATCAGAGTCCAAAAAAAGGAGGAAGAGCATGGTACAGAAAAACATTTGAAGAAAGAAAGGCTAAAATTTACCAATATTTGGCAAAATACATAAATCTATAGATTCAAGAAACTCAACTAACTTCAAACTAGATAAACTGAAAGAAACCCATACCCAGTCACATAATAATCAAACTGATGAAGACTAAAGAAAAAGGAAAAAATGGAAGTGGTTAAAGAAAAAAAGACAAATTACTTACAAGGGATAAACCATTTGAATGACTGTGGGTTTCTCAAGAGAAACAATGGCAGCAAAAAAGAAGAGCACTTTTTTTTTTTGAGGGCAGAGTCACTGGCCCTCATATGTCGGACCCAAACCGGGGCCACTGGCTTCCCAAGCCAGCGCTTAACTACCGCACCACTCGGCCGGCCCCACAAGAGCACATTTTTTAAAGTGCTGAAAAGAAAAGAACTACCAACCCAGAATGAAGTAGCCAGTGCAAAGAACTTTCAGAAATTAAAACAGGGGCCGGCAGAATGGCGCATTGGTTAAGAGTGGACTTGGGAGCACCAGCTCTGAGCAGCGGAGCCTGGTTCGGATCCCATATGAGGGCCCGTGACACTGGGACCTCTACAGCTAAGATGGTGAACAACGGCTTGACCTGGAGCTGGGCTGCCAGTGAGTCGCCAGTGACGGTGTAGGCTGCAGTGGGACTGCAGTGGGCTGCCGTAAGCTACCATGAGTGGCCGGCAGCCAGCGTGACCTGCCGTGAGCCACTGTGAGCAGCCGTCCAATGGCCAGCGAACAACTGCTTCACACGGGAAGAGTGCAATAATAATACCAACATGGGCCAGTGAAACGACATCCTCCACAATTAGACTGAAGAACAAAAGGACAGCAACTTGTCTGTTCCCCTTCTCCGATTCCCCAACGATGTTCCCCTCCCCCAATTCCCCAATAAAATTTAAAAAAAAAAGAAATGAAAATAAAATGAAAACATTCTCAGGTGATGGAAACTTGAGATAATTCATAGCCATTGAACTGCTCTAAAGGAAATTCTTTGTACATAAGAGAAATAATACCAGAAGAAAAACTGGAAAATCAGGATTGAATGAAGAAAAACAGAAAAATTAAATATTCAGATAAAAATAGAAATTATTCTTCACCTCTTGAGTTCTTTATAATATGTTCTATAGTTAAAAGCAAACATTATAACAGTGTTTGATGGTATTTTCATTATATTTGGATAAGACGACTGCAATATAAAAGGGTAATTCAAAGGATGGAGGATTTGATTTCTGTATTCAGCTTAATGTGGAAAAACATGGATTATAAAAGAGCTTTGAAAAATAAAGTATGTATATTTTAATCCCCAGAGGTATCACTAAAAAAAAAAAACCTATACAAAAAGATATAGAAAAAATAAAAGAAAATGGAATAATAAAAAATGTTCAAATAACCAAAAGGAAGATTAGAAAGAAGAAAAAAATGAGAAACAAAAGGGGAAAAAAAGAAAACCATAAAATAAATGATTTAGATCTAAACATATCAATAATGACATTAAATGTAACTGTTCTAACAATCTAACTAAAAGATAGAGATTGTAAACTATAAGCTGTCTACAAGATAGAGATTTCAAATATAATTATATAGGTATATTAAAAAAACTAAAAGTTGGAGAGTGATGATAGCAAAATGGTAGAGGAAGGACTTCTGAAAACTTGCTCCTCCATAAAAGCGATGAAAAAACTGACAAAATTGTGCGAATCAGAATTCTGAGAATTAAAAAAGGCTTGGAGCAATCCAGGGAGCATTTGTTTTTTTTAACAATCTTGATGAGAACAGTGAAGTTTGTGGCATTTTAACTTACTATATGTCTATCTCTGCTCTACATCTCTGAAGTAGCCTTGAAAAATGACAGTCTGTATTTCTGAAGGAGCAGACTGGAAGTTGGAATCTATCAAGCCTAACTCCCAAAGAATTCTCATGATTTGACCTGTTTGGGATTTTCCAGGAAGACCCAACTCACTAAGCTCTCTGTATTTGATCTGATTTTGACCAGGCCCAGTGTGAAAAGCATTTGGGGAGGGCAAGAAGGGGGTGTTAGTCAAAAAAAATCAATTACAATTGTTTTAAATTTGTGATTGCCTGTGGTGACAGATAACAGCTGCAGCAAAGAATAACTAAATGAAAAACTTAGTAGAAAAACATGGGAAGACATATCCATTGAGGCTTTAAAAATATTAGATATATTCCTGGGAATATAGATGGTTACACACATGGGCAGGACTGTGCTCTTGGTCAAGCAAGACCTGACAAGCCACTAAGATCTCACTTACAGTTGACCTTGAGGCTCTGTGAAAGCAAGAAGTGAAGATTAAGGCAGAGTTGTCAACTGCCTGGCTGAGTATAGAAGGCATGTCCCAGTACACATACAAAGCCACAGTAAAGACTGGAAAATTTGGGCCAGCCGAGTGGTGCGGTGGTTAAGCGCTGGCTTGGGAACCCAGCAGCCCCAGTTCATGTCCCACATATGAGGGCCAGTGACACGGTCCTCAAAAAAAAAAAAAAAGACTGGAAAATTGGTTGGCTTCAGGCATTTAAGGAAATCTCTGTCCAGTCATTAGTTGATCAATAAGCTAACCAAACAGAGATCTCAGTGGCCACACATCAAAAATAAGGACTTCATAGAATTCAGAAAACTCACTAAACAGACAAACAAATACAATTAAAACAAGTAGAAACAACCACAAACACTGGGAAGGGGAAGAGGGGTACTTGATTTCCAGAGTTGCCACATTGTATTATTTTAAATGTCCAGTTTATAACAAAAAATTTACATGACATGCAAAGAAACAAGAAAGTATAGCTCATATACAGTTGGAAGTAAGCAATCAATAGAAACTTTCTGTGGAATCACAGACATTGGACAGAGTGGGCAAAGACTTGGAATCAACTATTTTAACTATGTTCAAAGAGCTAAATGAAATCATATCCAAAGAACTAAAGGAAAGCATGAGAATATTGTCTCAGCATGAAGAGAATATTAATAAAAAGACACAAATTATTTTAAAAAAGGAAGTAAATACAAATTCTGAAGTTTTTTTTAACTTCACTAAATGGGCTCAAGACCAGATTTGAGCAAGTAGAAGGAAGAATGAATGAACTTGAAGATACATAATTTAAAATTATTCCCTTGGGGAGCAAACAGAAAAAGGAATAAAGAAAAATGAACAGAGCCTCAGAGACCTGTGGAACACCATCAAGTATAACAACAACACATAATGAGTATCCCAGAAGGAAAGAAGAGAAAGGGGCAGAAAGAATATTTGAAGAAATAATGGCCAAAATTTTCCCCAAATGGATGAAAAACATACATCTACGCATTCAAGAAGCTTAAGAAACTATTCATAGGATAAAATCAGAGATCCACACCTAGACACATTACAATCAAATTTTCAAAAAAAGAGAGAACCTTGAAAGCATCAAAAAAGAACTGACTCACGTACAAGACATCATCAGTAAGATTAACAACTGATTTCTCATCAGAAACCATGGAGACTAGAAGGAAATACATTACATATGCAAAGTGCTGAAAGAAAGAAAAAACTGTCAAGCAAGACTTCTATATCCAGCAAAACTATCCTTGAAATGAAAGATAAATGGGGGAGTAACTGCACGACGGCTACATGGTTTCCTTTTGGGGCGATGAAAATGTTTTAAAAGTAGATAGATGTGGTGTTCGTACAAAGATGTGATGTACTAATTGTCACTGAATTGTTCACTTTAAAATGGTCATTTTTATGGCATGTGAATTTCACCTCAAATTTTAAAATGAAGGAGAAATTAAAGACATTTCGAGATAAACAAAAACTGATTGAATTCATCACTAGTAGACCTGCACTACGAGAAATACTGAAGGAAGTTCTTGAAGCTGAAATGGAAAAATGCTACACGGTGATTCAAATTCATATGAGGAAATAAAAACCACCATTAGTGGTAATTATAAAAGAGGGTATATAAGTTTATTTTATTTATAAATCTTTTTTCTCCTACCTTATTTAAAGCAAAAATTATAAATCTACAGTTATGAAAACACAATATATAAATACACAACAACAGCATAAAGGAAAGTGAGAAACAGCCCAAAGTTTTTACATATTATTATAAATTGATACTAATCTGAACTAGGTTGTCATAACTGAAGAAGTTAATATTAATCCCAAAGACAACACTAAGAAAATAATTAAATAATATATACCAAAAGAAATGACAAGTGAATTATAATGGCACAGTAGAAAATATCTATTTAAAATAAAAGAAGGCAGAAATGGAGGAATAGTGGAACAAGACATAACACCTAGAAAACAAATAGTAATATGGAAGATGTGAATCCTACATTATGAGTAATTACAATATATGAAAATTTATTAAACAGTTGAAAGGCAAAGACTGACAGAATAAATATAAAAACACGATCCAAGTTAAAGAAGAGGTAGTACCTACCGGGGGTGCCAAAAGAATTTATACACATGACTTGTATTCATCTTTTGTTATCAGTATACATTGGGCATTACAATTTTAATACAGGTTTTTCCTTTCCTAAAATGTGTATACATTTTTTGGCACCCTCTGTATATATGCAATGGAATATTGCTCGGCCATGAAAGACAATGGGTTCTTGCCATCTATGATGGCATGGATGGACCCGGAAGGTATTTTGCTGAGTGGAGTATGTCAGACAGAGAAAGACAGATGAAATGTGATTTCAATTATATGTGGAATCCTAAGAACAAAATAAACAAACAAAACAGAAGCAAACTCATAGATACAGGGAATATTTTGATGATTCTCAGATAGGAGGGCAGTTAGGGGGATGGGTGAAAAGGGGACAGGATTAAGAAGTACTAAATTGTTTGTTACAAGGTAGTCATGGAGATGTAGAGTATAGCATAAGGAATAGAGTCAATGATACTATAATAAAACAGAACACGATCCAAGTATATTTTGTCTATAGGAGAAACACTCTAGATTCAAAGATACAAACATGTTGAAAGTAAAAGAATGGAAAAGTTATAGCTCCACCATGAAAACAGTAATCAAAAGAGAGGTAGAGTGAATATACTAATATTAGACAAAAATTGTTACTAGAGACAAAGGACATTTTATAATGTAAAGGGTTAATCCATCAGGAAGATATAACAATTATAAACATAACTGAATGTAATAACAGAGCCCCAAAATACATGGAACAAAAACTGACAGAACAAAACAAAATAGACAATTCAACAATAACAGCTGGAGATGTCATCTTCAATAATGTATACCACAACTAGACAGAAGATCAACAATAAAATAGAAGACATGAACAACACTATAAACCAAGCAAGTAGACCTAGCAAACATTTTGGAGGTAGACCTTCCAAAAATAGAAGAATACACATTCTTCTCAAGTGTTCATAGAACATTCTCCAAGATAGATGAAAAGTTAGGCCATAAACAATTTTATATAAATGTAAAAGGACTGAAATTATACAAAGGATATTCTGACCATAATGGAATGAAATTAAAAATCAGTTACAAGGAAATTTGTGAAATCCACAAATATGTGGAAATTAAAAGGATAGAAAATAATATACCATGCAAACACTAATCAAAAAGAATTGGAATGACTATATTAAGATTGGAAAAAGTAGAATATCAAGCAAAAAGAATTATCAAGGATAAAGAGGGGCATTATATAATAATAGGGTCAATCCACCAAGAAAGAACACCAATCCTAAATGTGCATGTACCTAACAACAGAGCTTCAAAATATATGCAGACTCAACATAGTAAAGATGTTAATTCCTCCCAAACTGATATACAGATTTAACAGGATTCTAACCAAAATCCCTCAAAGGTTTTCTTTGTACACACAGACAAGCTGACATTAAAATTCCTATGGAAATTCACAAGATCCAGAATAATCAAAACAATTTTGAAAAAAAAAAAAGAGTAAAATTGGAGGAATGACAGTACCCAATTTGAAGTCTTACTATAAAGCACCAGTACTCTAGACAGTAGACGACAGTGCAGTATTGGTATAGATCAATGGCAAAACTGAAAGTCCAGAAATAGATCCACACAAATGACCAATTAATTGAGTTTTGACAAAGGTTCAAAGGTAATTCAATGGATCAAAAATAGTTTTTTCAAGTCCAGCCAAGTGGTGCGGTGGTTAAAAGCTGGCTTGGGATGCCAGAGGCCCCGGTTTGGATCCCACATATGAGGGCCAGTGACACTGCCCTCAAAAAAAATTGTCTTTTCAACCATGGTGTTGGAATAATTAGATACATTTATGGAAAAAATAATGAACCTCTTGGGCCGGTCGAGTGGTGCAGTGGTTGAGCGCTGGCTTAGAAGGCCAGCGGCCCTGGTTCGGGTCCCACATGTGAGGGCCAGTGACACTGCCCTCAAAAAAAAATAATGAACTTCTTCCTAAAATCATGCCTAATACAGAAATTAAACCAAAATTGATTACAGATCTAAATGTAAATTATAAAACCATAAAACTTTTGAAAAGAAAACATGGGAGAAAATTTTGAACTGGGATGAGGCAGAGTTCTTTTACATGATACCAAAAGCACATTCTATTATAGAAAAGAAGATGATCATTTGGAGTAATTCATCACAATTAATAGTTTTGCTCTGAGAAAGACACTTTTATTTTTATTTATTTTTTAAAAATTTTTATTGGGGAATTAGGGGAGAGAAACAGTGTGGGCGAACTGCGGAAGGGGAACAGTGTTGGAGAATTGCAAAAGGGGAACAGTCAAGTTGTCCTTCAATCTTAGTTGTGGAGGGTGCAGCTAGCTCAGCTCCAAGTCCAGTCGTGCCACTCAGCTCAAGGTGTTGTGTTCAATTAGTTGTGGGTGGGCATAGCCACCATCCCAGGTGGGAGTCGAAGCAGCAGCCTTGTTATTAAGAGTGTGTGTGTGCTCTATCCCCTGAGCCACCTAGGCAGCAGCACAGCTCAAGGTACCGAGTTCAGTCTTTAAATGCGGGTGGGCATAGCCCACCATCTCGAACAGGCAACCTTGTTGTTAAGAGCACGTGCTCTCACCAGCTGAGCAATCCTGTCACCTGTTGGCAGCTCAGCTCGGGAAGACCTCACTGGCCCATGGAGGGAATCGAACCGGTGGCCCTGCTGCTCTGAGCTCACACTCTTCAGCAAGCTCTTAACCGACTGAGTCACTAGGCCGGCCCGGGAAAGACACTTTTAAAGAGAACAAAAAGACAAGATACAGACTGGAAGAAAATGTTTGCAAATCACATATTCCACAAAGTACTTGTATCCATAATATATAAGGAGGACTCATGTAATAGATCTTCAAGGGCATTATGCTGAGAGAAAAAAAGGTTACTGTATGACTCCATTTATAGATATTCTCGAAGTGACAAAACCATAGTGATAGAAAACACATCAGTGGTTACCATGGGTTAAACTTGAGGGAAGAGTGTGGTTAGTAAGGGATAATACAAGGGAATTTGTGGTGATGGAACAGGTCCGTATCCTTATTTTCATAATGTGTACTTAGATCTACAACATGTAATAAAATTTCATAGAACAATGCTTGAAAAAAGTACATATAAAAATTAGCAAAATCCAGGGCTGGCAGGGTGGCTCTGACTGTGAGCTCTGAGCAACAGGGTTGCCGGTTGGATTCCCACATGGACCAATGAACTGCGCCCAAGCTGCCACTGAGCTGCCAGCGGGTGGCCGGATGACTCAGCTGGTGATGGCAGTGTGTGCTCTTAACAAGGTTGCCAGTTTGAATCTTGTATGGGATGGTGAGCTGTGCCCATCCCCCTCCCCCTGCACAACTAGATTGAAAGTGGTGGCTGGACTTCGAGCTGAGCTTGTGCCCTCCACAACTAAGATTGAAGGGCAAAAACTTGACTTGGAGCTGATGGGTCCTGGAGAAACACAATGTTCCCCTTCCCCAATTCCCTAACACTGTTCCCATCCCGAATTCCCCAGTAAAATCTTAAAAAAAAAAATTTAGCAAAATCCTAATCAAGTCTATAGCTTAATAGTATTGTGTCAATGTCAATTTTCTGGTTTTGACAATTTACTATGGTTATGTAAAATATTATCATCAGGAGGATTTAGGTGAATGGTACATGGGAATCCTCTGTACTATTTTTGCAATTTGATGTGATTCTCAAGCTATTTCTAAATAAAAAGTTATCTGAAAAAAACTCAATAGTACGAAAAACAAAAAAATCCAATTTAAAAATGGGCAAAAGACTTGAACAGACACTTCACTAGAGAGGATACATAGATGGCCAATAAACATGAAAATGTACTCAACAGCATTAGCCATTAGGGGAATGCAAATTAAAGCCACTGTTTTGATTTTTTTTTGAGGGCAGTGTCACTGGCCCTCATATGTGGGACCGAACTGGGGCCGCTGGCTTCCCAATCCAGCGCTTAACCACCACGCCACTCGGGTGGCCCAAAGCCACTGTTGAGATACCATTACAAATCTGTTAAAATGGCCCAAAGTAAATATTGCAGACAATACCAAGTGCAGTCAAGAATCTGAAGTGATAGCAACTCTCATGCATTGCTGGTGGGAATACAAAATGGTACAGCTACTCTGGAAAACCATTTGTCAGGTTCAGATAAAGTTAAATATACACTTCTCATATAACCCAAAAACCCTACTTCTAGGCATTTATCCTAGAGAAATGAAAACTTATGGAACTTATGTTTACACAAAAACTTGTACTCAGTTGTGTATAGCATCCTTATTGTAATTTCCCCAAACTGGAAGCAAGCCAAATAAATACCTTCAACTTGAGAATGGAAGAGCAAACTGTAGTACATCCAAACCATGCAATCCTACTCAGCAGTGAAAAGGAACACACTAGTCATACATTCAACAACTTGAAAGAACCTCAAAGCCATTTTGCTGAGTGAGAGAAGTCAGCCTCAAAGTTTGCAAAAAACTACAACAACATCTCCTTTATGTGACATTCTGGAAAACACAAAACTATAGTGATAGAAAACAGGTCAGCATTGCCAGGAGTTAGGGCTGGGATGCTATAAAGGGGTAACATGAGGGAGGTTTTTGGAGTGACTGATCTGTTCTGCATCCTCATTTTGGTGTTGGTCACAAGAATTTATGTATGTGTTAATAATCAAAAAGCTGTATACCAAGAGTCCATTTTACTGTATGTAAATTTACAAAATATTTATAAAATTAACCTGACTATGCCGGTAATACTATCATTTCACAATCTAGTGATTTAAAAATAAGAGCACATACATACATAGGCAAAAGTGCACGGGCCACCGAATGGCTCAGTTGGTTAAGAGCTCGCTCAAGAGTCTGAGCTGAGCTCTGAGCAACGGCGGTTCGATGCCAGCCCGAGCTGAGTTGCTGTGGAGCTGCCAACAGGTAGCTGGATGGCTCAGCTAAAAAAATAAAAATAAAAAAGTGCAGGCATTTTCTAAGTGTTTTACAAATATTAACTCATTTAATTTTCACAATAATCCTATGAGATAAGTGCTAGAATTTTCCACATTTCACACCCAAGGAGAGTAGTACACATTGAGGTCAAACTATTTGTCTAAGTTGACAGAGGTAGGATGTGGTGAGGCTGGGATTAAAGCCAAGCTTCAGTCTAAATCCAGATTCTCTGCTGTAACCATGAATCTTTACTGTGTTCTATACCATATGCTCTGAGCTCCTTAGAAGACACTCTCTCCTCATTAACAAACCAATCTGAGGTCCTTATTAACTGATATTTTCTGAAGAAAGTCCTTAAGATTTAGGAAGATAAATTCATGTACCCAATTAGTCAGAAAGAGACAGAAAGTGAAGTGAAAGATCTACCTGTCATAATTTATACCTCACTTTCCCACACACTGTACTGATTAACACAGGTGGCTAGTTTCTTGCCGTGAATTTTTTGTTCTTCTTGCAGAAATCATTATGATAATTGTTACTTAAATATAGACAAAAATGAACCTTTACCATTCAGAAAATTGTCAAAGGAAGTTTGGGTTTCTTATGTAGCAGAAGAAGGAGTAGTTTTTGAACTTCTTTGCTGATATTAAAATTTATTTCAAAAGGCACGCAGGACAACAGTACTAAAAAGATTATTAATTTATGCAGACTTGGTTTGTGTTTGTTCCTACTACAATGCCTTTGACTATATTCAAAATAGTTAATGAAAACTCACACGTACCAAACTGCTGAGCAAAGACAAAAAGGAAGTAATACAAAATCCTTCCTTGGGGAAAACAAAGAAAATAGATGTTAAAGACCATGCTTAATTATTGTTTTTGAAACAAAATTGACCAGAAAAATTAATCGGTTGTGCTGTTTGAATCGTATTGTTTCTTCAAGGTCGGATTTGACTTTCAGGAGAGAACAGAGACAGATATGTCATTTCAGGTGGGAAATATCCTGCAGGTGTTTATAGTTAGGATGCCTTTGGATTGTTTCCTTCTTTTATGTATTCAAAATAAGTCCTAAAATGATTTCATGAAATAGACAGGAATGAGTCTGATTAGAGTTATGTAATGTACAAGAGCAAGAACATGTTATATAAGGTTTGTCATTAAACAGCCCTGGTCACATTCAGAGACTATCCCCAAAACCACATTCACACACCACAGCTGTAAGGTCCACCATTTGAGAGTCAAACTGCCTGTGTTTATTTCAAATACATCTCTGCCAGTGATTTGAAAGTACGAGGGCAGAAGTGCACCAGTGGCCAGGAAGAAGGAGGGAGGGTCTGATGAAAATTGGGAGAAGAGCATGATACATTGGCTATTCATTCAACAAACAGGTGCTGAGCACCTGCTAACTGCTGGGCACTGCACTAAGGACAGGAGGTACAGATATGGCTATGACCCAGCCGCCACCTGTCACCAGGAGCTCACAATCTGGTTTGAGAGATCCCAGAGCATTTGGGAAAATTCAAGTGGAGCTGTGTGACTGGAGTTTACAGGGCATACAAGGATGGGAGATCGTCAAGACAGAAGCTGAAAAAATATGCAGTGAAAGCATATTGAAGGACTTTGTATGCTGTGCCAAGGAATTTTACATTTTATGTCTTTTGTTTCCACACAAATAGTCCATGCTTACTGTAGAATACTTTAAAAATACAGAAAAGCAAAATTTAAAACAAAAAAAACCACCTGTTATTACACCACCCAAAGATGTCCATACTCTGTGTCTGTGTTTGGTCTGTCTCTCCCTCTTTCTAGATATATATTTATCTGTATCTCCATCTATTGAGAGTAATACATGTATAATATCTCTCCCTCTCTCTCTCTCTCTCACACACACAAACAAAAGTTTTCCCACTTAAAAATATATAATGAATATTTATTCATGTCATTAAATCTTCTTCAATGACATCTTTTTAACAGCTGTATAGGATTCCATCATATTGCTACCTCACAATTTAACCAGTTCTTTACTGCTGGTTGTTTCCAGATCACTGAATGAAATATAAGGAAAAAAGCTGGGCAGTATACAAGCAACAGATTCTCGTAAGGTGGTTTCGAGTAGAAAGAGAATACCGAGAGGAAGGAAAAAAAAACCTCTGTCTATGCTGTGGACCCTGGTAAGTTATTCATTCAACAAAACTTTACTGAAGACCTACTCAAAACATATAAAACAACCAAGATCCTAGGTCCTAAAGTTATCTGATGGAAGTTTCCAATGTGGTTTCCTACTCAAGCTATCACCAGTCAATGGTTCACTTGAGGAATCTGACACTTGAAAAGAATTGACTAAGACTGGAAGCTAGACAATCACCTATATTTCCCAGGTTCTGTTTCTGTATTAAATTAAATCACCAGAAAGCTAAGTACCTGGACCATATTATCTCAGCCTCCAAAGAAATGTCTAAACTGAATTACGATTTAATATTACACTCTCACATCTTATATAGAAGGTCGATATGGGAATTATCCATTTCAACAGGGTTGTTCTTCCTTTGCAAAACTGTAGTTGAAGATGTCTACTATAACCTATTATCTCTCACACAAGGGACCATATAATAAATTTCAGGATAAAATTTGTCTGGGGAAAAGAAGTAGACACATTTTTCTGCAGCAACAATAAAAACTATACAAGCCAGTGTATTTTCCTGTTTACTTTTTGTTGCTAGGAAACACACTATTGGATTGGCTCGTCCAGATACCTCATGGCATCACCCTTTCTGGTTCCTTTAGTTGGTCTCCTTGGTTTATAAATTTTAAAGGTCCTATGTTTATATTGTTTAATTTTGTATAAAACCTCAGACTATTTTGAACATATATAGAATAAAAGAATCTTAAATAAATTTGGTCACAAAAATCTTTTTGGTAACAGTTGGCCCACATGCTACTAAAAATTGGTTCAATAATTATCAATATCTGATGTGGGAGCTGTGAGACTTGATATTTATAGATAATTGCTTTGATGGTAGTATAATCAATAGTCTCTATGTGATTAGTATCTTGAAATGTGCCATTCAAGCTTGTATTCATAACATATCTGTATATATGCAAATGTTAATAATGTAGCATCTCAAGATAACTAAACTTCTAGAATAATCTATAACTCCCAACTTTAAAGAAGAAAACCATGATCTGCTTTTTTGTTTTTTTTGGTTTTTTTTTTGCTGTGCAGATAGCAATAAAGAATGGAATGAATCTAATTCAAAATTGTATGGGCCGGCCGAGTGGCACGGTGGTTAAGCACTGGCTTAGGAAGCCAGCGGCCCAGGTTCGGTCCCACATGTGAGGGCCAGTGACACTGCCCTCAAAAAAAAAAATTGTATGAAAGTGCTCTCTCTTCTCTGATCTAGATAGAAATCATTTATAGTGAAACCTACATAAAACTATTCAATGGTTCTCTAGTACCTTCAGGATAAAGTCCAATTACAATGGTAAGACATTCATGTGATCTTAAGTAAAAAAGGCAAATTACAGAACAATATGATCTCAATTTTATCACACACACATACAAATGAAATAGACTAACAGTATGCACTAAAATTGTTCATAGGGTTAAAAATGATTCTTTTTTGATCTATATGTTCTTATGTTTCTAAAATAAGCATGTTACTTCTGTCATCAAAAAAAAAAAAATTATCCTGGGCTGGCCAAGTGGCGCGTTGGTTAAGAGTTGGCTTGGGAGCGCAAACTCTGAGCAGCAGGGCCCCGCTTCAGATCCGACATGAGGGCCAGTGACACTGCGCCCTCTACAGCTAAGATGGTGAGCAACAGCTCCACCTGGAGCTGGGCTGCCGTAGTCACTGGTGACAGTGTAGGTTGCAGTGGAGCTGCAATTGGCTGCCAGGAGCCATTGTGAGCGGCCATCCAGTGGCCCACAACTGATCTGCCTCACCTGGGAAGAGCGCAGTGATCATAACACCAACATGGGCCAGTGAAGCAACGTCCTCCACAACTAGACTGAAGAACAAAAGGACAGCAACTTGTCTGTTCCCTTTCCCCAATTCCCCAATGCTGTTCCCCTCGCCCAATTACCCAATAAAATCTTTAAAAAAAATTATTCTTTTAAAAAGTTCAAGTATTAACATATTCCAGAAATCAGAGACACACTGGAGGCATGTTGGAGCTGGTAGAACACTGTACGATTATCTGGCCTCTGTCTCTTTAGATTGAGTAAGCTTGGACTGTGAGAAGGCACGTGATACCCACAAAGTGTCATAACCAACCAATGGCAGAACCTAGACTAGATCCATGGCTTCACCCAGCCCAAGGCTGTGAGGCCCCAGCTACCTCTCTGAGAAAAATATGAATGACCCTCTGGCAAGGGCAGCCTTAGTGGTCAGGCTGGGCTACGGGATCTGACTATTCCAACTATAAGAGTTTATGAAACATAATCTGGCAATACAGCCTTCTCTCAGGTTTGAAGTCCCAGAAGTAGACAAAAGTGAAACAAATAAAAAGTATTTTTAAGGCAAAATCATTTTTAAAGACACAGAATCATTTTTGGACTTCCATGACTGACACAGCTCTGTATAATTCAATATATTTTTTGTTAATTTCAGATTGTAGAGCTTGCTTATTTAGAAATGACATTTTTACCCAAATGAATAAAATATGGCACATAAACAGAGATATTTTGGCTGGCCTCCTCATCCTTTAGTCCAGAGACGTTTTAAAGGCTATGTTGGGAGACTGATTTTTCTTCAGGGACTGGTAGTTGGCCTGAGCTTCCAAATACCACTTCTTTCCTTCCCAGTAAAATGGTCTCTCTGTTTAAAAGCTTTGATCCTCTGGGCTGCAGCTACATAAAACCTCAGTCAGGTCACTTTGTTGTTGTTTTCCAAGTGAGGGGATGTTGGTAAATCAAAGTAACAGGGTAACTTATGGATGACTGGCTCCCAATCTCCTGTCACAAGCCAAATTATGGTGGCCAAGAGACATCCTTCCTGATCTCCTGGCTAAACATGGAATCAGGTATGGAGTACAGACTTTTTGTTTGAGGGAGATGAAGTAGCTTCAGGATCATGCTCTTCCAGAAAATTGAAATAGTAATGATGGGGATTATTGTGGTGCTTTGTTCTATGAACAGAAACTCCCAAGGATGGACAAGGCCAACAGTTCTTCAGAAGCCATGCTGGCCTTAGTTTATGTTGGGAGACGATTCTCTGTGGATCTCTTGTATTTCTGCACATCTTGTAAACAGACACAGATGCACTAACTGCCTTTGTTCTGGAATATCTTTTCAAGGATGTTTCTATAGCAAACAGCCTTGGAAGACAGAGATAGTGTCTCACTCTGAAGGAAAAAAACAGGTTTGCTTACAGCCTTAGAAGAGAGAGACGACTAGTTCCAAGTATAATAAAGATAATCTCTCTCTCTCTCTCTCTCTGGAGCAAAGGGTTGGTATGCTTACTGCCAATTATATAAGATTTGAGCTTCCTAAGCTCAGAGTTCTTCTGTAATGAAGCCCACTTGATTGTGCAGCCATCACATGGCCATCTTCGCATCATCTTCTGGGTACTTGGGCTCAGAGGATTGCTGATACACTGGCTAATGCTAGTGCTGTGAATAAGGAACTGTTCTTAATCTCTTCTGCCTCATGCCAGCATCCATGAAACTCTCGGGCTAACATCCTGACTTGCAAGCCAGGTGAAAATCCCAGACCCTTCACAGCTCTTAACAATTTGTACACCCTTAGTAAACCTCCACAAAATCCATGGAAGTAATTAGGAAGAAAGTAAGGAACCTACATCCTAACGGTCAAAAGACTGCTTGTGGGCCGGCCGAGTGGCGCATTGATTAAGAGCTGGCTTGGGATGCCAGCAGCCCCGGTTCTGATGCCACATATGAGGGCCAGTGACACTGCTCTCTACAGCTAACAACTCCACCTGGAGCTGGGCTGTGCAAGCTCCGGCGATGGTGTAGGCTGCAGCCCCTGCTGCAGTGGGCTGCCATAGGCTACAGTGAGTGGCCTGCAGCCAGCGTGAGCGGCCGGCAGCCAGCGCGAGCTGCCAATAGCCACAATGAGCGACCATCCAAAGGTTAGCGACCAATCTGCCTCATCTGGGAAGAGCGCAATGACGATACCAAGATGGGCCAGTAAAGCAACGTCCTCCGCAACTAGACTGAAGAACAAAAAGACAGCAATTTGTCTGTTCCCCTTCCCCGATTCCCCAACGCTGCTCACCTCCCCCAACTCCCCAATAAAATCTTTAAAAAAAAAAGATTGCTTGTGACTCAAGATAATCATTGTCTCATAACAACAGCAGGTGTTTTTTTTACAATTTTTATTAACTATATTAGTTGCAGCTGAGACCACAGGGTTATAAAAGCGCATCAGTGCCTGATTTGGGGCCATAGAGATAAAAGAACAGATTTAGACTTAGTGCAACATGTCTTCAATGGCAGGTTTAGACAGAAGCTAAATTACCTAATGAAGGACCTCCTTGGAAGACTCAAAAAGTCTAGTCACCGGTCAGTTCTGTACCTGGGAGGGCCTTGGTTTTACCTCAGACTAAGTACATTTTGTTCAGTTTACACAATATCAGTGTTTGAAACATAAAATATTCAGAATACCTAATTTATTGAGGGTTCTGGCTTTTTAAAATGCATATTTCCAGATCATTATAAACAATACAATATGCCAATATTCTTTTAGTGCAATTATACAGAAGAAATATAATGCACTACTGGAACCCCTTATTCAACAGTGGCCATGTTCCAAAAACTAACTGAGAAAGATGTTACTTCCACTCGAAAAAACAAACAGTAATTCTTAAATGCCTACAGAAAGTTGAATGGATTTTTAAAATTACAAGATTATTGCTGCACGATTAAAAAATTCAGTAATTCTTAGCTGGGGGGTTACATTATTCAAAATATGTCACTGTAATAGCCTACTTCTCTCCATCCTAAAAAATAACCCCATTTTTCATTTATGAATATTTTAATCTATTCAAATAAATGACTCATAATTTACTTTTCCTGAAATAATGTTATACTCAGAAAGCCTCATCTCCATTTTAAAAAAATAAAGGGAGATGGGAGGAATGTTCCCATCTTCACCTCCATGTCTAGCAAATAAATCAAGGTTCCCCACTGGCTTTGCCTCTAAGGGTCCCAAAAGTACTTGTGAAAGCAGATGTTATGTGAGACTCATACTGAGGACTGGAGTCTTTTTGCTCCCTGATCACATTAACTTGACATTTGGAAATATTGTATTTGAAAGTTATTATCACATATAAATTTCTTAAATATTTCTGATCAAGAAGAGATCTGCAGGGTGTCAATGAAAACAATAGTTTAATTAATTTTTATACACAGAAAAAGCTTTTTCCCCACCCCCTATACATAATCCTGGTTGCTGGCC
Source organism: Aselliscus stoliczkanus (assembly GCA_033961575.1). NCBI lineage: Eukaryota > Metazoa > Chordata > Mammalia > Chiroptera > Hipposideridae > Aselliscus > Aselliscus stoliczkanus. The sequence continues at coordinate 18,411,907 of CM066737.1, forward strand.
AAATTTATTCTTCAAATGTGGATTCAAAAGTTTGCTGTATCTGTCAAAGCCACAGCAACTATTGTTGTTCCTTGCCTAACTGAAATACAGGTTTTACTAAAGTTAAAGCAGTGCTAAAATGCATAATCCTCTGAAATCCACTCCCCCACATCTACCCACCTTCTGCAAAGAAAGCAGTAGAAGGCTTTTTGGCAGGTTGTCTTTAACTCCCCTAGTGAGAAGTGGCAGAAGCTGCTCCAAGATTATTGGGGCAAGACTATTGATTCAATTCTAAGGAAGCTGACCAGCAGGCAGCTGATCTGAATCCCTCTACAGTGGTGAAAGAGCAGTTTTGCAAGACAAAGTTCCAGCAGGAGAAATGGGTAAAGAAGGCATAGCGCTTATTGGTTTCTCAGAATGGCTTTGTTTCTGAGTTGAGTTTCTGCAAATGAAAGCTCCCAACCCCCATCCCATGTCCATATACAAACACACCACCATCAGCATCAACACCATCTGCTTTTCATTTCTGGAGATTGTGCTGGGAGGGCCTTAAGGGGAAAACAAACAAGAGGAAGAAGGATTTTCAGAACCTATAATAGTATTCGAGTATTTTCATCTCCTAACCCCGGAAACATTTTTGGCTCCCCCTTGTGGGGAGAAGCCGTATTAAAGCACAGCTTGCGGGAGGACCCATTAGACAAACTTTATCAGGAGGGTCTGGGAATTCTGGGACCACAGACTTATTTTAACTAAGTTAAAGGAATCAAGGGGGTGCTTGGATGAAGGTAAATGAGACATCAACACTTTTAGCGTGATTCTCAAACTCGTAACTAATATTGGTCCTTTGTCCCCTAATTTAATCGATATACATCATTTGAAATAGCTCAGAAAACAAAGCAATCATGTGTATCTACTGGTTAATGATGATTAGAAAGGTGGCTTCAAACTCATACCTCTAAACACTAAAATAGAAGAAAAAAATGAACTAGGTTTCAGGAGACTTAGATTCTAGTCCAACTCTGTCATAATCTTACTGGATGACTTCTGGCAAGTCACTTATCTGCTTCAGTCCCTATTTTTCCGTAAATGTGATAATAGCTTGCATAGATACTAAGCTGTTAAGGGTTTCAAATTAGAGAGGACATCAAAGTATCAATAGAAGTTATCCTGTCTCGTATCCAGTATATATAGATTTATAGGCAACATTATATGACCTATCCAACTCCCTCTAATTTAATGATTTTAGGCAAAATTATTTCCTAGAATAGAGTAGGAAATCATGCAGCTCACAACCATTAAGGTGAGGCTGAGTAGTAAGGAAGGGGCCACAGGGACATCTGGAGTTGGATAGATTTCTTTCTTTTTTTTTTTAAAGATTTTTTTCTTTAATTGGGGAATTGGGGGAGGGAAACAGCGTTGGGGAATCGGGGAAGGGGAACAGATAAGTTGCTGTCCTTTTGTTCTCCAGTCTAGTTGTGGAGGACGTTTCTTCACTAGCTCATGTTGGTATCATCATTGCACTCTTCCTGGATGAGGCAGATCGGTCGCCGGCCTCTGGATGGTTGCTCACCGCGGCTATTGGCAGCTCACGCTGGCTGCCGGCCTCTCACTGTAGCCTATGGCAGCCCACTGCAGCAGGGGCTGCAGCCTACACCGTCGCCGGGGCTCGCACAGCCCAGATCCAGGTAGAGCTGTTGTTAGCTGTAGAGGGCAGTGTCACTGGCCCTCATATGTGGGATCCGAACCGGGGCCGCTGGCATCCCAAAACCAGCTCTTAACCAATGCGCCACTCGGCCGGCCCATGGAGTCAAGATAGATTTCAATCTCAACCTGAATCCATCTCTCATTCACTATGTGATCTTGGGAGCCTAAGTTTCCTCATCTCTAAAATGGGGTTAAAGATAGTGGCACCTACCCCATTGAATTGTTGAGAAAATACACATAGACCACTTAGCATAGAACCTGGAATATCAGAAAACAGTCGAAATGTTAATTATCATCATGATACCATCATCATCACCATTATCATCATTCTCTCTTTCCTTCTCCTCTGACAGAGGTTTTAATCTAAGCTTCCCAGAACCAGTGCATTATATGGACAGTACATAGGTTAAAGGAGAAAGCTGGAGTTCTATGGGGTTGGAGCAGGTAGTGGTTGCTAAGGACCACATTGCAAAATACCCAATAAGGGAATGTTTTAAAAGGTAGAGCCTTGTTCTCATCCTGATGATGCATGTGATTGTCGGCCTCTTCTGACAGAATTAGAATTGGACATTGGGGGCCAGCCGAGTGGCTCAGTTGGTTAAGAGCTCACTGAAGAGTGCAAGCTCTAGGTCGGCCAAGTGGCGCAGTGCTTAAGCGCTGGTTTGGGAAGCCAGCGGCCCCGGTTCGGGTCCCACATATGAGGGCCAGTGACACTGCCTTCAAAAAAAAATACGAGCTCTGAGCAATAGGGTTGTCGGTTCAATTCCCGGCCCGAGATGAGCAGCTGCTGAGCTGCCAACAGTTGGCAGGATGGCTCAGCTTTAAAAAAAAAGAAGTGGACATTGAGACCTCAGTGAGTATTTGAGAATGACTCTCCGACCTCTTCTGGTTCATAAATAAGTGCTCAAAACAACCTTTAAATATTATATATACATATACATATAGACACACACACACACACACACGGCCATTTTACCCAGTAATATATTACCTATACTTTAAAAATTCTTTTATCAAAGTTTTATTTTTTTTATTTTTTTTTTAGAGAGCAGTGTCACTGGCCCTCATATGTGGGATCCAAACCGGGGCCGCTGGCGTCCCAAGCCAGCTCTTAACCACTGCGCCACTCAGCCAGCCCCTATCAAAGTTTTCTTATAATTTATTTTTGCAGGCTTGGCATTCCACTACTCTTCAAAGCATAAAGATGCCTACAACAGATATTTCATAGTGCACACATTCATTCAACAATCATTCCAATGTCTACCTCATGTCAGACATCAGGCTAGGCATAGGGGTTAAAAAGGTAAAAAGCTGGCCCTAGTCTGAGGGAGTTCACAGTCCATTGGTGAGGCAAGTCATTTGCTCAGAAAGGGGGTACAGGAAGGGCAAGCTTAGAGAGGAATGTGGTCAGTTAAGTTTGGAACATGTTCAGTTTGCAATGCCTTTGGACATAGATGCCTATGAAGGAAGTTTAGGCTGAAGATATGAACTGGAGTCATCAGCAGTAGGCATCTATGACTCACCCAGGTAAAGTGCGTACAGTGAGAACAGAGAAGCAAAGATAAATCCCTGAGGAAGCATGTTCAAAGGGTAGACTGAAGGGCCGGCCAACTGGCTCAGTTGGCTAAGAGCATGAGCTCTGAGCAACAGGGTCACCAGTTCCATTTCCACATGGGCCAGTGAGCTGCCAACAGGTGGCAGGATGGCTCAGCTGGTGAGAGCACATGTTCCTAACAACAAGGTTGCAGGTTCAACTCCCGCATGGGATGGTGGGCTGCACCCCACCGCAACTAAGATTGAACATGGCACCTTGATCTGAGTGGCCGCGAGCTGCTGATGGGTGGCCAGAAGACAACTGGACTTGGAGCTGAGCTAGCTGCGCCCTCTACAACTATGACTGAAGGACAACAACTTGGCTGTTCCCTTCTCCAATTCTCCAACATTGTCCCCCTTCCCCAATAAAATCTTTTTTAAAAAATGGGTAGAGTGAAGAAAGGGATCCATGAAAGAGACCATAGACAAAACACAGGCAAAGAGGAAAAAAGACAATCAGGAGAGACTGCCAGTCCCGAAACTATATAAAGAGTTCCTATACAGAAATCAATAAGACAGAAAAGTAGTAACTGCTATTACTGTTATTATTATTCCTATTTTTAGTATTCAGAGGGTTTTTCCTCATTCACATGGATGCTGTGGTAGCCAGCCTCTAAGGTGGCCCACAATGATACACACATCTTGGTATCCATACCTTTGCATTGTCCCTTTCCAGAATGAATCAGACCTGGCCCTGTGTGACCAATAGAAGACTGCAGAAGTGATGATGTGTGACTTCCAAGTCTAGGTCAAAAGAGGCATTGTGACTTCCATTTGGTTTCTGGGGTCATCTGCTCTATGAAAAGCCTGCTGTCATGCTGTAAACAGTCAGGCCAATCTATGGAGAAGCCCATGAAGATGGGAACCGAGACTCTCCACGTACAGTCAGCACCAATTTGTCAGCCATATGAGTGAGCCACCTAGAAATACATCCTCCAGCCCAGTCAAGCCTTCTGATGAGTGTAGCCCCAGCCAACATCTGACTGCAATCCCATTACAGATCCCCAGCCAGAACCATCCAACTAGCCATTCCCCAATTTCTGATCCACAGAAACCAGGAGAGATAATAAATTATCATTACTATTTTAAGCAAGTAAGTTTGAGGGTGATATGTTATGCAGAAATGGATAACTCTCCTGAATCTAGACAATGATAAAAAAAATTTTGGAAAGGTTTTGTGGGAACTATGTATTTTCTGATACAAAAAGATTTTTTCCACACAGTCATTTTCAGTACATTTCATTACACTTTTTCCCTGTCCTTTACACTTCAGTTAATAGCGTAACACTACATGACCATCATGGCTGTTGTCAGGAATCATTCCTTGGTTTATATATCCTTTTAGCAAGAGATGAAGCCCGAGATAATAGATCTCACAGGAGACGATCATTAAAAGAATGCTAAAAGAGTAATCCAAAAGAGGGATTATGAATGACAAAATATACTTGTGAAGAAAGACAAGCTAACAATGATATCTAAGGCCAATGGAACCTTAAAAACAAGACTGGACACTCCCTGGTGAGGTCAGTTGTACTTGTTCTCTGTAAGAAAGAGTATGAGGAGGGCACACTAACTCAAAAACCCAGGATGTTTGTACAGGAGCCCTAGCTCAGTGGAAGACTGGGCAAAGCTATTTGTGAAACTTTATTTGGTAAATCAATTTTACTTCCAAAACAGAAAAAAAAATTTAGAACTTATTTTTCACTTTCAAAGGGAGGTAAGACTTATTTCAAAACAGCCTCTCATTCTTCCCATCTCCTCTCTCCCTCGTGCTTATGGAAATAGAAGAAAGATAGGGCTGACTTTCAAAAGTAGCAGCATAGAAGGGACAGCTCTGATTTTTAAATACTTGGTCCCATTTTTAGAGCACTTGCCCCCATGTTCAGTTCAGAAAGTATAGGCAATATAGGTAAAGGGAAAGTAAGCCAATGAGTCTGTAGCTGGAAGAAACTATAGAAAAAAATGACTAATCCAGGGCTAACCTCTGAGGGCCCTGGCTCAGAAGGCAGGGAGGTTGTAGGCAACAGAAGAAGGAGTAGAAATACAAAGCCCTCTTTTGCACTCCTCATATTCCTTCTTGGTGGGGTTAGGTTGTAACCTTCCAAGTTTAGACAAAGACTTTGCTTGTATATGCTAATCTGGAACTTAAAAGGTGCTGGTCAGGAGAAACACAAGCTGAGACTTAATAATAGATCAGAGGAGGTGAATGGGGAAGTCAGACGTGGAATGATCTGAAAACCAAGAAAAATCACAAAAGTCTGAAATAAAGTATGAGGAATATAAAGCTACAAACTAGTGGAATCTTGCTAACTTAAAATAATGAGAATTAGGACTGAAGTACATTATGTGCCAGGCTGAGGACAGAAGGTGGGGGGTTGTAGGAAAGCTTTTCTTTCTTTGGGGATGAGGGGAGTTTAGGAAAAGTTCAGCCTTTGACAAGAATTATAGAATAGTACTAGTACAGAAAGCCCACTTCTCAGATACTCAGGGAAAGAAGGTCCAAGTTTGAGATCGGACTCCTTGGACCTACGACCTAAGACTTTGGGCTCTCTCAGAGTTCTGTCTTTAGATGAATGCCACACTCCCTAGAGTTCAGGTGATTGTGGTTAGAAGTGACCCTAGGAGAACACTTATAAATATTTGTGAATGTTCATCAAAATAAACAGTAAAAACAGCACACCAAGTGGTATTTGGTAAATGAGCACTAATAGATGCCACACAATCAACCTTCATTTATCATTACCTCTCTACCCGCTGACTGCAAACTTTCCTGGATCTTTCACCCTCATAGTTTTAGTGAAATCCTTGTAAATTCACTTTTCTATGTTACAAATAAAATATTAAAAGACATTTTTTTCTTCATCCAACCCTCCATCCAAGTGTTTTGATTTTGAGTCCCTAGATAACACTCCCTAATTTGCAACTGGGAGTAAGTGGAGAATAGTATAATCTTGATCCAAAAGTTTTGAGATGGTTGGAAAAATACATAGGTTCAAGCCTGCGTTGGTTATAATTTTGATTAAGGAAATTCAAACTTACAGAGGCTAGAGTAAAGTGAACAAAATGTTGCCTAGCAAGGATTTTTGCTTCACATGCAAATAACCATTTGAAATTTGTACACCAAGAGCTATTTCTAAAGTATTTGAAAAGTTTACTCTTTTAAGGAGTTAAAAGCTCCCTCTGGCAATCTTATTTGTAAATTAACAGAATTCTGAATTAATGAGGTCCAAAGGCTTTCTTTTTAAATAACTTCAAATACAGACTACCTCTAACACATATGGAAATAATTCTCCTCCCACCCCAATGACACACTGGACCTCAAAGACATAACTTTTCTTTTGGGAGCTACTGAAGAATTCTTGCCAGAGATTCACTTTTTAATGGTACCATTCCGAAGTGAATGATGAATACTCTAATATTTACCCCCTTTATACACGACATGGCTAATGAAAACACGTATTTGTTTTCTCCACTTCTCGTTCCATATTTCTCTCCAAAGACCTGAAGGGATGGTTTGGTTTTGCAGTCATCATAAATTTATTTTAGTGAACTTGTGACCCAGCCTGGATGAGAACCAGAACGATATGCAACATGAAAAGGCAGAATTCACTCAGCTCTGCAAAACTGCCTTCTTTCGGAAATCCTGAAAAACAGCCCCTTTTATTTTCTTTACATTGTTCTCCTAAGTGCCACCAGAATGTTATATTCTTATAGTTTAGCCAGCACTAATAAATACATACTACATTGATTTTGTGCTTATGATTTACAAATGAATAATTCTAAGATTTGATACATAAGATTCAATGTCACTTTTTCTCAAACAAAACTCCACCACCTAAACTAGCTTTGCTAATACAACTCATTCTGAAGCTTCCAGTACCCAAACTTTTCCTCATGAAAACTAACAGAAAACAGGCGCTTTTTTGAGGTTGACACCTTAAATGTACATTATTTTGAAATCTCTAGTATGTGACCCACTCCACTCACATAGCAAAGAAAAAGCCAATGGTATCTAATTTAAGTGGATTTATAGAATCAAATTATATGTATACATATGTATACACTGAGTATATGCATATGAGACAAGATAAAGACAACAGACATTCAGCAAGGCAAAACTCATAAAATGTTTCAAGATGAAATGATATAATTACACATCATGTACCACATACAGGGCATTTCTCCACAGTTTGCCATCTGTAGTAAGCAGTATTTTTATTTCTCTCACCAAAGGGGATATTTTATCCTCTCTTACTTCAAAGTGGGCATAGATACCCTAAAAAAAAAACTCTTAAAAAGCTGACTCTTGGGCCGGCCGAGTGGCGTATTGGTTAAGAGCTGGTTTTGGGATGCCAGAGGCCCCAGTTCGAATCCCACATGTGAGGGCCAGTGACACTGCCCTATACAGCTAACAACAGCTCCACCTGGAGCTGGGCTGTGTGAGCCCTGGAGATGGTGTAGGCTGCAGCCCCTGCTACAGTGAGTGGCCGGCAGCCAGCGTGAGTGGCAGGCAGCCAGCGCGATCTGCCAATAACCACCGGTGAGCGACCATCCAGAGGCCAGCAACAGATCTGCCTCATCCAGGAAGAGCACAATGACAATACCAGCATGGGCCAGTGCTCCGCAACTAGACTGAAGAACAAAAGGACAGCAACTTGTCTGTCCCCCTTCCCCGATTCCCCAACGCTGTTCCCCTCCCGCAATTCCCCAATAAAATCTTTTTTAAAAAAAAAGCTGACTCTTACTTGAAGATTTATTTCCCTACCATAACTTTCATTATCCAGGAAGGATATATTATATGACTTGTGTATTTCATATGCTTTCCATTTCAGGTACCACTGTGTGTGCACTCACTAAATGCAGAAATCCAACTGCCTATATAATGGTTTTATAAATGGAACAAGTTGGCTCAAATTGAAACAATTTTAGGAGACTTTTCCATTGCCTATTTTCCATGACAATTCTCCAGCCCAGGGCTTTCAAATCTGAAAGAAAGATCTTTCACAGCAATAGTTAGTGTAGGCACATATTCACAAACAAGAAATTTTTCATAAGTCATGCTCAAAAATAAGAATGAAATGTTTTCCAAACTAGAATCAGTTAATCCACAGGGTTTTGCCCATTTCCAGAGAAAAGCACAATGCCAAGTGTCTGACTTCTTGGGCAGGGGACAGAATTAGAATTAATATTTTCAGGTTATTTCTCTAGTGTCTGCTACTGCTAATGTACAAAAGAAGTTGCCCATACGAAAGGAAATTTGTATTAAAAATACCAATCAGATGAGACAAAAGAAACAGCTACTTACAGAGATGTGTGTTGGACTGTTCTTTTCTGAAAATGAAACCATAGATTAACAAATAACAAAAGCAATGCTGCCATTTCAATGAAGGAAGAGAGAGGGATGTCATTGTGAATACATGAAATGATAGAAAAAGGAAAGGGAAATACTTTCTGCATTTCTTATACAAGGTCAGTCAGTATTAATTAAAACAAAGGCAGAAAGAGATGCCACCAATAATTATTATGGAAACATTCATGATAACCAAAAATTTGTTTGAACAATTAGTTCAAACTCAAACAAACCTAAATCAGAATCTATTGATACTCATGGCCACAGATTCTGTCTGTTTTAGGGGTTGAAGAAATATGGAGTGGGGGTGAGAGAAGAGGTTGCAGCCAAGGAGGGGGAGGGTCAAGGAACAAACAGAAGGAAGAATTTGTTACCTTAAAAATAAACCCATAGCCTTGCTTCCAAAAAGTTTCTAAGATATGCCTCCTATAGAGATCACAGATGGAGAAGGGTAATGGGCTGTAAGATGAACTAGGAGATACACAATCTTCATAAACCAACTGAAGTGGTCATACCAAACAAAAAGCAGCATTGAAGCATGCATGTTGCAAAAATATCAATGCTGATCACACTCCCAGAAGAAACTGAAATCAATCAGAAACAGACAAGAAATCTAGCATCTCCAGTGACACTGATTAATTTTTTCATGAAAGTCATTAAAATTGTAAGGTTCAAAGGCACATCCTTACTCTACGGTATATAGTCCCTATTAGGGCCATGCAGCCCCAAAGCTAAGCAAGGTATTATACATCAGTGTTGTGGGAGAAGTAGGGCTGATACGTTGCAGCACTTAGGATAGTGACCAACCCATTCTCTAAATATCTGCAGGAGGGAGGGAAGGCAGAAAGATGTACACAACATAGAAATTTAGAGAAAAAGAAAATCATCAAAAACTGGGGAGTAAGGCTTATGAGTAAAAGTAATGACAGTGGAATTATTTAAGCTTGGATAAAATAAGAAAAACATTTAATGTTTTCCAGGATATTATATACATGGCTGATTTCCATCTCTACTGAAGATAGAACAAGATGAAGTACTGTTTAAATGAGTTCAGTTAAATATAAAGAAGACTTCTTGCCAAATATTTGAACAGATTATTAAGCGAAACTGAAGATATTTTAAAATAAAATGTATTCTCACCTAACCAAGACAAACTACACTGGACAACAGACTACATGAGTTCACTGAAGTTCCATATGGCTATAATAACTTTCTGATCCATTCCAGTAAGAATTCTAAAATTCTAATTACTATGTTGTTTTATACACCTGAAAATAATAAAAACTAAAATTAAAATACGAATTTTATAGAGACCATGGATATACATGTTTTTCTAATCACTGTATTAATGTGCCATCCTGATCTGTCAACACAGAATAATAATATGCCCGTAATTCACCAGAACCTTCTAATAAGGTTTAATACCATCATTCAGCTCAAGAGGCAACCATTTGTATTTCATTGACCTCTTTTTCTTTTCTTTTATCTTTTTTTGTAAACTCCCCACAAGCACTATCAAAACTATCAAATCTTGGGGCCGGCCGAGTGGCGCGGTGGTTAAGCGCTGGCTTGGGAAGCCAGCAGCCCCGGTTCGGTCCCACATATGAGGGCCAGTGACACCGCCCTCAAAAAACAAAACAAAACAAAACAAAACAAAAAAAAACTATCAAATCTTTTCCATCTGGCCAAAAAGTAACAGAAAAATCTCACTTCCTGTACCCACCCTGCTGGATCCTCGCTGGAGATAGTCCCACTTAACTGTCACCTGATCCTTTGGTCCAGTCCTCACCTGATCTCTCTATCCCACTCACTCAACTGTAATCTCATCCACTCCTACAGCTCTGTGTTTACCTCTCTTACCAAATTCAACATATTCTACCTTGGATTATTATTGGGCTGTGTCTTCCCTTTCTTACCAGACTAGAAGTCCCTTGAGGGCAGAGATCATGATTGACTCATCATCTCAGGACCCCTGTGACACTGAGGAAACTGTCTGAGTAGTGTTATTTAATGAGGTGAAATACAGGCATCTCCTGGGTTTAAAGACACTGTTACCTAACCTATAGTTCACTGACCAGGGTACACCTAATTCTCAATTGCTTTCAAGTCGGAATTATTGTACAAAATATTATAATGGATGATATCAAAAACTTTCCCTTTAAGCCCCGAGTTTACAACTTTAAACTCTAAGATACCAAAATTCTGTTCACTAGATATGTTCATCTTTATAATCTGATTTATATGTTTTTTTGTGTGTGTGTTTTTTGAGGGCAGTGTCACTGGCCCTCATATGTGGGACCGAACCAGGGCCGCTGGCTTCCCAAGCCAGCGCTTAACCACTGCGCCACTTGGCCGGCCCTGATTTATGTTTTTTTTTAAATAATTATATTTTTTAAAAATAAAGCTGGCTGAGCTTTTCCTTACAGCTTAAGATGGAAAAAAAAAAGTTTTAACTTTACTATTCAAACTCAGCAAATTCAAAGGATTCTCATTAGCTTCTCCACACTCAACTGTAAAATGGTTTGAAGGGTGAAGGTTCAGAACTTTACATAATATCAGAACCGCCAAAGCTTAGGAAGTACTCTGAAGAACGAGAAGAGAAAATTACTGCCCAATTTCTAAGGGGGGAGGGTGGGGATCAATAGCTAATATCACCCTACCAAACAGGAAAGTGGTATTTACTCTGTAATCCATACTACAACAGCTGCCAATCTCACACAAAAACTTCCGACATTAGTACAAAGAAATGCGAGCTGAGTCTGTGGGCTCAGAATAATGCAAGCTCCATTTAATAACTAGTACAATGATCATGCAATTTCAAGTATATACAAGACATGTATTTGAGTTCATCCTTCCCCACCAATGGCAACTCCTCATCTTATGGGCCCAAGAATGTACTTTGGATGAGAATAGTCTTCATCTAGTCCAGCTTCTTTCCTTAGGCGGAATCTCCAATTAGGAGTGAAGCAGTGATAATATTCAAGATTAAATAGGAGCTTTCTTTTGTCTAAATGAGCTATTGAAAATTCACCCCATCAAAGATTCTACTTCTCATTTACATTCAGCTGTTCTCCAGAAAGACCTTTACCGTGGCCCACATGAATGAATACCTGTTCAAAATGGATACTTCACAAATGTGATTTCTAATTTGGCCAAGGTCTTATAAAGGTCCTTGCTAAATAAAATCCCATAATGCACACTCTTCTAATTATAGTATTAAAGAGTTTTTCTTCACTGGTGCTTCAAAAATCAGTGGGTTACTTAACTCTTTAGATACTGCACCACTACCCTGCTCTCCTAGTAAACCATTTAATATTTTCATCTATCTAGTTCCCTTCCGTACTTACCAGTACACTAGTTACAGTGCAGATTGTATGGGTTTTGTACAATCAACCTTGTTCTCGCAATAGAAAATCCATACAAATCTTGATACTCTCTCTAAAGTAGGCCTTATCTCTTCCAATTACTTCACATTATTACCCTAAAATCTTTCTCCTCTAGAGATTTACTTCCAATGACATTAAGTTCTACTTTCCCTTCCCATTGTTTTCCTCCTCTCATACATTGCTTCATCCTTATTTGCATGCAAATCCGTGGTGAAATCAGCTATACATTTTCCTTTTCTGCTTACATCCCTACAGATTGGCATTATTTTTCATTGTTTCCACTGTAACCCAACTCTGAGTACTTTTCAGCAAATTTAAATGGCATGCCTCTCCCTAAGATTTCTAAATTACTCCTATCAGTTGCACTTAAAAGCATAGCTAGAAGAGCATTCAAGCATTATGGGTAACTTCTTGACCATGAGAGAGACATAGATTTAAACACTGGAACAGACTATGGGGTGAAAAAAGATACAAAATATCTATCTTTCGAAATTTTTTCCAATAGGATGAGAAATTGTCAGTCACACATGACTTAGGTGTTGAGATATCTAAGCAGAGAGATGAAATAAAATGACTTACGTATGTCCTTTCCAGGTCTAAAATCCCACAATATAGGTATTTAACTATACTTCTTGAACTTTGCTAAGAAAGCTTTAGATTCCTGTAGAATGATGATAAAGTTCATTAAGGCAAAACCAAGTCAAGATATTATACCAAATGGCCCAATATTTTATGCAGTTTGAGTTCCTCTTGGGAGCAGAAGGAATTTGTAATTTAATATGGCCTTTGACAGATGGAAGAGTGTGAAGACCCATCTTCCTGCATTCTCTTAAAGCTGGTGCCAGGCTGCCTTCAGAAAGGAAGACGAGAATAATTAGAAAATGTATTGAGTCTGAGGCATTGCTTAGCCAACTAGGTGCAATCAACTGCTGTGGATAAAAGCATTTCTTTCTTTCTTTCTTTTTTTTTTAGAGGGCAGTGTCACTGTCCCTCATATGCAGGATCCGAACCCGGGCTGCTGGCGTCCCAAGGCAGCGCTTAACCACTGCGCCACTCGGCTGGCCCCTTGACTTTACTTTTGAGAACATATAGCTAAAATGGAATTCTTTGAAGATCCAGGCAAGATTTCCTCATTGTTTTGGGAACAAAATACATCCTAAACTTTTAAAAATTCTAGCAAATAACTAATCACTTCTAATTAACTGCAAATTGATTGTGAGAAACTAAAAAATTGGGAACTTAGTCAAGAAATAAGCATGCTGGGATGGGGATCATGGAACTGCTGGGAAATTAGGTAGAGCCATAGAAGAGGCAAGAGTGTAATAGGTGGGCTCAAAGTAGCCAGGTTTCCAATAATAGCACACAGAGTGATCATTTGTTCCTTCAACGAGGAGGCATGATAATGTATATACAGCTTTGGTGTATATACATTAATACCATTGCTACCTGTAACTTTTCTTTGCCCTACCTTGTAGATCACTTCACAGGTAATGTTATATAAACAAACAAATCCAAAGGGCTAAGAATTAAAAGGGAAATTTAGGGGAAAGTCTCAAGAAAGAGGGTATGGCATGTCATTAATATGGGATGAATGCAACATGTAATTATTTTTTAATTCTAAAAAAAGCATTCTTATATTTTATTCCTTTTAATGCTAGTGACCTCCTACTGTACAGTGGGAGGCAACATGTAGTATTAGAAAAACCCAAGAAAAGAAACAGAGGTTTTGAAATCAGACATACATGAATTTAGATTCCAGCTCTATCACTTCCTAACAGTATGACCCTGAGCAAGTCAGTTGACAATTCTCATTCTTTCATCTGTAAAATGGTTGTCATAGTACACTAAGAACTACTGTGAAGAATGTGTGCACACAAACACATAACACGGCAACAAATGGTTAACAATAATAGTTCATTTCACTTAGGATCTCCTTCTACTCACTATCTCCCTTCTCTAGCCTACTCAGTTTTCCCTAGTCTCTGTTTCCTTCATATTCTCCTTCCCAGCTAGTTATCATTTCGCTACAATAGTTATTCTTTTTTTTCCCCAAGTGCTGCCTTACTTATGGCAAAACCCTAGCAATTAGCAGAAATTATAGGTAGTGATTAGATGCCTGGCAAATTTATAGGACTAGAAAGATTTCCAGATGCTTAAGGTTTGAATGTCAAAACATAACAACACAGCTTTGGTAATCAATGTGCTATCCTACAACAAAAAACATTGAGCATCCAGATGCATCAAGCATTATATTAGAAATTAGGGTTACAGAGATGAAGACTCAGAACCTGTCCTCAAGCAGCTCAGAGTCTCCTGGGGAAGAAATAAAGAATTTCAGTAGAGTGTAACAAGTGCAAGAAGAAAGATATGTGGGAACCCTTGTGTACTTTTGGTGGGAATGTCAATTGGTGCAGCCACTACGGAAAACAGCATGGAGGGTCGTCAAAAAATCAAAAATAAAACTACCACATGATCCTTCAATTCCACTTCTGAGTATATATCAAAAGGAAATAAAATCTGTGTCTCAAAGAGATCTGCACTCCCATGTTCGTTACAGCATATTCACAACAGCTAACACATGGAAACAACCAAAATGACCACTGATGGATGAATAGATAAAGAAGATGTGGTAATGAAACATTACTCAGCCATAAAAAAGAAGGAAATCCTACCATTTGAAACAACATGGATGGACCTGACAGCATTATGCTAAGTGAAATAAGTCAGACAGAGAAAGACAAATACCATATGACCATACTTATATGTGAAATCTAAAACAAGAAAAAAAAAGAACCAAGCTCATAGATACGTACGGAGAACAGATTATTGGTGGCTACCAGAGGCAGGGAGAGGGGGAGAGTTGCAAAATGGGTGAAGGGAGTAAAAAAATAAAAACTTCCAGTTATAAAATAAAAATTGGGTTGTCGGAAAAGTCATGATGTATTTTTTCTATGTAGTACATTGCAAAAATGCATCATGACTTTTCCGATAACCCAATAAGTCATGGGGATGTAATGTACAGCATAGCGACTCTAGTTAATAATACTGTATTGTACCGGGGAGGGGAGGGGTGCCAAAAAAACGCATACAAGTGGACACCTTGGTCAGCATGGCTCAAGCAGTAGTTCGCCGTAATCAGAAATGTCTGGATGGTGATGGTAACCACTTTGAGCACCTCTTATCATTGCAGAAGTCAAATGTGACTTGTATTCATCTTTTGTTATCAGTATATGTTGAGTATTACAATTGTAATACAGTTTTCCTTTCTCAAAATGTGTATACATTTTTTGGGCACCCTCTGAATATTTCAAAGTTACTAAAAGAGTAGATCTTAAAAGTCCTCATCATAAGAAACAAAATTCTGTAACTATGTATAGTAACAGATATTAACTAAAATTAGTGTGGTGATCACCTCACAATATACACAAATATCGAATCAATATGTTGTACATCTGAAACTCATATCGTGTTGTACATCTGAAACTCATATCGTGTTGTATTGTCAATTATAGCTCGATTTAAGAGAGAGAGAGAGAGAACAACCAAAAATACTCTAGCCAGCAAAGCTATCATTTAGAATCAAAGAACAGATAGTTTCCCAGACAAGAAAAAGCTAAAGGAATTCATCACCACCAAACCAGTAGTACAAGAAATGTTAGAAGGACTTCTTTAAGAAGAAGAAAACAAGGTCAAAAATGTGAATAATAAAATGGCAATAACTACATATCTGTCAACAATTACTTTAAATGTAAAATAAATGGATTAAATGCTCCTATCAAAAGACAGGATGGTTGAATGGATAAGAACACAAGACCCCTACATATGGTGCCTACAAGAGACCCACTTCAGATTTAAAAACTCAGACTGAAAGTAAAGGGATGAAAAAAGATATTTGATAAAAATGGAAACAAACATAAAAGCTGGGGTAGCAATACTTACACCAGACATAATAGACTTGTAAACAAAGGCTATAACAAGAGACAAAGAAGGTCCTAATAATCATACTTCCGGGTATTTATCTAAAGAAACCCAAAATGCTACTTCGAGGGGATGTGTGCATCCATTTGTTCATTGCGATATTGCTTACAATGGCCAGGATGTGGAGGCAGCTTGGGTGTCCATCCATGGATGAATGGATAAAGAACTGCTATATTTATGCAATGGAGTGTTGCTCAGCCATGAGAAAGAATGAGATCTTGTTATCTGCGGTGACATGAATGGACCTAGAGCGTATTGTGCTGAGTAGGTCAGACAAAGAAAGACAAATGCCACATGATTTCACTTATATGACGAATCTAGAGAACAAAATAAACAGATAGATGATGGAGACTCATAGAATGTAGAGAACATTTTGATGGCTGCCAGCTGGGAGGAGCTTGGAGGATGGGTGAAAAAGGGCAAGGGATGAAGAAGTAGAAATTGGTAGTTACAGAATAGTCATGGGGATGTAAATTATGGCATAAGGAATATAGTCAATAATATTGTAGTAACTATGTATGATGCAGAATGGGTACTAGATTTATCAGGGCAATCACAAGTTATATAAATGTCTAATCACAATTTTGTAAACCTGAAACTAATATAATAGTGTATGAACTATAATTGAAAAAAAACAATTAATTTAAAAAAAACCATAAATTAAAATTATTTGCCAATCAGAGAAAGCAAACACCATATGATTTTACTTATATGTGGAATCTAAAAAAACAAATAAACAAACAGACAAAATAGAAACAGACTCATAAATACAGACAACAAACTGATGGTTGCCAGATGGGATGGGGTTGGGGGGCTGGGTGAAACAAGGTGAAGGGATTTAAAAGTACAAAATATTGTAATAATTATGGATTGATTTTTTTTTTTTCAGGGCAGTGTCACTGGCCCTCATATGTGGGATCGGAACCGGGGCCGCTGGCGTCCCAAGCCAGCTCCCAACCACCGCGCCACTCCGCCAGCCCTGTAATAATTATGTAGAGTGTCGGGTGGGTACTCTTATCAGGGAGATCGCTGCATAAATTATATAAATGTCTAACCACTATAATGTACACTTGAAACTAATATAATATCGAAAGTCAACTGTCATTTTAAAAAATAAAAATAAAGAAAATAACAAAAAAATAAATAAAACTAAGAGAGAGACGGCGGGGGATTATAAAGTACAGAGTTAGCAAGGAGGAGGGGAAACCCAAACTGTCGGACTATACTGATATGGAGGCTGCGAATGGGAGTAGGATGATAGTTAAGGAAGATCTCATAGAAAAAGACACTCATTCCACTCCTAGCTATATAGTCTTATACAAGTTGCATCACCTTGGCCAAGTTAATTCGCCTCTTTGAGCTCCATTTTTCTTATCAGAAAAATGAAGCGATAGGACTCGACAGTCTCCACTAGCCCTTGAGGATTTCATGTTCTGTAACTATTTTTTTTTTTGAGGGCAGTGTCACTGGCCCTTATATGTGGGACCCAAACCGGGGCCGCTGGCATTCCAAGCCAGCAGCGCTTAACCAATGCGCCACTCTGCCGGCCCCTAAAGACTTTTTTTTTTGGTAACTTTTTTAACTATTTATTTTTTTCAGTTACACTTGACATTCGATATTGTTTGATATTAGTTTCAGGTATACAGCAAAATAGTCAGACATTTTTATAATTTATGCAGTGATCCCCTTGATACCAGGTTGGTACTAGACTAATCAGGGGATCACTGCATAAATAATGTTCTATAACTTTTTACTAGGTAGGAAAGTAAAAGGAAAATAGCTCCAGATTCCATATTTCTTCTTTCCCCTCCTATTTCTTCTTATCCATTCATTTTCCCTTGCAGTCAGTTGGTCATTTCTAGTAGCTTTGCTTTTGACTCTCCTCTGTCATGGTGATACTATGTTTATGGATTTATTATCACGGCTGTAAAAGGGCTCCTTTTGGCATAAAGAAGTTTCTTTGTATGAAAGAATCAGTTTCTTCATTGTTCCTTGTAAAATAAGATAACAGATTGACTCCTGATCAATGGCTTTAAATTTTAACTCCAGGGAATCTTTTTTCACATGTCGACTTCAAAAACTATTTTAGTAACTTACCATTGACCCTCACAAAAGCCCCACCTCTATATCCATTTAACAAACATTTATTAAGGCTTTCTCTGTGTCAGGCATAGGCTGGGGGCTATGGGAGATGCAGAAATGATTAAGATATGGGCCAGGTTGTCAGGGAGCTTATGATTTATTTAACAGCTGTGGCACTGAGCCCAGTGCTATATAAAACATATTAGCGAGGCAATCTTTGTTCTGTCACAACTGGAGCCATGAGTCCTCAACATGTATGTGTGCTTTTGACTAGAAATTGTGCATTCAGTAGGTGTTGAAAGCCACATGTAAAAACTCAGCTGCTTTGTAAAAAAGTTCAGCCCCATTAGAAATCAAAGAAATAAAAGGGAACACAATGAGATTCTATCATTCTCTTAGCAAACTGGCAAAGGTGTAAAAGGTAAAATGCAATGGTAATGAGTATGGTGAGATGGGTACACTCATACATTGTTAATATAAATGGTAAATAAAATATAGTGCATGCATAACAAAGTATGGTACACCACACAACAGAATTCTATGCAGCCATTAAAAATGTTTTCTTTTGTTTTGTTTTTTGAGGGCAGTGTCACTGGCCCTCATATGTGGGACCCGAACCGGGGCCGCTGACTTCCCAAGCCAGCGCTTAACCACCGCGCCACTCGGTCGGCCAAAAGTGTTTTTAAGAATATTTAATGATACGGTAAAATACTCATGATCTAATAGTAAGTGGAAATTGCAAGTATCAAACTGTATATAAAGCATAATCACATTTTGATAAAACAATATTATTTTTCTTGGTGAATGCATAGGGAAAAAAAAGACTAAAAGGAAATATACCAGAATGTTAACAGTAGTCATTACAGGGTATGATTAAAGGTAATTTTACTTTTCTTTTTAATGTTTCTCTGAATTTTCCAAATTTTCTGCAATAAAAAGGTATTATAATGCACAGAAAAAGGAAAAATAAATACTAAAATTTAATAGCAATTTTCCTTGGGTAGCAGCATGATGGTATGAGTTTTCTGTTCTTCATATTTTCCATATTTGTAAAATTTTTCTACAGTGAACATGTACTGACTTTATAGCATTAAAAACCAAAACTCAATTAAGAAAAACTGGACTATCAGATGTATTAGCAAACACTAACATGAATAAGCATATATTATTTAAATAAGGCAGTTCTACTCCCACAGAGCTTTGCAATACTTTTAGGCTCTATCTCCACTGATTTATGGCTTGGGGCAAGTCACTTAACTCGAGTGTGCTTTAGGGAATCGATAATCACTGCGTGCTTCGAAGGGATACTGTGATAGCCAGTGTGATAGCATTGATGAAATGCTTTAAACTCAGGAAAGAAGGATATACAGTAAGTAGTAATGGATGTTTTAATTATCTACTGTGTAATGTTTGTGTTTAGATCGTCCTCAGCAATTTCACCTACTCTCATTTCTTCAACTATCTTCTCTGTGCAGATGACTCCCAAAACTATCTACCTCCTCCACAACACACATATCACTTTTATTCCATAAATGCTCCTTCTTCTGTCATGTTCTTCTTGTTCTCTGGCTCCTTTTTCCTCCATCTCTTGCTTGTACCACAAATATTTTCATATCAAGTAAAACTGATTATGAATTAATCATAAACTTGATTAACCAGTTTCTCTTAAATCAATACCAGTCTGTTTAATGAACTTGGATATGAGGCTTACAGAACTGTTTTTTTATTTTTAATTGAGGTATGATTGATTTGTAGCATTACATAAGTTTCTGGTATGCAACATTATAATTTGACATCTGTATATACTACATCATGCTTACCACCGAAAGTCTAGTTTTCATCTGTCACTATACAATTGACCTCCTTTTATCTGTCTCATCTTCTTTCCACCCACTTCCTCTCTGGTAACCACCAATCTGCTGTTTGCCTCTATGAATTTGTTTTTGCTTTCTTTGTTCATTTGTTTTGTTTTGTTTTGTTCCCCATATGAATCAAATCATACAGTATTTGTCCTTTTCCAACTGACT
The DNA here is from genome assembly GCA_033961575.1 of Aselliscus stoliczkanus. Taxonomy (NCBI): domain Eukaryota; kingdom Metazoa; phylum Chordata; class Mammalia; order Chiroptera; family Hipposideridae; genus Aselliscus; species Aselliscus stoliczkanus. The sequence continues at coordinate 18,432,006 of CM066737.1, forward strand.
TATTTCACTTAGCATAATACCCTCAAGGTCCATCCACGCTTTTGCAAGTGGTAGGATTTCACCTTTTTATGACTGAGTAGTGTGTGTGTGTGTGTGTGTGTGTGTGTGTGTGTGTGTGTGCATGTGTGTGAGACAAAGGAGCCAAGAACATACAATGGAGAAAGGAGTTTCTCTTCAATAAATTGGTGCTGGGAAAACTGGACAGCCACATTTAAAAGAATAAAACTAGACCACTCTCTTACACCACACACAAAATTTAACTTAAAATGGATTAAAAACTTGAACATAAGGTGTGAAACCATAAAATATATAGAAGAAAAGATAGGCAATAATTTCTTTGACATTGGTCTTAGCAATTTTTTGTGGATTCGATTCCTTAGGCAAGGGAAACAAAAATAAACAAATGGGACCACATGACACTAAAAAGCTTCTGCACAGCAAAGGAAGCCATCAACAAAACAAAAAGGCAACCTACTGAACTAGGGAAGATATTGCAAATCATGTATCTGATAAAGGGTCAATATCCAAAATATATAAAGAACTCATACATCTCAAGAACAACAACAAAACAACCCAATTAAAAACTGGGCAGGGCCAGCCGAGGGGCGCATTGGTTAAGAGCTGGCTTGGGAAGCCAGCGGCCCCGGTTCGGATCCCACATATGAGGGCCAGTGACACTGCCCTCTACAGCTAACAACAGCTCCACCTGGAGCTGGGCTGCAAGCCCCGGCGATGGTGTAGGCTGCAGCCCCTGCTGCAGTGGGCTGCCATAGGCTACAGTGAGTGGCCGGCAGCCAGCGTGAGCGGCCGGCAGTGAGCTTGAGCTGCCAATAGCCACGGTGAGTGACATCCAGAGGCCAGTGACTGATCTGCCTCATCTGGGAAGAGCGCAATGACGATACCAACATGGGTCAGTGAAGCAACATCCTCCACAACTAGACTGAAGAACAAAAAGAAACTTGTCTGTTCCCCTTTCCCAATTCCCCAACACTGTTCTCCTCCCCCAATTCCCCAATAAAAATCTTTAAAAAAAAAAACTGGGCAGAGGATCTGAATAGACATTTTTCAAAGAAGACATACAGATGGTCAACAGGCACATGAAAAGACGTTCAACTTCACTACTTATTAGGAAAATGCAAATCAAAATAACAATGAGATATCACCTCATACCTGTTAGAATGTCCATCATCAAAAAGGTAAGAAACAACAAGTGTTGGAGAGGATGTGAAGAAAAAGGATCCTGTGTACACTGTTGGTGGGAATGTAAATTTGTGCAGCCACTGTGGAAAACAGTATGAAGATTCCTCAAAAAATTAAGACTAGAATTACCATATGACTCAGCAATTCCACTTCTGGGTATTTATCTGAAGAATGCAAAAACAGTAATTCAAAGATATAAGGGGGGAGGGGGTGGTAGAAGAGGGTAAAGGGGACCAGATATATGGTGGTAAAATGAGAACTGACTGGGTGGTGAACACACAATGCAATATATAGATGATGTATTATAGAAATGTACACTTGAAACCTGTACAATTTTACTAACTAATGCCACCCAATAAATTTAATAAAAATTTTTAAAATATAATGGTAAACCATACCAAAAAATTAAATATACATAGTATATTTTTGAACCACCCATTCTAATTTTATGAATTTCTCCTAAATAATTAAGTTTGAAAAAAGATCTATGCACACCTATATTCACTGCAACCTTATTTACAATAGCCAAGATATGGAAACAACCTAACTGTCCATCAATGGATGAGTGGATAAAGATGATGTGGTATATATATATATTTAAATTATCTTTCTTTGGTTCCTGCTAGGTATAGCTAGCTTCACAATTTTATGTTAGAAAACATTCATATATGAACGTAATCTCCCCTTTTGCCCTATGAGTTCAGTCTCAAAGCTATGAGTTCAAGAGTCCTGGCCTCAGAGTCAGGGGAGATGGGTTCTATTTTGGCCTTACCACCAACCCAGTGTGATCTTGGGTAAGTCACATCCCCTTTCTGGGTCTGATTCTTCATCTTTAAGATGAATGGAGTAGCCTGGATTATCTAGAAGGCCCAGATAACATATATGAAAGCATCCTGATATATGAGGAAGCACCACCATACAAATGAGCCTCCTCCACTGTTCACTATGTCCCCACCTAGAAAACACCAGGCACACACCAGGAACTCAATATACGACAACATAATTGGAATGACACACTACAGCAGAGGAACCCATACCCCAAGCTTGCAAATAACGTTTTACTGGCAAGTACAGTCCACTAAGCCTTTTGGCAATTATTCCTGAACAATAAAGCTGTCAGCTCTTATTTTAAAAAGTACTTATAGATAGAGGGACAAAAGCGGGGAAGGGGAACTATCCTTGTTATAAGAGTGGGTTAGCAGAGCTGGGGAGATATTTTAGTCTGCCAGACAATACTCTGAGATAATATGGTAGATGGGAGATCAGATTGCTATCAAGATGAATGGATATCTGGGTACAGAGAGTGGGCCATATGTGTGGAGGCTAATAAGTGGAACAATGAGCAATTCAAGAAAGCATGCTGCTGAGGGAGTGCCCTGTCATTACCCAGAGAAAATTCCCAACAATCACTAATCTTCCCTCCACCCATCTTATCTAATACCAAATAGACAGACACTCTTGCCTTCACACCACCTCTTGTAATCACCCTTAGAGCCACTGCTAGCACACAGTGAACCTTTGTGCAAAGCAGGAAAAGGCTCCCTTCTGGTGCTAAAAGGCGCCCCCTCTAGGACATCCAGATGAAAAAAGGATGGAGGGATTGCAAAAGCTGCCCTTTCTGAATGACCAATTAGAAAAAAGGCATTGGTTGGCAAACAGTACCTTGGCTGGATTTCAGCTCCAACTTGCACTCCCTCAGCTTGGCGTCTACTATAGACTGGGGCTCTGATAGCACAGGTTCGCTCCCTCTCTTTCTTGCTCTTTCCTCCACCCCACCCCCACTGCAGCATTAGTCCAGAGCTAAATTTCTGACTAATTGCTGCCCACTCCTACATTCATCTGCTCCACCTCTATCACTGCTCCAATTACACTGGGCACTACTGTCATTTCTCATTGTGCTTTGAATTGGGGCCAGATTCATCCCTGAGTTATTGGAAACTAAAGGTTTCAGTCAGTATCTTAACGAAAAGGATATCATTTTGGAATATGAAAACCAGGATAAATCTCACTGATGGGTGGGCAGGAGAATAATATGTCCAATAGTAGGTTCTTGGTAACATTTTGCCCCATGAACTATTCCTTGGAAAGTAAGTCTTTTGGTCTAGTGACTTTAGGAAACCCTATATACTATATTTCTTGAAGATTAAAAATCACACATTAGTGAAAATAAGGCTAGATTTTACCCATCTTTTCCCAAACTTATTAACCATGAAAACCTTACTCAGAAGCCCTCATCTGCCTTCCATTCGAAGCATCCCAGGGCACTTCCCAACAATATGAGCCTTCTGCTGTCCCTGGCCAGACTTCCTGGAGAGGATTCCTGAAGACAGAGCTATTGGGCCTGAGGGAGGGGTTCCTAGAGAGCAACAATTCCAGACAAATTCCAAGTCTCAGTGTCTTCCTAGGAATTCCTTCAAGAGGCCCAGGTGTGCACCTAGGTGAAAGAAAGCTATTGTCAAAGAATTTTGCTCTGCCAGGGACCCAGGGGCCCAGTTCATGTAATGTGAGGGTGGAGATGAAGGGGAAAGTTCCGGCTGCTTCAGATGGTGATGAATGACTTTAGCAAACAAGCTCTGGGGCTTGGGAAAGTGACAGCGTGAGTCTGCGCAGGTTTCAGGTTTCTGACAAAGAGAAAATTTCAAGAGAGATTTACAGACACCCTCCCCACTCATCATACACATTTATGTCAAGGTTTTTAGTTTGCAAAGCACTTCTGACTGACAATATATCATTGGATCCTTGGCAACCCTGTGAATTAAGAAATAGAAGTAAATTCCTAGTATATATGTGAATCACTGAGGCTTTAATCCACATGTTATCCTAGTGAATAGTTTAAGCCCTCATAACAACCCTGTGAGAACTACCATTATTATCCTCCTTTTCTCCAGATTTTGAAACTGAGGCTCAGAGCCCTTACTTTATAAGTCACTCAACTAGGTGCTGGGAATACAAAGGAGAATCAGGAAGACATAGGCCTTTCCTAATAGTATTCACAGCCAAATGGGGGAGGCTAGGAAATAAGCAGCACTCAGAGAACACTGAGAACCTACCATGACAACCATCAGTTTTGTTCTCTGTTTTTATGAGTCTGGTTTTATTTTGTTTTGTGTGTTCATTTATTTTTTTTTTAGATTCCACATGTAAGTGAGATCATATGGTATTTGTCCTTCTCTGTCTGCTTATTTCACTTAACATAATACCCTCTAAGTCTATCCATGTTGTTGCAAATGGCAAGATTTCGTTCATTTTTATTGCTGACTAATATTCCACTGTGTGTGTGTACGAGGTGTGATCAAACAACACGGTGAGTGTTTTAGTAAAAATAATGATTACAGTAAAAGACACATTGCCATTAATCCCCCCAAAATACTCCCCCTTGCTTCAAACACACTCGTGTGTGTGTGAGACCTTTTTTATCCATTCATCTATCAATGAACAACTAGTACACAACACAGGGAATATAGTTAAGAATACTGTAATAACTTTGCACTATGACAGATAGTACAGATCTGTGGTGTGGTGAGCATATAATAAGGTATATAAATATCGAATCACTACGTTGTGCACCTGAAAATGATATACTATTTTATTCCAACTATACTTTAATAAAAAGTTTTAAAATTAAATAAAATAAAATGTAAAAAATAGAACAAAGAAAAACTACCATGACAGTTAAAAACTAATAACAGCAAGCAGCTAATGAGTGCTTACTATGTGCCAGACTCCCCACTAAGTGCTCTGGATGCATTACCTTATTTAATCCTGACAACATACCTATGAAAAAGGTTCTATCATTATTCCCATTCCAAAAATGAGAAAACTATGCCTGAGAAAGATACACTGACTATTCTAGAGTTGACTAGCTAAGAAAGGGTAGAGTCAGGATTCTAATTCAAATTGGTTTAACAATAGATTTGTTGACTACAAAGCTAACTAGAGCGGGTCCTATGGAATCAATGTTGAGAACATCTTAAGCTTCATATTCTAAAATATGCACATGGTAAATCTTTTTTTTTAAAGCTCATTGGAATATTCACTTTAACCTACCTGGGAGGAGACTTTATTTGTATAGATACAAAACTGCAGAGGCTAGTGGGCCGGCCGAATGGCGCCTTGGTTAAGAGCTGGCTTGGGACGCTAGCGGCCCCAGTTCGGATCCCACATATGAGGGCCAGTGACACTGCCCTCTACAGCTAAGATGGTAAACAACAGCTCCACCTGGAGTTGGGCTGTACGAGCCCCAGCAATGGTGTAGGCTGCAGTTCCTGCTGCAGTGGGCTGCCATAGGCTACAGTGAGTGGCCCACAGTCAGCATGAGCAGTTGGCAGCTAGCGTGAGCTGCCAATAGCCATGGTGAGCGACCATCCAGAGGCCAGCGACTGATCTGCCTCATCCAGGAAGAGCACAGTGAGATACCAACATGGGCCAGTAAAGCAACATCCTCCGCAACCAGACTGAAGAACAAAAAGACAGCAACTTGTCTGTTCCCCGTCCCCAATTCCCCAACACTGTTCCCCTCCCCCAATTCCCCAATAAAATCTTTAAAAACAAAACAAAACTGCAGAGGCTTAAAATCTTAGTTATAGATAATCTCATCATAGTAAATGATTTATCTGCATCTAGTCTGGTTGCCCTTAACTTGGGATAACTTGGGGCTACTGGGCTCCCAAACACAGAGAAATTATGACTGGGATCATTTAATTTAAATCACAAGAATGAAACCTATCTATGCATATCCGGAATTCGGATTCTAGGAGCTAGAATCTGGCCGGTTTCTACGTAAAGTTTAAACTCTGCGTTCTTATTTCTACAATACTAACAACCTCAAAGTTTGATCAGCTAAAATGTGGTTATACCTGCTGTACTAGTTTATGTAAAACTGCAGCATGGATGATACTAAATATATCTGGAGATGCTTAAAGAAACTAAAAGGGGAAAGCACGAATTCATACAAGAATAATTTTCAGCTCCTTAAACCAAACTCATAAATTAGTCTTGCATGTGAATATAAGTTTGCATTTCCTCTTTGTTGGCTACAGTCATGGTATTTTAGGAAAAAGTAATTTTTTTTTCCTTTTGCCACTCAATAACTGAGTGGTTTTACTTTCCACTTTACCCTTGAAGAATGGAATACTTATTTAATATGTCACACCTAGCTTCCTGTCTAATCAGCATATGCCAAAAAAATCATTTACTAGGCTCCTCCCACTGCAGAAATATAATCATTCCTAGATGGCAGCACAAAAATGCCTCAGCATGTAGTTAATGTCCAACCAACAAACCATATAACAATGGTAAAACAGGCATCCCTCGCCTATATAAGGTGACAAGTCATAAATTACAGCCATCTCACTGTCATCATTTCATTTAAAAATTCAACCTATATTAATCAGAGAAAAGACAGAAACTATCCTACTGCCTCCCAGCCTTCCATACATGGTCATACCTTGCACAGCCCTAGAGACTGCCTTTCACATAGATGCAAATGTGCAGATCACAACCTGCACAATTACACACAGCAGTCTACTACTTCTCCCCACTAACACCACCCCAAAACACCATTTGTGTAGTTTTGATTTGTGCACACTGGAGATGCTTTTGTTCACAAACCTCTTGGCACTGAACATTGACTCTGCTTAGCAGCACTAGAAAAGCACAAGAAATGCCCACTCACGTTTTTTATTTTAATAATTTTATTGGGGTAACAGTGGATAGTAAAATTATATAGGTTTCAAGTGTATTTTTCTATGATGCATCATCTATATATCACATTGTGTGTTTACTACCCAGAGTCAGTTCTCCTTCCATCACCATATATGTGATCCCCTTTTCCTTCTACCACCACCCCCCTTACCCTCTGATCACCTACTTACTTGTTAGTACTGCTTTTCTCATGTCAATTCCAAGAACATTCAGTAACATTTTCATTCTTTATTAGACATAAACAAAAAACAAATAAGCCAAGCAGGGTCAATAGTAATTGGTCTCATGTAGACAATCACAGCTAGTCAATTTTTTTTTGAGGGCAGTGTCACTGGCCCTCATATGTGGGACCCGAACCAGAGTCACTGGTTTCCCAAGCCAGAGCTTAACCACCGCACCACTCGGCCGGCCCTAGTCAATTATTTTTGATAAGCCCCTAGAAACAGCAACTAAAATACTTATGCCATAACCCCTTGTTAACAGAATGGCCAAAAATCTGGGTCTTGATACTCTGACTAATGCTCTAAGGAAAAAATATTTTCTTTAAGCATAGTAAGAGAAGAATTTTGAAAAACGATGTCATTTCTCTCTCGAAATAAGAATGAACATTTTGATTATCTTGAAAGTTTCTTCTTGGCTCCAATGGGCAATAGGAACAATTTTAAATTGCATTTCTGGTAGGCAGAAATAAATGGATGTAAACATTTCCTATTCAGGGATAGCCTTAGCAGACAGAGAAGGGAGTCACCCAAGTGATGGGATTTGAAGAGTGCTGACAAGGGCACACAACTAATAAATGCTATCATTTATATTTCATTCCTTTGTATTAAAGGGCACTGTGCAACCACCCCCAGCATCACCACACATACACACACACACACACACACACACACACCCCTAGTTAATAACAAAACATTCCTATGAGAGATAACACATTAAGCCTCTTTGATTACTGGCACATTTCCCTATTTCCTTTCCCACTGACAGTGCCTGGAATAGGAATACCCAGCTAACTTCAAGTAGAGGGAGAAGAGGGTAGGGCAATAGATAGATTCAAAATCTTGATTGCAAGGTATTTTATAGAAAGGGTGCAGCAAGGTGGCAGTGTTGGGGTGGGAGCAATAAGCACAGTTGGGGTAGTATTTTAAAGGCACCAGATACCGGACACTTTAGGAGGGGAAAGGAGAGGGATGAAAGATGAAGGAAAGGTTAAAGGGCATGAAACCCAAAGTGCGCTCACTTCACGGTTTTAGTCAAAACCGTTCCTGATCTCATTTCACAGGGATTGACTCTGAAGAAATTTCCCATAATAGAATTAGGGAAGTAGGCTATTATTTGGTATGTGTTCCTGGAAGGCTCACATTAACAGACAGTACCTCCTGGGAATTTATACCAAAATTGTTCTCCAGCTGTTGGCATATCATGACGGTGGGTAGATATAAACAGCTGCAACTCCCATCGGGCCTCTCCTTTCTACCTGGCCCTGATCACTGTTCAGCCCCGTCCTTAATCTCTGTGAATGGGCAATGCTCACATCTCTGGCAGCCTCGTCTATCCTGAACCCAAGTGTAACTGACAGATTGGATACATTGCCCCATTTAAAAATATTTTTTATTGGGAGTGCAATTCTGAAGTTTTGGTGAAAATTTATGGGGAAAAGTATTACAGTTTACCAACATTTGATGACTTTTTCTGTTGATGAAAATTTTTATTCATGAAGCAAGGAAGTTTCTTCCTCAAATGTGACTGTGAAACACAACTCTCAAACTGTGAATGAAACTAAAATAGCTATGAAAAAATGTTCAATTTCACTAGCTATTAGGGAAATGCAAATCAAAACCACAATGAGATATCACCTGACACCAGTTAGAATGGCTATCACCAACAAGACAAATAATAAGAAATGTGGGAGAGGCTGTGGGAAAAAGGAACCCTCATATGCCGTTGGTGGGAATATAAATTGGCACAGCCACTAGGGAAAACAGCATGGAGGTTCCTCAAAAAATTAAGAATAGAATTACCATATGATCCAGCAATCCCTCTCCTGGGTATGTACCCCCAAAATCTGAAAACATTTATCTTTAAAGATTTATGTGCCCCAATGTACCTTGCAGCATTATTTACAGTGGCCAAGGAATGGAAACAACCAAAGTGTCCTTCGATAGATGATTAGATTAATAAGATGTGGTATGTATACACAGTGGAATACTACTCAGCCATAAGAAAAGATGAAATACTGCCATTTGCGACAACATGATTAGATCTTGAGATTATCATGCTAAATGAAATAAATCAGACAGAAAAAGTCAAGAACCATATGACTTCACTCATATGTGGGATATAAAACTGAAAGCAACAAAGGAACAAGACAAACAAAGCAACAAAAACTCATAGTCACAGTCAAGAGTTTAGTGATTACCAGAGGGTAAGGGGAGTAGGCATGGTAGAAGAGGGTGATGGAAGGAGAACGGACTCTGGGTGGTGAGGACACACAATGTGACAGATAGATGATGGTTTACAGAAATGCACACTTGAAACTTATATAATTTTACAAACCACTGTCAAACCAATAATTTTAAATAAATTAATTAATTAATTAATTAATTAAAACTAAAATTACTAGTGTTAATTTTGGATCTTCTGTCGTTCTGAATGTTCCTTGCATTTAAATAGCTTAAGGAAGCATATCTGGTTTTTTACACAGATTACAATTTGCCAATGGGAAAATGGATGTCCCTGATCTTGAATTGAAATTGTGATGTGTACACAATGAACTTCCTCTTAGACAATAGTACTTTATTTTTTCTTTCAAAAAGATTTTTATTAAACTATAACTAAGATACAGTATTATACTAGTTTCAGGTATATACCATATTCAACATTTATATACCTGAAGAAGTGATCACCATGACAAGCTTAGTAACCATCTGACACTGTACATTATAACAATATTATTGACTATATTCCCTATGCTGTACATCCTATTCCCATGACTTACTTATTTTATAACTGGAAATTTGAACCTCTTATTCCCCTTCACCTTTTTCCCCTTTTAAAAAAATTTTCAATTACAGTTGACATTCAATATTATATTATATTACTTTCAGGTGTACAACATAGTGGTTAGACATTTATGTTAGGCTACAAAAACTAGACACTAATACTTTAAATATGGTATTGTTTTCTGTTTTATAATTTAACATGTCCAGCTGTTGTCCTATTTACAAGTTCTCTTCCTTCAATAAAATTCAGTTACAGTTATCTGTGCAGTATCTTTTTATTTGTATTTCACACAAAATAAAAAGATATTTTAATATTAATGTTTTCTCCCTCTATAATTTAAAAATTCAAACCTATCATGGAAACTATAACTTCTAAAAGGGATAACATTACACCATATAATTTGAGTATTGAGAAGCAATAAGAATCATTCCTAATTTTTTACATATAAGCAAACACAACAATAATTAAGGTTACACTGTTGTTGATGGTATTTTGCAAAATAAACTATTTTGCAATTTTTGCAAAATAGATGCATATAAATATTGTCATTTCCTATTGGAAAGTCATAAGTTATCCCGTCCACAGAGTATCTACTCTATAATGAGCTGTATATGTTCATATTGAATTAAACAGGAGGCAAAAAGAGGACAAGAAACATTTCACACAGGAAAATGCACTCGAAAAGGGGAAAATCAGTTTGAATTTTGGTTGCTGTAACAAAAATCTATATAAAGTTGGCTTAATTTAGTTGATTCTGTTGTCTCAGTAAAATAGAATACGTTTTTTCATTTTTTTCTTACATGTAGTAATTATTAAGCAATCATGATGATACTTACAAAAACCCAAAGCCCACATCTAATTGAGCCCTTGCACCATTATGGCACTAAATCTTCAGCACAATTAGGAAGGCCAGGCAATTCATTGTATTATATATCAACAAGCTCAACCAAGCTACATCACATGGGCCAGGGATGCTGGGCCTCACTGGTTTTAGTAGACAATGTTCCAGAATGACTGAGGGCATTTTAGATCCACTCATGTAGCTCTGTAAATTAACTATTACTTGTCATGCAAATTTCCAGCTACTGAGATTACTAACGTATAGAGCCAATTTAAATATGAAAAATTGAAATGAAAACAGACCAATATATGTCATGGTTCCAGATACAATCATCTGAAGCGATTTTCCTGCCTTTCTTCATGTCAGCAGTAAGAAGAGGAAGAAAATTATACTTAAATTGAGAGAAACTAAAGAGAAATGACCTCATGTTCCATTAACCAAAATCAATACCTAATATATGCAAATGCAAATACCAACAGGGTACCCATATGTAAATTGTAAATATGAAGCAGCATTCCTTTTAATGCACAATTGAGCACTAGGTTGCTATTTATTTAGGAGACTTTCAGTAAATTGCATGCTTTAATCTGTTATGGGAAATGGTCCCCTTCACCTCTTTCAGAAGTTACCTACGGCAGCTATTAATGCCCACAAGCAATGCAGTGACCCTGGTAGTGCATAATTCCACAGTGCATATTTAATTTTGAAGGTGAAAAATGAGATGTACTCCCCTCATAACACTTATTTTTATGACTCTCCTAATTCTTTGAAATTTATTATTTTCACTAAAAGCACCCAGAAGGTAATTGAAATAGATTTTCTAAATCCATTTCTAGATTATCTTAACCTATAGCAACATGTTAACTCATTCATAATATTCTTAACAAATACAGGAAATAGAATTTTTCTGATTAAAAAATATCCCAACGAACCTGCTACTTTAATATTCTTAAAAAAAACATACACATACAAACACAGAAGTTCTTTCAAAATGACTGTATTTTTTTTTGAGATCAAACTATGGTCCCAAACCTGTCTAGTTCATCACCAGAACTGGAGAAGGTAATAGGAAAATAAGAGATGGAAATGGCCCTCTGGGGGTTGAACCTAGTTGAGGAAAGAACCAACCATTTTCTCTCAGGCTCCTAGGATAGGCATTTAGAGTCTGAATAAGATCACTTATTCCAAAATTCTCTTGTGGCTTGAAATGGCTGAGTAACTCCTCAGAAGTAGTTTGTTACTGTCACAGCCAGGTCTGGCAATGAGTCTTCACTGAATCAGATATTAAATTATTGGGTTACTAGGTGCAGAAAATAAATGACTGAAGGAGAATTGATAATAGTTTTCAGAGCAAAAGAATATTAACAAAAACTGCAACTGGGAAAATGAGAAAGACACATGAACAAGTCACTGCTAACAAAGAACTGAATGGAGCCTATGAATCAAAGGTAGAACAGTCTGTGGTGTCTAGTCTTCCTCCCTCGATAGACATCTCTAGAGGGCAGGCCTCCATCTCAAAAATCCCTTCTATCTCCGTAATTGTAGTGCTCCAAAAGTACTTACAAAATCAGTGGAAGAAAGAGCATACCATAACCTATATTCACTTGTTCATTCAGTGAAAATTTAATAAGCAGTCGCCATGAGCTACGCACTGGAACATATGCTGTGGGAAAAACAAAGAACAAGTCACCATATCTCCTCTTGAGGAGCTCAGAGTCTAATTGGGAAGATAAGGTATGTTTACAATTAGTTGCTAAAATATAAGTTAAACAACAACGGCAAATACAAGATACTAAATAATAGGCCCCTTTAAAAGGATACAGGTAAAGTCTAGAGCAAGGGAACATGAGTTTCTGCTGGAGGAAAAGGGGACGACCTTAGAAGAAAGAAGGTGCCAATCGAAAAGGTCACCCTGGACCAGCCGAGTGGCTCAGTTGGTTAAGAGTGCAAGCTCTAAGCAACAGGGTTGCCGTTTCGATTCCCACATGGGCCAGTGAGCTGCACCCGAACTGAGCTGCCACTGAGCTGCCAACAGGTGGCATGATGGCTCAGCTGGTGAGAGCACATGCTCCTAACAACAAGGTTGCCAGTTGACTCCCGCTTGGGATGGTGAGCTCTGTGCTCCCCCGCAACTAAGATTGAACACGGCACCTTGAGCTGAGCAGCCACCATCTGCCCATGGGCAGCTGAATGGTGATTGGGCTTGGAGCTGAGCTTGCTGCGCCCTCCACAACCAAGATTGAAGGACAATAACTTGGCTGTTCCTCTTCCTCAATTCCCCAACATTGTTCCCCTTCCCCAATTCCCCAATAAAATCTGAAAAAAAGGTCACCTTTTCAAGAGTACCTCTAATGGACCTTCATTTTCTTTTCAATGGGCAATAGGTGCTGGCCCCCGGCCTCCCCTCTGCTGCTGCCAACACTTATTCTTTGACTCAGGTTTTCTCTTGGGCTCACTGCCAAGCACTACACAGCTATACAGTCCCCACCCCCCATCTGTATCTACTTAAGCTCAGAAACCCTTTTGAGGTTTTGTAAAGGGTTTTACAACTAATAACTATAGGGGACCAGGCAAGATTTAATAACACACATGGAGAGGTTCTAAGAAACCTAAAAAGGCTCCAGAAACAGCTATCGCAGATCCCAAATGGAATGGAGATGAGATTAGGCTTCATTTCCCTAGTTCCGCACATTGAGCTCAAGGCTCTGGTATTCAGCAATTCAGCACTACCCACCTTTCTTCAACCCTGTTCCCATCTTTTTCTTTCACACACTTAAAATTTGAAGAGGAAACATAATGGTAGGAAACTAGGTGCCTCTAGAGGTAAACATGACAATCCTTTACATGGTAGGAAACTGGGTGCCTCTAGAGGTAAACATGACAATCCTTTACATTTTGGAAAATATATGCTAAATTTTATGGCTTCTTGTGCCGCTCACAAGAATAGTCATTTTAGATCAAATGCATGATGCCGAGGAAGAACAAATGAGTTTTGGAAGGAATGCCTTACAAAATAAACCCTAATAGGCAATAGTAAATGTCACAATTATAACTTCATTCAAAGTGCACACAGAATCCAGTGCTAACAGATGTTTTTATGCATCTTTGTTTAGGTTCTACATTATGTCACACCTGTTGGGGTTCAGTGAACACAAGCAACTGTAAGCATGATGGGAAAGAATATTGACAGAAACCACGGCAACACAAACATATTTCAAGCTTGAATGGCACAGCCTGCTTAAATAACAAGTACAGAATAATAACATGAACTTTCCAAGGGGTGGGGAAGGACAGCGACATTTTTTCTGGTTCTAAGAGTCCTCGGCGACTACAGAAATCACCACCCTATGTTTCATATGGCTTCAATGAATTCTCACACATGGAAATTCACTTCTGATTTTTTAGTGATGATGTGCCAGTCATCACTCTAACAGTAATAAGTTAGGGGGCGGAGGGAACCCTCTTTTCTTTCCTTAAGCCACATTTGGAAGAAAAATTAATTTCATTTTTTCAAAGGGAATGTATGGTTGGAAAATGTATGAATTAAGTCATCACTTTGATTTTCCAAATATCCTGTGTTTTTGGTAGTACCGTAAAAGTCCTCACTGAGTGACCTCAATTTGCCAATTCCCAAATCATTTACTTTCTCTGTTCCCATTCTTTTTTTCTTTTTTTCTTTTTTTGAGGGCAGTGTCACGGGCCCTCATATGTGGAACTGAATGGGGGCCGCTGTCTTCCCAAGCCAGCGATTAACTACCATGCCACTCGGCCAGCCCTCTGTTCCCATTCTTAATTTCATAACTTTCTCTAGTAACACGTGAAATTTTGCCATTTTAATGGTATAAACTCAAAATATAGCTTCACCTTAGTTAAGCCCTGGTTGATGTTGGGCAAGCCTTTTATTTATATCTTGCAAGCAACCTGTAATTTTCCAGGGCAGCCAACGTTAACCTTTCCTATTTTCCACTCTTCACAAGTTTCCCAAGTCCCAAACCCAATCCTGTCCTCTTTATTCTTAGCAAATTACATTTCTCTTAACTTTATCTGATAAAATTGAAGATATTAGACATGATTTTCCATCGTCTTAATATTTCTCTCTCTTCACCTAATCTCTTCTCTTTCCCGCCAGTCTCAAGCTACCATACTCTCCTCCCTTCCACTTCCAATTACATTAAAAGAGGAGCTAACATTGGCTTCCTCAACTCCAATCAATGTCGCTTTCATGCTCATTATTCTAATGAAATTTGGTTCTCAAATGTCACCAATGACTTCAGAGTTGCTAAACATGATGGCCACTTCTAACCTCCATTCTTTCCTACCTCTCTGTGGTATTTGACTGCTCCTTCTTCAGCTTCTCCACCTTCCATGCTAACATACTCTTTTTTAAAAAAGATTTTTATTGGGGAATTGGGGGAGGGGAACACTGTTGGGGAACTGGGGAAGGGGGCGGGCCAAGTTGTTGTTCTTCAGTCTTTGTTGTGGAGCGCCCCAGTCGCCATCTGGCTTCCCGTCGGCAGCTCGTGGCCTCTAACTACAAGGTGCTGAGTTCAGTCTTAGTTGTGGGTGGGCATAGCCACCATCCCATGCGGGAGTCAAACTGGCAGCCTTGTTGTTAAGAGTGCATGCCCTATCCTCTAAGCCATCCGGGTGGCAGCTCAGCTCAAGGTGCTGAGTTCAGTCTTAGTTGCGGGTGGGTGTAGCCCACCATCAAACAGTCAATCTTGTTGTTACACCAGCTGAGCCATCCTGCCACCTGTTGGCAGCTCAGTAACAGCTTGGCTCAGGTGCAGCATCACTGGACCATGTAGGAATCGAACCGGTGGCCCTGTTGCTCTGAGCTCATGCTGTAAGCCAACTCTTAACCAACTAACTGAGCCACTTGGCCGATCATGCTAACATACTCTTAAGGTCGTCATTCTGATCCTCTGACCATTTCTTTGCTAGATCTTTTTCTAAAAACTCTTCTTTGGCAAACTTGCCAACTTTTATGATTTCAATTACACCTTATGTAGATAGTCCTTGATTTGTCTTGTAAGTCTCAACCTCTCTCCAGAGCTCTAGGTCAATATTTCTGACTCTTTCTTGGACATCTCCCTATAGGTGGGTCACCCATATCACAAACTCACCATGACCAAAGTAACAATCTTCTGTTTTGTAGTGACTGCCCCACAATATTTATTGCTTCAACCGGTTTCCTTAGTTTGGCTCATCACAATGCTAGTTCTCAGTTATTAATAGCTCTAAAAGTAAAAAAAAACTTTCATTCCTTACACTCATCTTCATCTATCTTGTTACCAAGTCCTATCAGTTCTCTGTTCCCAGATGTTTCTCACACTCATCTCCAGCATTTCTCTATCTGTACTGCTACTGCCCAAGTTAAGACCTTCATCATCTCTCACCTTCATGTGAGAGGTATTGTGCTCAGTGCTTCACAGAACATATCCCATAAAACTGGTTCACAATATATCTTCAATATACCATCGTATTCCTACAGGTTATGCAAACAAATACTAACAACCATCACCATAAACTGGTACAACTGAAAGTATTTTCCTTTAAAATCATAAAAGCCTTAATAAAAAATACTAGGCAAGAGATCATACACTTCTCTTTTTTTTTAGGGTAGTGTCACTGGCCCTCACATGTGGGACCAAACCGGGGCCGCTGGCTTCCTAAGCCAGCACTTAACCACTGCACCACTTGGCCGGCCTGAGATCATACACTTTTAACCAC
The DNA here is from genome assembly GCA_033961575.1 of Aselliscus stoliczkanus. Classification (NCBI taxonomy): domain Eukaryota; kingdom Metazoa; phylum Chordata; class Mammalia; order Chiroptera; family Hipposideridae; genus Aselliscus; species Aselliscus stoliczkanus. The sequence continues at coordinate 18,448,486 of CM066737.1, forward strand.
ATATAAATTAGGATGAAAGAAGTGGTTGGATGATATAAAAAGTGGCACACCATCATCCTCAAGTAGTGCAACTATACAGTACATGGTAAGTAGATCCATGATCCCCCACATTAAGAAAGAAAGCTATGGGGCAGGCCTAGTGGCACGTTGGTTGTGAGCTGGCTTGGGACTTCCGCAGCCCCGGTTCAGATCCCACATATGAGGGCCAGTGACACCTGCCGTCTACAGCTAAGATGGTGAACAACAGCTGCACCTTGAGCTGGGCTGCTATGAGTCTCTGGCAACACTATAGCTGCAGCCCCTACTGCAGTGGGCTGCCATAGGCTACAGTGAGCGGCTGGCAGCCGGTGTGAGCTACCAAGAGCTCCTGTGAGTGGCCATTCAGAGGCCAGCAACTGATCTGCCTCACCCAGGAAGAATGCAATGATAATACCAACATGGACCAGTGAAGCAATGTCCTCCACAGAAGAACAAAAGGACAGCAACTTGTCTGTTCCCCTTCCTCAGTTCCCCAATAAAATCTTAAAAAATAAACAGAAAGAAAGAAAGCTATGCAATAGTGAAAATGGTGACACTAGAGTTAGCTAGCCCCTTCTAAAGGGATCAATAAGGATACCAAACAAGATAAAAGTATCGCCCTTAAGTGGGTATTAACCCTGTTTAATGCCCAAGGAACTTGAAGAAGATGATAGCAACTTGCCTTTTGAATTAGATGTCTCCAGGCACATCATACAATATTTTCCTTGAAGAGTTCTGAGGAACATGACAGGAAGAAAAAGTACAATTTTCTGTTTAAAGAATCCATAAAGCGCATGTATTTTTTTCTTTGAATCTCAGACATTTTCCTTTGGTATGTAAATGTGAGTGGGATGTCAAAGGATGCGAATGTAGCTTCTTGCAGAACAAAACTAGTTGTACATGGCTACCTAACTGCCTCCATGGGCATCTTGATGTCACTAAAATATTTAATATTAAAGACACATTCCTGTTTTTGTTAGTATAATTCATGGTGCATTGGAGATCACATTATTCATGCACCAAAGAGCACTGAAGTGGAGGTGGGAAAGAAAACAACTCAAATACTAGAATGATTTCTCCTTCCACGAAACTGTGTTTTCCTCATTTCTATATTGCTTTGGGCTTTTAATGGGACTTTGAGAAGAATGGGAATGGAGGGAAATAGAGATGAAAAGAAAGGAGGAAGAAAAGAAGATACCGATGCTGTTTCTAAGTTTTCAGAACTTAAGTGAGCCTGACTACTTCAACTGATCATGGGCCCACTGGCTTCAAAGTCTGTTTCTTTTTTTTCCTTCAGTTCTATTTTTGCTGTAGGAGCTTAACTATTGTTGCTTTAAGAGGTTCCTGGTGCCACTGATTCTTGTCATCTCAGGTGGGAATAGTATCAATGCTGGAAGAAACATGCCTGACCTAAACACTATGGGGCTGGGACATTTATTACCACTCTACCTTACTGTACGTCCCTAAATCACAGATGTTAAAATCACCCCTGGGCGGGCCGAGTGGTGCATTGGTTAAGAACTGGCTTGGGACACCAGCTCTGAGCAGCTGGGCCCCGGTTCAGATCCCACATATGAGGGCCAGTGACACTGCCCTCTATGGCTAACATGGTGAACAACAGCTCCACCTGGAGCTGGGCTGTTGTGAGTCGCTGGCGAAGGTGTAGCTGCAGCCCCTGTTGCAGTGGGCTGCCATAGGCTACAGTGAGTAGCCAGCAGCCAGTATGAGAGGCTAGCAGCCAGTGAGAGAGGCCGGCAGCCAGTGTGAGCTGCCAAGAGCTGCCATGAGTGACCATGCAGAGGCCGGTGACCAATCTGACTCACCTGGGAAGAGCGCAATGACAATACCAATATGGGCCAGTGAAGCAACGTCCTCTACAACTAGACTGAAGAACAAAGGGATAGTAAATTGTCTGTTCCCCTCCCCCAACTCCCCAATAAAATCTTAAAAAATAATCATCCCCTCAGAATGACAATTGCCTCTCTCATTTAACGCCAACTGCCAAGATGGCTAACATGTTTAAAAGGCATTCACAGAGAAAACTTAAGTCTTTTCTTTCTCTTATATATTTCCGGGTATAGGCTGTAGTCCAGAAACGGGGACTGTGCAGTGCCTAATAAAAGCTGTATTTGCTAAGAAGTTTTTATACCCTCATAAAGTAGCCCAAGTGGAAGTCACCTAACTGGCAGGAATTGCACAGGTAACAGATGGCTGGAACCTCAACCACATAGTCTTCTAATCTTTGGTTAATGGGCCCTGGCAGGCTGCCATCCCAGAAGTTTACTACAAAAGCAAAATGCAAGGCTAATGAATTAAAAAACGATGCCACGCATAAACATTACTCTTTGACATTCTCTTGCCAATGAACAAATATCACAGACAACTCAGCAGGCTCTCAGGCAGGCCACCAACAAAAAGCACAGGCAGTTCTGTGTCAGTCCCAATATGTACATTTCTCCCCCAAAATCCAAAGCATGTTGCTGAGATAGAAGTTATCCGTGAAGTATTAAAATGAACAAAATGGTGCCCAGGTGTATAAGGAAGATGCCCTTTCACCTGGGTTACAACATATTATTGTGGGCTCCATGGATGACAAGATAGAAGAAGCTTGAGAAACTTAGCTGATATCTTCAGAGGGATGGAAGAGCTGCTATGTGAAGGAAGATTACAGACCACAGGCACTCTGGTCTGAGTAGATGACGGTTGAGAAGGGATATAATCATTCTGTCAAATAGTAATAGAAGTGAACTCATTCACCAAATACGAATACAGCAGAGATAAGGAAGACTTTTGAAACTAAACAAAGATAAGCTTATAATAGATTAAAATGCGTGATGGAGTGGGAAGCAGCAGTTTTAAATATATGGAACACATTACATTATTCAAACTAAGAGGTGTTAATGGCTGAAAATACATAATTTACCCATAACAGAGTTAGACACATTCATAAGATTTAATTCACAAGACTTATTGAATTAGCTAATTTCAAAATAGACCCTGATCTTTAGGAGAAGACACTTGGAAAGCATAGGAATGACCCAGATCTAATTATGATACTTAAGAAGAGCTCCCAAAGTTCACCTGGGTTCCAATTTGTAACAAAAAATTACTAAATTACAATGACATATTTCTTCTTATTAAGGGACAGGATTATTCTCATTTGCTTTTTCAAGAATAATTTACAAGTCTCATTCCATGTTCTGTAGCCATCTAATGCCCCCCAATCTTTTGAAATTGCATTTTGGGAGTGCAAAAACCATCTAATTTCTTTATCTCAGAGAAATTTCTCTTTGCTTTCTCTTTGCGTGAGCTTTTGTGTTTGGTTTGACCAATAACATCTTTAACATTAAATGTTATCTTGGTTTTGCTTCAACCCTTTATTCCAAACAATTTTTAAAAAGATTTGATTATGTCACTGAGCCCTAATCCTTCCATTTTATGCTTACATTATCTTCAATATAGTTCCCTAAATACGACTATCCTACTTTCCCTAAGTCCTCTGATTGTGGTCCCTTCCATATTTATTGAGGACAAAGTAAAAGGAAATAGTTGTAAACCACAGAATAAAATATTTCAGTTAGACATGTCAGTTGTACTTACAATGATGCTATGTATGTAAAATATTAGATAACAGGCAATGTTTTTATTCTCTACCCAGCATGGAGCAGGTTGCAGGAAATTAGGCCAGTTTCTCAGCAGCTCAAGTCAGACCTTTATAGTATGACTTCATTATTTAGTTTGAAAGTGAATTTCAAAACCAGACTCACCCATAGTCAAATATAAGTATAAACAGACTTTCCAAGTCACATATAAATGAGTTATTCATCATCTGCCATTTGCAATCACCCATACCTCTGGTTCCCTGCCATTAATTCAAGGCATTACAGAATTTGCCTTAGAATATTGATTTGAAAGGTAAATTTCTAGGGTCTTGCTTTTAAAAGAACATGACAAATGAAGGTAGTGGCCAAGATTGAACAAGAGAAAAACAGATAACGTGTCAAGGACAGATTATGGGCTGTCCCCACGCTAATGGAGTATCTATCTCATTTGAAGGGCTCATATATGAGGTCATTTGATCAATGACTTTTACTTCCAAACATCCAGAAATACATACTACATCATTTAACTAGAAAGTAGTGAGTCTGAAATCACACAGCTGCTCAGCTTGATTCAAAGAAATGTAAACTACTCTGGCAAAATTTTCTAATCCAAGTCTCTCATTTCCAACTGGTCTCATTGGGTGGTCCACATGATATATGCAAGGACTAAAAAGGGGGCTATTTAAAGTAGTATACCCTGAAGCGTTATTTTATAATGCCACATGTTGTACAGATTAACTCAAGATATTGTTCTTTGGGTGTTGATTTAAATTAGACAAAGTCTTTTTTTATTTATTCATATTTATTGAGTTCTAGGCATAAGAAAACAGCTGGGAAATGGAAATGAGGGTATTCGGTCCCCTGCCTGCCTTTCAACTTCTCTTCCACTATGCTATTCCCTTTAAGGAACATTTTATTCCAGCTCAAATAGTTTCTTTGGCATCCACCAAGCTCATTTTTCCTGCTTCAAAGATTTTGCTCTGGCCTTTATATCTAACTTATAATGAATGCCACAGTCTCTCATATCCTTTCATCAATAGCCTCCCCATCATCTAGGCTTAGTTCAAAAGGGGATAGTATATATACATGGTCTCTTTGTCAACAAGACTATAAACCCATTTGAGAGTAGAAATTACATCTTACATGTCACCCCCACAGTATCTAGCACCATGATTGTCACTTTGTAGATGCTCAATAAATACTTCTGGATTGAATGAACCCATCAATCAACATCTGCCTCAAGATACTTACCATAACATGGACATTCTTGAGAATCTAGGTTCAGCAGATGCACATATTCAAAATATTTTTCTTGCTGTCTGAAAACAGTTAAGCAACAGAGACCTACACTATTATCACTATCTGAATTCAGTAAAGCACCTTGATTAAAAAAAATTGTCATTTCCATGGTGAAGGTGGTCAAAGGGAACCAAATTCCAATTATAACACGAATGATTTCTGGGAAGGTAATGTACAACATGGTGAGAATAGTTAACTAAACTATATTTGAAAGGTACTAAATGAGTAGATCTTTAAAGTTCTCAACACACACACACACACACAGAGTAACTATGTGAGGTGATGAAAGTGTTAACTAACGTTATTGTGGTACTCATTCACAACACATACGTATATAAAATTATTATGTTGTATACCTTAAATTCATACAATGTTGTATCAGTTATATCTCAATAAAGCTAGAAAAAAATAGTCACTTCCTGAGACACTGAAGAACTGCTACATTCAGAAACACTATGAGGCTATTTAGATCTTTATTTCTAAAACCATTGAGATTTGCCATCTACCACAAAGGTTGTTCAATCAACACAAAACAAATCGAGGAACATTAACACCATATTTTTGGTAATTAGTGTAACATGATCACAATTCCTAGGAACCTTTAATATTTTATCAAACACAACAAAATTCACACTACATAGACTCCTATTTCAATAATATGATTTGATATAACAATGGCAAAAGCCTAAGAACACATACTCTGTTAACACTTGAAAAGCTCTGCTCCCCCAACACCTGCAAAGGCTAATTAGGATACAAAAAGAAGGCTTCCAGCAATGCACTCCTAACTCCAGAAGCAATGGTAACTATTAAACACCGGGGTGGGGGGGTGTTCCCAGGGTAAGGTGATACTAAGAAAAACACAACCTCAAATGAGGTAAAGCCTTTTCATGGCTTTCTGAATCTGACTGTTGTAGTTCCAATTCATGTCCTATCTACCTGGGAATCCAGAAGCAAAACAACATTATCACATTGATTCTCTATGACAAATAGCAAGAGGCCTTAAGCAGAGTTCAGATATGGCTCCCTGGTGACCTGAAAGTTGTGAATGGGCCATCCTTACACAAAGGACACTATGCCTAGCAGTTCTAAGAATTGTGTACTATGGGGAAGAAATGAAGATGCCTGATGTGGTTTGTCCTTTGGAAATCTTATTTTGTTTTTGATTGGGGGCAGGGGGTGGATAAGATGTTTGTTTTACGTTCCACATTTGGTTTGGTTATGTTCCAATTAAGGAAACCATCTTTAATTGTTAATATCCCATTTCACTCTGGAGCCTTGACATAAAAATTATGTTTTTTTCCTTCATCCAAAAGTGAGAGTCAACAAAAGATTCAGTTCATATCGTAGATGTTAAAGGTTACTTATTATGGTTTCAGAGTAGATTTAATCCTGACAGAAGTAACACTTTCAACGTTTTGATAGAGAACTGGAAAGAATATTATATAATATACAATAATACTGTAAACAAGTTTTTGGTGACCAGAAAAGAACCACAAAATCACTTTAGGGTATTATTTCTAAGTAAACATCACCTCTGTAGTGGATATTTTAGGTACGAGTCAGAAAACATATTGAAAATACAAATGAATGCCTTTGGGAAGTGAGCCATGAATTCGTGTTCACTCCTTACTATATATCAAATTCCAAACACACTGGAGTTTGTAAATAATAATAGAAATAATTTATTTTAAGGCCATGGTTGCATTAAGTTTTCCTTCACGAATCACACAGCTAAATCACTACAGATTTGTCACTAAGCTTAGTACAGCAATGGAAAGAATATAGAATTGCCAGAAAACAAAAAAAATAAGTTATAGTAGACATGTGATCCTTGGAAAGTCTTCCATCTCTCTAAATCTGACCTTTTACATCTGCAAAATAGAGATAACACCAAACATTCTCTACTCACACACTGTTGGTGGGCCTAAACAGAAAAAAATTTCAACGTGTAATTTGGAAAACACATCAAAGAACCTTTACATCTTCATACATGATTATTTAACTCAGTAATCCTGAAATTTTAAGAATTCATCTTAATACTACCAAATATTCTGGTCAAGAAAAGGGATCAGGTAAATGCTAGCTTTCCTGCTCACATGACTATATTAAAATTACAACCGAATTATAGAATATCCAACCTGGAGAAACATCTAAAAACTAGCTGAATAGAAGTCTCATAAATAAGGATATAAAAAAGAAGCCACGTTGAGACAACTAGGAGGGGAGGAAATGTGAAACAGGCTGGCCCCACATTCACATGTGGTGAATGAGAATTCGGAGGGATATCTCAGCTGCCACGGTCCCCCTAAGGAGCAAGGGGCTCCAGCCCCACACCAGGATCCCCAGCCCAGAGCACCAGTGCAGGGAAGGGGAGCTCCCACAATATCTGGATGTGAAAATCAGCAGGGATTCTGTCCATCTGGGTGAGACCGAAGGTGGCTAGAAATCCAATCGGCCCCTTCAAGGGACTACACACAGACTCTCTTGTTCCCAGACACTCACCCTGGGCTCCATCAGAGAGATGGCAGCTTGGGACATGACAGAGAAACACAGGGAGAGAATAAGTTGTGTAGATTCAGGATGAAGTCTGCAAGGACAACCGCCATTGTCCCTGTGCTGAGTCCTTCTCTTGTGCAGCTAGGGCAGGCACCATCTTTTCTGTGTTGAGCCCTACCCCCACATGGCCAAATCTGAATCTGCATTATCCTAATAAACTCTGCTGGCTCCACCCCGATAACTGCCTGGGACCCTGCCCCATGCAATTCATGCACTACAGAGCCACTTTCACTAGTAGGCAGCCAGCATTGGTCCACATTGCACTCTTTCTTAGCTAACTCTCAGGGGTGCATGGGCCCCAAGCAGGCAGCAGCTGGTCTCGGTGTGCTCTGTACCTTTTGTTGACTTGCCCCAGGCTCAGCAATTGTGCCTAATCTGAATCTGTATTAAACTGGTGAACACCACTTACCCCACCACAGTGACTCCCTGAGACAACACCTCACCAACTCGTGTACTGCCCAAGATCCTTTTAGCAGCTGAGCCTTATGAGCAGCCAGCAAGTGGTGGCAGGCCTCGGGGTGCCTACGTCCATTTGCTGAGCTGCTCCAGGCCTGATACTGATGGAAGCCAACCTTAGTTCAAACCATGGCCTCTTGCAAGTGCCTCCAGGTCCATTACAAGAAGCAACCAGCCACGGATCACTTTGCAGCTTCTACCAAGTAGCCCTGGGCTAGTCACAGGCAGCAGCAGACACTGGCCAGTAAGGCACACCCTCCCAAGAGGCTCAAAAAACAACATACCTGATGGCCGGTGTGAGACCATAACAGAATACCAAGTAATTAGCCCCACAAGTGGCACACCCAAAAGGTGGACTCAATAAGCGCTAGAGCTCACTTGGTGAATCATGCTCTGTGAGGTCACTCCCCACAAAGCAGCTCGTACAATGTGGTTGGGGCCAATCTTCACAACCTGAGGGTCAATCCCACCCACTGATGTGCCAACAGCAATCTAGGCTGAACTACAACAGGAGGGCACACATAATCCACACAAAGGACACTCCTGGAGCACCCAGCTCAGGTGATCAGGGAGACTGTGTCACTGAGGCCCAAAAGACACCTACTACACAAAGCCACCCTGTGGAGACTAGGAGACTTAACAGATCTACCTAATATATAGAAAAAAGCACAGAGAGGCAGCCAAAACAAGGAGACAAAGAAACATATCCCAAGTGAAATAACGAGAAAACTCAAGAAAAAGACCTAAACAAAATCAAGGCAAGCAATCTGTCAGATACAAAATTCAAAACAATGATTATAAGGATGCTCAAGGAACTTAGTGATAACTCCAACAAAAAGACAGTAAGCAAAAAAAAAGAAAATAGAAACAATAAAAAGTAGAACAGTCAGAAATGAAGACTAGAATAAATTACATAAAGAATACATCAGAAGGAATCAATAGCAGATTAGATGAAGCACAGGATCAAACCAACAATTCAAATCAACAAGGTAGCAGAAAACATACTATCAGATAGCAAAAGGTAAAAAAGCATTTTAAAAATAAGGAGAGTTTAAGGGAACTCTACAACATCAAGTGTAACAATAACACATAATAGGAATAGCAGAAGGAGAAGAGAGAGCAAGGGTTTGAGAACCTATGGGAAGAAACAATGATAGAAAAGTTCCCTAACCTGGTGAAGGAAATGAACATACAATTCCAGGAAGTGCAGAGTCCCAAATAAGATGAACCCAAAGAGGCCCATGCCAAAACACATCAGAAGTAAAATGCCAAAGCTGAAATACAAAGAGAAAATCTTAAAAGCAGCAAGAGAAAGGCAGTTAGTTATCTACAAGGAAGCTCCCATAAGAGTGTTAGCTGATTCCTCAGCAGAAATTTTGAAGGCCAGAAGGGTTTGGTGTGAAATATTCAAAGTGATGAAAAGAAAGGACCAACAACCAAGACTACACTACCCAGCAAGATTAAAGAACGTCTAGGACAAGAGAAAGCTAATGCAGTTCATCACCACCAATCCAGTATTACAAGAACTGTTAAAGGGATTTATTTAAGAAGAAAATGAAAAATAAATAAATATGAATAATTATATATCTATCAATAGAGTATATCTATCTATCAATAAGCAGTGATTATATATCTATCAATAAGCACTTTAAATGGATTAAATGTTTCAATGAAAAGACATAGGGTGGCTGATTGGAAAAGTAAAGGAGCTATACATATGCTCTTTACAAGAGACCCACTTCAGATCAAAACACACACACACACACACACACACACACACACACAGACTGAAAATAAAGGAATGAAAAAATGATATTTCATGTGAATAGAAAGGGGAAAAAAGCTGGAGTAGTAATACTTATATCAGACAAAATAGATTTTAAATCAAAGGTTATAATAAGAGACAAAGAGGGACATTACATAATGATAAAGGGATCAATCCAACATTTATGCACCCAGCATAGGAGCTCCTAAATATATAAAACAAATATTGACAGACCTAAAGGAAGACATCAACAGTAATAATAGAGGATTTTAACACCCCACTAACCTCAACGGATAAACCTTCCAGACAGAAAATCAACAAGGACATAGTAACCTTAAATGACACACTAGGCCATATGGACTTAATTGATACTTTTAGAGCACTTCACCCTAAAGCAGCAGAATATACATTCTTTACAAGTTCATATGGAACATTGCCCAAGATGGACCACATGTTAGGCCCCCAAACAAGTCTGAATAAATTTAAGAAGACTGAACTCATATCAAGCGTCTTCATTGATACCACAATGGTATCAAATGAGAAAGCAATTACAAGAAAAAAACTGAAAAACACACCAACATATGGCAGCTAAATAACATGCTACTAAATGATGAATTGACTAACAATGAGATCAGGAAGAAATCAAAAGATACATTGAGACAAATGAAAATGAAAACACAACAACTCAAAATCTATGAGATTCAAAAAAGCTGTCCTCAGAGGGAAATGCATAGCAATGCAGGACTACATCAAGTAACACAAAAATTTCAAACAAACAATCCAACCTTACACCTAAAGAAACTAGAAAAAGAACCACAAAGTCCAAAGTCAGTACATAGAAGGAAGGAAATAATAAAGATCAAATGAGAAGTAAACGAAATAGAATCTAAAAAATTACAAAAGATCAATGAAACCAAGAGCTGGTTCATTGAAAGGATAAACAACATGGATAAACCTTTAACGAGACTAATCAAGGAAAAAAGAGACAGGACTCAAATAAATAAAATCAGAAATAAAACAGGAGAAGCATCAACTGACACCACAGAAATTCAAAGGATTATAAGAAAATATTAGGAACAATTACATTCCAACAAATTGGACAATCTAGGAAAAAAATGGGTAGATCTCTAGAAACATACAATCTTCCAAGGTTGAATCAAGAAGAAACAGAAAATCTGAACAGACTGGTTACTATGAATGAAGTCAAATCAGTAATCAAAAAACTCACAACAAAAAAAAGTCCTGGACCAGATGGCTTCACAAGTGGATTTTACCAAACATTCAAAGAATTAATACCTATTCTTCTCAAACTATTCCAAAAAATTCAAGAGGAGGAATGGCTCCCAAGCTCATTTACCAGATCAGTATTACCCTGATTCTAAAACCTGATGAAGACAAAAACAGTAATTATTATAGGCTGACATCCCTCATGAATACAGATGCAAAAATCCTTAACTTAATATTAGCAAACCAAATTCAGCAATACATTAAAAATGTCATACACCATGATCCAGTAGGATTAATTCCTGGGATTCAGGGTTGGTTCAATACACACAAATTAATTAACATGATATACAACATAAACAAAAGAAAGGATAAAAATGATATGGTCATATCAACAGATGCAGAAAAAGCATTTGATAAAATCCAGCATCCATTTATGATAAAAACTCTCAAAAAAGTGGGAATTGAGAGAACATATCTCAACATAATAAAGGGCATTTATGACAAACCCACAGCTAACATCATAATCAATGGGGAAAAACTAAAAGTGTTTTCCTTAAGATCAAGAACAAGACAAGGATATCAACTTTCATCTGTTTATTCAATATAATATTGGAAATCCTAGGAGTAGTGATCAGACATGAAAAAGAAACAAAAGTCATCCAAATTGGAAAGGAAGAAGTCAAACTGTCATTATTTGCAAATGATAGGGTACTATATAGAGAGAACCCTAGAAATTTCACACAAAATAACAATTAGAACTGATAGATAAATTCAGTAAAGTTACAGAATACAAAATTAATATTCAGAAATTGGTTGTGTGTTTTGTTTTTTAAATTGGGGAACAGTGTGTTTTTTCCAGGAGTCATTTCCATCTAGTTGTGGAGGGCACAGCTCAGTGGCCCATGTGGGGATTGAACCAGCAAACTTAGTGTTGTGAGCACTGCGCTCTAACCAACTACCTCTTGGTTGCGTTTTTACACACCAATAACTATCAGAAAGAGAAATTAAGAAAACAATCCCGTTTACAATTGCAGCAAAAAATAAAATACCTAGGAATAAATTTAACCAAGGAGGTAAAAGATCTGTACGTGGAAAATTATAAAATATTGAAGAAGATACAAATAAATGGAAGCATATAGAATGTTCATGTATAGGAACAATTAATATCATTAAAACATCCCTAATGGGGCCAGCCGAGCAGCTCAGTTGGTTAAGAGTTGGCTTGGGAGCATGAGCTCTGAGCAGCAGAGCTGCCAGTTCGGTTTCCACATGGGCCAGTGACACTGCGCCCCCTACAGCTAAGATAGTACAACAGCTTGACCTGAAGCTGGGCTGCTGTGAGTGGCCACGACGATGTAGGCTGCAGTAGGGCTGCAGTGGGCTGTCGTGAGCAGCCGAAAGCAGCCATCCAATGACCGGCAACTGATCTGCCTCAGCCGGGAAGAGTCCAGTGATCTTAATACCAATATGGGCCAGTGAAGCAGCATCCTCCACAACTAGACTGAAGAACAAAAAGGACAGCAACTTGTCTGTTACCCTTTCCTGATTCCCCAACACTGTTCCCTTCCCCCAATTCCCCAATAAAATCTTTAAAAAAAAATCCATATTACCGAAAGCAATCTATAGATTCAATGCAGTCCCTACCAAAATACCAATGGCAATTTTCACAGAACTAGAACAAATAAACCTAAAACTTATATGGAACCACAAATGAACCCTAATAGCCAAAGCTATCTTGAAAAGAAGATCAAAGTTGGAGGTTTCACGCTACCTGACACTGAACTACACTGCAAGCCTATAGTAATCAAAACAGGATGGGACCGGCATAAAAACAGACACACAGATCAATGGAATAGAAAGGAGAGCCCAGAAACAAACCCACGTCTATATGGTCAAGTAACCTATGACAAAAAGGTAAGAATATACAATAAGGTAGAGAAAGTCTCTTCAATAAATGGTGTTGGGAAATCTGAATAGATACATGCAAAAAAAGAGACTAGATCACTTTCTTATACCATATACAAGAATAAACACAAAACGGATTATTAAAGACTTAAATATAAGACCCAAAACCATAAAACTCCTGGAAGAAAACAGGCAGTAAACCCTGTTGACTGGCAAAAATAATTATCCAAATGAGGCACAAAAAAAGGTTTATTTGGGGGAAAGGAAAAAAAAAAAGAAACAAAAGGACCCCAGCAAGTGCAAGAAATGCACTGCTTCTACACAGGGCTCCAAGTGGCCACCCATGTGGAGAGAACAGAGAGCTATTTCAAGATGGCTCTTTCCAGGGTCGGCCGAGTGGCGCGGTGGTTAAGCGCTGGCCTGGGAAGCCCGCGGCCCAGGTTCGGGTCCCGCATCTGAGGGCCAGTTACACTGCCCTCAAAAAAAAAAAAAAAGATGGCTCTTTCCATTTATATCATCCCTTCCCTGGGGTTACCACAAAGTTAAACATGGAGTCAGGATTACAGAGTTAACAAGGGACTCAGATGCACCCACAGTCCTCCCAACTCTATGGTCAAGCATCACAAAATGCCAGTTCACTTTTATCAACCCTTTGCTATCACTCTAACGGTTTTTTGGATATGTCTCCTTGGGCAAGGGAAACAAAAGAAAAAATAAACAAATGGGACTATATAGAACTAAAATGTTTTTGCACAGCAAAGGAAGCCATCGACGAAATGAAAATACAACCTATTGACTGGGAGACGATATCCACCAATGACACATCCAATAAGGGGTTAATGTCCAAAGTTTATGAAGAACTCATAGAACTTAACACCAAAACCCAAAGAATCCAATTAAAAAATGGGCAGAGGACCTGAATAGACATTTCTCCAAAGAAGATATACAAATGACAAGATGTTCAATGTCACTAATCATCAGAGAAATGCAAATGAAATCACAAAAAGATATCACTTCACACCTGTCAGAATGGCTATCATAAATAAATTTAAAAAAAAAAAACAAATGTTGATGAGGATGTAGAAAAGAAAAGGGAACCTGCATGCACTGTTGGTGGGGTTGCAAATTGGTGCAGACACTATGGAAAACAGTCTGGAGGTTCCTCAAAAAATTAAAAAGAGGACTACTTTATGACTCAGCAATTCCACTTCTGGGTATTTACCCAAAGAAGTTCAAAACACTAATTTGAAAAAATATATGCACTCCTATGCTCATTGCAGTGCTATTTATAACATTCAAGATACAGCAGCAACCTAAGTGCCCATCAATAGATGATTGGATAAAGTAGTACATATATACAATGGAACATTACTAAGCCATAACAGAGTGAAATTTTATCATTTGTGACACATGGATGGACCTAAAGGATATCATGCTCAGTGAAATAAGTGAGACAGAGAAAAACAAATACCACATGATCTCACTTATATGTGGAATCTAAAAAACAAAATAAACAAACAAACATAACAGAAACAGACTCATAGATACAGGGAATAAACTGATGGTTACCAAATGGGAGGGAGGTTAGGGGGCTGGGTGAAAAAGGTGAACGGATTAAGAAATACAAATTGGTAGTTACAAAATAGTCATGGGGGTGTAAAGTACAGCATAGGGAATATAGTCAATAATATTTTAACAACTATATATTGTGCCCGGTGGGTACTAAACTACAGGGGGATCACTTCATAAATTATATAAAAGTCTAACTATGACGCTAGACACCTGAAATCAATATAAAATAATACTGAATGTCAATTGTAATTGAAAAATAAAAATAACAAATTTTAAAAATTACTACCTGAAATATACATTATGGAAAAACTATAGAGAAAAACGTAAAGATGAAAGTTAAAATTCCTGATGTTCCCTCTAAACATAGTCTGTTAATGTTTTAGTGTTCCCTCCCATACACATACACCCCAAACTTTTTTCTTTCTGGATATTGTACTGAATACTTCTAACTTGCTTTTAAAACTTAATAATACTTCATAAAGATTTTCCATTTCAATAAATTACTTCTACTTCAAAATAATTTATCCTGATAAAAGAATCATAAATGCACCCAAATATTTATGTACCAAAATGTTAATCAAAATATGAGCTCTAATTGGAAAAGTCAGAAACAGTCTAAATAGATTAAATCCAAGTCCACATAAATTATCCTATACCCATACAATGGAAACTATTCAGCCACAAAAAAATGAAGTTTTTGGAAAATACCTAATGAACTAGAATATTAGCAATAAATAAATAGCAGGAAATACACGTTTCAAAGCAGTATATACAATATAATGTAAACTATGAGAGAGAGAGAGAGAGAGAGAGAGAGAGAGAGAGAGAGAGAGAGAGAGAGAGACAGAGACACTGACTGTTGGGAAATACATCAAGATATTAACCACTGAACCATTGTTATGTTTGGATGAAATTATGGATGATTTTTATTCTCTCTTCATACTTTCAATTTTCAATTTTCCTTTAAAAAACATGCATTTAAATATTACTAAAAAGCCTGTCTTTAAAAAACATAATCAGAAAAAAATTGTTTAAATAGTATTTCCTCTCTATATCCGTTTTGGAAGTTATATGAGATGTTTGTGAAAGTATGTTTGTAAACTCTAAGATGATTTTATAAGAGTAAGATCATATTATCACTATTAGAGAGGTCCAAGTCCTCACTGTCAATAGACAAAAATTAAATAACTCAATTTTGGAGCAAAGAACAAATAAAGGTGTTTCTGAAAAGAACTGGGCCAAAAAAATTCAATTTTATTGGCCTTGACTGACTTTCCACACCCCAAATGTGCTTTTGATGTTTTCTTCTCTTTTCCATATTAACAGCACCTGATCATATGGGTCAGAATTGGTTCAAAAGTCCTTAAAATTATTTTAGCTGCACAACGTTTTGGTTTTATAAGTTGAGAAAGAACGTGCCATTACTCTGCCCAATTAGATACACAGCTAAAATGTCTACATGGCTGTAGGAGTCAAGTCAAAAGTGTTGTGTTTGCTAAGTATAACAAATGAGGTTAAAGTGCATTTATCTCTCTAATCATTGACAAAGCTCCCAGTCCATAAGATAAACTTAAAATTAGGGCTGGCCGAGTGGCGCAGTGGTTAAGACCTGGCTTGGGACGCCAGCGGCCCCGGTTCGGGTCCCACATATGACGGCCAGTGACACTGCCCTCAAAAAATTAAATAAATAAACTTAAAATTTATAAACTTCTGGACCGGCCAAGTGGCTCAGTTGGTTAAGAACTCGCTCAAGAGTGGGAGCTGAGCTCTGAGCAACAGCAGTTCGATGCCCAGCCCGAGCTGAGTTGCCGCTGAGCTGCTAACAGGTGGCAGGATGGCTCAGCTAAAAAAAAATGAAAAAAATTATAAACTGCTAAAGAAGAGAGCAAAGCTGGAAAAAATGACACAGTCAAATGTCAACTTGGGAAAATATAGGACAATGGGAGTATTTAAGCTAAATACAGAAAATGGAGGCATAAAAGAGAATTTTTAAAGCATGTTCACTGGATTACTTGGCTTTGTTGGATTCAATCAGCCTCATAGAGAAAGGGCCAGAGCACATCGACAGAGCTGTTTTAAAACAGATCATCAGGGGCCGGGCAAGTGGCGCGGTGGTTAAGCGCTGGCTTGGGAAGCCAGCGGCCCTGGTTCGGGTCCCACATATGAGGCCTAGTGACACTGCCCTCAAGAAAGAAAAATAAAAAAAATAAAAAATAAAACAGATCATCAGTAGGCTATTTGCATAAGGTTAAGTGCTTTGTTTCCCCATCTCCTCCCCATTCCGGGTGATAAAAAAATTTACCAAAATTTCCATCCATGGATTTTTTTTAGGGTTTATTCTATGTATAGAATCCAAGCTTCTACAGGGCACAGTTAGGCTGGATAATGTCTAATACAGTCCAAATGCAAAAATCGAACAACTCAGTGATTATCTCTATAACAGCTACATGAAAATCCAAAAATTACTGATATTGAGGTGAATCAGTCAAATGGTACACTGAGAAACTTGATAAATGGAAACAATGAGGACAATCCAATGAATAGATCTATATTTAAAAAAACAACCATGTAATCCTTTTTAGAGTCCTTATTATATATTGAACAAAGTATCATTACCTTGCTTCACACAAAGATTCTCCCTATTTTCATAGTTTAAACTATTGAGGAAGATAAAGTCATCAGCCATTTGCTTTTTTTATTAGTTTCAGGTGTACAAAACAACATAGTGATTAGACATTTACATACCTCACCAAGTGATAACCCCGATAAGTTTATTACCCATCTGACACAGTACATAGTTATTACAATATTATTGACTATATTCCCTATGCTCTACTTTATGTCTCCATGACTATTTTTTAATTGTAGTTCACATTCAATATTATTTTATATTAGTTTCAGGTGTACAGCATTGTGGTGAGACATTTATATAATTTATGAAGTGATCCCCCAGATAAGTCTAGTACCCATCAACCCTTTCCTTTTAAGATGATTTTTTATACAATCCCCTCAAACTGAATATAAAGGTAAGGGGGGGGGAACAGAACAAGTCAACTAAGAGAAAGCACTGTAAAAGAAGGTAAAAAAACCCAATGATGTTTCTACCCCAATGTTTATAGCCACATATCTAAGAAAGAAAAAAATAAATACAACTTTTATGAGCACAGTAGCTGACTTTGAGGTAAATGGTAATCTGACCCTCATATGATAGAAAATCAGGTCAGGTCCACAATGAGAAATTAGATATCTTGATAGAAGCTAGCAGTAAATGATCTCCTCTTGTACTTAACTGATGCTATTAAATAATTTTTCACTCACTCACCCTCAACAACGTTCATGTGAACTTTCAACAACCTATTAATATGACTTGAAAGCAAAATACTGATGTTAGCTGTGCAACCCACAGTCAATTTCTCAGAAATGTAAACCTACCTTGGCAAGTCACCAACTGCATTGGGCCACATATTCGCTTCCACAACTCTATAGTAAAAATCAAAGGCCTACAGGCAGCACCTTATTGCTTTCAGCTACACACACTGAATAGATTACAATAATAACAGCCTCCTCCATTTGAATAATGATTTTTAAAACTGAAACTACCAATTGACATTGATGTTTGCCTTGCCTACCTGTTTAGTTTTACTAATTCAATCTTCTATTTGATAACAAGGAAAATTACATAATGTGATCTTCTATGGGAAAAGACTGGTTGTTTTTCTAGGAAATCGTGAGTGAGATCTATCCAAATATGAGGGAAAAAGTCATAAACACAATGAAAACAACCTAAAGTTTTACAACAAGAAGGTGTTGCAACTTTCATAATCACTGACAGTGATGCTGAAACAAAATTATATAAAATAAATTGAGGTACTAGTATCACCCTGAACTGTAGAGGTTATTCTAAGATTTAAAAAAAAAGTAAAATCAGCTTTCCAGTTCAGTATATTGACTCAATCTATATTGCTACATTCTAAACATACCCAGTTGTTTGAAAACCCAGCAAAGTTACTTGTTTACTGCAAGGAACATGCTTTTTAAAATCATTAACCAATTTGCAATCATTTGAGAACCTCTCTGCCCTGAGATATTTCACGAAGGACAAGTCTGTTAATCATTTGGTCATGCTGCAATTCAATATCAGCAGCGGAATCAAGCTTTAAGCCCCTTCAAATTCTCAAATACTTTCCTGAATCCCTCACAGTATTGCAAAGGGCTTTTCCTGCTCTCACTGTGCACCAACAATCCCCATCAGTATTATATGCACATGCACCATTTGTCGCTGACACTCATCTGGAGACACAGACAGACATGCTCCACTGGAGGACTGATTTCCAGAGAAAAGAGATATTTTAAATGAGAAAAACAATCTACCCTGCATGCTCTAATTGCCTGTGTACTCTGCACAATTTCAAAGAGAGAGAGGAAGGGGGCGGTGGGGAGAGGGAGGCAGCAAATGGATTTTAATCTATACTTTAAATTAATATACGCAGCATTTTATTTTCAAATGTAATCATTTCCATTTAAATTTAATTTACCTAATTGTTAATGAATTAGCAAACGAATTTAGCAACCAAATCACCTCATAATTGGATACTAATGAAAACTACATAATTGCTTATTTTCATGTTGATCATCATGTATGATTCACCAGGGTGAACTACACCCAAAGCCTCTGGCTAGTGAAACTGTACTTTCTATTTTTCCCTCTATTACCTGGATCCTCAAAGGGTAAAGTCAAGAATAAAGTTCATTTTTTGTCTTCCCTGTGGGGTCAGGGACAGTGTTTGCTGCAAACTATAAAGCAGCACAAAACATTTCTGTCAAAGGGCAAGGAGGTAACCAGCTCCAAAAAAACCTGGTCTGTATAAACTCTAAATGGCACTGCTTACTGATGCAATAGTGAAAAAACCTCTCCCCCAAGTTGTTAGCTGAGGCTTCTAAAATCTGCCAGCTTTCAATATAAAGACTGAGACTAGGCTGGAAAATCTGGAGATGCTTTAGAAAAGTCTTCACAGGATGCCAGAGGGCCCTCCCTACACTCCCCCTCTCCCGCCCAAATCCCTCCTCCTTTTCCGTTTCTTCAAGGCAGAGGGATGTAGCCAGAGGCAGGGTTTCTTCCTGTGGAATGTATGGCCAATTATGTGTGAGTCCTTAAAGCACTCTAGGCTCCTTTAGTCTGGGGGCCAAGGCTTCAAAATGAGGGTCTTCCCCTCCCCCACCATGATTCCAGCGATAACAATCTTAAAATCCATTCTCTTTCCTCTATAAACACAACCCAATGACCTGCTTCCTTTTGTAACTGGTGCCAGACCCTGAGTTGATTTCATCCGCCACCTTTCCTAATCTCTAGCTTGACCTGGGTAACGACCATTTAAATCAGAACCTTGACTAAAATTGTTTCTAGGTGCTACTGAGCAAAACAGCCCTTAAATCCTGCTTCAATTGCCCATTTTTGCTCTTGAAAGACACTGGACCTTGGACGAGCTCTTTAGAAACGACCTTTTCTATGCATCATTTTTTTCCCCCTAGAATGAAAGACAAATAATTTTGCTGATTTCCATTTAAATGTACACCAGATATTTTAAACAACTTTTTGCGGTTCAGATGCCAATTGAATTAACAAAAAGGAGCTGCCCTTGGGGTACAAACCAGCAAAAATTTACTGAAAACCTGAATTGTGCCCTGCAACTTTGACCCTAAGGATGAGCAAAGTTACAGACCAAGTCTTTGCTTATAGAGAATTTACTATCTAGTTGTGCTATTAACTCATCATATGATCTTGGGTAAGTTGTGCAAACAGGAAGGGAACAATGCAGAGGACAGGGTGAAAATGGGAAGATATTCTGCTCAGATGCAGGAGGCATGGTGGAGGAAGGCCTAGCCAATACCTTGAGAGCCTCATTTCCAATCTGACACCCAGTAAGTCAAAGAACTCCAAATTGATTTGCCCACATTTGCTCCCATTTTCCCTTCTCCAGATGGCCTAAGATCATACCCATCTTTTGCTAAAACAGGTCCCTAGGTCCAGCAAAATGTATCAAACCAAGCCATCATTTGCTTAAATGTAAGTTTAAACTTTGTTCCAAATGCCTTCAAAGTCTACTAGCCTAAATTTAGAAATATATGTGTATGTGTACACATGTATGTGTCATATGTATATATGTACACAAGTACACACACACATATACACACAGGGAGCCAAAAAGGTATACACATTTTAAGAAAGGAAAAAACTATTAAAATTGTAATATTCAATATATACCGATAACAAAAGATGAATACAAGTCACATTTGACTTCTACATTTACAAGAGGTGCTCAAAGTGGTAACCATCAGCGAAATTTTAATAGTTTTTTCCTTAAAATGTGTACACATTTTTTGGCACCGTGTGTGTGTGTGTGTGTGTGTGTGTGTGTGTGTATGTAAAGTCCTTCCCTAATCACCTTTTAAATAAATTTTAAAACGTGCAAAAGGTCAATACCTTTATTCTGACTGTGACTTTATTCTGGTCCTTTCAGTACTTATAGATTCCACTTGTATTGCTTTCCAATAGAATTACAACAGAAGGTTGTAGTGGTATAAAAACACCACTGCTCTGCAATCAGCAAAATAGCCCTTTTTGTATAATCTTTGCTATCCCTTCACTTCTATGAGCATTTACAATACCCAGCTTAGCATAGCCAAATCAAAACTCCATAGGTTTTGTGGCAGGAATTTATTTAAATAAGGTTCTAATACAATGTGGTCATCATTGCCATTCTGCCTTTAAATAGAATTTTACATGCACTATATACTGAATGCATATGTATTGAAAGGACACAGAACAGGATAGGGGAATTTAAAATAGGTTTTATAGAATATAAGGAATTGAAGTTGGAGGACAAGAGCATGAAAGAGAAGGCAATTAAGCTGAACAAATCTTTTAAGTAACTATATTGGGGTAGAAAGTAAAAGCAGATTGGGATGTGTTCTAGAATCTAGACACTCGAGTTCGAAACACTATCAAGTCTATGGGAGTATCTTACTCCTTACTGATATTCTTCCCCCAATACTCCACCCCTCCCTTATTTGTATTCCATCTCAGCTTTCATTACTGAATTCCACTGGTCTGAAGGAAATGTTCTTCAACCCTGTGACCATAATACACTAAGTGCTTCAGATAAACTGCATGAGCTGTTAAATTCCTGTTAAATGATTAAAATAAGGTTGTCTTCTCTTTCTGTCTCTGTGTCAAAGATATGTTAAACGGTCTTTTAAATTTTTTAATTATTTAGTTCCTGAAATTACATTATATAACTCTTATGCAATAATTAACCTGTGGATTTCAACAGTGATTAGTGAGCCTTTATTATGGTAATGTGCTTCATTCATAGATGAAGTTTATTAAGCCACTGGTCCAGAACTCATTGAGATTCCCAGAGTCAAGATAAGTTTCCAGGAGTGCTCACCTAAAAGACTATATTGAGGGCCGGCCAAGTGGCGCATTGGTTAAGCGCTGGTTTTGGGATGCCAGCGGCCCCGGTTCGGATCCCACATGAGGGCCAGTGACACTGCCCTCTACAGCTAACAACAGCTCCACCTGGAGCTGGGCTGTGCGAGCCCCGGTGATGGTGTGGGCTGCCATAGGCTATAGTGAGTGGCCCGCAGCCAGCGTGAGCGGCTGGCAGCCAAGAGTGAGCTGCCAATAGCCACAGTGAGCGACATCCAGAGGCCAGCGACCGATCTGCCTCATCCGGGAAGAGTGCAATGACGATACCAACAGTGAAGCAACATCCTCCGCAACTAAACTGAAGAACAAAAAGACAGCAACTTGTCTGTTCCCCTTCCCCGATTTCCCAACGCTGTTCCCCTCTGCCAATTCCCCAATAAAATCTTTAAAAAAAATAAATAAATAAAACATAAAAGACTATATTGAGAGACAAAGAGAGGGAGAGGGAGAGGGAGAGGGAGAGGGAAAGAGAGAGAGAGAGAGAGAGAGAGAGAGAGAGAGAATATCGAGGCACCAAATATCAAAGCTTTACTAAGAAGAGGGCGGACTGAGTGGCGCATTGGTAAAGAGCTGGCTTGGAATGACAGCGGCCCGTTTCAGATCTCACATATGAGGGCCAGTGACACTGCCCTCTACAGCTAAGATGGTGAACAACAGCTCCACCTGGAGCTGGGCTGCTGAGTCGCCGGTGATGGCACAGGCTGCCATAAGCTACAGTGAGTGGCCGGCAGCCAACGCGAGCGGCTGGCAGCCGGTATGAGGTGCCAAGAGCCATCGTGAGCAGCCGTCCAGAGGCCAGCGAATGACTGCCTCACCCAAGAGGAGCGCAATGACAATACCAACATGGGCCAGTGAAGCAACGTCCTCCACAACTAGACTGAAGAACAAAAGGACAGCAACTTGTCTGTTCCCCTTCCCCAACTGCCCAATAAAATCTAAAAAAAATAAATGCCATTATCACAGCACTAAATATTTTACTCTAGTAAACAGATTATTTGACTTCATTTCCAAGATTCCCCCTCTCCAAGACATTTGACTCCTTTTGGATAGCTAGTTTCTGGTGATTCTGGCGATACCTGACCCAAGGTAACAATGCACTGCAGCACTGGTCTTTCACAATGTCTATATCTGTGTACATTCTGTTTTGTTACCTGCCAAAGCTCCTATGTTAGGACGTCATCATTGTGCTATGAAATACCCTTAAAGCCTTCATTTTAAATTTTAGGTTTTAGCTTTTTCTTTTCTTTTTTTTTTTTTGTAGCTGAGCCATCCTGCCTCCTGTTGGCAGCTGAGTGGCAGCTCAGCTTAGGCTGGGTGTCGAACTGCTGTTGCTCACAGCTCAGCTCAAACCCTTGAACGAGCTCTTAACCAACTGAGCCACTCGGGCCGCCCGTTTTTAGCATTTTTTTTTTTTGAGGGCAGTGTCATTGACCCTCATATGTGGGACCGAACCGGGACCGCTGGCTTCCTAGGCCAGCTCTTAACCACCGCACCACTCGGCCGGCCCATTTTAGCATTTTTAACAATCTATTTTAGGCCAAAAATAAGAAATAGGAAATGTGAAAGTGTCTTAAAGGGAACAAAAGAAAAATAACAGGAATATTCTCTCCACTTTCCTCTTTAAATTCCCTTGCATTACTCATTAAAAACAAAAAAGTTTATTGAGGTCTTACAATGTATCAAGCAATATGCTGAGTGCATTGCAAGCGTTACCTCATTTCATTTGCGCATCAACCTTGTGAGATAGATAGTATCATCCCCATTAAATGGATGAGAAAATTGAGGCTCAGAGAGCCTCAATCCAATCAGTGATTAGAATTCAGGTTGGTCTGACTCCAGACTCAGAAATCTTAGCCTCCACCCTATATCACAGCCATAAAAGTAACTTAAATATGTCTTAAAAGAACTACTGTAGTCCCCTATCATCTGTAGGGGATAAATTCCAAGACCCTCAGTGGATGCCTGAAAACAGTACCGAATCCTAGATATACTGTTTTTTCCCTAAGTATACATACCTATGATAAAGTTTAATTTATAAATTAGGTACAGGAAAAGATTAGCAACTGTAAACAATAATAAAATAGAATAATTATAACAATTTAGTAAGTTAGATAAGTGTGTTCCCTCTCTGTTCCCTCACCCCACCTGCTCTCTGACAACTGAGATGTCTACTAAGTGACTAACAGGCAGGGAGTACATACAATTTGAATACGCTGAACAAAGGGATATTTCACGTCTCAGGTGGGACCGAGCAGGATGGCTTGACCTTTCATCACACTACTCAGAATGGCATGCAATTTAAAACTTATGAATTGTTTATTTCTGGAATTTTCCATTTAATATGTTCAGACCATGGTTGGCCACGGGTACCTGGAACTCCGAAAAGTGAAACCATGGATAAGGGGGTCTACTGTATACATATTCCCGTTGGGCCAAATTGACTTCATCTCCAAAAACACCATCAGCATGGTTGTATGTCAACACACAAATGAGTTTGACTCTGTGACTGAAAGTTGGTGACTGAAGCTTGATGTGACAAGCCAGCCAGAGCAAGTAAACAAGTCTGTGTGTACTGATGCAGTCTAAGGTCAGACTAACCTATTATTAGAATACACAAATCTCATTTATGATGTAAATGGAACACAGATGTAAATTTCCTCCACACACAATAGCATGGAATGCAGTAACACTTTCTGAAAGAGTTTACACCATGCTGATAATCAATGCTTAATGAGGTCCTTTTCTCCAGACTCAAAACTTTTATGTTACTGTCATCCTGTTAACCATCTCATTTTTCCCCACTTGAATAGCTTTGTCCTCTTACAAAGGCCCATCACTATGTGAAAGCGGCAGCATAATTAATTTTTTCAGTAAAAGCCAAGTTGTTTGCTCTCAAATATCCCGCAGTTCAGGAAATGTCAAAATGTCAGATCATGTAGGCGGAAATAAACTCTGCATTCCACTTCCAATCACTTCCTGTAGGCAAAGAATAGCTAGACATTCCAAAGAGAAAGTGGAGCTACACAGAACCACTCCAAAAATGTGACTCGATGTCTTTTTCTTATCTGTTAAGTATGTCATTATCTCTACATCTTAATCTATTTGGAGTTCAAATATAACACCCTAGTGCTGCTTGTGAGATCCTGTCATATCTCCAGAATTTGTTGTATGCATATGTGTGTAGACAAAATATATAACCCTCCATACTCCCTTTTGGATTGTTTTTAATAACATTAACTTTCCTTATTACAAAATACATGTACACCACACAATGTCAGGCACATACTATGTACTCAATAAATAATTATGGGATAATTTTAGAAAAATCAGAAAGTACAGATAAAAAAGAAAACCCCCCCACAATCCCACCATCTGGAGAAAACTGTTTCCTGTTATTTATGATTCCAATTTATTTCTATGCATATTAAATACATTTTTACTAAAATAGGACCACACTTTATGTACTACTTTGTCACTTAACATTAAGTTGTCAGCATTTTCCTATGTCATTATAAATTCTTTTACAGCACCATTTTAAGAGTTTAACAGTATTCCATCATATAGATTGTCCACAATGGAACCAATCCCCTTAACGTTGGCGACTCAGGTTATTTCCAGTTTTACACTCTTATAATGTAACAATGATTATCTTTATAACTAATTCTTTATTCGCCAACCTGTTTATTTCCTCAGGATAAATTCCTGGGAATGCAAAAAATGAAAATGTCCATCAATTAATAAAGGGGCAAATAAAATGTGTATATCCATACAGTGGAGTATTATTCGGCCATAAAAAAGAATAAAGTTCTGATATATGGATGATACATGGATGAACCTTGAAAATATTATGTTAAGTGAAATAAACCAGACATGAAAGGACAAATATTATATGATTCTACTTACACAAAATATCCAGAATGGGCAAGTCCATAAAGAAAGAATGTACAATAGTGGTTGCCAGAGGCTAAGGGAAATAGGGAATGAGGAGTAACTGTTAATGTGTATAGGGTTTCTTCTGGGGATGATGAAAATATTCTGGAATTATACAGTAGTGATAGCTGCAAAACTATATGAAATAGTAAAACCCATTGAATCATACACTTTAAAAGAGTGGTTCTTATGGTATGTGCATTATATAATATCAATATAGATATTATCTTTCAAAATTTCTGAGGTATGTTTGTTTGGCCAAGGATATGCAAAAATTTTAAGCTTTTTATGAAAAAGAGTTATTTCTTAAAATGAACTAAAATTAATTTTGTTTTGAGAATGTGCTACAGGTTATGCAAAACCTAGACTGAGACTTCTTAATCTCGGCATAAAAATCTTAATATCATGAACACTTGTGGCTTTATTATTTATGTATTATAAAACCCAGAAAGGACAGAATGCTTTTTGGAAAAGTGTGTTTGTGTGGGTATATACACACATGTGCATGCACAAACACTCACATGCATAACATACACATACAAACACAGACATTTTTTAAAACATACGAGTAAAAGTATACAACAATGTTTAACGGTCAATCAGGTTACTTGTAATATCATCCTTGAAATATTAGATTTTGGATCAAGACAGAAATGGCAGAAGGGACATTAGTCCCTGCCTCTGAGAGTCTTCTCATCTAAGACAAATAACTAAGGGAGTAATTTGCATTTTTTCAGCTTCTCACTACTGTTTCTGAACAAAACACTACAAAAACATCATTTTACTTCCTGAACAGAACTTTTAAACACACAGACATACACACAGACACAGACACACACACACACACACACACACACACACACACACACACACACACACACACACAGAGGCAAAGCCTTCAGTGTACATTCTATTTACCTCTTGGTGCCCTCTTCATTTCAAATGCTGTAATGAACTCATTTTTGCTCCTTTATTTCTCCTCTCTGGTATGCTGCTCCCATGAGCGCCTCATAAGTGGTTCAAGCAAAGACCCATCATTGCTCAGCAGTGGGGGCAAATTTGAGCCACAAGTCAAATACCTTCCTGAGACCTTTAACCTTGCTGAATGGGGTGGCAGAGTGATGAAAGCCATTCTGCATACCAGGAAGGTCTAATGTCACAGCTTACAATCTGTCCAAACAGGATGCTTGGAGGTTTTTTTTTTTCTAAATGGTGATCCTGGTGTCTCAAAAGCAGTGTTCCTATGGTGACACCCTCAAGCTACCCCACAGCAAAAAAGAAAGAAGGTCAAGCTGGAAAGAAAGATACTTGGTCTGACAAACTACCCTCAAAAGCTGCCTACATAAATCCTTGGAGAAAAAATGCCTTGTAATTCCCTGTGAAGAACCTTACATACCTCAAAGAGAAATAAAAGAAGGTGAACAGGCAGTGTCCACACAAGCAGCTAGTCCGGAAAACCTTCACCAGCAGGGGTGCAAGTGAGGTTAAGTAAAAGACACCACCCAAAAGCAACCAAGGCTTTATATACTTCTTTAATTACTTTGTTTAGTACTAGCCCAAACATTTTTCAGGATCTGGTCTTTCAGAGAGCCATCAGTATCTTCTTAAGCTTCCAATCAAATTAATTTTTATAGTGTCTATCATTTCTCAATGGTTTCTAAAGCTATTGCAATACCTATGAGGTATATGGAGGGAAGAAATTGCATTTTTCCCATTAGGTTTAGCCTTCTTAGTCCTTCAATATCATCTTCACTCTATTTGTATAAGGCCGCATTCAAATTGCCTTATTTAAAAAAAACTAGTGATGGGCCGGCCGAGTGGCACGGTGGTTAAGTGCTGGCTTGGGATGCCAGAACCCCGGTTTGGGTCCCACATGTGAGGGCCAGTGACACTGCCCTCAAAAAAAAAATGTGTAAAAAACTAGTAATGATAGAATCAACCAATAAAGTGACGCAAGGCAGGTTTCCAGCTCCTCTGCAGTGGCTTCTTGTAGGAAGACATTTTACCCCACAAATGACTTAACCCTCAGGAAGCTTGACAATACCAAGAGAAACACCCATTAATCAATCAAGCCAGTTGATGTAAGAGTAAAATGATGAAATTTCTGTTGAGAAGGAAAGTCCCTGTGTATAGATCCTCCCTTCTTTAGGGTGTCTCCTTGAGAACATAATAGGTCTAATAAACAGCTTCAACTTTTTGTTTTCACAGTGCATGATCCTGGGCCTCTAACCCTTGGAACTGCAAATACTTGCCTCCAGAATTAGCT
Organism: Aselliscus stoliczkanus; assembly: GCA_033961575.1. NCBI lineage: Eukaryota > Metazoa > Chordata > Mammalia > Chiroptera > Hipposideridae > Aselliscus > Aselliscus stoliczkanus. Next base: position 18,476,574 of record CM066737.1, read on the forward strand.
CAGAGGTCTCACACAAGGTATACATGAGACAATCACACGGCACATTCCCTTGTCTCACAAGGAAATAAGAGAATTTTTAAATTGATCTCTCTTCCATTGTTCTGTACAAACATCTCCATCAAAACATGTGAAATTCTTTCCAGACTTTGTAGACATTTTGGGGCTATCTTACATGCATGTAACTCTAATAATCCTTACTCAAGATTAAAATCATGTTTTTTTTCTCTTTTCTATATTGGTATGAAAGGGCCTTCTGTTGCTGGAACTGTTTTAGTTCTCTAAAGAGACAAGTTATTACTGGGTGAGTTGCTGTGAGTGAAATGCATAGAAACATCTGAAGAAAAAGGGTGACACTGTAGTTACATGGAAACTAACTTAATACACTTAATCTAGGGACCAAAAGCATTTATTGGTTACTTGCAGGTACATTTTCAGTAATTCGATCAACAAACATATTCTGAGCTCTTTCTATGATTAGGCCCTATGCCAGGTGCTGAGGATACAAATGAGACATGGTCTGGGTCCCAGAAGTGCTCACAGTATAGTAGAGGCATCACCAAACTACTTGATCCCTACAGATCTACTCCAGCAAACAGAGTTCAATTTCTACTCAGAGATAAATTCTTTACTCCAGCTAGGATTGTGAATGAGGACTGGTGGTGGAAATTTTGCTATCTCACTTTTTTTATTATTCCCTCTTTGGGCAGCTTAGATTGCTGGAATGTTATTGCCTGCCTTATGAAAACTATGTCTCCATATAGCTCTCCTCTAAAGAATCTAGTTTGCCTCTTCCCAAACCAAAACCACACACACACACACACACACACACACACACACACACAGAGTTTAATTCTACTTTAACACAAGAAACCTTCATGTTTTTAATAATATGAGGCATGGCCCCCTGAAACTTCAATTCTCCAAGCTGAAAAGTTTCAGTTCTTCCACACTTTTCTTCTATAATTTGATTCTGAGTCTCCCTGCCATTCCTTATTAATGAAACCTCAGGTAGCAATAGATAGAGGTATTATTTAGAGTCTTCAGAGCTGGCTCTGGTGACAATTTACAAACCTGTTTTAATGTTGAAAAAGGGATGCATTAGGCCCCCAAATAATAGGGCCCCAGTTTGTGGTCTTCATGATCAAGTATAAGCAAAATCAATCATTCATTTCCTGCTAATGTATAGCAAATCATATAAGAGCTTCAGCTTTACAAAAGTCTTGAAACCACACACACACACACACACACACACACACACACCTCAAAAGCATGAATAAAAGCAATCTGTATATCCATCCCAATCAATCAGGCCTGATTACTGCTTCCTTGCAAGAGAAGTTTGTGTCCTTGCTAAGTTTCTCCACACTTGGACTCAGCAGCCTCTCCCATAACTTTTCACCCTACAAAAAACTTTCAGTTCCAATTAATAAAGACTCAAAAGCCGACTGTGCTCATGAATTTAGGGTGTGAACAAAGAACCACAGTACTAATCTAACCCAACATGGTTTTAGATTAGAGGAAACTGAGCACTAAAAAGGGAAAGTGACTTATTAAGTGACAGAGCCCTGACTAAAACTCAAGTTTCATCACTTTTCTCTCTTTCCCATCAAAAGGCCTGGGTTTTGTTTAAGTCTGTAAAAAACCATCAAGAGAAACATAATTCACTAATACTGGTATCTCAGAAAAAAGGTTCCTGCTGATCAAAGTTGTCGTCAGTGAGTCTGGGTCTCCTCCGCCCACCACCACCACCACCACTTTTGCAGCTCCCTGTAAATGTTCAGATTCTGTATCTACCAACAGAGAACATTAAGTTCACAAACAAAATCGAACTCAAATAACATTTATGGGACATCCACTAAGTGCCAGGCATGTTCCCACACAGGGTCTTGTTTACTCTTCATAACAACTCCATGAGGTAGGTGCTATTACACCCGTTTTCTAGATGAGCTGCTGGAGCTCAGCTCACAGAGACCACACAGTACAGTCGGAATTCAAACCCAGAACATTTAACTCCCAAGTCTAATACTCTGTCTACTACTTTCTTTGTGTGCCTTTTCATGTCTTTAATGATTAGGATTATATAGATGGTCTACTCTGTCCAAGTTTTTGCTTGCTTCACAAACCAGTACTTTTTTTTAAGTTTCATCAAGTTGAAATTCTAAAAGATCCAACTTCTAGCATTCTCCCTGACTATCAGGCTACCGTGGTATCCTGCCTATAGTGGCAGTCAGAGGAGGAAGATTTTCCATCAGGTTTTGGCAGACTGTAAGAAAACTCATAGCTTGAACAAGGGAGAGATGAGGTAGTGTAGCTCAACATGCTTTTCCGGATGGTGCCAAGAAGCCCTGAGGCAAGTAAAATAACTGGGTTCATCTTTGGGAACCACACATCACTTTAGCCTCCAATAAACCTTGACACTCAAGGAGGAGTATCAGGCAATCACGGGGTCTAAAAGGAAGGAGAGAAGTTTCCTAATCCGGACATTGAAACGCCAAATTGTAGTCTCCCATTTGTAACCAATGAGTATTCACAAAAACAGGTGGGTAATAGAGGATGAACATTCCCTCCCAGCATTTTTAATTAACTGGTTGTTGGATTTATTGGTCAGCTCAGTGGGAAATCAGAACCTACTACTTGGGGGCTACTTTTATAGCCTTCTAGAGTTGGGTTGCCTTAGTACAGACACCTGGCACCATTCCTAGACGTGGTTAGATCTGTATTTCTCCCTTTTAAACAGCAACCAGTGAGTAGATTTGAGCTTTCCAGGCATCTAGCTAGTAATCCAATATAATAAAGGTGTCCCTTTCCCTTCCCACTTTGGCAATATAGCATGCACACCACCAATTTATCCCTTCACATCCAGCAGCAAGTCAGAGGCAAAGGAAGTGTGGTTAAAAACACAAAAGCTCTGTAAAACCATGGAAGCAAGGGGCTGTGTCCATCACCAATACATTTATAAGCTATAAAACCAGAATAAGTCATTTCTGAACAAACAACTGTTGATCTTATCAACTCTAGATTCCTCAAATCAGACTTTCAGCTCATTTCCTCATTGTCTTCCTTCAGATGAAGTGCTGTTTCAGAAAAAAAAGAGAGCCTTTTGCCATCAGAGATCCATTTACAATTAACCATATCTGTGCAGACATTTGGGTGGCAAATTTTAACCCAATATCTACTTTGCAATAAAACTACCACAGCATTAAATTGACATAATAGAGACAGAAATTCTATTTAGTCAAGTTTTGGTCATGCAGGCACTAACTTTATTGTGGGAAATGAATTAAGCTCATCCTTGGGAAATCCAAGGGTAATGACTGAAACACAATGTGATTGAGCTAATTATCAACCAGGTGTGCTTTAAGGAGTTGATGGTTCAATCTATTACTGCTAAGTGCACCAGCCTGTTTGGGGGAGTTTATGAGAGCAGGTCAGACACTGCAGCTTTTCAAAGGGCAAAAGACAATGTTTCTGCAGATCTCACATTACTTGGACCAACTTAAATCCTGCCCAACCATCAAGGCCAGCTTAAAAACCTGCAAACTTTTCTTGACTGTCCAAAGCCCCAGGGAGGTGGCCATTCCCTGGACTCCACTGACAGTTGCTGTCTATAAGCAACTGACCTGTACTGCCTTGTAACAAGAGTCAACTTTTCATTTGCATACCTCTGCTCTTCTCAGCTAAGTAAACTGCTCAAAGACACACACATACTTTTCTTTTTGTTTTGTTTTTTGTTTTTGTATCTTCCACGGTGTCTGACCTTGTTAAGTATTTGCAGATTGAGGTCTTCTGGATAAAAAGTTAACTTTTTAACTACTTACACATTGCTGTATGGATATTTATTACATTTGTTTGTCTCTGTAAATGGAGTTCTGTGTATGAAACATAAACTATTTAATGGCTTTAGTTCATCACAATGAACGTCAGTCTCATACAGTGTGGGACATGGAGCTGGGTGTGCACTGACCTCATGATATCCCCAAGCGACCTCAGCACATGTTACTGAACAGACCCCTACTTCGCTGAGGCCACATGTACCTTCTTATAGCCACCCCTTGTTCCTTCTTCCATTGTTTCTTGCTACTCCCTCCATTCACCCATCTTTTTTTCCTCATTGCTCCGGTACCTCAGGAGCCTAGCATTCACAGCCACTACCAACCAACTCCAGTACACATTTCTTGTGGCTGTCAAAGGATGTCTTCCTTAAACTGTATATCATCAATCTTCTTCAATGAATCCCAGTCCACTAGATAATAAGATCCCAAAGAACAGGGATTAAGTCTGAACCATCATATATGTAAATACTACCTTCCACCCTCGATCACCACCTAACCCAGAAGCCTAGTTCAAGGAATGTTCAATAAACAGTAGAATTGAATTCCAGGATTCTTGGTTTCCCACCAGTCATCGGAAGAGCCTGATCCTATATGTGGCTATTAAACAAGTGATTGGACTAGTAGTCTAGTGGTTATTAAATTCCACTGAAACAAAAGGATAGAAGCATACCACACACATGGTAACCACAGAACAGCTCAATGAGATACTGCGTTGTGTTTCAGAGACAACAGACCAAAACCACAAGTCATGCAGCCAAAACATGCTCACAGGAGACAACTTTGAACTCGAGCTCCACCCAGAACCAAATTCTCACTGCCCCTCCCATACACAAATGGAACCAAAGGACAGGGACATACATAACTGGAAGTTGAGCACCAGAACCCTTCCAGAAGCAAAGGGTCCATTGTCCAGGAAGATCCACTGCTGACACCCCTTACCATAAATGGTCAAGCTCCAAGGTCCTCCAATTAAAACTTGCCCCACCAGGGGCTGCCATGGCGCGGTGGTTAAGAGCTGGCTCGGGGCGCCAGCGGTCCCAGTTCAGATCCCACATATAGAGGGCCCGTGACACTGCCCTCTAAAAAAAAAAAACTTGCCCCATCAGTGCTTCCACATACTTCTTCCCCCTATGCCCTTAAAAACCAGCCCTGAACCCTGGATTGGGGAGTTTAGGCTTTTGAACATTAGCTTCCCATTCTCCTGGGTAGCACTATTCATAATAAAATAGCCAGTCTTTTTCCACCGCAATTGCGGGTGTTTAGTGTTTGGCTCTGCAAACACCAGGTGGACAAACTCTTTCTGTTCAGTAACAACATGCCAATTGACCTATGGGGGCTGGTTCCTAGTATTCAAGCAGGCATTCTCCTAGCAGAGTTCTTTGTTTTTTGGCACAGGGAAACTTCAATATTTAAATGTTAAATGTTGGATTTGCATTTAGAAGATAACGATCAATCAAATATTTATTGATTGCCTGGCAAATACAGGGCCCTGTGCAGAAAGTCTGTGAGGAAAACAAAAATAGATGTTTTCAATAAAGTAGTGAAATCAAGTGGTGGTAGCAAGAACAAAGTAGCAACCCTACCCACTTTTTCTTAAGTGTCAAAGGCCATTCAAACAGACTAGCCGTGGTGCCTGAGAAAATACCAGATGTATATAACTCACCCCATGTGGAAGGCCTAGGGATTAAACAAAACAAAGGTACAAGGTTTTATCTTTGTACTAACCTACATCTTCCTAGTCAACTGAAAATCAATTTCCTTCTTGAATGCTCTTCCAACAAAATGACAGGGATGGGGGGGTTGAGGGGGCGAAAACTGATTGCCAGGATGTGAGATCTTACCTAGGACCATTTTAAAAGTTCTCTAAGGGCTCCCCATTTGCTGAAACAATCCCTCATGGAGATCGTTAAGCTCAGTTACAGTCTATGGTTTCTTGGCTACTGAAGGGTTGCAGAGTCACCACCACTGAGCCAAGCAGGCTTACAAACAAGCTCCAACTGGGCCACAGTTGACAAAAAGCAAACTACCAATACCGAACTAAGCATCACCCAGGAAGAATTTGGGAACTTTTTCACAAAATAGGATCTCCTTTGCAGCAAGTCACTGGCAGAGAAGGAAAGGGCAACACAGTGGGAAGACAATGGGGGCTGACTCACACCATTCCCACCCCTCCCCTTTCTTACTTGCCTTTATGCTGCCTCAGTCTTGCTCTCCCTCATTGTCCTAAATCTGGCTTTGGATTCTGATTGACCCTGACCCTGATGCACTGAGCAGAAGTGGCTGATAAGAGAGGCAGACATATACAAGTTTGCAGCTGGAATTGCAGGGAAGGCACCAACAACCTGGCCCACAGGACTACTTGCTCTCTGGTTGGTGGTTTGATTGGCCAGGGTACAAAACACAAGCAGTGACTTCTTTTCCAAGCCTGGCTCAGGATGGCAAAGTGAGCACAATATCTCTATCCATACAGCCCTGAGCCTTTAGTATAGCTGAAGTGTTTCAAATAATTCAAAGCACTATCACCTTAAAATTAATATTAACACTCTCGTCAATATCCAGCTTACGTTTTCTGATATATCTGACATTATTTTAATTAGTACTTACTGAGAACTTAATACCAACCCCTCCCATCCCCCACCATTTTTTTCTTTGACATCCCCGAGTTCTACATTTCTTCTATCACTTCTTCCTCTGCTCACAAGTGGTGTGACAACAAAGTGTGCCACTAGACTACACACATCTTGTTTATAAATGAATTTTTCTGTAAAACAGTGCATTGCAAACTACCTGGGAAGCAAAAATGAAAATATAAGAAATGGCTAGAGAATAATTAAATAAGTGCTGAGACTATTGTCAGGCCGGCAGTAAGTACTCTGGGAGGTCAGACACAGGAAAGAGGCCAGTTTGAGATGGGGAATAGGAGGTAGGTCTTAATCGTGAAAATGGACGTCTTTGGCTACCCACAGAGAGACAGGAAAGATATTCCCAGCACTAACAAAGCCACTGAGGAGGAAATGTGCCCCCATTAACAATCATTCTAGCATATCTAGCCTCACAGACTCAAATGATGCCAAGAAGGCAGGAGCCACAGCCACTTAGGCAAAATGCACTGGCTAGGTTACTGGCTCAGATCTAGTTTATCGCTAGAGGCTTTAAGAAACTGCATTATAGAGGTGGGACTGTGGGACTTCAAAGAGAAACCTAAGCCCTTGATGAAACAGCACTAAATAAGTAGCAATAAAAAAGAAAACCTAACAGCATTAGGGCCTAGATCTGTATAAAAACAAAACTAAAGAAAACTAGCCTTTCCTGAAAGAAAACTGACATCTAAGTGCAAATGACCTGAGAGGTACCTTTCATTTGCTTTCTGGCCATTTGTACATGACCTTATGCACATGGTAAAGAAAGCAAATTTACCACATCATCCTCACCCCATGGGGTACCATCTGCTCCTTTCAACATAAATGTTTTTCCCTGTCCTCATCAACACCAATATTTTACATATTTAACTAGCGGCAGACACTTATTATTAAAACTTTTTATTAAAAAAAAAACAGGGGTTGGACAATCATGTAATCAAGAACCCCGCTTCATAGGGGAGTTAAAACAATGGAAAGAGTGTATCTTCTACTGAGATTTGCCAAGATATTTTGGACATACTGGGGAATAACATTCATAAAATTGTGCTGTCTCTGCCATAAATCACCCCACTAGAACTCTTTCTGAATTTTTCTATCTCTATCTATATGGAGATAAAAGACCCACTGGCTATTCCCCACTGAAATAAGCTACAGGTTCCAATGGCGTTATCTGCAGGCAAATGATCAAGCTATTAACACTTGCCAGACCAGTGGACTGTAAAGTTAACTGCCCGTTGAGGTGAAAGGAGCTTTGAAGTACATAGCTTTCTTTCAAGTTAACCAGATCCCTGTTTAAGAATGCTCATCCAAGGGAGATCACACCTTTCAGGTTATCAGATGGAAAATCTCTTGTCAGCATCAACCAGCCTAGGACATCTTAAAAAGAAAATGCATATCAAATCCATTCTCAAAGATTCTCTGTCCTCTGGTTCTGTAGAAATGTCAATCTAATGCTGTACGAAATTTTTCATTTAGCAGAGATTTGGGGTAAAAATCAAGGGAATTGACCAGTTGTGAAGAATAGTTTGCTGCTCCCTGAGACAGAAACAAGGTGATACAAGAAAAGATGAAGTATAATATTTTAAATAAGAGGAAAAAACATGGGAGAGGGGAGGCAGAAAAGGACAAAAAAATAGGTAAGGAACAGAAATGTTATTAAATTCATCTTAATATTATTGTCCATTATCCTTAACATGCAATATACATGAAAACAGGAGAAAGTTTATTTCACAACTATAAGTCACAAAGAGCAGGGTCGCCCAATGTGAACATGTATAAGAACTCCACTTTCTTCAAACCTAGGCTGTCTTCAAACATTCTGAACATTCTCAATGAAACTGGATCTGTTATTTGCCCCTGGTAAATGATGATCCCCCAGCCCCCTACAACATCACAGACAAAACTTAGAACCATTCAGTTTTCTGAGATCTGCAAGTGTCCTTTTTTTAAAGTGAGAAAGGAGAAAAAAACGGAGATGCAAGTGACTCAGGAACCCTGAATCTCTGCCATTATTAGAGAAAGAGCGGGGGACAGGCTGCGTTAATATGTAGCCCACAATGAAGTCTGCATCAAACGTACCTGTGAACATGTCTTCTTTGTAGAAGATAAACTGCGTGTTAAACAATGGAATTAGGAAAGCTACTAGTAATTTTGATAGAAGAAAATTGGACTGAATTGAATGTCTAGAGTTGTGGGTTAGTGCAAATTACTTGTAACGGGTGCATTTTTACAATATACAGAGGTCTGACAGTTTGAACGTTGATACATCTAATATCTATTAGAATAGATTTTGATTTAACAAGATAATACCCGATATTCAGGTGCTTCCAGTATATATCAAGCCATCACTCTTACCACTTGCAATCGATCTCTCATTCCTCCCTCCTTTCCTCCAGGAGCCAGTTGCTCAACTTACTTTTTCATCTCCATTTGCAAAAGTACCTGGGTCTCAAGAATCTGAAATACCGAACTTTTTTCTTTTTAAGGGTTGTATCATCTTTTATTTGTGAAGTTCATTAACATACCCTTGATCTGGCCGGCCGAGTGGCGCATTGGTTAAGCGCTGGTTTTGGGATGCCAGCGGCCCCGGTTCGGATCCCACATATGAGGGCCAGTGACACTGTCCTCTACAGCTAACAACAGCTCCACCTGGAGCTGGGCTGTGCGAGCCCCGTTGATGGTGTGGGCTGCAGCCCCTGCTGCAGTGGGCTGCCATAGGCTGCAGCGAGTGGCCCGCAGCCAGCGTGAGCGGCTGGCAGTCAAGCGTGAGCTGCCAATAGCCGCGGTGAGCGACATCCAGAGGCCAGCGACCGATCTGCCTCATCCGGGAAGAGCGCAATGACGATACCAACAGTGAAGCAACATCCTCCGCAACTAAACTGAAGAACAAAAAGACAGCAACTTGTCTGTTCCCCTTCCCCGATTCCCCAACGCTGTTCCCCTCCGCCAATTCCCCAATAAAATCTTTAAAAAAAAAAAAAACATACCCTTGATCTAAATGTTCAGGAGGTATATTTACATATATGTATTTTAAATTAATTAAAATTAATTTTAATCAATTTTGCTCTAAAGATGTTCAGATTTGTTTTTTTGTTTGTTTTTGTTTTTTTCTGCTGATACACAAGGGTGTTGAAGACCTGGTCTCTACAGGTCTATTCCTAGAATAATGGGGCACATTATAAATGGTCTCCAATATAAAAATGGTTTTTAAAGAAAAATTTAGGAAATATGAAAAAGAAGACCAAATGCAAAAATAATTGACCATCTCACACTGAAAAACAACCACTTTTGATATTTTAATATAAGACTTTCCAGGATTTTTTTTCATATACATTTGAGCTTACTTATTTTTATACGGTTGTATCATACTATATACACAGCTTTATATCCTGCAGAAACTACAAACTATAATGGCTTTATAACATTCTATCAAACTGACATATAGTTTATATAACCATTTACTCACCTATTATTAAATATTTTGTTGTTTCCAATTTTTTGTTATCAGGAAACACCTCTGTTCCTAACTTTTTTTTCTTGTATTCAGGATGGCTTTTTAGAAGAAAGTCTCAAAAGTAGAATTATTGAATCAAACCATGAATATTTTCAGGCCCTTGATAATACATATTGTCAGATCGCTGTTCCAAAAGGCTTGAAGCAGAAATGTATGTATGTGTCCATTTGACTAAATCCTCACTGGTAAGGGATATTATTTTTTTATGTACTCTTCCTAATCCACAAGTAAAAAAATGTTATCTCATTGTTTTCAATTGCATCTCCTTAATATTAGTGCCTGAACTTTTACTCATTTTTTTAAAATGCTCTTTTTGGGGAGAATGCTTTTTAAGGTTTCTGTTACAGCAGACGTGCAAATCTAGTGTCAGTTCCCAGCAGAAGCCAAAAGAAAGGGAAGAAAAAAGAACCATTTTAAAACTTTTAGGAACTGTTAAGTTCCTTTTGTGTTCCATTATTTAATGACTATAGATGCCAGGCACGATAGTTCTTTATCAGTTTTCCCCAGCTGTGCAAAAGGCCCTTACACTTGGAAAAGTCACTCACTCCTTCCCAGAGCATTGCTGAGGACACACCTTTTATCAAGTACAATGCTGGACCCCACGGATGTCACAGTCCACACAGAACCCCTCTCCTGCTCTAACAAAGTCCTAATGTAGCAGGGAAGGCATGAGGATTGTCCAGAGGAGTGTGGAAGTACATAGCAAGGGAACCTAACCAAAACTTAAAGGGTTTAAGCTGATGCCTAAAGCAAAAACTAAATCTCCCCGGTTCTTTCTTTCAACCATTTCGCATGTGATATGATTTTTCAGACCCATCCTGGTCACTATCTTCTGGATATACTCAACTTTGTCAATGTTAGAAAATGTGGTGACTGTACTCGAACATAATACTCCAGATGTGGTCTGATCAGCACACATGCTTCTAATACAGCCTAAAATTGTTTTGCTTTTAAAAAAAATAAGCTACACCACATTGTTGGCTCATATTAAACTTGTGATCAACTAAATCCCCAAGAACTTTTTACATAAACTGCTGCCAAGTCACATCTCTCATATCCTGTACATATGCAATTTTTTAAAACTAAATTCAAGATTTTACATCTATCACTGTTAAATTTCATCTTGTAGGTTTTGACCTAGAGTTCCTACAAGTTGAGGTCATTTTAAATCTGGATTCTGTCAGCCTATAAATTAAACTACGCCACCCAGTTTTGTGTTATCTGCAAAGTGAAAAGCCTGTTTTTGTGATCAACTATGATCAAGAAACTGCTCCTCTAGGGCAGGGGCCATGATCTGGACAGGGACTTTGTATTCTTCACAGTGCTAAGGAGGGTGCCTTTTACATTGGAGGTGCTCAGTATTTGTTAAATAAATGCCCAGGCAGAGCCAAAAACCGTCCTGTGGCCCTTCACTAAAAATATCTTACAGGTTGACAATGAATCAGTTATCTAACCAGCTGTGAGTCTGCCTAATTACTAGGTATACAGTCAAATTTCACACTCTTACACACAAGGATATTACAGAAGACTCCCAAATGTTTTCCTGAAAACAAGATATCCTAGGGCTGGCCGAGTGGCGCGGCCCCGGTTCAGGTCCCACATATGAGGGCCAGTGACACTGCCCTCAAAAAAAAAAAAAAAGATATCCTATATTTGTATTTGACATTCTGGCACAGTTTTTCTGATGTGGACATCATGGTTCAGCCATGACAGAAACAGACTACTAGAGACTATTTATCATTTACCTCCCTCATACTTTTCCCCCCAATCCTTACCCAGATCAGATTATGGGGGGCTTTTACCTTCTGCTTTCTTCAATATGAATATTTTTGAATATGTAGTCCTTTTGGCCTTTAGATTCTTTACATTTCAGAGGCAGACTTTAAAAACAATTGTACATCAAAAACTGCATCAGGAAAATGAAAAGAGATACATCTTTGGGGAAAAAAAAAGATACATTTTTAAGTTGTTAGATTTTGAAAGGATAGATCTTGAAAGGGCCTACTAGTCCTATTATCTCAAAAGATGATATCAAGCTTTACAATTTTTAAAATAACAGAAGCATACTACTTTTCCATAGTATTTTCCATGGAATATTAATGAGAGAACTGACAGACACTGACTCAAGGATTCCCAGTGAAGCTTGGGTCTGAGACTATGGAACTATATTGTGACCCAAATATCCTTCCTTACTCCATTCCTGCCCCTTGAAAGTTTGGAATCAGAGATTTTTAGAAATAGACTATTCAAGAAATAAAAGAATTCTCTGAGAATGAGCAGATAATGTGCCCCAAATGATTAATGGCCTTTCAAAGATGAGCAAGTGTGGGAAACACATGACTCCTGGCGATGTGTGCTTTGCCTGCCAGATGGTGCCTGACCCCCCCATCCATCCCTCATCCTTTCTCTGAGCTTTACCCCATCCATGACGCCCATTCCATCCTTGACCCCACTCCCACCTCATCCCTGATCTCCACCCTCAAGGCTGAGGGATGAGGTGAAGCAGAGGGATGGGGCGAGCCTGTCTGTTTTGCACATTACTTGGTAATTTTAAAAAAAGATAGCCGAACATTTTAATAGCTTTTTTTTTTGCAAGCTGTTGAAGAAGTCCTCCCATGTTAACACATTTTTTTGTGGGAAACGAGTAAACTCGTCATATAGCTTTTTATGCCCGCTTACAAAGTGTTAAAATGGTCCCATCCAAACGTTCCCAGCATCGAAATAGCTGATCAAAGCAAGCATGTCAAAATATCATACAACCACCTACATGATAGAATGAAAAAGGTATCTAGGAGTTGGAAGATTTGAGGACTAGTTCCAACTTCTATCAATTGTCTAGCACACCTTGCAAAATTCTATTCCTAACTTGGTTCTGTCTTCCTTGTTACTGGAAGGTTTGGACTAAATGATCATCATAGTTCCTTCTCAAGCTGTGATTCTCAGACTACCTGGTACTGTTATTTAACTATTTCATTTGTTATTACCTTGTCTTTAACCATCTCTGGGTCAAGGATCATGTCTCTTATTTACTTGGGGAAGTTATCACAAAATCTGAGCACATACAACCATTTTTCAATTGAATTGATTTCCCATTTGTGAGCTAAACTGGATGTATTCAGGCTTTTATTCAATAACTTTACTCTGAGGTACATACAACATCATAGGTAACCTTGGCTGCTGGCCAGCCAGCATCAGGCCAAACTCTTTGCTCATTGCTTATAGGACATAAAAATTACAGGGACAGCCCAAGAAAATACTGAGCCTCCCAAATGAATCTGATGCAGGGTCCTCTATGACCCACGATCGCCAGATGGAATGATGCTTACAAGTACACATCTTTTCAGATTTATGCCTCCCCACTGTTCTTGCCCCAATTGGTGGGTGTTAAATCAAAGGTGAAAACACTCTCTATACTACAGACCAAGAAGAAAAAAAAGTGGTCTGGCTGGTGAGATATTAATATTTTACATTTTAGAATAAAGTTTTTCATAAAACATAAGCATTTCAGTGATTTTTTTTTCAAATTATATTTTACCCCTATCGAACTTTTATTTATGCTAACCACCATAGGGAACATGTCTTAATAAGTCAGAACATTTTAATCTTTATTGTGCTAAAGTGACAAATTAATTCTACAGATTTTAATTGAACCCCAAGTAAATGCTAGGTACTGTGCTAGCTGCAGACAAGTATATATGAATGCAATACATATAGGAAAAATTTACACATTTGTTCAACTAGATAGATTAAAATCCTAGAAAACATGTCAGCTTTTCATTGTCTTTTTATGACAGTGATTAAATATCCAACTCCACAGATTAAAAAGAAAAAGGTATGTTCTAATTTCCTTATGAAGAAGACAATTTACGAAAGGCTAATCTGTGTATGTTTCTCTTTTGACACCATGCTGCCATCCTGGTCAAGTCTGATTAAAGAATGGTATTACTCCGATTCTGGGCTCCCATACCTTACTAATGGAAGAAACTAAAGTACTGAACCAATTAACAAAATTTCTCAATGGGTCTATACGTTCTTGTAGCCTGACTTCACAAGAACAGTATATAACTGAACTTTTGACCTTCTGTACTCCTCCCATTGAAAAGGATGGCAGCTATAGTAGATTTCTGCTTTTAAAAAATGAAATGGGGGGCCGGCCGAATGGCTCAGTTGGTTAAGAGCTCGCTTAAGAGTGCAAGCTGAGCTCTGAGCAACAGCGGTTCGAGGCCAGCCCGAGCTGAGTTGCCGTTGAGCTGCCAACAGGTGGCAGGATGGCTCAGCTAAAAAAAAAAAAATTGAAATGGTCACAGAGCTGCTAGCAAAGTAAACAGCCCAAGTGAAGCATTTGGTTTGGCATGTGGAGAATCCTCAATGAAATGTTCTCGCCTGGTGACCCTGTTACGGACTTTATAAGAAATGCACTTTCTCACTTCTCTGATTCTTAAGTAGTATCAGCTTTAAAAAATTGTACCATTAGGCTAATATGCCACACAGAAGAAATCTGATCCTCGCCAATGGGCAGTTGGGCCTTCCCTAATAATCTGTGTAAGTGGCTTTCAAACTCATTGTCTTAACACATTGGTATGTCCAGATCAGCTGTGAATACGTGTTTTCCATCAGCTGTTACTAATACTGAACTACCAACATTTGTAAGTAATTTTCTTTTTTTAAAAAATAGTAAATTGAAAGTTGCTCCTATAGTACTATAGAAATACCATCACTAAATCACTCACATTCCAATAGGCTTTCTAGTCCAAGAGAGAAGAAAAGGGTGGGATTACCATTGGTGCATTGGGAACTGTGCAGAACCTAAAATGGCTCTGCCTATGGGAGGGACCCGCTTGAAAAGAATGTTATCTTGAGGATTGAGAAGAGCACAGCTAAGGCTAAGAATTATGTTTAACTCTGGGCATACAGTATGTGAAAGCTATCAGACTTAGCTCTCATAATGATTGGGAATTGCTCATCTATAGGATAGCTTGAACCTTAATTTTTCAAGATAAGAGGTGGTAATGAGTTGGGCTTGGGAGGTTTTGATGGGGCTGGTTTTATTGGGGAGGGAGGGCATTATTCCAAAGCAATTACCTGACTGATTTTCAACTCTCTCAGCCTACAAGTGATATAACAGAAAGTAAAAGAGCGACACTGCCTTAAAGTAAGAAGGAGTTTGGAGTTTTCGAGCCAGAGAAGAAGGAATTCTTATTTGGACCTGCAGATTTTCAGTTGATGGTAAGAGACCTAAATGGAAAAATACAAACATAGGTAACTTATGTGAGCTGGTTTCCGCTTATGTAAAATGGGCTTAAGACTATCTGCCTTGAGAGGCTCAGTGGCTCAGTTGGTAAAGAGCTCGCTCAAGAGTGCGAGCTGAGCTCTGAGCAACAGCAGTTCGATGCCCAGCCCAAGCTGAGTTGCCGCTGAACTGCCAACAACAGGTGGCAGGATGGCTCAGCAAAAAAAATAAAAAATAAAAAAAAAATAAAGACTATCAGCCTTGAAGAGTGTTGTGAGAATTAGAGATGATGTAAATAAAATACGTAACACAATGCCTGACTCTAAAAGACTATTTTAATTATTATTAGTTCATAAGAAATATAGGACTGGGGCATGAGTAAGAAGTCAGAACTGGAGAGTTAACTACATTAAGGTGGCAGTGGAAGCCATGAAAATGAATGTAGAGGAAGAAAACAGCACTAAAGACATCCCTTTGAAGAACAGTAACATTTGGATGGAAGAAGAAGATTACTATCAAAAAGGAGAGAAGGAATGCTCAGAGAAGTAGGAGGGAAAGAGATATATGGAGTATCACAAGCCAAGGGAAGAGAAACATAAAACCGGGAGAAGGAAAAATAAGTCCCAATGAATTCAGCAAAAAGTTAGTTGGTAACTTGCAGGGGAGCAATTTTAGGAAAGAGCCAGTGGCAGAAGCCAGGTTACAAGGTGTTTCAGAATGAGTGGTAAAGAAATGGAGCCAGCAGATGTAAACCACTCACTTGAGAAGAGAAAGTCAATAATATCTCAGTCTGACAGTTGGACTTAGTCCAGACACGCAAGAACAGACTTTAGCCGTAAAGACTTAAATGTGGGATTTTAATATGGAATTTCTGATGGCTGCAGGTATAGAGGGGCCTCGCAAGGGAGAAACACATTCCTCCTAAAACTAAATATGGCTTTCATAAGCTCAACAAAGAGAGGCCAACCTTGGTTGTTTCTTAAATCTCCATGGCTTCAAGATAATGCCACTCAATTCTAGGGACTGAAGAGAGGGGGAAAAAACAGAATGAAAAATTTAAGAATGTACAAAGATTGATGAAGAGTCTTCTCTCTCTGGGGGCCTCCCTGCAGAGCTTTTGTTCTAAAAATTCCCAGACTCTCTTAAGAGTCTTAAAGGAGCGGAACCCAATCATGCCTCCTCAGGTTAAGGGGGGGGGGAGCTTGCCTATTAATTCCAAACGAATCACCTCCTGCTTCCCTTTTATTAAACAAAGTCCCCATTTTCAGTGAGTAAATAAATAACCCCCAAAAGCAGAGTAATTTTCTGAAAAAGTTGGTAGGGTCCACAAAGCTCATTACTGCTTATTTATTTGAAAGTTTTAAAGAAAAGACATTTCAACTGGTCAGGAATGTTTGAGGACTATTAACTTGTGACAGGATTCCCTAGGGTAAACATGTCCTGCCTCAGGCTTCATGAACCTCTAATCCCTATAACAAGCAAGATCCTAAATAAGAAAAATAATAATACTAGCAACCATTGTTGAGCATGTACCATGTGCCCTTTACATGCATTGTCTGATTTCATTTTCACAGTAGCTCTATGAGATTAGATATTATTAACCCAGGGATGCAGAGTCCCTGGGCTAACCCTGGCACCAAAGGAACTCCCATGTTTCACCAGCATAAAACTTATACCTATACCCTGGCCATCAACTTGTATTTTCTTGTCCTGGTACTGCTTTGATTGCTGGTTAAGAAAAAATACAAAAAAATAAACTTCCCTATATCTTGTCCCCCCACAGGCTTTGGAAATTAATACACCCAAATTCAAATCCTGGCTCTGCCCCATCCAATCTGTGTGGTCTTGGGTAAATGACTTCTTCAAATGGAAAATATTGGTACCTTTCAGTGTTGGTGTGAAGACTGAGATACCAGTACAATGCCTAACACATAGTAAATAATCAAAACCGTTACTTTTTTAAAATTTGGGCATGAAGTCATAGTTTGATCTTTTTCCTCACTCAAGTAAGATTATTTCATATATATATGCACAGCGTACCCAAAAAAATGTATACACATTTTAAGAAAGGAAAAAACTGTATTGAAATTACACTGATAGTAACCACTTTGAGCACCTCTTTTAATTGCAGAAGTCAAATGTGTCTTATTCATATTTTGTTATCAGTATATTTAAGTACTACAATTTTAATACAGTTTTTCCTTTCTTAAAATGTGCATCCATTTTTTGCCTTCTGTATATTTTTTTTATATAATATATATATATAAATTTTGTTAGAAATTTCAGCATAAATGTATATGTGGTTTTTACCAACGTGGGGAAATATATAATATACACACATATATAGTTTCATATCCCACTCTATAAAATTTTAACATTATATCATGATCATTTTTTCATATAATGAAATATTCTTTGAAAACATCATTATTAATGAGTTCAAATTATTCCATTGTGCAGATGCACCAAATTGATTTAACAGACACAATACTAATTAAACACAAATAATTGCCTTTTAACCAAAGTCTTTAGTAGCTCAACCCAGAGGACTCTTCCAATGAGAATTCCAGGAAAAAGAAAATTTCTTTTCCCCTTAAATTATACCATGTGTTTGGCCACCATGCTTCTAGAACCTTCTGTCAGAAGTTGCTCTCTTTAGTGTTACCTGTAGATGTCTAAGCAGAAGCTGTGGAAGTTAGACTTTGGGGCCATGTCCTAGGAAACCACCAACTTGAAAAGAAGTATGTAACATTGTGTACATTCAACCAGAGCTACCTAATAATAATGAAATGCATATTCTGAATATTTTAACAAGCCACATTTAGTGACATCAGTAGAGCATTCTTGAACCAGAGGACTGGTTCTCATTAAGATATCCAAAATGGGAGCTGGCTGAGTGGCTCAGTTGGTTAAGAGGGCCAACTCTGAACAACAGGGTCACTGGTTCAATTCCCACATGGGCCAGTGAGCTGCACCCGAGCTGAGCTGCCGCTGAGCTGCCAAGCAGGATGGCTCAGCTAGTGAGGGCCAGTGCCCCTAATAACAAGGTTGCCAGTTTGCCTCCTGCATGGGATGGTGGGCTATGCCCACCCGCAACTAAGATTGAACACGGCACCTTGAGCTGAGCCTCAGCGAGCTACCGATGGGCGACCAGATGGTGACTGGACTTGGAGCTGAGCTAGCTGCGCCCTCCACAACTAAGATTGAAGGACAACAACTTGGCTGTTCCCCTTCCCCAATTCCCCAAAACTGTTCCCCTTCCCCAATTTCCCAATAAAATCTTTTAAAAAATATCCAAGATGGCTTGGTTAAATATATTATGTTGTGTATATATATATATGAAAGAGAGAGAGAGAGACAAGCTGTTAAGAGTGGTTATCTCTGGGTCTTAGTATCATAAGTGAATTATTTTCTTCTCTATCTGTTTTTTTTAATTTTCTAAAATTAATGTTTTATACCAATAAATGTTTCTTAATTTTAAAAAACAGCCAAAATTGTTCATTCACCCACCTTCTCTACCCTTATTATAGTGTGTGCTTATTATGCCTTATGTAGTCTGGTTTATCAAGACTTCAGTGTGTCGACAATAATAAATACCCCTGATGGAGCCAATAGAATACTGGAATTAGAGTCCAAGTTCTGAATTAGAATCTAAAATCTACCACTTCCTACCATTATGCCCTCAGCAAATTACTTAATCTCTCTGCACCACAATCCTCATTTCTAAAGTAGGAAATAATATTACCTACCTCACAAGGTTGCTGTGAGTTTAAATGAAACTGTGCAGGTATAAACTCCCCTTCCCATACCTCGTGCACAGAAAATCAGTTAAACCTAAGTCTGATACTTTCTTAGCAAGGTAGAAAGTACGAAATGACTCTCCTTTGAATTCTTTCAATTCCTACTCTGTGTTTCTCTTTTCATTCAATGTGCTCTCATGTGTTCAGACTGGAGTGTGAGAAAGAATACACAAATAGGAAAGATGTCAATGAGAGAATGGGTGTAGACAAACACCCGAATAGCATCCAGTCCTTGTATAATATGCAAGCTAGAGATGCCTGATCAGGAGCTGAATCGAAATTAATGCAGTTGATTGCCCCTACCTACCCTGTAACCAGGACTTAAACCCAAAAAGGAGAGAACCTCAAGTTGAAATCTCAAATATAAATGGTCCAGTATCAATATGGCCATAGTTTCGGGCCGGCCGAGTGGCGTGGTGTTTAAGCGCTGGCTTGGGATGCCAGCGGCCCCGGTTCGGGTCCCACATATGAGGGCCAGTGACACCGCCCTCAAAAAAAAAAAAAAAAAAAAAATATATATATATATATATATATATATATATATATATATATATATCTCCACAGTTGCCAGAGGCACACATCTAATTTAAGCTTCAGGGAGATGTATTTAACAAGTGTGATGAATAGTCATAAGGGAGAGTTAAAGGAAGAACTTGTTGAGTTCATAACAGAAGAAAGGGCTACACAGTCAATGTTAATTATGATCTTCTTTGCCATATGATCTTATGAGAACAGATCTGTCCTCCACTGTGCTAATGAGCACCTAAACTAAGGATCCATCATGTGCATTTTATTACTGCCATTGGTTTTTCCAAAAGCAGTGTCATATTTGTTCTAGAGAGAAAAAAGGAAGGTATTTCCAAATGAAAGTTAAATAATAATAATAATAATAATAATAATAATGATAATAAAAAGCCTCCAAATCTTCACTTTCCCCACCGCTTCTCTCAAATACAGGTGATATATCATTCTATAACTCAGAATTTCCAAAAACAAAACTAAAAAGTGGGGACGGTATTAAATATGAATGGCCATCTGCTCCATCTCTTTGAGGAGAGCTGGAGTTCCAAACTCCAAATACAGGACACCAAAACCGCCCGCCCTCTGACATACTTAAGCAAAGGGTTCTTTCAGCCCACACGGTCAAAACTAAAAAGGGAGGTGAAAATGTGAGCTCTTCAGTCAAAATTCTCACTTTTTAATGTCTGCAATATTATTTAACCTTTAGAAATGCATCAGGGCTAGAAAATGCTTACTTGGTATGTTTTTTTTAATGAGGGAAACATCTACTTTTTTTTTAGATTTTTGGGGGGAATTGGGGAGGGGAACAGCATTGGGGAATTGGGTAAGGGGAACAGACAAGTTGCTGTCTTTTTGTTCTTCAGTCTAGTTGTGGAGGACGTTGCTTCACTGGCCCATGTTGGTATCGTCATTGCGCACTTCCCAGATGAGGCAGATGGGTCGCTGGCCTCTGGATGGTCACTCACCGAGGCTATTGGCAGCTCACGCTCGCTGCCAGCCACTCACACAGGCTGCTGGCCACTCACTGTGGCCTATGGCAGCCCACTGCAGCAGGGGCTACAGCCAACACCATCACTGGGGCTTGCACAGCCCAGCTGCAGGTGGAGCTGTTAGCTGTAGAGGGCAGTGTCACTGGCCCTCATATGTGGGATCCGAACCGGGGCCGCTGGCATCCCAAAACCAGCTCTTAACCAATGTGCCACTCGGCCGGCCCTCTTTTTTTTTAAATCACATAAATCAAAAACTACTAGAAGTCTCAAAACATCAGATAACATGAATGGTTTTATTCTTTTATGACTGTACCTGAACAGGAGAGGAATGAATGAAAGGGCTTTAGAAATCTCTCATTTTTCCAGCAGCTTTCTTGCAGAATAATATACTTTCATAATTAAATGTAAGATTATAAATTGCCAAATTGATTTTGCATCAGTGGTAAAAAGTCATAAGTGACTAAATGTCCTAAGGTGACCTAGTATGTTATAGAAAATGTGAAACCATAGTATACTGACAGCTTAATTGGTTTAGCAAGAGTTCATATCACTTGGTTGAAATGCATCATTGGCGTTTTTATCATTACATCTTATTGCAGCTTTAAAAATAAAGTAGATGACAATCTTGTGAAATGCTTTCTTTACTGAATCAGGTTCCTGTCCTTGACTTTATTGCTATGCCTCACTTTCCAAAGCAATGTTTACAAACTGCCTCTGCCTTTTAATATATTTTGAATAGTGAAATCTATCTCCCAACTTGATCCTTTCGAGCCAGGAGATGGGAGAACACTAGTGTACAGTCTGTGTGAGGAACACCAAAACAGATGGTATCAAGGAGTTAAATACCAGAGTGGATGGCACCTTGACATTTACTGCTGTCTAGTGCAAACCAGAATATATAATTTGACTCTTTTACAGCATTAGGAGGGCAATTTAAATGCGTTAGGACTTGAACTATCAAAAGATGCTGTCTCCTGTCTCCAGATGTAATTACAAGACAAGACTATTAAAGCAGTCTTATAAATACGAAAGGAGCTGAGACTGTGAAGGGCGACAGAAGCAGAAAGAACTACCTCCCTAGCGGTGGCAGCTAGTTTTGACAGAGCAGTCCCTGCGGCAGAACAGGAGGCCGGATTGCTGGCCAGGAAGCTCTCCTCCAGAACCACTGGTGTCGAGAGGTTCTTGAGTTCAACTGTAACCCAACACAGTGAGCTAGGAGTAGAAATGATATTGCCACCACCAAGAACAGTCTAAGCCATTTTCCCTCCATTGCACTATTTCAGGTTCAATGGGCAGATTTCAGTAATTAGATGAGAAGCTAGATACTACATGTGAGGAGCTCACAGTGCTGGGCAATGGTTCATTTTAGGAAACGCAGGCCATGCCAAGTTTGTGTTCTCCAAAATCCGGTAGGAGGGTGACTCCCTAAATGGCAACTTTCACTTGTTTTCCCAACCGCCCTCTTTTTCAGTGTGAGTGCAAGTGCTTTTGTGCGCATGTAAATATCAAAAGGAATCAAAATGTTCATCTGCAAATTTCATAATATTCTCGGCAATAAATTTAAAGACAAAGAATCTCCAGTTACTTACCAAAACGATCTTTTCTTTACAAAGATAATTTCTTTAAAAGATTGTATATATAGCTATCATGTTAAGGAATTATACACAAAAAAAATGGTAAACAGATGAGGAAAGAGGAGGCTAAGTTTGGCCATTATTAAAACCGCAGGTTGAACTAGAGTCTCAGCAGGAACGAAGTTAGAGCAAGTACATGGGGAAGAATGCTGGCTCTTAATAGTGGGATTCAATATTGATTAGAATGCAGTGGGATGGGTATTTGCACACTGCTCCTGGCTGTATAAATTGGTGTAAGCCTTCTGGAGGGTAATGTGGCATTAAGTATCAAGACCTTTTTAAAAGTTTATATTCTTTGATGCAGTAATTTTACTTATAGGTCTCTATGCTCAAGGAAACATCAAAAGTGGGCACAATCATATATTTATACAAGTATTCATTGCAGCATTATTTATACTAACATAAAATTGGAAACAACCTAAATGTATAGCAGTAAATGGTTGGTTAGATACATTATGCATATGAACAATCACACTTAGGTGAACTTCTAATGGCATGTGAAAATGTATGTATATATTGTTAAGAAAAAGAAGAGTTCAAAACTGTGCATGTAGTCAGAAGTATCCTAACCGCCCCACCATAATCCTATGTATTTTTTAAAATGTCTTCAAACACAGTGCAGTGAAATGAAAAACAAAGCAGAGCTAATCACTGTTAAAAGTAAGAGAATTTGGCAATGTAATTTAAAAAAAATTGTTTTGAAATAATTTTAGATTTACAGAAGAGTTAAAAGCTAGTTTCACCCAGTTTTCCATAATATTAACATCTTACATAACTACAGACCATTTGTCAAAATTTAAACATTAATATTGGTACAATATTAAGAGCTACAGCCTTTATTTGAATTTCCCCAGGTTTTCTACTAATGTTCTTTATCTGTTTCAGGCCGTAATTCAGAATACCACATTGCATTTACCTGGCCACTTAATTTTAACAAGATAATTCAAACTTTTGCTTTGCTGGAGACTCATAAAATACCTATTCATTTAATCATGTTTTCTTTTAGCTTAAGTTATTTCTATTAGAAGAGCCATGAAAGCATAAAGAAGATAGTTCAGAAGAAGCCAAAATGTTCAGTTTTCCCAATTTTCACATGAATTTATTTATCTCAGAATTCTTCCCAGAGACCTTTATATTCTCCCTCTCCATACGCTGGATTCACATTCTCCTAACAATCGGGCCCCTAGTGGCTGGGCACCAAGGCAGCACCAAATAGCTGCTCCACTCATCTCGGACAAGAGACAAGAACAAGTACTAAACTGAATGGAACAGAACTTTGGGATGGGGAGCTACTATCAGTAACCCCAATCTTGCTAGAAACAATCTCTGGATTGAAACGATTTGCTCCACAAATATTTCTTTAGCATCATGCCTATAGCACTGCTTATTTCAGAGTGATGCAGAGAAGTTAAATAACTTGACAAAAAGTCACTTAGCTAATAAGTGGCAGAGCAGTGATTCAAACCCCAGTTCAGGTGTGACTCTAAAGTCCATGGTCTTAAAGCTTCTATTATGTGCCTTTCTTGAGAAATACACAATAAATGACGGAGGTGAATCATTCCAGTTCTAGCTCTTGAATCCTGACTATTCCAACGCTGAATTGAACTCTGACCCAGCACTGGTTCTGACTTGATCTTTATGGCCATGTGCCTTCCTTCCATTTTACTAAATATTGGCCTTACCTACCCTGATGAGTTGTCCTCTATACCAACCCAGTTGGCCCCTCTGTAATTTATCTTAGTCATGTTCTCTTAAAACTTCCTAGATGTGCCCGTCTCCCCGGGTTTGGGATCATATTGCCTCTCGTCCAACAATGAGGGGTCTCTGGCATCCTTTGCTCTGTCGGCCAGTCTGGTTGCCATCTGGCCATTAAGCAGTTCTAGACTTGCTCCTGGCCCTCTGCTGCCCTCTAGCAGTCACCGGCAACTCCGCCCTATCTAGAACACAGGGACTAGCTTCACCTCTAGGCCCTGTACACTACTGTTGACTTGGTAAACTTAAAGCCAGGAAAAGGGAGGTCTGGCTGAAAACAGCCTTGATCCCCAGGGACAATGGCACTTAGAAGCAAGTATCTTAAGGAAAGTGACTTTCTCGTCTTCCTTTTTAAAACAAAGTTAGAGGGAAAGGAGGAAGAAGGCTTAGTCCTGCTCCTTTCTTCACACTGTGACTCTCTCAAGGGATGCTCTTCCCAAAATGGCACTGTGGAAGACCTAGGGGATTCTCAGACTAGTGTATCCCAGCTTACAAAGGAGCTTCCCAGCTCTGAGTATGGAGGAGGCAGCAAGTCCTTGGGCCTTAGGGAAATGGATATGTATCAGTGACTTGGCTCAGGGGCTACTTTCTAAACTCCTCTAGTTACTACAGGAGTGACCTCAGGAACTACCAGCTGTGCACAGGTGGCAGAAGCCTTTGATGACTGGTTTCCTCTTCCCCAGAGTCATTTAGCAGCAGGAGGGGGTGTGGGGTGGAGGGAGCAGCTGTTTATTCTCATGACACTTCTCACTGCTGAAGACAGCTCTTTGATTGATACCCCCTCAGAAGATCTAGCTTGTTCTCTGGAGACAGAAACAGTTTGGGGATAGATGGGTTGTGCAATTTCCTCTGGGTCAAACACTGGATCCCCAGGAGAAAAAAAAACTTTCTATGGTGCTGTCTGTTCTTGGAATTGAAAGGAGGTGACTACAAAGGCTCCACCATCCACACCCCTTCCCACCTTTTCCTCTGACCCTCTTAGAATGTGTTCACATAAACTCACATGGGTTCATTCACTTGGTCCTCACTCCAACTCTGTGAGACAGATTCTTCTCTCATCTACTTTTAAGATGGGGAAGCTGGAGCTTTAAGAGCTTAAGTCTCTTGCCCAAGGTCACAGAGAGGCAGAACCAGGATTTGAACTCAAAGAGTCTTAGAACTAAGAGTGCCATTAGGATTAAAAACAGACTTAAAAAAAGAAGCCTTACACTCGCAGCCCAAGTACTCCTTGCCAACACACACACACAGACACACACCATGCCAGCAATGATTTATCTTTTCCAGCAAAGAGCAATTTAATTTCCTTTTAGGAAACAAAATCTGACCCATTTAGTTAGGGAGAGGAGACAGGCTGAGAATAGACAAGAAAGTGAAAGTAAAAATCAAACTTGCTGAAAATAGGAAATACAGAAAGCAGGCTGGAAACTCTCATCAGAGAGATGGGACACAGTAGATCTCAGACACTACTCTCCCATTTGTGAGATGATCTAAAACAAGAATTTAAGACAACATCATCTTAATGATATCCTATATAGAACGCCATCACAAAATAGAGGGTAGGGCTTGTCTGATATCAGGGAGGACAGAAGAAAGGAATTATATTGCCTTTCCCCTCTAGCCTTCCCTGAATTCCAGCATTAGTCAACACTGGGAATTTAAGACACAAAAAGGAAAAACTGGAAGAATCCCTAAGAGGAGAGCTGTACATCCCAGCCAGCAGAGCAAAGTACTGGGGGACCACCCTGAACAGCATGGAACAATGAGAACACAACAGCTGGCTGGGCAGCCCTAGACCCACAGTGGCCAAAGCCCACTGTTTATTTGCATTGCAAAAGCATATCACTCTCAAGCTAGATCTTCCAAAGATGATAACATCAGCTTCTATTTAATTATGAAAAAGGAACAATCAAAATAAGCAGATGATTCTAGGCCTTCCTTTGACTGGTAGAATTTCAGTTCTGACTGACACTGACAAATGCCAGGTTTGGGGGGAAATGGCAGGGTCCTGAGATGCTCTTCGTGGTCAGTCTCTGTCCTATAAATCACCAGGAACACTATTTTTAAAAGAGAGAAATAACCTTGCAGTTCTGATGATTCCAAATTTGGGGATCACTGTCAGATACCCATGGTTTCTACATGACACTTACATATGAAAACATTTTTAATGAAAAATGTATTCTAAAATTTTCAGCAGAACACTGGCTGAAAAATGTAACACTATGTGTGCTGGGACAGGGCTGCAATTGAAATTCTAGTCATTTTTAGAAAATGCTCAACATTTTTGAAGCTATTTCCTAGCAATGAGTTTATAGCATAATATATGGAACCCAACTGGCCATGTTAAATGACTTTAGAAGGCAATTGTACATCAAACTCCTCCATAATAGATTTTTAAAAATTGTTAAAGAAACTCAAGTGTCCTCTGTAATTATTTTAAAGTGAAAATGATTCACTCCTAACTATAAGCTAGTACAGCCCCTGCTCCCACTACAGAAGCCATGACCATGAATAACTCCAACTCACACCCAATTCTGGAAGTGCTAATTACCTCCAGGGATGCTACACAAGCAGCTGAAAAGCCGGATGACCACAAGTAATTAGCCAATCAATTTGGCTTGAAATCAGCCCCAAAATAACTGGCAG
Organism: Aselliscus stoliczkanus; assembly: GCA_033961575.1. Taxonomy (NCBI): domain Eukaryota; kingdom Metazoa; phylum Chordata; class Mammalia; order Chiroptera; family Hipposideridae; genus Aselliscus; species Aselliscus stoliczkanus. The sequence goes on from CM066737.1 coordinate 18,503,130, forward strand.
AAAGCCATATATGCAGACTAAATGGCAGTCACCTATTTGAGAGGAAACAAAAAGTTTTAGCCTCCCATACTATATTAATAATCTGCCACAGTGCCCAAAATTACCACCATTCTAATCACATGTTGGGATTTAAGTCTTACTCAAAAAGCAAGATTACTCATTGTCAAAAACATGTTAGCCCATTAGCAACCATAACCACAATAAGTAGCTCTCGCCTAGGAAAACTGAGGGCAGTGTCCTGAGGGAACGCAAAGGAAGAGAGTCAGGCCAACATGAGGAAAGGTGACAAAGAGAGGAGTATTTGTGGCAACAGGCGTGTGGGGAAGTTGGTGAGGGTAAGCAGAAACAAAGCCCTTCTGGTTCCTATATTCCTTAAAGGGAAAAAAAAAGGTGGATATAATAAATAATAATCTCAGCAGTCTAACATCAATCCCAAGCCAGATTTCAGAACACATCATCAAGCAGAAGATTTGTGACCATTTCAAAATGAAAGAAACAATCACAAGAAGCTGGCATAGTTTTAGAAAAGCAAATCATGCCAGACAAACCTCTTTTCCTTTTATGATGAAAGTCCTGGACTGAAAAACCACAGGAATATGGCAAACATACTGCTACTGTATTTTTTTTTTTAGAATTTATTGGGGAATTGGGGGAGGGGAACAGTGTTGGGGAATCGGGGAAGGGAAACAGACAAGTTGCCGTCCTTTTGTTCTTCAGTCTAGTTGCGGAGGATGTTGCCTCACTGGCCCATGTTGGTATCATCATTGTGCTCTTCCTGGATGAGGCAGATCAGTCGCTGGCCTCTGGACGGTCGCTCACCGCGGCTATTGGCAGTTCATGCTGGCTGCCAGCCATTCATGCTGGCTGCCGGCCATTCAATGTAGCCCGTGGCAGCCCTCTGCAGCAAGGGCTTCAGCCTACACTGTCGCCAGGGCTCACACAGCCCAGCTCCAGGTGGAGCTGTTGTTAGCTGTAGAGGGCAGTGTCACTGGCCCTCACATGTGGGATCTGAACCGGGGCCGCTGGCATCCCCAAACCAGCTCTTAACCAATGCACCACTCAGCCGGCCCCAAGCTACTGTATTTCAAGAGGGCCTAGGACAAAGTGAATAGTCATGTCCAAGATAGATTGCTATGAATGGTAAAAAAATACCACTAACTATTCAGGAGTTTGCAGGTCCCAGGCAGGCAGCAGCTGGCCTCAGTGTGCTCTAAGACTTTTGCAGAGCAGCTCCAGGCTTAGCACTGGCACCAAACCAGAATGTACATTAACCTAGTGAGCACAACTCTTTGCACACTGGTGACTCCACGAGACCCTACCTCATTCAATTGGCATACTGCATGAGGATGTATCGACAGCTGAGCTGGCACGGGGGCAGCAGGCCTCAGGGAGTCCTGGAGTTTTTGCGGAGTTACTCCTGGCATAGTACTGGTGGCAGTCATTTTCAGTTCACAGCATGGCCTCTCCCATGTGCCTCCAGGTCCACCTCAGGGAATAACAAATCATGGAGTGTTCTCCAGCTCCTACCAGGTAGTCCCCAGCTGGTCACCTGCAATGGCTGGCCTGGGCCTGTGCTGGAGCCCTTTCCAAGAGGCTACAGAATCAACATACCTAAAGGATGGCTTCAGACCACAGCAGAGCACCACCCAATCTGCCACACAAGTGGCACAAGCAAAAGGCGGTCTCGACAGCCACCAGGGCCCACCGGGGCAAAAACCACTATAAACAGTAAGCCCCCCACAGAGCAACCCATAAGCTGTGGATGTGGCCAAACCCCATAGTCAATCAGCTTGACGGTCAATCCCATCCACTGATGTGCCAATAGCAATCAAGGTACAACTGTAACATGACAGCACACACAACCCACAGAAGGGACACTCCTGGAGCCCCCAGCACAGGTAGCTAGGGAGACTGTACCACTGAGCCCCACAGGGCATCGACTACATAAGGCCGCCCAGCCAAAAGTTGGAGATATAGCTCTTTTTTGTGGTGTCTTGGAGGCTGTCAGCTGCTTCAAGATGAAGCTGAACATCTCTTTCCCAGCCACTGGCTGCCAGAAACTCATTGAAGTGGATGATGAACGCAAACTTCGCAAGTTTTATGAGAAGCGTATGGCCACAGAAGTTGCTGCTGATGCTCTGGGTGAAGAATGGAAGGGGTATGTGGTTCGAATCAGTGGTGGGAACGACACACAAGGTTTCCCCAGGAAGCAGGATGCCTTGACCCAGGGCCGTGTTTGCCTGCGCCTGAGTGAGGGGCTTTTCTGTGATAGACCAAGGGGGACTGGAGAAAGAAAGTGCAGATCTCTTTGGGGTTGCATCGTGGATGCCAATCTGAGTGTTCTCAACTTGGTCATTGTAAAAAAAGGGGAGAAAGATATTCCTGGTCTCACTGATACTACTGTGCCTCGTCGCCTGGGGCCCAAAAGCGCTAGCAGAATCCGTAAACTTTTCAATCTCTCCAAAGAAGATGATATCCGCCAGTATGTTGGGAGAAAGCCCCTAAACAAAGAAGGTCAGACACCTAGGACCAAAGCACCCAAGATTCAGTGTCTTGTTACTCCACGAGTCCTGCAACACAAACATCGGCGTATTGCTCTGAAGAAACAGCGTACTAAGAAAAATAAGGAAGAGGCTGCAGAATATGCTAAGCTTTTGGCCAAGAGAATGAAGGAGGCCAAAGAAAAATGCCAGGAACAGATTGCCAAGAGACACAGGCTGTCCTCTCTGAGAGTTTCTATCTCTAAGTCTGAGTCCAGTCAAAAGTGAGATTTTTCTAAGAGTAACAAATAAATTTAAGATCAGACATAAAAAAAAAACTTGGAGATATAGCAGATCTATAAAATATATAGAAATAAACATAGACAGGTAGCTAAAATAGGGAGACAAAGAAACACATTGCAAATGAAAGAACAGGAGAAAACTCCGGAAAAACAACTACACAAAATGGAGGAAAGAACCCTACCGAATACAGAGTTCAAAACAATGGTTATAAGGATGCTCAACAAACGTAGGGGAAGAATAGATGAATACAGTGAGAATGTCAACAAAGAGTTACTAAGAATAAAAAGTACATACAAAACATTAAAAAAAAACAGAAATGAAAAATACAGTAACTGAAATGAAGAACACACTCGAAGGAATCAACAGCAGATTAGATGAAGGAGAGCATCAAATCAGCAATTTAGAAGACAAGCTAGCAGAAAACAATCAGAATAGCAAAACGAAAAACAAATTTTTTTTAAATGAGGATAGTTTAAGGGATCTGTGGGACAACATCAATAACAACAACAAACATATCATAGGAGTACCAGAAGAAGAGAGAAAGCAAGGAATTGAGAACCTATTTGAAGAACTAATGACTGAAAACTTTCCTAACCTGACAAAGGAAATACAAACACAAAGTCCTAAACAAGATGAACCCAAACATGCCCACACCATGACACATTATAATTTAAAAGGCAAAGGTTAAAGACAAAGAGAGAATCCTAAAAGCAGCAAGAGAAAGGCAAATAGTAACTTATAAGGGAGCCCCCATAAGATTGTCGGCTGATTTCTCTACAGAAACTTTGCAGTTAAGAAGGGATTGGCAAAAGGGCCGGCCGAGTGGTGCATTTGTTAAGAGTTGGCTTGGGATGCCAGCTCTGAACAGCAGGGACCAGTTTGTATCCAACATATGGGGGCCAATGACACTGCCCTCTACAGCTATGATGGTGAACAATAGCTCCACCTGGAGCTGGGCTGCCGTGAATCCCTGGGACGACATAGCTGCAGCCCCTGCTGCAGTGGGCTGCCATAAGTTACAGTGAGAGGTCAGCAGCCAGGGTGAGCAGCCGGCAGCCAGAGTGAGCTGCCAAGAGCCACTGTGAGCAGCCATCCAGAGGCTGGTGACCTATCTGCCTCACCGGGAAGAGCGCAATGATCACAATACCAACATGGGCCAGTGAAGCAACGTCCTCAACTACTAGATTGAAGAACAAAAGGACAGCAACTTGTGTGTTCCCCTTCCCCGATTCCCCAATGCTGTTCCCCTCCCCCAATTCCACAATAAAATCTTAAAAAAGGGGGGGGGGATTGGCATGAAATATTCTAAGTGATGAAAAGCAAGTATTCACAACCAAGACTACTCTACTCAGCAAGGCTATTATTTAAAATTGGGGGGAAAAAAGAGTGAAAAAGAGATTCACAGACAAGAAAAAGCAAAGGAGTTCATCAACACCAATCCAGTATTACATGAAATGTTAAAGGGACTTCTATAAGAAAAAGAAGAGGAAAACTAGATAAATATGAACAATAAAATCGCAATAATTATGTAATGATCAACAAGCACTTTAAATGTAAATGGACTAAATGTTCCAAATCAAAAAACCTACAGTAGTTCACTGAGTAAGAAAAAAACACCCTTACATATAATATGCTTGCTATAAGAGACCCACTTTTTTTTTTGAGAGCAGTGTCACAGGCCCTCATATGTGGGACCTGAATCAGGGCCACTGGCTTCCCAAACAAGCGCTTAACCACCGAGCCACTCGGCCCGGCCCATAAGAGACCCACTTTAGATTGAAAGACACACAAAGACGGAAAGTAAAGTGATGGAAAAAGATATTTCATGTGAGTGGCAATGAAAAAAAAAAAGCTGAGGTTGCAATACTTCTACCTCACAAAATAGGCTTTATTTATTTATTTAGCTGAGCCATCCTGCCACCTGCTGGCAGCTTAGTGGCAGCTCAGCTTGGACTGGGCATCGAACTGCTGTTGCTCAGAGCTCAGCTCGCACTCTTGAGCGAATTCTCAACCAACTAAGCCACTCAGCCGGCCCTAACAAAGACTTTATATTCTTTTTTTTTTTTTTTGAGGGCAGTGTCACTGGCCCTCATATGTGGGACCGAACCGGGGCCACTGGCTTCCCAGGCCAGCGCTTAACCACCGCGCCATTCGGCCAGCCCCTAACATAGACTTTAAAACAAAGGCTAGGGCCAGCCAAATGGCTTAGTTGGTCAAGAGAGCAAGCAACATGTAGCCAGTTTGATTCCCACATAAGCCAGTGAGCTGTGCTGAGCTGAGCTGCCACTGAACTGCCAATAGGTGGCAGGATGGCCCAGCTGGTAAGAGCACATGCTCCTAACAACATGGTTGCCAGTTCAACTCCCGAATGGGATGGTGGGCTACATGCACCCGCAACTAAGATTGAACACTGCACCTTGAGCTGAGCAGCTGAGAGCCACAGATGGGCGGCCAGATGGCGACTAGACTTGGAGCTGAGCTAGCTGTGCCATCCACAACTAAGACTGAAGGACAACAACTTGGCTGTTCCCCTTCCCCAATTCCCCAACACTGTTCCCCTTCCCCAGTTCCCCAATAAAATCTTCAAAAAAAACAAAGAAAAAACAAAAACACAAAGGCTATAATTAGAGACAAAAGGGATATTATATAATGATAAAGGGACCAATCCAATAACAAGATATAACCATTGTAAACATTTATGCAGCCAACATAGGAGTACCTAAATATATAAAGCAAATATTGACCAACATAAAGGGAGAGATTGACAGTAACACAATCATAGTAAGGGACTTCAACACCCTTTAACATTGACACCAATGGACAAATCTTCCAGACAGAATATCAACAAGGAAACAGCGGCCTTAAATGACACACTATGCCAGATGGAGTTAATTGATATTTTTAGAGCATTTCACCCCAAAGCACAGATTATACATTCTTTTCAAGTGCACATGGAACATTTTCCAAGATAAACCATGTGTTAGACCAAAAAAACAAGTCTCAAATTAAAGAAGATTGAAATCATGTCAAGCATCTTCTCTGACCACAATGGTATGAAACAAGAAATCAATTACAAGATAAAAACTGAAAAACACAGACATGGAGGCTAAATAACATGCTACTAAACAATGAATAGATTAACAACAAGATCAAGGAAGAAATCAAAGGATACCTTGAGACAGACTAAAATGAAAACACAACAACCCAAAATCTACGGGACAGGGCAAATATAGTCTTAAGAGGGAAATTCACAGCAACACATATCTACCTCAAGAAACAAATGAAATCTCAAATAAACAATGTAACCCTACACCTAAAGGAAATAGAAGAACAACAACAAACAAAGCCCAAAGTGAGTACAAGAAAAGAAATAATAAGGATCACAAAGGAAAGACACGAAATAGACTCTAAAAAAAAAAAAAAAAGCAAAAACAATACAAAAGATCAATGAAACTAAGAACTGGTTCACAGAAAAGATAAATGGCATTGATAAACCTTTAACCAGACTCATCAAGAAAAAAAGAGAGAGGACCCAAATAAATAAAATCAGAAATAAAACAGAAGTGACAGCTGACACCAAAGAAATACAAAGGATTATGAGAAAATATTGTGAACAATTAAATGCCAACAAATTGGACAATGTGGAAGAAATGGATAAATTCCTAGAAACATACAATCTTCCAAGGCTGAATCAAGAAGAAACAGAAAGCCGGAAGTGACTGACTACTACTAATGAAATTGAATTAGTTATCAAAAAATTCCCAAGTAAATTCCTAGACCACAAAACTGCATAGGTAAATTCTACCATTCAAAAAAGAATTAACACTTATCCTTCTAAAACTATTCCCAGGCTGGCCGAGAGGCACATTGGTTGACAGCTGGTTTTGGGATGCCAGCAGCCCCGGTTCGGATCCCACATATGAGGGCCAGTGAAACTGCCCTCTACAGCTAACAACAGCTCCACCTGGAGCTGGGTTGTGCAAGCCCCGGCGATGGTGTGGGCTGCAGCCCCTGCTGCAGTGGGCTACCGTGGGCTATAGTGAGTGGCTGGCAGCCAATAGCCACGGTGAGCGACCATCCAGAGGCCAGCGACCGATCTGCCTCATCAGGGAAGAGGGCAGTGACGATGCCAACATGGGCCAGTGGAGCAACGTCCTCCACAGCTAGACTGAAGAACAAAAAGACAGCAACTTGTCTGTTCCCCTTCCCTGAATCCCCAATGCTGTTCCCCTCCCCCAATTCCCCAATTAAGAACAAAAATATCTTTAAAACTATTCCCAAAAAGTTCAGGAGGAAGAAAAGCTCCCAAGCTCATTTTCTGGGGCCAGCATCACCCTGATTCCAAAACCAGACAAAGACATTACAAAACAAGAAAATTACAGGGCAAAATCCCTAATGAACATAGATGCAAATATCCTCAACAAAATATTAGCAAACTAAACTCAGCAATACATTAAAAAGATCATACACCATAACCAAGTAGGATTAATTCCTAGGATGCAGGATTGGTTCAATATACACAAATCAATTAATATGATACACTACATAAAAAATGAAACAAAAAAAATCATATGATCGTATCAATAAATGCAGAAAAACATTTGACAAAATCCAGCATCTATGATAAAAACTCTCAGCAAAGTGAGAAAAGAAGGACATCTCAACATAATAAAGGCCATATATGATAAACCCACAGCTAACATCATATTCAATGGGGAAAAGCTAAAAGTGTTTTCCTTAAGATCAGGATGTCCACTTTGACCACTTTTATTCAATATAGTATTGGAAATCCTAGCCATAGCAATCATACAAGAAAAAGAAATAAAAGGCATTCCAAATTCAAAAGGAAGAAGTAAAATTATCATTATTTGCACAAGTCATGATACTGTATATAGAGAATCCCAAATATTCCACCAAAAAACTATTAGAACTGATAAATGAATTCATTAAAGTAGCAGAATACAAAATTAATATTCAGAAATAAGTTGCATTTTTATACACCAATAACAAATTATCAGAAAGAGAAATTAAGAAAACAATTCCATTTATAACTACATCTAAAATAATAAAATACCTAGGAATAAATTTAACAAAGTACTTAAAAGACCTGTACTTGGAAAACTATAAGACACTGAAGAAACTGAAGAAGATATAAATAAATGGAAGCATATACCATGCTCATGGATAGGAAGAATTAACATTGTTAAAATGTCCATACTACCCAAAGCAATCTATAGATTTAATGCTCTCCTTATCAAAATACCAATGGCATTTTCCATGGAAGTAGAACAAATAATCTTAAATGGAACAGAATAGAGCCCAGAAATAAACCAATGCCCAGATAGTCATTTAACCTATAACAGAGGAGGCAAGAATATACAGTAGGTTAAAGACAGTATAGTCAATAAATGATGCTGTGAAAACTGGACAGATACATGCAAAAACATGAAACTAGACAATCTTCATACGCCATATACCAGAATAAATTCAAAGTGGATTAAAGACTTAAATGTAAGACCCAAAACAATAAAACTTCTAGAAAAAACCATAGGCAGTAGACTTTCTGATGTTGCTCTTAGTAATGTAATATTCTTTCCAATCTATCTCCTCAGGCAAAGGAAATAAAACAAAATATAAACAAAAGGGACTACACCAAATTAAAAAATTTTTGCACAGCAAAGGAAACCACCAACAGAACAGAAAGCCTACTGAATAGGAGACGATAACTTGCCAAAGATACATCTGACTAGGGGTTAATATTCAAAATTTATAAAAAACGCATATAAGTCAACACCAAAAGAAAAAAAAAATCCAATTAGACAGAAGTCCTGAATAGAGATTTCTCCAAAGAGGGCATACACATGGCCAACAGTCATACGAAAAAATGCTCAATGTCAAAAATCATCAGAGAAATGAAAATGAAAACCACAAAGAGATATCGCCTCACACCTGTCAAAATGACCATCATCAATAAACTAACAGTGTTGGCAAGGATGTGGAGAAAAGGGAACCTTTGTGTACTGTTGGTGGGATTACAAATTGGTGAAGCCACTATGGCAAAGTGTTTTGTTGTTCCTCAAAAAATTAAAAATAGATCTACCTTATGACCCAGCAATTTACATTCTGGGTATTTACCCAAAGAAATCCAAAACACTAATTTGAAAAGGTATATGTACCCCTATGTTCACTGCAGCACTACTTACAATAGGCAAGATATGGAAGCAACCCAATTGCCCATAAATAAACAATTAGATAAAGAAGAAGTAGTACATATACACAATAGAATATTACTCAGCCATTAAAAAAAATGAAATCTTATCATTTGCAACAACATGGATAGACCTAGAGGATATTATGCTAAGTGAAAGAAGTCAGATTGAGAAATACAAAAACCATATGATCTCACTTATATGTGGAATCTAAATAAAATAAACTGAAAAACAAAACAGAAAGGGGAAGGGATTAAGAAATATAAATTGTTAGTTATAAAATAGTCATGGAAATCTGAAATACACCATAGGAAATATAGTCAATAATACTGTCATAAATATATATAGTGCCAGGTGGGTATTAGACTAATTGGGGGGGATCACTGCACAAATTATATAAACGTCTAATCACTGTGCTATAAACCTAAAAGTAATAAAAAATAATATTGAATAGCAACTGTAACTGAAAATAATAAACAATTTTTTAAAACAAGAATAACACTGGCTGGTTCCTTCACTGCTTTAATGGCTGTGCCCAAATATGCTATTTTATAGATTAATGTCAATCAAAAAGGAAGTGTCTTGGGCCGGCCGAGTGGTGCAGTGGTTAAGAGCTGGCTTGGGATGCCAGCGGCCCCAGTTCGGATCCCACATATGAGGGTCAGTGATACTGCCCTCAAAAACAAAAAAAACAGGGCCGGCCGAGTGGCGCATTGGTTAAGTGCTGGTTTTGGGATGCCAGCGGCCCCGGTTCGTATCCCACATGAGGGCCAGTGACACTGCCCTCTACAGCTAACAACAGCTCCACCTGGAGCTGGGCTGTGCGAGCCCCGGTAATGGTGTGGGCTGCAGCCTCTGCTGCAGTGGGCTGCCATAGGCTACAGTGAGTGGCCCGCAGCCAGCGTGAGTGGCTGGCAGCCAGCGTGAGCTGCCAATAGCCGTAGTGAGCGACATCCAGAGGCCAGCGACCGATCTGCCTCATCCGGGAAGAGCGCAATGACGATACCAACAGTGAAGCAACGTCCTCCGCAATTAAACTGAAGAACAAAAAGACAGCAACTTGTCTGTTCCCCTTCCCCGATTCCCCAACGCTGTTCCCCTCCACCAATTCCCCAATAAAATCTTTAAAAAAAAAAAAGGAAGTGTCTTACTGGGAACCTGATATGCTCTGCTCAGCATTTTTATCAATGGCTGGTTGATACCATAAATGGTACTATGATCGAATTTACAATTTACATGAAGCTGTAAGGAACAGTTAACCCATTTTGACATCCTAGTGATTTCAACTGGCTAGAATTTTGTCTCACGTTTTAAGATGGTCATGTTAGTATAAGACCAACACCCCAAACATGGGATGAAGGCTGGTGACAACAGTTTGAGAATTTTGCTTGACTTTAAGTTCAACACTCACTGATTCAACAGTGTCTTAGGTTGGCTGCCTCAATAAAAGGATAATATGTAGACCACAGGAGGTGAATGCTGCCCTGTGCTCCATATTAGGTAATTTTGGACACTGCAACTTAGGAGGATAATCACCACCAAGTGGAAGACTATCCACATACGAGCTATCAGTATGGTGAAAAAGTTACAGGAGATTGAATTTGGTCCGACAAACATACAAAGGTCAGACATTTAAGTACGTGAACACACCCTAGAAAACGTGCTACATACCTCATTGCTGAATATCACTATGGTCACCTTCGAAGTACTCCCCTTGGGAAGCTATGCACCAATTCCAATGTCTAGTCCACCATTCAGAGCAATTATGAACTCTTTCTGGCATGGCCATTAGAGCTGTCGTCCTACTATCCGTGATGTCCTGAAAGTCATCAAAATGTCTTCCTTTGGGCCGGCCGAGTGGTGCATTGGTTAAGAGCTGGCTTGGGACACCAGCGGCCCCGGTTCAGATCCCACATGTGAGGGCCAGTGACACTGCCCTCAGAAAAAAAAAAGTCTTCCTTTGAATATTTCTTTTATCTTCTGGTAAAGAAAGAAGTCATTGGGAGCCAGATCAGGTGAGCAGGGAGGGTGTTCCAATACAGTTAATTGTTTGCTGGCTAAAAACTCCCTCACAGACTGTGCCATGTGAGCTGGTGCATTGTCGTGATGCCAGAGCCATGAATTATTGGCAAAAAGTTCAGGTCGTTTTTGTCTAACTTTTTCACGCTGCCTTTCCAGCACTTTCAAATGGTGAACTTGGTTAACAATTTGTCCAGTTGGTACAAATTCATAACGAATAATCCCTCTGATATCAAAAAAGGTTAGCAACTTTGTTGCAACCAGTTCACAAACTTAATTGTCAGACCTCATAAGAACTAGCATTTAAAGCTGACCAAAAAAAATGGGCTGCCTTTTAAGGGAGTGGATTCTTCATGAGAAGAGGTTTTCACTCCAAGACTAAATGATTACTGTCTCAGAGTATGTTGTATAGAGGAGTTACACAGAGGTAGGAGGGTTACATTTGATGACCTCTAAAACTCCATGTCAACTCTGAGATATTGTGACATCATGGAACCATCTTCCTAATTCATAGAAGTGAAAAAGGATACAGAACTAAAGTCAAACCTCTGGGTAGTGAATTAACACATGAAAAGAAATATTCTGAACCCAGCAGAGAGACTAGGGAAGTAGCAGACAATCCCCGTCCTTTCTTCCTCCAGACTCCTTAGCTGTAGGGATCTGGTTTGCATGGATAGCTTAGAAGTTTAAATAAACTTCACTTGGGTGGCTGAGATGTTTGTAATGAGGACTAGGATGAAGGGAGTCCAATGGTGAAGTGTAAATAACTTATTTCTCTGCCTTCTGTGAAAACAGAATTTGATGTTTCTCTAATAGAGAGATTTATATGGAGAGGGCCAAAAAAAAAATACCAAACATTGAACTAACCCACTTTAAGAGGATTATTTGTGAAATATAATTGGAACCCAATCTAAAGCAAAGCATTTCTTCTATGAGCCCCTAACTGAGACATACAAATAACACAGAGAGTATGTCCATAGACAGACAGACCTACATTTTCTAGGAATACAGCTGAATACTACCGTATGCATATATAAAAGTGCCCAGCAGTGCCTGGAATACAGTAGGTACTCACTAAAAAGTTGTTGACTGACTGCCAGAAATAGAAAAATATAAATTTTTGAGGCATCTAACCAAACATGCTCTGCAAAGTCAAGCCTTCGGTATGACATCAGAATTTAGGTCTTCTGCTTGAGGCAGGTTCACTGGGCTGAACCAGGAGCTTGTGTTTCTTGGCTTCTGGCATGCTGAAAAGGCAGAACACAATTTCCAGGCAGACTGCTCAGGATCGGTCCCCTGGAGCCATCAATCAGGTGCTTCCCCAATGAGCTATGGAAAATCCTGGCTCTCTCTGCTCATTGGGAGGCAGCAGAGAGTACCCTGGCCTACTGCCCCTGAAAACTTGGTCCTGGACCCAACATTCCAACTTCTAGGGAGTTCCGGTCCAGGGATAGCCTTTCAAGTGCATGAAAAGGTAGGAGTACAGATATGCCCTTCAGTACTGTGTGTAAGAGAAAAGAAAAAAAATCAAGAACACATCTATATGGTTGCCAATAAGAGAGTGAATGAATGGGGATCTTATGCAGCTGTTTTTTTAAAAAAGGACAGTCTTTTATTTTTTCGAAAGATGCCAAAGATATATGAAGTGAAAAGGTATGTATGTCATGGTCCCATTTATGTAGGGAAAATGCTATGAGAAAAAGTGAGTAGTGAGTGTGTATATATGTATAGAAATACACAGGGGAATGTTTACAGTGTTGTAGTTGGTAATGTTAATATGGGGGATGGGGATATTAAAGGGAAACTTTCACTTTTTACTCTATTTTTTGGTATTGTTTCTTTTTTTACATTAAGCATGTCTAAATACTGCATACATTTTTCCATCTCAGAAAATCACCTTTATAATTTGGAAAAAATTGCAAAAGTGAAAAAGAAAAAAATCCCCCACTCTCTCACTCAGCCCATGGAAATCCACAGAGGGCCTTGGTGAAGGAGTCCAGCCAGGCCTGCTTAGTTTCCCTGCTCCACCCAAGGCATTCCCATTCTCTCTTGGGGTGTGTGGGGGGGGATAAAAGTGAGGAGGAGGCTGCTTCTCAGAGTAGCATAAGCATAAATGGAGGAAAAATTTATAAATAAGCAATTTTCTCAGAAAATCAAAACCCTGGCAGAAGCAACAACCCTTTCAAAGCCTTCTCATTAGGAACAGCAGCAGTGTAGTAAAATTATGTAACGTACCTACCAAAATACTTGACATTGTCAAGGAAATACTTCCAATGGAGAAAAGCTGGCACTTGAGGCAAACAGAAATTCAGTAAAATGAATGTGCTGATTCACATAAGCCTCCAGACAATAAAACCTTGGTACACGTCCTTTTTATATCAAATCTTCACAGGCCACATGCGCGTGCGCACGCGCGTACACACACACACACACACACACACACACAGAGCCATTGTTGAGGAAAAGAATATCAGGCAGCATCGAATAACTAGATTCAATCAACAAAGCACCCCAGTAAATCACTTATGAGCTCTTCTTTGGTTAGTTGCCAAATAATTCCTATGCTATAAAAAGAATACTTCATGAAAGAAAAGTTAACGTGCAGAAACACTGTATGGACCACAATCTTCCTCATCGGAATGAGAATGGGAACCAACTCAGGAAAATGGGAAGAGAACTGGATTGAGAGTTACAAGGCCAGTTTTCCAACTGCTAATTGCCAGCATGAGACTTCCGTCCAGTGGTTTTCAACAGGAGGTGAATTTGCTCTCCAGGCAACACATTTTTGGTTCTCACAGCTGGCGGGGGCTGGAAGGGGATTAGAAGCCAGAGATGCTGCTAAACATTCTACAATACACAGGACAGCCACCCCATGACAAAGAATTATCCAGCCTCAGATGTCAATAATGCCAACACCAAAAAGCTCTGCTTTAGGCAAGTCACTTCACATCACTCTTTCCTCAGTTTTTCTTACCTGGGAAATAGGAGCTATGTGTCTCATGGAAGTAAAACTGTTTTAAAGTATTTAGCTTTATATAAATGCAGGATTATCTGATCCAGGAGTCATTTTAGTACTTCAAGTCTATCAAGAATGCCTGAGCACTAACTGTTAATTTTCAGCTTCAAACTTTAATTTGGGCTTTCAGAAATCCAAATTGTTTTAAAAAGTAATTTAGGAAAGAGACTTAGAAGGCTTCTTGTTGGAAGGTAGTACTTGAGGCAAAGACAGTATAGAATAGAGGCTGAGAGACCAGGCTCTCAAGTTAGTGTGTCTGTGGTTGAAATTCCAACTCTGGTGTGTAATAGCTTTGTGATCATGGGCAAGTTACTGAACAGCTGTAAAACACAGTATTAATAGCACCTGCTTCATATGGCTATTGTGAGGACTCAATGAGTTATGCATATGATGAGCTTAGAACAGTCCTTAGTAGACAATAGATACTTATTAAATATAGTCTAGTATTATATTTTTAATGAAGCAAAGCAGAGATACACAGAGAAGGGTACCCGAATCCAGGAGAGGTGGTGGTCAGGGAAGGTTTCCTGGAAGAAGTGGTCCCTGAGTTACACCTTAAAAACTAATGGATTCTAGGGCTGGCCGAGTGGCACGGTGGTTGAGAGCTGGCTTGGGAAGCCAGCAGCCCGTGTCCCACATATGAGGGCCAGTGACACTGCCCTCAAAAAAAAAAAAAACTAATGGATTCTAGAGGAAGGCTATAAAACTGGAGGCAAGGAGACTAGTTAGAAATCAGTTAAAAAGTCCAGGCTAGAGCTGAGAGTTGAAACCAGGGCAGTGGTTGTAGGGATGGAGAAGAGATATAACCAACAGGTGTGGCAATGGCTGGCTGTGGGAGAAGAGAGATCAGGGAGGAGTGGGCCTATGAACAAGTTGCTTACCTCTCTGAGCTTCAATTTTCCTCATCCATAAAATAGAGATAATACTACCTACCTAACAAGACTACTTTTGTAAAGGATTAAATCAATTTTATTTTAAAAACCATAGCATAGTGGCACATAGCAGACAATAAATGGAAACTCCCACTTTATTATAATTATCATATTTTGCTGTGTATAATGCACACTTTTTTGGCCCAAACTGGTGAGGAAAAAACAAGGATGCACATTATACATGCGTAGAACTAATTCTGTACCTATATAAATGTTTTTCATTCTTTTATTTATGCTTATTAGTTAAAAGTGAAACTGCAGAAATCAATAACGATATCCATATGCAAAATAATAACCTGGAATAACATAATCGGTTTTGTTGAACTTACAACAAACTTATAATGATGAAGAGTTCTTGGCCTTCTATGATGTGTAAATATCGTAAATTTGTTACTGGTACATAAAATTTCTTATACCTTGTATCTGCTCTTGTGTTTTGTAATTATTTGTTACATAAAATTTCTTGAACCACAATATGCTAAAAAAAAATAAATGTTACAATTCCTTCATAATACAAAAAACGAATACCTAAATGTAAACAAATAAAAAATTGAATTAAAACATTAAAACAAAAAATTCTTTTCCCTGATAGTTTGTGCCGAAAACGTGGGTGCACATTATACACGGGAGCGCATTATACATGGCAAAATATGGTATTATTAACAATAATTACAACAGACCTGGATGGGGTCCCTAGGTGACAGCTAGCCCTGGAGGTTCAGCATCAGAAAGAGACTTGCCCAATGTTACACTACTTGCTTAGTGGCAAATCCATGAATAAAAAGTATCTCTGCCGCCTCCTCCTACTCTGTGCGTGGGTATTTTTCACTATATCGTTCTACGTGATTTGTTGGAGGATGATGAAGGTGAGGTCACCCATACTTTCAGCAGTCTTCTCCTCCCAGTATCAACACTGAGTAGAAACCTACGCATTCTGATTCCAAGGCCAGTGCTTTTTCGTGGGCTGAGCCTCCCAAGGGCCTTGCAACTAGAAGGGGCTGACAAGTCATTCCTGGGAGCACAGCTTCAGTCACATCAAGAATAAAACGGCCCAGCTCTTCAATTTTCAATAAATGTCACTCTCAGAACATGCTCAATACATGCAAATTTGCTTTAGCACATGAAAATTAAATAGTCATAAATCATACATGAGATGATTCAGTATGTAAACCCGAAACAGTTTCTTCCTACTAGTGACTACATTACTATACTCAAATATTCTACTTCCACACTTCTCAATTTTCTTTTTTTTTTTTTGAGGGCAGTTGTCACTGGCCTCACATGTGGGATCCAAACTGGGGCCGCTGGCGTCCCAAGCCAGCACGTTTTAACCACTGCGCCACTCGGCCGGCCCAACACTTCTCAATTTTCTAATCTTGCGTCCTTTAAGTTTTGCCTTGGCCCTAGGTATTTCTCTCTTTCCAACTATGCTAGTAAGCAGGGCCTCTGAATGGCTAGGTAAAAAAAAAAGAAAACAAAAGTGATTCTCAGAGAGACCATACAACTGTATTTTAAGTACAAAGGCACATTTCCCCTATGTTTCACCGTCTGTATTAAAGATGTCTGGAAAAAGAATAATAAGTATGTAGTGGGGGTTGGTAATAGCTACATGGGCTCACACAGAAAGGATTGTTCGGGACAGCTATATTTTAAATGTTTTTCCTCTTGTCTTCCCTGCTCCCTGACCTCCCACTGTCAGCCGACCACTCCCACACTCCATCCCATCCCCCAAAAGATCCTGAGCATTTTTGAAGCAAGATTATTTCCCTTTTCAGTGTCTCTGGAGCTACAGTGTTAGCACTGTATTTAATATGATTTGCAGTGCTCAAGTTTTATTTGAATATTGTTCATTTTTCAATTGAATAAGTTTGTTGAATCCTTAAAGTTTTTAAAGACCTCAGGAGGACAAAATTTTCTGTGGAAATATATCAAGGTATAATGTAAGGCATGCAAGAGTTCTGATTTATAAAACTGACTTCCACTTAACTTTTCAGTATCATATCTGTTATATCAAGTTGAGACCTACCTAATAAGGGCCTAAATAATAGCACTAAATTTAATAATAATAATAAAAATAAAACGTAATATTTTTGTGACAACTAAAGCAATATCTTATGTGGGTCTCATTACAATTTAAGATTTAGGCAAGGTAAGGATTATCCCCATTTTACAGATGAAGAAAATGAGACTCATGCAGGTTAAGTGGTTAGTTCGAGGTCACACAGCTTCCACATGACAGAAATGGAACAAGAAATCAAAGGTAAAAGTTCTTCACACATGCTTAAACCCCTAGGATAAAAAATATCACAGCTCTCTCACCTTGACTTAAAAGTGCTAACAGCGCTTGTGAAAGATGAAAAGCCTTGAAGGAAGACAGAATAAAAGTCTGAGAGACAATCACTGATCTTTTATCTTCTAGACTTCAAGCCGAATCAAGTTCTTCAAAGAGAACCCAATAAAGCCCAGACATTTTCATCCTAAAAAAATAAATAATTCAGTCAGGCTTTAGAGGACTCCTGAATTATGATTGGCCATTTGATATATTTGTGACTTAGCAGCCACCTAAACTGATTAAAGCTAACCTCATCGATGCAATTATGTCGACAGAGCCTTTGACACTGTCAGTTATGAATGAAAAGTGTAAATAGCGATAAATAACCCAGAGCTTCCACATTTATTCCTAATGGAGGATTTAGCACTCTCAAAAGTCAAATGCCTGATAGGCTAAAAATTACACCCTGTGGTCTGTTTGGTGCCAAAGAAACTGTTGAGATTCATCACCCCTCCTACTTTAGGAAGATATCTGCAGCCTCAGGTTCCTCCAGGCAGACAGGCAAGTATGATTTTTTTTTTTTAAGAACTGACTCTTTGAGCTGTAAATGTTTGTAGAAAGTATCTGGTCTAACCCCACATTTTGTTTTTTTAAAGATTTTATTGAGGAATTGGGAGAGGGGAACAGACAAGTTGCTGTCATTTTGTTCCTCAATCTAGTTGTGGACGATGTCACTTCACTGGCCAATGTTGGTATCATCATTGCGCTCTTCCCGGGTAAGGCAGTCACTCCCCGGCCATTGGACGGCCACTCACTGTGGCTCACAGCAGTTCACACCGGCTGACGGCCACTCCACGGTTGCTTATGGCAGCCCACTGCAGCAGGGGCTGCAGCTTACGCCATCGCTGGCGACTCATGGCAGCCCAGCTCCAAGTGGAGCTGTTCACCATCTTAGCTGTAAGGGCGCAGCATCACTGGCCTTCATGTGGGATCCAAACTGGGTCCCTGCTGCTCAGAGCTGGCGTCCCAGGTCAACTCTCTTTTTTTTTTTGAGGGCAGTGTCATTGGCCCTCATATGTGGGACCCAAACCGGGGCCACTGGCTTCCCAAGCCAGCACTTAACCACCACATCACTCGGCCGGCCCCCAAGTCAACTCTTAACCAATGTGCCACTCAGCTGGCCCTAACCCCACATTTCATATAAGAAAACTAAAACCCAGAGAAATGAAACCAATTGCCTAAGGTCATCCGGTTAGTCATGGTGGAGTCAAGAGCTATACAGTGTATCTCCTTACTCCCAGTCCAATGCTTTTGTCATTATAAACCACACAAGAGGGAAAAATCTCTACCCAGCATACATAGGCATATTATCTCCCTCCCTCCTTCTCTTTCTTTTTCTCCTCTCTCCCTCCCTTTCTCTCTATCTCTCTCTCTCACCAATTCTGAATTATAATGGACCTATAAAGATAATTGTAGCCATATTCTCTGTGCTGAATTTCTATTGATCTCAACAGAAACTGTTTTGAGGAGGGCTCTCAGATGTAAAATTATATGCAATTTCTCAAGTTCAAATCCATCTCGTGATTACAAATTAATACCTATTTTACGGCAGGCCTGAAAATAACTGAAGAAAACATGCACACTCTCTGGTTTATCATTAGCATGGCTTTTAATATGTGCAGTATGATTCCACTTTTGTAAGAAAATATACATACGTATGCTTGGATATATGCAGAGAAAAAAGTTAGAAAGCCTATGTAGACCACGGTCATTTCTGGGTGTTAGGATTCTGGGTGATGTTCATATTCTGTTTTATATTTAACAATATTTACTATCTCTCTTCCAAAACTAACACCTGTTATTTATGTAGTAAAGTGTCAGCAGGATAGCAGAAAGGGGCAATATTAGAAATGTTATAATAAAATATGCAGACATATAAACTCTTGGTATTTTTTAGACTCCAAAATAACTTCACAACATCAACTCATGGTCAGCTCAGCTTATAACGTAAAATCTGTTCAATTAGAATTTCACCCCCTGGGAAACGGAAAAGACTTTGAACCTGATAATCATCCCTTTCCTTGTATATTTGGTCTATAGAATAGGAAGGCCAATTAAGTTACTTGCCCCAGGTGGCCTCTCATTCAAATTCAGGAATGGCTAGCTCAACAAACAGGATGCTTTGCTGGAACATCTTCACCAATCTGAATTGATGAAGGAAAGGATAACGTAAGTTAGTGAAGTGTGATTTACAACTACTTTTTCAAAAATAACAAACACCGGCTAACATTTATTGAGCACTTCCTGTATACTAGGCACCCTTCCACGTTAAGTTTTACATGCATCATATAATTTACTTCTCACCACAATCGTGTAGTTAGGCCTTATTATTTATTGTCCCTGTTTTAGAGATGAGGAAATTGAGGCTTACAGAGGTTAGTTAGGTGGACTCCTGTAGGTAACAAGATTCAAACTCAAGTCAATTTATTCCAGAATCTATCCTCTTAAACACTACACTACCTTTTATTATTTTTCCATACCAAGTGTAATTCAAACTCACTGCTAATAAAGTGTTTCCAAGTAGAAGTTCTATCGCGTTTACTTTAATAAGCAAAGCTCATTGTAATTAGCAGCCCCAATTAATGGGCTTGCTCAAGTCCTTCCAGCAAGTTAAACGTGACTTCCTGCAAATCTTATATACACTATTAATTTGTTTAGTGTATTCTTTCTTCGTAAATGGGATGAAAGTAAACCTCAGCCCAAGTCAAATTATCACAATATTCAAGTTAACACGGCCAAAGTTAATACAAGTACACTCTCGATCATTAATTTTTACAAAATATTTACCTCTTGCCTTGAATTCACTTCCGCCCTTTCAGCATTCATTGCCTATATATTTAATGTACAAACATATGTTTGCACTATTACAGTTTTCACATAAATGGCCTCTGACTGCCTTCAAAATAAGCAGAAAAAGCCCAACTATGGTCTTGCTTAATTGTGAGACATTTCTAACATAGTATCTAAAGAACTGAGCTTTAATAATTTGTTCAAAAGCTAGTCTGCCATCAAGTAAATATACAAGAGAAGAAAATTCTCAAGTTAGCATGTGTAACAAACGAACACTTCCATTCAATGTTCTTAAGCAGCCCCCTTTCTCTCTCTCTCTTACGTGAACTTTGATGTTCTAAAATTTTGGTACCTGAATTAGAACCACTCCACCCCAGGCCCCAAAACAAACATAATGAGACTGCTTTTGTCTAGCTTCTCTCCCCCACATACATCATACAGCTAAAGTTCCAGATCAGTTACTGACTCCTTATTTTGATGAATTCGGGTCACCGTTTCAACCCTCCCATATCTATATTCACACAATCTGTAAAAACAATTGTGCCACCAACTTTCAACTTGGAAATGTTTGAAAGTATAATCATTCCACTCAGCGCACATTGATATCCCTCGAGGGAAACTACAGTGTATACAAACCACAACTTTTTATACCTGGAAAATACTGAATGTTTCTATTACTGTCTTCTCAATATTTCTATTACTATCATCATATGTCTATTATAGTAGGTATAAGCAAAGAAGTAGAGTGTAAGGAATCTAGATCAGTGTTTACTCTAAGTGGATTCCATAAGCAAGAAAATGACAGACCCACATGTTCCTCTAACACTGTAGTGCCTACATTTTAACTAGACCACGAAAGAGAGGCCCTCTGTGGTATGGCTAACTACTTACGGGAGTAATTTCGCCATACAACTATAGCAAATTTATTTCAGTTCCAGATATCACTTTCCCCATTAACTCAGGAGACCAAAGGAGCATAATCGCTTTCCTTTCATCCCTGTCAAACTCCACAAGTTTCTCAGGAAGCAAATACTATTTAAATCATTTTCATAATTCTAAAATGCCTGTAAGACAAGTCCAGGGTCTAATTATGCCACTTAAATTTGTTGAAGATGTTTGGGTTTTTCTTTTTTTTAATTTCAATAACGAAAGAGCCCAAGGGTTTAAAGCCCTAATAATCTAATAAACTTTGCTAAGTGAACATTGTAACAGATACGCCTGGATGGGATTTTGTAAATACCAGACAATTTCCCCTGATCTTTATCAGGAAAAAGAAGTCTAAATCTTTGGCAGGAAGAAATTAAATGTAGTGCAAAATAATAACATCTGGCCAGATTGTGTTTGTCAGAGTAGCAGCCCCTTTAGATGTCAGGCTGAAAGTACTAAAATGAACTCTGAAGGGTGTGTGTGCGATTCTTTATGAGGCAATAGGAAAGGCTGCCACACTGCCATAGAATACTCAGGGTACAATTAATTCACCCTAGTATGTCCCTACAGAGAATTGTTTCACATCAGTGGAATTTGAAGCCTTCTGCCAAATAAAATTTAGGGGCCATTCTTGGGGTATTTGTTTATTTCTCCATTACTGTGCAGATCCTAACAGCACTTTCTATTTTTTAAAACCATCTATGATCATTTTCATGCATTGTTAATGCTTATTTTTATCTTCTAACTGCAAGGGAGACACTGTGACTCAATGAAAAGAGTAATGACTTTGAAGTTAGAAACTTAATCCTGCCACTTAGTGTTTATGTGGTCTTGGGATTAATGACTCCTAATTCCAGTTTCCCTATCTGTGCAACGGGGATAACAATACCTAGCGGTATCCCTACTATTATGATGATTAATCAAACCTGGAAGGTTTACTTTAGTAAACTTAGTTAACCTTGCTTCTCCTTCATGTAAATGACCCAGACAAGTTTAAATGTCTAACTTCACCAACTTTCCAAAGGCCTCTGACCTTCAAGAAGGCTTAAGTTATGTGAGCATACACTATCTTCCCCTTCCATCAAAACAAAAACAAAAACCCTCAAGGTTATATTTGAAATAATATGTGCATCATTTAAGCCACTTCTCCACTGTAAGTCATCTCAACCATCTGGCAGAGATTGCAAGAAAGAACATACTTTGTTTTTCTACTAATTATTACTTTGATGCATGAGATATTTTAATTGTTTTCCCTGCCTCTCTGATTTTTTTTTTTAAATCTAGCATTTAGAAAGGGAGAAATACGGTCATCTCACAATAAAAAAAAAGGTTTTCCCAATAAACAACTCCTCAGCTCTTTCTAGAATGTGTACTACAAAACAAAGCTAAACCACTAATTTATCTGATAGGTCAGTGTATCTGTTTCAAATGTTAATTGCTAGAAAGAGTACTGTTTTTTCTGTCTCCAAGGAATAGGAGTGTGGTCAGAAGGCCTTTGGGTTTTCCCCCACCTACTACTCCGTTGGACGGGAACAGGCACTTTGGCCTCACTGAATGTGTTTCTTTAGCTACCCTTCAAGGACTGGGTATGTGGAAGTAAACATACATCCTACATCAAAGAATAGTTCCGGGGCCCATTTTCCCAGCTGGGAAGGTGGGAAGGATGCCCAGAATCCATGCTCCAGGCAATGAGACTGGTGGCAAGCAACATTTCACCACCCTTCAAGCACCTTTCCAGCTAAAAGAGCACAGACTCCAATACATTTCTAGACAAAGATTATTTCCTAATAAATGGCCAGAAAGGCCTAGAATCCAGCAATGCTGATATCAGTACAGTAAACATGAACTGATTCAGACTAATAGTGAGTGTAGGAGACAACTGAATAACAACAATAATCCTTTAAATTTTTCAAAGCATTTTCATATACATTACCTCTTTTGATCCTCGAAAGCTCTGGCAGGTTGGCAGGTCAGGTGTTATCTTGCACATAAGAAAACAAACTCAGACACTTTAAATTACTTACCGATTTTCACATAGCTAGTGTCAGAACAGAAACCAGAACACATCTTTGATTCATGCTAAGACTAACATCAATTAGTAAAGAATCAAGAATATATTGGAAGCTAAAGGAAAATATTGGTACATTCAACTAAAGATGTTTTTAAACCTCCATAAAATGAAAAATTGAATTAACAAATCAGTAAGAGCAATTTATGACATATAAAATGGGTTAGCATCCTGAATACATAAAGAGCTCTTGCAAACCAATAAGAAAATGGCCTCTCAAAAAGAAACAATGCATAACTAATTTTTTAAATGATGAAAGAATATTAATGAGAAAAATGACAAAATATAAAGTACAAATGACCAACAAATCTCCCTAGTAACCAAAGAGTACTATTTTTTCACCTAAATTGGGGTAATTGTGAAATGGCAAATGGAAACAGGTCGGAAAAATGGACATTCATGCATTGCTAGTGAGAGTGAAAATAGATACAACTTTATGGAAGTCCAATAGGCAATAAATACGAGAAACCTTTAAAAAATGCACAGCCTTGGGCCAGCTGAGTGGCGCGATGGTTAAGCACTGCCTTGGGAAGCCAGTGGCCCCGGTTCGGTCCCACATACGAGGGTGAGTGACACATTCCTCAAAAAAAAAATACTGTGGACTACACAATATATATTGTTGGACTGGCTGAGTGGTGCGGTGGTTGAACGCTGGCTTGGGAAGCCAGTGGACCCAGTTCGGGTCCCACATATGAAGGCCAGTGACACTGCCCACAGAAAAAAAAATGCAGTCTTTGACCTAGTAATTCCAGTTCCGGGAATTTATCCTGAGGAATAATTAAGGACGTGCATAAATAATTAGATACATGGTTTGTTTGTTTTTTAAACTATGGTTTACTGAATGTAACCTAAATTTCTAACAGTAGAGAGAGCTGAATTAATAACATATGAGAGAACTATATGACTAAGTGCTAAGTGGCATCTAAATAATATATTTCTATTGTATTATAGACATGGAAAGATGGCTATAATATATTATATGAAAAGACAGTATAATTCATTTTTTTAAAAATAGGGCCAGCCAAGTGGCACGGTGGTTAAGCGCTGACTTAGGAAGCCAACAGCCCCGGTTCGGTCCCACATATGAGGGCCAGTGACACTGCCCTCAAAAGAAAATATACACACACATCTATATATATGTATAATACTGAACAAAAATATACAAGGTCATATACCAAAATGTTAACAGTAGTTATTCTCTGAGAGATAGAATATGGGTCATCTTATTTTCCACTATCTTATTTCTTTGTATTATTTCATTTTCTCTAACAAAGAGGTAGTACTTATTTGTGTAGTAAAAAAGTATTTTTGAAAAGAATATCCTAAAACAAAGTTTGTTTTATTAGTTTCAAGTGCTCCCAGTAATCAGGAATGACACACAAAAGTATGTTTTGAGAAGCTAACAGATGTTGCCATTCTCGGGATTCTTGCTCACAAGGTGTAAAGCCATGGCACGGAACTGTGTTTGCAGTGCTCTGGGTGGAAGACGAAACAACCAGCAAGTCAAGGGAGTGGTGAGGCTAGCAGAGGCAGAGGCTGGGGGGAAACATAAGACATCCTTCTATCTCAATGGGCAAGCATCAACCCATTAGCTAGACTTTTAGGATCTTACCTCTGAGTCGATTTTAAAACCTACAATAGAAACAAATGCTGCAGGCAACAGCTTATATCTTCTCTTTTCTTTCTGGTCATAGTGGTAGTTGTTGCAGAGGAAGGGGAACAGTTAGAAATCTGTTTCTACTAATACTACTTATTTTACTCTGTGTGTTCATTCACACATCTACAGAGTGTCTACTATCTCACCTGGGGATTAGGGGTGAGATTAGGGTGAGGGTTAGTTAGGGCGAGGTAGAATAAACACAAGCCCTACCCTCAGAGAGATCATTCTCTAAAAAAGGAGACCCATGTTAATGAGATTACCATACATGTATCATTATAAATTTGATAAGTGCTAGAAAGAAAAAAACAGAATCTCAGGAGAGGCAGTACAGTGGAACTGGGTCTAATCCAATTATTACACTTCAGTGCATTAAGTCTAGTACTAATGCTAAAGAACTTCAACCAAAAGAGGGAAGCATCATGTACATCCTAATTTCTTTTCATCATTTTTGTTCTCCTTCCTCTCCTAATGCAACCCAGTGAAACCAGAGCCTGCCATTACTAGTTAGATCTAGAGGTTATGTTAACTCACTCAGACCACTAGGGGACCATTTAGAAACTGTATACCATTTAGTCTTAAACACACACACACACACACACACACACACACACACACACACGAAGAAAACACAAAAATGTTACCAGCCATTTTCTCTGAATTATAGGATTGTGAGTGGGCATATTAGAGCATTTTTATATTAATTATATTAAAGCATAAACAAGCATTTTAAGAATGTATATGGGCCAAATACGTGCCATTCAATACCACAAAGATATTATATTTCATATGCAATTAAGCTTATAAATGTACAAGAGGGACTAACAAAAACAATGGCTACCATAAATCTGGTTCCTACAGACCAGCAAGGGGCTGAGTTCTTCACAGCCCTCATCTGATTTAACCCTCTTTAATTAATGGCTCCGAGAGAAGTGACTTGCCCTTGGTCACAAAGAAAAGAAGTAGAGAGCTGGAACTTAGACTCCAGTCTGCCTGATGCCAGAGCTCATGCCCAGCACACTATGCCCTTCCATTCTCTCCTAGGCGTTTTGCCCTTTCAAGAGGCAAGACTGAGTGTGAAGCTATATAAGGCTAACAAGAGTCCAGAAAAACTGGTATCTAGTGGGTAGGCAATTAATAATGTTTAGATTTGAATTTAATTTAGAAAAAGATGTGCACTAATTTACCTAATTCCCTCACCTGCCCTTCTCTTTGCTCAAGAGCCCCATCTGTCTGGAGAATTCACACAGGCAATCTCCTCCAAGAACCTCTACCCTCCAGTTGGAATTAATCTTTTCCAATCCCACACTCCCATACAGAGGCGGATTTCCTGTGGAGCTAATGAAACTTAAGCTACAGGGACCCGCACTTGCAAGCCTCCTCTTAGAAGAGCAACGGGCATTTTGTATTTTTAATTTTGTCTCTTTTTCTTAAAGAGGGCCCCCAAACTCTATAAGCTTTGAGCCCCAACGAAACCTGCATCTACCCATGCTCCCCAAAGAAAACTGCGAAAATTCTTCTGATAGCATTTCTCTTAGGATGCCTTGTACCCATGTTATTCATGTATAAAAGTCTTGGTTTCTGAAATTTGAGCTACTCGAAGGTAGGCATGAGGTAGCTTTTATCTTTGAATCCCCCACAATAACTGCCTTCAGACATTTCCTAGCTACTTGCTCAGCAAATTTTTTTAATGAAATACAATAGAATTCCCTTGCAAGAAACAAAGCCAGAATTGGGGCAACTGCCCATGACCATGAAACAAAATACACTGAGGCTGTATAACATATGGTGATTAAGGGCACAGGCTCTGAAGCTGTTTTTCTTCCTGGGTTCAGTTCCTGTCTCTGCTATTTATTGGCTGTGTGACTTGAAACAAGTTACTTAAGCTCTCTAAGCCTCCATTTCCTTAGCAGTAAAATGAGGCTATAATAGTACTGATCTCATAGGGTTGTTGTGAGGTTTAAATGAGACAATACAGGTAAAACACTTTAGAACATGAAATTTTTCATTCATCTCTCACTGACAGTACATGTTCGGAGAGGTTTCTGATTTTTTTTTTTTTGAGGGCCCTCATATGTGGGATCCGAACTGGGGCCGCCGGGCTCCCAAGCCAGCCCTCAACCACCGTGCCACTCGGCCGGCCTGAGGTTTCTGATTCTTACTTCAAGCCCTCAACTTTCTCTTCTCCACACCAATAGTACATCTCCTACCTGTTCCCACCCAAACCCATTTAAACCCAGCCAAAATGACCCCAGAGCATGCCCTCTGAATCATTACACTCCACTGCTGAGCTGGAAAGCAAAGGAGGAGACTAAGGACATGGAAACCCACTTCTGCCTTTGCTGGTAGTCTCGATATGCGCTGCTGGAGCCTGGAAATAAAAACAGAGACAGAGCTAGGAGGTGTGGGCATGTGAAAAATGAGACCCAGAGAGCGCAAGGTGGAGTGAAATGTAGGGACAAGATGTGAGGAAGTATGAAGGAAGACAAGACCTGGTGACTACTGCAAGGCGGGATGCAGGAAAAGGAGGAGGGCTACGGTATACCTCAGCCCATGAAGGCACCTCACAGTCATAACAGGAAAGGTGTTTTTGTTTTGTTTTGTTTTGTTTCTCTTTTTAAAGATTTTATTGGGGGGAATTGGGGAGAACACTGTTGAGGAATCAGGGAAGGGGAACAGACAAGTTGCTGTCCTTTTGTTCTTCAGTCTAGTTGTGGAGGACGTTACTTCACTGGCCCATGTTGGTATCGTCATTGCGCTCTTCCCGGGTGAGGCCGATCAGTCACCGGCCTCTGGATGGCCGTTCACAGAAGCTCTTGGCAGCTCACACTTGCTGCCGGCCACTCACTGTAGCCTATGGCAGCCCACTGCAGCAGGGGCTGCAGCCTACACCATCACCGGGGCTCGCACAGCCCAGCTCCAGGTGGAGCTGTTGTTAGCTGTAGAGGGCAGTGTCACTGGCCCTCATATGTGGGATCCCAACTGGGGCCGCTGGCGTCCCAAAACCAGCTCTTAACCAATGCACTACTCGGCCGGCCCCAGGAAAGGTGTTTTTAATTTCCATGTTACCACTTCCAGCTTAGAGGAAAATTGTTTCTACCTCCACTCTACTGACAGGAGAATTCAAATCTCTCAAACATATGCTTCATTACTCTGATATCAGGTACTGCAGCTCAGTGAGACAGAAAGAGGAGGAGGAACATATGTTTTCAGAAAGCCAACAAATCCCAGTGAGGGAGGAGTGGGAAGGAATCACTACGCAAAAGTGGTATTTCCCCTGGAAGCTTCTAGAGGGCAGGGACAATCAATGTCCTTCAATTTGCTTTATTGGGCCCACTAGTGAGAAGGTGGGCAATGATGATGGCAGTTAAAGGGGGGTGAGTTCTAAGCCCCAATGAATCAAGAGGCATGGGCTGGGGTAAAGAGTTAATCTGCATAATCTCCTCATGTCAGGTTGGCCCCAGAGCAGTCTCCACCCGCACAATGAGTCATTTTTCTAAGCTCATTTTATTAAACAGTTTTCAGTTTAATGACTGACTTTTCTAAATCAATAGGGGGCACAGGAAAGGTTTACAACTCCCCCAGCCTCTGGCTCTGCTAAAGCCACAGAATTTTGAAACTGAATTGAATCCAAAAGTTCTTAGTTTAAAACTGAAATGACTTTAAACATCCAGTTTCCAATTGTTTTTCCAATAGCAGTAATAATTAAAGAATTTAATTTTTTAAACTTTGCAACCAAAATATCTCTTTGAGTGAGTACCATAAAAGTACACTAATTAAAGCCAGCATCTTCTGGACTCTGATAAGAAATTCACCCTTTTATAATGGGATTACTAGCGCTTTGCTATACAGATGAGTGGTTTGATTAATAATTTACATTTTTGAGGATATACAACCCCACTCATGGTCATGGTTTGCGTTCCTAAAATTCTTCTGTTCAGTTTAATGTTATTATATTTAGCTCTAGTAAATGAATTAAGTTCTGATTACACATCAATGTAATTATTCTCTCTCATACATTATTTTCAAAGAAGAAAGGGTTGTGACAGAATGGCCAGCAGTTTGAGTCGAGGACTCAGTGGGGCTCAGCCTGCACAGAGCTGGAGCATGGGCAGGAGAACTGTCAGGCTAGTCAAGGGGAAAAATTGTGAAATGGAGAAAAATTGCTCAGTACTCACTTAAAACCCCTACTACATTATAAAAACTAAATTAACAAATGATTGAATCTCAAAAACATGTTTATCAACATTCAAGCAATTATTTAGTCACATATTGACTGTGAAAGAAAAAAGCTTTGCTTGAATAATGTCTCTAAACAGTTATTTCAAGCAGAAATGACTGGAAAAATTGCTCTGAGCTGATGGAAAATGGTGTTCAAACCAAGGTCAATTTTATTTAGGGTGAGCGGGAGAGGCAGGAATCTGACAGAACAAAAGTGTAAGAACCGCCAAGAGCAGATGGAAATGGAAAACAAGGAAGGGCCGAAACAGAAGAAGCCCAGAAACACTGTCCCCCACCCCATTTAGAGATGTCTGCTGCATCTCCAAGGAAAGCAGGTAGAAGAAAGCCTCCCAACACTTGGTGAAGATCAGCTGGAGATCTCTAAACTTTGACTCCTCTTTTCCTTCTCTCTGCCATGATAGCATGGACCAGAATATGCAATTAAAATATGGCCAGAACACAACAAACCCAGATCCAACTGCTTGTTTGTGTGTAAAATACACCAGATAGGGGCCAGAAGAGCAGCTTCAGGAAGCTGAGAAAAGGAATATAAACCCTTTCCTCAAAGGATGGTTTGCCTAAGTGCTCTCTCACCTGTGCACTGAAGCTGTCTGAATATCATCTGTATGTGGCAAGAGTCATTGAATTACATCATGAACTCCAGCTTTCTCTAGGTTAAGGTCTGTAACGGTAATGAGTCATTTATCTGGCACCACTGGGGTGAAGCAACCCATACAAATGAGCTGTCTAGATAACAATGCATGGATATTGTGCTTTACAGTTTTCAAGACACTTCCACATATATTAGGATCTCTACTCTATGAGGTAAGTTAAGCAGCACTGTAATTATTATCCCCATTTTGCAGATAAGAAAACTAAGGCTATTAGAGTCTAAATAACCACCCAAAGTCATAAAGCTCATAAATACAGAACGAGAACTAGAACTTAGCTTTTCTGACTCCAAGTCCACAGTTTCTTCCATTGGCTTTAAGCAGCAAATATATATAATATAATATAATATAATATAATATAATATAATATAATATAATATAATATAATATATATCCATTTAAAATGAAAATATTGAGAAAAAACAATGAAAATAATTTGATCGTTCCTTATTGATTCACAACCATCCATTACTCTGAATATCAGTTGTTGGACCTACTATAATAAAGGGGCTACTGAGGCATATACGGGTATACCTCTCTACTAAATACCCCAACTGCCACATTCATTGAGTTCTTGGGTCCACTTTTATGTCCTCCACCCTTATTGCCACTCATAACTTCCTGCTGCTCATATGTACCTCCCTCTGGCAGCCTTCCATAACCCTATTTAACTGCTTATGTCCCAGTGGCTAGAAAACTAGAAAATCTAGTTTGTAAAGACTGTGCATAAATTCAGAACAATTGTAAACTCTGAACAAAGTCCCAAGGAATTCTCAGATGAGTCAACTGCATTGCAGGAGCTCCAAGGCATTTATGTGCACAGAGGTGTTTTCTGCTTACCCACTATTTTCCCTTGCTGATGAAGAGACTTCAAGGTATGGGATAGGCAACTTCCAGAAGAGCAAAGCGTTGCTGCATTCCGAAGAGACTGTTCTCACTCAAAGTCAGTGGGGCCTTCAGGAAGACTAGACTAAAATCATCTAACACAGAGAAAAAACCTGGACATACTCCCAAACATTTCCTGATAGTACAAGGTTGAAAGTTACAGTGATATTCTATAAAGAAAACAAAACTCAAGGCTTGAAGGTGTAGAGGTGGTGAAGATATGATAAAAAAAATTCAGAATTTGGTCCCATTTTTCTTCTCAAGGATCACAAATTCTACTTCTTAATTTTGTTTTACTTCAAGCACACTAAGAACAAGGAAAACCATGTCACATGATGGCTTGGAAGAAGTTGTGGCATCAATGAGTTTCCTCATCTGTAAAATGGAGATAATTACAGTATGAACCTTATAAGGCTGCTGGGAAAAATTAAATGAGATAATTATGTAAAAGTGAGCACCATATAGTAAGCACTTAAGAAATTGTCACTATTATTATTATCATCATCATAATTATTATTAGGTAGGGGAGAAAAAAAGAGAAAAGAAAATCTCTTAGTGGAGTTTTTCAAAAAATTAATTAAGCAGAGACAAAAAACGATTGTGCTGCCCCATTTTCTAAGCACATCTAAGTAAATTAAATTTAGGAAACGAGGCAATGCAAAGATTGAAAATAAAGTACAACTTTTTTAATGCTTCAATTATTATCAAAACAACATTAGCAATACAGCATTCCAACCACTGTAGCAAAGGGCCCCAGGCTCATTTATTAGGGCAAAGGCTTCCTGCAAACGAAGACATAAAATCCAAATTGAGGCAGTAAGGATTGCTCGTGGAACTGTGCACATATTTGCAGAAAGAACTTGCTGCTTAAATACTCCCAAAGTGGACTAGTGAAGGAATCCTAAAGAGATTGTGGATCTAGGCCAAGATCAAGATGAGCTTTCTTCAACTTCATGTGGTGGAGAAAACAGCATAGAATTTCATATGAGTGAAGTATTGGAACAATTTCCTCAATAATTTTCTCTATCAGACTCTTGGGGAAGAAATGAATTTTAGGGGAAAAAGACAAACAACTGTGCCCCCTTCCCCTTTCATCACCTTGTCATAGCCAGTGATTTTAGTCTTGTCTCTCCAGATGTTTGTCACAGAAAGGAATTGGGGGCAATGTCTCACAAACATGGCTTAATTGCCTTGAGATCTGGGACCATAGTCTATCTTTTTCCTATGGGTTTATTTTTTTTCCTTAAAATGAAGCAGGAAAAAACTAAGAAAAAAAATGAAACAACATAAGGAATCAAGCACACATGGTAACAAGGTAGAAGGCACCAGCAGTGTGTTCAGGCAACATTTAGTTGTGTCCATGTTCCTTTGCTAGGGTTGTCATTCTGCCTGTCCCCACAATTTAAGAGTATATATATATATATATATATATATATATATATATATATATATATATATATATGAGAGAGAGAGAGAGAGAGAAAGGATACAACTAGTAGGTGCTGCCCACAGTCTCCACCCTCTGTTCACATGATTAGTATTCAACCTCCATGCTACAGCAGCCATATCTGGAAGCTAATCCAATCAAAATACTGTCAGAACTTCCTTTCTCTCCTAGTCTTGTGCTGATCCAGGCCTAGAAAACACAACATGCAAAATGCAGGACTGGATAGAGATGCTGACACCCCAGGCCTTCAGATGGACAGTCATGTCAGCTACTCTGCATGCAAGAATACCAGTGTGGGGCTGGCCGAATGGCGTATTGGTTAAGAGCTGGCTTGGGATGCCAGCAGCCCCGGTTCAGATCCCACATATGAGGGCCAGTGACACTGCCCTCTACAGCTAACAACAGCTCCACCTGGAGCTGGGCTGTGCGAGCCCTGGCGATGGTGTAGGCTGCAGCCCCTGCTGCAGTGGGCTGTCATAGGCTACAGTGAGTGGCCGGCAGTCAGCGTGAATGGCTGGCAGCCGGTGTGAGCTGCCCAGAGCTGCTGGAAGTGGCCGTCCAAAAGCTGGCAACCAATCTGCCTCACCCGGGAAGAACGCAATGATGATACCAACATGGGCCAGTGAACCAACGTCCTCCACAACTAGACTGAAGATCGAAAGGACAGCAACTTGTCAGTTCCCCGAGTCCTCAACGCTGTTCCCCTCCCCCAATTCCCCAATAAAATCTTGGAAAAAAAAAAAAAGGAGTACCAGTGTGACCACTCACTCTACCACTTCCCTCCAGGCAGGCAATGGTCATCAGTTACATCTGTGGGCCTGGTTATTCTGGGAATGAAACAAATGACAAATACTCCATTCTGGAAAAGCATATTGACATCCCAAAGAGTAAGATGCAGCTCTCCTCTTCAACCCAAATCTCATGTCACATCATTTCTTATCACCCCACTTTCAGCTAGCAGATCAGCTCCAAAACCAATCTAAGAAGTACATGAATGGTACATGTATTTTTAAAATCAGCTTAAATTATTCATTCTATTGCCAAATTGTTAGTCTCAACAAACTCTTCACAAGAGTCTGACTATATAAATAGGTTAACAAATACTTCAAGCTTATGTATTGTGCTTCATATAATCAACTCAACATCCCCTGAGGCTTTGGCCCAAGAAACTGTTGTAAATGTATGCTTTATTAGTTAATTTGAATAATTTTCTTAGCTAATTCTAAGAATTTCATTATAATACACAAAATAAGCTATAATCATCCTACCTTACAATTCAAAGAGGTTATTTCTTATAAACGCGTCATAAATCTAAAGATTGGAATGTCAAGTAGTCAGAAGTATTATTTTTCTCTGTGACCCCAATTCCCTCTTTGTGGGGCAAGAAAAAGGCAGCTGATTCCATCTGCTTAAGGAAAGACAGAAGAAATCCCCAATACCCATTATTAATTTTCCCTCAGAGGATGCAACATATTGAGGTTGGAAAAAGTATAGACTCTAAGAGCCAGGACTCCTGGGTTCAAATCCTGCTTTCACCATTTACTGGTGGTATGACCTTGGGCAAGTTACTTAACCATGCTGTGCCTTGGATTTTCATCCATAAAATCGGGATAATAATAATACTTCATAGGGTTATTGTGAGGAATAAATGAATTAATATATGTAAAGCACTTTAGAGGACCTAGCACATAATGCTATAAAATGCTATATGCGTAGACATGCTTGCTATCACCACTACCATTATCATCACCATCCCTAGCTGGGTCTTTGAATCAAGGGAGGTACTCCTCATTCTGCCATGATAACCCCTTAAGTTAGCAAAGAGAAATGTAATTTCTTACCCATCTGGCAATGCCACAACAGCGTCTTCCACAGTCATACACAGGCATAGTACGAACTGAGACTCACAAAGGGAGGTGTGAAAATCACTCACACAAATGAGAAAAGTAGGGCCATCAAGCCAGTTTCTCCCTCTTAAATGGGAATGGTCCCGGTGGTCAAAAGGAGTTGGTGCCCACAAGTATCTAACTCATGCCTTGAGAAAACTAATATTTAAGTAAACTTTCTTGGCTTTTTAAGCAAGGCTTACAGTCTAGTTGAGAGAAAATATTTACTCTTTCTGCAGAGATTTACAGCCTTTACATACAGGTAAACAGAATGCCCTTAGACAATGATTTTTGACAATACTCACCTTTCCAAAGATTGGAATGAAGCTTCTTTAATAACTGTGTTTTTCCTTAAACAGAATCTCTCACTGGGAGGTTTTTATATCAAGTATTAATGCTAGAATGGTAATTTATAAATTATACTTAGCATTTGAAAGCCCAGTGCCCACATAATGATACCATTGAGCAGCACATCTAAAATGATCCCCAGAACTCACCTTGGAAAACCGCAGCATTCTGAATAATTAAGAACTTGAGCTCCATACTCGCAGACTGAAGCAGTTGTTCCATGTTCAATCGTGCTGTCAGTTGGTATTTTTCTTCCATCTTTCTTGAGCAGCATGTTGGGCCCTTGGGGAGACATACTTGCAAATCTGATCCTGAAACAAACAAGTTTTTCATGTTTCAGTAAGCAGAATATCACACATACACATACTCACAAAAAAGAGGTGAACAGGGCAAAACAATATATGTCTTTTAAAATACAGTACAATCTTGATTATTCAAAATTAGTATTTATCTTAACTAATCCCTACTTTCTCCCAATTATACTTATGATTGATTCTTATTAAATAACCATTAGAATTAATTGCCTGGGTTTGACTCATAAATTCTGCATAAACTAATTTATAGCACCAATAATTTATAGCACCAAGCATACGTCATTGAATACCGATATTTCATTTGTCTGTTAAAAGATTAATCTACACTCCTACAATATATTTTTCTTGATTATAATTCATGAATGAGAACACAACCAAGAAGCAATTTTCAAAATTCCAGTTAAGATTTCCTAATGAAATATATGTCAGGCCAACCAAGGTTGCTTTTTGAGATAAATGAATAAAACATCAATATCATATCAAATCTTTGTAGTTGTTATTGTTTTAACAAAAGTTCTGGGGCAAGATTCACAGAGGACACATCCAAAGAAGAATATTATCATTCGGGCTCTCGCTAAAATCCCTTACAACTCCACCATTCTAGCTCTCTCACAAACGGCCGACCTCTTTTTCCTCAGAACTCCGGAGCTACTGCATTGCTATCTCCCTTATGATGTAGAATGCTTTTTTATTTTTGCATTTCCACAAAAATTTGCCAAATGATTTCCCTGCTTCCTCCAAAATTAGGGAACTAGTTACCAGAAGATGTATTTTTATTACATCTTATTTCCCTAGGAATTCCAGTTACTCATAGCTTTAATGTATACAAGTATGTCCAAGTTGCAAGTTCCTCCTCACATGACATCACTGTTGGAGTCCAGGGTATTGACTCCAAGCATTCCACTTCCCTCTCGTCAAGGGAGTTGCTGATAAAAGTAGGAAAGGAGAGTACAGATAACACATATCCCCAAACCTAATTTAGTACTGCAATTTATAGTACTAGATAGCAAGGTGATATTTAATGTGTCAGAATACAATCTGGGGTCTGGAAACACAGAATTCAAATTTATCTCCTATAAATGTCAATCTCACATACATGCCTTAAACCGATTTTAAATATGGTCTAAGCTTAAAGGCTTTATGATTATCTTCAGGAAAAAAACCCAGCTAGTTCTGACTTGGTATGTTCTTCCTATATGAGGTTACAAAATGTAATGCTATTCTAGGAGTAGAAACTGATTCATTTTACTGGACCCAGAAGGAAAGGGTCCCCTTAGGGAAGAGAAGCTAATCTAGATTTAAACAAGGTTGGTTGCAACACATATGTAGATATGAAAAAGGCTATATAGCAGTTACTTTCCATATACCCAGTTCCTGTCCCATTTAGCTAGGTTTTATTTACTTTCTTGGTAAACTGAGGCAGTGTGTGTTTGAAATCATCTGTATTTGAATACATTCATAAGATTAAATGTGATAAATAAAATCTTTTGTGGTTTTAAATGTCCACTGTTGATAAGTTCCAGTTTTCAGAAGTGGTAGGGTTTATTTGGCAGGGTGGCTTTTAGTATTGTTCCTATTCCCACCAGCTCTAGCTAATGGAAGTTACAAAATAATAGGGCTCAGATACCTCTGTGAAGTGCTATGAGTTGCTTTGATCTTAGAAGTTAACAAAATGCCACTCAGTGTACCTACAGAAGCCCAAGAATGGCTCTTTGAATTACCATGATGAAACCTGTCTGGTTTACCTTTGACATCATAATTCATAAAGTCACTTAGAGTTTGTACAGTGTGCCCCTTCCCTGAGATGGTCAAGTCTCATAATTGTATAAACTCCCACTACCTCGAGAATTCATTTAGCCAAAAATCTAGAACTTTGGGGGAAACATGTCAGATGTTATAAAGAAAGGTAGATGTTATATTCAAATATAAGAAATGTCTATATAGCAATATTTATCCTCCCTCCTAGTTATCACTGCCTGGTTATAATTGATAAGCCAATACAGTTGATCTGGGAGCTAAGAGTTAGCTATAGATTTGAGGAAATAAAGTATCTATAAACTGGTAAGAATTCAGGATTTCCAAACCAGGAAGGAGAGAAATA
Organism: Aselliscus stoliczkanus; assembly: GCA_033961575.1. NCBI lineage: Eukaryota > Metazoa > Chordata > Mammalia > Chiroptera > Hipposideridae > Aselliscus > Aselliscus stoliczkanus. The sequence goes on from CM066737.1 coordinate 18,539,736, forward strand.
CATGCCAAAGGGAAAAACATTATTTTAAGTAAAGTTCATATAACTCACAGGCCAGCTTAAAATAAGCCCCAGTACAAAACAGCATAAGGAATAAAGTGGGCCAGAGAGCTAGACATGCCTAAATGAAATGACAACAATGAAATATAACTACTTCAATGCATCAACATGGTTACAAAAGAAACAGAACAGAAAGAACACACAAAACAGAAAAAAAAAACAGAGAAAGAATTTAGAGAGGAATCCTCATCAACAAAACAAAGAATTACTCTGGGAACCGAATCCCAAGTGGAATGAATAAGAAGTAAAACCCAGGGCAAATGACTAAAGAGGTACACTGAGAATGGGTACATACTTGTGTGCATAAAAGCAGAAAGGCCAATTCAAGAAATAAGATGCAACCTACAAAAGACACAGTAAATAGCAAAGTATTCTTTAAGTATGTCAGCAACAAAAGAAGGTTAAAGGAAAATCACTCCTTTATTAGAAGAAAAGGAAAGCAATGGTGGACCACACTCATCAAAGAGGTACTCACATTTTTTTTTGTAAAAATGGAATTCAGCTGGGAAATGGGAATAGAGACAATATAGCCTGGGATGGAGATAAGGAGAGCCAGAAAAGGTCGACTATGTCGGGCTTAAAAACTTGCATTTCCGTATGAAGAAAGAAAGAAAGAAAGGAAAAGAAAAGAAAAGAAAAGAAAAGAAAAGGAAAGGAAAGGAAAGGAAAGGAAAGGAAAGGAAAGGAAAGGAAAGGAAAGGAAAGGAAAGGAAAGGAAAGAAAAGAAAGAAAATTAACTGAAGTCATTACAGAACTGCTAGTTTCCATTTATTTGGGAGGATTAAAAAGTACCTTCATACTATAATCTCCTTCCCTAGATTTTAGTTCCTAAAGAGCCGAGAATGACTCCCATCTCCTCTGGGATGCCCTGTCGATCGCATTCAGCCCTGTGCATATCGTGTTGAATTAATGAGCACTGCAGACTGGGAACACTAGTGAAGAACTCTGTACCTGTCTGATCTAAAAGCGGGGAGTAGAGACAGAAGACCCTGATAATTTTACATCTGCATGCTTAACTTTGATCTTGGAAGAGTTATTTTAAAATACCACAGAAATCAATTTCCAAATATCTTGAAGATACACAAATAGACATCTCACTTGAAAGAACTATGAAGCAATTTACTTCTAATTATTTTGAGACAATGTCTTGTTTGCACATTGGGTCCAGCTCTGGGTCTTACACCTGAAAGGTGATATGTGAGTTGTGGCAGCTTTTCTCTGGGGGATTATTCCCATGTGTATCCAAGCTGAGCACTTTACCATTTGCCTTCCCCTCCCAGAGGCTAAACCACAGGTGGTCCACAGAAGGCTCCCTGCAGATGTGTACTCTTGTGCCAGGAGATCCCTTAGGCTTTGCTACCTGTGGTCTTGACTTCCTGATGTGCAGCACAGACTCCTTCCTCTGGGCCCAGTTCTTGTTCTATTTTGGCTCTGTTCAAGGGCTTGATATTTCATACTATTCCTGGTTTCCCTTAGCCACCTCCCCCAGGACTGGAACTTTCCAGGCTTGAGCCCTGCCTCTAATTGGAAGAGGACAGTGAATAAAGTGTATGGGATTGTCTAAATGTGCCTGTTCTATTGGATTTGATTCGAAATCAGTATTAATGGCTTCAGCACCATGGTAGGCAGGAAAGAGTAAAAGTACTTATGGCCCCTCTTAGCAAGTTGCTTATCATTTAGTCCTAGCCCTGCCACTTGCTAGCTGTGCAAGCAAGGGTAGGTTATTTAACCTCTATATTGCTTTTTGTCATTATGTATAAAATGGGGTTATCAAAAGCACTTACTTTAGAGAGTTATGGTAAGGATTAAGTGAGATGATGCATGTAAAGTTCTTAGCCTTCTTGGTATAAGGTAAATATTCAATACATGTTAAGTAAAACTAAAATAAAAAATGAATTCATGCTAAGAGAGATCAGACTTGCACACACAAAAATAGCTAGAGAACAGTAAAAGTTCGTCTATGGTTAGGTGACAAAACATTCAGTATATTTTCAGAGTTGATGGAAATAGTCCCTATTTTAATTAGGGTAGTGGTTACATGGATGTATACATTTGTCAAATCTTATTAGGGCCGGCCGAGTGGCGCGGTGGTTAAGCGCTGGTTTGGGAAGCCAGCGGCCCCGGTTCGGGTCCCACATGTGAGGGCGAGTAACATTGCCTTCAAAAAAAAAAAAAAAAAAAAAGCACTGGCCTAGGAAGCCAGTGGCCCAGGTTCGGGTCCCACATCTGAGGGCCAGTGACACTGCCCTCCAAAAATAAATAAATAAATAAATAAAACTCGTTAAATTTTTCACTCAAAATGGGTGCATCTTATTGTTTGCAAATTATAGCTCAATAAAGTTGATTTTCAAAATATGTAATATGGACAACATTTGCTAGATAAGGGAATGCTCACCAGAGGCTCTAGGGGGCAAAGAAGACTTCCAGAAGGCACTGGGGCTTAAGCTAGACAGTAAAGAATGGGAAGGATTTAGAGAGGCCAACAGGTAAAAGGTGTTTGGCACCAGTGGAGTCGTGGGCAAGACTAACCTGCCTGGAGAGAAGCTGGAATATAGGGCATAGCTCACTTATCAGGTAAGACAGGCCAGAATTTGAAGGGCCTTGAAAGCAGACAGAGCCTGTGGGCTTGACCCCATAGACAATAAAGAACGGCCATTGGTTCTCAAGCAGAGGCATATGACGAAGAGTGCTATTTAGGAAGATTAGTCTCACAGTCTAAAATTGGGAAATGGACTAAATAACCCCTCAAGGTCACTTCCAGTCCTTCGATTCTCTAATTAGCATTATTATGTTCTATATGTTGGTTATTTTACTAGACTGCAATTTTAGCTAATGACTATAAATTGTCAAATATCACATTAAAAAACACATTAAAGAACAGAAATATTAATGTAGACCTTAATCCTTATACTTTCCTAAGAGCAGATAGAACATATTCAAACAGCAACAGAAGAGAGTGAATCGTCAGGGCTCAGTAACAATGAAAATTGAAATCTTTCCAATATATATATGATGATTTGACACATTTCATTGCCAAGGTCTCCTTTATGAACACCAGATTACTTTTTGCTAACAAAGGTACAATGTGCTAAAAATAATAATGTAATATTGTCATTAAAGTAATATTAAGCAAATGAATGAATGATATCCGAAACTGGTTGCTTCATGGCTTATAGGGAAAATAATAGATGCCTATTAAAATTATCCAAAGGATTAAGTGCAGTTTGCTCTACTAATGAACCAAGAAAGAAAAGAAAGAAACCATATCAGGCATTTTTAAAAGGTTTTTTTATAAATGGAGGACAAGTCAATTTGCCATCCAAAAATATTAGCTAATTTCCTTAGCATATAATAGTGACTTGCTATTAGAACGGTGCCTTTTCCACTAATTAATCATTATCTAAATCAAATCTTACACGCTCATTAATTTCTTACTAATCAAGATAGGAATACAGATGAAAGAAATGGCTGCACTTGAAACTGGTAGGAAAAGTGGTGATTGCTGGTGGAAGAAATCATCCTAGGAAACCCAGCGGAAGGTTACCCTTCTGTTATTTAGTCAGAAAGAACATGACCTTCCAGAGGGCGCACCTGGGTATTACAACCTCAGAATTTAAATCAAAGATCATGCCTGGGGCTACCATAGATTCTGCCTGTGTAAAAGGCAGGTCAAAATGTCACTACCATACTGGAGTACTAGGAGTTTAAAGCAACTCTGGAGATAAGCCATTCTGTAAGCCTGAGAATTAAAGAATAAATTACGTTTATCTCTATTGCCAACTGTCAATTAACTGCATATCATGTCATGCCCGGTAAAAGTTGAATCCCTAGATCGCTATCCTCTCCCACAAAGAGGTTCTTTCTGGACCACATTCCCAACCAGCAGTCAACATGTGCTCTGGGAATACGAATTCAAAGATTACATTCAGCCTGCCAACATGGTGAATGATTCACTCATCCAACATTTACTGAATGCCTACTTTGTGCCAGGGACTACACTCAGCTCAGCTCAAGAAGTACAATAATGAACAGGGAGTTCACAGACTGGTCCAGAAAATGGGCTCCCAAACGAATTAGAAACTAGAAACCTCTACGTCGTTACGCACAACTCCTCTATAACTAAATGTCACTAATCCCACTGGTTCTGCTTTTTTTTTTTTTAAGGATTTTATTGGAGAACAGTGTGTTTTCCCAGACCCATCAGCTCTAAGTCAAGTAGTTGTTTCAATCTAGTTGTGGAGGTTGCAGCTCAGTGGCCCATGCAGGAATTGAACCAACAACGTTGCTGTTATGAGCACTGCCCTCTAAGCACCTGAGCTAACCAGCCACCCCTGGTTCTGCTTTTTACATGTCCCTCATCATTCCCCCCCTTTCCATATTTGCCTTATCACCTCACCTCTTTTCACTTGGACCAGTAGAACAGCGTCCAAACTGGCCTTCCTGCCTCTACAGCGCCCCCTCCATGCAAGCCCCAGAGAGGTATTTCTAAAATACCTATATGATCATATCATTCTCCTTTAAAAACCGCCAGGAAAAATGGAGCAGGGTCACAGGGGTGTGAAAATGGGTGGTAAGGCTAGAGGGAAAAGTGATCTGGTGGAGAGTGATAAGGGTTGCATGAAGGGGAGCTATACAAGCCCTGCCACAAGATGATTCCTGGTCATCTTTGGCTATTTTCTGTTTGTTTTATATTTTCCAGTTTTACTGGGGTATAATTGACTCCTAGTTATCTTTGAGTTGGATTCTCACAGGAGAGAGTGTTTGTGGGAGCAGAAAAAGATGTACTCCACAAGCTTCCTGTCCTTTGAATTCCCATAGCACTCTACATCTTTACAAAGACACTTCTCATACTCTCTAACTTGCAATCATAGTTATATTTGCATGCCTTATCTCCACTAGATTTAAGTTCCTTGATGGAAAGACCCTTGACTGACTCATCTTTGTATCTCAAGAGGCCCACTGAGGTTTGGGCTTCATGCCCACCCCTCTCACTTGGAACCAATGCCAGAATTCCAAGAGAGTTGAGTTTTAAAGGAACTAGGTCAGATTAATTGATACTACTAGAGCAACTTTTAGAAAAGCAATACTCTGTTCCAGTGGAAAATGACAATCTCTCTCTCTCTGTCTCTCTCTCTCTCTCTCTCTCTCTCTCTCTCTCTCTCTCTCTCTCACACACACACACACACACACACACACACACACACACAATCTATTTAGATGGGGGAACCCCTAATAAAAACAAAATTGTTTTGGAGAAAAATGCCAGCTACTCTGGAGTTGGGATAAAGATTTTTTAGTTGAGAATTCTGCCAGAGGGACTAAACTAAGTCAATTTTCTTGTCTCTCCTATTCACTCTTTCACTAATTCTTATTCTACTCAGATAAATAGCTGAGATCCTCTCTTTCAGGAGATGTATAATTTTTATTTTTCAGACCCAGTCTTCAAGTATGCAGACCTGAAGCATAGCTTAGAATTTCAACACATTAGGCCCAATCTAAGTACTAGGCCTCTTTCCCTGTGTATGAAATCACATTGTGGGGAAAGAGTCCTTTGCTACCAAGAATGAAGTGTTATCTGCTGTGCTACCAAATCAGCTTTGTGACTTAACCAAATACCTTCTCAAATCTGGGCCTAATTAAACGACCCCTAAGGTCATTTCAGGTCTGAGAATCCAAGTTCTCCAACTGTGGGTCAATTGATAGTCACTGAGCCCATTCTAGACTGGGCATTGGGAGGACACAAAAGAGGCAAAGGACTTGCTTCTGCCTTTCTAGGAAGGTTTTGTTAATAGCACTTGGCTATCTACATGAATATGAACAAGGCTAGGTCAACAACTAACTCAGCCTTTACAGTGCTTCACCCCATGTGATAACCACATTCTGTTTGTCTCCAGAGGCCAACTAATGGAAGACAGCTTCCTGATGGGATGGCATGGTAGTGGCAAAGGGAAGGACTCTGAAATCAGACAGACCAGGGTGTGAACCTCAATCTGGCCACTTAACAGCCATGTGATCTTAGGCAAGTTACTTAATCTCTGAGCCTCAGCTTCCTTATCTGTAAAATGGGGACAATAATACCTACCACTCAAAGTGGTTGTGAGAATTAAACTCTTACTTAATGTTCTCCAAATATATGCCTCCAGTTCCTGCTTCCGGTTTTGCTCATGTTATTCCTGTCCCTGAAGTGCTCTTCCCTTACCTTCAGCTATTAAAACCTTCTCATCTCATGAGGCACTCTCTCCAGTGTCTCTTTTATAATGTTTGTCTCCCATCCCACAGCTACACTCCCCACCAAATAAACCCAATGAGCTGTCAACTCAGAATTTTCCACACACTTTGTAGATCTCATACTGCATTTTGCAATCTAGGTTTTATAGCTATTGGTATACTTCTCTTATCCCTCCTATTAAATTAAGTTTCTGTAGCCAGGAACTATAACTTGGATATCTTTGTATTCCCTCACATGGCATAATGCCCAGTATATAGTACATATTCAATAAATGCTTGTTGAATGAATGAATAAATACTCAACAATGAGACCCTGCTCCTTATACATAGTAAGTTCCCTGTGTCTTAAAGCATTCAAGCATAATTTGGGTAGCAATATCATGGATACTACAGAAAGTACTCCTACACTGGATAGGAGGCTGGACCCTGTGACCTCCAAGGTTCTCTTCTCTCTGCATGTCCATGAAGACCATACTCTAACTCACTAATCTCTTTATATACCAAGATTGTCACTGCCACAAATGTTAGAACTGGTCTTTTTGTCATAAGCAAGTGTGACAGCATTTCTTCAAAAAATGACTCACCTGTAACTATATATTTACCACTTTGCAAGCAAGTTGTACCTAAAACCAGTATGCCCGAACCTAAAAGGGCAGCCTTGTTTCGCAGATGTCTCTGGCTTCCAAAATTCCCTATAGCTGGTGTTTTAGCAAACCACAAAAGCTACGGTAAGTTGAAAGCACACCATCATCTTCAGCCAAATACCCTGTGAAAAAGTTTTTCAGTGGGTAACAAGCATCAGTTGCCTTCCATGGCTAAAATGTTTTTAAAAAATTATATGTTTTAAATATGTTTTAAGAAAAAATCGAGTTAAGACATAACGTGTATGCTGAATATGGTGGTGTATTCTGTTTCAGAACTCTTCCCCTGATCCCAAGTGACTTGGGTAAGTCATTTTTCTCCCCAGGTCCTAAATTTAACCACTTAGAAAATGGATTAACAGAAGTTGCCACCTACATCCCTCTCAGGAAACATAATGAAATTTTACAACAGACTTCAAGCTTCCCTAGAGCAAGTTCCCTCTAGAGAACTGTGGTAAATTGCTATCATTTAAGAGGCCCAGAAAGCTGTCTTCTCTAGGAGGTTGAATGGTGCCCGCCAAAGATATGTCCATGTCCCAACCCCCAGAACATGTGAATGTGACCTTATTTGGGAAAAGGGTCATGGAGATGTCACTAAGTTAAGGATCTCAAGATGAGGTCATCCTGGATTGTCCAGATGGGCCCTAAATCCAGTGACAAGTGTCCTCATAAAAGACTCTCAGAGGGGAGACTCGGGAAGAGTAGAAGGCCTTGTGAAGACAGGGGCAGAGATTAGAACGATGCAGCTACAAACCAAGGAATGCCTGGAGCCACCAGAAGCTGGAAGAGGCAAGGAAAGATTCTCTCTCTTAGAGCCCTTAGAGGGAATGTGGCCCTGCTGACACTTTGATTTTGGATTTCTGGCTTGCAGAACTATAAGATAATAATTTCAGTTGTGTTAAGCCACCAAATTTGAGATAATTTGTATGGCAGCCCTAGAAAACTAATACACCTGTGCTCTCCCTCTACTCCACCTATAAGTATTTTCCTAGTAATGTCTACATGTTTCATCATGGGTGAGTTACTACTTTGGTTAAGCAATTTCATCAGGTGTTGTCTCAAAGTGCAACACTTTTTTTTTTTAAGATTTTATTGGGGAATTGGGGGAAGGGAACAGCATTGGGGAATCGGGGAAGGGGGATAGACAAGTTGCTGTCCTTTTGTTCTTCAGTCTAGTTGTGGAGGACGTTGCTTCACTGGCCTATGTTGGTATCGTCACTGCGCTCTTCCCGGATGAGGCAGATCGGTGGCTGGCCTCTGGATGGTCGCTCACTGCGGCTATTGGCAGCTCGTGCTGGCTGCCCGCCACTCACGCTGGCTGCTGGCCACTCACTGTAGCTTATGGCATCCCACTGTAGCAGGGGCTGCAGCCCACACCATCACTGGGGCCGGGGCTCGCACAGCCCAGCTCCAGGTGGAGCTTTGGTTAGCTGTAGAGGGCAGTGTCACTGGCCCTCATATGTGGGATCCAAACTGGGGCCGCTGACATCCCCAAACCAGCTCTTAACCAATGCGCCACTCCGCTGGCCCTAAAGTGCAACACTTCTTGAGTAATTCCCTAGTACCTCAAGGCTAAAGGGTTTACTTGGGATTTTCCTCCAGCACAGGAAAGGGAGGGAGGGAAGATAATCCAGAACACACCTGGACAGGGACTAGGGACAGAGTAAAAAGGAAAGATTTTTTAAAAGATAAAATAAATCAGGGCCGGCTGAATGGCTCAGTTGGTTAAGAGCTCGCTCAAGAATGCGAGCTGAGCTCAGCAACAGCAGTTCGAAGCCCAGCCCGAGCTGAGCTGCTGCTGAGCTGCCAACAAATGGCAGGATGGCTCAGCTTAAAAAGAAAGAAATCAAAACAAAATTTTACCTAGGGTCAGCCTTAAGAAACTCATATTGACAGAGCCCAAATGTTATTGGGTTGTCGGAAAAGTCATGACGCATTTTTGCAACAAAAAACATAGAAGAAATACATCATGACTTTTCCAACAACCCAATACTTTCAACAGTAATAGATCCATATTATAAGAAGGAAGAAGCCTTGCAGAAGAGAAAAATAATAATGTTGCCTCAGTCCTTGGCCCATATTCCAGAAAGTCTGTTAAAAGCGTGCTCAAAATAATCCAAATGCCAGGAGCTGGCCGAGTGGAGCAGTGGTTAAGCGCTGGCTTGGGAAGCCAGTGGCCCCGGTTTGGGTCCCACATATGAGGGCCAGTGACACTGCCCTGGAAAAAAACAAAAACAAAAAGAACAATCCAAATGCCTCATTCTCACTGCTCACATGCATTTGTTTTGTTATGCTCAACAAATTAGGCATATTTGGATACGTAAAAATAAAATTGTTTCAAGCTATTAGAATTAAATAATCACAAAGAGAGCAGGGCAACAATGGAAGATGCCTATCAGTTTGGGCCTCCAGCCCAACCCTGGATTTGTAGGAGTCTCTCTTCACATTAAAACTGCCCTAGCCTTCAGCACTCCCTGAGACACTGTTTAACCAGCTCCCAGGCAAATCTTTTCAGATGCCCAATTGCCCTCACTGTTAAGATGCTTTTCCAAGCCCTAATGGCTAACCTAAATTTCAGTTTCAAACCACTGCACCTTGTAATTACATTCTCAGCCACTGTAAATAATCTGTGCCCTCTATTTTATCTTTCCTCTTTCCCTATGATAGGAACCTGCGGAAAAGGGAGTCAGTTGCCTTGTTAGTACAACATACACACTGCACCTGAGCAAAATGCAACCAAAAGAAAATCAAAGTCACTCTTGCTCCCTGAGTGAGAAGCAGTGTTATTGATCTTTTCCTTTTTCCTATCCTTCAGCTGATCTGAATGTCTACACTGACATGCTCTAGTGCTGTGGCATTTATGCCATCTTGGGGAATAGCTGTGTAAATGCTCCAGTAATTTTATACATCTTCAACATACTGTTGTGTTAGAACTTGAGTATCTGAAGGACTGAGAAGGACAGATTTTCCTCCTCCTCCTCCCACCCTCATGTAATATGAATCAAAATCCTCACTAATTGGCCCTCCTCCTGCATGCTACTGAAGTCTAGACTTGGTGGCAACCCTTTCTGTGGAAGAGATTTAATGAAGGAGAAACTACATGGGAGGGGAGTTGGCAGGCAAACCATTACAGAGCAACTATAAGAAACTTGGAAACACATGATTTTTTAGTAAGCTGAGGCTGGAAGCTAAATGATGTTGTATCAAACATACACACACACACACACACACACACACACACACACAAGTTGGTGAGTTCACTTTACCCTGAACCAAATGTTTCCTAAAATTGAAGAAAATCTAAGTTATTAATGCAACACATAAAAGACTTTTCAACAATGCTCAGTAATGACTTTTTCCTCCCCTGCTTTCTTCAGGAGCTATGGAAAACAAAAATAAATTACCCAAACAGGTGATTTGGGGATTTCCCTTCCATTGCCATGATTTCACTGAAAAACTCAAAAATTGCTAATAGTAACTTCACTTTCCTGTCAAGCCGTGGGTGATTCAAACACAGAGCTCTCTGGACGCCAGTGTAGGCTCCAAGAGGCCAGGCCAGGTGGGCTCCAGATCAAGCTGAACAAGCCAAGCCTGGATTCAAGGTCTCCCTATGTGCTGCTATTCTTATATGACCTGCCTTCAGAAAGCCATCAGCTCTCAAGACCACAGCCATTTGGTTCATAAATACCTGCCTCATTTAGTTTTTACTTTTTTAAAAAAGGGAAAACTGAAATAAAAGATAAATGTTGACACAGGAACTATGGAGCCAATTCTCCCCAACCGTGCTGACCATGCATGTCTAAGAAGTGCTGGGTTCAAGGTAGCCGACGCTACAGTGAGCTGGGGCAGTGATGGAAAAAGGTTGATGCAATCACTGAGGCAATTCAACTCACAGAAAGAAGATAACCTTCACTGAACAGGAAAATCGAATGCCCATGACCCCTGGTTGCGGAGCTGCATGCAGGATGCAGCATTCCCACAAGTTCATGCCACAGCTCTTCACATGACCTCCTCCTTCCCCTCAACAGATATGGAGACCCCTCCATGCAGGGTCCCCATCTGTCTACATGTCTGCCTCCCCAAGAGCAGGAAGAGTGGAGTATTGAACTTCAAGTCCCCGACACCCCAGGTTCTCACACATACTGGGTTCTCAAGACTGGTTTGGGGAGTAATTCCGAGAAATACGAAGCCCATCACAGAATAATAATTAGAAACATGGCTCTGGAACCAGACTGAGTTTAATTCATATTGTAATTTGACCTTGGACAAGTCACTAAACCTCTGTAAGCCTCAGTTTTCTCATCTGTAAAATGGGGAAAATAATAATACCCACCTGGTAATGCTATTGTGAGGATTACATGGGATGTTGCCCATAAAGGCTTTAGCATAGTGCCTGGCTCAATAAATGTTAACGATTATTAGTACCGCCCCCACCACAGGTGCTCAATAAAAACTTGCTGAATTGAACTCACAGCAGTGGGAATGACTAGCAGATGTGAAGGTGGCCTAGGCTTCTTTTTTTTTTCCCCACCTCACTATGCACCAGATGACCTCTAAGAATTCTTTTCTTTCTTTCTTTGTTTCTTTCTTTCTTTTTTCTTTCTTTCTTTCAGAAAAAGGATAGAATAGGGGCTAGTTAGGCTCGACTTTTGCTGATCTTCAGTTTTTCATTCAGGGCAGAAAACCAAGTCTGGCAAAGTCAGGCAGATGATTTTCTGAGAACTATGACAAGGCTATTAAAAACTTTAAATGAAAGTTGTATAATGAGCATGAATCTGAATACATTTAAATTTCCTCTAGATCCAGGAATTCCAGCAACATCTTTATATATTTTTAAAATGTGCTTTTGCGAATGTGAGGAGAGGAAGGCCCTAAAAGATAGCAGACTTTCTACAAGGGTGGGAGTGGGGCAGGGATTCACATTGTCATGAAAATTAACCCGTGAAAATGCACTGGATTTTATTACCAAATGGATGCCTGAGGAGATTAATAGATTTTTAGGGTCTTTACTATCAAGAGAGCAACCTGCGTGCCTGAAATAATTAAGAAGAGGAGACTCAATTATCTAGTAAACTGAAATTTCAAACCACCCTGCTTACCTAAATGAGAAAAGCTGCTTAGACTAAAGTGTCATTACTTCTATTTAGACAAGCCTTAGCAAAGATATACACGGAGCTAAAGAATGGGACCCCACATTCTTCCCTAAGCCACAACAATGCCTGTTTATGTAAATAGGGTTTTCAATAACAGAGTGGAATCTGAAAAAAAATGTTTTCATTATTGTCTCTCAAAAAACCGCCAATACAGAACATGAACATCAAGGGGCTTTCACTACGGTGGGCACTGAACACCCTAAAATATTCATTCTATGTAAGTTTGCGCCTGGATTCCAAGTAGATCTAAAAAATAGGCAATGACTCTCCTTGAACAGGTCTGAGGGAGGCACAAAGTTTTCTCTGACTCGTGGCAAATTGAGTGCATATTTATTCAAAAACTCAGTTTAAGAAGAAATAAAAGTAATAGAAGATATCTATTTACCTTTACTTGGCAGCCCCTTCCAAAATCTGGGCCAAAATATAAATATCATTGCCTCCGCCATCATCACCATCTGACAATCAAACACTCCCACATGACCATAACGACCTCCAGGCGCAAACTAAAAGCTCATTAAAGACTATATGAAGGCTATTTATAGAAGAACTAAACAAAGACTGAAAGAACTATTAGCAAAATTAATTCAACTGTTCATACTTTTGACAACTATTACTATTTGTTTGAACTCAAGTGTCTAACTCCTTCACTGACAGGTATTGATGACTATAGAGATAGCACAATATCCAGAGTTTTAAACTGACCTTGTAGTTTTTTGGTTCAAGAACTCAGGTTTTGACCTATACTCTGTATATCAGCCTTCCTGTTGCTGTTTAGGCAGCTGATAAGAGGCAGAAATCCTTCTTGCTCATTAGGCCATTAGCTGCTGTTAAGCAAAGGGCTAGGGATGGGGAGGGGGGTGTTCAGTGGCCCAAAGGAATGTGCCGGAATCCACATATAAAGCCAGCCCCGATTCGGGGTTAAGAATTTAACCTTAAAAGGCTGACAAGTCATAAATTTGCCTGAGGCTCATATATATGTGTGACTTTCACAGTTTATATTTCCTAGCCAGGGCTCAGTCAAAACATGCCCCTGATTAATGAATGGTACTAATTGTTATTCCTGACTTGAGAACATTAGTCTTTATCCAAAATATTTTCTTAAAAAACACACAATCTCATACCTAAAACTCTCTGGCTTAAGGGAGTTGGGATAACTAGTTAGAAAAAAAAATAGGAAGAGGAGCCTAATATTATCTGTTACTGAGTGCTACCATTTTGGTAATCAAGATTGACTCAAAAGCTTCCATTTCATTGTGTCCATCAAGCAAAGTGCAAAGGAATGCCCTCCAAATCTAAACATTTGAGATATAGCAGCCATCTGTGACTCTCTGCACAAAAACTGAGCTGGGGCAGTGGTGGGGGTGGGGAGGAGGGCTAAAGTATCTTCAGGCACATTTTGTCTAACTTATCTTGTTAAATATTTATACGTAAGTGCATAACCTAATAACCTTGGCCAAGCTTGGAAGAGATAATAGATACAGCACAAACAAAAGATCCCCATAAACGTAAAGACAAAGAAAAAATACCAAGGAATAGTCTAACTGGAATAGATTCTCTAACCTGAAGTCAAATTTGAAATTAGGACAATAAAATCCTGCAAGTGAAACAATGTCCCCGAAATGCGATAACTTCATCAGGGAAAAGCAGGCTACAATTTGGTTAGCCTACCAGGTAAGTGTCAGTTCTGCCCCACACTATCAGAGTTTTAAAGGGGCTCCCTTAGCTTCAGAAAAAGGAAAAGACACTCAGTATAAGAAAAGAAATTTCTAAGCACAAAGATGCCATTTGCGTTCATTGAGAATTATGACAAAGTGAGAGACAATGCCCACTACATAGCAGTGATCTGAGGTACGAGTCAGATATATTTAACCTTTCCGATCTGTACAAAAAACCTTTTAAATACTCAGAATTCTTAGCAAGTGGAATGTAAATTCATGGGTGCGTATTTTAGAGCTCTTCATCTCCAAACTAAGGAATTGAATTTCGCAATATCCCCAGAGAAGTAACCAGGTACCCAAACCAAATATGTGGGCAGAAATGGAAAGTCTGTTTTCTCTCCAGAACCACCGAGTGCAGGCGGATGTGGAGTAGGCAGAGGAAGATGGGGAAGAGAGAGGAGAGAAGGAAATCAGGAGCTACAGGAAAAGGAAACAACTTAAAACTAAAATACAGAGGAAAATATAAAACATTCCACTCATCTATTTTTTTTAGAGAACAAGAAACACAAAACCATCCAATAAATATAACAAACCATAAAACACCTTCTGTTCTAAATTATAACCAGTTGAGAGAGTGTGTGAGGGTGGAATGGAGAAAGGTGAAAAGGGAAGATGTGGGGAGCAGTACAACAGAGGATGAAGGGAGGGCCTGCAGTAGCTTTGGAGGTATACTGAGCCCCAGAAGGGCTGTAATGAATGCACAGAGCACCCACTGTTCCCCTTAGCTATGGGTGTCACAGCAACTTGGGCTACTTTTTATCATTACTCTATAAAATGTTGATGAGCTTTTAGGGAGTTTTACCCCGATTTGTTAGTTGATAACTAGGACCTAACTTGAAAATAAAACTGGATATTGTCTAGGGGTGGGTAAAGGGAGACTACATGATTGAATAAATGCTGGTTCCCACATTACTGTCAGGTTTTGTGAATGAGGCAATCTTGCTTTCTCAAAGAACAAAGAAAAGGCAATCTGACAGCTTCTGAAGGCCAAAGGTACCTTCAGGCACCATTATTAAATTGACCCATAGCACTGAAGTTTTAAAGGCAAAAAACAACTTAGGTTTTAGAAATTAACACTTGTATAAAAACCTGCAGAATTCCATGTGGGGAATAAACCTTTATTTCAGAAATAAACTTTGAAGTTTGAAGGCAAAGCAGAAAATCTTTTTTTGAAAACAGAAGGGGCTATTTGAAACAGTGAGCACAATTCTTCCATGGCTTTTTAAAACTCTTCAAATTTCCACTGTGACTTCTGGGGATGGCCAGGGAAGATATACCCCCAGAATGCCAACAAAAGAGAAAATGGGAAACTATTAAGTCCCTAGGGTAGAACAAAGTGATCTCGGAAGATATTTATCTTTGGCCACATTAAATTAAGCCAAGGACTTAACTAGAGGTTCTACCCATCTGGGAGAACAAGGACTGTTTTCCAAACTAGTCACAAAGTTATTAGCAACCCACCAGAGATATTGTAGGCCCTCTGTAGTCTATTCATTGTCAAATTCTTATTCTCATATATTCTCTCCCTCCCCTTCTCCCCTCAAATCTCTGAATCTCTCTCCCCTTCCTCTTCCCACCTTTCCTTCCTCTCTCATGCCCCATACATTTCTTCCATATAGGTCTCTAAGGCCACATCAATGAATGAATAGCTGAAGCATAGCACAAACCTGAGAAATCAAAAGAACATTGATCTATTTATGTGCAAGACCCTCTCTTAAGTGCTGCAAGGTTCCTACCCTCAAGGAGCTTACACTTGGAAGCAGCCCTTTTCAAACTTCAACATGCACACAAATCACCTGGGCTCTTGTTTGAAAATACCAATTCTGATTCAGTAGTTCTGGGATTGGGCCTGAGATTCTGAATTTCTTACAAGCTCCCAGGTGATACTGATGCTGCTGGTCCATGGCCTCACTTTAAGGAGGAAGAAAAAATTCAAGTACATAAAGCAAAAGAGAACCAAGGCCATAGAAGAAGTACAGTGATAGCAGGGTTCAAAGGGAGAAATGATCACGTCTAGTCATGGGGAATCATAAAGTGATTCATGAAGAAGATGGCATTGCACTGACACCTTGAAAGACGGGGACAATAGTGAAATAGCCTGTAGGCAAAGGCATGGCGGCAGACAACTGTGGAGTACTTTCAGTGATGATTTAGCAGCCTGTTATGTTTAAGTACAGGGCACACATGCCCAAGGGGTAAGAGTAAGAGACATGATGGAGGTTGGCTCACAGGACTTAACCATTTAATCTGATATGAGATGTGTAGAAAGAGAAGGATGTTTTCAAGGTTTCAAGTCTGGGTACCAGACAGAGACTCTATTACCAGGAATATAGAATGTTAGAGAGAGGCAGGTTTGTGCAAATAGGAAAGGAAAATAATGGAGTAATTTTTTTTTTTTGAGGGCAGTGTCACTGGCCCTCACATGTGGGACCCGAACTGGGGCCGCTGGCTTCCAAGCCAGCACTTAACCACCGCGCCACTCGGCCGGCCCCTCAATGGATTAATTTTTGACTCTGTTGAAAGTGAAGCACTGGCAAGACTTCTGGATGGAGATGGCCAATAGGCAACTGGGAAACAGTGAACTGGAAAGCAAGGAAAAGGTCAGGTTGGAGAGAGACATGGGGGTCATTCAAAGAGCGAAGATAGTTAAGTCATGGGAACGAGTGTGGGAACGAACAGAGAGAGAACAGAAAGGGCAAAGGACGAGTGCTACTGAAACACTTTCATCTAATAACAGGTAGGCGGAAGAGGGAAAACAAGCAAACACAGAACCAGCTTTACAGTAGGAGGGGAACCCACACTAAAGAATGTCACAAAAGTCAAAGGAGTGTGGGAATTTTGTTAGAAAACTTTATTGGGGAACAAGGTGTTTTTTCCAGGACACATCAGCTCCAAGTCAAGTTGTTGTCCTTCAATCTTAGTTGTGGAGGGCGCAGCTCAACTCCAAGTCCAGTCGCCATTTTCAATATAGTTGCGGGGGGCACAGCCCACCATCCATGCAGAGTGGAAAAACCGGCAACTTTGTTATTAAGATCACACACTCTCAGCAGCTGAGCCATCTGGCCACCCACCAACAGCTCAGCAGCAGCTCAGCTCAAGTCATTGTCTTCAATCTAGTTGCGGAGGACGCAGCTCACTGGCCCATGTGGGAATCGAACCGGCAACCCTGTTGCTCTGAGCCACCCGGCAGCCCCAAGTGTGGGAATTTAAGTCAAATACTTTGTATCCAGACCATATTATCGCCCCTCATAATCCAATGGGTATACTGGAAATAGCATAAGCTAACCTATGAAGTGAGATGCACCTGGAGGCAAATCCTGGTTCCACTACTTACACGACCTTTGGAGAGTAAACCTTTCATCTATAAAATGGAGGTAACTCCACCTACCTGCCTTTCAGGTTTGCTGGGTAGATTAAATGAGAAATTAAATATAAAGCAACTGGTACAAAGTAGGCACTCAGTAAAGGGTAGTTTCCATGATCTTCCTTTTTGGCCCTTCCAAACTATCCCATCAACCTGAAAGTGACCTCAAAAAATCTACTGGAGAACAAAAAGTTTCAAGCTTACATTGAATGACAGTAAAAACTCTGATGAAGGCAGTCTCTTTAACAACAGGGACATTAAGGAAACCATTCATTCCTGAGAAACAGACAATTATACAACCCTCTCCCCTCGCCAACAAAAAAAAACATTATATATCCATAGACACTTAAGAAAAGATCAGCCCAATTACACAAGTATTCCTAGTATTTGCTTGGAACCACATGTTTCAGAGACTGGCCAGCAGGGCCCAATCTGAAGTGAAATAGCGACCAGAGCTCCAAAATCTACACACTATTACTGCTTTCATTCTCCAGAGTGGGAGAGTGCTGGGAGGGGGCGGAACCAGAGGGGTCTCCATGTTGGAATCAGGCAGGTCCATGGAACTCAGAACTTGCAGGCACTTTATGAGTGGCTGCATTGTTTGTATGTAAGATATGTGAAAGCAAGGCTTTCATGACACAAATGTAAGTATGATTGTGAAAGACCACCCACTGCTAAGAGTAACAACAACTTTCAAACAGTTTAAATAACACACATAATTATTAATTATTGCTATCAAAAATCATAGAAATCCAATCCCTGGATTCTAATGTATTTCTCTACATAGAAATCTCTCTCTCTATCTCTCTATCTCTCTCTCTCTCTCTCTCTCCCCCCCTCCCTCCCTCCCTCCCTCTCTCTCAGTGTGTGTGTGTGTGTGTGTGTGTGTGTGTGTGTGTGTGTGTGTGTGTTGGTACATTATCTTATTTGCAAAGTCTTGGACCATGACAACATATACTCATACTTTCTCTTAATCAAGAGAGCTCTTGAAGTCTTTTTTTTAAAATCACCAGATGTTGGCAAAATACATCTTAAGACATGTCACATGCAAAACCCTGGAAAATATCATCCGCACCCATGGCTTCCAACTTGAGCCTATATACTGATGATTCCCAATTATGCTTCTCCTGAACTCCAGAAGAATATATACACTCTTTCCCAGTGATCTCATCTGTTCCCAGAGTTTCAATTACCACCTATATGCCGATAATGTCTAAGCATGTATCTATTACCCTGATTTCTCTCTCTTCTATGATCTAAAACACAGCCTCAACTACCTAGCAGACATTTCTGCTTCAATGATCAAAGGACCCCGCAAACTCAACCAGCTCAAAACCAAACTCATTATTTCACCCCTTAAAAATATGTTCTTCCTATGTTTCATTCATCCACTCAACAAACATATACTGAGCACCTATTATGTGCCATAGTCCCACCACCCATAAAAACTAGTTCTATACTCTCCCTTCTGTCCTCACATCCAGGCACCAGGTCATGTTTACTCTATGGTCTCTATTCTCTCAACTTTATCTTTTATTCCATGTACAGCCCCACCTTTTCACCAGCATTATTGAAACTCCCTGCTTCCACGCACTCTCCAGTCATCCTCTACACTGAGTGACGTTTTCTCTTCTTTAAATGTTTTCATGGATCCTCATCATCCTTGGATACTGCCCAAGGAAACTCCTCAGTATTTCCTGCCTACTTCTCTAGTTCATCTTTCCTCCATTTTCCCCACATCTGTCCTCCAACCAATCCAAACTATTCTAGTCCAACAAATATATCATTTTCTCTCTTAACTGTGTACCTTTGCACGTTACCTTACACAACAGCCCACTTAAGCAACTAGGCACCCAATAGCTCAACTGCCCTGAGACCCCACAGAGTGCTCAGCTTTATGGCAGCTCTCATCCTGCTTCCCTGACATCCATGGTGTTCCTTATCTGGCTCCGTCCCTAGGCAGTGATTTTACCTTATTCATTAGCTCCTAGCTCAGTACCTGGCATAGAATCAGTGCTCAATAAATGTTGGTTGAAGTAAAAAAATGAATGAAAAACTTTTAAATATTTATGCAGAGGTAGCATATAAAGTTCATTATTAGTAGGTTGCTTTTCTGAGAATTCCCATCTGTTTTCCAAAACAGTTAAATGTGGTTCCCAATACAATCAGACCATGAAACCTAACCTGGAAACTGCCTCTTGGGTCACATTCTCATTTCTACGGAGCTCAACATGCGATGCAGCCAGTGCTAGAAGTAGTTCTCCATAATGAACCAAATTCACAGTATGGGTTGACCATCACAACTTTAATGAGGACCACATCTCTGCACTTAGGGAAATGATGGAACTTGATAAATGAGCAGTAGCTCTATGATATTAGTGACAATTAGTTCTTCAACATTTGGGGCCCATCCAACTGAAAATGGTTTACTTGAGCTCTGAAAAGCTGTAACCCCCAGCTTTTACCAAAGTAAGTTAAGCTTAGTCTCTACATTATGAAGGGTGTACAGATGTGTGTGTATCACATGTGTGTATGTATGAGTGCACAAGTGTGTGTGTGTGTGTGTGTGTGTGTGTGTTAGAATCAAGCAGGTCAGAACTCAGAACCTGCACACACTTTATGAGTGGCTACATTGTTTGCACCTAAGATATATGAAAACAAGGCTTTCGGGACACAAATGTAAGGTATGATTGAGAAAGACCACCCACTGCTTAGAGTAACAATTAACAAATTTCAAACAGTTTAAATAGCACATAATTATTCATTGTTGCTATCAAAATAATATAAATATTTATACATATATAATCTATGAATATAAATATATAAAACATATCCAAACACTACATTTCGATAAAGCTGTAGCTAAAATTCTCTACTTGTCATTTCCTCCTCAAACTTCAATTTTTAAAGAAGGGCAACAAGGCTCCCAGGGTCACAGAGAATAGATAAATAAGCATCCACCCTACCATCCCTACCTCAGTCTCTGCTGCAGGTCAACTTAGACAATGATGCATTCAGAGAATCAGTTATTCTCTAGGTATATGCCATTCTAGGAGCTCATTTGACAATGATCAAGTCCTCTAGACTATGTCTTTAGGTGTTTGTTCTTACATTCATTCCAAACTTCATTAATAATTCCGTATAAGGCACTCTACTCACCATTCTAGAGGATATCGTGATGAATCAAACATTGCTCCTGCATTTAACAAGCATAGCGTCTGACAGTAAGCTATGTACTTCATGAGCTATGAGTAAGCTATGTACTTCAAAGAACATGGATATTAAGTAAGAAGTACAGATGAACTGTTTCTGGGAACCAAATGCAATTTGGTCATATCTCTGTATCACCTTGACACAAATTTCCATATTCAAATATTTTCCAATCCTTTCAGTCTATTATGTGCCAGTTAACTTTCTGATATATACTAGAGTGAAGTCTTTTCATCTCCTTCCTGTACCTGTCACTCTTAACTCTTTCTCTCTTCAGCAGATTTACCTCAGTTTCAATCATCCAAACCAAAATTGCCGAAGAACAATGGAGAATCCCAGCATTTGATGATATATACTATACATACCAGTATGCAGAGTTTGGGAGAGGGGGGGAAGAACTTTAACTAAGGAGGAAACTATGCAAATAGAATTCTGATATTATTTTCAAATGAAATCATCCCTTTCTTTTTTGCCCTCTTTCCTGCTTGGGCATCTATCTAAAAAAATTCCAATGGGTCATCCCTACCCCACTAATTGAGTTTTCTCAGCTGACTTTAAAAGTTTGCCCTAATGCATACAGACATTAAGAGAACTCTCATGAGGCCCTTTATCCTACTCCAATAAAATTTCCATGGCTGAAAATCAACTTTGGATTATGTCCTTTTAAATGCACATTTATGAAACTTGAGGTTATAGGTAAGAAACACCAAACACTGAGAAAAAACTTACATACATTCAGTACATATTTCTATAACTGACACCATGTTGCATTATTTTCATAAACCTAAATACCACAGATTTATAAAGTGAAGATAAATATATGTGTTTATGTATATGTGGATATATTCAATTTATCTTTAAACTACATAGAGTAGCCTTGTAAACAAGCACAGAATACTTACCTTTTGTAAGACATGGCTAGTCTACTTTTTCTAGAGAGTTACAATGCAGCCAATTCAACTAAACTGAAGTCCTTTATCACTTACCTGCATACAACTGGATTTTTGACCTGAAAACGTAGTTACTTTTTTAAAAACATTAGTATATTAAGTAAAAATGAATCAACTACTTAAATATTGGTTTTACAGAAATTTTATATTTATAATACATTTCTAATTCCATTTATTCATTTAGTCTCCAAATATTTATTGAGTATCTATTATTTGTACCATGTGCCACATGCTAGATACTGGGGATAAAAACATACGATACAGCCCCTAAATTCAAGATCACAGTCCAATAGAGAGATATAGATAATTATGAACATGTACCTTAAAGATTCCATAATCAGGATTTCTAATTTTCTAGTAATAAACTTATTTTTAAGAGGTAGACTTAAAAAAGCCAATTAAAATTCTACTCTAAAAGTCTGCCTTATTCTGGATGTATAAGAAATAAATACACGTTTCATTGTTGACATTTTGAAAAATACAGACCATTCTCAAAATCATCTGTCAACTTTCAGGTGGATGGATGGAATACAATGGATGGAGGTTTCATTTATAATGGTTCTAACATCCCCGTCCCTTATTTCTACTTTCACTTGTATTTTATCTCACTTTCTATCAATTATTTATCAATATAAGCATATTAAACATAATTCAAAGAGTAGAAGACTTACTAATCTGGAACATAAACACAATTATTCCAAACAGAAATAATTAACTGTTTGGAACACTAGTAATGCATCTTGGTACTAACATTGACTCCTTTTTACTCATAGGAAAAAATACAAGCTGTCAAATAAGGCTTTATCCAGCTACACACAAAGAGAGGCAAAAGTGAAAATGCATTCGTTGTTAATCAATCTGGATTCATTTTTGTTTAAAAGTGGCAAACAAGTATTTCTAATAATTAGTACTTGGATAATTGATCTTTAATTGGCCTACTTTGAAGAACAGAACTAAATCTTTACTTTGTATATTCAACAAGGCATTCAAGTAAGACTATAATGTTCCAGTGAGCATTTTCCCCTCACACACAGCATTTCAAAACACACATTTTCTCTGTTGATATGCCCATCTTCACCTTGCTTTCTGAATCGCATTCTCCCTGTCATTATATCTCAAAAGGTAAATTCCCATTACTTTATGCGTGTCTCTAAAGCCAATCTGGGGCCCATGACTTGGATTCAATTTTCTGATGCCCATTTCATAATGGAGTGCTGGGGATCCTATTTCAAGCCTGACAATTTGCTAAATATGAGCAGATGATTGGGGGAAGGTTCTGCCCACACTTTCCATTAGACCCTAGATTACCAAAAACATCAAACCCGTTTACAAGTTTGGCTAGGGTTGAATAGATGTTGGCTCCTGGTATGGTTTTTTGAATTGAGCCTGTGCACAAATTCTGATCACAGGTTACAGAACCCTGTGAGGTACTTCAACAGGTCCGTGCATGTGTTATAGCTCAACTCCCAAATATGGTAATGTCAACATTAGCGAGAAAGGTCTAGCTGACATTAAGTCAAAGAGTTTGATTTAAGAGATGTCTTACAATTTATGTGCTATAATAATTGTTGCTCTTTAATGATACTAAGACAGTCATAACAGTGTTGCTAATTTCAAATTGTTCTTTGGGTACTCAACATTAATAAGCCCTGCTTGATGGTAAGAGTTGCCAGATAACAGAAGTAAGCCTGAATCAGTCTCCAGTCAAAATAGACATTGCTTGAAAAATTTGTCCACACGCCCCAATAATATGCCATAAAAAACTTTGGACTTCGGTTTCTAAAATAAGGTGACATATAGTTCAAGAAAGTATTTAAGAGTTCATAGAGAACATATAATGATCTAGAAATTCTATTATCATCAATTATTTACTAAATGCTCATGGTACTCTTAGCATTGTGCTCAACACTGCATCAAATGCAGTGCTTTCCCTTTAAGAAGCTTATAATCTAAAACATACAAACAACCATATGCAGAAAAAAGCTAGAGATCAGAGTAAAAGGAAGCATTCACAAAAATGTACAAATTCAGCATGCCAGAACTTTTCAGTTGAGCAATATGATCCCCAGTGAAATTCTTTCCAAATGATGTATCGTGTGCACAAGTTACAAGTGATTATCTTCAATTTTCTTAGAAATGAGTAATAAGATACCCCTTAAGACCCATGTTTTTATGTATTCATCAAACACTAAAGTTGGCGTGGTCATTGATAGCTGCCATTTAAGGAGAAAACATATTTTCTGTCTTATCTCATAGCAGACAAATTCCAGGCCTCTTTTTTCCCAGGTTGGTAACAAGCAGCGTTTTTCTAGGCTACAATGAACAGCAAACATTACAACTCTAAAGATGGAAGTAACAGAATGCTCAAAAATATTGCATCAAAATATTGGATACAACCTACAAGCCCATAAGAAAAAAAATCACATTGCAAAACTGACACCATCTGAGGCATCTAGCATCCATTAAAATCTTCTTATGCCTGTATTTCCTAATGCTTACAAATGGAATTTGCTCCAAGAATTAAGAAAACTCTTTTTAAGATGGCGGCCTTATTAAGAGATTTCTCCCTATCTCCCACTTCATCTCTTCAGTTCTTTACCCTTGCCCAGACTGGCTATTGTGACCGTTTCAGCCAATTTCCTGGAGGTATTTTCTAGCCCTTTTCACCCTATTTAATCCTACAACTTTCCTGAGAAGCCTGTTTATTTGTATGCTCCCCCACTAGACTGTGAGCGCCTTGACAAAAGGGACTGTGTCTTACTCCTCTCGGCACCCCCAGTACCTAACACACAGCCTGCCGTGGAGTGGGCAATCTTAAACTTCATTCAGGCCAAGGTGCTCCACGGATCATCAGCCATCTCCTTCAATCAGACTGAGGAGCCCCTTTAAGCATATCTCGGTACCAATCAGCAGGATTAACGTAATTAATCTATTCAGACCACATTTGAAAGAATTCTCTAAACTGTTCCAAGTTAACACAGGATAATACAGCTTTTTCCAAGTTTTAACAAATCATCTGCTCACCCAAATGTCTAGTGCAATCTCAGAGGAGGGAAAACCCTCCCAACACCTCACTTCTTATTCCCTCGCCTGACACTAGGACCGCTAACTGCTTCAAACTAATTGGGGAACCACAGCTGGCAACTCAGATACAGTTGCTAGTTCTAACAACACACACACACACACACACACACACACACACAAATACGTTGAAACCTCTCTTTGTTTCAAGAACACTGATTTTTATTTTTATGTTGTTTCATCTATTTTGAGAAATTCCAAGTCGATTTTGGCTCTTTAAGGCTGCCTTTTACCCATACGGGCATTTGGCCTTCTGGATTGGTTCTTGCACTTTCCAAGGCCCTCTAAGGCAAGATTCCTCAATCTTTTGGGAGTTGCAACACTACCACAATTTGTTTGATTTTCTCATTCCCATCCCTCCCCTTCACCACCACACCCCCCCCCCCAGAAAAGTGGTGTATGGCATTCATAAAGTGAATTACACTTGATTTTTGTTTAGAGGAATTTTTTTTCAGACTTCTGTAACATTCCCTTGAGACAATTGGAAACATCATTGTCTGATTACTAGCTCACTTTCCTTGCCTAAAATTGTATCCATTCTTGATTGCGCCTGTGGGTAGGTTAAGCAAAACAAAATAAACATCTAGACTTATGAGCTCATGGGCTTTTTTCTGAATTTTTCTAAATTAAATAAGGGCAAAAGAGCTGCACTGAAAGTCAGTTATATGGATTTTTTCTGCCAAATGCTAACTCTGTGTGCCTGGTTTCCATCTGTGGTGCTTTCCAAGTTACAAATCCTTACCAAAAAAAAAAAAAAAAAGACTGGGGTATGAAAAGATCTATGGATTTGGGGGACATGCTATTTAGAATTGCTATCCTGTGCCTTTGAACACTCTAAAAGAAATGAGAACATGAGATTGTAAGGCCTTAGATCAGCTTTGTGGAAGTCTAGTATAGTCCTTCAGCACCAGTGATTTATTTTTTAGGCTGGCTGATTTCAAATGCCATTTAGTCTCATCCATATTAGCATAAGAAATGTACCTTATCCACTCTAACCCAATTCTGCTAATGGCAAAAGTTAGCAGTCAATCCCAAATGCTCCCCCTAAGTGAGGCAGGACATTCTTGAGGATTTCTCCTTACTGTGACCAAATCTCATTTTATCTGGGACAAAGAAAGCTTTAATTCAGTTAATACAGTGGAGCGGGCAAACTGAACATTGCTTAAAAAATAGATGAAAAAAATGTCAAGCGGTCATCACGATGGTTTGTAACTATCAAATAATTTGCAGCTCTCTTTCAATTTCCAACCACTGAATGACAGCAGCAAATTACACATTTATTCACTTTGAAATTATGCACTTGCCATTGTATTTAGTCGGCCATTATAATCTCTTCTCTGAAATACTGATGAGCCCTTTCCACACTGTAGACATTAGCATTTTCACCATGTTTTCCATATCTACAGTAACCATATTTGCCCAACAAAAATTCAGGACACATGGACTCAAGCCAGGCCAGAGCACTGGAAATATGCACTGCCCCAGTAAATCCAGGATATATGGTAGCTGTATGGGTATCACCATATTTGAAGTTTGGCTTTGCTCCAGGGCAAGTCAGAACAGTGCCTGCCATGTAGAAGGTGTTCAACACTGCATATGTTTGTTAAATAGAAATGAAGTAGAGAATGTTGGGTTTATATGGTAAAGACCCTTGGAAAGTGATTTTGCCTATGGAGTTTGGGAAATACTAGCGAAAATTATAAATTTCCATTACCAGCCCCTGTTCTCTATAGTATGGCCGTCCTTAGGCCTGGAGTAAGGGAGCTGGGAAGGAGGGAGAGCAGGCCAAATCTCATACACAGTGTGTGGGCCCTCCCAATACTTTTATACAGATGCTGCAAAGAGGCAGGCAGCCAGAGAGCTGGGGGAGGGGGAGAGAGGAGGAGCGCGGGCAGGAGTGTGTGTAGAAGGGGTTGCTTAATCAGTATCTGCATTCCCTCTGGCCTTTTTCTTCTTTTAAGCACAACCTTTACTCCCTAGTTTCAAATCAGCCAAATGTGGCCCCTACCCCAACTCTGGACCCATTCATCTTGTGGGGGCTCCTCCTGTGAAGACCAATTTTTACATTATCAACAAAAGCATGTTCTCTGGCTTGAGCAATCTAATTACCATGGCACTTCGAGGGGGAGAGAGATTCGCCTGTTGTTTCAGCTCTGTGGAACTGATTCATAGGTTGCCCCTTACAGCTCCTGCACACGCCCACGTGGTGTGTTATTAACACTTAACAGTGGAAGAGGTAGTTCTACCCTTCCTTAGAGGGAAGTCCTGCAAAGCAATATTTAAAATATGCGCAAATGCATTTCAGTCAACAAAAAGGGTGACCAATTACCTTTGCAACTAAACAGCAGGCTTGCTCCGCTCTTTTTATCCACCTAAAGAAAAGGCTGAGGGCGCGCTGGCTGCCTAGGTAACCTCCCGCTAGTGAACGCTCGCTGGCAGCGCCCACAGGGCGCGCATAGCATTAACAACTTGGTCCAACCATCAGGCCCGCCTCCCTGACTTGTTGAGAGCCAAGTTTGGGAGAGGACTGCTCCCGGAGCCCTTGGAAGAGCGGGACGTGCATGGGTCGGGAAGAGACCCTGGAGGCCACAAACATCTTATGGTTTGTGAATACAACCGGCCCTTTCTTCAGAGCGCACCTCTGATAAATTAACCTGTTTGAAACTGACTCATCTTGCCCGCATCGTCAGTGTAGCAACTTGTCCTGATGGGATTCTGTGGCAGGCTTTTAGGAGACCAAGCGGGACAGTCAATCACACAAGGCCATTAATATTCATCTGTTGACAGCGGCAGCCCTCAGCTAAGGTTAAAATATGCCCTTACAACACGATCTGATAGTGCAGAACAAAAGGCAGGCATTTAGAAACTTTCCTCCATCTAAAATCATCTCCCTTTCAGGGTCTAGCCTGTCAAAAAGGCAGATGAATTTGAGAGGGGGAGGAGTTATATCATCTTTGGGCTCCTGCGCCCTGGGCCAGCAGCACCGTTTTTGATGTGATTTTGCTAAGCTAGAGAAGGGACGCTGTTTTGAAAGAAAAGACTCGGTCTTCCTCATTTGGGGGACCCTCCTCCTCAAAAGTTTCCCTCTGTGTGTCTTTACCTGCCACTGCGGATTCGGAGATCTGTCCTCAACTTTGCCTGCACTTGGGCCCATGAGCTCGGGAACCCAGGCTGCAGGAACGAGAGCGCGGGGGCAGGTTGGGGAAAGAATGGTGGAGCCGCGGTCCAGCTAAGGCTGAAATTCTGGCACGTACATGCGATCGAGGGTGGCAAATTCCCAAAGCACCAGCTCGGGTGTGGGGCGCCACTTCGCCGAGGCCCTGGGAGCAAGCTCCCACCTTCCCGCCCTCCCCCCAAAATGGGAGCTCCGGAGCAGGCCATCCCCGCCAATCCTCCCACTCGCACCTTCCGGGACAGTAGAGCGAGCCCAGGGGACACCTACCCTCCTCCCCTCCCTCAGGAGACCTGGTCGGCTCCAGGCACAGCGACCACTCCCAGGTGTCCAGAGGCAGGGCGCAAGACCGCGGCCCTGCGGAGCTAGAGTGCTCCGGATACCGCACCACGCGTCCCCGGGGTCTCCGCTGGGTGCCGGGAACGCGCGAGGGACTCCTCCTCACCTGGCACGGGGGTTTCAGGCACCCACTTGAGTCCCGGTTGAAGTCTCTGGAAGAAGGAGCGGACCTGGTGACAGGTGGCGTCCGGCGGTGGCGGCGGGGGCTGCGCCTGTCCCGGGCAGTCCAAGCTGAGCAGCATCGCCAGCACCAAGCACGCGGTGCGCACGGTCCCTGCCATCCTGCTGGGCGGGGAGCGAGGGGAGCGCGGGAGAGTGGCGGCGGGGACTAGAGCAGTCCCAGGACGCGGCAAGCCTGGCAAGATGTGGCCCGAGGAGGAGCGGGAGACGTGCCGCGCTACCCAGCCGCTGCAAAAGTTTCCTCGCAGCTACCTGGGCGCTGGGCGAGGGCGGGAACCCTTGGCTGCGCGGGCGGGGCGGGGTCGGCCCGGGCGGGGCGGGGCGAGGAGGGACCGGGCGGGGCGGGGCGAGGCCAACTGCACGGCCAGGGGGCGGCGGTGAGCCTGCGGGTGCGGGGCTGCGGGGACAGCTGGGGCACCGCGGCGTGGGGACTGACGGGGGCGACGTTAGTGGAGGACGCGGAGTGCGAGCGATAGCTTCTGGCAGCACAGCCCCGCTGCTCGCTCGCCGCCGCTCTACACAGGGCGCTCTGGCACAACTACTGCAGAGGGGCTGCAGGCTCGGGCGCGCTGATTGGCTTCCCAGCAGCCGTCCCCTCTGACTGGCTCTGGGAGAAGTTCCCCAGCCTCACTCCTCCTTTCCGCCGCTCATTGGCCTACAGCCGGGAGGGCTTTTCCCTTGAAGATTTGTGCAATCTCTCCATCATTCCATGGGATTGCGTGGGGGTCCCTTGCTTAAGTGCCCCTCACTGCTTCGCCACAGGTCTCCTCCCAGCCCGGTCCAGCTCGTCTCTGGCCACCAGAGCCACACAAGGTCTTCCTCCTCCGCACAAAATCCACCTCCCCTTCCTGATGTCCGAGGGGCTTCCCTCGAACCGTTTTCCGGTCGCAGCTCCCGCCGCGTCAGCAAATCCAACCCACAAATAGTCACAATCAGGGGCAAATGGGGGTCGCGCGGGGGGGGGGTTCACAGCGTGCCTCGTCTTTGAATATTGTACCTAAAAAGTCTGAAAGCCTGTGGGGCTTACTAGGTTTGATTCAATAAAACCACACAAAGTCGGAGAAAGCACCTGATCCCAGGATGGTAAAAGAATCTATCTCCTGCAAGATAGCCCCGGGTGATCCTTCATGAAGTAAAGTATAACTGGTGACGACAAAATAACCTGAGGGGTAAAGCCAGTCTAACTCATTAGAAAATCATTTACACAGCAAACTGAGCCAGAGCAAGCCTGTTTCTTAGGTGGTGTAAAAGGCTGTTTGAAAGGTCTACACCCAAATCCCCACATCTCCTGCTTAAATTTCACTATTAGAAATCCAGTTCTCTGAAAAGCAAATGCCTCTCAGGAGGAATGAATTTAGCCATTACCTATATGCTCAGAAGTAGAGATCTTTAACCCATATATTCTTTCATGGGATTCTCTCTCTCTCTCTCTCTCTCTCTCTCTCTCTCTCTCTCTCTCTCTCTCTCTCTCTCTCTCTCTCTCACCTTAGCACATAGTAGGAACTCAGTATTTGTATAATGAAATGATTTAACACCTGAGTGTGAATTAATTTATCATCTGATTGTGTTGTTTCTGATCTCAGGTGAGGGTAGATTTTGATAAATAAGAAAAAGGGAGAACCTCCACACCAGGAATTCTCCAAGAAGCACTAGGCCAGGGGAAAGGAGGTGGTTTGCTAGAACTTGTGGGCTGAGATGAGAAGCTAAGGAAGGGGAAGGTGGCTGAGGAGCTCATTTGTTCATTCATTTGTTCAATAGCAAATATTTGAACTCTTATTATGTACCAGACACTGTGGGACACAAACAGACAATGGGGATACAAAGATTAACCTATGGTACCTGACTTCAAAGAGCTAAAGTCTAATGGGAAAGACAAGCAAACAGAAAAATGTTAACGCAGCATGTGGTAAGTGCTAACATAGAAGCAAATGGAGAGTTCTAAGGGGGTGAGAGGGTGGGTAGGGAAAGCTTCCCAAAAGAGATGATGCCCTAAACTCAGGCTTGAAAGTCCAGCAGGAGTTGAGGTGAGAAAAGAAGATGGGAGGAAGGGAGGAAGAAGATGGGAAGGAAAAAGCAGTGTGAACAAAAGTGAGAGGAGAGAGCCTGGCATGGCCCAGTTCGGGGGTGGGAGATTTCAGGCTGGGGAGTTAGAAGAGCTGAAGCAGCAGAGGGCCAGATAAAGCAGCGTCTTGAAGCCTAGCCTGGGGATCCACTTAGGGAAATTTTAAGGAGAAGAGTGACATGATATTGGCCTTATGAAAAGACCTCTCCAGCAACATTGTGGAGAATGGCTTGGAGATGGAAGAAGGCTGAAAGCCAGTTAGGAAGCTGTGAAAATAATCCAGACAAGAATTGAGAAAGGCCGGTGGAAGAGGAAATTTAGAAGGGGAATAAACTACCAGGGATATTTAGGAGATAGAATTCAAAGGGCGTAGTGACCAAGTGGATGTGTGGGATGGGAGAGAAGGAGTCAAGGACGGAGGGCTCATTCATTCTTTTTTTCAACAAACATTTGAGTGCCGCCTATGTATCTGGCATTCTTCTTCTACTTCATAATTTTGCCTGGGGCTAGGCCTGCTCTTGCATTGAACATTTGACAAATGACATATCCACTTTAAAAGAAACACCAATTAAGAGTCATAATTTGGCTGGTGAGTTTGATATGTTCCACCTGTGGAGCCCTGTGACCAAAGGGCAGATTGGAAGGCAAGCATTGATTGAATTTCATGACCTCGCAGAGGAAGACATGACCTCCCATAAATTCATGATCTTCCAGAGCTCATGCAACTAACTACAAAGGCAACAGTTGTTTTCAACTACTGGGTTTTGAGTACCTTAAAAAGAGGGACTGCAACTTATTTTTAATATATACTTTTACATCTGATACACTTTGTATGAGCCAGGTCAGTGCTTCTCAAAGTGAAGTTTGTGAATCCCTTGTATGTGGGCCAGTGAAGTTTCTGGATTTCATTTTTATCAATATTTATTTTAATGTGGATTAGAAAAAAATATATGTAAGTAGTTGCATCTTACACATGATTTCATTAGGACAAGGCTAAGTAGATAGCACTGTGATCAATTTATTTCAATACAAATGTGAGATGGCTTAAATAAAAATATTAAACTAGTATTGGGAATGTGAAGACATAGCAAACCTTGTGGGGTGATATGCAAGTGACTAGGATTTGGGTTAGGTCGTAGGCAAACAGGCCTTGGGGTTTTGTGAAATATTTCTTTGGCCTTAGAGCTTCTGCTACTCTTCCAAGCTACTCAAAGGCTTTAAGCCGACCTAAGGTAAGAGTTAATAAAACTTGCTAGTCTTAAGGAGTGGTTCCATTTTTCTAAGTGCCTCTCAAATACTTTCTAGACTTCCAGCCCACAGGCGATAACTCTAAGAGTAGAATTTCAGGGACTGGGAAAAGCACTGAGGAATATGCCTTTCGTCAAGGAAGCTCACAGAACCACCATGGGCACTCGACCTCTCCAGTGACACATAATTTTACTCACAAAAATCCAGTTCCTTTCCCTAAGTATAAAATCTGTTACATTATATACAATATACTGCCCAGATGGGTGACTGAAAATTAATACTGGGTTTTCTTTTCCTCTTTTACAAAAACAACCATCTTACATTTCAAGGCCCTCTTCTTCGGGTTAGGAGTCAGGCCAATGACTCATCCGTATTCTTCAACTAGAAGAGACAAAGAGAAACAATCAGTCTAGAAGCACAAAAGGATGTGAGCCAGTGTGCACTTTCTACAATTCATGGCTCTGTGCTTTCGGGCCCAGTTGGAAGCATTTAGATAACACTATTGGGCCCCATTTTCCTCTTTGGGCCTCAGAAGAAGGCTACCTAACCCAGCAGGCCCAGAAGAACTTTTCTTCACCTTTGTTCCTAGTCTCCAGTTTAAAAGAATTCGAGAACTCCCAGCTGTAGCCAGCAGCTATTATCTTGCTGTAGCTGGGAGGAGAGTCTGGTTCCATGGCTCCAAAAGCAGCATAAATCAAGATTTCTGGGAGAGGGTTAAGAAAGGGTGTTCAGCAGCTGCTGCCATGGGAGGGGCTGCTCATACACAGCCATGCACATGGCCACACACGCACACAAGGTTTGTCTTGGGCCCAGTTCCTTCAGGCACCCCCACAGGTGATGCTCTCCTCTCCCCACCCCCCTCAGGTACCTAGTATCTTCTCCTCTTCACCCCATGCTCAAAACCTGCTTTCAGAGAAGAAACTTTAAAACTCATCCGCTTACAGTGTATATGGTTGATAGGGTATAGTGGGGCTGCCCACCCAGGGGTACGAATATTTTAACAGGGATCAAAGCTTTAAACCAAAGGAACAGAGCTCTAAAAACTGTGGAATTCCAGGCATTTGCCAGTGGGAAGGGAGTGTTTAAACTGAGGGGCAATGAGGCCTTTTTCGGTGCACCTGAAATCACATCATGTAGACCGTTGCTTATATGTTAGACTAGTGCTGCTCACAGCCAACACCCCCCTAGCCACACCTCTGCACTCTATGGCACACAGCCACTTTGTCTCCCCTTCTCTTGCAGTGTATGACTCCTTTGTGGGACGGAGGGGAGGGGAGGCGCCAGGCACACTGATCCCAACTCTCCCAAATGTATAAGCCATGATCAGAGGATGAATTATGGTCCTTCGGGAAAGAGTGTTCATTCATTCATCCCAGCAGCAGGCCAGTGCAATGTAAATGGTAACTTTGTAAGTTGAAAGACTTAAAGCCATTTTGAAAATTGCATAATAATCCCAGGCAGAATTTGGCTCCGTGTGTATGGAAAATTAATAGGCCGGGCTGAGATGCTTGCATTATGAGTTGTGGATGGATAGCCTCTCCTCAGACCAGGGACTGTGCTTTGCCCTCACTAAATCCACAAAATATACTGAGGTTCTTGTAAGTTAGAGTCCAAGGCTTGAAAAAAAAACATTGAAATTTTTATTTGTGGCATCATGTTGATCACCACAAATAAAAAATTATTCTAGTCTGTCTTCATTTGTATGATGGATATTGATTTAGATTCTAACATATTTCTTCATACCCCAGTTCATTGATTTTTTTCTTTTATTGGGCAGATATGCACTATGTATACTTGACATTTTGTGTCTCTTGCATAGGATATTTGGTTTTGTAAAGGAATTTAAGGGTTTTGTAGTTTGGCAACTAAGAGTACGGTAGCTTTAAATCTGAAGACTGGTGATGCTTGAGGCATGGCTTTATGTGCCACATGGCAATTCACACATACTTTGTTTTGCTTTGAATTATGGTGGACCAAAAAACACAGTGGTTCAGGTACTGTAATATATTTACTTTGATGTGTGGTGTGTAGAACCCATAAGTAATTTTACTAAGTTTTTCCTTTGTCTTTATGCTCTGGAGCCTGGGTCCCCAATAGGTCAACAGTTGATCTCTTACAGTTGATCCCTCACATCATCAATGCCCTTACCCATCCCAGGAGCTCCCTGACTTCCCAGCAACATATGGGAGGAAATCAACAGTGACCACCATAGACAGCAACTCTTACTTTCAACTATCTCTCCCATCCCACTTTCCAAACCCCAACCACAGTCCTAAGTCTTCGGGAATTTCAAAAGCAGCATCTCATGAGAAAAGGCCACCTCCACCCGTATTCTTAATTCTAGAGTCAGTATAAAGGCTATCCATTGGAAACCGTGTTCTTTTTTTTGTTTTTTAGTTTAGTTTTCAATTACAGTTGGCATACAATATTATATTAGTTTCAGTTGTATATCGTAGTGATTAGACATTTATGTACCTTACAAAGTGATCACCCCAATAAGTCTAGAATCCATTTGACACCATACATAGTTATTACAATATTATTGACTATATTCCCTATGCTGTACTTCACATAGGAACTATGTTCTTGAGAGCCAGTATAGTTTGGGACCTGCAGCCAAAGGAAGGGGAGAGCAGTACCCAACCATTCCACACCCCACCAACCAAGCCCAGAGTCTGCTATATCTGCTGTACCAACACCTGGGACAACCACTACACTTGCCACATCGTGCAGCAAATGTTATGTTTACGTTTTTCTCTTCACCATGACTGGGAGTTTTAGATAAGCAAGGGTTCATATTATTCCTTTCTGTACTTCCTCTAGCACAGTGCTACTCAAAGTGCAGTTGGTGTAACTGTGCTGGTCCATGCTGCTAGCAGTCTGTGACAAAATGGAAAGTAAGCATTTAGAAACTTTTATCGCAACTTGATGTTGCCGCCACATGTGGGCACATAGCAAGTTGGCCCCACTGTTGAATCTAGCAATTGTTTAAAAACTGATTTATATTTCGTATTTTTTTTTTACCTGGTGCCATTTATTTATTTTATTTATTTTTTTAAGAGTGCAGTGTCACTGGTCCTCATATGTGGGATCCGAACCGGGGCTGCTGGCATCCCAAGCCAGCTCTTAACCACCACGCCACTTGGCCTGCCCTATTTCGTATTTTTAAAGTTTCTCTAATCACTCCTTGTTATTGTGTTTTCCCAAAGTATTTGTACATGTCAGACAGAAAAATAAAAATAATATAAAATAAACTGATTTTTTTATTTTTAATATATAAATATATAAATATATATATATATATATATACATATATATACATATAAAATATATAAAATAAACTGAGTTTGAGAAGCATTGCCCTTGTATATGGACAGTGCTTTGACCATGGTAGTCACTTAGTAAAAGTTTTTCAAATAACACCCTACGATGCTTTTTTTTTAATAGAAATAAACTCACACATTTCCTACTTATAGAGAGTTCCTATTAAAATCATAACACATAAGAACTTTCTGACAATAGCCCATTTGAAGATAAATTTCTAACTAAAAGATTTCTCCTACAAAAATTATCCCATAGGACACTCTGCTTCTTTGGCTTACTTTTATTCAAGCAATACTCGGGAGAATAAGAATGGTTTACATAAGATTTTGCATCTCAGTAGATCTTGGTATAAATTACAATACAGGTTGAACTCCATAGCCTTCGTATTTTATCAATTATTTCCCCCCAATTTATATCATGTTTTCTGTTGTAAATGAAAGAGATGCTAGCCTGTGGACCATAATATATTTTCTTAGAGCAATATGATAAGATCCAGAGGGAAGTACTGCTTCCTTGGAATGCCTTCATCTCATTCATCCTTACAACATGGCAGAAGCATAGCAAGTCTCCCTGCCATAAATAAATTTCATGTCATTACTCAGAAGATTTAAGCTCTGTTGGATGTCTCCAGTCCTTCTCTAACTCCTGTAAAACTTATGGTTAATACCATATGGTTTGTTAGCAGCTTTTTGTTTGGTATTGTTCTGAAGTTGTTTCGTGTGGGAGTATCCTATCTTCCCAAATACATTATAATAATTGAAAGAGCAGAGGACCAGCAGTCAAATGAGCTGGTTTCTAGTTTTTGTTCTGCCTATCTGAGCATTGTGACCCTGTATCAGTAACTTAATATCTCTGAACAATAGCCTCCTTAACTATAAATTGAGGATGGTTGACTACATGCTCTCTAAGCTTCCTTCTACCTCTGACAGTCTGTGTTTCTATGACTGTGAACTAACTCCTTGAAGGAAGGTGTCTTATATGCCTGTACCCAGCATCTAGAAGAGTGCCTAGA
Source organism: Aselliscus stoliczkanus (assembly GCA_033961575.1). Lineage (NCBI taxonomy): Eukaryota > Metazoa > Chordata > Mammalia > Chiroptera > Hipposideridae > Aselliscus > Aselliscus stoliczkanus. The sequence continues at coordinate 18,575,475 of CM066737.1, forward strand.
TTGTAGCAGGCCCCCAATATATATTTGTTAAATAAATGACTGAATGCATCCCTCCCAACACAGAAACCAGCAATAGCTCCATAGGAGATTCTCACCAAATATCTGTTGGTTCATCAGTGCTCTTTTTAATCTGAGTACCGTGTACAACATTTAAAGTCTAATTTTTCTCGTAATGAGCAGCACTATGCTTGTAAGCAGTATGCATTGTAAGAGTGGAGATATAAACAGACATACTTCTATCATATTTTCCAGAAATCTAAATCCGAGATTTTTAGAATTAAGTCATTAAAATTTTGGGGCCGGCCAAGTGACGCGTTGGTTAAGAGCTGGCTTGGGACATCAGCAGCCCCGGTTCGGATCCCACATAAGAGAGTCAGTGACACTGCCCTCAACAGCTAAGATGGTGAACAACAGCTCTACCTGGAGCTGGGCTGCTGTGAGTCACTGGGGACGGTGTAGCTGCAGCCCCTGCTGCAGTGGGCTGCCACAGCTACAGTGAGTGGCCGGCTGGTAGCCAGCGTGAGCTGCCAAGAGCTGCTGTGAGCAGAGGCCAGCGACTGATCTGCCTCGCCTGAGAAGAGCACAATGATAATACCAAAATGGGCCAGGGAAGCAAAGTCCTTCAAACTAGACTGAAGAACAAAAGGACAGCAGCATGTCTGTTCCCCTTCCCCAATTCTCCAACACTGTTCCCCTCCCCTAATTCCCCAATAAAATATTTAAAAAAAAATTTTAAGTAACTGAGGCTTTAATGTTGACTCTTAATGATTATAAAGGACTAACAGTAAGAGACTATGTTTCTCTAAATCTCACTATATGGGGGTATAAAAGATTATTACATTGTTTGGAAATAATGCTAGTAAACTTTTAGGAGGGTTTATCATTAATTTTTCCCTGTTGAAAACCTTGTGTCAGTCCTTTCCATGGAAATCTTTTTGAAATGTATTGCATATTTTCCTGCCTTAGTAAACAATGTATATGAAATCTAATCTGGGGCCGGCTGAGTGGCGTGGTGGTTAAGCACTGGCTTGGGAAGCCAGTGGCCCCGGTTCGGGTCCCACATATGAGGGCCAGTGACACTGCCCTCAAAAAAAATAAAAACAAAAATAAATAATAAATACATAAATAAATAAATAAAATACATTTTAAAAAAAGAAATCTAATCTAATTTATTTATTTATTTTTTTAAAGATTTTATTGGGGAATTGGGGGAGGAGAACAGCATTGGGGAATCGGGGAAGGGGAACAGACAAGTTGCTGTCTTTTTGTTCTTCAGTCTAGTTGCAGAGGATGTTGCTTCACTGGCCCATATTGGTAGTGTCATTGCGCTCTTCCCGGTTTGGCAGATCAGTCGCCGGCCCCTGGATAGTCTCTCACCATGGCTCTTGGCAGCTCGTTCTGGCTGCCAGCTGCTTACTCTGGCTGCCGGCCACTCACTGTAGCCTATGGCAGCCCACTGCAGCAGGGGCTGCAGCCCACACCATCCCCAGGGCTTGCACAGCCCAGCTCCAGGTGGAGCTGTTGTTAGCTGTAGAGGGCATTGTCACTGGCCCTCATATGTGGGATCCGAACCGGGGCTGCTGGCATCCCCAAACCAGCTCTTAACCAATGCGCCACTCAGCCGGCCCTAATTTATTCTTTTTTAAAATTTAAGTCTATTGAGATGACAATGGTTAGTAAAGTTACATAAGTTTCAAGTATGCAATTCTATATTACATCATCTATATATCACATTGTGTGTTCACCACCCAGAAGCAGTTCTCCTTCCATCACCATATATTTGATCCCTTTTACCCTCATCTACCACCCCCGTAATCTAATTTATTTTCTATGTTCTGCTTTATCATATTCAATTTTTGTACTCTTATAAATATACAGAAACAGTGAGACATTGAGCTGAATCTGTATTGGGCCTACTACATATCACTAAACTTGCTTTCTTATAAACAGCAACAACAACAAAAATCCCCTGCAATGATTTGTCCCTTCCTGTTTAACAGATTATATATAAAATATAGATCCATGCCCTTCTGCATTAGTTGGCATTTTACAAATTGTAATTTGGGAATCAAAGACTAAAGTAGCCTTTCCTAGAATGTTCCTTTGGTTTCAGTACTAGTAGCTTCAACCTTCCAGTCAATGTCAACCCACTCTCCAGTTTACTTGCTTGAACTTATGTTGCAACACGGTGATTACCAGAGTCCACACAGTGTGATGAGCAGGAGTCAGGTAGTCCTGAGTCCCAATTCCAACTCTGTTACTTACTAGCTGGGTGACCTTGGGCAAGCTGCCTTACATAGCTGGGCCTTCACTTACAAAATGAGAGTTCAAAACTTAACCTTTGTTGATTAATGGATGGATAGATAATACAAGTATAGTACAAAGCTAATTGTAGAATACAGGTAGCCAGAATATTAATGTCCACTGTAATATTCTTTCAGCTTCACTGTATGCTGGGGAAAAAATATAACCTTGCCAAGTCTTTGAAAGGGCTAGAGATAATATAAGCAAATTGTTTGGCACTTTGTAGGTTTTCACATTATCCTATAAACCTTAAGGCTATTTCTTTTAAAGCCATCAAAACCAGTTATTTTGTTCATTTATTTTTTATAACTATTTATTTATTTATTTTATTGACAACATTTATTGGACAGTCACTATGTTCTAAGCACTGGTGATAAGTGATGAGGACAAAATTCTTGCCCCCATGCTCCTTATCCATGTTTGTTTTTAACCACCAATGTGATCAAGCATAACTGAGATCTTGTGTTATTAGTTGTGAGTTCATTGCCAGGTTTGTCATAATGCCAGCTTTTGGGAGTGCCAGATTATCAAGGTTTTACAGGATTCATATGTTTGAAGGGGGCATATGACCTCAGAGGGTCCTCTTTAACTTCACAATCTTGGCTCCAGCTCAGTCCTCCTTCAGCCTACTTTAAAATTGGTCCATGTGGAGGTTATGAGAGCTAAGTAGTGTTCAGTGATGGCCAAGGTCCAGCAAGCTATTGCCACAGGCCCAGGAATTCTGACACCGATTTGCGATTTGCCTTTCCATTTCCCAGGGCTTAACCTCTGTCGTTTGGCCTCCCCAATTACAATTACATTTCCAGACCCCCTTTTTTTTTTTTTTGGCCTTACCCCCAATTCCCAGCCTTAGTAATGGCTCGTATTTCCTGGATGTAACTACAGGAGCTCAAATTCACTTCTGAAAAAAAGTTTTCAAACTTAAGCTTGCAGCCAGATCTACCCCAGTTTTCAACTTCACAGTCACAAGCACATATACTCACCGTTTTTAATTAACTGCCGTACAGAAATATCAAGCTGTATTTACTTTTCCTTTTTTCTACTTCATGCTAAGCAATGAATGGATTCTTCTTCAGAGGAAAACGGCCAATGCTTTCTTGACAACTGGAAACAATGCCAGTTTCGGCTGATCGTCTGTATGTGGAGGAAAAACATTTATCCCACATATGGAAGCGAAAGTTCATCTTTCTCGGTGTAAGTGCTCCTATGGCTAAAAGGTCACACGCAAGCCCCTAGACAAGATGATAATGTAAAGCAGGATTCTGTGTGCTTCTAAACCATCTGGGGTTTATCAGATGCCCCTACAACACTGAGACAGTTAAAGAGAAAAATCAAAGATGGACTTGCCTATTGTCCTTTTGCATATTTTCACAGATATGTCTTAGTTCTTGATTCTAGCATGAGAACATCAGCAGAGTATCTTTCTCTGAGAAGTTGTGTTCACATCTGATGCAACTATGGGTCTGTATTTCTGGGAGAAGACCTTTCTCACTTTAGTTTTACTGCAAACAGAACTTGGAATATTACTGATATACTTTAACACATTCAGTGTCACTGCTATTTTAAAAAATTAAGCCCGCCAAGTTTCCTTATCCCTATACTAATATTATTATTATTATGGAATCTCCATAATATTAATATTCCAAAGTATTCCATAATATTATTATAGAATCTCAAAACTAAAGCAATATATCCATTTATGCCATTATTTCTTAGAATTTGATCTTCTGGGGTCTTTAAATCCAACAAACAGGGATTAAAGTAATGGTAACACAGTGCAACTTGGGGACCTGACAACAAACCTCTTGATCTGAGAAGGAAGGGCCACTTTTCTAGGACTACTTAAAATTCCCAGTTAAATTGTCTCTTTTCAGAATCTCTTACCTTTGTTTAGGGCTTCATTCTTCTCACAAAGGGCTTCCCCATACCTTATCCGGCTTGACCTTCCCAATGGCCTTATGAGATAGACCAGGCATGCAAGTATTATTACCCCTATAACATTGATGAGAAAACTTCTGGGATTCAGAGATGTAAAGTGATGATCCCAAGGTCACATAGCAGGTCAGCAATGAAGACAGGACCATAATGCAAGTCATATACCTCTAATTCGAAAAAAGAAAAAAAAAATCCCACGAGCCATGTGGCAGTGGTTTAAAACCTAAATGTCATAGGCAAAAACTTTTGAATGTTGTCCAGATGTCTTTGAAAGGCTCAGGGGAGTCAATACTCACCTTAAAGAGCCAGGCTATTTAAAATGAACATGAAAAATGACATGTTATGAAAAGCATGCCAATTTGGGATTTACTAGATGAGAAAGAAAAGTTAGGGACAATACAGACAGGGCCAGTTTCCTGAATATGCTCTTCTCCTCACTGAACACAATGACCTTTGCACAAAATAGAAAAGGTATAATCTTGGCAGTAGAATAGTGAGTTTGTATCATATTCACTCTGAACATGTGCAAAAATGTGGAAGACGTCTTGGAAATCACCCCTGCAGTTTGATTTTAAATGCTTGGAGAAACTTATTTTCCTTGTAAGTGAAAAACCTAAAGCAGTTCAGGGAAAATCTGTTGCTGTTCTACATTCATGCTGTTATCAGTAAAGTAAATGAAGAAATCGAAATAATAAGTCTAAATGAAGCAGCCTTTGAAAGCATGCGAATTGCACTTCCTCAGGCCAGCAGAACTTGACAGCTAATTATGGAGACTAGATACAAAAGTCAGAATTTCTCAAATTGTAGTAGTAATGCCTGGGCAGGGAGAACTGTTTGCATTCATCACAGGAAATTCACAGCTTCCCTCAGGAAAAGTGGTTCCACGGGTCAGAGTCGGGCCTCATGCTTGGAATTAGGGGTACAGGCCTGACCAAAGAAAGCCCTCTTCTTCCTGCCTTGCCTTTACAGACTGAGAGGAGCACTAGTCCCTCAAAGGACAGCTCCCCACAGGAAGGAAAAGTTAGCCTAAGAGGGAGCTAAACCGAGGAAGCTGAGTTGCCAGAATCCCTCCACAGGCCACCCAAGCAGTGGAGAAATTCATGGAGAGAAAGAAAGAAAGAAAAGACCCACAGCCGTGAGCAGAGCCAGCTGGGAGGGATGTTATTACTTTATTTCTGTTTTCTTAACTATGTGTGTGTGCGCATGTCTGTGTGTGCGTGTGCATGTGCATGTGTGTGTTGAGGGGGAGGGAGGATTGATTGCAGAAAATGTCTGGATCCACAGCACTCAAGATGGAAACTTTTGTTGATATAATTTCTCCTAACTTTCCTACACCTTCCTTCCCTTCTCCTCCATTTCCCCAGTGGCTATCAAGAGCTGTATATATCTGACCACAAAACATCCAGTCAGTTCAAGTCAAAAATGCAGCCAGCCATCTGGATTGACTCAAACTCTGTCTACACACACCAATTGGCTTGGGGGTAAAAAAAATGTAATTCAGTGGAACAACTGGTTATTTTTAAAACAACGAGTTGAATTCAGACAACCATCCAATTAGTTGATTTCAAAATGCCTGTTTGGCGACATGAAAAGGATTATTTTCAAAGGGCCTTGTGTGTGCATAAACAACCTGAATGCTATTAAATTGACGAGCTATTTTAGAATCAAGTAGATAAGGCCAAAGCGGCTGGACTCTGTTTATAGAGGGAAAACCTGTTAGAGTAGCAGTCCATCAAGCACTCCAAAGGGTGACACCTTCTGTTGTAAGGATGAAGTCTTTTACTCGACAGCGGCATAACCATGCCCCTCTTTGTAGAGGCAAGCACCTCATGCTTTTTTTACAGAAGGTTTATACCCCCTGCATGCCTTCTTCCTGGATAGGCCATGCTGGCCAGAAAGCCACAGATTCAAATGGGCTCTCAAAGGCAAACGAGCTTGTGTTAGCTGTTGCCCCATAACACATTTCCTAACACACACAATGAGGTTAACGTGATTCTCTCTCTCTCTCTCTCTCTCTCTCTCTCTCTCTCTCTCTCTCTCTCTCTCCCCTCTCTCTATCTCTCTCTTCCTGTCTCCCCCCTTCCCTCCCTCCTTCTCCCTCTCTCGCCTGTTACGGGTTTTAGTCTCACTACATACAGCAAGGAAGCTTCCTCTGAGCCATTTGACCCAATTCATAATGAGTTGGGTCAATTTAAACTGCACAGCAATATCTCACTGAGCTTTTCTCCCCCTGAAATGTGAAAGTTCTTTTCCTGTGTTACGTTGCTAAGAAATGATTTAAGAAAGAAGAGGGGGGAGGAAGGTCTCCCCCTGAAGAGAATTTTATTTGCACTCCCCATGCTTTGTCATAAAGGGCATTCAACCGTGTTAATCATATAAGAAGTTTTAGAGAAACTCTCTTTTTCACATTAGGCTTAAAACATCACCCCTGAGGTGGTGCTGATGGCTCCCTTAGAAAAGATTTCTTTGACATCTAAGACACAAAGGACTTCAGCAAACGCTCCGAGTTAAATGAGTGGTGCCTAAATGCTGACTCTCCATCCCCAGTGACAAGCATTTACTAAGTGAAACTTTTGTTACTGCAAATGTCTTACTTGGGTGTGTCTTAATCCCAAATGTTGTGGAAGTTTTGTTTTATTGTGTGCATGTTTTTTTAAACATTTATTTTATCAGAAAGGATTCTCACAATGGATGCATTCATTGCCATCGCTGTGGCTGAGTCTTTAGGTTTAAGACTAGTTAAGCTGACCCAGGTAGAAGTGTTTGCACAGCTACAGAAGTATAGAATCACAGCCCCGGAGTTGGAAGGGGCCCCATTCAGCCAGTCCTTGCCTTTAGGCATCCAAGCCAGAGGAATAGCCTCCCTTTTCTTTATGGACTCCAAATACAAAACTCCACTTGTAGTTCTTTTATTATAAAAAGTGTGAACTAGAAAACATATTTACAAGAGAATACTATTATAATCCATATTTAAATTAATTCCTTTTTTAAACATTTGCTTTCTCAAGTTTGAAAAAACTAATAAACAGCAAAGCTTCCTTTTTCCTTTGGAAAGAAAAATCCTTTCAAAAGAAGCACTTCTCTTTTTGAGGACTCACACAGGACATTTCTCTCAGGAAATTCTACCAGAAATCATTATGTTTCTCCTAAAAAGCAGGCTTGCTTTTATCTTATGGATGCCCTGAATCAAGACACGTTTCCTTTTTTCCTTTGGCTGTTGGAAAGCTCAGAGCCAAATTTGTAATGAATGAACAGGACTCAATTCCAGCTTCACCCATTTTCCTTTCCTAATTTTCCCTTCATCCAAATTTCTTCACTTGTTGTTGTTGTTTCTGGGCTTTTTGGCTGATTTGTTTTGATGTTTGTAAGCAGTTTAGTGAAATAATTCAGAGCAGGAAAGGCTCTGGAGACCAATATACTTACGCTTGGATCCCAGCTCTATACTTTCCTAGCTTAACTTCTCTGAGTCTCAGTTTCCTCATCTGTAAAATGGAGATAGCAAAACTAGTTCCCACCTCCTGAGGTTGTGAGCTTTAACTGAGAAAATACATGTATTGTGCCAAGCCTAGAGTGAGCACTTTAGTTATTAATATTATTTTTTGCTACCTTAGATCATTTGGGGAGAAAGCAGGGCAAAAAGTATTTATTCCCCAAATCAAATATTTCAGTCTTTTGTTCCCCTTCTCCTTTCTTTTTGTATGAATTGTCTTTCAAGTGAAACATTTGTTGCTGTTTTCACACTTTAACAAAACTCTTTCTACTATGTTAGTTATAGGATAGTGCTTCCCACACTTGTTTGCTCTTAAGAATTAACAGAAGCACTCACTAAAAAACACAGATTCCTAGTCATTGACACCCAAAACTATTATATAAATGAGCAAGTTCAGGATTAGATGTTTATGGGACTGAAATATTCTGCATTGGATTTGATTATCAGCTTTTTATGCAATATGTGCCACATTGTCTGCACGTTTCTCCAAGGATCTAACCACAAACTTCCTAACTTGCTTTTTATGTAGTGAGTGTCCCTCTAACACTGAAATTTTTGTTTTCTTGTTTTTCCTTCAATTACTTTTTATACTACTTCTTTTTATTCTTTTACTTCCTGTCCTGCCACTTGTGTGTGCCTATCTTTTTCTAACTCCTGGTGCCCCTTTGTAATAGCAAGCCCTTCCCCACCCCTCATCTCCAACACCCTTTTGGGTGAGGTACATGGGAACTAAAGTTGTCATCCTGTTTTTATCTTTTTTTGTGACTGAAGGTATAGAGGCATTAACAGAAAAACAGTTACTCAGTAACTGTTCCAACCCCTTCTTCACAGAGAAAAACATCTGCAGCATTTTTTAATTTTATTGGCCTGCTCAATGGCTCTACAACACAGTAAAGAAGGAGCCCCACCCACCACAAGGCTCTTCATCCTGCTGGGGAAGCCATACATAGTTGAGAGACCAAAAAAGTGCAAAAAAAGAAAAAAGATTTTATCCGCCTTCTCTGTTTTACATGGATAAATGCCAAATCCCTCATACTTAAACTTTTCCCCCTTCCTTTACTTTGCCTCCCAGTTTTCCTTTGAATGAATGAATAAATTGTCCACCCTTCCAAATTTTCTCAATAATCTACCTCTGTAGCTCATTCCAGTGTTTAATCACCTTGACAATAAAAAAGAAAGAAAGAAAGAAAGAAAGAAAGAAAGAAAGAAAGAAAGAAAGAAAGAAAGAAAGAAAGAAAGAAAAGTCTTTCTAAAGACTGCATACTAAAATCCTAAATTCTCTCTTGCTTTATCTTGAGACTGTTTCGGCTGTTTCCCCTTGTTACATGTGTGTTGCTAGGATAGTACAAGTATTTTCAAGATGAATTCTCTGCCAAAAGATCTTGCCACTGAGTCATCACCATCCTCATCTTTTTAAAAACACAAGCAAGTCTCAACAGCACTTCATTCACGTTAGTAAACATTACCTAGGGAAAGAAAAAACAGGCTTCAAGAACATGACATCATCATTAAAAATAAATGTTTACTGAGTACCTACTCAGTGCGTGGCACTGTGTTAGCCCTGGGGATATAAAGAAGTGCCTGCCTTTAGGCACACATGCACACACACACACATGTACTCCCAAACGTTAAATCCAGAGAAGTGGCTCAGACTGGGAGGATTACTGGAATTCCAAGGAGGGAACAATTCTGCCCAAAGGGCCCGGGTGGTCACAAAAGGTAAGACTCCAAGCCCTGAAGAAAGGGTAGCAGAGAGCCTGAGGGAATTAATGTGAACAAAGACCAGGAAACAGGAATGAAAATACTTTGAGGGGAAACAATTAGGAGACCATTTGATGGGAGCAGACAGTTTGTGTAGACTGGAAGACGAGTGGGAGATAATAATGGAGCGGTAACCTTAGTCTGCTTATAGAGGGTCTTGAATGCTAGGCTAATTAGTGTAGTCTTAGCCTATAAGCAATAAGGAGTGCCACCCTCACAGATAAAAGAAAGCAGGAGACCACTGGGGCTTCTGGGTACCTTCAAGAAAAGGAAGCAGGGACATTGATTACAAGAACTTTCTGAAGTGCCTTGAGTTTGTATAACTGTTCTCCATGTTTGTGACTTTGTTATTTCCATGTGGTATCCATGCTGTTTGGGAGGATGGCAAGAAAAGGATAGCTGAAGAGATTATATCCTACCCCCAAAACCAGTCTGAAGGTGAAAAGGGCTGTAAGAAATGGAATAAGGGGAAGTGGTTTTAAAATTAGAAAGATAGACAAGGAAAATCTGAGGCTCACAGAAGGGAGAGGAAATATGGCATTATTTGGAATCAGCACTGACTGGGCTGCAAAAATGCTTCTGAGGGCTTAACTGTGAGGAACCCTAAATATTACCCTGCCAGCCCCTGACCAGCTGAACTTTTCCAATAGTATCTATCATGCTAGTTTAGAGGAGTGGACTTAACTGGTCATTGTTAAAGGAATGCACCATTTTGTGAACCCCAGAGAGCCCTGAGAATATTCTGTAGATACCACCTTGTTGAACTACGTGGGATTCACTGAATACCAGGTAACATCTAGGTTAGTTTCCTGAGTCCCTTACTTTGAAGGAGCTGCTTAGACAATAGTGACTCCCCACTATTATGATTTAAAGGAAAGTGAAAAAGCCAAAAAAAAATCTTATCAGGGAAGAGTTGATTGTGTTCTGCGAAGACAATCAGTTGATTTGGATAATCAGGTGCTACTCTCTGCCTTCCTCCTAATTAAATATGGCTTCAGCATTGTGAATGGGCTATTGTCCATCCAAGGCCAGTTGGAAAACGTTTCTGCTTCCTCCGATCTTCACTTCCAGCTGAGCTGCTCTCTCCCAGTCCTAAACACACCATGTCTCCCTTTGCAAGTTAGAGATCACCAGTGTTTACTTGATAAGGCACAAAGTGATTGGGAAAGACCCTGTTGTCTCGTTTCATCCACTCTGCCCAATAACCAAGCAGACAAGAAACATTCATTTCCTCACTGACTTTCATGATCACTTTCATGATAATTTTGTACCTGGTGCGTAGTAGGTATTCAAAAAATGTTTGCTGAACAAATGAATGAATGAATGCCAGGCACTATTCTAAGTTCTAAGCATTCAGCAGCAAAAAAGGAGAAAATAGACAAAAACTATCCACTTTTATGGAGATTGCATTATAGTGAGAAAAAAGAAGGAACCATAGTCCCAAGGTAGACGCAGTGCTGAGCTATGGTGAGTATTCAATATGTATGTGGTGAAATAGGAGACTATAATATAATAATGCATCTAGTTTATGTTTCTTCTCCTCCATCTCATTTTATTTTATTTTATTTTATTTTTTTTTTTTTAAGGGCCGTGTCACTGGACCTCACATGTGGGACCCGAACTGGGGCTGCTGGCTTCCCAAGCCAGTGCTTAACCACCGTGCCACTCGACCTGCCCTGCATCTCATTTTAAAAAAACACTTAGGGCCGGCCAAGTGGCACGTTGGTTAAGCGCTGGCTTGGGAAGCCAGCGGCCCCGGTTCGGGTCCCACATATGAGGTCCAGTGACACTGCCCTCAAAAAACAAAAAAACAAAAAAAACAACCAAAAAACCATTTAATATCCTCAAAAAATTAAAAATAGAATTACTATATGATCCAGCAATTCCTCTCTAGGTATATGCCCAAGAGAACTGAAAGCAAAAACTTGAACAGATATCTGTATGCCAGCATTCATAACAGCATTTTTTACAATAGTCAAAAGTTGGAAACAACCCAAGTGTCCATCATGGATGAATGGATAAACAACATATGGTATAGGTATATAAATGGAATATTATTCAGCCTTTAATAGGAAGAAAATTCTGATACATGCTGCAACATGAAAGAATTTTGAAAACATTATGTTAAGTGAAATAAGCCAGTCGCAAAAAGACAAATACTGTATGATTCCACTTAAATGAGGTGACTAGAGTAGTCAAATTCACAGAGACAGAGAGTAGAATGGTTGATAACCAGGGGCTGGGGGAAGGGAGTAATGGAGAGTTACCGTATAATGGATATAGGGTTTCAGTCTTGAAAAATGAAAAAGTTCTGGAGAACTGTTGCACAACAATGTGAATATACTTAACTCTATTAATCCATACACTTAAAAATGGTTATGATTGTAAATTTTGTACCATATGTATTTTACCACAATTAAAAAATGTTTTAAACACTTATTAAACTCTTTGTGTAAGAATTGTATAAAGATTAACAAACACAAATCCTTTGCTGGAGTTTACATTGTAATACAGACCCTTCATGATGTGGCCAGGCATGTCAAGGCCATACAGACAAGCGAACACAAACATTCAGCCCAGATATGGAGAGGCAGCTGGATATTTACATTACCTAACAGGAGCAAAGGTGAGTGCATTGGGGATGGAAGGAGGGCAGGCTGTCCACCCAGTGATTTGACGGGGTGCTGCTCCTGATCTATTTCTCAAAATACCATATTAACACCATTGCTTGTCATACATTCCAAAATTATAGTTCTAGCTTTTGAATCTTGAAGGATTAGGACTTTCCACAATTCTTTATGAGTAAGCAAATAACCCAGTAAGGGACAACACTGGTTTTGAGCTAACAGTTTGCTTCCTGCTTTTTATTACAGGGCTCCAGGATGAAAGAGGAAGCAGTGGGGGAGGAAAGGAGATGAGTGGGCAACCAAGATCAACTTCCCACTTTTACATCCTAGTGGAGGAGGCTGGGGAGGCAAAAGATATTGATGTGGCAAGTCCACGCTCAGACAGGCTGTGTGGGGCTGTCCTCCCCTCAAGTAATGGACAGTAAAGGAAAACCATTTCCAAACGTAAGCACTGATCAGCCTCCAGAGAGATTGACAAATAGCCTCCATCCTGCAATTTGATGTACCCCAGGAGAGACTGGGGTGATGATGATGGTATTTATCCCAACAATACATCTATGCATCTCTTAACAGAGACACCTGGGTGAACCCCCTTTACCTTACTCCACCAGTATGGTCACACCTCAATTCCTTAGGTGCCACCAACTGTGTGTGAGAGATTCTAGACGAAGGCCTCTTTGCACTCTCTATGAAAATGGGGTATACTGTGTAGGATTCTTTAAACCGCATCACAAGTACATTTTCATCTCCTTAAAGTAACAAACTGTTTTAAAGGACTTCAGCACATTGTTTATGAGTCGATGGAAACTGCTAATAACAAATGGGTCTTATCTATTCACAAAAGCAAGTCTCTGAGGATCTCTCTTGGGAGCCACTGTGAGCAGTTAGTTTGAGTTATTGTACACATAGACTTCAACTAATAAAAGGGCATGTTTTAAAACATTCCAGAATTCCAACCTGTCACTAATTCAGATTGGTCTGCCTGCTCCCACCCCCATTAGTCCAAATAGATGAGATTTTGCTGAGGCAGATTTTCAAGTAGTTTGCAAATGATAAAGTAAAAGAGGGGATTTCTCTCACTCTTTCTCTGTATTTGAGACACATCAACATCTCACGATGAGGATCAATAAGTGACAATTTCTCCCAACTTGTTATTTACCTTGGTTTACACTAGAAAGTTGCATTACAATAAGAATGGACACTGACTTTCTTGCCTAGAGCCAATCAGCTTTGTTTATCTAAGACTGACTCTCTTTTGATTTCCTGAAAGTCATTATTAAGCTCATGTCAAATTAAATGATCTTTCATTCATTTGTAAACAAGAAGCACACATGCTCATCAGTGGGATAACTTAGAAGTATCCTAGAAGATGCTCTAGCTGGTCACTCTCTCTCTGAAACATCCCTTTGGATTGCAATGATACCTGCAATGTACTATTTTTGAGTAATGTTTTCCACGATCATCAAACTATAAATCACATGCTCAAAAAAAAAATTAACCATAGGCTATTTAAGGGACATGTGGAAAGAGAATATTTTCATGAGAATTTAATTTTTCTAATCAGATAAAGAGCACTTCAGCTCTAAAGCCTGTGGGAGCCCATCACACCAAGGGTTAGAGTGTGTATGCAGTAGTTGTAGTTTCCCAGGAAGACCTGGAGCCAGGTTCAAAAGCTAGTTAGGAAGACCTTGTGCCAGGTTTAAAATAGGCCTTTGACTTTTTAGTTTGCGAACTTGTTGCAATGATGTTGCTAACCTCTTTTGATATCAGAGGGATTATTCATTATGAATTTGTATCAACTGGACAAACAGTTCACCAAGTTTACCATTTGGAAGTGCTCAAAAGGCTGTGTGAAAAAGTTAGACAACCTGAACTTTTCGCCAAAATTTCATGACTTTTGCATCACGACAATGAACCAGCTCACATGGCACTGTCTGTGAGGGAGTTTTCAGCCAGTAAACAAATAACTGTATCGGAACACCCTCCCTACTCACCTGATCTGGCTGGCCTCCAATGCTTTCTTTCTTTCTTTACCCGAAGATAAAGGAAATATTGAAAGGAAGACATTTTGATGACATTCAGGCCATCAAGGGTAATACGATGACAGCTCTGATGGCAATGCCAGATAGAGTTCCAAAATTTCTTTGAAGGGTGAACTAGGCGCAGACATCAGTGCATATCTTCCCAAGAGGAGTACTTCGAAGATGAATGTAGTGATATTCAGCAATGAGGTATGTAGCACGTTTTCTAGGATGAGTTCATAAACTTACTTGTCCAACTTCATATGTCAGTTGATAGTTGCATTTGCTTCCTATATCACAGAAATTGTGACTTTCTTTTTTTATTTGAGGGCAGTGTCACTGGCCCTCATATGTGGGACCTGAACAGGGGCCGCTGGCTTCCCAAGCCAGCACTTAACCACCGCACCACTTGGCTGGCACGAAATTGTGACTTTCTGTTGAGAAAGCATTTCGAGAGCCACAGGAATAAAACAGGAACAAAGATGTGCTCTGATTCTGATTCTCCGCTATAGCAAAGGGAGTGTCAAGGCTGTGGTGATATCAGCTTATCTGGCTATCAGCAAGTAAGAAATGTAACTGAGTGTCTGAGGCAGTCTGGTGCTAAGAGGAAGGTATTCTGAATTGGGCTTTGTAGCCAAATACTTTATCATGCCTCACCTCCCAGCATGCACCTCATGAAATAAGCTTTAAAAGCTTATGAGGCAGGCAGCTTATAACAACAAAGGGATTCCCCTTTCCAAGAAGTCTCTGGTCTGAGATGACACCTAGTACAGAAATGCTCCATTGTTTAGCAACCAAATACATGCATTAACTGAGGGATAGAAGAGCAAAAGCATTTTAGCTTCAAAGGCAAAGTCAACAAATTTGAGATGCACAATCTTTCAACTAAGACATCAAACCAGGGCTGGCCAAGTGGCTCAGTTTGTTAAGAGCTTGCTCTAGAGTGCGAGCTGAGCTCTGAGCAACAGGGTTGCCGGTTGGATTCCCAGCCCGAGGTGAGCAGCTGCTGAGCTGCCAACAGGTAGCAGGATGGCTCAGCTTAAAAAAAAATACATCAAACCAGTTTTCAAAGTACAAGTAAATACAAGCCAATAGAATAGGACCAAAGTAAATGCAGGATCAATGATGCTGTAGCCAAAGCAGATGGGAGTGAATCTTTAGCAGGCACTTTTCTTATTGAAAAGATGGTTTTTATTCATGCAGTTGAAATTCACCACCTCCTCTATGAAGTCTCTCCTGTCTCTCACTCCTTCCCTGGCTGCAGTGGGCCACTCTTTCTTTAAGCTCTCACTATGCTCTGGTACATTCTCCATAACGTCACCCATAAGAACTTATTGCATGTCTGTGTCTCCAGTGGACTTCAAGTGCTCTGAAGACAAGATCTTATTCTTTTGTGTGTCTCTGTCACCCTAGCTCAACACCTGGTACATAGTAGGTGCTCAATATGTTTTTTGAATGGGCGATATTCCATAATACCCTGTAGTGAAAAGAGCAACAGCTAAACAAATGTTCTTAAAGTTATGTCAAGCCAATTTAAGGCCCCACGAAAGAAAGAGAACTGTAAATTCCCAGCTCCTAAATCAAAGGTTGAAAGCTTGCTCCTCCCTAGCCATAGCTCCTTGATATGGCTCCTGATTAATAATCTGTTACATCCTCAAAAGGGGTCATTTCAAGGTAACCCAGCAGAGCTCCCATGACCTATTGACCTGGTTATATCACCAAAAAGGAGCTAACTTTGGGTGAGAGAATGGCAGAATATTTTGCTGTGATTCACATATTACCCAGAAACCTTTGGCTTCCTGGAATTCACAATAAAAATTCCAAATCCCCAGCAGTAACTTTCAAACCCCACAATTCTTGCTAACACAGCAGAGTAACACTTGGATTCTATGCCAGGCCTCCTGACCTTTTGTTAATTGCAAAATAAACAGATCTCCAGTTTAGAGGGGCCTTTTTCTTTTATGGGCTCCCTACCGTGTAGGCACTGCTTGAATGGTATTTATTTCTGCCATATTTGCTTACCAACACTTGTTCAGAGAAAGGGGCAGGTGTCTGGGAATGTGAAGAATAGATATTGGAATAAGAGGAAAGAAGCAGGTGCCCTAACATCTTGAATGAAGTGTCCAGCTTATTCTTCAGAAGAGGCTGAGGTCCTAGGAGGATGTGTGCCAATGAAATTTTATTTTTAAAAATTGTCAACAGCGGCTGGCCGAGTGGCTCAGTTGGTTAGAGCATGAGCTCTGCGCAACAGGGTTGCTGGTTCGATTCCCACATGGGCCGTGGAGCTGTGCCCTGGAAAAAAAGCCCTCCACAACTAGATTGAAACAACTACTTGACTTGGAGCTGATGGGTCCTGGAAAAAAACACTGTTCCCCAATAAAATTTCTAAAAAAAAAAAAGTCTGTCTGATTCCAGTGCCCATGTTCTTAACCCTTACACACATAGTCACTCATTATTTTATAGTGAAAAATAGAACTGTTGACTACTTTGTGCATTCTCTCCCTAAGAAGAAAGATGATGGGAACTAAGTAAAGTCCTAAAGATTGTTTGGAGAGTGTCAAAATCAAAACAAGGAGCTCAATGAATACCTTACATGAATGAATAGTTAAAAGTCCTGAAACTATGTCAGCCTAGTAAATTAGACTCTTTCACCTCTGCTCAATGGATCCCAGATGTCATGTCAGTCAGGACATTCTCTCCCCCAAAACCCCAATGATTAAGTCTGACTCTGTATTGATGCTGTATCTACCCTTAAATATCCATATTTTGGCCCAGTCTTGAACCTCAGCCAGTGACTAGGGTCTTAGGTACTATCCTTGCTCCATTTCTGCCAGCCTTCTTCTAAGAGCTGAATCCTGCTCTCCCTAAATCCTACCCACCTGTCCTAAGGCTGCTCCTTTTACCAGATTGGCCTTCCTTGAATTCCTGATGACCAGAATTATACCTGAATTAACCATTTCCTTTGGACCACCCAGCTATCCTCACCAAAGTTTATTAAGTTATTCATTTAACTTATCTTTACTGGGTGCCTATCTGTGCCAAGCACTGTGCTAGAGAGAGACTTCAGGGGCAAAAAGGAGGGACATCTTATGCCGCCATGATGCTGATGACACTCCAGGCTTGGAATATAGTACAAGAATCACTCAGGTTTAACAGGTAAGGTCTCAGCACACTTAAACTGGGTAATCTGTGGAGAATTTCACAAAGGGGCCATTAACGACCTAGGCGTGAAGGGCCAAGGATTGAGAACAAGAACGTTATGAAGACTGGCTTTATAATAGCTGGTGGCCTTCAGTAGAAGGAAGCAGTCACTGCCATACTCGGCTCATCAAGAGAGAGCCTAGGGAATAAATATCCAACTTCACTTTCCTCCCACCCTCCAATATCCAGTTGGTGCCAAACACAAGGAGAAGCCAGGAGGCAAGGGAGTCGATTAATGCAATCCATATGAGTCAGCATTCTGTGGCACAGAGCAGGGTGAAGAGCAAATCTGGATATCCAGTCATACTATGCAACCAGATTATTTCCTCCCTGGCCCCAAATCTGCTCCACTTATGATTCCTTCAACTTCCTCCTCCTCCTTCCTTCCTCCCCACCGCCAAAAACTCCACTTCTTATCCTGCCATGTCAGTCATCCCAGTCTTAACATAAGTGAGTGTCTAAAGATCCCATGACTGTTTAGTGACAAAACCAGATCACAGGGACCAGCCGAGTGGCTCAGTTGGTTAAGAGCACAAGCTCTGAGCAACAGTGTCGCCAGTTGGATTCCCACATGGGTCGGTGAGCTGCTCCTGAGCTGGGCTGCCGCTGAGCTGCCAACAGGTGGCAGGATAGCTCAGCTGGTGAGGGCATGTGCTCCTAACAACAAGATTTCTGGTTCGACTCCCATCTGAGATGCTGGGCTATGTCCACCCACAACTAAGATTGAGCACGGCACCTTGAGCTGAGTGGCCAGGAACTGCAGACAGGCGGCAGGATGACGACTGGACTTGGAGCTGAGCTAGCTGCGCCCTCCACAACTAAGATTGAAGGACAACAACTTGGCTGTTCCCCTTCCCAAATTCCCCAAACACTGTTCCCCTCCCCCAATTCTCCAAAAAAATATTTAAAAAAAAACAAAAACAAAAAAACAACAGATCACAGATCTGAACTCCTCAGTCCAATGTGTTTTCTTCTACAGTACTTTATTCTCTGTAAGACAGTGAAGTGCTAATTTGATGATGATGATGACAACTGTCATGTTTCTAACTCTTATGATGTACCAGGAACTATGGTGTTTTACATAGAATGCCTCACTCTAAGAATAGTGTGGCTTCCATAGATATCTAATCTCAGGTAGGGAAAAAAACCTGACTTCAAGTGGACAAGTTGAGAATAAAGACCAACTTTTTACCTTTACAGATAGTAGAACATTTTTATGGGTCCCATTTCCATTCTGCCTCTGTCACCCTTGAATTGCTGTGTACCAGATGCAAAGAGGATGTAGTTAACACATTCTAATTATGGGCTCTAGGAAGAGAGCTGCTTTTATGGAATGCACTCCCGCTGCCACTTTGGCTTCTGTTGCAGAGGCTGCTGAGTGTGCTAAATGCTCTCCAAATGCCCAAGGGGCACACTCAAGAGTTGAACATGTAAACAGAGGAGCTTAATTATGGATCCTGATAACCAGAATGATTCCTTTTACAGCCTTAAAGTCCTTAAAGGCAAGGTAAGTGTTTAGGGAGAAACTCAAATTGTACCTAAGGATCAAGACTGTTTCATCAACGATTTGATATGTCTGTCTAGTACACTTCCCCCAAAGTTACAGAATCTGTAAAGGACCCCAACATTTCTATTTGCCAGACTTTGAGGAGGGGGCAAAGGGGTTGTTTGGAGGCTGACCATAAGCCCTGTAGGCATTCCTGCACACATGCAGAACAGATGACTTTTGTTCACCAAATATTAACCCAATAGTATGCAATCTCCATCAGGTTGGGGATTTTTGTCTGTCTCCCACCACCTGTTGCTGTATCTCTAGCACCCACAATGGTGTATGATGTATAGTAGATGCTCAATAAATATTTGTTGAATGAATGAATGAATGAATGAATGAATGAATGAATGAAACGGGAGTTTCCTCTGCTGTCCAAAGACTTCATAACTGCTGAGGTTATCTCAATTGGAACTTGCTCTGGGCATCTGGACAATACTGTCCCTCCCATTATCTCACATGCTGGAGTTTAACACTTTACCTTTCCCATAGCATTTGTCCAGCTGAAGTCAAAATGAGATCAGCCCCAGGCTACTCAAATCAGTCAAATGAATATCAGTAGGCCCACTTTAAAGAATGTAGAGGTTTACCCCTTTGCATTTGGATATCTTAGTGTTGAAATTGAGTTTGAGAGACTCTTATGAAAATGATAACAGGCCCAAACCTCAGTTGACACACAGTGTCAAAGTTAATGTTAACTGTTTCTACACTAGTGAGCTTTTCATTATTCAATCACTGCCCCAGCTCCAGAGATGTGGGACAGCTGACAAGATGGGTAATGAGCTTTCAATTTCTTTATAAAAAGTCAATTAAGGAAGTGGGTGGTCTTCACTTATTTTGCAGCCTACTCGGATCAGTAACCTTTTTTTTTCCTTGCAGATAGAGTCTTTCCTATGACTGGAGAGTCAGGGCCTGAAATACAGCAAATTTAGTTGCATTTATACTCTGTTTATTGCTCAGGGGAAGGACAAGCCTGTTCACCAAGGATTTGCAAGGTGGTCAATTTACCGAGCAAATCACACTAGACTAACAAGCATTCTCACTTTTTTTTTAAAGATTTTATTGGTGAATTGGGGGAGGAGAACAGCGTTGGGGAATTGGAGGAGGGGAACAGACAAGTTGCTGTCCTTTTTGTTCTTCAGTCTAGTTGCGGAGGACGTTGCTTCACTGGCCCATGTTGGTATCGTCATTGCACCCTTCCCGGGTGAGGCAGTCGCTCACCGGCCCTTGGATGGCCTCTCACGAAGGCTCATGGCAGCTCATGAAAACACACACCAGCTGCCAGCCAGCCCCACTGCAGCCTACGCTGCTGCCAGCGACTCATAGCCCAGCTCCAGGTCGAGCTGTTGTTCACCATCTTAGCTGTAGAGGGCACAGCATCACTGGCCCATGTGGGATCTGAACTGGGGCCCTGCTGCTCAGAGCTGGCGTCCCAAGCCACCTCTGAATCAACGTGCCACTCGGCCGGCTCAGCATTCTCACTTTTTAATAGATTTTATTTCCAAACCTTTAACTGAGTTCCCCAATGTGGTCTATTTAAACTAACTAGATTTCAGTCAAATGCATATAATCTGCTGGATTTGTAAGTTCTTTGAGGAAATTTACAAATGTCTGTCTTATTCACTGCTGGGTCCTCAGTGTGTCTAGCTCAGTATCTGGCACATAGTAGGTAACCAATAAAATATTGATGGCTAAATGAAGGAATCCTTTCTAGATCAACGTCTGATCAACTGACTGGCCCAACATCACAGTAAATGTTTTAGGCATCTCCCTGAAAAAAAGACCAGTGGCAAGGGTGATGACAAGCAACAGCTTCTATTCTTTTTTGGATCTGAGCAGTTATTTGTTTGGATCATGCGGTCATTCATTCATGTATTCATTTATTGAAACATGTACCATGTGCCAAGCACAGGGGATACAAATGTGAACAAACTGTGTTCCCTGCTGTCAAGGAGTTCAGTCTCTCCATGGAACAGACAACAAAATAACTGCAATGCTATATAATAAGTGCTATGAGAGGGGAGGCATTGAGGACCGTGGGAGCATAAAGGAGGGACACTCAATTAAGACTGAGAGGGCAGAAAAGTCTTCCCAGAAGAGGAGAGAATTAAATCGAGTTTTGTAAGGGCAAGTAGGAGTTAGCCAGACGAAAATGGGAGAGAAAGACATTCCAGGCATGTTTTAGGCATAGTCCGGTGAAATCAGCATGATGCTTCTAAGGAGGTATATAGGTAGTTGACACAATTACTAATGACATTTTGGGCTGGATAATTGTTTATTGTGAGGCTGCCCTGTGCATTGTAGAATGTTTAGCAGCAATATCCCTGAATTCTACCCACTAGATGTTGGTAGCACCTAACTTCCCTGAGCTGTGACAACCAAAAATGTCTCCAGGCATTGCCAGATGGTCCCTGGAGGACAAAATCGCCTCCAGTTGAGAAACACTTAGAGCCAAAGGTATGTGTGAGGAAGTGATAAGAGATGAGGCTGGAAAGCTAGGCAGGAGTCCAGGTCATGAAATTCATGTGCTCTGTGATAAGAAGTTTGGACTTTATTCTGAAGATCACAAGAAGTCTTTGAAGGATTTCAAGCAAGACAATAATATACTTAGATGTGTGTTAAGGCTATCACTTTGGCAGCAGTGCAGAGTGCAAATTTGAAGGCCATGTGTGACAAGACTGGAAGCAGAGTGATGAGTTAAGAGACTCTTGCAATCATCCAGAAGAGAAGAGAAGTGATGAGAGCCAGTGTTAAAGCAATGGCAGTGGGAATGGAGTGAAGGAGTAAGATTTGAGAGATATTAAGAAAAGCAAAAATTTTAGGATTTAGTGATTTAGGGATGTTGGGGAAATAAGGAAAAAGATGTGACTCCCTAGTTTCTAGTTTCAATAATTGAATAAATAATGGGTCCATTCACAGATAAAGGGAACATAGGGAGAAAAATCAGTTTTGGGGAGGACCATACATTTTACTACTGACATGTAGATTTTGAGCTACTATGGGACAGTCAAGTGAAAATGTTTAGAAGGGAAATTGCTATACTGGAGGGCATGAAACAGAGAATTATTGGAGCCACTAGGGTACACTGTTCCTGAAAAGGAGCTATGTGACAGCCTGCCATATACTGAACATTTGCTATTAAACTGCTTCAGAACCTGCTCTCACCTTCATTCATTTAATAAACATTTACTAGGTGCCAGACACCAGACTGGGTGCAAGGGATACAAAGAAAAGGAAGACAGAGCTCCTTCCTTCAAGGTTTTCACAGTTCATAGAGGGAAACAGATAAGTAAATATGTAATATGACTGCAGTTTGATAAGTCTAGGATGGGTGTATGCAGATTGCTGTGAGAACAACAGAGAGAGGCACCTAATGGAGCAAGAGTCAGGGGAAAGGCAGAGAAAGAACACTGGTAGAGGCCATATGAGGTCTGATAATTGAGTTCACGAACTTGCCACCGTGCACTTACATTGGCAGCAGTGTGCAAACAGCTCGGTAAGGCTTCATAACCTTGGTATATCACTGTCTCACAGCTGTGTTCGTGTTGACATGTGGGGGTGTCTTGCTGAATAGCGTTCATTATTGTCGTTGCGTGTTTTTGTGTGCTGTCGCGAGAATGTCTGAGCTTGAATTAGAGCAACGAACAAACATAAAATTTCTTGTTAAACTTGGCAAGAGTGGGAGTGAAATCAGAAACATATTAGTCCAAGTTAATGGGGATAATGCCATGAAGAAAATGGCAGTATACAAATGGATTAAACGTTTTTCTGAGGGGAGACAAAACATCATTGATGAAAACAGGTCAGGGAGGCCAGTAGCGAGCAGAACTGACGAAAACTTTGCAAAAATACATTGAATTCTGCATCAAAATGGTCAGCTGACTGTGAGAAGTGTAGCAAAAAAAGTAAACATTGATAAACAGGAAAATCTTAACTGAAAATCTTGGCATCAGAAAGGTGTGTGCAATAATGATCCCAGGGGATACTAGAACAAATTCAAAGTGGATTAAATACTTAAATGTAAGACTAGAAACCATAAAACTCCTAGAAGAAGGGCCGGCCAAGTGGCGCATTGGGTAAGAGCTGGGTTGGGATGCCAGCAGCCCTGGTTCGGATCCCACATATGAGAGCCAGTGACACTGCCCTCTACAGCTGACAACCGCTTCACTTAGAGCTGGGCTGTGCGAGCCCCCGCGACGGTGTAGGCTGCAGCCCCTGCTGCAGTGGGCTGCCATAGGTTACAGTGAGTGGCCAGCAGCCAGCGTGAGCTGCCAATAGCCGCAGTGAGCGACCATCCAGAGGCTGGCAACCGATCAGCCTCATCCGGGAAGGGCGCAATGACGATACCAACATGAGCCAGTGAAGCAACATCCTCCGCAACTTGACTGAAGAACAAAAGGACAGCAACTTGTCTATTCCCCTTCCCTGATTCCCCAACGCTGTTGCCCTCCCCCAGTTCCCCAATAAAATCTTTAAAACAAACAAACAAACAAACAAAAAAACTCCTAGAAGAAAACATGGGGAGTAAATTTGAAGACATAACCCTCAGCAATATTTTTAATGATATATCACCTTGGGCAAGGGAAATAAAAGAAAAAATAAACATATGGGATTACATCAAACTTAAAAGTTTTTTTCACAGCAAAGGAAATCACCAATAAAACAAAAAGGCAAAGTACTGAATGGGAGAAGATATTTGCCAATGATATATCTGATAAGGGGTTGATGTCCAAAATTTATTAAACACTCATCCAACTCAACACCAAAAATACAAACAACCCAATTAAAAAATGGGCAGAGGATATGAAGAGGCATTTCTCTAAAGAGGACATACCAGATGGCCAACAGGCATATGAAAAAATGTTCAACCTCACTAATCAGCAGAGAAATGCAAATAAAAACCACGAGGGCCGGCCAAGTGGCACGGTGGTTAGGAGCTGGCTTGGAACGCCAGCGGCCCTGGTTCGGATCCCACATATGCGGGCCAGTAACACTGCCCTCGAAAAAAAAAAAACCCACAATGAGATACCACCTCACTCTGGTCAGAATGGCTATCATCAATAAATCAACAAACAACAACTCCTGGCAAGGTTGTGGAGAAAAGGGAACCCTGGTGCACTGTTGGTGGGACTGCAGATTGGTGCAGCCATTATGGAAATCAGTATGGAGTTATCTCAAAAAACTGGAAATGGAACTACCATATGACCCAGCAATTCAACTCTTGGGTGTCTATCCAGAGAAACCCAAGACGCTAATTCGAAACATATATGCATCCCTATGTTTATCACAGTGCTATTTACAATAGCTAAAACTTGGAAATACCCAAAATGCCCATCGGTAGACGACTGGATTAAGAAACTCTGGTACCTTAACACAATGGAGTATTACTCCGCTATAAAGAAGAATGAAATCGTACCATTTGCAACGATATGGATGGACCTAGAGAACATTATGTTAAGTGAAATATGTCAGTCGGAGAAAGACAAATACCATATGATCTCACGTATATGTGGAATCTAAAAAACTGAATGAATGAGCAAAGTAAACCGAAACAGTCTCATAGATATAGAGGAAAAACTGAGGGTTGCTAGTTGGGACGGGGTTGGGGATGCGGGGGAAGGGGAAGGGATTAGACAGCATGAATCAGTAACTACAATATTGCCACAGGGGGGCACTAAGGCAGACCTGCTGTGGGGAGAAGTAGGACTCCACTGACAGCAAACTTTGGCTCAAGGACTCAGTCAAGTTCTTACTAAACCTTTCTTTGACTGCATGGCAATCTAGGATGTTCCTACCCAAACTTTTCCCCTCTCCCTTCACCAGGGGTCAGATATACATCTCAGTCTGATGGCTCTCTCAGCCTTCTCCAGCATCCATTCCAGTTTCTCTTATATTGATGTCTCCCCTAATTAAATCCTTGCACTTTCTCGGAAGACTGATTAGTCTGATTCTATAGTTTACATAAGAAGTCAGACTCTAGAATCAGAAATATCTGGGTTCAAATCCTGGTTTCTCTTACTAGCTGTGTTTCCTTGAGCAAGTTACTATACCTCTCTGAGCTTCCTTCACTTGTGTGTAAAATGGAGGTAACAGTATTCATCTCAGAAAGTTTCTATGAGAATTAAATGAACTATTGCATCTAAAATACCTAACATGGTGTTAGATACCAAGTAAGAGCTCAGTAAGTGCTGACTCTTAGTAACAAATGGATATTTGGAGGAAGGAGTGTTCTGAGCAGATTGGACAGCATGATACACAAGCATGATGATGAAAAATGCCATAGAAAGGTGCGGATGTGTGAAATGTTATCAGCATTTCAGTATTGCTGAAGCACAAGGTGCAAATCAGGAAGTGACAAGAGATGGTGTGAGAAGTAGGCAGGTCTGAAACAGAGCAATTCCAATCCCTTAAACCATTTTATTCCTTTTTTTCTTGAAGGCAGTGTCACTGGCCCTCATATGTTGGACCCGAACCGGGGCCGCTGGCTTCCCAAGCCATCGCTAACCCCTGCGCCACTCCGCCAGCCCTAACCATTTTAATTCAAGTTAAACTCTCCAATCCTTTCATCATCTCCTTTGAGCCTTCTTTAAGTTCGCTATATCTGCCTTTAAGCTAAAAACTCAAACCTTCACACAAACTTCATCCAAATTCTCTCATTCAAAGGATCTGACTAGTTGAGAGAGAGAGACTAAAGGGCCTGTTGCTTCACAGTTCCTCCCCTCAGGATTCCAATTTATGCAATGCTGAATGGGGATTACTTGGAAGGAAAAAGATCTAATCACTACTTGGCCCTTGCCCTGAAAACTCTTTCATTAAATCCAAAAACATTAACAAGGACCATGTTTTTCACTACAGATAGTTAATCATTATCCCAACCTCCTCCTCTCTGCTCTCCCCACCACCTCACAAGAATAATTCAGATATGTCCATAAGCATGAGAATTGAAAAACTGGCAATAATGTAACTAATTTGTGGATGTTCTGCCAGCTAAAGACTTGATTTCAAATCCCAACCCCAACACTGAATAGCTATACAATCTACAGCAAGTCAGTCTCTGAGTCTCAATTCCCTTTTCTATATAATGGAGGCAATAAATCATACCCTGGATGAAAAAGCATTTTGAAAAATGCAAAGCACAGGACAACTTATTGTTATTCAACTTATGTCAACTTAGGGGTCTAAAACTACCTTTCTGATGCCCTTCAGAATGTTCTGTGATTTCCCTGACATCCTTAAACAGGCAATAGACATGAAGAAATCCATCTGGTCTTATAAGTAGGCAGGGAAACAGCTGCCTAAAAATTCTCTGAGGGAGAAAAGTGTAAGCAAAAAAAAAAAAAAGGATGGGTGATGCCAAGCTTTAGCTGGGGTTCCTCATTCATTTAGTTTTGTAAAACTGAAAATTTTCTCCTTATTCCCTAATCCCACTCCTGAGGTTTAGCTATTAATATTCTTTTTTGAGGGCAGTGTCACTGGCCCTCATATGTGGGACAGAACCGGGGCCACTGGCTTCCCAAGCCAGCGCTTAACCAATGCGCCACTCGGCCGGCCCGCTAATAATATTCTTATTTCCTCTACCTTGGTTGGCTTATGAGTTTATCCCTTTATGCCTAAAACCATGCTCTATATTTTTGTCTACTTGTTTACTGTCTGTCACACCTACTATGAATATAAACTTCATGAGAACAGTTTTCTGGGGTTTTTTTTGGGGAGGGTTGAGGGGGTTGCTGTTAAATTCATTGATATATGCCCAGGACTATGAGCCCTGTCTGGCACATAGTAGGAACTCAATAAATCTCTGAATGAATGGATAAATGAATAAAGGCAGTGCTGGACATCTACAATGGATTCCTGGCTGGGTTTCCATCCTCCAGTCTCTCTAATCCTGTATGCACCTCCATTTCAGGTTTTCCATGGGTGGTGGGAAGAGTAAGGATGTAGACTTTGAGGAGGTGCTGAAGGAGCATGAGCTCCACCCTCAGGAGTGGAAGAGTACTTGTTAAAGAGCTTTAAAACCTTTAGAACCATCTGAAAATTGTATTTGGAAATATAGACATGAGTAGACTTTCCCGAAGTGCCTTCTATGGAAAATTAGTCCCATGAATGCTTCTCAAAAAAAGGGTCCATGATCAAGCAAGTTTGAGAAACACTGCATGATTAATTTACACTCAATACACCCACAGATTCACATCATGTATTAGCATATTAAAGCCTCTCTAATGTCAGACAGTAAAGAAACAGGCTTAATTATAGAACCCTTACATCACATGATACATACAGAAAATATTTTAGAAAATACTACTTTAGGAAATAACCATGATAAGAAAGTTATCAGATTTAAAGAAGCCTTAACTCACTTCCCCAGATTTTTTTGAATCTTGTGCCTGTTTCCACTTAGTGACAACAAGTAAAACCCTTAAAGTGAAGTAAAATAAACCTAAGTGTCCCAATAGGAGCTGCCGAAATAAGAGTGGGGGTAAAGGGCTGGAGAGACTGGCCTAGGCAAAAAGGAACTCAAGGAGAAAAATCAGCTAGTGGGATCTGTGAGAAAGGAAAAAGCAAGCTTCTTAAGAATCACTCCCTCAATGACTATAATCAGTCTTTCTCTCCGACACTCTGCTGAAATTGCACTCACCAATGGACTCCTTATTGGAAACCCGATGGGCACTTTTCTGTCATTATCTTTCAGATGTATCTGACACAGCTGACCCTCCCTCATTCTTGAAATATTCTGTTCGTTTGGCTTGTACAATATCATAGCCTCTTGGATTTGGGCCTACCTCTCTGGCTCTCCAGCTCAGTCTCCTCATGTCTGTTAATCCTTAAATAGTAGTGTATACTGAGGCTGTTCCTAGGCTCTCTTCTCTTCTCACTTGACAAATCATCCTGAGCACTCTCTCCTACTCCCACGGCTTCAAATACCATATATAAGCTGATAATTCCCCAAATTTGTATTTCTAGTGGTATCTGTCCTCTTGATTTTCAGACCTTAATATCAAACTTCCTACTCAACATATAAACTTAAACTTACTAGTATACACATCATGCCCAAAGATGAATTTATCCTTTTTCCATGATCTAAGAAAACAGCAAAACAGCATCACCATTAACCCAGCTGCCCAAATGAAAAATCCTGGGAGTCCACCTCAACTCCTTTCTCCCTCTCCATATTCAATCATCAAGTCCTATTAATTAATATTCCTAGATATTTCTGAAATCTATCCACTTCTCTTCTTCTCCATTGCTACTTCCATTCTTACTTCAGGCCCCCAAATTCTGAACAATTACTTACAGAATTCATTGTCTCTGATCTTGCCACCCCCCACCAATCCATTTGGTCACACTGCAATAAGAATGCAACTAATCTTTTCCAATACAGATCGGATCTCATCACCTTTGCTTAAAACACTTCAAAAGGATCTTGATAAAAAATTAAAACACCTTGGCTTGGGAGCACAAGCTCTGAGCAGCAGGACCCTGGTTCAGATCCCACATGAGGGCCAGTGATGCTGCACCCTCTACAGCTAAGATGGTGAACAACAGCTCCACCTGGAGCTGGGCAGCCATGAGTCGCTGACCATGGTGTAGGCTGCAGTGGGCTGGCATAAGCTACCCTAAGTGGCTGGCAGCTGCCGTGAGCCAACATGAGCAGCTGTCCAATGGCCAGAGAGTGAGTGCCTCACCCGGGAAGAGAGGAATGATAATACCAACATGGGCCAGGGAAGCGAATTCCTCCACCACTAGACTGAAGAACAAAACGACAGCAACTTATCTGTTCCCCTTCCCTGATTCCCCAATAAAAACACTTAAAACAAAAAATTAAACCTCGACTTCCACTAAGATGGCGGAATAGATGGATGCTGTACCAACTGCCTCCCAGGATCACACAACAAGTAAAAATAATTTATACAACATTCAACCTCAGAACTCCCCTGAACCCTAGATGAACAGAACCTCTAAACAAAGGACCTAAAGAGGAGGCCACATCAAGTCTGGTAGGAGGGAAGGAGACGAGAGTGGGTGAATCCCTTGAGGGACACCTCAGCTGTGGGAAGGCTTCTCCAGTTGTGGGACAGACCCTCCGGCCCCACACCGAGCTCACTAGCCCAGAGTCCCTTTGCTGGGAAGAGGAATTCTACGATAGCTGGCAGTAGAAATTAGTGAGGACTCTCTTTGCCCAACTCAGTGAGGCTAAGAGCAGCTGGAAAACCAGTGGGGCCGGCGCACGGGTTCACTCGGTGGTGAGCATTCACCCGGTTCCTGGTGGAGGGAGTACCAGTGTGAGCTGGGCCCAGGAGCCTGCGGGGATGAACATAACTGAATGCCTTTGGAGCGGGAGCTGGAGGTTTAGGGACCACTGTTCCCCTGGTGAGGAGCTTGCACGCGAGTGGTATACAGGAGTGCGCCATTTTGTCAGGGTTGGGCCCTCCCACAGAGGGTCAGATCTGGGACACCATTGGTCTGGTGGAATTGGTGAAGGAGTGTGTGCGTGCATGTGCATGCGGACTTGGATCCCCAACCTCTGCCCTGCTTGTGATGTGTTGCCAGGGAAACGCTGGGCAGATGATCTCTGGCTCCAACAGGCTGCTCACTGAGAGGCAAGAGAGCGGGAGCTGCCTTGGATCCCCACCCTCCGCCCTGCTTGTGCTGCCATAGCCAGGGAAATGCCAGGCGGGTGCTCTTCAGTTCCAACAGGTTGTTCACTGAGACGCAGGAGTGTGTGAGCCGCCTTGGGTTCTCAGTCTCCACAGTGCTTGTGTAGAGTTGCCAGGCTGGGGATTGGCTCTTGTACAGCTCAACGTGATCTGCGAGTGGCTAATTAGGACCGGCTGAGACTGAGAGCTTTCCTGAGAGTGTTGGGCTGGGAGCTGTACACCTGCGTAATCCAGTCGGAGCTTTCGTGGAGAGTTTGTGTGGGTTAGTTGCTGGTGCAGAGTGCATGCTGGTCTGACTTGCTGGGGGCCATGGACCGCATCCAGTTGTGCCTTGGGGGCCAGCCCCACCCACCTTGAGCTTTGTTGCCAGAGGCACCCTGAGCCCCTGGTGCCTGGCCCCTACCTCCGCAGGCCACAGAGGGTTTTTTGCAGCAGCAGACAACCCGCAACAACCTGAGAAGATTCTGGTAGTGAGGACGGTTCCAGAGCACACAGCTGCTAATTGCAGAAAGCTCACTGAAAGCCTGAGAGGGAGGCCGGTGCATAACACTTTAAGCCCTTCCCCCCAACAGCTGGTGCTGAGTAGCCCAGAGACTCTATTGCTGAGCAAGTGGTCTGCAGATTAAAGAGGACAGAGAGACCCCACCTTTTTTTTCTTTCTTCTTTTTTCTTATTTTCTTTTTTCTTCCTTTTTTTCCTGTTCTTTTCTTTTCTGTTTTCTTCTTTTCCTTTCTTATTTCTCTCTTCTTTCTAGGTGATCTAGCTAATACATTGAAGCAATCACAGAAAAACCGCCAGAATGAAGAAACAAAGAAACATGTCCCAAGTAAATGATCAGAAGAAACCTCTAGAAATGGAACTAAATGAAAGAGAGGGATCCAAACTTTCTGAGACAGAGTTTAGAACACTGATGATAAGAATGTTTAAGGAACATAGCGAGGACATAAAGAAGGATAGGGAAATCATAAAAAACAACCAGTTAGAACTAAAGAATACAATAACTGAAATAAAGAACACAGTAGATTTGATGAAGCAGAGGATCGGATCAGCGAATTAGAAGACAAAAATAGCAGAAATCAGCCAGTTGGAACAACAAAAAGAAAAAAGAATGAAAAACAATGAAAATAGTTTAAGAGACCTGTGGGACAAGATGAAGGGCAACAAATGAAGCATCACAGGAATACCAGAAGGAGAAGAGAAGAAGCAAGGGATTGAGAATGTATTTGAAGAAATAATGACTGAAAACTTCCCTACCCTGGTGAAGGAAATCGACATACAAGCCCAGGAAGTGCAGAGAGTTTCAAACAAGCTGAACTCAAATAGGCCCACACCAAGACACATCATAGTTAAAACAGCAAAGGTTAAAGACAAAGACAGAATCCTAAAAGCAGCAAGAGAAAGACAGCAGGTTACATACAAAGGAACTCCTATAACACTAACAGCTGGCTTGTCTACAGAAACCCTGCATGCCAGAAGTTAGTGGCAGGGAATATTCAAAGTGACACAAAATAAAGGTATACAACCAAGATTACTCTACCCAGCACGGCTATCCCTTAAAAATGAAGGAGAGATAAAGAGCTTCTCAGAAAAGAACAAGCTTAAGGAATGGTAATAAATATGCACCTATCAATAATCACTTTAAATGTGAATGGGCTAAATGCTCCAAACAAAAGACACAGAGTGGCTGAGTCGAAAGAAAACAGGACCCATCCATATGCTGTCTACAAGAGACTCATCTAGATCAAAATACACACACAGACTGAAAGTAAAGGGATGGAAAAAATATTTCATTGAAAATGGAAATGAGAAAAAAGCTGGAGTAGCAATATTTATTTCAGACAAAATAGACTTTAAAATGAAGACTATAATAAAGACAAAGAACAGCACTACATAATAATAAAGGGATCGGTTCAAGAAGAGGACATAACACTAGTAAACATGTATGCACCCAACATAGGAGCTCCTAAATATATAAAACAGATTTTGACAGACATAAAGACAGATATCAACAGTAACACTATCGTAGTAGGGGACTTCAACACCCTGTTGTCACCAATGGACAGATCCTCCAGACAGAAAATCAACATGGACACAATATCTTAAATGACACTTTAGACCAGCTAGATTTAATTGATATTTTTAGAGTATTTCACCCCAAAGCTACAGAATATACATTCTTCTCAAGTCCACATGGAACATTTTCCAAGACAGACCACATGTTAGGCCACAAAAGAAGTCTCAACAAGTTTAAGAAGATTGAAATCATATCAAGCGTTTTCTCTGACCACAATGCTATGAAACTAGAAATCAATTACAGGAAGAAACCTGGAAAACAAACAAATACATGGAGGCTGAATAACATGCTACTAAATAGCAAGTGGGTCAACAGTGAGATCAAGGAGGAAATCAAAAGATACCTCAAGACAAACGAATATGAAAACACCAAGAAAATGAACACCAGAGAGAAGTTCATAGCAGTGTAGGCCTATATAAAGAATGAAGAAAAATCTCAAATCAACAGACTATCTTTACACCTAAGGGAACTCGAAAAAGAACAGCAAGGGCCAGCCGAGTGGCACATTGGTTAAGAGCTGGTTTTGCGATGCCAGCGGCCCTGGTTCGGGTCCCACATATGAGGGCCAGTGACACTGCCCTCTACAGCTAACAACAGCTCCACATGGAGCTGGGCTGTGCGAACCCCTGCGACTATGTTAGCTGCAGCCCCTGCTGCAGTGGGCTGCCATAGTCTACAGTGAGTGGCCGGCAGCCAGCGTGAGTGGCTGGCAGCCAGCATGAGCTGCCAATAGCCATGGTGAGTGACATCCAGAGGCCGGCGACCGATCTGTCTCATCCGGGAAGAGCGCAATGATGATACCAACATGGGCCAGTGAAGCAACATCCTCCGCAACTAGACTGAAGAACAAAAAGACAGCAACATGTGTGTTGCCCTTCCCTGATTCCCCAATAGAATCTTTTTAAAAAAAGGAAAACAACAGCAAAACAAACCCAAAGGGAGTACAAGGAAGGAAATAATAAAGACCAGAGCAGAAGTAAATGAAATAGAGACAAAAAAAACAGTACAAAAAATCAATGAAACCAAGAGTTGGCTTTTTGAAAAGATAAACAAAATTGACAAGCCCTTAGCCAGACTCACCAAGAAAAAGAGAGAGAGGACCCAAATTAATAAAATCAGAAATGAAAGAGAAGTGACAACAGATATCACAGAAATACAGAAAATTTTAAGAAAATGCTGCAAGCAACTATATGCCAACAAATTCGACAATCTGGAAGAAATGGATACATTTCTAGAAGCATACAATCTACCAAGTCTAAACCAAAAAGAAACAGAAACTCTGAACAGACTGATTACCACCAAATAAATTGAATACGTAATCAACAAACTTCCAACAAACAAAAGTCCTGGACCCGATGGCTTCACAGGTGAATTTTACAAAACATTGTAAAACCATTAATACCTAGTCTCCTCAAACTATTTCAAAAAATACAGTAGGAGGGAAGGCTCCCAAACTTTCTATGAGGCCAATATCACACTGATTCCAAAATCAGAAAAAGATATTACAAAAAAGGAAAACTACAAGCCGATATCCCGAATGAACTTATATGCAAAAATTCTCAACAAAATACTAGCAAACCGAATTCAGCATCATGTTAAAAAGATCATGCACCACGATCAACTGGGATTCATTCCTGGTATGCAAGGTTGGTTCAATATCTGCAAATCAATTAATGTAACACATCATATTAATAAAATGAAAAATAAAAATCATATGATCATATCAGTAGATGCAGAAAAAGCATTTGACAAAATCCAGCAGCCATTTATGATAAAAAAAACTCTTAGCAAAGTGGGAATAGTGGGATTATATCTCAACATAATAAAGGCCATATTTGATAAGCCCACAGCAAATATCATACTCAATGGGAAAAGTCTAAAAGCTTTCCCCTTAAGATCAGGAACAAGACAAGGCTGCCCACTGTCATCACTTCTATTTAACATAGTTCTGGAAGTTCTAGCCACAGCAGTCAGACAAGAAAATAAAATAAAAGGCATCCAAATTTGCAAGGAGGAAGAAAAATTGTCATTATATGAAGATGACATGATACTATATATAGAGAATCTCAAAGACTCCACCAAAAACTGTTAGAACTGATAAATGAATTTGGTAAGGCAGCAGGATACAAAATTAATATTCAGAAATCAGTAGCATTTCTATACACCAATAATAAACTATCAGAAGAAGAAATCAGGAAATCAATCCCTTTTACAATTGCATCTAAAACAATAAAATATCTAGGAATAAATTTAACTAAAGAAGTAAAAGACCAGGCCGGCAGAGTGGTGCGTTGGTTAAGAGCTGGCTTGGGACACCAGCGGCCCCGGTTCGGATTCCACATATGAGGGCCAGTGACGCTGGCCTCTACAGATAACAACAGCTCCACCCGGAGTTGGGCTGCGAGCCCAGGCGACGGTGTAGGCTGCAGCCCCTGCTGCAGTGGGCTGCCATAGGCTACAGTGAGTGGCCGGCAGCCAGCGTGAGCAGCTGGCAGCCAGTGTGAGCTGCCAATAGCTGTGGTGTGTGACCATCCAGAGGCCAGTGACCGATCTGCCTCATCCAGGAAGAGCGCAATGAGGATACCAACAAGGGCCAGTGAAGCAACTTCCTCCAAACTAAACTGAAGAACAAAAAAGACAGCAACTTATCTGTTCTCCTTCCCCAATTCCCCAGCGCTGATACCCTCCCCCAATTTCCCAATAAAATCTGTAAAAATAATAATAATAATAAGTAAAAGACCTGTACTCAGAAAATTATGAGACACTGAAGAGAGAAACCAAAGAAGATACAAATAAATAGAAATACATTCCATGTTCATGGATAGGAAGAATTAATATAGTTAAAATGTCAATACTACTTAAAGCAATACATAGATTCAATGCAATTTCAATCAAACTACCAAGGACATTTTTCTTAGCAAATAGAACATATACTCCTAAAATTTATATGGAACCACAAAAGACACGGAATAGCCACGGCAATCTTGAGAAACAAGAACAAAGTGGGAGGCATCACGCTACCTGACATCAAAACATACTACAAGGCTAAAGTAATCAAAACAGTATGGTACTGGCATAAAAACAAACACATAGATCAATGGAACAGAATAGAGAGCCCAGGAATAAACCCATCCATATACAGTCATTTAATCTATGACATTGGAAGCAAGAATTTACATTGGAGGAAAGATATTCTATTTAATAAATGGTGCTGGGAAAATTGGACTGACATTTCCAAAAATTGAGAATGTACCACCTTCATACACCATGTACGAGAACAAACCCAAAATAAATTAAAGACTTTAATGTAAGACCTGAAACCATAAAACTCCTAGAAGAAAGCATAGAGAGTAAATTTGCAGACATTACCCTGAGTAATATTTTTACTGATATAGCCCGTCAGGCAAGGGAAATAAAAGAAAAAAATAAACATTTGGGATTACATCAAACTTAAAAGGTTTTTCACTGCACAGGAAATCATCAATAAAGCAAAAAGGCAGCCTACTGAATGGGAGAAGATATATGCACACAATATATCTGATAAGTGGTTAATATCCAAAATTTATAAAACACTCATGAAACTCAAGACCAAAAAAAGCGAATAAACCAATTAAAAAATGGGCAGAGGATATGAAGAGGCATTTCTCTAAAGAGGACGTACAGATGGCCAACAGGCATATGAAAAAATGTTCAACCTCACTAATCAGCAGAGAAATGCAAATAAAAATCACAATGAGATACCACCTCACTCCGGTCAGAATGGCTATCATCAATAAATCAACAAAGAACAATTGCTGGCGAGGTTGTGGAGAAAAGGTTACCCGGGTGCACTGTTGGTGGGACTGCAGATTGGTGCAGCCATTATGGAAATCAGTATGGAGTTATCAAAAAACTGGAAATGGATCTACCCTATGACTCAGCAATTCCACTCTTGGATATCTACCCAGAATAATCCAAGACATTAATTTGAAATATTATATGCACCCCTATGTTTATTGAAGCACTATTTACAATAGCCAGTACTTGGAAACAACTGAAATGCCTATCGGTAGAAGACCGGATTAAGAAACTGTGGTACATTTATACAATGGAGTATTACTCCACTATAAAGAAGAATGAAATCATACCATTTGCAACCATATGGATGGACCTAGAGACTATTCTGTTAAATGAAATAAGTCAATTGGAGAAAGATAAATACCATATGATCTCACTTATATGTGGAATCTGAAAAATTGACTGAACGAGCAACATAAACGGAAACAGACTCATAGATATAGAGGAAAAACTGATGGTTGCTAGTTGGGACGGGGGTGGGAATGAGGGAGAAGGGGAAGGGATTAGACAGCATAAATAGGTAACTGCAATATTGCCACAGGGATATGAAAGACAGTTCGGGGAATATAATAATGTAAATATTTTGTGGGGAGTCAGATGGTCACATGTCTTGTTAGGGAGACTAGTTCACGGATGGAGTAGAGGCTTGATCACTGCACTGTACACCTGAAACTGATGTTGTGTAATATTGTATGCCAACTGTAATGGAATATATAGATAGTCACGGGATGTGGAGTATACTGTGGAAGGGAGTTTAAGGAATTGTAATAGATAGTATGATATGAGGGGAGGAGTGGGATGGAGAATTGGGGGAGCTGGGTTGTCACTTTGAGGGGTAAAAAGTATAACTATTGCACTGTGTTGTACACCTGAAGCTAATTAAAAAATAAATTAAAAAAATGTTTAGAGCCGGCCCAATGGCGCATTGGTTAAGAGCTGGCTTGGGAAGCCAGCGGCCCCGGTTCGGATCCCACATGTGAGGGCCAGTGACACTGCCCTCTACAGCTAACAACAGCTCCACAACAGGTGTAGGCTGCAGCCCCTGCTGCAGTTGGCTGCCATAGGCCACAGTGAGTGGCTGGCAGTCAGCGTGAGCTGCCAATAGCAGTGGTGAGCGACATCCAGAGGCCGGTGACCGATCTGCCTCATCCGGGAAGAGAGCAATGAAGATACCAACATGGGCCAGTGAAGCAACATCCTCCGCAACTAGACTGAAGAACAAAAAGACAGCAACTTGTCTGTTCCCCTTCCCCGATTCCCCAACGGTGTTCCACTCCCCCAATTCCCCAATAAAATCTTTTTAAAAAAAAGTTTATTTCACAATTAAATAAATAAATAAATAAATAAAAGTAGTTTGGGGTTCGAGGTTAGCAGTGTTTTGTGAGGCTAAGGTGGTCAAGAAAGGCTGCTCTCAAGTAGTTGACAATTTACAATATTTGAATTGAGACCTAAATGATGAGAAAGAGGTAG
Organism: Aselliscus stoliczkanus; assembly: GCA_033961575.1. Taxonomy (NCBI): domain Eukaryota; kingdom Metazoa; phylum Chordata; class Mammalia; order Chiroptera; family Hipposideridae; genus Aselliscus; species Aselliscus stoliczkanus. The sequence goes on from CM066737.1 coordinate 18,612,399, forward strand.
CCAAGGAAGAGCCAGAGGAAGTGTAGTCCAGGCAGAGGGACCAGAATTTACAAAGGCCAGGAAGTAGAAAGTGTTTGGCACATTGAAGAATAGAAAAGAGGCCTAGTGTGGCTGGGGCACATGGAACGAAGGGGTAAATAGTAGATTTCAGATCTTTATAGGGATTTGTAGGCATGGGCCCTTCTTGCACTTAAGACTGTGACCGCTATCCCTTATTGATTCATAACAAGAGCCAGGGTAGAAAAAAATAGTGGGATTTTTAGAATTTTTTTTTCAGTTACAGTTGACATTAAATATTGTTTTATATTATTAGTTTCAGGTATATAGCATAATGGTTAGACGTTTATACAATTTATGCAACAATCCTCCCAGTTAGTCTAGAACCCATCTGGCACTATGTATAGTTGTTGCAATAGTATTGACTATATTCTCTATGCTGTACTTTATTTGAAGAAATCCAAAACACCAATTCAAAAAGATATATATATATACTCCTATGCTCAAATATAATGCAGCACTTTTTACAACAGCCAAGATATGGAGGCAACCCAAGTGCCCGTCTATAGATGATTGGATAAAAAAGTTGTGGCACATTTATACAATGGAATATTACTCTACCATAAAAAGAATGAAATCTTACCATTTAAGGCAACATGGAGAGACCTAGAGGGTATTGTGTTAAGTGAAATATGTCAGACAGAGAAAGACAAATACAATTTCACTTATACATGGAATCTAAAGAACAATATGAATGAACAAACAAAACAGAAACAGACTCATAAATGCAGAGAACAAACTGATGGTTGCCAGCAGGGTCAGGGGTTGGCGAGCTGGGTGAAAAAGAGAAGGGGTTAGGAAGTACGAATTGGTAGTTACAAGAAATAGGTTTTTAAAGGGGGATATCCAGAGACAGGATCCCTGGGCTCTGGGAGGGAAAACATGGGCTTTCCCTGCGGCTGCTTTCTGTTTTCTCTGAGAATACCTTTCTTGTAACCTACTCCCATTTTTTTACCTTTCTTCTCTTTCGCCTCCTCCTTCTCCTTCTTCTCTTTCTTTTTCTTCCTCCTCCTCCTCAACTCCTCCTCCTCTTCCCTACCTCCTCCTTCTCCCCCTCCCTTTCTCTTCTCTCTTCCTCTCATTCCTCTTCCTCTCTCTTCCTCCTCCTCCTCTTCCTCCACAAACATCTCTAAAACAATTTATGCAAACAAGCCTTCTCTTTCAACTCCTCCTGGGTCCATGGAACAGCCAAGCTGTGCCTTGATCCTCCAATGCAAAAACCTTTGAGTCAGGTAAGAAGAGGGAATGGTGGTGACAGTGGCAGCAGTCAACTCCCAGCTTGAGCTCAAAGCTCAAAGACTTCTGCCTGGCTCCTGGAGGAGACAGGCAATTTTAGCTTGGCTAAAACAGCAGTCTGGAGAGCTGAACGTACTATGGAGAGCAGGAAGAAAAGCAAGACTCAGAAAAAGTAAACACCAGGAACAAGAATGAGAAGCATGGCCTCTGCACCAACAGCAGACAAGCTGAGTAGAAGGCTCCCAGCATAAAATACACACAAGTTTCAGAGCACAGCAGAATAACTTTTGGTCTCCTGAAAGCTAAGTCCAACACTTCTTACTCCCTACTGCCCCACTGTGGAGAAACGCTTTGGGGAAAATGTTGACATACAGGTCTTACTGTGGAAAAAACATTCACTACCATAGTCTTCTTTCTGACTTTGGGCTCCTAATAGTCCCCATTTTCCATTTCCTCCATCTATGTAGATCAGGGAAAAGGGTTTTTGACAGACGTAGAATGGCATCATCTTTATCTCTCATTATAAAAATTTAAGACCAATGAACTTAACTAAACTAAACATTGAGCTCAACTTTTGAGAAAAAGAGTAAAAATTTGCACAGGAAAATAGGAGGCAGGAAATAATAAAGATAAAAATAAAAATAAATTAGAGGATATAAAAACAGTGGATATAATAAATTCAAGAGCTGGGTGTTTGAAAGGGCTAATAAAATAGATCAACCTCTAGCAAACCTATGTAAGAAAAACACACATAAAATTAGAAATGAGAAAGGGGATATAACAACCAATATAAACAATATATTTTTAATCGTAAGGAAATGCTATGCACAATTGTATGCTAATAAATTTTTAAAATATAATGCAATGGATGCTTTTTTTCTCTACAAAAAATATAAAATATTAAAATTCATACTACAAGTAGAAAATCTGAATAAATTAATAACTGAGGAATAAATTGAGAAACTGTCCACAAATTCCCTTAACCTAATGATAAGTAATTTCAAATTTTCAAGAAAGAAAACACAGTAAATGTCAGGAAATACTTAATTTATTCCATGAAACAAATATGGTCCAATCCCAAAACTTGATAAAGATAAAATAACACCCAAAAATCAGAGATCAATATAAACTCTGAATATAGATATAAAAACTTTAGCTAAGACACTACCAAACATAATTTAGTAAAGCTTAAAGAAAGCAAAACATCACAATCACGAAGGATTGATTCCAGGAAAGCAACAATGCTCCAGCTTAAGGCCATCTGTTGGTATAATGCTCTGTATAGGTTAAATCAGTGCTTCCCAACTCTTTCATGACATACATAGAAAATGAAAATGTTTGAATGGGACACTGGGTTATGTAAATAAGTATGCTCCTACCTAGGAAAGGGGAAGGCATTTTTGTTTGTCCCAAGCCCACTGACCACCCTGAGAGCTAAGAGGATAGGTATATTGGTACATCTATAACCAAGGGTGCTATTCACAGTATTTATCAAGCGGCAAGGCACAGGAATAGACCAATCAGAATGTACAATGGATGCTTGGCAGTAGCATTAGATAAGGCTCCTGGTGGACCTCTTTTAGTTGATGGATTCTGTGAAGGTCTGACGGGGAGGTCCAAAGGAATAGCTGGGGTCAGCGAGGGAGCACTCAGGATACTCAGGACGATAGTGATTAACTATGGAAGTACTTAGTATTTTAAATTGTCTAATTGTTTTGGTGTGTGCCAGCTGAATATCAGCTCTGCCTGCAACCCAGATTCAATCTGTCAGGTGGATCAGTTGAGACGATCTGGGTTAAACTGCACTCTAAATCTGTTTTAGCATTTATTATGCTATATTGTAGTGGTTGGCATCTTCTCCTTCTTCTGACTTGTCTGTGAAGTGTCTCATCTTTGTCTCTCCAGCACCCTTGCAGAGTCTCTGACACATAGTAGAAGTTTAATAAATGTTTGCCAGATGGATCAAGAATCATTTCCAAGAAATATCCAAAACAGCAAAATCATAACATTTAACACACATTCTCCAAAATTAGAAATGGAAGACTAAGTATGACAAGGATATACATGAAAATGATACGGATAACATGATAAAGAACAGCAATTATAAACATGAGACAAAATAATACTAAGGAATATTGAAAGTATTCCTTTTTTAAAAAATAGGCAAACTAAAGTATCTACCATAATTTTATTATTTTTCTTAAATATTTCTTTTTCTTTTCCTTTGTTCTATAATTTTATATCACTTGAGAAGTTGGTTAATCAAAAAAGTGAATGACATGTTTTGTGTTATTTCTAACAAATATTCAAATTAAACTTTTGACAGAACATTAGTTTGGAGATTTATTTACAGAAGCATATACTAATTCTAAAACTCCCAGAGAAGATGCAAACTATAGTGTTTAATTGGTTGGGTTTAATTATCTGGGTAAAAAAAAAATGCTCATTACAGAAAGTAATGCAACAGAGGGAGAGAAAAGCTAGGTGAGAATCTCACAGGCTTTCTGAATATTTATACCCATTGATAAAATAGCAGAAACTCCTTTCACCAAAGGAAATCAGATTTCAGAATGGAGGGGTTCAAGAGATCAACAGAGCTAAAACGATAATCGACTTGTGGAAAAACATGAAGCCATTGAGCAAGAACTTGAAAGGTATTTTTCAAAAGACACAGATAGAGATATCTTGTGCCACTGGAAAGGAAGATTTGAAGAATCTTAAAGAGGAACATATAGTAAAAACTATGAGAAAATGTGAGGATCTAATTAGTGGAAAGAAATTATAAGACCTATTGAAGGAGCAAAAAGTAAAATCTGAACATAAGTTATTAGAAAAAAATCAAAAGGATGGCACTATCCCTCAGTGGGAAAGAGCTACATGATAAGGAGCTGAGAGATCTGTTCAACAAGATCTGGTCAGAGAACATCTCCATTCTATTGCCTCCCACACTCCCATCTGCTGAATATCCTGATATCAATATTGAGCTAGAGAACATTCTCCTGGAGCATTTTTTAAAAAGATTTTATTGGGGAATTGGGGGAGGGGAATAGCATTGAGGAATCGGGGAAGGGGAACAGACAACTTGCTGTCCTTTTTTTCTTCGGTCTAGTTGTGGAGGACGTCAGTTCACTGTCCCAAGTTGGTATTATCATTGTGCTTTTTCTGGCTGAGGAAGTTGCTCTCAAGTCACTGGAAAGCAGCTCACGACGGCTCACGGCAGCTCATGCTGGCTGCCAGCCACTCACAGTAGCTCACCACAGCTCATGAAAGGGCATGCCTGCTGCCGGCCAGCCCCACTGCAGCCTATGCCATCGCTGGCGACTCACAGCAGCCCAGCTCCAGGTCAAGCTGTTTTTCACCATCTCAGCTGTAGAGTGCACAGTGTCACTGGCCCTAATGAGGGATTCAAACTGGGGGACCTGCTGCTCAGAACTGGCATCCCAAATCAACTCAACCAATGCGCCACTCGGCGGGCTCTCTCCTGGAGCATTTTATTTTATTTTATTTTATTTTATTTTATTTTATTTTATTATTTATTTATTTATTTATTTTTTAAGGGCAGAGTCACTGGCCCTCATATGTGGGACCCGAACTAGGGCCGCTGGCTTCCCAAGCCAGCGCTTAACCACTGCGCCACTCGGCCTGCCCATATCATCTTATTTTAAATATTGTTTTAGAACTTCTGATCAATTCAGTAAGATATGCAAAAGAAATAAAGTATAAATATTAAATAAATCATGATAGGAAAATATAAAAAATTTAAGAATAAACATGAGAGGAGAGGTATATTACCAATGTAAAGAAAGCTACAAAACAATTAGAGGATATAACAAAAAGCCCCCCTTACACATATATGTGTTTTTAATATGAATGTTGATACTGTTGTGTTCTTTTCTTTCTTTTTCTTTTTTTTTTTTTTTTTTGAGGACAGTGTGACCGGCCCTCACATGTGGGATCCAAACCGGGGCCACTGGTGTCCCAAGCCAGCTCCCAACCAATGCACGACTTGGCTGGCCCTGTTGTGTTATTTTCTAATATTGTTGTCACATTATGGCTATAGGGAAAGGCCGCACTCTTGTGGGCAAAGCATGAATGGTGTCTCCCAGGAAAACAGTGGTTATTCCAGATAACCAATCATCTGGGCAAAAAGACAAGAATGTAAAACTAAGAAGGCAAGTCCTAGATATGCAAGGAAATGAACTCCAAGTCTTTCTAATTCTAGCACTCTTGGATGCAGACATCAGAGGGTTAATGGGTGGTAGGTTGCTAAGATAGTACCCACCTTGGGGAAATTGATGAGGACCAAGGATAAGATGGGGCTCTGAAAAGCAAGCCTTATGCTGTATTGTAAAGTATGATGATCTGGTTTCATATTACTCTCTGTTTGTTTATTTATTTATTTATTTATTTATTTATTTATTTATTTATTTTCAGCCGAGCCATCCTGCCACCTGTTGGCTGGGCATCAAACTGCTGTTGCTCAGAGCTCAGCTCACACTCTTGAGCGAGCTCTTAACCAACTGAGTCACTTGGCTGGCCCCTCTCTGTGTTTATTTATTTGCTGTTATTCCCAGTCTTTAGAACAATCTTCTTAAATGTGCCCACCTTCCCTTAAATATGCTAGAGGGTACTCAGGAAAAGTTGATGTGTCTACATTCAAACTGAAATGCTGATGGGAGAGCAGGACCTCTTTTGTCACAGGCAAGCGTAAGCGGGGTTATCAGTAATTATTAATAATTGAGTGCTTGATAGGCACTGCTTTGCATGCATTATTGCATTCAATCCCCTCAACATACTAATGATGTAGGCACTTTTATGAACCCCAACTGACAGGTGAGAAAACTGAAGCTCAGAGAGATGCAGTGATGACCTAAAATTATAGAGCAAGGGAAATGGCAGAGGTTGAATAGAAACACAGCTCTGTCCAACCTCAAACTCCATGCTCTTAGTTACTACCTGCTCCAGGAGACCTCAAGGAAAGATAACTAATTGTCAAGCACAAGAATTGAAGGTTCTAGGCTTAATATATTTAACAAAGGTCAAAATTTTCCGTTCAGAAAATATGAGTTGAATTCAATAAATGGAATACATGACATGCTCATAGATGGAAACCCTCAATATTATAAGGATGTAAATTCTCCTGGAATCAACTTTGTTACGTTTTAGTACCACATTCCAGAGTAAAAGTAAATCTAGAGGTGCAGAGAATCCAGATTGCTTATGAAAGGAAAATATTTGGGTAATTTTTTATTAATATATTTTACTTGTCTCCCTTAAGAGAGATACCTCAAAATACACTAGGAGAGTCTTCTCCAAAAGCCTGTCCAAAATATAAAGAGTTCTATAGCTCTAGTTTCTCTCTTGGTAACTTCATGCCAGAGCTCCTCAGAACACAGGAAGACCCCTGCACTTGGCTCTTTTAGGGACCTCACCCACATCTCAGTTCCCTTCTATGAAACAGGAATATTATCCAATGGCCCTTTTATGTTTTGCTTCTGCTTTCTCCATTTTTCTCTTCTCAAGACTCATTTCCCCTTTTTTCTAATCATTTCTAACATTTCCACCCCTTTTTTTTCTTTATAAACCTGTTATTTTTATACTGATGGGATGCCTTAGAAGCTCATTGAATCACCCCAAAACAGTCATTCCCCCTGTACACTCTGGGCTTCTGTGAAGATGGATGGGGTTCACAAATAAAACAAAGACAGAATTAAAAGCACGGGCCATCCCAATGAACATGGATGTTGTCCTGGAATTGGCTCAGGAATACAGAGATCCAACCATTCTCCACTGGAGAGTCTAAAAAACAACAGAGCAAAAGTAACCTTCACTCAAGGAGGAACCCCTAGGGGCCCAAGTTTCCCCATATCACAAAATAAATCCTCATACACTAAACACAGAATAATAATAATGACTACAGGGCCGGCCAAGTGGCGCGGTGGTTAAGCATTGACTTGGGAAGCCAGCGGCCCCTGTTCGGTCCCAAATATTAGGGCCAGTGACACTGCCCTCAAAGAAAAAATAATGATGACTACAAGAAACGAAAAAAAAATGGCCTTTGAATGATGTCAAAATCCTGCTCTAGCTCTTTTCACATAGCCTGAGAAAGACCATGTAGTATAATGATTAAGAGCATGGACTCAACACCTAGCTGTCTAGACTAGAATCCAGGCTCTGCCACTTACTACCTGGGCAACTTTAGATAAGTTATGTCAACTCTCTCTACCTTAGCTTTCTTCTTTGTAAAATGGGGTAATAATAGTAACTACCTCACAGAATTGTTGTGAGGATTAAATAACATATGTAAGGTGGCTGATACACCATTAGTAATTATTATATCTTAATAAATAGCCTCTGCCGGAACCCCACAGTAATTTCTTTCATGTTTTCCTGCACGGATCCAATTGCTTATCCTTTTGTCACAGGCAGTTTTACTGCTGTTTCCCTCACCTTTCCTTCTTTGACTTTTCTTGTTGCCTCTTCAGACAGCCCCTCCCTGCAAATGCCATTTTGCAAGCTGCTGTTAAAGCACCAGAATGTCAAAGCTCAGTACTCTTTCCAATCCCATGACTTAAGATTGCTTTCTCTTCCAGGGTTCCAGCCCTATTAATGAAAAATAGCCAAATTCAGGACACAGGGCTTGCCCTATAGAGATTCTCAGATGTAAAATAACAGCTGTTCTACTGCAACTGTTGATTTTTAAGAAATCCACACTGCTCAGATTAGACCCATGCCAAAAGGAATTCTTTCAGACCACTGAATATGTCCTAATTAATTTCTAGGCTGTGTCTAACTTTATCAGTGACCTGGAGATTTCTACAAATCATTTACCTTATTGTGTGCTTCTTTGCCATCTTCTCCCAACCTACCCACGTCCTCATGCCAGCTACCACTACATACTGATGCCATCTGTCCTTCAAGTTTCTTCCAAAATGGCTTTTAATATTTGCCTTTGCATTTTGTCTTTTGTTTTCAACTCCCCCTAAGTGTCTAGGCAAATAAAAATCATACTAAAGGACCAAATCAAATATTAAGAACAGTTAGAGAAAATATACAATGCAATTCAACTTAAACAAATTCCATAAGCTTAATGCAACATTCACAATACTGCCTGGGTCACTGAGCATGAGATCACAAAATTTATATAAAGCCAGACAAGGAACCCATTCCTCTCCGAATAAAGATTCATGGGTACAGCTGCAATCCAGGTGCAGGGGCAGCATATTTCAACGACAGTTCCATGTCCACATTACATTCTGGATATCACCCAAAATCATTACAAGTCATTCCCAGCCATCCTTGGCAAAACCTCAGAATAAGTTCCAAATAAAACAAGAAGAAAGCACACTAAATTATGGACAAGCAATCTTTTAGCATCTCTTAGTAAAATCTACTGCAATCTGGGATGGAAGCAAATATTTTAATTGTTAGCATTAATCATTAACACTCTATGATTAGACTGTGAGCTCCATGAGGGAAGGAATTCTTTTTTAATCCAATTTTGTGTTTTATCCAATGCTGTGATCCCAGAACCTAGCATAAATAAGAAACAGTCAACAAATATTTGTTGAATGAATGAATGACTGCATCCTCAATTTTACATTATGGGTGCTGCATCCTCCCTGCCATTACCCCCCACTGAAATTAAGATACAATACTTATTACTTATTCAAAAATTTTAAACCCCCCAATTTTTAAAAAAGATTTTATTGGGGAATTGGGGGAGGGGAACAGCGTTGCAGAACAGACAAATTGCTGTCCTTTCGTTCTTCAGTCTAGTTGTGGAGGACATTGCTTCACCGGCCCATGTTGGTGTGATCATTGCGCTCTTCTCGGGTGAGGCAGATCAGTCGCTGGCCTCTGGATGGTCACTCACTGCAGCTATTGGCAGCTCACACCGGCTGCCAGCCACTCACACTGGCTGCCAGCCACTCACTGTAGCCTATGGCAGCCCACTGCAGCAGGGGCTGCAGCCTACACCGTTGCCAGGACTGGTGCAGCCCAGCTCCAGATGGAGCTGTTGTTCACCATCTTAGCTGTAGAGGGCAGTGTCACTGGCCCTCATATGTGGGATCCGAACCGGGGCCTCTGGTATCCCAAGCCAGCACTTAACCAACGTGCCACTCGACCAGCCCTTAAACCCCCAAATTTTAACCAAGTTATTTGATGGATTTATTCCCACAAAAAGTAAAATCACCATTTAAACAAATCCCCAAACCAAGGAAGAATTCAGTTAAACATATATTAACACAGCTAAAATTATATTCCCTATTGTAGTAGGTCATTCCCCAATGATAATGTATCAGATCTGATAAATTCCTAATCTACATCCCAACATGTTTGCAATGATATTCAACAAAGTGATTCTAAAATTCATTTGGAAAATATAAACAAGTCAATAATATCAAAAGAATATGTTGCAAAAGAAGAAAAAGGAGAAGGTACAAATCTTATCAAAATTGGAACACATAAAGTAATTATAATCTAAATAATATGGTACTGATGTAAAATAGAACACAGAAGAAGAGAAACAGCAGAAAAGGAACGTAATCCAGATATAAATCACTTATATACAAGAATTTACTGTGCTATATGAGGTAAGCACCATCAAAGACAGGGAAAGAAATATTGATGTAATAGTGTTAGGATAACTACAGACACTTTGGGGGAAATTTTGATTTGGTTATATACTTTACATTATGCACCATAATTTCCCGATGGATAAAAATATTAAGTATTGAAAATCAAGTTAATTAAAAAACAAACAGGAACTAAAAGAGAACATGTATTACATCTTTAGAAATATATACTTTAGGAAAAGAAATTAAAAAGGAAATGATAAATTTTTATGATTGCACTGTTTAAACAAGTAAACTTCTGTACAATAACACCGAAAATCCTTGTGATAACCTACAAGGATGTATATAATTTGGATTGCTGGTTCCTCTCTGAACTCATCTCCTTCTCTGTTCACTTTACTCCAATCATGCTGGACTCCTTGGACATACCATGCATAATCCTTCTTCTGAGCCTTTGCACTTGCTATTGTATTTTCCTCTGCATGGAATGCTCTTTGCCCAGATATACACATGTTCAAATGTCCCTTATTCTATATGTAATAGCAACACACCAATCCAGCATTTATCATCATTACTGACATTATATTTCTTGAACCATAACATTTATCATCCTCTAACATGCCATAAATTTCTTGTTTACTTATTACTTAATTGTTGACCTTACTAGAACTTAAGGTATATGAAGGGAGGGAATTTATTTTCTTCATTGCTGTACACCCAGGGCTGAAATGGAACCTGGCATGTAGTAGAGCCCAATAGGTGCTTGCTGAATAGATGAACAAAAAGGATAAAATAAGAGGAAAACTCTACCAAAGGAAAAATTGCATCAAACATGATAGCCAAAGGCTTAATGTCTATTCTGTACAAAGAGTTTATCTGAATTTATAAAAATGACATCAATACTAGGCTCATAGTAATGATTCATGAAAAATGTGTTGGTGAATGAATGAGTATATAAATGGATAAAGACTATGAACAGCCAATTCATATGAAAAAATAAAAAGAGCAAGCAATCACAGAAAAATATTCAAATCAAAAGAGATTAAAATAATCATAAGGAACCTATTCAATTAGCAATTTTAAAAGGCTTAATGAATAAGTTTCAGTTCAATTAGTAGCAATATAAACTGAGAGACTTTTCTTTAAAAAATATGTCAGGGGCTGGCCTCATGGCTCCTTTATTAGGAGTTGGCTTGAATGCAATAGCTCTGAGCAGCAGGGCCGCTGGTTCGGTTCCCACATGGGATAGTGATGCTGCTCCCTCTATAGCTAAGATGGTGAACAACAGCTCAACCTTGAGCTGGGCTGCCAGGAGTCGCTGGCGACGGCGTAGGCTGCAGTGGGGCTGCAGTGGGCTGCTGTAAGCTACCGTGAGTGCCTGGCAGCCAGCGAGAGGCTGGCAGCCAGCATGAGCCACAGTGAGCCAGCGTGAGCAGCTGTCCAATGGCTGGAAACCAATCTGCCTCAGCCAGGAAGACTGCAATGATCACATTGGCCAGTGAAACAACGTCCTCCACAACTAGACTGAAGAGCAAAAGAACAGCAATTTGTCTATTCCCCTTCCCCAATTCCCCAGTGCTGTTCCCGTCCCCAATTTCCCAATAAAATCTTTAAATATATATAAATATATATGTCAGAAAAAATATATATGTCAGTGTGCTTCTGCCTGTAAATAACAGGATGCACAGTTCAAATTGAGTTAAACAAAGGGGATTGATTGGATCATATAACTAAGAGTTCAGGGATAAGGAGGATTCAAGGCAGAGTTTAATCATGGTTCTAGCTGTGTTCTTTATCATTCCTTCACTTTTGCCTGCCTCTTTGTGTTGGCTTCATCCTCAGGCTACTACTGCTCCTCATTGTGGCAAAATTGCTGCCAAAGCAACAAGGCTACATGCTTCCTCTTGAACATCTTAGGAAACAGAATTTGCTGCCTTTTATAAGTATGGAAAGAAGTCCTGAGCTTCATAAAACATGGGCCACCACTAAACCAATTTCTGTGGCCAGTGGAAAACCATATGCTGAGTAGTTCAGGCCCGGTTACCTTAACCAAATACCATGGCAAAGGGCATGGATTATGCAGGTTGGCTAAGACTAACAAGGGTTCACACTTGGAGGTGGTGGTGTAATCAATTCCACATGTATCAGCTGGTTACTAGAAAGGGAACCACAATGTCCACTGAAGAAAGCAATTTGGACATACCTATCAAACATCTTTAACTTAGTAATCACATTCCTCAGAATTTATCCTAAGGAACAAATTCCAATGAAGAAAATCTATATGCATCAATATTTACTTTAGCTTTTCATTATATGAATAATTATATTACCTATAGCAGCAAATGCTGTATGAACACAAATGCACAACTAATGAAAAATAAAGTATATTATGTAAATCAATATTTATTGAATATATATAACTATTAAGAGTAATAATTATAAAGATTATGTAATGACACAAGGATATGTATAAAACATCTTACATTATACACATATATTATAATAAAAACTGAATTAAAAATTCTATGTATATTAATATTGCAATGGAATATGGAAAGATGAAAACAGTCATGTTTAGGTAGGAGAATTAAGGGTGAATTTTTTTCCCTTCTAAAATTGCCTTTAATTTTGTTTTTACAATAAATTTTAAAATCAAAAAGAAAAAAATCCAATGACAACTGAGAAATGCATGAGAAGCATGTGTGCTCTAACAATAAAAACAGATTCTAGGTTAAGGCAATGGCTCCATCAAACCCTAGGCAAAGTTGGTCTCAAACATGCTGGCCTTTCATCATCATCAAAGCCTCCTTTTTCTTTTTGATTTCCTTTTCCCACTTTTTCATCCCCTCCTCCACTGATCACTATGCTTCCTAGAATCTCCTGTCACCATCAAAAAGACAAATACCATATGATCTCACTCATATGTGGAATCTGAAAAACTGTATGAATGAGCAAAATAAACAGAAACTGTCTTATAGATATAGAGGAAAAATCAGGGTTGCTAATTGGGAGGGGGATGGGGATGAGAGAGAAGGGGAAGGGATTAGACAGCAAAAATAGGCAACTACAATATTGCCACTGGGATATGAAAAACAGTTTGGGGAATATAATTAATAATGTTGTAAATATTCTGTGGAATGTCAGATGGTCATAGGTCTTGTTAGGGAGACCATTTCATGGATGAAGTAGAGGTTTGATCACTGCACTGTATAACTAAAGCGGAGGTTGTATACCTACTGTAATTGAATATATATAGATAGTCACGGGATGTGGATTATACTGTGGAAGAGAGTCAGAGGAAGAGTAATAGATATATATGATATGGGGGGGAGTGGGGTGGCGAATTGGGGGTGGGGGGTTGTCACTTTGAGGGGTAAAATGTATAACTATTGCACTATATTGTACACCTGAAACTAACTAAAAATAAATAAATTTAAAAAAAAAGATCTTAGAAACTCATTTACACTGAAGTTACCTGGTGCGGGAGGCAATGTTTAACCCAAAGAAATAAATAGATGAGAAATGATGTTCAATTTTGGAGATGGAAGAGAAGAGGACCTCCAGAACCTGTCATGTATCTATTATCCACATATTTATTTGTTATCCAAACATTATTATTGTTATCCAAATATTTATATAATTACTAAATTCAAAATATTGTGAGACATGTGAATATGCATACAAATTACAAACTAGGAAAAGGGATAAGGCCTGTTCACAAATCAGTATAATATAATGATGAAAATAATAAGTGAAATAAATGGGATTCGATGGTATGGGGATTTAAAAGCAAAAGATGATTTCTACCTGGTGATATTATGAGAGGCTTCATAGAGGAGGTGATGGAGATTCTGGGGCTTGAAAGATAGGAAAAGTTTTAGTATCTATAGAAAAGGGAAGACAATTTGGGACAGGGGTAACTGTGTGGTAAAATGCTATGATGTGTACATAAGAATGTCGAGTACTAAATTTCTGTGAATCTAAGCCACCAGTGATTATAAGAAACAACATTTTGGGCTGGCCAAGTGGCTTGGTGGTTAAGCGCTTGCTTGGGAAGCCAGCGGCCCCAGTTCGGTCCCACATATGAGGGCCAGTGACACTGCCCTCAAAAAAAAAAAAGAAACAATATTTTATGCAACACCAAGAAAAGATAAACACTGCCAATCAAACAATAACTCGATGCTTTCTCTTCATTTGGAATTTTTATTCTATATTTACTGAAAGAGCCCTTTTAGACTTTAGACATAGACAAAGCAAAATAAAATAGTTATAATATTCCTAAAGCTTCTTCACAGTGAATGAGGAAGGGGTCAGATGATGCAGGGATTTACCATGCAGTTAGTACTCAAAAATGTTATAAACAATAAAATACTAGTAGACAACTCTGATGTCAATTCTACTGGGATGGCCGTTCACTTTCACAACTGAACTTTTCCCTCACAATCTCCATGGATTACCCCAACAGAGTCTTTTTTTAATAACTTTCAATTACATTTGACAAACAATATTATATTACATTCAGGTGGACAATGTAATGATCAGACATTTATATAATTTATGAAGTGATCGCCCAGTAAATCTAGTACCCATCAGATACCAAACATAGTTATTATAATATAATTGACTACTATATATCCTTATGCTACAATTTACATCCCCATGACTATTTTGTAACTACCAATTTGTACTTCTTAATTCCTTCCCCTTTTTCATTCCCCTCCCACCATGCTCCTCTCAGCTGGCAACCATCAAAATGTTCTCTGTATCTATGAGGTTTTTTTATATTTTGTTTGTTTATTTAGATCCCACATATAAGTGAAAGCATATGGCATTTGTCTTTTTCTGTCTGACTTACTGCAATCAGCACAATACCCTCTAGGTCCATCAATGTTGTTGCAGATGGCAAGACTTCATTCTTTTTATGGCTGAGTAATACACCATTTTATATATGTACCACCTCTTCTTTATCTATTCATCCATTGATGGATACCCAGGTTGCCTCCATATTTTGTCTATTTTACATAATTCTGCAATGAACATATGGTTACATGTGTCTCTGCAAAGTAGTGTTTTGGGTTTCTACCCAGAAGTGGGATTACTGGGGCCATTCTTTGTCTCTTGTTACAGCCTTTGTTTAAAGTCTATTTTGCTACTAGGGAAATGCAAGTAAAAACCACAATGAAATACCACCTTACACCTGTTAGAATAACTATTATCAACAAGACAAGTAATAACAATTGTTGGCAAGGCTGTGGAGAAAAAGGAACATTTACGTACTGCTGGTGGGAATGTAAATTGGTAAAGCCACTATCGGAAACAGTGTGGAGGTTCCTTAAAAAATTAGGAATAGATGGGCCGGCTGAATGGCATGTTGTTTAAGAGCTGGCTTGGGACGTCGGCTCTGAGCAGTAGGGCCCCAATTCGGATCCCGCATATGAGGGCCAGTGACACTGCCCTCTACAGCTAAGATGTTGAACAACAGTTCCACCTGGAGCTGGGCTGCTGTGAGTTGCTAGCGACTGTGTAGGCTGCAGCCTCTGCTGAAGTGGGCTGCCATAGGCTACAGTGAGTGGCCAGCAGCCAGCGTGAGCAGCCAAGAGCTGCCATGAGCAGCCATCCAGAGGCCAGCAACCCATCTGCCCCACCCGGGAAGAGCACAATGACGATACCAACATGGGCCAGTGACTCGACGTCCTCCACCAACTATACTGAAGAATGAAAGGACAGCAACTTGTCTATTCCCCTTTCCTGGTTCTCCAACGCTATTCCCCTCTCCCAATTCCCCAATAAAATATTTGGAAAAAAAATTAGGAATAGAGGGCAGCTGAGTGGCTCAGTTGGTTAGAGCACAAGCTATTAACAACAAGGTTGCTGGTTCGACTCCCACATGAGATGGTGGGCTGCACCACCCCCACCCCCACACAAAACTAGATTGAAAACAGAGACTGGGCTTGAAGCTAAGGTTGAAGGATAACTTGACTTGGAGCTGATGGGTTCTGGGAAAAACACACTGTTCCCCAATAAAGTTTTAAAAAATATTAGGAATAGAATTACCCAGCAATATGACCCAGCAATCCCTCTTCTGGGTATCTACCCAAAAAGTCTGAAAACATTTACATGTAAAGATATAAGTACCCTGCAATGTTCATTGCAGCACTGTTCACGGTGGCCAAGACATGAAAACAACTAAAGTGTCCTTCGGTAGATGATTAGATAAAGAGAATGTTGTACATATATACAGTGGAATATTATTCAGACATAAGAAAAGGTGAAATTCTTCCATTTGCAATGACATGGATGGATCTTGGGATTATTATGATAAGCAAAATAAGTCAGGAAGAAAAAGTTGAGAACCATATGATTTCACTGATATGTGGCATATAACACTGAAAGCAACAAAGGAACAAGACAAACAAAGAAACAAATCTCATAGATACAGACAACAGTTTAGTGGTTTCCAGAAGGTAAAAGAGGAGGTGGGGTGGTAGAAAAGGGTAAAAGTAATCAAATATATGGTGATGGAAGGAGAATTGACTTTGAGTGGTGAATACACAATGCAGTATATTGATGATGTACTATAGAATTGTACACTTGAAACTTACATACTTTGTGGTGTGTTAAAAAATTCGGAGAATGTTTAAATTTAAAAAAGTTACTTCAATAACACACAAAGCCAATAATCCCTTTCAAAATACTCCCGCTTGCTTCGAACACCCTTATCCCATCATTCTTGCCACTTTTGAAGCATTTCTGGAAGTCCTCATTCATGTCTTTAGTTGCTCTGTTGTGCCTGCCTCTATGTCCTGAATCTATTCATGGTGATTTTGACTTTAGGGAAGAGGCAGAAGTCGCACTGTGCCAGATCTGGTGAATAAAGTGGATGAGAACATATTGTAATGTTTTTATTTGACAGAAATTACTGTACCAGAAATGATGTCTGACATGGAGCATTGTCATGATGCAGGATGAAATAAAGACACTCAAGAGAGAAGACTTCCAGAACTGCTTCAAAAGTGGCAAGAATGATGGTGTTTGAAGTGAGGGGGAGTATTTTCAGGGGGATTCATTGCAATGTGTCTTTTTTTTTTTTTTAAAGGATGTCCTTTTTTTTTTTTTTTTTAAAGATTTTATTGGGGAATTGGCGGAGGGGAACAGCATTGGGGAATCAGGGAACGGGAACAGACAAGTTGCTGTCTTTTTGTTCTTCAGTTTTTAGTTGCGGAGGATGTTGCTTCACTGTTGGTATCGTCATTGCGCTCTTCCCGGATGAGGCAGATCGGTCGCTGGCCTCTGGATGTCGCTCACCGCGGCTATTGGCAGCTCACGCTTGGCTGCCAGCCGCTCACGCTGGCTGCGGACCACTCACTGTAGCCTATGGCAGCCCACTGCAGCAGGGGCTACAGCCCACACCATCACCGGGGCTCACACAGCCCAGCTCCAGGTGGAGCTGTTGTTAGCTGTAGAGGGCAGTGTCACTGGCCCTCATGTGGGATCCGAACCGGGGCCGCTGGCATCCCCAAACCAGCGCTTAACCAATGCGCCACTCGGCCGGCCCGCAATGTGTCGTTAACTGTAATAATTTTTTTTGTTTAAACATTCACTGTATCATTTGATTATACCTCATAAGTATTGCTACTCCAGCTTTTTTTTTTCCATTTCCTTCTCATGAAAATTCTTTTTCCATCCCTTTACATTCAGTCTGTGTGTTTCTTTCTATCTGAAGTAAATCTCTTACAGGCGGCATATGTGAGGGTTTTGTTTTCTTATCCATTCAGTCACAATGTCTTCTGATTGGAGCATTTAATCCATTTACATTGAAAGGTATTGTTGATAGATATGTAATTATTGCCATTTTATTATGAATATTTTTTATCTTTGGTTTTTGTTTTGTTTTTTGCCTTCTTAAAGAAGTACCTCTAAAAGTTCTTATAATACTGGTTTGGTGATAATGAATGCCTTTAGCTTTTTCTTGTCTGGGAAGCTATCTGTCCTTCAAGTCTCAATAATAGCTTTGCTGGGTAGAGTAATTTGGTTGTAGGTCCATATTTTTCATCACTTTGAATATTTTGTGCCAATCCCTTCTGGCCTGCAAAGATTCTGTTGAGAAATCAGCTGACAATCATATGGGAGCTCCCTTGTATGTAACTAATTGCTTTTCTCTTGTTGCTTTTAAGATTCTCTCTTTGTCTTTAACCTTTGGCAATTTGATTATGATGTGTCTTGCTATGGGTCTCTTTAGGTTCATCTTGTTTGGGACTCTGTGCTTCCTGTGCTCGTATGTGTATTTCCTTCTTCAGGTTAGAAAAATTCTTCATCAATATTTCTTCAAATAGGTTTTCAATTCCTTGCTCTCTCTCTTCTCTTTCTGGTACTCCTCTTCTCTTTCTGGTACTCCTGTGATGTGAATATTGGTATGCTTGATGTTGCTCTGGAGACCCCTTAAAGTATCCTCATTTTTTTGCATTCTTTTTTCTCTTTGTGGATCTGATTGGGTGCGTTATGCTACCTTATCTTCCAAATTGCTGATTCACTCTTCTCCTTCCTCTAATCTATTGTTGATTCCCTCTAATGTATTCCTCATTTCAGTTACTGTATTCTTCATTTCTGACTGGTTCTTTATTGTTTTTTATCTTCATTTTTAGGTTTCTGTTTGTTGAAATTCTCACTAAAATCACTGAGCATCCTTATAACCAGTGTTTTGAACTTTGTATCTGGCAGATTGCTTGCCTCTGCTTTTTTTTTTCTTTTTAATTTTGAAAAGTTATTATTAGTTTTAGGTGTAGAAAACAATGTAATAGTTAGAATTTTACCCCTCACAAAGTGATACCCCCCTCCCCCAATATCTATTGCCCCTCTGACATTGTATATATCTATTACCGTTCCACTGACTATTTCCTATACTATACTTCATATCCCATGACTATATATATATAATTATAGTTGACATTCAATATTATTCTGCTTCAGCTTCTGGTGTACAGTGCAGTGTTCAAGCCTCTACACTGTCCATGGAGTGTTCTTCCTAAGAAAACATGTGTCAATCTGATGCCCTACATAATCTTTACAACATTATTGATTATATTCCCCAAACTGTCTTTCATATCCCTATGGCAATATTGTAGTTACCAATTTATACTAATGCCTTCCCTTTCTTCCTCATCCCCACCCTCATCCCATCTAGCAACCATCAGTTTTTCCTCAATATCTCTGAGACTATTTCTGTTTACTTTGCTCATTTATTCAGTTTTTCAGATTCCACATATAAGTGAGATCCTATGGTATTTGTCTTTCTCCAACTGATTTATTTCACTTAATATAATGTTTTCTAGTCTGTCCATATCATTGCAAATGGTAAGATTTCATTCTTCTTCATAGCTGAGTAATACTCCATTATATAAATGTACCACAGTTTCTTTTTTTTTTTTGAGGGCAGTGTCACTGGCCCTCATATGTGGGACCGAACCGGGGTCGCTGGCTTCCCAAGCCAGTGCTTAACTATCGCGCCACTCGGCCGGCCCCCTACTCCACAATCTTAACCAGAAATCCCAAACAGAGTCATTCTTAAAGAGTAAGTTGTCCTTTTTCTTCTGAGAAATGATGGGTCAGAAGAGACTAAAGGCAAGAAGTAATGGGAACATATATACCATCAAACCATGTTAATGAAGTATACCTAAAATAAACCACAAATTAACTATATTGTATTTATGCCACAATGACTTAGGAACAAACGAACACAGGTCCTGACCTACTTGATGATTATTAATGGCCAGATGCTCATATTTGAGAGATCCTGCAGTTGAATTGCAATATAAAATCCCCAGGAATATAAGAAGATTAAGAAAATCATTTTATCATCCAACTGGATATTCAAAAGACATTATATTGCTATACAGAAGGCAAAAAGAGAATTATTTGCATTTTACAAAATGCATAAATATGATTGATACGTCAAAATGCTTTGAAAGTTTATTGTATGGTCCCTCAAATATATACAATGTATAGTTATCAAATATTGCTCAAATTAATGTACCTAACACGTTTATTTTATGAAACCAGTCTGTCTTTTCATCTTAATTTCTACATAAATGAAAGAACAGTCCCATAAAATTGAAAATGTAATTAAGCAGTTTAACAAGGATATAACAATCCTTTGAAAATGAACAGCTTTTAACTGAGTAGTATAACTTACCTACTTGGCGTACTAAACAAATAACACATTAAATACTAAATAGTTTTCCTTACTACTGAGTTTAACTTAAAAACTACATATTATCTTTGTACTCATACTATTATTTTTTATTTTATTTATTTATTTATTTATTTATTTATTTATTTATTTGAGGGCAGTATCACTGGCCCTCACATGTGGGACCGAACCGGGGCCACTGGCTTCCCAAGCCAGCGCTTAACCACCGCGCCACTTGGCTGGCGCGATTTTATTTTACTTTTTAAAGATTTTATTGGGGATTTGGGGGAAGGAACAGTGTTGGGGAACCGGGGAAAGGGAACAGACAAGTTACTGTCCTTTTGTTCTTCAGTCTAGTTGTGGAGTACACCGCCTCACTGGCCCATGTTGATATTGTGATCATTGCGCTCTTCCCAGCTGAGGCTGATTGATCACCAGCCATTGGACAGCCGCTCACTGCAGTTCATGGCAGCTTACACCAGCTGCCGGTCACTCAGGGTAGCTTATGGCTGCCCACTGCAGCCCCACTGCAGCCTACGCATCGCCGGAGACTCCCAGCAGCCCAGTTCCAGGTCGAGTTGTTTTTCACCATCTTAGCTGTAGAGGGCGCATTGTTACTGGCCCATTTGGGATCTGAACTAGTGGCCCTGCTGCTCAGAGCTCGAGTTCCCAAGCCAATTTAAAATTTAAAAAAAAAATTTAAGTATACTCAGCAGGTGTGTCTTTTTGAAAGGTGCAAATATTGATCATTATAATGACAAATTACCACCAAAATATAATCACTGGAAAGAAATTCATTATAAGATTTTACCAAAGGGCTATGGAAAGTAATAGAATAAAAGTACAGAAATTATACTAAAATGCACTCACCTTCAATTTTAACGATTGTAATTACATCTATGATTGATCTATATAGAGAGTATTCAACATAATACAATATTAAATATGCTGTCACCATCTCACAGACTGATTATAAAACAAAATATCATGTCATGAAGTCATCCTGCTAAACTTCGGGCTAGTGCTTCTCAGACTGTAACATGCATTCCAAACACCCGTGGACCTTGTTAAAATGTAGATTCTGATTCAGGAAGTCTCCATGGGACCTGCGATTCTGTATTTCTTATAAGTTCCCAAGTAGTGCTCATGCTGCTGGACCAGAAATTGAGCAACAAGGCTTTAGGATACAAGAAACTTTATATTCTACAAGAAACTTTATGTCAAATATGTTTTTGTTTTTGATTTTGTTTTTGGTTTTTAAGAGGGCAGTGTCACTGGCCCTCATATGTGGGATCCGAACCAGGGCTGCTGGCGTCCCAAGCCAGCTCTTAACCAACGCGCCACTCCGCCGGCCCAAATATGTTTTTGTTTTGTTTTGTTTTGTTTTTAATTTATTTATTTTTAATTAGTTTCAGGTGTACAACACAGTGCAATAGTTATACTTTTTACCCCTCAAAGTAACAACTCCCCTCCCCCAATATGTTCTTAGTCCCCAATTATTTCATTCATCCTTCCAATACTTGCAACAAAAATTTTAAATATTTCCTCTGGATCAAAACGTTCTCTATTACATTGCTACATCGTAGATGCTGGCATTAGGGACACTAACCCCATATCAAACCCAGAGAAAAAATTGAAAATATTTCTTGGCTCATTTATTTATTTTTTTTAATTGGGGAATTGGGGGAGGGAAACATTGTTGGGGAATTGGGGAGGGGGACCAGCCAAGTTGTTGTTCTTTTTTAGCTGAGCCATCTGCCACCTGTTGGCAGCTTAACGGCGGCTCAGCTCAGCTCGGGCTGGCATCAAACTGCTGTTGCTCAGAGCTCAGCTCACACCCTTGAGCGAGCCCTTAAACAACTGAGCCACTCAGCCAACCCGAAGTTGTTGTTCTTCAATATTAGTTGTGGGGAGCACCAGTCGCCATCTGGCTGCCCGTTGGCAGCTCATGACCTCTAAGCTCAAGGTGCTGTGTTACAATCTCAGCTGCTGGTGGGCGTAACTACCATCCCATGTGGGAGTCAAACCTGAAGTCTTGTTGTTTAAAGTGCATGCTCTATCCACTGAGCCATCCTGGTGGCAGCTCAGCTCAAGGTACCGAGTTCAGTCTTAGTTGCAGGCAGGCATAGCTCACCATCAAATAGGCAGTCTCATTGTAAGGAGCACGTGCTCTCACCAGCTGAGCCATCCTGCCATCTGTTGGCAGCTCAGCTCAGGCACAGCTCACTGGCCCATGTGGGAATTAAACCGGAGGCCCTGTTGCTCAGAGCTCGGACTCTTAAGCTAATTCTTAACCAACTGAGCCACTCGGCTGGCCCCTCATTTACTTTTTTAAATAATAGCTTTATTGAGACATAATTCACATGTCATAAAAATGACCCTTTTATAGTGTACAATCCAATGGTTTTTAATATATTCAGAGTTGTGCAAATACCACCACTCTCTAATTTTGGAACATATTCATTACTTCAGAAACAAATCCGGTACACATTACCAATCACTCTCCATTTTACCCTAACTCTAGGCAACTGCCAGTCTATTTTCTGTCTCTATGGATTTGTCTATTCTGGATAAGTGATCTTTTGTGACTGGCTCAGCATAATGATTTCAAGGTTCATCTATGTTGTAGCACATATCAGTACTTCATTCCTTTTCATAGCTGATTATATTCCATTATTTGGATATACAACATTTTGTTTATCCATTCATCAGTTGGTGGACATTTGAGTTATTTCCATTTTCAGCTATTATGAATAATACTCCAGTGAACATTTATGTATAAATTTTTGGGTGGGCATATGTTTTCAATTCTCCTAGGTATATACCTAGAACCACTAAACTGTTTTCCCGCATGCCTGCACCATTTAACAGTTATTCCCATTAGAAATATTCAAAGGTTCCAATTTCTCCACACCCTGGTTAATACTTGTTCATATCTGCCTCTTTTTGTTTTGTTTTGTTTTGTTTTTGAGGGCAGTGTCACTGGCCCTCATATGTGGGACCCGAACCGGGGCCACTGACTTCCTAAGCCAGCGCTTAACCACCGCGCCACTCGGCCGGCCATATCTGCCTCTTTTTATTATAACCATGTTAGAGGGTATGAAGTAGTATCTTACTGTGGTTTTCATTTGCATTCTTCAAATAGCTAATGATGAACATTTTTTCATGTGCTTATTGGCCATTTGTATATCTGATTATTTTTTAAAGTTACAATTCATTAAGCCCTTACCATGTCCCAGACCATTTTCATTCATTGCCTCATTTTAACTTCTTACCAGCCATATGTAAAAAGTACTGTTTTTTTAAATTGCTCTTAAAGTTATCATTGACATACAATAAGCTGCATGTATTTAAAGTGTAAATCTGAGGAGCTTAGACATATATATACACCCCATGAAACCATCACCACAATTGAGATAATTAACATATCCATCATTTCAAAAAGCTGCTTGCTCAGTTTTGTAATCCCTCCTTTCTGATCCTTCCCATCCCCCCTGCCAAGCAATCACTGATCTGCTTTCTGTCATTATAGATTAGTATGTATTTTATAGAGTTTTATATAAATAAAATCATATTGTGTATACTCTGGTTTGTCTGGTTTCTTTCACTCAACATAATTTTTTGGGGATTCATCCAAGAGCTTGCATGTATCAACAGCCCATTCTTTTTTTTTTTTAACGGCTTCAATGAGATACAATTCACATGCCATACAAATTCATCCATTTAAAGTATACAATTACATTGTTTTGGTATAATACACTATTAATATTTAAATTGTGATAAAATATGTACAATGTAAAATTTGCCATTTTAGTCCACTCCTTTTTATATTGCTGAATAGTATTTCATTCTATGGATCGCCCACAATTTGTTATTCCATTCAGACAGGTAATATTTTATTCATGCTAATTTTACAAATGAAGAAAAGTGAAGCATGGAGAGAACTTAACTGTGATTGCTCTAAATCACAGGCAAGTAAGTAATAGAACTAGTATTCAAATCCAGGTCTGTCTAATGCCAGAGTCGATACTCTTAACTATTATGTTACGCTGTCTTCCCAAACTGAAAAGACCTACCTATACTCTAAACTAAGTATGTACTGCCTCCATATATCAGTTCTTGTCATGGTCTGGCCCTGGAGGCTGATCAAAGTTCTTCTCCCCTAATAGTCTAACAGATCCTTTCACACAATAAGTTAGAAGCTGTTGTCAGTATGAGCCACAGACATTGAGAAGACCACACTGTAAACAGCAGGCAGGGTTCCAGAATCAAAGATCAGACATGGGTGCAAAGAGCTGGATATTAAGCAGCACCAGACAGGTTAGTGTCAGAACAATGTATTTTGGCCAATCAGCAGGAAAATAAACTGTCTGCCCTCCTCAGGCTTGTGCAAAACTGTTAATTGAATGTGAACTAGGAAAAGAAACAAGGCTTTGTGTAATAACAGGCCAGTTGGGACAAGTATCCCCAAGTGTCACTTCAGTTCTCAAGGGAGTTGATTCACTTATCCTTAATACTTCCTCAGATTGGGAACATACTAAGATATATTCCTTTCTCTTCCGAGAAAGAAGTTTGAGGGCTAATACACTAAATTACCTTCATAGGATCATACGACATAAGGTCTACCATAGGAGAAGGCAGTGGTGGCCTCATCTCTATTTTCACTAATTCAGGAAAAGAGGAAATGAGTTGTAGTAGAAATACAAAGGCATTTGCTCTTTTTTTCAAAGGAATTATTATTAAAAATTAGCTAACACACAATATTAAATTAGTTTCAGGTGTACATCATAGTTATTCAGCAGTACTGACCTGGCACTATACAGAGTTATTACCACATTATTGATTATATTCCTTATGATAAAGAAGTGACCCCCATGATAAGTCCAGCAATTATCTGATACTGTAACCTGTTATCACAATATTATTGTTTTTGCTTTTGTTTTTGAGGGCAGTGTCACTGGCCCTTGTATATGGGACCCGAACCGGGGCCACTGGCTTCCCAAGCCAGTGCTTAACCACTGTGCCACTCGGCCGGCCCTATCACAATATTATTGAACTTTTCCCCCTTTTTAAAATTTTTCAATTAGAGTTGACATTCAATATGATTTTATATTAGTTTCAAATGTATACGATAGTGGTTAGACATTTACATATTTAAGAAGTGATTCCCCGTGACTAAGACCACCTGGCAGTATACATAGTTATTACGATATCATTGATTATATTCCCTATACTTCACATCCCCATGACTATTTTGTAACTACAAATTTGTATTTCTTAATCCCCTCACATTTTTCACCCTGCCCCATCCCCCTTCCATCTATCACCGCATAGACTAGTACCCATCTAACACCAAACATAGTTATTACAATATTATTGTCTATAGTTCTTATGCTATACCCTACATCCCCATGACTACTGTGTAACAACAAATTTGTACTTCTTAATCCCTTTTCCTTTTCACCCACCCCCAAACCCCTTCCAATATTGCTACCATCAAAATGTTCTCTGAATCTATGAGTTTGTTGCTGTTTAATTTGTTTATTTTGTTCTTTAGATTCCACTTATAACTGAAATCATATGACATTTGTCTTTCACTCTCTGACTTACTATGCTCTCTAAGTTCATCCATGTTGTCAAGGATGGCAAGATTTCCTTCTATTTTATTGCTAGTAATATTCCATTGTATATGTGTACCATCTCTTCTTGATCTATTCATCCATTCAGGGACACTCAGGTTGCCTTCATATCTTGGCTATTGTAAATAATGCTGCAATGAACACATGGATGAGCATGTCCCCTCAAAGTAGCATTTTGGGCTTGTTTGGATAAATACCCAGAAGTGGGATTACTATGTCCTTCTTTGTCTCTTGTTATAGTCTTTGTTTTGAAGTTTATTTTGTCTGGTATAAATATTGCTACCCCAGCTTTTTGTTTGTTTGTTTTCATTTTCATGGAATATCTTTTTCCATCCCTTTACTTTCAGTCTGTGTGTGTCTTTCAATCTGAAGTGCATCTCTTGTAGACAGCATTTGTAAGGGTCTTATTTTCTTATCTATTCAGCCCTCCATCTTCTAATGGAGCATTTAATCTACTTACATTGAAGTAATTATTGATAGGTATGTAGTTATTGCCATTTTATTATTCATATTTTTTATTTTTTGTCTTTTAGAAGTCCCTCTAATATTCCTGGTAATACTAGTTTGGTGGTGACGAACTGCTTTAGCTATTTCTTGCCTGGGAAACTCTTTAATAGTCCTTCAATTCTAAATGATACCTTTGCTGTGTAGAGAAATCTTGGTTGTAGGGCCTTGTTTTTTATCACTTTGAATATTTCCTGCCAATCCCTTCTGCCCTGTACAGTTTCTGTTGAGAAATCAGCTGACAGTCTTACAGGGGCTCCCTTGTAGGTAACTAACTGCTTTTCTGTTGCTCATTTAAGATTCTCTTTTTGTCTTTAACCTTTGGCATTTTCATTATGATGTGTCTTGGTGTTTGCCTGCTTGGGTTCATCTTCTTTGGGATTCTCTGCCCTTCCTGGACTTGTATATCTATTTCCTTCATTAGGTTAGGGAAGCTTTCCATCATAATTTCTTCAAATAAGTTTTCAATTCCCTGCTCTCTCTCTTCTCCTTCTAGTAGACTATAATGAAAATGTTGGTATGCTTGATGTTGTCCCAGAGATCCCTTAAACTCTCCTCAATTTTTTGGATTCTTTTTTTCTTTTTGCTGTGCTCATTGGGTTTTTTTTATGCTACTTTATATTCCAAATCACTGATTCAATCCTCTCCTTCCTCTAATCTACTGATGATTCCTTTAATGTATTCTTCATTTCCATTATTGTATTCTTTATTTCTGACTGGTTCTTTTTTTCATGTTTTCTATCTCTATTTTTATGTTTCCTATCTCTTTGTTGAAGTTCTCCCTGAGATCATTGAGCATCCTTATAACCAGTGTTTGGAACTCTGTGTCTGGTAGATTGCTTATCTCCATTTTGTTTAGTTCTTTTTCTGGAGTTTTGTTCTATTCTTTTACTTCAGATATATTTCTTTGTCTCCCCATTTTGGCTGCCTCTCTGTGTTTGTTTCCATTAGATAGCATTGTTATGTATTCAGATCTTAGTACAGTGGCCTTATGTAGTAGGCATGCTGTGGAGCTCAGTGGCACAGTCTTCCTGGTCACTTGAGTCATGCACTCCAGATGTGTCCCTTGTGTGGGTTGGGTGTGCCCTCCTCTTGTAGTTGAGTGCTAGTTGCTATTTGTACATCAATAGGAGGGATTGACCCTCGGGCTCATTGGTTGTGAGGACTGGCTGTGACTACAATGGAGGAGTTGTGATGCAGGGGCTGACCCTACAGAGCAGGATCTGCCTCAGCAGGGCTCTGGTACCTCCCCAATTTGCCCCTTGTATGTGTTGTTCTTTGAGGTCATTGGATGATGCTCCAGCTCATTGCAAAGCTGGCCACTGGGGGTACCAGACCCAGGACCACCTTGGAGGGGATCCATTGTGGGTCAAGGTCAACCACAACCTGTGCTCCACCTGGGGCCACCTGGCAGGAGCCACAAAGAAATCCTCATACAGTCATGGGATATGGAGTATAGTGTGGGAATGGAGTCAATGGAATTATATTAGATATATATGATATTGGGGGGAGTGGATGGGGGAAGGGTGATATCAACTTGTAAGGGGTGAAAAGGATAACTATTTCATTGTTTTCTATATCTGAAACTAATAATAAAAATAAAAAAAGAAATCCACAGATGGCTGCCACCCCTGCTGTGCTTGGAAGTGCCTCAGGAGGCCAAGCTGCAAACCGAGGCTGGCTGCCACTACTGCCAAGCTTAAGGATTCTCGGCCAGAGGTACAGGACATGTTCAAGCCAGATGTTGCTTGTCTAGGTTCTGAAAACCTTTTAGAGACCCTAGGAAAGTCTGCAGCATGATCTAAGGCCGGCAGTTTATACGAACACACCACTGGAAGCAGCTTGGGTGTGCCTGAAAGTTGAACGGGGCAGGGTCTCAAATCACCAGGGGGTGGCAAATGAGCAGCATTAGCCAAGTTGATGGAGACTCAGATATGGTGGCCGCCTACGCCTGTGAAGAAAAATGGCTCTACAAAGAAACAATGGCATCTAACAGCTCCTCCATCCAGGAGAAAGCTGCCCCTCCAGCCACCATCCCGTGCCAGACAATTCAGTTCCCCACCATATGTTCCTGTTGCCTCTCCAGCTGCTGCCCCAGCACTGGACGTCAGAGCCAGTGATTCCGTGGGTAAGTCCTTGCACAGTCCCTTTAAGAGGAGCACCTGGGGCTCCGGCCACCCTTCATCTCACTCAGTCATAATTGCCTCTGGTTTTCACAACAAGAAATTGTGGGGACTTCTCTTCCTGGCACTGGAACCCTGCGTTGGAGTGGGGGTGTGGGACCAGCCCATTCTGCATCTCTGCCCCTCCTACCAGTCTTGAGGTGGCATCTTCTGCAAGTCCTTAGGTGTAGGGCTTCAGTTCAGCAAGGTTTTAGGTGACTCTTAATGATGATTGTTTTGTAGTTTAGTTGTAATTTTTATATAGTCGTGACAGAAGGTAAGTGCAGTGTTTGTTTACCTACTGCACCATCTTGACTGGCTCCCTAGAAAGACATTTCTTGACAATATTATAAAGCAGTATAACAAATTGTCAAAGGAGGCTGTGGCATAGTCTTCCCTGGAACTCATTAAGAACAAGAGAGATACCCACTTAGAATAAATGCAGGAGTAGAGTCAGAGGAATGCCACCCAGAAACATAGAGATGAACTAAACATAGTCTGCAGCTGTAGCCAAACAACTGGATCTCAGCCAGTTGCATAAGCTAGCTGTTAATAGTCCATAGGGATCACTTAACTCTGGTGTGGCCAGATAGTACAAGAAGTGGTTCCTATAGAACTAGAGTCTCCGATTCTGCTTAATTTCATCTGCTGCTTTCTTCTGTAAGAACAGGGCCACTAATACAAAATTGGAAACCAGAATATGACTCACTTTAAGCCTCCAGGACCTTTGGTTAAAATATATGTATTAGACACAGAAACAACAACTGGTGTTTTTTTTGTTTGTTTTTTTAAACCTTCAAACACATGGACCCCAGTCCTATAGGCAGTATCCATAAAAATTAGAAAGGGGCTGATGGAATAGGCACAGCTCAAGACAAATGCATCCTAATTCCTGACTCTGGCTCTAAGGTCATTTGTAAGTGTCTTATTCCAGTCTCTATAGGCCTCCTGTACTCACAGCTGGGATATCAATTTGATCCCAGCTATTGGCTCAGTGCTAGCCCCAGAAACAGCCTTGTCAGCAGTTTTCAGATACTCCACCCCAACATTGTAAGACTAAACATTCAATTGCTGCAAGTCCTGTCTTTGACGCCCAGTTTGTTTAAGAGGAATTCCTCCCTCCTTCCCTCTTTCCCTCCTTCTCTCCCCTAATTCCTTCTTCTCCATCATCCAACAATTCACCTTCTAGGGTTTTACTCAAGAGAACTGAAAATATATGTCTATAAAATGACTTGAATATCAATGTTTATAGCAGCTTTATTTATTTATTTATTTTAAAGATTTTATTGGGAACAGCGTTGGGGAATTGGGGAAGGGGAACAGACAAGTTGCTATCCTTTTATTCTTCAGTCTAGTTGTGGAGGATGTCGCTTCACTGGCTCATGTTGGTATTATCATTGTGCTTTTCCCAAGTGAGGCAGTCACTTGCCAGCCATCGGAGAGCTGCTCACAGTGGCTCACGGCAGCTAACAAAAGCATACACCAGCTGCTGGCCAGCCCCACTGCAGCCTATGCCTTTTCCGGCGACTCATGGCAGCCCAGCTCCAGGTTGAGCTGTTGTTCACCATCTTAGTTGTAGAGGGCCCAGTGTCACTGGCTCTAATGTAGGATCTGAACCAGGGCCCTGCTGCTCAGAGCTGGTGTCCCAAGCCAACTCTTCACCCACGCGCAACTTGGCCGGCCCTATAGCAGCTTTATTTTTAATAGCTAAAAGAATAGGGCAAGCCAAGTGGTGTGGTGGTTAAGCACTGCTTGGGAAGCCAGTGGCCCTGGTTCGGGTCCCACATGTAAGGGCCAGTGACTGCCCTCAAAAAAAAAGAATAGAAAAAGCCCAAGAGCCCATCAACAGAAGAATGGGTAAACGAACTCTAGTATATCCATACAATGGAATACTACTCAGCCATAAAAAGAAAATAAGAACCTATATATGAAGCAACGTGGATGAATTAAAAAAGCATGCCAAGAGAGAAAAGCTAGACACAAAACAATATATACTGCATGATTTCACTTATATGAAATTCTAGAACAGGTATAATCAATGGTGGAAAAAAATCAGAACAGCAGTTACATCTGGAGGTGTGTTATTCATTGAATTATGTCCCTCCCCTCAAATATGTTGAAGAACCTGTGAATGTGACCTTATTTGGAAATAGGGTCTTTGCAGAAATAACCAAGTTTAGATAACGTCATTAAGGTGGGCCCTAATCCAATATGACTGGTGTCCTTATAAGAAGAGAAACAGACACACACAGAGAATACTACGTGATGACAGAGACAGGGATTGAAGTGATGTGTCTGTAAGCCAACGGATGCCAAGGATTGCAAACAACATCAGAAGCTATAAGAAAGGAATGAAACAGATTCTTCCCTAGAGCCTTCAGAGAGAGTATGGCCCAGCTGACTCAGTTCTCCAGAATTCTGAGAAAATAAATTTCTGTTATTTTAAGCCACCCAGTCTGTAATAATTTTTTACAGTACCCTATGAAATTAATACAGGGTGGGTGGAGAAGGGATTGGCTAGAAAGAAGCATTAGGGAACTTTCTGGGGTGAAGAAAATGTTCTATATTTTTATAGGGTTTTGGGTTACATGAATGTGTACATTTGTCACAACTCATCTAATAGTACATTGGAGGTTTGTGCATGTCACCATATATGGGTTTTGTTTGTTTGTTTGTTTGTTTGTTTGTTTTTGAGGGCAGTGTCACTGGCCCTCATATGTGGGACCCGAACCAGGGCCACTGGTTTCCCAAGCCAGCACCCAACCACTGCGCCACTCAGCCAGCCCCGTATATGAGTTTTACCTCAAAAAGAAAAAATACCATTGGGCCAGCCGAGTGGCTCCTTGGTTAAGAGTTGCCTTGGGACACCAGCTCTGAGCAGCAGGACCCCAGTTCAGATTCCACATAGAGGGCCACTGACGCTGCCCTCTACAGCTAAGATGTTGAACAACAGCTCGACCTGGAGCTGGGCTGTCGGGAGTTGCCAGCAAAGGCATAGGCTGCAGTGGGGCTGGCTGGCAGCTGGCGAGTGCTTTCGTGAGCTGCCACGAGCTGCCAAGAGCTGCCGTGAGCGGCCGTCCAATGGCTGGCAAGAGACTGCCTCAGCCAGGAAGAGCGCAATGATGATACCAACATGGGCCAGTGAAGCGATGTCCTCCACAGCTAGACTGAAGAACTAAAGGACAGCAACTTGTCTGTTCCCCTCCCCAGATTCCCCAATGCAGTTCCCTCCCCCAATTCTCCAATAAAATCTTTAAAAAGAAAAAGTTCCATAAATAAATATTGAATTTTAGTTAATGATATGCATGTTAAAGGACTTAGGGACGAAGTATGTTGATGTCTACAACTTATTTTGATGGGTGGAGGGATGGATAGATTTGTTATAAAGCAAATATTACAAAATGTTAACCACTATAGAAACTAGATGGGTGTTTGGTGTGTGCCTACACTTTTTTAAACTTGTTCATATGTTTGAAAGTTTTCATAATATAATAAAATGTTAGAGAAAAAACAAACTCTGCTTGCTGTGTGCAAATATCTTCAAAACAGGTTCCTCAGCCTACCACACCTCTGCTCCTTCCAACCAGACTAGAAATTCAGGAGCTGCCATACCCTCAAAACATTCTATAGTTGAGAAAATTGAGTCACAAGGTCATTCAATGACTTGCCCAAAGTCACACATTTAGTAATAGAGCTGAGATGAGGCTATTTTTATTCCCCAACTATGCAAGGCTGGGATCATCCTGTCTTAGTCGTCATTATATACCCAGTACCTAGCCCAGTGCCTGCACCTGGCAGATGGTGGAAGCTCAAGAAGAATGAAGGGCTGCAAAGCTGTGCTCTTGACCACTCTGCACACACCTTGTCCTAAGGTCCAGGCCCTCCTTGGGATTCTGGTCGCTGGATCTATGTCTCCTCCCTGAGCTTAAGCCCTCACTCTGGTGTGCTACCTAGTATTCAGATCCCACAACACCAGCCTTGCTGGCTCCCCTTGACTGAAATCTGATTCACCTCCAGACTCTCACCTGTTAACAGTTTCCTACTGTCAGCATGCCTTGACTTCTTGCATTATCTAACCAGATTCCTCACTGCAATAGTAACCCACCTGTCTGGTGGTGCCTTCCACTTATTTTGGCACAGATACTGACTACCCTTACCCACAACACTGATTGCCACTATTGTCTATTATAGTCGCATTTTGCCTGCTGATCTGGCCTTTGTACCAGGTCTGTAGTAAGGAAACACAGAGGACTTTGCATCAAACATGTCCAAGTGTTACCTACTTCCTGGTTGTCTCTGGCCCTATCTTATTCCAGTGTGATTCCCTCATGGTACTCCTCACAGCCTAAGTTTGAGCCATAGCTTATTGTTCCAGGGAGTGAGACAACCTCCCAAGCCTGAAGACAAGAGAAAGAAGGCAGAGGGCCGGCCGAGTGGCACAGTGGTTGGGAGCTAGCTTGTGATGCCGGCGGCCCAGGTTTGGATCCCACATATGAGGGCCAGTGACACTGCCCTCAAAAAAAAAAAAAAGAAGAGAAGGAAGGCAGAGAAGGAAGAAAGAACAGGAACACAACAAAATGTTTTCCTTTCTCTTCAAAATGTAGGGCAGCATGTGAGTACTGCAGGCTGGGGGTAGAACGTACATTTATTTTAGAGTAAACAAAATCACTAACCCAGCATTTGAGGGAAGGGGCAGAGGCAAGTAAAGTTTAAAAAGGGACATAAATGGAGTGAGAGCAACAAAGGTTTTTGGCACAAAGCAGGTAAGGCCTGTGAAGGAGAAGCTTGTGTGAAACATCCAGAATAAGCTGTATTTCTATCTTTCTAAGCTATACTGTGACGAAATGGGTACCTTATATAGAGACTGCCTCTGAAAATCCCTCTTTAATCCCCAGTCTCCTTAAAGTGAATGGCTACATCCATACGTGCGTTATAAACTATATATGACACTATATATAATAATACATATATATAATACTATATGTGTATATGTAATACTATATGTATATATAATACTATATGTGTATATTTAATTTTATATATATGATATTATATGTATAAAGATAGTGCCAAAACATGTATACACATTTTAAGAAAGGAAAAGACTGTATTAAAATTGTAATACTCAATATACACGGATAACAAAAGATGAAGATAGGTCACGTTTGATTTCTGCAGTTACAAGAGGTTCTCAAAGTGTTTACCATCACTGTCCAGACACTTCTGATTATGGTGAACTACTGCTTGAGCAACGTTAACAAAAGTGTCCACTTGTATCATTGCACATGCCGTTTTAATTCGTTCCCAAAGTACACCTAGTGTAGTCAGTATTCTACAGCACGCTTCATTCTTTAAGGTCCCCCAAAGGTAGAAGTCAAGGGGTGTTAAGTCAGGAGAACGTTCTCGAATTTCAAATACCACTTCAAAATGGTCTTGCACTCCTCCAGCGTCAACCGTGCTTCCATCATTTTCTTTGACTGTCCTGCCTGTTGCATGGTGACACTAGCATTCATTTGATTAACGTCATCTTTTGAGGGAACATCACACTACACATTGCTACTGTAATTCAATTCAATTTCGAAAAGTAATACATAGATAACGTCTCTTAAAATGTGTATATTTTTTGGCACCATATATATATATATATATATATATATATATATTAGACACACATATTATATATATTTTTCTTTTCTTTTCTTTTCTTTTATAATTAGACACATAGTTTGCATGTGGCCTGCATGTGGCCAGACTGACTGAGGTGGAGAGAGGGCGCAGAAAGGGAGCCCCTTCAGCTGAAATTGCCTCACTAATCAAAGGTAATTCCACAAAAGAATTATTTCCACTTCAATTCACTTGAGATGAAAATAGCCTGTGACTAATACAGGATTGGGCATAATGAGTTATTTTATCTTAGATATGCATAAAGCAGAATAAGCAAAGTTTCCCTCACTCCATACCTTCAGCTCTGTCAGGTTCTAACTTTGAAACACTGGAGGAAAAATGCAAGGAAGTGAATAGGAATGGGCACACTATGCTACAGGCAGGGAACAGATGTAAAAAGAATAACCGAGCATTGTCTGCTGACATAATAACATGGAATTACTTTCTTAGTGGTTGGTCTGGTGATTGCAATTAACATCTTAATTTATACCAATCTAGTTGTATTAATATCAACTTAATTTTAATAGTATCCAAAAAATTTGCTCTCATAGAGCTGCATTCCCTCTTCCTTCTTTTGCTTTATATCTTTATACATTGTATGTCTGTGGACACAGATTTATAATTAGTACTTTATGCAGTTGTATATTTTTTAAAGATTTTATTGGGGAATTGGGGAAAGGAACAGTGTTGGGGAATTGGGGAAGGGGAATATTGTGTTTTTCCAGGACCCATCAGCTCCAAGTCAAGTTGTTGCCCTTCAATCTTAGTTGTGGAGGGCACAGCTCAGCTTCAAGTCCAGTCCCTGCTTTCAATCTCGTTTTGGGGAGGGGAGTGGCCCTGGAGGTGCAGCCCACCATCCCATGTAGGAGTCAGCCAGCAACTTTGTTGTTAAGAGCATGCGCTCTCAGCAATTGAGCCATCCAGCCACCCGTTGGCAACTCAGAGGCAGCTCAGCTCGGGTGCAGCTCACTGGCCCATGTGGGAATTGAACCGGTGACCCTGTTGCTCAGAGCTGACAGTCCTAACCAACTGCGCCACCTGGCTGGCCCTGTAGTTGTCTTTTAAATCAAACAATAGGAAAAAAATAACTTGTGAACAAAAAAATACATATATACTGTCTTTTATGTTTATCTGTGCATGTAACTTTACTAGTGCTCTTTATTTATTTTTTAAACCCTGTGTGATCCAGTATTTTGTTATGGCAGCCCTAGCAGACTAATACAGGTGGTATCCTGGATTAAATCCTGAAACAGAAACAGGATATTAGGGAAAATCCATGAAATTCAAATAAAGTGTGGAGTTGAGTTAATGGTAATGTGCCAATTTTGGTTCATTAGTTATAACAAATGGGCCAAATTCAAGTAAGATGTTTACAATAGTGGAAACTGGGTGTGAGCTACACAGGCATTCTCTGTACTATTTTTCCAACTATTCTGTACATCTAAAACCATTCAAAAATTAAAAGTTTATTTTAACAAAGTTAGAGAGGAGACAGGTAGCCACAGCCCACTGGAGCAAGGCAGCAGAAGCCTCTAAATAAGGCTCTAGACTTCCCAGAGCAGCAACATGTCCTCCACCAGTACTTCCTCTCTGTAGACATATACCGGACCTCCCCTAATTCTCCTTTGGGCCTGCCTGCCAGCACATGAAGCAAGGTGTGGATCACTATTGATACAGCTCCCTTGCAGTCAGTGCAACATTGTTTCTATCGGAAATAGATCATGCTGTAGGAAAATGAAAAATCTGAGAGTGTTTCCAGTCCCCAACCTCTGCAAAAGCACTAATGCAGCTGTTCTTTTTTATTCTCTGAAAAGGAAAAAAAACAAGGTCTACAGAACTCACAGGCCAAGGGCAGTAGAGGCCTCTGAAAGAGATGCTGGTACAAACGGAAAGTTTTTTTCTTTTTTTTTTAGCTGAGCCATCCTGCCAATCAGCTCAGTGGCAACTCAGCTTGGGCTGGCATCGAACCGCCGTTGTTCAGAGCTCAGCTCGCACTCTTGAGCGAGGTCTTAACCAACTGAGCCACTCGGCCAGCCCCTAAATAGAAAATTTTACAGACCAGCTTCTCTCCTGCTCTAAATCAACATAGATAGCATCATTCTTTGGATACCTGTCCCCAAAAAATCTCTTTCTGAGAACTTTTCATTTTACCAATTAAGGCAAGATTCAGTCATCCTCAGTTCCCTTTTCTGTAGATTTGCTTTGTATGTAACAAGAGAGAAAAAATAAAAAGAGAAGGTAAGTCATTGGGAACACCAGGCCTCCAGTTTTGTAATGGAGTAATAGGATGGGATACACTGCAAAAGAGGCCCATGAAAAAGGAGCTAGTGGGAATAGAGCATCTCCACTTTTATCCTATCTGCCTGTGGACCAACACAAGAGGCCTCCAGCTCTTTCTCCCTTTGGACTAACTTGCATCCTAACAAGTCAGTCTGGAGCCTTTATTGGTCTATTTCATTTATGAACCACCACTCACTTTCTTCCTGAATGGCAAGACAAGGAGAAGACATTAGGCCCCAGGAGCTCCTTACCTCTATAGAGGCATGACATAACAGTACTGGCAAAATAAGAAAGGAAATCTCCATCAGCTTGAGGCACAGAGCAGCAATGACCTGTGAAGCAGAAGCTACTATGACAGGGTCAGCGAATTGTGTGCTCCTTTGTCCCTGCCGCTTTTACTGTGGAGAACCCTGTAAGCCTGTCTCAGTTAGGGGCTACCGGACAACCACACTCTGGTTCCCTTGGAAGAAAAGGTCATTCTTGGCCTGTTCCCCATATAGGCTTTACCTTGGGTGTGGATAAAGATGGAAGAGGGAAAACATCAAGGAACTGCAATCTATTAATAGCTTTATAGGGCCGGCCGAGTGGCGCGGTGGTTAAGAGCTGGCTTGGGACGCCAGCGGCTCTGGTTCGGGTCCCACATATGAGGGCCAGTGACACTGCCCTCAAAACAAAACAAAACACAAAACAAAAAACAACAACAACAACAACAAATAGCTTTATAAAGCTCCACTACCCCAATCGTGTAGAACAAACACGATTTTAGGCATGGCATGAGAGAAGCACATACAGGTCGTTTTCTAATCAGCTATAAAGAAAAGACAAGTGGAAGTTAGATTTAGATTTGCACCATAGTCCACGCAAACATCCTGATAAGTAGCCTGGGACACAAGAAATTTCCTCCTAGCCTCATATCACTTCAAGCAGCAGGTCTGGCCAGTTCCTCTGAGGGTCTGTCAGGCCTACCTGAAACCTAAACAGGAAGGAAGAATGAAAACTTTGGTTCGTTTAATGAACTGCCCTGGGATGACAGCTCCTGGGTGAGGTCCGCTCAGGAGAAGTAAAGGCCAATTGCACTGGGTACTCCCCTGAGTCCCAGCCCTCCCTGACTGCCCCCTGCTGGTGTGGAGGCACGGAGCTCTCCCCTGGAAAGGGAAAGGGGCTGCTCCTGCCCTTTGACACTTTGACACACGCTAGGTGGTGCAGAGAACTATTTACCCTAGTGCTCTGTTGGAAAGAAAGGGCATAGTGTGAAAAGCGAGGGAAGAGCATCTCAGATGTAACAAGAAAGACAATGTGAACTGAAGCATAATAACCAATTCACAATGCCATAGCAGTTTCTATATGCTATATTTAGCAGAAGCCCACAGTCCCCTCTTTGCAATTATTTGTATGCATCATCCAGACCTTCAAACTACCTGTATTACCCACAATTATTATCTCAGCTCATTTACATGTGCAGTTTCCCAAGAGGACAAAAAAACCCTCTCCAGATATTTAGTTTATGAATTCTGGGGTATCTGACTGGGGGAGATGTGGAAAAGCAAACAATAGGTAAGGCATATAATTACCACTTTCAAAGAAAGCATTCACCTCCAGCTGGCCTACTTGTGTAGGTTCTAATGCCTGAAAAGAGAATTAATTAACCCAGGCAGGTCTCCAGTGCTTGCATGTCCCCCTTCAAAGCTATTTACAAACCTGCTTAGAAATGCTGGGCTTTTGCAAGCAGAGTTCATTTATAAATACAGCTGCAGATGGAATTCTTAGAAAATGTAAATGAAAAATTCTGAACAGGAATAACTTGACATTTGATTCTGGAACAATGGTAAAATGTCAACATCTGCCATGAAAATATAGAACTATAAAATAATGATTAAGGGTCCTTTCATATTCTTAAATATATAGCACTATTTGGGTTTGGTTGTGTTACAAAGCTCTGTACAGTATCACCATGCTTCAACAAACTTACATTAAAGTAATACTATTTAAGCAATTGAATAATGAAATAGGCACAGTGTAGGCTTTTTATAAATTAAAGTTTATTGGTGTGACAATGATTTGTAAAGTTACATAGGTTTCAGTTGTACAATTCTGTAATACATCATCCATATATCACACTATGTGTTCACCACCCAGAGTCAGTTCTCCTTCCATCACTATATATTTGATCTCTTTTACCCTCATCTACCACCCCCCTCTCTGATTATGCTCTTGTAACCACTATTGTCTATGTCTATGAGTTTTTGTATCTTTATTTGTATTGTTCCTTTGCTGCTTTCAGTTTATCCCACATATCAGTGAAATCATATAGTTCTCTACTTTTTTTGACTTATTTCACTTAGTATACTAATCTCAGGTTCCATCCATGTTGTCACAAATGGCAGTACTTCATCTTATGGCAGAGTAGCATTCCATTGTGTATATGTACCACGTCTTCTTTAGCCAGTCATCTGTAGAAGGACACTTTTGTTGTTTCCATGTCTTGGCCACTGTAAATAATGCTGCAATGAACATCAGAGTACATATATCTCTATGGATAAATGTTTTCATATTTTTGGGATAGATACCCAGGAGAGGGATTGCTGAGTCATATGGTAATTCTATCCTTAACTTTTTGAGGAACCTCCATACTGTTTTCCATAGTGGCTGTACCAATTTACATTCCCACCAACAGAGTATGAGGGTTCCTTTTTCTCCACAGCCTCTCCAAAACTTGTTATTCTTTGTCTTACTGATGAGAGCCATTCTAACTGGTGTGTGGTCATATCTCATTGTGGTTTTTATTTGCATTTCTCTGTTGGTTAGTAATGTTGAGCATATTTTGAAGTCTATTGGCCATCTATTGGAACATAATAATAGTCTTATTCTATCAGAGCTGTGGTCCAACCAGACCAGCAGTCTCTCCCTCCTGTGTACCAAAAGCTAGGTTGTTTGATAGCCTAATAATCCCCAATTTAGTGATTTTTTTTTTGAGGGCAGTGCCACCAGCCCTCATATGTGGGACCCGAACGGGGACTGCTGGTGTCCCAAGCCAGCTCTTAACTGATGCGCCACTCTGCCGGCCTGTTTTTTGTTTTTTTTAATTGGGGAACAGTGCATTTTTCCAGGATCCATCAGTTCCAAGTCAAGTAGTTGTTTCAATCTGTGGAGGGCACAACTCAGTGGCCCATGTGTGGATTGAACCGGCAAACTTGGTATTGCGAACACTGCACTCTAACTTACTGAGCTAACTGGCTGCCACTTTTTTAGTATATTTACAAGGTTGTACAACCATCAACACTTCCTAATTCCAAAACATTTTTATCTTCTCAAAACGAAACCCTATACCCATGCAATCACTCCCATTCTCTACTTTCTCCCAGCCTCTGGCAAACACTATTTTACTTTCTGTCTCTATAGATTTGCCTATACTGGACATTTCATATAAGTGAAATCATACAATATTTGTCCTTTTGTTTTTGGCTTCTTTCACTTAGCATAATATTTCCAGGGTTCCTCCATGTTGTAGGTGTGTAAGAACTCCATTCATTTTTATGGTTGAGTAATATTCCATTGTATGAATATATAATATTTTATTTATCTATTCATCAGCTGATGAATATTTGTGTTGTTTTCACTTTTTAGCTTTTATGAGTAATGTTGCTATCAACATTTGTATACAAGTTTTTGTGTGGACATATGTTTTCAATTTACTTGGATATTTTTTGTTTTTTTGTTTGTTTGTTTGAGGGCAATGTCACTGGCCCTCACATGTGGGACCCGAACCGGGGCCGCTGGCTTCCCAGGCCAGCGCTTAACCACCACGCCACTTGGCCGGCCCCTACTTGAATATTTTTTATATCTCTAGGAGCGATATTGCTAGGTCATATGGTCACTTTGAATTTAACTTCCTGAGGAACTACCAAACTGTTTTCAAATGAAGCTAAATCTTTTATATCCAGCCAGTAATGTATGAGGGTACCAATTTATTCATATCCTTGTCAATATTTGTTACTGTCTGGATTTTTTTTTATTATAAACATACTAGTGTATTCTAGTGGTATCTCATTATGGTTTTGATTTGTGTTTCCCTGCTGACTAACAATGTTGAGCATGTTTTTATGTGCTTAATCTTCTTGTACATCTTCTTTGGGGGATATTTCTATTCAAATCCTTTGCCCATTTTTTTAAAAGATTTTATTGGGGAATTGGGGGAGGGGAACAGCGTTGGGGAATCGGGGAAGGGGAGCAGACAAGTTGCTGTCTTTTTGTTCTTCAGTCTAGTTACGGAGGACGTCGCTTCACTGGCCCATGTTGGTATTGTGATCATTGTGCTCTTCCTGGCTGAAGCAGATCGGTCGCCGGCTATTGGACAGCCACTCATGGAGGCGGCTCACAACAGCTCACGCTGGCTGCCAGCCACTCACGGCATCCCACTGCAGCCCCACGGCAGCCTATGCCATTGCTGGTGACTCACTGCAGCCCAGCTCCAGGTCGAGCTGTTGTTCACCATCTTAGCTATAGAGGACACAGCATCACTGGCCCATGTGGGATCCTAACTGGTGGCCCTGCTACTCAGAGCTTGTGCTCCCAAGGCAACTCTTAACCAACTGAGCCACTTGGTCGGCCCTGTATTTTCATTTTCTTGATGATATTGTTTAAAAACACCAAAGTTTTAAATTTTGATGTATTCTAATTTACCACCAGTTTCTCTTAAGTCTAATTTTTTCAAAATTGTGAAATTGGACCAAAGGTAAAGCAAGAAATGAGGGGCACAACCTTGTTACATTGATATTTTAAGTGAACCTGTATGTGTGAGGTAGTAACTCAGCAAAAAGACCACAGGAAAAGAGAAGAAGCTGTGAACAGAAGGATTCAGGTGAGGGAAACTAAATCAGCTGCTGTATGCTCTCCTATAAGTGATAGCTAACAATTTAAATCACTGGCCAAAAGGTCAAAGTAGTCTGGGCCTTGATTTATATTAGCATAGCATCTAAGGGAATCAGCCTGGAGAGTGAACTATGGCAGCAGGAGTCTTCAAACTGGATTAAACAAACCTGTGAATGAAGTGAGAGTCAGCAATGTGGTTTGGAATAGTCAATCCAGTTTAGAGTAGAACTACAATCCGAAACTCAGAATAAATAGGGGAAAGAGCTCGTGAGGGAACAGGAGGAAAAGTCCAGGAAACCAAGGCAGAATTTCTGCTGTGCAGACTAGGAACATGGTACAAGAAAGAGAAAAACACGAGGAAATGAGGGAATAAAGTGTTTAAGGCTCATTTACTAAATACGAGGGGTGATGGTTCATTTTATATGTCAACTTGACTAGGCCATGGGGTGCCCACATATTTGATCAAACATTTTTCTGGGTGTTTTTATGAGGGTGTTTTTGGATGAGATTAACATTTAAATTAGAAGACCAAATATAGCAGATTGCCCTCTGTAATGTGAATGGGCCTCTTTCAATCAGTTGAAGGCCTGAATAGAATAAAAAGGCTGGGCTGGTTGAGTGGCACGGTGGTGAAGCGCTGGCTGAGGAAGCCAGCAGCCCCAGTTCGGGTCCCACATATGAGGGCCAGTGACACTGCCCTAAAAAAAAAAAAGAAAGAAAAAGGCTGATTCTTCTCCAAGTAAGAGAGAATTCCTCCTGTCTGACTGTGTTTGATCTGAGATATGGGCTTTTTCCTGCCTTTGGTCTTAAATGGAAACATTAGCTTTTCCTGGGTCTCAGGCCTGGCAGCCTTCAGACTGGAACTACACCATCAGCTTTCCTGGATCTCCAGCTTGCAACTCATTCTGCAGATCTCAGGATTTGTCAGCCTCCATAATCACATAAACCAATTCCTTACACCCAATCACTTTATCTATTTAATTTTTAATTATTTATTTGTATATTTATATTTATGCTATCTATATTTATTTATATAATAAACATATAAATTTATTATTTTATGTATAAAAACATTTATTATAAAAAATTGGTTCACATGCTTATGGAAGGTGACAAGTCCATATATGCTATATTCTTTTTTTTTTAATTGGGGAATTGGGAGAGGGGAACAGTGTTGGGGAATTGGCATAGCCCGCCACTGAACAGGCAATCTTGCTGTTACACAAGCTGAGCCATCCTGCCACCTGTTGGCAGCTCAGCAACAGCTCAGTTTGGGAGCAGCATTCACTGGCCCATGTGGGAATCGAACCAGTGGCCCTGTTGCTCAGAGCTTGCACTCTAAGCCAACTCTTAACCAACTGAGCCACTCGGCTGCCCCTGGTATATTCTTATCCCTTCTGTTTTTTCGCAGAACCCTGACTAACATATCAGGTTTTGGGAGGCCAAACTCCATGGGTTATTGGGAGCTTCTAAATGGTCTGTCTGTTTTCAGAGTGGTTCACATATTGGATAGGACAGAGCTTTCAAGTTTGGAAGCATTAATGTATGTTACAACATGGCTAGAGAGGTATGGAATGAAAAGTTCTAATACTGGAAGATGACAAACAAACGTATGGCCACTATATTGATTCCATAGCGTATAATAACATCAATTCCAGGCCTTCATTTTCTAGCCTGAAAAGTACATGGTGTCATTTATTTAGCATGACCTCATATAGCAATCTCCTCTATTGGCTTGATTTTTTTAAATGCTCTTATCTGGACTTTCTGTCTCTCCATTCATTCTTTTTTGTTTTAGGTGAAGAAATCAGAACTTGTAATAGTGCTCTAGGTTCAGAAATATCTTGGTTTTGTGTAAGAAGAGGAAGATATTTGGCTTTTCTTACCAATAGACTTTTCTGTTCCTCAGCACTTTGTTGGCCATCCCTCACTATGGTTGTCTCAGATGGGGGTGTGTTCAGTCTTCCTGTTGAACCTCTGTAGTGCGTTTAATTCAAACAATAGGCTAAAACAAGAACATATGATCTAAGTAAGGTTTTTGATTTATGTTTCCTGCTTTCTCTATGATGACTCATCATTTAAATGCTCCCAAGGAGTGGTCTTCCAGACTCCTTTTATAACCACTTTACTACATCATAATACTTTAAAAGTGAAAGCACAGTTTTCACCAGAGGGATGTCTGTATTTCTCTGTAAGCTGAATCTACCTTCTACATACTCCTTTGTCTACACTAATTTTAAAAATTGAAGGAAGAAAGATGGATACTGTATCATGCTGCCCTTCTTTCACCCCAATAACCTAAGATCCTGTAATGGCTTTTGTGAAATCAGAATATAGTTACCTGGATAACCATGACTCTATGTAAGAAGCTCGTGTTCTCACTCTTTTCTATACTGTTCACTCTCCTGTTTCCACTTTCTTTCAAACGAACCAACCTTTAATATGCAATGAAAATTCTCAAATATATAGGCACGGACAATTTTTATGCAATTGTAACTGTATGAAAAGAGGCTTTTCCATTTTTAAAATTTCATAGTTTAAATACATCTTAAATACACAAAATTCTTTTAAAGAGAGTTCTACAGTTTTCTCATATGAGAAGAGGAATGGTAAATTTGTAGATAATATTAAAGCTTATCCTAAAAAAAGAAAACCATCTACTATCCCATTTGAATTTCATTTGTAGGAAAGAATATACTTTTAAAAGACAACATGGCATAGTCTTTCTGCCTCTTTCCAGGAATCTAAAGAGGTGAGCTGCATTTATATCTCAACCCCTAACTTGATAAGTGGAACTCTCAATCATTATAACACCT
This sequence comes from Aselliscus stoliczkanus, assembly GCA_033961575.1. NCBI lineage: Eukaryota > Metazoa > Chordata > Mammalia > Chiroptera > Hipposideridae > Aselliscus > Aselliscus stoliczkanus. Next base: position 18,656,391 of record CM066737.1, read on the forward strand.
GTTTATAGTTATTTACAAAGAAATGGCAAGCAATTTTATAGATCAGAGATTTTTTTTAAGATTTTTTTAAATTGGGGAATTGGGGGAGGGGAACAGCGTTGGTGAATGGGGGAAGGGGAATAGACAAGTTGCTGTCCTTTTGTTCTTCAGTCTGGTTGCGGAGGACGTTGCTCCCCTGGCCCATGTTGGTATCGTAATTGTGCTCTTCCGGGATGAGGCAGATCGGTCGCTGACCTCTGGATGGCCATTCACAGCGACTCTTGGCAGCTCACACCAGAAGTTCACACTGGCTGCCAGCCGCTCACTGTAGCCAATGGCAGCTCACTGCAGCAGGGGCTGCAGCTATGCTGTCCCGGGGACTCATATAGTCCAGCTCCAGGTGGACCTGTTGTTCACCATCTTAGCTGTAGAGGGCAGTGTCACTGGCCCTCATATGTGGGATCCGAACCGGGGCCACTGGTGTCCAAAGCCAGCTCTTAAACAACACGCCACTTGGCCAGCCCTAGATCTGAGATTTTTTTCTTTTTTTCTTTTGTTTTTTGTTTTTTGAGGGCAGTGCCACTAGCCCTCATAGGTGGGACCGAACCGGGGTTGCTGGCTTCCCAAGTCAGCGCTTAACCACCGTGCCACTTGGCAGGCCCTGTCTTTTTGTTGAGACATATTCACATATCAAAAAACTCACCATTTTAAAGTATAGTTCAGTGATTTTTTTTAGCATATTTATAAATTTGTGCAACCATCACCACTCCCTAATTCAGAAAATTTTCATCATCCCAAAAAGAAACCCATTAGCAGTCACTCTTCATTTCTCCCTCCCACCAGCCCCTGGCAACCACTAATGTGCTTTCTACCTCTGTGGATTTGCTTATTCTGCACATTTCATATGAAAGGTATCATACAATATGGGTTCTTTCTGAGTGTCTTTTTTCATGAAGCATAGTATTTTCTTTCTTTTTTCCCCCAAGATTTTATTGGGGAATTGGAGAAGGGGAACAGTGTTGGGGAACTGGGGAAGGGGAACAGCCAAGTTGTTGTCCTTCAATCTTAGTTGTGGAGAGAGCAGCTAGCTCAGCTCCAACTTCAATCACCATCTGGCTGCCCATCAGCAGCTCCCAGCTGCTCAGTTCAAGGTGCCATGTTCAATCTTAATTGCGGTTGGGGGTAGCCACCATTCGATGTGGGAGTCGAACCAGCAACCTTGTTGTTAAGAGTGCATGCTCTATCCACTGAGCCATCTTGGTGGCAGCTCAGTTCAAGGTACCGAGTTCAGTCTTAGTTGTGGGTGGGCATAGCCACCATCCCACGCAGGAGTCGAATGTGGGTATTAGTTATTATTTCTTTTGGTTTTTACTGGATCTTGTGACAACTCCATGTTTAACCATTTCAGGAATTGCCAGATTGTATTTCAGAGTGCATGTACCATCTTACATTACAACTAGCATGGGTAGGAGTTCTCATTTCACCAACACTTATTATTGCCCATCTTTTTTATATATACGTATGTCCTAGCCACTATAGCCATCCTATTGGGTATGAAGTGGTATCTTATTATTTTTTGATTTGCATTTCTTTAATGATTCATGATGTTGGACATCTTTTCATGTGCTTATTCACCATTTGTATATCATTTTGGAGGAAATGTGTATTTAAATCCATTGCCCATTTTCTAGTTGGGGTGTCTTTTAATTTTTCAGCTTATAACAGTTCTTGATATATTCTGTATGCAAGACACTTATCACTTATGTAACTTACAAATATTTTCTCCCATTCTGTGGGTTGTTTTATCACTTTCTTGATGGTACCCTTTGAAGAATAAAAGTTTTAATTTTGATGAAATTTAAGTTATCTATTTTCTCTTTAGTTGCTTGTGTTTTAGATGTCATATCTTAGATGTCATATCTAAGAAATGCCTAGATTGCCTAATCTAGGTCATGAAGTTTTGCACCTATTTTCCTCCTAAGATTTTTATAGTTTTGGCTCTTCGATCCATTTTGAATAAATTTTTTGCATATGGTGTGAGTTAGGGATTCAAATTCATTTTTTTTTGCATGCAGATATAAAGTTGTCCCAGTACATTTTATTGAAAAGACTGTTATTTCCCCATTGAATGGTCCTGGCACCCTTGTTGAAAATCAATTTACTATAGATGTGAGTGTTTGAATATGGTACTTCTCTCCTGTCCCATTGATATATATATATATATATATATATATATATATATATATATATATCTTTAAGCCAGTATCACACTGTCTTTTTTTTTTTTTTGAGGGCAGTGTCACTGGCCCTCAGATGTGGGACTGAACCCGGGCTGCTGGCTTCCCAAGCCAGCGCTTAAACACCACGCCACTAGGACGGCCCACACACTGTCTTGATTAATGTAATTTAGTTGTAAGTTTTGAAATCAGGAAGTGTAAAGTCTATTTTCTTTGTCATTGTGATTCTTCCAGTGGCTGCTAAGTTACTGGTTTTCACTGTGATTGTGGGCTGTTGGTTCTCAAAGCTACATGGAGCTGAAGAAAGAGTATGAGAATTGGAGAAATTTTCTTGAAAAAAAAGCCCTCCAGATTTTTGTAAGCTTTTAGTCAATTTCTAGAGTTCTGAAAAAGTTACTTTTGACATTTTTTTCAGAGTTTCTTACTCTTCCATTTTTAAAGTCATTTAGATCTGAGTTTTTAACCTCCACTACACTCTCTTCCTTTGCATCAAATGTTGTTAGACCAACTTGTGCTGTTTCCTAGGAATTGAATAGATAACGATCACAAGTTATCACATGCATTATAAACAAGCATAAAACTGTTAAGATTTCCAGAAGATTAGGCTATGTGAACAAGGATCTTTATCTTTTTATGTATTAATGTGTTTATCTCTTACCCATGAAGTACAGTGTTAAAATGGGTTTTTATTTGGTCTCAAAGTTGCTGCTGAAAAATATATGTGACAAATGCCCATCATTCTTGTTATAGATTAAATATTTGTGCTCATTGCCCCCCACCACCAAATTTCTGTGCTGAAACCCTAATCCCAAAGTGATGGTATTTGGAGATGGGGCCTTTAGGAAGTAATAGGTCATGCAGGTGGAAGCCTGATGAATGGCATCTGTGCCCTTATTAGAAGAGGCCAGAGAGCTAGCTAATTCTCTTTCTACCATATGAAGACACTCTCTACAACCCAGGAGAGGGCTCTCACCAGAACCTGAACATGCTGTCATTATGATCTCGAAGTTTTAGCCTCCAGAGCAGTGAGAAATAGATGTTTGCTGTTTAAGTTACCTCATCTATGGTAATTTGTTATAGAGAACTGAGTAAGACCAATCTAAAGAGAAATATTAGCTTATCCAATGAAGGACATGCTTAATGCATTGTAAAACAGGTTCTGCAAACCCTAACACACTAGCAGCCTCCAGTTTATACAAGAGAGGATGAGGCTGATCAGGAAGGATAGCTGATGAGTGAGGATAACTTTGAAGATTGTCATAATGTTGTGCATTTCTCTTCTCACTTTCCTAACCTTCAAGCCAAATTAAAGGGGCTTCAAGAAAAATAACTACTCTGAGGTTGATATATATCCTCTGGAGTTGGGACAACACTTGATATGTGTCCTTTGAAGTTCAGAAGGTGCAAGGGGTGCTTATTGAAGTACCTAAAATAATAAATTTAAAGACATGTTGGATTTGCCTGTGACAGCAAAGCAAAGAGGGTGGGTTGCAGTGAGAGTGGTGTGAACTTTAAGAATTTGGTGGGCCATGAGTACAGAGAATTTACTGTATACCACAAAGGGTCCTAAGGAAGATATCCAGGCTTGAAGTTTCTTAAAAGTCACCCACTGAAGAGATATGATCCCAAGTCTTCAGAGTCTGAGCAGGATACACAGCCAGAGCTGAGAGCTGAGGGGGAGAACAACAAGTAAAGAATAATAGTATCATTGGCACAAACTGAGACAATGAGAGTAAAAGCTGGTAAGAAAGAGAGAAGGTTTGGACTTCAGTTTAGACACCATTTTCATATTTATATCCCAATGATCTTTTCGCATAGGTTAAAGGGGGTCTCTGCTACCGTCTTTGTATTTATCTAATATTTCCAAAGTGCTGTAGAGAAATTAGCACAGTTTTCATTGAACTTCATATGCTTTCTAAAACTAGGGATCAGAAAGCCCAAGTTCTAGTCCTAGTTCCATCACTGAATTGTATGGGACAGGAACTGCTTTGTGACTTGGTTTCTCACTATAAAATACAGATAACAACTGCCTTGCCTATCTCATATTGTTGTGCAATGATGAAAACAAATATACGACAATTTATGTGAAAGTTCTTTGAAAACACCAAATGCAAGATTTATTCCAAATCTATTTCTTGTTATCAATACATACCAGTAATCTAGCAGAGAGGGAAGAAGGCAATAAAGCTACCATTTGTATTAGAAAACAGGAATCTAGCAGCTCCCAGTAATCTATTATACATAATGAAACAATATAATGAAACAACTATTTTTTTTTTTTAAAAATTTTATTGGGGAATTGGTAGAGGGGAACAGCATTGGGGAATCGGGGAAGGGGAACAGACAAGTTGCCGTCTTCTTCTTCTTTAGTTTTAGTTGCGGAGGATGTTGCTTCACTGTTGGTATCGTCATTGCGCTCTTCCCGGATGAGGCAGATCGGTCGCTGGCCTCTGGATGTCGCTCACCGCGGCTATTGGCAGCTCACGCTTGGCTGCCAGCCGCTCACGCTGGCTGCAGGCCACTCACTGCAGCCTATGGCAGCCCACTGCAGCAGGGGCTGCAGCCCACACCATCACCGGGGCTCGCACAGCCCAGCTCCAGGTGGAGCTGTTGTTAGCTGTAGAGGGCAGTGTCACTGGCCCTCATGTGGGATCCGAACCGGGGCCGCTGGCATCCCAAAACCAGCGCTTAACCAATGCGCCACTCGGCCGGCCGAAACAACTATTTTAAGCTATGGCCAGGGCTCACTTGGAACAAAGTGCTCACCTGAGGACGAGGCCCTTGGGAACTGCATAGGTTTTGCTGTAGAGCATTAAGGAAACATAGGAGCTGTGGGATAGAGATGCTGTATTTTACAACACTCCACAAATTAAAACAAAACTGTAACAAACAAAAGTCCCTAATTCTCACCGAAGAGTATGGACTGAAACTCCAAGGTTTACTTGACCCTGCTGAAAGAATCTCATCGCTGGCTAGAGGAAGCAGCTCCTCCACTTCTACCCTCCCAAATGTAAAGTCAATGTCGAAGATACCAAAAAACTTTCAGAAATTTGTTAATTTGTAAGTATCAGGAACCTGAGCATTGAAGGTGCTCTACCGAGGATGGAGTTAGTTTGTCCATATGTTTGCTAGCTGGAGCATCAGGATGTACTTCTTTACTGATGTGATTAACACAAATGCAGAGACCTTATAAATCCCCTGGCATGATATAGAGGAAGAAATTCAAGGGCTCAGTGAAAAAAACAACAACATGCTAGTGTTAATTTATCACACATGACTCGCTTGCTCCCTCCCTAATTAAGTTATCTGAAAGGCCAGATGACCATCTCTTTACTAAGAAGTTGAGACAAAGTGTTGAGGTAAGCCCAAATAGCTCTTTTTTTTTTTTGAGGGCAGCGTGACTGGCCCTCACATGTGGGACCCGAACCAGGGCCGCTGGCTTCCCAAGCCAGCACTTAACCACCGTGCCACTCGGCCGGCACCCAAATAGCTTTTTCTTCAATAAATAATGTAAAACTTTTGGAAGAACTGCAAGAATAAGAATAGCACAAAGAATACTCACGTACCCTTTACTCAGATTCATCTATTGTTAGCATTTTGCCTCATTTGCTTTGTCGTTTGTGTGCACTCATATTTTTTCTGAATGTTTTCAGAATAAGTTGCAAACACAATCCTTTACCCCTAAATAATTCATTGTGTACCTTCTAAAAATAGAATATTCTGTTACATAACCACAGTACAGCTATTAACTTCATTAACTTTAAGATTAATACAAAGATTTGATCTACTCTAACTTCCATCACTCAATTTTGTCAATTGACCAATAATATCCTTTTTAGCACTTTTTTACCCTTTAGCACAGGATCCAATCTAGGATCAGGTATTGCATTTAGTTGTTATGTCTCTTTAGTCTCCTTTACTCTGGAATATTTACAAAGTCTTTCTTTTATGAAATCAAGATTTTGGAAGAATATAGTCCTCCTTTCTTTTGTTTTAATAAAATGTTCCTCATTTGGAGTGTGTCTAATATTTCTTCATGTTTAGATTCATATTATACATTCCTGGCTAGAAAACTATATATATATATACATATATATATATATATATATATATATATATATATATATATATATATATATATATAACTGATGCTGTGTGCTTCTTAGGGCATTTTATTCAGAGGCACATGATATCTATCTGCCCTCCATGGATGATGGAAATCTTGATCACCCAATCAAGATTTTTTTCTGATTTTTTCACTTTACAGTTACTGTTTTTTCTCTAGCAACAAATAAGCAGTCTGTGGGGAGACACTTTGAAAACAATGCAAATATTCTGATCCTCATCAAAATCCCTCTTTTGTTTTAGCATCAATTGATGATTCCTGCCTAAACCAGTTTTTGCTCTGATGGTTGAAAAATGATGATTTTCCAACTCCAGTGCTCCCTCCACATTAAACATTCACTACCCAAACCCCCTTATCTTTCAAAACAGCGTTATTGGCTATTCTCTCTAAATGGGGATGCTAGTGTGACATTGCCATCAAAATGAGGTTGCTGCTCTCTATGGGGATAATAAGAGGCCTAGGATAGCAAAGACTAGATGGGGGTACTGACCCAGTATAGACATGGAGGGTGTGGCTACTAGAGTCTGTAGCATACCCTATGTGGTAATCAGAAAGTGTAATTCACAGGGATCTTTGGCATTATATAATTGAGCAGAGGCTCTAGGACAGAAAGAGATGGGCATCCTGCTGAGGTCCTTCTACAACTAACAGAACTCCTGGTTTAGTGAATGAAAACCTGACTTTATCTACTATAATAGAGAGTCATAACCTTCCAGCCAATTACCAGATCTCAGTTGATTTATAGACTCGGAGTCCCATAAATGAAGGGGAGGCCAGGTGTGTTTAAGGAAGAGCACCAAAAATATGTATGCATTTTCCATCTCACCCTCTCTCAGTAAACCTGAAGCCATTTTCCCTGGGGAAAGGGAACTATCCCAAATTTGAGGGAATAGTAGTTCCTAGTTCTGAGTTAACACTAATTTCTGGACAGCCAGACCACTATGGCCACCACCCATAAACTCTTAGGATAGGAATTGACAAGATATAAGTACAATTTTGATCCTAGTTGGTCTTGCCATAGGCCCAACAAAACTGTTAAACCTAATCCAGTGGAAATATCTTCAGTACCTGATAAACGCAATGCACATCCTCAACAAATGACAGAATTTGCACCTCGGCCCCTCAAGTCCCAGAGACAGGGCTTTTAAGACTACAGAAGTAGATATTCCTGGAGCTCCACCTTCCTAACAAGAAAGCGGTACTGCCTCCCTCATAGAACTGTAGAGATAAATGTCACCATCAATGACTTGAAAGACATAGGACTGATGATTTAATTCATATTTGGCTACTTTAAAAGGCAGGCATGTCTCAAAGTGACTTTAGATTGTCATTAATTGTATGTCAACTCTAATTGTGGCTACTTACAGATATGATCTTATAAGCACTTTGCAAGTAGCTATTGATCTAATGAAAGCATTTTCTCCATGTATCACTCAGGACTGGGACTAGAGTGGAGTGAGTGAAACATTTGCCTCAGGCACAAAATTTAAGGGAGTACCAAATAACTCAGTAACCAAGATGAACAATATATTTTTTAATTTTTTTAAGATAAACAATATTTTAAAGCAATATTTTATAGAACTAAAATTAATGCAAAAAGTCTATGATATGCAAAATAGCAAAGTTTTAAATAGAGAAAGAACCAGCAACAAACCGAGAACACCAGAAGCAGAACACTCACTACCTTGCCACAGTGTATGTCAACTCCTCAGCCACATGCCACATGCTAGGAGATGGATGACAATTCTCTAGAAAAGACAGGGGCCTGCTGACACCTCAGTAAAGTTTTGGTCAGGTGCAGGTATGTCCACTGATCTGGAAGGTACTGGATATGTCTTCCAAAGTGAATGAGTAACTGTACCTTGGACCCCCTACCATTGAATGTGCTCCAGTGGATGACTAGTTGCTTCTTTCTAGTTACTGCCAGAAAAGCTGTAATCTTTCATCTTTGAGAGGGCCTAGAGCAATAGATGCTGCTCTGTCTGGTCTGGGCTGTAGTGGGAGAGGTTCTACCACCTGGCCTTATCGGCCAATAAACCCAGTCATACCAAAAACATTTGTGGCACATTGGAATGTTATAGCAGTCTGCGGGAAGTCCATACAGAATAATCACAGCAAGAAGCTCCTAGAGGGCTGGCCAAGTGGCTCAGTTGGTTAAGAGCTCACTCAAGAGTATGAGCTGAACTCTGAGCAATAGCAGTTTGATGCCCACCATGAGCTGATCAGCCACTGAGCTGCCAAAAGGTGGCAGGATGGTTCAGCTAAAATAATAATAATAATAATAATAATAATAATAATAATAATAAGAAGAAGCTCCTAGAGCTCTGGAACCAACATATGCTCCCTTAAGGAAGTGATTTTTCTCCTTTAAAACCAATTCCTGTCTTGCTTCTAGTTTCTGCTAGAAATTGAATTTCTAATGTAGAACTTCAAGTGACTATGTAACCCAAACTGTCTATCATCAATTGGGTGCTGAGAGCTGTCTAGCTATAAACTTAGGTGTGCCCTGAAGTATTTCATCTTCAGTGGAAGCTGTACATTTGGAATGTGGCCTGAGCACGTCTTGAAGCTAAAAGTCTTAGTACACCTACTCCTGCCAAATAGCTATGGTCTTGTATTCTAACAACTCACATCTATAACCTCATGGGAGTTCAAGGCTTGTTTACAGCTGGCTCTGCATAATATGCTTGCACCAGCCAAAAATGAACTGTTCTAACATTATAGTCCTGAGGGCGATCCCTGAAGGACAGTGGAGAAGTAAAATCCTCCCAGTAGGCAGAACTTCAAGGAGTGCAACTTCTGATCCACTTTTCCTGCTAGGCCTTTAGACCAGGATCTATACCAGCAGCTGGCAAATGTTTTCTCTAAAGAGCGATATAGTAAGTATTTTCAGTTTTACAGGCTATATACGATCTCTGTTGCAACTGCTTAACTCTACCCTTGTAGTGCAAAAACAAACCATAGATAGTATGTAAATATATGTGTGTGGTTGTGTTCCAATAGAAATTTGTTTACAAAAGCAGGTAACAAACTGGAGTTTGCCAACCTCTCATCTATACCAATTCATTGGCAGAAGCTAACGGTTTGGTCAGATGGTTATGATTTTGGAAGAAGTCAAAGTGGAAGATTGATAACAAGGTTAACCTCTTAATTTGGGGTCCACAGAACCCTAAGTGTCCTGAAGATAGAACAATATAATATTATATAATACTGGTTTCCCAAATAATCTTATGTATTTTGTATGTTGCACTTAAAAATATTACTCTGAAGAGGTCCGTAAGCTTTTCCAGACTATCAAAGCCATTGAAAGATAAAAATGTTAAGAAAGCGTCAGAATGGGCATAGAGAGTGAGAATTTTCATGTTTCAAGTACAGGGCCTCCCAAAAAACCTTAGTTTCCATTTCAGAGGGAGGGTAACAGCAGCATCAGGGAGAGCAAATCCAGAAATAGTGAGGGAAATTGCTACCCCATCCATAATGGAAGGGATCCAGCACAATCAACCTGCCATATGGTTATGGCTAATCACCTCAAAATATGGTATTTTATGAGGGGCTCAGAGCTTGTTGCTGTTACTCATAAATTGGGTTGAAATCCAGGAGATTCCCTGGTCTTAGGTAGATCATTACAGAAGCAGCAGGTCTCGTTGGATTGCTGGAAATGCTTACGGTGGAGTCAGTTATGGTATCTCCTGGGAAACTATAATAACACCTCGCAAGGTTGGGATGTTGTGCTATATGATGTGGAATTACTTGAAACAGCCAACAGTGTGTGTTTGAGAGTGTGTGTGTGTGTGTGTGTGTGTATAGCTGTTTCTTTGTCAGAATACATGGATCTGGGAACCAAGGGGTGGAAAACTTTATGGGCACCTCTCAGAATGATCCATTGACAAAACGTTTGTTTCCCAGACTTGAAACTTAGATTTTGAGGACAGTGGGACCTTCAATAGACCCTGGCAATAATGAAAACTTCATCAGCATCAACAGGCTTGGCAGCAGATCAGCAAATAATGGAAGAGTATGGACAAGATCACTTGAGAACTGTTAGTATGAATGAGACTACATTCTTGGGGTTTCCAAGAAATGATAGGGTGAAGGATTAGTATAGAGGGGAACCAGAGATTGCACAACACTGGATGGAAGCAAATTCAGATAAATGATATGTGACTTATTCTTACCACATTGTAATTAGTTAGACATGATAATGGCAGTTTTCTCCATGAAGTCTATGAACTGTATAGTCAAGAAACTATAAAAGATCCATGACATGTTTTACAATTTATATAGTTGTTTTCATCTATTTTGACAGTTTCACTTCTTTTAAGTGTTAACATTTTTTTGTATCTCTAAGAATGTAGGCATGTGCTCCCCTATCCATGTTGTACCCAACTTTACCTTGAAGATAAGAAGGAAAACCCCAGTCCTCCTCCTGTGTATCTCTTTTACTCTCGCACTACTACTGCACTCACAACACTACTGACAGCAGACTTGTTGGGGTGGGGTAGTCCACCATCCAAGCAATTTTCTGCTACACCAGCTGGATGTTCTACAATTTAAATCAATTCTGACACTGTGCACCCAGAGATAGTATCAGATTTCACAGGTTAAGGGCTCAGTCCCACTATACTGCTCCCACTCCCACCCACTTCAGATGCCAATTGCAAGTCCAGGTTATCACCTGTGCTTCTAACCCATCCACTATAAATTGGAGGTTCCCACAACCCCCTTCTCTGGTTTAATTAATTTGCTAGGGTGGCCCACAAAACTCAGGGAAACGCTTATGTTAATAGTTTATTAAAGGATATGATAAAGGATACAGATGAATAGCCAGAGGAAGAGATACATAGGAAAGGTCTGGGAGGGTCCTGAGCTCAGGAGCTTATGCCCTTGCGGAGTTGGAGTGTCATGCTCCAGGTATGTGGATGTGTTCCCCAACCTGGAAGTTCTCTGAACCCCATATTATTGGGATTTTATGGAATCTGCCTCATGTAGACATGATCGATTATTAACTCCATTTCCAGTCCCTTTCCTCTCTCTGGAGAATGGGGAGTGGGACTGAAAATTCCAAACTTCTAATCATGGCTTGATCTTTCTGTTGACCAGCCCCCATTCAAGAGCCCACAGTCATCTCATTAGAACAAGAGACACTGCTATCACCCCGGAAATTCCTAGGATATGGGAGCTCTGTGTCAGAAACCAGGGTCAAAGACCAAATATTAGAACACAAGATGCTCCTAATGTTCTTATCTCTTAAGATATTACAAGGGTTTTAGTAGCCCTGTGCCAGGAACTGGGGACAGAGAACAATATATGTATTTTCTATTACCTCACAGTGAGCATGCCTCATGTTACTCCAGGTTTGTGATGTCCAGGGTATCATAGATTATAATGCAATGTTTTACTTTGTTATATGTACTCTCATAGTGTTTACCCTAACAAGATTCTTAGCTCCTTGAGGACAGGGTCCACGTCATATCAATACTACTCAAAGTGCAGATTGTGGACTCCTAGTTACCAGTCTATGCCTAGGCAAGTACAGGAATTAAGAGTAAGCAATTTATATGTTTATAGAAATTTTTTAAATTGAAGTTTATTGGGGTGACAATTGTTAGCAAATTTATATAGATTTAAGGTATACAAATTTATAGAAATTTTTTTTATTTCTTTTTTTATTGAAGATTTTATTGGGGAATTGGGGAAGAGGAGCAGCATTGGGGAATGGGGGAAAGGAACAGAAAATTTGCTGTTCTTTTGTTCTTCAGTCTAGTTGTGGAGGATGTTGCTTCACTGGCCCATGTTGGTATCGTCATTGCGCTCTTCCTGGATGAGGCAGATCGGTCGCTGGCTTCTGGATGTCGCTCACTGCGGCTATTGGCAGCTCACGCTGGCTGCCGGCCACTCACTATAGCCTATGGCAGCCCACTGCAGCAGGGGCTGCAGCCTACACCATCACCAGGGCTCGCACAGCCCAGCTCCAGGTGGAGCTATTGTCAGCTGTAGAGGGCAGTGTCACTGGCCCTCATATGTGGGATCCGAACCGGGGCTGTTGGCATCCCAAAACCAGCTCTTAACCAATGCGCCACTCGGCCGGCCCTAAAATATTTTTTTAAATGGTAGATCTCATACTAGTTTAACTTCTGTTTTGCTGGTTCTTAAATGTATGACTGATGTGCATTAAGATAGCTTTAATGCAGTTCATACATGTAACCTAGAATGAAAAAATTTTGAAAACCGAGCTGTCTCACCAAAAATGAATAAAAATTATGGCTAATAACTTGACTATTCATCTATTCAACATGTATTGGACACCTGTGTGCCAGGTACTCAAATGTAGGCTATGGTATAGAAATGTAATTTTAACTTTCTTGCAACCAGGGATCCTCTTATTTTGTACCGCATTAGGGACCAGGTAGTATATCCTTGAAAGAGCTTTTATTTGTTTAGTACCAGAAGCTTACTTCTGAATTTAGAATTGTTGAAGAATGAGCTATTCTGGTACACTGAGGATTAACCCATTTCCATATTATAATACACTATAAGGTGAAAAAAGCAGGAGATAAAACTACTGTACTGTACACCACAATTACAAATGAGTAAAACATGCATATGGAAATAGCCTAGAAAGCAATAAAAATGACAATAACTGTGGAAGTAGTACCATTGTGGGTGGTTTTTATTTTCTCTGTTTTTCAAATCTTTTGTAATATATTACTTTCATAATTAAAAAATAGAAGCAGTCGACATGAACAGACATTTCATAAAAAAAGAAATTCAACTAGTAAGCAAGCATAGAAAGCCATTCACACTCACAAGTAAGGGAATATGTATTAATACAACAACACTATGGTGCAATTCTTCACCTAATTAACAAAAATTTACTTTTTAAAATAAAACCTAATGTCATTGAGGATACAGAAGAAAAGGCAATCTTTTTTTTTTCTAACTGAGCCATCCTGCCACCTGTTGGCAGCTTAGCAGCAGCTCAGCTCGGGCTGGGCATAGAACTGCTGTTGCTCAGAGCTCAGCTCGCACTCTTGAGCGAGCTCTTAACCAACTGAGACACTCGGCCGGCCCTCCAAGAAAAAGCAATTTTATGCACTGTGAATGACACTGTAAATTTGTTTGACCCTTGTTATGGGTGGAACTGTGTACCCCCCAAATTCATACGGTGAAGTCCTCACTCCCAGTATCTCAGAATATGGCCTTATATAGAAATAAGATTGTTGCAGATGTAATTACCTAAGTTATGATGATATCATGCTGGAGTACGGTGGGCCCCTAATCCAATATTGCTGGTGTCTTTATATATATGAAAAGGGGAAATTTAGACACAGACACGTACACAGTGAGAAGGCCATCTAAAGACGAAGGCAGAAATTGAGATAATCCAGAAGAAGCCAAGAAAATACAAAGATGACCAACAGACAAGCAGAGTTTGGGGAGATGCATGAGACAGATTCTTCTTCACAGCCCTCAGAAGGAACCAACCCTACCAGCACCTTGATTTTGGGCTTTTAACCTCTAAAACTGTGAGATAATAAATTTCTGTTGTTTAAGTCCCCCAGTTTGTGGTATTTTGTTACAGCAGCCCTACCAAACTAATACAACCCTTATATACTAAAAATAGCAAAAAACCCTATATAAATTTATATTATATAATATATTTATATATTACATATAATAGAATATACTTACATTTGTGTGTGTGTATATATGTATCCTATAAGTTATATATGAAAAACTGCATAAAATTAATACAGTAGAACTCATTTTTTTCTTTTGCATTTGCAATTTCACTTAATGTATTTATGTCATTTTATAATGAAACAAAAATTAATAAAATGTAAAAATAAGAATAAATTGTTTTTTTAACCCCTTACTGATTCATGGACTAGTAACAGAAACACATCAACTCAGTCTCTAAAGGGCACTTCAGTTCTGATAACTTCGATTCTGCAAAACAGACAATAGTTTCCTTGTTCATCTGTTAATATTCCTTGTAGGTTAAAAAATCTTGCAACGATACATGGATGAAAACTCCATCAGAAGCTTATTGCTATAAGGGATGCAAGTCAATTACACAACTACAGCAACTGAAGGACTCCCTGAATTCCCTGTATTATCCCTGACAGATGCTCATCTGGCCTCTGCCCAAGTACTTATAATGATAGGGGGTTCACTGCTTTTCCAATTAGGCCATGCCATTGCTGCATATCAATCGTAGTTAAAAGTCTTCAGTATAATGAGCTGAATTCTGCTTCTCCTTATTGTGTTCAGGGTTCCCTTTGGAGCAACACAAAATAAATTTATTACCTGACTCATATGACTCTGTTTTTGTAAAACTTTTATTTATTTATTTTATTATAGTTTCAGGTGTATGAAACAACATAGTGATTAGACATTTACACACCTCACAAAGTGATAACCCCTAAAAATCCAGTGCCTACCTGACACCGTACATAGCTATTACAATACCATTGACAATATTCCTTATACTGTACTTTACATTCCATGACTATATATTTTTTAAATTATAGTTGACATTCAATATTGTTTTATAATAGTTTCAGGTGTACAGCAGAGTGGTTAGGAATTTATATAATTTATGAAGTGATCCCCCGATAAGTCTAGTACCCACCTGGCACTACAAATATTGTTTTTGCAATATTATTGACTATATTTCTCATGATATTTCACATACCCATGCCTATTTTGTAACTACCAATTTTTACTTCCTAATCCCTTCACCCATTCCCCTTCCTTCTAGCAAACATCAGTTTGTTCTCTGTATCTATGAGTATATTTCCATTTTGTTTGTTCATTTATTCTGTTCTTTAGATTCCATGACTCTCTTTTAAATATATGAAGTCTTTTCTCTTCAGGTAAAACCTTTAATTCCTGAAACTAATCCTTATATAATATTATTTCCAGAGATGCTCTATTCATGCATGCTTGGACATTCCCTAGTCTCACGTTGTGCTTCAAGATATGGAACAGAAATAAAGTTCTCCAAGTATAAGCTGACAATTACCACAATTGATCTAATACAAGGTGAAGCACTAAAAAATTATTATTGTTACTAAATACTTAAATGGGCACTTTGTGTATATTATCTTATTTTGATTCTCCCAGTCACCATGCATTACTATTAGTCATATTTTACAAATAAAAGAACTGGGGCACAGAGAAATAAAGTAACTTCCCCAAGATCACACCCAAAGCCCTTTCTCTTAACCAGCTGCCAATAGGCATTTGATAAATACATGTGTAATAAATTTTTGTTAAATGAAAAAAGGATTTATACATTTACACTTTTAGTATACTTTTAGTAAGTATAAAGAGCAAGTTTGCCCTGTCCTAATCCTGGCACTACGGAATTAGCAGTTAACTGAAATCCCTAGATACTTTTCATTTAAACACCCTTTATCCCTCATCCTAAAAAGCCTTAGCCCTCATCATTTTTTTTTAAAGATTTTTATTGGGGGAGGGGAACAGCGTTGGGGAATTGGGGAAGGGGAACAGACAAGTTACTGTCTTTTTATTCTTCAGTCTAGTTGCAGAGGGCGTTGCTTCACTGGCCCATGTTGGTATGTCATTGCGTTCTTCCTGGATGAGGCAGATCGGTCGCTGGCCTCTGCATGGTCGCTCATTAGCCCTCATCATTTTAACCTCAATGCAAAAATGTTCTTTTATCTCTAGTGCATTTCACTTTGTTTATGGCTCACCACTATAGCCTGTTGAAATATTTCTGAATCTTGACCATTATGTAGTGTTCTCCTAAGTTCGTGTTATTGCAAATTAAAAAAAATTTTTTTTTATTGGGGAAATGGGGGAGGGGAACAGCGTTGGGGAATCGGGGAAGAGGAACAGACAAGTTGCTGTCCCTTTGCTCCTCAGTCCAGTTGCGGAGGACGCCGCTTCACTGGCCCATGTTGGCATTGTCATTGCGCTCTTCCCAGATGAGGCAGATCGATCGCCGGCCTCTGCATGTCGCTCACCATGGCTATTGGCAGCTCACGCTTGCTGCCAGCCGCTCACTGTAGCCAATGGCAGCCCACTGCAGCAGGGGCTGCAGCCTACACCGTCGTGGGGGTTCGCACAGCCCAGCTCCAGGCGGAGCTGTTGTTAGCTGTAGAGGGCAGTGTCACTGGCTCTGATATGTGGGATCCGAACCGTGGCCGCTGGCATCTCAAAACCAGCTCTTTTTTTTAAAAAAAAGATTTTATTGGAGAATCGCGGGAGGGGAACAGCACTGGGGAATCGGAGAAGGGGAACAGACAAGTTGTTGTCTTTTTCTTCTTCAGTCTAGTTGTGGAAGATGTGGCTTCACTGGCCCATGTTGGTATCGTCATTGCGCTCTTCCTGGGTGAGGCAGATCAGTCGCCGGCCTCTGGATGTCACTCACCGCAGCTCTTGGCAGCTCACGCTGTCTGCCAGCCAATCACTGTAGTCTATGGCAGCCCACTGCAGCAGGGGTTGCAGCCTACACCGTTGCCGGGGCTCGCACAGCCCAGCTCCAGGTGGAGCTATTGTCAGCTGTAGAGGGCAGTGTCACTGGCCCTCATATGTGGGATCCGAACCCAGGCCGCTGGCGTCCCAAGCCAGCTCTTAACCAATGCGCCACAAGGCCGGCCCCCAAAACCAGCTCTTAACCAATGCGCCACTCGGCCGGCCCGTGTTATTGCAAATTTAATGAGCACACCTACTCCAACAATTTTTCAGCTTTAAAAAGAAAGATGAAATACATGGATTGTTTCCTAATTTTTTTTTTTTAAAGATTTTATTGGGGAATTGGGGGAGGAGAACAGCGTTGGGGAATCGGGGAAGGGGTACAGACAAGTTGCTGTCTTTTTGTTCTTCAGTTTAGTTGAGGAGGATGTTGCTTCACTGTTGGTATCGTCATTGCGCTCTTCCCGGATGAGGCAGATCGGTCGCTGGCCTCTGGATGTCGCTCACTGCGGCTATTGGCAGCTCATGCTTGGCTGCCAGCCGCTCACGCTGGCTGCGGGCCACTCACTGTAGCCTATGGCAGCCCACTGCAGCAGGGGCTGCAGCCCACACCATCACCGGGGCTCGCACAGCCCAGCTCCAGGTGGAGCTGTTGTTAGCTGTAGAGGGCAGTGTCACTGGCCCTCATGTGGGATCCGAACCGGGGTCGCTGGCATCCCAAAACCAGCGCTTAACCAATGCACCACTCGGCCAGCCCATGTTTCCTAATTTTTATTACATCAACTATTACTTTTTTTTAACCTTTTCTTTTTCTTTCTTTTTTTTTTAATTAGTTTCAGGTGTACACCACAGTGCAATAGTTACATTTTACCCCTCAAAGTGACAACCCCCACCCTCAACTATTACTTTTATAACTACACATTTTCAGTAATGACAATAGAAAAGCATACTCTATAATTCAGTTTTTAATTATTTCGTGTTGATATTCAGACCTAATCTAGCTGAATCTATGAAATTTTAATGTAGTGTTAGAAAACTGAGAGAATGACATCACCTAATGCAATATAGGAACCATAACCTTTATGTAGCATGTCAGGTAAAATGCCTAGATGCAAGTAATAGAAAATGCGACCCAAAATGGCTTCGACAATTGTCACTTCATTAAATCATATGACAAAGGTGACTGAGATAAGACAGTTTGGAGAATTCATTGGCTCAAAAATATTATCAAGGAATCATGTGCTATTACCAGAATTATATTACATGTCCATGCAAAAGCCAGTTCTTAATAAGGGTAATGAAATTACTATGGCTGCAGACTGGGGGAAAATATTTGCAAAAGATATATTAACCAACATATACAAAGAGCACTTAAAATTCAACAATAAGAAAAGAAGCAATTTGGGCCGGCCGAGTGGCGCATTGGTTAAGAGCTGGTTTTGGGATGCCAGCAGCCCTGGTTTGGATCCCACATATGAAGGCCAGTGACACTGCCCTCTACAGCTAACAACAGTTCCACCTGGAGCTGGGCTATGCGAGCCCCGGCAACAGTGTAGGCTGCAGCCCCTGCTACAGTGGGCTGCCACAGGCTACAGTGAGTGGCCGGCAGCCAGCGTGAGCGGCTGGCAGCCAGCATCAGCTGCCAATAACCGCATTGAGTGACATCCAGAGGCCGGCGACCGATCTGCCTCATCTGGAAGAGCGCAATGATGATACCAACATGGGCCAGTGAAGCAATGTCCTCCGCAACTAGACTGAAGAGCAAAAGGACAGCAACTTGTGTGTTGCTTTCCCCCAATTCCCCAATAAAATCTTTAAAAAGAAAAGAAAAGAAAAGAAAAGAAAAGAAAAGAAAAGAAAAGAAAAGAAAAGAAAAGAAGCAATCTGATTAAACAATGAGCAAAAGACATTAACAGACACTGCAATCACACTCCTTGGTATTAACCCAGAGGAGTTGAAAATGTATGTCTACAAAAAATATGCACATGATGTTTATAGCAACTTTACACATAATTTGTTAAAACTCAGAAACAATCAGGATATTATTCAATAGGTGAATGGATAAACTGTACATCCAAACAATGGATTATTATGTAGTGCTAAAAGGAATGAGTTATCAAGACATGAAAAGACTTGGAGGAAGCTTAAGTGTGGATTACTAAGTGAAAGAAGCCAATCTGAAAAGGCTACATACTGTATGATTCCAACTATGTGATATTCTGGGCAAAGCAAAACTATGGAAATAGTAAATAAGTCAGTGGTTGCCAGGGGTTACAGGGATTGAGGCAGAGCACAGAGAGCTATTAGGGTAGTGGAAATACTCTGTATGATACTATAATGGTGGATACAGTCATTTTACACTTGTCCAAACCCATAGAATGTGCACCACCAAGAATGAGCGGTAATGTACAGTACAAACTTTGGGTGATAATGATCTGACAATGTAGGTTCACCAGTTGTAACCAATGTATCACTCTGGTGGAGATGTTAATAATGGTAGAGGTTATGTAGGTGTGGGGACAGGAGGCATATGGAAACTCACTGTACCTTCTTCTCAATTTTGCTCTGAATATAAAACTGCTCTGGGGCCAGCCAAGTGGTGCGGTGGTTAAGCGCTGGCTTGGGAAGCCAGCAGCCCCCAGTTTGGGTCCCACATATGAGGGCCAGTGACACTGATCTCAAAAAAATAAAATAAAATAAAACTGCTCTGAAAATAAATTTTTAATTTAAAAAAATTTTCAAAGCTGACTTAGCTGGCTTAAGAGCTGAGGTGGAGAAGGGACACAACCTCTCTTAAAATTCCTGGTGCCTCATGCCAGCACAAATTGGGATTTTGTTATCATGGAGAAGAGGGTGGTGGTAAGAAATTCGTGGTATCTGCAACATGTAACAGCATATGTTCAGATGTTTGAAAATGTAAAATGAATAGATGACATCCAGATGTACTTGTACAATCATACACAAAAAAGTTAGATGTTACTTAGCAGTGGAATAAAACTATTAAAATCCACACCCAGGGCCAGCTGAGAGGCTCAGTTGGTAAACAGCTCACTCAAGAGTGTGAGCTGAGCAACAGCGGTTTGATGCTCAGCCCGAGCTGAGCTGCTGCTAAGCTGCCAACAGGTGGCAGGATAGCTCAGCTAAAAAGTAAATAAATAAATATTTAAAAATCCAAACCCATTAGAAAAAATTAAAATAGTACAGTACTCTACTTAATGGTCATTTTCATGGATGAAAACTGGGGCTTATTTCAAAATACTTAAAATAAGCTGGTCCGATAGCAGTGGATTATCAGAACTTATTAACGTTAGTGTCAAAATGCTAGCAATAAATCACTGATTATGACATAGAAATGGCGACGAGAGGTGAATCTCTTGAAATCTCCCCTGGAATGTACAACAAATTAAACAGCTATAATTCCACAAAGGACACACTGTGCGGCAGACAGGTAAGACTAAGAAACATGCAACTGAAATCATCTAAATCTGGGCAAATTGGGTGAGGAGGGAGGAGGGATGTGGGAAAAGCGAAGATGCAGGCCATCGTGGGCTGCAGGACACAGACCAGAGCTCCGAGCTCGCTGCATTCTGGAGCTACAGCAGTCATGGGAGAGGGAAGAATTCCTACTGCTGGCACTCCCCTTATGGCCCACAGTCCCACCTGAGGGATCAGCATAGAACACAGCTGAACTCAATGCTCACGGCAGAGACCTTGGTGCAAAGACTGAGGGAAGAAGGGTGAGGACAGTGGTTTAACCCCTAACTGTCAAGCAGAGGATGGAAGGCATAGGCACAGAGCGTAGCCACCCACTTCTTAACCCTCCCACAGCTCGGCACACCCTCACCTGCCCAGTGCTAGAAGCAGAACTGTAGCAATGTCAGATCAAATGAACAGAATTTTGCAGTTCTGAGAACTGCAACCCTGCAGCCATGGACTAGCAGCCCAACTAGTTCCGGCAAAGGGGAGAGGGCCTTGGGTACATAAATGGCTGTGCTGGTGGTCTCCGCCATCACTCAAAGCCACCTCTCACAGCTCACACAACTCACCCCGCCCCTGCCCCCATCTATCTAGATGGATCACGGCAGGGATAAACAGAGCCACTGAAACACACAGCTCTGAAACTGGTGCAGGAAGAGCTTTGGAACTTCAGAAGCTCTCCACGTCCCCCACTGAGGTGGTGCCCTGAGATCCAGGTGACCTGCTCACAGAGAAGAAGCCCACTTTCCAAAGAAGTCCCATCGTGTGAGAAGCCAGAGGAATGCAGAGAAAATATAACACTACAGCATGAGAGAGAATAAAGGATTGTAGTAGGAGAGAAAATAAAATATTTCACCAACACCTCTGGAAAGCAAAAGAAAGATCTCTTCCTATCAACTTGTTATAGAACCCACTTCTGTGATGCCTAGGAAGAGAAATAACAATTCATTAATTGCCACAAATAACCAAGGTAAAAAGGCACCTCAGAAAGAAAGTGAAATGTCACTAGAAAATGAACTTAAAACCATGGAAATATGTGACTTAAATGACAGCAAATTCAAGATTGTAGTTCTGAAAAAACTCAATGAGATGTGAGAAAACAGACAGGCAGTTTAATGAACTCAGAAACACAACCAAAGAACAAAATAAGCATTTTATCAAAGAGATTGAAACTTTTTAAAAGAACCAAATAGAATTTCTGGAGATTAAGAACCCAATAAAAGAAATGGGACTGGCAGAGTGGCGCAGTGGTTAAGAGCCGGCTTGGGACGCCAGCGACCCAGGTTCAGATCCCACATATGAGGGCCAGTGACACTGCCCTCTTTAAAAAAAAAAAAAAGAAATGAACAATGAAATAGCCAGCTTAGGTAATACAGCTGACCAGATGGAGGAAAAAATCAGGGACATCGAAGATAGAAATCTGGAAATGATGCAAATGGAAAAAGAGAGACTTGAGAGCTAAAAAAAAAAATGAAATAACTTTCTGGCTCCTTCAGAAAGAGCAATATAAGAATAATTACCATACCAGAAGGAGACGAAAGGGAGAAGGCAACAGAGAGCATATTCAAACAAATAGTTGACGAGAACTTCCTAAACTTGTGGAAAGAACTGGATCCTTGAATCCAAGAAGCAAACAGAACACCTAATTACCTCAATCCCAACAGGCCTTCTCCAAGCACATTGTATTGAAGCTGTCAAAAATTAATGACAAAAAAAGAGTCCTCAAGGCAGCCAGGGAAAAGAAGATGGTAACCTACAAAGGAAAGTCCATTCGATTATCATCAGATTTTTCAGCAGAAACTACAAGCCAGGAGGGAATGGAATTAAATATTCAAAGTATTGAAAGAGAGATGTTATGATCCAAGAATAATATATCCAGCAAAGATATCCTTCAGATATGAGGGAGGAATAAAGACCTTTCCAGACATACAGTAGCTGAAGAATTTTCTAACATATGACCGCACTACAAGAAATACTGAAGGAGGGCTGGTCGAGTGGTGCATTGGTTGAGAGATGGCTTGGGATGTGAGCTCTGAGCAGCAGGGCCTTGTTTCGGATCCCACATAAGGGCCAGTGACACTGTGCCTTCTACAGCTAAGATGGTGAATAACAGCTCAACCTGGAACTGGGCTGCCATGAGTCGCTGGCAATGGGGTAGACTACAGCGGGGCTGGCTGGCAGCTGGCATGTGCTGTTGTGAGCTGTCATGAGCCACAGGAGTGGCAGTCCAATTGCCAGTGAGCAACTGTCTCAGCCAGGAAGAGCGCAATGACGATGCCAACAAGAGCCAGTGAAGTGATGTCTTCCATAATTAGACTGAAGAACATAAAGGACAGCAACTTGTCCATTCCCCTTCTCCAATTCCCCAATGCTGTTCCCCTCCTCCAATTCCCCAATGAAATCTTTTAAAAAAAAAAGAAAGAAAGAAATACTAAACAAGGCTATTACCCTACACCAAATAGGACACTATACACTTAAACATAACTTACAGGGTAAAGAAGAAAAAAAAAAAGAGGATGGGGCTGGCCGAGTGGCTCAATTGGTTAAGAACTTGATCAAGAGTGTGAGCTCTGAACAACAATGTCGCTGGTTCAATTCCCACATGGGCAAGCGAGCTGTGCACAAGCTGAGCTGCAGCTAAGCTGCCAACAGGTGGCAGGATGGCTCAGCTGTTGAGAGCATGTGCTGCTAACAACAAGGTTGCCTGTTCAAGATGGTGGGCTACGCCCACCTGCAACTAAAGAGTGAACTCGGTACATTGAGCTGAGCTGCTGCCCAGATGACTCAGGGGATAGAGTGCACACTCTTAACAACAAGGCTTCTGGTTCGACTCCCACATGGGATGGTGGCTATGCCCACCTGCAACTAATTGAAGACTACTGGACTTGGAGCTGAGCTTGCTGCACTGTCCACAACTAAGATTGAAGGACAACAACTTCGTTGTTCCCCTTCCCCAATTTCCCAACACTGTTTCCCTCCCCCAATTCCCCAATGAAAAATCTAAACAAGAAATACAGAAAAATGACAACTTGCTACTGCAGTGCAGAAATCAATTCACAGCATATAAATAGAGATAATTTGTGACAACTAAAACACAAAAGCAGAGAGAGTAAAGGTCTGAACTGGCACAAGGAGAAAGGAGAAAGGAAGCATGCTGAAGAAAAGGGAATACTCTAAATATGAAACTTTCGGGCCAGCTGAGTGGCTCAGTTGTTTAAGAGCTTGCTCAAGAGTGCAAGCTGAGATCTGAGCAACAGCAGTTCAATGCCCAGCCAGAGCTGAGCAGCTGCTGAGCTGCCAACAGGTAGCAGGATGGCTCAGCTAATAAATAAATAAATAAATAAATAAATAAATAAATAAATAAACTTTCTTTTACATAAACTTAATGGTAACCACTCAAAAAAATCCAGAACTGAAATATATAACATGAAAAAAGAAGAAACAGAGAGAAAAATCATAGAATACCACCACACTGAAATAATAGACAGGACCAAAAAGGCAAAGAATGAACAGAGATACAGACATATGAGAAAACCAAAGATAAAATGATAGGAAGTCCTCATATATCAATAAATGTAAATGGGCTGAACTCACCAATAAAAAGGCACAGAGTAGCAGATTGGATCAAATAGCTAAAGCAAAGCACATGCTTTCTCCAAGAGACATATCTCAGCATCATGGACAAATATAGGCTCAAAGTGAAAGGGTGGAAAATTAACACTCCACGCAAATGGTATTCAGAGAAAATCAGGTATAGCCATACTGACATCAGATGAAACAGACTTCAGGATAAAAAAAGATAACAAGAGACAAATATGGACATTTCATAATGATTACGGGGACTATACAACAAGAAGACTTAACAGTCATCAATATTTATGCCCCCAATCCGGGAGCACTGAAAGATACAAAGCAACTACTAACAGAACTAAAGGGAGAAATTGACCACAACACAATTACAGTAGGGGGACTAAATACATCATTGACAGCTATGGATAGCTCATCCAAACGGAAAATAAATAAAGAAATATCAGCTCTAAATGACACATTAGATGAAATGGTTATAATTGACATTTATAGAGCATTTCATCCTAGAACATCAGACTATACATTCTTTTCTAGTGTACATAGAACATTCTCAAGGATACACCATATATTGGGACGTAAAACTAGTCTAACCAAATTTAAGAAGATTGAAATCATACCATGCGTATTCTCTGATCACAAAGCTTTGAAATTTGTCATCAACTGCAAAAAGAAAGCAGGAAAAAGCATAAATATGTGGAGATTAAACAACATACTTTTTTTAAAAAATTGGGGAATTGGGGGAGGGGAACAGTGCTGGGGAATCGGTCTAGTTGTGGAGGACGTTGCTTCACTGGCCCATGTTGGTATCGTCATTGCGCTCTTCCCAGATGAGGCAGATGGGTCACCGGCCTCTGGATGGTCACTCACCGTGACTATTGGCAGCTCACACAGGCTGCCGGCTGCTCACGCTGGCTGCTGGCCACTCACTGTAGCCTGTGGCAG
This sequence comes from Aselliscus stoliczkanus, assembly GCA_033961575.1. Lineage (NCBI taxonomy): Eukaryota > Metazoa > Chordata > Mammalia > Chiroptera > Hipposideridae > Aselliscus > Aselliscus stoliczkanus. The sequence goes on from CM066737.1 coordinate 18,681,186, forward strand.
CCCACTGCAGCAGGGGCTGCAGCCTACACCGTTGCCAGGGCTCGCACAGCCCAGCTCCAGGTGGAGCTGTCGTTAGCTGTAGAGGGCACTGTCACTGGCCCTCATATGTGGGATCCGAACCGGGGCCGCTGGCATCCCAAAACCAGCTCTAAACCAATGCGCCACTCGGCCGGCCCTAAACAACAGACTTTTAAAGAATGACTTGGTCAAAAAATAAATAATAGGAGAGATCAAAAGATGCATAGAAACAAATGAGAGTGAAAATATATCTTACCAAAATTTTGGGGATGCAGCAAAAGCAGTTTTAAGAAGGAAATTTATATCATTACAGGCCTATCTCAAGAAAGAAGAAAAGTTGCAGGTAAATAACCTCACATTACACCTTAAAGAACTAGAAAAAATGAACGATTGAAACCCAAAATCAGCAGAAGGAAGGAGATAATAAAAATCAGAGCTGAACTAAATGAAATAGAGAACAAAAAGACCATAGAAAAAAACTAATGCAACAAAGAGTTGGTTCTTTGAAAAGATTCATAAAATTGACGAACTCTTGGCTGGACTCACTAAAATAAAAAGAGAAAAGACACAAACAAAATCAGAAATTAAAGAGGGAACTTTCCATGAATGCCACAAAAATAGAAAGGATCATTCATAAATACTATGAAGGACTATATGCTACCAAATTCAATGACCTAGAAGAAATGGACATGTTCTTAGAATATATAGCCTTACTAGTCTGAATCACAAAGAATTAGAAAATCTAAATAGACCGACCAACAATAAGGAAATTGAATCAGTCATCCAAAACCTTCCCAAATGCAAAAGTTTGGAACCAGATGGCTTCACTAGTGAATTCTACCAAACATTCAAAGAGGATCTAGTACCTGTCCTACTCAAACTCTCCCAAAAGATTGAAGAAGATACAATATTCCTTAACTCATTTTATGAGGCCATCATTACCCTGATACCAAAACCTGGTAAGGATAACACACACAAAAAAATAATTACAGACCAATATCTCTAATGAATACAGATGCAAAAATGCTAAACAAAATTCTCACAAATCAAATACAACAATGCATTAAAAAGATTATACATCTTGATCAAGTGGGGTTCATCCCAGAGGCACAAGGATGGTTCAACATATGCAAATTGATCAATGTTATACACCACATAAAAATAAAGGACAAAAGTCATGATTATATCAATAGACACAGAAAAAAAACGTTTGACAAGATACAACATTCTTTTATGATTAAAACACTTAATAAAATGGATATAGAAAGAAAATACCTTAACATAATAAAGGCCATATATGACAAATCCTTAGTTAATATAATAATTAACAGTGAAAAACTGAAGGTCTTCATTTTTACATTCAGGAACACAACAGGACTGTCCCCTATCACCTCTGCTTTTCAACATACTATTGGAAGTCCTAGCCAGAGCAATCAGGCAAGAGATAGAAATAAAAGGCATCCAAATTGGGAATGCAGATTTTGCAGTTGACATGATGCTATATATAGAAAACCCTAAAGACTCCACCAAAAAGCTATTAGAAACAATAAACGAATACAGTAAAGTTGCCGGCTACAAAACATACCAAAGTCCATTGCATTCCTATATACCAACAATGAAATCTCAGAAAAAGAAATTTAAAAATTTCCTTTTGCAATTGCAAAAACAGAATAAAATACCTAGGAATAATCTTAAGCAAAAATGTGAAAGACCTGTACACTGAAAACTATAAGACATTTTTTAAAAAATTGGAGAAGACACAAAGAAATGGAAAGACATTCCATGTTCATGGATTGGAAGAATCAACATAGTTAAAATGACCATATTACCCAAAGCAATATGCAGATTTAATGCAATCACCATCAAAATCCCAATGGTAGGGCCGGCCGAGTGGCGCATTGGGTACGAGCTAGTTTTGGGATGCCAGCAGCCACGGTTCGGATCCCACATATGAGGGCCAGTGACACTGCCCTCTACAGCTAACAACAACTCCACCTGGAGCTGGGCTGCGCGAGCCCCGGTGATGGTGTAGGCTGCAGCCCCTGCTGCAGTGAGCTGCCATAGGCTACAGTGAGTAGCCGGCAGCCAGCATGAGTGGCCGGCAGCCAGCGTGAGCTGCCAATAGACACGGTGAGCAACAATCCAGAGGCCGGTGACTGATCTGCTTCATCCGGGAAGAACAGAATGACAATACCAACATGGGCCAATGAAGCAATGTCCTCCGCAACTAGACTGAAGAACAAAAGGACAGCAACTTGTCTGTTCCCCTTCCCCAATTCCCCAACGCTGTTCCCCTCCCCCAATTCCCCAATAAAATCTTTTTGAAAAAAAATCCCAATGGTATTTTTTAAAGAAATAGAACAAAAACCATCAGATTTGTATGGAACCACAAAAGACCGCGAATAACCAAAGCAATCCTAAGAAAAAAGAATAGGGCTGGAGGTTTCACACTTCCTGAGTTCAGCTTGTACTACAGGGAAACAATAATCAAAACATATATGGTGTTGGCAGAAAAACAGACACACAGACCAATGGAAGAGAATTGAGAACCCAGAAATAAACCCACATAAATATGGACAAATAACTCTCAACAATGAAGCCAAAAACATACAATGGAGAAAAGACAGCCTCTTCAATAAATGGTGCTGGGAGAATTGGAAAGTCACTTGCATAAGAATGAAACTAAAGGGCCAGCCGAGTGGCATGTTGGTTAGGAGCTGGCTTGGGATGCCAGCTCTGAGCAGAGGGGGCCAAGGTTCGGATCCCACTTATGAGGGCCAGTGACACTGCCCTCTACAGCTAAGATGGTGAACAACAGCTCCACCTGGAGCTGGGCTGCTGTGAGTCCCCAGGACAGCATAGCTGCAGCCCCTGCTGCAGTGGGCTGCCATAGGCTACAGTGAGTGGCTGGCAGCCAGCGTGAGCGGCTGGCAGCTGACGTGAGCTGCCAATAGCCACGGTGAGCGGCTGTTCCAGAGGCCGGTGACTGATCTGCCTCACTCAAGAAGAACAGAATGATAATACCAACATGGGCCAGTGAAGCAATGTCCTCCACAACTAGACTGAAGAACAAAAGGACAGCAACTTGTCTGTTCACCTTCCCCGGTTACCCAACACTGTTCCCCTCACCCAATTCCCCAATAAAATCTTTTAAAAAAAATTAAGAGTAGAATTACCATATGACCCAGCAATTCCTCTCCTGGGTATCTACCCCCAAAATCTGAAAACATTTATCCATAAAGATATATGTGCTCTGATGTTCATTGCAGCTTTATTTATGGTGGTCAAGACATTTCCTTTGATAGCTGATTGGATAAAGAAGATGTGGTATATACACACAATGGAATACTATTCTGCCATAAGAAAAAATGAAATAGTGCCTTTTGCGACAATATGGATGGATCTTGAGATTATTAGGCTAAGTGAAATAAGTCAGAAAAAAATTGAGAACTTTATAATTTCACTGATATGTGTTATGTAAAACTGATATGTGTTATGAAAACAACAAAGGAACAAGATAAACAAATGAAAAAACAAAAACTCATAGACGCAGACAATAGTTTAGTGGTTATGAGAGTAAGGGGTGGTGATAGATGAGGGTAAATGGTGTCAAATATATGGTGATGGAGGAAGAACTGACTCTAGGTGGTGAACACACAATGTGATATATAGATGATGAATTACAGAATTGTACACCTGAAACCTATGTAACTCTACTAAGAATTGTCACCCCAATAAACTTTAATTTAAAAAAAAAAGAAATAGATCACCACATATTTTATCCATTCAACAAGGGTTGGATCAAAAATGAAAGGGACATTTCTTTCAGAAAATCCATGTAGAATTCAGTAAATGCACAGTGAAATATCATGATTTTGCATTTATCCTGTAGAAAAAAATACCCAATATACTTCAGGTTTCTTTTTTTTTTTTTTTTTTTAGCTGAGCCATCCTGCCACCTGTTGGCAGCTTAACGGCAACTCAGCTCGGGCTGGCATCAAACCGCTGTTGCTCAGAGCTCAGTTCACACTCTTGAGTGAGCTCTTAACCAACTGAGCCACTCGGCCGGCCCTCTTTTCTTTTTTTTAAATTTATTTATTTTATTTGAGGGCAGTGTCAAACCAGAGCTGCTGGCATCCCAAGCCAGCTCTTAGCCACCGCGCCACTTGGCCGGTCCTACTTCAGGTTTCTTTATGTTCATTCAAGTACACTCCATAGTTTCTTTGATGTCTTCTGTATAAAGGCACACTAATACCAGTTTTTAATAAGGAGTAAGAGTGATATAGTAATATTTCATTTTGAGAAGTTGGCAAAAAATTATTTTAAGTATACTTCAAAGGAAAAGGATGAAATAATAAAAGATGAAAGACTGATTCATGTTCTTCGTGCTAGTTAATTCAGAAGACTCCATGGTCCCATTTTTATCTGTTGACTGCAATCTTTTTAAGATAATTGATCTAGGTTTCTGTTTTATTGCATTTGCTGTCACTCATTGCATTGTTTGCCAGATTAGAAGTGTTTGATATGAATTTATGTACTAGGTATAATTTCAATATGTCATCCAGTCTTTGTTCATCTCTCACTGTCAGTTGATGGCTTAAAATTGGCTCTCTAGGAAATCTTAATTCACTATTATCTAAATTCTGCATTAAAAAATAATGAGGGAGAGACTTCCTCACCTACCATTTCAAACATGATTCCATAAATCCTACACAAGCAGACCTACAGCAAGATTAGTTTGGTTGAATTTTAAATTATTGAGTCCAGTTCATAACAATTTTACAAAAATAATATTCCAGGGCCAGCTGAGTGGCTCGGTGGTTGGGCGCTGGCTTGGGACACCAGCGGCCCCGGTTCAGGTCCCACATATGAGGGCCAGTGACACTGTCCTCAGAAACAAAAGAATCAAAAATAATATTGCAAGTCCCACGAAACAATTCATTTCTGGGAACTGGGAAAATAGGTAGTATTTCTAAAACAATGTAAGGACATCAATGGTATTCACAGGATCAAATGGATAAGGGGTACAATATTACCAAATCCAAAATCCAACTAACTGTTACAGACCTAACAGAAGAGATGTTTAGCCATGTACACTGGGGAGTACATATGCCTCAGCTGTAAATCAGGAAACAATACTAGAGTAAGTGCATAGAAGGAAGTTTGTTTCCAGTTTTCCCAATGATGTTTTTCATATAGCGAGGGAGGAAAATGTGCAAGAGGGGGTGACCCATGGAATTCAAGGAACAAAGCAAAAATATCTCAGAAAATAATAATTTGCTTCAGAAGTTTCTAAGCTGTGGTGAGTAATGCATTACTCAGAAGCTGTTAACCTACAATTCCCCGCTAAGGGCAAGGCTGCTGGAATCCCCCCATCAAGTTACAGAGCAGAGTACTTTTGTGTTTAAATTCAAACAACCTTATCAAGACCATAGTAGTGCAGGAAATGGGCAACAAAGGAAAGTACAATATATAAAGTGCTCTTCACAATGAAATTGGTCAAACTTTTTAAGAAAAGTAACTATGGGGCCAGCCGAGTGGTGCAGTGGTTAAGTGCTGGCTTGGGAAGCCAGCGGCCCTGGTTCGGGTCCCACATATGAGGGCCAGTGACACTGCCCTCAAAAAGAAAAAAAAAAGTAACTATGAAAAGAATGTTGCATAGTACCCTACCCCAGAGGGTTGAAATCAAAGTCACAAATTCTTTATCTTCCTACAGAATTGGAAAATAAGGTATAGCACTTAAGCAGTTCAAGAGAATAGCATCATTCATTCATTCATTCATTCATTCAATAAATGTTTATTTAGCACCTACTATGTGTAAAATTCTGTGTAAAGCACAGAGAATACAAATTCTAGTAAGACACAGTATTGGCCCCCAAGAGTTGTGTTGGAGACGGACAGGATATCAGTCAAGTGCAGGGAGTCCTATGATAGAGATAAGCACAGGGATTACACTTCTCTTCATTCTCTACCCTTCTGGCATCCTTTCTCATCTACCCTCAAAAAATGTGCAGGAGTAAATAGAAAATGGTGGAAAAAGGAAAGATCTAGAGAAGTTTATAAAATGAGCAGAGGACAGCTAAATCAGCCAGAAATCCAGAATGTAAGAAATTGACCAGATCTGGTTTCCTAAACAAATAAATTGCAAGGGGTAAAAAGGAGGTAAACAGATTCAAGGAAACTTAAAAAATATAATAAGCAAATGTAGTATGTGAAATTTGTTTAGATTCTGATTCAAATAAATCAAAAACTGTAGGACACAGGCAAAATTGAACATTATCTGCATATTTGATATTAAGGAGTCATTATCAATTTTTTTGCCTTTTTTAAATTAAAATTTATTGGGGTGACAATTGTTAGCAAATTTACATAGATTTCAGGTGTACAATTCTGTAATACATCACCTATATATCACATTGTGTGTTCACCATCCAGAGTCAGTTTTCTTTCCATGGCATTGGGGTTGTACTCTTTTTTAAGAGTCCTTATCTTTTAGAGACTCTTACCAAGGTATTTACAGATGAAGCAATAGGACAGCTGAGATTGCTTTCAAATGATCTAGCAGAGGAAGGTTACGTAGTGGTTCATTTTACTATTCTCTCTACTTCTGTGTATGTTTTTTTTTTTTTAAAGATTTTATTGGGGAATTGGCGGAGGGGAACAGGGTTGGGGAATCGGGGAAGGGGAACAGACAAGTTGCTGTCTTTTTGTTCTTCCGTCTAGTTGTGGAGGACATTGCTTCACTGGCCCATGTTGGTATCGTCATTGCGCTCTTCCCGGATGAGGCAGATCCGTCGCTGGCCTCTGGATGTCGCTCACCGCGGCTATTGGCAGCTCACGCTTGGCTGCCAGCCTCTCACGCTGGCTGCGGGCCACTCACTGTAGCCTATGGCAGCCCACTGCAGCAGGGGCTGCAGCCCACACCATCACCGGGGCTCGCACAGCCCAGCTCCAGGTGGAGCTGTTGTTAGCTGTAGAGGGCAGTGTCACTGGCCCTCATGTGGGATCCGAACCGGGGCCGCTGGCATCCCAAAACCAGCGCTTAACCAATGCGCCACTCGGCCGGCCCTTCTGTGTATGTTTGAAATTTTCCATATTAAACAAATCAACTCGGGGAGTTGAGAAGGCTTCACGAAGGAGGTTTGAAGTGAGTTTTGAAGGTGGACAAGGGCTATCTAGCTAAAAGGAAAGGCCATCCTCTCATCTCAAAGAATGTGGAAATAATATTACCCTTTCAACTTTGGATGGTGAATACACAATACAAAATACAGATGATGTATTATAAAATTGTGCACTTGAAACCTAAATATATAATTTTATTAACCAATGTCACCCCAATAAATTTAATTAAAAATTTTAAATAACTTTTTAAAATTGTGAAGTATATTGTATATGTAATAGTGTATTTAATGCAAATAGACAATTTAAAGAATAATAACGAATTGAAAATTGGTGGCCCACCACCCAGTTTCAGAAAGAGTGCATTCAAAGCCTTCCATGCCTTCTCAGCCTACCATCCTTTTCTCTCCACCTTTAGGGGCTAGCCACTCTCTTGAATTTTGTGCTAATTATTCCCTGCTTATCTTTATAGTTTTAATCACATATGTGTTTTTCTCCAACCAATGTGGTATTACTTAGTTTTACCATGTTTTGAACTCCACATAATTGTAATTATACTGCATGTATTCTCTGACTTACTTTGCTCAATGCCGTTTTTGAGATTTATCTATGATTTTGTAAGTACTTCTAGAACATTCTTTTTGTTGTTGGTATTCCATTTTATGAATATGCTATAATTTATTCACCCATTCTACTATTGATAGGCATTTGGGTTGTCTTCAGTTTGGGGCAGCTTGCTACTATAACTAATCATTTACATGTCCTTAGAGCTCAGAGGCAAGAGTTTCCCTAAGATGTAATGGCTTAAGAGTGCAATTTATGGGTAGGATTAAGATTGCTTTTTTGAACTCATAGACATAGACAATAGTTTAGTGGTTGCCAGAGGGTAAGGAGGGAGGAGGGTTGTAGATGAAGGTAAACGGGATGAGATATATGGTGATGGAAAGAGAACTGACTCTGGGTGGTGAACACACAATGTGATATACAGATGATGGATTACAGAATTGTACACTTGAAACCTATGTAACTTTGCTAACAATCGTCACCCCAATAAACTTTAATTTAAAAAAAGATTGCTTTTTTTAGACTTCAACTGATTAAATCAACTCATAATGGAAGGAGACTGTCAACTCCACTGTCACTTAGCTAATGGTATTAACACACTGAATAATGTTTGTTAGCAGAACTCAGCATTGAAAAACAAAATGTTCCAAGAGCATAGTTTTCAATGTGTATCTTGCACCATATGAGGGAGAGAAAGGTTGAATCTAGGCACCATTTGCTGCAGAGCAGGAACAGTTCCTTGGTTTCACTGTAGCTGGAATAAAATATCCCTCAAAAGTATTCCCCTCTTTGTTTTAAATCCTTGCTCACCACACAAATTTTTGAATTGTATTTCCCAGCAATACTGATACCAGGAAAAGATGTCTTATACTCTGGATATAACAGTACTCAAACAGCCAATTGACTGGAAAGGGATTGCCCCTACTGGAGGACAAGACACTGAAGTATGAAACTGGTTGACAACAGTGATCATGGAAATGTGGAAATTGCATGGCAATTCCTTAGAACCTTAAGAGGTTGAGAGTTTAAGCCTAGTGTTTGAGAAGATGTTGATGCCATGCACAGACATAAATTAATCAGAAAGACAGGTTTGAGTTGGGGGTGGGGATCAGAATTGGAAGTGATGATGTTAGCACATCCAGGGTCCTTGGGACATCCAGGTGAAGATGGCCAGTTGGGAGTATGGAAATTAGGTCTGGAGCTTAAGTGAAAAGTTGCGACCAAATATGCACATTTAGAATCATTCACACATTCAAGAGTGCAAGCTGAGCTGAGCAACAGCAGTTTGATGCCCAGCCTGAGCTGAGCTGCTACTAAGCTGCCAACAAGTGGCAGGATGGCTTAGCTTTAAAAAAATGCAAATAGAATCATTCACATAAGCTTGAACTGAAATAACTAAGAGATATAGTGCAGAAAAATAAGAATTTTGAGCATGGAATCTTAAGGGCACACCGCCATTTAGGAACTAAGAGAAAGCAGACGAGCCAATAAAGGCAACACAAGACAGTGTCAAAGAAGCAGAAGAAGCAAAAACATAGAAGGCAAGGGAAGGAAGTGAGCACTGAAAGCTGAGGGAAGTGAAACGTTGCATTAGGTCCTCTAAACAAAACTCTGGGGATTCACCTAATGATAAACAAAAAAGAGGTAGATAATAAAAGAAGCAACCAATTATTCAGCACCTGTTATATGTCAGGCACTATGCCAAGAACTTGGTCTATATTGTTTTTTCTTTTTCTTTTCACTGTAGTTTTTCTTTTCACTGTAGTAGAATACACATAACATAAAATTTGTCATCTTAACCATTTTAAGTGTGCAGCTCAGTGGTATTCAGTACATTCACATTGTTGTACAACCATCACCACCATCCATCCCCATCACTCCTTTCATCTTGTAAAACTGAAACTCTTATTTATTAAACATTAATTCCCCATTGTCCCATCTCCCCAGCTCCTGGCAACCACCATTATACTTTCTATCTTTATTTTGACTACTCTAAGCACCTTATATATGTGGAAGCATCCAGTATTTGCCTTTTTGTGACTGGCTTATTTCACTTAGCACGATGTCCTCAAGGTTCATCCATATTGACACATTAGCATGTGTCAGAATTTCCTTCCTTTTTAAAGCTGAATAATATTCCATTGTTCCATTGTATGCATATACCACTGTGAAATAATAGAAAATATACACACTGGTCTCTGTCCCTGGTTCTTGGCACACAGCTCCTGGAACTCATATAAACTCCTAAATGATAATACTAAGAGCATCTATTGTTCTAATATTTGGTCTTTGATCCTGGTTCCTGACACAGGGCTCCTAAATCCCATGGGTGATAGGAATGACTTTTGTTCTAATGAGGCAACTCTCGGTGGGCTCCTGGAAACGGGCTGATTACCAGGAAGACCAAGCCATATTTTCAGCTCTTCCCCGCCCCGACACACACACACACACACACACACACACACACACACACACACACACAGTTCTCTAGGAGGGGGAGAGAGGCTGGAAATGGACTTAATAATTGATCATGCCTATGTGATGAAGCCAACATAAAATCCCAATAATGTGGTGTTCACTGAGCTTCCAGGATAGGGAACACATCCACATACTGGGAGGATAATGCACCCCAATTCCACAGGGACAGAAGCTTCTGCACTGAGAACCCTCCCAGACCTCACTATGTTTCCCTTGATGTGGCTGTTCATCTGTATCCCGTATTATTTCCCTTAATAAAGTTATTTGTAGCCATGTTGGACAGAAGTTGTGGTTAAACTAAGGAACTACTACTTGCAATTGGCATCTGAAGTGGGGGGCAGTCTCATGGGAATGAGCCCTTAACCTGGAATCTGATGCTATTCCAGGTAGATAATGTCAGAATTGAGTTAACTGTAGGACACCCAGCTGGTGTTAGAGAATTGCTTGGTGGGGGAACTCCCTTCCCCATCTGGTGTCAGATGTGTTGTGACTGTAGTAGCAGTGTGAGATTAAAGAAGAGACACAGAAGGAAAGAACTGGATTTTCCCCTTTACCATTACATTTTGCTTATTCATTCACCCACTGATGGACACTTGGGTTGTTCCCATGATTTAGCTATTGTGAATAATGCTGCTTTGAGCATGAGTGTACAAATATCTCTTTAAGATCCTGCTTTCAATACTTTTGGGTATACACAAAAGTAGAATTGCTGGGGCCGGCCCAGTGGCGCAGTGTTTAAGTGCTGACTTGGGAAGCCAGCTGCCCCGGTTTGGATCCCACATATGAGATCCAGTGACACTGCCCTCAAAACAAACAAACAAACAAATGAACAAAAAAGTAGAATTGCTGGATCATATAGTAGTTCTATTTTTAATTTTTTTTGTGTGGGATCAGCATACTGTTTTCCACAGTGGCTGTATCATTTGACATTCTCACAAGCAGTACACAATGGTTCCAATTTCTCCACATCCTCACCAGCCCTTGTTATTTTCTGTTTATTTGTTTTTTTACAGTATGTATCCTAATGGGTATGAGGTGGTATCTCATTATAGTTCTATTTGCATTTCCCTAATGACTAATGATATTGAGCATCTTTTCATGTATTTATTGGTAATTTGTTTATGTTCTTTTGAGAAATGTCTATTCAAGTCCTTCACCCATTTTTGATTCAGGTTGCTTGTTTTGTTGTTGCTGATGTTGTTGTTCAGTTTTAGAAGTTCTCAATATATTCTGGATATTAGATATATGATTTCAAAATATTTTTTCTCATTCTGTGTTTGTGGGTTGCCATTTTACTCTGTTGATAGTGTCTTTTTTTTTTAAGATTTCATTGGGGAATTCGGGAAGGGGGATAGTGTTGGGGAACTGGGGAAGGGAAACAGCCAAGTTGTTGTCCTTCAGTCTTAGTTTTGGAGGGTGCAGCTAGCTCAGCTCCCGAGTCCAGTCGTCATCCGGCCACCTGATGGCAGCTCGCGGCTGCTCAGCTCAAGGTGCCTTGTTCAACCTTACTTGCAGGTGGGCATAGCCCACCATCTCATGTGGAAGTCAAAATGGAAACCTTGTTGCTAAGAGGATGTGCTCTAACCATTGAACCATCCGGCTGCACATCTGCAGCTCAGGGCAGCTCAGCCCAAGGTTGAGCCATGCTCAATCTTAGTTGCGGGCAGGCATAGCCTACCACCCCATGCCGGAATCCAACCGGCAACCTTGTTAGAAGCACGAGTTCTCACCAGCTGAGCCATCTTGCCACCTATTGGCAGCTCAGCAGCACTCAGCTCGGGCACAGCTCACTGGCCCATGTGGGAAACAAACTGGGACCCTTTTGCTGAGAGCTCAAGCTCTTAACCAACTGATCCAATAGGCCGGCCTGATAGTGTCTTTTGATGCACTAAATTTTTAAATTTTCGTGAAGCCCAACTTGTCTATTTTTTTTCTTTTGTTTCCTGTGCCTTTGGTATCATATCCAGGAAATCATTGCCAAATCCAATGCCATGAAGCTTTTGCCCCGTGTTTTCTTCTAAGAGTTTTATTGTTTTAGGTCTTACATTTAGCTCTTTGATCCACTTGAGTTAATTTTTGTATGCCAATATTATTTTTAATAATCACAACAACTCTCAGAAGTAGATAGTATTGGTATTTTTTTTTAAGATTTTATTGGGGAATTGGGGGAGAGGGACAGCGTTGGGGAATCAGGGAAGGGGAACAGACAAGTTGCTGTCCTTTAGTTCTTCAGTCTTGTTACGGAGGATGTTGCTTCACTGGCCCATGTTGGTATCATCATTGCGCTCTTCCCGGATGAGGCAGATCGGTCGCCGGCCTCTGGATGGTCGCTCACCGCGGCTATTGGCAGCTCACGCTGGCTGCCAGCCGCTCACGCTGGCTGTGGGCCACTCACTGTAGCCTATGGCCACCCACTGCAGCAGGGGCTGCAGCCCACACCATCACCGGGGCTCGCACAGCCCAGCTGTAGAGGGCAGTGTCATTGGCCCTCATATGTGGGACCAAACCGGGGACACTGGCTTCCCAAAACCAGCTCTTAACCAATGCGTCACGTGGCCGGCCCTGGTATTCTTATTTATTTTTTTAAATATGTTTTCAATTATAGTTGACATACAATATTATATCAGTTTCAGGTGTACAACATCTATATAACTTATGAAGTGATCACCCCAATAAATCCAGTGCCAATCTAACACCATGCATAGTTATTACAATACTACTGACTATACAGTATCCCTATTTTACTGAAAAGGAAACAAATTTAAAATGGAAAATAACTTGTCCAAGGCCTGAGATGGTAGGTGGAGGAGTCAGGATTCAAACCCATGTGTGCAAGACTCTAAAGCTCAGGTCCTTGACATATATCGTACAGTCAAGGCTTGGCCAAGGTTTAGTAGGAAATTATAGCAAAATTAACCAGTGTCTGACTTATAGTTGTGAGTAGGAGGTGTGTGGGGTTTTCCCAGTGTCTGGAATTGGCCAGGGCACTTCAGAGTTCAGTCCTGGTGAAACTTAACCTAAGCTCATTTGGGAAGTGAGTGTAACTAAGAGAAAAAGACAGTGTGTGTAAGGGAGGGGGGTGCTGTTAAATCATAGGAAGAACTTGAAGGCTTAGAATAGTTCAGATCCAGTATAGATGGAGTTTCAGAGTTTGCAGTGAAATCTTGGCAAATGTTGCAGTTCCCAAAGATAGTCATATTTACTCTCTTTCTTCTGGATATTGCACATGATGTTTTCTTCTACCTCAAATATTTTTGTTTACAATCCTCACCCCCAGCCTGGTTACACACACACCCTGATTTTGCATGGCTAAGTCCTACTCATCCTTCAGGTCTCATCTGAATGACCCCATCTGAATCAGATGCTTCTTTTCTGTGCCCTCATCACCCTTCCTGATTAATTGTAATTACACTGAGTGCCTTCTATAGTAACTGAGAGCTTGCTTCTCTCTCTCCAATAGAATGTGAGCTTCTTGAGGGTAGCAACAGTTTCTTACTCGTCTCTTTACCACCAATGCTAAGAGTAATCACTCAACAGGTATTAAGAAACAATATGACTATATGCAATGTGATATCTTGAATTAGAATTTGGAACAGAAAAAGGATATTAGTGGGGAAACTGGTGAAATCTAAAAAAGTATATGATTTAGTTAAGAGTTGCTAATAGTTAACAGTCTATAGTTTAGTTAATAATAGTTAGTAGTAACACAGTACATTAAATTCTTAATGTATACGGTTATGTAAGATGTAACATTAGGTGAAGCTAGGTATAAGGTATACGAGAACTATCTGAATTATCTTTACAACTCTTTTTTTTTTTTGAGGGCAGTGTCACTGGCCCTCATATGTGGGACTCAAACTGGGGCCGCTGGCCTCCCAAGCCAGTGCTTAACACCGCACCACTCATCCGGCCCTCTTTACAACTCTTTTGTAAGTCTAAAATTATTTTAAAAATTAAAAGTAAATTAATATAATATAATATAATTAATGTAATGTATACAGAGGGTGCCAAAAGAAGTATACACACTTTAAGAAAGGAAAAAATTAAAATTGTAATACTCAATACATACTGATAACAAAAGTTGAATACAAGTCACATTTTACTTCTGCAATTACAAGAGGTGCTCAAAGTGTCCAGACAATTCTGATTACAGCAAATTAGAGCGTGAACAACGTTGGCCAAAGTGTCCACTTGTACAAATTTTTTTGGCAGCCCAGTATGTAAATATATATATATATATATATATATATATATATATATATATATATATATATAATATTATATTAACAGAGATAAAAAGTACAGCATAAAGGTATATAGTCAATAATATTATAATAACAATGTATGGTGCCTGGTGGGTACTAGACTTATCGAGGGGATCACTTCATAAATTATATAAATGCTTAATGACTATGCTGTACACCTGAAAGTAATATAAAATAATATTGAATGTCAACTGTAATTGAAAATAAAAATAAATTTTAAAAACTAATTTCCTTACCATATGATCTCACTTATATGTGGAATCTAAAGAACTGAATAAACGAGCAATGTAAACAGAAATAGTCTTAGAGACACAAAGGAAAAACTGATGAGGGCTAGATGGGACGGGGTTGGACATGAGGGAGAAGGGGAAGGGACGAGGCAACACAAACTGATAACTACAATACTACCACAGGGATAGAAGAAACAGTATAGGGAATATAATCAATAAGCTTGTAAATATTTTTTTTAGGGGACCAGATGGACTCATGTGTTGTGAGGGAGACTACTTCATCAACGGTGTAGTGGCCTGACTACTACGCTGTACATCTGAAAGTGCCACTGAATAATATTAGATGTTGACTATAATTTAACACATATATAGTCATGGGATGTGGAATATAGTGTGGGGATGGAGTCAATGGAATTGTAATAGATATGTATGATATTGGGGGTGGAGGGACAGGGGAGTGGGGAGGGTTAGTCATTTTGTAAGGGGTGTAAAGATAACTATTGCATAGTCTTGTACATCTGTAAGTATTAATAAAAAAAAACCCTAATTTCCTTTAAAAAAAGTTTATTTAAAACAAAATAAGCAAAAACAGAAGTGTTGTATAGTGGTTAGGAGTGCAGGCTGTGTGACCCTAAGAAACTACTTGTCCTTTCTGAACATCCATTTCCTTCTCTATAAAATGAGGATAAAAGTATCTTCTTAATAGAATTATAAGTTTATATATGCATATAGATTTTATTATCTATCTATGTGAATCTATTACAAATCTGTCTGTGTATATACACGTCCATAATATTTACTGGATGCCAGGCACTGTTCTAAGTGTTTTACATACATTAACTTATTTTAATCCTTTTACAACCCCAAATCCTACCTCACAAGAATATGCATGGGACATACTTATACTACAAAATATTTGTTGCTTATCTGAAATTTAATTTAACTGGGCATCCTATATTTTATCTGGCAGCATACCTGGAGTAAATGCTCAATAAGTATTTGTGGGATTGATGGAGTGAGAGAGGAATAGAGGAAAAAAGAAAGAAGGGGAAGAAGGGAACCAGTCCGTCATTCAGTGGAACATGAACAAGGAGAGCTTCAGGTTTGAAGGGAGTAGTAGACTTGTCAAGACCTAGAAGCCACACAAAATCTGACAGTAACATAACTTCTCGCTATTTTCTTTTTTATCCAGGTTTATTGAGATATAACGGACAGATAACACTATAAATTTCAGGTGTACAACATAAGGATTTGATAAATGTGTACGTTGTGAAATGATCACTGCAATACGGTAAGCTAATACCCATCACCTCACATATTTACTTTTTTTTTTTCTTGTGGTGAGAACTTTTAATATCTACTCTCTTAGCAACTTTCAAACATGCAGTACAGTATTGTTAGCTATAGTCATCATGTTGTACATTACCTCCCCATCACTATTTTCAGTTCTATATAGTACTAGGTAAACAGGTCTTTCCCCCATTTTTGTTAAAAAGTCTGCCCTCGTGTGGTAGGAAAAAAGTATAAGGCCAGAAGCCTTAATTGTGGTCTTTTCAGCTCATTGGGGCAAAAGACTCCATGGAAGCCAGTGATATGGAAAGGAGAACATGATGCTAGGTGTTTGTTTGTTTGCTTTGGTTGGGGATAGGGGAGGAATAAACAAAAGATAAATAGACTCTGTGTCTCAGAAACCAGGAGAATATTATTAAAATAGATTTTAAAAATTGTTCAAAACACATTTGGCTCCAGCTGGCAGGAGGGATGTGTCTAGAGTATTCGCAAGATCCAGCTGGTGGCCCCTGCAATCAATTGGAGCATGGTGAGAATGACCGGAGGTGTCGGGTCAGTGGGTTGCGGAGGATCATGCGGGTAGCAAAGGGAGGACGAATGCCCCTGTGGCCTCAGACTGCAACCAGCACAACACTCCAAACGAGTTGTCACTCTTGGGAGAAGGTCCAAGATGGCAGAATATGTAAACACTATGCCTGCTGTCTCCCAGGATCACATAAAATTACAACTAAATTATAGAACAATCAATCTTGAGGAGCATCCGAAGGCTAGCTGAACAGAACCCTATAACTAAGGATGCAAACAAGAAGCCACATGGAAACTGATAGGAGGGGTGGAGACACAAAACAAGCTGACCCCAAACCCACACGTGGTGATTGAGCACCAAGGGAGATACCTCAGCAGTAGAGATCCCCCTGAAGAGTGAGGGCTCCCAGCCTGACCCCAGACTCCCAGCCCTAGGGGTCCTACACCAGGAAGGGGATGCCCCACAACAACTGGCAGTGAAAATCAGTGAGGATTCTGTCTGTCCATCCTGATGAGATGGAAGGTGGCTGGAAACCCAGAAGTTCTCTTAAAGTGTCCAAACATAGACTCACTTGCTCACAGGCACTCACCCTGAACTCCAGTGGAGGGACAGTGACTTGAGAGGCACCAGAGACATACAAGGAAAGACTGAATTGTGTGGATTCAGAGTGAAGGCTGGAGGGACAGCCACCATTATCCCTGTGTGCAATCCACCTCCTGTAACCTACTGGAGGGCACCATTTTTCCAGGGTTTAACCCACCCCATAGGACCAAATCTGACATTGCATTGGTCTGGTAAAATCCACGCATGTGCACACCCACATGGTGACTCTCTTGGATCTTGCTCAGCTAGTGCTGCATTACCTGAAGTGTCCTCAGCTCCTGGGCATCCAGCCCCACCTTGCAAGCTGCCAGAGGCTCATACAGTAATGGATGAACCACGGAGGTCTGGGAAAATTTCAGTGGTAGGCGGTTAGGTCTAGCTTAAGCTGCAGCCCTTATTGGGCAGCTCTCGGGGATCTGAGGGCCCAAGGCAAGCAGTGGCTGGCTGAGGTGTATTCAGGGCATTTTGCAAAGTAGCCACAGGCTCAGTACTGGCACAAGAACTGAATCTGCATTAACATTGGAAAAACCACCAGCCAAACCCTGTGAATCCCTGGGACCTGGCCTCACCCAACTTGGGCGGCATCACCAGGAGCACTGTCAACACCAGGTCTGCATACCTAAGGAGGCTCTTTCAGCCACTGAGCCTTACAGGCAGCTGGCAGGTGGCAACAGGTTTAGAGGGACCCTGGGCCATCTGCTAAGCTTCCCCAGGCTCTACACTTGTGGCAGCCAACCTTGGTTCATAGGAAGCCCATCTGCACATATCTGTAGGTCCAACACGGTAGCAGCCAGTTGCATATGTCTCTGTAGCTCCTACCAGGTAGCCCTGGGCCAGTCACTGACAGGGCTGAAATTAACTTGCAGAGAAGCCCCACCCAAAAGGCACAGACACATCACACCCAGGGACTGGCCTCAGACAACCAGAACACGACCCAATTAGCCCCACAAGCAGCACACCCAAAGAGTGGTCTCAGCAGGTACAAGAACCTACTCGGGCAAATCCTGCTCTGAGGGGTCAGCCCCCACACAGCAGCTCATGCACTGTAAGATGGCCAATTCTCATAGCCAATCAGCCTGAGAATCAATCCCACTCACTGATGTGCCAAAAGCAATCAAGGCTCAACTAAAACAGGAGAACACACAAAGCTCATACAAGGGACACTCCTGGAATACACACACAGGTGATTAGAAAGACTGCACCACTGGACCATACAGTACACCTACTACATAAGGCCACCCAGGAAAGAATGAGAGACATAGGAGATCTGCCTAAGAAGCAAAAACAGAGAGGTAGCCAGAATGAGGAAACAAAGAAACATGTCCCAAATAAATGAACAAGAGAAAACTCCAGAAAAATTACTAAATAAAATGGAGGCAAGCAAACTCTACCATACACAGAATTTAGCCCTCCATCTGGTGCAACTGATCTCACAGATTCATTGCATACGAAGATGTCCCTATGAAATTCGTCTTTACTGTACTAAGTCACAAACACAACTGGCGATAGATTACGATAGAGGGGGAAGATATGGCAGCAATGAGTCACGATACTTAAGTTAACTGTTAGATATTTGAAAATTTGTGTGCAATGAATCTGTAAGCTCAGTTGCACCCGACGGAGGGTTAAAACGCTGGTGATAAGAATAATGTTTAGGGCCGGCCGAGTGGTGTGGTGGTTAAGCACTGGCTTAGGAAGCCAGCGGCCCTGGTTCGGTCCCACATATGAGGGCCAGTGACACTGTACTCAAAAAACAAACAAAAAAACAATAATGTTTAATGAACATAGTGAGAATTTCAACAAAGAGATGGTAAGCATAAAGAAAAACATAGAAACTTTATAAAAGAACCAGTCAGAAATAAAGAATATAATAACTGAAAGGAAGAATACATTAGAAGGGATCAATAGCGGACTAGATGTAGCAGAGGATCAAATCAGTGATTTAGAAGACAAGGTAGCAGAAAACACCCAAGGGCTGACCGAATGGTTCAGTTGGTTAAGAGCATGAACTCTGAGCAGCAGGGCCACCAGTGCAGTTCCCACATGGGCCAGTGATGCTGTACCCTCTATAGCTAAGATGGTGAACAACAGCTTGACCTGGAGCTGGGCTGCCGTGAGTCACTGGCGACAGTGTAGGCTGCAAAGGGGCTGAAGTGAGGCTTCCATGAGCTACTGTGAGTGGCCAGCAGCCAGTGTGAGTGGCCGGCAGCTGGTGTGAGCTGCCGTGAGCCACCATGAGTGGCTGTCCAATGACTGGCGACCAATCGGCCTCAGGCAGGAAAAGCGCAATGATCACAATACCAACATGGGCCATTGAGGTGATGTCTTCCTCCACAACTAGAGTGAAGACCAAAAGGACAGCAACTTGTCTGTTCCCCTTCCCTGATTCCCTAACACTGATCCCTCCCCCAATTCCCCAATAAAAACTTTAAAGAAAAAGGAAAAGAAAACAAGACCCACCTCAGATCAAAGCACACACATAGACTAAAAGTAAAGGGATGGAAAAAGATATTTCATGCACATGGAAACAAACAAACACCTGGGGTAGCAATACTTATATAATACAAAACAGACTTTAAATAAAGACTATAATAAGAGACAATGAAGGACATTACATAATGATAAAGGGATCAATCCAACAAGAGAACACAACACTAGTCAACATCTATGCACCCAACATAGGGGCACCTAAATATACAAAACAAATATTGACAGACATAAAGGGAGAGATTGACAGTAACACAATCATAGTGTGGGACTTTAACACCCCACTGACACCTATGGACAGATCTTCCAGACAGAAAATCAACAAGTAGCAGCCTTAAATGACACACAGACCAGATGGATTTAATCAATATTTTTAGAGCATTTTGTCCCACAGCAACAAAATATACATTCTTTACAAGTGCACATGGAACATTTTCCAAGATGTACCACATGCTAGATCACAAAATCAAGTCTCAATAAATTTAAGAAGATTGAAATTATATCAAGTGTCTTCTCTGACCACAATGGTATAAAACTAGAAATCAATTCCAGAAAAAAAAACTGAAAAACAAACAAACACACAGAGGCTAAATAACATGCTACTAAACAATGAATGGGTTGACAACAAGATCAGGGGAAAAAATCAAAAGATACATTGAGGCAAAGTAAATGAAAATACAATGACACAAAATCTGTGGTACACAGTGAAAGCAGTCCTAAGAGGGAAATTCATAAGAAGGCAGGCCTACCTAAAAAAAAAACAAGGAAAATCCCAA
Source organism: Aselliscus stoliczkanus (assembly GCA_033961575.1). Classification (NCBI taxonomy): domain Eukaryota; kingdom Metazoa; phylum Chordata; class Mammalia; order Chiroptera; family Hipposideridae; genus Aselliscus; species Aselliscus stoliczkanus. Next base: position 18,701,542 of record CM066737.1, read on the forward strand.
ATAAACAATCTAAGATTACACCTATGGGAACTGGGGGGGGGGGAACAGTAAATGAAGCCCAAAGTGAGTAGAAGGGAAAAAAATAAAGATCAGAATGGAAATAAATGAAATAGAGGTTAAAAGAACAATGCAAAAAGATCAATGAAACCAAGAGCTCGTTCTTTGAAAAGATAAACAAGATTGACAAACCATTAACCAGACTGATCAAGAAAAAAAAAGAGATGACCCAGATAAATAAAATCAGAAATGAAAGAGGAGAATTGAAAACAGACACCAAAGATATGCAAAAAGAAAAGAGAGAGAGAGAGAGAGAGAGAGAGAGAGAGAGAGAGAGAGAGAGAGAGAAAGAAAGAAAGAAAGAAAGAAAGAAAGAAAGAAAGAAAGAAAGAAAGAAAGAAAGAAAGAAAGAAAGAAAGAAAGAAAGAAAGAGAAAGAAAGAAAGAAAGAAAATACAGGGAGCAATCATATGAGGTCAGACAATTAAGTTCACAAGCTCATCTTAGAAAAAGTGCTACATAACTCATTGCTGAATATCACTATGGTCTCCTTCAAAGTACTCCCCTTCGGAAGCCATGCACTGATGCCAGTGCCTAGTCCACCCTTCAAAGAAATTTTGGAACTGTTTTTCTGGAATGGCCATCAGAGCTGTCATCATATTACCCTTGATGTCCTGAATGTCATCAAAATGTCTTCCTTTCAATATTTCCTTTATCTCTGGGTAAAGAAAGAAATCATTGGGGGCCAGATCAGGTGAGTAAGGAGGGTGTTCAAATTAGTTATTTATTTACTGGCTAAAAACTGCCTCACAGACAGTACCATGTGAGCTGGTGCATTGTTGTGATGCAAGAGCCATGAATTGTTGAGGAAAAGTTCAGGTTGTATAACTTGTTTACACAGCCTTTTCAGCATTTCCAAATAGTAAACACGGTTAACTGCTAGTCCAGTTGGTGCAAATTCATAATGAATAATATATTATTAATTATTAAAAAATATTTAAAAATATTAGCAACACCATTGCAACAAGTTTGTGAACTTACTTGTCAGCCTCGTATGCCAACAAATTCAACAATCTGAAAGAAATGAATAAATTCCTAGAAGCACACACTCTTCCAAGGCTGAATCAAGAAGAAACAGAAAATCTAAACTGACAAATTACTACGAATTAAATTGAATCATTAATGAATAAGCTCCCAATAAACAAAAGTTCTGGACCAGATGGCTCTACAAGTGAATTTACCAAACATTCAAACAAGAATTAAACACCTATTCTTCTCAAACTATTCCAAAAAATTCAAGAGGAGAGGAGGCTCCCAAGCTCATTCTATGAGGCCACCATTACCCTGATCCCCAAACCAGATAAAGACATTACAAAAAAAGAAAACTACAGGCCAATACCCTAATGAACATAGGTGCAAAAATCCTTACCAAAATATTAGGAAACTGAATTCAGCAACACATTAAAAAGATCATTCACCATTATCAAATGGGAGTCACTCCTGGTATGTAAGATTGGTTCAATATCTGCAAATCAATTAACGTGATATATCACACAAACAAAATGAAAAATAAAAATTATATGATCATATCAATCAATGCAAAAAGAAAAGCACTTGACAAAATCCAGGATCCATTTACAATAAAAACTCTCAGCAAAATGGGAATAGAGGGAACATATCTCAACATAATAAAGGCTATATATGACAAACCCACAGCTAATGTCACACTTAATGGAGAAATGCTAAAAGCATTCTCCTTAAGACCAGGCACAAGACAAGGATGTTCACTTTCACTACTTTTATTCAACACAGTAGTAGAAGTCCTAGCCAAAGCTATCAGAGAAGAAAAAGAAATAAAAGGCATCCAAATTGGAAAGGAAGAAACTGTCATTATTTGTAGATGACATGATACTATATATAGACAACCCCAAAGATTCTACAAAATAACTGTTAGGACATGAATTTTATACATGAATTCTATAATGTAGCAGGATACAAACTAACATTCAGAAATCGGTTGCATTTCTATACACCAATAATGACCTACCAGAAAGAGAAATTATGAAAACAATCCCATCTACAAATAAAATACCTAGGAGTATATTTAACCAAGGACGTAAAAGTCCTATACTCAGAAAATTATAAGACATTGAAGAGAGAAGTTAAAGAAGATAAAAATAAATGGAGTCAAGGGGCCGGCCGAGTGGCGTGGTGGTTAAGAACTGGCTTGGGAAGCCAGCAGACCCGATTCGGCCCATATATGAGGGCCAGTGACACTGCCCTCAAAAAAAATGGAGTCATATACTGTGCTCATGGATAGGAAGAACTAATATAGTTAAAATATCCATACTATCCAAAGCGATCTGTAGATTCAATGCAATTCTTATCAAAATACCAATGGTATTTTTCACAGAACTAAAACAAATAATCCTAAAATTTATATGGAACCATAAAAGACCCCTAATAGTCTTGGCAATCTTGAGAAAGAAGAAGAAAGGTGGAGATATCATGTTACCTGATATCAAATTATACTATAAGGTATATAAACAGCATGGTATTGGCATAAAAACAGATACATAGATCAATGGAACAGAATAGAGAGCCCAGAAATAAATCCATGCCTATATGGTAATTTAATCTATGACAAAGAAGCAAGAATATATATTGGGGTAAAGACAGCCTATTCAATAAATGGCATTGGGAAAACTGGACAGATATCTGTCAAAAAATGAAACTGGACCACCTTCATACTCTATATACAACAATAAACTCAAAATGGATTAAAGACTTAAATGTAAGATCCAAAACCATAAAACTCCTGGAAGATAACATAGCCAGTGAACTCTCAGACATTACACTTAGTAATATGTTTACTGTTATGTCTCCTTGAGCAAGGGAAACAAACAAAAAAATAAATGGGACTACGTGAAACTAAAAAGTCTTTACACAGCAAAGGAAACCATCAGCAAAACAAAAATGCATCCTACTTAATGGGAGAAGATATTTGGCAATGATCCATTTGATAACGGGTTAATATCCAAAATTTATAAAAAACTCATGCAATTCAACACCAAAAAACCCAAACAATCCATTCATAAATGGGCAGAGGACCTGGATAGACATTTCTCCAAAGAGGATATATAGATGGCCAATAGACATATGAAAAGATGTTCAATGTCACTAATTATCAGAGAAATGTCAATAAAAACCATAATGATATATCACCTCACACCTGTCAGAATGGCTATCATCAATAAATCAACAAACAAGTGCTGGTGAGGATGTGGAATATAACAATCCCTTGTGCACTGTTGGTGGGATTACAAATTGGTACAGCCATTATGGAAAACTGTATTGAGGTTCCTCAAAAATTTAAAAATAGAACTACGTTATGATCCAGCAATTTCACTCCTGGGTATTTATACAAAGAAACACAAAACACTAATTTGAAAAGATATATGCCCACCTATGTTCATTGCAGCATTATTTACAATAGCCAAGATATGGAAACAACCAAAATGCCCCTCAATAGATGATTTGATAAAAAAAAATTCTGGTACTTACAGACAATGGAATATTACTCTGCCATAAAAAGAATAAATATTACCATTTGCAACCACATGGGTGGACCTCGAGGGTACTATGATTAGTGAAATAAGTCAGACAGAAAGACAAATACCATATGATCTCATTTATATGTGGAATCTAAAGAACAAAATAAATGAACAAACAAAACAGAAACAGATCCATAGATACAGAGAACAAACTGATGGTTACCATATGGGAGGAGGATTACATGGCTGGGTCAGAAAGGTGAGAAGATTAAGAAATACAAATTGATAGTTATAGGAGAGTCTATACAGTACAGTATAAGGGATATCGTCAATAGCATTGTCAAACTATGTATAGTGTCATGTGGGTAGTAGACTTATTGAGGGGATCACTTCATAAATTATATAAATATGTAACCACTATGCTGTACACCTGAAACTAATGTAAAATAACATTGAAAGTGAACTATAAGTTTTAAAAAATGGTCATGAGGATGAGTAGTACAGCATGGGGAACGGAGTCAATAATATTCCAATAACTATGTACAGTGTTGGGTGGGTAGTAGACTTGTTGGGGTTATCGCTTTGAGTTATGTAGATGTCTGATCACTATGTTGTTCTGTATGCCTGAAAGTGATTTAAAAAAAAAACACATTTGTAACTTTGTACAATCCAGCATAATCTCAGTTTCCAAGCTGTTATGGTGAGAAAATTATTAAAAGACTATGCCTTAAATTCATGAAGTATATTTTTTTTTGAGGGCAGTATCACTGGCCCTCACATGAGGGACCAGAACCGGGGCCGCCAGCTTCCCAAGCCAGCGCTTAACCACCATGCCACTCAGCGAGCCCGCAGTAGAATATTTAAATGGAGAACACATTATAAATGGTAAAGTGCTATTTATATGTTATCAATGAAAAAGCCACCATGGTGACCCAGTATGTGAAGAAAGCCTGGTTTGCACGCCTCTTCTAGTCATTAATCTTAGTAGGTAGCCCCAACCTCATGCTGAATCCACCATAGCCCAGGAAGGGGGCCTTTTTCCCAGGGGAGGCTGCTCATTCTCCCCAACCACAAGAAGAAGAGGTGAGGTTGCTGTTTGCCTCAGCCCCGAACCTCACATACTGCCATCATCCTGTATGACCGCAATGCCTATGTGGACACTCTCTGTCCCCCAAACACGTCCAGGGCTTCAGTCACAACCTCATACCAAATACCAATGAACAAACCTTGGCTTCGCCATCTCTGAGTATACCTCCTCTTGAAATTTCCAACTCCAAAATCTCACTCTCAGACTGTACCATGATTTTCTGTTCTTCCTACCTGCCCACTAAACCTATTCTTTTCACCTCCAGCAGACGTCCGCAACTATGCACAGTCCCTGCTATCCCAGCCTCTCCACCCCCTTCTGTTTTCACATCCTTCCCTCAGCCTGTCCTCCATGTATGATCACCTGACATACATTCTCACCAGCACCTGAACTCCTCCGCTATTAGCCAGGCCTGGCTCTCAGTGCTGCCTCAGTCCGACCATCTGTTTACTCCTCCAGGGGGTGATCAAAACTGAAGAAAGGGGCACACACAGCTGGGTAGACTGGTGCCAGTCTCCAGTTAAGATAGCTCAGTTCAGCTCAGCTCTCAGAACTTCAGTGCTTTTACCTGATCTTAATCAACTACCTCTCCTTTTCATTCTTCAGCTATTCCAAGCCTTCTATGCCTCTGAGTAGCTCAGCTTCCTCATCTACAAACTGGCTTGATAATACCTACTCTGAGGGTTGTTGTGGAGAATAACTGAGGTATGTACATAAATGGCCTGGCACAATGCAGACCATTGACATACATACCTCATTTACTGTCACTTTCCTCTAACTCTCAATACAATCTTCATTTCTCTCACTCCAAACAAATGGCCTTATCTCACAGAGAAATGAGAAGGCATGAGGTAAAGGGGAGGTGGGGAGCTGTGCCCTCCTCAACCTACAAAACTTCACTGATACCCACCCACCTGTGCTACCATAACTTGCCTCTGGTCTCAGAGAACGAAGGACCACTTCTCTTTTCTCAGGCTAGTCCCTCCTCCTTGCTTTCCTCAGAGATATTGTTCAATTCACCCCTTCTCTCTTCAGCCCTCCCTTCCCGATCTACTCAGCTCACACACATGCTCAAATGTCTCCCCTCTTAAACAAATTTTCTCTTGACTCTAAATCTTATCTCTCATTCCTTTTACAGTCAACCTTCTTCAAAGAGTTGTCTGCGTTCAGTGTCTCCACTTCTTCACCTCCTATTGACTTCTGTCTCCAATGCAAATTGCTCTCTGCCTTCATAGCTCTACCAAAACAGCTCTCCGTGAGGTCACAAGTGACCTCCATTTGCCCTCTTTGATGCTGTTGACCACTCCCTCCCTTTTGCCACTCTGTCTTCTCTTGGCTTCTCATTATAACTCTCAGGTAGAAGGAAAACAGACCTGTTCTTAGTCTCCTTGCTGGCTGTTTCTCTTCACACACCTTATATGATGAGGTACCCGAGGGCACAATCCTGGGCTCTCTACATTCTATTTAAACTCTCTCCCAGGGCTCTCTATATTCTATCCCAGCTGTCTGCTGACTATTCCCAAGTATCTCTCTCCAGCCTAGTCCTCTATTGTGAGCTACAAAAGGCTTATCACATGTGGGACTAAGGGCACTTTAAGCAAAAACCCACATGTTTACAAGAAATATCCATTTATTTTCACATAGATTTACAGGACAAGGAATTCCTCAAGCAGTCTGGTACTAGATTCCCTGCTCCCAATTCCTCTGCCGAATTCAAAAGTGGCCTCCACCACTTCTTAGTTATGTGATCTGTATTAAATTACTTGACCTCATTAGTAAAATAAGATTAATAATAGTGTCAACCTCAATGGGTCATAGTGAGGATGAAATGAGATAATACATGTAAAGTGCTTGCCTGGCACATACATGGTAAACAAACACTGTGTTGTATACTCTGTTGGTCAGTCTGCCTAGGCTGAATGCTGGCTCTACTGCTTTCTACTGGTGTGTCTATAAGCAAGCTCTCTGACTTCGCTGAGCCTCAGTTCTCTCCTCTATAAAATACGGATAACAATAGTGTCTACCACATATGGTTATGCTGGACAGTCAGTAATTGGACATGTATATTGCTAAGAACAGTGCTCGAAAAGAATTAAATATGAATGTTGCTATTCTCCTCAGAAAAGCAAAGAATGGATTTGTGAGCCTGTCAGAGCACAGCCATCTGGATCTCATTCTTGATTCCCCTTGCAATGTACTAGACACATGTATACATGCTCCATGAGGCCAGCCAGGAAATGGGAAGTAACATCAGGACAACAAATGTCACCTGGTGCAGCCCAGTGTCAAACTCCTTCAGGGGCAGCTCTTTGTGCAGAGATAAAAGCAGGCTCAGCAATCTCTGCTATGTGATTTCTTACAGCTGTTCATTGCTACGTGACACTCCCGTGAGGTCCAAGTGGCCTCTCCTGGACTGTCAGCATCCTGTTCTTTCTTATCTTGAAACTGTCTTCGAGGCTCTAAACAAGTATCTGCTGTTCTTATTTTTAAATAAATAGGAAAAAAACTTTATTAACCCTTACCAATCTTGTTCCCTGCTGCAGTTGTGAATCCAACTGCCTTTTGTACATCTCAAATAGGCCCTCCGTACTCACCCACAATGCTGTTTCTCTCTGGTTGACTTGCACTTTCACTTTCACCAACTGTTTTCAAACTTTCCTCACTCTCCTTAAATCTCCCACCCTTCCATCTCCCCAACTCTCCCTGCCCCACCCCATTTCTCAATGGATGGCCATGCCTCCTACTTCACAGAGAAAATAGAAGTCATCAGATGCAAAACAATCATTTCATGTTGATAAATCTAACAGTCAGTATGTTCTGTCCTCATTTTCCTAAACCTATCAGAAGCATTTGACACAGTCACTCCCTTCTTGATACACTTTCATCTCTTGGTTTCTAGGACATTACAGTCTCTTGGTTTCCCTTTTCCTTTAGCGACTGCTGTTCTTCACTTTCTATAGTTGGTTCCTCATCATTGACTCAACTTTTAATGTTAGAGAGCCCAATGGCTCTGTCCTTGGACCTCTTCCCTTCTCTATCTACATTCACTTTTCTTTTCTTTTCTTTTTTTTTTTTTGGTGTTTGCATCCAGTTTCATGAATTTAACTACTGGCTATACATTGATGACTCCCAAATTTTTATCTTCAGCTCACACCTCTCTCCTGAACTCCAGACTCATATTGTGCTTCCTACTAGATATCTCCACAGACCATAGACTGGGTGGCTTAAACAACAGACATTTATTTTCTCACAGTACTGGAGGCTAGAAGTCCAGGATCAAAGAACTGTCAGGGTTAGTATCTGGTGTGACCTGACCTCTCTTTCTGTCTTGTAAATTGCCATCTTCTTGCTGTGTTTTCACATGGTCTGTCTTTTGTGTGTGTGTGGAGAGAGAAATCTCTCTGGTGTCTCTATTCTTATAAGGAAAACAATTCTATTAAACTAGGCCCCACCCTTTTGAAGTGTGGTCAGATGAAGTTCCACCAAGTGACTTTAAGGATTGGCCTATTATATGATAATCTCTACCGTGGCTCTTATGCTCTTATGACAGATTCTTTAGGATAGTGAGTGTCAACCACAAATTATCACATTAATCTTGACAAAATCAGCATCATTCTTTTTATCAACTACTGTGGTGTGTGTGTGTGTGTGTGTGTGTGTGTGTGTGTGTGTGTTTAATTTAACCTTAATCACCTCTGTAAAAGCCCTAAATACAAATACTATCACATTGAGGTTAGGATTTCAACACCTGATTTTGAGGGAACACAATTCAGTCCATAACAGATATATAATAGACATCTCAACCTTAACATATACAAAATGAAACTTTTGATAAGGGACAGATCCAAATGTTTGGGTCCTTAAACTTATATAATTTGGTGTTCCTTCCTTAGGAAAAAGAACTTTAAAATAACCTACTAGGCCAGGACTGGAAGTGTGAGCGGGCTCGGAGCCCGACGTTGACAAGAGCTGCACGCCAGACCGCCGGCTATAGCTGGCCACCAGGAGCAGAGTCCCAGAGTTGCATGGCCCTGCCCCACCATGGGCCTCCAGTGGGACCCGGTGCGCTGGCACGCACTCACCCGCCTCATGCTGCACCTCAACACGCTGCTCTGAATGCTGAGCTACGTAGCGGGCATCCCCTGGTTCCGGGCACTGGTTTTCCTGCCACTGGCTTTCCTGCCACTGACCCAGCACACTTACATGTTGGAGAACGCCGTGGGCTCCACCATTATGGTGGAGGAGCAGTTTGCTTCGCTGCCCACTGCAGGATGTCGGGGGCTCCTGGCCTGGCTGGAGTGGACGATGCGGTCAGTGGGGCTGGAGGTCTAGACGCAGAGTTTATCCCAGAAACTGCCCTTTCCAGATGAGACTCACGAGCACTATGTGGTGGCACGCACCAATGTGTATGGCATCCTGTGGACCCCTCGAGCTGCCAGCACTGAGTCTCTGGTGCTCACCGTACGCTGTGGCCCTGATTCTACCAACAGCCAGGCTGTGGGGCTGCTGCTGGCACTCACTGGCCACTTCCAGGGGCAGAATTACTGGGCCAAAGACATCATCCTCCTGGTGACAGAACACAACCTTTTGGGCACTGGGGCTTGGCTGGAAGCCTACCACGACAACAATGTCACTGGAATGTAGTCATCACTTCTGCGGGGCTGAGCTGGGGCCATCCAGGCAGCTGTGGCCCTGGAGCTGAGCAGTGATGTGGTCACTATCCTTGACGTGGTTGTGGTGGGCTCAATGGGCAGCTACCCAACCTTGACCTGCTCAACCTCTTCCAGATCTTCTGCCAGAACGGGGGATGCTTTGCATGCTGCAGGGCAATTTATAGCTGCAGGACTGGATGTCGGCAGATGGCCCACTGCAGGGTCTGCAGACCCTGCTGCTCATGGTCGTGCAGCAGGCCTCTGGCCGCCCCCATGGCCCCCATGGCCTCTTCCTGCGCTACCGCGTGGAGGCCCTGACCTTACGTGGCATCAGTAGTTTCCGCCAGTACAAGTATGATCTGGTGGCAGTGGGCAGGGCTCTGGAGGGTATGTTCCACCAACTGAATCAACTCTTGGAGCATCTGCACCAGTCCGTCTTCTTGTACCTGCTGGCTGCCCTGTCCCACTTGGTGGCCATTGGCCTCTACATGCCCGCTGCTGGCTTCTTGCTCCTGGTCCTGGGTTTCAAGGCTGGGGCTGGAGCTGTGGATGCGGCTGCATGAGACTGGGGCAGGCCCCGAAGAGGTGGAGGTGGCCTCTGCACCCAGTACCCCCTCCCAAACCCTGCACAGGGCATGGGGCTGGCCTCGCTGATGGCACCCTTGCTGATCTCCCAGGCCATGGGCATAGCCCACTACACTCTCGAGGTGCTGGGCCAGCATGTGGCCACCCAGCATTTCCCCATGGCTGAGGCTGAAGCTGTAGTGCTGACACTGCTGGCCATCTACGCGGTGGGCCTGGCTCTTGCGCACAGTGCACACTGGGTGGTGAGTGCACAGGCCCCGGACAGGGACTGGATAGCGCTGAAGCTCATGGCCTTCATCTACCTGGCACTACAGATGGCCTGAGTTGCCCTCACCAACTTCTTACCGGGCTTCCTGCTGGCTGCCACCATGGTGCCTGCCGCTGCACTCACTGAGCCCTGTGGGCCCCAGCCACTCTACGCTGCTTTGCTGGTGCTGACGAGCCCAGCAGCCATATACCTGGGCAGACTGTTCCTGTGGTGGGAGCTGCAGGAGGCACCGCTGTTGCTGGCTGAGGGCTGGCAGCTCTTCCTGGGGGCACTGGCCCAGGGTGTGCTGGAGCACTACATGTATGGCACCCTGCTCTTCCTGCTGCTGGCCCTGGGCATTTACCCCTGCTGGCTGCTCTTCTGGAATGTGCTCTTCTGAAAGTGATGTTGGCTTGCCCAAGGTGTGAAGACAAGACTGTGGCAGGAACTGCCCAGACCCTGAACTACCCTTCCTAGGAAATAAACAAGTGTCTTGTTCTGGCAAAATTAATTAATTAATTAATTAATAAAATAACATACTAATGGGGCCGGTGGGGTGGCGCAATTGATTAGAGCATTAGCTCTGAGCAATAGGGTCGCCGGTTGGATTCGCACATGGACCAGTGAGCTGCGCCTGAGCTGCCAACTAGCAGCTGGATGGCTGAGCTGGTGAGAGTGGGCGCTCTTAACAACAAGGTTGGGGGTTCAATTCCCACATGGGATGGTGGGCTGCAACCCCCTGCAACTAAGATTGAACATAGCACCTTGAGCTGAGCAGTTGCTCAGCTGATGATAACTTGTGCTCTTTTTTTTTAAGTGGTGAAAACAGTTTATTGGAAGAGATAGTACACTCCAAAGAATTAGGAGAGGGCCAAACACAAATAAAAATGGCTCAAGACCCAAGGTGGCATTATTAGGAGAAAAAGTCACTCCAAAGGGATTGGAGCAAGCCGAGCAAAGGAAGAATCTTAAAAGGCTGTGCATGCTCTTAACAACAATGTTGCCAGTTAGACTCCTGCATAGGATGGTGGGGCTGCATCCCCCACCACAACTAGATTGAAAACCACAACTGGACTTAAAGCTGAGCTTGTGCCCACCATAGCTAAGACTGAAGGACAACAACTTGACTTGGAGCTGATGCGTCCTGGAAAAACACAATGTTCCCCTTCCCCAATTCCCCAATATTTTTCCTTTCCCCAATTCCCCAATAAAATCTTTGTCGGGGGGAAAGATCTTTAAAAAAAATAATAACCTGGGTTGGCTGAGTGGCACACCGGTTAAGAGTTTGCTTGGGACGCCAGCTCTGAACAGCAGGACCCAGGTTCGGATCCCATATGAAGGGCCAGTGATACTTCACCTTCTACAGCTAAGATGGTGAACAACAGCTTGACCTGGAGGTGGTCTGCCATGAGCAGCCAGCGATGGAGTAGGCTGCAGTGGGGCGGCAGTGGGCTGCTGTAAGCAACCGTGAGTGGCTGGCAGCCAGCGTGAGCTGCCATGAGCTGCAGTGAGCGGCCGTCCAATGGCCGACGAGCAACTGCCTCACCCGGGAAGAGCAATGATAATATCAACATGGGCCAGTGAAGCGAAATTCTCCACAACTAGACTGAAGAACAAAAGGACAGCAACTTGTCTGTTCCCCTTCCCTGGTTCCCCAATGTATTTGCCTCCCCCAATTCCCCAATTTAAAAAAAAAGTGTTATCTATACTGGAAATCTCCATTTTTACCCTCCAATCACTACTCCACTCACTCCAATCAAGTGTCTGTCCCTATAACTCTACCAAAACACCTCTCTTTGGGGTCACAAATGATCTATGTGCCCTCAAATCTAGTAGACAAGTGTTTAGTCATCATTTTATATACATTCAACACTGAAAACTCTTCATTCCATCGCAAAAACATCTGTTCCCTTGGCCTGTTCCCCTTGGGCTCCATGAAACTAGTCTCGGGCTGGCCAAGTGGCGCATTGGTTAAGAGCTGGCTTGGGACACCAACAGCCCCGGTTCAGATCCCACATATGAGGGCTAGTGACACTGCCCTCTACAGCTAACAACAGCTCCACCTGGAGCTGGGCTTCACAAGCCCTGGCGACAGTGTAGGCTGCAGCCCCTGCTGCAGTGTGCTACCATAGGCTACGGTGAGTGGCAGGCAGCCAGCATGAACTGCTAAGAGCCACCGTGAGCGACCATCCAGAGGCTGGTGACCGATCTGCCTCATCCGGGAAAAGCGTAATGATGATACCAACATGGGCCAGTGAAGCATCGTTCTCCACAACTAGACTGAAGATCAAAAAAAGACAGCAAATTATCTGTTCCCCTTCCCCGATTCCCCAACGCTGTTCCCCTCCCCCAATTCCAAAATAAAATCTTTAAAGAAAAAAAAAAGAAACTAGTCTCATTGTTTTTCTCCCACTTCTCTGGCTGATGCCTCTCATGCTCATCTTCTTCTATCGAACCATTAAGTGTTGGAGATGCTAAAGATTTGATCCTACACTCTCTCCTATTGTTACCCTGCATTCTTTTAGGGAGATTTCATGCATGATCAAGGCTTCAATTTCCAGATGCCAATATTGCCCAATTTTATATCTGTAACTATATTATGTAGATATTACTAGCTCTAGACTTGTATAACTGGCTACCTACTTGATTTCTCAGCTTATTTGTCTAATAGGAGTCTCAAACTTAACATTACCAAATTAGGATTCTTAATTGTCTCACCACCCAAAGTGTTCTACTTAGTCTTCCCTCCACTCAGTATTGACACCACTATCAAACTACTTGCCCAAGCCAAAAATCATTCTTGAATCTTTTTTTCTCTCATGAAGCTATCGAGTCACCAAATCCTACTTTTCTCCTTCCTAAACATCTTTCAAACTCATGAAATTCTTTCTCTTAGTCCAGGTCCTCATCATCTCTCACTTGGGCTACAGTGCTAAACTCCTAACTGATATCACTGCTTCTGCTCTTGCCCTACTCTCCACCCAGCAGTCAAAGTGATCTATCCAAACACAAATCTAACCAAGTCCTTCCTCTGCTTACCACCTTTCCATGTTGCACCTCACACCCAGCATAAAACTAAAGATGGGGGCTCCATAAACATGCACAAAGCCCATCGCGCTTGGTGACATTACATATATATCAAGGCCTTTATAATCTCTCCTCTGCCTACCTCTCCTCCATTCTGCCTCCTACAAAAACCTTCAGTCCAGCTTACCTGCAATTCCTAGAATGCTGGGTATCCTTGCTCATGACACGCTCTTCCAAGAAGCCCTTCACTTCCTCATCCACCTGGCTTACTACTGCTTATCTTTAGAGGAAGCACATGTCATTTTCTAAGATATTCTTCACTTAACCTTCTCATTTGCCTCTATGCTTCCAGATGTTCTCATGCCTTTTCCATCAGGTCACTACTCTGTATTTTTGCCATTTGTTTTATTTTCTGTTTCTTTCATGAAACTATTAGAGTCCTGTAGGGCAAGGACAACTGTGATTTATTTATCTCTCCATCATCAATATTTAGACACATACCAGATATTCAATAAATATCTGTTAAATGTGTTATTAATTATTTAATTAATTAATAGTTATGAACAAATGGTGACCTTGGAAGAGCAAGTTCAGGAGTAAGCCTGTTTCCAGTGGCCTGATAAAATAAATGAAAGGAGAGTAAATGGAGATGATGAGAGTAGATCATGCATTTGAGAAGCATGGCTACAAAGAAAAATGGAAAAAGAAGGATTGAGGGGAGGTGCTACAGAGATTGCTAGTTGCCTAACCCCAATATTCATTCTCCCCCTTAAAGAAGACTGGTTTTTTAGCTGCGCACATGATCATCTATATTAAAATTAAGTCGTCATTTCTGCACTCTCTTGCAGCTATATGTAGCCAAAGGGATATAAGCAGAAATGTTGTGTGACAGCATGTAGCATATTCTCTTAAAAGATAGTTGATATGTGCCCTTTGCCTTTTCCTACCCTGTCCTTAATTTTGCTGCTCAGAATATGAATACAATGGTTTGCACTTCATCTTGGATCATAAGGAAGAGGACCACACTCTGGGGATGGCAGAGCAAAATGCTAGAAGAAGCCTGAGTCCGTGATAACTGGACAACTGCTACTTCAACCTTGGATTGACCTCCTCATGATCTCCACATGAGAAATACACATTAATTTTGTTTAAGATCTAGAACCTAAACCTAAGAAATGCAAAGAGTTGTTTTATTTAAGATTGGAGAGATAAGATAATGTTTCTGCTTACAGAAAGGAGTTAGTAGAAAAAGAGATAGAGGACCAAGTTGATAGATCAAGGTTATTGAGGGCATGGGAGGTTTGGAGACATGGGACACAGATGGAGGGATTTGCTTTGAATAGGAACAGAGGCTCATTCTGTGAGCCCCTCAGAAAGGTACAAGAAGTAAGATTTGTTGAGTACATTCTATGTATCAAGTGCTTTACAATTATTATCTAACCAAATCCTCACAACACTTTAAGGTAAGTACAATATTATAAAGAACACAGTTTTAAAGCTGTTTGTGTTCAGTTGTGCACAAGATATGACTTTATTATTTCAATAAGAGTTCAGTCTCTATCTCAAGCAATAATCAGATTTCAATTCAGTCAATATTGTTTCTGATAACAATGGCAAAAAGATAGAAAATAACCTAAATGTCCATCATAAGGGGTTGGTTAAATAAATTATCGTCTATCTCCACAAACGAACAGTGTGCAACTGTTAAAAAAGAATGAGGTATCTCCTTTTGAATTGACATGGAATGAACTCCAAAACACATTGTAAATTAAAAATCCAAGGTTGGGCTGGCCGAGTGGCATGGTTGTTAAGCGCTGGCTTAGGAAGCCAGCGGCCCCAGTTTGGGTCCCACATATGAGGGCCAGTGACACTGCACTCCAAAAAAAAAAAGAAAGAACATGTCACTAAAGTACATAAACAGATTTAGTCAATCCATCCTCTTTCTTCCTGGAACGGCATCTCAGTTCCAGCAGGCTTACACAGCCTTGTGGCTGCAGTGAGAAGCAGCCATTCAAGCTGGTAGCACTCAGATCAGAGATGGATCCAGGTGTTGATGGAGTCCAATGTACACAATTTGGAAAGCCTTTTAAAGAAAAATAAAATGCAATTATGAATACAACATTAAGTACAGGGCCTTAGAACTCATTTGTGCCAATGAGAGGCCCTGAAGCTGAAGCTCCCTTAGTTTCTCTGATGCTAAGTATATTATTCCATTGGATCTGAGCCATTGTCACTCCTCCATGTTGCTCTACTGAGATAAGACCATTCTTATCTTATTTCCAGCCTTACAGCCATGCTCTGAATGCATACAGTCATGATGGGCAGACATCTTCAGATCTGCCAACTTCTTAGAGCTTACAGCCAGTGCTGTGAGACAACTGGAAGAATCAGGATGCAGACAGTTAAAGGGGAACTTGGTGAACTCCTCCGAGATCATGATGACATCAATCTCCACTTGGTTGTGACATGTCCTCTGCCAGTGTCCAGCCAATCAAGTGTAAGAGCAGATAAAAGAGGGCTGTTGTATTGATCCAGTTAGGATTTTACACAATGGCTGTTGTATCAGGGCAAGAACAAGGGAGATAGGGGTATGATACGATAGATGTTGAATGGATGGATCATGGACACTAGGCTTAATGGGGAAGATGAGAATTTGGGAAAAAGACAGTGGGAAATAGAGGCTGAGAAGGTTGAAGAGGGCAGAGTTGAAACCAATTTGCCGTGGGGCTGCAGTGCTGAGGTTCAGCAGTGATTTCCATGACATGATTATCTCCTAGTCCTCTGACTATCTTTGTGGTCACTCATTTACAGCCTCCTTTGTGGGATGTTCTTTCTTTAACTACCCTTTAAATATTAGTATTTTTAGGGCTCTGTCTCCATACTGGATATCCACAGTATGAAAAACCCACAGGCACTTCAAATCCAATACAACTGAACTCATTTTCTTCCCCACATCAAATGTAGTTTTCTTCCAATTTACTGAGACCTATTTTACAAATTTAATTTCATTTAACGTCCATAACAATTCTCAAGTTTTAGAGATGAAGAAACTGAGGATCAATTTAAACAACTTGCCCCATTACTAGTTCTGCTACAGGTGTCAAGGCTGGGATTTCATGTCTGGCTGACTGAAAAGCCCATCATCCATTCATGAGTGTCTTCTATGTTTTTTGTAGTTTTATACACCTTACATTTGAGGGTCTGTCCTGCTCAGTGGAACCACCATCCATCCTGTTACCTAAGCCAGAAACTTGAGCAATAGCCTCCTCTCTTCTTCCTCATTACCCTTCCCCATGTAATACAATCTAAGCCACTATCAAGTCCTGTTGATTTTACCTCAAAAATATCTTTTGAATCCATCCAGCTCCCTCTATCTCTACCACCATCACTCTAGTCCAAAACATCTGGATTACTGTCAGAGCCTTTTAACTGACCTCCACATACTTACTCTGGGCCCTCCACCCATTCTCCACATACACCCAGAGATGATACTGTCAAAGCACACATCTGACCAGATCACTTCCCTTAGTGCCTGTAGGATAAAATCCACTTTTCTGCATGACATAAAAGATTCGCCATTATCCTCAGCAGCCTCATCTCCTGCTATTCTCTTTCTTAAATAGGGCACTTGAGGGTTGATTTAAAGATTTTTGGTGTCTGAAGTTTATAGCATTGAATGAGACCTCCTTAAGAAAAAGAATACAAAATTACAAATACAAAATTTGGTAATAGGCTCACTGGGGAAAAAGGCTCCACAAGTGAGGAACCCTGAAGTTAAAATTCATTAGCATCACAGTAAATCTGTTTGTAACAAAAATCACCAAACAATGTGCAGTTTTCTAAATACGATTTCATATGTCTGGCTGTATGACACATGTAGTTCCCTCTACTTGGAATGTCTAGGCCTCCTTTCTTACCTGTCAACTCATTCTTTGCCAGTAGTGTGCTAGAAGTGGATCACAGGTTTGTGAGAGCTGATTGTTAAACACAAATTTTGTGAACTGGCTGTTAAACACAACCATTATTAAAAATTGAATTAAACTTCACATTAAACAAGATATATTAAAAAGCAAAGGTAGGGGCCGGCCAAGTGGCTCAGTTGGTTAAGAGTTGGCTTAGAGCATGTGCTCTGAACAAAAGGACAGCCGGTTTGATTCCCACATGGGCCAGTGAACGCTGCGCCCTAGCTGAGCTGTGGCTGAGCTGCCAACAGGTGGCAGGATGGCTCAGCTGGTGTAACAACAAGATTGCCTGTACAATGGTGGCCTACGCCCACCCACAATTAAAGATTGAATTTGGAACCTTGAGCTGAACTGCCGCCCAGAAGGCTCAGTAGATAGGGCATGTGCTTTTAACAACAAGGCTGCCAGGTTCGATTCCTGCATGGGATGGTTGCTATGCCCACCCACAACTAAGACTAAACTCAGCACCTTGAGCTGAGCTGCCGCCCAGATGGTTCAGTGGATAGAGCGTGCACTCTTAACAATAAGGCTGCTGGTTCAACTCCCGCATGGGATGGTGGCTACACCCACCCACAACTAAGATTGAACACAGCACCTTGAGCGTAGAGACCACGAGCTGCCAACGGGAAGCCAGATGGCGACTGGTGCCCTCCACAACGAAGATTGAAGAACAACTTGACCAGTACCCTCCCCCAATTCCCCAACACTGTTCCCCTCCCCCAATCCCCCAATAAAATCTTAAGAAAATATAAAAAGCAAAGTTAAGACAATGTCAGACAATTAGGCTTGTGAATTCATCCTAGAAAAAGTTCTACATACCTTGTTGCTGAGTATCACTATGGTCACCTTTGAAGTACTCCCCTTGGGAAGCCGATGCCAGTGCCTAGTGCCTCCTTCAAAGCAATTTTGGAACTCTTTTTCTGGAACGGCCATCAGAGCTGTCGTTGTATTGCCCTTGATGTCCTGCATATCACCAAAAAGTATTCCTTTATCTTTGAGTAAAGAAAGAAGTCACTGGGGGCCAGATCAGGTGAGTAGGGAGGGTGTTCCAATACAGGTATTTGTTTACTGGCTAAAAACTCCCTCACAGACAGTGCCGTGTGAGCTGGTGCATTGTCTTGATGTAAGAGCCATGAATTGTTGGCAAAAAGTTCAGGTAGTCTAACTTTTTCACTCAACCTTTTCAGGATTTCCAAATAGTAAACATGATTAACTACTTGTCCCATTGGTACAAATTCATAATGAATAATCCCTCTGATATCAAAAAAATGGTTAGCAACATTGTTGCAGCAAGTTCAGGAACTTAATTGTCTGACTTTGTAAGTACTCAAAACTCATCATTTCCTAATTATTTTACCACATTTTACTATTATCTATGTCTTGATATTATCTCTGGCCATTGTATCTGTGGGGTAGAAATAGTCTGTAATGATGTACTGCTGTACATCTCTTCCAAGCTCTGCATTCAACAACTTCACATTGGGTAGCTTGAAGATGGCTGTGGTGGGAGTATACACCACCGAATTCAGCAAAAGCCACATGTCAGGGCTTTGTTTTTCCTAGAGAGCCCATTGGTAAGTATTGACCAGCACACCACCGTTTGTAATCCAACCCAATGAGCACCTCTGTACAGCCTTCCCTGATTTCCTCCTCCTTACACACACACACATGCACACAGACACATACACACTCATGCACACACACACACACACACACATACTCACATAAACACACAGTTGATCACTATGCCCCTCCTATACCCTGTGTACCACTCTATAGCATTTACCATATTCTATTTCAATAGTTGATTTAGTTAAAGGCAGGTACTATGTTTTATCCATCATTGTATCACCAATGCCTTACATATTGTGAGGGCTCAATTAATGTTGGCTGAATAAATTAAACCTCTCTGGGTTCAGTTTCTTATGTCAAATGAGAATATCTGTTCTCCCCACCACATACAGAACTTATGAGAACAAATGAAGTGCTAGACATGAAAGTACTTTGAAGGTAAAAGTGAAAAGTATCATACAAGTACAGGGTATTATTTTCACAAGTTCATATAGCTCAATGAGTTTCTATCATAAAACACCTGTTGAAACATAATTCTAGCTGCACCCTGTTCTCATTCAAAATGTTCTTATGTTTAACCTCTGGACCTCTTTGAATTTTTCTGGTGTGAGAGTCAGGAGAAACCTCTGTGTTTTAATAAAGCTACTATGAAGTATGCTTCTGTAAAGTTAATTTTGGAAACTCATAAGGGAAATGATAAAATCAGAGATACATTCCCATTGAGGGAAAAATCCCAACTGACAATTAGGGAACCAAAATGAAGAAGGCATTAAAATGGGTCAAGCCACCCTACCTAAAACTCTTTCTTTGTGCCTTATTATTTGTGTCACTAGCATGCGTCAGGCACTGTTCTAAGTGATTTACAGATATTAACTCACTTAATTTTCATAAAACACTTCTTATTCTCATTTTATAGATAAGGAGACTGAGTCACAAGCAGTTAAGTGAATTGCCCAAGGTCACACACTTTCCTCCACTGTAGGCATTTTCTGGACCATAACCTCATGATTCTGACTCTATACTTGTAGCCCCACAACTTGACTCACCCATTCTTGTATGTGGATATTTCCCAGATAGTTATCACATCGTATCCTACTGTGTTGGGCACTAATAGCAAACTATACCAGTATGCATTATTAAGTGAATCCAGCTTTCGGCCAAGAGAACCAAGGTTGCTCTGCCACTAACCAGTTGTGACACTTGTAAAGCTCAGTGACTCAGTAAGAAATAGAAGGAGTTGTGCCTGCCGAGTGGTGTGGTGGTTAAGCGCTGGCTTAGGAAGCCAGCGGCCCCAGTTCGGGTCCCACATATGAGGGCCAGTGACACTGCCCTCAAAAAAAAAGAAAGAAAGAAATAGAAGGAGTCAGCATGGCATCATAGTGCAGCAAATAATTGCTTGCTGTCATGGGTAACCCCTTGAGTAAAAATGTGGCCACTCCCATCAGAATATTACAGAAGGTTGTAGCCTGGTTCCAGGGCTCTTCCCACCTCATAGGTTTCTCACCACTGGAGGACTGTCTTGACCACCAGACCTCTGCAAGGAACTAGTGAGTCATTGGGGACTGCCTCCATTCTCGCCTTTCTATTCTTGATCCCTAATCCCTTGGGCTGCTTGTTTGATGGCTCTATAGTAAACCAAAGTACAAGCAACTGGGGGCGAGTGTGAGTCACCAGAATCACAGGTCTTTGGACCACGACCATCCTTTGTGGTTTGACCTATATCAGGCTTTCTGGGCAAGTTACTTACCAGCTCTGAGTCTCAGCGTTTCCATCTATAAACATGTGAGTCAGTATTATGTAACAGAAAGAAAAAAGAGTTTGTGTCACACAAGATTTTTCATTCATTCATTCACAAAAGGAATATTTGTGGAGGATCTGTTATGTGCTAGTCAGTGAGTTGGGCACTTGAGACACAGTGGTGAACAAAGCTGATATTGGGGCAGTCCCTGCCCTTATGGCTTTATGCCCTTATGGAGCTTACACTCGACAATAGTTGGGAAAACAGGCAAGAGACAAGCAAACAAATAAATAACTATAAACTGGGATAAGTGTCACACAGTAAACACTGTGCTAGAAATGGTATGTACTGATGGAGGAGGGGAAACCTACTTTCCACAGAGTGATAAAATAAGGTTTCTCTAAAGAAGCAGTATTTAAAACAATTTATTATAAATTTGTGACCTTGGCCAAATTACAGAAAGTTACAAAATTACAACAGATAACTGCTCTGGGTCTCAATGGACATAACTTCTCCCTCCTAGGATTCTTGTGATGATCCAATGAGATGATATGTGCAAAACATCTAGCACATAATAAAGTTTCATTCCTTTCACCCTTCTAATTCAAGCAGTCAATGTCCTCCAGGCTGAAAATTGCTTAAGGTAAGACAATCTCCTTTGGCACCTATTTATCTACTTAATCACTTCAATAAGTCAGGAATTTAGTGGAAAAATCAAGTCACCTTAAAATTAGCAAAAATAATAAGCACTTACACTTTAGGATTGAATGTAGATGCCTACAATTTAGGATCTCCCCATCGTGAAATCTGGATAAAACTTTTCCTAAAATAATCATCTAGCAAAGCAGCAAATTAATGTTCATAATTTTCCAAATTGGCACCAGCTAGATTTCCCTATCACTCACTGACAACCTTCAGCAAAAAGTTATGGGATATACCCACTACTGGATCCTTGCAGAGTCCAAGGATCTGGCACCTAGATTTCTCCTTAGGGTAGAACACAGTAACAAAACTGACAAGGAAACGAGTGGGTCTTTCCACTCACAGGTGAGGGTCTAACAGAGTTTAATTTTCATACCCAAGGTCACATAAAAAAGTTTCTGGCAAGCTCAGACCAGAATTCAAGGCTATGGACCGCTTTGCCACAGTTTTCCTCCTTAGACCAGTGATTGCCTGGGGCAATGATTAAAAAATCAATTCAGGGACTGGCCGAGTGGCGCATTGGTTAAGAGCTGGTTTTGGGATGCCTGCGGTCCCATTTCAGATCCCACATATGAGGGCCAGTGACGCTACCCTCTACAACTAACAACAGCTCCACCTGGAGCTGGGCTGTGCAAGCCCCGGTGATGGAGTAGGCTGCAGGCCCTGCTGCAGTGGGCTGCCATAGGCTACAGTGAGTGGCCGGCAGCCTGTGTGAGCAGCTGGCAGCCACCGTGAGCTGTAAATAGCCGTGGTGAGCAACCATCGAGAGGCTGGCAACCGATCTGCCCCATCCGGGAGGAGCACAATAATGATAACAAAGTGAAGCAACGTCCTCCGCAACTTGACTGAAGAACAAAAAGACAGCAACTTGTCTGTTCCCCTCCCCCGATTCCCCAGCACTGTTGCCCTCCCCCAATTCCCCAATAAAATATTTTTTTTAAAAATCAATTCAGCAGAACTGAAACCCCTACTGACTGCTTATACCACCACAAGACACACACACACACACACTCACACACTCACAATCTCACACACACTCAGACACACACACCCCACACACACTAATTGATAGAAAGACTGATGCTGATTTTGTCAAGATCAATGTGATGATTTTGTGATGGTTTGTGGTTGACATTAACTTACTGAAGAAACTGTACTAAGAGCTAAGACAGATTATTATATGATAGGCCAATTGTTAAGGTCACTGTTGGAACCTCATCTGACCACACTTTAAAAACATAGTCCATGGAAATACATATCATGTCCATGGATAGGAAGAATTAATATAGTTAAAATGTTAATACTATGGGGCCAGACGAGTGGTGCGGTGGTTAAGTGCTGCCTTGGGAAGCCAGCAGCCCCAGTTCGGGTCCCACATATGAGGGCCAGTGACACTGCCGTCAAAAAAAAAGATGTTATATGGGATTACATCAAACTTAAAAGTTTTTTCACAGCAAAGGAAATCATCAATAAAACAAAAAGGCACCCTACTGAATGGGAGAAGATATTTGCCAATGATATATCTGATAAGGGGTTGATATCCAAAATTTATAAAACACTCATGCAACTCAATACCAAAAAAACAAGCAACCCAATTAAAAAATGGGCAGAGGATATGAGGAGGCATTTCTCTAAAGAGGACATACAGATGGCCAACAGGCATATGAAAAAATGTTCAACCTCACTGAGCATCAGAGAAATGCAAATAAAAACCACAATGAGATACCACTTCACTCCAGTCAGAATGTCTATCATCAACAAATCAACAAACAAGTGCTGGCGAGGGTGTGCAGAAAAGGGAACCCTGGTGCACTGTTGGTGGGACTGCAAATTGGTGCAGCCATTATGGAAATCAGTATGGAGGTATCTCAAAACACTGGAAATGTTTTGAGACAACTGCCGTATGACCCAGCAATTCCACTCTTGGGAATCTACCCAGAAGAATCCAAGACGCTAATTTGAAAAAATATATGCACCCCTATGTTTATTGCAGCACTATTTACAATAGCCAAGATTTGGAAACAACCGAAATGCCCATCGGTAGATGACTGGATTAAGAAACTGTGGTAAATTTATACAATGGAGTATTACTCTGCTATAAAGAAGAATTAAATTGTACCATTTGCAACGATATGGATGGACCTAAAGACTATTATGTTAAGTGAAATAAGTCAGTCGGAGAAAGACAAATACCATATGATCTCACTTATATGTGGAATTTGAAAAACTGAATGAATGAGCAAAGTAAACAGGAACCGTCTCATAGATATAGAGGAAAAACAGGGTTGCTAGTTGGGAGGGGGGTGGGGATGAGGGAGAAGGGGAAGGGATTAGACAGCATATAAATAGGTAACTACAGAATTGTCACAGGGATATGAAAGACAGTTCGGTGAATATAATGTTGTTAAAATTTTGTGGGGTGTCAGATGGTCACATGTTTTGTTAGGGAGATCACTTCATGGATGGAGTAGAGGCTTCATCACTGCACTGTATACCTGAAATTGATGTTGTATAATATTGTATGCCAACTGTAATTGAATATATAGATAGTCATGGGATGTGGATTATATGGTGGAAGGGAGTCAAAGGAATTGTAATAGATAGTATGATGTGGGAGAGAGGAGTGGGGGAGAGAATTGGGGGAGGGGGGTTGTCACTTTGAGGGGTAAAAAGTATAAGTATTGCACTTTGTTGTACACCTGAAGCTAATAAAAAAGAAGATGTTAATACTACCTAAGGCAATATATAGATTCAATGCAATTCCAATCAAACTACCAAGGACATTTTTCTCAGAAATAGAACATAGAATCCTAAAATTTATATGGAACCTCAAAAGACCTCGAATAGCCATGGCAATCTTGAGAAAAAAATAACAAAGTGGGAGGCATCATGCTACCTGACATCAAAACATACTACAAGGCTACAGTAATCAAAACAGTATGGTACTGGCATAAAAACAGACACATAGACCAATGGAACAGAATAGAGAGCCCAGGAATAAACCCATCCATATACGGTCATTTAATCTATGACAATGGAAGCAAGAATTTACATTGGAGTAAAGATAGTGTATTTAATAAATGGTGCTGGGAAAATTGGACTGACACGTTCAAGAAAATGAAAATGGACCACCTACTTAAAACGTATACCAGAACAAACTCAAAATGGATTTTAAAGACTTAAATGTAAGACCTGAAACCATAAAACTCCTAGAAGAAAACATAGGGAGTAAGTTTGCAGACATTACCCTGAGTAATATCCCCTCGGGCTAGGGAAATAAAAGAATAAATGAACATATGGGATTACATCAAACTTAAAAGTTTTTTCACAGTAAATGAAATCATCAATAAAACAAAAAGGCAGCTTACTGAATGGGAGAAGATATTAGCCAACGATATATCTGATAAGGGGTTGATATCCAAAATTTATTAAACACTCATCCAACTCAACACCAAAAAAACAAACAACCCAATTAAAAAATGTGCAGAGGATATGAAGAGGCATTTCTCTAAAGAAGACATACAGATGGCCAACAGGCATATGAAAAAATGTTCAACCTCACTAATCAGCAGAGAAATGCAAATAAAAACCACAATAGGATACCACCTCACTCCAGTCAAAATGGCTATCATCAATAAATCAACAAACAACAATTGCTGGCAAGGTTGTGGAGAAAAGCAAACCCTGGTGCACTGTTGGTGGGACTGCAGATTGGTGCAGCCTTTATGGAAATCAGTATGGAGGTATCTCAAAAAACTGAATGTATGAGCAAAGTAAACAGAAACAGTCTCATAGATATAGAGGAAAATCTGATGGTTGCTAGTTGGGAGGGGGTTGAGGATGAGGGAGAAGGGGAAGGGATTAGACAGCATAAATAGGTACCTACAATATTGCCACAGGGATATGAAAGCCAGTTCGGGGAATATAATAATGTTTTAAATGTTTTGTGGGGTGTCAGATGGTCACATGTCTTGTTAGGGAGACCACTTCATGGATGGAGTAGAGGCTTGATCACTGCACTGTACACCTGAAAATGATGTTGTATAATATTGTATACCAACTCTAATTAAATATATAGATAGTCACGGGATGTGGAGTATACTGTGGAAGGGAGTTAAAGGAATTGTAATAGATATGTATGATATGGAGGGGAGAGTAGAGTGGTGAATTGGGGGAGGGGGGTGTCATTTTGAGGGGTAAAAAGTGTAACTATTGCACTGTGTTGTACACCTGGAACTATTTTTTTTAATGTTTATTTCACAATAAAAGAATTTAAAAAATAAAAAATAAAAAAAATAAAAAAATAAAAACTTAGTCCTGGACCGGCAGAGTGGTTCAGTTGGTTAAGAGCTCACTCAAGAGTGTGAGCTGAGGGCCAGCCAAGTGGCACGGTGGTTAAGCGCTGGCTTGGGAAGCCAGCGGCCCTGGTTCCGGTCCCATGTGTGAGGGCCAGTGACACTGCCCTCAAAAAATAAATAAATAAATAAATAAATAAATAAATAAATAAATAAATAAATAGTGTGAGCTGAGCTCTGAGCAACTGCTGTTTGATGCCCAGTCCAAACTGAGCTGCCACTGAGCTGCCAAAAGGTGACAGGATGGCTCGCTAAAAAACAAAACAAAACAAAAAAAACTTAAAAACATAGTTCTGGGCGGCCGGATAGCTCAGTTGGTAAGAGTGCGAGCTCTGAACAACAGTGCTGCCAGTTCAATTTCCACATGGGCCAGTAAACTGCGCCCTCTACAGCTAAGATTGTGAACAACGGCCTGACCTGGACCTGGGCTGCTGTGAACCTCTGTGAGCAGCCCTTCAGCGGCCACAGCTGGCTACTCCCTCAGCCAGGTAGAGTACAATGATCATAATACCAACATGGGCCAGTGAGCGGTGTCCTCCACAACTAGACTGACAACAACGTCTCAGAGGTGTGGGGGGGGAAACATAGCGCTAAACACATGCACACATACACACACCCCTGTAAACATATGCACACATGGAACACTAAGGTAGTCAAATTCTTTTAAAGTATTTATTGTTAATGATATACCACAAGTAAAAATTTAAGCCATGTTTCAGCTATAATCTGAAATGTGGGGAAGATCACACTTTTGGGCTGAGAAGAAAAGAAGTAAAAGTTGCTCAACTTGAAGCAAAAACAGTCTTCTTGGTTTCCGATTTATCATTTTTCATGTCGAAGAAAGAACTGCTATTTACTGAAATTCTGCTTTCAATTATTAAAATTAAAGATTATAAGCCTTGGGGCCGGCCGAGTGGCGCATTGGTTAAGCGCTGGTTTTGGAACGCCAGCGGCCCCGGTTTGGATCCCACATGAGGGCCGGTGACACTGCGCTCTACAGCTAACAACAGCTCCACCTGGAGCTGGGCTGTGCGAGCCCCAGTGACGGTGTAGGTTGCAGCCCCTGCTGCAGTGGGCTGCCATAGGCTACAGTGAGTGGCCGGCAGCCAGCGTGAGCTGCCAATAGGTGCGGTGACCAACCATCCAGAGGCCGTCGACCGATCTGCCTCATCCGGGAAGAACGCAATGATAATATCAACATGGGCCAGTGAAGCAACGTCCTCCACAACTAGACAGAAGAACAAAAAGACAGCAATTTGTCTGTTCCCCTTCCCTGATTCCCCAACCCTATTACCGTCGCCCAATTCCCCAATAAAATCTTTTAAAAAATTTTAAAAATATATATAGATTATAAGCTTTGAACTGGAATTTTGTCTGAATCAGCTATGGTATAACCTAAATCAGCATATAAAGCCCTGGGGGCGTTATAAAGTTTTTGTCTTCAGAAAACTTATTGAAGATATGTTTTTAACTTCAAACAGGTATATTCAATACAGTCAGTCCTCATCTTAAAATGTAAGAGCTCTGTCAAAATTAAAATAACATACATAGGCACTAAGCTGAACTACGGTTATTTTCAAATTATTTAATACAGAAAACCATGGGTATGCTTGAAACAAATTAGAGCAATGGCTGTAACAGCTGTTTCTCAAGTCAATGCTTTTGAGCAGCTCCTAGAAATAGATCTAGTAATATCTCTGGTTTGGTGGCCAAAGCAATTTAAGCAAATTAGAGATACTTAAGCCTTTGTCGAATGACTGTTCTGAAATCAAATTTGATATACTTTAAAAACCAATATTAAAGATAGTAATTATAACTGCTTCTGACAAGTCAATTGCAAAACCATCCCAGACCTCCAACATATGTAATACAATGTTTAAATAGGATTCTCCCTTTCAGCACAATTCTATATAAATCACTCAAAGAAACAAAAGAATAGTAGTAATTATAAAACACATACAGTTTGGCAACTTGGATTTCCTAAAACATCAGAAGCATTCTGGTATACAGTCAAAGTCATCTAGGGCTAAAAAAGTTCTTGGGGAACAAGAGGACTTCCTGGAATTATATGGAAGAGCTCGCAGTTTACTGTTAACAGAAACAATTTTATGGTTCCCAAAGTGAACTTGCTTTTCATTGGTCTTGTTAAAAATATTCACCATTAGATATGGTAACTATAATTCATGAGATTTTTCTCATATTTTCCTATAGAAGATAGGTGACATAAAGCTGTTCAGGCATAGAAATATTCAGGCATCTTCCAACACAAGACCAGACATTCTTAAGTTAAAAATGATATGAAATTGAGATACTTAACAAATGTTGAGCTCTATGACACCACTTTCTTCAGCTTTTTCTTCTACCCTCAGCTTGGCCAAATAATCTTTATTCATTAGCTCTTTAAATGAGGTTGTGTCTTGGGCACTCTGCTCTTCTCACTGCGAAGGCTTCAACTGCCCCCCAGAATCAGATGTGGCCTTGGCTCTAGCACCTGCTGTCCCCATCTCTCCCTGGATGTCCCAAAGACCTCTCAAACCCACATGTACAAAAGCAAACCCATCATCTCTCTCCATCACCTCTAGCATCCCACATCACTTCCCACAACCCTCTGTCTACCACCACCACCTATTGTTCCTCTGTACTTCAGCTGTGCTTGCTAGAAATTTGGAAGCCATTCCAGAAAGACTGCAAGGAATAGGGGGAAAGTGTATGGGATTTGGAGTTAGGTTACTTCAGGTGCCCACATTACAATTAGATGAATTATCAGCAAAAATATCCCACTTACTATCTGATTCCAAGAATAGGGTAGATACTAGAATCAGGCTAGATTCATAGCCTGACTTGGCTACTTGTGGGCTGTGTCACCTTGGGCAAGTTACTTAACGTTTATGGGCTTCAGTTTCTTCATCTGTAAGACAGAGATAAAATTTCTTACCTCATAGGTTGTTGTGAGTATTTAAAAAATATTGTGGGCCGGCTGAGTGGTGTGTTGGTTAAGAGTTGGCTTGGGGGGTCCAGCCAAGTGGCGCATTGGTTGGGACCTGGCTTGGTACACCAGCTCTGAGCAGTGGGGTCTCGGTTCGGATCCCACATATGAGGGCCAGTGACACTGCCCTTTATAGCTAAGGAGGTGAACAACAGCTCCAGCTGGAGCTCGGCTGCTGTGAGTTGCCAGCAACAGTGGGCTGCAGCCCTTGCTTCAGTGGGCTGCCATAGGCTATGGTGAGTGGCCGGCAGCCAGCGTGAGAGGCTGGCAGCCAGTGTGAGCTGCCAATAGCCACTGTGAGCGGCCGTCCAGAGGCCAGCGACCGATCTGCCTCACCTGGGAAGAGCGCAATGACGATACCAATACGGGCCAGTGAAGCGACTTCCTCCACAACTAGAGTGAAGAAAGGAGACAGCAACTTGTCTGTTTCCCTATCCCCATTCCCCAACGCTGTTCCCCTTTCCCAATTCCTCCATAAAATCTTTAAATATATATAATGCAAAGCACTTGCCCAGTGCCTGCTACTTAGTAACCACTCAGTAAATACTAGTTATTATAATTATCTACATTCTTCCCTCTTCCAATCATGTTTTTCTCTCAACATTTTTTTTATTTTATAATTCCCAAACATGAAGAAAAGCTAAAAGAATTGCACAATAAACAAACACCTCCCTATCACCTACGTTCTACTATTCTTCACAGCTTGCTATATTGACTTCAG
Source organism: Aselliscus stoliczkanus (assembly GCA_033961575.1). NCBI lineage: Eukaryota > Metazoa > Chordata > Mammalia > Chiroptera > Hipposideridae > Aselliscus > Aselliscus stoliczkanus. Next base: position 18,730,726 of record CM066737.1, read on the forward strand.
CACATGTCTGTCTGTCAGTCTGTCTATCTGTTCATCAGTCCATCTTAATTTTTCATGCATTTCAAAGCAAGTTGCAGCAACAGTTCATTTTATCCCTAAATGCTTTAGCATGCTTAGCATTAACTAAAGTTCAATATTTAGTTTGCTTTTTAAGTAAAATTAACATATAGTGAAATGCACGAATCCTAAGTGTTCCCTTTGATGAGCTTTGACAAATACATACACTCCATATAACCCAAACCCCTGTCAAGATACAGAACATTACCACTGCCCAGAAAGTTCCCCCATGCACTTTTACAGTTGGGACACTGCTACCTTCCCAAGAGGCAACCACTCTTCTATTTTTTTTCTACCAGAGATTAATTTAATCTGTTCTAGAATGTCATATAAATGGAGTTTTACAGTATGTGCTCTTATCTCCAATCATTTTTGCCATGGTAAAGTTAATATATTAAAAAATCTCAGGAGGGCCAGCCAAGTGGTGCGGTGGTTAAGAGCTGGCTGGTTCAGATCCCACATATGAGGGCCAGTGACACTGCCTTCAAAAACATAAATAAATAAAAATAAAAGTGCAAAGTTTTAATGAAAAAAATCTCGGGGGCTGGCGTAGAGGCTCAGTTGGTTAAGAGTTGGCTTATTTAGAATGGGAGCTCTGAGCAACAGGGCCGACGTTTGGATTCCCAGATGGGCCAGTGAGCTGCGCCTGAGCTGAGCTGCCGGTAAGCTGCCAACAGGTGGCAGGATGGCTCAGCTGATGTGACAACAAGATTTCCTCTTCGATGGTGGGCTATGCCCACCCACAACTAAGACTGAACTCAGCACCTTGAGCTGAGCTGCCGCCGGGATGGCTCAGAGAGTAGAGCATTCGCTCTTAACAGCAAGGCTGCTGGGTTGGATTCCCACAGGGGATGGTGGCTAAGCCTACCCGCAACTAAGACTGAACTTGGCACCTTGAGCTGAGCTGCCAACAGGTGGCAGGATGGCTCAGCTGGTGAGAGCATGTGCTCCTAACAAGGTTGCCAGTTGAACTCTGGGGTGGGATGGTGGGCTACGCCCACTCGCAACTAAGATTGAACATGGCACCTTGAGCTGAGCTGCCCTGAGGTACCAACATGTGGCCTGATTGCTCAGTGGTTAGAGCACACGCTCTTAGCAACAAGGTTTCCAGTTCGACTCCCACATGGTGGTCTATGCCCACCTGCCAGTAAGATGGAACAAGTCACCTTGAGCTGAGCGGCCAAGATCGGCCGACAGCTGGCCGGATGGTGACTGGACTTGGAGCTGAGCTAGCTGCGCCCTCCACTACTAAGATTGAAGGACAACCACTTGGCCATTCCACTTCTCCAATTCCCCTACAATGTTCCTCTTCCCCAATTCCCCAATAAAATCTTTATTTTAAAAAAAAATCTCACTGTTGTACTAATTGACATTGATTAATACTGAGGATGAACTAACTTTTAAGAACTTTTTAGTTTGGAATTTTTTTTCTATGTCTATTGTATTGGCTTAGACTCGAGACAGAAGGTAAGGACTGGTTCTTGGCTTATTAGATGTGCAAACTTGAAAAATTACTTGACCTGTCTGAGCTTCAGTTATTTCATCCCTAAAATGGAAATAATGATAGATTTATCTTATAGACTATTATATATCATAGGAGTGTGAAAATTATGTGATAATGCATGTAAAGCTTTTTTTTTTTTTTTTTTTTTTTTTTTTTAAAGATTTTATTGGGGAATTGGTGAAGGGGAACAGCGTTGGGGAATCGGGTAAGGGGAACAGACAAGTTGCTGTCTTTTTGTTCTTCAGTTTAGTTGCGGAGGATGTTGCTTCACTGGCCCATGTTGGTATCGTCATTGCGCTCTTCCCGGATGAGGCAGATCGGTCGCTGGCCTCTGGATGTCGCTCACCGCGGCTATTGGCCGCTCACGCTGGCTGCGGGCCACTCACTGTAGCCTATGGCAGCCCACTGCAGCACGGGCTGCAGCCCACACCATCACCGGGGCTCGCACAGCCCAGCTCCAGGTGGAGCTGTTGTTAGCTGTAGAGGGCAGTGTCACTGGCCCTCATGTGGGATCCGAACCGGGGCCGCTGGCAACCCAAAACCAGCGCTTAACCAATGCGCCACTCGGCCGGCCCTAAAGCTTTTATTATTGTGGTCCTTTGTAGATTAAGAATAAATACAGTGCTCTTCCTTCAATATCCACATAGCTCATTGCCTCATGACCTTCTCCTCTTTACTCAACTGTCACCTCAACAGTGAGAACAGTCCTGATCATTGTATTTTAACAAAGCAACCAACCCAGCACTATTTCCCTATCTTGCTGTACTGGGTTGAATAGTATCCCTTCAAAAACTAACTCCCGGACCTGTAAATATGACTTTATTTGGAAATAGGATCTTTTCAGATGTAATCACATTGAGATGAGGTCACACTGGGTGGGAGAGCCTAAATCCAATGATGGATGTCCTTATAAAAAGAGAGACAGATACACATACAAACACACAGGAAGAGTATCATGTAATGACAGAAGCAGGGATTGGAGTGATGCATCTACAAAACAAGAAATGCGGAGGATTGCCCTAACCACCAGAAAGCCAAAGTAGACAAGGAAGGATCAACCATTCACTAGAGCCTTTAAAGGGCTTACCAAAAGAGCCACCCAGTTTGTTATGGCAGCCCTAGCAAACTAATACACTTGTTTTATATTTTGGCACAGCACTTACCACCTAACATAATAAATATTTATTTTGTTTGTTTTCCCTAGCACTAAAAGGGTATCTGGCACATAATAGATGCTCAATAAACATTCATAGAAGGAAGGAAGGAAGGAAGGAAGGAAGGAAGGAAGGAAAGTTACTGTTCCTATACACTACGTTAAACACCATAATTTTTTAGTTTATCTTTTGCTTTTTAATTTTAAGATGGATTTTGATGTGAAGTTTTTTTGTTTTGTTTTGTTTTTTTGAGAGCAGTGTCACTGGCCCTCATATGTGGGACCTGAACCGGGGCCACTGGCTTCCCAAGCCAGCGCTTAATCACCGCACCACTCGGCCGGCCCTGATGTGAAGTTTTTGTGTTCAAATTCATCTTTTTTTAAGAGATTTCTGTCATCAGCATTATGCTTGAAACAGCTTTTCCCAATCTCATGGCCATATATTCACTTTATTTTCTTCATAGTATTTTATAGTTTTGTTCTTGTTTTGTTTGTTATGAAAACTTTAAATATAGAGAAAAGTGGAGAATAATATAATATGCAGTTTCATTTTTTATATTCAGCCCTTCACCATCTGGAATTTATTTTGATGTGTGGGCTGAGAGAGCTTTAGCTATTGTTTTGTTTTAGGATTTCTTCAAAATAGTTAACCAATTATCCCAGCAACTTTTATTGACTAATCTGTCTTTCTTTTACCACTTTGAAATGAAACCTTAATAATCATCTAAATACATACATACATATTTAGATCCACAGAACAGAATAGAAATCTCAGCCACAGGTTTCTATTTTTGTACTCATATCACTTTTTTTTTTGAGGGCAGTGTCACTGGCCCTCATATGTGGGATCTGAACCAGGGCCACTGGCTTCCCAAGCCAGCGCTTAACCACCGTGCCACTCGGCTGGCCCCTCCTATCACTTTTTAAATGATGCTTTACAATAGGGATTTTTTCTTGTTGTTTCTTGGGGTATTTTTTGAGGGCAGTGTCATGGGCCCTCATATGTGGGACCCGAACAGGGGCCGCTGGCTTCCCAAGCCAACACTTAACCACCACACCACTCGGCCCGCCCTAGAATTGGTTTTAAAATCTGTTCACACAAGCTTCACTTCATGGTTCCTTCTTTCTCATTATTTTCTTGAATGTTCTTCCCTGTCTATTCTTACAGATGAACATTAGAAGAATCGTAAAGTTTTCAAACCATCCTTTTGAGATATTCATTAGAATTATATTAAATGCACCCATGTATTTGCAAGCAAAAACTGCCTTTACCTGTATCCGTCTGCCTCTGTCCTGATTCAAATCCTCATCTCCCGTCTGTAAAATAGCCACTTAGCTGGCTTCAGGCCCAGTGCTCTCCAAGCCAGCCTCTACATTGCTGTCAGAGTGATCTTATTAAATGGACAAATTGGGGTTATGTCCCTTCTCTGCTTAAAACTCTTAAGTGACTTCCCTTTGCAATTGGAACAAGGTTCTGTGACCTGGTCCTAACCTACCTATCCCCTCAAACACACCAGACATTCTGGACCAAGTGCAGTTCCTTGGAAGATACTGGATCTGAGCTCTTCTTTCCTTTGCTTTTTGCATAAACAACTCTCTGCCCCCTGAAAACCTTTTATTGGCCTTCGTGCCTGCCTTGACTCTCTTCAGGCCACTTCTCCTGATACTGCACCTGGGAAGTACTTTCTGACCCAGCCACACTCCATTCCCAGCCCTGGGGTTATGAGTTAAGTGCTCTCCTCCCTGTCTCCAAAGTACTAACATGGCACTCATCTACTGGTCCCCAATGGTTCATTTATCAAAATCCCAAGCAAGTCATGTCTTCCGGGGCTTCTGTTTCGTCAGTTATGAAAGAATAAAGCTGGACTATGATTTATAAGTAAGGATTTTTTAAGCTATAATTTTATACAGTAGTTTCATCCATTTTGCTATTTGTCCCTGTTTCAAAGTGAATACAACTGAGGATTGCCAAAAAAGCAACTTTCAAGGCAACCTGTTTGGCTTAACATGTTTGGGCTAATTAAACCTATGCCAAATGGACTCTTCTGTCTAGGAAAAATTAATTCTTATACTGATAACCTTGAAATGCCATAACCTTTAATATCCATTAAACTACCCTCTGAATCAAAGGATTTTTTTTTTGAGGGCAGTGTCACCGGCCCTCATATGTGGGATCCAAACCGGGGCCGCTGGTATCCCAGGCCAGCTCTTAACCACCATGCCACTCAGCCAGCCCAAGAATCAAAGGATATTAAACTACCTTGCAGTGCTTCTACTGAACTTACTGTAATTATTTAGAAATGAGTAAGCTATGTATATTGTATGTATGCAGTACTAATTTTGCCCATTAAGAAATGATTTAAGGGCCGGCTGAGTGGCGCGGTGGTTAAGCGCTGGCTTGGAAAGCCACCGGCCCCGGTTCGGGTTCCACATGAGGGCCAGTGACACTGCCTTCAAAAAAAAAATAGAAATGATTTAAATTACCCCTTTCCCCCAAAATTCTTAACAAATGACTTATTTATTTTTGAGGGCAGTGTCACTGGTCCTCATATGTGGGACTGAACCGGGGCTGCTGGCTTCCCAAGCCAGCGCTTAACCACCTCGCCACTTGGCCGGCCCAACAAATGACTTATACGCAAAGCACCTTTAGAATTACTGAGACATCTGACTTTTAACAAGGATAGATCAGAATTTTTTAAGCTAGAAGCCATAAGATCATACGGGTCACCTCTCATTTCAGACGAAGGAATCAAGACTCTAATGGGCACAGTGGCCTTCCCCTAAGGAACACAGCCTCTCCACACATGCCTATTAAAGATGGAAACTGCAATAACTGTCTGCATACTAGCCACCTTTGGTAAAGCACCAGTGAACCACTAGAGACAATAAACTTATATTATTAAAGCGGAGGTTTGGTGGTGTTAAGGATTATAACAAATAAGCTTTAATCCCCTCTTTTACTGAGCTACTTTATTAGCGAGGAGGGAGACCTTTGTTTTGCTGCCACATCAAACTTAACTATGATTAGGCACCAACAAAGTTGTAAGCATTAGACAGCACAGGAAATATCTGTAGAGTTCTTTATGCTTGTATAATTGCCTCAAGCATTAGTCACTTTTAAAAAATCACACACACATACTTAATATTGGAAGACAGAATTTACTACCGAAAGTCTCTTTTCATTAAGATTTCACTTCATCACTAAGAATTAAAATCCATCCCCCTCAACCACTACCACCAAAGAGAACTACTTAACCCACAGATCCTTGAGGTAGACCAATATTATCACTGTTTCCCTTAATGAGGAAACGGAAGCCTCAGGCAACTAGCTCAAGGCTAAAGTGCAATTCAGTCAGAGCTCCTCTTACTGATTAAATTGGACCCATATTATAAGGGAAAATTAAGAGTCTGAAAATTCAAAAATCTCATGGAGGTAAGAAATAAGAAATGACACATATGTATAACATCTTTAGTTTGCTAACATATCTTTTTGATGAGAATTAAATGCTAACGTTGGCCCACAGTAAAACTACCACATACCTAGTATTTTTTCATTTGCCAAAAACAGGGCATTAGTCTTAAAGGTTAACATTAAAATATGAAACAGAACTAAAAGTGAACCAGGACCTGCCTCAACTCCTTTCAATTTTATGAATTTGAAATTCAAGACACCTTCCTTCATTTGTTCCTAGCAGCTGAGGCCTTTCCTTCTTGAGCAGTAGTTCTCAATGTATTCTTCAGGACCCGCAGCAGCGTCACCTGGAAACAGGATAGAAATGCAAATCCCCCACCCCAGTTCTACTGAATCTATCTCTAGAGGTAGGGGGTGGCTGTTTTAACAAGTGCTAACGTTTAAGAACCACTAGAGGATCCAAACTTCCTTATCTAGGTGGCAACTGGCAGAATAAATTTGACACTTATTGTATTAGTCAACACTTTTTCTACTTTGTGATGTCTCAAACAGCTAATTAGAAAGGCATGAATAATTTCTGCTCAAGGTTAGTCACTTTACAGAGCCAGCCTCTGAACCCCAAATCCTAAGACCACATCCAGGTTTGTTAACATTAGCCTCCAAAGCAAGGAAGCATCTCTCCCTCAGTGGCCCTTCCACCAAATGCTTTCATCATAGAAACCCAAAACTGAGTTTCATGACAAGTTCACTCTTCTGTTAGATCTCAAGCATGCCAAGTTGAAGGGCAGGTGTCCCACTGGTTTACAACTTTGCATCCTTAAGGATTGAGCACATGTACTTAAACACATTGTCTTAATATTTGTAAGCCTAACGAAATTCCCAACATTAGGCGTTGTGGTGCTTTATATAGATGTAAACTTAAAAAGCAACTATGCCCGTTTTTCCTTTAGGACCTTCCCCGCAACCATGTTAAAAACCCTCTAGTGTTAATCTTTCTTGAAAAAAGGAGCCCAGTTTCCGATCTATAAATTTCCTTTATTTTGCAAATCTGAGCCATTTACAGTAAGTAAATCATTCGCTGAACTGCCAAAACTCACGTTCGATTTCAATTTTATTTAGAAAGATTTTAACATTCAAAAAATCCAAATACATTTCAAAATATTTTGAATAGCAGTAACTAGAGAAAGGATTATACCATCTTACTTTGTTAGTACTAATTAGACTGCCGTCAAGAAAGGTCCTGCGGTTTCCAGATGGATACCGTGCAATTTTTCTCCTGTTACACTGATCAAAATTGCATCGCTATCCACCCGACAACAGCAAAACAGTGCATTTTACAGTTACCGAATAGCAGACCTTACAACTTTCAAAAGTTAAAATAAGACGATAAAATCCTCTTTTCTTCCACAGGCCGGGACAAGTGCAATACTTTATATATAGCACAAGTAATGCAACAAATCCCCACCGGCGGATGAATGGGAGTGAATGTTGGAGATGCGCGTGAAGAGTCACAAAACCGAAGAGAGCACACATTATCACAATCAGTTTTGCATGGATTTGCACAGCCATATACACATATATACGCTGAAATGCAAACCTGCAAAACTAACTGTAAGTAGCAGCGTCTGTGAGTATTCTCTCCATCAACAAGAGATAGGTTATCCAAGAGTACTGGAAGTGCCCACACTACAGTAGAGTAATGCCAAAACTACCTGCACTATGAGCACTTTGGTACTACTAGGATCTTGTCCTTGGTACACAACTGTACACTGCACACAGTTCCCACCATCTGCTCCCATCATACAATGAAAAAACAAACCTTTGAGACTTGTCCTATTCAAATGATTACCCAAGGCATACTTTTTAATGGTGTGTGTGAGACAGCCTGTGCCAGAAGGGGCATTTAGGGCAGTAGATTCTAAGCCGCTTCACTAACTGCACTAGATGCACCTTAACACAAGAGACACATTATGAGGAACAGCTCAAATGCATCAACAACCTAATTAGGCACAAATTACAGTTCTCAGTAGCCACTGATTAAATCACCATGGTAATGTAAGAAGTGCTTGCATTGCAGTAGATCTCCAAAAGCTACCTGCACTGTAAGCACTTTTACATGGCCAAGGCCTATCTCTGTAGTAAAAACGTCTCCCACGAGCTCTTCTTTTCCATCCTCACAGATCTATTCAGACTCACCTGGTTAAAAAAGAAAAACAAACAAAAAATTAAGACATTGAACAAGGAAACTACTAGTTAATATTTCTAAAACATGCTTTCCTTTGGCTTAGAGTCCAAGCTAGGTTTTAGAGTCAGTCAAGTCCTGAGAAGTATTAATAACCTGATTTAGAGTTGAACACAAATAATACCGGCAATTTCAAAAGTCCAATTCTTAAGTATAAGTGGATTTTGGACTTTCCTCAAACTAAGGAAAATTTGACATCTGCATCCCAGTAAATTCACCCATTAGATCCACCCTGATTTTATAAAAGGCTTATGTAGAGAAAAATGCACATAAAAATCAGGGTAAGTATTCTCTTCTTGAGATAGGGCTCTGTGCAAAAAGTGTGAGTGTTAGATTAAATGATTATTCCCTGCCCCCACTCCATTAATAGAAAATGAGAGAAATTTTAGAGCTGGTTTAAGAAATAGCCTTCTGCACTCTTCACATAATGCACAGATGGCCTAGAGATGTCACATTTTGATCTATTTCAAAGGGCTCTTGTTCTGTTTAAACATTTATGGACCCATTTTCTCCATTAAACTCAAAGAAGGCAGATTAGCTCTTCTTTCCTTCATGTCATTATCATCCATAAGAAAACCTTCTCCCATTTCCAAGTGCTTATTTTACCTAAGACCACGCAGCAAGGAAGTGAGGCCATACTTGAAAGGGGCTCACCAGGTTCCCCTACCTCTTCCGTGATGGGTTAAATTTTGTCAAAAAGAAAAATCAGAAACACAGCATTTGTAATACATTTAACTAGTGAGGGAATCTTAAATGTTGGGCTTCCATCATGATACCCCATACCACTAATTCTAGTCTTTAAAAGAAAGCTCTTTATTACACTTAAATCTAAAATTGATTTCCTATTTGAGAAGAAAGCTAAAACTGGTATAAAAGAGTAACATTTTTCCTCTTAAATTGAGTTTCTACGCCTGTAACCTTTTATTCCCCATTAAAAAAAATACTCCAGATTGCTCTACTTGGCACAACTGAGCCCCACACGGGTCAGAGTGCGCCTTCTCCAGTTAGTACATTTAATTATCGGTCATCTAGTGTATATCACGTTGGGCAGCCACTCTCCAACCTTTTAAAATTATAAAAGGGAACAAACAAATCCACCTCCCTATCGGCCTTTGTGAATCCCTTTGGCCTCTTCCCGCGACTCTCACACCCTTACCTAGTGTTCCCGTTGAAGCGCCGGTGCCCAGGGTGTGCTCCAGCCGCTTCCACCACGCGCTCTGGTCCTCGTGCTGCAGCCGCGGACGCGGAGATTAAAGAGAAAGAAACAAAGCATCATGGGAAACGGAGTTCTCCATTCAAAGCACCAAAAACGCGCCAAGCCCACGCCTCCCTCCCCCTCCATTCCGGGGTTGGTGGGAGAGGAGCCAAGGGGGAGGGGAGTCTTTTTTTCCCCTCCACATGCACCCCCCATTCCGCACCCCAAAGTTCTCCCAAAACCTAAAAGTCAGCGATGGAGGAGAAAGGGGGATGCTTTCCCGCGTGCTCCACGCTACACTTCAACTGCACGCTGGTACTTTGCTTTACTCAAGTTCCACCCGCTCGGTGCCCTATCAACCAGCCAGTCAACTCGCCCCGAGCACAGCTGCCCCCACGCAAGGTTCCCCCCTTCTGTCCCTGTCTCCTGCCTTGGCAACCCAGGGAAAGACCTGACTTGAGCTAGCGCTCACCCCTCGCAGGTGGCGCGCACGCCGATCCCGCACCGGCCACCCTTCTCCGCGTCCCCCTCCACGATGCACCCCGGGCCGCGCGCCGCTGGAGCGCTCCAGTCCCGCGGAGCCGGAGGAGGAAGAGCAGCGAGAAAAAGCGTTCAGGAAATTCATCCGGACCGCGAGAGCACGCCTCACCCAAAGCGCCCCTATCTGGAACCGCGCGTGGCCACTAGCCTTCATTGCCACCACTTGAGGAGCGCTCTGTCCCCTCGGCCCTCTGTCCGGAGCTATATCCCTGGGAAAAGCCCGCCCCTCCGCCTTTAATAGCCCAGGGGGAAAAGCCCGCCCCCGCCCACACGGCCCACACAGGAATTAGGAAACGGAACCCCCACCCCGCCAAAGCGAAAACCCCACCGAGTCCCAGTTACCCACGGGTGAGCGCAGGCAGCATTTTCCCTGCTTTCCCCCAAGCCCGAGTCCTTAATTAAAGGCGCGCCTGGGACGCCGGCCGGAGCGGCGTCGGTGTTGGAGCTGGTGCCACTGGCTCCGAGCCCAGGATGGCGCACTCGCCACCACCTCATCGGGTCCCGCTCCCGCGGCGCTCGCACCCTCCCCCCGCCGTACATAGAAGACCAGGCCCACGGAGCCGTGGGACCCCGGGTGTCTGCCACCCGGCGCGCGCATGCGCGCTACCGCGCCACTAGATTGAAAGTGTTCTAAGGCCCAGGGAGGAAAGAAATACACAGCACGTTCATTCTAGGCATATGTGAAAGTTTTAACCTCTGCTACTGTTAGGAGGGTTTCGCCTTAGCCACGCGCCCCCTCCCACCCTCTAAATCAGGGTTTCTTGGCAGGCGTCGCTAACGGTAGCTGCCACCGAGTACATGCACAAATGCAAGGAAGATACGGTGAAATTATCTTGCTTCCTCTTCTTATTCCACAGTTAATGAGAACCAATTGAGGGTTGACTGCTTCCAGGCCAAAAAGCCCAAGTACACCCTGTGAAAAATAAGGTGATGTCCTAGTTTATGAAGCACAAAAATGGAATTAAGCATTCCAGCATTGAACACAGGGCAAAATGCGATCAGACTGTACCTACTCCACGTCCATGGCAGTCACGGGCGCGCGAGTTGAGGCGGTGGCTAATGTGGGGGGTGAGTTACAAATCAGAGGGCAATGAACACGCAGGAGGCGGGGCAGAAAAGCACTGGAAGGCAAGTGGGGGATGGTAAGGAGGGAGAGGTTGGGGGGGTGCAAAATGAAGCCAGACCTCTCCATCCCCACTCTTTTGACCGCGGGAGATTGTGGCAGCCCAAAGCCCAGAAGAGGACAAGGGCGCCATGTGATTCTCAACCTGGTGCACAGTAGTAGCTCAGGCAAGCAGATTACAAAAGACTAGCCTCTCTCCCGCCCGTGGGACCGTGATGGAGTCCAACCTGAACGGCCAGCGCCCCTCAAGATTCAGCGGAGGATGCAAGGAAAGCCACATTCATTTCTCCAGAGAGCCACTCTTACAGGTGGACTTTCTCCCCTCTTCATAAAATTTGCAAACAGCCCTTGCAGCCCAACCTGGAGCATCTGCCTGATGCTTTCTGGAAACTCAGCAGCCCAGTTTGCTACCCAACCAGATCCCTCCTGTGAGACTGCACCGACTGCAATGCAACATTCGACTAGCAGTGGAAAGAAGAGGATGGGAGGAAAGAGATTTTAAACCTGACTTTAAGAAACACTGTATTAAAGCATGAACAATACCTTTGAGCTAGAGCAAAACCTGGAGTGAAAAAAAAAAAGTTTTTGCAAAAGTGGCGCGAAGATAATATCATGTGATCGGACCCCAGGGCGTCTCCTTCCCCTTTTGCCAAATTCCCCTCCGCCCCCCCCCCCGAAAAAAGGGAGTAGGGGCGTTACATCCGCTGCTCACAAACTATTAGCATAATTAATTGTGTCCTGCAGCTGCAGCCACAGCTCCGGACCTGTAAGTAAAAATATCCTCACCACTTCACCGTCAGAACAAAAAGACCCATTACCCTGACTTTGGTAAAAGTTCCCAAATAAATCTCAATATCATCAAAAGTCTTAATTGGGCGTTCCAACTCTATGTGTCTTGGTTTGAGAGACATAAGAGAGTTGGAAAAGGTGAGATTACCCTATTAAAAGGGAACAAGCAGAAGTAGCTCCCCCAAAGTGAAACATTTAAGTAGAGGCTTTACATGGAAATACCCTGTTGCCAGACTTTACTAGCTTAAAATTTTCCAAAAGTTTTAAGCAGTTCTTTAAACAAGACATCCTCCCAGAGTTCCTAATCGGCCCCCCAAATCCTACCCCTCCTCCCACCGCTCCTTCCCTTTAAAGCCAGAACAATACCCGGAATAAGGTATTTTGAGATTGCTTTACCAGGATATTTTCTTGTTCTTAATTTTTTTCAAAGGCTTGCAACATATAGAATGTCTGGATCAAGTTCCCAACTGGCAAAAATAATTTATTCCATCTCAATACCTGTCTAGCAAAAGGTAAAATTAAGTACAAGATACAGGTTATTTTAAAAAATAATCTAGGACATTTTGATACACAAAGTAATTTATTTTTGTCTTTTTTCTTTTGGAAGAAAAATGTAATCAGCCCAAATACCTAGAGAATCAAAAAAAAAAAAAGCTAAAGAACAAAGCATTACACACACACACACACACACACACACACACACACCCAAAAAGTCAGAATAACTAACAGCTCAAAGAAAAGCACGTGATCCCTTCATGCTTTAAAACTTGTGGTCATGCTGAGGCTAAAAGCTAAGAGCTTGTGACCCCGCAACCCCGTCCCCTCCCCCAGACCACAGCCCAGGGCTTAAGGCTCCAGGCTCCCACCAGGCTTCTGCTCCCTCCCAGTATTGTGAGACAAACAATACTTAGGCATTCTGCAAAATAAAGGAGCCATAGCTCCTAGCCCCAGTCATGTCATTTATGCCCTAACAGATTAGCCTGTGTGTGTGTGCGTGTGTGTGTGTGTGTGATATAGGTGTATATATAGGGAGATCATATAGAACATATGCTTACAAGGAAGCCCAGTTGTTCTATTAGAAGATGTAAGAAAGGCTTTGAAACTGGCCAAAGGGAGGGAAAATGTTATTTTTGTGAGCCTAAGAATTCTCATCACAATTTAAAATTCTCGCCACTATTTTGAGTTTATGATGAATTAAAAAACATAGATATCCTGTAACATATTCCCCCAAAATAGAGATACTTAGAGCTTTTCACTGCCTGAAAGAGGGAGAAGGGGTCCTCTATGTTGACCTCTACATTTAATGTGCCACATAAAGCAGCAATCTCAAGTAGTTTGGGTTTTAGCACCTTTGAAAATACCAGTAATTGACATTTTACCCAGTTGAGAAATCACTGCACTTGATTCAGAAATAATATGAAGTGACTCTGTTAAACCTAATGATTGGTATCTTAGAACAAAAAGGTCCCCATGGAAACCAGAAAGTAATTTAAGAGTATTATGTTCCTCACACAACTAGAATAGAGCTTTTGTTCTATGTGTATTTACTACAATTTTTTGACTACACTTGCAGTTAAGGTCTCTTACACTCTAGTTTTACCTGAGATTAGAAATTCAGTGTCTTCCCGCAATGTGTTGTTTTGCTGCATTTGTGTGGTTCTGTGTTCATGTGTGAGTGTGCATGCCCATGAGGCCTAAAACAAAGGCAGCAGATCAGAACACTCAGCGAACAAAATCTGGTGGGGGAAGGTTCTAAGGAGAAAATATTTCAGATACTATTTTGCTATTTGATTCTAGAGCAGGAACTGTGATTTCCTTGGAATCTGATTAAACTGGTCTTCACTAACTTTGTTTTTTTTAAAATAAGTATTCCTTTATTTACAAACATTTTATGTTTTTAAAATAAATCCATCTTGTATTGAATGGCCAAAATATTAAATCAACCTGATAAAAAGAAATTTGAATTCTTTTCTTACCTAGGCTTAATCTGTTTATGAAAATTTATGTCAGCAAAACAAAGGGAAAAATCAGAGTTAATAATCAGTTTCTGTTATTTCTTTTCTTTCTTTTTTTGTGATTTACTTATTTTATTTTACTTTTAAAAATTAGTTTTAGGTATACAAAACAATGCAATAGTTAAACATTTACACCCCTCACAAAGTGATAATCCTCCTCCCCCAATCTACTACCCCTCTGACATCTTATATAGCTGTTATAATTCCATTGACTCTATTTCTTTTCAATCACATACACCAACATACATCATGTAAATAAAATAAATAATACATCTTCAGCAAGCTAGTCTCAATGTGAATCAAATACCAATTTCAAAAGATTCAAACCTTGGTAAGAAGCAGAAAATTTCACTAATTAAACATGCACAGTTAATATAATTTGGTTTAAAAATGTAAAAAGTAAAAATATTCCAATCTCAAAGGGTCTTATGAAGATCAAATGGCAGCAAGAGGTGGATAGACTTTCTGAAATGTGAATAAGTTTAAGATACACGTTTTATTAAATTCCATTTATTAGTAAACTTTACTTTTATAAACTGGCCTTTGCTAACTTTGATTTTTTAAAAACAAGTGTTTCATTATTTACAAACATTTATCTTTATTAATGAGTTAATATTTTAAATGACAAGAATAGGTTACAATAGAATGAAATTACATCTTGCATAATTCGGATAAAGTGTGTTGATACTAGCACTTACAACATGGAACTAATTTTGTTACTATGTGATGTTTTCAAATTATATTGTTCTGTGGATCTTTGCTTCTTTCGGTACACAGTTTCCTTTCACTAACAATTGTATTTTTTACAGGTCAAATATTTTAATTCAAAGTACTTTCCATCAGTAAAAAAATTGTTTCTCAAATTAATTATTCTCCTACCTTGAGAATAGACTCAGTAGACATTAAAGTGATTCACTATTAAGATTAAATAGTGTTAAAGGTATTTTTACACTCTGTTTGAAACACTTTGATTTTCCTGTTTATGTGACCTTAGAAGTGGAACTTCTGGTATTACAAACCATAAAATTGCCAGCAGACTGTAATACTATAATCAAAGAAAAAGCTATAAAATAGAAATGTTTTACACACATCACTTTTTTTCAATCACTTTTCTGATTAAATTTGTCCATCTTTGCACCATTATAAATTTTCTAAGTAAAAAGCAGTCATGGTATGGAACAGGATGAAAGATAAAGTTTTATTTTCAAAACAGAATCTCCAAAATCTTCTCACCATAACATTTTCTTCCAAAGCCAGCCAATTATGATATTAAAAATTATCCAATTATATTATAATTTTGCACTACTAAGTTTGTTATTTGAAAATGTCATGAATAAGATGTAAAAACTCTAGATCACGAATACTCAAAGTAAAAAAATTTAAATCATTTACTATTCTCTCTGCTATAACTGAAATAAAGCATGATAAGATTCTACTGCCTATGCAGAATGAGAGCACAATGGAATTTTTGGAGCTTCTCTCTTTTTTGTTTCTCCTCAAAGATAACATTTATCCTCAGCTTGCTAGTTTTCTGCTAAACTTGGAGATTCACTTTAACTGTCTCCTGACTTGTGATTGTTGAAGGAAGTAGGACTATTGTCTGGCCTTTTTCATGCTGAGGGAGGAAGGCGCAGTGAAATGTGTTGAATTATCCAGATGCCTAAAAGGACTGCAATGAAATCTTGGAAGAACTTAAATAACAATGCTAACACTCAATGTAAAAGAGAATCTTAAAACAGATATAGCTCACAGAGGACTTGATTTTCTGAAAACAAATGAATCTAGCTTACTTTTGAAACTTTTAGAGGAATGTCTAAGTCCACAGGAAGACTAATGATTTAAAAATCAAACATGGAAAGACCCAGTATTGTTTTCAAAAATCATATAATTTATAACCCTGCTTGGAGATCTGCATGTATTTTTATTCTTTCAGAAAGAAATGATCTGTCCATATCATCCAACACTTTTTGATGTCATAATAAATTTAACTACTTGAAACTTTACTCCCTAAATTAAAAAAAAACTATTCACATCACTAAGACAAACAGCTCCTTGATAGCTGCTAGTGATCCCATTTCTATAGCTGCTACTTATTCAAACCTCTTTAAGAATTAAAACGGTTAATGCTCTAGAAGATTAAAGCAAGAAGAAAATATGGAATTTATGATTCAATATGGGTTGCATATTTGTGGAAATGTTTAGATATCAAATTGATAAACTTGCTGAACTAAATAACATTATTATAGGATGTGTTTTAAGTACTCAAGAACTCAAGGCTAAAGAAGCAAACATGATATGTTGGTATGTATTAAAAAAAATACTGTATTGCAGCATGTTAAACCTTTCAATGTTTTTTTTATAATTAATTAACTAGACCAAAGTTCAGTGTTTCCTTGGAGGATATCAAGGCTAATAAACAAAGCCATTTTAAATATAGAGTCTGCTTGTTGATTTTGGAGAAATAGCAAGACAAATAATCCTAGTGAATATCTAGGGTTAAATTATATTTTTAGAATGTGATACTTGACCAATCTGTAAATCCTTTCACATTTTTTTCATTTCCAATTTTGCTTTAAAGACCATGTAAACAAAGGCACTGAAACCACTATATCTTTATGTGGCTTCTTTAAAGTAAGATATACACCTTGCAAATGTTAGCAGCTTTTAGACTCAATTACACTACTTGAGGCTTTCTTTCATTTGATCTGAAATAAAATCTGTTTTCTCCCTTTGCGTGTTTTAATCATTATTTTCCATTTCTCAGATATATGTTTATTCTTCTGATGTTATATTATTTATTAGTGTATCTGGATGTTATCTTTTATTAGTTACTAGATGTAGTTATAGCCCTATATTTATTTCTCAACCCAAATTATTTTTAAAAATTTGATGTGTCTAAGGGTAATCAACAAACTGGAAACTGAATAGACCCCATCAGTTTGGTTAATCACCTAACAAAAGCAAGATCAATTTTTGTTTGCTGTATTAGTCCTATTCAACTAATTACCCCTTTTCATTAAGCTTCAAAAGGCTCTTCTTTAAACACTAGATTCTAACATTTTGAAAAACTAGGGTGGGGGAGAAATCGTACATTTACTTGATTTTTTACTTCTGTGTGAGAAATGTAAATATAAAAGTTAAGAGACTTTATTTTATATTTTGATTTCTAAACAAAGTACCCTATTTATGTTTGTTTCAGTCTACAGTTCTTTGGTTTTCGGCAATTTCAACAATTTCATTTACAATTCAAACCTACCATTCTTAAACTAATCTCCATTCTTGATTAATCCTTGCATGCATATTGCATCTTTCTTAAACTCCAATAACAAAGCTACCAAATTTACATAACAGTCTTGAATATTTAAGATTAAAGCTCTTAGTTAATTAATCCTAAAGTTAATTTTGCTAGCTTTTATTTGCCGCTACAGAAATTAACCCTAGCATTTGACAGATTAGCACAATCTGTTTAAAAAAAAATCGCAAATTCCAATTTGCCTTTCATTTTGCCTGACTACTAGTCAAGTTCTTATGTTCTTTTAAAATTAAGTTTTTGATGAAATACTGTACCTAACAGCATTAAATCTTGAAATCACAGAGCAGGATACCTTTTAAAGAATAGTTTAAGCCAATATTTTAGGTTGACAATTCTTTAGTGGGCATCTAACCTAATCACTTCATTTTACAAATGAGGAATCTGAGCCCCTTCCCCCAAATAACTTGCCTAAGATGCTTCCACAACTTGTCACAAATCCAGAATAAAGAAACTTTAGACAGTCCTTGACTTATTTTCAAGCTCGATTTTCCTACAGTGCTGTTGTGAAGATTAAATGAGATAATGTGTGAAAACAGAGTGATCACAATGGGAGGAACTTCAAAGTGCTTAATAAATATTCTTTCTCCTTCTTTTCTATTTCTTGCTGATGCCTTATGACTATTTATTAGACTTCTTGCCAAGATCCTGACTTCTTACTACCAATATTTGGGACACCAGGGATTCAAGCAAGACACTGAAAGAGGGTTTTGGGAGATGCATGCTATAAAAAAATGTAACAATCCAATCATCCTCACACTTTAACTACAATCTGATTATAACAGCTGAAAAGACACAGTAACTACCATCCTCCTACCTAAGTGTCCCAAGAAACCTGGCACAGGGAAATGGGTTCATGCTTTATTTCTACCCTTCACAACCCCAAATAATGAACATTTGACCATTAAAATGTGACTTTATGTTCAAATTCACAAGCTGCAATTGAAATTTTTCTCACATGTTAATTGCTTCTTAGTTTTCCTTCAGCTACATAGTTAATAAAGAGAAACACAGCTCACTCTCTGATGCCTTCATATGCACTAGCTTGACATTAAAAGAGCTGTTAATATTGTATAAACTGTTATACCATCTATGTTATAATTCTGCCTCATCAGGTTTCATGGAATGCCCCCCTCACCATTTCCTTCATTCCACCAGGCATGTCATCAAAGGAGAATAAATTAAGTATTGTGCCAGAAAATATGGTCCACTTTCTAAAAGGCATCTATCTCTAGCTTTCAGAAATGCCTTTTGGAATGAGCAATGTGGAAACAGTGTTCCCATTGTTGTATAGGAATGTCATGAATTGGATCCCCACCCCAGCCTTTTATAGAGAAAAAGAATAAAAAGCGTTCATCTGAGTTTAAAATTATCATATTTTATAGCATATGCTAACATGCTAATGAGATGAGGTATTATCACATCTTTGCTGAGGCCATTATGGATAATTGAGCTTTGTCCATCCACCCAACTAGATTGTAAACTCTGTGATGATGGAGACAACTTAAACTCTGTAGTTTTATGAGACCCCTTTTAGAGTGTGTTGACACTTCCATTGTTGGTCTAGCAACTAGGTTGAATATTTGTATTGGGAATATCAGAAATGCCAGCTCTTTTGCACTTGGTAAATTCCATTTCAACACTGTTTACTAGTGACCAAAAACCGTATAGATAACATGAGCAATTCTTTAACTCTGTCTAAAAAATATATAACTGAGAGATCAAGCAATGTTCCCTAGTAAATAAAGATAACTCTAGGGAGTTTCTCTGTAAAGATTTAGACAGCTCACAAAGTTCCTTTTGGTGGTTTGAAATAGAAAGGGGTAGGGGAAGATTAAGGAACCGGCAGTTCAAAGTGTTGGAGAGAGGTTTTTGCATCTCAAAGAGGGGGAGGGGATGGGAATCTAAGAGGCTGAGAATTTGGCCCTTTCCCTTCCCACTGACTGCTCTGAACTCCCTTTCCCTAAACCAGGTGGTGGTGTCGAAAGGGATCTGGAGTGAGAATCAGGAGGTTTCAGTTTGACTGTGGGTTCTGTCACTAACTAACTGAATGACATTTAAGCAAATCACTTACTAGATTACCTCTGAGGTCTCTTCCCACTCCATAAATCTTTGCTCTTTATCTCATTCCCCCTCCTTTTTGTTCTTCCTTTCTCCCACCCCCCACTCTTTTCTGGTCTTCCTTTTAACTGCAATAATAGCAATAATGAATTAGTTACCTCTGGAGAGAGAGC
The DNA here is from genome assembly GCA_033961575.1 of Aselliscus stoliczkanus. Classification (NCBI taxonomy): domain Eukaryota; kingdom Metazoa; phylum Chordata; class Mammalia; order Chiroptera; family Hipposideridae; genus Aselliscus; species Aselliscus stoliczkanus. The sequence goes on from CM066737.1 coordinate 18,750,300, forward strand.
TGAGATGGTATGTGGAGAATTAATGGAGAATCGGGCTTTTTATCTCTGACATGAACTTTTTTCTTTATTTCCATGGCTTTTCTTCATTGATTAAATTACAATTTCTCATAAATTTAAGATGCTTATTACATTTAAGTATTCAATAATCTGCCAAAAACATTTCTTCTTTGTGGATATAAATGTTAACACAAAACATTTGTTCACAAAGAGTGCAGTAAATCAAGGATTAATCTGGAATTATTCCACATAGACCTACCATGTAGAAAAATACTCCACAAAAATTGAGCTTTGGAACCCACATCTCAGGTTGCATTTCACCTCATCTTTTAAGCTATAAATAAGGGTTTGCATTCATGTAAGCTGGCAGAAAGATTCTGGGAGCCCCTTGACTATGATTGTGTCCAAACTGGATTAATGCTTTACCTCATGACATGGACACGTGACTGGCAGAAATTTGCACAGATCAATGATCTCTAGTTCTATCTCCTTCCATTTTTTAAGGGCCCTTACTTGAGTCACACCTCCTTCAGGAAGCCTTCCTTGTTAAATCTAGCACATGGTGTTTCCTGCCTTGTCTAAGCTACCACAGCACTTGAGTTCCATTTTATTTAAATTGTGTACTTGGGTATTTAGAAAGATTATAGTGATCTGTGGCCTTTGTTTCAGAGCTCGACAATTTTGAAAGCACATCAATATACCTGTGAGGTAGATGGTTGAAATTATCCCTATTTCCAATGGCAGAAAATGGGGCCTAAAAAGGTTGAGTGAGTCACTCATGCCTCCCAAATGCCACAATTCCACACAATCTCTGCTCCTTCATCTGTGTCACTTTCACGAGGCGTGCTTCTCATTCCCTTTTGGCCCCGAAAAAGTGATTTGAGCTGCTGTCTCTACTCCATCAGTTCCCTTAAACAAGGGATACCAGTACCTGAAATGTGAAATCTTTGGTGATTTTGCCATTTTATCATTCATCAGCGGAATAGCCTGGGTAGATTTTTTTCACCTAAACTCAAAACAGATTTAATAATTCAGACCCCTCATCCCCAAAACCACACCAGGCAAAGATGGGTTTAATAATCTATACCATTGACTGAGGGCTTACTATGTGCTTGGCACTGCTTTAAATATTTTATATAAACATCTCACACCATGACTCTATTAGATAGGTAGTTTTTAGTGGTACCCTCTTTCTAGAAGATAAACTGAGGCTCTGAGAGGTTAAGCAATTTGGCATGATGGAGCCAGGGCTAAAATCCCTGCCAGCCTGTGACTCAGCACCATTTTAGAAATCTTTATTCTCACCACAAAGGAGACACAACAAAGCCAGAATGGGAGCATTTGCTCCAGTAAATCTGACTAAAGCCCAGTGCTGGTATCAGTGATAGAATGTGACTTCCCTCAGAGCTTCTGAAAGGAAGGATAATAGAACTTTCTGGGACAGAGTGACATGGTGGTTTAGCCTCCAATGAAAGACTTACTGCGGGAAAAGTTTAAGGACAGGCATACCTGGCTCCTTGAACACTGCACTATCCAATAGAAAGATAATATAAGCTGCACGTGTCATTTTAAATTTTCTTGTAGCCACATTAAAAAGTAAAACGAAACAGGAAGTTGAGTTTAATGGTATGGGTTTTTTTGGGGTTTTTTTGTTTTGTTTTTTTTTGAGGGCAGTGTCACTGGCCCTCATATGTGGGACCCGAACCGGGGCCACTGGCTTCCCAAGCCAGCACTTAACCACCGTGTCACTTGGCTGGCCCAATGGTATGTTTTATTTAACCCACTGTATCAAAAAAATTCTCGTTCAAATGTGTAATCAATATAAAAATTAGCAATGAGATGTTTTACCTTTTTTGGTATTAAGTCTCTTAAATCCTGTGTGTATTTTATGCTTACATCACATCACAGTATCAGGCAAAACATATTTCAAGTGCTCAAAACCATATGTGGCTAGTGGCGGCCATATTGGACAGCACAGACTAAAGGGAATTCTGCTGCCTTCTGGCACAAACTGCTCTATTGATAACATCAGTTATTCTGTCTCCCTCTTTTTCTTTTTTGAGGGCAGTGTCACTGGCCCTCATATGTGGGACCCGAACCGGGGCCCCTGGCTTCTGAAGCCAGCACTTAACTACTGCGCCACTCGGCCGGCCCTTCTGTCTCCCTCTTTCTTATTCATCATCCACAATGTGGCTGTTTGCTGTTAATATTGCTTTGCCAATGTTTCCAGGTCATCAAGCCATCCATGTCTGTTAATAAAACTAATAACAGCTAACATTTATTGAATCTGTATTATGTGCCAGGCATGTTTCTAAGTGCTTTAGCTTTATATATATTAAGTCATAAAATCCTCACAGCAACCCAATGAGCTAATCTTTTTACCATCTCCCCACTTCACAGTTGAGTAAACTAAAAGTTATTGAACAGCCCAAAATTACCCAACTAAATAGAAGAGGCTTGATTCCAGCCCGAAAGCTTAACCATCTCTCCACCCCACTCCACCTTGGCCATCCTCTAGAAACAGGGCTGCAGATAATCTGCTAGGTAGACTTCATTTGAGTCAACGACAGAGGTACAACTTGGTCTCAGCTCCTCCTGGGCCCTCAGACCTGTGTGGGGATTTGGACACAACTGTTCTTCTTTTACATGGTGGTTGCCCATAGCAACTATTACATAGTACACAGATAGGTTTTGTGTCTATCTGTGTGGGTCTGCACTACACTTGCGCGCTCGGGGATGAATAAGATCACACACAAACTATAGAGTTCATAAAAATCAAAACTGTAGAGCCAGAGGGTTGTTAGATACCATCGAGGGATAGTAGACTTTGTGAGAGGTGTAAATGTCTAATCAGTATGTTGTTTTATACACCTGAAACTAATATAATATAATATATAATATAATGTAAATAAATAAATAAATAAATAAAAGTGTAATGCAGCATGTTAAAGAGACTTGTTCAAAGTTCCACAATTTAGCTGGAACCCAGATCATCTGACTTTAAGAAATTTAATATCTACTAAATACCTCTTATGCGTTACACTTCCTATTTGAAATGTAGGTGATGCAACAGTCTATTCTGACTAATCTACACTTTATCAAATGTTTATCTTCCCTGCCAAAATACCATTTTTTAATTTTGTCAGTATTTGCAAAAAGTATGTATGCTTTTTAGAAATTTAAAATTGGAGAACTCAGATTTAAAATGAGTTCCTCTTGCCTTACCTTGTTCTTGCCTTTAGTTAAGCATTTACATTGTTTTCTAAATGTTTCACCAGGTCAATAGCATTTTGAGTTCTTTAGGGATTAAGACACTATCACACACTTATTTAAATTCCCTACCACTCTAATTCTGAGCACTTAGTAAATGTGTAATTTTAAAAAATCGAAATTGTATAATTATTAGTATAAAGAGGTTGGGTTTAGCCCTTTCATTTTATAGATTTATTTTTTTTAATGATGTTAAAATGCACTACTCAGAAGGCATTGTTAATAGCTTGACCTTTAGGATTAGTGCTGGTCACCATTTCAGCCAAAGGGACAGCAGTAACATCTCACAAAGATTCTTTCTTTCAGCAACAAACTAGCCATCGCTCTTTCCTCGGATCCTTCTATTTCAAAGTAGAGAGCTTGAGCATAGTTTAAATGTTGAAATGTTTCCCACTTAAGCACACTTGATTTCTTATTAAAAAAAAAAAACACGGCTTTTATATATTATGTTTCAAAGTGGAGATGGCTGTGAAACTTGAGTCCTGACACACAACCTCAACCTGACTTTTTTAAAGTGCTCAGAAAACTGTTCTTCTAATAAGCATGACGAGAGTTCGCTCTTTAATGATTTTTTGCTACCCTACATAATTTATTCTAACTCATTAAAAAATCAAAATAGTTTACATTAAATAAATCCTTTAGTATGAAAGAGGATGGCCTCACCCAGTGTTGAATAAACACTGAAAGAGAAAGACTGGAAACACAACACTAGTTACAGTGTAGAAGACTGATTCAGTAGTGACAGCTTAATTCTCAGGAGCTGTTACTTAACAGAACTTTAAAAAGAAAAATGACATATTCTTGAATTATTTATAAAATCATGGAAAAACACTTTAGGGACTATGGGAAATTAGTTTTGTTCTGGCTTTTAACATTTTCAGAGCCTACCTCAGTGAACAAAACGCTAAATACAAAAACAAATGAATTAACATTAAGGTGGTTGAGCAAGACTCCTGGTTCTTTTTATTATTGCTCTTTGATTTTTTTTTGTAGTCCATTGTAAAAGCCCTGAGGCACACCTTCAGAATATATGATTAATGTCAATAATAACTGATACAGCCTGCTATGGAAAATATTCTGTTTTCAAAACCACAGGTTAGTTCCTGGAAGTCAGCCTGTCAGAGAAAGGATGTGGTATAGCAGCAAGTTTAAATAGCTTGTGCAACAAAGGGAAAGATAGATCTGTTGACTTCTGCCTCCTAGAGGGTTGAAAACGGAAAGAACGGTACTTGAATACAGCTCATTCAGAAACCATTGCAGATGAAGACTTCATCACATTTTGAAAAGCTTCACTAATCACTTTTGGGAAATCTGGTGAGAAAGGAACTAATGTAGCAGGATAACGATAAGATGAAAGTGTGTTAACTTTAATTCGACAAATCAGTCTGGTTCATTTTGGTTGTCATACAAAAGGCATTGACATCACTTTTTAAATGAACCCCCAAATCTCTTTTCTCATTGTTATGAACTGCAAAAGTCATTGTCGTTCACCTGGCTTAAAATTTCTGTGCAGTTGTAGAGTTCTGCAGCCAAATAAGTTCCACAAAATAAAATCATTGCAGGCGCAGGAAAAGCAGCTTTTTTGAAAAATACCTTGTGATCAGGCTCTAGGTCACGACCTGGGTCTTGAGAAACTTGAGTTACTAGATGTTAGTTTTAGTAGATGTTAGTTTTTCTTAGCTCTTTGTTTACCCTGGACTTAGACATTTTGTATTATTAAAAACCTGTGGCTTTTAAGGACATTCTATTTATCTTTCCAGGCTTTTCTGATGGAAATGCCTGGATTTTCTTGGAAACAGGGATTTTATTGTGGATTCCTGGTGCCCCTTGGAGAGGCTTATTTTTCTGGACAATAGTTTTCCTTAGTGTCACTACTCTTTTCATCTCCCAATGGTCACAAGCTTCCAAGGTCGAGAAAAGTGCATCCTTTTGTTCTAATGAATCTGAAATTCCATTTTAAAAAGTCTGCAAAAGGAGCTCTTGGTTAGTAACTTAAGGCACATTTCCACTGCATGAAGTATCCAGGGGTTAGCCTTCAAGACATTTGGAGAAAAAGAAAATCCAACTCAGTTAAAGTCAGAGACTTGAGCAGCTGTACCTTAGCAAATCATACTCTGATTATTGCCACTTAAGAGTTTAATCTTTTCTTATGTGTACTTTAACGTGTGTTGCACAAGGTAGGTATGCTTGCTTGCCTTTGTTAAAAGAAAAGGACCCAGTAAACTACATAAAGAAGTAAATACCCACTGCCTCTGACTACAAGTGGAATTCTTAGGGTATGAAAAGTTCTATTGCTCTAAACAGCATCTTGTCCTCATGGTATCATAAACATTAAGATGTTGTTTTTGTTGTGTGTTTTTTTTGAGGGCAGTGTCACTGGGACCCGAACTGGGGCCGCTGGCTTCCCAAGTCAGCGCTTAACCACCGCCCCAAGATGTTTTATATACCAGAAATGAATAAGTAAGTCAGTAAATAAATAAATAAATAAATGCTTTGTGAGTTCATGTTGTATCGGTGTATGGTATTTTCATCAATAAATCAGTCTTTCAGGGAAAAGTGAATAACCATTTTTAGTTAATAGCTGCATCACTACCTAATAACCACATGTGGCTATTTTATATTTAAAGTATAATTAGTGAAAATGAAATCATCAAAAAAATGCAATTTCTCAGTCTCACTAGCTACATTTCAAGTTCTCAATAGCCACATGTAGCTAGTGGCTATTGTATTAGCCAATGAAGATATACAACATTTCAATCTCTGCAAAAACTTCTGTTGGACAGCACTGCTTCACAATGTACCTATTCTTTGAAATAAATCGTAATACCTGGTCTGGTAGCAGAAAATGCTGATTATTATTGTAGCTTGCCTTCCACAGAATCTCAGCTTTCTAGAAGATGAATGGTATCTCTTCTCTGTGGTCACAATGTAGAGAAATTCACTGAGGCTGGTTATTTGGTGTGATTATTAAGAATTCTGAAGTTTTGGGCCTCTGAGTGGCACAGTGGTTACGTGCTGGTTTGGGAAGCCAGCAGCCCTGGTTTGGGACCCACATATGAGGGTGAGTGACACTGCCCTCAAAAAAAAAAAGAGTTGTTTGTTACTCTAAACTATTATATAATTTAAAACAAACAAATAAAACCCCTTAGTGCTTCAGTGCCATCTAGCTTTGATTAAGCAAGGAAGAAATGTGGGTTCCTCTATTTTATTTTTCCTAATCACGCTATGCAGAACACTATAGAAACTGTGCTTCGTTGGCATAGATTAAATGCACATAAAGTTATCACTGAAGATTGTTAAGAGAAGATATAATGGTAACATGTTGTAAAGTGACTACTATTGAAAAGATTCATGTGATATTATTTTTTAAATCAACTATTTGGCTTTTTTACTTTTTACAGTAATAATCATTTCCTTTTAATCCTTCAAAATATATCTCATAAATAACTATGCTGATTAGTTTGGCTTTCTCTGCTTTCCAAGTTTGTGGTACTTCCAATTCCCCACAAGTCCTTTATCTACTCTACAGCTCAATGGGGCTTTCTTCATCTCCCACCTTTGGTCATGCCCTTCCTGCCATAATACTATCTCCATCTCTGCTTATATGAAGCTCATCTATTCTTCAAGGCCTCATTTGAAATGCCAACTCTTCCTGGCTTCTCCAGCTGAAGTGACCTCCCCTTCCTCTGATTTTTTTATTTTTTTATTTAGAGGGCAGTGTCACTGGCCCTCATGTGTGGGATCTGAACCCCAGGCCGCTGGTGTCCCAAGCCAGCTCTTAACCACCATGCCACTCGGCCAGCCCTCCTTCCTCTGATTTTTAACTGCATTATAATGAGGTGTTTCACCTCCCTTACTGGACTATAAGCTCATTGGCACAAAGATCTTGGCTGTACACATCACTGCATCCCACCACATAGTTGGCACAGAGTTGAAACTATAAGCATGGGAAAGTATACCAATTTTCTAAATATACACACGAGATTTCTTTCAGCTTCATCTGCACTGACAAACAAAGGCAGTAGCGTTGCACACATGGCTTTACATTATGTTTCAACAAATAATACACATGCCAGTTCATTTTGGCTTACATAGATCATTTGTAATGTGACCTACATTATTGTACTCATGTGAACTAATAAAGAAAGAAATTGGGCTGCAGCAAAGTGAAATCTGGTTTTAGTTAAGTCTCGGTTGCATTAACACTTGACAAGATAACATTTTTCACATATCAAATTGACAAAAACTAAAGAGTGTGATCAAGCAATGTTGATATGGGGAAACACTCATTTATTTCAGGAGGGAATGCAAGTTGGTACAATTTCTGTGGAAAGCAGTTTGGTAATAGCCATTAAAATTAAAAATTAAAAAATCAATTTCGCTCAGAGGAATGCATCCTATAGTCAAACTTCCACTTATAGACCAGAATGCTTATGGTCTCCTGAGGGAAATACACTGCACCATCTAGGAATTGTTCTTGCCTAAACATTAAACCTGAATCTGATAAAGTCTCCTGATCACACCATCAGTTTGTAGGAAATATATGGAAGAGGGGAGAACATGTTAAACGACACCATGCAATACAGTCAGCAAAACCCAGAATGTGGAATACTGTAAAGCAATCGATCCAGTTGTGCCAACCAATAAATTGCAAGGAAAAAAAGGAAGGGGGGCGATTTATAAATTAAAAGAGACTTAAAATTTCCAGGTATAAAACAAGTAAGCCATGGGGATATAATGTACAGCAAAGGGAATATGGTCAGTAATATGGTAATTGCATAGTACAGTGTCAGATGGTTGCTGGACTTACCATGGTGATCACATCTTCAGGTATATAAATGTTGAATAACTATGGTGTACACCTGAAGCTAATATACTATTGTATGTTAGTTATATTTTAATAAAAATCTTTTTAAAGATTCAAATAAAGAAAAAAGACTTAAGAGGTTATATCAATCAAATGCAATGTATGGAACTTGTTTCAATTTCGATTTTAACAAATTAGCAGTAAACAATTGTCATTAGAGGAAATTTGAACTTTGACAGCATGTTATTGATATCAAGAAATTAATGTTAATTTTTAGTTATGGTTATGGTATGCAGTTATTTTTTAAAGAAGTGCTTATCTTTATAGATATATAATGAAATATTTATGGAAGAAATTTGCCTCAAAATAATCTTGTGGGGGAGATGGAGGAGTATAGATGAAACAATTTTGCCCCTGAGTTAGTTGGTTATTGTTAAAGTTGGGTGTTCAGGATAAAGAGCATTGTGCTGTTTTCCCTATTCTTTGTATATGTCTCATATTACCCCTTTTAAAGGGGAAAGTATAATGTTTGATGGCAGTATTGCTTGTAATAGAGAAGAAAACTAGGAACAACATATATATCTAGAATAAGGACTGGTTAAATAAATGTATAGTTACACAATGGTATACTATTGTTAAAAAATAAAGTCACACAATGATATAGTATTGTTAAAAAGTAAAGATAGATGATAGATGATAGATAGATAGATAGATAGATAGATAGATAGATAGATCTGATATGGAACAATCTCTAAGATATAGTAAGTGAAAAATAATGTAAGACAATAAGAATAACATGTTCCCATTTATGCAAAAAAGAAGGGATAAATATACACATATGTACATATATTTGTATATATTATTTCTAAAAGTATTCTTAAGAAATTGCTAACTGTGTTTGCCCCTGAAGAAGGGGCTAAGTGTTATAGGAAAATGGGGTGAGAGACATTAGCTACTTTTCTAAATTTAAAAAAATACTTTTCATTTTTTAACACTTTACAATATGTCTCTGACCAGTAGTTAACTAAACTTGCGTTGACTCATGCTTATTGCCAATAGGTGCTAGAAACATCTTTGCTGACTGGTAAGAGTTTGGGAGTTAGAACACATTTTCAAATTATCTGCAAATTGGCAAGCGTTAATGCTCTTCTTTGTGGCAAAGGAAATACATGCATTTCTCACTCACAAAGAGAAACTTTCCCATTTGGAGATTCCCCAGAGGGACCTATGTTTATAACTAAACACATGTTTTCAAAGGCCTCGAAGCTGCAGAGGAAATTTGACCCTCTAGAGCAGTGGCAGAGATAATTCAAAGCAGCAGATAATCCAAACCTCATAACATTTTGTTATGAAATACACAATATTATTTTTAGAAGCAGTCCATTATGTTCTTAATTATGTTTTGCTGAGGATCATAGACATATTAAAATGAGTTTGTAGTCTCCAAGCATCCACCAACAGAAACTGGTGGAAGACATGGGCTAGAAATATGCTTTGTGGTCAAGGAGATACTGATAACCTATAACTAGGTCAGGAGGTGGTGACTGTAGATTTTTATTTCACTTCCCACCACCATTTAGACATTCTGCTTTGCCTTCATATGACCTCCCCTCCAAAATATTTCTGAGAGCATTCCATCTCATTTTCCTTCCAAACCAAAGTTTAAAATAACAATACTGATCTGTAAGAAGAGAAGAAATCATTAGCATCCTTTCTATTTATAAAGTAAAAGATTAGGGTATTTTTCAATTAATATGTTCCACATGGACAACTCCATTATACCTGCCTAGTGAAAGGTGAGTGTCCTATACACCAGTTCTTCCAGGTATACAGTTTAACAAGTAGGGCAGAAGCCTTAGGTAAACCATGTGGAAAGCTGTAGATCACTCATAAGAAGGCATTGCTTAAACATTTTGTTGTTGTTTTGGGGTTTTTGTTGTTGGGGATGGAGCTGTGGATAAATCAAAAACTGCACAAGGTGAAACAAAGAAATCTCTTTCCTGACCACTGCCTGCCTGACATTGTGCTGTGCACTTTTAGACATAGTTCCTTGTTTCATCCTCACAAAGACCCAGTAAGAGGTGAGAGTGGGGAGCAGCTGCATGGGGCAGAGAAAGAAATGGTGACACCCCTAGATTTCCAGCTTGGCCGACTGGGTAGAGATGAAGCCTTTAAAAGAGATGGGGAACACAGCAGGAGCTGCAGATTTGGGTGAAAATTAGGAAGAGTTAGTGAGTTCCATTTTCCACAGGATAATTGGTGGGTCATTAGGTCCTGGCAGGTCACGTGGTGCACGGTGGGTCATAACCTTTTAGCCAGTGAAAGAAACAAGTCATCCTTTCTATCCCTCTGAAAATCTTAATTCCCACCATATGTTTTACTGCCCATGGCACATTACAGATCATTGGTCAATTTTTAAATGCCAGAAAACTGTATTTCTACTGTTCTTGTCTTTGCGTGTTTCACACTTATTAACAATAGAAAAGTTTTATTTCTTTAAAGCACAAGTAACATAGAAGTATGTTCATTTACTCAAAAAGCTGTGTTCCCTTAAAGTACCATATGTATCCATTCATTTTCAACTGTTTAACAAAGTGCTTCTTTAAAGAAAACATAAAAACAGGCTCAACTTCACTCACAGTTAAAGAATGCATGTTAAAACAGCATTATTGGACCAGCCGAGTGGTGCAGTGGTTAAGCGCTGGCTTGGGAAGCCAGCGGCCCGGGTTCAGATCCCACATATGAGGGCCAGTGACACTGCCCTCAAAAAAAAAAAAAACAGCATTATTCATCTTCCTGTGTTGGCAAGAGTGTGGGGAACCAATGGGCAGTCTCCAATCAATAATAATTGGAATGTAAATTCCTGCACCTCTTTGGAGCCAATGTCCATGCACTTGATCACTCTGTTATTGAAGTTTTATGATTTTCTCCTACAAATATATGCCCACAAGTACAGCAAATACTGTTTAAGAATATTCATGTGATATTGACATTGCAAACAGGTAGAAAAAGCTTAAATATCCATGAATAAGTGACTAGTTGAATAAATTAAATAAATTAAGGTACATCAAGCACTGGAAAAACATTCAGGTGTTCAAAAGAATAAGGGAGGGTCGGCCGAGTGGCCTGGTGGTTAAGAGCTGGCTTGGGAAGCCAGCGGCCCCGGTTTGGGTCCCACATATGAGGGCCAGTGACACTGCCCTTAAATAAATAAATAAATAAATAAATAAATATGAATTAATTAATAAAATAAGTTGTCAAATTGTTTTCTAAAGTGCTTTACCATTTTGCATTCCTAAGAGCAGGATACAGGAGTTCTAGTTCTTTCACATCCCAGATAATATTTGGTATAATCAGTCTATTTAATTTTAATCATTCTAATAGGTGTGCAGTGGTATCTCATTGTGGTTGTAGTTTGCATTACATTAATACCTAATGAAATCTAGCATTATTTCCATGTGCTTATTTGCCATCCATATAGTGTCTGTTCAAATCTTTTGCATTTTGCTCTTAGTTGGGTTACTTGTCTTTTTATTTTTGAGCTGTAAGTATTCTATATACAAGTCCTTCATCAAATATAAGATTTGTGATTATTTTCTCCTGGTCAATGTCTTGTGTTTACATTTTGTTTTTTGTTTTTTTGTTTTTATCTTCTTCTTTTCTTTCTTCTTTTCTTGTGTTTACATTTTGTAAACAGTGTCCCTTGAAGAGCAGAAGATTTAGATTTTGATCAATTACAATATATAAATTTATTCTTTTATGGATGTGCTTTTGGTGTTATATCTAGAAATCTTTGCCTCACCCAAGGTCAAAAACGATTTTCCCCGAAGTTTTCTTTTATAAATTATATAGTTTTAAGGCTATAGTTTAGACGAGGCCTGTAACACATTTGGAATTAATTTTTGTATATGATGTGTGCTATAGATAAAGCCTTTTTTGCATATGGGTATAAAACATTCCAGTACCATTTGTTGAACATGCAATCCTTATTTCACCAGTCCAATCATTACTATCATTACTGTAGTGCTAGGGATGCTGCTTGAAACCTTGCACCAATATTTCACCCCATGTTTTCCCAGTAATTAAGATAAAATATAAAAGGGAGCCAGAGTAGTGGACAGGCTATAAACATTCTTTTTTTTTTCTTTTTAAAAAGATTTTATTGGGGAATTGGGGAAGGAAACAGTGTTGGGGGAATTGGGGAAGGGGAACATTGTGTTTTTCCAGGACCCATCAGCTCTAAGTCAAGTTGTTGTCCTTCAATCTTAGTTGTGGAGGGCAAAAGCTTAGCTCTTCCAAGTCCAGTGGCTGCTTTCAATCTAGTTCTGGGGGTGGGGGAGATGCGATGCAGTACACCATACGATGTGGGAGCCGAAGCAGCAACCAGCTGAACAGTTACTCAGCTCAAGGTGCCGTGTTCAATCCTAGCTGCAGAGTGGGAGGTGCAGCACACCATCCAATGTGGGAGTCGAATCGACAACCTAAGGTTGTTGTTTTTTGTTTTGTTTTGTTTTTAGAAGGCAGTGTCACTGGCCGTCATATGTGGGATCCGAACCAGGGCCACTGGCGTCCTATTGTTAAAGATTTAATTGGGGAATTGGGGAAGGGAAATAGCCAAGTTGTTGTGCTTCAACCTTCGTTGTGAAGGGTGCAGCTAGGTCAGCTCCAAGTCCAGTTGCCATCCGGCCACCCGTTGGCAGCTCGCGGCTGCTCAGTTCGAGGTGCCATGTTCAATCTTAGTTGCAGTTGGGCGTAGCCACTATCCCATGCGGGAGTTGAACCGGCAACCTTGTTGTTAGGAGCATGTGTTCTCACCAGCTGAGCCATTCTTCCACCTGTTGGCAGCTCAGTGGCAGCTCAGTTCGGGTGCAGCTCACTGGCCCATTTGGGAATCGAACCAGTGACCCTGTCGCTCAGAGCTCACACTCTTACCCAACTGAGCCAGTTGACTGGCCCAGCATTCTTTAATATAAATTTTAATGGCACAGGTAGGGATAAGAAGTGATCTTTTTCTTCTATTTCCTTATGGTACAAACAATTAAGTTTATCAGAAAACCTACCAAAACTAAATATTTGTTTTGGAAATAGAACAATGGAAAAGTTGTACAACTATAATATTCTAAATAGGAAAGAGATCGTGGTCAGATATAGTTACAGTTGGAGAAAGAAAAGACTGCCAAGTAGCGATTCAATAGTGGGGACTACCTGTGCATAGGAGTTAATATCATCAGAAGGCTGCTTTCCTTCTTTGCTCCTCATTTCTTTCTTCCTGGAATTTTGATTGCTGCTTTCAGCCTCTTACCATCTCTAGCCACTGCCTTTTTAGAGACTCTGTCTCAGGCTGTGATAACTTGTCAGTAACTTAAAGCCTGAGCAGTTCTCTGCCTGTCTTACTGCTGAAATGATAGAAGTGTGTTGTTACAAACTTTCCCAGTTGAAAGTCTTTTCTTGCATAAGTGTTATGTTTTATTTATGATAATTAGGTTCTATAAATAATATCTATCTTAAATCTTTTTGAAAGGTATGGGACACAAATTCTACTAAGAAGACGCTAAAATTGTACTCCCCCATTCCCTATGCTTCTACTCTACTTTGTTCTTCTATGTAGCATATATCACCATCTATCATTCTTTATATTTTACATCTTTCTTTTCTTCTTTTTTTTTTATAAATATTGAATCACCTGGAACAAATATTATATTGTAAGCCAACTATACTTTCATTTTTATTTTTATTTATTTATTTATTTTTTTAAAGATTTTATTGGGGAATTGGTGGAGGGGAACAGCGTTGGGGAATCAGGGAAGGGGAACAGACAAGTTGCTTTCATTTTGTTCTTCACTTTAGTTGCGGGGGATGTTGCTTCACTGTTGGTATCGTCATTGCGCTCTTCCCGGATGAGGCAGATCCGTCGCTGGCCTCTGGATGTCGCTCACCGCGGCTATTGGCAGCTCACGCTTGGCTGCCAGCCACTCACACTGGCTGCGGGCCACTCACTGTAGCCCATGGCAGCCCACTGCAGCAGGGGCTGCAGCCCACACCATCACCGGGGCTCGCACAGCCCAGCTCCAGGTGGAGCTGTTGTTAGCTGTAGAGGGCAGTGTCACTGGCCCTCATGTGGGATCCGAACCGGGGCCGCTGGCATCCCAAAACCAGCGCTTAACCAATGCGCCAGTCGGCCGGCCCTACATCTTTCTTTTCTGTTTGACCATATGGAAATAAGAGCCATAAGGATAGGAATTTTGTTTTAATTTTTTGAGGGCAGTGTGACTGGCCCTCATATGTGGGACCTGAACTGGGGCCGCTGGCATCCTAAGCCAGCTCTTAACCACTGCACCACTTGGCCGGCCCAAGGATAGGAATTTTTGTCTATTTTATTATTGTATCCTCAGTGCTAGAATAGTTCCTGGCACAAAGTAATGCTCAATTAATATTTTTAAATGGACAAATGAATTATAAATTAAACATTATGAACTAACCAAAGGAACCTATCCACTGTGTATAATGTTGGATCTGTGGGAAAATATTTTCAGAGTTCCAAATAATGAATTTGACAGTCAACATCAGAAACATATGCTGTTTGTAGATGATTATTTATTTGCTTTAAAGTGTAGATAACAATGATAAAAAGCCATGTATTATGTTATTGAGGAAGGTGCTGGTTTTATTAATTAAATATTAATCAGGGGAAAATAATCTAGGCTATGTGGATTTAAGCTTTATAGATCTATTCACAGATATATCCTATTTTAGCCTGATCTCTACGAGTATTATTGTCATCTAACTAATACCCCTTGGTTCTAGTTATTTGCTCAACATGTAGTTCTAATTACAATTGTACTTTTCATGTAGGTCTGCTTAAAGGGACAGAAATCAATAATTTAGCATATGTTTCCTGGATCCCTATGTGCCAAATACTGTGCTAAGTCCTGGGCCTAGAGTGGGAAGATAGCAAATCGGGCATTCCCCATTCCTGACACTTAAAGATAATTGGGAGAACAGGCCTTAAATAAAGAAATTTAGAATATATATTTAATCACAAATGATAAGTTTTCCAAAGGAAATGAACAGGATGCCATTGGATTAGCTGTCCAGAAAGTCTCAGAAAGTAAGAGTTAAAGTGAGTATGAAATATGAGTAGGAGTTAACAATGCAAAAAGCATGGAAACATTATTCCAGGAAGAGGTAATAGCAAGTGTCAAGGATCTGAGTTGAGAAAGAATGGCATGTTTGGAGAATTGAAAAAAGGAAAAGGTCAGTTTGTCTATAGTATTATATAAGAGGACAATTATGGATATACTACAAGCAGGACTAAAATCATTCTGTTTTATAGATAATGTAAAATAGTTTGTAACTTACCTAAAGTTGAAATGCAATACTTTGAAGTGTTTGACCCAGGCAAAATAACATGACCTAATTTTCTTTTTTTCTTTTTTTTTAGCTGAGCCATCCTGCCACCTCTTGGCAGCTCAGCTCAGGCAAGGAATAGAACCAGAAACCCTGTTGCTCAGAGCTCACACACTTTGTTTTTTCTTTTTTAAAGATTTTATTGGGGAGTTGGGGGAGGGGAACAGTGTTGGGGAACCGGGGAAGGGGAATAGACAAGTTGCCGTTCTTTTGTTCTTCAGTTTAGCAGTCTAGTTGTGGAGGACATTGCTTCACTGGCCCATGTTGGCATCATCATTGCGCTCTTCCCGGATGAGGCAGATCAGTTGCCGACCTCTGGATGGCCGCTCACAGCAGCTCTTGGCAGCTCACAATGGCTGCCAGCCACTCAGGCTGCTGGCCACTCTCTATAGCCTATGGCAGTCCACTGCAGCAGGGGTTGCAGCCTACACCGTCACCGGGGCTCGCACAGCCCAGCTCCAGGAGGAGCTGTTGTTAGCTGTAGAAGGCAGTGTCACTGGCCCTCATATGTGGTAACCGAACAGGGGCACTGGCGTCCCAAAACCAGCTCTTAACCAATGCGCCACTCGGCCGGCCCTCAAAGATTTTTAATGTAAGGAATTATTCAGATAAAACCTAAGAGACTATGAGAACATAAAGAAGCCAAGTAATTAAATCAGCTTTCTCCTGATGACAATTATATAACTTAGGGAGTTTGAGGATTTCAAGTTTTCAAAAGATAAGGGTAAAAATCACAAGTCCAGCAACCAATTAAAAGTAGAAAGTCTAATAGAAGTCCTTTTCCCAATAATTGGTGCCCACAATGAATAAACCATAAGTGAAGGAGAATTTAATCTGTTTTCTCACCCACTCTCCCAGGAGTCTACAAAGGAGCATTCCCTCAGTGTGCCAAGCAGGACAGGGAGGAAAAATTCATCTAGAATTCATCATCATGCAGCCCCAATTCACACTGCCCAGGTGACTCAAGAAATCTTTCATGAGAAATTTAAAGTGATCCAGGCCTCTTAATGTCCCCAGACACTTAGCAAAAGCAGACATAAATCCTTTGTGAAGAAATTCACCTTTCTCCTAATCTCAAAAATTTATTCAAATTATTTTATGGAGGGAAGCAAGCATCTCACACAGAAAAATTTATAATCAAACAAGAATTGGATTACCACACGTGAAAATGGGCAAAAATAACAAATAGCAGAGACATATCCTGAAATAATTTAGATACTGAAATCATTAAACACAGAATATGAAGAACTATGCTTGCTATGTATGAAGAAATAAAAATGTGTGTGGGGTGGAGCAATATGTTTGGAAAAATTATCATATTTGAAAATGATTTAATCAAGCTTCCAGAAGTTAAAAAATTTAAAAATCATGATTGAATTTAAGAGCTCAATCAATTGAAGAGAGTACCAGCAAATTAGACATAATTAGATAATTCGTAAATTGGAAGACATTTCAGAAGTTATTCATAAGAGAATAGATCTTAAAAGTTATCACAAGAGGGGGCCGGCCGAGTGGCACGGTGGTTAAGTGCTGCCTTGGGAAGCCAGCGGCCCCGGTTCAGGTCCCACATATGAGGGCCAGTCACACTGCCCTCAAACAAACAAAACAAACAAACAAACAAAAAAAGTTATCACAAGAAAAAACTCTGTGGTGATGATGAATGGTGACTAAACTTACCGTTTTGATCATTTCACAATATGGAGGTGTGATAAAAAAATACGGTGAATGTTTAAATAAAAAAAAAAATTATTACAATAAAAGACACATTACTAATAGTCCCCCTAAAATATTCCCCTTCACTTTGAACACACTTATCCCATCATTCTTGCCACTTTCTGAAGCAGTTCTGGAAGTCCTCTTTCATATCTTTAGTTGTGCTGTCGTAGTTCCCTCGATGTTCTGCATCAACTCAAAATGTTTACCTTTCATGGTCATTTTGACTTTGGGGAGGAGCCAGAAGTTGCACCGTGCCAGATTCATGAATAAGGTGGATGAAGACACACTGTAATGTTGGATTTTTTAAAAGATTTTATTGGGGAATTGAGGGAACAGACCAGCCAAGTTGTTGTTCTTCAATTTTCATTGTGGAGGGTGCCAGTCGCCATCTGGCTTTCCTTCGGCAGCTTGTGGCCTCTAAGCTCAAGGTGCCGAGTTCAATCGTTAGTTGTGGGTGGGCACAGCCCATCACTGAACAGGCAATCTTGTTGTTACACCTGCTGAGCCATTGTGCCACCTGTTGGCAGCTCAGCGACAGCTCAGCTTGGACACAGCGTTCACTGGCCCATGTGGGAATCGAACTGGCGTCCCTGTTGCTCAGAGCACACACTCTGAGCTAACTGTTTTTTTTCTTTAGAAGGCAGTGTCAGTGACCCTCATGTGTGGGACCCTCATATGTGGCATCCGAACCGGGGCCGCTGGCATCCCAAGCCAGCTCTTAACCACCGCGCCACTCGCCCGGCCCAAACTGTTTTTTTTGTTTGTTTGTTTTAGCTGTGCCATCCTGCTACTTGTTGGCAGCTCAGCGGCAGCTGACCTTGGGCTGGGCATCGAACTGCTGTTGCTCAAATCTCAGCTTGCACTCTTGAGCGAGCTCTTAACCAACTGAGCCACTCAACCGGCCCTCTAAGCTAACTCTTAACCAACTGAGCCACTTGGCTGGCCCAATACAGATTACTTTCAAAGAAAGAGGAGACATTAGCCAGCTGACAGCTAATTTCCAGCAGCAACAGTAAATCCAATACACAGTTGAATGATAGCTTTAATGTGCCAACAGAAAATAACTACCAACCTATAATTGTACGCCTTTCAAAAGTGTCTTTCAAGGAAGAGGGTGAAATATAATGAGAGAATTTGCCATCAGAAAAATCTCAATAAAGGAAATTTCAAAGGTAGAATAAAACTTACCTCAGATGCCCGAGATACAGAAAGGAGAACAGAGCAAAATATGTGAAAAACATATGGATAAGTCTAAATAAATATTAACTATATAAAAAAGTAATTAAGTTTTAGAGGGTTAAAATATATAAATGTATAGAATTAAAATATAATATTAACAAATTGAGAGGAAGCAGTAAATAAATCTAGTATTTAAAGTTTTTTTTGTTGTTTGGAGAGTATTGATTAGTTCCAAACTTTTGCACATTTTCACAGTGCATTCTGAGGAATAACCACAAAAAATAAAATCAGAAGGCATAAACTTGAAATCAGGAGATAAGGAAACTGTGGAATAAGAAAAGGTAAGAAAGAAGGGGAAAAAAACATGGACAAGAGGGACTTACAGCACAAAAATAATGTGGTAGATATAAGCCAAAATTTAAGTAGCTAAAATGAACAAAGATTGTCAGACTGGACTTAAGAAAAGTACAACCAATTAAGTTATTTTTTATTTATTTTTTTAAAGATTTTATTGGAGAATTGGGGGAGGGGAACAGCGTTGGGGAATTGGGGAGGGCGAACAGACAAGTTGCTGTCTTTTTGTTCTTCAGTCTAGTTGCGTAGGACGTTGCTTCACTGGCCCACATCGGTATCATTATTGAGCTCTTCCTGGATGAGGCCGATCGATCGCCGACCTCTCAATGGTCGCTCATCGCAGCTGTTGGCAGCTCACGCTGGCTGCCAGCCACTCATGCTGGCTGCTGGCCACTCACTGTAGCCTATGGCAGCCCACTGCAGCAGGGGCTGCAGCTATGCCGTCCCTGAGGACTCACAGCTCAGCTCCAGGTGGAGCTGTTGTTAGCTGAGGAGGGCAGTGTCACTGGCCCTCATATGTGGGATCTGAACCGGGGCCTCTGGCATCCCAAACCAGCTCTTAACCAATGCGCCACTCAGCCAGCCCCCAATTAAGTTATTTACTGAGAAATATCAAAAACAGAAGGAAGCAAAAAAATTGAAAGAAAAAAAATGGAAAAAACTATGTACCATAATAGTGTGTACAACCCATCTTGATCTATAGATTCAAGACAATTCCTATCAAAGTCTCAGTGGCTTCTTTGCAGATATTGACAAGTTCACCCTAAAATTAATATGGAAACTCAAAGGGATCAAAATAGCCAAAACCACCTTGAAAAAGAACAAAATGGAAGAACTCACACATCCCCACTTCAAAACTTACTACAGAGCTACAGTAATTGAGACAGTGTTGTACTGATACAAAAATAGACTTAGATCAATGAAGCAGAGCTGAGAGTGCAGAAATAAACCTTCATATTTATAGTCAATTGACTTTTGATAAGGATGCCAAGACATTCAGTGAAGAACAAATGGTTCTAGGACAACTGGATGTGGACATGCAAAAGAATAGTTGGCTGATTCTCTCTTGCTTATTAATTTTATTTTAATGTCACTTGGATTTATCACTGGGTTTCATGGAATCAACACAACTACACACTTTATTATCTGTGCATAAACTGAGTTACAGCTGTGACATGACCAATTGCCAACAAACTTTGAAGCAATTGATGTAATTGGTAACTGATCATGATGCACATCAGCTCTTTACATAATTATTGGTGGACTGAAGAGCTAGCAGTAAAGTCTGTACTTTATGCAGTTTCCCACAGTTAATATTGAGTCTTCGGAAAAGTCATGATGTATTTTGTCTATGTTTTTCAAAAGTCATTTATTTATATAAAAAACAAAAATCAATCAGTGATATATTGCCCATTTTGTTTGATAACCTTTTGCCATCTTTCAGTGAGCTTCATAATTCCTCATTCATAGAAGGACCTGTCTTTTTTTGAGAAAAACTGAACAAGGTGCTGATTTACAGCCTCATCTGAATTGAACGTTATACCACGCAAGGAGTTTTGAAGAGAGCGAAACAAATGGAAGTCTGATGGTACAAGGTCAGGCGAGTATGATGGATGTGGCAACCCATCCCATCCAAGCTCCAATAATTTTTTAAAAAATATTTTTATTGGGGAATTGGGGGAGTTGAACAGACAAGTTTCTGTCCATTTGTTCTTCAGTTTAGTTGTGGAGGACATTGCTTCACTGGCCCATGTTTGTATCATCATTGCACTCTTCCTAGGTGAGGCAGATCGGTCTTCAAGCTCTAGACGGCCACTCACTCCAGCTGACAGCCGCTCACCCTGGCTGCCGGCCACTCACTGTAGCCTATGGCAGCCCACTGCAGCAGGGGCTGCAGCCTACACAGTTGCGGGGGACTCACAGCAGCCCAGCTCCAGGTGGAGCTGTTGTTCACCATCTTAGCTGTAGAGGGCAGCGTCATTGGCCGTCATATGTGGGATCCAAACCGGGGCCGCTGGTATCCCAAGCCAGCTCTTAACTAATGCGCCACTCAGCCGACCTAAAGCTTCAATAATTTTTGATGGGTGATCAAACTTGTGTGTGGTCTTGTGTTGTCGCAATTAAACACAACTCCTTTACAATTAACAAGCTCTGGACATTTCTGTATGATAGATTCATTCAAACTGTCCAATTGCCAACAGTACACATTTGAATTGATTGTTTGGTTCCTTGGTAGGAGCTAGAAAAACACAACACCTTTAAAATCCCTCCTCACTGAGGACATAACCTTCCTCTGATGAATGTTTGCTGTCCCTGTCATTTGAGGCAAATCATCACGTCGGGACCAAGACTGTTTGCGCACTACACTGTTGTAAACAATCCCTTTCTCATCACCAGTTATCAGTCACTTCAAAAAGGATTGTTTTCCTCACGTTTAATGAGCATATTGCAGATATTTATAAGTGCCATCAAATGAACTTCTTTGAGTTCATGCAGAACCCAAATATCAAGCTTACTTATATATCCCAGCTTCTTCAGGTGGTCGTGAATGCTTGAATGATGGATGTTCAATGTTTCTGCAATCTCTCATGTCGTGTAACATGGATTTGACTTGATCAATGCCTTTATTTTGTCGTCATCAACCTCGGTGGTCCTCCCTGAGAGAGGAGCTTCGTTGAGATCAAAATCACCAGCATGGAATTTCGTGAACCATCATTGGCACTGACGTTCTTGTAGAGCATTGTCACTGTAAACTTTATGCAATTTTTCACAAGCTTGATGTGGGCTCTTCCCTTTATAAACAGTAAAATATGGCAAAAATGCACAGTTTGGTCTTTCATCTTCAACTTGTAAAATCTCCAAAACTCAACCAAATCGCTCAATTTTTTTTAGAATGAAGCTCGAACTGGCAGTTTTCAAATGACAAAGCAATAACATAGATGCGAATGACTCTAGTACTTCCAAAAATGAACTAGTGCCATCTGTTGCAAACATGCGTCATGACTTCCAAAGACCCAGTATACTGTGGTAACTAAAACTTGAACTGTGTTGTTGGGAGACTGGTGTTATTTAACCAAAGAGTGGCAACTGACATTTGTACATATTGGAACCAAGCAAAGTGAGAACTATTTGTATACATGCTTTATTATTAGATTCTACTTTCAAGTGATACATGACACTCCCATATAGTACAGGAACCTTGCAATATTATACTGCTGTTTCTTCCTTTCCAATGTTTGTGCTATTTTTGTCATATGTTTTACTTTTACATGTTATAAATCCATGTTTTTTGCTTTAGATCGTTAACTGTCTTTAAAGAGATTTAAATGTTAAGAAGGAAGTCTTTATACATATCCACATATTTACTATTTCTAGTTATCTGCATTCCTTTGTGTAGATCCAGAGTTTCACCCTTTAGCAGGACTGAAGGACATCCATAAACACTTCATGGATTTCAGGTCTCCTGGTGATTAATTCTTTCAGCTTTTGTATATCTGAAAAAGTCTTTATTTTGCCTCTGTTTTTTATTTTTTTTAAAGATTTTATTGGGGAGTTGGGGGAGGGGAACAGCGTTGGGGAATTGGGGAAGGGGAACAGACAAGTTGCTGTTCTTTTGTTCTTCAGTCTAGTTGCGGAGGGCCTCTGTTTTGAAATATATATTTACTGAGTAAAGAAACCTCGGTTGACTTTTTTTTAAGATTGTTTGGGGGAACTGGGGGTGGGGAACAGCATTGGGGAATCGGGGAAGGGGAACAGACAAGTTGCTGTCTTTTTGTTCTTCAGTCTAGTTGTGGAGAACGTTGCTTCACTGGCCCATGTTGGTATCGTCATTGAGCTCTTCCCGGATGAGGCAGCTCGGTCGCTGGCCTCTTGATGGTCGCTCACCGTGGCTATTGGCAGCTCACGCTGGCTGCTGGCCACTCACACTGGCTGCCGGCCACTCACTATAGCCTATGGCTGCCCGCTGCAGCAGGGGCTGCAGCCTACACCATCACTGGGGCTCACAGCCCAGCTCCAGGTGGAGCTGTTGTTAGCTGCAGAGGGCAGTGTCACTGGCCCTCTTATATGGGATCTGAACCAGGGCCGCTGGCATCCCAAAACCAGCTCATAACCAATGCGCCACTTGGCCGGCCCTAGGTTGACTTTTTCCTTTCACTACTTTTCAAGATGTTACACTGCCTTCTGGCTTACACTTTTCTGATGAGAAATCTTCTGTTTTTTTATATGTAATGTGTCTTCGTTTTCCTCTTTGGCTGCTTATAAGATTTTCTCTATTGGTGATTTTAAAATAATGTGATTATCATGTATGTTGGTACATGGGTGTTGATTTTCTTCATGTATCTTGTGCTTGGGATTCATTAGTCTTTCTAATTTTTGAGTGCCTAGTACTTATCACACTTACCTGACATGTTGCAGATAAATTGATACATAGTTCCAGAATCAAACAGAATAATTTGGTAAGGTAAATCAACTGTATGAATGTATCCATATGGATTTTCAAATATTTTAATTCACTAAAATAAAATCACTTTCATTTACCAGTACTATCATTTTCTGTAGGCCTTACTCTCACTCCAGGTTTTCCTATCTACTGCCTCGCACTTTAAAATCTAGTAAATCTAAATTATTTTAGGTGTTCCAACCTGTCATGCTGTTTCATCCTTCTGTGCCTTTGCACATGCTATTCCCTTTATTTTACCTCCTTTGTATGCCTGAAGAACTAGTATTCACCTTTCAATACCCAGCTCAGATGATTCAACTTCCAAGGAGCTTAAGATTTCCTTGACTTAAACCCATATCCCTTCTTCATTTGAGGCCATCTTTATTTTGTAAACATTTCCATCACTGCATTTATCACATTTGTCTACCTGTATACTTCAAGCACTGAGCCCAATTCCAGGCACACTGAGGAGCTCAGTAATTATTATCTGAATAAAATGCAGTTGGGAGAAATTTAAGAAAACAGATAAAGAAATTATGAGACAGTGACTTAAGCCTGGATACATTTGTTTCCATAAAATGCAGTTGGGAGAAATTTAAGAAAACAGATAAAGAAATTATAAGAAAGTGACTTAAGGCTGGATACATTTATTTTCAAATCAAATTTATTGATGTACACAAACAGAAAAGAATGTGCAAATCTAAAGTCAGATCAAGAACATTACCAAACAGAACATTACCAAAACCCCAGAGGCCTGCCAGATGCCCTTTCCCAGTCACTATCTCTCCTAAGATAACCATTATTGTAAATTCTAACACAAGAGATAAGTTTTACCTGTATAACAACTTCTATATTTTATGCAAAATTGAATCAAAATTTTATATTGTTATTACACATGACTACTATTACCAATGGCAAACACTTGAGTGCTTTTTATATACTAAGTACAGTTCTAATTGCTTTAAGTATATAAACTAATTTATTCTCACAGCCACCCTGTGAACTAGGTACTAACATTACTCCAAAATTTCCAATGAAGAACCTGGGATACAGAGAAGTTAAGCAATTGCTCAAAGACACATAATGGCTACATGGTAGTACTGGTATTTGAACCCAGATATCAAGCCTCCAGAGTTTGTGCAATGCAATGTACAAACATCATCAAACTATATCTTAGCAAAATATGACACGTCAGTAGTTTTTAAACTATTAAGGCTCAGCTTCCAGTCAAGATGGCAGAGTAGGTAAATACTGTGCTCACCTCCTGCTACAACCACCTCAAAATTACCATCATTGAGAATCACATGAAGTCTAGTTGAACAAAACTCTTTTAACTAAGGACATTCAGAAGAAGCCACCCTGAGACTGGAAGGAGGGACAGAGATGTGGAATAGGCTGGTCCCAAAACCATGTGTGGCAGTTAAAAATCAAGAGGGGTATCTTGGCTGTGGAGGTCCCCTTTGAAAAGTGAGGGGTCCCAGCCCCATACCAGGCTCCCTAGCCCAGGGCTCCAGTGCCAGGGAGAGAAGTCCCCATAACTTCTGTCTGTGAAAACCAGTGGAGACTGTGGCTGAGTGAGACTGAGAGCTACTGGAGTCTCAGGCATTCCTCTTAATGGGCCCATGCACAGTCTTACTCACTGATGGACTCACTTTGAGCCCAGTGCTGGGTTAGCAGCTCGAAAGGTGCCACAGACAAAGAGGAGGAACTGAATTGTCTGGTTTCAGAGCGAGGGCTGGAGGAGTAGCTTTCTCCTAGACAGAAGTGCTGATGGAAGTCATTGTTCTTTTGTTGAGCCCTCCCACCACCCAATCTGAACTCAAAGGCAGGCACCATATCTGAGTCTCCATCAACCTAAGTAAACCTTTTGTTCACTCTCCCATGGTGATTCCCTGAGACACCACCCCACCCAACTTGTGGACGTACCCAAGCCACCACTTCCAGTGGCTTTTCTGTACACATGGCCTGTGATGGTTCATACTGTGGACTTTCCTAAAATATTTCAAAGACTCACAAACCCCAAACAAGCAGCATCTGGCTTCGGTGTGCCACGTACCTCTTGCTAAGCGGCCCTAAGCCCAGCACTAGCATCAGCCAGCCTCAGTTTGCAGCTTAGCGTCTCCCAGCATAAGTAGCAACCATCTGCAGATCACTTTGTATCTCATATCAAGTGGCCCCGGGCAGGGAACAGGCAGTGGTTGACTTTGGCCTGCACCAGAGCCCCTCCCAAGTGGTCCCAGAACCAACACACCCAGTGGCCAGCTTCAGACCACACCAGACTACCATCCA
Source organism: Aselliscus stoliczkanus (assembly GCA_033961575.1). Lineage (NCBI taxonomy): Eukaryota > Metazoa > Chordata > Mammalia > Chiroptera > Hipposideridae > Aselliscus > Aselliscus stoliczkanus. The sequence continues at coordinate 18,775,760 of CM066737.1, forward strand.
ACAACCTCCACAAATGACACACTCAAAGGTAGACTCGGTAGACACCAGATCCCCGCTAAAGCGAATCCTGCTCCATTGTGTCAGCCCCTGCACAACAGCTCCTCTACAGCCAGTCCTCACATCAAATCAGCCTGAGGGTCAATTCTTCCCATTGATGTGCCAACAGCAATCAAGACTCAACTACAACAGGAGGGACACACAGAACCCACACAAAGGACACACCTGGAGCACCCAGATGAAGTGATCAGGGAGATCAGGGCCCCACAGGACTCCTACTACATAAGGCCATTGTACAAAGACTGGGAGATGTTGCAACTCTAACTAATACATAGAAACAAACACAGGGAGGCAGCCAAAATGAGAAGACATAGAAATATGTCCCAAATAAGTGCTCTAGAAAAAGAACTAAACAAAATAGAGACAAGCAATTTACCAGATGCAGAGTTAAAAACACTGGTTATAAGGATGCTCATTGATCTCAGTAAGAACTTCAACAAACAGGTAGGAAACATCAAAATGGAGATAGGAAACATAAAAAAGAAGAAGTCAGAAATGAAGAATACAGTAACTGAAATGAAAAATACATTAGAGAGAATCAGCAGTAGATTAGATGAAGCCGAGGATTGAATCAGCAATTTGGAAGATAAGGTATCAGAAAACACCCAATCAGAAAAGAAAAAGGAAAAAGAACGCAAAACATAAATGAGGATAGTTTAAGGGGCCTCTTGGACAACATCAATCATAACAATAGTCACATCATATAAAGACCAAAAGGAGAAGAGAGAGAGAGCAAGGAATTGAAAGCCTATTTGAAGAAATAATGACAGAAAACTTCCCTACCTGGCAAAGGAAATAGACATACAAGCACAGGAAGCTCAGTGAGGCCTAGTCAAGATAAACCCAAAGAGGCAAACACCAAGACATATTATAATTAAAATGCCAAAGGTTAAAGAAAAAGAAAGAATCTTAAAAGCAGCAAGGGAAAAGCAACTAGTAAATTATAAGGGAGCTCCCATGAGACTGTCAGCTGATTTCTCAACAGAAACTTTACAGGCCAGAAGAGATTAGCAGGAAATATTCAAAGTGATGAAAAGCAACGACATACAACTAAGCTTACACTACCCAGCAAAGCTATCATTTAGAATCAAAGGACAGATAAAGAGCTTCCCAGACAAGAAAAAGCTGAAGGAATTTTGTCACCGCCAAACCTGTATTACAAGGAATCTTAGAAGGACTTCTTTAAGAAGAAGAAAAAATAAGATCAAAGGTATGCATAATAAAATGTCAATAACTACATATCTCAATCACTTTCAATGTAAATGGATTAAATGCTCTAATCAAATGACATAGATTGTCTGAATGGGTAAGAAAACAAGACCCATACATATGTTGCCCACAAGAGACCCACTTCAGATTGAAAGACACACACAAAGTAAAAGCAAAGGGATGGAAAAAAGATATTTTATTAAAACAGAAACAAACAAAGAAAAAGCTTGGGTAGCAATACTTATACAAGGCCAAATAGACTTTAAAACACAGTCTATAACAACATACAAAGGGTCCAGTAATCCCACTTCTGGATACTTATCTTAAAAAAAACAACACTGCTTCGAGGGAATGTGTACATCCATATGTTTATTGCAGCATTATTTACAATAGCTAAGATATGGAGGGCAGCCTGGGTGTCCCTGAATGGATGAATAGATAAAGAAGAGGATATATAAATATATATATATATATATATATATATATATATATATATATATATATATTCAGCCATAAAAAGAATGAAATCTTGTCATCTGCAACAACATACATGGACTAGAAGGTATTATGCTCAATAAGTTAGACAGAGACAGACAAATACCATATGATCTCACATATATGAAATCTAAAGGACAAAATAAATGAAGAAAGAAATCAGAAACAAACTCATAGATAAAGAGAACATTTTGATGGTTGCCAGATCAGAGTGGGCTTGGGAGGATGGATGAAAAGGGGGAAAGGATTAAGAAGCACAAAATAGGGCCGGCCGAGTGGCGCATTGGTTAAGCGCTGGTTTTGGGATGCCAGCGGCCCCGGTTCGGATCCCACATGGGGGCCAGTGACACTGCCCTCTACAGCTAACAACAGCTCCACCTGGAGCTGGGCTGTGCGAGCCCCGGTGATGGTGTGGGCTGCCATGGGCTACAGTGAGTGGCCCGCGGCCAGCGTGAGCGGCTGGCAGCCAAGCGTGGGCTGCCAATAGCCGCGGTGAGTGACATCCAGAGGCCAGCGACCGATCTGCCTCATCCGGGAGGCGCGCAATGACGATACCAACAGTGAAGCAACATCCTCCGCAACTAGACTGAGGAACAAAAGGACAGCGACTTGTCTGTTCCCATTCCCCAACGCTGTTCCCCTCCGCCAATTCCCCAATAAAATCTTTAAAAGAAAAAGAAGCACAAAATAGTCATGGGGACAAAGTATAGCATAGGGAATATAGTCAATAATATTGTCATAACTATGTATGGTGTCTGGTGGGTACTAGTTTTATTGGGGTGATCACCTTGTAAGTATATAAATGTCTAATCACTATATTGTACACCTGAAACTAATATAAAATTATATGTCAACTGTAATTGAATAATGAAAAATAATTTTAAAAAATAAAATAAAAACTATTATTGTTCATTGCCTGCTGTTGGAAAAACACGAATGCCAGAACAAGGGATAGCTGAATTAGGGTCTCCCAGGCTCTAGGGTTAGGTGCCCTTTATATGTCAGTGTCACATATTTGTTGAAAGCCTGCCTGAGTTCATACCACAGCTCCCTCAGTTACTAACCGTGTGACCTTAGGCAACTTACTTAGCCCTTGTGTGCCTCAGTTTTCAGTTTTCTCACCTGTAAAACACAGGTAATAATAGTACCTATATCAGAAGATCGTTGTGAACACTATACTTTCAGGGATCATTTCTATAGTTTGTTACTAGAGAAGTTTCTCTGATAGTGTAGAGCACCCGAAACCATGAGGAGGAAAAAAAAATTGTTGTGAAGGTCAATGGAAATACTCCTTAAACACGGTATGAGTTACATTTATTCATTTTTTCATTCATCCATTCAACAAATAGCAAAGTGCTTAGTACTTAGGCTATATCAGTGAACATATCAATGATCCCTGCCCTCTTGGAGTAGCCCGGAAGGGGTGGGGGCAGAGAGAATAGAAGAAAAACAATATAATATAATGTGTTCAAAACTTAGTGCTATATTAAAAAAATAGGTAGAGTAGGATCAGAAATAGTCGGAATGCTGCAGAGGCTGAAAGTTGACAGTATTAAATAGAAATGTCAGAGTAGGCCTCAGGGAGAAGCTAAGATTTGAACAAAGATTTGCAGAAGGTAATGAAGTAAGATAATGTGGATATCATGTATCTTTTGAAGAGCATTCAAAGCAGAGGGAACAGGTAGACCAAAGTCCCTAATGGTGGGAGGGTGTCTGGGTGTTCTTGGAACAAGACAGCCACTGTTGCTGGAATGGGATCATTAAGGAACAAAGTGGCAGAAGAGGAGGTCAGAGAGTTATTGTGTGGGGGTGTGGGGTGGAAGGTAGGGCATTGTAGGATATTTTAAGGATTTTGGTTTTTACTGCAAGTAAAATTGAGAGATTTGTAGGCTTTTGAGCAGAGTGGTAACATGATCTTAATATTTTATAAGTGTCTCTCTGTATCTGTGTTGAGAATTGATGGTTTTGTGGATTGAATTGTGTTCCTCCAAAAGATTGCTCAAATCCTTACCCACCCCCCGTACCTATGAATGTGCCCTTATTAGAAAGACGGTTTTTGCAGATGTAATCAAGTTCAGATGAGATCATAAAAGTGCACCCTAATCCAATAACTGATGTCCTTATAAGAGGAGGGGAATTTGCGCAAAAGGCACACAAAAGGAAGACAGCTGTGTGAAGACACATACACATAAGGAGAATACCATATGAAGACAGAGGCAGAGATGCATCTATATGCCAAGGAAGGCCACAGATTGATGGCAACCACCAGAGGTTAGGAGAAACAGATTGTCCCTCAGAATCTTCAGAAAGAATCAGCTCTGCCACAGCTTGATTTCAGATTTCTAGCCTACACATCTGGGAGAGAACAAATGCCTGTTGTTTTAAGCCACCTATCAGGATACATTTTTAGGGCAGCCCTAGAAAACTAATACAGTGGGCAAGACTAGAAGCAGTTAGGAGGTTACTGCAATAGTCCAGTCAAGAGATGATGGGGGCCCGGATCGGGGTGGTAATGGTAGAGATGGTGAGAAGCCATCAAATTCTGGATACATTATGAAGGTACAGCCAACAGAATCTGCTGATGTATAGGATTCGGTGTATGAGAAATATTAGCTATAGTTATTATCTGTGTGAATAGTTTAAATATTTATCAACGTGTAATATATATCTATAAATGTATACTTTTTCATTGCCTCAAATATCCCAGGTTTGAGGCTACACAAACAAGGATCATTTGTAAGGGAAATCAAAAGAAGCTTATTTGCTGTGTGATCAAAGGATAAATCACATTACTTCACTGGGTCTCAATATCCTACTTGGTAGAACAAAGAAGTTTGGCCTCCATTGTATGACTTGATGATTCTACTATTGTCAAGTACCTTGTTGCTTTGATGTTGATAAAGTTTCCAGAGGATAGTAAACTGCTTTCTGACTTCCATATTTGTAAACCTATCTCCAAGTCTATAGTGGCTTTGAATAACAAAATTCTGTCCTCACTGTTGTTGATTCTCTGTCATTTGATACTTTGAGTACATTGAAGGAGAGACCCACCATATTTAAATATAGAATTACAGCAAGACCAAGGTAACCCTTTGTGCATTTTTAAGGGATATGGAAGTGAGGTGGGGTTGCCTAATGAGAGCCTGAAATAAAGGTTTGGAATTCTGAGACTGGAGACTTCAGATTCCACTTCCCAGAGCATACCCTGAGTTATCACCATCAGTGTATTTATATTTATATTTTAGGGAGGTAATGAATTTATAGGACAAGGTAATAATAATAGCAAAGATTTATACAGGGTTTGCTATGTGTCAGGCATTGCTCTGAGAGTTTTCAAAAATATTAATTTGGGCCGGCCGAATGGCTCAGTTGGTTAACAGTTGGCTTAGAGCACGAGCTCTGAGCACCAGTGCCGCCAGTTTGATTCCCACATGGGCCAGTGATGCTGTGCCCAAACTGAGCTGTCGCTGAGCTGCCAACAGGTGGCAGGGTGGCTCAGCTGGTGTAACAACAAGATTGCCTGTTCTGGGCCGGCCGAGTGGTGTAGTGGTTAAGCACTGGCTTGGGAAGCCAGCGGCCCAGGTTCGGGCCCCACATATGAGGGCCAGTGACACTGCACTCAAAAAAAAACAAAGATTGACTGTTCTATGGTGGGCTATGTCCACCTGCAACTAAGACGGAACTCGGCACCTTGAGCTGAGCTGCCGCCGGGATGGCGCAGTGGATAGAGCGTGCGCTCTTAACAACAAGGCTGCTGGTTCGACTCCCGCATGAGATGGTGGCTATGCCCACCCACAACTAAGATTGAACACAGCACCTTGAGTTTAGAGACCACGAGCTGCCAACAGGAAGCCAGATGGTGACTGGCGCCCTCCTCAATGAAGATTGAAGCACAACTTGTCTGGTCCCCTTCCATAATTCCCTAACACTGTTCCCCTCTCCCGATTCCCCAATAAAATCTTTAAAATATATATATTAATTCACTCAATCCTCACAACATTCTTAAGACTTAGGTTCAATTATTATTCCCATTGTATAAATGAGGAAACTGAGGCACAGAGCAATTAAGAAAGATTATTTGATTAATTAATAAGGGATCTTATATCAAACAAAAATAAATGGGACCATTTAAAAATAATTAAAACAGAAATGGTAAACAGAAGGCAATTTGGAGAGTTAATATCAAGGAAAGTTTTGTCAGAGCTCCACAAACTAAGTCTAATGGAGTCCATAAGAAAACACATTCATACATTGACATTAGGCTTCTTCATGCCTCCAATTCTTGTTGACATTTGTTCTCTGAGGATAATTGAGACTGAGAACTTGGCCTCAGGGCACCTGAGTGAAGCTTTGCCAGATCCGAAACACCTGTTAGATCTGGATCTCAATAATTTTTTTTCAAATTTTTTTTTTATTGGGGAGTAGTGTTTTTCCTGTACCTATCAGCTCCAACTCAAGTAGTTATTTCAATCTAGTTGTGGAGGGCTCATCTCAGTGTGCCACGTGTGGATTGAACCAACAACCTTGGTGTTATATGCACTGTGTTCTAACCAATTGAGCTAACGAGCCGCTCACCCACAAAGTTTTGAAGTTTTGAAATGTATCCTAGCATTGTTTCTAAGTCACTCCCTTGATTGGTCTTAATAAATTAGACTGTCACTTTTTAAATGTGCTTCAACCTCCTTTCACTTGAGGTTCTAGAGTGAGTGTTTCCTTTCATCCTCATGCTTCCTAGAAAACACTAGCTTTCCTAACCCTGACTAATATTACTATTTTGGACACCGAAGTTCCACTTTTCAGGCCCCATAACCTTTGCCAGTTCCATCTTTTGGTGAGGCCCTGGCTGGGTCCAAATCAGACTATTGCCAGAGTATGTTGTCAGTGTGTGTGTGACCATATTGGTGATGGAAGATCAGTACTGGACAACCAGGCTAATCAAAGTCTAAGGTTGTTGATTTACAAAACAAAAACCCATGACCAAAATCTACAACATAATGAAGAACATGCGTTTGTTCCTCAACCAAATCTGGAAGTTGTGAGCACCCTTTGAGGCTCCGTAAGAATAGTTTTGGGACTGATGAAAGGAAATCATTTTACATTGCCGGTAGAGTAGAACTAGTTGCCTGCAATAGATTTTAAATTTAAATAGGTGCGAGAGCAGTTTAGAGAAATTCCTGAGTCATAATGAGGAACCGGTGGGTCACCTGAGATACAAACTCAGTCACCCATAAGGAACACAACCAGGCACAATGTTCTCCTGACACAGGTACTTGGAGCCTTGGCCAGAGGCAGAAAGTCTGGCCATTGTACTGAGGAGCAGAGGTGTAGTGGGGGTGGGGTGTAGTGGGGCGGGATCCTGAACCAAATCCTGCGACCTTCCAGAGCTAATCTTCCTCAACATCAAGGTACTGATTTGCAGGCCTAGGGATTAACCCTGTACTCCCTCCTTCCCCAACAATTGCAGTGTCCAGGTGGCTTTGTGAGTCACCCAGAGCCTCCGCAATAAGCCCACTGTGGGAGGGGCCGCATCGCAGTTTCTTGCTCGTTCCCACCCCATCTCGGCTCTCCTGTGATTTGGGCTCCTGCTTCTGGCAGGCAGAAGCCGCCGGGAGCCCGCCGCACTGGCCATGCGCAGTGCTCCACAGGGCTGCGAGCGCCAGCCCGCCCCCCGGTCCCTTTAAATCAGGCCGGCTGGTTGCTAGGCAACTGCGCGGCTCGCGCTGGCGCTGCACTGCAGAGGCTCTGCCCCGGGCGGGCCTGGCCGGAGAGCTGTGGCCAGCGCCGAACTGAGGGCTGCAGCCCGCCCGTGGTGCCCGGCTTCACGGAAGAGGTCACAGGGCCCACTGGACTCCACCCATGCCTCCAGGTACGTCTGCGCGCGGGAAAGCTGGGCTCCCCGGGCTCGCCCCTCTTCCTGGGTGCACCTCGCCCACCTCAAACCCATGCGGGTTTCCTCTCTCTTTAAGAGTCCCAGGCCGGGAGGTCGGGAGCGTTTAGGAGGGATGGGAACAAGGCGTGGGAGTCGGGGTGTGTGGAAGGAGTAGTGGGGTCAGACCCCCCCCCCCCCGCTTCCGTGTGCGCCAGCCTGAGGGTAGGGACTGGGGAGGTGGACGATGTCACCTGCGGTGAGGGCCGGGCAGCGCCCTGATCCGAGCCACCTTCTCTCCACTGGAAACAGTGATGGCAGGAGTTTTAGTTAACCATTTACAGAGAAAGCCCCCACACTACGCATGCATAGATACAGCTACATAGCAAGAATGTGACTTCCATACTAATAAAGTATTCAGCCATCAGAATCAAGAGGACTTTCTTTTCTTCTATTATAGAAGGAATCATTTCCCACTAATAAAGAATTGGGGTAGCAGTTGTTCACAGGGCCCAGTTTTCAATGGCACTTTGCTTTGCTCTCAATATCTGCCAAACAATAGAGAAGACAATATGTCCCGTGAAGTGGACACTTAGCTCGTATGTTAGGACCCTGAAAGATTAAGGCACACATCAGGATCACTGTCCTTTTTAATGATTCTTTCAAATTAACTGTGCTCTGAGAGCGGGGGAAGGCAAGGCCTAGGCTCCAGCCCTTTGCTTAGGTGGCTCTTGGCATGCTCATTAATAATAAGCCTGGCGCTCCTGTGGCCACCAGTGGTGTCTCATTTTTTTCAATAGGTGCTAAAGGTGAGGAGCTACTGTGTTTGACTATGATGCCACCCTGATTCTTGTCACATTTGATATTTGCATTGCTTGGGGAAGGAAGACTTAGTGGCATAATAGTTGGGAAAGTGGGTTGAAAAGTTAAAAAGAAAACTTGCTTCAGAGCTTCTGGCATCACATTTCAGATGGGCCAAACGACATTCTAAGTATATCACTTGTCATTTTAAGCTGCATTTCAGATAGAAACACAGATATGGGCATTCTGGGTAGCTATATTTTCTAACTATGTTAGGGGAATTTTATTTTTTTTAGTTCAAACTGGAGAAAGAGAACAACTGCATCGAATAGAAGACCTTGGACGTCAGGACGCGTAAGTACAATTGTGTTTGCTGATACCTTGTTATGGGTGTTTAAAAGCACAGAGCCTTGCCCAATGTACATCTTGAACTTTGTAACTATATCAATAATCTGTATTGTCAGTACACTCTCAAAACTGCCTCATAAAAATATAAATGTGTCCTGAAGACTTGACCTGAGCCAAATAAACTTTGAGGGAAAAATAAAAAGTCCTTTCCCCTAAAATGTCACCCCAAATACTCCATAAGCCAGAGTACAAATTATAAGTATTTATAAAAACTCAATTAGAATCAAAGCATCATAGAATTTTTCAAGTAGAATATTGAAGATCACTTATTCAACAAGTATTTGTTGAGGGCTACTATGTATTAGTTAACAGCTAGAGATACAAAGATGAATAAGGTGCCAGGAGATCCAGTGTATTGGTAAAATAAAAGTATAATATGTATGAAATGCTATATAGAAACAGGAAAAACTGAGTGCAGTGTCATCCTTGCTGATATTCAAACTGATACTCCAATTGTAATATTTCTAAGAAGTTATCAGTGGCTCTGAAAAACACTGGAGCATTTGCAAAGTTCTTCTTAAAACAATTGGTGATAAAAATGCAAATATCTTTGGTTGTAGAAAAAACTACCACTTTTCCACTCAGAAAGAATCAATTTAACTTCACAAATTTGGGAGCATAAGTAATTTACAGGATTTAGGGCTAATTCTTTCTTGAGGATGCAGGTTAAATTTATGTAAGATTTGAGTTTAGGTTCCCCTCTGCTTACCATAATACTATCTACATTATTTTTTTTCAAACGGACTTTTTTTGAGGTCTGATGACTTCAGGCTGGCAATTTTGGAGCACTTATCTTTGGAAAAGGGCTGGATTCTTTAACTAAAGTGGTTTATGTTCCATGGGAGGTTAAACACCTGAAAAAGGCCTGAGACCCATTGTTTACAGTATACTTGAAAATTGCTTCCATTTTCATTTTCATTCATTTCTCTTAACTACCTGTGAAATAGGTATATTGTCCTTATTTTGCGTCTGAAGAAGCTGAGGCTCACAAAAGGTAAGTCTTCACATAGTTCTCAAGGGTAGATATCAGCATAACTAACTCCTTCAGCCTCTCCCACCCCTATAGTCTACACTCAATTCCTTTCTCAAGAACTTCCTTTTCTTCTCCACAATTTTAAAACATGTTTGCCAACCTTGACTTCAGACAGTTCTTTTGGGTCCTCATTTTGGTATTTAATAGTTTTCTGCAAGGCAGTGATTCTCAAGAGGGTGGGGAATGGTAAAGCTCCCGTAGATGGGGCAGGTTAGAATCTTCTCAAATAAGGAGACAGGGTAATGGTGGCAGTGTTTTGTGCTTGGGAACAGTGGAAGCAGAAAAATAGGTTGAGAACTGCTTTTAAATGAGAAAGATTGGACAATTGAGCAAAGAAGCAAGGCCAGTGACGTTTTTTGCAGCAGACTCTTCTTTTTAACTTCCTATTTTGGCCAAGCAGTTTTTCTGAGGGTCGGGAGAACTGAAACCATCAAAGAATAAAGAGACAAGTTCCCTGGGCTAAGAAGGGCCCTTTTTTCTCCCCCTTACTGCCCCTGGGCTATGATTAAAAGACTTGGCTTTGGTTGAGAGTGTCTGAGGAGCAGAGGGTAGTGTCAGCTACCCTATCACAGGTTGCCTATCACAGGTTGCCTATCACAGGTTGGAGATGACCTTTTCCAACCATCATTCCCAATTTACAAAATTAGGGATGAAGCACTCTTGTGAGGTGGGAAAAAGCTTCTGGAGGTTTTCCAGAACTGTTTCTCAGTCCCTGCCTACCTCTGCCTGGAAGAATAATCTCTTTTTGCAGACAGATCTAGATTTATCCAAAAGAGGTGGTCCTGAAATTTTGAAATCAAATTCTAATGTAAATGAGTTATATAAGGCAACAGGAAAAAGATCTTTGAATTTTATGTCATCAAATTTCCCTAAAGCATGTGTTTTAAAATTTGAATATTTTAGAAAACAAATAGACTTTACATATTTGATCACATATCCACTTTAATATGAGTTTATTCCTCAGGGCCCCATACCTTGAAAACGAAAATGCAATGGTTTTGTGGGTTTTTACTTTTACAATAAACAGTAGTGTATTATTTTCTGTAACTATTTAATGATAGATATGCTTTTACCTAAGATTTTTATGGAAAGATTTACCTAAAGATTGATAATAAATTATCACTCTTTGCTTAGCTCTCAATAATTATATTATGTTACATCACATTACAAATAAAAACCCATTTTCAATTTATTTTACCAATGCTTCCCAAATTCTTTAGGTAAATATAAACCACTTTTATGAGTCAGGAGATCTCTTACTCCACCAAGATGCCATACTACTTTGCCACTGCTAAAAGAAGAAAGTCACCAGAAGATGGTGACATTTTCAGGGAGAGGCTAACTAGAATCATCAGGAATCCATTATTAATTCATATCAGACACAAATAAATAGATATAGCCATATTGTGGTCACCTAGGCCTTAAATGCAGTCCCAAGGACTTCTGGGGGATCGCGCTCTTAGTGGACCACTAATGGTATTTTTGTCATATGACTTTATATTATTTTTCTGTGTTCTGGCTTGTTTCTTTAAATTTTTCATTTCTCTTGGACCTCCTTTTCCTCCCCTTCAGTCCTTCAGTATCCAATGTAGTGTTGGGTAGGCACTTATAATAATAAATGTTCACATTGACCCCCTAAAAAGGCATGCTTGTACTTTTAATAATGACTTCTGGTTTGATTTGCCTTATGCTGCAACAAATTACCTAATCACGTTTTATTGAGATCAAAATGGCTGCCATTCCAGGGTAGAGAATTGTCATTGTTTCAAAGCATATTCCTTGCCTTGCCAGAGAATACTAATGCCATACTTGTTCTCCATAAAAAAACAAACAGTACGATTTGCAAAGAGAAAATGAGAGTGTCAGCTTTTAACCCCATTCTGGGCTCTGCTATACTCTGCGAGTAGATTTGGGAACAAGCTCTTAAAGGATATCTTGCCAATGAAAGAGAAGAGACTGGGAAGAGAGAGAGAGAGAGTGAGAGAAAGGAGCTCAGAGACCCCTTGACCCTGCCATGTATCAGCCATGGAAGGGGAATTCCAAAAGGCTTTTCAAACCTTTCTCTTTCTGTCTTTTGATATGTGACATGCAATTCTCCTTACCCTCCCCCTTCCTCCCTTCAGTTTTCCTCTGTCCTTTTGTGGCCCTTTTAAAAATACCTAAGCTCTGAAAATAGTGGGGGGTTTTTCTGTTGTTGTTTTTTTCAATTTGTGGAATGAAACCTAGCAGAAGAGTAAAGAGGAATTTTAGAACAAGCACTGACTTGGGAGACAGGGTCTGAGTTTTACCATTACAGGCTGTGTGGCCTTGGTCAAGTCACTTAACTTCTCTGAGTCTCAGTTATAAAATAAGAGGACTCTTCCCAGTTCTGGGAAAAGCATTGGCTGTATCAGGAGATTGTACAGAGGCTCAGTAAGAAAAGTAGTGAAATTTATATATATAAATATTTGACTGCTAAAAAAATATGAGTGGCTATTAGCATCACCATCTTTTCTGTTCCTTTCCTTTACAAATGCTGCAATATTCCCCACTCATTTGCATTCATATACTAGAGAGGAGAGAAACCTGGGCTATAATTATCTTTCCCCCTTAAGAACAGATAGATCATATGTGCTTCTGGAGAGTGACTAGTAGAATAATTAAAGTCAAAAAGGACAATTTCAAGAGAAAGGAGATGATGCTTCAATGGCAACCCCATCCCATGAATTTCAAGTCTTAGCTTATTACTCTGGTCTGATTAAAATTTAATAAAGCTTCGTTTATGGCTTTGGAACCCATCATTTTAACACCTTCACTGAATATGTGTACCTTTTCCTTTCCTCAAAGTCAAGTAGCTGCAGTGGGGAATGTCCCCTTGTGGATGATAGTGAGTTCTTTACCTCTGTTTTGCGGGGAGGGGTTCAGGACACATAGGTATCAAGTTTATACTCTCATTGTCTGTAGCAAGGAAAATCTGTTAAAAATTCAAACTACTGTTACTAAAAAAGAAAATACTGGAGAGATAATATATCAAAAAATGGTTATCTCAGGGCCATGGGATTATAAGAGAGGTTCCTTTTTTTTTTTCCTGTATTTTCCAAAGTTCTCCAAATAACATGCACTACTGTTATAATGCTTATGTAATAGGAAATATTATATAAAATATGTTGTATATTAAATAATATACAATGTTTATAATATTTAATAATATAAGGACTATATTAATTAAAAAATAAACACAACAGTTGCCATTTTTCATTACCAAGAAAAAATTACGTTTGTGTGCATGGGAAAAATAGATGCACGCATACTTTGATCTTTCTCAGTGGTTATACTACAGATATATTACAGGAAATTGATGTATAAAATGAATGAAGTGACCCTTTGCTCCTTCTTCCCACTCTTTAGTAGTAGTCTCTGCAATTTTCAGTTTGCTGACTTCAGATGCCAGTGGGTCCTTCTTGCTCCCTTCTCCCAGAAGTAGTAACTGATCAAATATTTCTGTGCTTTAGGAAAGCTGTATGTTAAAAATTCCTTTTGAATAGGGAAGATTACTTTTGAAACAAAATGAATATCCTCTCATTTTTATGCATTTAGAAAGTTGGTTGTGATTTAGCATTCTGAGTTTTCACCTAAAAACTACAGTTGGAGTCAATATCTCGAGAAAAACACATTTGGTGGCATTAGTATTTTCAATTGTTGACATTCGGTTCTCATCATGAAATTGCTGTCAAAACCGATAGAATTCTGTACACTTGGCAGCCTTGTCTAAAAGCAAAGCCCAAGAATGAAATAGTAGGAATTTGCAGGTCAAGACAGAAGGGCATTTGGCAGAGTTAGTCATGAGGAAGTCTGTGTGTATACTTTACCCAAAGCAGCTCACATTGTATTAAGACCTGATGTTTTAGTCACTTTACAGAATGAATAAACAGTAGTCCAACCCAAAAGAACTAGAAAATAAACAGCAGGCATATTGGAAGCACAGGTATTAGACTATTATTAATATTAATCTATTAATTTTAAATCACACTCTTTGAAGCAGTCTGTTTTCATGTGTATAGTTGCTTTCCCATAGAATTGTTTTATCTACAATAAATAGCCAAATGTGTCAATTTATTGGTTATATTGCCTAGGACCAGAGAATTTTAAAGCTGGAAGGGTCTGTAGAATTTAGCTAGTCTAGCCCTTACAATTTATAAAAGAGGGAAGTGAGGCCCAAGTCACTTAATGAGTTAGAGGGAGAGCCAGCCTTCAAATATCTAGGTTCCTTCGCCCATGAGTCAGCATTCTTAGTTCTCTCCACTACACTAGCTGCCAGTGTAAATAATGTGCCTTGATTTTAAATTTTGTTTTTAAGGAATTGGAAAAGGTACCTGAAGAAATGGATGCTAGGAGAAAACACTGGAAGGAGAATATGTTTGCTCCTTTTTTTAGTGCACAGGATGTTCTAAATGAGGCTTCTCAGCCTGAATCTTTTCCTGAACAAATGACTTTAGATAAAGTGAAGAGAATGGAAGGAATTTATAATTTGTCTAGTAGAAAGTTTCAAGATGAGAATAAATTTAAGAGGAAAGAACTCATTTTCCAACTAAATGAAAAAGAACAAGAACCAAACATAAGAGAGAGGAAGATGAACATTTCAAAGAATGAAGCAGACATAAACTCCACCTCCTGTGAACCATCTAATTTGGATGTTGCAACTGAAGAAAGCTTCAATAGCACAGAACACCATTCCTTCTGGAATACAAAGGAATTACCAACTCTACCGCAACAAGACAAGAAGAAATTTACCAAAGCATTGTCTCCAAAACTTTGCCTGAATCTTTTGAATGAAGAACTGGAAGAACTCAATATGAAGTGCAGAAAACTAGAAGAGGAATTTGAAAATGCCGAAAAGGAACTTTTGAACGCCAAAAAAGAAGTCTCCGCAAAGCCCCGAAATTTTCAAGAAACAGGGATGGAAACTTTGAAGAAACAGTGTGAACTTCAAGCTTTAAGAAATGACCTATCTGCAAAAGCAACAAATGTCAAAAACTTAACCCTGGAGCTCCAGCAAGCCAAAGAATTCATCCACATGTTGAGCCTAGAGAACAGAGATTTAAAAGAAACTGTGAGGAAGTTAAAGCATCAGGCTGAGCTTGGAAATGTACTCCTAGCAGAAGACATGAAATTGTATTATGAATTAGAAATGGAAAACATCCACAGAGAGCTCAGTGCCATCAAGAATGAACTGAGAGCTGAGAAGACCCTGCAAGCAAGGGCCTTGGAGTTGCTTAGAAAATACTGTTCTTTAACGTCAAGTACCCTTGACAGCTTTACAGGGGATTTTTTTTTAAACGTAAAAACAATTTTCTAAAAGCCTTTCATTAGGCAAATCATTGAGCCAAATAAGTGTTCTTTGTGCTTTCTTTGTGTACTACTGAAAATGTGTGTAATGGGATGTAATTTTCATTTTTGGTGAATCAGGATATCCGTAAACTGTATAGATGTTAACTTCAAAGCTTCTGCTTTTTCTTTCTAATGAAGTTATTGCGAGAGTCCAAATGGAAATGAAGCTTCAGAAATCTTTTTTACTGTATATTTCACTCAAACCTGTAGTCATTCACCAAATCATTTATGAATAAATATCAACATCCATTTTGTGATCTTGTAAACATTATGTCCTTGGCACATGAATATTCTTCTGTGTTCACTGATGTTAAGAATAAAAATCTTGTTTATGTGTATAAGCATAACATGTGTCTGTGGGTCTTAGAGCTGCCTGTTCAGACTCAATGGGATACTAAAAATGTATCTGCTTTCTTTGAGATCTAACCTTAATTAGGCACATATAAACATCTCCAGAGAAAATGCAGATTTTTCCCCTCCCTGCTGTTTTCCCCAGGCTTTCTCCTTTGACCTGGCCACTGTTCCCATAGATTGGAAGACGATTTAGAGACATGGCTGTGACTTATGCTAGAGCCCTGGTTTTGTCAGCAGTGGCTTTTGCATTTTCTTATGTTGACCACCAAGGGGCGTTGTTTACACAGTTCTTCCAAAATAATGGGGGGGGGGGCAATTTATAACCTTTCTGCCCAGCTTACATCACCAGCTGGCCAGGACTGGGGTGAACGGTGTTGGGTGTCAGCTAGGTAGGCTGTTAGTGAGCTGGCTTGATTTATACAGGAATCCAGCCCTGTAAGGGGCCTGGGCAATGACAATTCATTTCATAAAAAACAAAAATGTACTGCCTCATTCCTTTAGTGGAAAGGATGGGCCAGTGGATTCTTTGCATTTGTTTGTATCAATCATCAAGATTTCTTATCATGGGAGCTCTATTTGCATGGTATTTTAAGTCCAATGGACCAAATATAATTACAGACTGAGGGTGGGATACAATTTTAAGGGTTTAGGTATCTTCCCTGATAGAAAATCCCCAGACTGGGAGTCTGGACACTTTGGATCTAGGAACTGCTTTGCCATTAACTAGCTAATTAAAAGCCCTCATCTATAAAATGAGGGAGGAGATCTGTCATCTATATCTGTTGACTTCTAATGTTCTGTTGATTTCACTGCAGTGATATTATTTGCAAGTGTAATTGTACCTGTGAGGAAGTAAAACTCCTATTGCATTGGATGCACTTGGCTCTGTTACTTTGGGGGACTACTTTGTAGACCTCACCCTTTCAAAAGAACTACACAAAGGTTTTTAAAAAACAGTTTGAACATCTCCAAATACTGTGCTAATATTAACCAGGAGAGGGAATGAATGAGGTTCTTCTCCTTTCACTTGTTTCCTTTTTACTTCTTAAGGTTGGGGTGGCACTTAATGGGGAAAAACTAAGCTGACTTGGGGACTGAGCAGGCTTTCCTGGCCTGGGAAGATTGGACTAAATTGGAAGATAATAATCTCTGGTGCCTTGTGATTTAGTCCTGATAACCCAGGCACTGGCAGCCTGCTCAAAGGGGAAGATGACTGTTAGGTTTTCGGTTGTCACTGGCTTCCCACCAAGGGTCTAGGTACAAAAACAAACTAGGAACTCTGCCCTAATTGCTTGTTTCCCTCATCACATCCTTAAAAATTATCCCTTTGGGGCCAGCCAAGTGGCACGGTGGTTAAGCACTGGCTTGGGAAGCCAGCAGCCCTGGTTCGGGTCCCACATATGAGGGCCAGTGACATTGCCCTCAAAAAAAAAAATTATCCCTTTGTCCTTGCCCCAGAAAGATTCTCAGTCCCTGATCGCTAGAGTGTAGTACTACTTACATGTTAAAATATTGCACAAATTATGTTAATTAAGCCACTGGGCTCAATCCTCTTAGTATATATTTCAATTTTTAAAGAGGAGCTTTTACACCAGGAGAATTTCTATCAACCACCCACCCATCTAAAGTCTTCAGTGACATTTTGGTTTATCTTGCATGAGTGAGTATGTGTGCTTATGTGTGCTTGAAGGGCGGGGAAGGAGTGTGGTAAAGGGAGATCCAGAAAACATAAGTGTATGGGTTGGCCCAGCTCTAGGATGGTGGAGCATTTGCATTTCTAGCAAGGAACTGGAAACAGCCTGAGATGCAGAGCACCAGTGAGGTCCACCCTATGGCAAGGCCCTGTGGAAAGCTTAAGTCCAGACGCTAACCAGGGAGACAACAGATGATCACCAAGCCCAGAGGGCTAAGGAGAAACAAAAACCAAGGCAACAGAGCCAACAGTTTGGAGTTGGGAAGGGATCAGATCTTTTGATACTTTTATTTTTAAAAGCAGGGCTGCAACAAGCTGGGAGAAAGCCGGGCAGTTTTTCTTGCTGGGCACATGGTAACAGCACTGTGTTGAACTGCCTTAAAGAACCAGAATTAAGGCAAATACTCTATCCCATTGTCTCTGTAATCACAGTCGTTGCAATAAATGGCCCCTAATTTTGATCAGAATTTATTATCACTGTACCCTTTAGTATACTGAATTGGAAATGTGGAGGTGGTGTGAGTTTTGTTTGTTTGTTTTTTATAAGAATGGCACATGAGGTTACTCATCCCTTTAATCTGTTGGGTAAAATACTTGAAATCAGCAATGCAGTTGCACACCATTCCCCACCAACTCCCAGTTCCTTACTTTTTAAGAAGCGTGGACTGTCACAGGGCTCTAGGAGTATCTGCTCCACCTTGGGTTTACAATCCAGTTCTAGAAATATTTGCTGAGTACTTATTATCATAGTTAATCACTTCTAAGACACACTTTAAAAATGTTTTGACATCCCTAAATTTGGGACACATCTTGATATCAATCGCATGTCATAGTAGAATTCTCAGTGTGTTTTTTTTTTAATCTTTCTTAATGGTTCATAAAATAATGGTGTATCTTGCAATCAGTTGGGTTTTAGATTTGATGAAATGTGGTATGTGCTAGGCTGGGGATGTGGGGATAAAAGGATTTATGAATAAGACAGGTCTCTGACCTCAGTGACCTTACTTATGCGACTAACTAAAACAATGTGGTAAGTGCTATACTAGCAGTGCTAATACAAAGTGCCGTGGGAGCAGAGGAGGCTCAATTAATTCTGCCTGTGGGGCTGGGAAGGACTTCATAAAGTAGGTGACATTTGAGCTGAGCCTTGAAGGATAAGAAGGATTTTTCCAGGCCAAGCATGGGGGCAGGGGCGGGGGCATTTCTGGAATGTGAATGTGGAAGGTCTATTTGGCTTCAAAGAGGACTCCTAACAACAATGAGTTAGAACACTGGTATGTTACATTTTGCTGACTTTTAAAGTCTCATTTGAGGCTCAACACTGAAATTGGCGATTCCAATTTTTTTTGCTCATTTGCATGTATACTGGAGAATGAGGTTCTCATGACAAAGACCAGGTACCAGATAACAAACTGCTTGAAAACAATTTTGCTGGTGTCACTGTACCTTTGGCTGCCATAATTTCTGTTTTGGAAATAAATGACCTGAGAGATTTTGGTCATAACATCCAGCTATGTCCACTGTAAGTGGTCTGGTTTCAAAGAGATATATGAAAGAGAAACACCACAGTTGCTGCCTCTCCAAAGAAACACAGTACTCGGATAACAGGGATTGAGTGCACAAACTTTGATTATCCACTTACTAGCCGTGTGATCTTGAGCAAGTTGCATAATTCCCAGTAGCTCACTTCTCTCATTTTATAGGATGGGGTTAATAAATAGTATTGTTGAGAGAATATGAAGAGATCACATATAGTCAATAAATGTCACCATTGTTATTATTATTATTATTATTATTATTATTATTATATAGCTGATAAGGGGAAATTGACCCAGTTCATCTGTCTCCTCCCACCAATTGCTCTCACCAAGCTTTACACATATTGTCCCTCAATTTGTGTTCTCTGGAGAGGATATGATAAATTCGTTCATAATATATGTTTTTTTTTTTTGAGGGCAATGTCACTGGCCCTCATATGTAGGACCCGAACCCACTGGCTTCCCAAGCCAGCGCTTAACCACCACGCTCCTTGGCCAGCCCTTGTTCATAATATATGTATCAGTGATATGTGACATGTTTGGAAAGGTGGAATAAGGTGCAGGAAAGATATTTTGATTTTATTAATATATGAAGCCTTCAGGCAAAGTAATGATTCTGTCCTGATGGACTTTCTGGCCTCAAGGCAGATCCTGTAAAGGGAATTTTCTTGGGTCAGAGCCTACCCAGCCTCCCACCAATAAAGTTGGTTTAAGGCTGGCCCTGGCCCTGGCAGGCAGAAGGAGATAAAAAGCCCTGCTCTAGTGCTCCAGTGGGAAAAAGCTCATCTAGGAAAAGGGAATGGAGACAAGAGAACCTATTATAGTATTTTCCATTTCCCCTTGGCACAGGGAGCCGCAGCTGGGGACACACTACTACAGCTGCTCAAATAATAATAAGTCATTGTCTTGTTCTTTGTATTCCTAAGACACTAAAGCCCTAGTTCCCCATGTATTGTAGGTGTGCCCTCCTTTCCATACTGAGTATCAAGGTGATGTCTCCCCTGTTTAGTGGCTAGAGCTACTTTTTTTTTTGAGGGTAGTGTCACTGGCCCTCATATGTGGGACCCGAACCAGGGCTGCTGGCTTCCCAAGTCAGCGCTTCACCACGCCACTCGGCCGGCCCCAGAGCTACTTTTTAGAGTCAGCGCTCTCTCTCTCCCTCACTCTCACACACCATTGATCAAACCCAGCCTTTTGATGTTTGCTACATTTCAGTGGGCTCAAGTTGCCATTTCCCAGGAGACTGGGACATCCCTGGTTTTCTAAGGATGTGTTCTGGGATATCCTTGAAATGTTTTTTGTCTGTCAGCCCATGCCTGTTCACTCCACAATAGGTGTTGTCATGTATATTCCAGACCATGAATAGGAAACATACCTGAGAGATTCTCCTCATGTCACTAGTACTCTAGCTTGTATTTGGACTGTTGGTTAAAGCCTAGTTACAAAACTTTATTATGTGTCACACACTTCCATGTATGTCATCTTATATAATCTGCACAAAAATGGTTGATCATTAGATGAGGAAACAGAGGCTCAGAGATATTAAATGACTTATTCAATATCGCACAGCTAGTAAGTGGTGAATCTCGGATTCAAACCCATCCTGTTCAACTCCACATATGATGCTTGTTCCACTATATTCGGCCACCTTTTGTGCTAAAATTAATGAACTGAATATTCAATCACCATGAAGTTTAACTTTTTCAAAAACAAACCTGTTTATTACTGCAATCTGAACTCAAGTTGAGTCAGTTATCTCGTAAATTGTTGAGATGAGCAGTGAAGATGCATCTCATTATTGGAAAGACCATAAAGTTTTCATGTCTTCTGATCATGGGTTGTTAGGTCTACATGAAGGACACAGCATCCTCTTCCTATAGCGGTGAAATTGACTGTGATAGTGACATTAAAATAAAAAATGAAACATGAAGTCCATTTGACAGCTCCAGCCCTGATGCAACCAAATTAATAAACAACCAGGATTCTGATCAAAATTCATTGTGGATTTGGGGTCTGTTTTTTATTTTTTTATAATTCAAAATTATCATATTTAAAACAATATTTTGCCCTTGGAATCCTTGCCTCCTGAAGTGCTTTCATTGAAAGCTGACTACTTTTTTTTTTTTGAGGGCAGTGTCACTGGCCATCATATGTGGGACCTGAACCGGGGCCACTGGCGTCCCAAGCCAGCACTTAGCCACCGCGCCACTCGGCCAGCCCGAAAGCTGACTACTTTTTAAGAAAAAAAAATGTTGTGAGCCCCCTTGATGCTTAGAAAGTGTTAAATATGTTTGGTTATTATATACGTATATATTTCTTCCCTCTTGTTCTTTCCATGATGTCCTGGTAAGTTTCTCAAAGTTGCAATAAAGGAATAATGTTCTTTTCACTCATAACTGAAATGATTCTTGGAGAATACTAAGTCAGGATCTCTTTATTAAAATATCTTCAATAACAAGACAAAACTTTTTCTCTAAGTTTACAAAGTTATTCAATATTTTACAAAACAACAACCCCCTTTTATATAATAAAGTAGAATAGAGGAGGCCTGAGGAAAAAAAACGTAAAAGAAAATCTGGAGACCTGTTTGGGCATTCATAAATGTGGGTTATGTCAGTGGAGAGCCTGGAGGGCATTTCTGGTTTTGAGGTAATCAACCTTTTAAAATGCATAATATACTTTTATGTGGTTTTAATGAGTACAAAAAATATATTTGCATGTAGTGTAAAGACTTTCCCCGCATAAAATGTGAGTTATCTGAAATCTTTTCCTTTGGGTGTATATTAAAGCACATTTATAAATAAACTGCTGAGAGCACAGGGCTCCAGTTCCTATGTTTGTGCCAGGGCAGAGTGAGATACTAGAAAAAGCATGAGATGTGGAGTTTTCCCTATTTGGTTCACTGGTAGAAGATACTGAGGTGCAGTTTGGGGGGCCAAAAGTTTATTAGGGATCAACACCAGTGAAGGAAAAGGAGAGGAAGCAGGCCTGAGCAAAGAGAGAAGTTGCATTGTCATGCAAACCTGACAAAGACTCATCAACCAGACAGGGAGCTCTGGAGTACTGTCCATCAGTGCCCCATGCAGGGTTGAAATGGCTTGGACTTTATACCCCTACCTCACTCAGTCACTAGACGAGGGTTGTCTCTGGAAGGGTATAACTTGGGACAGAGTGGCTCTCCATAGATAAGGCAGACCCTGAAGAAACTGACAGCTGGAGACTGTCTGCTGACCTTACCCCCCTTTGTTGGGCAGTAATTCCTTCCTTGAGGAAGGCCTGAGTGGTGCATCTTTGTTTCCACCACTGCCCATCCCTTACACCTCCCCTTCTGGATTCCTGTGGACCTGTCTCCTAGACGAGAAACTTAGAAGAGTGTTGTTAGTGAGACTAACTACAGCCCCCATCTCTGCAGCTGGTCTTGGGCTGAAAGTGATAGAAGCCCCTTCCTTCACTAACCATTCTAAGTCACTCTCACCCTTAGCTACTGCCCTCTGGTGGCCTCAGTGGCTTACTGGCTGGCCTGACCCAGATCCTCATCTCTGAAGCAACGGAGCCCCTGGTCATTATGCCCTTCTCAGGCTGGGGCTGCTGTACCTGTCCAACTACAGTCACCACTGGGCAAAGGAATAGTAACATATGCTCAAGTGGCATAGATTTCCACACATACTTCTCCATGCCCACATTGTGTAACAGCAGCCCTCCTCCTGAGAATCAGAGTTGTTTACTTCTGCCAAGCCACTGACCCCTCTTCTGGCCTGCTGGTCCCTGAACATAAGGAGCCCAAAGTGCCCAGGTAGCATCTGTAGCTTAGAATTCAATGGGTTTCTTGCTGTGCCCCCAAAGAAGGTGTGGCTCATTTTGGAGACCAGGTCCTGTAGGGTTATAAGGATGGTAAGCACAAAGTTCCTGTATTAGTCAATTATTCAATCAGAGAAGGAGAACCATTAAGAGAATTTATTTTAGGGCCGGCCGAGTGGTGCAGTCATTAAGCGCTGGCTTGGGAAGCCAGCGGCCCCAGTTCAGGTCCCACGTATGAGGGCCAGTGACACTGCCCTCCAAAAAAAAAAAGAGATTTTATTTTTATATCACCCACATCTATCTTATCTATCATCTATTGACATAGACATCAGAGGTTTCACCTTAATTGTGGGAGCTAGTTAAACGATCTCTGTAATATTTGCTTCTAATGCTGGAGTTTGAAGTCTGCAGGGAAGTTGGGAGGGGACAATAAATGTAAAGTTAGGGAGAATAAGGACAAACTAGAACACAGAAGCATGAGCTATAACCCAGAGGGGATGAACTGGCTTCTGTATCAGCCTCTCATCTCCAACTTTGATGATGTGGCTATCTTGCAGGAGAAACCGGTGTTCATTGCCCATAGCTATACACACCTGGCCCTGGTCTAGGAGTCTGAAGCTAGAGAATGCTGAGGGGAGGGTGTAATAGCAGCTGCAGGCCTGGTTGTTGCCCCACACCAGTGAAGTGGACCAATAGATAAGTGACAATATATGTGAGCTGCAACTACCCCTGGTGCTATTGCACTGAATTTCCAGTGTAGAAACTATACTCATATGTTGGACTCCTGCTTCATTAAGGCCCACCAAATCTGCAAAAACATCTCACAGGTAAAGGAATTATGGGAAATGTAGTTCACTCTGGGCACGTTGTCACATTACAAACCTACCGCATTCCCTCAGTGGGTCATTAGGAGTAATGGTCATTGGAACCAATCCTGCTTCCAACCTTTGATTCCCAGACTACGTATTTTTTCAACTGAGAACACAGTACTGTATAAAATTCTTTGATTCAGTACATATACTGCATCCTGGAAGATGGCACTCCATTTGTACAGAGTATTATATATTTTGCCTGAATTTTTGAATATTTTTGCTGGGTAAATAATTTTTGCTTGATTTTTTTCCTTTGAGTGTTTTAAAGATGTGGTTTCACTGCTTTCTCATGTCCATTGTTCCTTTGTTCCTTTACACGTAATTTTTTTTAGCTGCTATTGCTGGTTTTAAGTAATTTGATTGTGATGTGCCTTGGTGTTGTTTTCTTTGTGTTTCTTGTACTTGAGGTTCACTGAGCTTGGATTTGTGGGTCTATAAGTTATATTTTTAAATGTTTTTCTCTCCCTCATCTCTCTCCAAAGCAGAGCTTTCAGCTGGCTGCTCTATCAGACCAGCAGATTCTGAATAATGTGGTATGTAATATGGCCAGTTGTCCTGGGCCCTCTCTTGCCCCCTTGCTGTAAATTTGGTCTTCCTGGTCTGACGCAATGTTCTGTGGGATCCAGTGCTGGTGGATCAGATACTCCCTAAGTCCTGAGAAAGAGATACTGGCTGAGGCCCTGCAGGCAGGAAAGCTAAACCCATACTTGAAATATGTGACTCGTCCTATGAAAATGAACCATTGGCCCTTTCAGGATACAAGGAGCATAAATGTTATGAACTTGCCATCAAGTTGCCATATGGTCTCCTCGAGGAATGGGGCCATATTGGGGGCTCCGTCATGGTCTCTGTACTTGGCAGGTTGAACATTCTGCAGTAGCAATGCCTAGATCAGCCTTGGTAACTGGCAGTCCATGCTGTTGGGTCCAGGCATAGCTTCCATCTCTGCCACTGTGCTCATCATGCCATCACTGGGATGGCCAATGACAAAAACTGGTGATGTCAACTGCCTAGGTCATTTTGTCTACTTGGTCATTCATTGCCTCCTCTGAGCTGTGTGCTCTCTGGTGGGCGTCAATATTTGATGCAAAGATCTTCATTCTTAGAGACCAATCTCACATGTCCAGCCACATGCCTCTGCCTCAGATCTCCTTATTCTCGATCATCCAGTCTTTTTCCTTCCAAACCCTACCAGCTAGCCAGGCCATTCACCATTGATCATAAATTCATAAATATTTTAACATTGGGCCACTTCTCTTTCCACCCAAGATGGGTAATCAAGTGTATCAAGTCCCTCATCCCCCAACTGAGGCTATAATTCAGCCACTGTCCATTTTTGGCTTGCATTCTCACATTGCATCCAACCCATCCATAAACCAAGCTTCTTCCTCCTGCTTCAGTTGATCTGATGGGGTACCCATAGAGCTGTAGGCATGAGCTGAGGGAGGTGCTCTGGTACAACAGTGGTACGTGTCATGGGCATCTGAGCTACCTGATCTTGAAGTTTTCTTGTGCCCTTTAGTTTTGTTCATGGTCACTTCTGGATACACCCCATTTCATCTTTTGATGGATTGTTGCTGCATCTGCCTATGACTTATTGGGTCTGATAAGTCCCAGTTCATGATAGGCAGTTCTAGTTGCATGGTTACTTGGTGTCCTATGGTCACCAGGGCCCAGTAGCATACCAGAAGTTGTTTTTCATCTTCTCTTGTGATTCCCTTCTGCTGGTGGCATGGTCTTGCTCCAGACACAATGCATGGGACTGCATTGTGATTCTTCCACAGGAGTTTGCCACGGATTCTATACTGCATCTTTTACCACCACTGATACCTCCAATACCATTTGATCTGCCAGATTGTATGGTCCAGGTGGCAGGGCAGCTTGCATGGAAGCCTAGACTTGCTGCAGAGCCTTTTACTGCCCTGGACTGCAGTCATAGTTGGCAGCCTTCCTTGTCACCTGGTATAAGGGATGGATTAGAATTCCTAGGTGTAGGATATGCTGCCTCTAGAATGCAAAGAGGCTCACTAGGTATTGTGATTCTTTCTTTGTAGCAAGGGGTGCAATGTTCAAGAAGTTGTCTTTAAAGGGAATGCCGCAGCATACCCGTGACCACTGGACCTCTAAAAATTTTATGGATCTGGTAAGCCTCTGATTTTTTAAAAAAAGATTTTATTGGGGAATTGGGGGAGGGGAACAGCGTTGGGGAATTGGGGAAGGGGACCAGACAAGTGGCTGTCTTCTTGTTCTTTAGCCTAGTTGCGGAGGGCGTTGCTTCACTGGCCCATGTTTGTATCATCATTGCTCTCTTCCCGGGTGAGGCAGATCGATCGCTGGCCTCTTGACTGCCACTCACCGTGGCTATTGGCAGCTCACACTGGCTGCCAGCCGCTCACGCTGGCTGCCGGCCACTCACTGTAGTGGCTGCAGCCTACACTGGGGCTCACACAGCCCAGCTCCAGGTGGAGGTGTTGTTAGCTGTAGCGGGCAGTCTCACTGGCCCTCATATGTGGGATCCGAACCCAGGCCGCTGGCGTCCCAAGCCAGCTCTTAACCAATGCGCCACGAGGCCAGCCCAAGCCTCTGATTTTTTGTGGGGTTTTTATCTCCCATCCTCAGGAGTGTATATGTCTTACCAAGACATAGCACACTACCTACCTCTTGCTCTTCTGGTCTGATCCACAAAATGTCATCAATGTAATGAGCTGATATGATGTCCTGCGTGATATCCATATGGTTCTGATCTCTTTGGACTAGTGACAGAGGGTAGGGGAGCTAATACAGTCCTGGGACAAAACTGTAAATGTATACTATTTCCTGTTCCATTTGAATTCCCATTCTTTCTGCTTCTCTTTTCTGATTGGAACAGAAAATACAGTTGTTGCTGAACCAACAGCCACAAACATATATTCGAGTTTATATCTTTGCTCCCACAAAGATACCATATCTAGCACAGCAGCTGTGATTGGAGATACTATTTGGTTGAGTTTGTGGTAGTCCATAGTCATCTCCCATTTGACTTCTGCAGGCACAAGACTGGTAAATTAAATGGAGATATGATGAGAATCACCACCCTGCATCCCTTAGATGCCTAAGGGTGGTACTAATCTCCAGCCCTGCCCCCATGTGATGATATACTATCTTGGCCATGGTTGGTGGCAGTAGTGGTGGTAGTTTAGTATCAGACTTCCACTTCACCTTCCCCACTGGGGTAGCTCTTATCTCACTGGACAAAGACACAAAGCGTTGGTTGTGCCAATGACTCAACTGTACACTTGGAGACAGGTGATGACCGTAGAGCTCTTGCACTCAGTGGATCTCCTGTGAACTGGATCTTGGCTAGGACTCCACTTATTACCTGGTTTTCGTGTTTCCACTCTCATGGTTGGCCATGATGATGTTTTGGGTCTCTGGGTATCCATGTCAACTCAGACTCCAATAGTCCTCAAAATATGTATATGTACCCCTTCTGCAGTACACAGTTACCCAAACAAATGGCCAGAGTTTCCTTTGCAGAAGGAAAGAGGGGAATCACTACAGTTTGTACTTGTGGTGTTGCAGGGTCCTTTCTCCTAGGGACCCAGCCACATCTTCTATCATTGAGTTTTGAGTTTGAAAACTGGCTCAGGTCTGGAAACTGGACAGGGGATCATGAATTTTTATTGGAACAATTGCCCTTGGCCTCCCCGATTTTTTTCTGTGATTACAAGCTGAGTAGTACCCTTTTCAGCTGCCCATAAATTTTGCCCCTAGGGGGTGCCATGTTCTACTAGCCATCTCCATAACTCTGTGGGTCGGCCCCCTTGGCTGCCACATGAACTTTATCTTATAATAATTTCAAGCTCTCGCCTTCTGCCAATTAAGCA
This sequence comes from Aselliscus stoliczkanus, assembly GCA_033961575.1. Classification (NCBI taxonomy): domain Eukaryota; kingdom Metazoa; phylum Chordata; class Mammalia; order Chiroptera; family Hipposideridae; genus Aselliscus; species Aselliscus stoliczkanus. The sequence continues at coordinate 18,803,117 of CM066737.1, forward strand.
CCACCACCTTGCCTCCGTTGTTTTGGGTGTTATCATCTAGTGTTATCAGTGAGCTAAATTTATAACATCGTCTTCTACTGGCAGTCCTGGACTGCAGAGGAGGCCAACACTGAACTTTTGAGTGATGCTGATGTCCTTTCCACCAGTGCATTCCTGATAGCCTTGTTAAATAGTGTGCCTTCTGCATCTTCCCATGGAGTACAATCTTCTGGTGGGTCTTGTGGCTGTACATGGTGTTATCTACTCCAGCATGCCCACCCACTTCCTTGAGCCTTCTAATCCCATCCTGAACTATTTGCCACAGCAGTTCTGATGTTTCAACTCCACTCAGCATAGGTAATCACATTTTCTTTCTAGGAGCCATCCTAGTAGAAAATTTGTACCATTTCCTGGTGTCCTTAATGGAGTGTTAAATCCTGTATCTCAGGAATGCACTCAATAAACTCATTAACCTCTCCTTTTTTTTAAAAAAGGTAAACCATCTAAGCAGTTTTTATTCATTAGTATTCATAAATACAGCAGCTTCATTAGAGATTTTAATTTTCCTCTTCTGTTTGAATGTGGAGTATCAGCAGATAATTTTGTATGTCAAGTACGGGAAGCAGAGATCACTCCTGCACTGCTACCTACATTTACTTGCTAGAAGTAAACATTAGTTAAAGGAAATGATTATCATATACATTTTCTCTCTTCCTTTTTTTTTTTTTTTGAGGGAAGTGTCACTGGCCCTCACATGTGGGACCTGAACCGAGGCCTCTGGCTTCGCAAGCGAGCGCTTAACCACCGCGCCACTCTGCCGGCCCTTCTCTCTTCCTTTTGAATGTATCCAATGTAACCAGAGTGACAGACCTGAAATTACAATCACTGAAGGAAACCAAGATAGTTGTTGTCCACTTGCATTGGCAAATACAGCACAGAGGACATTGTCTGCGAATTGGGATGTCATCAAAGAGGAGGTGGTGGAGGCTCATTTCCGATATTACTCTCTTTTATTTTATTTTATTTATTTTTTTGAGGGCAGTGTCACTGGCCCTCATATGTGGGACCTGAACCGGGGCCGCTGGCTTCCTAAGCCAGTGCTTAACCACCGCGCCACTCGGCTGGCCCCCGATATTACTCTTTTTTAAATTTAGGTTTTCCAAAGCAACATCTAAAGGCATAATATCTTCACAGCCCATAGCACCAAAATCTGCCATCTCCCCCCATTCTTCCTGGTCGGAGGAGGAGCTCTCTTCGCGCACTTAAGTGGACAGAAAGAGCTCTTGGACAAACAGGCTGCAGTCTGCACGCTCACTTTCCATGGACTGGCGCTCTGTTTCAGACATATTAGCATCATTCAACCTTGTTAAAAGAAACTGAGAATTCTGGATAGTTTGCTGACCGCTTTCTGTGTTAGCTGTGTTGGTTGTTGCTGTGGATTGTATGATTGTAATGGTGACACCTCTTGTGTTAGTATGCCACTTGCGTTGCATGCCGTCTGTAGTTGCTACGGTGCTCCCTGGGTGTGCTGCCTTTCCAATTGTAATTGAGAAGCCGAAGGGCCAGAAGAGGATGCTGACCTCCTGTAGAACGTTTTGCTCCTGAAAACTAAGATAAAAGCTCAGCTATAGGATCCATGGCTTCCACATTGCTTGGAGAATATGAACTCTGAGAAGAAGAAAGTCCCATAGTAGAATTGCTGTTAAAGTGTGTGTTTGATCTATCAGCATCAGGACCTAATCCCCAGCCAGGGTGAAACATTCCACATACATATTGAGTGCCACTCGACTCATCTAAATCTCTAGGGGCTCCATGTTCAAGTGTTAAGATGAGCTACAACGTCATCCGTGATATGATTAGGATCATCTCTAGGTAATGCTGCACATATTAGACAAATCACTTCTGTTCATGTTTCTGTGTGTTCCGAAGTAACATGTCCTTGAAAAGATGTCTCCGTATGGCCCATTTTTCCTCAACAAGGACAAGTAAAAGACTGGCTACTCTGCAGAGAAAGCCTCCCCACCATAGTACAAATCAAAATGTACCCCTGTCAATATGCACTGTCTGGGGTGGTCAGTTGTATGCCTTGTTGTACCACTTTCATAATAAGATGCACAAAGATCATAATTGTAGCAAATTAAACACTTATATCTGCGACCTCAAAAGTTTCCTTTTAAACGTACCTCACAGCTGACACCTTCATGTCAGGACATCCTAGTTTACACCTTGGCGGCATGGCCCCTCCCGGGCTCAGGTTGCAGTGTCCATGCGGGGTCTCTGGCACTGCCCATACCAGCCTGCCGCCGGGCTGGGTGGGCAGGGGAGCGCTCCTGTGGCAGCGAGGGGAGGCAGTGCAGGACGCGAATGGGGCCTGGCTGCCGCTGTAGTGGCTGAGCTCCTCCAGGAGGTGGATTGGTCGCTGTGCCTCGGTCACTCTCCGCCGGCCGGCTCCTGGCTGTAGCGCCCTGCTCTGCAAATCCTGCTGCCTGCCAACTCTGGCTCACCTCCACCGTTCTCCTCAATCACCTCTTATTGAGTCTATATGTCCCTACCTTGATCAAACACCCGATCCAGTCTCACCTATATTGCCCTTTCTCCGCTGGTACAAGGCAGCTATTTCTTGGAGCTTTTTTTGAAGTATAATCCCTTTTCTCCCTTATCAGGCCCAGCACATCTCCAGCTGGGTTATGCTTAGACTTACCCTGACTATAAGGCTAATATCCAGAAAGGGAGGTGGGAATGGGTTCTTAGAGGGAGAATATGTGAGCAGAGGCCTCTCCATGGTCTTCCAGCATGAGGTTCAGAGGGCGTTAGCTCTTACTAGGGATGAGGTAGCCCCTGTCTACTAACAGAAGGTTCAGGGAAGTCTGCTGAGTCAAAATCTTTGTGAGTATTCACCTAGAAGACTCCATCCATCTGTCAGGATGCCAGATTTTTCCCAACCAAGGGTCTTGTCTTGGTTGGGTGTTTCCCCTTGGTTGAAGTTCAGCCACTCTGTTACATCGTGGGCTCAGAGTTCTAAGCCCTCCCCATATAGGAGATGAGAGTTCTTTTGTATTTAATAACCAAAATGGCTTTGTCTTTCATACCTGGCTTTCAATTGCCTGTGACCCTCAGCAGTTCATAAAATCGATAGTCATGTGATCAAGGGGGGCGCCATTTAGTTAATATTCTGTCCCTGTATTTATTTTTTATTATTTAAATAGAATATGGGCTTTATTTTATTTTTTAGGGTCTATACATTATTTAATATATGTATGAGGTCAGACAATTAAGTTTGCGAACTCACCCTAGAAAAAGTGCTCCATACCTCATTGCTGAATATCACTATGGTCACCTTCGAAGTTCTCCCCTTGGGAAACTGTGCACCGATGCCAGCACCTAGTCCACCCTTCAAAGCAATATTGGAACTCTTTCTGGAATGGCCATCAAAGCTGTCATTGTATTACCCTTGATGTTCTGAATGTCATAAAAATGTCTTCCTTTCAATATTTTCTTTATCTTTGGGTAAAAAATGAAGTCACTGGGGGCCAGATCAGGTGAGTAGGGAGGGTATTCCAATACAGTTATTTGTTTACTGGCTAAAACTCCCTCACAGACAGTGCCGTGTGAGCTGGTGCATTGTCGTGATGTAAGAGCCATGAATTGTTGGCGAAAAGTTCAGGTTGTCTCACTTTTTCATGCAGCCTTTTCAGCACTTCCCAATAGTACACTTGGTTAACTGTTTGTTCAGTTGGTGCAAATTCATAATGAATAATCCCTCTGATACCAAAAAAGTTTAGCAACACCATTGCAACAAGTTCGGGAACTTAATTGTCAGACCTCGTGTACATTGTGAAATAATTACCAGAATCAATTAACACATCCATCACATCACATCAACTTTGTGTGTGTGTGTGTGTGTGTGTGTGTGTGTGTGTGTGTGGTGACAACACTTAAGATCTACCCTCTTAGGGCCAGCCGAGTGGCGCATTGGTTAAGAGCTGGTTTTGGGATGCCAGCAGGCCCTGTTTGGGTCCCACATATGAGGGCCAGTGACACTGCCCTCTACAGCTAACAACAGCTCCACCTGGAGCTGGGCTGTGTGAGCCCTGGTGATGGTGTAGGCTGCAGCCCCTGCTGCAGTGGGCTGCCATAGGCTACAGTGAGTGGCTGGCAGCCAACATGAGCTGCCAATAGCCGCGGTGAGCAACTATCCAGAGGCCAGAGACCGATCTGCCTCATCCGGGAAGAGCGCAATGATGATACCAACGTGGGCCAGTGAAGCAACATCCTCCACAACTAGACTGAAGAACAAAAGGAGAGCAACTTGTCTGGTCCCCTTCCCCGATTCCCCAATAAAAAAAATCTTAAAAAAAAAAAAGAGATCTACCCTCTTAGCAAAGTTCAAATGTACAATATAATATTATTAACTGTAGTCACCATGCTGCATATTAGATCACCAGAACTTATTCATTCATCTTATAACTGAAAGTTAGTGCCCTTTAACCAACATTACCCTATTCTCCTAATATCCCCCACCCCTTCGCCCCTCGGAACTACCATTGTACTCTCTGTTTCTATAAGTTTGAATTTTTTAGATTCCATATATAAGTGAGATCATACAGTATTTGTATTTCTGAGCCTGGCTTATTTCACTTCACATAATGTCCTCCAGGGGTTCATCCATGTTGTTGCAAATGATAGGATTTCCTTCTTTATTATAGCTAATATATATATACCTATGTATATATTATACATATGATCACATTTTCTTTATCCATTCGTCTGGTTAGGCATTTAGTTTGTTTCCATATCTTGACCATTGTGAAAAATGCTACATTGAACATGAAAGTGTAGAAATCTCTTCAAGACTGATTTCATTTTATATGGTAGTTCTTTAAATTTTGTGAGGAACCTCCATACTGTTTTCCATAGTGGCTGTACTAATTCAAATTCCCACCAAGAGTGCTTATGGGTTCCCTTTTCTCCACATCCGGACAGATGTGAGATGAAATCTCATTGTGGTTTTCATTTGCATTTTCCTGATGATTGGGGATGTTGACATCTTTTCATATACCTGTTATCCACTTGTATGTCTTCTTTGGAAAAAAATGTTTATTCAGGTCCTCTGCTCCTTTTTTAAATTGGGTGATTTGTTTTTTTGCTATTGAGTTGTATGAGTTCCTTTTATATTGTGGACATTAGCTTATTATCAGACATATGGTTTGCAAATATTTTCTCCTGTTCTTCAGGTTGCTTTTTTATTTTGTTGATTGTTTCTTTTGCTGTTAAATCATAGAACCTTTTCAGTTTGAAGTAGTCCCACTTTATTAGTTTTGCTTTCATTGCCTGTGCTTTAGGTAGGAACCAAAAAATTATTTCCAAGACCAATATCAAGGAGCTTTCCCCCTTTGTGTTCTTCTAGGAGTTTTATGGTTTCAGGTATTACATTTAAGTATTTAATCTATTTCAAGTTAATTTTTTGTGTATGGTGTAAGATAAGTTCAAATTTCATTCTTTTGCATGTATATATCCAGTTTTTCCAACACCATTTTGTATTCTTGCCGCTCATGTCAAAGATTAGTTGACCATATATATGCATCGATTATTTCTGGGCTCTCTCTTCTGTTCCATTGATCTATGTGTCTGTTTTTATGCCAGTATCATACTGTTTTGATTGCTTTGTAATATAGTTTGAAATCAGAAAGTGTGATGCCTCCAACCTTGTGCTTTTTTCTCAAGATTCCTTTGGCTAGTCAGAGTCTTGTATGATTTCACACAAATTTTATAATTGTTTTTTCTATTTTAAAAAATGCCATTGGGATTTTGATAGAGATTGCATTGAATCTGTAGATTGCTTTCAGTAATATGGACATTTTAATAACATTAATTCTCCCAATCCATGAACATGGGTTGTTTTTCCATTTATTTGTATCTTCCATTTCTTTCATCAAGGTCTTACGGTTTTCAGTATATAGATCTTTCATCTCTTTGATTAAATTTATTCCTAAATATTTAATTCTTTTTTTTTGATGCTATGGTAAATGAAATTGTTTTCTTAATTTTTAGGTAGTTCATTGTTATGTATAAAATGCAACTGATTTTTTTTTGAGAGCAGTGTCACTGGCCCTCATATGTGGGACCCGAACCAGGGCCGCTGGCTTCCCAAGCCAGCACTTAACCACCGCGCCACTCGGCCAGCCCAATACAACTGATTTTTATATATTGATTTTGTATCCTGCAACTTTACCAAATTCATTTATTAATTCTAACAGGTTTTTTTTGTAGTCTTTAGGGTTTTCCATATATAAGATCATGTCATCTGCAAACAGAGACAATTTAACTTTTCCTTTCTGATTTGGATGCCTTTTATTTCTATTTCTTGCCTAATTACTTTGGCTAGGATTTCCAGTACTATGTTGAATAGAAGTGATAAGAGTGGGCACTCTTGTTCCTGATCTTAAAGGAAAAGCTTTCAGCAATTCACCATTGGGTATGATGTTAGCTGTGGACTTGTCATAGGGACTTTATTATGTTAAGGTACTTTCTTTCTATACCTCATTTGTTAAGAGTTTTATCATGAAAGGATGCTGAATTTTGTCAAATTCTTTTTTAAAAAAAGATTTTATTGCGTTGGCCAAGTGGCATGGTTGTTAAGAGCTGGCTTTGAACGCCAGCGGCCCTGGTTCGGGTCCCACATATGAGGGCCAATAACACTGCCCTCAAAAAAAAGATTTTATTGTGGGGATGAGGGAGAAGGGGAATGGATTAGACAGCATAAATAGGTAACTACAATATTGCCACAGGGATGTGAAAAACAGTTTGGGGAATATAATAATGTTGTAAATATTTTGTGGAGTGTCAGATGGTCACATGTCTTGTTAGGGAGACCACTTCATGGATGGATTGGAGTCTTGATCACTGCACTGTATACCTGAAGCTGATGTTGTATAATATTGTATGCCAACTGTAATTGAATATATAGATAGTCACGGGATGTGGAGTATACTGTGGAAGGGAGTCAAAAGAATTGTAATAGATATGTATGATATGGGGGGGAGTGGGGTGGTGAATTGGGCAGGGGGGTTGTCACTTTGAGGGGTAAAAAGTATAACTATTACACTGTGTTGTACACCTGAAACTAATTTAAAAAAAAAAGATTTTTATTGGGGAATTGGGGAACAGCCAAGTGTTGAACAGCCAACTTGTTGTCCTTCAGTCTTAGTTGTGGAGGGCACAGCTAGCTCAACTCCAAGTCCAGTCGCCATCTGGCCTCCTGTCGGCAGCTCGCAGCCACTCAACTCAAGGTGCCCTGTGCAATCTCATTTGTGGGTGGGCGTCCACCATCCCATAGAGGAGTCGAACTGAAAACCTTGTTGCTAAGAGCACACGCTCTAACCACTGATCCATCTGGCTGCCCATTGGCAGCTCACAGCAGCTCAGCTCAAGGTGCTGTGTTCAATCTTAATATGGGGGGTAGGGGGCGCAGCCCACCATTCCATGCGGGAGTTCAACAGGCAACCTTGGTGTTAGGAGCAAGTGCTCTCACCAACTGAGCCATCCTGCCACCTGTTGGCAGCTCAGTGGCAGTTTAGCTCGGGCATAGCTCACTGGCCCATGTGGGAATTGAACCGGTTACCCTGTTGCTCAGATCTCGCGCTCTTAACCAACTGAGCCACTCAGCCAGCCCCTGGATTTTTGTCAAATTCTTTTTTCTTTACCTGCTGAGATTGATTATATGATTTTTATCCTTCATTCTATTAATGTCGTCTTATCACATTTATTTATTTGCATATGTTGAATCATCCTTTCATCCCAAGGATAAATCCCATTTGAGCATGATGTTTGATCTCTTTAATGTGTTATTGAATTTTGTTTGCTAGCATTTTATTGAGGATTTTTGCATCTATGTTCATTGGGGATATTGGTCTGTAATTTTCTCCTTCCTAAATTTCAAATGCCTTATATGTCACATCAACTAGTGTGTTTCCTATTCATCTCTGGTGAAAGTTTTAATAATTGGGCTGCCACCTGGTGCCAGAGGCTGGCTGTGCTCCACCTACAACTAATGAGGGCGTTCTCATACACACTGAGAGGTGAGTGATCCAGCCCCCAAAGCTCATGGTATTGGCCCTTTTCTCAGACCATTGCTAGTCCCAACTGTCACAGATTGGCTTCTCTGGAAGCAGACATGGAGTTTGAGTTGGGTTGGACGATATTTATGTGGGATAAACATTTGTGAAAGGAAGGGGGAAGAAGCAATATTGGGCAGAGTGAGAAACTGAACTGCTAAGCAGATCTGACAAAGCCTTCACCAACCCAGTAAAGAACTCAGAAGCAAATAATACTCATCAAAGCACCCTATATTAAGCCAAAATATATATGCTTTTGCAGCCCTGCCTCTGTCAGTGACCAGATGCAGGCTGTCCCAGGAAAGGTGCGACCTAGCAGCAAAGTGACTCTCTACAGCTCCGGAAGTAGCTGACAGCTGGAGGCTGTTGCTGACTGAATACCCCACAGCTGGCAGATGTCCTTCCTTGAAGAGGGATTAAGGTGGACTTCTCTGTGTCTACCACCGAGTTAGAAGATCAGGGCCTGAGTCCTGACTCACTTACTTGCTAGGTAACACTGGACAAAGAGCTCTATGTTGCTGAATCTCTATGGAAATACTTTCCTCATAGGGTAGTTAGAAGTTTAAATGAAACAATGCGCACATGATAGATAGCATTTTGCAAACTCTAAGGTATATTATAAATGTTAGCTTTTATTGTAGGAAAAGTGAAAATTAACTGGGATTCACAGCATTTTTTTTCTTTTCTCTGACCCACTTCCAGTTCTTTCAGCTACCTAAATTAACACAAGTACTACACTGGATAAAAATCTATGTGTTTTATTCTATATTAGGGTATTTATTTTCCATTCATGTGAAGATCCATGTTTGACTTATATTTGGATATCCAATAGTACCTAATACAGGGCTTAACATTCAATAAATAAATATTTCTTCACTGAAAGGAGAAACAGGAAAAATTGTTCCCACTTTTAGAGGAGAAAATAAAATGTTATCAGAAATGAATAATTGTCTGGAAAATTAAGTAATAAATCCAGAATATTTTATTTCCATAATATAGTTACATTAGTACACCAGCCGGCTAGGAAATCCTTTAGGAAATAAAATATGCTCTTTCCAGTGGGCTGAGAATTTCCCATCAGATGAGGCCTCCACAGTCCAAGACAACATCATTTGTTTCCTTGTAACAGGCACAACTTGCTAGCAAGATTTACCTGGTGGCTCTATGTTTCCTTCAAGTAAGCTCTTCTTTAGGTAGACAATGCTTCTTGCTCTCCTATGAGGATCAAATGTAACCATATACATAAGAAGTTTTTCATGTCTTCATTTCCATTAATATTTTTTTCTGTCCTATCATTTCCTGCTTGAAAGATAATTTCAAGCCACTATAAAACAGCCCTATCCTTAAGGCCTTGCTTATAAATGTCACTTTCTCTCTAGAGGCTGGATTTTAAGTAATTTCCCCTTTCTTTCCTACCAAACAATAAGCTCCTTGATTATCACAGTACAAAAATTCAATAATATTTGTTGAATGATTGAATGACTGAATGAAATATTTTTAAAAGGCTAACTGTCTTTTAAGTGTTTCTTGCTTAATGGAAGGCATTATTTGTCTCTGTTAAATGTGCTGGTACTGAAAGAAGAACCAAACTATTTTCACTCTAGGCTTTCCCCAAGTTTGGTTGAACTTTCTATAAAAACTTTTTCTTTTTTTATAGTATGATTTTCAGTTTTATGTATGTCTCTCTCTCTCTCTCTCTCTCTCTTTATATATATATATATATATATATATATATATATATATATATATATAAAAGTCATGACATATTTTTTCTGTTTTTTGTTGCAAATATATATGAAATTTTTCTACTTAAATTTTCTATACAAAGTTATTGCCAAATAATATGATCATTGATGGTATAGAGTTTAAATAACCAACACACATTTAGAAAGCTGCAGTTTTGGACCCCTCCGTCCCCCAAACTGAATACTTAACAATGTCATAACTTGCATGTATAAATAGTATTTGAAAAAAATCACATCTCAAAATCAAGTACAAAAATATCCATACTGCCTAGTTTGATTTGTAATATTTCCATTACTCTGCAGTGTTTTTTGTTGTTTTTTTTTTTTAGCTGAGCCATCCTGCCAACGGCAACTCAGCTCGGGCTGGCATCGAACCACCGCTGCTCAGAGCTCAGCTCGCACTGTTGAGCGAGCTCTTAACCAACTGAGCCATTCGGCTGGCCCTACTCTGCAGTCTTTATACAGAATTTAATAGCTTCTAAAGTTTTTTTTTTCTTTTTTGAGGGCAGTGTCACCGGCCCTCACATGTGGGATCCGAACCGGGGCTGCCGACATCCCAAGCCAGCATCCAACCAACGCGTCACCCGGCCAGCCCCTAAAGTTTTAATTATTGTTACCTTTGCAGAACAGTGTCACATTATAAATTGTTTTGCTTTTATTGTGGAAAATTTCAAACATACATGAAAGTAGACAGAATAATATAATGAACCCCCACATACACATCACCCAGCTTCAATAATTACCAACTCATGGCCCAACTTGTTTCATCTATATCCCTCCATTCTTCTTCACCCAACTTCTAGACAATTTTAAAGTAAATCCCAGACAGCGTATCATTTCACTTATAAATACTTCTATTTATAGGAACTGTTTTGAAAGAAGTATTTGCCATGTCTTGTTTGTTTACTCTTCTGGTGTGTATAACAATATTAATCCCCTTGTGGGAGATATAATATCAAATATTCTCAACAAGGCAGTGTTGGTATTAGTCCTGCGTTTTAAAAGCGGCTTCAAATAACACACATATTTATTATCTCACAGTTTCAGGAGTCCAGGCATGGGTTTGCTGGGTCCTTTGCTTTAGGGTCTCTCACAAGATTGTAATAAAAATATTGGCAGGTGCTGGGGGCTTATCTGAGACTCAACTGGGGAGGGATCCACTTCCCAGTTCCCACAGTTGCTTTCAGGATTCAGTTCTTTGTGGTCTGTTGTCCAAAATATCACCTCATTTCCTTATCACATAGACCTTCCTAACATGGCTGCTTGCTTCATCAAAGCATGCAAGCTGAGGAGGCAATAGAGGGTCTGCTAACAAGACAGAAGTTCCATTCCTATGTAATGGAATCATGGAAGTGACATCCCATAATTTCTGCCACTTTCTACTGGTTAGAAGCAATTCTCAGGTCTCCCACACTTGTGGGGAGATGATTATATGAGGTGTGAATGCCAGCAGACATGGATCATTGGGAGCACCTAAAAGCCAATGTGTTGGGCCGGCCGAGTGGTGCGGTGGTTAAGCGCTGGCTTGGGATGCCAGCGGCCCTGGTTCGGTCCCACATATGAGGGCCAGTGACACTGCCCTCAAAAAAAAAAAGTCAATGTGTCACACCTGAGATGCTTGAGGGTAGTTGATAAGATCAAGGTTCAAAACAGTTTTCGGTGCTATGTCCAATCACATGGGAGCAGGGCTGCACTAAGATTGAGTGTAGACAACAGATTATTTGGGCACAACAAGAGGCCTCTTGGTCACCCTCCACAAATCTGATCTGTTGAACTAACAGATGCTTTCCAGCCTCTTTGTGCCTCTACTTACTAATGTCCAAGGTGACTTCACGTGGGAGGCTTCTCTCAAGCCAGCCCTGAGTAAGTACTTTTGTCTCCTCCATTGGTGTGGGATGCCTGCACCCATTTGTATGTGTTGAGTTTGTCCCTGTTTTAGTCAATTCGGGCTGCTATAACAAAATAACACAGACTAGGTAGCTTATAAACAATAAATTTATTTCTCACACTTCTGGAGGCTAGAAGTCCAAGATGAAAGTGTCAGCATGGTCGCATTCTGATGAAGGCCCTCCTCTAGATTGCAGGTCACCAACTTCTCACTGTGTCCTCACATGATGAAAGGGGTGAGGAAGTTCCCTGGAGCCCCTTTTATATGGACACTGACCCCATTCATGAGGGCTCCGCCCTCATGGCCTAATCACCTCCCAAAGGCCCCACCTAATACCATAAGCTTGGGGGTTAGGATGTCAACATGTGCATTTTGTGGGGACACATTTATACCATAGTAGTCCCCAAAGCTGATAACACCAGTTATTGTAATTATATTATTACATAACTGAATATTACATAAATTGAATAGCTATGACTATGAAAAAATGTGCTTTTATAAGTAAGTTTAAATGCTTATAGAAAATATTATTAAAAGACTCAAGTTGCTCAAACCTCATGGTCAGATTAGTTGTGGTTGAGATATCTGTAAAGATGGGGAAAATATGAAAATCTAGAAATATTCTGTTCCCGGATTTCTGTGCCCATGTCTCTTAAGTCTTTTAATCATTTTAAATAAACAGAAACTGGAAATCAGATGAAGCATAAATGTGTTGTATAAACAAGAACGAGGAGAAAAACTTATCAACATATTCACACTTGGGGAAAAAAAACAAAACCCTTGACCTTAAATCAATAGATTGGTGAGCGAGTGTGCAGGTTTAAGGTAGAACAAAATGTTCATGCATCTTTTTACCTTTTTTGGAATAATTTTGTAGTTAACATTTATTGATCTCCTATATCAGAACTGGCTATTGACAATCTCCTTGTTTATCCCATGGGCATCCCAGGTAAGGCTTGCTTCCCACCAACCTTCTGTTTTGCTATTTTTCCAGGTGGTACCACCCTTGCTTAACCCTCTGACTTCCGTTTTCTCTGTTCCTAGTGGTTAGTGTTTCTTGCTGGATAGCTGACTTCATCTACCATTGGCTTAGGTGGCTGGAGCCATTCACGTGCTTGGCAAACCATAGCTGTGGATCCTTCAAACACCCAGGGGTCTGACAGTAGAGGCCTGAGGGGCTTCAATTCTAGCTGTGTTCCCAGGCTCCCCATTAGATCTGCCTGTATCCAGGGAAGTGCTATCAGGTCTCCCAGGGAGATGCAATCATATACAACCAGCTATCCTTTCCTGATTTGTCCTAATTCCTTTATTCTTTTTTGATAACAATTTTATTGAGATATAATTCACATACAATTCACCTATTTAATGTGTACAATTCAATGGCTTTTATTATAATCACAGGCTTGTGTAACCATGACCACTACCTAATTTTAGAACATTTTCATCACCCCAAAAGGAAAGCTTGTACCCATTAAGCTTATACCCCCCCATTCCCCCCTCCCCCAGCCCCTGGCAACCACCAATCTGCTTTTTACTTTTTATTTATTTTTTATTTTTTATTTTTTTGAGGGCAGTGTCATTGACCATCATATGTGGGACCGAGCCGGGACCGCTGGCTTCCCGAGCCAGCGCTTAACCACCACGCCACTAGGCTGGCACCAATCTGCTTTTTGACTCTATGGATTTGACTATTCTGGATATTATATATAAATGGAATCATACAATATGTGGTCTTTTATGTCTGTTTTCTTTCACTTAGCATTATGTTTTCAAGATTCATCCACGTTGTAGCATATATCAGTACTTCATTTGTTTTTATGGCTGGACAATATTTTTACTATATTGATATATATCACTTTTTGAGCATCCATTCATCTATTGATGGACATTTAGGTAGTTTCCATGGATTTGGCTATTATGAATAATGCTATGAACATTCATGTGCAAATTTCTGTGAAGACATATGTTTTCATTTCTCTAGCACTGGAAATGCTAAGGCATATGGAAGTCTATGTTTAATCTGTTGAGGAACTATGAGTGTGTTTAATAGAAGATTGATTTCTAATTCTCAGCATGTAAATTTTTTTACTTCATGCATTATTCACTATCTAGTTGAATCTCATACTTGCCTCCCTGTTACTTATCTATCCCATGATCATTGGTGGCTGCTCAGGGAACAAAAATAAATTTAATTATTAACCTAATCAAAATTAGAATTAGACAATTGAAAAACAACCATTAAAGACATACATATAAATTTTGGATAATTACAAACCGGCCATTGCTATTTAATTTATACAAATGACTTCTTTGTGTTTAATTAGTCTTATTCCAAATTGGCAAATGATGAAAAATTGAACACAATTTTTGACTACAATGCTCATATCTCAGTTGTTTTATTTCTGCTGTTATTTTAACAAGATGGTCAACGGATAACGGAAGTCATTGGACTGTAACATTTTTTAAAACTTGCTTTTTGCTGCAGTCCAGACCACCGGCCTCTTTAACTTCCTGTGTTGCTGCCTGAGTGACCCACCTTCCTGAGTTGGCCTCACAATGACATGCTTGAGTTCCTTGCTCATGATGTGTGTGTGTTTTTTTAATTAATTGGTAGAGTGATTTTTTTTTTTGAGGGCAGTGTCACTGGCACTCATATGTGGGACCCAAACCGGGGCCGCTGGCTTCCCAAGCCAACTCTTAACCATGGCGCCACTTGGCCGGCCCTTGTGATGTGTTTTAAATAGGAATATAAAGGAATCAGTTGAATTCGCCAACTGGCCTCTTCCATTCTCTTCCTTACTTTATCCTAACTTGGGCACTAACCCTTGTACTCACTCCAATTCTGAACTCCCATGTTCTGAACTCCCACAACAGTAACATTCTTGGAAAAAAGTCAAGGGGAAGCAGAAGGAAATGCATAAAAGAGCCATTCTGGGATAGGTTAACATGATAGAAAAATCTTGAGTGGCTTCCTGGTTCAGCTTCCCATCACTTAGCTCCAATCTCTGGGTAAGACTATCTAGGTTTCCTGCTTTCAATGAGGAATTTATCTTTGGGGATCTATAATCTCACCAAAGTGTTATTTTAGACATTTCCTTGAACTGTGTCTATGTAAGCAAAAGGCAAACTGGATTTGAGGGTAACGCTGATTGATTAGCAGACATTTGGTCCTGTCCAAAATGTCCACACTTAAAAAATGTTCCTGGATTCAAATAACCCACAACATTTATTTATAATTTTGGTTTACAGGATTCATATATAAAAATAATATCATTTTTTATTGTTCCAATAATTGTATTGTGCCTGTATTGCCAATAACAATCATTTTCGCCTGGGTAGCGTAGCTAGTCATGGCAAAAGGGATTAGGTAGATAGGTTGGGATTCGAAACTTAGGAAGAGCAGGATGTACATTAACTGTGAACCAAATGTCTCCATGGACATTTTGGACAGGACCAAATGTCCCACAAGGTGCTAATTATCTTTTTAATTCAGACAAAATACTTGGCTCTTGGCTAAAATGAGTTTTTTTGTGTGTGTTACATTTTTTATACTACCTGATTGCAAGTGATTGTAATGATACCATGGTCCTTAGGACTCATACCGGGAGCCATATAATTTGGGCCTTTGGGTCTGTAAGCAATTATAATAGAAACCAGGTGATAAAATAAGACTTTTACCAAATATCACTCAATGTTTTAAAAAAGCCAAATTTCACAAACATAGCAGATTATTGCTCCACATTTTATTTACTTTATTTTAGAGCTATAGGTTTGGAGACTACTTTAAATTCTATTAAAACAAAGTGAAATGCTTTCTACTAAAGCAGTGTCCTCCTGGACATGTCTGTGTATCTGAGGCAGCAGTGACTCATTATAGTTTACAATGAACAAGTCACTACAAGTCACCATGATCTATTTCAGGCCAGGGCTTCTTCCTTTGACTCACATGGAATCTGAAAGGTTAAAAACTTGTACATGCTACAAGATACTTAGAAAAACAAGACCTTCACCCTACAGTTCATTTTTTAAAGTTTATATTTTTCTGATTATAAAAGTAATACATATTCATTGTGGAAAATCTAGGAAATAGAATGTGCCCTTTGATCCACTAATTCCATTTCTAGGAATCTATTCTTGCACGTGAATGGGCTCAGTGATTTATGATGTGCATGGATGTTTACTGTAGCATTGTTTGTAACAATAAAATACAGGGAATAACATAAATGTCCATCAAAAGGGAAGTCATTTAATTATAGTATCCCCATGTTGTAGAATCTATGCAGCAGCTTAAAAGTGATATTAATCTATATGAACTAACATGGAATGGTTTTTGACACATACATTCAATTCAGATTAATTGTATCTTTATCACAACTGAACATTGTTTTTCCTGTTGAAGAGGCTGAGTATTGACTGCTTTAGTAAATACATCATCTTGAGGCAGACTAGAGAAAGTTTGGATCAGGAAAGCATGCAAAGTAAACACAGTCCCTTCTTTTGGATGGTAGATATTTTCTCTTTATCAATATAGTTTCCATTTTCTGCTTTCTTTTCAATGAAATGGGTGTCATACTTTAATTTGTTCAAAGTATCATAAGCATAAGGTTAAAATATGAAATACTATAGGCTTTTAATGAAATTCAATAATCCCTTGTCCCACTCTTCTCAATTTTTAGACATGTTTCCTACAAGTAACCATTTTTAACCTTTACTCTTTTTAATTCTTCTGGTGGTTACACACTTAATGCTAAATACCACAAACACCATTTAAAATACTGAAATTGGTGATGCAAAGCAAGGACATACAACCAAGACTATTGTACCCAGCAAGGTTATCATTTAAAATTGAAGAAGAGATGAAGAGCTTTCCAGACAAGAAAAACATGTTATTAAATAATGAATGGGTCACCACCTATATCAAGGGAGAAATCAAAAGTTACCTTGAGACAATTGAGAGAAAAAAACAAAACTCCCCAAATCTATGGAACACAGTGATTGCAACCCTGAGAGGGAATATTACAGCAATACGGGCCTACCTCAAGAAACAAGAAAAATCACAAATAAACAATCTAACATTATACCTAAAGGAACTAGAAGAAGAAGAGCAAACAAAGTCCAAATTGAGTAGAAGGAAAGAAATAATAAAGATCGGAGTAGAAAGAAACTAAAGGAGTGTCTAAAAACAAAATACAAAAGATCAATGAACAAGAGCTTTTTCCTTGAAAAGATA
This sequence comes from Aselliscus stoliczkanus, assembly GCA_033961575.1. Lineage (NCBI taxonomy): Eukaryota > Metazoa > Chordata > Mammalia > Chiroptera > Hipposideridae > Aselliscus > Aselliscus stoliczkanus. The sequence continues at coordinate 18,820,073 of CM066737.1, forward strand.
AACAACATTGATGAATTTTTAATTAGACTCATTAAGAAAAAATAGGAGGACCCAAATAAATAAAATCAGAAATAAAAGAGAAGTGACAACTGACAACACAGAAATACAAAGAATTATAAGAAAATACTATGAACAATTACATGCCAAAAAATTGGACATCTGGAAGAAATGAGGAAATTCCTGGAAACATACGATCTTCCAAGACTGAATCAGGAAGAAACAGAAAAAACTGAACTGACCAGTTACAACTAACAAAATCGCATTAGTAATCAAAAACTTGCAACAAACAAAAGTTCTACACTGGATGGCTTCACAGGTGAATTTTACCAAACATTCAAAGAATTAACATCTATGCTTCTCAAACTATTCCAAACAATTAAAGAGGAGGGAAGGTTCCCACGATCATTTTATTGGGCCAGCATAACTGTGATCCCCAGACAAAGACATTACAAAAAAAGAAAACTATAGGCTGTTATCCCTGATGAACATAGATACAAAAATCCTCAGCAAAATATTGGCACACCGAATTCAGCAATACATTAAAAAGATCATACACCACGATCAAGTGGAATAGATTCTTGTGATGCAAGCTTGGTTCAACATCCACAAATCAATGTGATACACCACATAAGGGAAAAGAAGGATAAAAATCATATGATCATATCAATAGATGCAGAAAAAGCATTTGACAAAATTCAGCATCTATTTATGATAAAAACCCTCAACAAAAAGGTAGAGAGGAGGGCCGGCCGAGTGGCGCAGTGGTTAAGCGCTGGCTTGGGACGCCAGTGACCCCGGTTCAGATCCCACATGTGAGGGCCAGTGACACTGCCCTCAAAAAAAAAAAAAGGAATAAAGGAAAAAATACCTAAACATAATGAAGGCCCTATATCACAAACACTGAATGAACATCAGTCAATGGTGAAAAGCAAAAAGTGTTTTCCTTAAGATCAGGAACAAGACAAGGATGTCCACTTTCACCACTTTTATTCAATATAGTATTAGAAGTCCTAGCCACAGTAATCAGACAATAAAAAGAAATAAAGGGCATCCAAATTAGAAAGGAAGAAATAAAACTGTCCTTATTTGCAGATGACATGGTACTAAAGATTATACCAGAAATCTATTAGAACTGATAAATAGACTCAGTAAAGTAGCAGGATACAAAATTAATATTCAGAGGGCCGGCCAAGTGGTACGGTGGTTAAGCGCTGGCTTGGGAAGCCAGCAGCCCCGGTTTGGATCCCACATATGAGGGCCAGTGACACTGCCCTCAAAAAAAAATTAATATTCAGAAATAAGTTGATTTTTTTTGGGGGGGCGGTGTTACTGGCCCTCATATGTGGGATCCGAACAGGGGCCGCTAGCGTCCCAAGCCAGCGCTTAACCACCACGCCACTCGGCCAGCCCAATAAGTTGATTTTTTTAAAAAGATTGTATTGGGGAATTGGGGGAGGGGAACAGACAGGTTGCTGTCCTTTTGTGCTTCAGTCTAGTTGTGTAGGACGTCGCTTCGCTGGCCCATGTAGCCATTATCATTGCGCTCTTCCGGGGTGAGGCAGTTGCTCTCTGGCCATCGGACGGCCATTCACGGCAGCTCATGGCAGCTCACAAAAGCTCACGCCAGCTGCTGGTCACCCCCCCTGCAGCCTATGCAGTCGTTGGCGACTCACGACAGCCCAGCTCCAGTCGAGCTGTTGTTCACTATCTTAGCTGTAGAGGGCAGTGTCACTGGCCCTCATGTGGGATCCGAACTGGGGACCTGCTGCTCAGAGCTGGCGTCCCAGGTCAAATTTTAACCAACGCATTGCTCGGCAGGCCCCTGATATATCTCTTTGGGAAGGGAAACAAAAGAAAATACAAACAAATGTGACATGAAACAAAAAATTTTTTCTTTGGCAGAGTGGTATTCCATTGTGCATATATACCATATCTTCTTTATTCAATCATCTATCGGAGGACACTTTGGTTGTTTCCATGTCTTGGCCAGTGCAAATCATGCTACAATGATCATCGGAATACATATATCTTTACAGATAAATGTTTTCAGAGTTTTTGGATGACAACATGGATGGATCTTGAGATTATTAAGCTAAGTGAAATAAGTCAGAAAAAGTCAAGAACTATATGACTTCACATATATGGGATATAAAACTGAAGGCAACAAAGGAAGAAGACTACAAATGAACAGGAAGAAACAAAAACTCATAGAAACAGACATCAGTTTGGTGGTCGCCAGAGGGTAAGCGGGGAGCAGTGGAATGGTAGAAGAGGGTAAAGGGGGTCAAAATATATGGTGAAGGAAGGAGAACTGACTCTGGGTGGTGAACACACAATGTGATATATAGATGATGTATTATAGAATTGTACACTTGAAACCAATGTAGTTTTGTTGACCATTGTCACCACAGAAAATTTTAATAAGAAATAAAGAAAGAAAGAGAAAGAAGGAACGAAAGAGAAAGAAAGTTTTTGCACAACAAAAAAACCACCAACAAGGGCTGGCGCGGTGGTTAAGAGCTAGTTTGGGACACCAGCGGCCCGGGTTCGGATCCCACATATGAGGGCCAGTGACACTGCCCTTTAAAAAAATAAGAACAACACAATAATAAAAAAACCACCAACAAAATGAAAAGACAACATACTGAATGGGAGAAGAAATTTGCCAATGATATATTGAATGAGGGGTTAATATCCAAAATTCATAAAGAACTCATGCAACTTAATACCAAAAAAAACAAAAATTCCCACAGGCAGGGGACCTGAATAGACATTTCTCCAAAGAGGACATCAGATGGCCAACAGACATATGAAAAGATGCTCTATGTCACTAATCATCAGAGAAATGCAAATAAAAACACAATGAGATATCACCTCACACTTGTCAGAATGGCTATCATCAATAAATCAACAAACAACAAATGCTGGTGAGGATGTGGAGAAAAGGGAACCTTCATGCACTGTTGGTGGGATTGCAAATTGGTGCAGCCACTATGGAAAACATTATGGAGTTTTCTCAAAAAATTAAAAATAAAACTATCTTTTGACCCAGCAATTCCAATCCTGGGTATTTATCCAAGGAAATCCAAAATGCGAATTCAAAAAGATATACTGAGGGTGCCAAAAATATGTATACACATTTTAAAAAATGAAAACTATTAAAATGATAGTACTCAATATATACCAATAACAAAAGATGAATACAAGTCACGTATGACTTCTGCAATTACAAGAGGTGCTCAAAGTTGTTATTATCAGTGTCCAGACACTTCTAATTATGGCAAGCTCTTGCTTGAGCAATGTTGACCGTAGTGTCCACTTGTATACATTTTTTGCCACCCCCGGTATGTACCTGTATGTTTACAGCAGCACTATTTACAATAGCCAAGATATGGAAACAACCGAAATGCCCATTAATAGATGATTGGATAAATAAATAAATAAATAAATAAATAAATAAATAATGGTACATATATACAATTGAGTGTTATTCTCCAATAAAAAAGAATGAAATCTTACCATTTGCAACAACATAGATGGACCTAGAGCAGGGGTCGGCAAACTTTTGAGATGGAGAAGCCGCTAGGGGTCAGCAAACTACGGTTCGCAAACTGTGGCTCTGAAGTAAAACTGAAAATGAAAACAAAACTATCATAGTTTCATTTACAAAATTTTTAAAGAATCTTATTCACATAATGGTGATTATGTAAAAGTACATTTATGGTTGAACAATTTTTAAATTGTTGTGAGGGACAGGATTGGCTCTTCCAGGGTTGGCAAACTTTTGAGATGGAACGTACCCAAAGAGCCGCATGTGGCTTGTGAGCTGCAGTTTGCCAACCCCTGACCTAGAGGGTATTATGCTAAATGTAATAAGTAAGACTGAGAAAGACAAATAATGTATCATCTCACTTATATGTGGAATCTAAAGAACAAAACACACAAACAAACAAAACAAAACAGAAATAGACTCACAGATACAGAGAACATCTGATGGTTGCCAGAAGAGAAGGGCGTTGGGGGGACTGGTAAGAAAGGTGAAGAGATTAGGAAGTACAAATTGGTACTTAACAAAATAGTCACGGGGATGTGAAATACAGTATGGGGAATAAAGTCAACAATGTTGTGAAAACTATGTATAGTGTCAGATGGGTACTAGAGTTATTGGGGATCACTTTATAAATTATATAAATGTCTAACTGCTACACTGTATACCTGAAAATAAAGTAATATTGAGGGGCCGGCCGAGTGGCTCAGTTGGTTAAGAGCTCACTCAAGAGTGTGAGCTGAGCTCTGAGCAACAGCAGTTCGATGTCCAGCCTGAGCTGAGTTACTGCTGAGCTGCCAACAGGTGGCAGGATGGCTCAGAGCTCAGCTCGCACTCTTGAGCGAGCTCTTAACCAACTGAGCCACTCGGCTGGCCCCCCAAAAAGTAATATTCAATGTCAACTATGATTTTAAAAATATAATCACAGTATATAAAGTACAGCCAGGGAATATAGTCAGTGGTATTGTAATAGCTATGTATGTATAGTGTCAGACAGGTACTAGACTTGCAGGGATTATCACTTCGTGAGGTGCGTAAATGTCTAATCAGTATGTTGTTTTGAAGACCTGAAACTAATAAAGAAAAAACCACAATGAGATACCACCTCACACTTGTCAGAATGGCTATCATTAATAAGTCAACAAACAACAAGTGTTGGTGAATATGCAGAGAAAAGGGAACCCTGGTGCACTGTTGGTGGGACTGCAGATTGGTGCAGCCACTATGGAAAACATTATGGAGGTTCCTCAAAAAACTAAGAATACAATTCATTACCTTATGACCCAGCAGTTCCACTTCTAGGTATTTATCTGAAGAAATCCAAAACACAAATTCAAAAAAATATATGCATCCCTATGTTAAGAGCCGCATTATTTACAATAGCCAAGATATGGAAGCAACCTAAGTGCCCAATCAGTAGATGATTGGGTAAAGAAGTAGTACATAATACAATGGAATATTACTCAGCCCTAAAAAATGAAATCTGAGCATTTGTGACAACATGGATGGACCTAGAAACTATTATGCTAAGTGAAATAAGTCAGACAGAGAAAGACAAATACCATATGATCTCACTTATATGTGGACTCTAAAGAAAAAAAATAAATGAACAAATAAAACAGAAACAGAATCATAGATGCAGAGAACAAACTGATGGTTGCCAGATCGGAGAGGGGCTAGGAGGCTGGGTGAAAAAGGGCAAGGGATTAAGAAGTACAAATTGGTAGTTATGAAATAGTCACAGGGATATAAATTACAGCATAGGGAATATAGTCAATCATATTGTAATAATTATGTGTAGTGCCAGGTGGGTTACTAGACTAATTGTGGGGATCACTTCGTAAATTATATAAATATCTAATAATTATACTGTACACCTGAAAGTAATTTACAATAAGATTGAATGAACCATGATTGAAAAAAATTGTACCAAAAATATTTCTAATGCAAAACATCAGTCTTTTGACACATCCGCTCTGTTTCTATTTCTCCCAAAGTAATCAATTCTTTGTCCTTTTTTCTACTTTATAATAAGGTAATACATCAGCATGGTTTAAAAATCAGAAGTACAAAAGAATATACATTGACAAGTCTCACTCCTTCCACCTCATTTTTATCTGTGTTTTTCAGTGTTTATGACATATATATTTTTCCTTCTTGTTACACAAAAGTACCACACTCTAAACTGTCCTGCACATTGCTTCTTACTTTAACATCTCACATCAGTACATAGTGCACCTCCTTTTTAAACAGCAGCATAATATTCAAGTGAGTAAATGCATCATAATTTATTTAAGGCTCTTTCTGATGGACACTTGAATTGTTTTCAGTCTTTTAATTGTTATAGAATGTTTTGAAAATAAGATCATAGACCTGAAATTTTCGGGGATATGATGTAGGTCATTTAATTTTACTAAAACAAACAACAAAACGCTTTCTTTTCAGGAGTAGTTTTGAGATCCAAGGGAAAGGTAGTCCCTTGCATTTACAAGAAAACACATTTCAAAAGACTGACAATGTATATTTGAAAAGTTGCATACGTTTTGGAAACAGGAGGAGAAATAGAAACCAGACAAAATATACTTTCAACAAAGGACTCAAAAAATATTTTTTGAAAACAAGTGGAACCAAGGGGAGTACAGTAGTGAATTTACACAAAGGTTTATAAACTTCATTCAAGATGAGGTTTCTTTTGTTTGTTGGGTTTTAAAATTTAATCTATGATTATGGGGGCTGCCTTCTTATTCAAAAGATAAGCACATTCAAAATATTTAAACTAACCTTGACTGTGTTTATCTTGATATTTCTAAATAATATTATATACACAATTTTATTCCCTGATTCGTCCATTTTAGACATTATCTATTTACATTTCTTTTTCTGGGTAAAAGTATATATTGAAAGTTTATTGCATTCATTGTGCTAGAGCTTAAATATAAAATAAAAGATAAACCTTGGTTTATCAAGGCTCTTAAAGTTTCAAGGTTTTTATCACTTAGGAGCTGAATGAAGAACACAAAAGTTAATACATTAAAAATATAATTGGGCTGGCCGAGTGGCCCAGTGGATAAGCACTGGCTTGGGAAGCCAGCGGCCCCAGTTTGGGTCCCACATATGAGGGCCAGTGACACTGCCCTCAAAAAAAAAAATATATATATATATATAATTAATTGTATTTTAATGTAAAGCATATACGTGTTCTTTAGCACTATTCCCTAAATGCCTCTTGTATTGCCCTGATTTCTTTTTTTAATTGACTTTTGATTTTAGAGTAGTTTTATGTTCACAGCATATACTGAGCAGTAGGTGCAGAAATTTCCCATATACTCTCTACCTGCACAGATGCATGTCCTGTCCCATTATTAACCTCCTCCAACAGAGTGGGACATTTTTTACAATTGATGAAACTACACTGACACATCATAATCACCCAGAGTCCATAGTTTATATTATGGTTCATTCTTGGTGGTGTACATTCTATGGGTTTGGATACATGTATAATGACGTGTATCCACCATTTTTATACCATACAAAGTAGTCTCACTGCCCTAAAAGTACTCTATGTTCTGCCAATTTATCACTTTCTCCTAAGCCCCTGACCACCACTGAACTTTTTTACTGCCTCTATAATTTTGATTTTTCTAGAATGTCATATAGTTGGATCCATACAGTGTGTAGCCTTTTCAGATTGGCTCTTTTTTCACTTACTAATATTCATTTAAGCTTCCTCCCAGTCTTTTCATGGTTTGATAGCTCATTTCTTTTCAGTACTGAGTAATATTCCATTTCCCTGATGACATAATATTGAGTATCCTTTTATATATTTATTGGCCATCTTTATATCCTCTTTGGTAAGGTGTCTATTAAGGTCCATGGCCCATTTGTTAATTGGGTTGGTTTATCTTTCTTATTGTTTGGTTTTAAGGGTTCTTTTATGTTTTAGTTAACAATCCTTTATTGGATGTATCTTATCAGAAATCATGTGCACTAGAAGGCCCTGGGGTGATATATTCAAAGAAAATACAGGGATGTAAAGTACAGCATAGATAATATAGCCAATAATATTGTAATAACTATGTATGGTATCAGATGGGTATTAGATTTATTAAGGCAATCACTTCATAAATTATATAAATGTCTAACAATTATGCTGTACACCTGAAATTAATATAAAATAACTTTGAATGTCAACTATAATTAAAAAATAAATAAATATAATGTAAAGAGGAAAAAAAAGCTGAAAGAAAAATACTGTCAACTAATAATTCTACACATATCCACCAAAATTATCCTTCAAAATGGAAGGAGAAATTAAGGCATTTGCATATAAATAGCAACTGAAACAATTTGCTGATGGAAAACTACCCTACAAGAAATACTAAAGAAATTCCTTCAAATTGAAAAAAAGGGACACTGGACAGTAACTTTAATCAACATGATTAAATAAAGAGCACCAGTAAAGGTAACTACAGAGGTAAATGTAAAAAACAGTAAAATGTATGTTTTATTTGTAACAATTTTCTCATTCTATTTGATTTAAAGGTAACTGCATAAAGTAATAATTATGAAACCCTTTTAATATGCTTATAATGTGTAATTATGTAATTTGTATGACAGTAAGCACAAAATAGGGGGAAGGGAACAAGTTATATAGAAATAATATTTTTCTATAGCATTGAAAGTAGGTTATTATTACTCCAAACTAGAGTGTTATAAATTAAGATGTTAATAGTAATCCCTAAACCACTAAGAAAATCATTCAAGAATATATATAATAAAAGAAATGACAAGGCAATTAAATAGAAAATATCTATTTAACCCCCCCCCACACACACACACACACAGGTAGTAATGAAAGGATAAAGGGAAAAAAAAGGCATAAGACATACAGAAAACCAATAGAAAATTTGCAGATATAAATTCTACCTCATCAGTAATTACATTAACTCTAAATGGATTAAACATGCCAACCAAAGATAGATTGGTAGAATAGATAAGAAACGATTATCCAACTATATGCTGACTACAAGAGACACATTAGGTTCAAAGACACAAATAGGTTGATGGGGCCAGCCTAGTGGCTCAGTTGGTTGGGAGCACAAGCTCTGAGCAACAGTGTCACCGGTTGGATTCACACTGGCCAGTGAGCTGTTCCCTAGCTGAGCTGCCACTGAGCTGCCAACAGGTGGCAGGATGGCTCAGCTGGTGAGAGCTCGTGCTGCTAACAACAAGGTTGCCAGTTTGACTCCCGCATGGGATGGTTGGCTACGCCTACCTGCAACTAAGATGGAACTCGGTATCTTGAGCTGAGTGGCTGTGAGCTGCAGACAGGAGGCCAGGTGGTGACTGCACGTGGAGTTGAGCTGGATGCGCCCTCCACAACTGGGATTGAGTGACAACAACTTGGCCATTCCCCTTCCCCAATTCCCGAATAAAATCTTTAAAAAAAAAGACACAAATAGGTTGAAAGTTAAAAGGTGGGAAATGATATAAAAACACTAAATTGTACACTTTTAAATGATATGTGGCATGTGAATTATATCTTGGGGGGAAAAAAGGGGAAGAAGAGGAGGGAAAAAAGTACCACTACCAAGCAAATGAAATTGCTGATGTTTTCTTAGATTCTCATAAGGTGCCAATTATTTTCTTTATGAAGGGAAGGAGTAGGCTCCTGATAAAGCCAACATCGATTTGGAAATGGCTGTAATCTAGGACCCTGTGGGACAAGTTTGAATAGCACTCCTCTAATAGTTAACTCTAGTAATTTCTCTAGAGATGTGTGCAGCATGTTTTGCTTTCCTCAACAATGTCTGTCAAAAGAACAGTGATACTTTGTTTCATGCTTTATCCAAAAGTTACGTGTATAGTTTGTCCTAGAAAGTTTCCTTTTCAGCTGGGCTATAGACATGGCAAGGAGCCAATCATGTCTTTGATGAGAAGCTGAATCTCACTTAACACTTTGCTGGCCTATGAAAGAGGATTAATGCTGTGTCAGTGAAGTGACATGCTCTGGTTTGTAATTTAAATCTCATAGGTTTGTGATTATGGCATTTGTTTTTACCCTCAAATGGGACAATATAAATACAGTAAAACCTTGGATTGCGAGTAATGTGGTTTGCGAGTGTTCTGCAAGATGAGCAAACATTTCAAATACATTTTAACGTGGTAAACTAGCGATGTCTTACAATATGAGTAGTTTGTTTCTGGAACAAATTATGCTCGCAACCCAAGTTATTACTGTACTTAGGTTTATGTGTAAGGATTTTCCAGTGAAAAGTTCTTCCTTCACTTGGTTTTTGTTAATGTCACCAGGCTTCCTGCGAATTCAGTAGCAATTACCCCACATTGTCATCTTCGCATTTAAAAGATTTCTGGGGCCATCGAGTGGCGCGGTGGTTAAGAGCTAGCTGGCTTGGGACGCCAGCGGCCCCGGTTTGGATCCCACATATGAAGGCCAGTGACACTGCCCTCTAAAAAGAAAAAAAGAAAAAATAAATAAATTAAAAAATAAAAGAGTTCTGCAATAGTAGATTCCGAACAAATGTGTACTGACTAAATGAATGAATGATTTGCTTTTCTTGTTTAATTTTCCCTAATGGGTACAGGATCATAAATATTTTATGAGGTCTGACAATTACGTTTGTGAACTCGTCCTAGAAAAAGTGCTATATACCTCATTGCTGAATATCACTACAATCACCTTCGAAGTACTGCCCTTGGGAAGCTATGCACCAGTGCTTAGTCCACCCTTCAAAGCAATTTTGGAACTCTTTTTCTGGAATGCCCATCAGAGTGGTCGTCATATTATCCTTGATGTCCTGAATGTCATCAAAATGTCTTCCTTTCAATATTTATCTTCGGGTAAAGAAAGAAGTCATGGGGGACCAGATCAGGTGAGTAGGGAGGGCGTTCCAATACAGTTATTTGTTTACTTGCTAAAAACTCCCTCACAGACAGTGCCGTGTGAGCTGGTGGTGCATTGTCGTGATGCAAGAGCCATGAATTGTTGGTGAAAAGTTCAGGTCGTCTTTTTCACACAGCCTTTTCAGCACTTCCAAATAGTAAACTTGGTTAACTCTTTGTCCAGTTGGTACAAATTCATAATGAATGATCCTTCTGATATAAAAAAGATTAGCATCATTGTTTTGACTCTTGATTTGGACTGACAGAACTTTTCTGGTTGTGGAGAATTGGCTGACTTCCATTGTGCACTTTGAGGCTTTGTTTCAGGGTCGTACTGGTACACCCATGTTTCATCAGCAGTGATAACACGGCCCCACACATAGTCTTGCCTCTCCAAAAGGTCTCAGCAAACTTCAACTCTCCTTTGCTTTTGTTCATTGGTGAGCTACTTTGTGACCATTTTTGCACAAACCTGTCTCATGCCAAGATTTTCAGTTACGATTTTCCTAACTCTTTCTCTATTGATGTATACTTGGTCTGCTATGCTTCTCACAGTCAGCCGATTATTTTGATGCACAATTCAATGAATTTTTGCAATGTTTTCGTCAATTCTGCTCGTTACTGGCTACCCTGATCTCTCTTCATCAGTGATGCATTCTATCCTCTCAGAAAAACATTTAATCCATTTGTACACTGCCATTTTCTTCATGGCATTATCCCCATAAACTTGGACTAATATGTCCCTGATTTCACTTCTACTCTTGCCAAATTCAACAAGAAATTTAATGTTTGTTCGTTGCTCTAATTCAAGATCAGATATTCTCACAACACACAAAAACAGGCAGCAATAATGAACGCCACTCAGCAAGATACTGCCACATGTCAGCAAGAACACAGCTGTGAGTCACTGATATACCAAGTTATGAAACCTTACCAAACTGTTTGTACAGTCCTGCCAATTTTAGTGCATGGTGGCAAGTTCTTGAACTTAATTGTCAGACCTCGTATATTGTGATTCAGCCACAAAGAAATTAGGTCCATCATCATTTAAATGAAAAGTTGGATGTCAGGAAGGAGATACAGTAAGTCCCCAACTTGCGAATGAGTTCCCTTCCCGGAGAACGTTTGTAAGTAGGATTCGTTTGTAAGTCCAACAAAGTGAGTCTTATATACCTTTCACACAAATATACAATGTAAAGCATAAAAAATCTAAACACACACACAAAATATGGTAAATGAACTATTTTTACTTTTACAGTTACCTTAAAATGGTGGTACACTACAGTACACCAACTGGCATACAGGAGATTGCATGGAGTGAATTGACAAGAGCAGACATGAAAGCTACTTCCACGATTTGTTCACATCTACGAATGTTCATAATGCAAGGTCCGTTTGTACCTGTGAAAGTTTGCAACTCGAATGTTCATAAGTTGGGGACATACTGTATACATTTGCATGATGTGATCTTTTATGAACATGGACTATCTTTGTTCTCAGCCAAGAGCATGGTATTTAGGAGTTCAGAAAAAAGACAGACAAGACTGAGGGTTAGGACATAAGAGAAGGGGTCTTCCTGTGCTCACTCTCTTTACTTCTTCCTCCAAGTAATGACCTCCCTTAACTCTAATTGCTGAATGAAGTCTTCATACTGGCATGGAGTGTAGTTTCTTTTTTAAAAAAAAGATTTTATTGGGGAATTGGGGGAGGGAAAAGCATTGGGGAATTGGGGAAGGAGAACGGACAAGTTGCTGTCCTTTTCTTCTTTAGTCTAGTTGTGGAGGACATCGCTTCCCTGGCCCATGTTGGTATTATCTTTGCACTCTTCTCGGGTGAGACGGATGGGTTGCTGGTCATTGGACGGCTGCTCACGGCAGCTCATGCCAGCAGCCAGCCACTTAGGGTAGCTTATGGCAGCCCCACTGCAGCCTACACTGTCGCCGGTGACTCATGGCAGCCCAGCTCCAGGTCGAGCTGTTGTTCACCATCTTAGCTGTAGAGGGTGTAGCGTCTCTGGCCCTCATGTGGGATCCAAACCAGTGGCCCTGCTGCTCAGAGTTTGCACTCCCATGCCAGCTCTTTTTTTTTAAAGATTTTTATTGGGGAATTGGGGAAGGTGAACAGCGTTGGAGAATTGGGGAAGGGGAACAGATAAGTTGCTGTCCTTTTTTGTTCTTCAGTCTAGTTATGGAGGATGTTGCTTCACTGGCCCATGTTGGTATTATCATTGCGCTCTTCACGGGTGAAGCAGATCGGTCGCCGGCCTCTGGACAGCTGCTCACCGCGGCTATTGGCAGCTCATTCCAGCTGCCAGCCACTCACACTGGCTGCCGGCCACTCACTGTAGCTTATGGCAGCTGACTGCAGCAGGGGCTGCAGCCTATACTATCACTGGGACTTGTGCAGCCCAGCTCCAGATGGAGCTGTTGTTCACCACCTTAGCTGTAGAGGGCAGTGTCACTGGCCCTCATATGTGGGATCCGAACCAGGGCCACTGGCGTCCTATGCCAGGTCTTAACCAACGTGCTACTCGGCCGGCCCCCAAGCTAGCTCTTAACCAATGAGCCACTCGCCCGGCCCAAATGTAGTTTCTTTCTTTTTTTTTTTAGCTGAGCCATCCTGCCACCTGTAGGCAGTTTAGCAGCAGCTCAGCTCAGGCTGGGCATCGAACTCCTGTTGTTCAGAGCTCAGCTAAGAAGTTTCTTAAAGAACCCTCAAAGATTGGGTTTTTTGAGGCTAAGCTAACACTTATGACACTCTGTTGCCACTTGTGGGTACACAGAGAGCATACAGCGTGCATCTGATAAACCGATAGAAGGAACAGCTTCATCATGGGAAATGAAATGATCAGAGGTTGAAGAGTTATAGCAACTATAGCAGTTAATAAATAGGGGCAGGATCTGTATTATGCATTTGGAAGTTGCTTTGATTGCTTACTTGCAGATGATAGTGCTCAGCACACTGTGTTCCTTGGCTGGACTCTCTTGTCTTGCCCTGTGTACTAGACCATTTGTCAATCCTATTTTTCTTTCCTTCTTTGGTAGTGTATTGAAAGGTCTGTAAGCCCCAACCTGAATACCACCCACACTTGGGGAACAGTGCCTGCTCCTGGTAATTATCCAGGGAATTATTGGACTAACCAAACAGTCATTGTGACAAGTTCAAATTCCTTTCTTGCTGCAGAGATTTCCCGCTATTTAAATTTCTCACCTGAATTTGGAAACTTGCATGGATTATTATTACTTACCCCACAGTATGATTTGGTCTCAGACCCCATCACTATCAAGCTCAGATGTAACTTATCCTTATCTTTCAGGCCTAGCCCTCTTCTAGGCCCACTTCCTTTAAAGCCTTTTTTGTGTGTCTCTTGTTTCTGCCAAAAGTGGGTTCTAAGCTTTGGGGTCACATCATTTCCATGCTGGCTGCCATACAACAATCAACATAGGAATTATTTAAGAAAAGAAAGGATTAGGGGATGGTAGACACACTCCCAACACCTTTCTTCCCCTGTCTCTATAGGACAACAACCCCCATATTTCCAACTAGTGAAACCATTGCACCTAACAGTAATAATAAAAATAACAATGCCTACCATTTATTGAATGATCGCTAGGGGCTAAGCACTTGACATACAGCCCTATGATGTAAGTATTATTAGTCTGATTTTAATGTTGAAGAATATGAAGCTCAAGAGGATACAATACTTGTGCAAGATCACACAGCTAGCTTGTAGCAGAGCAGGGATTCAAAACTAGGTCTGTCTCCAGGGCCTGTGTTCCTTTAACTATAGCACACTGCCTTATTTGTGTTAGAGAATCATTGGCTTTTGGTGCTATAATCAAAAAGAGGTGAACTGGGTAGGGGGAAAGTATGTAATTTGATCTTTAGAATAAACATTATATTTACTTTTATTATCCTTTTTGTTACTATGATCAACTCTCAACTTCAACAATAAAGACATGAAATGTGTCCTGCCTAAAACTATATCTGTGTTGTATCTCTGGGGAAATGTATTTTTATACTAATCTAAATCAGAGAAACTACCAAAGCATGGTTTTTATTCTCTCCCTATTCCATCTTTAATTCCACCTATCTTTATTAGAATTTTCAAAGACAATGTTTTTGCAAATTTTTTTTGAAATAAAACCTATATATTATATAAAGTGCACAAATCTTATATGCACAACTTAGTGAATTTTCACAAAATGAACATACCCATGTAATCACCACACAAATCAAAACAAAGAACATGACCAGCATCCCAGAAGCCTGCCTCATGCCCCCTTCTAGTTACTGACTCAATAATCATGATTCTGACTTCTATTATTATTGATTAGTTTTGCCTGTTTCTATAACTAGAATCATAGAGTATACTCCTTTTTTTTTTTGAGGTCAGTGTCACTGGCCCTCATATGTGGGACCAAACCGGGGACGCTGGCTTCCCAAGCCAGCGCTTAACCACTGCGCCACTTGGCCGGCCCTTAGAGTATACTCCTTTTTGTGGGCCGTCTTTGTTTCAGCATTATATCTGTGAAACAAATACACATTGTTGTTTGTAGCATAACTTAAAATACATAAATATATATGCATATATATATTTATATATACATACATAAATATATATGCATAAATATATACATAAATGCATAAATATATATGTATATATAATTATTTTGTATAAATATACCACAATAATTCATTCTACAGTAGATGGACATTTGAATGATTTCCAGTTTGGAGCTATTCTGAATAATGCTGCTGTGAACACTCTTGTAGCTGTCGCGTGGTGGACATATGGCTTTACTTCTCTTGGGTATATATTTAGGACTGGTATTGCTAGATCATAGGATACACGTGTTCAGATTGGTAGATACTGCCAAACAGTTTTCCAAAGTGGTTGTACCAATTTTTATGACAATGAGCAGAGTATAAGAGTCAACACTTGCTATTATCAGGTTTTTAAATTTTAGATTTTCTGAAAAATGTGTTATATTGTCACATTGTGGTTTCAATTTGAGAATTAATATGTCAAGTACCTTGAGTGTTGTGATTGACCATCTGTAGATCATATTTTTTGAACTATATGTTCAAGTCTTCTATTCATTACAAAAAATGAACTTTCTTTATCTCGTTGATATGTAGGAATTCTTTGTATGGTCACACTAGGAGTCTTTTGTGAAATAAATGTATTTCAAATTTTGTCTGTATGGCTTCTCTTTTCATTTTTTAAAAAAATATATTTTATTGGGAAATTGGAGAAGGGCAACAGCCAAGTTGTTGTCCTTCAATCTTAGCTGTGGAGGGCGCAGATAGCTCAGATTCCCAAGTCCAGTCGCCATCCGGCCTCCAGTCGGCAGTTCACGGCCGCACAGCTCAAGGTGGACCATGTGGGAATCGAACTGGTGAACATGTTGCTCAGAGCTTGCGCTCTTAACCAACTGAACCATGCGGCTGGCCTCTGTCTTACCACTTTTTTTTTTTAAAGGGCAGTGTCACTGACCCTTACTTGTGGGATCCGAACCCAGGCCTCCGGCGTCCCAAGCCAGCTCCCACCCACCATGCCACTTGGCCAGCTCTCTCTTACCATTTTTTAAATTGTCTCTTTTGATAGAAGAAGTTTTTAAAAATTTTAATTAAGACCAATTTATTAATCTTTATCTTTTGTTTATTGCTTTTCTTTTCCTGTTTAAGAAATATTTGCCTATCCCAAGTTAAGGAAGATAGTTTTCTATCTTACATTCTAGAAGTTTTATCATTTTACCTGTTACAGTTAGTTCTACAATTGATCTGGAATACATGTTTGTTTGAAGTAAGTGTCCAAATTTATATTTTTCCATATGGATTTCCAATAAGGTACTATTTATTGAAAAGATTATTATTTCCCCCACTCAATTAAAATAGCACATTTGTCAAAAATCAGGTGGATGAAGGGCCGGCCGAGTGGTGCGGTGGTTAAGCGCTGGCTTGGGAAGCCAGCGGCCCCGGTTCGGTCCCACATATGAGGGCCAGTGACACTGCGCTCAAAAAACAAAAAAAAAACAAAAAAAAAACAAAAAACAAAACAAAAATCAGGTGGATGAATATTTGTAGGTCTGTTTCTGAATTCTCTATTTCTTCCATCAGTCTATTTTGCTATCTTTATTTAAATACCTGCATCAACCATGCTTTTTTATTTTCTATATTTTGATGCTTTGACATCTGGGGCCTTGCTGACACTAGAGGGACAACCTCTCTCAGATTAGCTAATTCCTAGAAATAGTACACAACTCACCTGGGAGTTGGCTGACTGGATATACTGTGTTTCTGGTCAAGCATAGCATTTAAAGGGACACGAAAGTTATGAGTTTTGATTTGCTGATGTAACACCCCAGGCAGAAGTGGCTCCATCTTGGGCTTACAAAGTTATTTCAAAAACAGGCAAAAGAAAAAAAATACATCATCATATCAACTGATTCAGAAAATGCATGTGACAAAATTCTGAACTCACTCATTGTCTTAGCTTAGGCTGCTACAACAAAATACCATAAACTTGAACAACAGAAATTTGTTTCTCAGGGCCGGCCGAGTGGTGCGGTGGTTAAGCGCTGGTTTGGGAAGCCAGTGGCCCCGGTTCGGGTCCCAAATATGAGGGCCGGGACTCTGCCCTCAAAAAAAAAAAAGAAATTTGTTTCTCATAGTTCAGGAAGTTAGGAAGTCCAAGATCAAGGTGTTGGCTGATTAGGTTCCTGATGAGGAACTTTTTCCTGGCTTGCAGATGGCTACCTTTTCTCTGTATCCTCACATGGTGGAAAGAGAGATCTTATGTCTCTTCCTCTATTATAAAGGCATTAATTCCATCATGAGGTCCCCACTCTCATCACTTAATCTAACTCTAATTACCTCCCAAGGACCCACTTCCAAATACCATCACATTAGGGAATAGGGCCGCAACATATGAATTTTGGAGAGACACAATCATTCAGTCCATAACATTCATGGTAAAAACTCTCAACCCAAGTAAGAATACAGGGGAACTTCCTCAACTTGATAAAGGTCATCTACAAAAATCTTATTGCTAACATCATACTTAATGGTGAAATGCTGAATGATTTTCCCCAAGAACAAGAACAAGGCAAGGATATCTACTCTCACTACTCTTATTCATCATAGTACTGGAAGTCCTAGACAGTAAAAAAGACAAGAAAAAGAAAAGACATATAGATTAGAAAGGAGGAAATAAAACTGTTCCTATTTTGAGATGTCATGTTGTCCAAGTATGAAATACCACGGAATCTACCAAAAATTACTGAGAAGTAATAAGAGAATTCAGCAAGGTCAAAGGTCACTAAGCACACTATAAAATCACAAATATTAATTGTATTTTTATATACTGGCAATGAAAAAATGGGAACCAAAATTAATAACACAGTACCATTAACAATCATCAAATAAAATGAAATGATCGGGTATAATTCTGTATAAGATCTGTGTCTGAAAACTACAAATAAGTGTATGAAAAGATGATCAACATTATTAGCCATTAGAGAAATGCAAATTGAAACCATGATGAGATATTATTCCATACCTAGCAGAATTACTAAAATAGTAAATACTGATGATAGAAAATACTGGAGAAACTGGATCTCTCATATATTGCTGGTGAGAATTTAAAATGGTACAGACCTTCTGGAAAAGAGTTTGTCAATTTCATATCAAATTAAACATACATTTAACATACAACCCAGCAATTGTACTCCTGGCATTTATCCCAGAGAAATGAAAATTTATATTCACAGAAAAACCTGTATGGGAATGTGTATAGAGGCTTTATTCAAAATTTCTAAAAACTGGAAAGAATCCAGAAGACTTTCAATGGGTGAGTGATTAAACTAACTGTGGTATATTCATACCATGGAATACTACTCAGAAATGTAAAGGAAAAGAGCTTATCATATACACAACTTGGAGGAATCTCAAGCACATTATGTTGAGTGAAAAAAATCCCATCTTAAAAGGTTATATAGGGCTGGCCAAGTGGCGCGGTGGTTAAGCGCTGGCTTGGGAAGCCAGCGGTCCTGGTTCGGGTCCCACATATGAGGGCCAGTGACACTGCCCTCAATAAAAGAAAAAAAAAAGGTTGTATACTCTATGATTCAATGTATTTAACATTTTAAAAATGACAAAAATATAAAATGGAGAACAGATTAGTGCAGTGTTTCCAAACCTTTTATTTTTTTCATTATTGGATCCCCTAAGAAGACATTTTAGACATTTTGTCTAGTTACCCCCAAGAATTAAATACTAAAGAATAAGATTTTATCAGGTAGGGTTGAAATTTGGAAGGCCACATCATTGTAATGCTTAAGATACTTTCTCAGGGGGGAAGGGAACAGGTTGGAAGGAATAGGAGAGGAAGTCATACTTCTCTGAAGATACATTTTTTGTAGAGTTTTGAATTCTGAAATCCTGCCAATGTTCTCTACGTTTTCAAAGATAAAATCGAATCAACAGGATGGGGGGAGAAACCTATAACTGAGTGCAAATAGAATCAGATGAACACAACTGCATTTCAAATGAATAACATAAACACATTGAAGATAACGACTTTGAGACACTTTTGAACACAGCCCTTGGTTTGTATATCCTCGGATTAAGGATAAAAGAAATACATACAAATTTCCAACCCTTTTGAATAGGTTTGTTTTATACAGTAGTATAAGTGCAGCAATGCTGAAGCTATTTTATGTGTACTAAAGTAAATGGGTTAATGTTGGAAACCAGGCTTCTCACTGAAAGAAAGGAGATGAAATTATAAAAGGGTGAAAGTGGGCCGGCCGAGTGGCACAGTGGTTAAGGGCTGGCTTGGGAAGCCAGCGGCCCCGGTTTGGGTCCCACATATGAGGGCCAGTGACACTGGCCTCAAAAAAAAAAAAAGGGTGAAAGCAAGAAGTACCTTGTAGAATTGGGTAGAGTTGGATTGGAATTGGAGTATCAGTATGCATTCACAATAATTTCTCCAAAATTAAGGGAAAAACTGGCATCTGGACTAGAAAGTATTGAATATATATGTATATAGATATATACTCTATACATACATGAATAGATTCTACTTAACTAGAATTATTCTTTATATGGGGGGAGAGAAAGAGAGAGAGAGAGAGAGAGAGAGAGAGAGAGAGAGAGAGAGAGACTATTGATTAGAAAATGATCTCTAAAACGTTGTTTTCAAAATAACTACCTATTCGGCTGGCTAGTGGCTTAGTTGGTTAAGAGCGTGAGCTCTGAGCAACGGGGTCTCCAGTTCAATTCCCACATAGGCCAGTGAGCTGCGCCCAAGCTGAGCTGCTGCTGAGCTGCCAATAGGTGCCAGGAATGGCTCAGTGGTTAGAGCGTGCACTCTTAGCAACAAAGTTTCTGGTTCAATTCCGGCATGGGGTGGTCGGCTATGCCCACCCACAACGAAGATTGAATATGGCACCTAGAGGTGAGAGGCTGCAAGCTGCTGACAGGCGGCTGGATGGTGACTGGACTTGGAAGCTGAGCTAGCTGCGCCCTCCACAACTAAGATTGAAGGACAACAACTTGGCTGTTCCCCTTCCCCAATTCCCCAACACTGTTCCCCTTGCCCAATTCTCCATAAAATCTTAAATAATAATAATAATAACAATAATAATAATAACTAGCTATTTATCTAACTGCCCTTGCTTTTATTCTTTTCTTTTTTTAACTTTTTAAAAATCTCATTTTATTTTTGAAATCTTGTATGGTTTCATAACTTTTATGTTACAAGCTGTGTAGCATGTTGGTTAATAGAATGGGTTTATTTTATTTATTGATTTTTAGAAATTTTATTGGGGGAGCAGTGTGTTTTTCCAGGACCCATCAGCTCCAAGTCAAGTAGTTGTTTTCAATCTAGTTGTGGAGGGCACAGCTCCTTGGCCCTTGTGGGAATCAAACCGGCAACCTTGGTGCTTTGTGCCTGCTCTCTAACCACCTGAGCTAACTGGCTGCCCCAGAATGGGTTTACTTTTAATTTTCATAATTTTTAAATTTTCAATTACAGTTGACATACAACATTATAGTTTCAGATGTACAACATACTGATTAGACACCTATATATCTCACTCATTGCAATAAATATAGTACCCATCTAACACCATACATAGTTATTATAATATTATTCACTGTATTCCTTATACTGTACTTTACATCCCCATGACCATTTTGTAACTATCATTTTGTACTTCTTAATCCCTTCACCTTTTTCACACATACCCCAAAAAAACCATCCCATCTGAGAACCCTCAAAATGTTCTATGTATCTATCAGTCTGTTTCTGTTTTGTTTTTTCATTTATTTTGTATTTCAGATTCCACATATAAGTGAGATCATATGGAATTTGTCTTTTGCTGTCTGATTTATTTCACTCAGCATAATACCCTCTATGTCCATCCATGTTGTTGCAGATGGCAAGATTTCATTCCTTTTTATGGCTGAGTAATATTCCATTGTATATGTGTATCACCTCCTCTTTATCCATTCATCCATTCAGGGACACCCAGGCTGCCTCCATACCTTGGCTACTGTAAATAATGTCACAATGAACATATGGATGCACATGATCCTTCGAAGTAGTGTTTCAGGTTTCTTTGGATAAATACCCCGAAAAGGAATTACTGGGTCCTTCTTTGTCTCTTGTTATAGCCTGGTTTTTGTGGGGTTTTTTTATTTTTGAGGGCAGTGTCACTGGCCCTCATATGTGGGACCCGAACCGGGGCCACTGGCTTCTGAAGCCAGTGCTTAACCACTGCGCCACTCGGCTGGCCCTATAGCCTGGTTTTAAAGTCCGTTTTGTCTGGTGTAAGTACTGCTACTCTAGCTTCTTTGTTTCATTTCCATTTTTGTTCTGTTTTTTAAGATTTTATTGTGGAATCGGGGGAGGGGAACAGTGTTTGGAAATTGGGGAAGGGAACAGCCATGTTGTTGTCCTTCAATCTTAGTTGTGGAGGGTGCAGCTAGCTCAGCTTCACATCCAGTTGCCAACTCAATCCAAAGCCAGTCACTGGGTGTGCTGTCCCTCGGGCCCCCTGAGAGGGGCTCTGCCACAGGCCAAGTTCAGCTGCAGCCTGTGCCCTGCTTGTGGCCATGTGACATGAGCAACAAAGTGATCCACAGATATCCTCTACCCATACTGAGTTTGGAGGGGCTGAGGAGGAGCTGAGCTGAAAACTGATGCTGACTGCTGCTAGTGCTGGGCTTGGGGCTGCATAGCAAGAGGCACAGGGTATGCTGAGGCCAGAGCTGTTTCTCTGGGGTTTGTGAACATTTGAGAGATTTTAGAAAAGTCTGAAGCATGAACCAAGATGGACCATTTGCATGGAAAAGCCACTCGAGGGCCGGCCAAGTGGCACTTTGGTTAAGAGTTGGCTTGAAGGGCCAGCCGAGTGGCTCAGTTGGTTAAGAGCTCGCTCAAGAGTGTGAGCTGAGCTTTGAGCAACGGTGGTTCGATGCCAGCCCGAGCTGAATTGCCATTGAGCTGCCAACCGGTGGCAGGATGGCTCAGCTAAAAAAAAAAAAGTTGGCTAGGGACACCAGCTCTGAGCAGCAGGGTCCTGGTTTGGATCCCACGTAGATGGCGCAGCATCACTGGCTCAGCATGGTGAACAACAACTTGACCTGGAGCTGGGCTGTCGTTAGTTGTTGGCTATGGCATAGGCTGCAGTGGGGCTGGCCAGCAGCTGACTTTGGCTTTCATGAGCTTCCATGAGCTGCGGCGAGCGATCATCCAGAGGCCGGCAACTGATCTGCCTCACCCGGGAAGAGCGCAATGATGACACCAACATGGGCCAGTGAAGCGACGTCCTCTACAACTAGACTGTAGAGCAAAAGGACAGCAACTTGTCTGTTCCTCTTCCCCGATTCCCCAACACTGAACCCCTCCCCCAATTCCCTAATAAAATCCTTTTTTAAAAAAAAACACTCAAAGTGGCTTGGGTGGGCCCACAAGTTGGATGGGGTCTCAGGGAATCGCCAGGGTGGGGCAAACAGTGTTGTCCAAATTGATAGAGACTCAGATATGGTGCCTGCAGCCTCGATGGCAGGAGGTCTCAACAAATGAACAATGGACTCTGCCAGCACCTCTATCTGGGAGAAAGCTGCCCCACCAGCCCAACGATTCAGTTTTTCCTCGTATGTCCCTGCCACCTTTCAAACTGCTGCCCCAGTGCTAGAGCTTATAGCAAGTCAGTGCACGGGCCCTTTAAGAAGAATGCTTTGGTCTCCAGTAGCCCTTTGTCTCACTCAGCCACAATCTCTGCTAGTTTTCACAGCCAGAAGTTGTGGGTACTTCTGTCCTTGGTACTTGAACCCAGGGCTGGGGAGCCTGGTGTGGGGCTGGGAGCCCTTGCTCCTTGGGGAATACGTCTGAAGCCAAGGCATCCCTCCCAAATAACTGCCACATGTGGGTTTTGGACCAGTTCATTTAGTGTCTTTGCCCATCCTACAGTTCTCGACATGTCCTCCTCTGTATATCCTTAGTTATAGGACTCCTGTTCAGCTAGACTTCAGATTGATTCTCAATAATGGTTGTTCTGTAGTTCAGTTGTAATTTTGATATGGTCATTGAAGGAGGCAAGCACAGTGTTTCCTTACGCCATCATCAGCTTTTCCACTTATTAGCTGTGTGGTCTCAATCTAATTATTTAACCTCTCTGAACCTTGGATACCTGATCTATAAAATTAGAATAATAGTTATTATTACTCAGAGGGATACATATTTACATACCTCACAGATGATTTCATGAAGAAATGTACATAGAATGTGCAGCAAACTGCAGATGCTCAATATCTCATTGATATTGTTAATGCATACAATTATTATTGAGTGACACAGTCATATATTTATGATGTATTGCTTCCTCCACAAGTAAGAAAATATATATAACTTAGTGCCTAATTCACATACCTAGATCACACAATCATAACTTTTCTGTTCTCATGTTACATATTGATACAGAACTGGGGAAGTCATAAATAAAATGTGAAAATATTTTAAAATTGTAACATTTGCTATAACTCTTTTCATTGGAGAGGAATTCAACATAAGATATTTGTGTATGTGCGTGTTTTGGACGTTTATTCAGAATGGTTTAGTTAACAATGGAGCAATAGTTTGTCACTGCCAGGCTAAATGTCTCCTTTAAGAGATTAAAGGATGACCGTGCTGGGGCAGTAAATGTCCCAGAGTCAGCCATCTTGTTTGGGTCCTGGAACTAACTGCCTTTTCTCATTGTAATACCTTGGGAAAATCACTTCTTAAATTCTTTAAATATCACTTTCTTCATCTGTAAGAAATGGATAATATTGTCTATTCATAGGACTGTTATGAGGATCAAATGAGAAGGGATGTGAACACACTTTTGTAAACAGTGAGGTGCTACACAAGTATATCAGATGGTATTACAAATTTTGTGGCACAAACCTCAAAGAAAACAGAGGAAAATGGTTCTTGTGTACTTTGACTTGGTTTTATAAGCTATGATTTTGTTACCCACTGAATGCCAATAGTATTCTCAGTAGATAGTTTAAAATAGATTATAAGAACTATCAATTTAGTTCATGAACTGTAGAGTGCATTTGCCACCTACTGTGGCATGTGTCCTTTGCTTAACCTTTCCCTGAGCAGCCTGTTGAAAATAGATTATATATGTATAGATAGATAGATAGATAGATAGATAGATAGATAGATAGATAGATAGATAAAACATACATTCCAGTTGGTCCCTTCTTTATCCAAATACTCAAAAACATTTTTCTTTAATAATCCTTGCAAGAATTAATCATTGTATTAATAGCAAGTTATTTTATTGAATCTCCCTTCGCTTTGGGGGCAAACGTGGTAGTATATTAAG
The DNA here is from genome assembly GCA_033961575.1 of Aselliscus stoliczkanus. Lineage (NCBI taxonomy): Eukaryota > Metazoa > Chordata > Mammalia > Chiroptera > Hipposideridae > Aselliscus > Aselliscus stoliczkanus. The sequence goes on from CM066737.1 coordinate 18,844,412, forward strand.
TGTCACACACAGAGCATTTATTATTCAAATCCTTATCTTTACATTAAGTATATCTTTATTTTACACATGGGGAAAACCGAGGCACTGAGAATTATTTATGAGACTTAACCAAGGCCACACAGTAATAAATGTCAGAGCCATAATTCATTGTAATATTGTCTAGTTCTTTTTTTTTTAAGGAGGGCGCAGCTCACAGTGGCCCATGGTGGCGTCGAACTGACAGTCATGGTGCTACTAGCACCACGCTCCAACCAACTGAGCTAACGGGTGAACCCACAATATTGTTTAGTTCCAATGTCCACCTTTATTCCTCCACGTTCTTTTGCCTACTTAAACTCCTGCAGAACATCTCTTTTCTGTGATTCCTCAGTTAGAGAAGAAAGAAGCACAATAAGAGCTGTAGAGTTATTCCTTAAGTGTATCATGCATAAATTACTTCATCAGCCCTAAGTGCCAGGTATATAACTTTCTAATTCTTCCTCCTCCTTTTTGAATACAAATTCCCTAAGAGTGTTTTTTGGTTTTCAGCATTTATTGAAAATCACACATCATTTAGAGCTCCTTCTTGTCACAATTCATAATTAGCTATGACACCTCTTCTGTGTTCTTCCTCGCATATGTGTCCTTGCATTCTTGTTTTCATTCACCCACTCATTCATTCAGTAAACATTAACTGAGTACCATATGAGTTCAGCACTGAGAAGATGGTGGTGAACATTATGTACATGGTTCTTGTCTTCATGGAGTTTATAGTCTAATGAGAAAGACAGTTGAGAAGGCATTTATATTGCAATGTGAAAAGTGCTATTATAAAGGTAAAGAACTGAGTTCTGTGAAAGCTCAGAGAAAAGAAACTTAACCTTAACCCTATTAAGGATGCACAGTCGGGCAAGAAAAGGGAGGGAAGGTAAGGTCACGGAAATCTTCTAGAAATGACATACGAACTAAATTTTAAAGGATGTATAGTAGGCCTGGGGAAAAGGGCACGGAATTGGATTCACTGCAAAGGGACCAGCATGTTCGAAGGCCAAAAAGGAAAAGAGAGTTGGATTATTTTAGGAAATGTGAATAATGTAGTATGGCTAGACTATAGTATGAAACCAGAGGAATATCTTTTTTTGAGGTGAAAGAAGTAATCTGTATCACAATTATGAAGGACTTTGTAAACCATGCCAAGGTGACTGGACTTTATCATGAAGGCTATAGGAAGTAAGTATTTGATTGATTTTAAGAAGGGGAGTAGCATGATTACATAAACATTTCTGTTATAATCAATCTAGAAGCAGGGTGGAGGATAAATTGGGTGTGAGAGCAAAGAATGGAAGTATGAAGACCAGTGAAGAGAATACTAATTCAGGTGGCAGGTTAAAAACTTAAGAGAGGGGCCGGCTGAGTGGCGCATTGGTTAAGAGCTGGCTTGGGACATCAGCGGCCCCAGTTCGGATCCCACATATGATGGCCAGTGACACTGCCCTGTACAGCTAACAACAGCTCTACCTGGAGCTGGGCTGCGAGTCCCAGCAATGGTGTAGGCTGCAGCCCCTGCTACAGGGGCTGCCATAGGCTACAGTGAGTGGCCGGCAGCCAGCGTGAGCAGCCGGCAGCCAGCCTGAGCTGCTAATAGCCGCAGTGAGTGACCATCCAGAGGCCGGCGACCGATCTGTCTCACCCGGGAAGAGCGCAATGACGATACCAACATGGGCTAGTGAAGCAACGTCCTCCGCAACTAGACTGAGGAACAAAAGCACAGCAATTTGTCTGTTCCCCTTCCCAGGTTCCCTAACGCTTTTCCCCTCCCCTCAATTCCCCCCCAAAAAAATAAAAGTAAGAGAATAACCTCTCAAAACCAAAGCAGACTTTTCTAGAGTCTCCTGGTTCTCAAGAGGCAAAGATCAGCAGTAAGGACTCTCCAGAGGGAGGGCCTGGATAAACGTTGCAGGCCCCTGAGGGCTATCCTCTAGCAACAAGGAAGAAACAAAGAAGCCTAAGCATTACCAAACTGCAAACCAACTTAATCAACTCAGACTCTGGTTGTTAAAATGATTGCTCACCCATTCTGTCTGCCTAGCAGAGAAAAGGATGAACATATTCTGAAGGAAAAGAACATCAGCAGGAGTCAGTGTCTCTATAATTTTTTATATACAATGTTCAGCATTTAACTAAAAATTACTAGATGTGCCTTGAAAAAAAAAATCAGACAGTAGAAACATATCCAAAGAAGATGCACAAATTTGAGTTAAAAGACAAGGACTTGAAAATAATGTTGATTAATGTGTTGGAGAAAATAGATAAGATGGAGAATTTCACCAGCGACTTGGAATCTATTGGATTGTTGGAAAAGTCATGCTTCATTTTTGCAATGAAAAACATAGAAAAAATATGTCATGACTTTTCTGACAACCAAATATGATAAAGAGTGAGGTGATGATGTCACCAAGATGGTGAAGCTGGAGACCCCTGGCTCCATCCTCCCACAAAGATCAGCAATTAGATAGCTATCCACAAACAAAAACAGTTCTGGGAGAGCTCAGAAGTCCACTTATAAGCTTCAGCAACAGAGTAGAACAAGAAAAACCTGAGAATAATCACACAAAAAGGGAAGAGAAGTTTCATTGTGCCCTCATTATCCCATTCTCCAGGCTGGCATGGCTCAGTGCCAAGAGGGAACTCACTATCTAGAAAGAGCTCCCCTCACCAAGAAAGGGACAGCAGGATAAATAACCAGTTTCCCTAGCCTTTCAGGGTACTACATGAAGGACCCACTTTGGTTTCACCCCACCCAGAGAACAGCAAAACTGATATGTATACAGATGGCTGGAAACAAGGAAGCCAGGCAGGGGCTACCAGTATCAGCCACACAGCAGGAACAATAGAGGGTCCCTGTGACATGTTCTGCAGAGAACTCGAGTAGCTTTCTCGCCACTGAAAACCAATGGCCAGTACAGCCACCAAGGGCCCCCTGCAGATTTCATGGCTTTTTTCCCACAGGATTTTGTGTTTGCAGATGCCAGGTACCTAAGTCCCCCTCTACTCCAGAGTCCCAGATCCTAGCAGGCATGCCAGCTTCTGCTGCATGTGAATGCAGGACTCCAACCTACACCCCTGAAGCTTATCCCTACTACAGTGCTCAAGGTTTGCCCCTCTAGTTGTGCACCTGCATGCCCCTGGCCCTACTTCCAACACTGGCCTTCATGGCCATGCAGGCACCTGTGGTGAGATCCTGTAGCACTGGTGTAGCCACTATAGAAAAGAGTATGGAGGTTCTTCAAAAAACTAAAAGTAGGGGTCGGCTGAGTGGCACATTGGTAAAGAGCTGGCTTGGGACGCCAGCGGCCCCGGTTTGGATCCAACATGAGGGCCTGTGACACTGCCCTCTACAGCTAATATGGTGAACAACAGCTCCACCTGGAGCTGGGCTGCTGTGATTCCCCGGGGATGGCATAGCTGCAGCCCCTGCTGCAGTGGGCTGCCGTAGGCTACGGTGAGTGGCTGGCAGCCAGCGTGAGCATCTGGCAGCTGGTGTGAGCTGCCAAGAGCTGCTGTGAGCGGCTGTCCAGAGGCCCACAACTGATCTGCCTCACTCGAGAAGAGCGCAATGATGATACCAACATGGGCCAGTGAAGCAACGTCCTCCACAACTAGACTGAAGAACAAAAGGACAGCAACTTGTGTGTTCCCCTCCCCTGGTTCCCCAATGCTGTTCCCCTCCCCCAATTCCCTAATTTAAAAAAAAAATTAAAAAAAAAATTAACAGTAGAACTACCATATGATCCAGCAATCCCACTTCTGGGTATTGGCAAGTAACGAAATAAGTACCTTTAAAATATTTGCACTCCCATGTTCATTGCAGCTTTATTCACCGAAGTGTCCATTGATAGATGACTCGATAAAGAAAATGCAGTGTATATACACAATATTTATTATTCAGGAATATTTATTATTCAGTCATAAAATATGAAGGAAATCTTGCCATTTGCAGCAACATGGATGGACCTTGAGGGCATTACGTTAAGTAAAATAAGTTAAACAGAGAAAGACAAATATTGTAGATCCCGTTTATATGTGGAATCTCAAAACATCACAGTTATAGAAACAGAGCAGGTTGATGGTTGCCAGGGGCTGGGTTGGGGAGAAATGGGAGATGTGGTGAAAACGTGCAAACTTTCAGTTGCAAGATGAACAAGTTCTAAGGATCTAATATACCGTATGGTGACTATAGTTAACAATGCTGTATTGTGTACTTGAAAGTTGCTATGACAGTAAATCTTTATTTTATTTCATTATTATTATTATTATTATTATTTATAGATGTACAAAACAATGCAATAGTTATTTTTTTCACCCCTTACAAAGTTCCTACCCCCTCCCCCATACCCCCACACCTGATATCATACATATCTATTACAATTCCATTGACTCCATCCCCGCACTATATTCCACATACCATGACTATATATGTGTTAAATTATAGTTGACATATATTGTTCAGCGGCAGCTTCAGATGTACAGTGCAGTGGTAAGGCCACTACATCATCCATGAAGTGGTCTCCCTAAAAGCACATGCATCCATCGGTTCCCCCCCAAAAAATATTTACAACCTTATTGATTATATTCCCTAAACTGTCTCTTCTGTCTCTGTAGTAGTATTGTAGTTATCAGTTTATGTTGCCTCATCTCTTCCCCTTCTCCCATCCCCATCCTATCTAGCCCTCATCAGTTTTTTCTTTGTGTATGACAGTAAATCTTAAATGTTCTCACCATAACTACCACAATGACAAATGGTAATTATGTAAGGTGATGAATGTGTTAACTAACCTTATTATGATAAACATTTTGCAATATATATGTGTATCAAATCATCACATTGTATACCTTACCTACACAATACTATATAGCAATTATATCTCAATAAAGTTGGGAAAAAATCAAATGGAAATTCTAGAACTGAAAACTAATATCTGAAATTAAGAATTAAATATAAGCATTTAACAATAAAATAGACTTGACAGAAGACAGGATCAGTGAATTAATAGACAGTTAAATACATAGCACCTAAACCTGGTAGTTGTACAGAGAGAAAGAATTTTAAAAATAGGTAAGAGAACAAGCAGACATGTGGGACACATCGAAAATGTCTAATATATGTGTATATGTAATTTAAGTCCTAGAAGGAGAGGAGAGAGCATAAATGGGACAGAAGTAATATTTTAAGAGAATATGGATGAGCATTTTCCAAAACTGAGTAAAGATGTTAACACAGAGATCCAAGAAATTCTATGAACAGACTAAATACACACACACACACACACACACACACACACACACACACACACACACACAGGCATTTAATAGTAAAATTACTGAAGATCAAAGACAACGTTTTAAAAACAACCTGAGGAAATAGACAAATTACCTTCAAAAAAGCAAAGTAAGTCTTAAAAAATACCTCCTCACCCCAACCCCAAACATTTTGAAATCTCTTCTCCTAAAATCAAGGATACATTTGAGTATACCATTGGTTCTTTTTGTTACTATTCTGAGTTACTATCAATCCAATCACTTTCTCTCAGTATTATTGACACTTCTGTATTATCAGCAGGTTTTCCAGAATGAGTCCCATATTCAGTGGGAGGCAGTATGGTATGGTGGAAATAGCAGGGTTCTGAGTCTAGCAAGCTATGTGACCTTGGGCAAGTTGGTTAACCTCTAAACCTCAGTGATGTTTCTCATCAGTAAAATGTAGACAGTATCCATCTTGTGGGGTTAGTGTGGCAATTACATGAGAAATGCTTTTAGCACAGTACCCATTATGATATAAGAGTTCTGTGAAATGCAGCCAGCATCTTCTTTTAAGATGGAAATCTCAGCAGAGGAAGTAAAGAGTTTACCAAATGTTTCACTTCTAGAAGAAGGAGAAGCAACTGCAACCATCTGACGATAAAGAGTATGATGGTTTGGGCCGACCGAGTGGCATGGTGGTTGGGCGCAGGCTTGGGAAGCCAGCAGCCCCGGTTCGGGTCCCACATATGAGGGCCGGTGACATTGCCCTCAAAAAAAAAAAAGAGTATGATGGTCATGACAATGAATACTCACTACCATTTATTGGCGCACTTACCCTGTGCAAGTTTACCTTTATTTAGCCCTAATAGAAAACCTATACAACCAGTACTATGATTGTTCCCATTTTATAGTTGGGAAATCTAAGGTTTAAGGAGATAAAGTAACATGCTTGAAGTGGAAATGGCAGATCCCACATCCAAACCAATATGTCCCTGACTGTGAAGTTGTGCTCAGGATGTTAGGTGACCACCACCACTTGTCTACGTGAGGTCAGCCATGGCTCTTGGCAAGCCTGTCCACATGTTCCATGTCGAAGTTCTCTGTTACACCTCACAGTGCTACTATTAGCCTGGTCCAGTTTTCTCTGTGATTTCTTCACTCTCTGCTCTTTGTACTTGCACACAACTGGATGCCTCTGAAGTCTAGAAATATATTTCCCTGTGATTTTGATTTTTGAATGTGGTTACCATTCCTACTGTGTTGAAATTCCCTTTCCCATTTTTCACTAGTCTCAATTATATCTTGGTCCAATCCCACAAGTTTCCAATCCCCTTCAATCAGTACCACAGGTTTTCATTTTGGTGATTAAGATTCAGTCATGCTGATTTCTCAGCTTCAGGCTTTGATTTCATTCAAAGCTCTCTTTTCTTAGGGTAGGGAAATGTTCCCAACCTGAGTCTAGAGCAGAGTAGGGAGAGTCCCTCTCTCTTGCTCTCTCCTCCCTCTTCTCTGCACTGAGATCTTTATGGTTGGGATAGGAAGGAAGAAGAGGAATGCAGACCATCATTTTGTCTGACTGTCTGTAGTGAGGTTCCTCTGTCCTATTTAAGGGTCATCATTATAGCACAGTGGATAGTAATGATCCCCAAAATGGGATATATCTGGCCAGGGGAGGCGCAAGATGCTCCATTGAGTACTGTAAGAAAATACAAAACCTATCTACAGGTTTTTTTAAAGAGTTTATTGGGGAATTGGGGAAGGGGAACAGTGTAGGGGAATTGGGGAAGGGAACAGGCAAGTTGCTGTCTTTCAGTCTTAGTTGTGGAGGGCGCAGCTAGTTCAGCTCCAAGTCCAGTCGCCATCTGGCCGCCTGTCAGCAGCTTGCTGTCACTCAGCTTAAGATGTCGTGTTCATTCTTTGTTGAGGGTGGGCGTAGCCCACCATCTCATGTGGGAGTTGAACCAGCAGCCTTGTTGTTAGGAGCACGTGCTCTCACCAACTGAGCCATCCTGCCACCTGCTGGCAGCTCAGTGGCACCTGAGCTTGGGCACAGCTCACTGGCCCATGTGGGAATCGAATTGGTGACCCTGTTGTTCAGAGCTTGCGCTCTAAACCAACTCAGCCACTTGGCCGGCCCAATCTACAGTCTTTTAATCTAAAGAAGAACTTGAAGGGCCAGCTGAGTGGTGTGTTCATTAAGAGTGCCTTGGCACGCCAGTGGCCCCGGTTCGGATCCCACATATGAGGGCCAGTGACACTGCCCTCTACAGGTAAGATGGTGAACAACAGCTCCCCTTGGAGCTGGGCTGCTGTCAGTCCCTGGGACAGCATAGCTGCAGCCCCTAGTATAGGCTACAGTGAGTGGCCAGCAGCCAGTGTGAGCAGCTGGCAGCCAGTGTAAGCTGCCAAGAGCTGCTGTGAGCGGCCGTCGAGAGGCCGGCGACCAATCTGCCTCACCTGGGAAGAGCGCAATGACAATACCAACATGGGCCAGTGAAGCAATGTCCTCCACAACTAGACTGAAGAACAAAAGGACAGTAACTTGTCTGTTCCCCTTCCTCGGTTCCCCAATGCTGTTCCCCTCCCCCAACTCCCCAATAAAATCTTAAAAAAAAAAAACTTGAAAGTCAACTTCATTAATGTTTAATATGCAGATTGACATCAGCACTTTCCAGATGATCACATACAAGGCTTGAAAGATTCTTGGGTGAGAGTTGGCTTCTCACAAAGCAAATGGTTTGCCAGTGGTGCTCACCTGCATTCCCTGGATTTTTAGTTTTGCAGTTTACCTGTGGAGGGTTAAATGTATTTGTGTATAACGTTATCTAATATATATATATAACGTTAGCTAAACCAATTCGAATATAGTGGACAAATGGTTTCAGATTCTTTGCAAAGAATCCATGGGTTGAAGTGAATGCTAATAATACAAACACAAAGAAAATGGCTGAGGAGATGTTTCTCATTCTCCCAGTATAAGCACTTCTTTATCTCTATTTCAAGGTGAAGAGCGAGAAATTCTAATCAGATATGACAAAAAAAAACCAGGCAAAAGTTTTTCTAATTATCTAGAAGACTATGAGAAATACGGATTTACATTCACATCTTACCTCGAATTTGCTTTATTACTTAGTCCCATTTTACTTTTTTATTGAGCAGATTTACCACTTTGACCATTTTTTACTGGCAATTTTTTATTTATTTTTTTTATTTTGTTTTCAGCTGCAGTTAACATTCAATATTATTTTATATTAGTTTCAGGTGTACAGCATAGTGGTTAGTCATTTATATAATTTATTCAGTGACTTCCCCTGATTAGTCTAGTACCCAGCTGGCACTATACATAATTGTTGCAACAACCCAAGTGCCTGTCAACAGATGAACGAATAAAGAAGAGGTGGTGCATGTATACAATGCAATATTACTCTGCCTTAAAAAAGAATGAAATCTTACCATTTGCGACAACATGGATGGACCTAGAGGAGATTACGCTAAGTGAAATACGTCAGACTGAGAAAGACAAATACCAAACGATCTCACTTATATGCGGAATCTAAAGAACAAAAACAAATAAAACAGAAACAGAGTCATCAATAGAGATAACAAACTGATGGTTGGTGGAGGGGAGGAGAGTTGGGGAACTGGGTAAAAAAGTTGAAGGGATTAAGAAATACTAAGTGGTAGCTACAAAATAGTCGCACGGTCCCATTTTAAATATTTGAAACATTTTAAATTAAATTATAAACATCTCTCCTGGTTCAATTCTGTTGCTTGCTTCCTTTATTCTTTGATAAATATAAATAGATGGAGGAAAGGAAGGATTCCAAGATGATCCAAACTTCCAATTCTGGGTGACTGGATGAGTTGTGATGTGAAAAGTTGAGAATAAAATGGTGGGTGATGTTGCTTTTGAACAGTGAAGCCTGAGATCAGAAGACATTTAAGAAAAAAAATGAATAATACAAACACACACAAAAAACAGTGGATTTAGACATATATATTTGAAGAATTTCATTTTGAAGAACTTGAAAAAAACGGATTTGTAAATTCAAATTTCTATAAATGGAAATATATTGCCACAGTATGCCAAAACAATGTGTAACTATATTACACTTTAAGAATATATATATACAGGGCTGGCTGAGTGGCGCGGTGGTTAAGTGTTGGCTTGGGAAGTGTTGGCTCGGTTCGGGTCCCATATATGAGGGCCAATGACACTGCCCTCAAAAAAAAAAATTTTTTTAAATAAATAAATAAATAAATAAAACAAATTTCTATAAATGGAAATATATTGCCACAGTATGCCAAAACAATGTGTAACTATATTACACTTTAAGAATATATATATACAGGGCTGGCTGAGTGGCGCGGTGGTTAAGTGTTGGCTTGGTTAAGTGTTGGCTCGGTTCGGGTCCCATATATGAGGGCCAATGACACTGCCCTCAAAAAAAAAAATTTTTTTAAATAAATAAATAAATAAATAAAACACATTTTGAAGGAAAAGTGTCAGTTTCAAAGTGGTGGTGCATGAAAAAGTGTAAACACCATGCTGTTTTAATTACATATTTTGCAAATAAAACATTGCATTAAAGAAGACTGACTTCGGGCCCAGCCGAGTGGCTCAGTTGGTTAAGAGCTCACTCAAGAGTGTGCAACAGCAGTTCGATGCCCAGCCCGAGCTGACTTGCCGCTGATCTGCCAACAGGTAGCAGGATGGCTCAGTTAAAAAATAAAAAAAAATATTAAAAAATAAAAAGACCGACTTCTCAACAGAAACAGTAGACCCCAGAACACAATGCAATAGCATTATTGGAATGTGAAAGAAAATTACTGCAAAAATGGAAGTCCATAACCAGTGAAAATGTCCTTTAAAAATAAAGGTGCTATAGAGATATGTCAGACAAACAAAATTTGAGTGAATTTATAGTCTGCAAGCCTGCACTAAAGAGAATTCTTCAGACAGGCAGAAGGGACATAATCCCAGGTAGATACTTAAAAATACAGAAAAGAATGAAGAGCAATGGACAAGTAAATAAATGGGTAAAAACAGATCAATCTGCTTGTACAAAACAATAATAGTAATGCTTAGTAGGGTTTAAAATATACATACAAAATTAAAATTCATGACAATATAATGGAGTTGTATGAGATTGATCCCAATCCTTAACTTTAGGGTTGGGCATGTGATATAGACCTGGCCAATAAAATACCATGGTGATTGGTTAAGTGAAGGGTGTGTGATTAAAGATGGACCTATAAGAGTCAGCAAGTACCAGCCCTGGAACTTTAGCTGAAATCATTGATACGTTTACTCTTTTCATTGGGGTTGTTAAGCAGCATGTTGTAAACCTTAAGATTCCAAGGCTTAATATGACAGTGGGATGGCCTATCTGAAATGAATCCAGAACACAAGGAAGCAGAGATAATTGATGGAGAGAGGTTGATTTTGGATTTAAGCTCCTGGTTTCACATACCTAAAGCTAGTCCTATCTCTGGAATTCGAAATTATGTTTATTAATTAATGTACTTTTTCTTCTTTTTTTAAAAGCGTACATACTGTAATGCAAAATGAGAGTGTAAATGGAGTTAAAAGCCTTTAGAATTATAATATTATTTGGAAAGTGGAAAAGAAATCATTCGTATTAGGTTACAGTAAATCAAGGATGCATATGTAGTCTCTAAGGTAACATTAAAAGAATAACAAAGGAATGTACAACCAACCAAGTTAATAAAGAGAAAATCTGAATAATAACCACAGAAATAAAGATTAAAAGAAAGCAAAAAAAGGAAAAAGAAAGGAATATGAAACAGGTGAATTAAATTTTTTAAAACGTGCGTGTTAAAACCCCAAATGTACATCTAATTTCATTAAAAGTGAATGGACTGGTGATGAAAATATTAAAATTGATTGTGGTAATGGCTGTACAACTCTGAATATCCTAAAAACCATTGAATTGTACACTTTAAATGGTGAATTGTGTGGTATATGAATTATGTCTCACTAAGGCTGTTTTTTATTTTTATTTTTTTAAGATTTTTTCCCCCTTTCTTTAAATTGGGGAATTCTGGGAGGGGGACAGTGTTGGGGAATTGGGGAAGGGGAACAGACAAGTTGCTGTCTTTTGTTTCTTCAGCCTAGTTGCAGAGGATGTTGCTTCACTGGCTCATGTTGGTATCATCATTGTGCTCTTCCCCGATGAGGCAGATCAGTCGCCGGCCTCTGGATGGTCGCTCACCACGGCTATTGGCAACTCACGCTGGCTGCCAGCCACTCACACTGGCTCCCGGCCACTCACTGTAGCCTATGGCAGCCCAGTGCTGCAGGGGCTGCAGCCTACACCATTGCCGGGGCTCACGCAGCCCAGCTCCTGGTGGAGATGTTGTTAGCTGTACAGAGTAGTGTCACTGGCTGTCTAATGTGGGATCCAAACCGGGGCTGCTTGCATCCCAAGCGAGCTCTTAACTAATGCACCACTTGGCCAGCCCTAAAGCTGTTTTTTAAAAGTGAACAGACTTAATATACCAATCAAAAGATCAAAACTGTCAGACTTGAATAAAGTCTGAAAAGAATAAAACCCAATTACATATAGCTTACTTACAAAGAATACACTTTAAATATAAGTTGAAAGTAAAAGAATGGATAAAAGACATCCTGCAAACACTAACCACAAGAAAACTCATGTAGCCATACTAATATAAGACAAAGCATGACTAGAGATAATATTTTGTAATAAGAGAATCAATAGACTAGGGAAATATGACAAATTGTAACATTATATGCTCCCATAAAAGATATAAAGCAAAAATAGGTGGAACTAAAAGGGGAAACAGACAAATCCACAACCACAATAAGAAATTTGAACACTCCTCTTTCAATAGCTTCTATAAAACAAGGAAACAAAGTATCATAAGAAGGTAGGAGATCTAAATAACAAAATAAACAACTCTTTCTCTGTATACATATATAATATACAATACAATAAAATACAAATACTATATATACTATATATAAAACATTCTACCCAACAATAACACAATATGTATTCTTTTAAAATGCAAATGTAACATTTACCAAAATTGACCATATATTGTCATAAAGCAAGCCTAAGCAAATTTAAAAGGATTTGGCTCATTTAGAGTATGTTCTATCACCACAATAAAAGCAAGCTAGAAATCCATAACACAAAAATAACTAAAATTCTCAACTACTTGGAAAAAAAACAACGTATTGTGAAACAACTAATGTGTCAAAAATAAATCACCAGCCGGCCGAGTGGCTTAGGTGGTTAATAGCTTGCTCAAGAGTGTGAGCTGAGCTCTGAGCAACAGCAGTTCGATGCCCAGCCTGAGCTGAGCTGCTGCTGAGCTGCCAACAGGTGGCAGGATGGCTCAGCTAAAAATAAATAAATAAATAAATAAATAAATCACAATTAAAAATTAGACAATATTCTAACTAAATGATCATGAATATGCAACATTTCATGCAATCAAACAATGTTTTAAAAGATATTTATAGCCTTCAATGCATATATTAAAAAGAATAAAACCCTGGGGCTAGCTGAGTGGCTCAGTTGGTTAAGAGCGCCAGCTCTGAGCAAAAGGGTTGCCATTTCAATTCCCACATGGGCCAGTGAGCTGTGCCCAAGCTAAGCTGCCACTGAGCTGCCAACAGATGGAAGGATGGCTCAGCTGCTGAGAGCACGTGCTCCTAACAACAAGGTTGCTGGTTTGACTCCCAAATGGGATGGTGGGCTATGCCCCCCTGCAACTAAGGTTAAATATGGCATCTTGAGCTGAGCTGCCGATGGGCAGCCCGATGGCTACTGGACTTCGAGCTGAGCTAGCTGCGCCCTCCACAACTAACATTGAAAGACAACAACTTGGCTGTCCCCCTTCCCCAATTCCCCAACACTTTTCCCCTTCCCCAATTCCCCAATAAAATCTTATAAAAAATGAGTAATTTGTTAATGTCATTAGGTGCAAAAACTCTAGTATAAATAAGATATGGAAGTATAAAACCAATGAAATAAAGCCCAATTTTGTTAACTTTAAAATGAAAATATTAATTGAACTCAGGGCCTAGAAACAGTGACTATCCTTAGCATTCCAGATATTGATCTCTAAGTACCACTCTCCACTAGAACATATCAGAGCTTCTTGGAGAAATGGCTGAGACCAGGTGAAAAGGTTAGAATCAATAAAGGTGCTTGGAACATCTTGTCATAGAACGTAGGGAAGTTTCAAGAAAAACAAGGTCCTTTCAAAAAGACATGGGATGGGCCAGCTGAGTGGCTCCATGGTTAGACGCTGGCTTGGAAAGTCAGTGGCCCCAATTCAGGTCCTATATATGAGGGCCAGTGACACTGCCCTCAAAAAAAAAAAAAAGACATGGGAGCCAGCTTGAAGGTATGCCCACTTGCCAAATTTAGTACAATTTGAGCATCAAAAATAATGACTGCATGGGCTGTCCGAGTGGCGCAGTGATTAAGCGCTGGCTTGGGAAGCCAGCGGCCCTGGTTCGGAGCCCACATATGAGGGCCAGTGATACTGCCCTCAAAAAAAAAATAATGACTGCAATTTATTGAAAATGTCAAACATATAAAAGCCATTCTCCCAAAAGAGCAAGCCAAATCTAAAAAACAACAATTTCTGAAAACCTCATTTGCCATGCTGCTGGTGGTGACTATTACACCAACTCTTTACTCTGAAAAGTGATAATTTAAGAAAATAAACATTTAGGGCTGTCCGAGTGGCATGTTGGTTAGGAGCTGGCTTGGGACACCAGCTCTGAGCAGTGGGTCCCGGGTTCAGATCCTACATATGAGGGCCAGTGACACTGCCCTCTACAGCTAAGGTGGTGAAACAATAGCTCCACCTGGAGCAGGGCTGCTGTGAGTCACCGGCGATGGTGTAGGCTGCAACCCCTGCTGCAGTGGTCTGCCATAGGCTACAGTGAGTGGCCGGCAGCCAGCATGAGCAGCTGGCAGCCGGTGTGAGCTGCCATGAGCCTCCGTGAGCAGCCTTCCAGAGGCCGTTGAACGATCTGCCTCACCTGGGAAGAGTGCAATGATGATACCAACATGGGCCAGTGAAGCAACATCCTCCACAAATAGACTGAAGAACAAAAGGACACCAACTTGTCTGTGCCCCTTCCCCAATTCCCCAATAAAATCTTTTTTTAAAAAAAGAAAATAAACATTTATCCTGCTTTTCTAGTTGCAGCTGCATTTTAGGATAACCAAATAGCCCCAGCTGATGAGGAAACAGTTCTCTTTACAAAAGTATGCCATCTAAATAATGTAAAATGAATGACAAAAAAAATCACCATTTTGCAGACCCTAATGAAATAACTGATTTGTGCCAAAATTCTTAATAAAACCATTGAGTGAAAGGGCAAGAAGGAACAGGATATTCAACTGGAGTAAAATTATTCCCTAGGGATTACTTGCTGGTCATCAGGGGAAAACTATAATGACAATGGAGAAATCTAGACCCTCCCACCTTAACCTAGATGAATCTTATCATCATTAAAATGGACCAACCTGACATTATGTGTCTCCTGATGTGATACAATACAAAGCATCAGCATCATTCGTCTGTATTGTTTCCAAAAATCTTTAACCTCAACATAATCAAGAAGGAACTGTAAGGACAGAAGAAAAAAATACCACCAAGAAGAAACAATCAGAAAAATCTAAAACAAATGATGAGAGATCCTGCAGAACAAATAGCTCAGTCTCTTAAATGGTCACAAAAACAAACAAACAAACAAAAAACAAAAACAAAACAAAAAAACAAACCAGGAGTGAGGGTAGGCTGCTCTGGATGAAAAGGAACCTGAGAAACGTTATAACCAAATGCACCAGTTTATCCTCAGTTCTGGTGGGGTTTTGTTGTTTTTTTGAGGGCAGTGTCACTGGCCCTCACATGTGGGACCCGAACCGGGGCCACTGGCTTCCCAAGCCAGCTCTTAACCACCACGCCACTCGGCCAGCCCAGTTCTGGTTTAATAAATCAGATATAACAGATATTTTGGGATGACTGAAGAAATTTGAATATGGACTATCATCTTAGATGAAATTAGACTTTGGAAAATTAGGTATGATAATGGCATTGTGCTTTTGTAGAAAAATGTCTTATTTTTGGTATGAATACTGGTTTATTTAGGGATAAAATATTTGATATTTATATTTATTTTAACATAATTCAGGAAAATAAAAATATGGAAAATGTTAAATGTTAAACTGTGTAATGTTAAAAAAAAGAATAAAAATCCAAAACCCAATAATCTAGGCTTCCATCTCAAGAAGTTAGTAAAAGAACTGCAAATAAATACCACAGAAACCAAAAAGATGAAATAATAAAGATAAGAATAAGAACTAATGGAATAAAAATTTAACACACATTAGATAAAAAACCAGTATAGACAAGAGTTGGGTTTTTTTGTTTTGTTTTTGTTGTTTTTTTTATTTTTAAAGATTTTATTGGAGAATTGGGGGAGGAGAACAGCACTGGGGAATCGGGGAAGGGGAACAGACAAGTTGCTGTCTTTTTGTTCTTCAGTCTAGTTGCGGAGGACTTTGCTTCACTGGCCCATGTTGGTATCGTCATTGTGCTCTTCCTGGGTGAGGCAGATCTGTTGCCGGCCTCTGGATGGTCGCTCACCACGGCTATTGGCAACTCACGCTGGCTGCCGCCACTCACTGTAGCCTATGGCAGCCCACTGCAGCAGGGGCTGCAGCCTACACTGTCACTGGGGCTCACACAGCCCATCTCCAGGTGGAGCTGTTGTTAGCTGTAGAGGGCAGCATCTCTGGCCCTCACATGTGGGATCCGAACCGGGGCCGCTGGCTTCTGAAAACCAGCTCTTAACCAATGCACCACTCGGCCGGCCCAAGAGTTGGTTTTTAAAAAATAATAATATGGGCCAGCCGAGTGGCTCAGTTGGTTAAGAACTCGCTCAAGAGTGTGAGCTGAGCTCTGAGCAACAGCAGTTAGATGCCCAGCCTGAGCTAACTGTCATTGAGCTTCCAACAGGTGGCAGGATGGCCTAGCTAAAAAAAATAAATAATAATAAATAAACAGAATAATAAAATGCATTTAGCTCCAGCAAGATTAGTCAAGAAAAAAAGAGATAAAATACCAATCATCAACATGGGAGTGAAAAAGCCCACATCACAATATATCCTATAAGTGTGAAAAAATATCAGAATATAATGAATAAAATTTTAGGCCAATAAATTTGACAACTTGTCTGAAATGATAAATTGCTCAAGACAAATCTTACCAAAGTAACATAAGATCAATGGCCCATAATCTAAGTAGTTTATCTAACTAGTCTATTATCTATATAAAAATTGAAGCACCTTATTAAGCACCTTCCCAAATAAAACCCTGGGATCCAGATGGCTGTACCAGTGAATGCTTATAGACATGTAAGGAAGAAATAAAAAAGGCTAATCTTCACAAACACTTTCAGAGAATAGGAAAGAGTCAATACATCCAAATTCTTTTTATGAGGTCAAAATGAAATTGTTGTCAACACCTGACAAGGATTAAAATAAAGGGAAAGTATGGGAAAATCTCTCATAAGCATAGATGGAAAATTCCTAAATATACTATAACAAATGAACCAAGAGCTATATACATAGGATAATATGTCAGAAACAAGCGACTTTTTTCTAGGAGTATAAAGTTAACATTCTCAAATTAATACATGCAGTCACTATAAATAGGAATAAAGGAAAAAATCTAATCATCACCTTGATGGATGCAGAAAAAATGCTTTAAAAATATAACATTCATACATGACTAGAAAAATAATACTTGTAGCAAATTGCTAATAAAATGGAACAATCTTAATCTTATAAAGTGTATCTACAAAAAAATAAAAATCTACACATTGTCAGTTTCTTAAAATGTGAAATATACCCCTGCCATATGATCCAGCCATTCTATTCCTGGGTATTTGTCATGGAGAAATATGAGCAGACACACATACTGACACTTGTACATGGAATAATCAGAGAGTTTGATGAAAACTGGAAACAACCCAAATGCTCATCAACATTTGAATAATTTTTTTAAGTTGTGGTATATCCGTACAATGGAATATTAATCAAAAATCAAAAGGAATATAAAGTTAATGCACACAATAGCCTGAAAGTACCTCAAAATGATTATGATGAGAGAAAGAAGCCAGATCATAAAAGAGTACATACTGCCTTGTTTTATTTATATAAAACTTCGAAAATGCAGACTAACCTAGAGTGACAAAAAGATCAGCGGTTTCCTTGGGATGGGGGGGCATGCGGACACTGTTGGGAGTAGTACAAAAGAACACAAAGAAACTTTTAGGGTGATGGATATATTCATTATCTTAATTATGGTGATGGTTTCATCATGTGTCAAAAGTTACCGAATTGTACACTTCAGGCATGTGCAGTTTATTATGTGTCAATTCTGTCTTGATGAAAAATATATAAAACAAATTTTTTTGCAAAGCAAAAAAAATAAAACCTACATCAATCATCATGTTTAATGATGAATTATTGAAAAATTTCCCCCTGACATCAGGAATGAGATTAAGTCTGTTATCACCACTTCTATTCAACATCAAACTTGGAGTCCAGTACAATAACACAGGAAAACGCAATAAAGAACCGAGTGGCGCATTGGTTAAGAGCTGGATTGGGACACCAGCGGCCCCAGTTTGGGTCCCACATATGAGGGCCAGTGACACTGCCCTCTACAGCTAACAACAGCTCCACCTGGAGCTGGGCTGTGTGAGCCCCGGCGACCATGTAGGCTGCAGCTCCTGCTGCAGTGGGCTGCCATAGGCTACAGTGAGTGGCCGGCAGCCAGTGTGAGTGGCCAGCAGCCAGCATAAGCTGCCAATAGCCAAGGTGAGCGGCCGTCCAGAGGCCGGCGACTGATCTGCCTTACCCGGGAAGAGCACAATGATAAGACCAACATGGGCCAGTGAAGCAATGTCCTCCACAACTACACTGAAGAACAAAAGGACAGTAACTTGTCTGTTCCCCTTCCCCAATTTCCCAACGCTGTTCCCCTCCCCCAATTCCCCAATAAAAATCTTTAAAAATATATATATGGGGCCGGCCGAGTGGCGCATTGGTTAAGCGCTGGTTTTGGCATGCCAGCGGCCCCGGTTCGGATCCCACATGAGGGCCAGTGACACTGCCCTCTACAGCTAACAACAGCTTCACCTGGAGCTGGGCTGTGCGAGCCCCGGTGATGGTGTGGGCTGCAGCCCCTGCTGCAGTGGGCTGCCATAGGCTACAGTGAGTGGCCCGCAGCCAGCGTGAGCGGCTGGCAGCCAAGCGTGAGCTGCCAATAGCCGCGGTGAGCGACATCCAGAGGCCAGCGACCAATATGCCTCATCCGGGAAGAGCGCCATGACGATACCAACAGTGAAGCAACATCCTCCGCAACTAAACTGAAGAACAGAAAGACAGCAACTTGTCTGTTCCCCTTCCCTGATTCCCCAACGCTGTTCCCCTCCGCCAATTCCCCAATAAAATCTTTAAAAAAAAAATATATATATATATATATATATATATATATATATATATATATATATATATATAGTAAGACATTCAATACTATTTTATATTAGTTTCAGGTATACAACACAGGATTACAAATTTATATAACTTACAAAATGATCACTTCAATAAATCTAGTATCCATCTGACACCATACTTAGTTATTACAATATTATTGGCTATATTCTCTATACTATACTGTACATCCCTTTGACTATTTTGTAACCAGCAATGTGTACTTCTTTATCCCTTCACATTTTTCACCCAGCCTCCCCCAAATCCCTCCCATCTGGCAACCATCAGTTTGTTCTCTGTTATCTATGAGTCTATTTCTGTTTTATTTGTTCATTTATATATTCATGGGATGTGAAGTACAGTACAGAGAATATAGTCAATGGTATTGTAATACCTATGTACGGTGTTGGATGGGTTGTAGATTTGATGGGCTTATCGCTTTGTGAAGTGTGTAAATGTCTAATCATTATGTTGTTTTATACACCTGTAACTAATAATAAAAAAAAATAAGAGGAATACAAACTTGACTTGGAATCAGAAAAAAGAAAAAGAGTATATGGTAGGAAAGAAATAAATAAAAGTTTTATTTACAACAACTCATGATTTTGCAAAAAAAGAATCCAAAAGAATCTACAGAAAATCTATTAGAATTAATAAGCAAGTTTAGCAAAACTACCAGATTAAAAATAAACACACACACACACACACACACACACACACACGGGGTGCCAAAAATTGTATACAAGTGGACACTTTGGTCAACGTTGCTCAAGCAATGTTTTGTCATAATTTGAAGTCTTTAGATGTTGATGGTAACCACTTTGAACATCTCTTGTAATGGCAGAAGTCAGACGTGACTTGTATTCATCTTTTGTTATCGGTATATATTGAGTGTTACAATTGTAATATTGTTTTCCTTTCTTAAAATTTGTATACATTTTTGTGTATATAAAATCAAGTGTATGTCTGTATACCAGCATCAAATAAATATGAAATGAAATTTTTTTTTTAGCTGAGCCATCCTGCCACCTGTTTGCAGCTCAACAGCAGCTCAGCTCGGGCTGGGCATTGAACTGCTGTTGCTCAGAGCTGAACTCGCACTCTTGAGTGAGCTCTTAACCAACTGAGCCACTCGGCCGGAACTTGAAATGAAATTTTTAAAGGTATCATTTACGATAGTTTCAAATAACATTAAATAATTAGGAATTAAAAAATGCCCAAGAGCTTGATACTGAAAACTACAATGTATTGAGAAAATTTAACACATATATAGCCATGGGATGAGGAATATAGTGTGGGGATGTAGTCAATGGAATTGTAATAGATATGTATGATATCGGATGGGGGTACAGGACAGGGGGAGGGGGTAGTCACTTTGTAAGGGGTGTAAAAGATAACTATTGCATAGTTTTGTACATCTGTAACTATTAATAATAATTTTTTAAAATGTTACAAAAATAAAATAAGGGTCGGCCAAGTGGCGCGGTGGTTAAGAGCTGGCTTGGGACGCCAGTGGCCCAGGTTCGGATCCCACATATGAGGGCCAGTGACACAGCCCTCTTAAAAAAAAAACATAAAAATAGAAGGATATGGATTATTAGACTTGATATGGTAAAGATGTCTATTCTCCCCAAATTGATCCATAAACTCGATGCAATAGCAATCAAAAGCCCAATAATTTGTTTTAATTTCCATTGGAAAATTGCCATATTTATTTAAATATTTATATGGAAACACAAAGTGTCAAGAATAGCCGAGATATATTGTGGATCTAAATGAGATTGGTAGATCAAAAAAAACTTCCACAAGAAAGCAAAGGAGAATATCTTTATAACCTTATCAATAGCAATAATTTTAAAAAAAGACCAAAGTGCATTAACGATAAAAGATAAAATTGATAAGCTGGACTACATTACATTTAAGAAATTCTGTTTGTTAAGAGACACTTTTAAGAGAGTAAAAAGCAAGGCACAGTGGGAAATGATATTCGTATATTATATAACTGACAAAGGTTTGCTTTTATCCAAAATATATATAGAATTCGTACAAATAATTAAGAAAAAGGTAGACAACTCTAGAAAAATGGGCAAAAGAGTTGAACAGGATTTTTCCCTTTTGCCACTGTTTTACCTATATCTGACAGATTTTGATATATTGTATTTTTATTTTAACTTATTGAAAATATTTTCTAATTTACCTTCAGGTTTCTGTTTTGACCCATGCATTATACAGATACCTGTTGCTGATTTCTAAGAGCTTGGAGAGTTTTGTTGTTGTTATCTCTCTGGAATTGATTTCTGGATTAATTCTGCTATGGTGAGAAAATTTCAATTTTATCAAATTTCTTAAGTTTTGTGTTATGACCCAGGTGTGGTCTAGTAGGCCCAACTTACAAGAAATACTAAAGAGAATTCTTCAGGATGAAAGCAATTGACCCAGAGGGTAATTCAAATCTACAATTAGCACCAGTAAAGGTAATTTAGTAACTATAAATATAGTACAAATCCGCATTGCATTTCCTTTCTCCTCTTAATTAATTTAAAAGGGAATTTTATTAAAAATATGTGTAAAATTGTACTGTTGTGCCTACAATATATAAAAATGCAACGTGGGGGCCAGCCTAGTGCCTCAGTTGGATAAGAGTTGGCTTAGCACGTGAGCTCTGAGCAACAGGGCAGCCAGTTTGATTCTCACTTGGGCCAGTGAATGCTGCGCCTTAGCTGAGCTGTCACTGAGCTGTCAACAGGTGGCAGGATGGCTCAGCTGGTGTAACAACAAGATTGCCTGTTCAGTGGTGGGCTACATCCACCCACAACTAAAGACTGAACTCACCACCTTGAGCTGAGCTGCTGCCCAGATGGCTCAGTGGATAGGGAGTGCGCTCTTAACAACAAGGCTGCTGGTTCGACTCCCACATGGGATTGTGGCTACGCCCACCCGCAACTCAGATTGAATACAGCACCTTCAGCTTAGAGACCACGAGCTGCTAACGGGAAGCCAGATGGCGACTGGCGCCCTCCACAACGAAGAGTGAAGAACAACAACTTAGCTGGTCCCCAGGTCCCCAGTAAAATCTTTAAAAGAAAATGAAATGCAATATGTTTGACAATAAGAACACAAAGGAGGTGGGTGGGAGCAAATTGTATTTCAGTAAGGAAATGATGCCAGATTGATACCCGAATCCATAGGAACAAATGCAGAGAAATAGAAATGGTAACTAAGAAGGTAAATGTAACAAACTCTATGAATATATACTTGGTCACTTTTCCTTCGAGCTTTACTAGACATAAAATTACATGCAGTAATAATTATAACATTGTATGTTTGGGTTTGTAACATATAGAGATGTAATATGTAAAACAATAATAACCCAAAATGGGGAAGAGGGATTAGAGCTTCTATATGTAACTAGAAATAAGTTACTATAAATGTAAAGTAGATTCTGTTAAGTTCAGATATACGAGGTCTGATAGTTATGTTCGCAAACTTGCCACTGTGCGCTTACATTGGCAGCACTGTACAAACAGCTCGGTAAGGCTTCATAACCTTGGTATATCAGTGTCTCACAGCTGTGTTTGTGTTGACATGTGGGGGTGTCTTGCTGAGTGGCATTAATTACTGTTGTGTGTTTTTGTGTGCTGTCGTGAAAAAGTCTAAGCTTGAATTAGAGCAATGAACAAACATAAAATTTCTTGTTAAATTTGGAAGAATGGAAGTGAAATCAGGGACATGGTTAGTCCAAGTTTATGGGGATAATGCCATGAAGAAAACGGCAAGGTACAAATGGATTAAATGTTTTTCTGAGGGGAGAGAATGTGTCACAGATGAAGAGAGGTCAGGGCGGTCAATAATAAGCAGAACTGATGAAAACATTGCAAAAATTCATCGAATTGGACATGAAAATTATCAACTGATCATGAGAAGCATAACAAACCCAGTAAACATCCATAGAGAAACAGGAAAATCTTAGCTGAAAATCTTGACATGAGAAAGGTGTGTGCAAAAATGGTCCCGCAGGAGCTCACTGATGAACAAAAGCAAAGGCGAGTCAACGTTTGCACAGACCTTTTGGAGGGAAAGACGATATTTTGGGCCATGTTATCACTGGTGATGAAACACGGGGGTACACTACGACCCTGAGACAAAGCCTCAAAGTGCACAATGGAAGTTAGCCAATTCTCCACAACCAAAAAAATTCTGTCAGTCCAAATCAAGAGTTAAAATGATGCTGCTAACCTTTTTTGATATCCCAGGGTTTATTCATTATGCATTTGCACCAACTGGACAAACAGTTAACCAAGTTTACTATTTGGAAATGCAGAAAACACTGCATGAAAAAGAAGAAAACGACTGAACTTTTCTCCAACAATTCCTCGCTCATGCATCTCGACAATGCACCAGCTCACACGGCACTGTCTGTGAGGGAGGTTTTAGCCAGTCGACAAATAACTGTATTGGAACACCCTCCCTACTCACCTGATCTGGCCCCCAATAACTTCTTTTTTTACCCAAAGATAAAGGAAATACTGAAAAGAAGACATTTTAATGACATTCAGGACATTAAGGGTACTATGACGACAGCTGTGATGGCCATTCCAGAAAAAGAGTTCCAAAATTGCTTTGAAGGGTGAACTGGGCGCTGTCGTCGCTTCATAGCTTCGCAAGAGGAGTACTTTGAAGGTGACCTTAGTGATATTCAGCAATGAGATATGTGGCACTTTTTCTAGGATAAGATTGTGAACTTAATTGTCAGACCTCTTGTATGAGAAGCCCCAGGGCAACTGCTAAGACAGTAACTTAAAAATAGAATAAAAAATCATTGAAAGTATTGAATTGGTACACTAGAAAATATTCACTTAATGCAAAAGCAAGTAGTAAAAGAGGAATAGAGGAAAATAAAAGACATGAGACTATATAGAAAACAAAAAGGGAAATAACAATGTACATCCTACTACATCAATAATAAAATTAAAAGTAAATGGATTAAGTCATCCAAAGGCAGAGAATGTCAGACTGCATAAAAGACATACAATGTAGACATATCCACATTGTATACGTGTAGCACTTTTTCTTTATCCATTCATCCCTTGATGGACACCCAGGTTGCCTCCATATCTTGGCTGTTATATATAATGCTGCAATAAACATGGATGCACATATCCCTTCAAAGTAGTGTTTTGGGTTTCTTTGGATAAATATCCTGAAGTGGAATTACTGGGTCCTTCATTGTCTCTTGTTATAGCCTGTATTTTAAAGTCTATTTTGTCTAGTATAAGTATTGCTACCACAGCTTTTGTTTGTTATTTTCCATTTTTATGAAATATCTTTTTCCATTTTTTTACTTTCAGTCTATGTGTGTCTTTTTATCTGAAGTGAGTCTC
This sequence comes from Aselliscus stoliczkanus, assembly GCA_033961575.1. Taxonomy (NCBI): domain Eukaryota; kingdom Metazoa; phylum Chordata; class Mammalia; order Chiroptera; family Hipposideridae; genus Aselliscus; species Aselliscus stoliczkanus. The sequence continues at coordinate 18,868,653 of CM066737.1, forward strand.
TTCTATGCAGCATATGTAAGAGTCGTGTTTTCTTACCCATTTAGCCACCCTATGTCTTTTGATTGGAGTATTTAATCCATTTACATTGAAAGTAACTGTTGGGCCAGCCAAGTGGTGTGGTGGTTAAGAGCTGGCTTGGGAAGCCAGCGGCCCCAGTTTGGGTTCCACATATGAGGGCCAGTGACACTGCCCTCAAGAAAAAAAAAAGAAATTAACTGTTGATTGATATGTAGTTATTGTCATTTTATTATTCATATTTTTTATCTTTTTTTCTTGTTCCTTAAAAAGTCCCTTCAACATTTGTTGTAATAGAGGTTTGGTGGTGATGAACTCCTTTAGCTTTATCTCTGGGAAGTCCTTTTTCTGTCCTTTGATTCTAAATGATAGTTTTCCTGGGTAGAGCAATCTTAGTTGCTGGTCTTTGCTTTTCATCACTTTGAATATTTCCTGTCAGTGCCTTTTGGCCTGCAATGTTTCTGTTTATAAATCAGCTAATAGTCTAATGGGAGCTCCCTTGTAGGTAATTAACTGCTTTTCTCTTGTTGCTTTTAAGATTCTCTCTTTGTTTTTCAGATTTGGCATTTATTTATGATGTGTCTTGGTGTTGGCTTCTTTGGGTTTATCTTGTTGGAGACTCTGTGCTTCCAGGGTTTGTATGTCTATTTCTTTTGCCAGGTTAGGAAAGTTTTCTGTTATTATTCCTTCAAATTGGTTTCCAATTCCTTGCGCTATCTCTTCTCCTTCTGATATCCCTATGATGCACAGGTTGGTTTGCTTGATGTTGTTCCAGAGGCCCTTTAAACTATCCTCATCATTTTTTAGTTTTGTTTTTTTTTTGCTATTCTAACAGGGTATTTTCTGATACCTTATCTTCCAAATTGCTGATTCAAACCTCTGTTTTATCTAATCTACTGTTGATTCCCTCTTTATTTCAATTATTGTATTCTTCATTTCTGTCTGATTCTTTTTTTTTTTTTTGGAGCAGTGTCACTGGCCCTCATATGTGGGACCCGAACCGGGGCCACTGGCATCCCAAGCCAGCGCTTAACCACCGCGCCACTTGGCCGGCCCCATGACTGATTCTTTTTTATGTTTTATATCTTCATATTTATGCTTCTTATCTCTTTGTTGAAATTCTCACTGAGATCATTGACCATCCTTATAACTAGTGTTTTAAACTCTGCATCTGGTAGATTGCATGTTCCATTTTGTTTAGTTCCTTTTCTCTAGCTTTCCTCTGTTATGTCATTTGGGATATGTTTCTCTGTCTTTCCATTTTGATAGTCTCCCTGTATTTGTTTCTATGTATTAGGTAGGGCTGCTTTGTCTCCTGGTCTTAGTAGAGTGGCCTATGTAGTAGGTGTCCTTTGGGGCCCAGTAGAGCAGTTTCCCAGTTGCCTGAGCCAGCTACTCCATTTGTGTCTCTTGTGTGGGTTGTGTGTGTCCTTCTTTTGCAGTTGAGTCTTGGTTGCTGTGTGCACATCAATTAGAGGGATTGACCCTCAGGCTGATTGGTTGTGAGGACTAGAGATGAGTACAGTGGATGAGCTATTGTGCAGAGGCTCATGCTGCGGAGCAGGATTTGTTTTAGGAGGGCCCTGGTGCCTGCCCAATCTGTCCTTTGCTTGTATTGTTTGTTGGGCCAGCTGAGTGGTGCTCTGGCTCGGTCAGAAGAGGCTCCGTCTGAAGCCGGCTGCTGGGTAGCCACCCCACGGCCTCCTGGAAGGGGCCTGACACAGTCCAATTACAGTCTGTGCCCTGCCCCAGACCACCTGGAATAAGCCACAAAGCAGCCACAGATGGTCACCACCCACACTGGGCTTCGAGGTGCCTGGGAGAGGCTAAGCTGTGACCTGAGGCTGACTGCCAGTAGTGCAGGGCTTGGGACTATTTGCGAAGAGGTACAGGGCATGCTGAGGCCAGATTCTGCTTATTTGGGGGTTGTGAACCTTTGAGAAATTTAACAAAGTCTGAGAAATGAGCCATGGGCAAAGCCACTGGAAGTGGCTTGGATGGGCTGGCAAGTTGGATGGGGCAGGGTCTCGAGGAATCACCAGGTTACGGCCAAAGGTGTTGACCAAGTTGATAGAGACTCAGATACCGCAGCCAGCCTGTGTGTGCATGCTGGGAGCAGGGAGGGCTCAACAACAACAACAGCAACAAAAAACAGTGGATCTTGCCAGCACTTCTTTCTGGGAGAAAGCTGCTCCTCCAGCTGTTGCCCTGCAGCCAGACAATTCAGTTCCTCCCAATATGTCCATGGTGCCGTTTGAACTGCTGCCCCCAGCGCTGGAGTTCAGAGTGAGTGAGTTTGTCAATGAGTAAGTCCATGCACAGTCCCTTTAAGAGGAGTGCCTGGGAGTGCAGACATTCTCCTCCTCACTTAGCCACAATCTCTGCTAGTTTTCACAGCCAGAATTTATGGGGACTTCTCTCCTTGACACTTCTCTCCTGAGCTGGGGAGCCTGGTGCTGGAAACACTTGCTCCTCCAGGGGGGCCTCTGCAGCTGAGATACCCCTCCTGGTTTTTAGCAGCCATACATGGGTGTGGGACTAGTCCGTTCTGCATCTCTGCTCCTCCTACAAGTCTCAAGGTAGTTTATTTTATATGTCCTTAGTTATAGGATTTCTGTTCAGCCAGATTTAAAGTGATTCTCAATGATGGTTGTTCTGTAATTTAACTGTAATTTTGATGTGGTTGTGAGAGAATGTGAACACAGTGTTTACCTACTGTACCATCTTGACAGGAAATTCCCTAATCTTCCAAGTACACTACTCTTTTTCACTAAATCATTCATTTAGCAAATATTAACTGAGTGCCTACTCTGTGAAGGTCCTGTTTTAGGCTCTTGTGGTACGTCATGCTACTTTTTCATCTGCATTTCCCCCTGGAGATTAATAGTAGGCCTCACAATGCCCTCAGCATTCAATAAGCAGAATTGACTGACAACTGGATGTGGCTTACAGCTGGATCATTCACTTTCAATTTATAATCATTCCTTCTCTTAGTGCCTGAGGGAAGAGGAAATAAGTGGTAGATTAACATATGAAGCAATTAGAGAATAATATATAGTATACAGTATATAATTAAGTGCTAAATTGCATGTGTGACTCTTAAGTGCAACAGAGGTACAGGAGCCAAGACCCAGAGTACAGGACAGCAATCTTAGAAAGGCAAGTCTTCCAAAAGTAGTAACCATTATTTCTTTGACATGTTCTTTTGAGTAAGTCCAGCAAATATTTATTGGGCAGGCACTGTGCTATGTGCTGAGGGTATAAAAAAAATAAGACATGGTCTCTTCTCCCCAAAAGTTCACTGTCTAGTGGGAGAGACAGTATTACATATAATCTCAACATAATAGTGATAAATAATGAGACAGGTCTGGCTAGGGTGTATGAAAAGTAGAGGGGAGCTTTGCCCAATCAAAGGGTAAGTAAAGCTAGGAAGCTAAGCGCTGACACTTGAACCGAATCTTTAAGGCCACTAGGTCCTAGATAGTCCAAAAAAAATTTGGAAAAGGAGTTTTAGGAAGCAAGTCAGCATGAATTAAGAAACAAAGGCCTTGGGCCGGCCGAGTGGCGCATTGGTTGGGCGCTGGTTTTGGGATGCCAGCGGCCCCGGTTCGGATCCCACATGAGGGCCAGTGACGCTGCCCTCTGCAACTAACAACAGCTCCACCTAGAGCTGGGCTGTGCGAGCCCCGGTGATGGTGTGGGCTGCAGCCCCTGCTGCGGTGGGCTGCGGTGGGCTGCGGTGGGCTGCCGTGGGCTGCCGTGGGCTACAGCGAGTGGCGCGCAGCCAGCGTGAGCGGCCTGCAGCCAGCGTGAGCGGCTGGAAGCCAAGCATGAGCTGCCAATAGCCGCGGTGAGCGACATCCAGATGCCGGGGACTGATCTGCCTCATCCGGGAAGAGCGCCATGACGATACCAACAGTGAAGCAACATCCTCCGCAACTAAACTGAAGATCAAAAAGACAGCAACTTGTCTGTTCCCCTTCCCCGATTCCCCAATGCTGTTCCCCTCCGCCAATTCCCCAATAAAATCTTAAAAAAAAAAGAAACAAAGGCCTTTTGTCTCTCTGTTCCACTTATCAGATAAAACTGGAGGCAATTAATAGCTACTTTTAAGTGGAATTAGATAAAAACTGCTACATATTATTTCTCCTGTAGCTAATATTTATGAAACTCTGTGGGCCAGGAAGGGTGTGAAGTGCTTTATGTGGATTGTGTCATGTAATCCTCAAAAACTCATTGAAATATAAATGTCAAATCACACATTGTACATCCAAAACTAATACAATATTGTATGTTAACTATACTTTAATAAATAATTTAAAAAAATACAATTTTTCCTGCCCTCGAGAAACTTGGAATCTGGGACAACAAGAAGGGAAAAAGAAAAGAACAACAACAAATCCTTGAGAATGTTACTTCCATCATCCTCAGTTTACAGATGAGCAAATTAAGGCACTGAGAAGTTAACCTGAAACCAGGATTTCTGTCTAGGCCATTTGGTTTTTGCCTTCCAGTGTAGATTATATCTCATTGTGAATATTAGTGCCCCACAACTCTTAACCATATATATTTCCTCTAGCTTTTAGATACTAATATTATTATATAGTGTAGATCTATCTGATCATATTATTTAAACAACAGCCAAAAGGAATAAAGATGGTGAAGGTCACCCAGGACTCAATGGCAAAAACAAGTTATAAGCAAGTATTCTCACTAAAATAGATGTCTAAGAATGATATTGATCCCAATGAAGTTTCTGAAGCACTCAGATGTAACTGATGAAATAACCCAAGTGATAAGTTTTTTTTTATTGTTTTCAAGTTGATGGCTGCAGGTCAGTTGTTCCCAACCTCTTGTGCATATCACAGCCTTACCTGGGGAGCTTATTAAAAATATAGTTGCTGGGCCCCATTTCACATGTATGCCAAAATCACTGTAGTGGGGTTCAGGTTGCTGTATTATTAACAAATTCCTGAGATGATTTCATTCCACTCCAATTCCACTTCTCCCCATTCTTCATTACATTCTCTTCCCTGTTCTCAATTTTCTACTCTCATTTCCATTCCCCATTCTCCGTGGCCTTTAAATATTTATTGAGTGCCAGGCACAGAGTTCTATGGGCTGAGTTTAGGGCAGTGAACATGACAAAACAAAGCCCCTGCCCTGATAGAGACAGATAATAAACACATAAACAAATGAATGTGATAAAGAGCTTGGCTAATGGAGTCAAAACAAATGTAGGCTTGACACATGGTTCTTCCTCTTCCTAGCTGTGTGACCTTGGGCAAGTTACTTAATTGCTCAACAGTCTCTTCCTCTGTAAAAACGGGACTAATAATATCCCCTGCTTCTCATGGCTATTGTAAGGGTTGAATAAGATAATGCACATAATGTACTTAGCTCGGTGCCTGGTACATTGATTGTCCAGTCAGTTAACTCTTATTATTTTGTAATCATCGGCACTATAAAGTTTAATAACTTCTCAAATATTGCCATCTATATTGAGTTCAGTTTCTATGTTTCAATATTCAACAAACCACGTTTTAGAGATGTCCATGTGTCTCTAAAGCATTTCCCCCTGACACAGTTGCAAGTTTAACAAGCAGTTTCTGTACCATACCCAGCTTAAAATTGCTAAACAAGGGAGAGACATGAACAACAAAGTCCATCAAAAGCTCCCAGCTCCTCAGTTAGGTACCTGAGTAGGTAACAGGCTGGACAGAGTTAAGAATGCTGTAAAAGTTCACCAACACACTAAGTGGAAGTTAAAAAATAAACAACCACCACAAAAACTAAGTAGGAGTGCATAGGGGCCAAATACTGGGAGCCAACCTTAGCAGGTAAATGAATGAGATGATATGGCTGTTAAGGGATACAAAAAAAAAAATTGTCCTTCATATTTGTTGGGGCAAGAACATTCACATACATCATTATCTGTCCTTGTTCCCCATAACAAATTTTCAAGTAATACTATTTTCATCTGGTGTGTAAACTAATGCTCAGAGAAGTTAAATGAATAGCCCAAGGTCACTCTGCTAGTTAGTGGCAGGCCAGCAAGTCAAGCCCAGGCCTTCTGACTCCTATGCAGCATCTCACACAAATAAATAACATTTGATTTTTTTTACAGAAACATTTTTTTGGTAAAAATTTATTTCAGTCAAAAAGAGGATATAACTGGAAGCAAGAGCTCCACAGACTGAGATAAATGCTTCTCACAGAGACATTTAAAATGCTTAATCCATCTACTTTAAAAATAAAGAATAAGAAATATAAAATGTATCTAATATACTAAATGCAAATAGTTCTGTTCCATATAAGTGTCATTTACAGTGCTTGTTTTTACACTAGTCAAAGTTGTAATTTTACATTCATTTATATGATTACTTGATTAAGGTCTGTCTCTGCCGTTACACCAAAATGGACCATTTTCATCTAACACATAGTTGGTGATCAACATGTACTTGTTGAAAGAATGACTGATGCACTGGTGTTGATTGCCACTAAAAGGAAGGTCATAGGCATGTAGGTGGATTTAGCCTATGGTTTAGGCAGGAACAGAAAGGCTAGCAGCATCTTACACGGAAACACTGAAGATGGGATGGGGAAAGCAATTACTTTTTAGTTGCTGGAGAGGATGAATTTGCTTGTACTGACTGGTCTTAGTGATTTGAGCTCAAGGACAGGAAGATCTAAGCAGAGCAGATGCAGTTGCTAAGCAATTGTTTACAGGTTACAGTGAAGTCAAGAGATTGTATCAATTCTACAAAAAAAAAAAAAAAAAGGAGGGCAGTTTTTTAACGTGTGGTCCTCCACAGCCTGCCTCAGAATAGAGTGGCTGTTTAAAAAGGCAGATTCGTGCACCCAGACCTTCAGAAGCCTCAGGGGGTAGAGCCAAAAAAAAAAAAAATCTGCATGTTTAACAAGCTCCCCAGGTGATTTTCACTTCAATGGTTTAAGAACTGCTGGGGTGGAATAACAATAGACCACCATAGAGTTTAAGACTCTGTCTAAGCAAAGTCTGCATTATAAAGTGAGAAGGAAAACCTACAAAAGAGACTGCAATTACAATCAGGGAACCCGAGTTAGGGTCCTTGTTATGAACTGAGGAAGGTGAAAGTTTAAGAACAAATAAATGCCCCAAAAGTGTTCATGTAACAGAGGTGTCAAGAATGAAGATGGAAGAAAGTCGTGAAGATGGAAAAAAGACGTGAAGATGGAATCCAGATTTTTCTGGGCCTGGATCTGTCCTGTAAGACCCAACTCAAAACATTTCTTCCCTAGGGATGTAGTTTCTCTTCTGCTGGACAGAGTTAATCAATTTTTGTTGTATGTAATTATAGCATTTTACCTATTGTACTGAAATTCTGTTTTTCTTTCTCATTAGAAATACCTGTTTTTCTTCCTTAGACTGAAAAGTCCTTGAAGACAGGAGCTGTCTTATTCCTTTTTAAATCACCAATGTCTAGCGTAATACCTGGCATGCAGAAAATGTCTGTAAATGCCTGCTGCATGAGCGACTGGAGAGCAACTGGATGCAAAAAACACACTCTGGACAGGAGGTAGAGGAATCCTTTGTGTTTCAAGGCAAAAGAGAGCCTGGCAATTGATGCTGCTGGAGCAGGGAATAAGTAGGAAATCTGTTGTTCCAGAGCATGGAGGAGATGTGACTAAAACCACAAGTTCAGTTTAAAAAACAGGAAGGACAATTCTTCAAGTCTTGAAGGAAGCAAGAGAGGATGGGTGTACAAAATATAGCTTAGTTCAGATGTCCCTACTCTAAATAAGTCAGGAAGTTAATCAAAATGGGAATAAAGTACAAAAAGTGGGACCTAGAGCTTGAAAAAAAAGACTGGAAAAGTGTTGGTGGGAGTGTACTGGTGGATCAATAAGAGATTAAGACATCCTATACTATATCCTCAGGCACTAACAGCCTGTTATCACAATCTGACTCCTTTCTGTGGCCCTTGAAATAACGAGCTGCATCTATTAGTCGTGTTAATTGGAACTGGCCACCACATTGGGGCCTGAAACTATCTGGAGTCACTGTTGTCTTCCTCTCCCAAACTCCCCGCACTTCTTTACCACCTTTTAAGGAACTTGCCTTGGTCCATGTCCTATGGTAGTTACTTGTCTTTTCCTTGTTACAATGTAAAGAGGTGAGGGAAAAGGCTGTGTCTTATTTACTGTCGTGTTGCACATTAGCATAGCGCTTTGTTGGTAATAGGCAGAGGATGTCTGTACCAGGCACACACCTCTAATAAAGCCTCTAATATTTATCACATCATACTGTATTTGTTTGCTTGTCTGTCGCCCTTTTTAGACCATGAGCACAAGGTGAGGAATTGAGTTGATCTATCTTTCTTGTGTTTGGAACTCAGTAGTTTTGCAGATGTTTATTGAACCAAATTTTGTTGAATGCGTGGAGGAGAGAATGAATAAAAGAGAGCAAAATGCGGGGATGTGGGGGAAATCTAAAAAGATGACATCGTGCATAGGCAGTACATTTTTTCACTTACGCAATCATCAGTTTCATGCTGACATCAGTAAGCATGTGAAGCTGGTGGAAAATGATGCTGGGGGACCTGTTTTCAAATACACTGTAAATGTTTGGAATACACATTCTGGATCTTATGTAAATCTCCAGCCATTCCCTTTCATGTTGCAGGGCCTGGATGAAAGGGCTAAAGGTCCCCTGCAGCTAAATGACTCCTTTGTTCACCTTTATTAGGTACCTGTTTGTGTAGGATACAATGTTTCATCAACATAGTTTACCGTTTTCTTGAGGATTACAATGTAAGGTTGACATTGCAGGGAAAAATATAAAGAATGAAACAGCACTGGATCAAAACAATGGAAATCCACCGCCTTCTCCCCTACCCCTTTACTGGAAAAATAGCTACTTGAAGGGCATCTTTAAATTTTAATTGGTTTGCTAGGGCTTTTTTCCCCCCCTTAAACCACTGGCTTGCACTCTTGGGCATACTATATGCCCAAGTATTGTTCTATGTAATTTACATATATTAACTCATTTCTTTTAACAACCCTAGGAGATGGGTACCATTGTGATCTCCATTTTGGACGTGTTGAAACTGAGGGACAGAGAGGTAATGCACCGTGCTCAAGGTCATAGAGCTAGAAATGGGGGAGCTTGGATTCAAACCCAAGCATTCTGGCTCCATACATCAAAAGACAAAAGTACTCGTTTAGGTGTCTTGGTTTACACGTGTGAGTTATAAAGAAAATCACTTTTATGATTATGATCTCAGCATTTATAGACAGCCTGTTATAGGCCACGGACGCTTTACTTGCATTATCTCATTTCTTCCTCACAACAAACCCGTTAGATACTATTTTTATTCCCATTTTAAGACAAAAAAAATTAAGGTACAGAGATTAAAATGATTCACCCAAGGATTGAAATCCCGGCAGACTGACTCCACTACGAGCTTCTCAGTCTTTCCTGGCAGCAAAATGAGAGAACGGAGGACCTCAAAGGGATGCCACGAGAGTACAATGAAATAATGGATGTGAAAAGGCCTGGGTGAACAAGTGCAAGGGATAAGGCCTACCCATATGAATCACTGTTAAAAACTGGTTATCCAGGGCCCCTATCCAACGGTTTCTAGTCACAACCCTGCTTCTTCTCCGCCCAACCCACAGCAATATCTTTGAATCTCTTTCTCAATCTCGTCGGATCCTGCCCCTAAACACTTGGCTGAGCGGCGGACCGGAGAATAGAAGGTACGCGCGCGAGCAGGAGGCGGGGCCGGTCGCCCCGATCCGTACTGGGGGTGGCCTCTGCACATGCGCTGTGGCGCTGCGGCTTCAGCTGCCCAGTCTCTGCAGCCAATCAGAGCCCGCGGAGCCCTCGGGACGTATTAACGCTCTGTGAGTCGTTGCGTGCGAGGGGGGCGACGTAAGGGCGCTCCGCGAGCCCGTCTCCTCGAATGAAAGGAAACAACCTCCGGCGACAGAGCCCCGCTCTCAGGCGCTGCCGGAGAACCGAGACCGACTTCTTTCTCTTTCCCCTCATTGGCGCTTCTCCCCTGCCGTTCTCCTCTGGGCCCTGCTGGTGAGTCCCCACGGTACCCTGGGGCCCCTCATTCTCTGCCCAGCGGGAGAAGACAAGGAGGATGGCGGTGGCCAGGCCGCCGCCCCTGCCCGTTGTTAAGGGGGACTCTTGGTGGTCTCGCTTTATTGTCAGGGACCCCAGAAGCGCCGCTCATTTGAAGGCGCTTGGCGAAGAGGCAGCTGAGAAAAGTGCTTTGGAGGAGCTAAGGGAGAGGTTCGGTTGAAGCCTATACTTCGGGGGAGGGGGCGCAACATTTAAGGAAGAAAAAATACTGGGAAATGTTAGTCTTTGCCATTGCTTAGGACATATTTGGGAAGGAGGGAGACTCCCAGTTTGGGAAGAGTAAGAGGAAGAATTGTTAGGATGGCAAGAGTGTTAGCCTTATGGAAAGAGGAAAAACTCCGGGGTGGGGGGAATGTGGGGTGAAACTGAGATATGAAACGAAGACTTGGAGGGCAAACTCCTAGGGGAGGAGGGTTAAAGAAAGTGGTAAGATGATATTTAACTGGATTCGGGAGGATTGGAAAAGGACAATTAGGGAATCCTGACTTGACGACCAAAAGGAACCTGCTAAAAAGTGTTTTAGAGGAAGATAGTTTTGCGAGTTTATCTAGCGCTAGATTGGAGGGAGATCTTGGAGTCTAGAGTGTATTGAATAAATAACGGAGAGGATCCGGTACGTTATGTGTAACATCCTTTATTATATGGTCGAACAGCACGGCGTTCTTTTGAAATTTGTTCGTTTCGATATTTTGCGTAGAAGTTGAAAAATCCTTTGGTAATTGAAAAACCTTTTGTTTTCATCGGCTTACGACTTAATATCAGGTCTTATTCATACAGATCAAATTCTTTCTCTACCCTTGGGTTTGAGACAACTGGAAAATTCCTTCAGTTTCCTTTTGAATAACCGCAAAAAGCAGTGCGAAGCATGTAATACCGTGCAACCAAATTCAGGTGCCCTTCCGGTTCATCTCTTATTCGTTTATTTGTTTCCACTGTAACTTTCCTGACATAAATACTGCTTCTTTGGGGATCATGTTTATATAGTTTGATCTGTATATTTCAGCTTGCTTGCGTGTGGAATTGTTTGATCTTCTTGCAGTTTTTGTTTGGTTTTATTTTTCTGTGGAAATGGTCTTTCAATATCAGGCATTGAATGAGCTCTCGACTTGGCTCTTTAACGCGCTCTCCTTGATGTTTCAGGTTATTTCTTGGTGCTTCACAGCATCTTGGAAAATCAGAAACGCATTGATTGGCTTCAGCTTAACTAATCGGGTTTTTATATTTTATCAGACATTTAAGTTACGTTTTTCACGCTGTTATCTTTGCCTCTTTATTTCTGCTTTATAACATTATCTATAAGGTTACATTTCTTTTAAGGAAAAGGTTTCATTGTTGGGTGAAAGCACCAAACTTTGATCTCTGCACACCCTGAAAAACCTTTTTGAAGTAAAATTGAAATGCCATATATAGCTGCATGGACCATTAAGAACCCCTTAATATTGGTCCTGGAATGCCCATATTCTCCTTAACTAGAGACCACAAATGTGACAGCATTAGATAAAAATCTGTATTTTTATGATAGAGACATTTTTGCTAGGACTCATTGTTTCCATGATGTTCTCCACTTGATGTTTTTTACAAGGAGGCTGTAAAAAAATTAGCAAGATATGCGCAGATGCATTATTTGAATTTTAGTGGAAAAATCCATTTAGTCATTGCATATTGGGGAAAGTTTTTAATTGGTTTGGTGCACTTTTTGTGTGTTTCTATTCACTTTACAAATTATATTTAACCTGATTACAGAAAAAATACGTTAAAATATTTTTGAATGCAAAATAAAGTGTACCTTTTTTCTCTTATTGGATTTTGGGGTCTTTATAGCTAGAAAAGCAGTTTCACAAAATTAGGATGAGAAATTTACCTGCTTATAAACTGAAAGAGGCAGATTTCAATATGGATAAAATTGGGGGGTACCATTTTCAGAATTAATTTCAAGAATAAAAGTGATTTTCTACTCTAGGAGTATTTTGGCGTTTTTTTTGTTTGTTTGTTTGTTTTTGTTTTGTTTTTTTTTTAATCTTCAGCCGGTTTTATAGCCTGTGCTAGCTAACATTGTATAGAAATTACACATTAAAGATGTCTGTACAGATTAGATTCATAATGTGTCATCCTTTCAACTGGCCGAGATGACCGAGAGAAATCCTGAATACATTACAGTGGTTTCATAGTGCCTGCTATTGCATAGTAGTACAGAAAGCTAATTTAGAACTCAAATAGCAAATTTTGGTGCTATTTATGAATTTTGGTGTTTTGCATAATTAATTCTAAAGATTTTGGCAGCTATATTCTTGATAAAGCAACTGAACCCATATTTGCCTGAGCAAATGCAAACACACTTCCCCTTTTGTTTCTTTTGTTTCTCTGTTAGTCCTTTTTTCTCTTTAATCCTGAAAGTATTTGCTGCCTGTTTTCAATCAGTTTCACGGTTTATAGCCAGTTTATAGCTATGAATACAGTACTATTGTAAAGTATTTGATGCCATTTGAAAGACTGGGATATTTAAAATTGTAGATAGCATTAAGAGTTTGTTGAACCCATCAACACAGAGACTGTCAGGGCTTTTGAAGTTTTGTTCAAAAGAAAAACCTAAATATAAATTGATAGAACCTGTTTCTTTGTGGCTTCACGTTAAATTTTGATTAAGTATCTGCATTTTTATGTTGTAAAGTACAGAATTGTTTGTAGCTCCCACCTTGCTGGCATCCAGTTGCTGCTGTTCTTGGTGAACAAGTGTGTCTCGGAAAGCTACAATAATAGTGTTAGTGAGTCCATTTTTTTCAACATAGTATTATGAAAATGTTCAAATATATAGAAAAATTGAAAGAATTTATAAATTTTAAGACAGAAATTTGAGATTTTATTCATTGTGATGTGTATTGTGGCAACCTGGCTCCTGAACTTCTTAGTCAGTTGATTTGGAAAAACCACACAAATCAAATAACCGATTTTACATTTGTGTAGATACTTCTGAAGAATCCATGTTTAGATTGATGATCTAAACCTGAAACCTCTCATGTTAGAGCTTTTCTTCCCTTTTTTGTTTGACTGTCCTACCTATAATTATAGTTTGACTGAATTTAAGTCTCATTCAGAACAGTTTTCCTTCCTTTAGACAGTATTAATAATTTGAGTATGAAAGTTACTGTATTTAGAACACCACTGTCAGTTTGTAAGTTTAATAAGCAGACTTTTGGTGTAAATCTCAGAGTCAGATAATACTTTTTTTTTTTTTATAAATAATTGGTTCTTAAAGTCTGCATTTTGGAATAGATTGTTGTAAGCTTAATTTTTCTTTACTTCAAAATGGAATACAATAGAAAAATTAATTTATTACAGATATATATGTGATTTTTTTAAAAACTTGATAATAATTCAAGTTTAAAAATGTGTTCCAAAGTCATGGTTAAGTAAATTAATTTCTCTTTTTTGGTTTATTAATATGTGAACTTTAAGGAATTGTGCAATTATAGAATTCTGTTCATTTTAAATATTGTGTAGTTCTCTTAGTAGTTTGCTCTTCTCTCAGATATATAATTCTTTGTTTTCTTGAAAGGGGCACCTAGCTACACGAGAAAAATATTTTACAATAGTTGTGTTAGCAGATGATAATTTTAATATCACGCATTGTACGTGTTTACTTATCTATGCATGATTAATTCTAGTTATTTCACATATCCCCTAATTTGGCAGCCGTTTGATTTTTCTCTATTTTAGTAAGTTACCTTTTTTCATTATGTAATATTGATGCATAAATACATATTTTTGAATTATGGAGGCACCTTAGGTTTTAGTATTAATTTGTCTATACTAAAAACCATTTTAAATGCATATGTTACAACTTAAGTCAGATATTAAACAACTTACATGACTATGTGTAAACTGATTTTAAATGAAATTAACCATTTTGTCGCCCTTCTTATTCTCTATAGCATTTCTTGAGGCTTAAAGTGGCATTTTAAAGGCAATTTAAAAATCATGTCGAGCTCAGTTGAACAGAAAAAAGGGCCTACAAGACAGCGCAAATGTGGCTTTTGTAAGTCAAATAGAGACAAGGAATGTGGACAGTTACTAATATCTGAAAACCAGAAGGTGGCAGCACACCATAAGTGCATGGTAAGTATACCGACAGCCACCAAGAGACCTGAAACCATGGGAATCGTAACAATGAATAGTCCTGAGTACTAAAAACAAACTCAGTTAAATTTTTAAGAAATGGTGTTTTACTAGTAAATGCCATTTTTCCTTTGAAGTATAACATTTTATTCACTGTTTCACTGTAATTTCTTTATATACAAACCTAATTTTTTTTAAATGTAATTTATAGCTCTTTTCATCTGCTTTGGTATCATCACACTCTGATAACGAAAGTCTTGGTGGATTTTCTATTGAAGATGTCCAAAAGGAAATTAAAAGAGGCACGAAGCTGGTAAGTTGGTATTTCTGCCTCTTGAGAATAAAACTTATTTTAAGCTCATTAAGGAAGAAATTGCTTTTTTTTTTTAGAGTGTATTACATTATTAACTGAGTATAATTTTAAATTGCAGTCTTTTGTCCCCTAAACCAGCAAATTCCAAGGCTAGGTTTAACTTACGTACTAATCAACAAAAAAAGGAATCACTTGAAACTATATAATGTTATTAACCAGTGTCACCCAAATACATTTAATAAAAATGTAGCAAATGCAAAAAAGAAAGGAATCGATATATTCTTCAAATTTTTTTCTTTTCAAAAAGAATTAAACTCTTGAAGTCTGTGTTGATTTAGAAAACAAGCATTTTGCTTAAATTGAATGTATCGTGTGTTAAAGTCTTCATTTAAGTATATTTTCATAATTCTGATGTGTTTTCATCTTCCATCATTAAGTAATTGTCATTACAAATTGATAGTACCCTTTCAACAGAAAAATGTTAGCAGTTACTGAACAAAGTATTTTACTGTGGTTCAGCTAGAGTACACAGCATGTTTGACTTTACGGAACTTTTGGTAAATGTTACAGTTTTTCTGAAACTGCTAGAGTAATGTTCCTATAGCTGTCTTCAGTACCAGTAACCGATTGGCAAGTTACTATATGTATCTTTTTGAAAAGTAATGTCTTCTCAGTTGCTATTTATGATACATTGTGGTTTATATTGAAACAGTTTTTCATTTGGTTATTTTTCTCCTTTGAGTCCTTATTGAAATTACATAGTGAAGTAGCTTCACTATGAAGTTTTTCATTATTTTAAGGATGGGTTTGGCAGAACATATATCTATGTTCTTAGGTACTGAGTAATCTCATATTTCACAAAGAATCAGATGGGAAGAGAGGGGCTATCAATTTGATGACCAGGAATAATCTGTTTTAAAAATAGCCCTCTAGAAAAAAAAACAATATGAAGAAGTTCAAGATAACATTTGAGATTTGCTTTAAGATAAATAGTCTCAAACCCTAGAATCAGCATTGGCACATATGGAAATTCAGAGGTCAGACTGTTTTTATTGTAATGAGACCTTAACTGTGAAAATGTTTATCTTCCCCACCCCCAAAACTGTAGATAGCAATAGAACACTCTATTTTTTTAAGTGTGATTTTTATTTATTTAAATGTGATTTTTATTTATTTAAATGTGGCTTTAGATTTCTTCATGTTACTGTGGCTTGCTGATTTTTGAGAACCAGAACAGTGTGTTTTTATTTCCTCATCCTCAAAAACCAATTCAGATACAAAGAAAGACTACTTGAAAGTGGTTATACTGTAAGCCATATTACCCCATTATTTATTCCTTGGCACTATGACTATGCTTGGAATATGCTTCTACATCCTGACTTATTAGCATTTTTGTCACTTGACATGGCTGCTCTAGTCAGAACAGGAGCAGTTTTGGTCCCGAATGTTACAGTATTATTAACAAATGCAATGCCTAGTTTTACATGAAGCAGCAGCATACATCTAGCAGTATGGTTAAATTCAATGGCAATTTAATTTATTTGGACTGTTTGTGAAGAAAACATCAGAACTTTGTACAGGTTTCACTATTATGAAGTTTTTTTCTTTTTTTTTTTTTTAGGGCCGTGTCACTGGCCCTCATATGTGGGACCGAACTGTGGCCACTGGCTTCCTAAGCCAGCGCTTAACCACCACACCACTCGCCCGGCCCCAAAGTGTTTTAATTAATTTTTAATGATATAGTGTAGGGAGTTGATTTTCCCCCTCAAATGTAGTGAGTTATACATAACAACTTGGTCCTTGATCTAGGGATTTGCCTCACAGGGATATTGTGAGAATTAAAAGAGACTATACAGGACTGAGCATGGTGTCTGACATGTGGTTATTACTTGATAAATGGTAGCCACCATTGTACTTATTATTTGTAAATAATAATAAGGTCCTATTAATAGTATTGTAGGCTAATGAAAAGCATGCTGGACTGGGAAGTCACAAGGCCTGTTTTTTTAATAATTCTGCTCCTGGCACATTATGTAACTTTAGACAAGTCATTAGCTTATTTGCCTTTTAGCCAGTGGTAAACAGATAATGCTGTATCATTGCTTACTAAACAGTGACGTTGCATGACTATAAAGTGCTATGAAAGATTTAAAGAGTTACCTTAGTAAAGGTGTTTTGAAGCCATTTTGAGGCTGTGGGCATCTGGTCATTGAAGAACAGTGGTAGAAGGAGAGAGCTTTTGAGCATGGATATATAATTTTGCTCTCTTTTCCAAAATGCCAGAATTTAAATAACCTATGTAGGGGATAGGACTAGAGTCACATTTATATGTTTAAGTTTGAAATAATTTTTTAAGTCTCCTTTTAGCTGTTAGTTTTGCTCCTTCCGTTATATCATTTGTACATGAAGCACTATCAAGCAACCAAAATTCCAGATTTTTGTTTTCTTCTTTACTTTTCCCTGTGTATATTTATCTAAGTAATAAAAGGGTCATAAATCAAATAGGAAGGGAGAAAAAAGGTGAAGAGCTTCATGTAAGTAGATAAACTACATATAAACTAGATAATCAGCTTCTCTTAATTGACTTTTTAAAGCATTTTATCCTGTGAGCCTGTTTGCCCTGGCTCCTGTTTATCGAAATTCTTAGGTAAAAAGTAGGTCATGAATACCTATTGAAAAGAGGAGTGCTGGTCCTGAGGTGCTTTCAAGACAGGTTCCATTCTGTACCTGGTGTTGGCTCCAGAGGTGCTCACTTCCTCAAAGAAAAGTATAGAGAGAAGAAGCTGGGCTTGAAGCACGAGTGTATGTAGGTGGCCAGATGGCTTAGACTGGAGATGATGGCAGGTTGCAGCAGAACAGGAGGTACAGGTGTGTGGTTTCTGTGCGCTTGCTGACATAGGCACTTTTCCAGGGTTTTCATGACAGGCCTAAGGATTGGGGGAGGAGAGCCATTCCGCATGAATATATTCATCTCTTTTACGTCCCCTTTAAGTATAGGACCAGGAAAAATTTGGCTGGTTACTAAGTGTTTCATAATTTGAGACTCTGGTTTTGCAGTTAAGACTGCAAAAATATATTTTTTCCAGAATGTTTTCCAGTTCCTGTTGAAGCCATATGGAGACACCACATCTGTACCACCTACTTTTATTCTCCAGCCATCTAGTCAAGAAATGCAAATTTCCAAGTAAAATTATGAGTTATCACTGTTTGTATTTTGCTTAAGGAGACACTTGAGAGAAAGATTTGAAGAACATACTCTTTCTGGATGAAGTTGGTGGTGAGATCACTAAGAGTATCTACATCAGATAGTTAACTGTTCTAATTGGTACTTGAGTCAGATACATCAGACTTCTGAGAAGGATTCAGAAAACCATTTAGTTTGCCTTCCTTACCCCTAGGCAAGGCTACTTCCAAGCCGGCCAACATAAGATTTTTGTCTGCCCTATATTTTTTTTAAATAAAAATGTAATCTTTAGCCAGCTGAGTGGCTCAGTTGGTTAAGAGGTCGCTCAAGAGTGCAAGCTCTGAGCAACAGCATTGCCAGTTGGATTCCTGGCCTGAACTGAGCAGCTGCTGAGCTGCCAACAGGTGGCAGGATGGCTCAGCTAAAAAAAACAACAAAAATAAATAAAAATGTAATCTTTATTTATTTAATTAAAGTTTATTGGGGTGACAATCATTAGCAAAGTTACATAGGTTTCAGGTGTACAATTCTGTAATGCATCATCTACATATCACATGGTGTGTTCAGCACCCACAGTCATCTTTCCATCACCATATATTTTGATCCCCTTTACTTAATATATCAGGAAATTGTGATTCTACCCAAGCAACCTGAAACAGGACCAGTTTTATATAACACTTTTCAGAGTAGAGAAATTCATCCTTCTACATAACTCAATGTGTTACTTAATTTAAAGCCATTTATTCTAGATCTGTCGCTTTCTATTCAAGTAAATATTCGTTTTTTTCTTATTAAAAATGAAAAATTGTTCACATACTTTGACTGTCCTCAGGTCACTCCTAAACTTTCCCTTTTTCAAACTAAATTTTACTCACATGTCTTAAGAAATCCGCTGAACATTTTTCTTGCTTTTTTCAATAGTAGAGATAGCTAACATTTATTGAACACTTAATACCGGGTGTGCCAAAAAATGTATACACACTTTAAGAGATGTTATCTATGGTCAGGCAGTAGTTTGCCATAATCAGAAGTGTTCAGGATGCTGATGGCAACCACTTTGAGCACCTCTTGTTTTTTTGTTTGTTTGTTTGTTTTTTAGCTGAGCCATCCTGCTAACTGTTGGCCGCCCAACGGCAACTCAGCTCGGGCTGGCATCGAACCGCCGTTGCTCAGAGCTCAGCCTCACATGCTTGAGCGAGCTCTTAACCAACTGAGCCACTTGGCCAGCCCTTTGAGCACCTCTTGTAATTGCAGAAGTCAAGCGTGACTTGTATTCATCTTTTGTTATTGGTATATATTGAGTATTACAATTAATGCAGTTTTTTTTCCTTTCTTAAAATGTGTAGACAGTTTTTTGGCACCTTCTGTATGTGCTAGGGACTGGGACATGTACTTTAAATACATGATCCCATTTAATCCTCACAACCGTACTGTGAATTAGGAAGGTATTCATTTTCACTTTACAGATGAGGAAGCGAAGGATCAGAGAAGTAACCTGACCGTGGTCATATAGCTAGTAAGTGGCAGAGCTGGAATTTCAATCCAGAGCCAGTTTAACTCCAAAGTCAGAACTCTTAATCACTAGGTTATACTAGACTGTCTTTTAAGCTACCCAACAAAAATCCCATTAAAAAAATGTAGTGATTAGAGTTTAGTAGTTTTCTAGTAAAGACGGACATAGTAGTGAATTTAGAACACAATCAGACTTCTATTAATATATTCGGTTGATAGTATCTTGCTGGTTTTTAGGACAAAAATCGTGTATGTGTATGAATATTCGGATTCTCTGTAGCCTCAGAAAATAAAAAGACCCATTCTATGTGGTCTTGGTTATTTACTCAGTGCCAATGGAGAGCTTGGCACCCCAGAGCAAAAGGATGTCTGATTTTGCGAGTTGATGGTCCAGGTACTGAGCATGCTATGCGTCTGCATGTATGACCATTTATAGCATCCACCTTTTCTTTTGTGTGGGAGGAGTCTCTCCTATTTAGGTAGTTCTTAGAGGTGGTAAGGTTTAACAAAAAGGGATGAGTACAGGTAACAGGTTAGCTAGGCTAGAATGGGTCATTGAGCTGGCAGTAATGCATTAGAATGGAGTGAGGTGGGATGATTGCAGGGTCTGTAAACATCAAACAGGTATTTCAGCTTGGATAGGAGAGGGTGGGGAAGGGCAATCTATGCATGATTTTTCAGGAGATAAGTGATACACAGTAGTCACTGGAAAATGAAATATAATAATTGCAACATATTTGTCTGGTATACATAGATGTCCTGCAGGCATCTTAAATTTGACCTAAGCCAATGTTCATTGTCTCCCCATGTTGAAACCTTCCAACTCTTCCTTCTTCCACATCAGTCACTTGATTGTATTTCTGAGATGTCTCTGCCTTTTTTTCTTTCTTAATGGTACCCTATATCCAGCTACCTCTTCCTTCAGTGTACTTCTGGTAATTATTTGATCTCTACTTCTAAAATCTAATGTCATTCCCTGACTCATATCCCTTACTGATTCCTTACTGCATGCAAAATAATACCAGGCCTCAGCCTCTCCGTCAGAAGTCATATCTTAACTCACCCTTTCCATTGCTTATCTCATTCCCTCTCCTCTCAGTTTCCCAATCATCCTCTACCTCTCCCCACTGCAGTGTATGTGCTGATGTCCTTCATCTCCCAGCTGCCTCTCAGTTTTGTCTGTTTTTGAGCCCTGCTAAGCCTATACCTCTGTCACAGACTTTAACACGCTATGCACTGTATTTGTCATATGTACGCAAGCCTTCCCCACTGTATTGTGAACTCTGGGGGAGTAGAGACTGTATTCGTTTTGCTTAGCATAGGAGTAAGTGGAGATAATGCATGGAAAACACTTCACACAGTTCTTGATGTCTCATTTGTGCTCAACAGTATTCTAATAAGTGGGCACTCATTAATTGTTGGTTGAATTTGAAGAAGAGAAGAGCTTAAGTTGGATAATAATGTGAAGCCTTAATAATGGACTAGGTATAAAGTGACCAGGAAAATAAATGGTGTAGTATAAAATTCCTATTTTGGTTAATCAGTGTTTTAGTGTTGTTTGCAGCTCTAGCGGTTTGAAAAGGAAGGAGAAATCTAGAGGGAAAAATCAGGTTGGTGATTTGTTCAGGATGGTGTAGAGCTAGCTGTGCATGCCTCAAGCAGCCTTCACTCTCACCCAGTATGGTGGTGTTTTTGTTGTTTCCTTAGGCATTATATTTGTCAAGGCCTCCATCTAGAGTCTAGAACTCATCTGTCCATTTATCAGATACTTAATTGAGCGCCTACTCTGTACCAAGCACAGTGCTGGACACTTTGAGTGAAACCATACATAAATATCGCTTAGCCTTAGAAGTATCTAAAAGAATGCCACAGGAGAGCCGGGAAAGAAGACCATAATTAATTCTCCCTGGGAAGTCAGAAGGCTTTATAGGAAGTGAACTTCTGAAATGTGTTCTCCTGGGCAAGTGATGCTGTAGAAGTCACAGGGGGAAGAGTTTCAAGGAGGAGGAAGTGGTCAAAACTATTAAGTAAGTATTAAATGCCAGTGCTATTTAAAGCAGTGTGTGGCTCATTTAGCATTCAGTAAGGACAAAATGGAGCATCCACACTGTGTAGAATGGTAGCAGTGCTTACTGCATACCAAGAAGTAGAAGATACAGCTGGCCGAGTGGCGCGGTGGTTAAGCGCTGGCCTGGGAAGCCAGTGGCCCTGGTTCGGTCCCACATATGAGGGCCATTGACATGGCCCTCAAAAAAAAAAAAAGAAGTAGAAGATGCTGCTAGGTGACTAGTAGTGCTACTGAACAAGCAGTGGTACCTAACCAATTATGAAATCAGACATGGGGGACAGGGAATTAGAGACAGTTCTCTTTTGAAAAAGGTTCCCAAGTGATTTTTGATCAACAGTCTTGGTCATGGACCATTGCCTTAGGACAGTGGTTGGCAAACTTTGTGTAAAGGACCAGATAAATATTTAAGGCTTTGCCAGCTATATGATTGCAGCCACACACAATACACAAAAAACGAGCTTATCTGTGTTCCAATAAAACTTGATTTACAAAAGCAGATGGTGGGCTGGATGGGCTTGCAGGACCCGCCTTAGGGTCTTGGGGGGTGGGGGGAGACAGGTCAATTTTGTTCTTGAAGATGGCCTCATTGTCATCTGTGTAACTAAGCGTACATGAATCATGAATGTATTCATATAAATGAATTTTTTTAAAACAGATTATGGCATGAAGATATTTTGTCATTTATATTAAAATGAACTTTGCTTTATTTTGGAGGTGATTAAGGAGAATTAATGTAAGGCCAAAGATTAACTTTCAAGTCTAATGATGGAGAAAATCAGGTCTTTGACTATTACCGAATCAGTTAAATTTTTAAAAATTCAAATACGTTTTTCCTTTGCCTTCATTTAATACTCCTTTGTAATTGGGAATACTGTCAGTTTATTTCCCTATATAATTCTCATTTATTTTTGCTAATGGAGGAAAATGCAAACCAATAATAAAAATAATCTCTGTCTGGTGTTGAGGGGTGTCTCAGTACTTACTCGAGCATTGAGTATATTTAGCGTTCTTCACAGATTAGATATAGCCAGCAGCATGGCAGTTTCGAGGACTCTCAGCCGAAAGACCTACCCCTGAGAAGAGCCTAAACTTAACAATCTGAGCTCAGGAAGTCTATCTGAATCTTAAAAGTAAGATGAAAAAAGAATCTTGAAAAGCTCCAATAAGATAATTTCTACTCCTGATCAATGATAATTCATAAAGTTGGATGAAGTTGGAGTATGCGATATTCAGAGCAGGGGCAGGAGATGGGTAAGAACTTGATAGGCTTAGTGCATTGCCCTTCAATTTCCCAAAACTTCTGAAATGGTTTATTCACAGCAATTGCTTAGATTTAGTCTGTTACTCTAATAAAAGCAAGGATTTTTCAGTGGCCCTATTTTTTAGAAGCACTTGGAATTTAAGGTCCTAATCAGTCAGGTTGGTCACTTTTCAATGACTTTGTCAGCTTTCAGATTTCATTTTTGCTTTGTAGCTTTCCATTGAGAACTAATTATTATATTATATAGACTTTGTTATTATTAACAATATTATATTGTTAAGTCTGTCTTTTTATGAGACCTGCTTCAGAATGTTATACACACACACACACACACACACACACACATCGGGGATGCCAAAAAAATGTATACACATTTTAAGAAAGGAAAAAACTTAAAATTACTCTGATGGTAACCACTTTGAACACCTCTTGTAATTGCAGAAGTCAAATGTGACTTGTGTTCATCTTTTGTTATCAGTATATATTGAGTGTTACAATTTCAATACAGTTTTCCTTCCTTATAATGTGTATACATTTTTTTTGGCACCCTCTGTATATATGCGAGAATATAGTAGCTATAATGATAAACTAGAAAGTAATAAGTTCATGTTCCACCTTTCTGTAAAATGGTATTACTTTTAGGAATTTCTAACAAATAACTTGGACAGCTGTCAGTTAACCAGATAATTCAGAGCTCACTTTGCTTTCTAACTATGTTGGATATGTGAGGTTGTGAGGTATTATTATAAATAGAACACTGAACCTGGAGTTAGGAGCATTTTTAGGCAGCGAAAACTTGCCCCAACTACATTGTCCTCCTTTATTAAAAACAACACACCTAAAAAAAAAAACAAACACCATTGTAGGGTTAACCGCTCTCACTTTTTGTCTCAAGTCTCCTGTGAAATCATCCTAGGTACGCTGTTCCCAAATGCAATCACTTTTGGCATTTTTTTCTTTGTGTACTGACTCAAGAACATGGCCTCTTTTTGTACCTTCTTTTGTATTCAGTGCATTTATAGCCATTTTCTTGGAGCAGGTGTCCTGAGAATAGTAACTACTTGGCTATGAGAATTTATATCATGGTCAATTACAGACATGCTGAGTAGATACACGGTAGTTAAGCTGGGCAATGCCAAGTTTGTATCTGTGGTCTTGTTGAGTTTTCCCTGAGATTCCCCCATAGCTACTGAGAAAACAGTATTTTTCCTTTTATTCCTTCAGACTTCTTCATTTTGCAAACTGAATTTCAATCCTGGCCTAGTTCAGTTGGCCAAGGAGCAGGTATGCCCCAGCCTCTGGCTCCTGCAGGACTGTAGCTAAGTCATATTCCTTTCAGTTCCTGTTGTCTCCTCTCATGTGTAAATTAGTTCCTCTTTCATCCGTGGGTGAGCTCCTTGAGACGCTGCTTATGTGACACAACTTAACCTTAGCATAGTATAGCTTCACAAACAACAGAACGGTGGTTTACCAGGGAGGGGAGGTTAGTCAAAGGGTACAAAGTTACAGTTATGGAGGATGAATAAGTCTATATAGAGTCCTGATGTACAGCTTGGTGACTATAGTTAGTAATACTATACTGTATACTGGAAATTTGATGAGAGTAGATTTCTGGTGCTCTCACCACAGACCAAAAAAAAGGTAACTATATAAAGAAATGGATATGTTGATTAGCTCAACTGTAGTAATCATTTCACTATATATCTGTATATTAAAACATGTTGTACACCTTAAGTATATATATAACATTTTATTAAAAAATTATAGTAGTATACATAACTATACCATAAAGATGACATGCAAACATCTGTATTAGGATGGGGCTTCCCCCCACCCAAATCTCCCCATTTTGGAAGAGGTAATTATTGAGGTTTATTAGGTCTACTAGGTAGCAAACTGAATAGAGGCGTAAAAGTAAAAGAAAAATCATTAACAAAGGAAGTTTTATGTCTGTTTAAAACAAATACTTAAAATCAAGATATAAGCAGGATAAGCAGAGAATTGACATTTATATCTATACTGAGGGCAGGAAATTAGCTCTCAACAGAATATTTGGTACGTGGGACAGGCCTTTTCTCAGGGGGAAGGGGTCCACCATTGTTCTTGGAAAACATGTTCCTGTCAGGTTAACTTTCATTTTCCCACATTTGAAATGGCCATGGGTAAAGTGCAAGCATGATGTTAAATGGCAGCTGACAATCATTCTGCTGAGGGCTCAGTAAGGACTGTAACAGATTGCAGGGCTAATGTTTTGTGTAAAGAGGAATAGAGGATAACATACTCGGGCCTGACCACCTGCTGCCTTTCTGTAGCATTGGGGTTCCCATTTTCCTGTTACTCCACTTTTTTTCAAGAGAAGTCCTTTGTTTTATTTTCTGTAAAAAAATTTTTTTTGAAATAAACTGTACTACCACTTAGCTGGTTTCCCAACTTTTAAAATGTTTCTTTTTATCTCTTATTCTTAACCATATTTCTTGACAGGCTAATCTTTTCCTCTAAATATTCTTGCCACTGCTCATTCTGTGCCCCTTCAACTAAACTGTTCTTCTCAATTTCACCTTTCCAAATCCTAGATCAGGCTGTTTAAGTATATTTAGATATACCAGAAGATGATTATGTTAAATCTACCGGTATTAGAAACATGGATGAGAAAAAGTATGTCATAAGGTATTAAAAATCTTCAATAACAGAGTAAGCTTAAAATCAACTGCTTTGTAAGGCACAGTGTTAGTCTTCAAAAAAACTCAGTCTAGAAGCAGTTTATGGATAAAATCTATACATTTATAAAGATAATTAGCCATACAAGGGAATAAAATGATAAGAACCAAAATGAAACTATATCATAAGTCCCATAGGAGTTCCAAGAAAAAGAATTATTTCAGGAGTTGGAATATAGCGTAGTAAACTCAAAGATAACAGTTAAGTTCGTGTTTTGTATTCATATGAACACAAGCAGATTAAAATTTTGTATTTAGTTTTATTATGGATAATTTCGGCTATTTTGTTAGTACCTTGCCAGAATTTCATATACAAGCAGGTGTTTCTGCTGGTACATGAATGCTATGTAAGATAGATCTTTTAAGTTCTAACTGAGAAAAATTCCCACTGTTCACCTTGAAAAGAATTTTCCACTCAATAAAAACATTTTTGTTGGTATGTCTTGATCTTTCTTTTCTTCCTTGAGAGAAACTGACAAAATGAGAATAAGCATTTTCTCACTTAAAAAAAAAATTATCTCTCCTAAGTTGCTGTAGTTAACTGGTTATTCTTTGGGCAAATTTGAATTTATAACCAGCCAAAACACATTTTGGTATATTTTGGACATTTGGTTTCCTTCTCATTCTCAATAAACGTAGACATGGGTATTGAAAGCATTTACTAGAGTATTCTCAATGTTTTAAACATTTTTTTGTACATAAAAGTATGTTTGCCCAATGTAGAAAAATCAGAAAACAGGAAATTATGAAGAAGAAAACCAACTACCCAGAGATAATCACCCAGCATTTTTCTATATTTACTTCCACCTATTTTCAAAGAATATGTTTTATAATTGAGAGTATAATTCACATACTTTTGTATCCTGCTTAATTTTTCACTTAACGTTACACACAAAGCTTTCCTTATGCCATTGAAATTTCTTTCAAAAGAGTGGCTATAGAATATTCCTACTTATGGGTGTACTATAATTTATTAGACATTTCTCAATTATTGTTTTCCATAAGTGGTTCTACATTTCAGGCTATTCTAAGTGATTTTGCAATGAACATGATTGTGTATAAATCATTTGAGTCTGATTTTTTTTAAAAAAAGATTTTATTGGGGAATTCGGAGGGGACAGTGTTGGGGAATTGGGGAAGGGGAACAGACAAGTTGCAATCCTTTTGCTCTTCAGTCTAGTTGTGGAGGATGTCGCTTCACTGGCCCATTTTGGTATTGTGATCATTGTGCTCTTTCTGGGTGAAGCAGTCGATTGCCAGTCATTGGATGGCTCCTCACGACGGCTCACAACAGCTCACACTGGCTGCCAGCCACTCATGGTAGCTCACGGCAGCCTCCTGCAGCAGGGGCTGCAGCCTACGCTGATGTTGGCAACTCACGGAAGCCCATCTCTAGGTTGATCTGTTGTTCACCATCTTAGCTGTAGAGGGCGCAGCATCACTGGCCCTCATGTGGGATCCGAATCGGGGCCCTGCTGCTCAGAGCTGGTGTCCCAAGCCAACTCTTAACCAGCAGCGCCACTCGGCTGGCCCCCCAGTACAGTATTTTTAACAGTACGTCTGCTTGCATTTTTTGCTTGCTAATTGAACTCAATTTTTTTCAAAATGTATTCATGTGAACCCATATTAGATGTAATTTCAAGATGAACTGCTTGCAGTAGAGTTTTTAATGAAGCAGGATAATGTTGGATTTACTAAGTTTAAAAAAGAGGGGGTGCAGGGCCAGCTGAGTAGCTCAGTTGGTTGAGAGTTGGCTTGGGAGCGCAAGCTCTGAGCAACAGGGCTGCTGGTTCGATTCCCACATGCGACAGTGATGCTGTGCCCGAGTTGAGCTGTTGCTGAGCTACCAACAGGTGGAAGGATGGCTCAGCTAGTGTAACAACAAGATTGCCTGTTCGATGGGTTACGCCTATCCGCTACAAAGACTGAACTCGGCACCTTGAGCTGAGTTGCCACCCAGATCACTCAGTGGATAGAGCATGAACTCTTAACAACAAGGCTGCTGGTTCGACTCCTGCATGGGATGGTGGCTACACCCACCTGCAACTAAAATTGAACACAGCACCTTGAGCTTAGAGGCCAGGAGCTGCCTGATGGGAATCCAGATGGCGACTGGCACCCTCCACAAACTAATGATTGAAGAACAACAACTTGGCTGGTCCCCTCCCCCAATTTCCCAGTGCTGTTCCCCTCTCCCAATTCCACAATAAAACCTTTAAAAAAAAAAGGTTGCAACATTGTATGTACAGAGTTACATGGAAAATACTTTCACGTAAGCATTGTAACACTACAATGCTACAAGGGTGTCTCTGCTTGGTGAATGTGACTGATTTTGAAAATTTTCTTTGTACTCTTTTGTGTTTTCCAAAATGTATATAATAAGTCTTAGTGTTTTGGATAGAAATGTAATTTACTAAAGTAATAGAGCCTCATAATTAAGCTGCAGTACAAATGTTCCACCTTCTCAAAAATTTATAAGCCACTCAAAAGTATTTACCAGTTTTTCCTGCATGATAGTTTGGCACAGTATTTCTTTTTATACGGATACTTTCAACTTTCTATATTTAAAGAAGTGGAGTATTTCACAAGTATTAATAATGGACACTGGCCCTCATGTGTTCTTGGAAGTACCTGTATTGTGCATGTTTCTGTTTCTAAATTATATATTTTTTTTAATGATAACTTGAGTAAGAGGTTGAATGTTTGTTGCCTTGCTCAGAGAAATTTAAGAAATTTTATTGGAATATATATTAGCTTCTTGGTACAACAGAATTCCTCAGGGGCCAAGTATTCCAAAATTAGGATGGTAAATGTTCTTTATGTTCAAATTAATAAAGAGGAATGAGAACAGTTCATAGCAAGGTATCTAGCATCCTAAAAACAAATGAGCAGTTTTTAAGATTTACCTTATTGTGAGTTTATTTTGGGATGGCATTATAGCTTAAGAGATATAGCCTCATTAAATTCCACTCAGCACAGTATACTGTGATAATGTTAATCAAAACCATTAACAATCATTGTTATGTCTTTGTTATGTACTTTTTAAAAAGATTTTTTCCCTAAATTTAAATCATGATCTAGTTAAACAATATGAATTGTTCAATAAAGTCGTGAGGTAAGGTATATTAAAATATGACGAAAATATCTGTTCTATCTATTTGTCTGAATTCATAATGCAAGAGGTAAGTAACATAGATTAAATTAACAGGTGAGCCTATTTTCACAATCAACTTGGCATTGTAAAGTATTTTTAGTGCTTAAGGTACTTAGAAATCTACCTTATTCTTTTATCCTCTCTCCTTCCCTCACTTAAAATTGATTTTACCAGGTTCCCAAATAGTATGTGAAGTTTTTTCTCCCAAAGATTATCATTGATTAAGTGGAAATGGGTGGAAAAATTTTTTCTGGTATGAGGCATTTTTCCCAGTTGACTCATTTCCAGGAACAATCTGGATTGTGAAAAGGCCTGAGTTATACACAGCTTACATCCCTGGTTTGCAGCATTTCAAGTTTTCTCTTGACCACAATGAAACAATAGACATTAATAATATTTCATTAATTTTATCATTGTTTCACATGGGAAAAAAATATCCTCAGTAGAATTTTATTCGAGTTATTTCTTGGCAAGAACACAATAAAAATAGCTTTATTAGTTACAAAACTTTTCAATAACCAATTTGTTTTCCTTGACAGAGATTGATATGATTCTAACCTGATATCACTGCCTTAGCAAAATCACACACTAATAATATTGTTTTATTGTTTTGCTGTAGATGTGTTCTTTGTGCCATTGTCCTGGAGCAACAATTGGTTGTGATGTGAAAACATGTCACAGGACATACCACTACCACTGTGCATTGCATGATAAAGCTCAAATACGAGAGAAACCTTCACAAGGAATTTACATGTAATTATTCAACTTCTCTTTAGGTTTTTTTTAAAATTTATTTTTTAATTTTTTTTAGAGGGCAGTGTCACTGGCACTCATATGTGGGATCTGAACCGGGGCCGCTGGCATCCCAAACCAGCTCTTAACCACCGTACCACAAGGCTGGCCCTAGATTCTTTTTTTATTAAATACAGTCATACTTTCTCAGGCTTTTATTTATTTTTTAGTTTTTATTTTATTTATTTTAAAGATTTTAATTGGGGAATTGGGGGAGGGGAACAGCATTGGGGAATCGGGGAAGGGGAACAGACAAGTTGCTGTTCTTCTGTTCTTCAGTCTAGCTGTGGATGACGTTGCTTCACTGGCCCATGTTGGTATCATCATTGCACTCTTCCCAGGTGAGGCAGATCCGTCCTCGGCCTCTGGATGGTCGCTCATCACGGCTATTGGCAGCTCACACTGGCTGCCAGCTGCTTACGCTGGCTGCCGGCCACTCACTGCAGCCTTGGCAGCCTACTGCAGCAGGGGCTGCAGCCTATGCCATAGCCAGCGACTCACGGCATCCCAGCTCCAGGTCGACCTGTTGTTCACCATCTTAGCTGTAGAGGGCACAGTGTCACTGGCCCATGTGAGATCCGAACCAGGGCCCTGCTGCTCAGAGCTGGCGTCCCAAGCCAGCTCTTAATCAACACAACACTTGTCTGGCCCTCTTCAGTGTTTTAAAACTTTCCCATTTCAAAACATTTCATCATCATCATAAAAGGTGTTTTGGGTAAAGAATTTAATGCTTAGAAATGGCATAGGAAATTCAATTAAGATTTTTGGAATCTAGCTTGTGAGTGGGGTGAAATGTACTGCTCTTTTTGTTTCAATTTGATAAATGGGTTTAGTTTGTTTACATGATAATTTTTAACTTCCCCATTATTTTTTATAGGGTTTATTGCCGGAAACACAAGAAAACTGCACATAACTCCGAAGGTACGTCTGTCTTTTAGCCACTTTTCAATTTCAAGAAGAAATTTGAGTAAAATATGAGTCAATTATACTATATTAATTTTTACTATAAGATGTGTCTCAATATTGAATATATTTCGAAGAATTACAAAAAGTGTTAGGGGGCCGGCCGAGTGGCGTGGTGGTTAAGCGCTGGCCTTGGAAGCCAGCAGCCCTGGTTCGGTCCCACATATGTGGGCCAGTGACACTGCCCTTAAAAAGAAAAAAAAAAGTGTTAGGATAAACTAATGTACAGTAGTGGAAAAGATCTGAATTTTTAAGAGAACTTCTATCCCAGAGTTCTTGTAAAGATTTTATCAAGAACATATCTTTAGGGCTGGCCGAGTGGCGCAGTGGTTAAGCGCTGGCTTCGGAATCCAGCAGCCCTGGTTCGGTCCCACATATGAGGGCCAGTGACACTGTACTCAAAAAACAAACAAAAAAAAGGAACATATATTTAGGAAGAAATGATGCTAGAGGTTATGGATTTCTGTGTTTATGTACGTGTGTTAGTAGATTATGAAGTTAATAATTGTGCTACTGTTGGAAATAAAAATGTGAACTGGGGATGCTAATACATTTTGTGACCACCAGCCTTTCTGTTCAATATTCATTCACATTGTAGTACTTTTTTTTTTAATACAGACATGTTCATAAGAAGTAATCAATTTAAAAATGTAAACCTAAAATTAGTTTATAGTTTGTTTCCACCTAAGTTTATACAAAACCAGGTTAGTCATGTTTATATATAGTTAGCCAACTTGTACTTCATCTTTAAAAGGTATGGGAAAGTTCTCAAATTGAATTGTGACTTATTTCAAACCTTTTCAAACAGGTAGTTTTGATACTTTTACTAACAATATAAAAATTCAGTCTGACATTGTTCTAACCTTTCATTTAGATTAAAGATCTTTAAAGTTTTTCTTAACTTCTGAGAACTTGTTGCTTAGAACTAGAGTGGTTGTTTCTTTTAGAAAGACTTATCTAATTATCAGTGTTAGCACATTAAAATTTTTGGCCCTGTTTGATCTGTCATATCTTGGCTTCATAACACAAAATAGTATTGTTTCCACTTCCGGACTCCAGATTAGTCCAAATACTTCAAAATTGCTGCTTAAAAATACAGTCTTTAGCAAAAACTTGTCTTTAAGGTAAACGGATTGGATAAATAATAAGAACAGTGTTTTTGAAGTGATAGGTAAAGTGCAGCTGATAAGGCTTTATAGTGTTTTTCTTGTTTTTTCCCTCAATTCTAGAATTGAATTGAAAAACCTTTTGTGAAAGGTTATGAGTAAAGTTTCCCACCTTTTATTACTTCATATTTTAACAGTGTATTTATTTGTTTCTTTTTAAAATGTAGTGACCATATATGGTAAGACAAGGATTGAGATTTATGACCTGATGTACACAAGTATATGAGCATACCGGGGCAGGATATTTGAAAAAGGCAACAATGATTAATTTAGACGTTCCCTATATTCTTGAAGCTGATAGTACCATCTAGTGGTAGAGAGAAGTCACTGCAGGCTACAAAAAGTGGAAACATTTTAACTACCTTTTTGCTTTGAAACACTTATGAATGAGAAATATCTAAATTGATACTTTTCAAGATGACATTTCTTTAAATGTAACTGGCAATGTTACTACAATTTAGTTTTTTTAAGTTGCGATTTTTTTAAAATTAAGGTCATTGTCGGGTTGGCTGTTGGCCAAGTGGCTCAGTTGGTTAAGAGCTCGCTCAAAGGTGTGAGCTGAGCTCCTGTTAAGCTGTCAACAGGTGGCAGGATGGCTCAACTAAAAAAATGAAAAAAAATAAAATTAAGGTTCATTGGGGTGACAATGGTTAGTAAATTACCCAAGTTTCAAGTATACAAGTCTGTAATACATCATGCATATATATCACATGGTGTGCTCACCACCCAGAGTCAGTTCTCCTTCCATCACCATATATTTGATCCCCTTTACCTTCATCTACCACCTCTCTCCCCCCTTACAATTCAAATTTGTGATTCAGTTGATTTGAATTTTGAGTTCCTTGTATCCTTTTGTAACACATTGGGGCCCCCAGTATTATTGATAATATATGTAGTGTATTTATACTCATATTGTAGGACTGTAATCCTAAAAAATTAGAAGTATTACAGAGTTTATATTTATTAAATTTTGACTTTTATTACATTCATCTAGCTTGAATTTATTTGATTGAGTGCTTTGTCAGAAGCAGAACTTCCAATTATTTCATTTTCTAATGGGAAACGTATTTTCTACTTTATGATTGTAACTTAGGATGAGGTTTATAGGATTGTATTTTAGGGTGTTTGACAATTGTACTGCACTAGTCTGTACAGAAAAGAGGAATTGATACCTGTCGCGATTTCTTAATCATTTGCCATCTATGTCTCAGTACCTACTTTGCTAATACTTAAAATAAGAAATACTATATAATTCAGTTGGTCATGTTAGTGTGACCTGTGTTTTGAAATATTAAATTTGAGAATCTCTTTACTGTCTCCATAGTTTTGCTTTTTTCAGGATGTCATATAGTTAGAATTGTACGATATATAGCCTTTTCAGATTGGCTTCTTTCACTTAGTTGACATTTTATTGGAGGTGGGGGTTAATTGGTATATAAATACTTATGAGAAAGGATCCCACGGGCAAGAAGAGATTGAAGGTACAGGAAAGAGGAATCAGTACAGAAGCAGAACAATTGCCCTGTGATAGGTGGAGATTTCCACTATAATAGAGTATCAGTGGTTCCTATTTGGTCTGTTTTCTCTGTGAGGGAGAATATGGTGAGAAACAGAAGGATTGGAAGTTGAAGGAGAGAGGAGAACTTTTGAAAGAATCGTTGTGAGGACTGGGAGAGGAAGTTTGCCTAGAGAAATGTTAAGTTTCCAGAGTGGATTGAGGATCTAGTTGAGGTTGGTAATCATAAATTTATATAGTGATACCATCAGTCAGGTTGTGTGACTTTCCTCTAGCCATTCAGGATCCTGGGTGTGGCATAGAGAAAATGGCTAGTTGGTTAATTCAGAATTGGGATTTTGCCAAATAGGTTCAACAAAGAAATAAAGGGATAAAAGAGTTTAGGATATTTGCCAGAGAGAAATCTAAAATAAGGAAGTGAAAGCAGGGAAAGAAGAACCAGAAAGGAATTAGACTGGAGGTCCTGATAAGGTTGAAGAACAATGAGAATGAAAGTCCTTGGAAAGGCAAGCATTTGTGGTCCCACAGTGTGAGACAGTGACTTCAGAGGTGGAGCTGTTTTAGGTGATTATAAGGGATGATTATAGGGGTTGGGTGGTTACTGGACATCATTGAAGAGCAAGTGTTAGGTGTTGCTTGGATTGTCCCTGTGTACAATTGAATTCACCCACGATGGTGGCAGGGTTTGGGATGGGGAAAAGGGCTGTGAGCTGTGCGCTAAAGAAAGTCTGAGGGGTGAGGTAGAATGATTGGGAGTTGGTAACTTAGCAACAAGGAGGGGAAGAAGACAGCAAAGTCTGTGGACCAGCAGAAATGGCATCATGTGGGAGTTTGTTAGAAATGCCTAATCTCAAGCCCTACCTCTTACCTACCAAATAGGAATTGCCATTTTAACAAAAGTGGTTTGTATTTACATTAAAGTTTGAGAAGCTGTGGTTTAGCTGAATGATATGGATCCCAGTAGCGCAGGGCTTTTTACAAGGGGACAGAGAACTAATGGCTCAATAACCCTGTCTAGTAGAACTTACTGCTGTGACAATGGAAGTGTTCTATATTTGCACCTTCCAATATCGTAGCCACTAGCCACAGATGGGTATTGAGCACTTCAAAATGGTGTAGTACCCTCCAGTTCTTAATAGAAACTTATACATTAAAAATGGATGGGAATAACTAGAATTAAATCCTACATCTTATATATTTTTCCTTTGTTGGCCTGTGTGTTTAGATAATAGGTATATTCTTTACCTTTTCTTAAAGTAATATTTCAAAAATGTCAAACATTGGTAATAGCAAATATCTCTAGCTTGTTACTGATGCTAGCTTGTATCATATGATAGCTTGTCATCGCTAAGTGTTTGAGTATCTACAGGAACTGTGATGATATATGAATGGTGGTTCTTTTAAAGTCATTTTCATTAAAGGGGTTACGGCCTTTGTATTTAATAATTTATATGGAGCAAAGTAATCTGTGATGAGATAGAAAACGGTATCGAGAGTAGATGCTGAGTGTTAGCTGTTTACAGCAATAATGTGTAAAATTTAAGTCAGGGTCACAAACATAACCTCAGCCCAGTTTAGGTTCTTGAAATTGTAAGCAGTCAAACGTGTGGTTTATTATTTTTCTTAAATTATCCAAGATAGAATTTGTTTTGCATGGATCAAGTGCTCAAGAAATGTTTGTAACTGCTTCATTTTCTTTGGCTTGAAACTATGCACAGTATTTAATATGTCACTTATTTTGGGTGGTACTTCCTTGTGCTCTAGCTTCTCTTGTACTGGGTTTTAGTAGCACAAGATGAATTAATAAAATGGAGTTTCGGTTTTGGGGATGGAGAAGACATAATTTAGTGACTGGTATGTGACCAACTGATTAAACTTCTGTGGTGACACATGGGAGGACTTAGAGATAAAAAGGCATCACGTTCGCCTCGTACTCAAACCTTTCAGAAAAAAAGTACATGAATATTTAGAGAGAATAAATGATAAAGCAAATCTGGTAAGATATGAACATTTGGGTAAAGGGAGGAATTTTTTTTCACAAACTTGTATAAGTCCGAAATTACCTTAAAAGGTATTGTAGTGATAGATGCCACAATTGCAGTGACCATAAAATCCCAGGTGTTCTGAGTGTAAAGGAATCTTTTCTGTCCAACATTGGAGACTTTGCTCTCGAGATTACAGGGACCTGGTAGATCCCCTAACAGACAT
This sequence comes from Aselliscus stoliczkanus, assembly GCA_033961575.1. Lineage (NCBI taxonomy): Eukaryota > Metazoa > Chordata > Mammalia > Chiroptera > Hipposideridae > Aselliscus > Aselliscus stoliczkanus. Next base: position 18,903,770 of record CM066737.1, read on the forward strand.
TTCAATAACTTTATATGAGAGATTGTTTGTCACGTCATATAACTCAACATATGTTTCAGGAAAAGGGATAGCCATAGTTATATTACTATCAGAAGTATGTTGAAATTATGTTATTTGTGTAGATTCAAAGCCTTTGCCTGCTTTAATATTTCCTTAGTATTTTCTTTCTCTTGTGCATTTTCTCTAGAATATGCTGGAACTTCCAACCTTCATTACTTTTTTTTTTTTTAGCTGAGCCATCCTGCCACCTTTTGGCAGCTCAGCTCGGGCTGGGCATCGAACTGCTGTTGCTCAGAGCTCAGCTTGCACACTTGAGCGAGCTCTTAACCAACTGAGCCACTCGGCCGGCCCTGAACCTTCATTATTTTTTTTTTTTATTAGTTTTTGGTGTACAACAGAATGCAATAGTTATACTCTTTACCCCCCAAAGTGAAAACCCCCCTCCCCCAGTTTGCCACCCCACTCCCCCCCCATATCATACATATCCATCACAACTCCCCTGACTCGCCTCCACAGCATACTCCACATCCCATGACCACCCACATATTCAGTTGCAGTTGGCATACAATACTATACAACATCAGCTTCAGGTGTACAGTGCAGTGATCAAGCCTCTACTCCATCCATGAAGTGGTCTCCCTAACAAGACATGTGACTATCTGACATGCCACAAAATTTTTACAACATTATTATATTCCCCGAACTGTGTTTCATATCCCTGTGGCAATATTGTAGTTGTCTGTTTATGCTGTCTAATCCCTTCCCCTTCCCCCCATCCCCACCCCCCTCCCAACTAGCAACCCTCAGTTTTTCCTCTACATCTATGAGTCTGTTTACTTTGATGGTTCACTCAGTTCTTCAGACTCCACACACAAGTGAGATCACATGGCACCTGTCCTTCTCCGACTGACTTATTTCTCACAACATAATAGTCTCTTCACAACATTATCAATTACATTCCCAGAACTGCCCCCATAACCCTGCGGCAACATTGTAGTCCCACATACACTGTCCAAAACCTTCCCACTCTCCCTCTTCCCCACTCCCTCCCAACCAGCAACCATCAGTTTTTCCTTTATATCTGCTTGATATGACATCAATCTTCTTAAATTGTCTCTCTGGGTTAGCTTGTTTACCCCTTTCTTTTGTTTAAAAAAGTCCTTTTAACATTTCTTGCAATGCTGGCTTGGTGGTAATGAATTCCTTAAGCTTATTCTTATCTGAGAAGCTCTTTATTTCTCCTTCAATTTTAAGTGATAGCCGTGCTGGATAGAGCAATCTTGGTTGTAGGCCTTTATTTTGTGTCACTTTGAGTATCTCCTGCCACTCCCTTCTGGCCTGCAGAGTTTCTGTAGACAAGTCAGCTGTTAGTCTAACAGGAGTTCCTTTGTATGTAACCTGCTGTCTTTCTCTTGCAGCCTCTAGGATTCTGTCTCTGTCTTTAAACTTTGTCATTTTAACTATGATGTGTCTTGGTGTGGATCTGTTTGGGTTCAGCTTGTTTGGAACCCTCTGCACTTCCTGGGCATGTATGTTGATTTCCTTTACCAGGGTAAGGAAGTTTTCAGTCATTATTTTTTCAAATACCTTTTCAACCCCTTGCTTCTTCTCTTCTCCTTCTTGTATCCCTATGATTCGAAGGTGGTTGCGCTTCATCTTGTCCCATAGGGCTCTTAAACTCTTTTCATTGTTTTTTATTCTTTGGTCTTTTTGCTGTGCCAACTGGGTGAGTTCTGCTATTTTATCTTCCAAATCGCTGATCCGCTCCTCTGCTTCATCTACTCTACTGGTGATTCCTTCGAGTGTGTTCTTCATTTCAGTTATTGTATTCTTTAGTTCTAACAGGTTGTTTTTTATGGTTTCCCTATCTTTCTTTATGTCCTCGCTAAGTTCCTTAAACATTCTTATCATCAGTGTTCTGAACTGTGTCTCTGAAAGTTTGGATCCCTCTGTTTCATTTGGTTCCATTTCTGGAGGTTTCTTTTGATCTTTTACTTGTGACATGTTTCTTTGTTTGCCCATTCTGGCTGTCGCTCTGGGATTGCTTTGATGTATTAGATAGATCACCAGGAGAGCCCTGGCTGGATCACGCAGGCACACAGCTCATGGCCCAACACTCCCAGGAGAACTCCCAGTCTCAGCCTGTCCCAATCAGCCGCTCGCAGATCAGGCCGAGCAGCCCGACAACCAATCACCAGCCTGGCAACTCTGCAAGCGCAGTGTGGAAAGCAGAGACCCAAGGCGGCTTGCGTGCTCCCGCGTCTCAGTGAGCAGCCTGTTGGAGTCGGATCACTCCCACTAGGCGTTTCCCTGGCAACACAGCACAAGCCGAGCGGAGGGTGGGGAGGGTGTGGATCCAAGGCGGCTCGTGCACTCCCGGGTCTCAGTGAGCCGCCCGTAGGAGCCGGAGGGCACCGCCCTATGTTTCCCTGGCAACGCAGTATAAGCCGGGCGGACGGTGGGGATCCAAAGCCACAGCACGCACGCATGCACGCACGCACGCACGTACTTCGCCAATTCCACCAGACCAATTAGGTCTCAGACCTGATCCTTCGTGGGAGGGCCCAAGCCGGACAAAATGGCGCCCTCCTTACACCACTCGCGTGCAAGCTCCGCACCACGGGAACAACAATCCAAAAACCTCCAGCCTTTGCACCAAAGGTGCTCAGCTCAGTCCGTCCCCGCAGGCTCCCGGCTCACACAGCCACTCCCTCCATCAGGAACCAGGTAAATGCTCACCAGCGAGCAAGCCCGGGCGCCGGCCCCACTGATTCTCCAGCTGCTCTTAGCCTCACTGAGCTGAGCAAAGAGAGTCCTCACTAATTTACTGCCGGCTATCTTAGACCTCCTCTTCCCGGCAAAGGAGCTTTGGGCTGGTGAGCTTGGGGTGCGGCCGGAGGGTCTCTCCCGCAACCAGACAAGCTTCCCACGGCTGGGGCTTCCCTCACGGGGCTCGTCGCCCTCTCTCGTCTCCGCCCGTCCTACCAGACCCGACGTGGCCTCCTCTTTAAGTTCTTCGTTTAGTTCTGTTCCTCCAGTGTTCCGGGGACCTCCAGGGTTGAATGCTGTATAATTTGCTTGTAATTTTGGTGTGATCCTGGGAGGCAGTTAGCACAGCATCTGTCTATTGCGCCATTTTACCGGAAGTCCATTATTTTTATTAAATGGAAGTTGAGGGGAGATTTTAATATGGTATCAAAGTCTTTAAAAACCTTTCAAGTTAGGTAACATTGAATAGATTTATGAAGTACTGGAAAGGCAGTTTCGTACACTGGTTGAAATGGGCTTTGAAATGAGATCTGTGTTTGAACCTTAGCGCTGCCACTTACTAGTTACATGATCTTGGGCAAGTTATTTAGGATCCTAGAGCCATAGATACTGTATATGTAAAATGGGGATTTAAAAACCCCACCTCATAGGATTCTTGTAAGGGTTAAATGAAATCATGCCGCTAAAGCTCTGAGCAATGTTCCCGGCACATAGTGAGTGCTCAGTAAATACCACATTCTATATTGTCATCGTTGTTACTATAACTCCTTGAAAACTCTTCTTATCTTTATTACCACTCATCTTGTCATGTATTCTTCCTTGGAAGATAACAGAATTTAAATTGTATTTGCGATTTAACTTGGAAAATTTTATTAACGTATTGGTATTGTGCTCTTTGTTAGCTCTGAGTCTGTATTTTTTCACTCATTCACCAGATTTATTGACTATCCATGTACAAAGTGCTGTGCTGAGCATTATTTGTGCTCATCTTGGATTTAGCACACTTTACCAGCTTTCATTATAAGAAATTTCAAACATACGCAGAGTGTTTAAAAAAAGCCAATCATCCGGGTTAGCAGTCATCAGCTCCTGGCCAATCTTGTTTCATCTCTTACCCCTTCCCCCACATACTTCCTCCATCTGGATTATTTTGAATTAAATCCCAGACATCATATTTCATTTTAGCATACTTAATTAAGAATAATATTTTTTGATGTAAGCATATGCATAAAAGAAATAATTATCTGATACCTTTACTGAAAAAGCAGAACATCGTGATTTCTAGTGACATGGCGCATTGTATTTCCACTGGAGAAGTTAGGGCAAGTGACTGCCAGTCTTCCTTTTGTAGCAGCCCTAAAGATTCAAAGCAGAGGTGATGATGCTTGGCCATTTTTCTTTTAAAAAGCATCCCAAGAAACATTTATTGAGTGCCTGATGGGTATGGGCACATTGGGGAGTTTGGAAAAGAAGCCCCGTGTGGACATGGAGCTTACAGTCTACACAAGGTATTACAAGAGTAATAACTAACATCCAAATTGAATTTTATAGTTTACAAAGCATTTTTCACCAACATTTTCTTAAAGTGGCCTGTTCAGCAAGGTATTGTTATTATCATCTGATGCACCAGGAGGTTTTGCTTAGCAGATGTTATGTACCTTTACCAAGTTAAGGCCTAGTAAGTGGCAGCATTCAGACTTCCTGTCCATAGGTTCTTTCTGCTTCATACTGTTAACTGATGTGAGAATTTAGGAGAGGGGAGGAAAATGGAGCTTAAACCAGGAAGGTATAAGATGAGGAAAACACTGAATAGGAAGAAGAGAATTGGTAAAGGGACAGGGACGGCTTTACGATAGTAGGAGGAGGAGGAAGTTAGTTTCTTGGTAAATTGGTCACTCCACTCCTGTGCTTCAGAGGGACAATCAGAAGGGTAGTCTGGCCATTCTAACGTGGCATAGACACCTGGCGGCTGTGCTCATAAAGGTTGGGAATGTTTGGTACCACAGAAGACAATCTTATTTTGTCTTCCTTATCAGCCTGGAGTTTTAGAATTTGCAGCTGTGAATCCAAGGGTAAGGTTTTATTTTTTATCATATTTATTTATTTGAATAGGTATATGAGCATTGTACAAAAGTCAGCAGTACAAAAGAGTACCCACTGTAAGTAAGCTTTCCTTCCGTCTTTGCTCTTGTGTTTTAGTTTCCAAAGTCCTTTGCTAAAGGCAGCCACTACTATCAGTTTCTTCTGTATCCTTGCGGAGCAATTCTATGCATACATAAGCATGTGGAACTATGGTTTTTCTAACTTCTGGGAGTACATGGAAATGTATGTTTCCAGGACAGTGGATATTACCACTTTCAAAGCATGTTGTAACACACTGACATATATTTGTCCCAGCTCTGCCACTCCCTAGCTTTGTGACCTTGGACAAAATTATTTAACCTTTCTGAACTTACTTTCCTTATCTGTAAAATGGGAGGTGGGGATGGTGACTGATACAGCCGCATGGGGTTGTTGCGAGGCTCAAATGAGATCATGCATATATACCATATAGCACACATCTGGATAGTCAAAGCTCAAAAAACTCAAATGTTAGCTCTTTTTAAAGTATTTCCAATTCATATATCAAGTGGAAAAGGGCAAGATGCAGAACAGTATGCTTAGAATGTTATTTGTTTGTGTAGCCTTTTAAAAACACATTGGCACATGCAGAGAAAATAATAGCTGGCATTTATTGAGAGTGTCTTATGTGTCAGGCACTGTTCTAAATTATGTTCTTTACATAACTATCTCATTTCATTTAGGAACCCTCTGCGGTAGGTCTCAGGTCCAAGAACACACAGACTATGACACATCCAGGATTCAAAACCAGGCTCTCAACCCTTGAGACTGAAGAAAGAAGCAGTTAATAGTGGTTACCATGAGAGGGAGGAAGCAAGTAAGAAAGAAAGCAAAAAAGATAGTAGAGCCTCAGCTGGTAGTGCAGAGCAGGTGAAATTGGAAGGTGGAAAGGAAGAGTTTTACTTCTATGCAGATAGCCCTTTTAAAATTCTTATTAAAGAAAAAAAATTTTTTTAAAGATTTTATTGGGGAATTGGGGGAGGGGAACAGACAAGTTGCTGTCTTTTTGTTCTTCAGTCTAGTTGTAGAGGATGTCGCTTTACTGGCCCATGTTGGTATTAGCATTGCACTGTTCCCGACTGAGGCAGTGGCTTGCCGGCTATTGGACCGCAGCCCACTGCAGCCCACTGCAGCCTACACCGTTGCCGGCGACTCAGGGCAACCCTGCTCCAGGGCAGTCAAGCTGTTGTTCACCATCTTAGCTGCAAAGGGCGCAGTGTCACTAGTCTATGTAGGATCTGAACCAGTGGCCCTGCTGCTCAGAGCTCGTGCTTCCGGGCCAACTCTTAACCAACAAGCCACTTGGCCGGCACTAAAGAAAAAAATGTTAAATGTTAAAACATTTTTACAATTTTGAATTGGGAAAAGAAAACCAATATGTAACCATGAAAAATTTAATCAGAGATGTTGTGACTAGCTTTGTACTCATATTTTCATGTGCATTTTCAATTGTTTTCTAGGATAAATTCCCCAAAGTAAAAGCACTGGGTCAGAGTTCAGTTTTTATTTTATTTTTTTTTTTTTACTTTTAGCTGAGCCATCCTGCCACCTGTTGGCAGCTCAGCAGCAACTCAGCTCGGGCCAGGAATCGAATCAGCCACCCTGTTGCTCAGAGCTCACACTCTTGTGAACTCTTAAACCAACTGAGCCACTCAGATGGCACCCCAGAGGTCAGTCTTTTCAGGGTTGCCATATTACTTTCTAGAAACATTGTGCTAGATTAGATCCATGAGCAGTGGCTATGACTTTACCCCTCCTCTGACCACATGGGATGTTATAAATTCTTTTAATTACAAAGGTAGTACATTGCCCATTGTTTACAAAATTGAAATAGTACAATAGTACTATTAAAAATAGCGTAATTTAAAAAACGCTCTCTTTACCCCAAAATCACATTCTCTAAGAGTAACTAGTAATAACAGTTTGGTGTATATCTTCCCAGAGCCATTTTTACATATAAACATATATATATGTACATGCATACGTTTAAAAACTACAGTGGCTGCATAGTATATATACATAATGTTATGCAACTTGCTTTTTTCATTCTGTAGTGTATCACAGACATGCTGTCCTGTCAGTGCATACAGGTAGACCTCATTTTTAACAGTTGTGTTGTATCCCGTAAAAAAAATAGAACTGTAGTTTAAGAATTTCTCTATTAATAAAAATCAGTTATATCTATTTTTTTCACAAATACAAATAAGACTGCATTGATCTTTCTTGTACATAACACTTTTATGTACATAGACAAGTGTTCTCTAAGATCAAATCCTAGAAATTGGGTTGCCAGGTGAAAGGGTCTGTGCACTTAACGTTGGGAATAAGTACTGTCACATGTACCCAGTTTATGCTCCCACGAATAGTGTATGAACATATCCAGTTCCCCACATCTGTGTGGGATATTATCAGTCTTTAATTTTTGCCTGTCTGATTATTTCACTTAATCTCCATTTCTCTTATCACCAGTAAGGTTGGGCTTCTGCTCACGATTTCTTTTAAGTCAGTTGTATTTCTTCTTTGAATTGCTAGTTCCTATCCCTTGCACATTTTTCTCTTGAGGGTTGTCTTTTTTTTTTTTTGAAGATTTTATTGGGGAATTAGCAGAGGGGAACAGCATTGGGGAATCGGGGAAGGGGAACAGACAAGTTGCTGTCTTTTTGTTCTTCAGTTTAGTTGCGGAGGATGTTGCTTCACTGTTGGTATCGTCATTGCGCTCTTCCCGGATGAGGCAGATCGGTCGCTGGCCTCTGGATGTCGCTCACCGCGGCTATTGGCAGCTCATGCTTGGCTGCCAGCCGCTCACGCTGGCTGCGGGCCACTCACTGTAGCCTATGGCAGCCCACTGCAGCAGGGGGTGCAGCCTACTCTGTCTCCGGGGCTCACACAGCCCAGCTCCAGGTGGAGCTGTTGTTAGCTGTAGAGGGCAGTGTCACTGGCCCTCATGTGGGATCCGAACCGGGGCCGCTGGCATCCCCAAACCAGTGCTTAACCAATGCGCCACTCGGCCGGCCCCGAGGGTTGTCTTTTTAAAATTGATTTGTAGCATTCTCTGTAATATAGATATTTATTCTCTGTTACTAAATGCAAATGATTTCCCAATTTATCATTTGTCTTTTCACTTGGTTTATGGTGCCTGTGCCATACTAAAGTTTCTAAGTTTTAGTCAGATCTCTCAGTCTTTTCCTTTATGGCTTAGCCCTAGGATTATAAAAAATATTCTTCTCCATTTTTTTCTTTTATATTTATAGTTTGTTATTTTATGATTAGATCTTTTTTGATCCATCTCTGAATTTTTTTCATATGGTATGAGGAAAGAAATCTCAGTTTTTAGGAAATGGATAGCCGGTTGTGCCATCATGTCTTTTCCCTCCTCATTTGAAATGCCACCATTATCATACTCTGAATTCCATATGCATATGGGTCTGTTTTCAACCTTGCTTTTCTCTTCTGCTGATATATGCCTGTTCCTGTGCCAGTGTTTTAACTGCTGTTGCTTTATAGTATATTTTGGTATCTTTTTTAAAAAGGATAATGTTTGTATATTGTACATTTGCTCTTCCAAAAACCATGGAATCAACTTTTAAGTTTCATTTTATTGGAGTTTCATTAAATTAGGTTAGCCAGAACTGATATCACTCTAATGTTGATCCCTTTTGTCCAGAAGTATGGTCAATCTCAACATTTTTGTGAGGCTTCTTCTATATTTTTATTTCTAACACATTTTTGTTGGGTTTACTGTAGCTTTTTATAACTATTTTAAGTGTGTTTTTGATAGGTAAAATTGATATATCACTTCATTTACACTTTGATTCTATAGAAGTCACATTTTCTAAAAGTATGTTTACTTATATTCTGTGAAATTTTTTTTTTAGCTGAGCCATCCTTCTACCTGTTGGCAGCTAAGCAGCTGCTCAGCTCCGGCTGGGCATCAAACTGCTGTTGCTCAGAGCTCAGCTCACACTCTTGAGCGAGCTCTTAACCAACTGAGCCACTTGGCCGGCCCTATTTTGTGAATTTTTTAAATGAACACATGCTTGATCCATTTTTCTGTTGCAGTCTTAATCTTTTATGAGCTTATGTCATAGGTACAGCAGATATTTTTCTAGTTGCCTTTTAATTGTATAACTTTGTTTTACTTTCAGAAGTTTTAAAGTCTAATATAGTTAAATCTATCACTCTCTTTTGTTTTGTTTTTTTACTATTGCTGTTAAAGTCCTCTAAAATTTTATACTGAATGATTCCATATTTAGGACATATATGCCATGTGGAAAACTAACCATGTTGACCTGATAATCAGTTAACTAATTTCTTTATAGATGTTTAATAATTATAGTGTTAGTGATTGTCTTCATTGTAAATAACAGACTTATATATATCACATATATTATTACAATATTTATTAGAATGATTGAAACATTTGGTTATGATTTTTTTCACTTCAAGGTTTTTAATTTGGGGCCAGTGTAAGTAATTCTAACAGCTTAAATGAAATTCTGTGTGTTAAAACTTGTCAGTTTGAATGTTTAAATAGGAGGTGTGTTCTGATATGAAATTTGCTATAGGGTTATTATCAGAAGATATCTTTTTTTTTTTTTGAGGACAGTGTCACTGACACTCATGTGGGACCCGAACTGGGACCTCTGGCTTCCCAAGCCAGAGCTTAACCACCACGCTACTCGGCCGGCCCAACTCTTCTTTATTTATTTTTTTTTTTTTGTGAGGGCAGTGTCACTGGCCCTCATATGTGGGACCGAACCGGGGCCGCTGGCTTCCCAAGCCAGTGCTTAACCACCGCGCCACTCGGCCGGCCCAGTTATCAGAAGATATCTTTAATTGACTTGTTTGGCTTCACAGGGAGATTTATTCACATGAATTTATCTTGTTGCCTGTAAAGCTATCCACTAACTTTTACCTTTTCCCCTTTTCTTCTCCCTCAAATCCTACTATTGTTATGTGAAGTTGTATTGATACAAATTTGTATTAACTGTTTTGCAAACTATCTAATGTCCTCAGTTCCTGAGATTATATATTTCAGTATACTAGTTGCATTACCCTTATTTAATTATAACGAATGTGCTTCTATTTCTAAAAATCCCCTAAAACAACAAAAATACAAATTTTAAAGTATTTATTAGGAAAGATCAGCATAGGAGTTGATATGCTTTCTCATTGGGAAATTAGTCCCTGCAATTGTAATCAATAACTTACGGCACAAGAAGAAAGAAGAAAGGTGTTAGAGCGGTGCCTAACGCTTTCTGGAGTTTGACCCTGAGTCAAGTGAACATTTGATGTTTTAATACCTTCTTGAGCACTAAATACATTGTCTTAGATACAGGAGGCCCTCAAATAAAATATTTGTAGTGAATAATTGAATGAAACACTTTCCATTAATGGCTGAAATCCTTTTAAAATTGCTGGGAAATACAGTTCTAAATTTCTACATAAATTTTGTTTCATCCATTAAAATATGTACAGCTAACCTGCAACATAGCTTTACCTTTTATGTTAGGAATTCTTCTTATACTTACTATTTGTTAATTACTTGATCAGTTGGTTAGTTCATTTGTAGATTACTGTCTTGTTGAATTTGATCATTTGATTTTCATGATAGTTTAAAGAGCTATCTATGTAGAGCAGTGCAGTTCAATCGACTTTTTTTCTGCAGTGATAGAAACATTCTATGTATATGATGTCCAGTAGGGGCGCATCTTCCCAATGTGACTTAGAATACTTGAAATGTGGTCAGTGTGACTGAGAAACTGAAGGTTTAATTTTATTTAATTATAAATGATTTAAGTTTTTAAAAACTTCATGTTGCTAGTGGCTACTATATTGGACAGAGCAGATATACCTACTTTATTTTCATGTAGTTTTCCATGTTATAGTAAGTTTATTTTCTAAGTAAGTGTTCTGATTTCACCAACAGTGTGAGTTAAACCCTGAAATCAATGGTAAAAAAACTAACATGAACTAATTCTAAAATTAACTTATTCGAGTTTAGAAATATTTACTGAATCATGTGCATAGTAAAGATCACAAAACTCATTTTTATAGAATTATAAATTTGATGGAAGTCATTAATTTTCCAATGATTATAAAGAAACTATTTTTATTTGATTTTTTTGTTGCATTTACATGAAACATTAGGTTGCTGTATTGAATATATACCACAGACCATTTCATTCTAAGGAGAAACCTATGGTCCATGAACAAATGCTCATTTTCAGATTGGTCCATCTTAAGTTTTTGTTCATTTTTAAGCAGCTGATTTAGAAGAAAGTTTTAATGAGCATGAACTGGAGCCCTCATCACCTAAAAGTAAAAAGAAAAGCCGCAAAGGAAGGCCACGAAAAACTAATTTTAAAGGGCTGTCGGAAGATACCAGGTCCACATCCTCTCATGGAACAGATGAAATGGAAAGTAGTTCCTATGTAAGTAGAAAAACATTGGATGCTTACTTTCCATTGCACCATGTATATTTCATGTAACCCGTGGTTATAGGTAAAATTCGTCATTTGAAATGTTGACTAAGCTTGAGGTACTGATAGCATTAAAGTTTTTTTCTCCTTTACATTTGCAGAGAGATAGGTCTCCACATAGAAGCAGCCCTAGTGACACCAGGCCTAAATGTGGATTTTGTCACGTAGGGGAGGAGGAAAATGAAGCAAGAGGAAAGCTGCATATATTTAATGCCAAAAAGGCAGCTGCACATTATAAGTGCATGGTAAGCTGGTACAGTTTTTATTTGCTTTTAAACCCGTTTTTTTGAAAAGCATTTAACTAGGAACCAAATATGGCATGTCCCATCAGCATTATTGTTTTACAATTATGAATAGTATATCTGATAATCCCAAATCTTTATAAACTTTAAAATTTTAAAAATAGAGCCTTTGTGATTAAGTAGGATTTAAATTAATCCTAATTATAGTTCCCATGTTCCAGATAATCCACAGTTAACTCTTTCATAGCTATAAAAATTTCAGTTCTGTAAACATGTCATGAAAGATATGTTCACTCTCCACTATAACCTAGTAAATATCTCCTACTATACTTCACACACTGTATTGCAGCTATTCATTTTATGACCCACTCTTCCCTAATAGACTCTTAACTTCCTTTAGGATAAGAACTGTGTCTTATCTTTGCATCCTTAGATCCAGGTCTGACATAGAGTATACATAAACGTTTTTGAATTAGATTGTATCGAATTACTCATCTCATTTATGATTAGGATTTAAAATATGTATTATGTATGTCAGAGGTTCTTAACCTGAGATGCATATTAGATTTACCTGGGGAACTTTTTCCAAAATATGAACCCATGAAATAGATCACAGACATAACTGGTTTGGGGGAAAGAAATCCCCAATTGATTCTGATCTGCATCTGTGGTTGAAATTTACCAATTTGAAACTATTCTTTAAAACTCTGTAGGAATGTAAAAGTCGAGATCACAGCATGGCCGTGTTGAAATCTTCATTGCTTAATGAAGTATTGAATCTTGGCTCTACACTAGCAACTTTAGTTTTATTTCTTTGTCTTTATTTCGGGTTATATTTAATCAGACATGGGAATTTATTTAAAATATTTTAATCAGTACTTGATTATTAAGGAAAAGTCATCTTTCTCGGGATATTAAAGTAATACAACATATTTATTATTATGTTTAATCTTTTTCTCAAAAGGATTCTAGATATTTAATATTCTTGCATTTTTCTTCTCTAGTTATTTTCTTCTGGCACAGTCCAGCTTACAACAACATCAAGAGCAGAATTTGGAGATTTTGATATTAAAACTGTACTTCAGGAGATTAAGCGAGGAAAGAGAATGGTCTGTGGTTTTATATTTATGCTATGCAACGTTTCTCTTCTGACTTTCTGCTTTAAATTTAGAACACATCTCAAATTTATACAGTCATCAAAAAATTTAATAGAAAATAGTTCATATGTTAAAGCGCAGTATATATTTGACTTATTTGTAATATAATAAAGGATGCTGATATTTCTGAAACTTATTCCTCTTTGTAACTTCATTACTTATATCTTCTACTAAGACTTATATTTCAGGGAATTTGAGAGTCTTTTAATAAAATAAATGAAGATGTGAATGTGACATATCTTATTAAGTTTAAAATGTTAATATTGTTTAAGCGTGCCTGAAGAAAAAATTCCATAACTCTAATAGAGCATTGAGAACCTCTCCACATTGTTATTCATTCTATTTTGAATAAAAGGAAAAGATTTCTTTCAGAACCTTCTGTTTAAAGTTCACACAGTTATGTCTCTTAAAAATGTTTATCATAGCTTTAAAGTTTTCTTTAAAATGTGCCTATGCCTCATGTTTTTAAACATACAAATTACTAATAAATAGCTTTAAGAAACATTGGCATCTTGATCACTTACTCCTTATAGTTTATGAATATTATAAAATGTCAATGGAATGCAGAAATCTTTTCTTTAAGACAGCAATTGTCTCTAGAAATGACTTTAATTTTTGAATGTTTTATTGTGAAAATTTGCAAACATATCAAAACTAGAAAGACTAGTAACACACGTCTGTCCATCACCTCACTCATCAGTTATCAAGAATTTGCGGCACTCGTTTCATCTATGCCCATTAATCTTGTTGCTTGAAGTATTTTAAAGCAGAGCTGAGACTTCATATCATTTCACCTCTACATATTTCAGTATGTATCTCTTAAAAGTTGGACATTTTCTTACCTAACCACAGTGTCATTACACTTTATAAATTAACAATGAGTCCTCAGTGTCATGTAATACCCAGTTTGTATTTGTATTTCCCCAGTTATCTCAAAACTCTTTTGAAAGCTGATTTGGGTGAATCAGAACCCGGAGGAGGTTCACACATTACATGTGGTTGCTGCATATCCTTTCAGTGATCCAGGGCATGTCCTCTCCGCTGTCTTTGTTCTTTTTGGTTTTGCTTTGTTGTATACCATCGGCATGTTGAAGAAAATGAATGGATTGTCCTGTAGACTCTCCCACGTTTTATTTGTCTGTTTGCTTTTTCACGATGCCATTTAACTTGTCACCCTACCTGCCAGATTTTCTTTTAAAGTGGAAGTTAGATGTAAAGGCTTGATTAGACTTATTTTCAACATTTTTGGGGGGGTAAGAATGCTTCACAGGTGAGACTCCATCATCCATATTTTATCACATCAGATAATGTCTGATGCTTGGATTCAGGTGGTGAGTCTGATCCCTCCGTTGTGAAATTGCTCTTCAGCCTTTTATCTAGTGGTTTCAGACCTTGATGATCTCTGTCTGAATCTATTAGAAATGACCCTTTCTTTGTGGAACTTCATTCTTGAAGGTGTGAAGAATGTTGATATTCTCTGTTCCATTTAAATCCAGTTCAGTTTACTGATACTTTGATGATTCTTTTGAAACTCCTTTAAAACAGAACACAGAGGGCCGGCCAAGTGGCGCGGTGGTTAAGAGCTGGCTTGGGATGCCAGCGGCCCCAGTTCGGGTCCCACATATGAAGGCCAGTGACACTGCCCTAAAAAAAAAAAAAAACAGAACGTAGAGAGTAAAAAAAATAAAGGAAGGGCCGGCCAAGTGGCACAGTGGTTAAGCGCTGGCTTAGGAAGGCAGCGGCCCCAGTTCAGGTCCGACATATAAGGACCAGTGACACAGCCCTCAAAAAAACAAATAAAGGAAAAATCACTTCATCACATACAGAGCAATGTTGTTGTTTCATGTAGCCCAAGTCCAACTAGGTGACTGGTATAACAATTCAGTTCTCTTGATCAACTTATTCACTGTTGAATGTCAGTGCAAGCACTAACCTAGCATTTCCCCAAGTGTGCTGCATAGGAAATCACTCCATCAAGTTGCTCCCTTAGCCCTCCAAAAATAAAGGGCATCTGGAGTTCAATAAACTTGGGAACTGTTTACCCTCCTTCCTGGAGAAAAGGCTGTGAGAAGTTGTGCCATCAAGCAATCTGTTTAAAACTAGCAGTTCTCAAACTTCTTTGACGATGAGACCCTTTTGTCAGCAATCACCTTTTAATCTCAGAACATGCATGAAGCAAGGCTGATCTAGGCCAAACTGAGAAGTCTTGAAAAGATTTCATCCCCTTAGTGTCCCTCTGCCCTTTTGCCTACTTGGTAGCAATCTCTCCCTGGGAGGAATTGCTTTCTTGTCCTCTTTCTCATTCTTTCTCCCTGTCATAATAGGAAAGGAACTGATCCCAAGGAGGAAAAGAACAGACCACTAAAATATAGAATATCATTCTTTTTGTGTTTGGCAGTATTAAGAAGTATCTTGTTTATGTTTAGATGTCAGGTCTCTGGTGGTTAGTACAGTTAAATAATGGAAACATCGTCGGATGCCTTAATATTAGAAAGTATCTAAATATGGTTTAAATTGCAGTATTTAATATATCTGCTATACAATAAGTTCAGTACGTTTGTTTTTTTTTTCAATAGAAAATTGGCCTCATAAGCTGGAATGTTTGGCTAAAATAGAAAAAATAAGTTTGCATAAACTTTGAAACATTTCTTATGACTATTGTTTCTCTTCCCTTAAACAGAAATGTACACTTTGCAGTCAGCCCGGTGCTACTATTGGATGTGAAATAAAAGCCTGTGTTAAGACTTACCATTACCACTGTGGAGTACAAGACAAAGCTAAATACATTGAAAATATGTCACGAGGAATTTACAAGTAAGAGAACAATTTTCCTAAACTTGTCAATAAGTAACTTCCCTTAAGTAGACAACATGAGTTTACTTGATTACTGTTTTTAGATGGTATCTAGCCAAGTATAGAATACTGAGGACTCTATAAGAAATGAATACTGCAATTAGCATTTTCCTCTGACTACATATCCCTGGATTAACATTCATTCAACCAGCATCTATGATGCTTACTCTGTGCCAGTCATTGTACTAGGAGCTGGGCATACAGTAATGATCAAAACAGACACAGACCGTGCCCTCATGAAGCTCACAGTCTAGTAGGAGAGGCATGAATTAAATGGCCACATAACTAAGTATACAATTACAAAGTACATAATTGTCATAAAGGATACTTTACAAAGCACTACAAGAACATATAACGAGGACCTAACCTACTCTGTAGTGTGTGTGGGGGGTTAGGAATTTCCTAAGGAAATAGTGCTTAAGCTGAGATTAAAGGGCGAAAATGAAAGTGGGTGTTGGAAAGTGTTCTAGGCAGAGAGTGGGGTGGAAACAAGGGTGCAAGTGGGGCGGTGAGTTAGGAGGCTGCTGTTGAGGGTCCAGGTGAGAATTGTTGGGAGCTTAGGATAGGATAGGGTTGTGACGATAGAAGTTAAAAGATACGCTTAGAAGAATGACGAAAGAGTAAGGTTTCGAGATTTGAGATTACATGTTACTCTCATTTTTACGGGTCGTCTTCTTACCTGTGCTGTTTTGGGCTAGTGGTATCAACGTGCACATATAACAGTTCCATTTATTTAGTCGAATGGAGAACAAGTTGGTAGGGATCCCTGAATTTTTTATTTGCCTTTGCATGTTGTAAAGCACTTCCTCACTCTCACATTCTCAGTATGCAATACACCAGCGACTCAGGGTCTACTCTTCCATGTACAAAGCACTTCACATAAGCAGTCACCAAGTCATTTGGGTGACTGCATGACGTGTTCTGGCTGTATTATAAAATTTGCCAAACTTTGTTTAATAGTAAAGGCACAGATGATTTTCAAGTGAGTTCTATAGAGCCTTTAAGGAACAGATAATGTCAGTGTTATTTAAAGAGGTCCAGCACCTAATAAAAGATGGGAAACTTTTAGGTTCATTTTGTAAAACTTGCATAACTATGATACCAAACGTCAACAAAGATAGCATTTAAAACAAAAACAAACAACTATAGACCAATCTTACTTTTATAAATATATATATATATCTAAATCCTAAATTAAATACTAGAAAATCAAACCCAGTTCTGTATTCTAACAATTTAAATACTGTTAAAAATTAGGAAATATATTAATGTGATCCATTATAATTAATAGCATAAATTTAGAAAAATCCTAGCATCTTCCTGGTGGAGGGTGAAAAGACATTTGACACCGTTCAACATCCATTTCTGAATTTTAAAGTAAGTTAACAAGAGTGTTCTTGTTAAGCTAGGAGTCTTAATAGAGTATTTATGAGAGAACAACAGCAAACAGCTTATTTAGTGTTAAAGGGACAATGGTTCTTAACCAGGGCTGAACCTCAGAACCACATGGGGGTGGACAGGGCCCTCTTTAGAAATGTTATTTGCCTGGGCCCCACCCTTAGAGATGTAAATACAGTGGGTTGAGGCCCAAACCATGTGTTTGATGACTCCCCAGGTGATTCTCATGTTCATCTCTAATTTAGAACCGCTATACCAATACACTTTCATTCAGATTAGGAACAAGATAAGGGTGCCAACTACGTGACTTTGAACATTCTTCTGGAGGGTTAAATCCGTGTAAAAAGAAAAGGAAGAAAAACGTATAATAAATATTGTAGAGGGAAAAAAAAGGTCAGTGTTATTGATATCAGTGTCTACCAAGAAAATCCAAAGGAATCAACACTGAATTTATTAAATTTAATAAGAGGTCCATAAGGTTGCTACATATGAGATGAATTTTTAAAAACAGTTTAAGTAATAACTAGTTAGAAATATAAAAGGAAAATGTCCGCCTCCCACATCACACGCATACACACACTAAAGGTGAAAGTTTTCTTTAAAAAAAAAAAACAGTTGCATTTTACACAGGACCCAGATGAATGTCAAAATATATTATGCTCCTTCATAGAAACACTCAACATTAAAAGATACCTATTCTCCCCAAATTAACCTATACATTTAACACAATTTTGATGCAACCCAATTTTTTTTTTTGAGGGCAGTGTCACTGGCCCTCATATGTGGGACCCGAACGGGGCCGCTGGCTTCCCAAGCCAGCTTTTAACCACCGCACCACTCGGTCGGCCCAGATGCAACCCAAATTTTGATAGTTTTATCTAGAAGAGTAAATGTGATATTATTTTCTATTAATAATGATTAAGCTACCGTACATAACAGGGGAAAAATTAGAAACATCAACAAGACAGAAATTTGTTTCTCCCCTAAATGACATCCAGAGGAAAGCAGTCCAGATGCAGGAGGCAGCTTTGCAGTGTCATTGAGGACCCAGCTTACTTTCCTTCTGCTCTCCCCTCCTTGGAGCCTCCTTCCATAGGAAGTAGGAGAAAGCAGGAGTAAAGGAAAATGGAAGGGCAAAGTGGCTATTCCTCCAGCTGAGCTGATCTTTAATTGCTGGGAAATGTACTCTTGGTGGGCACATTACTACCCAAATAAAATCTGGTTTAGTATTACTGGGGGGAAAGGGAGAAAAGAGGTATTGGGGTAATCACCTAGGCTTCATCACATGCAGCCGAGATACGGTTTAATGCCATTGAGAGGAGAAATCCCCCATAGGTATCAAAACCTATCATAGCGCAATTAAAACAGTATGGTACTGGCATAATGACAAAGGGCACAAGAAATAGATCCATTTCTTTGTTGGAATCTTATAAATAATTACAGTAGCATTTTGTATCTCTGGAGATGGGATGGGATAGATTATTCACTACCCAATATGTATATAATTGTATCTCTATTTAGAAAACATAATTTGGTTCTTTAACTCAGACTATACCCCAATATAGATTATAGATGGATTAAAAATCTAATCATAGGGCTGGCCGAGTGGCGCACTGGTTAAGAGCTGGTTTTGGGATGCTAGCAGCCCCGGTTTGGATCCCACATATGAGGGCCAATGACACTGCCCTCTACAGCTAACAACAGCTCCACCTGGAGCTGGGGTGTGCGAGCCCCGGCAATGGTGTAGGCTGCAGCCCCTGCTGCAGTGGGCCACCATAGGCTACAGTGAGTGGCCCGTAGCCAGTGTGAGCGGCTGGCAGCCAGCGTGAGCTGCCAATAGCCGCGGTAAGCGACAATCCAGAGGCCAGGGACCCATCTGCCTCATCCAGGAAGAGCGCAATGACGATACCAACATGGGCCAGTAAAGCAACGTCCTCCGCAACTAGACTGAAGAACAAAAAGATGGCAACTTGTCTGTTCCCCTTCCCCGATTCCCCAACACTGTTCCTCTCCCCCAATTCCCCAATAAAAATAAAAAATAAAAATAAAAATCTAATCATAAACAAACTGAGTAGGAAATATAGGAGAATTTTTCTATAATCCAGTATATAAGGCCTTTCTAAGAATGATAGGAAACTCAGAATTTTTATTGACTACATTAAAATTAGACTACATAAAGAGAACTCCAAATCTTTAAGAAAAATGCCACCTGATTAAAAAGGCAAAAGGACATAAACAGGCAATTTATAGAAGAAATAGCCATGGGTTGGTTATAAACGTGTGAAAAACTGTTCAAAATTATTAGTAATGAAGGGAGTGTAAATTAAAACAAGATCTGAGCAATTTTTGCCTATCAAATCGGCAAAGATTGGTAGGATTCATATGATCTAATGTTAGCTAGGTTCTGGAGAGAGAGGCATTCTCATTGGATGTTCAGATAGAATGTAAATTCGTGTAGCTTTTTAGGAGAGTGATTTACATTGGAGACCAAACCTTAAAGTAATGCATTTGCTACTAGTCTGCCCGTAGGAATTTATCTCAGGACAGTGAGCAACAGTACAAAGATGTATGTACAAGAAGTTTCATTTCATTGTTGTTAATGATTGCTGCAGTACGCACTAGGGCATCTTAGAATCGACTATCCTAAGGACTGACAGGATTACCAGAGATGGCATCAGTCTACTCAAAACGGACATCGACAGGAACTTCAGCTTGCCAGCAGGGCAGCATCAAATATTCCTCTTCTGTGGGAGTCCTTGGAGCAGTCAGTATAGAGTACAGCTCAGGTCCAATAAGACATGACATGGGGGCTGGCCGAGTGGTGCGGTGGTTAAGTGCTGGCTTGGGAAGCCAGTGGCCCCGGTTCGGTTCCCACATAGGAGGGCCAGTGACACTGCCCTCAAAATAAAAAAAAGACATGACATGGAGTGGGCATGGTTTCCACCCTGGCTTAAAAGCCTCATACCCCACTGGAGACAGGACCTCTTATGACAGTTATGTAGGCATAGGTAATTTTCAGGTTGTGCCACATTGTAAGAGGCCCAAAGATACGGCTGCTTATCAGAATATTTATCATTTTCCCAATCAAGATACAGCTTACCAATTGAAGGGTAACATAGCTTAGTAAAATCATTGACACACCCATTTTAAATTGCCAGCAGAACAGGGCCAGAGAGTGAACCAAAGGTGAACTTGTCATGCTGAATGGGAAAAGATTTTTGTTAACCTTTCTCCCACAATAGCAAACATTAAAATAACCAGAATGTTCATCAGGAAACTTAATAAATTTTCGTTCATGCATTTAGTGGAATACTATGCAGCAGCTAGAGAATGAGGTAGATCCATGTGTGGAGTCATGGAGAGGTATTTCTATGATAGAACAAAGGGAGAAAACCAAGTCGTATAATCCTATTTTAGCACATGAAAAGTACACATGTACACACATGTACAAGATACGTATATGTGTTTTTATCCGTAGAAAAATCACCAAAGGCATATTCAGTAAAACTAACAGTTAACCTCTCATTTGTTGCATAAAGATGGCGGTAAAGAGGCAATTTTATATTCTTTATACTGTGGTGTTTGGATATTTTTATGAGCAATACATTATTAAAATAGTCATTAATGTTTTAAAATAACAGGCCCATTTAACTGTCTAAAAATCAGATATATGGAGAATTAGTGTATTTAAATTTAAATTTTATTTAGATAATTTTATTATAGTACTTATCCATTTTTATTTTGGGGAAAAATGGAATATATAGATAAGGGGGAAAAATTTAATATCAAGTTTAATTCTACCACCAGAAATAATTATAAATGTTGGGATACTTTCTTCAGACATTCGTATGATTGTGTGTGTGTGTATGTATATGTATGTATGTGTATATATATATATATATATATATATATATATGCAAGATTTTCATATATATCCTGTTTTATAATGTTTTCTACTTACTATACATGAGACTTTTTTTTGACATTGAAGTTTTATATCACCATTTTAATGGTTGTATAGTATTCCATTGCATAGTAATCTCAGTTGAACTGGTTCCTTTTTTTAGATATTTAAGTGGTTTTTTCTTTTTAACTATTGGAAACCATGTTTCAGTCACCATCTCTAAACAAAAATATTTACACTGGCACCCATGATGATTTGAATTGCTCTTTTTATTTTTTCACATTGAAATTTGTTTCTAAAACTTATAATGTGGATTCCAGATTATTTTTATCATAGAGACCACTGAGTTCAAATGATAGTCCATATGGAAGTAGTTTGGGGAAAGAAGAATGGACCAATAGGAAGAAATGCAAGGAGGAATATTTCTTTTATTTTCTTATGTTGTTTTTTTTTTTTGAGGGCAGTGTCACTGGCCCTCATATGTGGGACCCAAACAGGGGCTGCTGGCTTCCGAAGCCAGCGCTTAACCACCATGCCACTTGGCAGGCCCCCAATACGTATTTTTTTAAAATGTCAAGTCTCCCACCATAAAACGTGAGCTCTGTGATAGCAGTGATCTTCCTGTTTCACCAGCCGGCCCCTGTGGCCTTGGTGTCTAGACTGGTGAAGGATACATAATGGACCCGTGGGAAATAGTCCTTGAGAGAAAAATAATTTCATAAAAAGATTACTATTTGTTCTAAATAACGAAGGGCTTATCCTTGCAGTTAAAACTCTATTATAAAACTGTTCAAAAGTATACAAAAATAGAATAGTATAACAGGTCCCCTTCTCAGTAGGTACCAGGTTATTGCCACAGTTGTTTTGTCTGTTTTCTTTCTGAGGTATGTTAAAGCAGAATACCAGATTTCTTGTTATTTTATCGCCACATACGTCAATATACATCTCTTGAAAATATGGTTGTTCCTTACCTAATCACTGTGTCATTAACATACCTTTAAAAATTAACAATAAGTTCTTCATATCATCTCATATTCAGTACACTTTTACGTTTGCCCAGCTGTCTTGAAAATGTCTTTTTAGACTTGATTTGTTCAAATCTCGATACATACAGGGTCCCTACATTGCATTTGATGGATATGTCTCTTAAGTCTCTTAATACAGAGCAATCCCCACTCCACCCCGCCTTTTCCCCCTACATGTTAAAGAGCCCCAACAGGTGGTGCTGTAAAAGTCTCACATTCTAGATTTATTTGTTTGGTTTTTCATAAGGCCAATTACCTCATTTCTCTACCCCTCCATATGCCCCATTAACTATAAGTTGGTTCGAAGGCTTGGTTAGATTTAGGTTATATTTTTGGGAAGATACTTCAGAGCTGTACTATATAGGATTCTCACTCTTGATATTTGGACGCATGATTAAAAAGAAAAACATGATTCCCAATGTGCAGCGTTTGAAGAGTACAAATTCGCCATAGTTCTTTGAAAATTATTGAATATATTTTGAGAATAAAAAAAGTAATGAGGGCCGGCTGAGTGGTGCGGTGGTTAAGCGCTGGATTGGGAAGCCAGCGACCCTGGTTCGGTCCCACATATGAGGGCCAGTGACACTGCTCTCAAAAAAAAAAAAGTAATGAGCAAAACTAGGTTGGAAGTCCGTTATTGTTGCCCCCTAACATCACCCCTGCCTTTTTTTCTACTCATGTTAGAAACGTATCACATTAATCCTCATTTTAGATCATTTGTGGCAGATGAATTCCTTCATAATCATCTTTTATCCATTGCTGACCACAAGAGGGCATCCACTGAACATTTTTTATGAATTGTTTTATCTTGTCACCGTGTGTATACCGTCATGCGCACCCTAACAATGGGAATGCATCCTGAAAATGCATCTTTAGGTGATTTCGTCATTGTGCGAACATCAGAGTGCACTTATACAAACCTAGGTGGTACAGCCTACTACACACCTAGGCTGCGTGGTGTGGCCTGTGCCTCCTAGGCTACAAGGCTTCACAGCATGTTACGCCACAAAACAACATGAGATCAAATCCAGCACGAGAGAAAAGGATGCAACCAAGAGACACAGTAAACATGAGATGGATGAGGCTGCTGCCAGGGTAACATGGCATACTGCTTAACAGCATACTTTTTTATAAGAACGTCCTCTATAAAACAATGATAAAAAGTTTAGTAAAGACAGAAACCAGTAACAGTCCTTTATTATCATTATCAAGTATTATGTAGTGCACATAGCTGTGTGTGCTGTACTTTTACATTACTGGCAGCACATGTTTGCTTACACAGCATCACCACGAACATGTGAGTAATGCGTTGCATTATGACGGCCATGACATCTCTTGGTGATAGGAATTTTTCAGCTCCATTATAATCTTATTGGACCACTATTGTATATGCAGTCCATCATTGACTGAAACGTTGTTAATTGGCGCATGACTGTAATTGACCAGAACTCAGCTCAGATCAGCCCAGCCCCTTGATTATGGTGGGGGTGGTTAACTATAAAAAACATATTGGTATGTATACATTAAAGTGGCCTAAACCCTTGTCCAAAACCACCTGCATTGCAAACAATGAATTTCAAGTATACAGGGTATGTACCCAAATAAAATGCTGTTGGAACTACATGATGTCAAAGTATCACTCCAGAGATTATTTGCTAATTTTAAAGGGGAAGACGTACCATTGTAATGGAGAAATCTGGCCATCACCACCACCTTAACCAAATGATCAATCAGCTTCATTAAAGTGGGCATTCTGAAATTATATGCCTCCTGATGTATGCAAGATCACCTATCCTAGACTAACAACGACAACAAAAAAAGTTGAGCCTAAAGCTAACCAAGCCCTTGGACCTTATTTCTAGTGTATAAGAAATATGGGGTGAGAGAGAACTAAGTAAAACAGTACCACAATTAGACAAATCCAGAATGTGGTATAGCTGACAATCTGATCTAACTCTTCCTAAAAGTCAGTGTTGTGGGGGAAAAAAGTGAGAGGAACCAGTCTAGATTGAGAGACACAGCCAAATGCATTTCCTGGAAACCTGTCAGGTGACTCCCAAAGGTATTCTAATGAAGAGCAGGACACTAACGATGAAAAGGCATTTGAAGAGTTTGAATAAAATTGTCTGATGAAATCTGAGCAGAAAGCAGAAAATATATAGAATATAACTTGCTGAAATGTGCTTTTAAATTATGTATATGAATCATTACAGAATTGGATTATTCATCCATATACCTGACAATTTATATGTTCAAGTTGGCCAAAAACTTTAAAAAAAAAATTCACTGGGCAAAATGAGGAATTGCTTTATATTTGGGCATATGTGGTAACTTTCATCCTAAACCAGAGGTTTCATTTCAGATGAACTTTTAAAATCTCATTAACAGTGATTTCCTATCTTTTAGATATAAATGGACCTGTAACTAATTGTGGAGTGTTTTTAAGTGTGGATGAGGAAACCCATATTTTAAATGGGCACAACCTCATCCACTAATGACATAAATATATTCTCATCAATAGTGACAAAACATTTTGAGATTTTTATCTTTCATCATTGTAGACTATATTGTAAAAATCATAGTGGAAATGATGAGAGAGATGAAGAAGATGAGGAACGAGAGAGTAAAAGCCGGGGAAAATTAGAAATTGATCAGCAACAACTAACTCAGCAGCAACTTAATGGAAACTAGGTATGAAAGTTAATTATATTCAATCTGTTGTTAGAATACAATATATATATACTGATAAAAACATGTTGAAGTAATGGTGTGCAGTATGATTTTTTTAATGCTATTATGTTTAGTTAAGCATGTTACTAGAATGCTGAGGATTGTGTAGGCTTGCATAGTTTTTTTAAACTAGCTAATTTTGTAACAAAAACAAGCTATCCATTTTATCAGTAAATGTAGTTGTAATGTCAAATCAGTAAGTTATTCTTGCTCCTCAATAACATATTTATTATGTTCCCCTCAAGCATCATATTTTACATTTTTTGTTTATCTTTTAAACAGGTTCATGGGACAGAGTTAGAAAACTGAGAATGAATAAGACATCCATAACTACTATTCTTTTTTCACTGTTTTCTAAAATCCAAAAGGGTTTGTAACTTTTTACTGCCCAACTCTTAGATCCTTCATTGAACTGCCTAAAACGTCTTGTTTTAAGAGCCTTCTTCACTAGATGGCAGAGTTTGACATGTTGATATTACGTAGCTGTAGTTCGCAGTTTCTGGGAAGCAATTGAAACACTATTAACCCTGTGTGTAGTGTCAACAGTTAAAGCAGACATTGAAATGAAGTAAGCTGTGTTTCTGGACTGAACAAAGTTCTACTGTTTAGAGTGTCTAAAAGTTTGTTCAGTGGATTCATACTCAAGGGAAAGTATAAGCAAATTTCATTTAACAGTGCAAATACGCCTCTGGTGGCAACACATGGGAATTTGTGAATTTTTTTTTTCACACTCAAGTAATGGAGGCTAGAAATGAAGAGAACTTTATTTTTCCCTTGGCTTTGACAGCAGATGCTAAAAATCTCTTCCAAGAAGTGTGCTAAAGCTTTTCGCTTGGTTCCTGTTAAAGTTGTTCTGACTGACAAGCATGGACTCGGGCAACTGGTGGATTATAAGCTATGAGCTCCAGTGCTTACGCCAAAACTCTCTTGACAGTAAACCTCTTCTCTTTTCATGTCATACAAAGAACTTCTAGCAAAATCATTGGATCCTTTCAAGTTTAAACTAACGTTTGGCAAAGCAAATAGATGTAAAGGGTTACCACTCACTGAGGACTTTAGCCACCGGTCTAAAACCCGTTCCTCTGAAGCACCGTGTTGTGTGGGACACTTCATATATTGGTCCAAAGTATGTAAGGAGGTCTCATGTGCTTTAGGAGAAAAAAAACAGTCTTCACATAAAACAGTATTTATTTTTTAATTTTGTGACCACTATTTTAGAAACTTTATTTAATATTTTTAATGTTTTCATTCAGTGCTTTGCTTATCTAGTAAATAGGCTTTTGTGCCCTACGTTTCCTGTGGTAGGGCTCGCTGTCTTATTGATCATCAGAATTGATTCTCAAAGCCTAAGGACCCAGCTTTTTAGAAAGGATTTTTGCACTGGCATTTCTAGCTAGTGATATTTTCTTCCACTTACCTGCTGAAGCACATTTATATATTTCTTTATGGCAAAACCAAAAAACGTTAGTTGTGGTCTGCCTAATGTTACCATAGCACCTCATTTATCAAGGGTAGGGGTTCTGGTTTCTGAATTATTAGTTGATTCAATTAAAGCAAATTAGCAAACAAGAAATAATCATATTACCGTTACTGTACATCAAGATATTCAGCTTATGGAAAAGCATTTTTAAAATGTAACAGGTGGAAAATTACACTGTGCTTAATGATTTTTTTAACCGCTAGTCCCTTAAAGTCACATTTGTCAAGTGTGTATCCACACATGTACTTAAATCAAGGGACTCGATGATTGCTTTATTTTAACCATCTTTTATTATTTTTAGAAGGAAACTAGCTTTAGTAGTGGGTTGCCCTCCCTATATGTTTTTCTCTTCTTGCTCTAAATATGCCATTGGGTTTCTTTGTGTGTATGTGATGAATTTTCAAAATTCACCGTGACTTGAAGTGCAACGACAGATCTAGATGTTTGTTTACCAAGCTATGTGACTTTTCCCAAAGGATCTGTACTTTATTTCCTTACAACAGCCTGAAACCCATTATTTCAAATCTTTGAATCACTGTGTCTAGATCATTTTTACATTATGTGCCATCAGTTTACCCACGGAACTATAGAGCACCTTCATTTTTGGACAACTACTGTAATGATATTTTTAGGAAAAATGGAAGGTGCCAAGGGTAATAATGGCCAGTCAATAATCACATAATGAGTTTCAAATATTTTAGCTGTCAGTTGATGGATTTGTCATGTAATAAAGTGTATGATTTTCTACGGGTTTCTTCAACCCTTTCTCTGCCACTAGCAACCAGAATAGCACTTTAAATTTGGTTGGCTAGATAAGTGGCTGGCTACCTATTTTCTCACTGTGGTGTGATTGGCTAAATAGTCTTTCATTAAAAATTGAAATGTAAATTAAAGTCACATGAAAAATCACCATTGGTTGTAAACCTCCGGTATTTTAATTTTCTAATCATGTTTTCATCATATGCTGAGTAAAAGTGCCTTACAATGTAAAAATTGTACAGTACTGATGTTCCCAAGTAGCATCATCATTTTCTGGGTAGTAATTACATTGTGGTATGAATATTTAGAAAAATGGACCTCAGCAGTGTATTTACTGTTCATCTCTTAAGTCCTTAACTGTAGTTTTAATAAGCATGACATTATTTGATAAGTATATAATATTTACATCATTTCAAAAAATACTGCCATGACTGTCTTTTACGCATATTTTAGCTTGAAATTTTGAAGCATCTTTTCTTTTTTTCCTTTTTTTCTTTTTTTGTTT
Organism: Aselliscus stoliczkanus; assembly: GCA_033961575.1. NCBI lineage: Eukaryota > Metazoa > Chordata > Mammalia > Chiroptera > Hipposideridae > Aselliscus > Aselliscus stoliczkanus. The sequence continues at coordinate 18,931,195 of CM066737.1, forward strand.
TGTTTTTGTTATTGATATTAAACAGTGTAATCATTGCAAGCGTATATTGAAGATTATTCTGGAGCATTTATTGCCTTACCAGAAATGTTAGTAAGAAATGTTCTTTAGAGTAGAAAGATAGACTTGAGTTTCTATACTTTAATAAGAGCTCTTTGTTCCGGGGGGGAGGGGGGATGGGAGGTGAATTTTACTTTCATCTCAATTTATGAAATACCCACAACTGAAAGGCATTTTATTTCAAAAATCAGCAATTTTAGAATTTCAGATAGTACTTACTCAGGAGTACATGTTACTCAAGATATTAAGAGACTAACAAGATATGTAGATCTACTGTTGAATCAGAATCTATGTACTTGAACAAATGTGTGTATCTTAAATATCTCAAAGCAAAAGAAAAGTGTTCTAGAATGTTGTTGCTTTTTTAAAAAGCGCTAAAGTTTGACCAAGGTATACAGTTTTGTTCTAACAGACATTTAGGTTAATTGTAAAGATAAGGAATGCATTATGAGTCAAAAATCAAACATTCCTCTCATGTTATGTATATTTTGTTCCTGTTATATTGGCTTTATTTTCAAAATTGTAGTTTGTAGTATTAGTTTCCTTTTATTGGTATTCTTGCATATACTATTCATTCAATAAATGAATTATGACTTTCATGTTTGTATGTATGTCTTTTGTGAAAGGGTGTAATGAAGCTTATTTATAACAGCAGTAGCATTGTGTTCCTTTTAGTCTTGCTTTTTTCAAGGTGAAATGCCTAGTTTGTTTAATAAGTTGTTAAACAAGTATGAGGAAGAGAATATGAATGTGAGTTCAGCTCAAAGTTTCGCAACATAAAAGGTTTTATCATGGAGAGACACAGCAATCTTTCTAGTGCATTACATCTTGGTTCTCTTATTGTTACATGGTTTAGATACCGATGGCCTCAATCGCATCCCCTGGATCCTAGTTAAAAGGTGACTTTGAAAATAACCCAAAACTCCCCCCTAGTACAGTTTATCTGATTGGTCACAAGGGTACAGGATCAATACCTTTGTCAGAAAGGGATTCCACCTTATAGATTTAAATTTACTTGCTTTACAATGGACAGCTTAATTCTAGCATAGTGCTCATATACTGAGGTGGTCATATCCAGGGCAGAACTAGAAGTTTTAGGTAGTGGAATGTGCTCATTCCACACACACAATTTTTAGCCTGCCTTCCTACTCAAGAGGAAAAAAAAAAATCAAGCAACGTGTTTTGATAATGCGAAATATATGATGGTGTGCTTTACTGCACATGTTACCTAGTAGTGCTTGTGTGTGTGTGTGTGTGTGTGTGTGTGTGTGTGTGTGTGTGTGTGTATAAGATCCATTACTTCCATTTTAATTACCACCATAAAAATATGGAGAAGGGCGTTATGTGGTTTTCTTTAGCTAATTGAACTATTGATAGCTGGCATTTTGTTTGTTTGTTTGTTTTGTTTTTCCAACTGCAGTCATCAGCAATTTGTTGAGGTCATGCCAAAGCATAAACCTGGTAGAATTTCCTAGGACAATTCTACAGACAGCCAATGGCCAGTCCATTTTTTTTAAGCGAAAAACCCTAAGCCCTCTTATATGTATATATTAGAGACTTCACTTAGGGGACACAGTACTGCTTTATATATATCAAACGTTGTTCCGTAATTTAGCCATGTTTAGATAATGAGATAACTACATTAAGGATGGAAGGCAAACATTTATTCTCAATTTTTATTCCGGAGATGAAAACTATAAACTACCAGTTACTAAGAAACTCAGTGATAGCATTTTAAAGTGTTACGCTGTAGCAGACATGTTCTGCATATGGTCAGTGTACTGAAGTCAGTCAGACTGGGGTCCTTGTCAAAAGATAGGAGATCCATATACATCTACATTATACCTTTGTCTGTACCTCTCTCTGGCTAGAAATGTGTTTTTATGTTGGAGGTGGGGGCAGTGGCAGGGAGATAGGGAAAATGCAGCTGGGCAAAGAGGTAATGAGGTCTGCTATGTGAATGAGAGTAGTCTAATAAAAAGACACGTGAAAACAAAAATACTGTTTGAAGGGGCAGCCTTTAAAATGGGACCTGAGAGAGTAGATATATTCAAAGGAGTGTTAGGAACAGGGAGATAGAAATAAATTGTAGTTTAATGTGGACACTAGATTTAGAACGGTTGAATGTTTATAAAGCGATGTGTACAAAAGAGTGTAAGGTTTTTCTGTTTATGAATATTTCTAAAATCAGAGATATTTATAGTTTCTTTTTTTTTGATTTCCAACAAGAATATGATTATTATATCAAATGAATTACTTAAAGTATGTCACAGAATTCCAATTAATTGGTGAGACATTCCATATTTTAAAAACAAAAAAAATATTTATTCTTTAACCATATCCCACAAGATAAAGTAAAAATATATCCCTTCATAAACTATATAAGGCCTTTCATTATCTTCCCTCATTCTATTTTTCCTAATCTCACTTCATTGTGCAACAGTCATTTAATGATTAATCTCCAAATAGATTATTATTTCAAAATAGTGTTCCTTCTGTCTAGAATGCCTTTGGAACTCACCTCCTTGCAACTGTTTGTTATTTCCCTGCCTTATATACATCTGCTTAATATGAATACTATTCAAATGTTCCTTTGCCAGTTCCTTCTTACATACTCCTGTAACATCGTATGTACTTTTATTACAGCTTGTGCCACGTTGACATATCTATGACATTGCCTAATCTGTGTGAGGCAGGGACCACATTGTGTTCATTTTGGTATTTGTAATGTTACACATATTAGAAACCAAAATCTTTATCGAAGTGATAAAAGTGATGGAAGGCTATCTGCCTGGTGCGTTTTGCATAGTCAGGTTTGTCAGTAAAAACGATTCTAAACGTTGTTTTATATTCAAAAGCTTATTGGTAAAGGGAAACTATCTTAAAGCTTTCTTCTGATTAAAACTTACAATGACCCTACTAAGAGTATTTCTTAACATCATCTCATGTTTCTGACATAATTGTCAAGCACAATATAGTTGCTTTTTTTAATTTATAAAACTCATATATAGCCAGAAAAAGAAATGAAGTACTGATACATGCTACAACGTGGATGAATCTCGGAAACATTATGCTAAGAAGCTAGGCACAAAGGTTCCCATAATTGTATGATTCCATTTATGTGAAATGTCTAGAAGAGGCAAGTCCATGATGACAGAATACAGATTAGCAGTTGCCATAGGCCGCAGAGGGGGGAATGAGAAGTGACTGTGAACAGGGATGGGGTTTCTTTTGGGGGGGTAATAAAAACCTCTGGAATTAGTGATGGTGGTTATACAACTTTGAATATACTAAAATCTACAAATTATACACTTTAAAAGGGTGAATTTTATGTTATGTGAATTCACCTCAATTTTTAAAAAGTAGTGTGTTCACTGTAAAAATTCAAATACACAAAGATGTAAAGCAAACTGTGAGAGGCTTCCCCTTTTCCACAAGCCTATTGCCAATATTTGATGTATATCCTTCTAAATGCTTGTGTGCTATAACTTAAGCCCCTTTTTTTTCAGCATGAGTAGCATCAGGTCCTCCAGTCCTGCTCCTTGTCTTTCTCACTTGAACAGCACTACAAGGTGTCGGTACAACGAGATTTCTCACATTCTGTTTAGCAGCTCCATGGTATGACAGCGTACGGATGAAATGGAATTGTTCTATCTAGTCTCCCATACACCTTGATGTTCTTATGCAAGTAATGTCCTAGGCGCAATTTCCAGAAGTGGAGCTATAAAGGGTATCTGCATTTAAAGTATTGATTAACGGGCCAGCCGAGTGGCTCAGTGGGTTAAGAGCTCACTCAAGAGTGCAAGCTGAGCTCTGACCAACAGCAGTTCAATGCTCACCCTGAGCTGAGCTGCCAACAGGTGGCAGGATGGCTCAGCTAATAAATAAATAAATAAAGTGTTGATTAAAATCACCATCCAAAAAATTTGAACTAATGTAGGAGTCCATCTATAGGGATCAAGCTTTCCTGCTGCCCCACTCCTAAGGAGTTCTTTTGAATGAAAAGAGATATGGTACCTTTAAAAAACATCATACATGCTCATAGAAAATTGTATGGGGCTTTGATTTTGTTAAAGATCATATAGACTATATCTCAAAGTGGAATATGAATTATTTTTGAGAAACTGGGCACTATATTCCATGTGTGAAAAAGTTAAATCAAAAGGTTGGGTTTTTTTGGGTCGGCCGAGTGGCACGGTGGTTAAGCGCTGGCTTGGGAAGCCAGCGGCCCCAGTTTGGGTCCCATGTATGAGGGCCAGTGACACTGCCCTCAAAAAAAAAAAAGAAAAGGTTGGTGTTTTTTGGGTTGTTTTGTATGTATCATTAACAGTAGTAATTGGTGAATCATTTCCCTTACTTCTGCTTTCTGAAAGGTAACAGATTGCTCAGAGCTGTTCATGGTTGCCAGATGGATCTGCCTCCCTGTGTGTCCAGGGTCATATGTGGCTCAGTTCAGTGCACTTGAAGGCGTTGTGTACTGTTTTGTTGAAGAATTCCTATGAACTTCATCTGTCATCATGGTTCTTACTTCCCAAATCATGACTGTGTCTAACAATATGTGAAAACAAAATAAAACCATTGAACTTTTCACTTTTCAACTGCTTGTTTTGTCCTTATATGAACAAAATCGAACACTAACCAGAAAATTTGACTTTATGTACATTTCATGCTTTTAGCTCATTTGCTAGAAAATGATTGTTTTTATTTAAGAATTTTAAGCAACAGTTACCTCCATGTCTGAAAATAAATTGTTGGTAAAAGTTAACACAAATATTCAGTTATGTTGGGCAGTCAACATGAAAGTTTCCAAATAAAGAATGAATTGAATGTAGTCAAGGATGAATTGATGCCACATGAAAATTCATTTTTTTCTAATTGTCAAAATCACATTTTGTGCTAATTAGGTATTTATAACATTAGCCCAACTATTTCATTGAAAAAGATTTGTCAGATGTATAACAGCACAAGAATAATTTTTAATTTTTTACCAATAACTCAAACCTTTAATCATGTTTCCTTTTAGTCTTTTCATGTCTATGAAATAAGTCTTAAGGCAGGGGGACAACAATACAGGATGGCTACATTAGAGAGTTCTTTTTGTAACTTTGAACTGCAGCTGCCATGGAGAGTGCCTGTATTTTCATCTAAGAGGCTAGCCAGACAATTTAACACAAAGACTGATTTTCAAATGTTCCTGATCCTTAAGTCCAATAGGCTTATGTTCTATATTTAGTATTGATTTAGTATTACCAGGAAACAATAATTCTTTGGACTCTGGTTCTCATATGTTCTTGCTTAGAGAGCAAGCACAAAAGATAAGCAATTTCTTGAAAGTTTCCAGATCAGAGAGCTGGAATTTTGGCATTATCCTCAAATACAGCAGTCTTTCCGGACCTCCCTTAGAAGGGCTGTTCTTCAGCATTTCAACTTATCCCATGTGCCTAAACAGCTTAGGGCTGCTATCTAGTGTTCTGGGATTGGGGGGCAGGGGCACGGTCAGGGGTTACAGAAAACATGTTGCTTAGGAAAAAAGGCTTGACAGATTTTCTTTCTCCCCTGGGAAGAAGCAGGGTAGGAGAGAGAAGACTTAAGCATCCTTTATAGCACTTAATAACTGACCTCACTCCATTCCATGAAATTTGGAAATGCAGCCAACTGTAGGCCACTTCCTAGAAAGACTGACAAAAAACGTGAGACATTCACGTCTTCATTCTTTTTTTTCCTTTGATGCCCTCCGTGAAAACTCTCTTACCCTAATTTCTATTATCTGTACCACCCCTTCAAGTCCACTCCTTTCCTACTCTCCTCCTTACCCTGATATAAGTATTTCACGGTGTTCTGGTCCTTGCCATCTTGTGTTGTTCCCACTTGTCACTGCTACTCAAGCATGATTCTCAAACTAAATTGTCCCGACCTGAATTTTGTCTATTTTTATCTATTTGTTAATGACACCATCAGTCAGTAGGGCTACAATTGGTCTGCTTGGATCTCCACACATCTTGCTTCTCCTTGCTTACAGAATCTATCATTATGTCATTTGGATGCATCCTGTCTATTCTTACTACTGATAAACTCATTTGGATTCCACTGTTTGTTTTTCTTTTTAACCGTTTGCCCAGATTTCTAATTTCTCCTTCCGCTCTGTGCCCATATTCATCAGACTCTTAGATCCTTCGTTTTCTTTATGAGGGCAGTGTCACTGGCCCTCATATGTGGGACCGAACTGGGACTGCTGGCTTCCCAAGCCCGCGCTTAACCCACCGTGCCACTTGGGCGTCTCCTTCGTTTTCTTTATTGGGCTGTTCTTTGCCTTGCTTCCTTAACTACTCAGTTTGGAGAAGATGGTTAATCACCTCTATTTCCTTTTGACACAACTGGTCTCAACTTCCCACTTCTCAATTTTCTTCCACCCTTTTACCTCCCCCATGCCTAGAGTTTACTCCACCCTTATATCTGGGGAAGATTATCTGCTAGAGAAAAACAACAATGCAGACCAAGGCCACTACCAATATTGGTGTTTAGTCTCAAGCTCTCCACATCAGTCTTCACAATTCTTTTTACTTACTGTCCTTCCCATTATACTTAGAAACTATTACAGACTTTGGTGGCCTTCTGGATTCCATGTGACCTTGATTAAGTTACTGAATATCTGTCCACTTCTATTATCTTTTTTTTTTAGTTTCAGGTGTACAAGACAATGTAATAGACATTTACACCCTTCAGAAAGTGCTAACCCACATGCCCCTCTGACATTGTATATATCTATTAAAATTCCATTGACTCTATTCCCTATCCTGTACTACATATCCTGTGACTATATCTATATCTATATATCTATATAGGTAGATATATAGATATATAAAATTATAGTTGACATACAGTATTATTCAGCTTCAGGTGTACAGTGCAGTGGTGAAGTATCTACACAGCCCATGAAGTGGTCTCCCTAACAAGACGAGTCCATCTGACGCCCTAAAAATCTTTACAACATTATTGATTATATTCCCCAAACTGTCTTTCATATCCCTGTGGTAATATTGTGGCTACCAATTTGTGCTTTCTAATCCCCTCACCTTCTCCCCCATCCCCACCCCGCTCCCTTCTAGCAACCATCAGTTTTTCCTCTATATCTATGAGTCTGTTTACTTTGCTCATTTATTCAGTTCTTTGGATTCCACATATAAGTGAGATCATAGAGTATTTGTCTTTCTCCGACTGACTTATTTCACTTAGCACTTCCATTATCTTTTTTTTTTTTTTTTACTTTTTAAGAAAAAAGTTTATTACTCTGTAAGTTATTAAAGTCTGTTGAATTACACTGTCATTCATTCAAAGCATTTCCGTCCTACAAACACCATTTCCATGGTAGTGGGGTTCTAGTTTCCTACTAGATTTCCCAGGCCCGCCAAGTCAGTTTCAAACAATCACAAAATGCAATTAATGAAAACAAAACCCACAAGAGGAAAGGGAGACGAAAAAAATACTTATAATTTATACGGCCTTGGGCTTTCAAAGCCCTTGTCTCCTTTCTTCCTGTTCATTCTGGCGGGCTCTACACCAGTCGGCGTCATGAAGCGTCCCACGGAGCCTGGCTTCCCGGAAGGCTGCGGGCGTTATGGGGCTCTGGCGCCTCACACTCCCCGCTCCCCCGCACTCTCCAAGTCTCGCCCCGCGGCTAGGGCTCCCTCGGTGCCCACGCCAGGCCCTGTTCGTTTTGCTGCCTCAAACACGTTCTCCCGACTCGGCTCCCTCCAACCGCCTTAGCCGAGCTCTTGTCATGAAGAGGCTCCTCTCAACTACCACTCAAAGCCATAGTCTGCAGACATCTTGCCTGTCACCTATGACCTCCAGCGTCTGCCAGCACTTCCATTATCTTTAAAATGCAGGTTAAAATAGTACTCCACACATAGACTTTTGAAGATTAAAGGAGGGACCACAGACTTCAGACTCCCCTTTCCTGATATACTTTCCCTTGTTCTGTGTTTCCTTCTGGTCTTATCCTATTTCTCTCCCCCTCATATAATTTCCGTTAAAAAAAAACCCACTTGATGTCTCCACGTATATATTTTTATTAAGCATTTCTCCGCTCCCTGCACTCACTTCTGTCTACACCTCTCCATGTCACTCAACTACACTAAAACCCCACCAGCAAAGTTTACCAATAACTGTTGCTAAAGCCAAAAGGTCCTTTACAGTTCTTACCTGACTTCTCGACTCAAATGCCCCTGACAGCACCATCACCTGGTCCTCACCTAATCTGCTTTTGCAAATGACCGAAGAATAAGTAACACATCAGATGACTGGACCACGATTGAAAAGTCCTTCCATCAGCTGGGACTCTACACGCACTATCTACCTACTCCCTCCCCACTAGCATACATTTAATGAGGATCTATGCAAAATATGGTTTTCCCTTGGCAAAAGACAGACCCTCACATATAAGGGTGGCATGAACTGTAGGCAACAGGGAGGCGAAAGGGTGGAAGGGAAAGGAGAGAGTAGGAAGTTGAGGATAGTGGTGTCAAGAGGTAACTCAAAACTTAAAGCACATCAGAAAGCAAAATGCATTTATGTACACAGATATGCACATATAATTCTTGTTTAGTAGAAAACTAACACTTAATGCATATGCTTATTTATAAAACCTATGGAAATCACCAGAGGTCTGATGGTGAAACCAAAAGCTGGGAAATTGTAGTCAAAATTTCAAGCCCCATGTTCAGATGGAGTCAGGGAGCAGACAGCTGAAAAGGGGTCATAAGAAAGCAATGTGAGGTGGAGAGAGTAGAACTTTATGGTCTGAAAGTCCTCCATTTGCATCCTAGTTTTGCCACTATTAAGCAGTACCTCTGAGCCTCCCCCTCTCTCAGCCTCAGCCCCCACCCCATCTGTCAAAATGAGTATCCTATCCCTTAAACCACTAGGGTTTCTTACAGAGCAAACGAGATAAAGTGATTTTAAGTGAAATTAGCTGGTTTATGGTAGATAACAATGCTTTTTATTTTTTTAAAAAGAAAAGAACTTCCCTTTCCCACACAGTGATACTTCAGATATAAAAGCAAAACTATCCTGTCACTTTAAAAAAGTCTTTTTTGGTCTGGCCAAGGGGCCCAATTGGTTAAGAGCTTGCCCAAGAGTGCGAGCTCTGAGTAACAAGGTCGCTGGTTCGATTCCCACATGGGCCAGTGACGTTGCACCTAATCTGAGCTGCTGATGAGCTGCCAACAGGTGGCAGGATGGCTCAGCTGATGAGGGCACGTGCTCCTAACAACAAGGTCGCCGGTTTGAATGGTGGGCTACGCCCGCCCGAAACTAAGACTGAACTCGGCACCTTGAGCTGAGCTGCCACCTGGATGGATCAGTGGATAGAGCATGCGCTCTTAACAACAAGGCTGCCAGTTCAACTCCCGCATAGGATGGTGGCTACGGCCACCCACGACTAAGACAACTCAGCACCTTGAGCAGAGTGGTATGACTGGACTTGGAGCAGAACTTGCAGCGCCCTCCACAACTAAGATTGAAGGGCAACAACTTGGCCAGTCCCCTACCCCAATTCCCCAAAACTTCCCCTCCCCCAATTCCCCAATAAAATTTTTTTTAAAAAGGTGTTTTTTTAAACATATTTTCATTATTTACAGAATTGATGCTCATTATTCCAAAATTAGAAAATATAAATAAGTAAAAATAAAAATTTTTAAACTCCCCAAATCCTACAAACCATAGGTCACTATTATATTTTTTGTAAATTCTTCAAAGCTTTCTATGCATACATAGATAAATTACATAAAATGGTTCCTATTGTACTTACTAAGTTGTATTTTGTTTTTTTTCATTTAAAAATCAGAAATATCTTCAGGTAAGTATAATCTATCATTCTAATTGGTTACATAATGGTCCATATTATGGCTGTCCTATAGGTTCTTTAACTATTTCCCTATCATTGGATAGTTAAAAGCTGTTTTGGGGGTTTATTGTTGCTATCATTTTTTTTTTAAGATTTTTATTGGGGAATTGGGGGAGGGGCGTTGGGGAATCGGAGAAGGGGAATAGACAAGTTGCTGTCTTTTTGTTCTTCAGTCTAGTTGCAGAGGAGGTTGCTTCAGTGGCCAATGTTGGTATCGTCATTGCGCTCTTCCCGGATGAGGCAGATCAGTCACTGGCCTCTGGTTGGTCGCTCACCGCAGCTATTGGCAGCTCACGCTGGCTGCCAGCTGCTCACACTGGCTGCCGACCACTCACTGTAGCCTATGGCAGCCCATGCAGCAGGGGCTGCAGCCTACACCATCGCTGGGGCTCGCACAGCCCAGCTCCAGGTGGAGCTGTTTTTCACCATCTTAGCTGTAGAGGGCAGTGTCATTGGCCCTCATATGTGGGATCCGAACCAGGGCTGCTGGCATCCCAAAAACAGCTCTTAACCAATGCGCCACTTGGCCGGCCCTGTTGTTGTTATTATTTTGCTACTGCAAACAGTTCTTATCTAATCATGAAGTAACAGCAGAGAACCCCAGATTGGAGACTATTCTACAAAACAGCTGGCCTATATGCTTCAAAAAAGTCAGTGTCTTAAAAAAACAAAGGCTGAAGTACTGTTCAATATTAAAGGTAACTAAAGGACATGACAACTAAAAGTAATGTGCAATCCTGAATTGGATACTGGTTCAGAAAAAAAAAAAAAACAATTCTTGCTATGAAGTACATTTGGGGGACTATTAACTAAATATAATTTGGACTGAATATTAATATTAGATGATATTGAGTCAATGTTAACTTGCTGATTTTGGTAATTGTAGTTATATGAGACTAACCTTCTTCTTAGAAAATACATACCGAAGTGTTTAGGAGTAAAGGGTGTTAGGTCTGCATTTTAACTGGTTCAGAAAAAGCAACTTGTATGCATATAATAATAGATAAAGAAAATGAGGCAAAATGTTACAAGTTGGTGAATTTTGGTGAAGGCATACAGAAGTTCTTTGTACTATTCTTGCAACTTTTCTATGATTTTGAAATTATTGTTATTTTTGGACAAAAACATCAGCAGAAACAGCAACTCATCCTAAGGGAGCCTGAAGGTCCAAACTCAGGGAATAGGAGTAAGCCTTGGGGAGTCATCAGGATATTTCACTAAGGCCCTACATCTGGACAAAAAAGTCTAAACTTATTTGGATCAGGTGGCCTAGAGAGAACTCTGTCCTTTCCCATTTAGGAATCAGGAGATTCAGAATCAGGGTAATTCCCAACCTTTAGCACTGAAGTACACCCCAAATAGGAAATTGACTTTTTGAGCTGTTTTCACCCTTCAGCTATCACTGTTTTGTTTTGTTTGTATCTCACGTCCTCATCTATCTTAGATTCCCTCTTCATTTTGTGGAAGTAACATTTTTTGTTCTTATAGAATCTACAGGTAACAAATGTCTAAAAAGAAAATGCGGAAATGAACATTCATATACATGTAGCTTTCTGTCCATGATTATTGCAAGATAAATTTCTAAACAGAAATTCCCAAGTCAAAGTTTTGTGCACATTTTTTAAAAAGTCCATTAGTTCATATTGCTAAATGTCCTCCAGAAAGTTATTTATTTATTTATTTATTTAAATTGGAGAATTGGGAGAAGGGAATAGTGTTGGGGAATTGGTGAGGGGAACCAGCCAAGTTGTTGTTCTTCAATCTTTGTTGTGGAGGGCGCCAGTCGCCATTTGGATTCCCATTGGCAGCTCGTGCCCTCTAAGCTCAAGGTGCTGTGTTCAATCTTAGTTGCAGGTGGGCGTAGCCACCATCCCAATGCAGGAGTCGAACCTGGCAGCCTTGTTGTTAAAGCGCACACTCTATCCACTATGCCACCCAGGCGGCAGCTCAGCTCAAGGTACCGGGTTCAGTCTTAGTTGCGGGTGGGTGTATCCCACCACTGAACAGGCGATCTTGTTGTTACACTAGCTGAGCCATCGTGTCACATGTTAGCAGCTCAGCAACAGCTCAGCTCAGGCGCAGCATTCACTCGCCCATGTAGGAATCAAAATGGCGGCACTGCTGCTCAGGGCTCATGCTCTTAAGCCAACTCTTAACCAACTGAGCCACTCAGCTGGCACTGAACCTCCTCAATTTTTAATAGCAATCCCCGATTTTCTTCAAACATCCAGTGTTTAAATTTCTCCAATGATAAGTGCTATTTAAGTGTTTGCTATTCTTACGTAAATTTCTACAAATTTGGGGAGCAGGAGGGAAAGGCAAACGTAAGTTCTTCAGGTTTTGTTTGAAATCAAGGTCAAAACTTACTTTATAGGGGCCTGCTGAGTGGCTCAGTTGGTTTAGAGTGCGAGCTCTGAGCAACAGGGTGGCTGGTTTGATTCCCACATGGGCCAGTGAGCTGTGCCAGAGCTGAGCTGCTGCTGAGCTGCCAACAGGTGGCAGGATGGCTCAGCTGGTGAGAGCACATGCTCCTAACAAGGTTGCTGGTTCAACTCCTGCATGGGATGGTGGGCTATGCCCACCCGCAACTAAGATTGAACATGGCACCTTGAGCTGAGCTGCCCTGAGTTGCCGATGGTTGGCCAGATGACAACTGGACTTGGAGCTGAGCTAGATGCACCCTCCACAACTAAGATTGAAGCACAACAACTTGCTGTTCCCTTTCCCCAATGAAATCTTAAAAAAAAAAAACTTACTTTATATATAATTATTATCCCTACATTATATGTGATACAGGCAATTCTAGTAGACTGTATAAAAACAGATGATTATTAATCTACTTTTATACTAATTTAAACTGCCCAAAGGCACTTAGGAATATTAGGAAATACAGTGAAAATAATAGAGATAAAATACAATTGCTATATAATAATCAAACATTTGTCAGAGTTCACTTTTAAAAATCCACACACAAAGTTGAATAGAAACATTTCTGTATAGTCACATAAATTTTACCATTTTACTTGGATTCGGTTAAACAAATTATTATGAAATAGCTGCCAGTGAAAATGAGTTATTAAAAAGCAATTGAGGGCTGGCCGAGTGGCGCACTGGTTAAGAGCTGGTTTTGGGATGCCAGCAACCCTGGTTCAGATCCCACATATGAGGGCCAGTGACACTGCCCCCTACAGCTAACAACAGCTCCACCTGGAGCTGGGCTGCGAGCCCTGGCGACGGTGTAGGCTGCAGCCCGTGCTGCAGTGGGCTGCCATAGGCTACAGTGAGTGGCCGGCAGCCAGCATGAACAGCTGGTAGCCAGCGTGAGCTGCCAATAGCCGTGGTGAGCGACCATCCAGAGGCCGGCGACCAGTCTGCCTCATCAGGGAAGAGCACAATGACGATACCAACCAACATGGGCCTGTGAAGCAACGTCCTCTGCAACTAAACTGAGGAACAAGGGGGCAGCAACATGTCTGTTCCCCTTCCCCGATTCCCCAGTGCTGTTCCCCCCCCCAAGTCCCCAATAAAATCTTTTTTAAAAAAAAGCAATTGAGGGCCGGCCAAGTGGTGGGTGGTTAGGCACTGGCTTGGGAAGCCAGCGGCTCTGGTTCGGGTCCCACATATGAGGGCCAGTGACACTGCTCTCAAAATAAAAACAAACAAAAAAAGCAACTGAATAGGCAACAAATTAATTCATTGCCTATTCAATTGCTTATTAAATTTCTAATAAATGGTGGAAATTCAGCATAGTCTTAATTATATAGTAACAAAGTCATTATTAGCATTATTTATATTTGTGCTGATAATCCTTTAAACTAGTTTCCTATACTCCTGAAGAAAATCCCATGGTACCTCATTTTCACTGGAAGCTATTTTACGTGGCCTGCGACCTGGGTGTGGTAGACACTGTTGGTACCTTGCCCAGGCCCTTTTACCAGCTATGCCCCCATCCCACATTTGCTTCCAGCAAAGCGTATTCCTGCGACCTCTGGTTTCTTGCCCTTGCCTAATGGGAGCCTGGGAGGCTACACTCTCCCTCTTCCCAGGTAGCCAATGATAGTAGGGTACAAAATCCTTGTTCCCTATCTCACTGCAGGACTACTGCAGTTCCCTCCCCTGCCTCCCAGAGTCAGGCCAAGGCTAGACTTTCCCTGAGGCTCTATCCTTGCTCAGCTCTCTCTCCTTTCCCTATCCTGCTTCGATTCCTCCCTTACAAGTTTTTCTTTAAGAGCACCCCCTCCACAAATCACATCATTGAAATAACATATCAGCCAAGGAAAGAGTTTTGATTTTGGTTTAGAAATGTAGGTTTAGGCTGTAAGTCCACTGGTAATGAATGTTTGAGCACATGTGTGGCACTTACTCCCAGTGGCATTGATACATACAACCTGCTAAACTGAGGGTTGAAATGGAGCTAAAAAGAAAGAAAGGGGGCTTTGTTTATGACTGTCTGACAATAGAACATCAAAAACAATCCCTATAAGATCCTGAGACAACCGCACCTAGATTTCTCATCAGTTTTACTCAGTCCGACTGCATTTCCTACTTAGAATAGCAGTCGTGAAGTCGTCTGTCTCTGGGCTAAAATAGTCCTAGGAATCCCGCTTCTTAGGTCCACTGGAACAGCCTGTCAGGTCCATGAACCCGGTAGCAATACCAGCTTACACCCAGAAGCCTGCTTCTAGTAGAGTCCTTCCTACCGAGGCTCTGATACTGTTCTTGTCATTCCTTCCAGAAGACCCACTCAAGCCCAGAAATGTCCTACAGAACTTGCTACAGTGATGGAAATGTTCTATGTGTGTGCTGTCCAATACAGTGGCTATGGAGCATTTGAAATATGGCTAGTAGGACTGAGGAACCAAAGTTTTTATTTTATATCATTTTTTAAAAGATTTTCGTAGGGAATTCGGGGAGGGAAACAGCGACTGGGAAACCGGGGAAGGGGAACAGACAAGTTGCTGTCCTTTTGTTCTTCAGTCTAGTTGTGAAGGACGTTGCTTCACTGGCCCATGTTGGTATCATCATTGTGCTCTTCCCAGATGAGGCAGATCGGTCACAGGCCTCTGGACGGCCACTCACGGCAGCTCTTGGCAGCTGTCACTAGCTCCCAGACACTCACTGTAGCCTATGGCAGCCTACTGCAGCAGGGGCTGCAGCCTACACCGTCGCCTGGAGCTCACACAGCCCAGCTCCAGGTGGAGCTGTTGTTCACCATCTTAGCTGTAGAGAGCAGTGTCACTGGCCCTCATATGTGGGATCCGATCCGGGGCCGCTGGCATCCCAAGCCAGCTCTTAAACTATGTGCCACTTGGCCGGCCCTATTTTATATCATTTTAATTAATTTAAACATAGATTTAAATAGCCACATGTGGTTAGTGGCTATTATACTGGGCAGCACAGATCTATCTAATTTATAGCAGGGACCTTTAGGCAGGCATGAAGGGAGATCAGAGACCACTGGTTGAAAGACCAAATGGTGGTTTCATTTATAGTAACCGAAAATTTCAGAATGGAGGAATGTGGAATACCTCATTAGAAATAGTACACCAGGTGAATGGATGTACCCTGAGGCAAGAACATATGAATAGAGAAGGCCTTGGTAAATCTCCGGGGTGTTAAAAATCTGTCCTGTATAATATGTCCTATAATCACGATCAAGCAATGGAGCTATTTTAAACTCAGCAATAAAATCTTGAGAACTCAATTTGTTAATAGTCACCTTGTTAGCCCTTACCCATGAACATGAATATGTCACCACCCTGCTTAAAAAGACATACAATTTCCTATAGTCATGCTTGACCTATACAAGATTAATCTGAAGGGGCAGCCAGTTAGTGCGGGGAGCCAATCCCCGCGAGAAGCAGGGGTTCCCTCAGGTGGGATGGCATCGGCGAGGAGCAAGAAGGAGGGAGACAATGGAAAGAGGTTCACAGGAGCGTCACACACACTTTATTATTAAAGTCTGGCCCCTTATATAGGGGCTTCTGACCATCACCTCAATTGCAACTTATGTTGCAAGTTATGTTTCACATGATCAGGATGTTTTTCTCTTTTTCAGAGCTTTTACCTTTTTGTAATTGTATCTTTCCAGGGTACACCGGTTACAATGAGTACCTTACAGGGCTTATACTTGAACTTAGTAGCAAAAGGAGTCTCAAACTTTTCCTATCCTACGAAGAGCTGCACACCATTGCAATAGAAGGGAACATCTGTTTCTCAGTCCGAGCTTCAGTTTTTGTTGCTACAGCAATGTACAAAGCAAAGAGTTAAAACAAGGCTGTTAATTAAAATACCTCATGGTCAGTAAGTTGTCTCTTATCAGAACTCTCATGGCCGAGAAACCTTGGTCTCCTGATCTCCAAGGAAACCTTTCACAGCTCATAGGCCAAGGGGCTTGAGTCCCCAGTATCTCAGCTCAGGGGTCTCCTCGGGCTGTAGCGTGTTTTAGGGAGTTTCCTTTTCTTTAGGAAATCTTGCCCGGTTGTTGACTTAGATAGCCAGCTATCATCAGGGTACCACAGGAACTTGTCACAAATGCAGTGAGTATAGTGTCTCCTATCGGAGGAAAGGCACATGGGTTCATAGAGACAGGAGATATTACATGACCAACCATAAGGCAGCATCCCAGACATCCAGTGCTGAGCGTGGATCTTTATTTCAATGTGGCCTTGTCAGACGCCGGGATGCTGTCAGCTCCTGGCATCTCCTTCCACTTTATTTATTAAATGAAGGCCATGTACAGTGGCAGCAACATCTCAAATGGTATTGTTCAAAAGTCGGAAGCTGACTGGAAAGAGACTGAGAATGAGGATAATAATCACAGCTTCCTCAAGGGCATTAACCCTAGCTTCTAACTTTCTATCTATAAGTTCCTGAGTAGCTAAAGCTAAAGAAACATTCCTAGATGGCTGATTTACATGTTGGGCAGTACGTACGTTTTGTACAAGTGCCGTGGTGGAGGCAGCAAAAGAGCCTATAATAGCTATTAGAGCAGTAATTCCTAGAATAATTTCTGCAACTACACGTTTTGATCTGACTATAGCATTAGTAACTGTCTGAAGAATCGGTAATCCTGGCTCTGAATACCAAGGAGAATCTAGTTTAACCAGCATGAGCAAGTAAGGAGGTTGTTCAACAATAAACAATGTTAGGAAATCTGTGGAAGGAGACACACAAGAACTGGTAACACATTTTGTGCACGATACATAGAACAATGAACTGTTATGAGTTACATTAAAAATACTATGACAAGTAACCAAAAGTAAAACATAAGGTGTTGTAACACAGGCTTCAAAAGAAAACAAAGTCTTTCAAAACAAAACAAAGTTTTTTTTGCAGAAGCCCGGTAAAAAGTAACAGGAGCTGGGTCAAGGGTAGCTGTCCACAGGTGAGGCTGAACATAAGAATGATTAAAATTAGTAGATAATATAGGAGGAACCCATCCATTAACATGCAATCGATTGACAGGCAAATTGTGAGGAACATAATTATCATCCCATCTAAAATTAGCGAATTTCAGCTCTTTTAAGATTTTATAGGGCAGGGGCTCCCAGGAAGGCCATTCATCTCCTTCTCGATCTGTATCAAAGACCACTGAGCAACAAAGAGTAAAATCAAATTCCCCATTTGCCTCTGCCTCTTCAGTGGCTCTATGAAACTGAGATGTGGGTTTAGAATTACGTGGAGGCATAGGCATTACAGGGTGTTTCAAAGGAGGTCGGGGTTTCATGTATTCTTCATTTTTAGTTGAATATTTTCGGGGACCTAGTCCCTTATCCTCCTTTTTAATAATGGAAAAGTCCCATGGATCTTGTTCATTATATTTGGCTGCATCCATTTCCAATTTGGCAGCATCTGGGGGAGGGAGGTTTTTGTCCTCACAATCTGAATTAATGTCCGAATCTGTATATTTTTTAGCTGAAAAGGCCAGATTAGTTTTAGAGTGAGTTCCTGGAATGAGTGTATCTCTAAATGAGTTCGAGAGAGCAAATGCATCAACCGGAACCCTTTTTGGGCCATGGTTGTCACAATATAACTTAAGTTCTTTTCCTACTTTATCCCAAGTTTCTAAATTAACTGTTCCCTCTACTGGAAACCAAGGACAGGCTTTCTGTACATAACGCAAAAATCTAGCTACCTTTGAAGTTCTGACCTTCGATCCTCTAGCCGCAAGAGAGAAGCGAACAAAGTTAATAAACAGTTTTTGTTCTTTAGATACTGTTTGACTCATGGTCATTCACTTTCTAGAGATTCTGTTTGACCTACATTCATTCACTTTCTTGAGATTCTGTTTGACCTATGGTCATTCACTTTCTAAATTCTGCTTGACCTAGGGTCATTTACTTTCCACGCTTTTCCTGCCTATCTCATGCAGGGGGTCTGGAGCACCCACGATGGAGTCCTAGCCATCCGAAAGCACACACCTTTTTCTCTTAAAAAAATAAAATAAAATAACTTATGCTTAGGTCCCTGTTCGGGCGCCACTCTGCGTCAGCGAGGAGAAAGAAGGAGGGAGACAATGGAAAGAGGTTCACAGGAGCATCACACACACTTTATTATTAAGCCTGGCCCCTTTTATAGGGGCTTCTGACCATTACCTCAATTGCAAGTTATGTTGCAAGTTATGTTTCACATGATCAGGAGCTTTCTCAGAGCTTTTACCTTTTTGTAATTGTATCTTTCCAGGGTACACCGGTTACAATGAGTACCTTACAGGGCTTATACTTGAACTTAGTAGCAAAAGGAGTCTCAAACTTTTCCTATCCTATGAAGAGCTGCACACCATTGCAATAGAGGGGAACATCTGTTTCTCAGTCCGAGCTTCAGTTTTTGTTGCTACAACAATGTACAAAGCAAAGAGTTAAAATAAGGCTGTTAATTAAAATACTTCACGGTCAGTAAGTTGTCTCTTATCAGAACTCTCATGGCTGAGAGACCTTGGTCTCCTGATCTCCAAGGAAACCTTTCACAGCTGCATAGGCCAAGGGGCTTGAGTCCCCAATATCTCAGTTCAGGAGTCCCCTCGGGCTGTAGCCTGTTTTAGGCAGTTTCCTTTTCTTTAGGATATCTTGCCCCGTCGGTGACGTACACAGCCAGCTATCATCAGGGTACCCCAGGAACTTGTCACAAATGCAGTGAGTATATTGTCTCCTATAGGAGGAAAGGCACCTGGGTTCATAGAGACAGGAGATATTACATGACCAACCATAAGGCAGCATCCCAGACATCCAGTGCTGAGCGTGGATCTTTATTCCAATGTGGCCTTGTCAGACGCCGGGATGCTGTCGGCCCCTGGCAGGTTAGTTCAGTTGGTTAGAGCGCAGGGCTTGTAACACCAGGGTTGCCAGTTCGATCCTCACACGGGCCACTGAGATGCACTCTCCACAACTAGATTGAAACAATCACTTGACTTGGAGCTGATGGGTCCTGGAGAAACACACTGTTCCCCAATTAAATATATATATAAAACTAAAGTAACTTGAGCTTCTTGTCTTTGACTTATGACTTTCCCAATATTGTGAGCCTGAACTATAAGACAGTTTACTGTTTTTTGGGGTTTTTTTCCAGAATTTTTTGGGGAATTGGGGGAGGGGAACAGCGTTGGGCAACCAGGGAAGGGGAACAGACAGGTTGATGTCCTTTTGTTCTTCAGTCTATTTGTGGAGGACATTGCTTCACTGGCCCATGTTGGTATCATCATTGCACTGTTCTCAGGTGACGCAGATCGGTTGACGGCCTCTGGACGGCCGCTCACAGCAGCTCTTGGCAGCTCACACAGGCTGCCAGCTGCTCATGCTGGCTGCCGGTCACTCACTGTAGCCTATGGCAGGCCACTGCAGCAGCAGCTGCAGCTATACCATCCTGGGGACTCACAGCAGCCCAGCTCCAGGTGGAGCTGTTGTTCACCATCTTAGCTGTAGAGGGCAGTGTCACTGGCCCTCATGTGGGATCCGAACCAGGGCTGCTGGCATCCCAAGCCAGCTCTTAACCAACATGCCACTTGGCCGGTCCAAGACAGTTTATTGTTGAGCTCCTTAAAAATATATGAAGCATACCTATCATGTCTAATTATTGGGTTGTAAGAAAAGTCATGACATAGTTTTTCTATGTTTTTTGTTGTAAAATTGCGTCATGACTTCTCTGACAACCCAATATTTCTAACACACCCGTCCTCCAACCCTTTTGCTTGTGATGGCATGGGTGTCACAATGTGGGTCAGGGGATGATGGAGGAAACCTTTGGCGCTAGCAGTCATCTTGGAGAGTGCAAAACATGGTTTGGGTGTAAGATACCTTATCAGTTTTATTATTCTGAATTTGGGACCCAATCCTAGAAAAGGGCAACATTATTAGAAACAGATGTCATGTCAGCATAAAGGTACCTGAGGGCCCCAAGTAGCCACATCCTTAGCACCCATTGATCATTCTTGCCTGAAATAACTTTTACTGGGATGTTTGTCTAATGTTGATTTTTCCATTAACATCATTCCTTCTTATTAGTTGGAAGGCTACTGTAATGAAGAGTTAACAACCAGAGTACCAGTGCTTTCTGAAAACCACAACAAAAGGGAACATAACCTTAGGGATTTTATTATAGCTTCTCTAGAAGTGAGGAACTCTTACTCCTTCTGTTTTATTTGCTGATGTTTCTACAGTCGTCTGTAGTAGAAACACTCAACTGCAGCACATAGGCAGGCAAGTTCACAGACCTTTTTGAGAGTACACATTTACATTGGGTAAGGCAACACCTATGCTTTCTACAGTATTAGAAAGTATTGGGTTGTCGGAAAAGTCGTGACGCATTTTTGCAAAGAAAAACATAGAAAAAATACATCATGAGTTTTCCGACAACCCAATAAATCTTTATTGCCTTACAGTGAGAACAAACTATGCTCAATGCATAGTTTTCACAACCTACTAATTCTATTATATATAAGGTTCTCTTTTCAAAAAAGAATTTAACATAATGCCTCTCTATATTTCACTATTTACATATACAAATTTATACATGGACATACTAAGTAATAGATGATATTATTTACATTTTTTTGGAGGGCAGTGTCACTGGCCCTCATATGTGGGACCTGAAGTGGGGCCGCTGGCGTCCCAAGCCAGCGCTTAACCAATGCACTACTCCACCGGCCTGACATTATTTACATTTTCAACCTCAGTTTTAAAAATATAACTACTGTTTAAAAACTTATTATAAGACACTTGATTTTCACCATTATGATTTAAGTGTTATAGCTTAGTGACTGGAGCTTGGTTTCTAATACCAGTCTCCAGTGAAAGGAACCAGGGTTCTCCGGGAAAATGGCAGATTCCAAGTCTAGGGCAGGAAAAGTACAAGATGAGCCGAGAGTATCATGTGATGCCAGAAATTCAGGAGACTGCTCAAGGAATGATGGAGAAAGATCAAAAAGACATGGGAGCTAACATATAGGGACTCCCAATAGCCAAATCATGAGCAATTTGAGCAGCAAAATAGTCAATGCTACTAACGGTTCATTACCTATAGGATAAAATTGGAGTCCCTGAGTCCATGATGATATAAGTAATTTGATAAATAATGAACAGGGAGAAGGGAAAGCTCTTCATTACAGTAGCCTTCCAACTAATAAGAAGGAATGATGTTAATGGAAAATCAACTTCAGACAAACATCCCAGTACAAGTTATTCCAGGCAAGAATGATCAATGGATGCTGAAATTAGTGGGTGAAAGTTTGATGAGGAACAGAATATTTACATAGTATCGAAGTATCATTCCTCCCAATCCTTATTGATTACAAAGGGAAAAATCATATCTTTATAGTGAAGAAACCTGGCAGACACAGCCTTAACTAAGTAATCCAAATTCACATCAATAATGGGACAAATCAGTAGCATGTGCCTCCCAATATGAAACATTGTGAAGAATACACCATCACAACTGTTGTATTTCTGGCCCAAAAGGGAATGCCTGAAATTTGATGATGTCATATCCTCAGAGAACCCCAAATTCAGGGAAATTCTACAGAATAATTGTCCAGTGCCCTTCCAAAATGTCAATGTCATGACAAAGACTGAGGAACTGTTCCAGAGCGAAGGAGATTTAAGGAAATGCAAGATATACTACTGGATTGGATCCTGGTCCAGGAAAAGAACATTAATGAGACACTGGCGAAATTTAAAGAAGGGTTCTGGATTGGATAATAATGTTACATCAGTTTAATTTCTTGGTTTCGATCACTGTAGTGGGTATAGTTATATTAAATTTTAACACTGGGGGAGGCTATGCTGAAAATTTTGAGAGAGAAAGCAAGAGGAAATAAGGAAGGAGGAGAATCAGGAGTGTGGTGTCCCAGAAGCCAAAGAAACAGATTCAAGAGCAGAGTGATACATTAGTATCAAATGCAACAGAAAGGACAGTTATGGAAGGCCACAAATAGTGTCCATTGGGTTTGGCAAGATAGCACTCAATGGTGTTCCTTATCAAAGCTGTTTCAGTACAATGGTGGGAACAGAAGGCAGACTGCAGTCAGTTTGTTGAGGGGAATTGGGAGTGATAAAATGGATACAGCTAGTATGGAGGGACTTCTCACCTCTGGGCCTGGAGGAAAGAGGGGAAGAAGCAGTGTAGATGTGGACAGGAGGAAAATGAGGTGGTTCATGCCTGATTCTTTCCACCTTTTCATTCGTCAATGATTTGAGTCTACCTTTGTAGAGTGAGGATACTGCGTTTGAATGGGGACAAATGTTCAGAACATTACCGAGGGGAAACTGACCAAGGACTTGTAAAGAATTGTGGAGAGGTGTTTAGGACCCAGTGGAGGTTTCAGACCATGAGTCTACAGAGAAACCAAACTCCATGGCTGTGGGACTTTTCTCTAGCAGCACTCTGCAGCCTAGTAGGCTGTGGCAGTGAGCCAACGCATGGCTTTGCTATCTTGGCAGAGCAGAATTAGAAGGGTACAAAGGACTTTCAGGATTTGGTGAGAGAGTGGTTCAGGTGGGATCCAAACTGAAGTGGGAAGTAAGGGAAGCCAGGAGCAGAGTGGTAGACTGGAGAATTGCAGGTCTCCCATGAGGCTGAAGCACTGTTGTTAGGCAGGATGGCCAAAGAGAACTGGAGAGGAACAAAATAGTGGTCATGATTGGGATACTGCATTGTAAGAGCTGCCATCAGCAGCATTGGAAAGCATCCCTCACCCCAGTTCTATACCATTGTAAGGGGACTATACATTCTGGGTGGCCCTGGACAGTCCCAATTTATGTCTGTTATCCTGGCTTTTCCAATTTAGCATTTGTCCCAGGTTTTCCATTTTCCCACAAAGTGCAAGTATTAATAGTTGGATTGAAATAAGCCAGGATGAGACCGTTGAACCCCCACTTTCTAATTCCCGATTCTGCCTTGGTCTTCTCTTTCTAATTTGTGAGATGCAGATACAGAAAACCAAGTTCTCACTTCAGCACAGAGTTAAAAACCTAAACAACAACCCTTCTCCTTTTCCCTAATCTTTTCCATTACAATACAACTTAACAACTCCCTCTCAAGGACAGCATGCTGGATGTTCTCTGATAAAGCAAGTGTACTCCGAGTCTAAGAATTGAGACAACAGACTCATTCTTGTCCTGGGTGGGGAGGAGGGGAGGAGTATTCACCATTGTGTCCCTTGCTGGACACTGGGTAGGCCAGCCAGGTGTGCCCATGCAAAAGCCTGCAAGATACATGAAGATGCCAGGATGTCAGTTGCTAGGCCCGTGGATGTAGGAAATTATGTAAATTTACGTGTGCATCAATACATTCAGGAAATAGAGGCTGTGGAGTCCTGCCATAGGACATACAGCAAGTAGTCTGAATGTTCTTGGTACAGTGATTATGTTATTCATTATATGGTGCAAATCTAGAACCTTTTATTACTTTCAATTTGCAATCCAACCTTTCAGCATGTGAGTTCAAAAACTAAAGTGTATCATTAATGAAAAACTAAACACCCAATTTGTCACTCAAGAAAATTGGTCATGAAAGTATAACATGAACAAAACATATGTCAACATGTATCATCCACACGCACAGGGATACTGATATCACTGATCACACAAAAACCAGAAGACATAAATCTGTAGAAACAGTATCATCATCTACCTCCAAGGTTTGCATTTGTTTTAAGAAGACTGCCAGGCTGGCCGAGTGGTGCGTTGGCTAAGAGTTGGCTTAGGAAATCAGCTCTGATCAGCAAGGCCCCGGTTTGGATCCCACATAGAGGGCCAGTAATGCTGCGCCCTCTACAGCTAAGATGGTGAACAACAGCTCAACCTGGAACTGAGCTGCCCTGAGTCACATGCTGCAGTGGGCTGCCATAGGCTACAGTGAGTGGCTGGCAGCCAGCGTGAGTTGCCAATAGCCACGGTGAGCGACCATCCAGAGGCTGGTGGCCAATCTGCCTCACCCAGGAAGAGCGCAATGACGATACCAACATGGGCCAGTGAAGCAAGGTCCTCCGCAACTAGACTGAAGAACAAAAAGACAGCAACTTGTCTGTTCCCTTCCCTGATTCACCTCCCCCAGTTCCCCAATAAAATCTTTTTTTCCCCAAAAAAAATCTTTAAAAAAAAAAAAGGTACTGTACCATGTAAATTGTAAACAGGTCAAAATGGAGTCACTTTTGCTAAAGCACATCACCAAACCAAAGGTAATAACTAACCTAATTGAAGTTTCAGCCTCTCTCAGGAATGAATTTTTAAACCCATCAGTCTGGAAATTCCTGATCACTTGGGAAGTAAACTGCCTGATTAGACCCTCCCTGACTCCTAAGCGAAGGTGACCTTGTGTGAAAGAATCCTTTCCTAACTTCATAGTCCCACCCTCTTTCCATCTTTAAAAACTTCTCATTTTATACAACTAATTGGAGAGCCCTAGTTGCTAGTGGGACACTGCCAGATTCAAGGATTGCTTAATAAAGCCAATTAGATCTCCAAATTTGTTCAGTTGAATATTGTTCTTTAATAATATATAGATATGCACACACATATACCTATATCATATCCTTTAATCCTCATAAGGGTCCTGTTAATATCCTCATTTTACCAAGATGAAAATAGAGGCTTAGAAAGTCTGATTTGCACAAGGTCACAGGGCGGTTAAGTGTTTCCCTTTGATTCGTACTCTAATGTGGTTGACTCTAGGGCTAAACTCCGACAACCGGTTAGATTTTTGTTAGAATTGGGCCACAAATCAGGAAAATGGAAGCCGCGATGCAGTCCAAGGTCTTGGGAAAGGGAGGCTGGACGAGTGGAACTACGTAGAGATTGGACCCTGAAAAGCCTGCGCCCAGTTTATGGCCACTAGGAAGTAACTCAGGCAGCGGTAGGTTTGGAAATTTGGGTGGGAGACTGAGGCAAAGAGCAACGGTGGCTGCACTGGAGTCCTCTCACCTTCTTCCGCAACAAAATTTGCACGGCCGCCTCTTGAACGTGGAAACTGACTGTTGGAGGCCCGCGGGGCGCGTGGGGCGCGTGGGCGGGACGGGGCGGGACGGGGGGCGGAACCTGTCCCACAGCTTCAAGTGGCGGTGAAGGCGGCAGCTAAGAGCACCCCGCAGACCTCTAGGCTTCTCCGCGCAGCGCCGCCTTCTGCTGCACCTCCGCCCTCTGCTCGGCCACACGCCGGGTTCTTCCTCTTCAGACTGCCTTCAGCTCACGCGTCTGCCGGTTCCGTTATGGCGACCAGCAGCCCCAGCGTTGTGGTGAGCAGCGTGGCCCGCCAGGCCTGGGGCGACGGTGGCTAGCGTGTCAGGCGCGGGGCCCGCAGTGCGGGCTCCTGCCAGGGGTGGCCCAGGGAAGTCGGGGGGCTGGAGGCAGCGGTAGCTCCTGGGGTTCGGCTTTACGTCACACCCGGGCGGCGGGGGAGACGGAATGGCGAGGCGGGGGTGGGTGCCGTCTCTGGGGAGCCCTGGGAACGCTGTGGGAAGAGCCGTGGGGGAAATGGCGTGTGGGTCGACTTGCGCCGCTTGCGAGCGCACTGTGGCGGTGGGTTAATTCGGGAATGATCCGGCGGGGCAGGACAGAAGCCCTTCTCTGCACATTTGGGGGATGGCGGTGAGGGCCTCTGGGCACACAAACGACCACATAGGAGGTACGTGGGGACTGGTATTTTCATCTAGTTCTGCAAATATGATAATGAATGTTTGCGCCTCATTTACTCCGCACTGTAGCCTTGGCAGCGGTAACCACGCCTATCGTTTCAATTACGAAGGAAGTAGTGAAACGGTATTAGGTGATTTTTGCCGGCCCAGAGGTAGCAGGCCTCGAATTCAGATATTCTTGAATCCGGATCCCATGCTGCTTGATGCAGCAGCGAACCAAAAATGCGAATCTGGTGCTTACCTTCAAGGGCATTCATATCGTAACCAGCGTCTCATGTCCTGTCTCCAACCTCATTGGTTCTTTTTCTTGATTCTGGAACAAGCCAAGCACTCTCACTCCTCCCTCACGTATCTGATCATGCTTGCTAACGTAGCCAACCCCCTTCGAACCATTAAATGCCTTAGCCTGCATCATTGTCATCATCATTATTTTAGGAGTTACCCGGTTACCTGTTGATTGTCTCCTGCTAGAACATAAACTTTACAAGGCCAGGAATCACCCCTGTAACCCCAGGTCACATTACAGTGTCTGGCATGTAAGAAATTCCCACTAATGGTTTCTTCAGTGAATAAATTAATTAACCACTTCACTTGAGCCCTAAAAAAAACGATTCTATTTCTTTCTTTTTTTTCAGGGCAGTGTCACTGGTCCCTCATATGTGGGACCGAACCGGGGCCGCTGGCTTCCCAAGCCAGCGCTTAACCACCACACCACTTGGCCGGCCCCAAAAGGATTCTATTTCTTATTAGGCATTGTGACTTCAGGTGACGAGCAATGTTCTTAATGGCCAGGAATCCTAATGTGTGGCCTTGGGCTACACTTTTCTGGGGGAGGATAAATAATTTTCCTTCTACCTCTCTAAATTATTCTGGCTGGATTAGTAATCAGATTAACATGTGATAGAGTAACAGGAGAAAAGGATCAAATTTATTACCTGTATATATGGAGGTTCCATAAGAATATGAATATGAGGACAGGCAGTTGAGGCTGATATGCTGTCTAGAGCTAAGGAGAAGGGGGAGTTGTGGTTTGGGAGATGGAAAAGCCAACGTTTGGTAAATAAATATTTGCTGGGCCATCTTTAACAATGGCACACAGAGAACACCGGATTTGAATCTAAGTTATTTGGCCCCAGAGTTTGCTCTTAACATCTCCACTTTTAAGTTAGTGGTGACAACACTTAGTTCATATAGTACACTGTAGTTATATATGATGACAGCTCCCTTTCTGGAGCAGGCCCTCTGTGTAAATTCTTGTAGGCAGTTGAGGGAAGTCAGAGGTTTTTCCTGAGTCTTTTGTTTCTTGATAATAACCAACTTAAAATATTATCTGAAAAGGCATATTTTTGGATGGTAAACAAACTCTACTTTCCCCCTTTTGTTTTTAGGGGTAACTCATGGCTATTGAAAGAATTCTAAAAAGGTTAATGTGAATAAACAACCTTTGGGCAGTCCCCGACTAGGAATAGTAATAATAGCTATGACCATTGTGTTTATTACACACTCCTATGTAGTTCTCCAGACAACCCTGTAAAAATACTATGATTATTGCCATTTTACAGAAGAGGAATCTTTGAAGCCTCAAAGAGGTTAAGTAATTTAACCTCAACATAGCATACTCACGACACAGAGTTATTAAGAGAAGCTCAGACTCAAACCTAGCTATCTCTTTTCTTTTTTTCTTTTTGAGGGCAGTGTCACTGGCCCTCACATGTGGGACCGAACTGGGGCCGCTGGCTTCCCAAGCCAGCGCTTAACCACCACGCCAATCTGCAGGCCCTAGGTATCTCTTAAGAGCCCATGCACTTACAATATGGATGGACCTAGAGAACATTATGATAAGTGAAATAAGTCAGTCAGAGAAAGACAAATACCATATGATCTCACTTATACTTGGAATCTAAAGAACTGAATAAATGAGCAAAATAAACAGAAATAGTCTTAGAGACACAAAGGAAAAACTGATGAGAGCTAGATGGGACGGGGGTGTGGACATGAGGGAGAAG
This sequence comes from Aselliscus stoliczkanus, assembly GCA_033961575.1. Lineage (NCBI taxonomy): Eukaryota > Metazoa > Chordata > Mammalia > Chiroptera > Hipposideridae > Aselliscus > Aselliscus stoliczkanus. The sequence continues at coordinate 18,959,285 of CM066737.1, forward strand.
GGGAAGGGACGAGGCAACATAAACTGATAACTACAATACTACCGCAGGGATTTAAGAAACAGTATAGGTAATATAATCAATAAGGTTGTAAATATTTTTTTTAGGGGACCAGATGGACTCATGTCTTGTTAGGGAGACCACTTCATCGACGGTGTAGTGGCCTGACCACTGCACTGTACATCTGAAGCTGCTGCTGATTAATATTAGATGTTGACTATAATTTAACACATATATAGCCATGGGATATGGAATATAGTGTGGGGATGGAGTCAATGGAATTGTAATAGATATGTATGATATCAGGGGTGGGGGACAGGGGAGGGGGGAGGGGGGAGGAAGTTTGTAAGGGGTGAAAAAGATAACTATTGCATAGTTTTGTACATCTGTAACTATTAATAAAAAATAAAAAAAAGAGCCCATGCACTTAAATGTTATGCTAGTAGTAGGTACTCAAAGAATGGTGGGAGCTGTTGTTTTTATTCAGTTGTTGAGGAATTTTTAGCTTTGGGGTATGATGCCTGCCCCAGCATAGGGTGAATTATTATTTTCAGAACTGGCTGGTGTTCGTGTATTTGTGTTTCTGGTTTGCAAATTCCTGTTCCTTTATTTCCTTCCCCAAATTGTTTGCACGTTAGAAATAACAAACACTTAAATAGTTGCTTACTGTGTTCTGGTTACTGTTCCAAGTCCTTTACATATGTTAACTGGTTTGATATTTATAAAAATAATTGTGGGGCGCAGAGGGGTTAAGTAACTTGCCCAAGATCACCCAGCAATATTAGGATTTGAATCTAAGTTATTTGGCCCCAGAGTTTGCTCTTAATATCTCCACTTTTAAGTTAGTGGTGACAATAGTGGATAATTATTTAGTACTTACTATGTCTTAGGCATTGAGGTAAGTATTTTGTAGATATTATGGAATGTAATTGCCCCCAAATTACGTAACTTGTACTCTATGAGATAGCTAAACACTAGTACGACCTTGGAGGCACAGATTGGTGAAGAAACTTGCCCAACATCACATAGATGAAATTGGCCCCCAGATATGCCTGATATAACCCATGTTGTTTGTAACTATCATTGAACTATCAGGGTAAATTGGATACTTGAACTAAGAACATGCTTCTGGATTTTTGCAAATTAATGTGAAACATCAGATATGCATTCTGTGGATAATACCTTCTGAATTTCACAATGATAGTGCTAAAAATGTAATCCTGTATTAACTGGACTTAAAAACTTACCCTGTCAATAATTTTCACGGAATTGATTAAATAGTGCGGTTTTTTTGGTCCACAACCCTATCATTTTTATCAAAAGGGTTTAGACTAACATTAATCATTGTAGACCAAAATTATTCTTTGTAGCCACCAAGAAGTGGAGCCAGTCAGTTTGAGGATTTCATTCTGCAAAATTGTGAGTAATGTGACACACACACTATAGAACCATCTTAATTGTTTTCCATTGTTTGTATCTGGCCATCACAGAAAATCCATTGGCAGGAGGTGGGAAAAAGACAAAAGGACCAACCACATCAGCAGAGAAGAGGGATCTTGGTTTTCTTTTAGTTATCCTTAGTACATTAGGCAGTAACTGGGCCATGTCTCCCCCCATCCCCCCACCCATGTGAAGAGAGGCTAAAGATGAGCTAGGGTACTTTTCTTCCTTACTGTAATTTTATATTGTGTGGATTCAGTAAGATTTATATGCTCTGAAAGTATCAGCTACCATTGTTGATATCGATACCAGTGGAGACCAAACTCTTAACACTTAGAATTAGTTGCTAATAATAAGAATTCAAACGGACACTTCAAATTGCTATGGAACTACTGTCTTCAACACTGTGCTTCTGATAATTGATTGAATATATATATATATAATCCACAATGAACATGCCTATTATTCCACTGTGCACATTAATAAAAGGAAAGATCATAGTGTTGGATAAAGTCATGTCCTTGCACATATAGTAGTTATGGGCTCACTTACTTAGGGGCAGCTAATAACTTTCCCCTGGTTTGAATAGTCAAGAATGCTGATTTTAATTCTTATAATTTTTAAATTGTTGTAAACCTTTTCTTTTACCCTTAGAAGGGAGGGCAAGCAACTTATATATATAATTTATTTGTAAGACTGATTTAAAATTGGAAGATGAGCATACTACTAGCTTAAATTATTTTCACATTTAAAATGTGTTTATCAGTAATTCATAATTTTGGTTTCATGATACTCTGAGTTATCACTGATAGCAAGGGGATGGCATATAATCTGTTCTGGTGTTTTTTGAGAATTATAAAGTATCTGAATATAAGAGGTAAAAATATGCCACTGAGCAATTTCTGCTTGAAATTATTTGTTACTATGAATAAAATAAACTGTGTTTTGTTTACTGTACATCTTTTAATTCACATTACTCATTTTAAGACTCACTTCCATTTTGTCTTGTTTGGACCCATGAACGTTGTCTGTCAGTTTTTGACCACAAAGAAACTTAAGCAATCTTAGGCACATACTGATGCGTTTATGTTGTAAGTCTTTTCTTAGCTTGAGTTAAATTCCTCGTGTACAGTAATTTTAGACAATATGCCTTTGTCATTAGAAATTGTATGTATAAACCACAGACATTTTCACATGAAAATCATTATAGAAGTGATACACATAATTGTTAAGAAAGTGTGATGCCATTTTTACTGGAAAGTAAATTTATTTTGGTAATTTATGATAGAAAAAGTACTGACTTTGATTCTAGACCAAAAGTAGATATTAATATATTTTTCAATGATCTTTTATATTAATAAAGGTACCTGTGTGGATTTTACCACTAACAAGTATATTACAGATAGGTTAGAATTTGAGAGCTGTGTTCTAAAGCTTTGAGGAAATGCAGTTAGATTTCTGAACTGTCTGGATAAATGGTAAGTAACTCAGAGTTATTAATAACCCATCCTTGGATTTCCTGTTCAGCCGGAAATGGCCATAATGGGAAAGGTGGATCTGGAGAGAAACCATATTTTCATTTCTCAACCACCTCTGGCACCTCCAGAGCTCTCTCCCCAAATATTTTAGGGTCGGGCCCTCCCCAAAGCCATCTAGGATCTTCTTTATGATCTTCTCTAGCCATTTTATGTTAAGTTTTTGTTATGGACTGAATGTTTCTCTTCCCCACCCCCCGTCCCAGTATCTTGAAGCTCTAACACCCAGACTCCCCAATGTATTTGGAAATGGGGCCTTTGGGAAGTAATTAGGATTACACAAGGTCCTGAGGTTGGGGCACTTGTCTTTTAAGAAGAGAGAGAGCTCTCTCCCCAGCCCCCATCTTCCACCCCACTAAGAGAAGGTAGCCACTTACAAGGCAAGAAAAGAGGCTTCAGAATGAAACCTACTTTGCTGGCACCTTGATGTTTCAGAACTGTGAGAAATAAATTACTGTTGTTTAAGCCACACAGTCTATGATATTTTGTTATGGCAGTCCAAGCAGACTAATACAGTTCTTTTAGAAGGTGTCAGTAAGGGCTGGCCGCATGGCATGGTGGTTAAGCGCTGGCTTCGGAAGCCAGTGGCCCCCGGGTCCCACATATGAGAGCCAGTGACACTGCCCTCAAAAAAAAAATAACCTTTAAGGGCCGGCCGAGTGGCTCAGTTGATTAAGAGCTTGCTCAAGAGTATGAGCTGAGCTCTGAGCAACGGCGGTTCGATGCCAGCCCGAGCTAAGTTGCTGTTGAGCTGCCAATACGTGGCAGGATGGCTCAGCTAAAAAAAAGTAGTGATTTAGAAGGCCCTTCTAATTCAGTGTCAGAGTCATGCCAGTCTACTTGACTCAATGTAACAGTGTATTGAATACTTTAACCCTGGTATTGCTTTAAGAGGGTGTCACAGGTGCTGGGTTCCAGGTTTATCTTTAGTGTGTACATAAGTACTTTTGATAATGAAAAGTTTATGGACTTGGGCCGGCCAAGTGGCGCGGTGGGTGGGTGCTGTCTTGGGAAGCCAGAGGCCCCAGTTCGGGTCCCACATGTGAGGGCTAGTAACACTGCCCTCAAAAAAAAAAGTTTGTGGACTTACCAAATTAGATTTGGGTACAAATTATAAGCTTTATTGTACTGTGTACTTAACTGGATTATCAGAAAAGTCATGACATATTTTTTCAATGTTTTTCGTTGCAAAAATGTGTCATGACTCTTCCAGCAACCCAGTAGTTCTATGTATGTATGTCTTTTCCACTACATTGCAAGCTGATGATTGTAAATTTATAATCATTTTTGTATCCCCCTACAAAATATTCCACAGTGCCTTAATCAAGGTGGATACTGAATGCATTTTTTACTAGTTTCAGGTGTAAAAAGCAACATAATTAGACATTTACACCCCTCACAAAGTGTAACCCCCCACGTCTACTACCCCTCTGACATCATACACAGCTGTTACAATACCATTGACTCTATTCCCTATGCTATACTTTACATCCTGTGACGATATATTCTCGTATATACATATACAGAGGGTGCCAAAACATGTATACACATTTTTTTTTTAGAGGGCAGTGTCACTGGCCCTCATATGTGGGATCTGAACCGGGGTCGCTGGCATCCCAAGCCAGCTCTTAACCATTGTGCCACTCGGCCGGCCCTGTATACACATTTTAAGAAAGGAAAAAACTGTATTAAAATTGTAATACTCAATATATATTGATAACAAAGATGAAGACAAATTATGTGTTTACATTTTTTTTTGTCACCCTGGTATATACATACATACATGCTCGTATATACACATATACATTTAATTATAGTTGACATTCATTGTTTTTCTACTTCAGCTTCAGGTGTATAACGCAGTGGTCATGCATCTACACAGTCCATGAAGTGATCCCCCTGATAAGTCCAGTGCCCATCTGGCACCCTACATGATCTTTACAACATTATTTTTTATTTTTATTTTTATTTTTTTGAGGGAAGTGTCATTGGCCCTCACATGTGGGACCGAACCGGGGCCGCTGGCTTCCCAAGCCACCGCTTAACCACCGCACCACTCGGCCGGCCCTACAACATTATTGATTATATTCCCCATACTGTATTTCATATCCCTGTGATGACTATTTTGTGACTGCTAATTTGTGCTTTCTAATCCCCTCACCTTCTCCCTCATCCCCTCTCCCTCCCATTTAGCAACCATCAGTTTGTTCTTTGTATCTCTGAGTCTATTTCTGTTTTGTTTGCTCATTTATTCAGTTATTTAGATTCCACATATCTACATTCCACATAAGTGACTTTTTCACTTAGCATAATATTCTCTAAGTCCATCCATGTTGTTGCAAATGGTAAGATTTCATTCTTTTTTATGGCAGAGTAATACTCCATTGTATAAATGTACCACAGTTTCTTTATTCAGTCCTCTGTTGATGGGCATTTTGGTTGTTTCCATATCCTGGTTGTTGTGAATAGTGGTGCAACAAACATAACGGTGCATATATTTTTTTGAATTAGTGTTTTGGACATCTTTGGCTAAATATCCAGGATTGAAATTGCTGGGTTATAAGGTAGTTCTATTTTTAACGTTTTGAGGAACCTCCATACTGACTTCCATAGTGGCTGCACCAATTTGTAATCCCACTAACAGTGCAGCAGGGTTCCCTTTTCTTCACATCCTGTTTGTTGATTTATTGCTGATAGCCATTCTGACCGGAGTGAGGTGGTATCTCATTGTGGTTTTTATTTGCATTTCTCTGATGATTAGTGAGGTTGAACATTTTTTCATATGCCTGTTCGCCATCTGTATGTCCTCTAGAGAAATGCCTCTTTGGGTCCTCGGCCCATTTTTTAATTGGGTTGTTTGTTTTTTTGGTGCTGAGTTGTGTGAGGTTTTTTTATTTTACTTTATAAATTTTGGATATTAAGTGCTTATCAGATGTATCATTGGCAAATATCTTCTCCCATTCAGTAGGATGTCTTTGTTTGGTTGATGGTTTCCTTTGCTATGAAAAAACTGTTTAGTTTGATGTAGTCCAATTTGTTTATTTTTTCTTTTGCTTCCCTTTCCCAAGGGGATATATCAGTAAAAATATTACTCAGGGTAATGTCTGCGAATTTACTTCCTGTATTTTCTTCTAGGAGTTTTATGGTTTCGGGTCGTACATTTAAGTCTTTAATCCATTTTGAGTTTATTCTTGTATATGGAGAAAGAAGATCGTCTACTTTCGTTTTTTGGTATGTGTCTGTCCAGTTTCTCAAGCACCATTTATTCTTGCTTAATTTGTCATAGATTAAAGACCATATAGGTAGGCATGGATTCATTTCTGGGCACTCTATTCTGTTCCATTGATCTATGTGTATGTTTTTATGCCAATACCATGCTGTTTTGATTACTATAGCCTTGTAGTATAATTTCACATCAGTTAGCATGATATCTCCCACTTTGTTCTTATTTCTCAGGATTGCCATGGCTATTTGGGGTCCTTTTTAGTTCCATATAAATTTTAGGATTATTTGTTCTACTTCTGTGAAAAATTTCATTGGTATTTTGATGAGGATTGTGTTGAATCTATATATTGCTTTGTGTAGTATAGACATTTTTTTTCTTTTTATTTATTTTTATTAGTTACAGACATACAAAACAATGCAATTGTTATCCTTTCACCCCTTACAAAGTGACTCCCTCTCCCCCCTCCATTGCCTTCACCCCTGATATCATACATATCTATTACAATTCCATTGACGCCATTCCCACATTATACTCCACATCCCATGATTATATATGTGTTAAATTATAGTTGACATATAATATTGTTCAGCAGCAGCTTCAGATGTACACTGCAGTGGTCAGGCCACTACACCATCCTTGAAGTGGTCTCCTTGACAAGACATGAGTCCATCTGGTCCTCTAAAAATATTTACAGCCTTATTGATTATGTTCCCTAAACTGTCTCTTCTGTCCCTGCGGTAGGGTTGTAGTTACCAGTTTATGTTGCCTCATCCCTTCCCCTTCTCCCTCATGCCCATCCCCATCCCATCTAGCCCTCATCAGTTTTTCCTTTGTGTCTCTAAGACTATTTCTGTTTACATTGCTCTTTTATTCAGTTCTTTAGATTCCACATATAAGTGAGATCATATGTTATTTGTCTTTATCTGAATGACTTATTTCACTTAGCATAATGGACATTTTAAGTATATTGATTCTTCCTGCCCTTGACCATGGTATATGTTTCCATTTATTTGTATTTTCTTTAATTTTTCTCTTCAGTATCTTATAATTTTCTGATTACAGGTCTTTTACTTTCTTGGTTAAATTTATTCCTAAAATATTTTTTGATGCAATTGTAAATGGGATTGTTTTCTTAATTTCTCTTTCTGATAGTTTTTTATTGGTGTCTAAACATGCAACCAATTTCTGAATATTGATTTTGTATCCTGCTAATTTACTAAATTCATTTAGCAGTTCTAATAGTTTTTTTGTGTGTGGAATCTTTGGGGTTCTCTCATGTCATCTGCAAATAATGACAATTTTGCTTCCTCCTTTCCAATTTGTTTGCCTTTTATTTCTTCTTGTCTGATTGCTGTGGGAGAACTTCCAGTACTATGTTGAATAAAAGAGGTGAAAGTGGGCATCCTTGTCTTGTTCCTGATCTTAAGGGGAATGCTTTTAGCTTTTTCCCCATTGAGTATGTTAGCTGTGGGTTTATCATATATGGCCTTTACTATGTAGAGATATGTCCCCTCTATTCCCACTTTGTTGAGAGTTTTCATCATAAATATAATAGATGCTGGATTTTGTCAGATACTTTTACTACATCTATCAATATGACTATATGATTCTTATTTTTCATTTTCTTTATGTGAAGTATCACCTTAATTTATTTGCAGATACTGAACCAACCTTGCATATCAGGAATGAATCCCACTTGATCATGGTGTATATTCTCTTGATCATGGTGTATGTTCTTTTTTTTTTTTTAAAGATTTTATTGGGGCACTGGGGAAGGGGAACAGACAAGTCACTGTCCTTTTGTTCTTCGGTCTAGTTGTGGAGGACGTCACTTCACTGGCCCATGTTGGTATTATCATTGCGCTCTTCCCAAGTGAGAGAGTCGCTCGCCAGCCATTAGACGGCAGCTCACTGCAGTCCCACTGCAGCCTATGCTGTCGCCTGCGACTCATGGCAGCCCAGCTCCAGGTTGAGCTGTTGTTCACCATCTTAGCTGTAGAGAGCACAGCGTCACTGGCCCATGTGGGATCCGAACCGGGGCCCTGCTGCCTAGAGCTAGCATCTCAAGCCAACTCGTAACCAATGTGCCACTTGGCCAGCCCGGGTGTATGTTCTCTTTAATGTATTGCTGAATTTGGTTTGCTAACATTTTGTTGAGGATTTTTGCATCTGTGTTCATTAGGGATATCGGCCTATAGTTTTGTTTCTGTTTTTGTTTTTTGTAATGTCTTTGTCTGGTTTGGGGATCAGGGTAATCACAATTATCCTCATAAAATGAGCTTGGGAGCCTTCCCTCCTCCTGGATTTTTGGGAATAGTTTGAGGAGAATTGGTGTTAATTCTTTTATTTTTTATTTTTTTTTTTTGATAAATAAAACCAAACGTTTATTTATACCAAAGAATTCCAACACTGGATCTTTCACATATGAAGGACAAAGTATTATATATATACACACAGCAAGGGGTGGCAGTGCTGTAACAAGAGAGTTGATAGTTTTCCCACAATTACAGGTCTACCATTTCAGTTTCACTGGAGACAGTGACTCTGCTCCTACCTCTCAGACACCTTTACAAGACCAAGGGGCAGGTCCTTCTCACAGGATGACATGTGAGGGAAGGGGAAGGTAGGAGGAAAAGAAGGTAAAAGCTTAAAATGAAACACTGTGGCCACATCTCCCATTAGCTCTTAAAAGAGTTGCTAGCATAAAAGCTATACAATGTTTTCTTCTTTTGTAAAAAGCAATAAGTTATATCCAGTAACTAACTAAATTCAAAATGGCCAAGTCAAAGAAAACTGAAAAAGGTTTTGCTTTCCCCCTCCTACCAACTATAGGCCACACTGGGAGATGAAAGGAGAGAGGACCAAGGTAAGGAGCCTCGGAGGGAAGGTTATTAAAATTCTAAACTAAATGGAAACTAAAGTTCTAAGTGACCTGGATTTAGGGTTAGGTCAATAAGACATGATTCATACTGAACAGAAGTTTTCAGGACCTGTCTGCACTTCGGGTAGATTTTCAGCATCTCCATGTAACCAAGACATATTTCCACTAGATTCACCAGGCCAACCCCACTGAAGCAGTTTTAGAGTAGTGATGTGAGTGACTAGCATGACACTGCTCTTGTAGATTGGGCCCTCCCTTCCCACCTCCCTTCGAGAAGCTACATTTTTGTAATCTCTGGAGAACAGCATGAGATACAAATCCCCATAGTGTAGAATGGTGAGGGAGCGATGGTGGGCGTGGGAAGAGACTCCACCCAAACGCAGCAGCTGGGATTGAGGCTGGTTTATCTTTGCTCCTTAGGGATGAAAAACTGAATGTGGAAGGGGAGAAAAAAAATTGTCCATGAAATATTCCACCTCCAGGTAATTTTTCAGGGAATCCCCTGAGTTATGAAAAGTTTGAGTTTTTTTAAAAAAAAAGAAAAAAAAGAAAAAAAGAAGAAAAAGAAAATCAGCCTATTATAATTTTTTTTTTATGACTGAATTACTATAAATCCACAAGCAATGGTTCAGACACGGTACTTCTTAAGTATTTCACCCTCCCCGCCTGGCGCAAGCTGCATCAGGGAGAGAGTCGACTCCCCCACCTCTACTCAGGCATCAGGAGACAGAAGGGAACATTACTGCTGAGTGCCAGTAGCAGCCGGCACAGGCATCCCAAGGGGGTTGGCAGCAGCAATCACCGGTGAGCCTGCTAGAGGTCCAAGGGGTGAAGGGGTTGGCACTGAAGAAATCCCTGACATCATATTGGCGCTGCAGACAGGCATACTGCCCCCTGGCATGCTAGATGAGCCCATTCGAGCCTGGGCCTTCACAACAGTGTAGAAGTAGGGGTGCTCCATGGCCTCTCTTGCAGTGAGCCATGACTGGTGGTCATACCAAAGCAGCTTGCCCAGGAAATCCAAGGCCTCCGGGCTGACAAGGTGCTGGTTTTCACTATGGACAAAGCGTTCCCATTGTTTACGGGAGTGTCTGCCCAAGATATCATTGAAATGTGGATCTCATTCAATGTTGTATTTGTCAATATAGTCATATAACTCTTCTGTCCCCAGAACCTTGGCTATCCTCACCAACTGATCATAATTGTCGTGTCCATGGAAAAATGGCTCCTTCCGGAAAAGTGATACTTGCCAGCATACAACCCAAGCTCCACATATCCAAACTATAATTGTACATCTGATAGTCTACAAGTAGCTCAGGACCTTTGAAGTATCTTGAAGCAACTCGGACATTATATTCTTGGCCAGGATGGTTAAACTCAGCCAAACCCCAGTCTATTAGCGGTAGATTTCTGTGCTCATGATCAATCATGACATTATGGGGCTTCACATCTCTGTGCATAATTCCCATGCTGTGACAATAATCCAGGGCCTTCAGAATCTCATACATGTAAAATCGAATATCATAGTCTGTTAATGTCTGGTACAATTGCTTGAAGTCTCTGTTGTTTACGTGTTCAAAAACCAAGGTGGGGATTCGTGACACAGGGTCTTTTACAATGTCTGCAAGTGTGATGATGTTGGGACCGCCTCGCAAATTCTCCAAAATCTTTATTTCACGCTTGATTTTCTTCTTCTTTACTGGCTTGAGAATTTTAGCAACAAATTTTTCATTATTTGTGATGTTGATGGCTTCAAATACTTCACTGTATTTACCCCGGCCTAATTTTCGAACCAGCTGGTAGTCATCTTGATTTCCCCATTCCACCACATGTAACTCGTAATCCTAGTACTCTTGGGGTCTGTACGTGTTAACATCTGTGTAAACTCTGGCCTTGCTTGGCACGGCTCCCGACATGTCAGACAGGTTGGCGACAAAACTGGACTTGGTGTTTGGAGATCTGGCAGATACTGTGTTCAGAGGCAGTTGGGGGGAAGACCTTGTTTCAGACCTGTGTTCTTCAAACTGTGGTGGAAGCAGCAGCAGCAGCGGCAGCAGCCGCGCTCCCCTCTCCTCACACAGACAATATGGCGGCAGCGGAGGAGGAGACACACAGCTCGGCCGCCAGCCGCAGGGACCAAAGCGAGGCTGCAGCCTCCGCTGCCAGAAGCGGAGACCCACTCCTCGGTGTTAATTCTATTTTGAATGTTTGGTAAAATTCACTTGTGAAGCCATCTGGTTCAGGACTTTTGTTTGTTGGGAGCTTGTTGATTACTGATTCAATTTTGTTGGTGTAATCGATCTGTTTGGATTTCTGAATTCAGCCTTGGAAGATTTTCTGCTTCTAGGATTTTATCCATTTCTTTCAGATTGTCAGATTTGTTGGTGCATAGTTGCTCATAGTATTTTCTTAAATTTTTTTTGTATTTCTGTGGCGTCTGTGGTCATTTCTCATCTTTCATTTCTAGTTTTATTTATGTGGGTTCTCTTTTCTATTGATGAGTCTGGTTAAAGGTTTATCAATTTTGTTTTCTTCTAAAAAAACACCTTGGTTTCATTGATCTTTTATATTGTTCTTTTGGTCTCTATTTTGTTTATTTCCACTCTGATCTTTATTATTTCCTTCCTTGTACTCACTTTTGGCTTATTTTGCTATTCTTATTCTAGTTCCTTTGGGTGTAAAGATAGACGGTTGATTTGAGATTCTTTTTGTTTGTTTAGGTAGGCCTGCATTACTATGAACTTCCCTCTTAGGACTGCCTTTGTTGTATGCCATAGATTTTTTTGAGTCATTGTGTTTTCATTTTTGTTTGTCTCAAGGTATCTTTTGATTTCCTCCTTGATCGCATTGTTGACCCATTCATTGTTTAGTAGCACACTATTTAGTCTCCATGTGTTTGTGTGTTTTTCAGGTTTTTTTTCCTTGTAATTGATTTCTAGTTTTATAGCACTGCGGTCACAGAAGACACTTGATGTGATTTCAGTCTTCTTAAATTTATTGAGACTGGTTTTGTGGCCTATCATATGGTCTATTTTGGAAAATGTGCCATGCCATGTACACTTGAAAAGAATGTATATCTTGCTGCTTTGGGGTGAAATGTTCTAAAAACATCAATTAAATCCATTTGGTCTAATGTTTAATTTTTTAGTATTATTATTACTTTTTTTTATTGGGTAACACTGTGTTTTTACCAGGACCCATCAGCTCCAAGTCAAGTCGTTGTCCTTCAACTTAGTTGTGGGGGGCAAATTTCAGTGGCCCATGTGGGAATCGAACTGGCAACCTTTTTGTTCAGAGCATGTGCTCTAACCACCTGAGCAACCTGGCTGCCCCTAATGTGTCATTTAAGGCCACTGTCTCCGTGTTGATTTTCTGTCTGGAGGATCTGTCCATTGGTGTCAGTGGGGTGTTAAAATCCCCTACTATGATTATGTTACTGTTGATCTCTGCCTTTATGTCTGTCAATATCTTTTATATATTTAGGAGCTCTTATGTTTGGTGCATAGATGTTTACTAGGATTATGTCCTCTGGTACTGATCCCTTTATTCTTATGTAATTTCCTTCTTTGTCTCTTACCATAGTCTTCATTTTAAAGTCTATTTTGTGTAAGTATTGCTGCTCCAGCTTTTTTCTTGTTTCCATTTGTGTGAAATATCTTTTTCCCCTCTTTACTTTCGGTCTGTGTGTGTCTTTTGATCTGAGGTAGGTATCTTGTAGCCATCTGGCTGCCCCTGGGTAGCTCAGGGCAGCTCAGCTCAAGGTGCCGTGTTCAATCTTATTTGCGGGTGGGTGCAGCCACCATCCCATGCGGAAGTCGAACCAGCAACCTTGTTGTTAGGAGAGCCTACTCTCACCAGCGGAGCCATCCTGCCACCAGTTGGCAGCTCAGTGGCAGCTCAGCTCAGGCGCAGCTCACTGGCCCATGTGGGGATCCAACCGGCGACCCTGTTGCTCAGAGCTCCTGCTCTTAACCAACTGAGCCACTCAGCTGGCCCTACCCTATGTCTTTTCTTTTTCTTTTTGAGGGCAGTGTCACTGGCCCTCAGACCGTGGGACTGGAACCGGGGCCGCTGGCTTCCCAAGCCAGCACTTAACCAACGTGCCACTCAGCCGGCCCCACCCTATGTCTTTTGATTGGCTCAATTAAGCCATTTATATTTAAAGCGATTTTTGATAGGTACATAGTTATTGACATTTTATTATTCATATTTTTGGTCTTTGTTTTCTCATTTATTCTGCTTAAAGAAGTCCTTTTAACATTTCCTGTAATACTGGCTTGGTGGCAATGAATTCTGTTAGCTTTTCCTTATCTGGGAAGCTCTTTATCTCTCCTTTAATTTTAAATGATAGCCTTGCTGGATAGGGCAGTCTTTGTTGTAAGCCCTTGTTTTTCATCTGAATGCACTTTGTTGTGATTGAATAAATTGCAATCCTTTCCTATCAAAGCATTCACTGGATTGTTAACTAATCCATATCAGATGGAGATAATTCATATGAGATATTAACCACCCAGTATATTTCTGTCTAGCTCTTCTGTGATTTTGAGTGGCCTCTTAAACTCCCATAATATTTTACCTGTATCTTTTTCTTAGCAGTTTGGCACCCTGTTTTATGGTTATTCATGTACATGTCATGTCCTTTACGATACTGTAAGTTCTTTGAGGGTAGCTATGTCACTATTTACTTAATCCTGTCTGCTATGTACAACATAGTGGGTACTCGAATGTTTGAGTATTAGTAATAAGAATACAGTTTCTGAATAAGGTCATTACCATTTTAAAATTAGTATTCTAATATTTGATCATGAACTATGAGTTTAAAAGACTTAAATTTGGGGCGGCCGGTTAGCTTAGTTGGTTTGAGCACTGTGCTCATTACACCAAGGTTGGTGGTTCAATCTCCACATGGGCCACTGAGCTGCGCCCTCCACAACTAGATTGAAACAACTACTTGACTTGCAGCTGATGGGTCCTGGAAAAACACACTGTTCCCCAATTAATAAAAAAAAGACTTAAATTTTTCATTAATTATAAAATTGGGAAAAGTTGATGTTGCTGCCTTGTCATCATTTAAATAAATTGCTCCTTATTTAACTTTATATTTGAAACATCCAAAATTAGACATGATAGTATAATGAGCCCTCATGTATCCATTGCCCAGTTCAGACAGCTATCTATCCATGGCCAGTCATGTTTCTTAAATTAGGACCCACATAAATATACCCCGTTTATTTATAGTGAATTATATCAAAGTTGTGAACTCGTGCCTCAAGTACTTCAAGTGATGCAAGTTTTATGAATTCGTGTTTTTCCATTTGGGAGGAGTTATCTGAACAATCAACCCTTTGACGTTAAATGTGATACATAAATCTAATAGTATTGATTGAAAATAAAAATTTTTGAATTGGAAATTAATTTGGTGTGTTGACAGAGGTAGAATTCCTATGTTGAGGTACATCCCTGCTGGTCTGTCTGTGTAATACTCATGTCTGGGATGGACTTGGCTGAATTCACATTGACTTAGATTGAGACAAACAAGACTTTGGAAGTTCTTAGGCTGTCTGCAAAACCTGTAGCCAGGCCCAGAACCATTTTCACAGAAGTAGGAGTCTTTACAAGTGTTGCATATTGCAAAGAGTCCTGGGTGGGTCCCGGTTTGTGCTTGTGCCAGAAGCAGTGAGTAACTGGTACAAAGGGGTGAGTAACCTTCAGGGAAGCCATTTTGGCACTCTAGCTCTTCTTGATTTTAAAGCACTATGAAATGGTGCATTTTCATTCATGTCAAGCAGTAGCAGATATGTTCTGATGAGCCTGACACGAGCGTTTATCCTCTCGTAGGATCTAGCAAGGTCTTTCTTTTCCCAAAACCTGAGCTAAATTTCAATTTGTAAAATTTAGTACTTGCTTGTTTTAAAGTATTCTTGAATGCTCCTGTAGGTGACAGAAAGGTCCCATTTTCGTTATTTTTGTAGTAAATGTTCTGAAACAAACATGATGTAAATGTTTAGCAGATACAATAGCACCTCGTCTTACAGGATCTGGCATAATCCTTTTACTCTCCAAAATAGATTTTTTTTTCCCTGCTTATGAAAGTAATACATGTTTGTTTAAAAACAAATCAGTATTGACTTCTGACAGCCCTCAGAACAGCTGCCAACAGCGCACCTGTGCACCACGTGCAGCTGCTGGGCATTCTGTGGGCATGCCCTGGCCTGCCTGCCCGAATCGCTCCCAGCCATCTGGCCCTGTGTGCAGACTGAAGAGGTGCGTGGGCACTCCCAGCCTGCCAAGACAGCACCTCAAATTCCGCCCAAGTCCGGAGAACTCAAAACAGCTTTTGAGACTGAAAGAGACACCATGAACCTCAAATGTGTCAGAATAGAATGATGAATTCTGTGAATAATATTATATATCTTAAATATGTATTTAAAATTCTTGAAAGCCAAGCTACTCGTCCTTAAGCACCTAACACACTGCTGACTGAAAGAAGAGGTGCCCAATAGATATTAACAGATACATTGAAATTTAATTTTAGTTTGACCAGTATTTCTTGAAAAATTCCAAAGCTCCTGTCATCAGCTTCTTGAATATATTTAGTCTTCAATATCATGTGAGATAGAGTATTATAATAGTGGTTTACTTTTTTGAATAAGCTTTAAATATAATGGTGAGGAGGAATTATAAATAAACTATAATGAAAAAGTTAAATTGACAGTGAAAAAAAACAACCAAGTCAATATTAAAGTGGAAAGTGGCAATTCCCCACTTCCTATAGTTGACCATTGTTTGGTATATTCCTCCAAACCCTCCCTCCCTCCCTCCTCTTCCTTTTATATTTTATTATTATTATTATTATTATTTGTTGTTGTTGTTTTTTAGCTGAGCCATCCTGCTACCTATTGGCAGCTCAGCAGCAGCTCAGCTCAGCTCGGGCTGGGCATCGAACTGCTGTTGCTCAGAGCTCAGCTCACACTCTTGAGCGAGCTCTTAACCAACTGAGCCACTCGGACGGCCCCTATATTTTGTATTACAATATTTGTAGGTCTTGTTTGAATATATCTTTAAATTTTCCCCCATACTTTTTATACATATGTATAAAAATATGTACTACCAAAGATGATTTGTAAGAAAGGCTATCAAATTATTTTAAAAGCAATACATACTCACTGAAGAAAATTTGGAAAATATGATGTAAGGAAATAAGTAAAATCATCGTCACTTCCCTCTCAAAGATAATAGTTTTCATGATTTTGTTATACTTTTTCTATGTGTATAGGTGCCCATATGATATTTATAAACCTGTAATCATTGTATATGTCACCTCCGCAGGTACCATGTCACCAATGTTATTAAATATGTTGTATGCCAGGGACTGGGCGTATCGCCAACAGCCAGTATGTGGTGCTACTCACAGCAATCTTGGAGTTTCTACTATGAAGGAGCCTCATGAGTGGATTAGAACAATCTCAGACTTCTAAGAGTTTGGGTTTTTAAGAAATCACGTAACTTTTTTTAAATTTTGTTTCTACTGTGAGATGAAAGGGTGTATCTGGATTTGGGGTGGGAAACAGCAGTTTTTCTTATTCAGCATGATGTTTTAATTTGATAGGCTATAGTGTATTAAGGTTTTTTTAAACTAAATTTCCAAATATACTCAAAAGTACAGAGGATATTATAATGAATCCCCATATGCTTATCACCCATGTTTAAATATTATCAAGATTTTGCCACATTTGTTTTTGCTCTTTAAAGTTTTTCTTTTTCTTTTTCTCTTTGCTGAACTAAAGGAAATTTTCATGTGTCATTTTACTTCTGCAGTCTTAACTGTTCATCTCTAAAACATATGGCTGATTTCTTGTATAACTATAATTCATGATCATACCTATAAAGTTACTGAAAGTTCTTGATATCTCGCACCTAAATTTCTCTGCTAGGCTAAGGTTTTCAACATCTAAATTCAGTCAAGTGTTTGTATCTTGTAATGCTCTCATTGAAACAGCCGTATTTGTTTTTCAGATCAGTGATGATGAACCAGGTTATGACCTAGATTTATTTTGTATACCTCGTCATTACGCTAAGGATTTGGAAAAGGTGTTTATTCCTCATGGACTGATTATGGACAGGTTAGTAAGATCTTAAATTGAAGTTTTTGGTTTTTTCTTACGTTAATTTCAGGTGTCAGCAACTGTTTTTTTATTTTTTTATTTTTTAAATTTTTATTATTATTTTGTTTTAGCTGAGCCATCCTGCCACCTGCTGGCAGCTCAGCGGCAGCTCAGCTCGGGCTGGGCATCGAACTGCTGTTGCTCAGAGCTCAGCTCGCACTCTTGAGCGAGCTCTTAACTAACTGAGCCACTCGGCTGGCCCAGCAACTGTTTTAATTAGTTGATATTTGATCATAAACTAGGCCAGCTTATCAAATAATAGATGCTTTCTATTTTTAAAAAGTCCTTTACAACAAAAGAGGGGAGGGCTTACTAATTACCCAGTGTAAGTCATGGTATACTGGGAATCTGTTAGGAGTAGAATAAAGTAAACACTGAAGGGAAATTGGAAGAGTGAACTCTGATTATAGTCTTTGATTTCTCAGCCCTGAATAGGGTAACGGGCTGGGGCTGAATCACATGAAGGCAAGGTCAGATTTTGATTATTATACACATCTAGTTTGAAATTTTCCCCTTAAATGAATCACAGTGGAAAACTTTTCTTGGTGCTTAAATGCTTGCCTTGTGTGTAAGGTTATTTTGGTTTTGATTTTAAAATTACAATATCAATACATGCATATTGTGAAATATTCTAACTGTAGAGGCTATAAATACGAGTAGAGTTCTCTTTTATCAGCCTCCTGTGCACATTTCCTCCCCATCTACTGGCTATGCATATATGCTATATGCAAATATATGTTTTAACACATAGGTATGTACTATCAGGTAGGTCTAAAATTTATTGGACATTTTTTCATATTAGTATATCCAGAGCTATCCCATATATTTTAAAGGTTGCATAGCATTCCATTTTTCTGGCTGTACCATAGTTGATTTAACCAGTCCTCTATTGATGGACATGAAAGATATCCATTATTTTGCTTTTGCAGACCATATTAGAAGGGCACATCCTTTTTTACATGTTTGGGCACTTGCTCAACTTTATCCATGTGGAAATTCTGGGCCAAGGGAAAAATGTTTACTGAATGTTTTAATACTGCCAAATTATCCTCCATTAAGTTATGTTGATTTATACTTCCAATGGTCTATTAGAGTATTATTTGCCTTATAATCTCTTCAATATTGTATGAGGTATGATCCAAAAATATGGTGAATGTTTAAATTTAAAATGTATTACAGTAAAACACACATTGCCATTAGTGGCCCTCATAATACTACCCCTCATTTCAAACACACTTATCCCATCGTTCTTGCCACTTTCTGAAGCAGTTCTGGAAGTCCTCTTTCGTGAGTGTCTTTAGTTGCATTGTTGTGGCTGCCTCTGTGTCCTGAATCATTTTGACTTTGGGGATGAACCAGAAGTCTTACCGTGCCAGATCCAGTGAATAAGGTGGATGAGAACACACCGTACTGTTTTTATTTGACAGAAATTGCCATATACCAGAAGTGATGTGTGACTCGGCACACTTTAAAACACACCTTCTCTCAAGTAGCTCACACCCAACTGACTGCACGAAACAAGTTGAAAGTTGTCACACACTGTTACTAAGGTTCTGTGTGCCACTTCCTGTATTGAAGATCCCTGCCTTTCGGTTCGATGGCACTCAGCAGCAGTCACCATATATTTTGATCACACCTCATATTTTATCAGGGAAATTTCATTTAATCAGAATTTTGCAATCTGATATATGACATGGTTTCTTATTTTAAATTGCATTTTAAAAATTTATGGTAGATTTTCATAGTGTATCTGGCTTTTCAAGGTTTTTGAAATTTTTATCTTTGCTTTATGAAGCAAAGATATACTTCATGGGGGCAAAGAATGTGTTTGTTTATACTTCATGGGGGCAAAGGATGTGGAAGTTTTAATATGTAAGGGATGTTTGTTGTAAAGTTTAAATGTATTTCTATTATAATATAAATTATTATAATTTCTGTTAAACTGCTGATTTTATTTCTGTAGGACCGAACGGCTTGCTCGAGATGTGATGAAGGAGATGGGGGGACATCACATAGTAGCCCTCTGTGTGCTCAAGGGGGGCTATAAATTTTTTGCTGACCTGCTGGATTACATCAAAGTACTGAACAGAAATAGTGATAAATCCATTCCTATGACTGTAGATTTTATCAGACTGAAGAGCTACTGTGTAAGTGTATTTAATATATGTTTAAAAAACCATGGTGACGATAGGTTTTCCTGTATGTTTTTGAAGTTCTACAAACTATACATACATGATCATTTCACTTGGTTACAGTGAGATTTTTTAATATATTCACCAGTATACTTTATATTCAAGTGAATATTGTATTTTTTTAAACTAGTCACCTTGGAGGTTATATACTTATTTTAAAGGTTGGCTTTTTGTTGTTGTTTTTAATTTTTTTGAAACCCCTTTTAAGAATTGCTGTCGGGATTTGAGTGATACTTTTTTTGACTGTACTGACTGTTCTCTGGAGCTAGATTGGTTTGCAGGGGAATAGTAAGACATTGGAGCTAGGTCTGATTAAGAAGGTGGATCAATAATTATTTCCTAGAAAGCACATACGGAGCGAGAGCATTGGCACCTTGAAGAAACCACTTTTGATTCTGCCTGTATCGCCACAATCTCAAATGCTTCAGAATATTGACATTGGGATTAACCCAAATCAGTGTGATCTTTACACATGAGTTTCATCATCCAGAATTTCGATCGTGTGAATATTTGAGTTTTGTTATTTCATACTGCTGCTTTGTTTGTGGTTGCAAGTTGGCAGTCTAGTGCCTGTGAGTTACTCTTTTCCTTCAAAAAGGGATTTCTCCTTGCTTCTTCAAAGGTTAAAATAAATGCCTAGTCTTTGCTGTTTCATGAATCAGTATTGTAGTGTATCTTTGTAGAAACTTGCCTTATGTTTACATTTTCAATGAGAATAAGACCACTTATCTTCATTCTCTCGTTAATCATCTATTTGACCCTAGTCTTTGACTTCTTTCATATTTTCATCAGTCCGGTGGGTGATTGGGAAACCATTTTAGTATTACAGACATTTTCCCTATCCCGGTAAAACCATTCATGTTCATACATCATGACATTACTTCATCCTTTTAACTTGTCAAAGTCTTGTTGAATTAAAGACTTCTTTAAATACAAAATTTGAATTTTTACTCAATAGAAGTTTGTTCTTCCCTCCCTCCCTTCCTTCTTTCACTTGTTTACACGAAGATAGTTTTAGTCAGTATAGCTGCTAACAGTATAGCTGCCCCGTTTTTAATATATTGTTGCTTAGAGTCAAAACATGTATTTACAATCCATAGTATGATTTCTCTTTTTGATCCTCTTAAGCACCCCTCCACACACACATAAAAATCAGTCTTGTTGCTTTATTATTGATACTTCATTCCTCTGGGAATTTGGGCAGAATGTTCTTTCTTTGAAAATAAAACTCATAAAAACAAATGAGGGGACTTTAATATTTTCTTTTAAAAAGTATTTTATAGTTGTAAGAGCAATGTGAAGAAGCAAAGGAACACTTTGATATTTTAATTCCATTTTCTACTTTTAGTATTTTTTCCTTATTGGATTTGGATCGTAGAGGGTGATTAAGCTGAACTCCTTAACTGATAAAATGTGTGCAATCTCAAACATAAGCAAGCCAAATTTTTAGGTTAATTTTCACGTAGAGAAAAATGATCACTTTTATTTTATGTGAAATTCTGTGTACATTTGTTGCTAAACAATAGAAATTTTAAAACCCACACATATACTTTAATATTTCAGCTTCTCATGGAAGGTCGTCACATGTGCATATAGTAAACCAGGCAACTTAATTTGATAAAGTCATAAAATGGAAATTTAAAATTAATTGCAGTATCAGTACCATTGATGTTAGTATAGTTTTACATGCTGGTCTTGACCAGTTTCAATTAGTGAATTAAACGTTGAATGATCTGTGCTAATTGTAAAGAAATGCTCCATGAACTATTAAATGTTACTTGACTATATAAAGAGCCATAGCAGTGACAACACACCCTGTCTAGTTTTTCTTCAAAATAAAAATTGCATTTTTCTGATTAAAAAACACATATTTATTATAAAAACCATACAACCAAAGAAAATTGTAAAGGAATTAAGCCATCCTAAATTCCACTACCACATTTATTTCTAATATTTTAAAGAGTTTCTGTCCATAAATATACACATACATATTGTAGTTTACCTACTCTTAATCAGAGTAGCTAGGCAGGATTTTATTTGCTTAGTGCCTAGATGGGAAATTGACTAGGGATTCCAAATACCATATTTCATTAAATCTAAGGTACCTCTCACTGAATTTAATACTTAACCACTATTTTTTGTACTGCTAATAATGAGACACTGTCAGTTATAGTTGTAAGTTGTGATCAGTTGTAATATGTCGATATCAGAGGTATTAAAATGTGAATGTGCATCTTAGAACAATGAAGTGTAGTACTATATAGTCAATGACCTTTTCTATCCCTAAAACTCAGAAAAATGAAACAATTGATAAGAATGCAAATGTATTTCTCTATGGTGAGGTCAATTTTGTAGTAATTTTTTTACTAAAATAATTTTTAAAAAATGATGAAGCCTCAGGAGGAAAAGTTGTCAGACAAGTAAATTTTTTGTGGGAATATTTTTGTGTGGGCCTTAAGCAAAGGGAAAATTAGTCTGATTTTTGAATTATGAATTATTATCTCCAAGTACATTTGTGAACAGTGAGGTGCAGTGGGATGAAATGACTTGCTTAAGATCGTACAGGTCTATGATTTGAACCCAGGCTTTAACTCTGAGCAGAACACAGGAGTCTTATTTGGAAGAACCTTTACCTGACTTGGATCTTCTAATATGGGCTTCCTGTTGTTTCTTCATTCTCTACTACTCAGAAGTTTTGCATGCAAACAAAATGTATTTTGCCAATTATGGAATTTTCCCCTGAGTCACAGTTAAGGTTCATAGAAACCTGTAACTTACAGACTTGATCTTAGAAGTTGCTTGATTAGTAGCTTGATTAGGTTATCTGTTTATTAATAATATATTAAAGATGCAAATTACTTTCTAGTAATTTTTAAGAAGGTGGCTATTTGAATGAGCTTGTTAAAGAAAAATACAGAAAATATTGCAGTAGTTTCTTAAAGTGTCTCTTGTAAGAAGAGGTCAGTAGCTTTCAGTCTGACCTTTTTCTCTGTGTTTAGTCAATTGCTTTGAGGTATGCTTTTTCCTCCCGTACAGTTAAAGTTAAATGTAAGTGTAACACTTTGATGTTGACTCTAGATAATCTAAAGCTTATCTTCTGGAAATCTATGTGTCTATTTATAGTATATAAATCTAGCGAAGTGATTTATGACTTTCTCCTACTTATTGAATTAAGATCATAGACAAGGGTGACGGAAATAATTTGTTTAGTTTAAATTGTCAGGAATGGGGATGTATACTATCTGGTATAAGAAAACTTTAACAGAACCAGGGTCAAAAGTACACTTTCTAGCTCTTTCCTGTGGATTTTCACTTTGATGTAGTCCTTGCCAGGAAACTGAGGTTTTACATAAGCACTCTTGATTTTTAGAACATAAAGGTGGTGTTCTAGTTTGGTCTTGTGAAACCACAAATTCTGTAACAAATTAAGGAAACTGATCAATTCACTCAGCAAACACATATTGATCATCTGTTGTACTGAAGGTGCTATCTTAGGTCATGAAAAGTGGTTCTATTGAACATGTTTATTTTATCAGATCCTGGTCCCAAACCAGACATGGAATGAAAAGCATAAAGATAGGATACAACAACTTCTGAAGTTTTGAAGATGGTGTACGTGAAAATACCAGATATTAAATATCAGTACTAACTCTACAATCTTTTCTAGTACTATATTGTGCTAAGTGGTATCTTTGGATTCATTAGAGCAGTGCTATAGAACTTTCTGTGATGATAGAAATAGTCTATATCTGTGCGGTTTAATACAGTGCCACTAGCCACATATGGCTGTTGAGTACTTGAAATATGTCTTGTGCAACAGAGGAACTGAATTTTAAATTTTATTTAATTTTAAGTAATTGCCACATGTGCTTAGTGGCTACTGTGTTTGATAGTGCAGGATTAGAGGCTCGATAAAGGTCCTGCTTCATCAGGATTTTTTTTTCTTTTATTATTATTATTATTAGTTACAGACGTACAAAACAATGCAATAGTTATTTTTTCCACCCTTTACAAAGTGATTCCCCCTTCCCCCCTCCCTTGCTCTCCCACACCCGATATCATACATATCTATTACAATTCCATTGACTCCATCCCCACACTATATTCCACATCCCATGACTATATATGTGTTAAATTACAGTTGATATATAATGTTGTTCAGCAGCAGCTTCAGATGTACAGTGCAGTGGTCAGGCCACTACACCGTCCATGAAGTGGTCTCCCTAAAAGGACATGCAGGGCCGGCCGAGTGGCGCGGTGGTTAAGCGCTGGCTTGGGAAGCCAGCGGCCCTGGTTCGGATCCCACATATGTGGGCCAGTGACTGCCGTCAAAAAAAAAAAAAAAAAGACATGCATCTGTCTGTTCCCCTAAAAAAAATATTTACAACTTTATTGATTATATTCCCTAAACTGTCTCTTCTGTCTCTGCAGTAGTATTGTAGTTAAATCAGGATATTTTTTAAACTTATAATAGCTTTTTTTTTGACACCTGATACTAATAAAAAAACAATAGCTTTTTAAAAAAAGCAATATGTTCTTTTAAAAGAACTCATAAAATACAGTTAAATTCATTTATTATCTGGGCGTATATCTTTCCAGACATTTTTCTACATGTCACTTTAGAAAATCAAATATCTGCCATTTTTCATCTGAGGTGCAGTCTACCTCTAAAAGTATATGATTCTAATATGCTCACTTTTGTTGAATTTGATCAGGATACAGGAAAACAGTTAAAGGGCAAAGGATGATTGAGAGTTGTGAAGAGAAGAATAGAAAACATCATTGAGTGTGGTGGACTTGTGGCCTAGCTGGAATGACTTTTTCCCAATAACTCGATTCTAGGGTCCTGAAAGAATGATCTGAAGTTCACTGCAAAAAGCAATCTGCATAGTGCAATGCCACTAAATGCCAAGCTCAGACTTTCTACCTCACTAATACTCCTAGTCTTTCCCTCTTGGGTCCCCAGCCTTGGTGATTGGCCTCTCTGCATCCTCTCCTTATGGTGTCACCCTGTTTGTTCCAGCAGTTCTTTTGCCAACTCATTTGTTATGTGTTTTTACACAGCTTTCTCTCCTCTTTTCCTATACCCACCTGCAGTTCTTGTTGCTACCTAGAGGTTTTCAAAATTCCTAGTGATAGACAAATAGGAATAAACACAGTTCCTTTCCATTTCCCGTTTTATTTTTTCACCTGGACTCAAGAAAGGCAGACAAAACAAAAACACAGGTGCTAAGGATATGTATTTGTAGACCAAAATGGCTTCCCTGGGAATTTTATGTTAGTTGACAGTGACACTCTGAGTTAAGGATAGCTTAGGCTTTCTGGCTGGGAAGAATGAGGACATGGGATGGTTGGTAGAGAAGAAGGAAGAGCAACTCAGGGCTGGAGAGGGGGATGCCCCTCTCCCGTGCCAGTCCCATCATCTCAAGATGAGGCACATAAGAGTCACTCAGTAATGTAAAGAAGCAGGGATACAGTGGGAAGCTTGTCTAGACAGGGAGAGAGGAAGGGAGAGAAATTCTTCTGGTGGGGTAATTGATCCATGGATGCCATTTGTATGTAATTTGGCCACTTATTACCTGTATTCTAGCACAGTGGACTGCAATATTTTTCTTAAATGAATCTTCTATATTAGCCTCCGTTTAAAGGATGGCTATATTTCCAAGAAAAAAGCACCAGAAGAGATTTGATTTAAGCTAAAAACCTTAGGGCAAACAGGAATATGGAGATTTGGATGCTATTGGAACAGTAGTTTCTTGAATGCTTGGAGTTCTCTCGTCTCTTACCCTATCACTGTAGCGTTTGTATCACAGGGGTTTTTCTATGTCTCCATACTTTTCAGTTCTCAGATCTTTACTCCTTTCCTCTAAAAGAGGGTCAGTTGGAGTTGGATTGTAATACCAAATTTCTACAGGAGATGTCACTATTTAGCTTGATTTTCAGAGTAAATCACTTAGTATGCGTTACTCATGAAAAGCTTCAGGTTTTGTACAATTTTTTTTGCCTGTTAATCAGTTTTCTGTATTTGAAACTCTGGGTTTTAAGTTAGTTAAAATAAACGGTGTACATAATTTCCTTAAGATGAGAAGTAATATGCAAGATTTTTGTAATAGGAGAAGTCATTCTTACATCTTAGGTTTAGTTGCAACACTGAACAGTATTGGCCCATTTGTGTTTTTCAAAAATAACACTCCATGAAAAAGGACATGTATATAGAAGCATATGACAAAAATAGAAGTATATAACAGTAAAAAGCTTTGTTACCCCATTCTCACCACTCAGAGGTAATTGCTATTATAAACTTAAAAAATGCTGAACAAAAGTGGTTTAGGCAACACATTGCTCTACTACTTGGTGCTTTTATTACCATTGTTCCATATCAGTGTGGATACATTATAAGGTTCTTTTCTGTAGCTGCATGGTATTTGTGTGGATGGACTTAACTTATATAGATACCTGTTAATAGACATGGTTGTTTCCAATATTTATTTTTCATAAACAGTTGATACAGTGAGCATCCTTCTATGTACCTTTGCTTTGCACGGTTGTGAGTATTTTTGTAGCATTGATTCCCAGAGGTGGGATTGCTGGGGCAAATGGCATGAATATTTACAATTTTAATAGGTTTAATTGCTATATCATTTTCAAGAGGTAGTACCAATATAAATTGGTACTTTCAACAACAAGAGTGCTTGTTTTCTCTCACTTTTGCCAACATAAACATCAGGCTTAAGTTTTACCAGTGTGAATGAGTAAGCAGTAGAATCACATTGTTATAATATTTGTTTCTCAACTAGATATTTTATATGTTTTTGTCTTCTCTTTTGTGAATTGTCTATTTGTATTTGTTCTTTATTTTTCCATTGGCTCCTTATTGTTGGAGCCCAATGTATAATGGAAATATTTGTTATAGATCTTTTCTTTCAGTTTGGGTTCATGTCATGCCTCAGATTTTACCCTTTCTAAGAATGTGAAAATATTCTGTTTCTTCCATTCTGCTGCTTATGGCTTTATTTTTTACATTTAGATTTTTATCCATCTGGAAATTATTTTTGTGTATGCTGTGAGGTAGGGATCATACTTTATATTTTTCCCAAGTAAATAACTAGTTGATAAAACATATTTATTGAATAATTAATCTTCTTACTGACTTGAAATACCATCTTTATCATATACTAAACCACATATATTTCTGGGTCTGTTTCTGTGCTCTGTTTTGTTCCTTGATCTCTTTGTCTAACACTGTGCTGCTCCAGCGCTGTTGTAATTGCTTTAACTTTGATATGGTTTGCTCTCTGGTAGGGCAAGTCGAAGCTCTTTGGTTCACCTGCTTTTTCACCCCAGTTTTTTGTCTTGAATCCAGTACAGCCAAATTATGATCATTGTCACCACCAACTACAGCATGTGTGGAGCATTCCCCTTTGAAATTCCTATAAGGGTTTCTGGTGGATTCTCTGGTATCAGAAAACTGGGAACCTAAGAGGTACGCCTTAAAGGACTACTGCTCAGACCTGGTTTCCCAGACTCTGCTGAAGATGACCTGGGCCTGGGCTAGACTTTTCAGGAAAATATCTTTGGGACTGAGTGTGATATAGACCAGACTCTACAACTTGCTTGGCCATAGGAATGGTCCAGGGCCAGAACCAGACACCTGCCATGCTGATAACTTCCCTCATGGTTCAGAAATGACTGTGACTGAAGATGGGTGACTGCTCTAATACTGCCAGCTGGAAAATGGATACACCCTATTTTTAGGGCTCTTAAAAGCAGCAAATCATTAGTGGCCAATTAGGACTTTTTAATTTTTACTAATCTGTAGTTCAAAATTACCTAGTCATTCATATCTAGAAACATAATTCTTATAATTTATATCACTTAGAATATCATAATACTGTGACATTAGATAGCTAACTTAAATCTTCTAGTTTCTATTTGATAATATGAAATGTGTAAGTGTACACACAAGGATATACATATATATTTATATATATATATTTTTTTACCAGAATGACCAGTCAACTGGGGACATAAAAGTGATTGGTGGAGATGATCTCTCAACTTTAACTGGAAAGGTATGTATCTTGAAGGAGAAGAAAAGAGCCCTTCATACCAAGAGTCAATTAGTAACACTGTGCTGTCAATCAGTCACTAAGAGGCAGTTTACATAGTTATTTATGCACATAAACAAGGGTTATTTAACTCTTGGAAGCAATGTGGGTAAGGTATCTTTCTGTAGGTCATATACCAAAGAGACAGCAGAATCCAATATTAAACTTAAAAATCCAAGTACTACTGTGTGCTGCTGTGGAGATCTAATTTGGGATATACAGAGGGTGCCAAAAAATGTATACACATTTTAAGAAAAAACTGTATTAAAATTGTAATACTCAATATATACAGATAACAAAAGATGAGTACAAGTCACGTTTGACTTCTGCAATTAGAAGAGGTGCTCAAAGTGTTTGCCATCAGCATCCAGACACTTCTGATTACAGCAAACTACTGCTTGAGCAACGTTGACCAAAGTGTCCACTTATATACATTTTTTTGGCACCCCTGGTAGATGTGTATATATATATATATATATATATATATATATATATAGTTGTCGGAAAAGCCATGATGCATTTTTTGTATGTTTTTTGTTGCAAAAATGTGTCATGACTTTTCTGACAACCCAAGATAGGTAGGTAGGTAGGTAGACAGACAGACAGACAGACAGACAGACAGACAGACAGACAGACAGATGATATTTGTATTTGTATATAAAATATAAAAAGATAGCCTTCTTTTAAAAATAGACTCACACATAGTTAAAAGATAGAGAATCAGTATAATATAGTGGCTGGAAGTGTGGGTGCTGGAGCTGAACAGCTGTGATTCAAAGCCTGGCTCATTACTCCCTAACTATGTGACCTTGAGTAGGTTATTTAACCTCTCTGTCTCCCATATGTATAGTGGGGATGGTAATGGCAGCCACCTGAAGGAGTTCAGAGGATTAAGTGAAATAATCCACATAGAGTTCTTACAGCAGTTTCTGGTATTTAGAACACAAAGTAAAAACATACTAACATATTATTTTTTAAGAAATCTCAAAAAGAAGTTTGTATTTTAATTAAGGTTTATTGGGGTGCCAATTGTTAGTAAAGTTACATAGGTTTCAGGTGTACAATTCTGTAATACATCATCTATATATCATGTTGCGTTTTCACCACCCAGAGTCAGTTCTCCTTCCATCACCATATATTTGATCTCTTTTACCCTCATCTACCAACCCCCTCCAAAGAGTTTTCTAAATGCATCAAAATTCTCCCAGTATAGACGATTGGCTGAACCAATAAAGATATGAAGATATTTGAATATTATTCTTCTGGTACAATGAAAAGATTTTTGAATAAACAATGATAAACGATGGGATGCTACACTTTTTAAGCTGCTAGTTATTTTTTTACATAGAGACTCTGCCAAATATAAAGGCATAATCTCATAAAAGTATCACAACAGTTCTCTGAGGTAGATACTATTATCCCCATTTTACAGATCAGGAGAGTAAGACTCAGCAAGATTGAAGAACTTGTCCAAGGTCACACTGCCAGTAAGTGGTAGAGCTTGAGTTTGAATGTAGGTCTGCCAGGCTCCAACGCTCTTTTCTTTCTCTGACTTTTACATTTAAAGTTTACAGCTTACTTGACTATCTGTAAGGAAACTTCAATATATAGCACTCGTGTCAAATTCTGTGGCATTTGTGTCAAATTCTGTGGTCTCATATCAGGTTCATGCGAAACTAAGGGCTTCCTCAACATCTTTGGAAAACTTCAAAGGAGAAATGATCATCTGTTGATTCCCCTCCCTGTCCATCCTGTATACCACTGCCAGACCTGTTCTCCTTCCCTTTCAGCATGCTTTGCCCCTATTTAGAAGTCATCTGAAACCCTTCTACAGTCAGTGTTTAGTGACAGGAGGGGCCTAGCCCTCACCTTCTGTGGTTTTATATGACTTTGCCTTTCCCACCTAACAGCTCTGTCCCACTATGTAGATCTGTGATCTTAAAAGGTCTCTGTCTCTAAAAGAACTTTCTTTTTATGATAGTCACAGGAAAGCACTTTTATTGTGGAAAAAAAAATCAAGACACAAATTGGATGAAGTTACTTTTTGAGCACACCTTGTACTTACATACATAAGTATCCCCACCCTTTTGCAGTTAGTGGATGAGAATATGGGCTTTGGACCCTGAAAACACCTTGTCAAATCTTTACCATTTGGCTATTTTTGTGACTTTAGGCAAGTTGTAGATTGATCTCTGAGCCTCATTTGTTTTCATTTGTTAAGAATGTAGCTATTTCACATAAAATAAGCTCTCAGTAATGGTAGCAGGGGTGGCCAGTTAGCTCAGTTAGTTCATTAGAGCGCAGTGCTCATAACACCAAGGTTGCTGGTTCGATCCCCACATGGGCCACTGAGATGCACCCTCCACAATTAGATTGAAACAACTACTCGACTTGGAGCTGAAGGGTCCTGGAAAAACACACTGTTCCCCAATTAAATAATAAAAAAATAATGGTAGCAGTTCTCATTTTATTTTTAAAACAGTAATGAGATCATACTCTAGATACAACAGTTTTGTATTGGACAGATATTTAATGTCTCTGGACTTTGATTTGTATAAACTGTCTCATACCACTAAAAGTCTATGATTATGACTCAATCAAGATTATGCAGCTACTTATTATTAGAGCCATGACTAGAATCCAGTTACTCTGTCTCACAATTCAGTACTGTTTTCAAACTGTAACTCCATCCAATGGTGCAAATTGCTGCATCAGCGAGCCACAGTTACTGATGGGAAAATGTTATGCTTCAGATGTGCTAGCTAGGGTAGAGAAAATGTTGAGAAAGAACCACATAGTAGGCAGTGAAACAAGTATTGGTCTGTTACTTGATTACATTCAATTTTACTAAAGATTTAGACTAGATCAAATATATGGTGATGGAAGGAGAACTGACCCTGGATGGTGAGCACACAATGTGATATATAGATGATGTATTACAGAATTGTACACTTGAAACTTACGTAACTTTAATAACAATTGTCACCCCAATAAACTTTAATTTAAAAAAAAGAAAAAATAGGGGAAACAAAAGATTTAGACTGCAGTATCTTTTAAAAGAGACAAATTAGTTGTGATATGAAGAGGAGTAAATTATATATGAACAGTGGTAGTAATATGTATATTGTAAAATACCTGTAAAACTATAAATTATACAAAGTGAGGTTTTTAAAAAGTTCTAATATTTCTTTCTTGCAACCCAGTGGATCTTGTGTGCCTTACTTTCCTAACTACTGACTTAGAAGAATACATAGAACATTAAAATTCTGATGCTATAGGTATCTGGCAGAGAAATAAGAACTACAAATAAACAGTAAAGCATGGATCTTCTTGTCACAATGATTAAAACCCAGTATGTGAAATGCTACCTTATTCCTATAACTAGCACAAGAATAGATAGGACTCTTCTCTACCGTGGAGGTAATTGTTAGATGGTATTTGTTCTAAGGCTTCTTCCAGCTATAAAGTTCTGAGAAGTAGAAATTGGGGTAAGGGTTTATGGTAGGAGGAAGCAAAGATTGGTATCTTTCTTTAGTTTAGTCCAAGAATATGAACACATCCAGAAAATGCATATCAGTTTCAGCCTAATGAGAAATTGCGTTTTGAACTGGATTCCATAGGTAAGTAAAATGCATGATTTTGGAGTTATTGTCCAAATTATAGTTTTTTTTTTTAATTTTTAAATATTTTATTGGGGAATTGTGGGAGGGGAGGAACAGTGTTGGGGAGCTGGGGAAGGAGACCTGCCAAACTGTTGTTCTTCAATCCTCGTTGTGGAGGGCGCCAGTCAACATCTGGCTTCCCATTGGCAGCTTGTGGCCTCTAAGCTCAAGGTGCTGAGTTCAGACTTAGTTGCAGGTGGGCATAGCCACCATCACATGCGGGAGTCGAACCCGTCAGCCTTGTTGTTAAGATCACACGCTCTATCCACTGAGCCATCCAGGCGGCAGCTCAGCTCAAGGTGCCGAGTTCAATCTTTAGTTGCAGGTGAGCGTAGCCCACCATTGAACAGGCAATCTTGTTATACCAGCTGAGCCATCCTGCCACCTGTTGGCAGCTCAGCGACAGCTCAGCTCGGGCGCAGCATTCACTGGCCCATGTGGTAATCAAACCGGCGGCCCTGTTGCTCAGAGCTCGCACTCTAAGCCAATTCTTAACCAACTGAGCCACTCGGCTAGCCCCAAATTATAGTTCTTAAATTTTAGAGTTGGAAGACACATTAGACTAATTCAAGTCCCTCATTTTACACATGGGAAACTGAGGCTCAGAGAAATTTCATGACTTGCCCAAGATTAGACCTCCTTTTAAGTAATAAAACTTTTTTTAAATGAATATTTAGGTCAAATTTTATTTTTAAAAATTCCATGGGCCGGCCGAGTGGCACGGCGGTTAAGAGCTGGCTTGGGATGTCAGTGGCCCGGGTTTGGATCCCATATAGGAGGGCCAGTGACATTGCCCTCTTAAAAATAAAAATAAAAAATAAAATAAAAAAATTCCATCGCAGTGACAATTTTATATCTTAAAGAGTTCCAAATCCCAACAGATAGCTCACTTGTTTAAATCAAGGTTTGATGTAGTAAATTAAAGTATCTTAAATCAAAAATTCCTTCGAGTTTGTTGTGATGTGATTTGAGTTCTAATTAGAAACACTGTCTGTTTCATTGTACTGATTTTCATTTCTCTTTTTCTTCTAGAATGTCTTGATTGTTGAAGTAAGTTCTACATAGTTTTAATATAGTATTTATAAGTTTCTAACTTAATATGCCCAATCATAAAGGTAAGCTAGGGAAAGAAATTACTCTTCATTAATTTTAATCATGGGCTTGTGTAATAAGGGAGTGAGGTCGTTTTGTTTTTTTTTGTCAAAAATACTTTGTAATTTATTTTTATTGTATAATGGAAAAATTTTTGTACATTTTTTACCCCCCTCATTTTTTTGTCTTGAAAAGCTTTTCTTTCTTTTAAAGTTGATGTATATTATTCCCATGTGTGATTTTTATACTTCTATTGCACTTATATATCATATACAAAATATATTTTGTGATTTTAAAAATTTGTATAGTGTCACACTATACATATTCTCTCTTGCAACTTATTATTTTGACTCAAAAGTGGTTTTGAGATTATTCGTGTTGACACATATAGAATTAGTTAAAATGCAACATAGCATTGCAGTGTAAGAATCAACCAGTTTATTGCCCTGCACATAGGGAGTTTGCTTCCAATTTTCCCAACTACAACAGGGCTGTTAAGAGCATCCCTTTCATGTCCCTGCATGCAAACGTGTGAGCTCCTTCTAGACACAGGAACTTAGAAGTAAAATAACTGGGTTGTAGAATTTGTACATTTTCAATTTTACTATTATTACCAAATTACTATTATTACCAAAATACAACCAAAGTGCTTGGTTGTATGCTTTATACTCCCACCAGTGGAATGAGTTCTCATTCTTGTATGTAAAATGGTTTAAGCTTTAAGAGTAATAGTAACCCCCAATTCTTTTTTTTTTTTAGGTTTTAGAAACTTCAGCTTATAGATTCAAAAATTTGTAACACTCTTTTCAAAGGGTTTGTGTACATGAATATCCCTGGGAATGAGTTGCTTTCTTAAAATGTAGATTGTTATTCCACTTTAGATTTATTTGTTTTGTTTGGGGTAATGCTACCTAACAAATTCCCATAAACTTAACAGCTTAAAACAATACCCATTTATTATTTCTGTTTCCTAGGGTCAGGAGCCCAAGTACAGGTTAGCTGGGTCCTCTACTGCAGGTCGCATCTTGCTGAATCAAGGCTGGGGCTCCTATCTCACCTGTGGCTTATGGTCCTCTTTCAAGTTCATTCAGGTTGTTAGAATTTAGTTCCTGTAGTTGCAGGGCTGAGGACCCTGTTTTCTTGCTGGCTGCTGGTTAGGGGTAGCCGTCAGCTCCTGAAGGCCATCCTTATGTCCTAGCACATAGGCCTCTACATGGCAGCTGACTTCTTCAAAACCAGCAGGAGACTCCCTCTCCAGTCCACTACCACTACCTTGTACAACATAACCTATTCACAGGAGTGACCATCCCATCATTTTCGCAGTTTCCTCTTCACACTCAGCTGGAGGGGACTATTCCTGATGTGTACACCAGGGGGCGGGAGTGTCTGGGAGGCCATCAGAATTCTGTCCACCATTGCCCGGAAATCTGCATTTTGCACAGATCTCCAGCCCCGATGTTTCTGATGACTCACAGACCCCACTTTGTGAAGCCGAGTATTTTCATTAACGAGCATTAGGATTATGGTTTATGATATATTTTCCCAATTAGAGATGGATTTGTTTTGAATAATGTCCTACTTTTGACTAAATTACTAAGATTAACTTTCATGTAGAGACATTGTATATAGTCAAACCTTATTAATTTGGATACTTTTAAAACGGTATAATGCAGGGTTTCTCGAGGTGTGGTCTGTTAACTACCTGCATCTGAGAGTTGCAGCGGGAGAGCATCCCAATCTTCAATTTATGAAAAAATAAAATACCTTTTGTAATGAAGGGCAGCCTCATAAGTCTCTAATAAGCATGCATGTACACACTTGCATATATATATATTTAAATGAGTTGTCATTGACCTCTTGGTGCCTACAAAATCCAGTCCTGAGGGCAGGCATTCTGACTGCCTGCTGAGAACTAGATTCAAAGGTTCTAGAATATCTAGTGTATGAATTGCGGTGAGAATTACTGCATTGAAAAAACAATGGCATTATTCCAGTTATACGTGAGGTGTTGTAAGTATTTTGTGTTTATGTAATGACTGATTTTAAAACTACGATGGTTTTATTTACCATTTAAATGTCTTTTCTTGTTTTAAAGGATATAATTGACACTGGTAAAACAATGCAAACCTTGCTTTCCCTGGTCAAGCAGTATAATCCAAACATGGTCAAGGTTGCAAGGTATGTATGTGTATGAAACATTTTGTCATAGGGTATTTTCTTCATTTGAAAGAGGAGTGAGTAATTGCTTCTTTTTTTTGAGTTTTTATAAGAGTTTATTTGAGCTGAAACTAACAACATATGCTGGGGAGCAAGATCTCTCAAATGCTCTCAATAATTGCGTCTTTATAAGGGTAAATGTTCTTAGTGGTCGTTTTATCTTCAAAAATTCATGGAATCTCAAATAAGACTCAGTAGTATCCTTTGTAAATAATTTTTTGCATTTCTCTGATGACTGATGATTTTGAGATTCTTTTCATCTGCTTATTGAACATTTGTATATCTTCTCTGGAGTGGTTACCCATTTAACATATTGAAATTGCTTCAAAAATGAGTTACAGTCATACCCAACTTTATTAAACATTCAGATCTATAGGTAATATGAGGTGCCGAGTTCCCCTGAATTCTTATATAACTTCCACTGAGTTTGATGATACCTTTTCTGGAGTGTTCCTGCATGAGTGTGGGTAGAGAAACAGGTTTTGCTGAGAGTGGTTTGTTTTCTGTTTTTCTTTTTTTTTATTTATTTTTTTATTTTTTGAGGCCAGTGTTACTGGCCCTCATATGTGGGACCAAACCGGGGCCGCTGGCTTCCTAAACCAGCGCTTAACCACCTCGCCACTTGGCCGGCCCTTGTTTTTCTTTCTAAATGGAAATTGAGTCAAAGCATATCCTCTATTTAAGTACTGGAAAAGAATCATGAGGGACTTGATTAGATGATCCCTTGGAGGCTAAGGCTTAGGCCAGTGGTTCTCAACTTCGGCCACACATTGGAATTACCTGGGAGTTTAAACAGCAACCACCACCAAAAACCTATGTCTGTTTTCCTGATGTCATTGGACAGGGATGTGGCCTGGGTATCTGAGTTTTGTTTTGTTTTTTTCAGAGTTCAAGTTGATTCTAATGTGCAGCTAAAGTTGAGAATCACTTTAGGTCCTTTTCAGCTCTTTAAAAATAGTTATCTAGGAAGGCATGAAATCATAAGTTTTATTGGGACTGCCTTTAACATATATAAAGGCTTTCAAAGCACCATCTACAGCTTTTTTAAAGGCTAAAAAAATTTCAGCAGGCAGCACCTGAGTTACGAAATTAGCTTTTGTTAGAGCTGACTTATCCTACCTGTAGTTTTTGCTCTCAAAAATAAATACTAGCTCCTTTGGCAGCTAGTTACTTTTTAGCCTAAAGTTCCTCTTTGTAAACCAAGTGTTGAAAGCCTTGAAAGGTGATGCTCACCTCTCTCACAGCCTCTGTGGCTTAGGGATTGTGTTTCCAGGGATTTTGAACTGAGAGCCCTTATCTTTTCTTTGCTCATTGGCACTCCCCACCCATTCATCCTCCTGATTAACTGTCCTTCGATGGGTGCGAGGGTAGTCAGGGTGCAGCTCTCAGAACAGTCCACCGTGTTCCAGGTAGAGATCCACCAAGGCCCGTAGCATGAACTCCTCACTGCCCCTGCCCAGTGATCCCTGTGATTGATTTATTTAGCTCTCCATTTCATTGTCTTTCTTTGGTTATGTTAAACTGACCATAGTATACTAAATACAGATGTAACCCAGTTTTGGAACATTGATGTTCTGTCTTGTAATGCCCTGTACTCTCTATATATCACATGTCACATTTTGTAATTAACAGTTTGCTGGTAAAAAGGACCCCTCGAAGTGTTGGATATAGTCCAGACTGTAAGTAAATTATTTTTTGTCAATTATTGAACCATCTTTAATCCAAACAACTTTTATATGAAATAGCTTAGAGTTATTTTAGAGAGTATTTGTAGAGAAGGCACATTTGCAAATATTTGATTTAAAAGTGATGTTTTCTGTATCTAAATGATGAATTATGATTCTTTTTAGTTGTTGGATTTGAAATTCCAGACAAGTTCGTTGTAGGATATGCTCTCGACTATAATGAATACTTCAGGGATTTGAATGTAAGTAAAGCTTCTTTTTCTCACTCTCATTTTTCAGAACACATAAAAATTTAAGAAAGAGAAGAATTGTTTTCTTTTACCAGCACCTCATAATTTGAACAGACTGATGGTTCCCATTAGTCACATAAAGCTGTAGTCAAGTACAGATGTCCTTAGAGCTGGAACTTGGCCAGGCTAGGGTGACACTTCTTGCTGGCTGTAACAGTTGGGCAGCTTTAATATACACTAACTGTCCTATCATTACTTCAGACGATAGATGTGGTCCTAAGTAAGAAATAAATTAACTAGTTTAAGTCTTTCAATTCACTGTCCTACAAATACCTGCCTCCTACTCTGGAGGCCAGGCGGGAGTCCTGAGAATGCATTTATGACCATGGATGAGGAAGATTAAGAAGGCTGCACAAACCTCTGTTTGTTTAGTAAAAACCCTGCAGCATAATACTATTTATATAAGATACGCAAAGTGCTGTTCTTGCCTTTCTCAGAATACACTTTTCTAATGTGACTTTCTGGATTTTTATTTTTTAGCATGTTTGTGTTATTAGTGAAACTGGAAAAGCAAAATACAAAGCCTGAGATGCAAGTTCAAGTTGAGTTTGGAAACATTTGGAGTTCCATCGAAATCACCAGTAAAGTTACCAAACATTCTAGTTCTGCGGCCAGATGCTTAATAAGAGTTGATTGCATGTATCTTCTAAGAATTTGATCTGTTTTATATTTTAGAAATGTCATTTGCTGCATTCCTGAACTCTTTTATTTGCACTATGAACCTATATACTAGCAGTTCCCTTTAGGTGGATTGTTGTTTGACTTGTGAATGAAAAATCTCAAATCATACCACTATTGAATGAAAATATTGAAATTGTATCTGTAAGAAACATTTAAAGAGAAGATATATTAGTTTTTTAATTGGTATTTTAATTTTTATATATTCAGGAAAGAACAGAAGTGATTAAATATTGTTAATTATACCACTATGTGTTTAGAAAAGTAAGAAACATTCAGTTTTCATATCAATAACAGCTTCTAAGAGATACTGTTAGGTCAGCTAAACCATATGTTCTGGAATTCTTTTTAGTAGTGTTTCAGTATTATTAACTACATTTTCCTGCTTGTTCAGTTTATTTCTGGTGAGCCTTTGTTAACAGTTCCTTTTAAATGCAATTCAATAAATTCCAAATACTTTACCACTTTTTGAATTCGTCAGTGTAAAAATCCTTAGAATAAAGGCTGTCTCTTTAAAAGAAACTATGCATACTTATCATTTCTCTACAAATTAACCTAGTGTAGTTTTCTTTTGATTACCTTTTCCTTGTCTATTAAGTTTTAGTAGCTAGTTTAACTATAATCCTTACCAAGCACGACGAATAATGATTATTTAGTAGAGTGGGTTAGTGGAGCTAGGGAAATTTTTACCTACTTCAGAGACATTAAATTTGGGACACAGTATATACTTTATTACATTTTACCATGCTAAAATAACATGGCTTTCTCTTGGGCTTCTATTGGAAATTGTCGAGATTGCTGTCTCACCTGCATTGCAACAATTTGTTTTCAGACACGCACTGCTACTTTCTTTGTGTAGATAATACTTTTTTTTTTTTGAGGGCAATGTCACTGGCCCTCTTATGTGGGACCGAACCGGGGCCTCTGGCTTCCCAAGCCAGCGCTTAACCACCACGCCACTCGGCCAGCCTAGATAATACTTTATTGATTAAAAAACAACCACATCAAAAGCTTTTGTTTTCTGAGAGCAGGAAGAAAAGTTTTAAACCAGAAAAAACTGTCTAACTGCTTCTCTGCACCAGGTAAGGAATGGCGTAGCAAACCTTGTGAGCCTCTAGGTCTATTTATGCCTTAAAAAGTTTGCTGTAATTCCCAGCAGCAAAGTAGGGAACTTGAAATAATAATTTGTTATAGTCGTAGAACTTCCTAGTTTACAAAACCCTTTCACTTTCGTTGTCTCATTTGATCTCCATAACGTGCTGTGAGGTTGAGGTATATGCCAGTTATCACATACCACATGTGAGTGTAGAATCCGAGATAACTGCTCATTCCACTCTCTCCCACCTGTCACCTCACTGAGGTCTCCCCAGCTACCACTCTGCTTACTGCAGCCTGCCTCCCACCACTTAGCCTCCTTACCCTCCTCTTTTCAGATGCACTTACCACCTTCTATTAGGTTAAACAGTATGAGATGCCCATTTTTGTAGGTACAAATAGTTAGCTATTGGCAATTTTGAGTGGTGTAACCTAATAACATGCTATATCATGTGTTTATATTTATTGCTCACTGTCTGCCCCTCCACATCTTATAATGTAAGCTCCATAAGGAGGACAAGAATTGTTATCTGTCTTGTTCACTGATGTGTGTTTCCCTAGTGCCTCAAAGATAGTAGGAGCCCAGATTGTTGTTGAATGAATGAATAGCTAAGAGCTCTGGGTTAGACTGTCCTGACCTTTGCTTATTAGCTATGTGACATCAAGTTACTTAACTTTGGAACTAGTTTACTCAACTGACTAATGGGGATAACAATGTCTCCTTCACAGGCTTGTTGTAAGATTTAATTAGATGTGATAGCGCAGGTAAAATATCAATAGGTCAGTGGCCTGGGACATACCAAATGCTCCATAAACATTAATTGCTGCTAAAAAAAGAGAGAATGTTTTGAGAAGTTAGGTGCATGGCTAGTAAGCGGTAAAGATTTAAACCAAAATCTGTCTGATTCTGGCTACAATATCATGAAGAAGCTGAGCTGTCTCCCCTTCTGATTCACCAAAACTCTTTAGTTTGTGGTTAAGTAATGTTTTAGCTTTTTGGCAAACGCTAAAAGAAACCCAGCTAACAACCAGGAAGGAATCTCCTGAGTCACATGCACTTTTCTCATAAGAATTCTCTTCAGACCTACCTTACCCTGCTTTTGGGACATACAATTCTAATAATTTTATTTATTTAACCAATTTTCAACAGTCATAGTCCATTTATAAGATGAGGGGAGGGAGATAGTGAGAGGGGCAGCAGTAATTTTCAAAATAACAGCCTGTCAAGGTAGAGAAAATGTATTAACAAGAAAAAAAGCTATAGCCTCCTGGGGCCATTTAGTCATTTAGGAGCAAATGGCCATGAGTGTCACACCTCAGTAATCCCTAAGGGTTGCACTTTCATTATAACCCTGTATAATAAGGGGTGTGATTTTAGGATATAAGAAAGTATGGAATCTGTTTTAGGAATATGACCATCCAAGGGAATGTTAGTGCTTCAGGAAGCGGTAAGCTGTAGTGACCTGGAAAATTCATATGTGTTGAAGCCGTCATATGTTCCGTGCTGTGAATAGTCAGAATATTATATGTGTATCATACCTGTAAATATAGGTAAGTCCCCATTTTAATTCCATGTATAAATATTTATAGATAATCTGGGCTATTGCTCTAATTCATTAGCTTAGAACGTTAATCAGTTGATGTCCTTCCCTACATTTGAGATTCTAGAAATGCACTGAGCACCCTGTATGTGCCAGGTACTGGGGAAGACAGACAAGGCTCTTGGGTTCATGAAAATTTCATTGTAGTTGGGCAAATGGACAGTAAACAACATAATTTCAAATAGTGGCAGACTGAAGGATCTAAAAGAGCAGCGTGCTGGGGACTGGGGGTGAGTAGGCACCGTATGTTAGATAAAGTGTTTAGGGGAGGTCTTGGTTGATCTTTGAATGGAAAAGGAAACCAAACACAGGAAGAGCTAGGAGTAGAGAGTCCTTGCAACAGGAATAGCTAATGCATAGGTGCTGAGATGGTGACAGTTCATCTAAAGAGAAAAGGCATTTCAAAGTCAGAGGCAAAGAACATTTATTTGAGATCAAAGAGGAGCTCTTTGGGAAGCAGTGATTCAGGCAGAAGCCCAAGTAATGTTCCCATTAGGAGACAAAGGCAAGGGGTATTTAGGAGAAAGGGAAGGGGAATGATTACATCAATAGAAGGCAGGCATTTCTATAGCTACAGACAACATAAACATAGTGATGTTAATTAATTCTAAACAGTGTTTTTAATTTTCAGTCTGGTAGTCATCGGTCTCCTATCTGCTTTCTTGTTATCTTTGCAAACAGTTCTTTGGGACACAAGTTTGCTTTAGGCTCAGTCCAAAGGTTATTTTGCCCTGTTTTAACATTCCAAAGATTTGAGGCATAAGATGTGCAAGGCAGTTCCTCTGGGACAGCAGCCCTGGCTCGATTTGAAAGTGGCTCTGTTTGTTATTGTTTGTCCTGACAAACCACCTGAGGTGTTGGAGGTAGAGAAAGAAGGACAATATAGCTGCGATTCAGGAGAATGCTAGGACCTAAGAGTGGAGAGGAAGGCCAGGGCCAGACTATGGACGACTTGGTAGACTGTGGTGAAGGGTATGGAATTTCTGCATTCCAGTGGGAAGGCATTGAGGGTTTTTAAGTAGGGAGTGAAAAGATTTTATTTGCATTTTTTAAAGGCACAAGAACCTCTTAAGAACTGTTCTACACATAGGTACGGGGCTCCGGGAATAAATTGGCAATGCAACTAATAACCATTAAGACATTTAATGTGTGAGATGCTGTGCTAAGTGCTTGATGTATGTTATTTTTATTTATTCAAATCACATTTCACAGAAGAGACCATCCCA
Source organism: Aselliscus stoliczkanus (assembly GCA_033961575.1). Taxonomy (NCBI): domain Eukaryota; kingdom Metazoa; phylum Chordata; class Mammalia; order Chiroptera; family Hipposideridae; genus Aselliscus; species Aselliscus stoliczkanus. The sequence goes on from CM066737.1 coordinate 19,000,375, forward strand.
GAGGTTCCATTGCCAAGTTAGTGAAGGGCATGTTGCCATGCACAAATTGGTCAGCATTTCTTTTCTGGAAGATTGCAGTAGCCTTCCACCTGATCTCCGTCCTTGCCCCCCCCCCCATCCCGTGACTGACACAGATCACTTTAGGATCTCTCAAAGTGATACTAACTAAAACATTAGTCAGATTGAGTCACTCTTTGGCTCAGATCCTTCCCATGGCTCCCCATTTGGGAGTGAGAGCCAAAGTCCTTACAATGGTGTATAATCTCCTCTTCCCACCTCTCCCCTCCCAGCACCCTGGCCGCCACTGTACCATGAGCCCTGGAGTCACTCCCCTTTTGTGTCTGCCACCACCTTCACTAGAGCTGCTTGAGCCTCCCAGCTGCTCTCCCTGCCTCCGCTCTGGCCCCATTCCTGTTTAGCCCCCACACTGCAGTTAGAGTCCTCTTTTTTTTTACTCTTTTTTTAAAATGATCCTTGAAAAGTGTATTTCAGATTATATCACATGCCTGCTTAACACTTGAAAACTCAAGCTCTCCTTTGGCCTGTGTATAAACTAGCCACTGCCTACTTGTCTAACTTCATTTACCCTTCCCTGCCTTGCTCACTTCACTTCACCCACACTGCCGTTCTTTCAGTTCCTCGAGCCTGTCAATCCCCCCTTGGCCCTAGGGCCTCTGTAACTGCTGTCCCTTCTGTCTATCACTCAAATCCCCAGGTAAACCTGGCTGGCTCACGTATCACCGTGGTGAACCCTTCCCGATCTTCCTGTCTGACTGCTTCAAAGTCACTCTCCATTACATTACCTCTGTGTTAGTTTCCTCATGGGCCTTAGCACTGTCATGTGGTCCAGCAGTCCCTAAGTGGCCGCTATGACAGCTACTAGGTTGGACTTGCCACTCTGCCATTGATTCACCTGGGAAGGAAACAGGAAGCCTAAGTGAATGCACATAGTTTTATTACTTAGCAGAAGCAGGATCATGATATCAGACCCACAGAATGATACCAAACCAGGGGACAGATGACACAAGCAGTGGGTTGCCCTGTGGGGGGAAGAGCTGGCACCATGCTCCAGCTAAATGATTTTATAGCCAGCAGCTCTACTCCTTTTTTAAAAAAATTGGGGAACAGTGTGTTTTCCCAGGACCCTTCAGCTCCAAGTCAAGTAGTTGTCTTCAATCTAGTTGTGGGGGGGGGGCGCACCTCAGTGGCCCATGTGGGGATTGAACCAGCAACCTTGGTGTTATTATGTACTGCACTCTAGCCAACCAAGCTAACCGGCTGCCCCTGCAGCTCTACTCTTTAAGTGCCAAGGCAAGGTTTAAAGTCCCATATCTTACCGGAAGCAGGGAGGTGGTTGAGAAACTGCCTCATAGCGGCCCCCACAAGATTGGGAGGTGGGTGACAAATGGCTTTGGGACAGCTCCTCACAAGGCTGCTTACTTTATCATGTTCCTGGGAGGGTCACTGGGCGTTCCTTGAGACGGGTCACGCTGCAGTTGACTTTGTCTGCGTGGCCTATGTGGAGATGTCCATGGCAGAGCTGTTTCCTTAGAAGCACCTGCCAAGTGGAACTTTTCCTTGATTTCTGTCTTTATTGCCTGTCTCCCCCAGTAGGCCATCAGCTCCTTGAAAGCAGGACCTTGCCAGTTTTGTTCTCTGTCAGATCCCCAGCACCTACAAGAGTGCCTGGCAAATTATAGTGCTCAATAAGTATTTGTTGGATAAATGATAGAAAGTGAAAAAGCACATAAAATATTTTAAAATTATATCTGAATACTTAAAATTAGCAGCACAACTTACATGTTTCAGGTTGAACAAAGAAACCCCTCTTTATTAATAATAGCTAACGTTTGTTGAATTCTTAACCATATGCAATGGAACTGTACTAAGCACTTTTGAACCCTTATGGTAACACCAGTGAGGTGTTTGTTTTTTTTTTAAATCATCCAAATTTTTAATGCATGAGGAAATGCAGGCCAAGAGAGGTTGCATAATTTGCCCAGGATCACATAGCTAGAAGTGGCAAGTGAAGAATTTGAACCCAGGAAATCTTATTCCAGAACTCGACCTCTTGGTTCATTGCAACTTAACCTTTAATGCTCAGCCCGTGTGTGGAAACTAATACACCGAGAGCATAGAGGAAAATATTAAGGTCATTGAAGGTAATAATTCCAAATGACTTGAACATTAAACAGCTCTTTGAGGTCACAGCTGATCTTTAAGAATGTAAACTGTCTTCCTTTGGCATTAAGAAGCATTTTCGAAGATAATTACAAAGTTCCTCCAATGTGATCTTCGCATTTTTCTGCTGGCTTATTTTACGATCTCATGGGCAGCTTCAGACAAAATAACTTCCTGGCATGAAGGATTGTGTGTACTCTTTGCCATTTTTAAATGTGAATTTTATAGATACTTCAAACCACTTGAAAGAGTAATGATTTTTAAATGGTTTTTCATTATTATTTGTAACTTCAAGCATTAACTGATAAAAACTGCCAAATTAAGTTTCAAGTTTTCTCTTTACACAATATGGGTGTACTTCATAATGAACTCCCTCATTATTATTTATGACTGAAGTGACATTCAAACTTGGTAGCTTTTCAGTAGAACTTCCTTTCCTAACCATGTTTCCATTCCTTTCATTATGACAATGTTTGAGAACTCCGAACATACAGAGTTTCTGTTATATTGCACATGGCTTCCTCTGGAACACTTGCCCTGCATTTTCCCACAGCTCTGGTGTCCCCTTGTCACGCCCCCATGCTTTTACAAGCACTTCCCTATTTCCTGGCTCCATAAGACATTACAGATTCACCTTGTTTTTGTCCTGCCCTGGTCTGTAAACAGCCATTACTCCAAGGAGCCCTGGTTCCTTTAATGAAAAACGGTATTAGAAACCAGGATCTAGAAGTTAGGTACGCTTGTTATTGGGGTGTCCTTGCTTCTAGGTCCTCCCAGTGGGCAGAAATAGGCAATATAATCAAGCATTTTAACCCATAGACACACACTTCTATCTCTATTTCTGTATCTGTCTATTTGTATACATATGCAAATAAACATACTGATTTTCTACTCTAATCCACACCACAGGATTCTCACTAGCCTTCCCCATTTCTTTATTTTTTAACTTTGTCTTTGCCATCAAGCATGCGGTTCTATTCACTTATTTGTTCAACCTTAGTATCATAAAGTACTTACATATGCCTGTGACACTGTCACTAAATAGAGTCTAGTATTTGTGGACAGATCTTTTTGTCATAAGCCTTATTTTGTATTTATTTTCTCCATCCCTTTTCAGTGTGGCTGTGTTGTTCATCTGTAATGCATTTTGATTCTTTTGTTAGTGTTTGTATTCTATGCAGGACCCTGGCTCCCATATCCTAGTTGTAATTAATTAGTTATTATGGTAAAACATACCAGGAGTTAGAGCTATATAAAAAGGTCTACTCTGAGATATTTTGTTCCCTCTCCATTCCCACCGCCCTCTTTTCACCCACCCTATAAGTGTCATCTTTGTTTTTAATGGCAGCTACATCTTTACCGAGCGCATTGTAGGAATAGGCACTTTGCTTCATTCCGAGTTCACAACAACCCCTTGAGGTAGGTATTGTTACTCCTCCCATTTTCTTACATGAAGGAGCCGAGCCCCCAAATGCATAAGGAGCTTCTCCAGAGTGATATATCTGGAACATAACCAGTATTCAAACCCGGCTCTGTCTGATGTCAGAGCCAGTGTTCAAACCACCCCTGTCTTAAAATGGTCTGGTTGCTCCTCAGTCTGGGTCTTCCTGAAGCTCGGCACTCCTGGAGTCACCTTCTGAATACATTCTGTTAGCTGTTGGGACCCTTGTTCTAGTAACCCAGGTGTTGTTAAACAAGGCCCACAAGGGGCCACCTGGCCTTTGGTTGGAACCTGGGGGAAGACATCACCCTCAGTTGATTCCACCCTCCCCATTATCAAATAAACTTACATGTGTTACTTGTAAATTTGAAGACACAACAGCTTCTTTAAAAGGTCACAGAGTCTTCATAGAAATCAACTGTCTGGGGTCACATAGATTAAAGGAGCCACCACATTCATCATTGGTGCTGTTCCATTCAGTAGATAATTTTGGGGCCTTCCTGTGTCTCAGGCTCTGTGCTAGGTGCTTCAGGGATAAGATGAATGCCAATTGTCCCTGCCCTTGAGGGGATTAAGGTCTAGAAGGGGAGAGGGGTCAAGTATACAAGTGATTCTAATGCAAGGCAAGGCTTCCTTCACTGCTAGAAGAGGAAGGCTCACCTAATGTAATGGGAATTCAAGGAGGCACTCAGGAGGGGGAGGAGGCAGGAGACATTCTAGGAGAAGCTTCAGAGAGAAACAGCACTTAAAATGGGACTTTGGAGGGACCGGCCCAGTGGCGCATTGGTTAAGAGCTGGTTTGGGATGCCAGCGGCCCCGGTTTGGATCCACATATGAGGGCCAGTGACACTGCCCTCTACAGCTAACAACAGCTCCATCTGGAGCTGGGCTGTGCAAGCCCCGGCGACAGTTTGGGCTGCAGCCCCTGCTGCAGTGGGCTGCCATAGGCTACAGTGAGTGGCCGGCAGCCAGCATGAGTGGCTGGCAGCCAGCGTGAGCTGCCAATAGCCGCCCGTCCAGAGGCTGGTGACCGAGTGCAATGGTGATACCAACATGGGCCAGTGAAGCAACATCCTCCACAACTAGACCAAAGAAAAAAAAGGACTGCAACTTGTCTGTTCCCCTCCCCCAATTCCCCAACGCTGTTCCCCGCCCCCAATTCTCCAATAAAATCTTTGAAAAACAAAAATAAATTAAAATAAAATGGGACTTTGGAGGATGGGAAAGGTTTGAACAGGTAGCTATAGAGGAAGGAAGGCTGGGGGAAAATTTCATTCAAAAGGTCTGATTGGGCAAGGGCATAAGTACAGAAAAAAGTCACAGGCCAGTGTGGGAAGTGGTGAGGAGTCTGTTCTGGGTGTGGCACAGAGACTGGGGAGGAGAGTGATTAGAGAAAAGCCAGGCAGGTGTATTGGGTCCTCTGAAGGGCCTTTGTATCAGTTAAGATATTCTAGGCTCCCAGTCAGATTGCCCAGCTCGAACTGGCTTAAACAAGGAATTATTTTGACTACATAATTGGGAAGTTCAGAGGTAGCTCAGACCTGATCAGTTTGATCCTCTACTGCATTATGCCACCAAGGACCCGCATGGTTTCCATCCCATTACTGTGTTGTCTATAGTGCCCATTTCATCCTAAGGGCAGTCCTCCTTGCTGTCAAGTGAGGGCTGCCAATAGTTACCTGAGTGCAGGCTTCCTCGAGAAAGGCTTTCTGTGTCACCTGTTTCTTCAATGTGGTGAAAACTTTCTTGTCTCCCTAGCCAGAATGCTCTCAAATGTCCATTTCTTAATTAGTCACTCGCAGTTGGTGGTGGGATTGCCCTTCGGCCAGTCAGGTCCACTTCAGGAGCTATGATTAGAGTCCATTTCCCTTGGGTTACATTGAACAAATTCCAGATTCGATGAAGAAGGAAGAAGCACGGAATTGGTGCTGGAGAAGCAACGAACAATAACCTCTGTGGTCTCAAGAGCCAAGAAAGTGGAGTATTGTGCTTGTTAAGTGAAAAATGGGGAACGTGGAAACATTTTTAGGTTTAATAAACCGAAATTATTCCTGTGTTTTACTGAATCTAAAATGCTGTCAACTGTTTGTCTACAGGACAAACAGCTTGGTTGCTTTAATGAATAAATTACAAGGAATAAAGACTCAGAGGAGCCTATAGATTTAAAAGAGAGTTAAATATCAACCAGTAGTGATGTATGGACCTCATTCAGATCCCAGTTCAAATAAACAAACTTTAAAATACACACACATTTATGACACTTATGAGACAATTGGAATTTACTGGTTAAGGAATTACTGTGGTTTTTAAAATGTGGAATATATTGTGGTTATGTTTTTTTTAAGTTCTATCTTGTGGAAATACATACTAAATTATCTACAGATGAAAATGGCTGATGTCTCGGATTTGTTTCAAAATAATATAAGAATGGGGAGAATTAGGGGGGATATGGCTGCAAGATTGGCCATTAGCTGATAATTATTGAAATTGGGTGGTGGGTATATGTGGAATTCATGATACTCTTCTACCTTTTTATATGTTTGACGTTTTCCATAATAAAAACTTATTTTTAAGAAAGGATAAAAAAACAAGATATCAGGATAAGCCTAATTGAGAAGGTGGCATTTGCTGTGCAATGCTCAGCATGTATAGGGAGGGCCTCTGCTACCATTTGGCATTAAAAAAAAATACTCAAAAACGTTGTCTAGGGCCGGTCGAGTGGCGCGTTGGTTAAGAACTGGTTTTGGGATGCGAGCAGCCCCGGTTCGGATCCCACATATGAGGGCCAGTGACACTGCCCTCTACAGCTAACAACAGCTCTGCCTGGAGCTGGGCTGTGCGAGCCCCGGTGAAGGCATAGCTGCAGCCCCTGCTGCAGTGGGCTGCCATAGGCTACAGTGAGTGGCCGGCAGCCAGCGTGAGCTGCCAATAGCCGCGGTGAGTGACCATCCAGAGGCCGGTGACCAATCTGCCTCATCTGGGAAGAGCGCAGTGACGATACCAACATGGGCCAGTGAAGCAACGTCCTCTGTAACTAGACTGAAGAACAAAAAAGGACAGCAACTTGTCTGTTCCCCTTCCCTGGTTTCCCAACACTGTTCTCCCCCAATTCCCCAATAATATCTTAAAAAAAACAACAAAAAAAACGTTGTCTAGGGGCCATGAGAGATTAAAGATGGCCAACAATTATTTTCTAATCCTCCCATTAAGAGGTAGAGCAAATTCCCTTCCCTTTGGATCTAGTCTGGCCTTAGTCTTGCAGCAGAAGTGACATTTCAGGAGTTCCGAGGTAAGTCATAAGAAGACATATAGCTTTGTTGGTTGGATCTCTAGGAATCCTCTGGAAGTCCTGAGCTACCATATGAGAGGTTCGACTACCCAGAGTTGGTCATTCTGGAGGGTAGGCCCCAGGAACAGTCCCAGCTTTCTCAGTGTTCTATCCATTCCCACGAAGGCTCTAGACGAGTGGAGCTCACATGGACCTTCCAGACCAGCCCATCTGCTATGGAAAATAGAATTCTATGAATCACCCAGCTGAACCCTGCCTGAATTCTTGACCCTCAGAATTATGAGATATAATTAATGGTTGATGTTTTCAGTCGCTAAGTTTTTTTGTTTGTTTGTTTGTTTGCTTCATACTACTTTATTTAGGAGGTTTCCATTTTCACTCCTCAATAGAGTTTATGTATTTCTCATATGATTCTTCACTCATTGGTTCATCTAGTTCTGAAGGGTTACTCAGTGTCATCTTGATCAGCTAACCATCTTCATAACAAGATTTGTTGACAAGTCCTGGATTTTTCCCCAGACTTCATTAAATTCAGTTACTTCTGATAGAGAAGAATAGAGTTCACTAGCAGCCTTCACACTTTTCAAGCATCAAACTCATCTTGTTCAATTTTGTCCCAACTTCCGGCGAACTGCAGTAAACAACATCTCCCAAAGTATCCTGTGCAAAATTGCTGATTCCCACTGTTACAATGCCATTTTCTGTTGCCATCCTTTCATGTTTCTCTGTGAATTTACCCACCAAGAGCAGATTAGGGCAGCTGCACAGCACCCAGATGGCGCCCTCCCTCAGGCCCCAGGGCCGCAGCCCGCATGCTCCTCGATGCTCATCATGCCATGTTCGCTAACTCACTAAGTTTTGAGGTACTTTTTCAGGCAGCAATAGAGGCCATAAGAAAAGTATATACATATATGACAAAGTGTTTTTTTTTAATCAAGGGAATAATAAACAAAAGCCAGGATAGTATTTTGGGGGGGAAGGAGGCGCCCATAGGAAGAGGCAGGTTGATGAGACGAGAAAGAACACAGGAAGAGTCAAAGGTATCCATCCGTAAGGGCCTCGTTCTGAGTTTGGGTGTTGTGGGTTCTCAAGTGCATTTTATATCCTCATTAAATATATAATATAGGTACTGAATATTACATAATGAGACTTTTATAAAAGGCCTCAAGCAAGCATGAGAAAATGTTAAAATTTATTGAAGGTGTGTGGTGGTTACATGGGTATTTGCACTTTGATACTTTGTACTTTATGTTTGAAATATCTTCCAATGAAAATAATTTAAATTAGGGCTGGCTGAGTGGCGCAGTGGTTAAGCACTGGCTTCAGAAGCCAACGGCCCTGGTTCGGGTCCCACATATGAGGGCCAGTGACACTGCCCTCAAAAAACAAACAAACAAACAAACAATTTAAATTAATGAATAGGACTTCTACAAGGACAAAAAGAAAAAAACATGTATTCATAAATGTAAAAGAAATGCATGAAAAATGATTCTCTAAAATTTTAATGATTATCTCAGGGAGGTTCTTATACTTTTTATTGTGGTAACATACATAACAAAACTTACTATTTTAACCATTTTTTAAGTGCATGATTCACTTGCATTAAGTACATTCACACTGTTGTGCAACCATCACCATCATCCTTCTCCACAACTTTTTCCTCTTCCAAAACTGAAACTCCATATCCACTAAAAAATAATTTCCCAGTCTCCCTTCCCCCAACCCCTGGCAACCACCATTCTACTTTCTGTCTGAATTTCACTACCCTAGGTATCTCATATAAAGTGAATCATACAAATTTGTCCTTCTGTGACTGGCTTATTTCACTTAGCATAATGTCTGCAAGGCTCATTCTTATGTAACATGTTTCAGAATTTCCTTTTAAGGCTGAATAATATTCTATTGTATGTATATACCACATTTTGTTTAGCCATTTATCCATTGATGGACATTTGGTGTTATGGATGGAATTGTGTCCTCCCCCTGTGAAGTGGTAAAGAAGTTTACTTTTTTAAGATTTTTATTGGGGAATTGGGGAGGAGAACAATGTTGGGGAATTGGAAAGGATGACATTGTGTTTTTCCAGGACCCATCAGCTCCAAGTCAAGGCATAGTTCTTCAATCTTACTTGTGGAGGGCGCAAGCACAGCTCCAAGTCCAGTCGCTGCTTTCAAGAACCGGCAACCTTGTTACACACTGAGCCGTCCTGCCGCCCATCGGCAGTTTGTGGCTGCTCAGCTCAAAGTGCCGTATTCAATCTTAGTTGTGGGAGCAGGGAGGGGCGCAGCCCACCATCCCATAAGGGTGTCTAACCAGCAACCTTGCTGCTAAGAGCCCGCGTTCTCACCAGTTCAGCAGCAGCTCAGCTCCGGTACAGCTCATTGGTCTATGTGGGAATCTAACCGGTGATCCTGTTGCTCAGAGCTCGCACTTTTAACCAACTGAGCCACTCACTCGACCAGCCTAAGAGGTAATGAAGTTTAAATGAAATCATAAGGAGGGGGCCCTAGATTAATAGGACTGGTGTCCTTTTAAGAAGAGGAAGAGACACCAAGGATACATAAAAAGGCCTAATGACGACACAGCAAAAGGTGCCCATTTACAAGCCAAGGAGAGAGATCTCAGGGGAAACCAACCATGCTGGCACCTTGATCTTGAACTTCCAGCTTCCAGAACTGGGAGAAAACGAATTTCTGTTGTTTAAGTCACTCAGTCTATAGTAGTTTGTTATGGCAGCTCGAGCAAATTAATACTCAATTGCTAATGCTGCTATGAACATGGGTGTTCAAATATCTATTGTGTCCCGGCTTTCCACTCTTTGGGGTATATATTCAGATGTGGAAATACTGGGTCATATGATATAAAATTATAAGTTTATTTACTTGAGGTACTACCATAGAGTTTTTCACACTGACTGTACCATTTTACATGCCCACCAGCAACAAAGTTTCTAATGTTTCTGCATCTTCACCAAACTTGTTATTGTCTGTTTCCTTGATAATGGCCATCCTGTGGTACCATGAAGTGGTATCTCATTGTGGTTTTGATTTACATTTCCCTAATGATTAGTGATATTGAGCATCTTTTCATGTGCTGTATGGCTATTTGTGTATCTTCTTTGGAGAAATGTCTATTTAAGTCCTTACTTCATTTTTTAATTAGGTTGTTTGTTTGGTTCTTGAACTTTTATGTATATATCTGAATGTATATAATCAGAAAAAAATGAAACTTTTTATTGTAGCTAAGACAGAGAAAGAAGAATGGAATTTTTAAAATGAAACTAATGCTCTAACTTTTTGCTCTTCAATTATTTTTCAATCAATCTGATTACATCAAGAAGAAAACCTCAATTTGAGCTCCCATGGTTTTTAATGCTCTCTGATTTTTAAAAATGTGGAAAATAGAGATGCTAGGAAGTAAGTCATCCAAACACAATTATAAGGACATAGTGTTTCTTACCTTAATTATAATCATATCTTACATATGACCACAAATTTATTCTTTTTTTATTTTGCTTTGCTTTGTTGGTCACACACATTTCCTGGCTATTACCTGAGAAGCCAACATGTGTCTACTAACAGAATTGGATTCCCATGTTCACCTTTGCTTCTTCCCTGCCCGAGGGAGTTTGTGAAAGGCTCTTAACTCTTTGAACCTCAGTTTCCATTGGCGATCCATTTCCAATAACATGGGATAGGTAGTCAATAAACAGAAGTTTGATGTTTCAGGCATGAAGTGTGAGATACAATATTGACTCTAAATGGACTCTATAAGTTCAGGATGCATACTGCAAAAACAACAACAGCAACAACAAAAAGAGGTATAGCTAATATAGTGAGTGGCCGGCAGTCAGCATGAGCGGCTGGCAGCCAGTGTGAGCTGACAAGAGCCACTGTGAGCGGCAATCCAGAGGCCGGCGACCGATCTGCCTCACTCGGGAAGAGCGCAATGACGATACCAACATGGGCCAGTGAAGCAACTAGACTGACGAACAAAAGGACAGCAACTTGTCTGTTCCCCTTCCCCGGTTCCCCAGTGCTGTTCCCCTCCCCCAATTCCCCAATTAAAAAAAATCTTAAAAAAAAAAAAGAGGTATAGTTAAGAAGACAATAGAGGAAGCAACATGTATCACTAAAAAATATTGTATTAATCTTAAAGAAGGCAGGAAATTACCAAATATTAGTAAATTAACACACTTCCAAATAATCCATATATCAAAGGAGAAGTTATGTGAGTAATTAGATTTGCAATTAAATAAAAAGCTGTGCTTATGCTGCTATTTCCTGCTTTTACAATTTTAAATATTTTCCATCAACCATCTACTATAAAGATGACGACTGCACTATTATACACCAGTTTTGCTCCCTCTGTCCTGCCAAATTAAATTTTGACAAATTTTATTTAATTCTTATTTGTTGTTTTCAATATTATGACTATGCAAATATTGTTCACTGCTGAACGAGATAGTGTACTATGATTACGCATCCTTTCTTGTACAATATTTTGTTTCTCTTGCCCCCCCGTTCTTGAGTTTCTTCAAATTCTTGGCTAAGATATTTCATAATGTCCAATAATTTTGTAAAACAACTTTAAACAAGCTTTTCATATGAGAAACACAATAGCTAATCTATCCACTTTTTTTCCTCCAGGAAAATAACCTTTTTAAAAAAGAAAGATTTTATTGGGGAATTGGAGGAGGGGAACAGTGTTGGGGAATTGGGGGAGGGGACCAGCCAAGTTGTTGTTCTTCAGTCTTCATTGTGGAGGGCGCCAGTCACCACCTGGCTTCCTGTCGGCAGCTCATGGCCTATAAGCTCAAGGTGCTGGGTTCAATCTTAGTTGCAGGTGGGCATAGGCACCATCCTATGCGGGAGTTGAACCAGCAGCCTTGTTGTTAAGAATGCACTCCCTATCCACTGAGCCATCCGGGCGGCAGCTCAGCTCAAGGTGCCAAGTTCAATCTTTAGTTGCCGGTGGGCACTGCCCACCATTGAACATGCAATCTTGTTGTTACACCAGCTGAGCCACCCTGCCACCTGTTGGCAGGTCAGTAACAGCTCAGCTGAAGCACAGCTCACTGGCCCATGTGGGAATCAAACCGGCGGCCCTGTTGCTCAGCGCTCGTGCTCTAAGCCAACTCTTAACCAACTGGGCCACTCGACTGGCCCCGAGAATAATCTTCTTGAGGCCTTCCAGCCCCTGCTCCAATCTGAACTGAAAACTCTCAAGGTCTAAGCCACAGGTTTCACCCTGGCATCCTCCTTTCACTATTATTTTGGGAATTTCCTTTCTATCTCCCCTCTGTTGTATATCCTTATTTGATGGATCTGTATCTTCCTTTGATTAGGTTTACTTTCATGTTTTGATTTCTTTTTTTCCCCTATTAAATCTTCTATGTCTCATTTAATAGTTTTCAGCTTCCTGCCACAATTGTAAAGTTTGGAATTTTCTTGTTGAAAAAAATAAGCATTATTGTTTCACAATCATGCCTGAAAATCCTGGTATTTGGAGTTCCTCTGCACTTATTTCTATTGGCTATTATTTCTACTGGTTCTTGCTCATAGTGTCTTAAATAATTTTTGTGTTTGATCATCTTTGATTATGTGTTGGACAGTAGATTTTAATTTAAAGAAATAATTTGAAGCCTAGGTATTGCTATTTTCTTCCAAAGAAGATTTTGGTTTATTTGCCCCAGGTGCCTGGGGCTACTAGCTATCTGAAAGAAACTTAATAGAATTTTAGGGTATGACATTTTCTGGGTTACTCAGATGAATGGAAGGCAGGCTGCAATGCATGGGACAACTGGTTTACTTCCAAGGCATCCTTACTTCTAGGGCACCCCTTTTCAGGATAACAGTCCAAAGCAGGCAATGGTTTACCAGAGTTTTTGTTTTGAACTGACCCTGGACACTGACTTTTGTTCCCTGTCCCTGGGAGAACACTACTAGGTCTCTTAGCTTCCTCTTCCTGATTGGAAAAATCTCACTGAGCCAAAGTGACCCGAATAGCTAGGCTCATCTCTCTGGGTTCTTGTCTTCTTCTGAAGCTTGGCTTACTACTTTCTTATTATCTTGTTAAGTATTTTATGCTTTTAAAGATATTTTTAAGGGCCAGCCGAGTGGCGCGGTGGTTACGAGCTGGCTTGGGATGCCAGTGGCCCTGGTTCGGTTCCCACATATGAGGGCCAGTGACACTGCCTTCTAAAAAAAAAATTAAAATTATTTTGCCCACCTTCTTTGATGTCTTCAGCAGGGATGTTCATCCAAATTACCTCGTCTGCCATTTACAGAAGCTGAAGTCTCTCTTCCTCATTTTCGTGGCATACATCCTCCAGTAGCTTCCTGAGAAAGGATGCATAAGCAGTAATTTTTTGAGACCTTGCATGTCTGAAAATGTTTACATTCTATCCGCACACTTAACTGTTGTTTTGACGGGATATAGATTTAAAGTTGGATGTTCATTTTCTTTCAGAACATTGAAGGCATTGCTTCCTTATTCTAGTTCCAGTATTTCTCTTGAAAAACCAAAGCCATTCTGATTTTTTGATCCATTGCATCTAATCAATTTTTTTCTCCTGGAAGTACTTAGAATCTTCCCTTTATTCTTGTATTTGAAATTTTCATGATGAAGTAACTTTATGTGGGCTTTTTTCATTCACTGCGCTGGGCACGCAGTGTATTCTTCCAAACTGGAAATTCATGTCCTTTGACTCTGTGCATTTTCAAGTATTATTTCTTTGATAATATTAGCTCCATATATTTTTCTCTTTCTAGAATGCCTACTATTTTTCTCCTGAGACAATCCTCTACTGTACTTTTCTACCTATTTTTCTAATAGCCTTTCTCTTTTCTGTCCTATTTTTCTGCTCTTTGCCTTTTTGTTCTACTCTCTGAGAGATATCCTAATCTTTTCATTTCTATGAACTTTTTCTTGTTCTTTAAATGTCCCTTTTTTTCTTCTTGAGTGCATACATTATCTTATGTCTCTGAGGATACTGTTGGTTTCTTAAAGTTGTTTTCTGCTGTGCATTATTTCCTTTTAATTTGAGTTTCTTTTTGTATTTGTTTGTTTTAATCTTAGTGGCTTTTTACTAGTATCTTGGACAGAGCCAGATCTAGGGTGAGGCTAACAAGACACCCAGGGAGGGGCTCAGTTCTCAGGCTCATGCAAGTGCAGGGTCAGCACCTGAGAGTAAGTGCCTCCTCAAATTTTGCACCCTGGGCACCTCACTTACCTCACTGTAGTCCCCATCCTGAGCCTTGATCTATATTTAAGGCCGACACACTAAAATGCTGACTGGAAGATCTGTGGCATGGGTGGGGCTTGTCCCCTGGCTTCACTCTAGTATGATTGGACCAGGACACAGACATTTCATTATGGCCTCCACATGGAGAGTATCTTAATTTGCGTTCCCTAAAAAATAGAGACTGAGATTGGCAACGTGGCCTCTCCCACGTGTCTCCAGGTCTAGAACAGGCAGTGACCAATGGTAGATCACTTTGTAGCTCCTACCTGGTAGTCCCCTGCTGGTCATAGGCAGTGGCTGACCTGGGCCTGCATTGGAGTCCCTCCCAAGAGGCCCCAGAACAAAGATATTTGGATGTTGGCTTCAGACCACAGCAGAGCACCACCCAATTAGCCCAATAAGTGGCACACACAAAATGGGGTCTCAACACATACCAGAGTCCTCTGGTATGTGGGGAAAATCCTGCTCTGTGGGGTAAGTCCCCTGTACAGCAGCCCGTAACCTGTGGACGTGGACAAACACCATTCAGTTTGAGGGTCAATTCCACCCACTGATGTGCCAATAAAAATCAAGACTCAACTATAACAGGAGGGCACACACAACCCACACAAAGGACAGTCCTGAGTACATAGTACAGGTGACCAGGGATACTGTGTCAGGGCCCCACAGGGGACCTACTATATAAGGCCACCCAGCAAGCCTGGGAGATGTAACAGATATACTTAATATTATACATAGAAATAAACACGAAGAGGCAGCCAAAATGAGGAAACAAGGAAATATGTCCCAAATGAAAGAACAGGAGAAAACTCCAGAAAAAGAACTAAACAAAATGGAGGCAAACAACATACCAGAGACAGAGTTCAAAACAATGGTTATAAGGATGCTCAAGAAACTTAGTGAGGACTTCAACAAAAAGATAGCAAGCATAAAAAAGGACATAGAAACCATAAAAGGAAATCAGTCAGAAACGAATCTAATAACTGAAATGAAGAATGCATTAGAAGGAATCACCAGCAGATTAGATGAAACAGAGGATCGAATCAGTCATTTGGAAGACAAGGTAGAAAACACCCAAATGGAACAGCAAAAATAAAAATAAAAAGAATTTAAAAAATGAGTATAGCTTAATGGACCTCTGGAACAACATTAAGTGTAACAACATTCACATTATAGGGGTACCAGGAGAAGAGAGGGAGCAGGGAATTGAAAACCTACTTGAAGAAATAATGATGGAAAACTTCCCCAAAGTGATAAAAGAAATAGGCATACAAACTCAGAAATTGCAGAGTCCCAAACAATATGAACCCAAAGAGGCCAACACCAACACACATCCTAATTAAAATGCCAAAGGTTACAGACAGAATCTTAAAAGCAGCAAGAGAAAAGCAGTTAGTTACCTACAAGGGAGCCCCCTTAAGATTGTCCGCTGATTTCTCAACAGACACTTTGCAGGCCAGGAGGGATTGGCAGGAAATATTCAAAGTGATGAAAAACAAGGACCTATTACTCTACCTAGCAAGGCTATCATTTAAAATTGAAGGAGAGATAAGTAGCTTCCAAGACAAGAAAAAGCTAAAGGAGTTCATCACCACCAACCAGTATTACAAGGAATGTTAGAGAGGCTTAAGACAAAACAATGAATACATAAATAAAAATAAATAAATAAAAAAGAACATAAAAATATGAGTAATAAAATGGCAATAGCTACATATCAACAATTACTTTCAATGTAAATGGATTAAATGCTCCAATCAAAAGATAGAGTGGCTGAATTGGTAAGAAAATAAGACTCTTACTATGCTGCCTACAAGAGACCCACTTCAGATTGAAAGACACACATAGACTGAAAATAAATGGATGGAAAAACCTATTTCATGAAAATGGAAACAAACAAACAAACAAAAAGCTGGGGTAGGAAATACTTATACCAAACAAAACAGACTTTAAAACAAAGGCTATAACAAGAGACAAAGAAGGACCCAGTAATCCCACTCCTGGGTATTTATCCAAAATGTTACTTCGAGGGGATGTGTGTATCTATATGTTTATTGCACATTGTTTACAGTGGCCAAGATATGGAGGCAGCCTGGGTGTCCGTGGATGGATGAATGGATAAAGAGGAAATGGTACGTATATTCAATGGACTATTGCTTGGCTAGGGAAGGGAATGGGTTCTTGCCATCTGTGGGGACGTGGATGGACCTGGAGGGTATTGTGCTGAGTGGCGTGTCAGACACAGAAAGACAGATGCAATGTGATTTCACTTATATGTGGAATCTAAAGAACAAAATGAACAAAACAAAAACAAACTTAGAGGTACAAATAACATTTTGATGGTTGCCAGATGGTAGAGGGGGTTAGGGGTTGGGTGAAAAAGGGGAAGGGATTAAGAAGTACAAATTTGTTGTTACAAAGTAGCCATGGGGATGTAAGGTATAGCATAAGGAATATAGTCAATAATATTGTAATAGCTATGTATGGTGTCAGATGGGTTCTAGATTTATCAGGGTGATAAATGGGAGGGGTGTTGTGGGGCGGTGTGAAAAACATGAAGGGATTAAGAAGTACGAATTGGTAGGTAGTTACAAAATAGTCATGAGGATGTAAAGTAAAGCATAGGGAATATAGTCAATAATATAGTAATAACTATGTGTAGTACCAGGTGGGTACTAGACTTGTCAGGGGGATTACTTCTTAAGTTATATAAATGTCTAACCTCTATGGTGTACACCTGAAATTGATATAAAATAGTATTGAATGTAAACTATAATTGAAAAAAATGGGTGGAAGTGAAGGGCAATAAGTGGCCCAAATTTCCAGGTATAAAACAAGTCATGGGGGTGTAATGTACAGCATAGGGAATACAGTCAATAATATTATGATAGGATTGTATGGTGTCAGATGGTTGTTGGACTTATCATGGTGATCACTTCTTTAGGTATATAAATGTTGAATAATTCTGGTGTACACCTGAAACTAATATAATATTGTATGATAGCTAATTTTTTTTAATAAACATCTTTTTATTTTTTTATTTTTTTTGAGGGCAGTGTCACTGGCCCTCAGATGCGGGACCCGAACCTGGGCCGCTGGCTTCCCAGGCCAGCGCTTAACCACCGCGCCAGACGGCCGGCCCAATAAACATCTTTTTAAAAATTAGAAACTGAGAGGGCCGGCCGAGTGGCGCTGTGGTTAAGCACTGGCTTGGGAAGCCTGCGGCCCCAGTTCGGATCCCCATATGAGGGCCCGTGACACTGCCCTCAAAAAAAATAAAAATAAAAAATAGAAACTGAGAAAAGGTTTTGAGAGCAGATATTTTATTCGTGAGTTGATCCCGGAAATTTGGAGTGAGAAAGCTAAAGAGAGTGACACAGGGAAATAGGAAAAGCCAATATAAAAGTGCATTATTGAGGTCACCCGTGTGGGAAACCTGGGTTTTATTCCACTCAGGGCCTCCTTAAAAGCATTCAGAGGCCGTCCAGAATTGACCACTGAAGAACAGGAAGCTAGAGCATTTAAACACTAGCTCCCATCTCCCCATCAGTTGAGGGTTAACCCTGGGGTGTTAATTGACCACATTTACAGGCTGCTCTTAAAAGTGAGCCAGGTTGGCTCTTACCGTGTCTTATTCCATTCAGGCTGCTATAACAAAATACCACAGACTGAGTGGCTTTTCAACAACAGAAATTTATTTCTCACAGTTCTGGAGGCTAGAAGTCCAGGGTCATGGCACCAGCAGATTGGGTGTCTGGTGATGACTCGCTTCCTGGTTCATAGGCTGCCATCTTGTTGCTGTATCCTCACATGGCAGGAGGGGCAAAGGATCTTTCTGGAGCCTCTTTCATAAGAGCATTGGCCCTATTTATAATGGCTCCACCCTCGCCACCTAATCACCTCCTTAAGACCCCATCTCCTAAAACCATCACCCCAGGGGTTAAGTTTCAACATACAAATGGGGGGGGGGTGTTGGAGGGGACGGACACATGTTCAGACCATAGCATACAGCATCAGATATAGCCTTGAAACTGAAAGCAGAAAGAGACCCAATGTTTCCTGACGGTCAAAGGCTACTAGCATGTGGTCAGCATGATCTTTTACAAAAGGGTGCACTTATGCAGCTGAAATCAGAGGTAGCCCAAGGGGAAGGGAAAAGAGGTACCAGAGGAGTCTAACACCTGGAGTAAAATCCAGTCTCCTTTCTGGGATATATAAACCAGGTTGCCAGCATTCTGGGAGCTCAGGGGGAAGAGGAGCCTGGGGATGAGGGTGGTGGAGTTACTCATTTAGACTTTTACTTCATCACTCTGATTTGACTTTGGCAAATAACCCCCATCTCCAGCTGTGCTGTGTTACTAAGAACAGATCTATAATTCATCCCCACCTCATATTGATGCCTGCCTTAACCCTTTAGGGCCCAGACACCCCATGCCAGGCAGCCCCTCCACATGTATGCCCCTCCCACCACTGAGGTTTGCGTCCAAGAGGGTTGGCTGTAGACATCCTTCCAGCTTCCCCTTCACTCGGTCCCCCCCTTCCCCATCCCCACCTTGCTGGTACCCAGGGCATCAGGGCGTGGAGGTTTAAAGACCTTTCGGAGATCAGAGATCGCATGCCTGTCAGTCGTGGGTCGGGATGGTTGGCCCTTCTTCCGTAGACGGCCCAATATGGCCCAAGCCTGAAACGCACCGCTCTGCTATCCGTGAGGCCACCCGGAGGGATTTGCCCAAGCGTCCTCGGAGCCTGCGCGTGCTAGCTTCTTGTTTTAGGGGAGGTGAGAACCCTTAGGCCCCTCTGGGATGTCCCAGCTCACCCCCAGAGACAGTGCAGATGACTGCTTGTTAAACCTTCCTAAACCTTCAGACCTCTAGATCTCTTGGAGTCACCTCTCTCTTACTGGCTGTGTTGTGCCGGGGATGCACCCCCTTAGAAGGAACTGCCCCCCAATAAAACTCAGAGGATACTTAGTGGTGGATCATAATGCTTGTGGGTGATTAAAGAGTGCAAATAGCTCCCAGAATTAATATATCTATAAGTATGACATATGTAATATAACTCTTATAAGTTGAATCACACTATTTGTCCTGCTGTGACTGATTTCTTTCACTTAGCAGGTCCTCAAGGTTCATCCATGTTGTAGCATGTGTCAGAATTTCCTTCTCTGTAAGGCTGAATAATATTCCATTTTTCTTTATTCATTCATTTGTGAATGGACATTTGGGTTGTTTCCACCTTTTGGCTATTGTGAAGAACGCTGCAATGAACACTGGTGTACAAGCATCTATTTGAATCTCTGCTTTTAATTCTTTTGTGTATATAACCAGAAGTGGCATTGCTGGATCATATGGTAATTCTATGTTTAATTTTTTGAGGAAGTGCCATGCAGTTTTCCACAGCAGCTGTACCATTTTACAAGAAACTGAAGGGTTCCAATTTTTCCATATTCTTGCCAACACTTATTTTCTGTTTTCTTTTTAAGAGTAGACAATTCTAATGGGTATGACATAAATTTATTTTTAAGTATAATTCGATTTCACTATGGTAAACACAAAACCATTTTCACTTTCCATAAATGAAAGGAAACTAAAAAATAAACACACAGTAGTATTTTTTTAAAAAGTTTTCCCCTTTACCGTGTAACTGTCCCCTCACCTATCACCAGTAGTGCCCAAATGTTACTGCGCTAAGAGTACAGCAGTTCCAGGTTCTCTATTCCCTTCAGCTGCTGTGTCCTTCCCCATCCTCACTTTTAGTCCTAGAGCTTAAACAGCACATCAGACTTCTGCCACAAGAAGTGGTAAATCAATATCAGCAAGAGGGAGTGTCCCGCTTATTGATTGCTACATAACAACCACCCCAAAATTTAGTCTCTTAAAACAACAACAATCATGTGTTTTGTTCAGGAATCTGTGATTTGGCCGAGATGACTTGTGATATTCAGGGACTCAGCTGGGATGACCTGACCCACTAGAGGCTGAAACAGTTTGGGGTTGCCTGGCATCTCTTTCTCTTCTTACTGGAGTCTCAGGGCCTCTCTGTGGCAGTTCTCCACGGTTTCTCTACTACGACTCTCAGAGTAGCTGGACTCCTACTTGGAAGCTCAAGGCTCCAAGGGACCCAGGTGGAAGCTGCAAAGCCATGTCTACCATAGGGTGCAACAAGTCACTGGTGTCAGCCCAGGTTAGAGGGGAGAGGACACAGACCCCATAGCCCAGTGGAAGGAATGTCAAAGAATTTGTGGCCATCTTTAATCCGTCAAAGAGAGACTTGCTTATCTTGCAGGTGCTCCACTCTGAAGAAAATCAGTATCCGAGGCAAATAGCACGTCCCAATTTCAATGCTAGGAGCACTGGCAGGAGGAAGCTATGGATGACTGTCGAGACAGAGGGAGAGAAGAAAATGGGAGGGTGATGGGATGAGGGTGGTTTTTCCTTCTGGTTGCCCCTGTGAGGCCAACTTTCACAAGCTAAGGGCTGAAAAGAATCATCAAGCAGCAGTTTGCCCTATCTGCTGGGCTTGCAGTTTGTTTATGATTTCCTTTGAATTCTTTCTGGTCCTGGGCTGGGCCTGTGTGCCTTTCCAGTCTTTGTGGGGCATAACAGTGCTATTTTATATCCCCATGGCATGAAATAAATGGGGGCAATATCTCAATCTTGTGACAGGCTGGACTGTGTCTTTAATGTCTCATGTGCTAGAGAGTGTGTGGGAGACAGACGCAGTCAAGCAGGCAAGGCTTTCCGGAGCGCTAGAAGGAGCATGTTCAGTTCCAAGTGACAGAGCATGGAATTGTAATATAGTGCTGTTCTGATTTCATAAATATTTTGTCCTATATCAGGAGCCACTTCAATTTGGTACCCTCCAGATGAGTAGGTGACAATATATTTGATCATGGGGCACTTTTGAGAGTGAAAGAGGATGCTATTACTAAGTATGACAATAAACTAAGGCTGAACCAGGACAGTCCCCAGAAAAAGAACTTTGGATAGCCTTATCCCTAAGCCATTTCCACAGTCAGTGCCATCAACCAAACTGAGTTGAGCATCCCCTCTGTTATGTCAGGCTCAGGGATAAGTTCCATGCAGGAGGTGGTGAAGGGGAGCCTGGTTCTTGCCCTCATTCAATTTCTTACTGAATTGCAGGAGTCGCATGTGAAAAAAATCCACATCTACTATAGCAAGTGCCTAGACATGGGTGCGGCAGGAGTTCAAAGGAGGTTCAGCATGGTTGGGGGCAGTGGAGGAAGTCCTCCAGAGAAGGAAGCACTTGGAAGGGGGCCTTAAAGGGGCAGCGGTTTGGGGCAGGGAGAGGGCACCCTAAGTGGGAGATCCTATGGGCCTTCTCTTCAGCTAACATGGTCCAGTCAGTGACATATGCTCTCCGCATGCAGGTAGACATCTGGGCAGCACATGGGCAAAGGGCAGGGAAATAGAACAGGCCAGGGAAGGCTGAATCAACCGAAAAAGGAGAGTGGGGGAACGCCAGAAGAGCTGGCCCTGGAGCACTTCCTGGAAGCACTTTATTTTCCTTCAAAATTGAGTTTCATCCCAGGGACCTTGATTTACTGTGTTTCCCCCAAAATAAGACTGGGTCTCATATTAATGTTTGCTCCAAAAGATGCATTTTATTCACTCATTCATGTAAAAACAAATCTACATTTATTCAAATACAGTCATGTCTGGCTGACAATCTTAACTGGGGCTTATTTGGGGGTAGGGTTTACATTATGGGCACCCTGAAAATCATGCTAGGGCTTATTTTCCAGTTAGGTCTTATTTTCAGGGATACATGGTATGTATGCCATCATCTTCATGAGGGTATTTCAAAATGGAGCAAATTGAAGTCCCAGCCACTCCAGCGTTTTCATAGTGACTTTTTCCATCTTGACCTGCTTCAATTCTAGACTTCTGTGAAAGATCATGTGATTCCTCTACTCAGGAATTTTTGCCGGCTGAGTGGCGCAGTGGTTAAGAGCTGGCTTGGGAAGCCAGCGGCCCCGGTTCAGGTCCCACATATGAGGGCCAGTGACACTGCCCTCAAATAAATAAATAAATAAATAAATAAATAAATAAATAAATAAAACAAATTGCTCATTTTCTAAAAAGTAAAAAAAATAAAAAGAATTTTAAAAGACTCCCCAGTGTTTATAGTATAGACTCTCTCTGGTCCTTAGCCTAGCATGTAAAGTTTTCCAAGGTCTCGTAGGCAGTGTTGTTTCTGTTGCAAGTGACAGAAGCACAACTCAGTCTAGAATGTAAACTCCATGAGAGCAAGGTCATTATCTCTTTGTCTACAGCTCTATTTCCAGACCCTAAAATGGTGCCGAACACCTGAAAGCATTCAATAAATATTTGTTAAACGAATAAATGAAACCTGTTTAAACAAAAAAAGGGACAATATGTGTTCTGGTAACTGAGAGAGTCAAGAGTGGAGCTGGTCTCAGAAACACCTGGGTCCACGGACTCATGCATTGTCATTCCTCTCTCTCTATCTCTCTATCCTTTCTCTCTCTCTCTCTCTCTCTCTCTATATATATATATATATATATATATATAAAATATTTTATATATATAATAATATTATATATATATAATAGAGTAATGATAGAGAGATTATATATATATATATATATATATATATATATATAATCTCTCTATCATTACTCTATTTCTACCACTATTTATTTCTATCTCTGTCTCTATCATCTATCATCTATTTCTGCCTCCCTGCCTACTTCCCATGTGTTTCCGTGTGCGTGCTGTTCTCATTTTCTCCTGCTGAAACTGGCTTTCCTCCAGGTGATGGACATGGTAGAGCAAGTGAGTGAGGGCAAAGCCACATATAGCTCCAGGCTTAGAAACTACAGAAGAAAGAGAGAGTGTCTTCATTAATGATTAAAAAACAAGTCCCAGGGAAGTACTCTCATTGGTTAGGCTAGGGTCACATGAGCTTTCTCTACCATAATCAATGGGGAAAGGGGCATGGGAAGCAATTGGCCTGACCTGGGTCATGTCCTATATCAAGAGCCACTTCATGGTGGGAGGCTCTAGTTTACTGTGACTGGGGCTGAGGAGGAGCAGTTCACCAAAGGAAAGAGCTGTTATCAGAAGTCAAGGTCCCTGGTGCTGGCAGGGGAAGCAAACAAAAAGTCAAACGTCTAGAGACAGTGCATAAATACTCCCTCGGAATTGAGAGTGGGGTGGGCGTCTTGAGACAGCTCACAGGGAACTGCAACAAACTTGAAATGGTTTTGAGGTCTCAGTTTTACCTTTTTGAAACTATACTTGTTTTAACAGAAAAACAATGCTTTAAAGGACTCACTCTTAAATTGAATCTGTGCTCTAGGAAGCTGTGCCATAAGTATTCTGTGTTTTTTTGCACCTCTTGGGACACTGTCTTATACCGTGAAGGGTCTGCATAGCCCACATTGAGAAGCCACACTTGACCTTAAGGATTTCCTCCAGACCTATTTCCTGACTGCCCTGGTGTTATGCCACATCCATTCTCCCCTGCCTGGAATGCCCTCCCCTGCCCTCTCTGCCTCTTCTGGCCGCACCCACCAAGGTGCTCATCAAGTCCCACATCCTTCAGAGCGTCTTCCTGGGTCGCTCCCTCTCTCCTTTAGACACAGTGTGTTACAGTGGAAAGAGCCCTGAAGATCAAGATTCGAGTTCTAATGTTGTTACCAAATCTCTGCATGACCTCTCTGCAAGTTATTTCCTCTCCCTGCAACTCGGCTTCCTCTTCTGTAAAATGAGGGATTGCGTTGACCCTGTTAGTTAGCAAAGGTCAGCTTCCAGTTCCTTGTGTGCCTGCCCCCACACCCATCTCCTATCCCCTCTTGGCATTCTCTCAACGAGGAGGTGTGCTCTCTGCACTAGCCAAATTCTGGGACACTCTATTGGTTCAGAAATTCAGGGCCTGGGGCTTTTTTCACTGGTAAATGAAGAGTTGAAGGTCAGTGCTTATATTGAAGATCTCTCTTGCTCTGGCTCTCTCTCTCTTAGGAAGCAGGGGGGGCGGCCCTCTCACACTCTTCCCCTTTCCCCACTCTTTGCCTATCAGGGACCAAAGTGAAGCTTAGGGGAAAGGAGGACATTAGATTATTCGGCTTAGCAAAGCAGTTTTTCTGTGTGGTCTAGCCTGGCTCAGAAGAATGTCAAAGCTGCAGCTGATCCCAACTCTGTACCCGGTAGCCGACAGATGAAAGGTTTCTTGTGTTCAAAGCTGCTCTGGCTTAGTATCACTTTAACCTCCCACTTCTCTCCCCTTCTCTCCTCTTCCCACAAGTGTCTAGCAAAGAGCTAAGCACCCAGAGACTGTGTTCTGATAGAATGCGGCCACACAAAAAAAATGCTTATCAAAGACTTAAAGAGGAGCACACATTTTGTAAAACGACAAGTTTGATTGTATAATTGTTTTTTCTTAAGCAGAACAAGGAAGGGTATGGCATCAGGCCATTGGAAGAATGTCCTCAAAGTATATTTTTGCCTCACAACTTACAGCTTCCGCTTCCAGGAATAGTATGGACATATTTGGAAGTAATGTCCAGTAATATGGACTTGCGACAGAGTGCAAATAATTTTTTTCGGGGGGAAAAGTTTCCCCAGTGTACTTCTAAAAGGTGTTCTTCTAATTTGGTGTCTCTGATCAAATCAGTGCAACCGAGGAATGTTCAAAGCCTTGGTAGGTGTCTCGTTAGGCCATGGGCCTGATATGTTTCCAGGTGGTTGTGTTTTTCTTAACAGAACATGGAAAGCCTAAATTTGGGTGTCACATGTGTTCTCCAACACCAGGGTTGTAATGAAGCTCAGAATTGGTGGCAACATGTAGGGGGCTTTATCTGCATCTGCAAAAAGTTAGCTAAGTGGAATTACACTTTCTGTAAGGTGTTTTCCTGACTTAGGCATGTCCCAAACTGGCCAGCGGGTCTTGAGGCCCTGGGCAAGCATCCAAGTCCCGCCGGTCTGAATTGCTCCTAGAGGAAAAGAAGCCTGCTTCAACTTTCTGTACTTCTTAAAGTGTTACTTTGATTGGACAGGAGATAGCAAGCAGTCTGTTTGGCAATTTTACTATTATTACTCTGTCATGGTTATATTTTTAAATTATACTTTCTCTTTCCTTTGCCAAGAGTAAATGATAACACACATTTGCACTACAGAGCCAACAGAAGCTGTATAGGTTTTGCCCAGACAGGTTTGAAAATGTATTCTAGGCCTATTGCTGCCCAAATAGCAAGTCTTTCTCCATATCCCATCCCCAGGTCAGGGAGCCATGCCTTAAAAAAAATACTCTTTTAAAAAATAAAATGTTTTATTATTGCTATAAAAGTAATACATTTTGTTGTTTATACAAGTATTACTTGGAAAATACATAAAAGTATAAAGAGAAAACCAGACATCATCTATAATACTAGAACCCAGAAATAACCACTATTAAATTTTGGTAGATTTCTTTCTAGCCTTTTCTCTAAATATTGATACAAAACAATGAATGACAAATGTTCCCCACACACTTACATTATACATTCAGGAATGCATTGCAAAAATAATTTTGTAGCTTACTTTTATCACTTTATCATATCACAAACCACAAATAACCATTATAAGATTTTTGGTTTACTCCCTCCAACCTTTTATCTGTACATTGATACAAAACCATGTATGCAAAATGCTCCCAATATATTTATACTGCATATTAGGAACACATCGCAAAAATAGTTTAGCATCTTTCTTTGACAGACTTTTGGTGTACTTCCTCTAAGCCGTCTTTTCATACCATTGATACAAAACTATGAATGCAAAATGTTCCCAATACATTTATATTACATATTAGGAACACATCGCAAAAATAGTTTAGCATCTTTCTTTGATCTCAGAGGTAACCAACCATTATTAAGGTTTTTACATATATCCTCCCAGGTTTTTATCTGTATATTGAAACAAAGCTGCGTACAGAATCTTCCCTATATACTTAGATTGCATAGATGGAAACAGTGCAAAACATTTGCACATTTCTTTTATCACCAAATTATTTCATCAGGAGCACAGTCTCATGTCACTTATTAGAGGCACCATATTTTATTTACCCAATCCTTTGTTGTCGATCATTCAAGATATTCCTAATTTCCATCCTTAAAAATACTGCAATGAGCTTTTTTTTTTTTTTTTTGAGGGCAGTGTCACTGGCCCTCATATGTGGGACCTGAACCAGGGCCACTGGTTTCCCAAGCCAGCGCGCTTAACCACTGCGCCACTCAGCTGGCCCTGCAATGAGCATTTTTTTAAAGAGGGCAGTGTCACTGGCCCCTCATGTGGAATGCAAACCCGGGCCGCTGGCTTCCCAAGCCAGCTCTTAACCACTGCGCCACTCAGCTGGCCCGCAATGAGCATTTTTATGTATTCTTTTTCTGTGACGTTTGGGTCATGTCATTTTTGTTTTTCTTTGACACTTAAATGAACTCAATATATTAAAGATGACCCTGTGTCTGCAATACTTACAGTTAATGTTTTTCCAGTTGTTTGAGCTTAAATTATTTAACATTCTAGTGTGAGTATAAAATCTGATGCATGAAATGCATTAAATGGAAACTGAAAAATAATAGTGGAGGACACAAAGTCTGACTCCCACCTTCCAATAAACTATTAAAACACAACCGGTACGCCTCCTCCCACCATGGAAACCACTTTCTTCCTTTATCAGCGCCCACTTTTCTCCTGATTTTGGCATCAATTTGTCTTGTAAGACTTACCAGTTAGACTGCTATGAAGATAAGTGGCTCCCAGACCTTTCAGTTATCAATCTGTCACAAGTGCACAGTGGTCTCTCGTGACATGATGATCCCCGAGATGTCTGAGGTCTATGCATCCTTGACCCAAAATCTCTGTGTCGCCCATGACCCCTAAAGACTTCTTAGAGAATTATGTTTGACGATGTAACAAAAAAACATGGCATTACAAACACACATGGAAAAGTAGAGAAAGAACAACTTCATCTAGAATGTCACCACTTTAAGCAGTAAGTGTTTGTTGCATGTTCGTCCCAGTTTTTGCTCCTGTACAGACCCACTTTTCAATCATGGTGTCCGTGTGATTTTTTTGTCCCTGATTTAAAATTTTTCCAGGTTTCTATGTAGTCTTTATGGTTATTATTCGTAATGGCTGAAAAAGGTTCCATTGAGTGAGTGACTAAATTAAGTTAACCCCTATGGTTAGACATTCCATTTAGGTGAAATTATAGAAAGTATCAAATATGGGCCAGATTTTAAGATTTTAAATGAAGTTAAATCATGATGTTTTTCTTTTTTTGGCTTGTGCATGTCTACTTGAACACAGCTGGGTAATTTACAGTCACTATTTAGTCATTCTGGGGCCAATCTTGGGCCTCACCCAGGGAGAGTCCAGTGTGTTGGCAAAAGCTCATCATAAAACTAATCAGTTTCACCTCGAATTTTTATAACCAAACTAATTCACCTCCATTTCCTGTTCTAGTCACTACTGTGCAGTCAGTTCCTCCAGTATGAGGTCTGGAGGAAGAGGCCCTGAACTAGCCTCAGACAAATAAATCCTTAACCTCCAGAAGCTCCCGTTTTCTTGTCTGTAAGTTGTTTTGTTGACTGCATTATTCTATTTATCTCTCAAGGTTGTTTCAAGTAGAAAATATGAAAGTATTTGGGAAAGCATGTAAAAGAATGATACAAAAGAAAGATATTGGAATTACTATGATTCTGATTATTGTGGTTTTTGTGGCCAGGCCTTTGAAAGGTCTGGTCTCAGGATAACAGTATGGTCTGGGGAGCAGGTGGGGATGGGGATGGGTGAGGGAGCTGCCTTGGGAGAACCACACTTCAAAACAAGCAAGACTCTCAGTACCTCGGTTCTGGGCCCCTAGGGCCACCTTCCAAACTCCCAGCACTGCTCAGGTTATAGGGCTCTCTAGTGTAAGGGGAGTGTGCCAGAGCTTAAGCAAACACCGGAAATGGAAGTCTTCTCAGGGATCCTCCCTAATGGCTCAATTTACTACCCCCACAGGGGTCTAAGTCTTTTTGAACTTGCCAAAGAGATCAATTATGGAGTGGGGCGGGGGGGGGGGGAGGCAAAGGTGGCAGATAGGTGAATTATTAGGGAAGGGTTACCACATCTTTATTCATTTACTGAGCAGTAAGTAAAGGGCAGGATGCGTGGGGTGTAGGGTGGTGGGGAGATGCACATTTACTATAACTGGTGTGTATGTACTCCGTTTTTCAATTAAGAATAATGTCATCATTCTAAATACAAATGCATATATAAAGTTCTAGGGTTATGGGGATGTTACACTGCAGGCCAATGGGAAAACAGAGCTCTAAAAATGTATGCCAACTTGGATATAGCCCCTAGGTCAAGTCTTAAATGCTTGTCAATAAATTTTCGTTGATCTTACAAAAAACGCTTTTGGAATCTATTTTTATTTTCATCTTGTGTAGTCTCTTAGGAGAGTTGCCTAGAAGTTAACTCCCACCTGTGTAGTATCAGGTTTTCTCCAAGTGTTTCCCTGAGCTCTGTAGTCCAGGACGGGGTGGGTGGGGGTGGGGGGAACAAACTCAGCCCCCTGCTACCACAGCTGCCTTGACAGGTATGATGTTTTAAAACAATCCGCAAAATAATTTGCACTACAGAATCCTTATTAGGTGTTTTTAATTGGACAGTTGCCCATATTAATGAAATCAAAAGCAGAATACAATCATTCAATCTCCCAGCACTGGAGTATATCCAACTATTTTCCTGTTTTGGGTTCGACTTTATTCCCTGTCTGTGTGCACACATAAATTTTTACAGAGTTGCAACCACTGCCTTTTTTGTGGCCCTGGTTATTGGCATCTAGTTTCCCAAGTAACATTGACACACATCTGTTCAAATCAATTGCAGTTCCCATCGTGACTGACTCATTTGGTGGGAAAAATAAGTTTACATGCCAATTGGAACAAAGAAGCGTGGGTATGGGGGAGCAGCAGGGAGAAAGAAATGGTGGGAGAGGGTTATTTCGAGTTACAGATCATAAAACATTTTCCAATAACATTTTAAAAGGATGTATAATATTACACTGAGTGATTGATTATATTTTACCCCATGTTGTGGGACACTTGGGTGGTTTTCAATACCTAGTGAGTTAAAAATGCATATAAATTACAGACTTTGAGAGATGATTGTATTTTCTTGAAACAGGAGTCTTCTGTGTCCAGATCCGGGTGAAGAGTATTGATGTAGTGTTCCTTTGTTGGAAAAAAAGTCAGTACTGCTAAGTAGAGATGTTGGATGTTTTAAAAAAATATTCCTGTGATTTTTTTTAAAAAAAGTATGTTGAATTCTAGCTTATAAAAGTAACCTGTATATGTTGTCCCACAACTTATAGAAATATCATTTTAAATTCAGAGCTAGACTAAGCTTTTCCTAGTTTAAGTGCCACGCCTGTCTAATAAACTTATTACATATTACAATGCTGTATGCACACAGCTTCATCACTAACAAATAACATGTGTTGGGAAAAAATGAGAAAACAATGGAAAGGTGCTTACTTGAAGGTGGTAACATTGGATCAATTAATCAGCTGACTGTAAATTGATTTCACTTTACAAAAGTCTCCCACACATTTTGATGCACATTTAGCAATGTTGAAAAACAATTTTAAAGAATACCTTAGAGAGTTGTTAAAGAGAATTTATAGTCTGGAACGAATTGCCATCTTCTTAATTGACACAGAAATGTTTGGCTGAAATATTGCTTTATTCACATTTTTGTCCTTGAAGGAAAATCTAGGCACACTGCAACTTCGACCGTGTGAATGGTGCAAGATGACTATTTTAAGGCAGAAAGGGCACCACGCAGTCAGAGGCCTGTGTGGTCGCCCTCAATCTTGATGCCTCTTGAGGGCCCTTGTCAAAGGGCCACTGCACTTCTGGAAGGCAAAGCCCCTTAGTCAGGGTCACTTGTTCCTTGCCCTCCGCCCCGCACGGTCGCCACCCCGCCGGGTCTCTCACCTGGGTCCTGCAGGCGCCCAATAGAGGGAGCCGGATGGCACGAGCCTGGTCCTAGCGGAGGGCTGTGTGTCACCGGGCCTCCATCTGGTTCGAGGGGGACCGGTGCAGAGCTGGGAGAAAGGGAGAAGGGAAGCTGGTGAGAGGCAGGAGGGCAGCCTCGAGGTGGCTCCCCCAGTGCAAAGCCAGGCGGGGGGCCGGCAACCTGTTCGCCTGCCAAGCCTGAGGATTGCGGGCCTGAGCGGCCCTGGGCCGACAGGGGGGGGGGTAGGTGCGGGAGCCCATTTCAGGGCTTCTCGGCCTAGGCATCATGGCTGCGGCAAGCCAAGCGGGCGGCGGCTGCGGGGAGCCCGGCCTGTTTAAGGTCGCCGAGTCGCGGGGCCCCAGGGAGCCAGAGGGTCCGTGGCAGCCGGAAGGGCCCCAAATCGCCAGGCGCGTGCACCCGGCGCAAAGGAGTCTGGGAGAGCAGGCCGCTGAGCCCCACTCCTAGCCCGGGGCCCCTGCACCCTCTGGCCTCCTGACTGGAACCCTTCTGGGGGGCCCCAGGAGGATCAGTTCCAAGCAGCGCACCCAGACCAGAGAGGGGTTTGTTTCTAAGAGGACATAAAGCGTGGAAATGTTCCACACCTCCCTTTGTCTTTTCGAACAGTTCTTTACTCCTGATTCGCCAGGTCAAAAATAAGTATCTAAGTGATTTTCACACGTAAACGGAGCCCTCAACCAGAGAATGAGCCCTTTCTTTTCTAGGCCGGCTGTCAAGCTCCTAGCCGACTGGGACCCCCAGTGAGGGGCGGAGGTGCTTTTAGAGGTCGACAGATGTGCAGCACTAATTAGCAACAGTGCCCAGAGTTTTGGCAGCATGAAGAACGCCTGAGTCGACAGCTGAGGGGCTGCCATTTTCTCCAGAACTGTCAAGCCTTGCCAGGGGGGCAATCGCTTCCGTGAGGCCCCCTGGTCAACCAAGGTGGCCTTCGGACAGCGCCTTCAGAGTGCAATTCCAGGACGATTTTGCGGAAGAGGGCAAGAAGCAGCTAGAAACTCAGGGTCTCATTCTGGAGCCACCCCGTGAGGTCCCCACGCTCCCTGCAGGCCTTAGATCCCGCAGGTCAGAGCCTTCCTACGCCGCCGCCTGGGAGTCCCGCCTGCAAGTCTGATCCTCCGCCGTCCGAGCTCGACGGCAGCTACCCGCAAAGGCAGCTAGGGGAAAGGGAAGGGGAGGGGCCATAAACTTGCATCTTTCCTGGACTCCAAAGTCCTTTCCACGCTCAGGCTCAGGACGTGAGGCCCTTTACCAGTAGCAGCAGTACGGCTTGGGGACTGCTTATAGCGGGTCACCCCTACCTTCCCCCCTTACCCTTTTTCCAATTCCCCCACTCCTATTTAATTGTTGGGGACTGAATGTAGTCTGTCTTCGTTTTGGTCGTGTGGGTGGCATTCTAAGTGATCAGGAAGGAATTTTTTTTTCAATCGCTTCATTTCTTCTAGGGGGGGAAAGGGTTGCTAAAATGAAGCATCTATCATTTACACCATTTACTTATTCAAAGACGGACAAACATTTGATGGAGGACAAACCCCTAACCTGGCTCTAGCAGTTCCCAGGGCGGACTCTGCGGGCACTGCACGAGAACTTACCTTGTGGGTGAGCCCGTGCGGGAGTCCCAGCCTTGCCCGGGCAGCAGAAACAATACTCCAGAGCACCGATCGCCCACTGCAGTAGTGTTCCCGCTGCTAGGGCACGGCTGAGTGCGGGCACCGCGTCCCTCCTGAGCGCGCATCACGGACGCTCGGTCCTCCGACCGCCCCAAGCCCCCGCAGAGCAGTGGCGCCTTCCCCCCACCCCTCTGGCGGTGCCTCGTGGGTGGGGAAGGGCATGGAGCAAAGAAGAGAGACCACAGCCCCTGCCCACGTACCTGCTGTTGAGCTGCCCTTGGGAGTGGTTGCCTCGCAGGAACACGCATCCAGCAGAACCCCACCTTCCAACTTCCTCGCGAGGGGGTATAGCAGCGCCTCACGTTTTGAACCTTTTAAAGCACTTCAAAACATGAATTGCTGCTGCATCCCCTCGGAGTCAACGAAGGGGGATCGTTTTGGGGTGCCTGCAGGTTGAGAAACACACGGTGACTGAAAGGAAGCCCCGTCCCATCCCTCCCCGCCCACTGGCGAGGAATTAAAGCAAAACCCATGACGAAGACACTTCGTTCCAAATAGACATACTTTTTAGAGCTTCACAGTTTGATTTCCAGGATTCGCGGTTGGAGTGAAGGGTGTGACTCTCAATTTCTTTTCCCAGAGGATGAATCTTGGAAAAGTGTAGAGGTGAGAAGCAGAGGTGGGATGTAGGAATGAGGGTGGGAAAGAATCTTACCTCTGAAAGTAATAATAAGATAAAATAAATTGAGACATTTTGGCAACACCTGGCTCACACTTGCAAGCTTCAAAATCTTAGTGAAACTTCTTCCTGCTGTATATTAGAAATCCTAAGTCTCATCCAATATCCCCATTAAACAACAACACAATAACAACTTTTCATTTATTCACTTAAAAGTGATCACCAAGACGTCTCTGGCAGCTTCGGCTGATTCTAACATATAGGACAGCTGGGAAATACAGATCCATCCATCCAAACATCAGATGTCCTCTAACCTACCAGTGCTTCATTCTTACACCCTCCTTTGAGTCATTTTTAAAGGTATTAAAAGAATGAGAGATAACTGCCCATTTGATGAAGTACCTGGCTGTTTATATATGAAACTGGTCACTCAAACTTATTTATAATTCATACTTTTCAATGTCACCTGCCAAAGCATCAATCAAAACCTTTAAATACTTCTTGTCAAATCAGTCCTTCCTGTCTCAAACAGCTCCACAAAAACTCTTTCATGTCCTGAAATGGCTGGCACTGTGCATATTCCTTAATGATTAACTCATTAGATACCACTTTTTTCTTTTTAAAATGTACACACATTAGCAATAAGTTACATGCATCCTCCCCCACTGTTTAAACAAATAGCCAATTAAGCACAGAAGAAACTACACTGTAGCCCTCAATCACAAACCTGAAAGTTAAAACAACAAAACCAGCACAAACCTCTAATGGTTTTGAAAGTTAAAATACATTTCAATACAAGTAATAGATACTTAAAATATCCAAGTCTGCTTAGTGTTTTGGTTCATTGAAAAATTATGTTGGTTTTTCAAAACCAGTACAGTTATGTTGTGTCCTATTTATTACTGAATAAAATGTGCAGAGTATTTAATAAGACTAAGCACAAAATTCATCACACCAGACTGCAATCCAGTGTTACCAAATACACTATTTATGTCATGGTAAACAAAGTTATTAATAATAATTCCACTCCCTAAAGTGAAACATAGAATTATCCCTAAATTCCATCTTGTTTTGGCTATGCTTTTTACAACTTTTACATTGACTTTTGGGATTAATGGAGAAAAACGTCCTTGGTTGTCCTTAAAAAGAAAAAAAAAAGATGTTTAGCAAATGTACAGTTATACTTTAAAACCCCCCAACATTCTCCCATTTTAAAATTTAAGTTCCACAATAATCTGAATCATCACATCAGATGTTTAAGTCATCCCAAGTTTAACATTTCCTTAGTTGACTACTTAGAAAACAAAAGTTCATTTGAAATAGCAATGGTGTCACAGGCGAAGGTCCCTCTCTGAAAACTCTGCTCACTGGAATCGAATTCATTTTTACCCTTCACTTAACCCCTTTCTTCTCTCCCATGACAGTACAACGACTTACATTCGTAAAAATCCACCTCGTTCCCCTAGTCTACAGATTTCCCCTTTGACTGAAATTTACTTACGAAAAGAGATTACAAAGAGGCGTCTTGTCTTTAGGAGAGGGTCAGTCGCTGATACAATAGACAAAGAATCAATATTTTCGAGTTGCCCATAGCTCCACCCCCCATCTGAACGGAACTGTTTGGCCAAATCATTTAAGAGCCAAAGAATACGGCTCTTCCTCCGTTCATATTTTACAACGTTTTGTCTTAATTTTGCAGATGACTTCTTTCCCACCTCGGAAACGCATGATGTGCCTTCCCTGGGGCGCACTCGTGCCAAACTTTCCCAATGTCAAGTTTCCTACAGGGAAAACTAAACAACCTTGAAAGTTTTAATTGGGAAAAGACAATGCAAAATCAATCAAACATTTATTTCCAAGACATATTTTATGGCTTGCGAAGAAGAGCCACGAAAAGTCCATTTACAGTCTGTCAAAAACACTCGCACCCGACCTTGGTGAGGCTGACAGTCGGTCGCTGCCCCTTACTCAGTTTTCTCTCCCCGCCCCTCCTTGTTAGCTTTTTCCAGCCCGTTTCCTAAGAAATTTCCCAGCCGCACTCGTGTGCGAAAACACTTTCAAGGTCTGTTTCGTCCGCACCCCGGCCCCCAAACGTGCTTTACAACCCCAAAGCAACACAAAACTTTTTCAGCCTTGTCACCAGATTTTTTTCAGTCTGCCCTAACCCAAGTTACTGGGGGGGGAGGGGAGACGCCAAATAACAACTCCCTTTAAAAAAAACCGTATGTCACCTCTCGATCCACTCGAAAATGGCGCCGAAATCGAAGAACTTCTTAAATTTCATTGTCAGCTTTTTGCAAAGGTTTCTGGGATTTTCCTGCGAAGCTGCTTCGCCGCGTCTGAGAGCTAGCGAACGTGCAAGCAAGCAAGCAAGAGAGAGGGAGGAAGGAAGGGTGTGTGTGTGGAGGGGGGGCGGGGGGGGACACAGATAGCAAGAGAGCGGGCCTGGGCTGGGCTGGGAGCAGGGCCTGGACTTGCGACGCGGCGAGATCGCCAGGCGCAAGGGGCCGGGCACCAGGAGCAAGGACCGAGAGCTGGGCGCAGAGAGCCAGGAGCCGGGAGCCGGGAGCCGGGAGCCGGGGTGGCGGCGCGAAGGGTGAGCTCTCCGGCTGGCTGCAGCGGAAACTCGGAGAGCGGTGTGGCGGAGGCGGAGCGGAGCGAGGGGCTGGAGCTGTGCGCACCCAGGGAGGCGAGTGGGGCAGCCAGTGGAGAGGCTCCGGGAGCGGCCCTAGAAAAAGCCGGCTCCGGGGGCGTGGCCACGCGGTCTCGCACTCCCCCCGCCCTCGGTTCCCGGCGCTTCTCCCGGGCCCGGGGGCGGAAGGGGGGAGGGGAACAGAGGGAGCGGTAGGGAAGGGGGGTTGTGCAGGCGCTCGACGCCACGGCCTTGGCCCAAAGCCGGGCAGGACCGAGAAGGGCACAGGGCGCCCCAAATAGCCGAACCAAAGATGAATATCAGGGGCTCAGGGAGGAAAAAAAAGGGAGAATGGAAAATGGCAAAGCCTAGGACACAAGGTAGCGCAGCTCGCACCCAGAGACCAACACGACTCAAGTCATCCCGCGCCCACCGGAACCCTCGCGGTGCCCTCTGAGCTGCCAGAAGGGCGCAAGTTGGCTGAGCAAAGCCCCTACGTTGTGCTTCCCGGGGGTGCCTGAAATGGTTTCGGGGTGGATTCAGGGGCCCCGAACCGCGTGAGTGAGGCGCTCTCCCTAAGTGTTTGAGTCCAGACTTGTCGGGATTCCCCTGCCCACGCCATCCTGCCCAGTTCTCAGGGACAGAGGCGCCTGGGACCAGGCGAGCCCCTTACGTGCTGGCTGTCCGCTTTGGGGGACAGCACGGAGGGAGGGAACAATTGTCTACACGTGTCCCAGTCCAAGAAGGGAAACTGATTTTAAGATTGAGGTGGAGAAACAGGAAGAAACCAAGCCCTTGGTCTGGATGCTAGAGGCTGTTAGGGAGGGAGAGTTCATTTTCTTAGGTGTGTGAATGGTATTGACGGTAAGCAGGAGGACGTCCTTCTACGTAGAAGATGCGTGTAGAAGTGAAATGTCATGATGTCCTCAGTTTTCAAATGATGCAGTTAACACAAGCACACATTCTGAGAGAGAAGGGGGAAGCAAGTGTTGCAATATGTTACAGTTGTCACATCCAGGTGGGGGTGGGAACGGGCATTTCTTGTATTATTCTTTCAACTTTTCCTGTATATTTCCTGTATATTTACAAAATATCATAATAAAAATAGCGCCTGAACGCTGTCTAAGAAGATAAGCGCGGCTGCTTTCTCTCTCCCTGTCCCGGGTGGGACAAATCTGCGAGCTAGCAGGGTTCAAAACGAGTGGGTGCTGGACGGGAATAACAAAGGGTAGCACTAGTCTGCAGCGGCCACAGCCCTGGGCCCGGGACTCAGGCCAGGAGGGGTTGAAGCGGGGGGGGGGGCTCGGGGGCAGGTGGGCATCAGGCGCCCGGCACTGCGGAGGCGCTGCCGAGCGCGCTCACCCTGGGAGGGGGCTGTCCTGGAAGCCAACAGCCACCCGGGGTCCGATTCCGACTCAGCCGGCTCAAGGGTGCTGGCCGCCTGCTCCGCGGACGAGTGAAGACAACGGTTGGCCGCGGGGAACTGAGCCGCGCGCATGAAGCTGCCACCAAGGCCCGTGTCTCCCGCTCTCCCCAAGGGAGGTCGAGGTTGTCGCGGCCTGAGCCCTGGGCCAGGATAATGGAGAACCGTCGCGGGCGCTGGGGAAAAAAAAAGGTGCCAAAAGCAAGTAGCAACACACACACACACACACACACACACACACACACACACACACACACACACCAGAAATCAGTATACAAAAATAAAACCACGGATTCCGCAATGCTGCTCCGCGCTCCAGTTTCTTGAGATACTTAACTCTCGCATGTATTTTACTGTGATGTTTCTGTAGATCTGACATAAAATGTTAAAATTTCTTTGCAAGGGCGATCTCGCAGACCCAGGGTGTTGCAAGTGTTGCGTGGCCTTTCGCTGTTGTCTGAGTTTTTTCTTTTTTTTTTTTTATAGAGGTGGGTGGGGGAAGGAGAGTAGGGTCTTCCAGGGTCTGCAAAGCTGTTTTTAAAAATTAACCATAAAGAGTTTACAGACCAAGAATCGGATTTACAGAAAAGGTTTTAAAACGTACGGCTTCGGTGGGCGCTACAAAACTTATTCCTAAACTACAATTTCCCTATTAAAGTCTTCACAACTCTTCGTGGACAGGGCTAAAAGTTTGCTGTGCTGTCAGACGTGACTGAACAAGATTCTAAATCCTCAGATAGATCATTTATAAGCTCCAGTGTCCTTGGGGTGCAAGACTTTCCCGGGCATTTAAGTCTCGGTTTCGTGGGTAAATTTGCTTGGGTTGATCTAACTGCATGTAAGCATTCATTTCCCTACCTAGATTAGCAGAAAGGCAGAAGATTCCAGCACTATAAGATAAAAGTCGAGTTTGTGGCATGTCCTCTAAAGAAAAATTGCAACAGCTTTCTTTATTAAACTCTTTTTGCTACATCAGCAAATTAGAGAGCCAGTTGAATATTGATGAATTCTTTGAGGGTGAGTAATATGGCTACAGGCCGCAGAAAGTAAGGGAGGGCAGGCTTAAGTATTTACTCAAGTGAACAATCTTCAAATATTTTTCAACTACGATGTCTCAAGGATTTTCTTAGGTTTTTTTAGGACCTCTGAAGCGAACCCTGATTCTGCAAATGGCTTCTCATTTTAGTAAGGCCCTTCTCAACTTGACAAAACTCTTGCAAGAGTTAAATTGCCCTAAGAAGTGCTTAGAAAGTCATTCTAGAACCGGCCACAGCTCACCAGTGGGGTGTCAGGGAGGCCCTCCCACTGGTAATCAGGCAACTTCTCACTGGGCAGCAGGGAAGCAGAAAGGAAATGGACACCATTCATTGTTTTCTGTCATTTCTGAAGTAGTTTCAAAATGGGTATTTTCAGGAAAATAGCACATATTTTTTTCTCTGTTTTTTTCCCTATGAAATATTCAGAAATTACCTTCATATGAAATAATTACAGTCAGTTGAAGAAGGAGAGTTTAGCAATAGCTTTGAGGGATCTGAAGGCTCAGCTGAGAAAAATAAATTAGCTCTAGACTGGAAATATTCAGCAAGGAAGTTACACAAAACAAGGTATTTGGAATAGATTTTGGAAAGTGTTTTCTGAAAAGCAATTGTGAATGAATCTCTGGAAATAGATAATAGGGAAAGGAGTTGGATTGAAGATTCTTTTTTAAATTGTAAAGCAAATTTCCAGAACTTAGCATTTTTATTTTAAATAGAAATGCCTTTTATGATTATGTTTTTCATGAAGGACTTGAATTAAGGAAATGAGACTCTCCTTAGGTTGTAAATATCCAGAAGTCTTCAGAGAGATAAAATCAAGATAGAGTTACAGATTTAACAGAAAGAAAACAACTGGAATCGTGTTATGAAGCTTCTACTGTGTTATTTGTAAAAGATTTTTTTAGAGTTCAAGAAAAGGCTAGCAGTGAGCAGTAATAGAATAATGCTTGCCCTACTGTCAGATTAAACAACAAAAAAAAAGACAGTGCCCTTTGGTAGTTTTTATTTTACTTTATGAAATTAGTTATGGTAAAAAGAATTCTTTGCAAAATTTGGAACTTTAGGAAAAAATTTCAAATATTAACTTTTCCACCCCCATGATCTCACCAGGAAAAAGTAGAATGAATTAGTAAATTTTTCCTTTCTTCCAATGAGGAGCTTAGTAAGGCCTTGATGGCTGTTGCTTTTGATTTTGAGGCCTCTTTTCTCTCCTTAAAGACGAAAGACGAAGATCACTGCCTTCAATTCTGCTAGGATTTCTTTAAACACAGCATGTTTTCCTTGTTGGGTGTATACTATTATTGTCTAATTACTTCTGGATTTTTGCCTATTAAATCACAGACTGTGTCAGATGACAGAAATTATCAGACCTTTGTGCAAAGGAAAGCACAATAAAGACGTAGTGGCTTCAGTCTCTACACTGTGTTGGTCCTACAGTGCCACCATCCCATAAGCAAGCATGACTTGCTGTACACAGAGTATGAACTGACAGCAGTGTAATGATGCGCATGGAGACGGAAACCCCATCTCCTGTGTACAAGAGCAGGAGCTCAAGTGTAATCCTAGGCTAGATTTGGTCACTTGCTTTGTTTTGTTTTTTTGAGGGCAGTGTCACTGGCCCTCATATGTGGGACCCGAACCGGGGCCGCTGGCTTCCCAAGCCAGCGCCCAACCACCAGGCCACTCGGCCGGCCCTCACTTGCTTTTACCATAAGCATTCTGATCATCAGTTTCTAACTTGAATGCTTCTAGCACTTTCCTTGAGCCTTACCTATTTATGAAAAAGAGAGAAGAAAAAAAAAACCCGTATAAATCAATGTCAATGTTAAATATAATTGTGTTCAGGAGGCTGAAGTGCATCTGGATAGTTAGTTGCTCCATTTATACATAAAACAATTTTTAAAAGCCACAAAGTAACCAGCACCAAAGAGGTCCTGTAAAAACCACAGAGTCCTGCCAAGTATGAATGACATCACTTTTAGGATCTTGCCACATAAAGAGAAAACACTCCTGGGGGCAAACAGTATCTTGCTGGATAGAGAGTGGAGGAAGGAACAGGAAACTGAAGGGTGATAAGGGTGCTATCTTTGTTTAAAACCAAGATGTGTTTTCCAAACCATGAAATACTTAGTTGAAATAAGGAAGGAGAAAAAGTCAATATGTATAACTGAAGCATTTACATTAAAGCTGATGACACTGAACTATCTAGAACTCACTCGCAACTCTTCTTCTTACCCCAAACCATAACTGTTTGCATTAAAAAAAATATGACTTAATAGGTAGAGTTTCCAGGACTGGTGGAAAATGCCATTTATTTTACATCCTTTCTCTTAAAATAATTATTTGGTTTAAGATCAGGCTGGATTTTGCAGTAGCTAATGACCAGAATGGCCACATCCATTGGCAGGAAATGGAGATCCAGACCCAGTTTTCAATGTTTGCATTTACCCTAAACCCCAGGGCTCAGCAGCTTCTTGAGCTCAGGGTCCCCAGGGAATGCTTAGGACACAGGCAAGGACTAGTGAAAACAAGAGTGAGGGCAAGGGCAAGAAAGAGAAAATATATGAAAGTAGAAAAAGAAAACCCAGCCTTCCCCTCCATTTCTATAATGTGTATCCTAGTTCAAACCCTCAACTTGCCACCAGTAAGTCATAAGGTAAACTTCTCAGGCTCCCCACTCATCTCCCTGCTGTTTTACCTCTTTTTCACTGGTCCTTGAGTTCTTCCCTGAAAACCCAATTCTGATCATATTAACCCTTGTCACAAAAACCACACAGCAAAAAGCAACTAAAACCAAACAACTGAACTCTTGAGTGTGGCCTTCAACACCCTCTCCAACCTGGATGTTTGTTCCTCCCATTTCCTCATCCCCAGCCCAAATGCCACCCCCTCCTTGAAGCCTTCTCAGATAACCTCAGAGTTGGAATTAACTGCCTCTGTCCTGTCCCATCATAGCCCTTTTATTTTAATTTATTTATGTATTTATTTTTTTGCTGAGCCATCCTGCCACCTGTTGGCAGCTCAGCTCGGGCTGGGCATCAAACTGCTGTTGCTCAGAGCTCAGCTCGCACCCTTGAGCGAGCTCTTAACCAACTGAGCCACTCGACTGGTCCTCATCATAGCCCTTTTTTTTTTTTTTTTTTTTTTTTTTTAAAGCAGCAGGTTGTTTGGGTGTGGATTCGTACATTTATTTTATTTTTTTTTAAAGATTTTATTGGGGAATTGGCGGAGGGGAACAGCGTTGGGGAATCGGGGAAAGGGAACAGACAAGTTGCTGTCTTTTTGTTCTTCAGTTTTTAGTTGCGGAGGATGTTGCTTCACTGTTGGTATCGTCATTGCGCTCTTCCCGGATGAGGCAGATCGGTCGCTGGCCTCTGGATGTCGCTCACCGCGGCTATTGGCAGCTCACGCTTGGCTGCCAGCCGCTCACGCTGGCTGCGGGCCACTCACTGTAGCCTATGGCAGCCCACTGCAGCAGGGGCTGCAGCCTACACCATCACCGGGGCTCGCACAGCCCAGCTCCAGGTGGAGCTGATGTTAGCTGTAGAGGGCAGTGTCACTGGCCCTCATGTGGGATCCGAACCGGGGCCGCTGGCATCCCAAAACCAGCGCTTAACCAATGCGCCACTCGGCCAGCCCATCATAGCCCTTTTATACAGCTAGTTATTTTGAGTTTCTTCCTAGCAGACAGTAATCTCCCAGAGGGTAAGGGCATGTCTATCTGTGGGTATCTTCTCAGCATTTTCACAATAACTTGCATCAGCTGGTGTTTAATATATTTTTGTCAAACAAATGCATACCTGAGAAGGGAAAAGAGGAAATGGAGGGAGTAAGAAGATGTTGTGTTGGTGGTAAAGATTATAGCCAATATCCTCAACAGTTGGCTTAGGAGCCGTTTGGTGCTCTTGGTGCCAACGATTGTCTAACCCAGCGCTGACATGGTGGCTTAGCAAGTCGGTCTGAGATGACATTTGAAACACATCCCTTGTAATATGGGATTAATTTATTTTTAATTTAGCCATTCAGTGCTATAAACCCTCCCCTGAAAAACTATCACCACCATTTTACACTTTTAAGTTTCAAGCCAGTTCTTGACGGGGAGGTGGAATTTGGATAGAATGGGAGAAACTGTATTTCAGAGGCCCTGAGATACAGGCGAACTGAAAAGAGGTACAGTTAGCTGGACAGTTGCTATATGTTCAGGAATTAGTTGGAAACTGAGCTGAACAGATAGGTTCTATCCAATCTGGGACAAATAGATTATGGGGGGGCAAGGGCATGAAAGTAGAGGAGTTTTGATTTTAGTTGCAAGATGGTGTGGAGACTTGAAAAGACCTTGAATAGGGGCTGATGTAATGGAAAAAATGTTTGCAACAGATTCACTTGGCTTACATGGTAACTCTGAACTTGGAACTGCGGTAAACCTACGAAGACCTGAATAATCAGAATATCCTAGTCTCCAAGCCACACAGCAGTGAGCTTTCTCACTAGGGAAGAGAAAGGATGGAAAAATAGTACTTATTGTACGCCTACTATATATGTATTAGGTGATATGCTGGACTTCTTTATGTCAGCAGCTTCTCTCTCTCTCTCTCTCTCTCTCTCTCTCTCTCCCTTCCTCCCTCTGGCCTCCCTCCCTGCCTCCCTTACTCCTTTCTCTCTCACACACCTACACATGCACACACCATAATATCCCCCCCCACTAGGACTTGACTGAACTTTAAAGTTAATCAACTTCCCGTTAAATTACTCATAAAAATGTTTTAAAATACCAGTAAATATCAGGCAAAAAAATTCATCGAAAGAATCCAGAAACTTAACATCATGTGTTGATTTGATGGAACAGAGGAATGAAAATACACACCTTCTGGAAAGAGGCTAACCGTTTTTGGGTGGTGGCAGGGCTTCAAACTGGAGAATGTTATTTTTCATGGGCAGCTTAAAAAATTGTCATTAAATATTTTCATGAACTTAAAACAACATTGAAAGCAACTTGGGGAACTTAAATATTCACCGTAGTTGCTGTAACCCAAACATCACAACATCTTTAGAGCTTAAGTGCATCTGAATATAATCAGAAGAGTGTGATCTCTCTACCTTAGTGGAGCACAAATTAAGCAGATGAAATATGGAATGAAAATGAGAGTTAATTTGTAGCTTGGATCATAAAAAGCCAGATTTTTGCAAAGGTTATTTTATTTTGATTGCAGACTGTAAATTATTACAAGGAGTTGGTGTAGGAATGACATTGAGACTTACTTTTTGGTCAATTTGTTCCTAACTTGACCCACCCTTGGTGGGGGATTGGGGAGGGCTGGGATTTTTCTAACCTCAAAGAAACCAGTCTTGCTACTGCTTTAGGACTTGTCCCTTCTCTACCCACACTGGCTTTCTTTTAGTAATTTGTCATGTAAATGCAACTTAGAAAACAGAATAAATATTCTATGGGCATTACTTGGAAAATAAACTTTTAAAGATGTGTGTGTGTTTAAGTTGTAGGCTTACAACTCAAAAGAATTCTTGATAGAAATAGGTATTTGGCTAGAAGTCAAAAATTTTGAAGTAACTTTAAAAGGTGAATAATTTACATTAGCATGGTGTTTATATAATAGGGTGTGTGTGACAAAGTTAAAATAACATTGAAAATAACTTGGGCAATTTAAATATTCCTTCTAGTAACTGTAGAATATAAGTGCCTTCGAGTGGTACATTTCTAGACAGCTGGCAGGGATTATTATTATTTTTTTATGTTCCTTTACGTTTGAAAACTGGTATTAGCATTTACTTCTCTGATTCAGAGCAGTTCCCTGCTGTCTGTCAGAGAACATCTACAAATGGATGCCACCGAAGCCTCAGAGGGAAGGAAAAGCCTGTCACTTCACTTCTGGAAACCTGTTTATGAACCTTCCTACAACCTCACCACCTGCTCAGACCCAGTTAGCCCCTCTCAGCTACTGCTGTTTAATAATTCTGTGAGCTACTTTGATTCCATGCATTACCCTTCTGGTAAGTTACAGGAACTTCATCAATGGCCAAGCCAGATGGTTGTGAATTGGACAGGATGCAAAAAAATGGAAGTAGTAAGTGATGGGAAGCATTGTGTTAATATTCTTATATAAATCAATGAGCAAAACCCTCTGCCATTTGTCCTTAGAAACTGGATAATATTGGCATGTATTATGCATATATAAATAAATATATACACATACACACATACATGTATATATAATACAGATTTCCCCACCTTCCCACCCCATTCTGAATTAGATTACAAGATTGTTGGCCTGATCTGAATTACACTACATTAGAGGACCGTTGAAAGAGTTTATATTATCACTAATATGGGTAACATTAGAAACACCATTAGAGCTTCTACCCAATATCATCATTTATATTATTTAATTTAACTTTTACACTTTTTCCCTTTGGTTTTAAATGTCTGCATCAATTTCCTTTTTTTATTTTATTAGTTTCAGGTATAGAAAACAATACAGCAATTAGACATTTATATACCTCAAAAATTGATAACTCCAAAATAACTCTATTACTGATCTGACACTATGGATAGTTATTACAATATTATTGACTATATTCCCTGTACTGTATTTTATATCCCTGTGACTATTTTTTTTTTGAGGGCAGTGTCACTGGCCCTCACATGTGGGACCAAACTGGGGCCGCTGGATTCCCAAGCCAGTGCTTAACCACCACGCCACTCGGCCAGCCCCCTGTGACTATTTTTTAAAATTAGGGTTGACATTCAATAGAATTTTATATTAGTTTCAGGTGTAGAGTATAGTGGTTAGACATCTATATAATTTATGAGGTGACCCTCCCAAACTAGTCTATATCCATCTGTCACTATACAGAGTTTTTACAATATTCCCTATACTATATTCCCTATGCTATACTTTACATCCCTATGACTCTCCTGTAATTATTAATTTGTACTTCTTA
Source organism: Aselliscus stoliczkanus (assembly GCA_033961575.1). Taxonomy (NCBI): domain Eukaryota; kingdom Metazoa; phylum Chordata; class Mammalia; order Chiroptera; family Hipposideridae; genus Aselliscus; species Aselliscus stoliczkanus. The sequence continues at coordinate 19,044,916 of CM066737.1, forward strand.
ATCCCTTCACCTTCTCCCCCATCCCCTAACCCCCCTCCCATCTATTTTGAGTCTCTTTCTGTTTTGTTTGCTCTTTCATTTTGTTCTTTAAATTCCACATAAAAGTGAGATCATATGGTATTTGTCTTTATCTGTCTGACTTATTTCACTCAGCATAATACTCCCTAGGTCCATCCATGTTGTCACAAATGGTAAGACTTTATTGTTGTTTTTTTTGTGTGGCAGAGTAATGTCCTCTTATAAAAATAAATGGAAGCTTCCTCTAGAATGCCTTTCACCAATCAGTCAGTCCTGTAACTTGGAGCCTGTAGGACTTGTTTTCCCTGGAGAAGGAAAATAGAACTGACTGAGGCAAGGGGTATGGCAGTGACAGTATCATGTATCATGTATTTTTCCACCCAGTCTGTGCCCTGCCATTAATTGTATTTACATAAATAAATTGAATAATGTTGTATTTGTGGAGTTTGCCAGTATGATCAGATTGAAGGTACCCCCTACAGTAGTCTCCTAGAATTCCCACTCTTGTGTAATCCCCTCCCCTTATGTGTGGGCTGGACCTAGAGACTCACTTTAACAAATAGAATATGGCAGAAGCAATGAGAATCACTAAGATCGGGTTACAAAAAGCCTGTGATGTCTCACTTGGGCTGTATCCCTTCCCTTCCCTTCCCTTCCCTTCCCTTCCCTTCCCTTCCCTTCCCTACCCTTCCCTTCCCTTCCCTACCCTTCCCTTCCCTTCCCTACACTTCCCTACCCTTCCCTTCCCTTCCCTACCCTACCCTTCCCTTCCCTACCCTTCCCTTCCCTACCCTTCCCTTCCCTTCCCTACCCTTCCCTTCCCTTCCCTACCTTTCCTTCCCTTCCCTTCCCTTCCCTTCCCTTCCCTACCCTTCCCTACCCTTCCCTACCCTTCCCTTCCCTTCCCTTCCCTACCCTTCCCTTCCCTACCCTTCCCTTCCCTTCCCTACACTTCCCTACCCTTCCCTTCCCTTCCCTACCCTTCCCTTCCCTACACGTCCCTTCCCTTCCCTTCCCTTCCCTACCCTTCCCTTCCCTACACTTCCCTTCCCTTCCCTACCCTTCCCTTCCCTTCCCTACCCTTCCTTTCCCTTCCCTACCCTTCCCTTCCCTTCCCTACCCTTCCCTACCCTTCCCTACCCTTCCCTTCCCTACCCTTCCCTTCCCTTCCCTTCCCTACCCTTCCCTTCCCTACCCTTCCCTACCCTTCCTTTCCCTTCCCTACCCTTCCCTTCCTCTTTTTCTAAATATCATCATCATCATAATCATCACCATCAACTTTCACATCATGAGGAAACTCAGACAGCCTATGGAGATGCCCACAGAGAGGCTCTGAGGCCTTCTGCCAACAGCCCTTTAGCGGGTGTGGAAGTGGTTTCTTCCAGTTGAGCCTTGAGATGACGGCAGCCACACCCACAGCTTGACGGCACCTCCTGAGAGACCCTGAGCCAGAGGCACTCAGCTAAGTCGTGTCCAGATTTCTGACTCACAGAAACTGTGAGATAATACATGGTTGTTGTTTTAGGGTAATTTGTTTTCAGCAAAAGATAACTAATACAGAAGGTCTTGTAATTATATAACTAACCTAAGATTATAAGGTGAAACCTGACCAAATCATTTGTTTTCTTCTGAAAAAGTTGTAGAAAATCACAAAGTCCCCCCCCCACCCCCTTTTCTCTCTTTTTTGGGAATAAACAATTATAATTATAATTTAAACAGGATATCATTAAGATCAATCACAGGGATGAACACTAAAGAAAAAAGAAAAAAAAATGAAAGGATGTTTCTGTGAAAGTTAGCTTTCCCTTTATAATAAACACTTGTCCCTTGATAATGTTTCTTATAAACATGGTGTGTGTGCCTGTATGCATGTGTGTGTGTGCGTGCGTGTGTGTGTGTGTGTGTGTGTGTGTGTGTGTGTGAACAGCATTCTGTTTAGTTGAATGCTTAACCAGGCTTTCATTATTTGTGGAGCAATGGAGAGATGGGGATACTTACATCTCCAAAACCGTCTATTGATTAAAATTAGGGATAAAAAACTTTTGTCCTGAACTTTACACAGTTTTTTTTTAAAATCTTGTTTGTTGTTTGCAGGTAATAGGAATAAAATTTAAATGTTACTTTTATTGGTGAAAAATTTCATTATAGCTCTAATTTTTAAATATCTGACAAGCAATTATCATAACAAATGGTTTCAGAAACTTTTGCCTTTCCCAGATATTGAAAGAAAGATGAAAATTCTCAATTCTTTTGATGGAATTTTTTTTGTTATCACAAATATGATTAACATTATGTATTAGACTTTTATAAATCATGTCACCTTAAAAATGGAATGAACATTACTACAATAAAGGAGGAAAATGCTCTTTTAGAATTGCATTTCAAAGGTAAACAAGTTAACCAATTCAAAATGCAGTTTTTGGGCCGGCCGAGTGGCATGGTGGTTAAGTGCTGGCTTGGGAAGCCAGCGACCCCGGTTCGGTCCCACATATGAGGGCCAGTGACACTGCCCTCAGAAAAAAAAATGCAGTTTTTTCTTAAGCCATTTCTGTCTGCCCATCTTTTAGAAGTCCAATGCGCTATCCATTGCGCTACAGAGCCATCTTTTGAATGGTTCCTATGCTTATGAACTCCCAGGCCTTTTCTCAGTACAAGTCGGTCAGTCTGGACTGAGTACCTTTATTAAGTAATATGTAAGAGAAAGGCAAAACAAACAGGCAAACAAATAGGAGAGTGTCTCCCATGCTTAAGAACCAAACAATCAAGTGGAGAAGATCAAACATGCAACTGAAATGGTTGAAGTACACTTTAATGAAGTGATGACTTGTCCAAGTCAATAATTACAGATTATTCCTGAATTCTGAAAAATTGTGCCCAATCATACTGCGAAGTTTATGCAGGCAAAGTGTGATTCTTGACCACAATGTTGTTTTGCATTTTTGTTTTGCTGCTTTCATTGCCTAGAATGCCCTTCCCCTACATCTTCACCTGATGAAATTCTATCTCTCATTTAAAGTCTAGCTCAAAGGCTCCCAATTCCATGATGCTTAGGCTTACTGCATCTTGACTTATCTGTTGCATTGGAAAATATAGCCCATCCAGCTCTTCTCTATAGAATTCCTTGAGCCATACTTCTCCTTTCATCTCTCTCTCTTTTTTCTTTTAATATTTTTATTGGGGAATTGGGGGAGGGGAACACTGTTGGGGAACTGGGGAAGGGGAACAGAGAAGTTGTTGTTCTTCAATCTTCGTTGTGCAGGCTGCCAGTTGCTATCTGGCTTCCTGACGGCAGCTCCAAGCTCAAGGTGCTGTGTTCAATCTTAGTTGCGGGTGGGCGTAGCCAGCCCATGAAGGAGTTGTACCCGGCAGCCTTGTTATTAAGAGTGCACGCTCTATCCACTGAGCCATCCCGGCAGCAGCTCAGCTCAGCTCAAGGTGCCGAGTTCAGTCTTGGTTGTGGGTGGGCATAGCCCACCATCAAACAGGCAATCTTGTTGTTACACCAGCTGAGCCACCCTGCCACCTGTTGGCAACTCAGCGGCAGCTCAGCTCGGGTGCAGTGTCACTGGGCCATGTGGGAATTGAACCGGCGGCCCTGCTGTTGCTCCGAGCACGCTCTCTAAGCCAACTCTTAACCAATGCACCACTCGGCAGGCCCCTCCTTTCATCTCTTGATTACTTCTCTTCTGTCTCCTTTGGTGTCTCTTCTTCTTTTCCTAGCTGTCCCTTGAAGAGTGAGTGTCAGGTCTAATGGGTCTAGTATTGATTGTTTGCTAAGTTATATGTGTTTTAGTGTTTAATAATATATAAGCTTATGAAGAGAGGATGGGAGGGAAGCGTTAGTTGTTTTTTTGTTGTTTTTTTAAGATTTTTATTGGGTAATTGGGCAGGGGAACAGACAAGTTGCAGTCCTTTTGTTCTTCAGTCTAGTTGTGGAGGAAGTCGCTTCACTGGCCCATGTTGGTATCATTATTGCACTCTTCTTGGGTGAGGCAGATTGGTCACCGGCCTATGGACGGCTGCTCACAGAGGCTCTTGGCAGCTCACACCGGCTGCCAGACACTCACTGTAGCCTATGGCAGCCCACTGCAGCAGGGGCTGCAGCTATGCCGTCCCATGGCTCGCACAGCCCAGCTCCAGGTGGAGCTGTTGTTCACCATCTTAGCTGTAGAGGGCAGTGCTACTAGCCCTCATATGTGGGATCCGAACCGGGGCCGCTGGCGTCCCAAGCCAGCTCTTAAGCAACGCGCCACTCAGCCAGCCCGGGAAGTGCTAGTTTTATTGTACATAGTCTTGTATACTGCTACTTCTCTAGCCCCATCTCTTACCACTGTCAACTGCAGCTCTCCTACCCCCACTGTACTGAACTAAATTACTTGTGGTTTCTCTGATGGGCACAGCCCAGATCCTCATGTTTTTTGCACAGGCCCATTCCCAGGACTGGAATAGCCTCCAGATCCCTAAGCTTTTTTACTTGTCTTCTCCCAGATTGTGTAAGTCCTATTCAGCATTAACATAATGTCTGGTACATAGGACAAACTCAGTAAATGCTTATTGAATGAATACACTGTTTTCAAGGATTATTATCTGGTTTTCCTCAAGAAGGGGCAGGAGATTTTTAAATTAACAGTTGTGTTTTTTTCAACTACCATGCCAATGGACTAAACGTTGGGTGTCCCTTCAAAATTCATGTGTTGAAATCCTCACCCCCAATGTGACAGTAGTAGGAGGTGGGGGCCTTTGGGAGGTGATTAAGCCATAAGGGCAGAGCCCCCATGAATGGGATTAGTGCCCTTATAAAAGGGACCCCAGGAGCTCTGTAGCTCTCTTTTCACAACCAGAAGGTAGCAGTCTGGCACCCTGATCTGGAATTTCTAGCCAGCAGAACCATGGAAATAAATTTCTGTTGTTTATAAGCTACCCAGTCTATTCTATCTTGTTATAGCTGTCCAAATGGACTAAGACAATTACTGAATTTCTAATGTCTATTAATCTACTGAAACACTTCGTGTGTACATGAACATGTATATGGTGCTAATATTGTCTGCTTCTTTTTTAAAAAAAAGATTTTATTGGGGAATTGGGGGAGGGGAACAGAGTTGGGGAATCAGGGAAGGGAACAGACAAGTTGCTGTCCTTTTGTTTTTCAGTCTAGTTGCGGAGGATGTTGCTTCACTGGCCCATGTTGGTATCATCATTGCTTTCTTCCCGGGTGAGGCAGATCAGTCGCTGGCCTCTGGATGGTTGCTCACCGTGGCTATTGGCAGCTCACGCTGGCTGCCGGCCACTCACTGTAGCCTATGGCAGCCCACTGCAGCAGGGGCTGCAGCCCTCACCATCACCTGGGACTCAACACAGCCCAGCTCCAGGTGGAGCTGTTGTTCACCATCTTAGCTGTAGAGGGCAGTGTCACTGGCCCTCATATGTGGGATCCGAACCAGGGCCGTTGGCATCCCAAAACCAGCTCTTAACCAATGCGCCACTCAGCCGACCCTTGTCTGCTTCTTAATAGAAGAGTGGACTTGGGAAAATTTCTTAATCATTCTGTGCCTCAGGTTCTTTATTTGTAAAAGGGATATAATAAGAGTACTTCTCTCAGGGTTGTAGTGAGCATTAAATGAGATGCTTCTGATCATCCCAGAGCTGGGTCTTTCTTCACATTCAAGACTCAATTCAAATTATAAGCCCTCAGAGGCCTTCTTTGACTGCTCCAACCCCTTCTCCAACTTCTCTCATATCACCTTGTTTTAAGTTCTTCATGCCATTTGTCGCTATATAAATTTCTCTTTATTTACTTATTTACTTGTTTACTAGCTGTGTGACCTTAGTTTCTTTGAGCCTTAGTTTCTATTCATTGCCATATCCTTAGTGCTTAGAACAGCACCTGGAATATAGTAACATTAAATGCATACTTGTTGAATAAATAAATTTACTTACTCTTTCCCCTCCAAGTCTTTGAGAAAAATAATAGATAGCCAAACTTGGATGAAAATTTTTTGATGACATAAGTTGGGGAACAAAACTTTCAAAGAACTATAAGTCTGTGATTAAAGTGCAAGATCCAGCCCTTGGCCTTAGGAGACTAGTTAGTGGGATGTGACTTGAGTGATTCTTAGAACTGTTGGTGGCTTATAAATCACTAGTGCAACCTATGCCTTCTGTGGGTGAAAAGTGCTACAGCCATAGGTCAAACTAAGAAGGTATGCAGCTAAGAGCTCATTTGAAAGCTGTAAAGTATAAGTGAAATGAAGACACAGACAGAGGGATTAAGTGTGGGGATCTTAAAGAAGAGATAAGTTATCCTAGGAAGAGAGACCAGGCACTAATGTTTCAAAAGCACTTGGAAGATTCGCCCATAGTAAAAGTTATATATGTGTTTTTTAAATAAAAAATGACCAACCGATATTTTCATGCCATCAGAATTTTATTTTTGCTTTTGAAAAGATATAACAATATAAAAAACTTTATTCATGAAGTTACCACAGGCTGCCCTTTCTTAAAAGCACTCATAAGAGGGCCACAAGGGCACTTATTTGCCTGATATTAGTAAATATTATGTGCTAATTGTAAAAGGAGCCTCTACAGGAGACCCCAAAGTGGGGTTCACAGGGACTCAATCAGATCATCTGAAAGAAGAGATTAATCCTCAGAAGTATACACAAAGAAAGATAACTGAGCCAAAGGGCCCTCCTGAGTGGGCCCTGGGTATACTCTTCTCTGTTGAAAGTTCAAGGTGGACAATCACAGTTGGAACTTTGGCTGGACTCTGACAAGGTAGACACATCGTAGCATGTCTCGCCATCCGGGGTTGTGGTCCCTATCTTGCTGGCTACTTTCATGGAGTAGGGAGGAGTGAGCCAGGGGGAGTGCTGGGGGGCAGCGCACGACACTGGGATCACGTGCTTAGATGAGGTACCCCTTGAAGCATAGTGTATCTCGGTGCTGTAGATAACCATGTCCTGAAAGACAGCCTTGGCCTTGATCCCACATTCAGTAACGCGGTAGGTGAACTGGTACATATGTGGCTGCACATGGTTGGCAGGGCAACCCAGGCCCAAGTGTAACTCATGAAAGTGAACATATACATCATTGTTCAACATGAAGGGTTGTACAGTGACCATGAACCAGTCTATGGAGCACAATACAGTCATTGGATTTTGTCCAGAACAGGTCGAAAACACAGAGATGAGGATGACCATCTTTCCTATCAACTCGAATACTTTCATCCCTGTAGCTGATCACGTAATAGCTCTCAGGAAACAGGAAGCTGTCTGGTGAGGATTTCTAGAGTACACAAAAATACAAAAGGCAGATTATCTTATTTCCTATCGAAAGTTCAAACATGATAATTTTTTTAAACATACGGCCAACATGATCATTAAAAACGAAAACAAAAACCAGAGGCCATTCATAAAGCATCAAAATAAATAAATAAATAAATAAATAAATAAATAAATAAATAAATATAGGTTAAGAGAATAGAACTTACATGTTCTCACCAAAAAAGGTAAATATGTGATGTTAATTAATTGATAAGGGGAATCCTTTCATAATGTAATACATATGTCAAAGCATCATGCTGTACACGTTAAATATCTTGCCATTTTATTTGTCAATTATGCCTCAGTAAAGCTGAGAAAAGGGAAAGGAAAACATTCTTGTGAGAGAGAACTGAATTTTAATTTCATTTTTGGAACTCACATGTTTATGGATGACTACAATGGCTTCTGTAAGTGACTTTCCTGTGCTGTTTTGGTATAAAACACATCCCTCATATGTAGAATGAATCTATATTGATCAATAGTGGCATTCTTTTGTGTGGAACCCCAACAAAAAAGAAAACAAAAGCAGTTTCCATGCCAAACATGAAATAAAGAGACAGGAGATACAGTTTAATTCAAGCTGGCAGTACTTCCCCCCTTAAGGGCCACAGTGTCCTCCCATATGTCACACTAATGAACCCCTCCTTATGGCCTATTTTTGCTTAGCAACAAATTTAATTAAATAAAAATCTAAGAAGGAACTGTGGTTTATTCCTGACAACCAAATATTGACATTTTGTTGAGTGGTTCCTTTAAAATGATCAAATGAAGCCTTCAAAAACTCTAGCAGTAGCATCATAAACCATTATCATCAATAGATTTCCTGATATATCAAGTGGGACACCTTGTAAAATAGTGAAATTACAGGAAAAAAGGCATCCTAGTTTTTAATTTTATATTTTTTGATCCATATTGTACATGAAACTACTCAAACATCCTATATTAGAGAAAGGGGGTCTTGGGTTTGCATTTTACACATTGATTGACAAGGTATTTTCTTTTTTGCTATACTTTATATCCCTGTGACTATTTTTTTAATTTATTAATTAATTTTTTAATTAGTTTCAGGTGTACAGCACAGTGCAATAGTTATACACTTTACCCCTCAAAGTGACAACCCCTCACCCCCAATTCACCACCCCACTCCCCCCATATCATATATATCTATTACACTTCCTCTGACTCCCTTCCACAATATAATCCACATCCCGTGACTATCTATATATATTCAATTACAGTTGGTATACAACCTCCGCTTCAGGTATACAGTGCAGTGATCAAACCTCTACCCCGTGACTATTTTTTAAAACACAGTTGACATTCAATATTATTTTATATTAGTTTCAGGTGTACAGCATGATGGTTTTCTAAAATATCCTTTGTGGCCATGGTTGGCACCTCATCGAGTCACATGCTTTGCTTTACGTTCTTTTATTTTCACTAGCTGTTCATTTCTTTTCTTTCGCAGTAGGAAGCCCTGTGGCCACCTCCTAGTCCTATTGCCTTTTTACTTCCTAAAGAATGACAGGCTTGGGCCAGCCGAGTGGTGCGGTGGTTAAGCACTGGCTTGGGAAGCCAGCGGCCCCGGTTCGGGTCCCACATATGAGGTCCAGTGACACTGCCCTCAAAAAAAAGAAAGAATGACAGGCAGAGCAGTGGGGAGAAAAAAGAATAATGCTAAGAACAAGTGTCTAAAACACAACATCAGAAGGAGATGACAAATGAAGAAGGAAGGAAGAGGAATATCATCAAATATTGTCAAACTCAGCTTTCATTTTAAAAGTGAAAACAACGTAAATCAAATAGAAAAGTGCCTAACATTTCAAAGGAATTAGATATACATATGTAAGGGTTTTACTTTTGTTCCCTGCTGAGTTAAGTAACCCGTGCATAAATGAATTCATTTTTGACTAATATTTATTGAGTGCCTACTATGTGCACAGCACTGTGTTGAAAAGCATTCCCAGACATTTCTTTCCTACTCCTTTCCCCAGTTGTAAAAGCAGCTCTTTCCCTTCCTTTGCTATTGATGAATCTGTTACATTCTTTAATGGAAACCATGGCATAGGAACCCACTAGAAAAGTGCACTGGCCTGCATGAAACGCTTTGTTTCTAAGTCAGCCACTTGATCTGATTGGTACAGATCAGTCTTGCTATCTCTCATTCTCTCATTAATGATCCCTCATTCTCTCTGGGGTGTTGGGGTGCAAAGAGAAGCCTAAGGGTCCACCTAAGTTCCTTCCTTTCCCTTTCGTTCATTCTTAAATGTGTCTCCTGTGACTGCTCTTTTGTTTTACATAAAGCAAAAACAGAAGCAACACACAAAAACCCCGGACCCTCTTACCCCTCCAAAAAATAACACGAACAAGATAAAACAACAACAAACCAAGTAAATTCTGATGCCAGCTGGTTCTGGAGGATGACTCAACAGTTAAATAAACAAAGCACTTGCTCAGGAATGAAGCAAGATATTTGCTGAGGTTCCTTTTGGAAGCTGAGATAATCACTCCATCACTACTGCACTATTGTCTTGGTCTAAAGAAGACCATCTTATCCTGGGCATGCTTTAGGAGTGACTTTCTTTCTCTCCCTCTCCTTCCTTCCTTCCTTCTGTCCTTAACGTCATTGCACAGCCTGGGCTTATTTGCTCTGAAAAAAACCCTCCTGTTTAAGTAGTTCCTGCAATAGACTGGAGAAACAATTCTTCCATTCCATTTTCATTGTTCAAACCCAAAAACGGAGACCTAAGTTTAAAGCTGTGTTCTTGTCCGGGAAGTTACACCATCCATTTCCTCTCCTTCCCTCAAGCATCTTTCCTATCTTCTTCCCTCCTCCTCCCTCTCATGGATAATCCAAATGGTTATAAAATGTCCAGATTCAGGGCCACTGGGTAGCTCACTTGGTTAGCCACAGGGTTGCCAGTTCGATTCCCACATGGGCCAGTGAGCTGCACCCTCCACGACTAGATTGAACACAACTTGAGCTGAGTTGCTGCTGAGCTGCTGACAGATGGCAGGATGGCTCAGCTGGTTAGAGCACATGCTCTTAACAACAAGGTTGCCAGTTTGACTCCTGCATGGGATGGTGGGCTGCACCCCCCCACACACACACACAACTAGATTGAAACAGCGACTGGACTTGGAGCTGAGCTGCGCCCTCCACAATTAAGATTGAAGGTCAACAACTTGACTTAGAGCTGATGGGTCCTGGAAAAAATCACATTGTTCCCCCAATAAAGTTTAAAAACAAAACAATAGTATAATGTCTTTCAAAAATTATATAAAGTAAAAAGCTCAGATTCTCTGAGAAACATGACAGTTGTCCCTCCAACCAATCATTTTAGACTGCCTCACTAATGAGCTCGCTAACACCTAGTTCAATGTCCCACTTGGGGTGTTGCTCCCTTTTACTGAGTACAGGTTATCAGAACTGGGCAGCCTCCCTTACCTGCAGCCTGCATTTCCCAGGGAAGGGTATACAGTTTGTGTGTGTGTATGTGTGTGCGTGTGTGTATGTTGGGGATGGTTGCAAGTCATTCACAACACACTGTGACTTCATCAAATCAGCTGGCTTTTCTAACTTCTAGCTGAGATGTGCTGGCAGAAGAGGAGAGAGAGAAGGTAGACTCTGATTACTGGGTGCAAAGGAAAAAGAAGGCTAAGGGGCTAGAGATGGGAAGGGGTGCCAGAATAGTGGGTCATGTGGGGTGGGGAATGCCAAATTGAAGGTATTTTTAGCCATAGTTGGGGCTGTGCACACCATCCCAGGTGCTGTAGACAGAATCCAATTTAAGGTGTCCAGAAATCTTCAGAGCTATAAGGTATTGAGAACTGGGGAAGAAATAAATGCAGAGAAAGGAGTGCTCACCTTGGGACTACTGTCCAGCTTCTGGAGGAAGTGGCTAGGCTGTCAAAAAGCAGGTCTCAAGGTTTGCATTAGCATAGCCTATTTTGATTTGATTACAAATTATCCCTGTGACATTCCAGAAGACATGAATTTTGATGCATTTGTATAGCCAAGTAGGGTTCAGCTATTGGTACATACTATGCTGAACTAAGCTATAGAGAGGCCAGCAAAACCAGAGCTGCTAATGACACCTGAATGCAAAATGTTTGCTTTCCTAGCAGCCTCAGAGTACAGTAGCTTTCTGTTTTTCTAAATGTGGTTTATGCATATCCATTTTCCATTAGTTCCTTTAACAGAGTTTTCCTCCTTCCCTTTTTTCAAGAACTCCTTAATAAGCCTAATTCTTAATAAATACTTTAAAAAATCATGAAACATTTCATTCTGGGAATATTAACTCTATTTCTTAATGACTTATAAGAAAGAGATTGGATATTGGTCTAAACACAGAGCATTTTTCATCTCAGGAAGAAAAAAAAAAGAGACAAAACTGCAGTCCAAATTTGTTTTGTGATGTTGGTGAGTGAAATGAGAAGTGTAACACAAATCTCCTTGAAAGCAGACAGGATTTTTGCCTCCCCATCTGCTCTGATGTCGTCAGAGACACATATGAACTCTTTGCATGGGGAGTGGGGATGGGAATTAGCTAAACATTTCCACATCTGGTTTTGGAACGGTTTGGAAAAAGAACTCACTCCATAGGCTCCTGGAAGCTTTTGGGGTCGACAGTTATTTATTTTTAAAATTCAGTATACTCATGACAGCATAGTTATCATTTGTATATTGTTTTCCCAGAATCTTGTTGTCAAAACAAAAGGAAACAGAGGGGAAAAGGAAAGGTCCAAAGCAGCATGCAATTATCTCAGGGAAATATAACTGTCAGGGCTTTGATTTGCAGCAAAGTTTGTTTGCTCTCTTGCAGCTGATTTGAAGAAAAATGAATCTGAGTTGGAATAAAGATTCTTTTACAAAACAAGACCGGAAAAAAGAATCCTAACATTTTGTGAACTCTCTAGTTTAGAAATTCAAATAGTTACATTCTGACTTTGTCCTGCCAACTATCTCAAAGTTTGAGAGGCTTTTTAAATTAAGGTTCTTTTTCAAGCTCAGTTTTAAAGAATTAGTTGGTTCACTGCTCTCAAAAAAAGTAAGGATTGTGATTATATTAATGATGTCAAAGGTACATTAAAGTGAGTTAGAAAATGAAATAATTGCTTTTGTATAACTTACATTAATTCTAAAGAATCTGGTCTGGTTCAGTTTTCCAGCCTCGTGGAGCACAGTGTGAAAAGTAACTGCACGTTATTCATCATTTTGTGTGGAAGAAGAATTATGAACTGCTAACGTTTAACAATGCCTATTTTCTCAAAAGAAGAAAACACCTTGACTCAACCTAGAAAAACTTCATTAAAATTAAACTAAGAAGTAGTTTATTAAAAATGTAGTCATTACAAATGTTTTTCTGATTCTAAAAGTAACTGTAGAAAAATTGGGAGGTAAAGAAAAGAAAAAAGAAAACACTTCACAATCTGAAAATAACCACTGTTAAATTTTAGGTTTAGGTTTATACACTTCTCAATATTTGGGGGAAAGTTTTATATATATATATATATAATATATATATATATATATAATTTATATAGTTTTATATATATATATATATTATATATATATATATATATATATATATATATATATATATATATATATATATATATTATATATATGTTATATATATATATTCCAAAGTAATTTCTGGGGAAAAAAGCCAAGGCTTTTTGAAAGCTGTTTTTAATTTTTGACATTGAATTTGAAAGCAATCAAAGCATTATTTTTGTTTGGGCCATCTGGTTTTGTTCTTATAATCTGTTAAGCTATCAAGCATAGTTTAAATGTCATGGTTCATCTCATGTACAAATAAATGTTGCGAAATAAGTAAGAGTCCAAGCTCCTTGTAAAAGAGAGACGTTTTCGTTGGATCACAAATTTGGTTACTAAAAGGTGAGCAGTCTGATGCAAAATCAAACCATAATAAGGCTCCACAACAAGGGTAAACCATACTCTGACCGAACATAAGTATTTCCACATAAATACAGAAAGCCCAACTTTGGTGGAAATTGTAAATATCAGGTCATGGGAACGCCTTCCCTTTCGTTCAGAGAAGCTGAGTTAGTTTAATTTTAAAGTTGAACCAAGGGATGTATTTCATAATTTCCAAAAAATGTAAGGAAAATCCCAAATGCATGCCTCTAATTCAGTTTATGTTTTAATTTAATAATTTATTTGAGTTTGATTTTTCAGAAAACCACACCCTTTGCCACAAAACCCCAGAGTCCCTTCTCATTTTAAAAGATAAGGTAAGTTTGTGTCTGAGCCAAGCTCCCAGCTCAGCTGCATTTTTAACCCATTAGGAGTCTCTGGACGTCTGCCCAAACCAGATAAAGGCCCGTTCACCTGAGATGATTTCCGGGTGTTACTGTCAGAAGGCAGAAGGTTGAATCAGATGCTCCTTCAAGAGCTTCACCACTTCTTTGATACACCTGTGTCAATAAATGAGGGCTCTAGCAGCTTCCAAAAATGGTCAGGCACATTCCTCCCTCCCTTTCAAAATCCTTCCCTGGGATTTTTGGGTATGGGTTTTCTTAAAGTCAGGTACACGTACATAGCTCCAGCTGAAGGATGGCTTCAGTCCAAATCAAACCACAGTTGAGTTTACAGGCTGTTTGGCTGATTTTTAACTGACTTGACCAATATGCATCTTTCCAAAACCCAAAGCAACCTGATATATGCCCCACCCAGTATGTGGCCACTTGGTGTGTGTGTGTACACCTTGACTGAAGCCATTCACCATCCCTTGGCTCCCAAGAGGGAGAAAAGGTTTAGAAAAGGTTCCTTTGATAAGAAGGCTGTTGGCTGTTATTAGAGAGCTCACAATTTGGGAGGCATATGTGCATATTGGAATAGGTAAAGATGCATTCATTGCTCTGTGGCCAGGACATTGTAAAAAGAGCAAATCACACATATGCGTACACGCACATACACGCATGCACTCATGCACACACACACACTGAGAGAGAGAAAGAGAGAGAGAGAGAGAGGCACAGATAGATGGAAAGACAGATATACACACTAAAAAGAAAGGAAAGCCCATATTTTTTTCCTGCTGTTTTCCTGATCCCTACTATTTTTTCCCATTCTTTATTTCTTGGACTATAAATTCCTTAAGGAACTGGGACTTGGACTACTAGAGTATCTTGTACACAGTAAGTACTCAGTAAACATTTATTGATTAAAAGAATAAAGGAATCAATGAATGACTAGCAGAAACTGCCATCTGACCCTGTGCCTCCTTGTCCAGCTCCTGAGGGCCTGAATCTGGTTCCTGGCTTATCCCTTCCCCGACTCCTTCCCCAAACTCCAGGCTGAAGGCCTGGGGTAGCAGTAAAGTCTTTTTTGGTAGAGTTCAGGGCCCCTGTCAAGGGACCCAACCTGCCCACTTGCCTACTGCTGGCCTACTGGGCTTGCTGATGCCAAGGGCTCTGTGTATACCCAGCCTAATAATACCTACTGTTCTGTCAATTAGCTCTTATCCAGCCACTCCAAATGGAGCCAGAACTCCCTGTACTAACCCCTCACTCCTGGTCATTATCCTTCTCCATTCTGTCAAACAACCAAACACAATCAGTGTTAGTATGTTTGGATTCAGTCATATATTCACAGGCTATCTCCACTCTGATGGTCTCAGGCAAGTGAACTAAATTCAAGCCTTACAGAAAAAACAAGGTGAAACTCCTCTCGTCTGGTTTTACATGGGAGTAAAGCAAAAAGCCCCAGATCCCACTAGACCAAGTCTAGGCAACTGAGAGACACAGTGTGGTCAGAACCGGAAGTCTCAGGTCCACGAGGTACTGAGGAGTGATGGGGTGCCTAGGAGAGGCCTGCTGGAGTTGCCGGGTTGACTGAAGCAAATGGACATTGAAGTTGCCTGTGAATGGATTCCCTTAGCTAGAAGGAGGAACTGAAACCGTGGGCTGGGTATCTGTTCCTCCTCAGAGCACATCTACATGTCCACCAGCAGCTCTGAGGGCAGAGGTAGAATCCAGAAAACACCAGAGGTTCTTGGAAAATTGGAGGCAAGATGGGATAAGTCTCCCCTACCACAAGTTGACCCTCATGTCACTCTGTGCTGGGCTCTTTGCTCTGCCAGTCCAGACGAAGAGAGATCCAGGCCAACTTTGGAGTTTGTTTCAGGGCCCCCCAGCCAGAGTGCTCTCCAAAATGCTTTGCAGTTGACCTCATCTCCACATGTGCTATTGAATTTCACTGGTAAGTATCACTCTCCATTTATTTCACCTGCACCTTTTATACAACAAAGTTTGGCTTTGGGTGTGATAGCTCCTGATCCTAGCAATATCAAAATATTTGGGGCAGAGTGTTGCCTTGGTATCTTCTTCATACAATTAGTATTTGGTTAAAATATATACATAATAGGTTGAACATGTGTTCATCATTTGCATATTATAATATATAAGTACTTTAAAATAAATATATTATATATTGGGTTGTCGGAAAAGTCATGAGGTATTTTTCCTGTTTTTATTGCAAAAATGCATCATGACTTTTCTGACAACCCAATATAATGCTAAAAATAAATATAAAAGGCTGACCTATTATATTATTATATTTGATAATATATACATATGTGACATATAATGCTATTAAAATACATATTAACAACGAAAAGATTGCATACTAGCAATGTATCTTCCCCTTCACAAAGATTCTCTGGGTATTTATCTGAAGAAATCCAAAATATTAATTTGAAAAGATATATACATTCCTATGTTCATTGCAGCATTATTCACAATAGCCAAGATATGAAAGCAACCTAAGTGCCCATCAATAGATGATTGGATAAAGAAGATGTGGTACATACATACAATAAAAAATTACTAGGCCTTTAAAAAATAATGAAATGTTACCATTTGCGACAACATGGGTGGACCTAGAGGGTGTTCTGTTCACTGAAACAAGTCAGATAGAAAGACACAAGTACCATATGATCTCACTTATGTGTAGAATCTAAAGAACAAAATAAATGAACAAACAAAACAGAAACAGACTCATAGATACAGAGAACAAACTGATGGTTGCTAGAGGGGAGGGGGGTTAGGAGGTTGGGTGAGAAAGGTGAAGGGATTAAGAAATACAAATTAGTAGTTATAAAAATAGTCGTGGGGATGTAAAGTACAGCACAGAGAATATAATCAATAATATTGCAACAACTATGTATAGTGCCAGGTAAGTACTAAACTAATTGGGGGATCACTGAATAAATTATATAAATGTCTAATCACTATGCTATACAGTTGAAACTAATGTAAAGTAATATTGAATGTTAACTGTAACTGAAAAAAAATTTTTTAATGAAATTAAAAATAAATTTTAAAAAAATGAATAAAGAACTCTTCTCTGAAATTTTTCTCAAGGGCCAAGACTTTGAACTTACATCATTTGGCTGTAAATATGTACAAGATGTGATTTAAAAAATATGGTGAGGGTCGGCCGAGTGGCTCAGTTGGTTAAGAGCTCGCTCAAGAGTGCGAGCTGAGCTCTGAGCAACAACAGTTCGATGCCCAGCCCGAGCTGAGTTGCCGCTGAACTGCCAACAGGTGGCAGGATGGCTCAGCTTAAAATAAATAAATAAATCTGAAAATTAAAAAAATACGGTGAATGCTGCTGCACACAACGGAAAGGCCGGGATCTTCAATACCGGAAGTGGTGTTTCGTACCTTAGTAAGAGTGTGTTATGAGTTTCAACTTGTTTAGTGCAGTCAGTTGGGTATGAGCTACCGTTGAGGGAAGGTGTGTGGTTTTTTTTTTTTTAATATTTTATTGGGGGTTTGTGGGAGGAGAACGCTGTTGGGGAAATAGGGAAGGGGAACAGACAAGTTGCTGTCTTTTTGTTCTTCAGTCTAGTTGCGGAGGAGATTGCTTCACTGGCCCATGTTGGTATCATCATTGCGCTCTTCCCGGATGAAGCAGATCAGTCGCCGGCCTCTGGATGGTCGCTCACTGTGGCTATTGGCAGCTCATGCTGGCTGCCGGCCACTCACTGTAGCCTATGGCAGCCTACTGCAGCAGGGGCTGCAGCCTACACCATTGCCGGGGCTCACACAGCCCAGCTCCAGGTGGAGCTGTTGTTAGCTGTAGAGGGCTGTGTCACTGGCTTTCATATGTGGGATCCGAACCAGAGCCCTGCTGCTCAGAGCTAGCATCCCAAGCCAGCTCTTAACCAACGTGCCACTCAGCCGGCCCAAGAGAGAAGGTGTGTTTTAAAGTGTGTTATAAATCATGGATCATGAACAACCCGTTAACATGAAATGGCAAAATGGTTTCATTCCCCCATCATAACAATGTTCCGTGTCACACATTGCTTCTTGTATACGGCAATTTCTGTCAAGTAAAAACATTATGGTGTGTCCCCATCCACCTTATTCACAAGATCTGACATTATGCGACTTCTGGCTGTTTCCCAGTCAAAATGACCATGAAAGGTAAACATTTTGAATTGATTCAGGACATCGAGGCAGCCACAACAGTGCAACTAAAGAGACTCACAAAAGAGGACTTCCAGAACTGCTTCAGAAAGTGGCAAGAATGATGGGATAAGTGTTTTTGAAGTGAGGGGGATTAATAGCAATGTGTCTTTTACTGTAATATTTTTTTTAATTTAGGCATTCACTGTATTTTTTTTTATCATGGCATATGTTGTATATCTTGAATTGTGTCCCCCCTCAAAAAAAAATTCATATGTTGAAGTCCTAACCCCTAGTACCTCAGAATGTAACCTTATTTGGATAGGGCATCTTTAAACAAATAATCAAGTTAAAATGAGGGCATTAGTGTGGGCTCTAGTACAATATGATTGGTGTCCTAATGAGAAGGGGGAAATTTGGACATAGAGACACTACAGAAGAAAGATGATGTAAAGACACATAGGGAGAAGATAGCCACATGACTGTAGTGATGCATTTATAAGCCAAAGAATGCTAAAGATTGTCAGCAAACACCAGAAACTAGCAGAGGCAAAGAAACATTCTCTCCTAGAGCCGTCTCTCTGATGACCCTGCTGATGCCTTGATCTTGGACTCCTATCTTGCAGAACTGTGAGAGAATAATTTTCTGTTGTTTTAACCCACCCAATTTGTGGTACTTTGTATAGCAGCCTTAGCAAAATAATAAATATATACTTCCTAACAAATTGAACAGACACACATTCACATGCCTCCTTCCTGAGATAAGAGTTTATAACTATTGATGTTCTGACTCTATGTCTTGCTACACCTTAAATTCCATTTGAAATTAGAGATGCTGAGACAAAAAGGAATGGAGACAAAAAGTTAGAAAGGAGCCTGTCAAAGGGTTACTGGTGCTGGTATTTGATGCCTACAGGAGAACTAGAATTAGGGAGGGAGATTTTAGTATGATAGCAGGAAGAGTTTCCTAACTTTAAAGGTTGTCCAAACATGGATGAAGAAGTCTGGTGCAGAACTGAGTTTTTTCGGTTCTCTTTAGACATTCAGGTAGAGGCTGGATGGCTACTTGTTACGATGGCTGGAGAGGGAATTCTGTCTTATGGGGGAGGCTGGATTAGAGGGTCTTTAAGGTTCTATCACTGAATGCTGTGTGTGTGTGTGTGTGTGTGTGTGTGTGTGTGTCCCCATGAATGTGTTCATAATATATCATAATCCACAATGTGTTCATAATTAGTGCATATATTAAGGATACAGGCATGGTAGAACACACACATCATGCACGCATGCATAAATAATTTATATAGGTCTTCCTAATATACACAAGACTATATAATGCTGTCTAATGGGAACCCGACCCTCAGCCAGGTTTTTGTTGTGACTGGAGCTTAGTGATACTGGTGGCAATTACAAGGGTAGGGTAGCAGGGGAGAAGGGAGAGTGAGTCTCGAGGTAAAGGAAAATACCGGTCCCTCGCCCCACACACACTATCTGAAAGTAGAGCATTCCTATGAAACCTTGGTAAGCTGAAATGGCCAAAGCGAAGCAGCAATTACCTTACAACACATCTTGCTAACGGATGCACAAAATAAATCAAGATAAAGTATAGGTACTCCCAGACAGAGTTCAAAGCTATGGCAGCTTGATGCTAACACTCTGAGTGTAATTCTGGGAAAAGGAGCTTGGTCGGGCCACTTTTACTGCTTGGGGTGCACACTGCATTACAAACTCTGAAAGCTATTTTTGCTTTTTGCATTTTTTCTGTCAAAATGAAAATCCTCTTCAGATTTCTTAAGGTTAGGAAAAACAGGTACTAATGTAGGTCTTTCATAAAAGCAAAGTGGCAGAAAGCAGACTTTTGAAAAGCATGGGGTTACCTGTACTCAGAATGGGGCTTACTGCCGGTTTCTAACTGGGGGCTGACTTGGCCTTTCTAAGCAGCATAATCTCCTTACAAGCTTCTTACACTGGATTCAAAAGGCTGGGGCTCTGCTCCTTGGAAATACTGTCTATGGAGGCCCTAGCACAGCTATAGGATGAGTGCTCAAAAGTATACATATTTTCTATTTAACCTAGAAAGGAGTAATGACTTTTCCCTCCATGTTTATACTTCTTGGCAATGTTTTAAGCAATTGTAGTATCCAAGGACTTTTAAGTTTGCTTGAATGTATATGGGTTACATACGGCAACAAATCTCAAAAATAAGGTATTTTTACTTTAATTTGGATATCTTTATTTATATAGACACCCCTCTCCCCAATAAGGTTTGCTTTCTCCTATTATCTCCCTCAATTCTTGCAGCTCTCCAAAAGGTCCCCAAAGACAGGCATCACATGTTAAAACTGTGGAAATGGGGGCCCAGCAGGGCTGAGAGCGTTGGCCAAGATCAAGGTTGGATAAGTCCATTCGGGTCTCAAGTCTTCCCACCAGTCTGCTTGTCTTCTCTGTCCCTTTACAACGTATACAAAATTGCCACACCTCATTACAGGTTAAGCATTGTGGAAAGGAAGAGAAAGTCCTGAAGAGGCTTGACCTATGGACTACTGCTCCAAGATCCGTGCTGACTTCTGCTTCAGTGTCTAATAGCCGAGTTATTTAGGAGAAGTAGCAGAAGTGACTCTCAAACTCAGCCAAGGGAGCTGAACAAACCAAAGTACAAAGGACCTCAGGGAGCAATTTCCCACAGCTGGGAAAAGCTGAAAGAAGCTCGAAGATGGTAAATGGCAGTGAGGGGCAGGGACCAAGCTTTCCAGAACAGCCCAAGATTTGAAAAAGACAAGAGGAAAAACAAATATTCACAGGCTGGAGAGAGGAGGCCAGGGAGATACCAGCTGAGTGTGCAGTTTGTGCTTTCCCTGTCCCCTAACAGTTTTTAAAGTTTTCTTTTTTACTCCTAAGCTATGGGAACAAAGACAAAAACTGAGCCCACGCATTAGACAAGGCCATTTATCATAAGCAGCTGCTTGACTCCAGAAACTGAAATTCTCCTGAAGATGGAAGGAAACAAACATTTCTTGAAGGACGGTGATAAGGGGCTTTATGTGAAATATCTCATTTAACTCTCACAGTAACCCTGTGTGGTAGGTACTGTTATTAATAGCCCCATTTATAGAAGAAATTGAGATCAGAAAGGTTAGCAAACTCATGAAAGACACAAAGCTAGTAAGCAGCAGAAAAGATTGGAAGGATCCGCCGTGCTCATGGAACTTTCATAGTTTTCTTTCTAGTATATGCCAATGTTGAGAAAGTAAACACAGGGGAGACATTTAAAAAGACATAAAAAAGGCATAGATTGTTCATGGGGATCAGAGTGTAGGATGATGGGGAGGTGGGGAAATTAATAGCTTGCCAAGCAGGGGAAATCAAGAAAAAAAGGAGGCAATAAATGAGGGACAGAAATTCAGAGAAGATAATTCTAGACCACTGTTTACATTTTATCACTCCTTATATTTTAGATGTATTGAGAGCAAGCAGTCATTCCTGATTTCAATGTAACACATTTATTCCATGAGCTGCATGCAGACCCAGAACACAATGAACCTCAGGACACGCTGTATATTCAGGCTTCCCAATCTATTTTGACAAGAGAAATGTGTATGGCTTCTGTACAAAGCCACCAAATATGGCAACCCTGAACTATGAAGAGTGGCCTGCAAGCTCACCCCATAAATCTTTCTGAATGGAAAAGGGTCCCACGCATTCCCAAACTCTTACATTTGTTACAAAAGTGAGGAATCACACATTTCTAATTCCACACCAAGGATAGAGATTGTGCCTCTTTCTGATTTCATCCTGTCTTTAAAAACAATGCTGGGGGGCCGGCTGAGTGGCGCCGTGGTTGGGCGCTGGCTTGGGAAGCCGGCGACCCTGGTTCGGATCCCACATATGAGGGCCAGTGACACTGCCCTCAAAAATAAAAAATAAAAATAAAAAAATAAAAACAATGCTGGGTTTTATTTACCAAGCCTGGATGTTTGTGAAGCTTGGGTGAGGGTGGGGGTGGGAACAGATATCCAAATGGTAATCAACAGGTGACTTTTCATTAGTACTATGTTCTAAACAACCAGAGCTAGGCAGCCCTGGTGCCCTGACAAAAGTTGGATTGTCACATACAATTTAGTGTTCACTTAAAAAAAGAGCTCATTTAGTGAATATAAAGAAAGCAGTAGGTCTGGGTACTCTTCATTCCTGGTCAAAGCTACTAGCTCGAGATGCTGGAGAAAGGGATTGAGCTGATTTCCTCCCAAAATATTATCTGGTGTTCTCTCAAACTCTTTATGAAGAATCTTATATTGTTTGAGCCATGCTCTGGCTCATAAGAGTGGAACAACTGTGGTGCCCACCTGTTAGAAATCAAGACTGGGGTATTAAAACCAGCAGCGCCGACCCATTAGAAGGGCCTGACCAGTTTGTGTGGAAGGCAAACCTCTCCTAAACCCAGGGATTAGCATTGGGGTGATAACTGAAGCAGGTGCTCATTCTATGAGTTGTTCAGAGTAATTTTTCTGACTGCCTAGAGGTAGGAGCTGAAATAGAGTAAGTTCTCAAAGGGCATTACCCCAGATAGGGGTTTGGGACATAAGGGAAACATTCCTTGTTCTTTGCTTCCTTGGAAAATGGAAAGAGAAACTCTTGGCACACAATGGCTGCTATAGAAGTAGAGGAGGGGTGATAATCAAAGAAATAGGAAGGACTGTCTTTATCCAGGTATGGTCATTTGGAACACAGCCCTCACCAGTAATGTACGCTTAACTTCTGAGTCTCTGAATAAGCAACATTTTCAAAATGATCCTTATCATAATTTATAAAATGAACTGATTTTCAGGGAGGGTGACTTCTTTTTTGCCTTTCTTTTAGAGATTTCACTTGTGGGAGATTGTAGACCTGGGGGCTATTTTTAAAACAGCAAGATTTAAGTAGTATTTATTGTTTCTAACTACAAGGATTTATGGTTTTACTTTGTTTTCTTAAGATTCCAATAACCTATTAGGGTGACTGGAAATTAGGTGCTAGTAGTATCCTGGGACTTTCAAGTTTGACTAATTGGATATTGGGGGATAATAAGTGGTCACCTTATAGAACAGAAGTGGTGAAATTTAAATGGACACACTTCTATGGAAAGAAAAGGCGGGAGTAGAGAGTACAAACAAAGACTCTTCAAAATAGTGAGGTACTGGAGGGCTTAAGGCAAGATAGTCTAGCAGCTGAGTGGCTTTGACATGTCAGAGAGACTTGGAATGAAACCATGCTGTTTTTACTAGCTGTCGAACCTTAGCCATGTTACTTTGTAAGCATTGTTTTCTTCATTTATAAAAAGATTATAATAATTATACTTTATAGGGTTGTTGTGATGATTAAATGAGGCCATGAGTGTAAAGCTATATGTATAGTTCCTGACACGTAAGTGCTCAATAAGTGTTAGGTATTGTTAAAACTATTACTGTTCAATACAGAAATTCAAGTAAATTGCAATGAAACAGGGTTTATAGTACCTTTGAGGAACTCCTAATCTATTTCTTTGCTTATGTTTAAATCATATCTGAGGTGTTTTTTTTGTTTTGTTTTGCTTTTTTTTTTTATGCATGGGCATTGGTAATATACAGACCTAAGCTTGAATTGGGGTTCTGTCACTTCCTAGCTGTGTGACTTTGGGCAATTCACTTCCCCCTCCTGTCCTCAATTTCTGCATATACAGCAGGGCCAGTTATAATAACTACCTCATAGGATTGAAGGATTAAATGAGGTATGAGAAAGTGCACGTACAGCAAGTGCCTGATAAATGGGAGCTATAGATTATGCTTGGGCAGACAGCCTGGCTGCAGATCTCCTTGCATCCTCCCTCCCTCCACCCCCTTGTTAGTCCCAACTCGAGTCCCATCAATCTGCCACTCTTCTTGGGGATGGTGGAAAGTCCTGGTACAGATGTCTCCTACAGGGACAAATTTTGGATATTCCTCCATCCACCCCTGTTACCACTGAATTATGGGGAGAGAGAGAAGGAGAGAAGACCCATTGAGAGAGAGAGGTGAAAACAAACGTCTTCTGTATACTCCTACCCTGGCTAGCCCAGGCTTATGCCTGAAATAGGTGTTCGGTAAATACTTGAGGAATGTATGTACAAATGAATGAAAAAAGAGAGTTGGCGGGCAGGCATCTGAGAAGGGAGAGAAAGACATGAGAGTTACGGCAAACTTTCCCTGACTGTCTTCACAACAGCTATCTCAGGGGCCTCCCCTGGCCATGGATTGTGGCCAACCCCAATTCTCTCCTTCCCTTTGCACAGGTTACTTGCAATCCCCTTCTATCTCCTTTAAGATACCCAGTCAGAAGTTTGGGGGTGGATCAGGCTCTCACTTTGGGTTCAGAGCCCTTGAATCTCTCAGTCGTGAGCAGAAAACATTCTAATGCTGGTCTTAGGAAGCTCTTCAAGGGATATCCAAATAAAATTCCATCCATCATTGTGAGATTCCCTTCTTCTCCTGAGACCAAGCAGTGGGGCACCAGATGATGAATCCACTAGTCCACTTCCATTTTTCATTTCACACATGTAAGCAATATGACTACTAGAGTTTGCCATGAATTATATGCAAAAGAGTGAGGACACCTGTACATACAGGTGGATCAACACAAGTAATGAACAGGCATGCTAACCATGGAAGGGACTGAGGCTGATGATTATGCTTTTTATGGGCAACATTTTAAAACCTTATGCACCATGGTTTCTCAATGCCTTTCAAAAGCTCAACTTTTGTTCTGACATTTGTTTCAAACAAAGTTTCCTTCCATAAAAACACCCCTTATGAATACACATGCAGAACGTGCACTTGGCTTTTCCTGGGTGTTAAATATCTTATTGATGTGGTGATTTCCAAATTACATTGCTGAAAAATTAATATATACTTAATTGTCTGTGTGACAACCTCACTGCAGAAGCAACAATGATTCACATCTTGAATCCTTGATGCCTTACCTGTTGCTCCCAGGGAGCGTCCAGCCTCAATTTTGCGCCCAATCTTGTTACCCACAAATTCTGCAACAATGTAAAAAACAGGCAAAGCATCTCCGAGAGAAAAATAAAAGCAACAAAAAATTTGAAAAAGAGTGAGGATTCCACCCTATGTAATGTGATTAGTTTTGTTTTTTTTTGAGGGCAGTGCCACTGGCCCTCATATGTGGGATCCGAACCCGGGGCTGCTGGCTTCCCAAGCCAGTGCTTAACCACCACACCACTTGGCCGGCCCGCGATTAAATTTTTTAAAATATGTATTTTAAAGAGAACCATTAAGCCAGTCTTTTCTAACACGTGTAACTTCTTGATTGGTTCCACATTCACATCATCTCTGGCTCGATCTGGTTTGTGGGGTCTAATCCAGCAAGCTTTTGCTTCATCTCATTCTACACATGCTGAGAGGGAAACGTATCTATAAGTTGTCCTTTTATTGTTAAAACAAAAAAAAATATTGCAGGATGCAGGAAACCAGAGCTGACTTCCACTGTGGGCAATTCCAGCTAGTGGGTCAGTGAATGAGCCCCAAGGAGTATGTGGAAGGAACCCTGAGGTGGTGGTAATTTTGGCTGAATGGCAGCTGGCTGGGCAGCTGGTGGAGAGCAGCTGCAGGAGGCGGACTACTTCTATGGAGGGTAGAATTCGAAGTTGGACATTTGAACAGAACTGTTCAAGTTGACCTGACCCTGGTTGAATTCTATTCCTTGGTGTATGCTACAAGCTTATGCTTTGACTTCAGATGCACAAGGAGTAGAAGAGTGAACCAGGGGCCCAAAAAAGGATCCTTGCCTACTTCTGGAGTCACAGCATTATTGGGGAGATTTCAGGATCTAAAGGTGATGATTGCTATGTGACCTCCTTTCCTTCAATACATGTTTTGATGAAGCTTAGCGTTGAGAATATACTGCCAACTGGGTTTTCATTTAACGTTTAAAATGTCCTTTCATAACTTTTGGAAAGAAGGTTTATATACATCCGGAGTATCTAGGATTTGCCCATTTTTGTTAAAACATTTTTCCTGACAGTAAATTCTGTGCTCTGTAAATCATTTTTGGGTTCCAGAAGACCACCAACTCGCGCTTCCATACCACACTGCCCACCCTGCTTCTGGATCCCTCAGCAACGGGAGGGGGAAAGTGATCTGCGAGGGAGGCGATGACAAATAGATCCAAACACACATATTTGGTAAATGAGCTCATCATCTAAATTTTAAAATTCACCATGAACAAATATAAGCTCAGGCTTCATTTGGAAAAAAAAATGTACTTGAAGCAATTTGGTAATTGCAGGAAGGCGAGAGCAATATTCCACCCAGGTGTACAGGACAGCACACCTGTGAATTTAGGAACAAAGTCTCAGCTGTTAAACCTGAGGGTCCATGAAGCAAGCCTTGAGTTGCGCTGTCAAAGGGAGAGTAGCAGGGGAAGAAGAGAAACCCTCGCTGCCAGGCCCCTTCTTTCCTGTGGAAGGAACCCAAGGTCACCATGCCAGTTTCTCCCTCTCCTCTTTCTTCTCCCCTGTGCCCTCTTTGCTTCCCTTCCTCTTCCTCCTCCTCATCTCTTACATTTACTGAGCACTAATGATATGACCAGCACTGCACTTGGGTTTCACAAGCCTTGCCTCATTTTATTTTCACAACATTCTGAGGTAGGCACTGTTATCATCTGCAGGTTAGAGAGGAGGAAACCGAGGCCCAGAGAGTTTAGATGACTTGAGCCTGTGGGTCATGCCCTAGCAAGCGACCAGGACTGAGGCTGGTTATTTCCCCACAGAAGCCAGAAATTCTCTTATAGCCTCCCCTTGTAGATCCCGTTAGCACACAGCTGCTCCAGGAAGGCCAGCACTTAAATCCCTCAGTTCTCCTGAACAATTTCTTGAAGAAAGAGCCCAGACACAGTCCAGAAAATGGCAAAGGGTGAGAGGGTGGCACCAGCAAGATGTTTCTCAATTTTCCTTTTCATATCACTTTCTTTTTTTTTTTGGAGAATAACAGCAATTTGGTGCTGCTTTTTTTAAATTAATTAATTTATTTATATATTTTTTAAATTAGCTTCAGGTGTACAACAATGTACAATAGTTATACATTTTGCCCCTCAAATTGACAACCCCCCCCAATTCTCCCCCTCACTCCTCCCCCCATATCATACTATCTATTACAATTCCTTTGACTCCCTTCCACCGATTTTTAAAAAATTTTTTATTGTATTTTGAGGGCAGTGTCACTGGCCCTCATACGTGGGACCGAACCAGGGCCACTGGCTTCCCAAGCCAGCGCTTAACCAACATGCCACTCGGCGGGCCCTTCCTATCACTTTCATTTAAGTGCTACTTATGATGGCCTCTGCCATGGTTTCTGGATTCCGTCAAGTTATTTATGAGCCCTGCTAGGTTTCAATGTGGGAGATAGGGTGAGGAGGGGTCGGGCATTAAAATCAATGTGATTGTCCTTTCATTCTCCTTTCTTAACCTCTAAGGAATAAAAAAGGGCAAGTTTCATGCACAATAAAGCCGTTGTTGACATATTTCTTGTTGTTTTTTAGGGCAGTGTCACTGGCCCTCATATGTGGGACCTGAACCGGGGCTGATGGCTTCCCAAGCCAGCACTTAACCACCGTGCCACTAAGCCAGCCCCATAGTTCTTGTTTTTATGAACTGGTA
Organism: Aselliscus stoliczkanus; assembly: GCA_033961575.1. NCBI lineage: Eukaryota > Metazoa > Chordata > Mammalia > Chiroptera > Hipposideridae > Aselliscus > Aselliscus stoliczkanus. The sequence goes on from CM066737.1 coordinate 19,072,360, forward strand.
CAGTATTTCCCCTGCTTGAAAAGTATAGTTGAGACCAGGAAAGCCCAATTTACAAGGTTCTGGTACTTGTATTCTGTTTTCAGAGAACTTCGAATAAAGTTCATATACAAAAAGTATGCACCTAGGAAAGGGTTACAAAATTCCCTTGAGTAGATTTTCGTTGGTTACGATTGGATTAGCCACTCCCAGCTCTAGCTGTTTTGGTGGAAACTCCTCTCATCTGAAAACCCAGTAATATTTGTATCTTGTACACTTTTTTCCTATCACGCCCCCTGTTCTGTGTGTATTGGAATTCGACCATCTTTTCAGTGAAGACTAAGTTACCTTAGTCAACTTCAGGAATCTGTGGGTGTTTGGTGATGGCCACTTGCTGGTGGGGAAAGGATCCCTCCTACAGACAGCATGGAAACCAAGCAGGAGTGGAGTGAATGCAGGTCCAGAATGGGGGTGGGGAGGGCACTCTGAGCCAGGGGAGAGGGGAGCCTGAAGGACCCTCCAGGATATAGAAAACATATGTTGGAGGAAAGGAAGAGACTCTTGGGGATGAATTCAATCAAGAGCAGCAGAAAGAAGAAGAGCAGCTTGGGAAGAAGTTGACTTAATCATAGGCTCGGTTAGAAAAGCTAATTCAAGAAACGCAGGCATGAGAACAAGGAGAGGTTAAACAACAGCTCTGGTGTCAGGTGGCTGTGAGGAGAGCAGTGTTCATTGTGACTTGGGGAATGAATGTGGAACTCAGGCAGCAAGGACTTTGTTTCCCCTAAGGGACTGGGGTGAAGGCATGGGGGGCTATGTGGCCTGGGGCTGAATCCTGGTATATGGAGAAGGAAAAGCAAGCTTATGTGTTAAAGTCTAAACAGCTTGGAATTGTCTCTGAAATGTCCTGATGTGTCACATTTATACCCCCCAATGCCTTTCACTGGAAGAATCTGGGCTTCCTTATTGACTGGTGGGGAGGGCTCCAATGTGAGTGACTGTGAATGGGAAACCTAGAGCACCATGAGGAACAGCATTTGGGTCCTAAGGTCAAAGTCTAAAGGACAGTCTCCTTCAGTCTTTTGTGCTCTTCTAACTCAGTATTGCCCTTGGGGGAAATAAATAAAGGTCATGGAAACCATAATGTCTGATGCCTACCAGTCCTGAATTAGCCTGGGTGGGCACCAGCACTCTAACCTAGCAAATGGTTCCATCAACCCCTGGGCTGTATTGGATGATTTGAAAGGATATTTGGTCGGTGGAAAGAAACACTCCCATTGGTGGACACGTGAGCACTGATGTCCACATTTTCATACATGTTGTACCCAAGGTTTGAGATTCCATGCCTTAACGAATGTACAATAGGCCCGCCCCCAAAACTCAAAGGGTAGGAAGCCATTGCTTTATTATCATCAGCCCATGTAGTTGAACAGTGCTTTTCACCCCAGAGTACCTCCATATCTATTCAGTCTTATCTAATGTGGTAAGTGGGGTAAGTGAGGTTTTTTTTTTCTATTTTGTAAGACAGAAAATAAAGACAAAGTTTATTTTACTTAATATTATTTAAAGTAACTGTTTAATTCAATCAGGGTCCTGCAACCTCCCTTCATTCATGCAACAAATACATACTGAGATCCTTCTTTAGACCACCACTGTGGTTGGTGCCGGCCAAGTGGCGCTGTGGTTAAGCGCTGGCTTGGGTCCCACATGTGAAGGCCAGTGACACTGCCCTCAAAAAATAAAAAACAGTTAACTAAGACAGGGTTTCTACATTCATAGAGTTTACAATCCCCAATGGGAGACACACTAAATAGATAAACTCGTGCATCATTACTTAATATTAACTAGCTGATCTCAAAAACATGTAATTACAATTGTACTAAATGATGTCAAGGTTAGGTTCAAGTGTTGTGAGAGTGAATAACACAGGGATCCAACCAAGTCTTAGGGTCTGATAAAGTCTCTCTGAAGAAGAGACATTTCCATATCAGTTCTCAGGCTCAGAACTGGGACTGCAGATGGGGAAGACAGTGAGCATGTGTCAATGGAATGGCCAAGACCAAAGCTATAGACCTGGAGCACAGGTCAGCCCAATCCTCTCCTTGTAGCTGTCGGTTTTATCTTCCTCTCTTCCCTGTAACACTTTTCCCTATGTTGCTACCAGCCATCATCTTTTCCCCTCATCTGAGCACTACTCAGGGGAGTCTTTATCTTTCATCTTTGAAAATGAGTCAGTAAAGGCAGGATTCCCACAGCATGAAAATCCTGTCATCTTGGATATGTGTGAGTATGTGTGTGTGTATATGTGTGTGTGTGTGTGCACGCGTGTGCACGTGCATGCAAGTGTGTGCCTTGTAGATGTAGGATGATAACAATAATACTTAACAAAACATCGCCTTAGAGATTGCCACTAAATTAAAATCGCCAGGGGTGCTTCTTTTGGCCAATTCGTCTTTTGAATCCTAGGGAACTAAATCTAGAATGCTTACAATTCGAAATGTTGCGGTGAGGGTGGGTTGGAGAGTGAGGGGTGGAGAGCTTTATGCAAACAATTTTTGCCACTCAGAATAATACCTTTGAGGTTCATGTAAGTTGCTGTCCATTCTGTTTTATCATACCACAGTCCATTCCTTTTAATTGTACCACAGTTTAGCTACTCACCTATCATGAGATATTCTGGTTATTCTCAGTTTTTTACTATTACAAATAAAGCTGCTACAGAAGAAAGAAATTGAAGAAGGGGAGAGGGGGTGGTAGATGAGGGTATAGGGGATCAAATACATGGTGATGGAAGGAGAACTGACTAGATGGTGAACACACTACGTGATACATAGATGATGTATTTGAGAATTGTACACCTGAAATCTATGTAAATTTGCTAACAGTTGTCACCCCAATAAACTTTACTTAAAAAAATTACACTGTAAACATAAAAAAAAGAAATTTAAGAAGATAAAAATACATGGAAGCACACACTATGCTCATGGATATGAAGAATTAACATCATTAAAATTTCCAAACTACCCAAAGCAATCTATACATTCAATGCAATCCACATCAAAATACCAATGGCATTTCTCACAGAACAAGAATAAATAATCCTAAAATTTATATGGAACCAAAAAAAGACCCTGCATAGCCACAGAAATCTTGAGAAAGAAGAACAAAGTTGGAGGTATCATGCTACCTGATATCAAACTATACTACAAGGCTATAGTAATCAAAACAGCATGGTATTGACATAAAAACAGACACAGATCAGTGTAACGCAATACAGGGCCCAGAAATAAACATATGCCTATTTGGTCAATTAATCTATAACAAAGGGGGTAAAATATGCAATGGGGTAAAGACAGTCTATTCAATAAATGGTGTTGGGAAAATGCAAAAAAAAAAAAGAAAGAAAGAAACTAGACCACATTCCTACACTATATACAAGAATAAATTCAAAATAGATTAAAGACTTAAATGTAAAACCTGAGACCATAAAACTCCTAGAAGAAAACATAGGCAGTAAACTCTCTGACATTGCTCTTAGTAATATTTTTTTCTGACATATCTCCTAGGGCAAGGGAAACAAAACAAATAATAAACAAATGGGACTACATCAAACTAAAAAGGTTTTTGCACAGCAAAGGAAGCTGCCAACAAAACGAAAAGACAACCTACTGAATGGGAGAAGATATTCATTGATGATATATCCAGTAAAGGATTAATATCCAAAATTCATAAAGAATTCATATAACTCAACACCAAAAAAAACAAAATAACAAACAAACAAAAAAACAAAAACAAAAAACAAAAAAACCCAATGTAATTGAATAATGGGTAGAAGACCTGAATAGACGTTTCTCCAAAAAGGATGTACAGATAGACAATAGATATATGAAAACATGCTCAATGTCACAAATCATCAGTGAAATGTAAATTAAAACCACAGTGAGCTATCACCTCACACCTGTCAGAATGGCTATTATCAATAAATCAGCAAACAACAAGTGCTGGCGAGGATGTAGAGAAAAGGGAACCCCTGTGCACTGTTGGTGGGATTGCAAATTGGTGCAGCCACTATGGAAAATAATTTGGAGGTTCCTCAAAAAATTAAAGAGAACTACCCTATGACCCAGCAATTCTGTTCAGGGCATTTATCTGAAGAAATCTAAAACATTAATTCAAAGAGCTAATATGCACCCCTATATTCACTGCAGCACTCTTTACAACAGCCAAAATATGGAAGCAATCCAAGAGCCCATCAATAGATGATTGTATAAAGAAGAGGTGGTACATATATACAATGAAATATTACTCAGCCATAAAAAAGAATGAAATCTCACCATTTGCAACAACATAGATACAGTTAGAGGGTATTATGCTGAGTGAAATAAGTTAGACTGAGAAAGACAAATACCATATGATCTCACTTATATGTGGAATCTAAAGAACAAAATAAATGAACAAACAAAACAGAAACAAACAAAACAGAAACAGACTCACAGATTCAGAGAACAAACTGATCGTTGCCAGATGGGAGGGGGATTGGAGGGCTGGGTAAAAAGGTGAAAAGATTAAGAAGTACAAATTGGTAGTTACAAAATAGTCACAGGGATGTAAAGTACACCATAGGGAATATAGTCAATAATATTATAACTATGTATAGTGTCAGGTAGGTACTAGACTAATTGGGGAGAACACTTCGCAAATTATATAAATGTCTTACCACTATGTTGTACACCTGAAATTAATATAATGTAATATTGAATGTCAACTGTAATTGAAAAATAAAAATAAATAAATAAATAAATAAATAAATAAATAAATAAATAAATAAATGAAATAAAGCTGCTACAAACATTCACATACAAGATTTTGTGTGAACACAAGTTTTCATTTCTCTGGGATAAATGCCCAAGAGTGTGATTGCTGGACGCTATGGTAATTGCATGTTTAATTTTATAATAACCTGCCAAACAATTTTCCAGAGTAGCTGCAACATTTCACATTCCCACCAACAATGTCTGGGAGATCTGGGTTCTCGACATTCTCACCAGCATTTGGTATTCCCACTATTTTTGTGGTATTGCCACTATTTTTTATTTCAGCTGTTCTAATGTGTATGTAGTAACATTTCATTGTGGTCTAAATTTGCATTTCCCTAATGGTTAATAATAGTGAACATCTTTTCACGTATGTACCACCTGCATTTCCTTTTTGGTGAAATGTATCTTCATATCCTTTGACCATTTTATGATAGGATTGTTCTTTTTAATTGTTGAGTTTTGTAAAGTTCTTCCTATTTTCTGGATATGTCATTTGTCACATGTGTGGTTTCCAAATATTTTCTCCCACTTTGTAGATTATCTTTCATCTTCTTAATAAGGTTTTTCACAGAGCATAAGGTTTAAGTTTTGATCAGGTCTAATTTGTTGATTTTTCCTTTTCTGTATTGTGCTTTTGGTATCAAGTCTAAGCACTTTTTGCCTAATTCTAGGTACCAAAGATTTTCTCCTATGTTTAATTCTTAAAGTTATATAGTTTTACATTTAAGTTCATGATCCATTTTAAGTTAATTTTTATATAAGTTATGAGACTTAAGACATGGTTTGTGATGGTTAATTTTATGTGTCAGCTTGGCTGGGCTGTGGTACCCAGATATTTGGTGAAAGACATCTGGGTGTTACTGTGAAAATATTTTCTTTAAGATTAACATTTAATTCAGTACACTTTGAATAAGGCAGATTACCCTCATCAATATAAGTGGGCCTCAGCCAACCAATTGAAGGCCTTAAGAGGAAGATTGACTTCCCCAAGACAGAGGGAATTCTCCAGCAGATTGCCTTCAGATCTGAGCTACAATATCAACTCTTTCCTGGGTCTACAGCCTGCTGGCTTGACCTGCAGATTTGGACTTGCCAGCCCCCACAATCGTGTGAGCCAGTTTTTAAAAATAAATACTTCTCTGTCTCTGTCTCTGTCTCTGTCTCTGTATCTCTCTCTCTCTCTCTCTCTCTCTCTCTCTCTCTCTCTCTCCCTTATCTATCTATCTATCTATCTATCTATCTATCTATCTATCTATCTATCTATCTATCTATCTATCTATCCATTCATATATATTCTCTATAGAAACACATTCTCTTTATATACATACAAACTATTGGTTCTGTTTCTCTGGAGAACTCTGACTATGACAAGTTTTTTTGTTTTCTTTTGCGCCTATGGATGTACAATTTTTCCAGCACCATTTGTTAAAAAGACTATCTTTCCTTCATGGAATTGCCATTTATAATTTATAAATAAGTTGGGTATATTTATGTGTGTCTATTCTGGATTCTATTCTGTTCTATTGGTCTATGTATCTATCCGTCTGCCAAGAACACACAGTCTTGATTACTATAGATATATAATACGGCCATCTGATTCCTCACACTTTATTCTTTTTCAAAATTGTTTCAGCTATTCTAGTTCCTTTGACATTGTTTTACAAATTTTTAGATTACATTCTATGACAGTCTTGCTGGGATTTTGATTAGGAATTATTTTAAACCTGTATATCAGTTTGAGAAAAATTGACGTCTTTTCTATATTGAGTCTTCATATCCATGAATGTGGTATGTCTCTCCATTTATTTAGATATTTTATATTTCTTTCATTAGGATTTTGTAGTTTTCAGCATACAAGTCTTATGCATACTTTTAAAGATATATATCTAAGTCTTTTTCTGAGCAATTATAAATGGTATTGGATTTTTTATTTTGGTGTCCACCGAGTCATTATTAGTATATAGAAATACAACTGATTTCTGTATGTTTATCTTATATTCTGTGACCTTGCTGAAATAAATTATTAGTTCTAATAATTTATAAATAGATTCCTTGTACTGCTGGAGGCACGTTCTGTGACCAGCAGCCAGCCCCAGCTGGTGCACCACAGGAGGCTCTTCCAGAAGCAAACAGCTGGCCTCAACTCATGCACCACTGAAGGCACTTTTGCAGCCAGCAGCCAGCCCTAGACCAAGTTACAATCTTTCTTGGGAAGCTCTCTAGGGTCAGCGTGCCCGAGGCAAGCAGTGGCTGACCTTGGTGTGCCCTGAGCCTTTTGCTGAGTACCTCCAGGCTCAGCACTGGTGCCAATTCAGAATGTACATTAACAGGGTAAATACTCGCCCCACTCTGGTGATTCATGAGACTCCAACCCACCCAACTCACCTACAACAGGAGGCTCTATCAGTGGCAGCAGCACATCTTGGGTGCCCTGGGCTTTTTGCAGAGCTACTGCAGGCCTAGTACTAGTGGCAGGTATCCTTGGTTCAAAGTGTGGCCTATCCCATGTGCCTCTAGGTCCAGCAGGCAGGTACCAACCAAGTAGTTCCAGCCAGTCAAAGGCAGTGGCTGACCTGGGCCTGCATCAGAGCTGGTCCTAAAACGCCCAACAGGGCCAGACAAGTGGCATGGTGGTTAAATGCTGGCTTGGGAAGCCAGCAGCCCCGGTTCGGGTCCCACATATGAGGGCCAGTGACACTGCCCTCAAAAAAAAACAAAAAACAAAAAGCAAAACCGAACCTTTGGACCGGCCGAGTGGCACAGTGGTTAAGCACTGGCTTCGGAAGCCAGTGGCCCCGGTTCGGTCCCACATATGAGGGCCAGTGACACTGCCTCCATAAAAAAAAAAAAGATAAGTCTAAAATGCCCAAAAACCAACATACCTGGAGCATGGCTTCAGATAACAATAGAGTACCACCCAATTAGCCCCAAAACTGGCATAACCCAAAGAGTGGTCACAGCAGGTATCAGAGCCCACTGAGGTGAATCCTGCTCTGAGGGGTAAGCCCCCCGTACAGCAGCCTAAAAGCTGTAGATGTGGCCAAACACTACAGCCAGTCAGCCTGAGGTTCAATCCCACCCACTGATATACCAATAGCAATCAAGGCTCAACTACAACAGAAAGGCACACACAAGCTATATAAGGGACACACATGGAGCATCAGGCTCAGGTGATCAGGGAGACTCTACCACTGAGCCCCACAGGGTATCTACTACATAAGGCCACCTGGCCAAGACTGGGAGACATAGCATATTTACCTAATACATAGAAACAAACACAGAGAGGCAGCTAAAATGAGGAAACAAAGAAATACGTCCCAAATGAAAGAACAGGAGAAAACCCCAGGAAAAGAACTAAACAAAATGGAGGTAAGCAATCAGAGACAGAGTTCAAAACAATGGTAATAAGGATGCTCAAAAAACTTAGTGAGAACTTCAATAAAGAGATAGTAAGCATAGAAAAGGACATAGAAACCATAAAAAAAAGAACCAGTCGGAAATGAAGAATACATAACTGAAATTAAGAATGTACTGGAAGGAATCACCAAGAGATAAGATGAAGCAGAGGATTAAATCAGTGATTTGAAAGACAAGATAGCAAAAAACACACAATCAGAATATCAAAAAGAAAAAAAGAATTTAAAAAATGAAAATGGTTTCAGGGGCCTCTGGGACAACATCAAGTATAACAGCATTCACATCATAAGGGTACCAGAAGGAAAGGAGAGGAAGCAAGGGATTGAGAACCTGTTTGACAAAATAGTTTCTGAGACCTTCCCTAACCTGGTGAAGGAAAGAGACCTGCAAGTTTAGGAATGGCAGAGAGTCCCAAACAAGATGAACCCAAACAGACTCACACCAAGACATGTCATAATTAAAATGCCAAAAGTTAAAGACAAAGAGAGAATCCTGAAAGTAGCAAGAGAAAGACAACTAGTTACCTGCAAGGGAGCTCCCATAAGACTGTAAGCTGGGGCTGGCCGAGTGGCTCTTTGGTTAAGAGTTGGCTTGAGAACGCAAGCTCTGAGCAGCAGGGCCGCTGGTTCGGATCCCACATGGACCAGTGACGCTGCGCCCTCTACAGATAAGATGGTGAACAACAGCTCAACCTGGAGCTGGGCTACCATGAGTTGCCGGCGATGGTGTAGGCTGCAATGGGGCTGCAGTGGGCTGCTGTAAGCTACCGTGAGTGGCCAGCAGCCAGCATGAGCAGCCGGCAGCCAGTGTGAGCTGCTGTGAGCCACCGTGAGCAGCCATCCAGTGGCTGGTGACCGATTTGCCTCACCCGGGAAGAGCGCAATGACGATACCAACATGGGCCAGTGAAGCGATGTCCTCCACAACTAGACTGAAGAACAAAAGGACAGCAACTTGTTTGTTCTCCTTCCCTGATTCCCCAATCCTGTTCCCTCCACCAATTCCCCAATAAAAACTTTAAAAAAACAAACTGTGAGCTGATTTCTGAACAGAAACTTTGTAGGCCAGATGGGAGTGGCAGGAAATATTCAAAGTGATGAAACCTACAACGAAGACTACTCTACCCAGAAAGACTATTATTTGAAATTGAAGGAGAGATAAAGAGCTTCCCAGACAAGAAAAAGCTAAAAGAGTTCATCACCACCAAACAACTAACAACTATTAAAAGAAATGTTAAAGGGACTTCTTTAAGAGAAGGGGGGGACATAAATATGAATAATAAGATGGCAATAACTATGTATCTATCAATAGTCACTTTAAATATAAATGGATCAAATATTCCAATCAAAACACATAGGGTAGCTGAATGGATAAGAAAACAAGATCCATACATATGCTGTCTGTAAGCAACTCACTTCAGATTGAAAGATACACACAGACTAAAATGGAAAAAAAACAAAAAATAGCCGTAGTAAGCATACTTATAAAGGACAAAATAAACTTTAAAACAAAGGTTGTAATAAGAGACAGAAAGAGACATTACATCATGATAAAGGGATCAACCCAACAAAGAGAATATAACCCTTGTAAACATTGATGCATCCAACATAGGAGCACCTAAATATATAAAGCAAATATTGACTGACATAATGGGAGAGATTCATAGTAACACAGTCATAGTAGGAAACTTTAACACCCCATTGACACCAATGGATAGAGATCTTCCAGACAGAAAATCAGAAGGAAACAGTGGCCTTAAATGACACAGTAGACCAGATGGATTGAATTGATATTTTTAGAGCATTTTATCCCAAAGCAGCAGAATATACATTCTTTTCAAGTGCACGTGGAACATTTTCCAAGATAAACCATATGTTAGGCCACAAAACAAGTCTCCATAAATTTAAAAAGATTGAAATCATATCAAGTGTCTTCTCTGACCATAATGGTGTTAAACTAGAAATCAATTACAATAAAAACACTGAAAAAGACACAAAGATATGGAGGATAAATAACATGAATGGGTTAACAATGAGAGCTAGGAAGAAATCAGAAGATACCTTGAAACAAATGAAAATGAAAACAAAACCACCCCAAATCTGTTGCACACAATCAAAGCAGTTCTAAGAGGAAAATTCATAACAATACAGGCCTATCTCAAGAAACAAGAAAAAAATCTCAAATAAACAATGTAACCTTACACTTAAAGGAACTAGAAAAAAGAAGAATAAACACAGCCCACAGTGAGTATAAAGAAGGACATAATAAAGGTCAGAGGGGAAATAAATTAAATCGAGTCTAAACAAACAATACAAAAGATCTATGAAACCGAGAGCTCCTTCTTTAAAAAGATAAACATAATCGATCAACCTTTAACCAGAGACATCAAGAAAAAAAGAGAGAGGACCCAAATAAATCTAATCAGAAATGAAAGAGGAGAAGTGACAACTGATGCCACAGAAATACAAGGATTATAAAAATCTACTGTGAACAATTATATGCCAACAAATTGGATAACCTAAGAAGAATGGATAAATTCTTCAAAATATACCATCCTCCAAGGCTGAATCAAGAAGAAAATGAAATTCTGAACAGAATGATAACTACTAACAAAATCAAATCAGTAATCAAAAACTCCCAACAAACAGAAATCCTGAACCACATGGCTTCACAGGTGACTCTTACCAAACATTCAAAGAATTAACGCCTATCCTTCTCACACTATTCCAAAAAATTCAAGAGGAGGGAAAGCTCCCAAGCTGATTTTACCAGGATAGCATTACCCTGATTCCAAAACCAGACAAAGACATTACAAAAAAAGAAAACCATAAGCTGATATTTCTGGTGAATATAGATGCAAAAATCCTCAACAATATATAAACAAATCGAATTCAGCAATACATTAAAAAGATTATACATCATGAACAAGTGGGATTTATTCCTGGGATGCAAGGTTGGTTCAATATCTGCAAATCAATTAATGTGGTACACCACATAAACAAAATAAAAGATAAAAATCATATGAACATATCAATAAATGTAGAAAAGTGTTTGACAAAATCAAGCATTCATTCATGATTTAAAAAAAACTCTCAGCAAAGTGGGAATTGAGAGAATCAATTGAGAGAATCAATATAATAAAGGCCATATGTGACAAACCCACAGCTAACATCATACTCAAAAGAGAAAGGCTAAAAGCATTCTTAAGATCAAGAACAAGATGAGGATGTCCACGTTCACCACTTTTGTTCAACATAGTACTGGAAGTGCTAGTCACAGCAATCAGACAAGAAAAAGAAATAAAAGGCATCCAAATTGGAAAGGAAGAAGTAAAACTGTCATTATTTGAAGATGACATGATACTATATAGAGAGAACTAAAGACACCAACAACAACTATTAGAAATGATAAATGAAATCAGTAAAGTGGCAGGATACAAAATTAATATTCAGAAATTGATTGCAATAATGAACTATTAGAAAGAGAAATTAAGTAAACAATCCCATTTACAATTGCATTAAAAAGTACCCAGGAATAAGTTTAACCAAGGAGGTAAAAGACCTGTATTTGACAAACTATAAGACACTGAAGAAAGAAATTGAAGAAGATACAAATAAATGGAAGCCTACACGTGCTCATGAATAGGAAGAATTAACATTGTTAAAATGCCCACACGGGGCCGGCTGAGTGGCACATTGGTTAAGAGCTGGCTTGGGATGTGAGCGGCCCCGGTTTGGATCCCACATATGAGGGCCAGTGACGCTGCCCTCTACAGCTACCAACAGCTCCACCTGGAGCTGGGCTGTGCGAGCCCCTGCAATGGTGTAGGCTGCAGCCCCTGCTGCAGTGGGCTGCCATAGGCTACAGTGAGTGGCCAGCAGCCAGCGTGAGTGGCTGGCAGCCAGTGTGAGCTGCCAATAGCCGCAGTGAGCGACCATCCAGAGGCCAGCGACCGATCTGCCTCATCGGGGAAGAGCGCAACGATGATACCAATATGGGCCAGTGAAGCAACGTCCTCCGCAACTAGACTGAAGAACAAAAGGACAGCAACTTGTCTGTACCCCTTCCCCGATTCCCCAACGCTGTTCCCCTCCCCTAATTTCCCAATAAAATCTTTTAAAAAAAAGTCCATACTATCTAAAGCAATTTATAGTCAATGAAATCCCTATCGAAATACCAATGGCATTTTTCACAGAACTAGAACAAATAATCTTAAAATTTATATGGAACCACGAAAGACTCCAAATAGCCACAGCAATCTTGAGAAAGAAGAACAAATTTAGTGGTATCATGCTACCAAATATCATTCTATACTACCACGATGGTAATCAAGACAGCATGATATTGGCATAAAAACAGGCACATCTATCAATGGAACAGAACAGAAAGCCCAGAGAAAAACTCACGCTTATATGGTCATTTAATCTATGACGAAGGAGGTAAGACTATACAGTGGGGGTAAAGACAGTCTATTCAATAAATGGTATTGGGAAAACTGGACAGACATATGCAAAAAAATAAAAATAAAACTGGACCACCTTCTTATACCATATACAAAAATAAAGTCAAAGTGGATTAAAGACTTAAATGTAAGATTTATAACCATAAAACTCCTAGAAGAAAACATAGGCAGTAAATTCTGACATTGCTCTTAGTGATATTTTTTTTTGACATATATCCTTGGGCAAGGGATACAAAAGAAATAATAAACAAATGGGACTACATCAAACTAAAAAGTTTTTTGCACAGTCAAGGAAACCACCAACAAAACAAAAAGAAAACGTACTGAATGGGAAAAGATATTCTCCAATGATACATCTGATAAGGGGTTAATATCCAAAATTCATAAAGAATTTGTACAACTCAACACCAACCCCCCACCTAAGCAATGCAATTAAAAAGTGGGAGAGGCTCTGAATAGACATTTCTCCAAAGAGGACATAGAGATGGCCAATAAACATATGAAAAGATGCTCAACATCACTAATCATCAGAGAAATGCAAATTAAAACTGGAGTGAGATATCACCTCACACCTGTCAGAATGGCTATTATCAATAAATCAACAAACAACAAGTGCTGGTGAGGATTTAGAGAAAAGGGAACCCTTGTGCACTGTTGGTGGGATTGCAAATTGGTGCAGACACTATGGAAAACAGTATAGAGATTCCTCAAAAAAACTAAAAAGAGAACTACCTTATAACCCAGAAATTCTACTTCTGGGTATTTATCCATAGATTATTTATAGGTATGTTGTTTACTTTCCAAGAGTTTGAAAATTTTCCTGTTATCTTTCTGTTGTTGATTTCTAATTTGAATCCATTTTGGTCAGAGAACATACTATGTATGGTTTTAATTCTTCTAAATTTGAGATTTATTTTATGGCTCAGGATGTGGTCTATCTTGGCATATGTTCCATGGGTACTTGAAAAGAATGTATATTCTGCTAGTGTTGGGTGGAATATTCTATAAATGTTGATTAGATCCTGTAGGTTGATAATAATGTTGAGTTCTATATCTTTGCTGGTATTCTGTCTAATTGTTCTATCAATTGTTGAGAGGAGAGTATTCAAATGTCCAACTATAATCGTGGATTTGTCTATTTCTTCTTTCAATTCTAATAGTTTTTGCTTCCCATATTTTGCTTTAAAAACAGATCAGTTGTTTGGCCCATACACATTTGGGATTGCTATATTTTCTTGGTTGATTGACACTTTTATTATTATATTATTATCATATATCATAATGTCACTCTCTGTCTCTGATATTTCCTTTGCTCTGAAGCCTATGTTATATTAATACAGACACTCATGCTTTCTTTTTATTAATGTTTGCATGATATATCTTTTTCCAACCTTTTCATTTCTGTCTCCCTATCTCATTATACTTGAAGTGACTTTCTTGTAGAGTGCATATCATTGGGTCATGTTTTTCTAATCCACTCCAAAATCTCCATCTTCTAATTGGTGTATTTAGCCATTTGCATTTAATGTAATTATTGATATCTTAGGGTTTCAGTCTGTCATTTTGTTTTCTGTTTTCTGTTTTTCATTTCTGTTTTCTGTTTTCTCCCTTCCTGTTGGTTACTTGAATTTTTTTGAATATCATTTTGATTTGTATGTCATAATTTTGAGTATATACCCTACCTTTGTTTATGTCCCTTTACTCTCCTCAGTTAATAATATAATTGTCTTAAACGTTTCCTTTACATACATTTAGAATTATATAAGACAGGGTAAAATTTTTGCGTTAGCCATAAAACATAATTCTGAAGATTCAAGAGAGGAAGGAAACTTTGTTGGATTTTTTCATGTTTTCCTTACTGTGTTCTTTCTTCCTGATGTTCCAAGATTTCTTTTATTTCCTTTCTGTTTGGAGAACTTCCTTTAGCTATTATTTTAGGGTGGGTGTGATGGTGACAGATTCTCTTAATTTTTCCCATCTGAGAATTCCTTGATTTCCCTTTTATTGTTGAAGGATATTTTTGCAGGATATAGGATTCTGGATTGGCAGTTCTTTACTTTAACACCTGAAGAATGTGACAACCCCTTGTTCAGAACATTATTTCCCTGTAAGTAATATTTTTTTCTCCTCTGTCTGCTTTCAAGATTTTTTTCTTTGTCTTTAGATTTCAGAAGTTTGACTATAATGTGTCTTAGTGTGAATTTCTTTGGGTCTACCATTTGGGGTTCTCTCAACTTTTTGAATATGCAGGTTTATATCTTTCCCCAAATTTGGAAAATTTCAGCCATTATTTTTTCAAATACTTTTCAGCCCCATTCTCTTTCTCTTGTCTTCCTGGGACTCCATTGATAAGATTGTTATATCTTTTGTTATAGTACCACAGGTAACTGAGGTTCTTTTCATTTTTTTCCAATCTATTTTCTCCCTGTGTAATTTCTATTGTTATATCTTCAAATTCATTAATTCTTCCATTTGTCTCCTCTATTCTTCTGTTAAGTTCCTCCACTAAGTTTTTCAGTTCTTTAATTTCCGTTTGGTTCTCCTTTATTTTATTTTATTTTATTTTATTATTTTATTTTACTTTTTTTGAGGGTAGTGTCACTGGCTCTCACATGTGGGAGCTGAAACGGGGCCACTGGCTTCCCAAGCCAGCGCTTAACCACCGCGCTACTCGGCCGGCCCCGTTTGGTTCTTCTTTATATCTTCTAATTTGTTTGCTGAAATTTTATGTTCCTTTGCTGAGACTTTCTATTCTTTTATTTGTTTCAAGCATGCTTGTGATTGTTCATTGAAGCATTTTTATGATAGCTACATCAAAATTTTTGTCATATAATTATGACATTCTGTTATCTTAGTTTTGGTATCTATTGATTGTCTTTTTCCATTCAGTTAGAGAATTTCCTGGTTCTTGGTATGATGGATGATTTTGTTGAATGCTATTCATTTTGTGTATCAGGTAATGAGACTCTGGATTTTATTTAAAGCTCTGTTTTAGCTAGGTTTTTTTATTTGTGTTTCTTTTTTTTTGGCTTTCTGATACTGTTCTGGCAAGGGAAAGGTTGCGGGGTGCTCTCATGTTACTGCTAGATTGGAGTAGAAGGTCAGGCTTCCCACTCGGCCTTGGCTGACATGGGTAGGGGTTGGGGGGGGTCACAGTTTTGCTTGTGGTATTTGGCTTCAATAGAGCAGTACTAGTCTAAAATTTTCTATCTTTTGCTAGGCTCTTTCTTTATCCTTTGGCTAGAGAGAGCAGGCTCCTTTTTTTTTTTTTTTGTCTGTTCCCATTAGTGTTTTCTGAATTACTGGCTTCTTCAGCATCCAGTACGGGATAAGACAAAAAGAAAACCCAAGGAACACACCACAGTGTTATTCTTTGGTTCCTGAGGTCCTTAGCCAGTCTGCATTCTTCTCCCCACCTTTCTTGGTCTTCTTATATTTGTTTTATATACGATGTTCATTGTGTTTAGCTGTACTTGGTGAGATGCATAGTGTAAAGTATATCTACTCCATCTCCTTGGAGGCAGAAGTCTCCAGTTGACTTATTGGATCCCACATCTTCTATTAGTTAAATCTCATCACTTATCTCTTAAGGTATGGTGTTAAATATGCTATCTTCATTGAGTGAGTGGGTCATACCCATGTAGCCTGTGAGAAGTTGAAACAGAACCATAGATTAAGGTATCCCCAGAGTTCTCCAGCTGCTGAGCTAGTGACAGATCCCTTAAATCTGTTCTGCTCTTGAACAAACAAGTCTTCAATATGTGCCCAGACCTCAGTGGGTGTTTAAGAGGCTATGGAAAAAGTCATAGCCTTGACTCTTAGGGTATTTAATGTCTAGTTGGGCAGATAAGACAAATGAATTTTCCATCTCAGGGCCTGGCATACTCAGTACATGCTTGTTGCATTAATGAATGCTGCTGAACAAATGCTAGTCACCTGTGAAAGACAGGTATTAAACTAAATTGTGTGATGTAGATTATAATTGCTGTATGAAGCCAGAAGACAGGCAGCAGTATGGGCTGTAGTAGTCACGAAGGGATTTCTTAAGGTGGTGGAGATTGGGTTGTCTTGTGGGTGGGGTAGGATCTGGAGGTATTTTTAAAAATTGAGGTATAATTGAAATATAACAGTATATTAATTTCAGGTGTACAACAAAATGATTCAATATTTGTATATATTGCAAAATGATAATCACATCTGTCACCATACATAATTACAAATCTTTTTTTCTTGTGATGATAACTTTTAAGATCTACTTGCTCAGCAACTTTCAAATACAGTTGACCCTTGAACAATATGGGTTTGAACTGTGCAGGACCACTTAAATGCAGAATTTTTTCAATAAATACCTGTACTGTTTGCAATCATGGTTGACTGAATACATGGATGTGGAGGGCTGATTGTATGCATTGTTCTATGCCATTTCATATAAGGCACTTGAGCATCCATGGATTTTGGTACCCACAGGGTTCCTGGAACCAATCCCCCGAGGACACTGAGGGATGACTATAGCTAACTTTTTGCAGATTTTTGACTGGGCAAGGGGGTCAGTGTGCCCTTAACCCCCACATTGTTTAAGGGTCAACTGTACACAACACAGTACTATTATTATTATTTTTAAAAGATTTTATTGGGGAATTAGGGGAGGGGAACAGCATTGAGGAATGGGGAAGGGGAACAGACAAGTTGCTGTCTTTTTTGTTCTTCAGTCTAGTTGTGGAGGATGTTGCTTCACTGGCCCATATTGGTATCGTCATTGCACTCTTCCCCGATGAGGCAGATCCGTCGCCAGCCTCTGGCTGGTCACTCACTGCGGCTATTGGCAGCTCACGCTGGCGGCCACTCACTGTAGCCTATGGCAGCTCACTGCAGCAGGGGCTGCATCCTATGCCGTCATCGGGGCTCGCACAGCCCAGCTCCAGGTGGAGCTGTTGTTAGCTGTAGAGGGCAGTGTCACTGGCCCTCATATGTGGGATCCGAACCGAGGTCGCTGGCGTCCCCAAACCAGCTCTTAACCAATGCGCCACTCGGCCAGCCCTACAACACAGTATTATTAACTGTACTTACCATGCTGTACATTACATCCTCATGACTTATTTTTTTATAACTGAAGGTTTGTATCTTTTTGGAGGTATTCTTTTGAAGGAAAAATTGACATGACTTGTTAATGGACTGTTAGGGGAGTGAAAGTGATTAAAAAGCTAAACAGACTTTGGTGCAGATCCTGGGTGACTTGGCGGCAAGTGGAAGATTATGTGTTGAATTTTAAACCTGATTAGGTTGAGTTGTTAACAAAACATCCAAGCACAATTGCATGGTAAATATTTGGACTATCTGGAGCTGAGGGGCAGATTATACTAGAAAAACATCTTTTCGTCTTCATCTGAGTCTCCAGAAGAGGTAGCACCTAGTCCCAACTTTGCAGCCAATAAACTATGTGATCTAAGGCACTTAACTTCTCCCTGTACTTTGATTTCCACACCTGTAAAATGGGTGCATTACTAGATTTTTTTTCAATGAGATAAACTTTGATCAGCACCCCACACAGTATCTGGTATTTGGAAGGAGCCTTATACTTCGAATATTTTCCTTCCAGCTCTAAGGTTCTAGGATTCTGAGATTTCTTTGAAATGTGAACAATCTCTACTGTATTTGCCTTCTATGACTGATTTTTAACTTATTAGATTTTTTTTTCCCTCAGCAGAGCCCACCAGTTTATATTATGTGAAGCTAAGAATGCAGGGGAGTGGAGGTTGTACATGTCTCAATCTTTGCAAACTTCCTATGTTTTTCTCTCTTTTTGAGCATTTGCAGTTTTCATGCTTGAATCAGAAAACTCTCCATTTTGGCTGACTCTAGCTCTCCACTCTGGGGAGTACAATGGGCAGGTAGCCATTAGTACACAGGAAGGGAGGGCTTTGTGGTATCTTAAAGTCATTGGATTTTATTTATTTCCAGTTTGCTCTACATTTGTTCCACATATCTGGACAGTTTTAAAAGAGGTGAGGATGGGGAGAGAGAAGAAGGAAACCCAACTAGGCCTAGAGAAAAGAATGAACACGTTTGCCTTTTAATATCTTACTGGGGCTCATAAAACCTAAACCCCAAAAGAATCTTAAGCTTCATTTTGTCTTTCCGACAACTAAACACTGCCGTGACTTTCCACATAGCATCTGAAGAGTTGACTTTCATTTGAGAAATGGTTCCACATCTTATTACTAAGATTTTATAAATGTAAGCCCTCCATCTATCATAAATAGTATTTATTTCTTTCAAATTAAGAAAGATATTTTTCAGACTGTAAAGTAATACAAGCTCTTTGTAGAGAATTTGAAAATTACCGAAATTAGAAAATGAAAATAAATCATAATCCTACAAACTAGAGATAACCATGGCTAATATTTCTATTTATTTCTGTTCAGTTTCCTCTCTCTCTCTGTCTCTTTCTCAATAATGCTGTATGTTCACTTGTAATCCTCCCTACCCTAATTTAATTTAGATTGTGAGCATTTCTCCATGTCATTAAATACTCTTCTAAACATGACTTCAATAACCACATAGCATTTCATATTATAAATGTTGCTGCACAGGATTTTATAGTATGGACAACATTTAAGTTGCTCCCATTTTTTATCTATTTTAAATGATGCTACAATAAATTCCCTAGTACTTATATATTTTTGTGCATCTGTATTATTTTTTAAGGATAAGTCCCTAGAAAGAGACTTGCTGGGTTAAAAGATAAGGACATTGTTAAAGTTTTGGCACGTTTTGCAAAATTGTACTGTGGGAGAGTTGTACCAATTTGCATTCCCAGTAGTGTTTGAGAATGCCAGATACACTGCATTGATACAACATACTTTTGCCATCATGTATACAAGTACATGATGCAATTTTGGACCATTTCAATTCAAATGGCATTTACTGAGCACGTGCTATGTGTAGGATACTTGTGCTAGGCGTTAGACGCATTCCTGTCATGCAGTTTAAGTGCTTGGTAGGTAGCATACATACAAAGATCATTAAAAATGCAAGTAGACTATAATAATATATAAATCTCTATGGGCAGGTCTGACTTTATTCCACCTTTAAATGGCTACTCTTTGAGGAAAGACACTGTGCTAGCAAATAAAAAAATAATTTAGATCTTGTAAACACTTAAAAAAAGAGAATGCATTAATATAAATCTTGCAAACAATAGAGTTCAGTTGTAGTCATTTATACCATATTTCCTGGTATAAATTAGGGTAAGAATGGGGAGGAATATTACAAATCCACATCTTTTAGAAAAGCAAAAACTCATTTGGGTGAAAGGACAATTTCTCCTTTTGTCAGTTCCCTTTAGAAAGTTAACCTGTTGGTTATCAGGAACACAGAACACACAGCTAACCTCTTTCTGGCAGCTGGGGATAATTTGTCAGTCTCCTTTGAAATGTGGCTTTGTGCTCACTGGTGAAGTCAGTTGGAAAAGAAAACGCATGACAGACAAAAGCTGAAATCCACATGAAGAAAGGTCTTTTTCCCCAAAATTAACTGCCTGAGTTAACAACGGTCAGAACAGAAAGTGCATGTATATCTTCCCAGCAATAGGCACGTCTGCTACTAGAGAAGGCCCTATGCTCCAGCAGCCATTGGAATAGCAGGAGCCTGAATAGGGCTGCTGTATAACATTTAAACAAGCTCTCCCACCCCCATGAAAAATTATGCCCTCAAATTAAATCCATTTTAAAACTGAGACTAAATGAATAAAAGTATCATGTTTTAAAATCCAGTCAAAAGCATTTACTATTCTGAAAAGGAAGATCTACTTAATATATAGTGCATGTTGGCTCAAGGAATAGAGGTATAAGTATATGATTCCAAGTTAAAAGGTAACCAATGGAGTAACTAAAAATAATGCTATCAGTCTGGAAGCAACCCAAATGTCCTTCAACTGGTGAATGGATAAACTGGAGTAACTACACAGCAATACAAAAGAATGAACTATGGATGATGAATCTCAAAATAATTATACTGAGTGAAAGAAGCAGTCTCAAAAGATTACATAGTGTATGGTTCTATAATGTCTAGAAAAGGCAAAATTAGAGGAACATAAAACAGGTCAGTGGTTACTATGGGTTGGGGGTAGAGGGTGGGGTTTATTAAAAGAATAACATGAGGAAATTTTTTTGGGTGACAGAACTGATCTACGTTTTTTTTTAATTTTAAAGAAATTATCATCATCTAAAGTGCAGATTTTCTGGGCCACATTCCTGCATGAAAACTCTTGGAACTGTTCTATATGTTGATTGTGATCATAGTTACATGATTTTATATATTTGTCTAAACTCAGAACTGTATACCAAAAATAATAAATGTTAGTGTATGCTATGTTAAAAAGTTAATTAACAAATCTCATAACGATAATACTACCAAACATGAGGAGGTGGAGAAACAGAGGAGACTGGAAGTAATGTGAAGTGAGCTAAATCTCTAGTTTTTATAGCAAGGAGTTAATAGATAAGATCCACAATATTTAAATCAAGAAATAGGAGTAGAGGCATATTATTTTGAGATACTGAAGTAACTACCAGATAAATTGAAAACAGAATCTGTTAAAAATGGTTGCCTCTGAGGAGTGAGGCTGGGGTGGGGCAGAGAACTATTGTTCTTTATTATAAGCTCTCCTGTATTATTTGATATTTAAAAACCATGCTTCTGTATTACTTTGATTTAAAAATAAATGTAGTGAAAAATACACTGCGATGGGAATCGAGAACCTGATCTCTAACCCTGGTCCTACACTGATTGAGCAATTCCCTTCTCCTTGGGTCTGGGTTTCTACATCTGTATGATACAGGAGTTAGCCTAGATGATCGTTAAGATCCCTTTCAGACTTAAAGGAATTTATAAAATTAGATGATTTGCATATCCACAATAATTCTTTGTTGAATTTTGTTTGTTTGTTTTATTTTTTTTTTATTTTTTTTTTGAGGGCAGTGTCACTGGCCCTCATATGTGGGACCCGAACCGGGGCTGCTGGCTTCCCAAACCAGCGCTTAACCACTGCACCACTCGGCTGGCCCTATTGATTTTTGGATTCAACAGACATTTTTATTTTTAAAGTTGGAAGGGACTAAATCATCAAATTCAACAGTCTCTTTTTAACCACTGAAGATACCAAGGCACAGATTGATACCAAGACTCACTTGGAATGCCAGTGAATTGGCAACAGAGGTCGGACTGGAGCTCAGAGCTCTGCATGATTCTTGCCATTGCCCAGCACAGCTTCTCCCAGGTCTAACGGAATTATTCTCAGGCACCAGCACTGACAAAATCCCCTGTGATGACACCAGGGATGTAACTCATATGCTGACTTGGTTTTGTAGGCCTGGGAAATGAGTCAGAATTTTGGAAATGGTCCCTGACATAAGCATATCTGACACAATACCATAGGCATCCCGAAGTTCGTCCAGGATATGTTAAAGTCCAATTTGGGGCTCCATTTCCTAACAACTGGTGGTTAAGCTGCCTTTGACAGCTACTGCCAGCCTATTGACTTCCCCATTTGTGTGACAGGAATCCCATCACTCAGAAATACCACCATTATCATTTTGATTTAAAACAATGAATTTAACTATTTTTTTTTCTCAGCAGTCTTTTATCTCTATACCCTCTAAGCTCATGCGATGTTTCACTCAAAACCTTCAAGTACGTGTAAGATATGTCCACCTGGAAATGTTTATCAGCCATCATCAAATAAAGAGGTATCTTTGTATGGTTCAACAATCCTCCTAGAAAGAGAGTTGAAACAGACCCCTAATTTTGACCACACCATCTTCCTAGGGAAGACCTCCATGTTGACTAGCAAGCAAGCTAAAAGGATGTGTGTTTTGCCAAGCTTTCCCCCCTCCCCCTTTGCCTGGGCCTGCAGGCTCATTTGCCCCTCATCACACAAGGTCTGAGGTTTAGAGAATAAGGACACCATTATGCAGGACTATCATTCTTCCTTAGTGGAAACAACACTGCCCTTTGTAAGTTCCCAGAGAACTTCACAGGGTGTGGCTATCTTTCTGTGCTCCAAGGGAAGCCTCCTCGGGAAACACTGCTCACAGTGCCTTTCTAGCACTAGAGTCTTCTTCGGCTGATAGTGAGTTAAAGCAGGAATTTTTATGCAACTCCCCCATTGGTGCTTTGTCTTCTTTAGAAGCAAGATTGTATGTTATAAACCCCCTTCAGAAAATACTTGTTTGCCAACTTTTGTGCACGCCCCCCCCCCGCCATCAGTGTTCCCATTCAAGCCTGGCCGTCTGCCCAGTTCTGAATCCTGCCTTACCTACTGCCTGGTGTTTACTTCACAACAGCTGGCCCAGGGATCTCAAGTACTTAGCCTCAGCTGCCAGCTTAAGGAAGGAGAGGTCCCTGTAGTTGAGCCTCTGACAAAGACAGCATTTGTTCCCACACCAGCATTCTCAATGTCAGCAGCGTGACAGGCTCCAAAGGGGATCATGCCCAGTCACTGCCCACTTTGTGAGAACTCAACAAGTCCAGGGATGTGCATACATATGTCTTCCATATCTGCTTTGACTCTTCCCACAATGCTAGAGGTGACTAGAAACCAGGAATAGGCTTCCCATTTTACTGTGGAGAAAGGCAAAGGGCACTGGTAAGGGAATCTGACCAAAGGAATGATGATCATATTATCCAAAACAAGAATCAGGATACATGGGTCTGAAAAACACCAGTTTCTGTGATATGTCAATTTCTCTGTGTGAAAAGTGCTATAACCTGGCTCGCTCATCAATGAATGACAGTAGTGATACCACCCTAACTCATGGGTGATGGAAAGGAGGTTGGCATGAGGGTCAGCGATGGCTCAATACACTGTCGAGGCACTGCACAGAGAGACAAGATTATTTCTCCCAAGAGGCTGGGTGGCATTCCTGTCTTCCATCAACAAATTTTAACCGTGCCAGGCACTGGTATGATAGACATGACTCAGATATGCCATTGTACTCAAGGTATTCACAAATGGATGAGAGTATTGCTAGTCTCAGTGATGACTGGGTGCTATGATAAACAGCCCTGCTTCAGACTTGAGGAGGCTCATGTGCATCCTTGGGCTGGCCAACAGAAAATGGTGTTTGTGTGGTTTCTCTAACTGGAGCTGGGTATGCATGGAATGACTCACATTGATTCTCCTCCTTGAGAGTTAGATCCATTTTCTCACTATTCTGCTCAGACTACCTATAACGTTTAAAAATATAACTTCAAATGATTGCATTTTGGTTGTTGGGTTTTTCTTTTCAGTAATAAAAGTGGTGCCATTCTCTGATTCCTGAATAAGTTAAACACAGTATTGCCTTATGACCCAGCAACTCTATTCTTAGGTATGGACCCAAGAAAATTCAAAACAGGTGTTCAAACAAAAGCTTGTACATGAATGTTCACAGCAGCACCATTCAGAATAGTCAAAAGGTAGAAACAACCCAAATGCCCATCAACTGATAAATAGATAAGCAAAAGGTGGCATACAATGGAATATTATTCATCCATAGACAGGAATGAAGTACTGATACATGCTACAATACGGATGAACCTTGAAAACAATGTTAAGTGAAAGAAGCTGGACACAAAAGGGCAAATACTGCAATGATCCCAGTTCTATGAAATACCTAGAATATGTAAATTCATGGAGACGGAAAGTACGTTAGTGGTTACATAAGGCTAGGGGAGGGAAGAATGGGGAGTGGTGACATATGGGGTAGAGGATTTCCTTTAGGGGTGATGAAAATGATCTGGAACTAGATAGGGTAATGGCTGCACAACACGGTGAATACAGTTTATGGCACTGAATTGTATAATTTAAAATAATTTAGATGGTACATTCTGTTATGCTTATTTCCCACAATAAAAAAGGTGTGGTGTCATTCTTTCTGCTGGCAATGTCATTGTCATCCCTACCATGACTGCTATAACATCCACATGTGTACACATAGCACATACACATGCACATCGTTTGCCTGGGTAATTCCTATTGACTATCATGCTTCATCTTCCTCTGGGAAGCCATTTTACCCTCTCTCTCTAGGTCATGACCGCCTGTTATATCTGCTCATAGCCCCTTGCACTTCTCTTTCATTAGCACCACATAACAATTGGAATTCAGTCATTATTTATAAGATTACTTCTTCAATGCCTGATTATAAGCTACATACATGAAGGCAGGGATCATGTCTGTTTTGGTCACTGTTTAGGAGTGTTCCTGGCACATATTTGTGGAGTCTTTTTAAAAGAATGAATAAAATACATGTTCTAATGCTATTCTGAGAGCCATCTAAGAAGCATAAACCATTCTTCTCTAACACTTTCAAAATGTAGGCCATTAGTTGAAGTAAATGGCCAGTGAAAAGAGAGAGAGAGCAAGCTCTCTGGTGTCTCTTCGTTTTTTGTTTTTTTAAAAGTTTTTATTGGGAAATTGGGGGAGGGGAACGGCACTGGGGAATTAGGGAAGGGGAACAGACAAGTTGCTGCCCTTTTGTTCTTCAGTCTAGTTGTGGAGGAAGTCACTTCATTGGCCCATGTTGGTATTATCATTGCACTCTTCCCAGCTGAGGCAGATTGGTCACTGGCCATTGGACAGCCACTCACGGTAGCTTACGGCAGCCCACTGCAGGCCCACTGCAGCCTAGGCCATTGCTGCGACTCACGGCAGCCCAGCTCCAGGTTGAGCTGTTGTTCACCATCTTAGCTGTAAAGGGCGCAGCGTCATTGGCCCATGTGGGATCCGAACCGGCGGCCCTGCTGCTCAGAGCTTGCACTACCAAGCCAAAGCTTAACCAATGAGCCACTCAGCCAGCCCCACTGGTGTGCCTTCTTATAAGGGCACAAATCCCTTCATGAGGGACCCACCCTCATAAACTTATCTGAACCTACTTACCTCCCAAAGGCCCCATCTTCAAATACCATCACATCACGGGTTAAGGCTTCAATATGTGGATATGAGGGGGACACAACTCAATGCACAGTAGCCAGTATGCATTAAAGTAGACATTGTGCATCAATGGAAAGGATATATTTGTGGGCAGGATATTAACGTTGATGTTTTCACTATATTTTGCCCACCCTAAACCACCAATGGTCCCTGTTCACCTTTAGGTCTTGTACCTCCTACAATCTCTTTTCTGACACAGTTGTCCTTGGGTTCTAGAATCATCTCAAGGCTTCCAGGAATCTAGAGGAGAACAGTTTTTCTTGGTCCCTTTTTTATACTAGTAACATTAGGTCCCTCCAGGAACCCCTGCCAACATCAAGGATCACTCTTGTCACCCTTGCCGTGTCCTCTGCCCAGCCCAGACACTTGCTGCTGCCTATTACCACCCAAATAAGACATGGGCATTTTGCACCAGATGATACAGCAATCCATATAAATCCCACAGCTCCAAAGCTGGGTGAGGGGGAAAAAGCTAGGGTGGCACCAGATAGAGAGTGAGAGGCTGGAGGGTTTTTTTTTGAGGGCAGTGTCACTGGCCCTCACATGTGGGACTGAACTGGGGCTGCTGGCTTCCCAAGCCAGCGCTTAACCACTGCGCCACTCGGCCGGCCCTCAAAATTTTTTTTTTTTTGGAGGGCAGTGTCACTGGCCCTCAGATGTGAGACCCAAACCTGGGCCGCTGGCTTCTCAGGCCAGCGCTTAACCACCGCGCCACTCGGCAGGCCCTGGAGATTTTGAACTGATGTGATTGCAACAACCAGTATTATTGGCCTCATGTAAACACAACTTGTATGAAATAATCCATGTTAAGATGTCTGACACATTTTAAGCATTCAATAAATGTTAATTATTATTCTTTTATGATAAAAGCATTTTATGCATACATTAAAATTTTGTTCCTGAATAATATTTAGGCATTTGGTAAGTTGTTGTTAAGTATATTGTTATTGTACAATAGTATATTATTAAGTGAAAGAAGGAGATTACAAAGAATGTGCACAGTATCATCTTATTTTCATTAAAAATGTCATATGTATTGGGTTGTTGGAAAATTCCTGACTCATTTTTGCAAAGAAAACATAGAAAAAAACTTTATGACTTTTCTGACAACCCAATATATAAGAGATTTTATTGTATAGTAATTTAGAGCTCAGGATCTGAAGGAAGGCTTGTTTTTTAATCTGTGCACTGTCACTTACCAGTTGTAGGACCTAGAGGAAATTACTAAACCTCTCTGAAACTTGGTTTCTTTAATTTGTAAAATGGAAAACATATAGTATATATGTTTATGTTTGCATATCTAGATGTGAATGAATTGTAATTTTATATCAGAATTCACAAGAATTCAGTACAGTAGTTAGACCCACAGTGAACACACAAAAATCAAAACCTTTCTTACATACCAGCAATAACCAGTGAGAAAATATGAGAAAAAAGAGACACAAGTCACAAGAGAAATGTAGGTTAGTGCAAAGAGCTGGATGTCCTCTCTGCCCAATTCTAGGACACCTGAGCTTAGAAGCAGTGCCACTGATGCCACAGTTTCTCAGACCTATTAGTCTATGGACCTTGGCCCTCTTCTCCTTTTCAGGGCTCAAGCCCTATTCAAAGGACTGGCTGTCAGCCTCCATGCCATCCCCTTAACTTCCTTGTTCTCTCCCTAGCTGAGACACAATTGCTCCAACAGCAAACTAGCTTGCAGAAATGACTCCTTGCCGCCCACGTAGACAACATTATATATCTTCCTCCTCACAAAGCCATTTTTACTACTTGAATCACACTTTAATTTCATTAGAGCGTATTAGCTTAAAATTTGCAGGGAGAAT
This sequence comes from Aselliscus stoliczkanus, assembly GCA_033961575.1. Taxonomy (NCBI): domain Eukaryota; kingdom Metazoa; phylum Chordata; class Mammalia; order Chiroptera; family Hipposideridae; genus Aselliscus; species Aselliscus stoliczkanus. Next base: position 19,099,830 of record CM066737.1, read on the forward strand.
AATTTTGAGCAGTTTTCCCAGGGAAGGTTTGCATGGTTATTAAGTTTATGGGTTCAAATCCTAGCTCTCCACTTAGCTGCCTTACCTTAGTCAGGTTCCTTAAATTCTCCTTTTATCACCTTCCTCATCTGTTATTGGAATAACAGTAGTACCTCACTTTTAGGGATGTTGTGGAGCTTAAATGAGATTATGTATGCAAAAGGTTTAGCACACTGCCAGGCACATAGGAAACTCAATATATAGAAGCTGCTGTCATTATTAAAACAGGAATATTTTTGTCCTAAATGAATATCAAACATTTCATCTCTTGTTAGTTACAAACTGCTTGCAGGAATTAAACAGTGTTTCCCCACCCTTAGCTTCCATCAAAGAAAGTTTCAAAAATATCAAGGTCTTAGTCTTAGCCTTTGGCTCCCATATACAACTTCACAGGTCCTCTCAGGGTCCACAGGCTCAGACATAAGCTAAGGACTTAGCACCTAGATGGATAGACAGAAGTCACACACATGAAACAATCAGTTTCAGTGGGAATCAGCAAACAGTCCTCAGACATATATATATGAGGAACTATATCTAAATAAAACCATACATGAGGAAATGCGCAACCTCTACACAATCTTCTCTAAGCCCTGAAGCCATAGGGCTCTATTCATTTAGCAAAGGAAATTCAAACACAATGAAGTCATTTTTATACTCCTTTAAGGTTTGTAAAAACAAGATCCTCTTCTTCCGGCAAGCACGAATGTCTGCTACCTTTGCTCAGCTGAGCCTGTGCTGAATTCAGCCTCTGTTGGCAACCTGATCAAGTGCATGACCCCCACCTGTGGTCTGGCCATCCCCTTTGCAGTCTGGGGTATATGCGGGTGGAGCCAAGCTTGGGCCTGTCAGACACACACACAGCCAATAGAAATGGTGCTTCAGAGTCCTAGCTAGGGTGACTGTTCACACTAACTGCTGCTCACGGGGCATCCTGAACAGTAGTGGAAAACCGCTTCACAGCCCTGAGGTTTCTTCCACAAGGGAAATGCTCAAATCTGAGAAAGAAATGCTCAGGACAACCCAGGGACCTGAACCCTTTGCAAACCTCTCCTCTGTACCTTTCATGCTGAAATGACAGCAAAATCAGTTCACCTCGGCTCCAAGTCCATGACCAATCTGTGCAGGATAAGAAAGGTATTTTTTTCACCTGAAAAGCTTCACAAGACCTGTTACATCAAGTAGAACGCTGGGCAGAGGCTGAGGAGGGAGATTGTAGAGGTGTTTTTTCACCTCACAACCCAGAGCCTCCCCAAGATACATGCAGAGCACTAAACCCACACAAAACTTAGGGGAGTTTCTAAGTCAAAGACAGCTCTGTGCATCCTTTGATAAAGCATCATTTTGCAACATGAACCATCACCTCATGGTTTCCCTTCTTTGCAAGTTATTTTGCTTGGTTGTTTTAAAACAGGCCATGTGCTTCTGTATGAAAGAAGCATTGCTCATGCTAGAGAAATATAAAGGCACCAAATCTCTCCTTACAGAGAGAAAAATCTTTGTGCTACTCTAGGCCAAGAGTCCAGAGATCAGCAAGCTCTCTGTCATTATTCCCCTTTCTGTTTCCATAGCCTTATCCTAGCCCGGACTCTGACCATTTGAGTCTGGATTCTTATTCCAGCTCCCAGCAGAACTTTCTGACTCCATTCCCTTTACTTGCTCCTCTATTGCTGCACTCAGCAGCTCCTCACTGCCTACTACATCAAGTCCAGACCCCTTCATTTCTTGTTTGGGCGATTGGGGCCTCCGTAATCTCTTTAACCTAAATTCCCACTGCTTTCCAAAGCACCCCTTCCTGTCCCCCTGTTAACCATTGTGTAAGCTCCTCCACTCCCCAGCATGCTCCCTTCAGCCTCTCTGCTCTTGCTTATCTGCCTGCCACACTTTCCTTCTCCCTTCTGCCTCTCTAAACCGCCCAAGGCCCACCTCCTTCAGGAAGCCTTTCCCGTGTCTTGCAAACAACTTCTGTCTTCCCTACTCTAAAGTCATATAGCCCCTAACGGTACCAGACTATCCAGTATCTAATTACACTCTCCTGTCATTTTTCACTTTCACAGAATTCTTAACACCCCAACCTGACCATGTAAGCCTTTCCATGTGTCCAGCTCACAATATTTTGAATTTTGAATAAACTTGATATTTAAAAACTAATACTCAACAAACAATGCTTGCTAATACAATAATTTTGCTTATTTACAAAACACTGCATTTTCACCAAGTCCTCAAAACCGCCAGACCTGATTATATTCTTCCTGCAAAAGTGTCTTCTCCAATACGTGCCCTGTTGACCTCCTCTGGCTGTTTTGAGGCTCAGACAGGAACAGTGGTGGCAAAGCCCTTTGGACACTGTTATTGCTGCAGGGCCAAAGCACCAACTGAAGGTTCAGAACTGATTTGATTGCACCAGTTATTCTGGCCTCTTATCAACACAGCCCAAAAGCCTACATAGAACTGCTGGGTTCCATTATCAAACATGGTTTGATAAGACCAAAAGACATTAGCAAAAGACATGCATTGAACAGGCTAAAGCTTATGTTTTGACTAAATGACAAAAATTCAATTGGTTTTGTTCCCATGTAGCATGTGGCCCCCAGACAGATCTATCCATGTCCTCAGAAAAGAGCTTTGGATATTCTTAAGCACTTGATCACCTGGCACAGATGCTGTTGGCATTGGTATTTACTGAGCACGTAATATGTGTCAAGCACATTATAGCTCTTACCTCACTTGTATTCCTCACAACAACCCTGTTATTATCCTCATCTATCTGATGAAGACACTGCAGCTCAGGGACCAAGTGACTCGCCCAAGATCATAGATATGTCTGCCTCCAAAGCTCAAGCTATGCGACAAACGTCTGCCTTATAGGTGTTGCACTCTGGGATTGAGAACTGAGGACAAGGACTTGGAAATTCTATCAGATACCTTATTTCAGTCTACAACAATCACCACACAAATCCTATTAATGCAGCCATTACCCTGATAATATGACAGAGAGAAGATCAAAGCTTGGCAGCATTTCCCATGTGTACCCATCCTTCAGAGGCAGAAGGAGAGAGAGCCAGACCACGGCAACTGATGGAGACAAATAAATAGCAGTTGAAGTTGCATATTGTGAGATCCATGAACACAATTACAGTTCCACCTTCCTCTAAGCCAATAGTTCTTAACCTTTTGGGAGGTAGACCCCTTTGAGAATTTGAGGAAAGCAGTAGACTCTCTTCTCAGGATAATGTGTAAACGTAAGCACACAATTTTGCACATAGTTTCAGAAAAATTCATGGAGCTTTCTGTATCTCATCCAAGAACTACAGATCCCAGGTTAAAAACTCCTGCTTTAAGCAAACCTAATTCTATGTTTTAAAAGGTGATATCTTAGGGAACAATGATTCATTTAGATAACAAGCCAACTTAGGACACAAAACCCAGGTTTTCCTTTATGAAAATTTTGTTTTCATATAACTTTTCAGGAGCAAACCTAATTGCCTGTGTGAGGTGTATTTGCAATCGACATCTCTGTATTTTCCTAATGCTCCATGCAGTCAGAAATTATGATGGCACACGATGACCATCATCAGAACTCACCAGAACACAGAGCTAGAAACTACACGTAGAGTGGATAGAGTGGTAGTAAGTTGTTTTTTGTTTGTTTGTTTGTTTGTGCTTGTTTGTTTATTATTTTTTTTGGAGGGTAGGGAGCCACTCAGCAGACAGGAATGGCTTCATTGGATGGGAATTGGACTATAGTCAAAGGTTCTAAGACCTATGTAAACCTGGAGAAGATTCAGAACACAAGTCTACTCCTGCTAAGCAGCTGATGGCTCCACGAGAGGCCAGGCCGTGGCTTGCTCATCTCAGTCTACAGTGAACCTCCTTACACTGGCCCATGCTATTCTAAATAGCAACAGTTAGTTCCCTGCCAACCAGAGGCCCTATTGTTCTTTTACAAAAATATTAGGTAATCCCAACCCAAGTCATTCCAAGGCCATTTCCCCCTGGCCTTCTGTGTGTAGAGTAGACAAGGTCTTACTATAATCTTTAATAGCATTGTTAGTCATAGCCTGATATTTCTTCTTCTGATCCCACCTCCAATGTTTGAGCCCTCATACAAAGTGTTGCAGGGAATAGATGTGATGCAATGATCATTAGTACTTTCTTCTTTAAAAATCTTTTCATTTGAAAATAAGAGGTTGTGCAGTATGTTCGAAGGAGCACTGGATCTGGAGCCCTAGTTGCTTTGCATAGTGTCTCCTCATCTCTCTGAGCCTCACTTCCTTCTCTCGGACAGATAACAGTCTTTACCCTGCTTACTTCACAGTTGTCTTGTAATATTCACATAAGATAGTGAGTATATAAATACTTCACTTACTGTAAAGTGTTAAACAAACAGAAGCATTCATAACCATTATTTCATTTGTTTCAAACTAACTCCATGATTGTTCTGTCATGCATTCATTCACTCTCTTGGTCCCTTGCTTGCATTTTCTTTCTCATTCAGAAAACATTGATTGAGGCCATATTGTTACCAGGAACTATATGTAGCTTAAGTGAATACTTACAGAATCAAAAACAGGTTTAGAAAAATAAAATGACACTTGTAAACTCACACTGCTAGATGGCAAAGAAGTGGGACACTTTCCCTCTACCCAACCCTACCCCCCAAAACCAGATTGTTTTCCTTTACTCCCCATTGCCCATCCCAGAACATTTTCCCATTGGATTAAGAAATTGTTACTCACTTATGAAAAATAAGTCTTGGCCCTCTTTGAGACCTCAGAGGCAGTTGGTCCTATTCCCTCCTTGTGAACACATGAGTTGGGATGGGGAGGGGATAGGGAGAAGATGAGACAGACCCCTGGGACTTGACTCTTCGATGTCTGAACAGCTTGAGTGGTATATGGCTTTCAGAAAATGCCTGAGTACATTCACTCTTCCTCTTTTCCTGCCCCCCTCTTTTAATTTGCACGTTGTAAAAATGTTGCGCCCCCCCCCCCCCGCCAAATACACCAGGTGTCTCCAACTTTCTAATTGAGCAAGGCAGACTCCTTCCCAGCCAAGAGCCTTGAAATATTTATCCAAATTTTAGTTGCACTAAATTAATGCCTTTAAGCTGGTGAACAATCCAACTGAAGGTCAGTGTTCGTTTCCTAGAGTTGTCCAATGTCTGTGTGGTATTCAGGCCTAAAAATGATGACTTTACGGCACATTGCAAATTCCCCAGAGTGCACTCTGGAGATGGAAGCCAGCCCACATTGTTTTCTGATCAGTCAGCATAAATGATCCTCTCTTTTGAGTTCAAGGTGGGCTCAGAATTGAAGTTGTCTTGAGATAAAGCAGATCATCCCCATTCACCCCTGGGGGAAGGCCCCCGAGCAGGGGAATGTGAAAGGCCTCTCCGGTCAGGGGAGACATCCGCTCCCCTTGGCTTTGGGCTGTACCAGTTGGCAGATATAGCGCTGTACAAATGCTGGCCAGACCAAAATGGTGCCGAGACAGCCACAGTGTTGTTTAGCAAAAAAAGAAAGGAAACATCTGCAAATACTGCCTTGGTGCTGAGCAGGGACAGCCTGCTGCTTTTCTTCACGGACCCACGGTGGGCCAGCTCCTGACTGATCAGAATGGTTCCCTGAAACAAATGCATTTGAGAGATTTTTTCCATTCCCAACCCCCCAGGAAATTCTTGTGTTTAGTCATCCTTACTACATGGGCTGAGTCAGCAAGCTCTGCTTTAACCACAGCTGCTTTCAAATGGTAAGCTAAGAAGACCAGTCAGTTGAGTGAAGAGGCTTGGCTGAAACACTTTGACAGCCAGAGCTCCAAAATCAGATGGATAAATGGAAGGAATTGCAAGTTGGGCACTGCTCAGTACCTTCGAGTCTTCCTGGGTGGGCCTCAATTATTTTTTAGTGTGTTGGTATGACAGAGCATTCAGAACTAGAAGGGACAACAGTTTGAGTGCCTTAAGAGACCAGTGTGGTACAGTGGCACGATCTTTTGGCCTAGGATTTAAATCCTGTCTGCCAATAATTAGCTACATGACTACAGGGCAATTGTTCCCTGTCTCTTATTCCAATGTGGGTCTTAGCATTCTCATCCTTAAAATCAAGGCCTGGATAAGATGACCTCTCAGGACTCTTCATACTCTGATGGTCTGTGAGACAATCTAGGACAGATGGCCAGCCATTCCTTTCCTGATTTACCAGGAAAAGACACTACATAACCTGTTTGGGGAATCTGGACCAGCATTTTATCCATCTGTGGTAAAAATATCTTCCCTGGGTCTAACCACAATTTGTTTTCTCTTGTTTGGGCCTCTGTAGACATGGAGAACCCCCAGGGAACATTCTTTTCTAAAGCTCCTTTGTCAACTCCAAGAGCCTTCAGGTCTGAATTCTGTTAAGCCCTCTGCAAGCAGCGAGACAATTGCTTAGGTTTAAATGACCACATTTTCTCTGTCATCAGATGGTTTTCTATCCTTTTGGTTGTTATCAATGATGTGTGAACCTAGGGAGACTAAGGCTGAGATAAACTAGCTATCCATTGGACAGTTAGTTCTGTAGAAAAGAAAAAAGTTACTTATTCCAGATCAGACACCTTACAAAAGTTGTCCTAGACCACAGAGAGTATTGGACACATGAGAGAGGATAGCTTGTGTAATGTGACCCTCTCCGCAGCCATACCTGGACATGTGCGTCCAATGATGAAAATGGTTAACATTTACTGAACACTCAATATGCATGTGCTAGACATTGCCCTGAGCACTTTATATATTCATTTGATCTCATTTAGTCCTCATGATAGTAAAATTATTATTCATATTTTACAGATTAGGAAACTGAGGCACATAGAGGTTCATTAACTTGCTCAATGTTCAAAAGCTAGTAAACAGAAGAGCTGCTATTCTAACCCAGGACCACAGGTTTAGGAATCTGCTTTGAGCCATCATGCTTCTGAGTGGGGCCAGCTTCATGGAGATGGTAATGATGATTCTGGGCTCCTGTAGGGACTGTCTAACCTCCCCCCGCGCACACACGCACACACACACACACACACACACACACACACACACACACACACATGCCTGTTTCACTTTGTCAGGCTCCTGCCCGGGTTTCCATGGCATTCTGTGTGCCTTCTACAGAGAAAAAAAGCTACTTCATGCAGAGCTGCCAAGTGTTGACTTTATGACACTGGAAAGGGGTCGTGTTTTCCTCTTGAAAGGGTATCATAGGAAAAGAACATTTATATAAAATGGGTTTCCCCAAATTAAAGAGAGCACTGGAAAATGGCCACATTCTTTTGTGCTGGTAAATCCATTAGATTCACGAAATGTCCGAGTTTAGGGAGAACTTACAGCTTGTCTAGTCAAAGTCATTCATGTTACAGATGAGGAAACTAAAGCTGAGAAAGTGGAATTAGATACATGTGGACTGAGGATTTGAGAGTTCTTAAAGAGTTGGTAATGGGACAGAAATGACAGAGTTGGCCTAATTTATAATTCCCCTCTGAGCCAATGCAACAAGGGATTCGGAAGGAGGGATTCACCCATATTGGAGCCACTTTTTCCAGTGGGCTGTTCCAGACCTTTGCATGACAGCCGCTCCATAAGTGTGCACTTGCAATGCAGTCAGATGCCAAGCAACTGCCACATTTAAATGACCAAGGTCCATGGCCAAATGGTAATGTCCCTATAACCTTTCTTAACCCCAGACCTGCTTACAAACTGGATCCCACACGAGCAATCACAAATGACTTTGGGTAACACCACTGTTGAAAAACCTCCGATAGATTAAAATCTTTGGACTGATGCCTGTGATCCAAAGATACTTCTAAAAGTGTACTATAATGAGAGCTGAATGGAACCATCTTACTTTTCAGTTTTGAATGTGGAGACATTATTGAAATATTTTCAAGCCAAAAGTCTTGTAAAGTATTATTTTAAAATAAATTTTATGGTAGTATAATTTTTCACTGATCATAACACAAGAGTCAATATGGAGAAACATAAAGAAGAACCTGAGGCTTTGTATGTGGTTAAAGCCGCCCAGGAATTAGCCCTAGGGAACAGGATCTTAATGGCTGTTTTCAAAGAAATGGTAAAGCCCCTTCCATTCCCCAGTGTCAGCCCACAATATATTTTCCAGTCTCTTCCTCCTAAACTGAAAAAAAAAACAACAATCCCGAAACACCAGAGCTTAAAAATAAAAGGTAAAGATTTGGAGATCTTGCCTGGTTTGCCTGCTACTGAAAAGATACATACAGTTAAGCCTAAAGTGTCATGTTTCCTAGGTGCAAATATAGCTAGACTTAAACAGATTGGTAAAAAACCAACATCATGTTTTTGGGTATAGTGTATTACTGCCTACTGACTTTCCCATGTGGTAAAGTCGGCCACACACCATCTTATAAATAACCAAATGAACTCCCCTTCATTTTATAGGGTGGCTAAAGCCTGATTACCTTTCACAATCAGCCAACCTCATAATTCATCCCAGGTTGCAGGTGGGTCTCGGAAAAGTGGAGGAGGTTTGGTTTCGGAGGGTGGGAGAGGGACCAGGGCAGGTATATACATGTGTGTGGCACACACAATCACTATTGAAGAATTTTTTTATAGGTAGTCAGTACTTTTAAGCTAGAAAAAAACTCTGCCTTTATAGTTTTAGGGGATGACATTTCATTGCAAAAATAAATGATTTGGTCATTACCATTTCATGGTTGCTGGCAAACAACCTCCTCTGCTTTCTAACAATTTCCATTTTAGGCACTGACAGGCTCTTCAAAGTGATTCAGCCAAATATCCACCCAAAGTTGCGTATTTGGCAGTTTCATACTGAGAAATCTTGGGCCTCTGGGCAAAAATGTCAGAAAGGGCTCCCTCCTTCTTTGTCAATTGCGAAACAAACAGCTCACCATAAACAGTCACTAGGGGCTCCTCGGGCAGCCATGCCGAAGGAAAAGGAAGGAACAGAAGTTGTTGGCAGGGGTTGCTTCCTTGGCTCCAGTTCTTGCTTTCACTCCGTTGCTGCTTGCACTTTTCCTGAAGGCCAGAACTGCCTCAATCGTTAACCCTCACCAAGGCACAGCTCTTCCGCAAGCAGGCATTCCCTGCTGATGGCAAGCCATGAGCAGAAATGGAATTCACTGGGACAGCATTCTCTGAGGCTGTAGGGTCTAGGAATACTCTGGAAGCTCACCTTATTGAACCGGCTGAGCCTATAAGCAGGTTGTCACCATAGATCTTCCTTGGGCAACTTGTCCAGGTTGGTCTCTATCAGGAACCCACCTGGGTCTCTGGGCCCCCAAACTACAAGGCCTAGAGCACTTTGGTTTGTTCAGTGGGGTGCAAAAGGTAGAGAAACTCCCAGATAGCCTTTTACCTGACCAGCTATTCTAAGAGTTTGATTCCCCAAAGTCCTTTTTCACACATTTCCCTCAGTCTTAAAGGTTCTCCCTTTGGCTCTTTAGGCAACTGCCCACCCCCCTTCATTCAGAAATCACTCTGAATGTCAGGCTACCTGGGCAAGGCCATCCTGATTCCTCAGCCCATGTTCCACCTAGATTTTCTCTTTCAGGGAACTTGCATTTTTTTTTCTGCTCAGAGTACTAATTACTATTTGTAAGTATATATTTAGTTGCATGTTTGCTTATTACTCGTTTCTCCTATGATACAGTAAAGTCCATGAAGGCAGGGGCCACTTTTGTTGTGTTCAACACTGTACTCCCAATGCCTATTATAGTGCCTGGCACATAGTAGATGCTCAATAAATATTTGTTGAGTGGATGAATAAAATGGTGGTGTCCTGCTCACTTGTCCATTCTGTGACAATTTTAAAAGTTGGCTTATTTTCTCCATGCATAGGTCTCTCCCTAAAAGCTTCTTATAGTTTTACCTGTTGCAACTTGTCTATCTGGGAGAGAGAGCTAGCCTTCAGCTATCTTCTTTCCCTGTCCACTTCCTACTTATTTGGTTCATGATGCCCAGGATCTGGGTGCCAGGCCTAGGCAGCTTTTTGATCAGAAGCAGTTAGTGCTGGGGATTTGCCCAACAGAGCTGGCTCTACTAGCAGTGTATCGAAATTCTCTTGGGGGATCAGATCCTTATGCTTAATAATAATATTCGAGTTTACCCTCTCTTCCCTTTGGGAGTGATTTTCAAGATATTTTTTGGATGGTGGAGTGTTTCTGTTCTCTAGAATTAAGGAAGACCTGTTTGAAACAATAGCCAACCTTCTCAAAGCTACAAATAAAGTCAACTTGCTATTATTTCTAAAAATTGCTCTCATTCAGTTTGCCAGCCTTCCTTCTGGGAGCTTCTCTAAAGGCTGTCTGCTCTATTAAACTACAGCCACAGCTATCCAATTTCTGAGCACTCCATCTTAGTTCCTCTTCCTCTAAAATGAAGGAATGAAGAGAGATGAGTTACCAGATCTCCAACATTTGAAAATAGTTCCCAGGCCGGCCGAGTGGCACAGTGGTTGGGCGCTGACTTGGGAAGCCAGCGGCCCCGGTTCAGGTCCCACATATGAGGGCCAGTGACATTGCCCAAAAAAAAAAAAAAGAAAAGAAAATAATTCCCCAAGTGTTACTATGCCTTCTGTTCCCTTTCTTCCTGTCACTAGCTGTAACAACATTAGTGTTTGTTTAGTTTAAAAAGGTATGGAAGGTCTTGTGCCATATGATTACACTTTTGAATGGCGACCAACCCATTTAACTCATTCCTTAACACCACCGAGAAAGGTTTTTTTTCCCAACCTTGATTTTAAAATATTAATCATCTCAAGTACAAAAATCTTCTCAAAAAAATCTATCCATTCTTCCAGTCTGGAAGTTCCACCACTTGGGATTGATTATATATACAGAGAGTGCCAAAAATGTATACACATTTTAAGAAAGGAAGAAAACTCTATTAAAATTGTAATAATATATACTGATAACAAAAGATGAATACAAGTCACGTTTGACTTCTGCAATGACAAGAGCTGCTCAGAGTGGTTCCCATCAGCGTCCAGACACTTCTGATGATGGCGAACTACTGCTTGACTTGTTGCTGAGCGAGGCCTCCCAGACCCTCCCTTGTGCACATCACACACAACACCATGCACCTCAAACTTATCACGAATGCGTGCAATTGTTAAGTGTGTTGGAGGTTCTGTTGCATACTCACACCTCCATTGTCGTACTTCCACAACATTCTCGAACTTCAAGTACCACTTCAAAATAGTCTTGCATGGGCCGGCCGAGTGGCATGGTGATTAAGCACTGGCTTGGGAAGCCAGCGGCCTGGGTTTGGGTCCCACATATAAGGGCCAGTGACACTGCCCTCAAAAAAAAAAAAATAGTCTTGCAATCCTCTAAGACAACCGTGCTTCCACCATTTTCTTTGACTGTCCTGCCTGTCACATGGGGACGCTAGCATTCATTTGATTAATGCCATCTTTTGAGCGAACATCAATGCTACACATTGCTATCATAATTCAATTTAACTTCGAAAAGTAATACATGTATAACATATCTTAAAATGTGTATACATTTTTGGCACCCAGATATATATATATATATATCAGGATACAAAGATATCTGTGCCTCTAGAGTGTTCACTGAAACAGTACTTATAATAGTAGTGTACCCATAGAATGGAACCCTAAGCAGCCATAAGAAGGGTAATATGAATCTATTTTTATTGTCATGGAAAGATCTCCATGATGTCCTAAATGAAAAAAGCAAAGTCCAGCACAGTAGGATCCCACAAGTTTTCAGAGTCGGTCAGTTCCTCTTTCTAGCAATTTCACAAAATTCTTGCTTTTCGTCCCCTCTCATTGGTTCAGTCTTCTAACTGGCTCCCTGGTCCCAGAATCTCTCTTTCTAGTATATCTTTCTCACCAACTGAAATGAGCATTCTAGAACATCACTTTTGTCATATCTCTTTATTGCCAGAGGGACAGTCCCAAGTAAACAAGCCTCCACAATTACAGAGGCAGGATGGTGGAGTATTTCTGTGCTCTGAAAGTAAGGGAGATCTGGATTTGGGGGTGGGTTCCACCACTGACTACCTGTTTGACGTAGAGCAAATGACTTAACCTCTCTGAGCTTCAGTTTCCTCATCTGAAAAATTTTTAGGGTGGTTGTGAGGATGAAATGAGAAAACGCTGTAAAGAGCTCAGCACGGTGCTTGGCACACAGTAAACACTCAATAAATGGTAGCTCTTATTGATATTATTATTATTATTATTATTAAACCAGGAATGGGTTTGTTTTGTAACTTCATAACACCTTTTGGAAGAAGAAGATTTGCACATTTCCTTCATGCTTACTGGGCATTTAGTACCTACTGTATACAGTAAAGCTGCCTTTTAGTTATGTTTTCTGATATGCACTACAAAGGCTGTCCTTGTCTCATACTACCAAATCTGGAGGACATGTCTAAGTCTCTTGGATCCATGACCTTCAGGAGTTTCTCTGTAGACTTTGATCATGTGACATCCCTTCTATGCCTTCATCTTCCCCAACTCTTTTGCTCTGATCTTTCCTGCCTGACTTTGTAGGGCAGCCTCCCAATGCCCTCGGCCCTTTCCTGGATTCATTAAGACTTTCTTTGTGGCTGCCTGTTTTGTGTTTGTCTTCTTTGGGATCAAGTGACTATTTTACTCCACTAATTCTTTAAAACAAAAAGGGCGGTTAGCTAGTGCTGTGGAATGAAAGAACATGCCAGTTCTGTTTTTTCTTGTAGAATCCTAATTTTATGTCATTATTGTGAAAGGGCAATAATGGTTTTCTATTCTACTTTCTATCTGCCTCTTTAATGTAGTGGGCTCCCAGAGTGGAGTCATGAAACACAAGGTTCATGTCTCAGCTCTGCCTGGTGACAAATTCACTGTGTAGTCTTGGGTACAACTAAGAGACTCCTGTGCTTGTCTTCTCATCAGTGAAATGAGACTGTTGGATCACAGTGCCTAGCGTGTCTTCCATCTCTCTTTTTTTTTTTTTTGAGGACAGTGTCACTGGCCCTCATATGTGGGACCCGAACCGGGGCCACTGGCTTCCCAAGCCAGCGCTTAACCACTGTGCCACTCAGTCGGCCCATGTCTTCCATTTCTGATGGTAGGTTTTTCTATGGTGTGAATGGGGTCCTGAAGGCAGAGTCTATGGCTAAAGTTCTCTTATCATTATTCCTATCCCAGTGCCTGGGTTGGGCTGGGTCAGGTTGAAAATAGCTATTTTGTGAGACAGTTTGGTATATTTCTAAAAGGCTTTCCTTTGAAAATTCTTCTAATGTATAGAAAATGTCAAAAGAATTGGTTTTCCCTTTTCTCTGAGGCTTACCTCAGCACCAAGCTCCAAGCCCCACTTATGCTAAGAAGAAATATACATACTGAACTCTGGTCAGAGTTGATGGCAAAGAACATTTCTTTCATCACCACCTCCATTCCCAGTGATTGCCATCCTCACACGTTTACATCCCTTGATGTCTTCCAGGCAAATGCTGAATGGTTGATTATTTGCACAGATGATTGTAGCATGCCCTTGCAGACTTTGCCTCCAAAGTCTTTTTATTGAGAGTTTTTATATTAAACATACACTAAGTCTCAAGCTTGATTTTAACTGATCCCACATGAAGGCATGATTTTCAACTCATAACACATGAGGAACATCTGTTCTGCTTATTTGAATTCAGGCAGTACCATTATTATTATTATAGAAGCTGACTGTTGAGTATCAATATTTGTCTCTTTCAGTTCCATTGAACTTTCTGGAGTGCCACTCCCATTTGTGGATCTTTTAAACATACACCCTGGAGTCCATAAAACAGTGGAATAACTCCCATTTTCATTTCCCTTGACTTTTGCTGTAGAACTTGGGTCAGGCCCTGGCTATCTCTTGCACACATGGTAGGGACATAAGAGTCCCTGTCAAATGCAGCCAGAGTCCCTGTTTAAAAGTCCAGATATCAGGTGCACAGCCTTCGAGGCTACCTCTATTTGAAACAATCGGATCTTCAGTCCCCAGAGGGCACTTGGCTGATCTGGAAATTCACCCGTAAACTGGAACTAACTGAGCTGACTTATTCCCTTCCAGAGTCCCCAGATGGGTCATGAAGAAGGATGTCTTTGGACCACAGATCCTCATCGTTGATGCCAAGATTCTGGGGTCTGACAATCAGTTATTATTTGTTTCCAATAATCAAATACCAAAGCCTGTGTATAATTTACTCAAAAAATAAATTCAAGCAGATTCAAGGATTTCTCTATAAATAACTACTCCCACTAACATTCCCATATGCTCTCATGAGTGAGAGAGAAAGGGGGTGGAGTTATATCCAGTACTCTGGGAACTAAAGAAGACTCTGGGTGTGTCCCAGGGCATGTGAACAGTGGGGGTACTCATGCCAACTTCCTATTCCTGGCAGCATATGGGTATTTTAACAAGGGCCACCTGACACTATTCCCTTGCCTATGGGATCTATCATAGTGGGGATTTAAGGGCAGGCAAGATGGGGCAGTCAGTACATACCAAGAAAGCAGTATGTTGGCTCTAAGTAAGCAGATTGGCTCAAAGTCGGCCTAAATACATGATAAATAATGGAAGAACTTGAGTTGGAATCTTAACTACTAGTGCAATCCTGGCTAAGTTACTCAATTTCTCTGAGCCCCAGACTACCTTTAAAGTAGGGACATTACTATGACCTACTTCAGAGAGTGGTGAGGATTAAATGGGGGTGGTGCAAATAAATCACCCAGCATGTGTCTTGAGTGAGTTCACTAGTCCTAAAAACATAGCAGCTGCTGCTACTTAGTGTACATCTGAGGCTGAATCCTCTTTCATATTACAGTGGCTAGCACAAAGTAGGTACTCAGAAAATGCTGGCTTTACACAAAAGGCCATGTTTTGCATGAGTCCACTTATATGAAATAGCCAGAATAGGAAAATCCATAGAGACAGCAAGCAGATTAGCTGTTTCCAGGAGGTCGGGGGAGTGGGGAATGGGGAATAACTGCTTAATAGGCAGAGGGGCTCCTTTGGGGATGATGAACATGTTCGAGAACTGGACAGAGATGATAGTTGTACAACATTGTCAATGTACTAAATGCCACTAAATTGTGTCCTTCAAAATGGTTAAAATGATAAGTTTTGTGTTTGTATTTTACCACAAAAAAAAATTGCCCGCTTGGATTTAGCCCTGTCTTTGTGTGTCTCTAACTCACAGACAGCTCTGAGACAGTACCCATGGGGTGATGATCAGGCACCTGCTTCTTCCCCACGGCAGGCTGGAGGGTGAGGCTATGAGGTACTCGTGCTCTAAGCAGACGTCCCACAAGATGGGCCCTCACCCTCATCTCATTCAATCTGGTGGTATGTTGGTTCTTGGCCTTGCCCCTGACCTGATCTCATGCAGGAGGTGTAAGAACAGTAGGAAAGGTGCCAGCAAGAACCGGAGGATTAGGGTGAGTCCCAGCCAAAATAGTAGTGTCCAACTCAAAGCCAACGGCTTCTCAGTCAGGCCTCTCCAAGCTGACCAGCCCTGGTGGAAGCCATTGACAGCTCTGCTCTTGGAAAACACCACTGGCCACACTACTGCAAAGTGCCTAAGGAGGCTAATGTGATTATTAAGCCCCTGACATACTCTTCTTGAGCAATCACCCAACACTCCAAATGCCAAGATTCTTGAGCTGCAACCAGGAATGTCCCTGGAGTGAATTAGTTTTGGGGGGATTCAACAACAGGCTCCAGTCCGGGGTCTAGAGGGTAACTGGAGCATTTGAGATTTGTTACCCAATAAAAATCTCTGCTAAGGCCCAAGACTGAAATAACTCAGCTGGGCTCTGGACTCAGCAGGGACCATTCATTAACTAACACTTCTCATCTGTGATAGTTACAGACAGGTTTTTTCATGCCCCCTGAAATGGGCTTCAACATTGCAGCTGGCAGACAGCTGTGGCCTCACAGTGTTTACATTACCCAGACTAATACAGTCTGTGCAGGAGACACAGAATGAATCTGATTTAGCTTTTGGAAAATGGATTTTGAAAAGTTCCGCGGTTTTCTCTTACTCCTCCCTTCCTGAGCTGCAGAAAGACTGAGGTGCAATGAAACAGGCACAGCGAGAAGAAGGAGACTCCTGTTTCTTAAGCTGACACTTTTCTTTGTTTGGGACTTCTTTGTTTGACACCTCCAGGTGGTGGGAGCTGGACTGAGACCATAGGATTAAGATGACCAAATGTCAGTTCATCATTCCTGGAGCCTAGTCTTATTGATCAGCATGAACTCTCTGGGGACTCAGCAGAGCTGGCAGAGATACAACTGGGCAAAGCCCCCTCAGTAATGGCCTAGTCCCTTTCACCTCTATATGTGAAACGAACAGAAGGGCTAGGGTCCCCATAGATAGCTGGGTCCATGACCAAGTGCCCACAGACTGGAAGCAGGGGCCAGTTAATCCTACTGGGGTCTGTAGGCCTATCACACTGATTTGTGGGGAACCTACTCCTGTTCAACAGCCATTTTGTTTTAATTTCCTCAGGTCAATGTTAAATAAAGTTCCCAAGTCTGGTCCATTCTTCCTTCAAAATGCACCTGACATCCTCCCTTCTTTTCCATCACCATTGCTACTCCTTGGGTTCAGGGCCATATTTCTCCATATCTGTACTAGGGCAACATCATTCTAACTGATCTCCTCTCCCTGCCTCTTCCACATGGCTCTTCCAAAGATCTAACCTTATATCCCATTACACCCTGTCCCATCTCATCCCATCAATAAACACTTCCTGAGTGCTGACCATTGGTTAAGCCCTTTGCTAGACATTAGGGATATACACATCAACCAGAAAC
This sequence comes from Aselliscus stoliczkanus, assembly GCA_033961575.1. NCBI lineage: Eukaryota > Metazoa > Chordata > Mammalia > Chiroptera > Hipposideridae > Aselliscus > Aselliscus stoliczkanus. The sequence continues at coordinate 19,116,687 of CM066737.1, forward strand.
AAGCTCTCCCCACAAGAAAATCAGTTCGAGGGGAAGAAGTACAAGGAAGCAGAGAATTATAGGAAAGAGTGAAAGGTGTTACGATAGGGCCCAGGGGATTCCGGGAGCCCAGAAGAGAGAACCTAACCCAGAGTTTAGGGGAGGGTAAAGACAAGGGTCCCCTAATGTGGTTTTCATCTAGCTACTCACCTCCTCAAACTCCTGCATTGCCTCGACAATCTGTCTCCAACTTTGTTTTTCAACCAAATATCCCACTGCTCCCTGAAAAGAAATATCTATTCTGGAAACATTGGTCCCCTGACTGTTATTCAACATATATAAACCCTCCTACCTCCTCAACTTTGCTCTTGCCCTTTGCCCTTTACCCTTGGCCATGATTCATCTTATTTTGGAGGTGTATGGCTTCTGTTGGATAGGCATCACGTTTTCCCCCTCCCCTCTCAGGTCTTCCTCCAGCATGCACAAAGTGCCTGGCACACAGTGTCTACTCCCTGATGGCCTACTACGTACATTTCCTTTTCGCTGTGGTAGGGATCTGATTCCCACAAGCAGGATAAATGGGTTTGCTGCTATTAGACGGGGCCATCAGAAGAATCTGTGAATGCACGTGAAGGGGTTTGCAAAACTGCTGATAAGTTTCGGTCACACTGTCCCAGCTACGTCCTGACCTCCTGGAAAGAGGATGTTGTCGACAATCAAGGGGAGATTAGCAGTTTCAAGAGCTCCAGTAGGCGTATAGTTGGATATATTTTCCATTCTGATTTAAACATTTAGCTTGATTTGTTTTTGGCTTTATTTACTTTTTGTTTTGTTTTGGTCCCGAGCCTGTTGGTCAGGGCTAATTTGTACAGCTGCTTTTTCGTTTGGTTTCTTCCAAGAAAGCAAGAGGAAATAAGGCTGCCAGCAAATTTGCAGTTACCAAGGTTTTCCTAAGATGAATATTATTTTTCTCTTCTAATACTGCCAAATACAGTATAAAGAGAAGCATGTGATTATTCCACAAATTTAGTTGTACCAGGGGTCAAATCCTGTACTCTCTCCACATCCTGATTTGGGAGACCTATAATGCAGATTTCCTGACCCACTCTTTTGTCAACCATATTTCCATAGTTGTACCATATTTCTAAAATTGTAAATTCCCCCATACTTTGACCCTGGATTGTTCGATTTGACTCCTCCCGGATTTCAGCTGAAAGGGCCAAAGGGGCTGCCTCTAGTAGGGCAGGGAAAAGGGAAGCAATGGAGAAGACAGGAGGAGAGAAAGAGTGCCAGCCTGGGATTTAGGAGCGTTGGGTTCTGATCCATGCTCTGCCACTGACCAAATGTGTGACTTGGGCCAGTCACTTCCTCTTTCTGAGCATCTCCACAGGGAGAATTGGAGTGAATATGCTGTAAGGTCCTTTTTGGACAAATATTATTGGACCCTGTGACTTTGTGTTGGATGTTTCTATAAAGACTAATAAAGAAAATGCCAAAAGCTTGTGGATATTAACGAAGCATCCCTGCCCACCCAGACTGCCTTTAGATGGCACTTGTTTAAGGTGGTGTTTGGCTCCTCTGAAGCCTGAGAAGAATGGCCAGGAAGAGAGAGTCCATGTCCTTACTAAAGGAACAGAAGTCTAGCCTTGATAGGTGGTACTGAATCCTGCTTAGGCCTGGAGGCTACTTTTTAAAGAGCTTTTTTTGAGATAGTATTCATATACTACAAGTTCACCCACTCAAAATACATAATTCAGTGGCTTTTAGTATATTCACAGAGTTGTGCAACCACCACCACAATCAATTTTAGAACATGTTCATCATCCCTCCCCAAACCCTGTATGTACCCTTTAGCTGTCACTCTCCACCCCAACTCCACACCCTCTATAGTCTTAGGCAACCACTAATATTTCTGCTTCTGTGGATTTGCCTGTTCTGGACATTTCATAGAAATGGAAACACATGATGTAGTCTTTTGTAACTGGCTTCTTTCACTTAGTGTAATATTTTTGAGGGACATTCATGTTGTAGTATGCATCAGTCTTTCATTCCTTTTTACGTCTGAATAATATTCCATTGTATACTTATACCACGTTTGTTAGCCATTCATCAGCTGAGGGATATTTGACTGGTTTCCTCTTTTTGCTTATTATGAATAATGATGTTGAACATGCATGTACAGGGTTTTTTTTTTTTTTTTGAGGGCAGTGTCACTGGGCCTCATATGTGGTACCCGAACCAGGGCCGCTGGTGTCCCAAGCCAGCGCTTAACCACCACGCCACTCGGCAGGCCCTTATGTGGACATTTGTTTTCAATTCTCTTAGGTCCACCCTTAGGAGTAAAACTTCTGGGTCAGGTGGTTGCTCTACAGGACTTCCAGGCTGTTTTGCAGAGTAGCTGCACCATTTTACAGCCCTGACCAGCAGTGTACAAGAGCTCCAATTTCTGGAGGCTAGTTTTTAATCCTGTCCTATTGGTAGAGAACATTTTCCAGGGTTGTGGGGTTGGAGAATCCATCTTCCTGAGATGGTTTGACCATGTAATATTAAGTTTTCAAGAGGATAATTTTTATAAGCATGCCATTTCCATTTTGTTGCATGGTGGTTGGAACCTGGGAGAAGTTGACTTGGGGGAAGCCACCACTGGGCTTTGAAATCTACAGGAATTTAGTGGAAACACTTCCAGGATATCTGATAGAATGACTTGTAATAAGATGCCAAGGGTTTGTAGTGGACTCATATCAGTTTAACCTTCTTAAAGCTACTTTCTGTCAGTACTAGATCATTGCTGAAGTAGAGGGAGCTGAGGGGGTTTTGGTCTATATGCCCACTCAGTCTCAGTGTTGCTCAGTGGTGCCTGGGAATTGAGGTAGGGACAAAAGAAGTCAAAAAGGAACCTAGTGCTTTAGGTACGGTGAACATATGTACTGCTTTACCCAGGATGGTCCCAGTTTACACCTGCTATGCCAGTGTTATTATTAATAGCACTACCCTTCACCCTCAAAAGCATCCCAGTTTGGACAATAAACTGTATGTTCACCTCAGCTTTAGGCTGCAAACATATAATGCACAGCATCAAACTCAGAGCTATAAAGGCTATAAAATTTCACATCTTGATGAGCTTATATCTCACTGGGATAAAGAAAGGATCTCTCAAACTCGCTGAAGGTTGGCTCCAAAATGACAGAGTGAGCCAGGATCATACACAATAAAAACCAAATGCTGATGAGATTCAAACTGTATGAAAGTGCATTTTGGAGGAGGGGGTGGGATGGAGTGTGGGGATGGAAGTTTATGCAGGGAAGGCTTCCATGGATGAGGCTTAAAGAAAACTTTGAATGAAGTACAAGAGTTGGGCGCTCCAAGTTCCCTGACACACCAAGGTCCCAAATATCCTTCATCCTTGTTCTAATTAAAAGGCATCGTGCTCCCTTGTGCTTGGGCAGACAATTCACATGACCTCCCAGCTCATTTGGCAGCGCTTGGGAGAAATCTGGCCTTGCAATCAGACTAAATGATGTGTTACCCTACACTTAATCTCCACCATCCATCAAAATCCAGGGGCCTTGGCCTCAGCCCCTCAACAAGAGGCCCACAGTACCTGGGTAGGATTTCATCCAGGGAATGAATGCAAAGCCCCTAATTCTCCATCCATCTCAGCTCTCTGTAAACAGTTAGAGACTGTAGCCAACAGCAAAAGAACTGCCAACTCAAATGAAAGCAGTGAGTCAGCAAAATAAAGACAGATGGCAATGGATTAACTGTAGCATAGGCGGCGAGAAGCAGACCCTCCTTAGTTCTGACCAGATTGCCTCCCCTTAATTTCAGACGACCTGGTGCTCACACGGAGCCCTTCATGAGCTATGCTGGTGGTGGGAGAGAGTATTTGCTGCACACAGAGTGTGTGTAGCCATAGCAGTCTAGGGGACGCTGCTTCAATCCATTGTCTCTGGGTGGTCCAGACATGGAGAGGGGGACAGTGAGAACAGGACAGATGGGAAAAGGACATTGATCAGGCTTTTCCCCAAGTCATTTCAGCTCCCTTGTCACAGGGCCATTTCCTTAGATGGCCTTATTTTCAAGTATTCTGCTCTGTTGCCCCTTAACCACACTTACTAGAACATATACTCCAGTTTGTGGAAATACCATCATCGTCACCATAGCTTGCCCTGTTCTTACGCATGAGCTTACTCATGCTTAAAGTTTGGAGATGGTAAAAGGTTGAAATTATGTCTAAAAATATTTTTTGCGATTATATGTGCATTTCTTTTATCCATTTCTATAGTGATGAATTCCTAGCACTGTGCTTCTCAGAACATAGGAGGTGCTCAGTAAATATTTGTCAAATGAAAGAAGCTTTTATACCAAATGTGGCCTGAAGACCATAAACAAGATTGGGCCCCTACTGAAGTGAGATCTTTTGTGTAACTGTCTTTATTTATTCAATCAAGGAATCAGTCAATCAACAAGCATTTTCTATCATCCCCCAGGTACCCGACACTTTGTGCCCACCCATCACTTTGGCTACATCATTTTCTCACGACTTTCTTCAAAGGGCTATCTTCATAAACTGACCTAGGTCTTTATGCTGGCTTCCCATATTCATAAAATATTTGGTATTTGGGGTTTCTTGGAAGAACTCCTAACAAATAACAACTACTTTTTTTTTTGAGGGCAGTGTCACTGGCCCTCATATGTGGGACCCGAACCAGGGCCGCTGGCTTCCCAAGCCAGCACTTAACCACTGCGCCACTCGGCTGGCCCAACAACTACTTTTTAAATGACGAACAGTTCTTAGAGAAGTAGAAAATTCTTAAGGATAATTCCAGACAACTCATGGGTATGGGCAGGAATGGAGATAGGAATAAACACTCGACCTAGCTGAATAGGAAAGGAATAAGCAGTAGAGCATGGTGGAGTTGGGGGTAGAGAAGAAGAGAGTTCCTACTTTATACCTACCTAGTCTACCCACTTTCCACAACTACCCAGTCTGCCCAGAATCAGAATTGGGGCGTCTCTAAACTGACTTTCGTTAAGGTGAAAAAATAATTTATTGAAGTGAAATTCACATAGAAGTAACCATTTTAAACTGAACAATTCAGTGACATTTAGTACATTCACATGTACAACACCTCTAGCTAGTCCCAAAACAGTTTCATCACTCCAAAGTAAAACCCCTTACCCATTAAGCAGATTCTCCCCATTCTGTTCCTTCATCCAGCCCCTGACAAGCACCAATCTGCATCCTGTCTCTATGGATTTACCTATTCTGAATATTTCATATAAAAGAGATTATACAATATGTGGCCTTTGTGTCTGGCTTCTTTCCCTTAGTATACAACATGTTTTCAAGGTTCATCCAATTTGTAGCATGTATCAATGCTTCATTCCTTTTTATGGCTGAATAACATTCCCTTGTATGGATATGCATATGCCACACTTTTTAAATTCATTCAACCATTGATAGATTTTGGGCTGTTTTCACCTTTCGGCTATTGTGAGTACTGCTGCTACGAACATGTGTATACATGTACTAATTTGAATCCTTGGTTTTAATTCTTTGGGATATATACCTAGGAGAGGACTTGTGGGGTCACATGGTAATTCTATGTTTAACTTTTTGAGGAGCCACTGAACTGTTTTCCTACCCTATTATTTTAATACCTCAGGAATGCATAAACACAACAATAAAGGTGGCCAATTCAAAGTCACCAACATCCATGAAGCTGACCGAGATATCCCTGGGTTTTTGTCTCAGGCCTCTGGGGGCTGCCTCGCGATTCTGGAACACTGGCACTAGTATTGACATCTAACCCTCTATCCTTCCATCCTTCCCTCTCCCCCTTTGCTATGCCTTCCTTCATATAACATAGAAATTGAGTGCCTAACGTATTTTGTTTTTAATTTTTTTTATTGTGGTAAATATATATAATATGAAAGTTGACATTTCAATGATTTTTAAGTGTACAATTCAGTGACATTAAGTGAAATTGCAAAGTTGTGCAGCCATCACTGTTATTTTGAAAACTTTCATCATCTGAAAGAGAAGCTGTGTAATAATTAAGCAATTACTCCCCATTACACCTTCCTCCAGCCCTCAGTAATCCTCTACTTTCTGTCCCTATGACTACTCATATGCTTATTCTAAGTATTTCTTATAAGTGTAATGATACAATATTTATCCTTTTGTGTCTGGTTTATATCACTTAGCATAACACTTTCAAAATTTATCCATGTTGTAAAGCATGTATCAGAACTTTATTCCTTTTAATGGCTGAGTAATATTCCACTGTGTTTGTGTGTGTGTGTGTGTGCGCGCGCATGCGCACGCACGCACGTGTGTGTGAACACCACGTTTTGTTTACCATTCATCTGCTGATGGACACTTGGTTTGTTTTCACTTTTTACTATTATGAATAATACTAGGGCCGGCCAAAGGGCGCGGTGGTTAAGCGCTGGCTTGGGAAGCCAGTGGCCCCAGTTCAGTACCACATATGAGGGCCAGTGACACTGCCCTCAAAAATAAATAAAAATAAAAAAATAATACTGCAATGAACATTGGTGAAAAGTATTTGTTCAAGTCCCTGTTTTCATTTCGTTGAATGCACCCAGTGCCTACTGTATTTTATGTACTGTGTTAGATATTGAGAGCACAGAGATGAGTGAGATGCAGAGCCTGTCTTCTAGGTCACCGTAAATACTGAGAATATGGCGCATGTTTAAGGTGCCAGATAGAGTAGCCAGGAGAGTTCTCAACATGAACATGGTGTCCTACCTAGACACCAGACTATAAGCTCCTCAAGGGCAGTAACTGAGTCCCGTTCTTTGCTATATTCCTAGAGCCTAGCACAGTGCCTGGGACACATTTGCTCTTAGCAAAGCAACTGCAAAAAAGATCTGAAGTAGGCTGCCTGGCAACATAGGCCCATTGCTCTTTCCCAGCCCCCTGGGGGCCCATATCATTCCCAATGGGCCCTTTCTCTTCCCTTAGTTCTGTCTTGGGCAGGTGGCACAGAGCAGGCATACTTTAGGTCCTGCTTCCTCTGACCTCCCTTCAATTTTAGAATGACCTCTCTTTCAAAAGTGTTTTTATATTTTTAGTTTCATGATCCCTTTTTAAAACAGGAACTCAGATTATGCAAGGAAGTGACACCAACTTTTCTAGGGAGGAAATTCACGGTGAACAGGGAAACCCTTGGTCACCAGTTAGATTTTTGTCTCTAGAAATAGTCTTCTATCAGACTATAGCTCAGGGTGGAGGTGAGGGCTGAAAAGTGGGCAGGAGCCTGCCCTAATGCTCATGGTGTTCCATGATTTTTGGTATGCTTCTTTTTCAGTTCGGCCTGTGTTCTGCTTTCCTTGGACCTGATTGCTAACCACAGAAGTTTCCAGAAGAAAACTGAGGGCAGCAATGCATAGATGTTGCCAATTTCATAAACTACTACTTCAGTTCATATTCTTGAAACACCTCCTGGACACAAGTAATAAAAAACTACAAGGTCAACAGTGAATAAAAGGAGGGAATTGAGGGGAAAGATGAAGATAGAGGGAAAGATGTTTCAGATTAGATTGGAAACAAGAGAAGTGGAAGTGTGGGATGAGGGTCCCCCACCCTCACTGCAGAGAAGGAAAGGGCCCCTGTGCAAGGAAAGCTCTTTTTAAATGGAAAAGCTCTGGGGCGGTCTTTAGACCCTTTAATGTCAGTTCATCTCAGCTCTTTTATGGCTAATGCTTGGCCTTGTCTCCTTTAGGGCTGAACCTTCTAGATCCATGCCAGAGTGCAGGACTGAAAGGGGAGTGGGGAAGGGCTCCTCCCCAAGGGATGATCACTGATTGAAATTACACATTTGAAGGGTTTTGTTCCTTTTAGAAATGAAGAAAAATTCTACCAAGGGTAATTGCCTCTCCTTTATTTAAGACCCCAAACCTCAGTCAACACATTGGTGGGAGCCCCTGTGTTAGATCTGCCTGCCAGCTAATGAGTTGCTACCTCCAATAAAACTTCTATTTGAATTCCTATTGGGGATGCCAAGTACTATGTTAGGCACTTGGAGGTACAATTATGAACCAGACACGGTTCCTGCCCTCAAGGAATTTACAGTCTTACAGGAGAAAGACAAGCGGACAGCTAATTATAACATAAAATGATGAGTGCTGGACGTTTCTGGGGGAGGACAGAGGATGAGCATTTAAATCATGCTGTAGGGTCAGCAAAGGCTTCCTGAAAGACATGATGCAGAAAGTGAAGAATGAGTAGGAGTTAGCCAAATGAAAGGAAAGGAGGAAAGGATATTCCAGACAGATGGGCTTTGCAGGAATAAGGCTTGTGAATCGAGATTAAAGCAAAAATTTATAAAATACACAATCATGAAAAATGGAAAGCTGATCCATACAAGCAAAAGTTTGATCTTTGGAAACACCATTAAAATGGGCAAAATTAGCAAGCTTGCTAAAAAAAATAGGAGTAAAAAAAAATGTTAGAGAGAGGGAGAGGGAGAGGAAAAGAGAGAGGAGAGAGAGAACTATATTTAGAATACACTAAAAAGTATAGGAAAATATTAAAATATTAAATATTCTTAGTACTTGTGTAAGTCCTGGTATAGGTATAAAGTTATAAATAACTTGTATTTTATATTAATATTTATACCAATAAATTTGGGACCTAGATGAAATGGACCTAGTTTCCTAAGGGACCTAGTTTCCTAAGGGAACACAAATTACCAAAATTGGCTTGAGAAGGTGAAAATCTGACTACAACAATAAACTAGAGAAGAAACTGAAATAGAATCAAAGATGCATACACTTCAGCCCTCTTAACACACACACACACACTCACTAAGGTTTTAAAGGTAAATTTACAAAACCTCTAAGGGACAAATAATCCCCTTAGCAACCAAACTGCTTCAGAGCATTAAAAAGCATGAAAATCTTCCAACTTATTTTCCAAAACTATCATTACACCAATACCAAATTGTATGGGACTAAAAAAAAAAAAACACTATACAAAAGCCCTAAATAAATTATTAGTGAATCAAATCAAATCCTGTACTTTTTTTTTTGAGGGCAGTGTCACTGGCCCTCATATGTGGGACCCGAACCGGGGCCGCTGGATTCCCAAGCCAGCACTTAACCACTGTGCCACTCGGCCGGCCCAAATCCTGTACTTTTGAAAAGAAGAATATAACATAACTAAGTAGGTTTTAATCCCAGAAAAGCAAGGCTTATTCACCATTAGAAACTATATCAATGTAACTCATTATACTTGCATAATAAAAGAGAAAAACCATCTGATCATTTCAATAGATGCATCAAAAATATTTGACAAACTCAGCACCTATTTGCTCTTAGAAAGTTCTAAGGAACCTAGGAGTAAATGGAAACTTTAATTTGATAAAGAGTATCTTCCAGAAATCTACAGAAAACTCCATACTTAAAGAGGTACCAAGCATAGCAAAGTGGTTAAAAACACACTTTCTGAAGCTAGATAGTGGAGATTTGAATCTGTTCTGCCACTTACTAGCTGTGTGACCTGGGACAAGTTACTTAGCTTCTCTGTACTACAGTTTCCTCATCTGTAAAATGAAAATAACAACAACAACAACAACTGTCTCATAACATTGTAGGACTAAACTATTTGTAAAGTGTTCTTAATAGCAGTTGGCACATAGAAGCACTATATAAGTGTTAACAAATTTGTAAACATTAGATGTTTTCTCTCAAAGGTGGGAACAAGACAGGAATGTCTAGTACTACTGTTATTTTACTATTCAACATTTTACTGAAGGTACAAGTCAATGTATTAGAACAAGAAAAATAATTAATAGAACCAAAAAGGAAGGAACAAAACTGTCAATATATGCAGATAATATAATAATCTAACCAGGAATGAGGTTGGCTTCTGTTCAGAGAGGAAATAAAAGAAGAAAGAAAGTGGGAGAAATGGGTGAAGGGGGTCAAAAGGTTTAAGAAAAATTATACCCTTTAGGATGTTTGGGTATCGCTATTTTCTTTCTTTCTTTCTTTTTTAATATGCAAGCAGGATTTATTAGTGATATGTTCTCAGGGAAGAGAACAGACTAGCCAAGGTGGAGAGAGAGAGAGAGAGAGAGAGAGAGAGAGAGAGAGAGAGAGAGAGAGAGAGAGAGCTCGAGGGCCAGAGAGAGTTGGGTATCAGTATTTTCTTTTAGACATTTCTACTTGGATGTGTCACCATCATCTCAAATTGAACGTTAAATATATTATTTTCCCTTCATGCCTACTTTTCCTCTTGACTTCCATTTTTCTGTCAATGGCACCACCATTTTCCAAGTCATCTAGACTCAAAACTTTGGCATCCATTTGGACTCTTCCTTTTTTTATTTCCCATATCCAGTTACCTACTCCATCCAGTTCATTTATCTTCAAAATACTTTTAAATGTTTTATATTCTTATTCTCATGTCTCTAGTCCAGGCCCATATCAACTCATATCTGTAACAGTGGATATAGTTGAGTCCCTCTCCAAGTCACTGAGTACACCACAGGTTAATTTACTCTAAGACCACTATCCCCAAGTCACTTTCTTGCTTGAGAGTCTTGGGTGGCTTTTCACTTCCAAATATATCCAGTCTAAACTTCTCTGCTTGGTGGTCAAGGCTTTTCACCATTTAGCTGCACCCAACCAAACAAAGTTTGTTTTTTCCTGCTACCCTCTGCTTTAGTAATACCAGTATTTTCAGCATCCCCACACACTTCCTTTCCTTTTTAATTAGGTGTCTTTGTTTAATTCAGTTTAATGCACTGTCCTGTCTCTTTCCCTAAGTGTCTCTAAATCTCCTCCCATTCTTCAATGATCAACTTAAATAGCGCCTTAATGATATCATTTGTTGAACACTTAACTATATGCCAGTATTGTGCTCAATTAATCTTCTCAGCAAACTTATATGATAAGTATTTATCAATTTTCATTCCATTTTATGGATCGGGTATAGGGATTTGCTTAAAGTTCACGTTGCTAGTAATGGTGGATCTGGAATTTGAAGCCTTGTTTACAGCTCAACCCCAGAGCTCGTGCTACTAACCACCTCGCTGTTCTGACACTCTGGGATGCCTCCCCTGGCTGCATCAATCCTCCATGACCCTCTCTTCATTGTTTTGGATGCTATGCATTATTGTCTAGTGTGTACAAGTTTAGCTCCAAGAAGAACTGTAAGCTCCTGGAGGTCAAGTCCCACATCTCCCACTTCTCTGTGTCCCTATAGATCTAGGCCCACAGTGGGCACTTGATTAATTGGTAAAGGCTGATCAATTATAGCTAAATATACAGGAATTTGGCCTTAGCAGCCATTCTTCAAGAAAGAAGGGTTGAGTAGCTTGAGGATAACACAATCCCTCCTTATTAAAAAGCCTGGGTTTTGGGCTGGCTGAGTGGCACAGTGGTTAAGCATTGGCTTTGGAGGCCAGCGGCCCTGGTTCAGGTCCCACATGTGAGGGCCAGTGATACTGCCCTCAAAAAAAAAAAAAAGCCTGGGTTTTAGCTCCAGGAAGGGAAGGGAAGGGATGAGTAGAATTACCAAATTTTTCAATATTGCCCTCCCCCTCCCCCAGCCTGTCACCCCTGATGATCAGGATTCTCTCTGCCTAGCTTAGGTCAGTGTTGCATGATAAATCTTCTCCCTGCTACATAAGGATTAGACCAGGCTAGGTTTTGTTAGCATGTGAAAATGGAGCCAAATCTGTCAACTTATTCCTTTGTAAAATCTGAGTCCTGGGCATCTTCCAGGGGAAAACTAATAATTGTCCTACCTACCTCACAGGGTCATGGTGAGAAACAAGTGAGATAATGGATATGAGCACACTTTGGAAAGTAGCAATGAAAAGCAGCTTTCTTCTTGCACCTGGAGCAGAGCAATCAGAGCTCTTTGGTGATATTAAGACCTTGACCAGTTGAAGGGTGGGGGCTCTTCTGAAATTCTTGGACTTAACCATTTCCCAAAGGTTGCAAGGCTTGCTTTCTGGCAATTCCTGGGAAATTTTACTTTATCCTAAGACTTCTTTAGCTACATGGCAATTTATCCTTTTTCTAATTACTCTTACTCCACAATACTCTGGGGGATTCTGAAAGATGAAGCTAACTTTCCCTCCTTTTGGTACACTGAAGAGACAGTATTTTGCTGGTGGCTTGCATTTAGATTTCAAACCTCTCTCCAAGGTTAAAAGCAAGCGACACAGGGAAAGCACACTCTGAGATTGCTGTCCTCTGTGGATGATTTATAAATGTAGTATTCATTGGATGTTACTAAATAAATAAGGAGTACCTTTCTGCTTCCCCTGTAGAGACCAAATTCCCCTAGAATTCAAGTGTTGGAAGACTGAAGAGAATTTAGTAGTCTAGGTTGGAATAACGTTAGAGGTAAAAGAAGAGAATTTTTTGTAAGAGAGAAAGTTTGGGTTCAAAAGATTCTGATTCTGAAATTTAAGGACTTTAGAGGGACCAGGGGAGAGTGAGCTCAGCTTGGACAGAGAAGAGGAGAAAGTGTCGACTGTGCAGGGACCTTGGCCAAAGGGCTCTGGATCAAGAATAGACGGGGCTTGCAGAGGTAGCCAAAGGTATTCTGACCAGGGAATTGAGCAAGATTTATCACCTAAGTTGGCCTGGATTGGACAGGGCTTGGCTTTGAGTCTGTTTTATGTGTTGGGCATGTATTCATACCTCTTTATGGTTGGAACCTTTGGATAGATAGTGAGCCATTGCTCTCAGTGAAATGGGGACAAAGGGATTTTGCTGCTGGTGTCAGAAGTGAGGACAGAACCTGAGACTCAAAGCTATGGAGAGTATCCCTAGACTTCTGAAGATAGCCATGTAAGCAGGAAATAGCCGCCCCCTGCCTCCAGCGCCTGGGCCACTGGCTATCCTGTCTGTATTTAAACATTGTGTACCTTGGCAGCTGTCCAGGAAGCTCCCCATTGTGCCCCATCTCATAGACTACTAGGCCACCAGATTCCATGCCTCATATCCATTGTTCCATTTTTGGTTGTAGAACACTGCCCCGATGAGCTGCTGCATGGAGCTGTGGGAACATTGTAGGTGTGTGTGTGTGTGTGTGTGTGTGTGTGTGTGTGTGTGTGTGTTGGGGGGGTTCCTGAGTGGCCCCAGCCTCAGCCTCCATGACTGCAGGCTTCAGAGGCTGCTGATGCCTATGAACTTTGCTCAACTGTGACTGCTGGAGAGAGAGAGTTGAGAGAAGGCCCCTGCTGTTTCTGTCCCACACTCCTCGTTATGATAGGCAGTGAAGCAAATCATTTGGGCAGTTGCCTGACCTTAATGGGATAGAGAGGTCTCCTCTCTTGCCTGAAAGGAACATCCAAGTATGTGCTTACTGTTTAGTTTTCCTGGAAAAATAATTTTTCTGGCAGGCGAAAGAGGGTGACTTTGCCTTCAGAAAAGGATTGTGTCATATCCATAACTCCTGCGGCCCCCTCTATGCATTTCCATGGCTGAAAAGCTTGCATTTTGTGGAAAAGCAACCAACCATCTGCTAGGAAAAGTTTTTCGTTTTTACTCAAAGGAAACTGTGTTGTATAAAGAAGAATAGAGATACATTATTGACAGCTCTTTGGGGGTAACTGAACAAGTCATTGAAATCCAGAGATTTTTTTGGAGGAGAATGCAAAATATAAAACAGGTCTGACTGCTTAGTGTTATGATTTTAAGGGAACCCTGCCTTCTTGGAATTCTTCCCTTGAGAAATTTATCCCTTTGTATTTGAAAGACCTTTTGAATCTTGAAGAGTCACATGTGGAAGAGTAAAATATGCTTGAGTGGGATCTCATTTTAAACCAGATCAGGTGATAACAGCTCTCTCTTCAGCGAAGATGAAGCCCTTTAGGATGGGACAGAAGGATCTCTGGGACAGCAGGAATAGGAAGCCTGAGTGACAAGAGGCAGCAAGGAAATGAAAGGGGAAATGAGTAAGTACCCAGACTAGGCTAATTTAGGATATCCTAGATGGAAGGAGACTTATAGACCATCGACACTCATGCCTTTTAAAAAATATTTTTGAAATATTGGAGCCCTTTGTTCAAAGCAGAACCCATTATGCATAAAATGAACACAAGTGGAGCTCCTCTGTTTCAAGTGGAAGTGAGAGCCCTGGGGCTGTCTTTCTACTAAATCTCTCTTTCTATTGCTGAGGCTAAGAGAAAAGCAAAATAGCACCATACTCAGCTGGATAGTGAGACCCGATTGTTCAACATGAATTTTGGGAGTTGGTTTGTTAAATGTGGTCATTATTAAAAGTTCAATTATATAGACTTACATTTAACTTATATCAAAGATAAGGCTAATGAAAACTCAATACTCATCACTTCGTCATGATTTTACTATGCTTTGCTATGATCCATGCTCTTGATTTACATGAACATCTGTTGCATCTGTGTGGTGGAGAAACTCTACAGCAGTGTTCTGCTGTGCACCTCTTCCTAACTCCTTGTTCAGTGACGTCATGTTGGGAGCTTAAAATCGGCCACGGCGGGAGTATTTACACCATGCAGACCATCAAACACTATAAATCAGCAGCTTTTCCCCCGCCAACCAAGACAGCCAGTTGTTAAACACTTCCCGGCACACCACTGACTACACTGTAAGTCCTCACTTCTCCAGAAGCTAGACTTTCAGTAGCCTCAACCATGAGGAATGCAGTTTAGAACTCATGAGGGGAGAAGGAAATGCAGTCGAGTGACCATTACCACAAAACATGTACACTTTCCTCTGAAGAAGAGACAAGCCACTGCTAGGCCTCAGCCCACACAAATAAGTGTTCAACTACGTGGCAGATGAGAAGCAACATGGTGACAACACGAATTGACAGCTGACACTGGGAGGTCCTGTGTATGCACTTATATGTACTCTAAGGGCAGACACCCCAACTGATTCCTAAGACCCTCAAAACCTTCACTACATCACAGCTCAGCACACTTCAGGAAGTGGTCCTTATGACCCCCTCAAAATGGGCTAATTTACATGAAGAACAAGGTCTATAAGAAGGCTCCAAGTCTGGTGTTCACCAGTGTCCACAGCACAGTGGATTGTGTCCTGGCACAGTGCTTGCAGCACAAAAGACCCTTAATAATTATTTATTGAAAGAATGAAATCAATTTTCATAAGCAAACTCCTTGCCTGTTTCACCACTATTTCCCCCCCAAAAAGGTAATTTTTGTTTCGGGAGACAGTAGAGTGTGAAAACCTTTTGAAAAGCTATCTATCTATCCAAAACTGAGTTCCAAAAGTATTGATACCTGAAGGGGTACGTGTCCATTACTGGATAAATCATTGGTGTCAGACCTCCAATGTCCCAATGGTGTCTGATAAACAGGAAATTAGTTCAAGACGGTGAGCATATTGTCAGTGGCACAGGTCCTCCTCTTACTGCCCCTACTGCAAACATCCTTGCAGTTCCTCTTCTTTCTCTTTTGTGCCAGCTCCCTTCACTTTCCGGTCTCTCACCCCTCTTCCCTCTGCCCCCTTTATTCCCCTGTCCTCTTCATGCCCTCAGCCTGCCAGTCATGATCCTAACACCCACCGTGCAGAGACCTGCCCGAAGCACCGCAGGCTGGAGATTGCTTCCCCTACACCCAAACATGTCTTTAGTAGACAAGTCCCTTTGTCTACAGTCTTTACAAAGGGAAACTCATCTGAAGCCAAATACTTCCCTTTTCATATTTCTCAATGTGTACTGGTGTGTGTATCTGTCCCAAATGACTGCTGTGCCCAAAGCAGCTTTTACGCCTTTGTGTCCTCAAAACTGAGTTTGCCATATCTAGAAGTTTACAGCATTGCAGTAAAGGAAGTTGAGCATATTTCCTGATTTTAATTAAGCCCTTTTGGGTCGCAGTGACCCAGATGTAACCACCTAGTTAGCTTAAGCAAACTCCGAAAGGAGTTAAGGCAGTAATTGTTGCACCAACTGAAGGCTTTTGTCAGAAAAGACACAAATTGGCGGGTCGTGTGGCTCAAATTGGATGGATAGTTGCTACAACAATGCTCTTTCGTTCTCTGGTGTAAGGTCAAATGATCTGACTATTGTTCTTCAGGGACATGTTGGGATCCTTCGAAAGAATTCTGAGGTTTGTGGCCAATCCCAGTGCGGTTTCTTATTTCTGTCCTGTGGTTCTGCAAGTGACTGCCCCCAGGTGAGTGGTGAGGCTTGGTCCTGCAGGCTGACTCCACAGTGGAGCCATCCACGACAACCTAATTTTTTTGCAGATGAATCTCTCACTTATAGGAGTTGAATCAATAGGGGGAGACAATTCAGAAGGGAGTTTGAGTCAGGAAAAGTAATCTGAAAGACTAGCAGGCCAGCTAACTTCTAGAAGCTCTGCTACTGAATAGGTGAGCAGTGCTGACCAAGTTACTAAACTTCTATGTGCCTCAGTTTCCACATTGGTAAAATTAGGTTAATGATAGCACCTACCTCACAGGGTTTTGGTGAGGATTCAATAAAAGATATATCTAATACGTTTACTCTAGCATGTGGCATGTAGTATGTGCTTCAAAAGGGGCGGGCAATTAAAAGTTTAAAAAAATCAAAATTGTGGATTTCTTAAAACACATAGCATGGGCCGGCCGAGTGGCACGGTGGTTAAGCGCTGGCTTGGGAAGCCGGTGGCCCCGGTTCGGGTCCCACATATGAGGGCCAGTGATACTGCCCTCAAAAAAACAAAACACATAGCAGAGTTGGAATAAAGTGTATGGCAAAATCCTTGAGGCCTGATCACTCCACGGTGAGGCCTGTGGCTGCCCCCTGCCATTGTGGTCTGTGTGTCTGTGCCACACAGAAGTAGAGCTAGCTCACAGAAAATGTGAAGTACATGCACGTAGCGTGGCCATAGTAACAATGTTAGGGAATTGGGAACTGTGGTGATGGCTTCCCAATGTCACAATTATTACGGCCAGTGGGGCCACATATGAGAATCCCAGCCCAGGCCCCTCATGCACTTGCTGACTTTGCCTATCCCCAGGCTCCTCCCTCATTCCCGAAAGTTCTACCAGTAACTCAGGGGCCATGTTGACAGGCCCTGGGACCTCTTGGCACCTTTTTCTCACCCTACCACCACCTGCTCATTCTCCAGGCTTATAGCAAAGGCCTGATGCAAATCTACCCACTGTTCTGTTCTGGTTTTTTTTTTGTATTTGTTTTTCATTTAAGTGAAAAGCAGATCTTTTTTGGTTGTTGTTAAGCTGATCTTAAAAGAGTGAGGATCCTGTCTCAACCTCCAAGACACTTTCATCTAAAAAAAAAAAATGGGGACCACAGTGTTTTACACTGAAATGTGAACATTTCAGGCAGTGTGACAAGCCAATGGGGTCCTGTGGCATTTTGGGTCCCTCACATGACATACTCCCTCTAGTACGAACTATGAGGATGGTTTAAATGCAGGGCTGGGTTTTCCAGGACTCCTGAGGGGATTTGGGGTCAGTGCCTGGCTTCGTGGGTGTGTGGGCACTGAAGGTCACACAGAGCTCTGGCGCTTGTCTCAGGTTTGTTCTTGAAACATTGTAACTGGTACTCCTAGGTACGCCTAGTAATTGTAACTGTTTCTAGTAGAAGTTCAATTCCACAGATCTTAAAAAAGTATTTCTTAGAAATTCAAGTCCATATCAGGAATGATAATAGGATGGCTGCCTCCCAAAGTTTGCAAGCTGTGCAAGATTTAGCTGGAAAAAAAAAGGAATCCAGTCCTTTTTTTGTTAATTGTGCCAATGCTTTCATTTTTCAGGCAATTTCAGTTCAATCCCAGATCTGGTTTCTAGAGTCACATTTTTCCAATCAAATCCTTCCCATTTGCAGAGAGAAGCCTTACGTCTGAGTGTGGGATTTGAATTTGCCCAGGTGCTGGCAGTTAGGGAGGGTTTTCGTATTCAAAGCTGCACATGCTTTGGAAATGTGACCCCCATGATTGCAACAGGAGGCAATCATCTTTGGTGCAGAGGGGCAGAGAGCGGAAGCTCATATGGGAGTTTGTGGGCTCTGTCCTTGGACCTCAGCATTTCCCTGGCATCTTGCCTTCTCTCTGTCTATTCTCATGCCTTCAACTAGCGCCACTAGTGGAACTTCCATTTCTCAGAACAGCCCTGACTGACACTGGAGCCTAAGCCCTATTTCTCCAACTGCTTATGGCAGCATTGCCCAAGCTTGGGAACTTGTTCAAAAAACACCCAAGTGATTCTTACGATCAGGCAAGTTCAGGAAGCCCAAGCGATTTTTATCCAGATGCCCGTACCCCAAGCACAATGTGATTAAAACCATACTCATTCGAAAAGCAACTCATCCTAAAAACTGTGCTGAAAGAATAAGGCAGATCAACATGTTGTCATCGGGAACAATGTCCAAGAAGGCTTATGAAGTGGTAAAAAAGCAAGCTGCCAACATTACAGTGGAAGCTCGCTTACCTGGCCTCTGTGGAGCTAACTCTCAGGATTAAAAGATGCTCTCCCTTCCCTCCATAAAACACACTGCTGCTCAATGCACTGGTACACCTCTCCCTAGCAGGTCCAGGCACTTCTGCTTTAACGGCATTTTAATGAACTGATCAACTACTCCCCCAGTTGCACAGATAAGAGGGAACCTATTGCAGCTAACAAAAAGATTTATAGCCTGAACCCATCTATTAAAAAAAGGATCTACAAATACATACATGGGCTTGTAAATAAATGCACATAAAATTTCAGGAAATGTGAGCAGTGGTTGCTTCCAGGAAGGAAGTGTCTGGAGTAGAAACGTTGACTGCATACCCTTTTTTAATGTTTTAACTTTTTACTGTGTTCATGAATTAGTTTTTCCCAAATTTTTGTTTTGAAAATTTTCAAAACACAAAGAGATCAAAAAAGTAGTACAATGAACACACATATACCTATCAGGATTCCACAATTAACATTGTGAAATATTTGATGTATATTTCTATCAATCTCTCTATATTTTTTCTTTGTCAAACCACTTGAATGTAAGTTACATGCATCATGACATGCTACCCTAAATTCTTCAGATGACTCCCCTAAGAATAAGAGATTCTCCCTTCTCACCACAAACCATTATCCCACCTAAGAAAATAAATAATCCAATATCACCTAATTTCCAACCCATATTTAAATTGTCTCAGTATCCCCCAAATGTCTTTTAGAGCTTTTTTTTTAAATCCAAAATCAAGGTTTGATCATTGCATTTATTTATGTTTCTTTAGTATCGTTTCATCTACAACAGTGCATGCTTTCGATTTTTTTGTGTGTAACATTGACTTTTTGAAGAGTTCAGGGTGATTGTGTTGTGGAATATCCTATATTCTGAATTTGCCAGTTTCCTTGTGGTATACATTATTTTCATATAAACAGCAACCTTCCAATTAATTCATCTTTCCAATATCTTCAGCAGCAATATTACCCAGTTTTCTGGTTCTTGGAGCTGGTGCTTTAATCCCTTCCCCCTGTATTCTTCCATATTCAGTCAGTTCTCAAGTCTGTCAATTTGCCCTTTGACATGTCTCATGTTTTTATGCCTTCTCCAGTCTCGCTATGCTATTGCCCCCAGGCCAGGCCTTCAATGCCTTACCATAAATTGCTGCAACTGCTTCCTAATTGACCCCTCTTCTAGTTTTAGAATCTTCCCCTAAACATCTGCCCCACGAACATAGAAGAAACAGTGCTTTCATCATGTTACTCATTTCTGAAAAACTATCAATGGCTCCCTATTTCCTACTTTCCAGCCAAAGCCCATCTTTCTTTAGTCAGAGCCAGCTTTGAATACGGTCTTCAGCATCAGAGACAGCTTTCTATTTCAACCCCAGCACTGCCAATTACTTGCTCAGTGACTTTGGGGGAATCACTTGGTTTATCGGGTCTTCCATTTCGTTATTTGTAAAATAGAAATAACAATTGTGCGTGCCTCTCAAGTTTGTCAAGCACATGCCTGCAGAGCTCCCACTTTTTCTAACGATCTCTCCAAATCTTGTTCTTTCTTTGAGTCTCAGCTCAAGCCCTGCCTCCTCCAGGAAGACTCTGATCCACAGCCTCCCTCCCCCTCTGAATTTCCATAGCACTGTGGTCTACAGGGAATAACTTAGCAGATGCTAGTTGCTATGGACTGAATGTGTCCCTCCCTCTACCAAATTCATATGTTGAAACTTAATCCCCAATGTTTACATTTTCATCTTATCTGCTAGTTCGGATGGCTGGGGCCCCACAGGGCAAGAGCAGATCTGTTTCTCCTAGCACTTCCACAGCTAGTGCTGCACTGAGCACTCAGCAGCTGAGAGCTTATCACTTGACTGAATGTGAGAAGATGCTTTGTGGATATTTAGATTCTCCCTTTTAACTCTGAGAACAGAGGACTCTGAGAATCTCTGCCTTAGATGAGATAGAAAGGACCAGGGGCTGTGACCATCATACAGATAATCACAGTAATTGTTTCTATTTATAGGGTGCCTATTATGTACCCAGCACTTTGAACATATATTTTATTTGATTTCAACTTTACAGATGAAAAACCAGAGGCTCAGAGAGGGTAAGTGATTTGCCCATGGTCACCCAGCTATTAGCTGTTGAAGCTGGAATTTGAGTGCAACTGTGTCTAAACACAGAATATTGTTCGGTAGTAGCAGTGAACACTATGCTGACAGTAGGAAGGGCAAGTTATTGGAGCTGCTAAGATTCGGACCAAATTGATTCCAGTACTCTCCTTTATAAACCAGCATGTCCACCCTGAGGGTACTGTTGGATTACCAGTGATGGGGCAGCTTCCTTGAATCTGTCTCTGCTCAGAAACAAGGCCAGGAGACAGGCTTCTCTGTGGCCATTGGAGAGAATGAAGCAAAGCAGCTCACATTGGAAAAGGATTCAGGGTCCCTGTCTCTGTCTTAAAGGGCCCTAAACTGACTGTCTGTGTTAATGGGAACTCCCAGAGGGTTAAAAGCATTGATAAGGAAATAAATAGAAGAGCAAAGGGAGAGAAAAATGATGAGATGGCAATTACACAGGGAAAAGGATAGATTAGCTTAGGAAATATATATTCAGGGGTATCCCACAGGAAATCCCATAAAACACCCCTGCAATTGGGGATTGGTGCATTTGTGTCTGTATGATATTGATTTTACATGTATGTGTGTGTGTACGATATTGATTTTACATGTATGTATGTGTGTGTGTGTATTTGTTCAATCTTTGGATTTAAATAAAGAACAGACCAAATTCAGAGTCAAACTGCCTCCTTCTCAGCAGCCACTTCATCACCCCGGCGTTACATTTCCCAGCTGGAAGGCAGTAATTGCATGGCCAGATCTGGACCCATCTGGGAAACACCAGGGTCTTCCTGAATCATCATACGCCATGCTGGCCGCCAAAGGCGTAAGGTGACCTCAGTGAAGCCTTCACACAGGCCATATGCACAAGTCATAAAATCCCAAGGGAATGTGGCAACAGAGGCATAGTTGCTGTGTCTGCCAAATTTCCAAGGGGAAGAAGGAACTTGCTGCATCTGTATTTGCCTCCAGGATTGGAAAAATGTATGTCAGTCACTGGAACTGAAGGGGGGTGGCCTTTACCTTCATAGAAGAGTCACTGTTTACACAAATATTGTTGATGGCCTGATATATGTGTGTGTCTTTATATAAATAGAGCTATACACTCTCTTTGCCAGATTGCATCAGCTACCTGCTTAACATTTTACTCTGGTGCTTTAAAACAACAATTTGAAAATCAGAATAATCTGTTGCTTCTGCAGTGTTTCCAGTTTAGTATTTTGCTTTGAGAGTAAAAAAAAACCCCACATCTGGTACTCACCCTTGAGATAGTCACTGATTGAATGAATTACACCTACTTTCATTTGTTCACTTGTTAGAAAACATATCACTTTGACAGAGCTCATTCACAGGTCTGGGGTGTGGGGGGGCAGGGGGTACAGCAGCCACCCTGTGGTTATGGTGGTAATTCTTAGAGAAACCAAGAAGTAAGCTGGCTGCTTGTAGTGTTTGCTGTTGCCAATGTAGTATTTCATTTCTTAATTCAGTAAACGTATGCCAAGTGCATCAGGACCAGTGCTAGGCACGGGGGATACAGAGCAAATAAAACCTGTTCCTTCTTGTCCTGGTTTCTCTCAAGAATCTCATGTCCAAATGAGAGGTAAGTCTCATTAGAAAGGGCATTCTGGGATTTCTGGTCATTTTGCAGGCAGCTCCTTCTCTACTCCAAACATGTTGTTTTTAAATATTTTAAATATGTAGTACAGATCAAAAGCAAAAACAAACAAACAATTTCTAGTGACAGTAATGAAGAGATATCAGATAAGAAAAAGAAATAAAAGGCATCCAAATTAGAAAGGAAGAAGTACAACTGTCATTATTTGCAGATAACATGATACTACATATAGAGAACCCTAAAGATTCTACCAAAAAACTATTAGAACTGACAAATGAATTCAGTAAGGTAGCAGAATACAAAATTAATATTCAAAAATTGGTTGCAGTTTTACACACAAATAATGAACTATCAGAAACAGAAATTAAGAAAACAATCTCATTTACAATTGCATCAAAAAATAAAATACCTGGAAATAAACTTAACCAAGGAAATAAAAGTACTGTATTCAGGAAATTACAAGACATTGAAGAAAGAAACTGAAGAAGGCATAAGTAAATGTAAGCATACACCATGTTCATG
The DNA here is from genome assembly GCA_033961575.1 of Aselliscus stoliczkanus. Classification (NCBI taxonomy): domain Eukaryota; kingdom Metazoa; phylum Chordata; class Mammalia; order Chiroptera; family Hipposideridae; genus Aselliscus; species Aselliscus stoliczkanus. Next base: position 19,139,349 of record CM066737.1, read on the forward strand.
GATATGAAGAATTAATATCATTAAAATGTCCATACTACCCAAAGCAATCAATAGCCTCAATGCAATCCCTATCAAAATACCAATGGCATTTTTTCACAGAATGAGAACAAATAATCTTAAAACTTATATTAAACCACAAAAGATTCTGAATAGCCAAATCGATTTTGAGAAAGAAGAACGAAGCTGAACATATCACACTGCCTGCTATCAAACTATATTACAGGGCTACAGTCATCAAAACAGCATGGTACTGACATAAAAATAGACACATAGATCAGTGGAACAGAATAGAGAGGCCAGAAATAAACCTACACCTAGATAGTCATTGAATCTATGACAAAGGAGGTAAAAATATACAATGGGGTAAAGACAATCTGTTTAAGAAATGGTGCTGAGAAAACTGGGCAGATACACACAAAAAAAATGAAACTGGATCCCCTTCTTACCTCATATCCATGAATAAACTCAAAATGGATTAAAGACTTAAATGTAGGACCTGAAATCACAAAACTCTCTGACATTGTTGTTAGTAATATTTTTCTGATATATCTCCTTGGGCAAGGGAAACAAAAGAAAAAAATAAACAAATGAGACTAGATCAAACCAAAAAGTTTTTTTTTTAATTTTTAAAGATTTTTATTAAAATGTAGCTAACATACAATATTTTATTAGTTTCAGGCGTACACGATAGTTATTCAACATTTATATACCGAAAGAAGTGATCACCATGATAAGTCCAGCAACCATCTGACACTACCATGCTATCACAATATTACTGACTGTGGCAAACTAAAAAGTTTTTGCACAGCAAAGGAAACCACCAACAAAATGAAAATATAGCCTACTGCTAGTTTGTCACAGGGATATGAAATACAGTTAGAAGAATATAATGAATAATGTTGTAAAGATTTTGTAGGGTGCCAGATGGGTACTGGACTTATTAGGGGGACCACTTCATAGACTGTGTAGATGTCTGACCACTACACTATATACCTGAAGCTGAAGTTGAATAATATTGAATGTCAACTATAACTAAATATATAGGTATATATAGTCACGGGATGTGGAGTACAACATAGGAAAGATAGTCAATGAAGTTGTAACAGCTATATACAATGCCAGATGAGTAGTAGATTGGGGGAGTTATCATTTAGTGAGGAGTGTAAATGTCTAACTATTACATTGTTTTGTATACCCAAAACTAATAAAAGTAAATAAATAAAATTAAAAAGAAAGATAGCCTACTGAATGGGAGAAGATATTCACCAGTGATACAGCTGAGAATAGGTTAATATCCAAAGTTTATAAAGAACTCATACAACTCAACACCAAAAAAACAAACAATCCAATCAAAAAATGGGCAGAGGACCTGAATAGACAGTTCTCCAAAGAAGACATAGAGATGGCCAATAGAGTATGAAAAGATGCTCAACATCACTGATCATCAGAGAAATGCAAATTAAAACCATAATGATATATCACCTCACACCTATCAGAATGGCTATCATCAATAAATCAACAAACAACAAGTGCTGGCGAAGTTGTGGAGAAAAGGGAACCCTCGTGCACTGTTGGTGGGACTGCAGGTTGGTGCAGCCACTATGGAAAACAGTACAGAGATTCCTCAAAAAATTAAAAAGAAGCGCCGGCCGAGTGGCGTGGTGGTTAAGCGCTGGCTTGGGAAGCCAGTGGCCCCGGTTTGGGTCCTACATATGAGGGTCAGTGACACTGCCCTCAAAAACAAAAACAAAACAAAACAAAAAACCTAAAAAGAGAACTACCTTATGACCCACAAATTTCACTTCTGGGCATTTACCTGAAGAAATCTAAAGGACTGATTCAAAAAAATATATGCACCCCTATGTTTACTGCAACACTATTTACAATAGCCAAGATACTGAAGCAATCTGAATGTCCATCAATAGATGATTGTATAAGAAGAGATTGGTTGTACATCTACTCAATGGAATATTACTTGGCCATAAGAAATGAAATTTTACTATTTGAGACAACATGGATGGACCTAGAGGGTATTATGCTAAGTGAAATAAGTCAGACTGAGAAGGACAAATATCACATGATCTCACTTATATGTGGAATCTAAAGAACAAAATAAATGAATAAACAAAACAGAAACAGACTCATAGATATAGAGTACAACTGATGGTTGCCAAGAGGGAAGGGAGTTGCTGGGGGCGGGGGCTGGGTGAAAAAGGTGAAGGGATTAAGAAATACAAATTTGTAGTTACAAAACAGTCACAGGTATGTAAAGTATAGCATAGAGAATATAGTCAATAATATTGCAACAACTATGTATAATGCCAGGTGGGTACTAGACTAATTGTGGGGAACACTGAATAAATTATATAAATGTCTAACCAACCACTATGCTGTACACCTAAAACTAATATAAAATAATATTGAATGCCAACTGTAACTGAAAATAAATAAATAAATACATAAGCCCCACCCCCCATAAAAATAAATGAAGTGATAGTTCAAAGCAACAGCACTGAGCAAGAATTGCAATTACACAGGCTACAGAGGAATCAAAAACAGACATACATCCTGCATGCAGGGTTTTAATGACAGAGTGGAGATAGGAGTGGGATCTGAACTAATGTAGAAAGCCAGAAGCTGGAAGGGCTGGCTTATAAATAAGGATAGGGATAGGAAAAAAAAAAGTTCAGAAGTGTATTGGCTACTTTGAGCTGACAGCAGGAAGAGAGTCACATAACCTGATGTACTTGTATGCAGGCAGGCCTCCGCGGTAAAACATTTCCTGCCAAATAACAATAATAAGAATACTAACCAAATACTTAATTATGCACTGGACACCGTGCTAAATGCTCTGTTTATATTAACTCATTCTTAGAACAGCCCTTTTTACAGATGCTGAAACTACAGAACAGAGAGATTAAGGGTCTTGTCTAAGGTCACATGGCTCCTAAGTGGCAGAGCCAGAATTCAAACTCAGTAGTATAGCACATGAGTCTATGTTTATAACTAACTACAACTCTGAAGATGAACTCATAACCCAAACTTGCTAAGTCCATAAGAAAAGAAGCCACTATGAGACTGACACAACAAATGGGAGAATTTACACCTTAGTAACTATAACTAATAGACTTATCTGGAAGGGATTTTAAAATCACTATGCTTAGAATGTCTAAAAAGGTTTTTGAAAATGAGTAAGAATTATAAGGCAAGAATAGAACAATTTAAAAAGTATGGTTGGGGGCCGGCCGAGTGGCGGGGTGGTTAAGCGCTGGCTTGGGAAGCCAGCGGCCCCGGTTCAGGTCCCACATATGAGGGCCAGAGACACTGCCCTCAAAAAAATAAAAATAAAAATAAAAAAAATAAAAAGTATGGTTGGACTTGAAAAACAACTGAAACGTGGCCATTGATTGAAATGGAAAAAAGTACACTCGATAGATGGATTAAAGAGCAAATCAGACACAGTTGATGAGAGGATTAGTGAACTAGAAGATACATCTGAGGAAATCATCCAGAATGCAAACCAGAGAAATCAAAAGATGGGAACTATGAAAGACACATTAAACTACATAGAGGATAAAATAAGAAATTCTAATAAGCGTCCAGTAGGAGAGAATACAGGGACTGGCGAGGCAGTATTTGAAAGCTAATACAAGACATTTTCGAGAGTTGTTGAAAATCAGGAGTCCTCTAACTTCCTGTCTTAGTATCAGGCTCAGGCATCTGCAGGTAGGTCATCAGACCTCACTGGAGGAGGCCAGCATCTTAGCGCTGCCACTGCTACTATAATAGGTCAAAATTGCCAAGTCCTTCATATAGACCAGTTTCTCAACTTTTTTTTCCTTATTGCCTCTCCTCCTCCCAAGAATCCTTTTCAGACACTTTTTCCTTATTGCTCCCCCTCCCCATGAAATTTTAATACTAAAGATATACCATATATCTGTTTATGTATTTTACATATTGTACTTTATATAAGCATGATATAAGTTGCTCTCATCACCTAGCAGGAAGGCTATTCTACTTTGTTCTCCCTCCTCCTTTGCCTGACTTTCTACTCATTTTTCAGGTATCAAAGTTAAATGTCACATCCTGAACCCTCCAGAATAGGTCAGGCACCTATCTTACATGATCTCCTTTAAAGTTCTTATGAGAAGTATTAAGTAAATTAAGATCATTATCTGTGTAATTATTGATTAACCAGGGTCTATGTCCCTCTAGCATTCTTCTGTGCCTCCAGAGCTCAGCACAGTGGCTGTCACATGATAGGTGCTCAAATGGCTGACTAAATGAATGAGTACAATGAGGGGCATTACCTGAGAAGATGAGAGGAAAATCACAGCCTTGGGAGGGACCTTGGAAAGCTATTTTAACTGTTCCTCAGTTTATGAGCAGAACTGTTGTGTAACTACTTCTGAAAGAGCAAAGTATGTGCTTTTCTTAAAACCACACCACAGTAGTTCCTTTTCCTTTAAATAGTTCTCATTATTTGGAAGCAAAAGGTAGTCAGGAAGCTGTTGAGAATAGAGACAGACCTCTTTTTGAAAATATGTAAAAATAACATCTAAAATCATTTCCTATTTTAGAAGAGCCAAGGAAATTGCCAGCTTCAAAGAAACCCTGTAGTAAATCTTTTTGTTACAGGGAATAATAGACCAAATTGAGTGAAGATTCTCTTTTTATCCAAAACCAAAACAAACAGGGTGCAATTTGGTGTGGTCACAGTAGTTGCTCCTATCAGCTTATGAGAGTCAATTATTGAATTTGCAGAAATTTTGAGAGCTGGTTGTTATATGTAAACCATTATTAAAAAGTAAAGTATAGAAACTTATAACTAAATAAATTATATAAAAAACAAAGGTATTAAGTACTCAAAACTCATAACTTGTGAATTATAATGTGGAAGGGAGTCAGAGGAAGTGTAATAGATATATATGATATGGGGGGGAGGAGTGGGGTGGCTAAATGGGGGAGGGGGTTGTCACTTTGAGGGGTAAAAAGTATAACTATTGCACCGTGTTGTACACCTGAAGCTAATTTTAAAAAAGCCTCATAACTTTATAATTATTTTACTATACTTTACTATTAACCATGCTGAGATTATTTATGTCTTTTGTATCTGTAGTTGAAATACTATATAATGTTTTCCAACTGCTCATCTCTTTGCAACTTCATGTTCAGTGACGTTAAGTTGGTAGTTTGAAATCAACCATGGTAGGAGTACTTACATCATGGAAATCAGCAAGTGCTCCAAATTAGTGCTTAACCTATTGTTTTCGTTGATTAATTTTCCATTGTATGTAGATGCCACATTTTCTTTATCCATTCATCCGTCAGTGGACTTTTAGGTTGTTTCTGCATCTTGGCTATTGTGAATAATGCTGCAATGAACATGGGAGTGCAAGTATCTCTTTCAGATCCTGATTTCAATTCTTTTGGATAAATATCCAGAAGTGGGATTGCTGGATCATACGACAGTTCTATTTTTGAAGTTTTTGGGGAACTTTTATACAGTTTTCCATAGCAACTGAACTATTTTACATTCGAACGTGTACAGGGGTTCCAATTTCTCCACAGCCTCACCAACATTTGTTATGTTTTGATTTTTTTTTTATAATAGGCATTCTAACAGGTGTGAGGAGATATCTCACTGTAGTTTTGATTTGCATTTTCCTGATGATTAGTAGAGTTGAGTATCTTTTCATGGACTTGTTGGCCATTTTTGTATCTTCTTTGGAGAAATGTCTATTCTGTCCTTTGCCCATTTTTAAATTGTATTATTTATTTATTTACTTACTTATTTACTTATTTTTGCTATTGAGTTGTGGGAGTTTCTTATATATTTTAGATATTAACCCCTACCAGTAAATGGTTTGCAAATATTTTCTCCCATTCTATAGGTTGCCTTTTTCACTTTGTTTTCTTTTCTGTACAGAAGCTTTTGAGTTTAATGTAGTCCCACTTGCCTACTTTTGCTTTTGTTGCCTGTGTCTTTGGTGTCTTAACCAAGAGATTATTGCACTGGTCATATCTTAAGGAGGCAAATGTAGCAGGGATTTTTTTTTTTTTAGGCTTTGAATAGGTTCATGGTCTCCTTTCTTCAACCGGGTCTTAGCAAAGCTACTAGCCTAAAAACAAACTTATATCTGGGCTGTCTTAAAGCATTTGCATTATGGCTACAGGTTTTAACCCTCTTTATCTGATGATAGGGAAAGAGGAGGCTGTCCAGTCCCAGGCCTTGAGCTGCCTGGGAAAATCCTCAGGAAAAGATAACATTTCACTTTGGTGACAAATTTGTTGATTTTACAGATAACATCCACATTTTGCCCTCCAGAAGGAGCACTCAACAAGGACATTGGTTTTTATGTTTTTCTCTAAATAGTCATTAGTACAAATTAATAAATCTTTCTGTAAGGGGAACATTGGGCTGTATTTCATCTTTGTTCAGCAACAGAGAAAAAAGGAATGCATTTCCTTGGGTTCAGGATATAAAGAACAAGACACTTTGAAGTTATATGGACCTGGCCCATGCCCCTAAGTCACGCTAAGGACACAGTATACTGGTTATGAGCATGAGTAGAATATATTCTTGTTTTTTCTGACAATGGAATTTCAAAACCTCTAGACCAGCGGTTCTTAAACTTGAGAGTACATCAGGATCACCTGGAAAGTTTGTTGAAACACAGATGACTGAGTCCCACCCCCAGAGTTTCTGAATCACCATGTCTATGGTGGAGCCCCTAAATTTGCATTTATAACAAGTTCCCAGGTGATGGTGATGCTGACTGCTGGTGTGGGGACTACACTTTGAGAACCAGTTGCCTAGGAAGAAAGCCCCTGCATTCCAGCAGTCTGGTTTTTATTATAATCTGCCTTGAAATGTTCCTTACAGGATCACCTCAACAGTCTGTGGTCATCTAAGCAAACTAGAAAACGCCTTTCTCCCAGAATTCACACAAAAATAGGCAAAAAGCTTGGCTGCTCTAAACCCAGACCATTTCAGCCTTGGGGAAAGTTAAGTCCATTCCTATCACAAAGCCTTTTGAGACCTGAGTTAGTGTTTCAACTCCTGTGAAGGCAGAAGACCTTGATTTGTGCTGTTCCAGAAAAGGATCCAGAGGACCAGATGATCCCAGCTGGGTTATGGGGTGATGTGTTGGTTATGACGTTGAAATTTTGGCACTATTTAGCTTTAGGTTCTATCTGAAAAAGGGGTCAAAGAGAGGCTAGAAAGTGAGCCTGGAAACAATCCTCCCAGCACTACTCCCAAGAAAATTAAAGTAATGGTGGAACTTCCTTTGTCCATGAGCCAAAGTGGCACCATAGAGAGATGGTGTGACAAGGGAGTTAGAAAGTGCAATGCAATATCTAAAATGTCTCCAGTGGTTATCTTTGAGGTCACAGATAATTTTTCTCTTTCTATTTCTCTGCGTTTTCTAAATGGAAAGAAACAACATGTACATATGCTAACTAATCATAAAACTCCTATTTTGTCCTATTTTTTAAAAAATTGAAGCATAACATATATAATTAAGTACATAACTTCCACTAACCTTAAGTGTAAGCTTCATGATTGAGTGTGAGTGTGTGTGTGTGTGTGTGTGTGTACCCATGTAACCAGAATCTAGATCAAGATACAGAACATTGCCATCTCCCCAGAACGCTCCTTCATGACCCCAGTCAATGTTCCTCAAGGTTAACCACTGAGTCACGGACCTCTACCATTACTGATTAGTTTTGTCTGTTCTTGAGCTTCGGAGAAATGGAATCATATAGTATCTATATTTTGTGTCTAGTCTTTTTCACTCAATCTAATGCTGGTAAGATTTATCCAAGTTGTTGCCTGTAACAATAGTTCCTTCCATTTTATTGCTAATTAGAAATCCACTGTATGGACATACCACAATTTATTTATCCATTCCATTGATGATCATTGCGGTTAGTTACAGGTTTGGGCTATTATGGATAACTCTTCTATTTCTTTGAAAAGTTGGGATGTAGAAGTGAAAATGATAGACACCCTAAGTAGTGATAGCTCTCTTTTATTGAATGCCTACTTTGTGCCAGGTATTTTACTTAGTTTTAGTCCTCCTAACAACCCTGGGTGAGACAACGCCATTGTTCCGCTTTCACGGAGGAGGAAATGAGATTGAGAGAGACAGGTTGGGTTCTCTGGGAAGCAGGCACTGTGACAATTAGGAGTGCAAATTGTTTAGTTGGAAATAATACCTATGAAAGAAAAGGGGAGGAAGCAGGACTGGGCAAGGAATCTGTCAGACCACAGTACAGACCTGTCAAAATCTACCAGCCCAAAGGGGAGCTCTGGAGCAAATACTGCCTTCTATAGTAGTTCTGTGTGGTAGAAATGGGCCTGGGATTGCCTCCTCAATCAGTCATTGGCTGGGGGCCACCACAAGAACAGCATGACCTTGGCTCCGAAGCTGAGGCAGAACCTGAAGAAGCTAACAGCTGGAGGCTGTCAACTAACCACACTCTTCACAGCTGGGCAGCGGGTTCTTTCTCAACAGGGGTTCTGAGCAGTGCATCTTCATGTCCATCACAGCAAGTAAATGCAGAATCAGGATTCAAATCCAAGTTATCTTGAGCCAAAATCTGTCCCCCTTTCCACTCAAGCACACTGCCTCCCCCAATTCAAGGAACTGTTCTAGTTGAGGTGAAGGATATCTTCACAGCATGAGCCAGGGTCATCAGGGGCTGGGTAGGGCCAAAGCTAGGAGTTCAGGTTCCTTTCTGTCCTCATCAGTCTGCTTCAACTCTCAGGTGCTCACTGTTAATTGGAGTTCCATCAGAAAAATTGGGAAGGAAATGTCTAGAATAAATCCATTGCCATTTGCTGGGGGGCTGTCCAAAATGTGCAGCTGCATGTGAGGAAAACAAGGCATTTTCCTTTGAAAAAAAAAGTGAAACCAAGCTCCTCTGCTTTCTGAAAGTCTGGGTTCTAACTATAGCTTACACTCAGACTGGGCAGTCTTAAGAGGGTTCACATTGGATGAAGTACCCAGCTAAGGGGAAAGGGGCCTCACTTAGAAGGGAAGACTTTTCTAAACTCAGAGCAGCATGCTCAGAAAGAGAAATCGGGCCTACATTGAGGCTTACTTTCCAGAGAAAAGAAGGTTTGGTCTGGAAACTCATGTAACTTGCCAATATGATTTGCTTCCAGGTTGGCATTAGACCTAATATCGGTGACTACTGTTTCCCTGGGCTGTGCTCTTTCTCTGCAGGGTAGAGGCACAAGAGGCCTCTTGGTATGCTAGCCTGAGAAATTAGGGCGATTGTGGGCCCTCTATATCTGACCATTCTTTCCTGTTGGTTAAAAATGCTGTGGACGGGGCTGGCCGAGTGGCGCGGTGGTTAAGCGCTGGCTTGGGAAGCCAGCGGCCCCGGTTTGGTCCCACATAAGAGGGCCAGTGACACTGCCCTAGAAGAAAAAAAATGCTGTGGACCAGAAACAAACCCTCACATTTATAGTTCATTTACTTTCAACAAAGTAAATCACAATTTACTTTTCTTACCAAAGACAATTCAATGGGGGAAAGAATAGTCTTTTAAAATAAATGGTGCTGTGACAAGTGGGTACCCACATGCGAAAGAATGAAGTTGCACCCTTACCTGATACCACATAAAAATTAAATCAAAATAGATAGGTCTAAATAGAAGAGCTAAAGCTGTAAAACTCTTAGAGACTCTCTAGTGTAAATCCTTCTGAGCTTGGATTAGGCAATGGTTTCTTAGATGTGATACCAAACGCACAAGCACCCAAAGAAAATCACAGATAAATGGGACTACATCGAAATTATGAGATTGGGTGCTTTGAAGAAAATGAAAAGACCATCCACAGAATGGGATAAAATTTTGTAAATTATAATCTGATAACAAACTTGTATCTATAATATATACAGAACACTGGGCTGGCCAAATGGCGCATTGGTTAAGAGCTGGTTTGGGGATGCCAGCGGCCCCGGTTCAGATCCCACCTATGAGGGCCAGTGACACTGCCCTCTACAGCTAACAACAGCTCCACCTGGAGCTGGGCTGCGATCCCCGGGGATGGTGTAGGCTGCAGCCCCTGCTGCAGTGGGCTGCCATAGGCTACAGTGAGTGGCCGGCAGCCAGTGTGAGCTGCCAATAGCCGCGGTGAGCCACCAGCCAGAGGCCGGCGACCGATCCGCCTCATCCAGGAAGAGCGCAATGACAATACCAACATGGGCCAGTGAAGCAACGTCCTCCACAACTAGACTGAAGAACAAAGGACAGCAACTTGTCTGTTCCCCTCCCCCAATTCCCCAATAAAATCTTTAATATATATATATATATATATATATATATATATATACACACACACACACACACACACACAGAACACTTACAACACCATCACGAAAACACAAATAACTCAAAAGAAAAGATCAAAGTCTGAATATACAGGCCTCCAAAGATATACAAATGGCCAATCAGTGCATGAAAAGATGCTCAACATTACTGGTCGTTAGGTAAATGCAAATCAAAGCCACAATGAGATACCACTTCCCAACTACCAGGATGGCTATAATAAAAGATAAATGGGAAATAGCAAGTGGAAGTGAGGATGTGAGAAATTGAAACCTTCAGACATCGCTATAGTCCATCAGTTCTACCCAAGAGAACTGAAAACAGATACCCACACAGAAACTTGTATGTGGATGTTCACAGCAGCATTATTCACAATAGCCAAAAAGTGGAAACAACTCAAATGTCCATCTCAGCACGTGAATAGATAAAGGTGATCTATCCATCCAATGGAATATTATGCAGCTATAAAAAGGAATGAAGTACTGACACATGCTGCAACATGATGAACCTTGAAAACGTTATGCTAAGTGAAATAAGCCAATCCAAAAGGCCACATATTGTATGATTGTATTTATATGTGATGCCCATAGTATGCAAATCCATAGAGACAGTAGTTTTTTTATAGATTAGGGTTTGCTAGGAGCTTGAAGGGAGGAGAGAATTGGAGTGACTGCTAATGGCCACAGGGTTTCCTTTTGGAGTGATGAAAAGGCTTTTGAATAGTGATGATGGTTTCACAACTCTGTGAGTATACTATGGTAGGTGAATTATATCTCCATAAAGCTGTTATAAAAATGCTGTGGATCTCTAATCACCTGGCACTCATACCCTTGGATTCCTCTGAGCAGCCCTGGATGGGTGGTCAGTTTTATTCAGTTTTAAATGCCTGGGCCTGCACAAACAGCCAGAAGTTAGGAATGAAGGTTGGAGCTGCTTTTATCTTTTGCTCCCAAGTAACATTTTTCTAAATGATGTTAGCACAGTGCAGCCTTTGTTCTGAAGCAGCCACTGTCAGAAGGCCAATCTGGGCATATGTCCCTTGGATACTTTTTACCCTGAATGCAGTATCTACTTCAGAGGCTATGCTAGGGATGGCTTCCTTCTGGAAGAGCCACATCTGGCTAGTCAAAGGCAAACTACAACGGTACTCATGTGTTACCATGTCTATAGCAACATAGATAAAGCTGTAGACAAGAACATGTACATCAAAATGGGCAAAATAGAATGACTGATAATATGGAGTGTTGGCAATGATGTACAGCAAATGGAACTCTCATACATTACTGGTGGAAGTTTAAATGAATAAAACCACTTTTGTAATGGTTCAGCAATACCTACTAAGGCTAAACAGATGTATGTCCCATGACCTAGCAATTCCACTCCTGGGTATACACACAATCTAAATGAGCAAGTATGTTCACCAAAAGACAAGTGCAACCATGGACACAGTATCCTTATTCATAATAGCCTCAAGCTAGAAATAACTCAAATGTCCAGCAACTGGGCAAAGGACAAATTGTGATATATCCATACAATGGAATACCACTAGGTAATTAAAAAAAAAAACTACTGGTACACGTGACAGTGCAGCTATATCCCAGATTTTATATATATGATATGTATAAAATGTTTAACAAAAGAAGCCAGACACAAACCACACTACATGACTCTATGGTTCCATTTACATCAAGTACAAAAAAGAGGCAGAACTAATCTATGGTGAGGAAGATCAGAAGAGTGGACTGGAAGAAGGCACGAGGAAGTCAGTGATTTCTAGATCTTGCTCTGAGCGGTGTATACAGATGTATACACAGGTATATACGTATGCAACAATTCACGGAGCTGTACCACGAGATCTGAACACTTAACTGAATGTACACTGTACCTCAGTTAATGATAAAAAATATATAAACTAAGGTGGAAAAATATGTTAGTATAGAAAGTGAAATCTGGAAGGGGCCACAGGGATCATGTCCAACCCCTTCTTTTACAGATGAGAAACCAAAAAAAATTAAAGACTTGCCCAAAGCCACAAGCTAATTGGTGTAAGAACCCAGACTGATAACAGTTTGGCATCTTTGAACATTTATGGTGTGCCAGGAGCTGTTTTCAGGTTATTTAATGCTCACATTAACCCTACGAGCAGGGTGGGTGTTGTTATTACACCCATTTTATAGATGAGGAACCTAAGGTCTCATAGCTATCCAGTGTGTATGTGGGCGGGGGGTAGGGGGGCAAAGATGCCAGTACAGGCAGTCCTATTCCAATGCCCACACCCATAGCCACTCTGCCCAGGATTGAATGCCTGAACTCATAGTCCAGTGCTCTGGATCCTGGGCATCAGGCTCTATTTTTCTTTCTTTTTTTTCCTTTCCTTTTTTTTTTTTACAGGGATATGTGTTTCTTTCCTTAACAGGGCTTATGAGACTCCCAGAAAGAACTGGTGATAGGTCTAAACCCAGGCATAATAGCTAGCTCACGCTTGTCTATAGGAATTCCACATAAGTGAAGCCTTCACACAAAGGCTTCAAGCCTGAAAACAAACAATTCTAGGATTTGGAAAGATTTATTTCCTTCTAGCTGCTCCAAATATCCCTGGGATTGGGGAAGGATGGGCTAAGTGTGAATCCTCCAAATCAAGCTTTCTCCCACCCCACCCGCTCCTCCACTAAGTACATTGTTATCTTTAATGAAAACCAAATGAGGGCGGTCATGGTTATACTGGTGGCAACGAGGTAGGCAGGCCCAGCGGAAATGGCCTCCCAGACATGGCCTCCCAAGGTGGGGCTTAGGGCTTGGTTCTGGCCTTTGTGTTCTGGGCTAGGAGGAGGGATTTCATCCACAGAGGGGCCTGCGAGGTCTGGACATAGGTCCACAGGGTCAGTGGGGAGAGATACATCATGAGGGGCCACCTCTTCTTCTGACCCCTCCCACCTTTTCAGGATCTTCCCCATGGGTTTGGTGGTCACATGTGATTCAATTAAGTTCACCCAACATCTCTGCAGTGTCTACCCTGAGAATTCAGGGATGATTTGATTCACCCACCCTCAAAGAGTTCATTTTCCAGTGGGGCATTCCAGAGTCAGACAGCTTGGGTTCAAATCCCAGCTTCACCACTCACTACCTGTATGACACTGGGCAAACTCCTTAACCTCTTGGTTTTCCAATTTCATCATCAATAAAGTCAGGACACCAATAGCATTGTAGGGTTGTGAGGATCCATGTTACTACACGGGAAGGATTTAGAGCAGTGACTTGCGTACCCTAACTCCGAGGTAAATGTGAGCTATTGTTATTATAGTGTGAGAAGTAGTGTGACTGGATAAAGCACAGCATTCTGTGGGAGCCCTGAGAAGGCTGAACTCAAAGGCAATCAGGGAAGACTTTCCAAAGGAGGTGACACTAAAAGTGAGCCTTGAAAGATGAGTAGCAGTTAGGATGGAGAAGCCCTGGGAAGAGAGCACTGTGAACAGAGGAAAGAGTATGGGCAGTGGCAGAGAGGCTGAAAACTGCTTGGCCCAAGCAGGGTGCTAGGGGTACAGTCTAGTGTTACTGGAGCTGGAGGCGTAGAGCAGTGATATACGAGGCTGAAGAAACTGCTGGGGTGGGCTCCAATGGTGGAGGGCCTCAGAAGCCTGACTACTCTCCCTGAAGTCTCCTTTTCCTCCCTCTGAACCAGGCCAGCCTGCTCTTGGCCATGGGGCTTGCCCTGGATTTCGATAGAACCTTGGCTGGGTTTCACAGGAGGCTGCAACAATCTCCAGGAAATGCCGAGGTGATGAGGATGGCCCTGCATACGGCTAATGTAACTGTCACTCCAGTCTCCCCCCTCACCCCTCCCCTCCAAACACATTTTTGTCTCTGTCTCTGGAAAACATGTGTGCAAAGTTTGGCTGGGTGGCAGATAAAACTTTTTTTGACAACAGAAAGGCATCAACAGTCCAGCTACATGACAGCCCCCAACCCAGCCTCATATGTTCACCTGAGAAACAAGTCTGAAAGGCCCACCCAACTCCCCTGGGTGGTCCCATTACACTTTGGGGACTGTCCTTGATGCATCTGTTACCCACTGACCTTACAACAGTGATCCAGCAGGCAAAGGGACCCTACTGCCTCATGCTTGAGGAATGCCTCCCAAACTCTCCCTCCCACCTCCAGCCTCCTGGCTTCCAGAACTCAACAGCTTGCCTCTTGTGGGCCAGTGTTTGCAGAAAATGTTTGCAGACTTCATAGCATGCCACTTCCAGGAATAATTAGCAGTCAGGCAGCCAGTCTTTCACTCAGGTCTGGTGAACAAAAACCTCAAGAATGTGGAGCTGGGAGGGGCGGGGAGGGGGTCGGGGAAGTTGGGGGTGTTTGCCAAAGTGAGGCTTGCCAGCCTGCCTAGCTGGCTGAGTTTGCGAGCCCCTGAATCCCCAGTCTCTGAGCATACACCGATCCATCCAAGCACACCACCCAAGGAAACTGCTCTGCCTGGCCTCCATGAAACAGGGTCATTGGCTAGTGTTTCTGCTGTCTCACTGAACACCAAGTCACAGTGTAGCCTCCAGCCCTGCCACACAAACAAGGCAAGGAAGTGGCTAAGCGCATATCAAGAGCTAGTGGTCATGGGCACATTTTCCAAAAATGCCCAATTGCCTTGAAGACTTGGCATCTGAAAATTCTCCTCCGCCAGTGTCATTTAACAAAGACACTGCTGGATTTTGAGTTCATAGACCTATTTGGGTATCAACCACATGGTGAGCAGTTGGGGGTTTTCTGAGAAGACTGTGATCTATGCTATGCTTTGGAGTTTCCTGCACTACTTTGCAGAGCCAAAGCAGAATATGATTGCTTTGCTTCCTTGTTAAAAAAAATAACTCTATGGGGTGAACCTCCTGTGATATGTTGGTTTTTGTCAGGCATCTATCTTTTGGCTAAGACTCAGCTTCTCCCTGTGAGAATCCAGTGTTGTTAGTTTTATGTACAGGCTCATGAGTCAATTTTGCAAAGGACTTCCTATTCTGCTGAATTGCAAACTAGCTGAATAGACTAGCATGATAGGGTATTTTAGCAAAAGAAAATTGAACAGAACTCAATGTAAACTCCTGTAATTTAGTTCAAAAAATCAATTACACAAATCTAGGAGAGGAGAAAGCTGGCTTAATGGTACAGTATGTTAAAAAAAAAAAAACAGGGCGGAGGGGACTTAGGATTCTCTGCTGACATCAGCTCACTGTAAGTCAATGTGTGATATGGCCAATAAACAAAAATGAAAATGTGGTTTCAGTTTGCATTTGTAAATGTCCAGTCTTCAGAATAAAGGAGCTCTGCTCTGGCCCCTGAGATCAAGCCAAACCCTCCTCAGTCATTGGGTTCCATTTTGGGCACTACAGACTGGTGGGTAAGGGGATAGAGAGGGACAAAATAGGTGGGGGTAGTTCAGTCCTTTTATAATCTATCTCCCCACTAGACTTTAAGCTTCATGAGGACAAGGATCACCATCATTCATCCACTGTTGCATCTCCAGTACACAGTACAGTGCCTGTCACATAGTATGCACTCAGTAAATGGAACCCAGAGACTAAATAAACAAAAGCAAAATATTTTTTCAGTCAGAGCCTTTCAAGAGTGCCAAATCCCTCTGGAAGTGAGATTTCCACCACTGGAGGACTGTAAGCAGAGGCTGGCTAGCCATTTGGTGTGGGGACTGTTGGGGAGGGGGTTCAAAAATCATTTGATGACCTTGAAGCACCCCTCTGCACAAGTTCCAAGGGCTTAAAATAGCATCCACTGTGGGAACACAGAGGCTGACATTTTGTCTCTGGGTGGTCCTGATACCCAAGTCGGCTGTGTGCTCAGAGGCATCTGAAGCATGGGTTCTCTCATGCACTTCCTTTCTCTCTTTCTCTCTCTCTCTCTCTCTCTCTCTCTCTCTCTCTCTCTCACCTTCTCTTCCCTTCTATTTTGATGCTAAACAGTGTCTCTGGAGTGTCCTCCAGTTGCTGTACTAAAATTGGGCAATATTCAACTATCTTCCTCAATGGCTGAGAATAGTGGTGCAGCCAATCTAACCAGCTGTTTGGAGGCACATCCTCACTCAGAAAAATATCTTTACTGACTATTAACCTCAGTAGAAACTCATGATTCTGATGAAACAGAGCAAAGAACTCTTTCAGAAACCATGAGTGCAACCCCAAAAGGGGGTTTCATTTGAAGAAACCCCAACTCACAATCTACTAGTGAACAGTGAGGGGTGAGTACTAACTGTACAGAAGTTGCTGCACTAACAATGCCCTATAGTAGGTGACTGGATGGTGGGTGAAGAGAGAGGCCAGGCTCGGGATTTCAGAGACTGGACCTGGTGAGTTTTCTCTTTGTTTAATGCACTGCCAGGCATGCCCATGGATCTTGTCATTTCAGAGTTTCCCTCAGCCATGCTATTAAGAGTCAAACTTCAGACTTACTGGGAGCTGTAAGGATGCTCAAATTCCTTATGTAAGTGACGAGAAGATGGATTCTTTTTTACTCCTCTGTATCTGCTTAAGCTGAAATGGCCCCATTGAAGAATCCAGTCTGTGCTGGCAGGGAGAAAGGGAAGGGAGGGAAAAATATCCCAGGCTTGTGAATGTACTGAAATTACACTGGGTGAACCTCTGGGGGGGGGAGACAGAGAGAGAGAGTGAGAGCAGAAGGAAGAAAGGAGGGAGGGAGGGAGGATGGGAGGGAGGGAGGGAGGGAGGGAAGGAGGGAAGGAGGAAAGAAAACGTTGAGTGGATTTATGATAGGATATGAGAAAGGAAACGAACAGCCCATTGTTCCATAACCATTTCTGTTCAGCCTAGAAACTCCATCATGTGAAAGCCTCATCATAGTCTAAAAATTAAATTCTACAGAGAGATTTAATGGAACAAATGGTTCCAAATGAGAAATGGCATAGGATGCAGTGCCCACCCTGGTTCCCAAGCCCTTTGGCTGAAGGAGGCTGTTCCAGGTTGCCACCTTGGTAGCAGAGAGATGGTGTTTATTGATAGTAAGTGTCAAATGCTAGAGGGATTTGTGGATGGTTAGGCTGACAATGCCTTCTGATCTCTATCTGCAGAGGGATGAATGGAGCTCACCTTGTTCTCTGACATAACCTAATCCCAGAGTGAAGGACCGAAGAGCTTCGAACAATGTGACCTAGGCACTGCTGGCCAATCCCCAAATGTTCCTCATTTGTCTTTACTGTTCTGTTGATGAGCAAAAACGTGACTGTAATCTAGTGCAGGGCTGGGCAGCATTGTTCACACAGCCTCTATCTATTCTGGAGATGAAAGAGAAAATGTTCAACAGATGGATATTTCTAAAGGCTACTATCCTTTGCTTTTTTGAAGCTACACATCTGTTGGATATGATTACAACAATCCCCCACAGTGGTGAAACACAAGACGCTTGTCTTGGACACGAAAATCTTGGCCCAACAGCCCACTTGGGAGCCATTTAGGATATGGCCTTTTTGGAATATTTCACAAGTTTAATGGATATGGGAAGATACCAAGATTGTCCAAGCAGACCTGATATCAAGGATCTTTCTCAGAAATTCTAGATTCAGGATGACATGTGAAAAAAGATTCTAAGTACTGAATCCTAACATTCGTTTTCTCAGTCTCATGTCTCAGAGTCTCTTGGGAAGCTTGAAAAGGACTCATCGCATGGAGATACCCTCAATATTTGCAAAGTGAAGAAAGCCTCCATCCCAAAGGTCATTCAGGAAAGAAATAGGGCTGGGGTAAAGTACGGGAATGTTTCTGTGTCTTCAGTAGACCCAAACAAGTAAAGCTCACACATCCAGTAAAAGAAGGTCAAAGTAAGAAAGGACACCAAACAAAATAAACTTTGTCCCTAGACCTTTCTTCCTGTAACCTCAATCGCATGTACCATGACCTCCAAATTTCTGCGGTGCACTGAAATGGGCAATTTAGAGCTGTAAAAAACAAACAACCGCCTCTCAAACAGGGGTTGACTGGGTTCTCCACTTCCCTATGGTTTAGTGGCTTTTATATGGCTGTTAGTTTCACTTACATATGGCCCAAGATAGAGCACGTGAAATGCTTTGGCACTTCCAGGTTTGTGAAGAAATTATTTCAGCCCATTCAAGGAAAACTTGAAGATGTGTTCACTCATTGGTTTCTCATTCTTTCCTCATCCTGTCTCTGGCAATACAGATTAGACCCAATCTTTCAGCAGAATGGGAAAAAGAGAGCTTGGGGAAAGCTCTGTGCCCATACAAGATCCACAGGATAGGAGTTTGGGATGTTTGGTAAGGGAAAATGATCAAGGAGACACCTACTGTTCACTCTCCTCAATTCTTGGCAGAGGGTCTTTGGATAAACCATGAAACAACCTGGATCTCAGTTACTCTATCCATAGTATGCAGAGAACAATAACATCGATTTTTCCGAGAAAGCAGGCTGAATTGGTCCTCACTTGAGATCACATCAACTCTGCAGTGTAGTCTTAGCAGGCTTTGTTTGGGGCCCATAGACAGCTGTTGTTGCTGAACTCTGTTAATAGCTGTACTGGTTTATAATCCAGAAGAAAAGGTAAGCTATCACATCTCAGCAGAGCCCACTGCTATCATCTGGCCCCTTCTTCCTTTACTATGCTGGAATTCGAGAAACGGCAAGCCCAAGACAAAAGCCAGAGAGGTTTGGTTGTCTCCCCACAAGCCTCCCCAAACTTTTCCTCTAACTGGCCTGAATAGAAATAAAAGTGGCCTTTTCCTCCCCTGCTGCCTTTGTCCCCAGAGGATAAGGCACAGTCAGAGCTCACAGTATGGGCAACCAAGACAGAAAATCTGAGCTCCCAAGACTGCTTTCAGGGCAGAGATGGAGAGCCTGAATTCCCAGATGGACAAAGTCACCACATCATTGCTCAACCCTCTGTTCTGAGTAAGGCAGCCTAGCCTCTTTCCGTTTCCCCTAAAGGTAGAATTCGTGCTAGCAGAGGCAGGAGTGAAAGGGGGAGGGCAAAAACAAAGGAGTCTTTCTTTAGCAGAGTGACCTTCCATAAGTCACTTAACCCTTCCATGCCCCTTGCTGCCACATGACTCAAGTCGTAATTTATTGGTTACAAACATTTCAGTTGCTCAATGAAAAGTAATGGAAAAAGGGTGAACTCGTATAGTTATTCTGCTAGGGAAACTTTGCCCATTCAAAGTCAGGTTACAGAGTGGGCTTTATTTTAATTAAAAAGCATCTGGAAATTGAAAAGCCTGTTTGGCCCAGGGCCTCCTTCCTTGGAGAGTAATTGATGCATGTCATCTGGCTGGGCCATCCCCATAGCTCCCCCAGAGCTGCGGCAGGGGCAGAAGAGTGGAGGCTCTGCCTAGCCTGGCACACTTTTTGTGACTGGAACAGATAAACTGAACCACAGATGTTATGGGGCTGCTCCTGAATACTACTCTTGACGAGTCCACGTCCCATGGATCCAGGCTTTCATGCCTTTGGCTTTGCTAACTGGGTTCTGAGGGAAGGGAATCTCTGACTTTAAGCTTGTACTTATTCCTGGAGAACCCAATGCCAGGGTGTGTTCCTGCATTCCCTGGCAACCAGCAACCAACCGCAAAAACATTTCTAGATAACCTCTTGTCACTGGGATTTGATGTGGGCAACATGCTCTGGGTCCTGTTCCTCACAGAACATGGACAGGATGACTGGACGGAATGGAATGCTCATTAGCTGGGGAAACACAAAACCTATCTCATTTTTGACCGTGGCTTGAAAGAGATCCATTCTCTTGTCTGGGCCTCACTGTCCTCATTGGAGGAAATTTATCTCAGGGGGCCAAACAGAGCTGATCACAGAATGTACTGTAGAGTGCAGGATAGAATAGTAGTTAAGAGTATGGACTGCCTGAGTTTGAATTCTGAGTCTACTACTTCCTACCTGGGTGACCTTGGGCAAATTACTAAATCTTCCTGTGCCTCAGTTTCCTCATCGGTAAAATGGGAATATTAAAATTATAATTGTGAGGTACCTCTGTCTCAGTTCCCCCATCAGTTAAATGCAAATATTAAAATTATTATTGTGAAGATTAAATGAGTTTAATGTGCAAAGTATTTAGGGCAGTAGCACTAAGGGGTATATAAGTGCTTGTTATATAAGTAAACTTGTTCAAAATGCAGACTTCTGGACCCTGCCCTGGGAGATTTGGGTTTAGTGGGTCTGGAAGGGGCCTTGACAATATGGATTTTTTTTTAAACTTTATTGGGGAACAATATTTTTTTCTCAGGACCCATCATCTCCAAGTCAAGCTGTTGTCTTTCAATCTTAGTTGTGGAAGGCACAGCTCAGCTCCAAGTCCTGTCGCTGTTTTCAATCTAGTTGCAGGGGGCTCAGCCCACCATCCCATGCAGGAGTCGAATCAGCAATCTTGTTGCTCAGAGCTCGGGCTCTAATCAACTGAGCTACCTGCCCCTGCCCCGGATTTATGTTTAAATTAAAGTTTATTGGGGTGACAATTGTTAGCAAATTTGCATAGATTTAATGTGTACAATTCTGTAATATATCATCTATATATCACACTGTGTGTTCACCACCCAGAGTCAGTTCTCTTTCCATCACCATATATTTGATCCCTTTTGTCCTCATCTACCACCCCCTCTCCCCCTTACTCACTAAACTATTGCCTGTGTCTATGAATTCTGTTTCTTCATTTATTTTTCTTGTTCTTTTGTTGTTTTCATTTTTATATTAAAAAGCGCTTCAAGTGCTTCTGATGCCCAGCCACTAAGTGGTCCTTAAGTTCCCGGCTAGCCATGCACCATGAGAGCCATGCACTCAGCAAATATTAACTGAGGGACTACTGTATGCCACGCACTGTGCTAGGTGCCGGGGATACAGCATTGAACAAGTTAGGCATGAACTCGGCTTCAAGAAGCTTACCTTCAGGCTGGCCGAGTGTTGTGGGGGTTAAGCGCTGGCTTGGGAAGCCAGTAGCCCCGGTTCAGGTCCCACCTATGAGGGCCAGTGATACTGCCCTCAAAAAAAAAAAGAAAAGAAGCTTACCTTCTAGTGGAGACACGTAAATATTAAGCAAGCAGCTATATAAATACATAATAAATTAACTGAATACCTGATATAATTGCAGAGAGTAATAAGTACTCTGAAGAAAACAAATGAAAAAATAGGGTGACTGTCAGGGTCCTTCTTTCATGAGTGTAATCTGGGAGGCCTCTTGGTGGAAGTGATCGGAGCTGAGAACACCTATATTACTGTCTAGGGGAACAGCTAGCCCAAAGGCCCTGAGGTAGGAACAAGCTAAAGAATATACCAGGAAGACAAAGAAGGTCAGTGTGGCTGGCATGTGGCAAGCGAAGGTAAGAATAGCAGGAAATGGGATTGGAATGGTACATGAGAGCCATGTAATGGGGACAATGCTAGAGTGTCTGAATTTTAAGTGCAGTGGAAAACCATAAAGGGTTTTAAGCCAGGGGGTGATATGTTCTTTTTTTTTTAAGATTTTATTGGGGAATTGGGGGAGGGGAACAGCTTTAGGGAAACGGGGAAGGGGAACAGACAAGTTGCTGTCTTTTTGTTCTTCAGTCTAGTTGTGGAGGACCTTGCTTCACTGGCCCATGTTGGTATCGTCATTGCACTCTTCCCAGATGAGGCAGATCAGTCGCCAGCCTCTGGACGGCTGCTCACAGTGGCTCTTGGCAGCTCACATCAGCTGCCAGCCACTCAGGCTGGCTGCCGGCCGCTCACTGTAGCCTATGACAACCCACTGCAGCAGGGGCTGCAGCCTACACTGTGGCCGGAACTCGCACAGCCCAGCTCCAGGTGGAGCTGTTGTTAGCTGTAGAGGGCAGGGTCACTAGCCCTCATATGTGGGATCCAAACTGGGGCTGCTGGCATCCCAAGCCATCTCTTAACCAACGCGCCTCTCGGCCGGCCCAGGGGGTGATATATTCTGATTTATGGTTTTTAAAAGGTTGATTTGACTGCTGCGTTGGGAATAGACCAGGGAGGCAAGAGTTGAAGCAGGGAAACCAGTAGGGAGGCTGTTATGGTGGTCCAGGCAAGAGATAACAGTGGCTTGGACAAGGATGGTACAGCTGGAGGTGGTGAGAAGTGGTCAGACTCTGGATATATTTTGAATATGAAGCCAACAGAATTTTCCAATGGATTAGATGGGATAGGGAAAGAGAGAAATCCAGAATGACTCCCAGGTTTTTAGTCTGAGCAACTGGATGGACGGTGATACATACCATCTCTCCCCTTCCACTGGCTGGAATCACAGCCTGTACCCTATATGTTTGCCCTGCTGCTACACTTCCTTCTCCACATAGCAGCCAGGCTGGTCTTCTCAAAATGCACATCAGGTTATGTGACCCCTGTGATTTCCAGCCTCAATCTGATGGTTTCCCATAACACTTAGAATAAAACCAAAGTCCTTTCCATGGTCCACAAACCGCTATGTGCTCTGGTTCCTGCTAACCCCTCCAAACTAATTTCCTGCCAAACTTCTGGTCACTCCTTATGGAACAGTCACCCTGGCCTCCTTGTTCTTTCTCAAACATGCCAAGAAGCGGCTTTTTAAAGGCATTTGCACTTGCTGTTCCCTCTGCCTCTAGTACCTTTGCCTAGACCTTCCTATTTGAATGTCACCTCTTCTGAGAGGCTTTCCTTGAACATTCTATCAAAAGTAGCAGCCCCTGTCATTTCCTATCTTCTTGTCTTCTTACCCTGCTGTATTTTTCTTCCTAACACTATTTATATTATATTATATTATATTATATTATATTATATTATATTATATTATATTATATTATTACATTACATTACATTATATCATATTATATCCTGGCATTATATATTATATCCCGGCATTATATATTATATAGTTATCCACTTATTATCTACCTCCCTGCAGTCTGGTATAATTTCCATGAGATCAGGGACTTTGCTTTGTTCTTTACTGCACCTCCAGTGCCTATAATATCCCTGGTGCATATTAGGTGTGGTAGATTGAATGATGGCCCCTAAAAAATATACTGAGCTCCTAATCCCAAGAATCTGTGAATATGACCTTATTTGGAAAACAGGTCTTTGTAGATGTAATTAAGGATCTTGAGATGAGATTATATGAATTATTTGGGTGGGCCTTGAATCAGGAAATTGATACAATAGGTATGCAATAAATGAATATGGGCAAGAATGATATGGAAAAGGGTGAGGGTTAGGAGTCAGGAGTTTGATGTAGAAGATATGGACTGAGACACCTATTACATGAGCAAGAGAGATATCAAGTAGGCAGTGGATATATGAGACAGGAATGGGTAGGAGAAGTCAAAGCTAGAGACACCCACTTAGGAGCCATCAACCATGGGGTTAGGTGGTATCACCATTGGAGACAGTAAGCAGTTGAGAAGAGGGCTGAGGAGGAAGCTATGTTTACTGTGCTGTTTCTATTCAGCAGTGATTTTCAACCTGACATGATTTTGCCACTTGGGTCCCGGCCCACTGTTGCAGGAGACCTTTGGCAATGTCTGGAGACATTTTTGGTTGTCACTTAGGCGGCGGGGGAGGAATGCTACTGGCATCTAATGAGGATGCTGCTAAATATCCTACAATGCACAGGACAGGCCCCACAACAAGTTATCTGGCCCCAAATGTCAACAGTACTGAAGTTAAGAAACCCTGAGGGAACAGCTTAAGTCTCCCAGATTGGGGGGGGTGGGGGTTGGGGTTTTTGTTTGTTTGTTTTACCTGTTTTATGCTGCACACATTTTTTCTAAACTCTTATTTACAAATGATTCAGTAAAAAGATGAAGAGGTGGCAAACAACTCTCCACTACCAGTTTACTGTGTGACCTTGAGCAATTCACTTCCTTTTTCTGAGTTCTTTGGGTGGCTATGCGTGAAGGTGGGGAGGAGGTTGATTGCATTAGTGGCTCTCTGAGCTTCCTGCCATGTCCTACGGTCTGTCAGTTTGCTTTTTCCCTCCCAATAAGAGGTAAATTTCCATTTGATCAAGACTTTGGGGAGAGTTTTCAGGACTAGCTGACAAAGAGCAGAATGCAAGCTACCTCCTAGGCACAGAGACTGGATTTTCTAGGAAAGCCCCAATTTCAAACATTCTATCACCTTAAGTCCCCGAAAGGACATGACTACTTTGTGTCCCAATGTTTTTATTTGGAAATGTCTCTCCTAACACTGATAGAGCACCTACTAAGTCCCAGGCTCTGTTGTAAGTGTTCTACATGCATCACTCCATTTAATCCTCACAATGACCCTAGGAGGTGGTACCATCCTTATTCTCTTTGACAGATGAGGAAACTAGAAATCAGAGGTTAACTTGACTAAGATTACACAGCCAGCAAATGACAGAGCTGAGATGAAAACTCAAGTCTGCCCGATGCCAGGTGCACCATCTTAGCTACTCCATCGCCTGGCTTTTTCACTGTGCCTTGGTTCTGTTTAACTATAATTGGAGAGAAAAGAAGAAACAGATCCTGCCTCAAATGTTAGCCATTTCTTTGTCTTTGAAAGAACTTCTGTATGAGCCAATAGTCTTAAAAAAAAAAAAAAAGCAAACACCTTCCCCTATCTCTATATCCCTTGTGTGTGGCCCCTTGAGAAAATGATGCAGTTCAGGAATTGGAAAATCTGTTCCTATATGTGGGACACTGACTATAATTCTAGACTTTTCATGTGACTACCTAATTTAAGGCGAATATCCAAATGTCTGTGTACTGCACTTATAATTAGAACAGGGTAGGCATGGTGGTGCAGTGCGTCATTTCAGCAGTCATTGTACTTTTAGTCATGGCTATTTCTTTTCTTCTTGAAGTCAGGGGAAATCAAGCCTAATATATAGAAAACAGCAAAGGATTCCAGTGCCCAGAGGTCAATCCCTTCATTGTACAGATGAGTGTATTGAATTTCAAGGGCCTAAGACTTGCCAGGAATCACACAAGTAAGCTGGAGGAAGAACTGCAATATGATTCATGTGACCAGGTCAGGAAAATTCTGCATGCCAAGGAGTCCTCATCAGAGAAGGGGTGGAGGGTCACTCCTTCGTAGGGCCAGAAATTGCATTCGTTGTTCTTTTGTTAAGTTATCATTGTTTCCACAGGCTCTCTGGGAAACTGGAAATTATTCTACCTTGGAGGAACCTACTCAAATTCGTCAGTGGCCATCAACAAAGTACAATAATCAAACTACAGTCCCTGAGCTGTCATGAGAATCAAATGAGTGGTAAACACTTTGGTTATGAAGAGGAGGCGATCCTCTTGGGAAGAAGTCAGTGAGGAAATGAGGCTGCCCTAAAGGATAATAAAAAGAGAAGTGGAGATGCTGTTCCAAGCAAGAGGGATAGATAGAGCTAAAGTACAGATGTGGAGTGGTAGTGTACACACAGTCTCAACATGCACACACACACGTGCACATGCATACATTTGTTAATTCAATAACTATTTATTAAGGCCCTACTCTGCTGCAGGCCCTGGAGATATATGCATTTAGGAATCTCTGCAAAGGACCATACATTTAAAAGATGGTGAATACAGTGAAATGGCAAGGATGAAATGGGGATGAAGAAGGTAAAGATGAAAACTATGAAGATAAATATAAGCTCCATGAAAGCAGTGATCTTTCGTTTTATCCATTGATGATTCCAGAGTGCCAAGTGCAGTACTCAGGACATAGTAGGAACTCAAAAAAATATTTGTTGAAAAAAAAATGAATGTGTCATCAGCAGCAACAACATCATGGTTGGAATTATATGGCACATCAAGAAGCCATGGGGAGACTTCCGGTAAAATGGCGCAATAGACGGCTGCTGTGCTAACTGCCGCCCAGGATCACACTAAAATTACAACCAAATTATACAGCATTCAACCCTGGAGGTCCCCGGAACACTGGAGGAACACAACCACTAAACGAAGAACTTGAAGAGGAGGCCACGTTGGGTCTGGTAGGATGGGCGGAGACGAGAGAGGGCGAGCCCCGTGAGGGAAGCACCAGCCGTGGGAAGCTTGTCTGGTTGGGGTAGAGACCCTCCGGCCGCACACTGAGCTCACCAGCCCAGAGTTCCTTTGCCGGGAAGAGGAGTTCTAATATAGCCGGCAGTAAATTAGTGAGGACTCTCTTTGCTCAGCTTGGTGAGGCTGAGAGCGGCTGGAGAATGAGTGGGGCCAGCGCCCGGGTTTGCTCGCTGGTGAGCACTTACCTGGTTCCTGGTGGAGGGAGTGGCTGTGTGAGCCGGGAGCCTGCGGGGACGGACTGGACTGAGCACCTTTGGTGCAAAAGCTGGAGGTTTTTGGACTATCGTTCCCCTGGAGTGGAGCCTGCACGCGAGTGGTGTAGGGAGGGCACCATTTTGTCGGGCTTGGGCCCTCCCACGGAGGATCAGGTCCAAGACCTCATTGGTCTGGTGGAATTGGTGCAGAAGTGCGTGCGTGCGCATGCGGCCTTGGATCCCCACCCTCCTCCCGGCTTATACTGCGTTGCCAGGGAAACGCTGGGTGGGTGCCCTCCGGCTCCAACAGGCTGCTCAATGAGACCCGGGAGTGCGTGAGGTGCCTCGGATCCCCACCCACCGCACGGCTTGTGCTATGTTGCCAGGGAAACGCCTAGTGGGAGTAATCCGGCTCCAACAGGCAGCTCACTGAGACGCGGAAGTACACAAGCCGCCTCCAGTCCGCGCTCTCCGCACTGCGCTTGCAGAGTTGCCAGGCTGGTGATTGGTTGTCAGGCTGCTCGGCCTGATCTGCGAGTGGCTGATTGGGAGAGCCTGAGACTGGGAGTTTTCCTGGGAGTGTTGGGCCGTGAGCTGTGTGCCTGTGTGATCCAGTCAGGGCTCTCCTGGTGATCTATCTAATACATCAAAGCAATCCCAGAGCAACAGCCAGAATGGGGAAACAAAGAAACATGTCACAAGTAAAAGATCAGAAGAAACCTCCAGAAATGGAACCAAATGAAAAAGAGGGATCCAACCTTTCAGAGACACAGTTTGGAACACTGATGATAAGAATGTTTAAGGAACTTAGCAAGGACATAAAGAAGGATAGAGAAACCATAAAAAACAACCTGTTAGAACTAAAGAATACAATAACTGAAATGAAGAACACACTTGAAGGAATCACCAGTAGAGTAGATGAAGCAGAGGAACAGATCAGTGATTTGGAAGATAAAATAGCAGAAATCACCCAATTGGCACAGCAAAAAGACCAAAGAATAAAACACAATGAAAATAGTTTAAGAGCCCTATGGGACAAGGTGAAACGCAACCACCTTCAACTCATAGGAAAACCAGAAGGAGAAGAGAAGTAAGGGGTCGAGAATGTATTTGAAAAAATAATGACTGAAAACTTCAATACCCTGGTGAAGGAAATCAACATACATGCCCAGGAAGTGCAAAGGGTTCCAAACAAGCTGAACCCAAACAGGTCCACACCAAGACACATCATAGTAAAATGGCAAAGGTTAAAGACAGAGACAGAATCCTAGAGGCTGCAAGAGAAAGACAGCAGGTTACATACAAAGGAACTCCTGTTAGACTAACAGCTGACTTGTCTACAGAAACTCTGCAGGCCAGAAGGGAGTGGCAGGAGATATTCAAAGTGACACAAAATAACAGCCTACAACCAAGGCTGCTCTACCCAGCACCGCTATCACTTAAAATTGAAGGAGAAATAAAGAGCTTCTCAGAAAAGAATAAGCTTAAGGAATTCATTACCACCAAGCCAGCATTACAAGAAATGTTAAAAGGGCTTTTTTAAACAAAAGAAAGGGGTAAACAAGCTAACCCAGGGAGACCAGGAATACAAATAACAAAATGGCAATACATATGCACCTATCAATAATCATTTTAAATGTGAATGGGCTAAATGCTCCAATCAAAAGACAGAGTGGCTCAGTGGATAAGAAAATAGGACACATTTATATGCTGTTTACAGATGGAATAAGATATTTCATGCAAATGGGAATGAGAAAAAAAAAAAGCTGGAGTACCAATACTTATTTTGGACAAAATAGACTTTAAAATGACTACAATAAAAGACAAAGAAGGGCACTAGAACCCTAATAAACATCTATACACCCAACATAGGAACACCTAATTACATATAATAGATTTGACAGACATAAAGACAGAGATCAACAGTAACACTATCTTAGTAGGGGACTTCAACGCCATTGTCACCAATGGACAGACCCTTTAGACAGAAAATCAACACAGAAAGAGGGGCCTTAAATGATACTTTAGACCAGCAGGACTTTGCTGATATTTTTAGAGCATTTCATCCTGAAAAAACAGAATATACATTCTTCTCAAGTACACATGGGACATTTTCCAAGATAGACCACGTTACGCCACAAAAACAAGTCTCAGTAAATGTAAGAAGATTGAAGTCATATCAAGCAGATATAAAGGAAAAACTGATGGTTGCTGGCTGGGAGGGAGTGGGGAAGAGGGAGAGGGGGAAGGTTTTGGACAGTGTAGGTGGGACTACAATGTTGCTGCAGGGATATGGGGGCAGTTCTGGGAATGTAATTGATAATGTTGTGAAGAGACTATTATGTTGTGTGAAATAAGTCAGTCGGAGAAGGACAAGTACCATGTGATCTCACTTGTGTGTGGAGTCTGAAGAGCTGAATGAACGATCAAAGTAATCAGACTTGTAGATGTAGAGGGAAAACTGCGGGTTGCTAGTTGGGAGCGGGGTGGGGATGGGGGGAAGGGGAAGGGATTAGACAGCATAAATAGACAACTACAATATTGCCACAGGGATATGAAACACAGTTCAGAGAATATAATAATGTTGTAAAAATTTTGTGGTGTGTCAGATGGTCACATGTCTTGTTGGGGAGACCACTTCATGGATTGAGTAGAGGCTTGACCACTGCACTGTACACCTGAAGCTGATGTTGTATAGTATTGTATGCCAACTGTAACTGAATATGTGGATGGTCACGGGATGTGGAGTATACTGTGGAGGGGAGTCAGGGGAGTTGTGATGGATATGTATGATATGGGGTGGGGAGTGGGGTGGCGAACTGGGGGAGGAAGGTTGTCACTTTCGGGGGTAAAGAATATAACTATAGCATTGTGTTGTACACCTGAAACTCATTAAAATAAATAAATAAAAAAGAAGCCATGGGGAAAGCATTCTAATCCCAGTTTTTTATTCAGTTCCTTGTCCTATTTGGGTATCAATTTCCCAACTTGTACAAGGTGCTTTTTCTCTTGGTGTTTACTGTTAAAGATGCTACATAAATGATGTGTCCTATGTGCTACATCAGGAGCCACATTACGTAAATTTGCTCCATTGTTAGTGTTGTTACATATGTAACTCAAAGATAAGATACTTTGAAAATGGAGAAATTTGGCAGATATCATTATAAACAAGAAATTAAACTAACATGGCCTTGTGCCCTAGAGTTTCAGCATATATTAATGATCATTGCCTGAATCCATTAAGATGATAGTTGCAAAACGCTGATCTTCTCATTCTACGATTTCTTCTATATTTATGTGTTCACATTATTCTGAGGAAGGTGATTTTTAAGGCCTTTTCTTTCTTTTTTAAAGATTTTATTGGGGAATTGGGGAAGGGGAACAGCCTAATTGCCATCCCTCAATCTTAGTTGTGGAGGGCGCAGCCAGCCCAGCTCCCAAGTCCAGTCACCATCTGGCCACCCATTGGCAGCTCAGTGGTAGCTCGACTCGGGCACAGCTCACTGGCCCTTGTGGGAATTGAACCAGTGATCCTGTTGCTTAGAGCTCGTGCTCTTAACCAACTGAGCACTTGGCCGGCCCCTTTAAGACCTTTTCTGATTCAGATGCTCTGTGCTTCTGCAATTAAACTTCATTTAGCTTATCTGGTAACAGGCACTTTGGAGAAAAGGGTCATTGCCACATGAAGCTCCTCATAGGGCAGCTGAATGGGGCATGGAGCCCAGGCTGTTGGTCAAGTCAGGGAGGCAAGCATGCTCAGATAGTTTCCGAGGGCCTCAAGGAGGAAGGAAGAACCCTTTGGTTAAATGGCTTCTGTCTTGATCAGGGTTACTGAAGGCTGGCATTGCCATAGGTGACTCAAGTGCCTCTGGATCTGCTCTTGACTATAAAATGTAAGCTAATCAGATGACTTAGGAGAAATGTCACATAAATCCCTTTCAAGCCAAACTCAGACAGTAAGTAGAGATAAAGCAAAAGGGCATATGACCTCTTCAATTGTGAAACCAAGATGTCATTCTCATCCTTGTCCAGTTCACAAGTGGTAGATATAAGCACAGGAAATATGTGCAATATTATTTTGTGTGTGATATATTTGTTCAATTTTAATGCTTTCTTCTTCCCTTCCTCCATCTCCAGAATTTTCCATGAAGTCCTAATACACTAAGAAAAATAAAGGGGTACATAACTGCAAAGTTTTCACTTTGCCTGTAATTGAAGCCACAAAATCGACTTTTGGAGTGTGGGTTCAGCAGCGAAATCGGGTTTAACTTAATCCAGGGCTCTGGAATCATCCCAGAACTTCCATGGCCATTTCTCCCACCTTCTGCAGAGATCCTAGAGATGCCAGGTAGAGCACCCTTTCCCCATCATTGTGGGCCGACCCACTCTCCATCATAAACATCAAAAATGGAGTGGTGAATTTCACAGTCCGGTTCAGATGGCCTATTCAAGGGAATCTAGAGTCTAGGTTCCTTTTCTAGAAGAAATTCTGGTCTGCTCTCACCACATGGTGGTACAAAGATCTAAGTGTCACAAATCTTTTCCATCATGGATTCCAAAGGTTTGCAAACAGTGGCCTTGTATCATTTATCTTTATCTGCTTCCCATCGCAGGCTACTTTGGCCCAGATTGAAGAGATAATAGAGTTACCTTTTGGTAAAGTCGGGGATAGGGTTCTTCCAGAGTCCCATGCCTAACACTGAGATCAAATATGGGATGTGTATGTGACTTAAACAATACTGCAGAACTATACACACTAGCTATTGTGGCAAGAGGCTTGCAAGGATACTTTTTATGCCATGAAAGGCCTTCTGCTTCTGGAACTGCCATGAATCGACACTGGCTTTGTGCCCGGCCCCTCTTGGTGCCAACATTAGTCTGGGTGGTGCCATGTGTAAGGCCTGAAAAATTGAGTTGGGCGTCTGCAATCATGTTGGCCTAGACGTGAAGGAAAAATTTAAGTTGGCGTGCCCACTACAGGCAAGGTGACAGAAGCTCTGTGTACACTGCCTGGCTGAATTGATCTGGGTTGGAATGCCAGTCAGAATGAAAGAGGATGATCTTGTGTCCCTGATGGGAAGCTGGCCATGTCAAGTGATGGTCAATCTTGGACTACAATTGGGCAGAAGGATGGAGCTGGAGAAAAGAATTGAGAATGGGACTTTTATATGACATATAAGAGACTGGTGGGCTTACCAGGTCTCACCAATAGTCTAAATTGAGTTCCAAGGAAAAGGAGCCCACCTGGTGCTAAGAGTTTTTTCCCATCACCCTCAACAGAAGGATCCCTTTTGAATAGCTCACTTTGACCCTCCAACTACATGAAGGTAAATGAATGTCCCTCCAAGGCTTCTAATGGGAACTCAGGATTTGATATCATTCAGGAATTAAGGGAGTTCTAGGGATTGAACCTCATTGTCTCTTCAATAGTCAGAATGTTATTAAGTGCTCTTCCAGTAAAAGACAAACAAACCAGTAACCAACAAAACAAAACAAACAAAAAAACTCTGTGGTTGCTCTCTGCTTTGATCCAGTGCCTTTTCATTTATACTTCTGCTACCAACAAATGAAAAATCTCAGTATTTTCACACTTACATTCCAGGGAGACAAGTCACATGTTCTAGCTCCTTCCCTACTGAGACCCATTTTTCCAGCGAGGCCACTGCATCCAAAGGTCATCCACCAGGTCACAGATTGGCTGCCCTTGGGTCATGTGCCCGTCCATGACCAAAGAAGTAACCACTCAATTTTCAAACAGTAGTCTAGGCACACTTTCTTCAGCAAGGAACTGTAGGCCATGTAGTTTCTCTCAGAAGGAAATAATGAAGATTGCAGAATCCATAATTTACGTGTCTGGTCTAAGATTTCTGACAGTAGAATGGCTGGGGAGGAGAGATCATTAGAGCCCTACTGGACAGCCCTTGCATTGGAATGTGTAGATGGTCACCTCTTTCAGCTTTGCCTAAAGCTGGTCCTAGGCATATCCGTCAAATCCCATAGAGTATATGCAGGGCCATTCCTGACTTGAACTATGTAGGAGGACACCCTCACCTGAGCTTCTCTATTGATGGCAAATCAATAAATGGCAGATCAATTGATGGTTGAGAATAAATGGCTTTTCCCATCTTGGAAGGCTGCCTAGCCCCTCCAGAGGGCCTCACTAGAGCAGTTGTCAGCTGGTATGGAGGAGTAGCTTTGGCCCTGCTGAGTGAGTGGCCACATGTCATGTGCCCTTCCTGAACAACATGCTCCAACTTGTGTCCCCTGCTATATTTGAGCTATTGAAAGTAGACCCAGCAGGAACTAAGCATCTGCAGCATTAGGCAGCAACACCAGATCATTACTTTTATTGAGCTGAG
Organism: Aselliscus stoliczkanus; assembly: GCA_033961575.1. Taxonomy (NCBI): domain Eukaryota; kingdom Metazoa; phylum Chordata; class Mammalia; order Chiroptera; family Hipposideridae; genus Aselliscus; species Aselliscus stoliczkanus. The sequence continues at coordinate 19,172,258 of CM066737.1, forward strand.
GCTTAGAGTGAAACGGGAGCTGAGCGTAGCACCAGAGACATAGGAATCCCTTCTCAAATTCCTCACTCAATACCACTGTCCTTTCACTTAGGTTAGCTCCAAAAATAGTGCCCATGCTGGGCCACAGGCTGGTGGGTACGGGGAGGTGAAACATGCAAATGTGTGGAATACAGTAGGTTAGATGAGATGGTATTTTTTCTTTTTTTTAAAGTCAAGACTGGGGAACTAGGGGTTATTTCATGTAACTGGAAAAATTGTATCGAGTGTCCAGTGTCTGGTGTTAGAACAGGTGAGGTCTTCTGATAAGGGCTCAAGCTCAGGCTTCAAAGACAATTTTCAGAAAACACAGGGCTCACCAGGATGTTTCAAGTAGGAGGCTCCGTACATATCTTCTTTGACAAGGAAAATTCAACATTTTGTACATTTGGTCCTGTGGGAGAGATGGATGTAGGCAACAGCAGCTCTTTGGCACTCTAAAAACTTGTGTTCCCTTATCAGGACGTGTAACTGATATTTTTCCCTGCCCAGTATCTAAGGAGTCATTTTGAGACAGACATTTGTTCAGCAATCTGAGAGCCCCAGACAGAAGACGGAGACATTCATTTTCCTTTACTCATAGTGCAGAGGCCGGGGGGACTGATTTTATGGCAGTGTTCCATCCTGGCTTGGGTTGCAGCTGATTTGGGAACAACAATCTAGGATGACACTGAGGCACTATCCAAACGGCCTTGGATTACCAAGTGAGTCCCAAAAGCCAGCTAGGAGAATACTTTGGAACCTGAAAAGGATGTAAGCCAAGAGCCCTTTAATTGGAAGCCTGCTCTTGATGAGGTTACAGTGTGCTAGAGTGGAAGACTGCTCATCCAGGAATCAGGACATCTGGGTTTCAGCCCACAGCTAACTCACTGCATGACTTGAGCAAATCTATCTCCTTCTCTGAGCCTCTCTGTCCCTTGTCTGTGAAACTGTGGGTGGAACTATATGAATTAGGAGTCTTCTTCTAGCTCTGCCATTCAATGGTTTGAAGATAGGGAAGCTGGTGACCAAGAGTATGTCTTTGCAGGGTACAATGCCAAACCCAGGGTATACCAAGGAGGGAAGAATCACTGGTTTGACTCTTGTGTGGGCTGGTTGGTTTTATTGAAAAGTAAATAAACAGAGAAAACTGCCCTTTTCTGGCTAAACATCCCCCTTGATCTCAGCCAGCCATCGTGTTTGGCACAGGGAGGACTAGGTGAGAGAGTGTGAAGTACTTGGTATGAGCCCTATCCTCTGCCGGACAAACACCTTGAAATCCAGCCCTACTCAGTGTAGGTCAGAGGGGTCAGCTTCCTCAAGGTAGGACATCACTTGCATTATTATAATAATTTAAAAAGATCCCCCTTCAACCTCCTACAAATCATAGGCAGAAAACAGTGGGACTTAGTTTGAACTCTGCAGTTCTCAGCCACACAGAGATCCATGAGCTCAGGGCGAGCGCTGACCCTCAGTGAATTTGGGAAGGAGCCTAGGCTTCTTTTCGTTGCTCCTTTCCAGAACCCCAATTGCCACATGGTCTTTGCCCTCTTTCTTCATCCAACATGACCAAGAATCGTGGTTCTTAGCCTTCATCTTGGAAAACAATGGGATAAACTAATCCCAAAAAGAAATCGGGCAATAATTCAAAAAGAGACGATAGCCTACCCTTTCAGAGGACTTGCAATTTAACAGAGGGATAAGTACAAATCTTAAAGCTTGCCTAGTACCCTTCAAATCTTGTGCCACTCTTAAGACTGATGTATCCGCAGAGAGAGATTATGAAAGAGATGTTGGCATTAAGACATGGAAGGGAAGGGGTTAGAAAGAAACAAAGTGCAAATTCAAAATCATTTGAAAAGCCCAAGGGAAAATGCACAATTTCCTCATCTGAAAGAATCTAAAGAGTGACTAAACTTCTTGTCAAACCGAAACTCTTCCTTTACTCATATCAAGGGTAGAAAATGTCTTTCCACTTTCCTGGGGACCATCAGTGGAAACTTAGGGTTAGATTTAATAGCGTCTGGAAAATTCATTGCTTGAAATTATAATGTGAGAATCTGCTGGTCACTAGAGTGGATCTGGCTGCTTTGGCTGGTTAGAGTGTCCCTTTTTTCTTTCCTGTCACTCTATAACAAAGCGATGTAATAGAAAGGGCACTGGACTTGACTTTGTGCCTTAATGGAATATATTCAACCTCTTTAAGCTTCACTTTCCTAATCAGTACAATGAGGGGAATAACAATACTTACCTCATCAGTTTGTGTGAGCACTAAATGAGATAATGTATATATACAAAGCACCTAGCATAATGTCTGGCCATTGTTAATTCTCAATACACAGTAATTATTATTAGTTTTAGTGAGGCCTCACAGGGTAAACTTGGAGCTGTGTGAGAGCTCTGGGCACTTGGAGATAAGCCTGTAGACCATTGAAACTAGTTGTGTGGAAAGAAACAGAAGACAAGAAGAGAGGTGAAATGGCTAAAAAGAAACGTCACAAGTCTCCCTGATGACTAGCCCTGAACCTAGGAAACAGGTTTAGAAGAAAAGGCTCCCACAGTCCTTTCTATAAATGTTTCCAGAGAAAACCATTTTGTCTCTTGCTCTCTCTAAGAGTTCAGCACACCAAAACATCTGCTAAACTTGCTATTTTCCCCAACTCAGATATTTTCCATCATTTGACTCATAGAAATCAGAGATGAGATTTGGGGGGGATAGCAAGTCCAAGAGTTTTGCCTTTCATACACTGAGCAATTATGTAACAGACAGCACAGAAAGTATTGTCAATCTTCCCATTTTCACTTTGTCAAATTAGGTGGTGTTACGTGATGCCCTGATATGAATCATTCAGGCAGCTGCCATATTCCAGTAATTGCAGAGAAGCTGGATTCCATACAAGTTGTTCCCAAAGGTTCATGACTAAATACTCATCCAGCAGTTCTTTGAAAGGTTGCAATGGGTGACAAGGACATTAAATCCTTCTATGCATTAGTGCTCCAAGAAGGGACAACTAGAAATTACACCATGATCTTCTCACTTTTCTTTCCAGAAGAGAAAATTTATAATTACTCACTTGGACCATTCCTACCCTTTCCTTGATGTTTTCTGGCTTTGAAGGCACTTAAATGCTTGCTCTCTTGCATTCAAAGTCTTACACTATGATTTCTTTATGAAAACAATATGTCTTTTAATGCTAAATAAAAATGAATATGTCACTGGAAGACCATCCTTGTGTAAAGTATCCAGAATTAAAATGAGTTTAATGACCTGTAACCTCTAACCCAAGCTCTAATCTTGTATTTCAAGCTGCATGGAGACAACATCTCTACTTGGATGTTCCACCATTACTTCAAACTCCTTATATCCAAAGCCAAATGTTTCCCCCCTTTGCTCTAAACTATATCCTCTTCCCACTTTTTACCAAACTCCTTCATCCAGGCCTAGGAACTTTGGAGTCATCCTAGATTCTTCTTTCCTTCATCTGTCATTTCATAAATGACTAAATTCTGATTTACTTGCTTTTGAACTGACCTTTGATTTGCCTCTGCTTCTTTATTACCACTGCCACCATCTAAGCTCTGGTTCTTGTCACACCATGGCTGGATTCCTAGAAGAGCCCACTCCCTGGTTTGATTTCATCCTATCCATCCTGTTGGCCACTGCCAGATTAATCTGCCTATAAGCCTGCTTTCAGCATGTCACACCTCTGCTCACAATTCTACAAGGGTTCCCTATTGTTTACTGTATCAAGTTTAAACGAACCTATCATTTGAGAGCCTTCTGTTATTTCAGAACATAAACCCACTGTTTCAGCCAGGATTACAGCTTCACTGCGTAGCATAAACCTCAAACCACACTCATTCTTGCTTCCAGGCCTTTGTTTGTGTTCATGCCCACTTCCATCTCCTCTGATTTGCAAATCCTTCCATCTCTTAGGGCCTATGTCAAGTCCCAGTTCCTCCATCAAACTCTCCTTGATTTCTCTGGCATATACAGAACACCTCGTGTGTCTGTTGCCTACACTATGATATTTTAACAATCAATCAGATGGTATAAATGACAAAATACTGACAGAGTCAGGACGCAACTTATGGCGTTGGCTGTAACTCAGTGTGTGACATTGGGCAAGTTCCTCCCCTTCTGGGCCTTGGCATCCTCTTAAGTAAAATAAGAGCTAAACTACAGCAATGTTTCTCAAATATCAGCCATTTTCACAGCACCTTCATGTCTGTTGTATCTGCAATCTGTCTCTATGCCTACTTAAATTTTCTATCTTGTTTTTTTTCTATTTAAATACAGTCTTATTGTGGTAAAACATACATAAAGTTTACCATTTTAAACATTTTAAATTGTACAGTTCAATGGCATTAAGTACATACACCATGTTGGGCAATCATCACCACCATACATCTGCTGAACTCTTCCCATCTTGCAAAACTGGAAGTTCATACACATTAAACAATGATTCCCCATTCCCCACTTCCCAGCCCTTTGTTACTACCATTCTATTTTTTGGCCTTTCCAAATTTGCTACTCTAGGTACCTTATATAAGTAGAATCATACAGTATTTATCCTTTTCTGACTGGCTTATTTCACTTAGCATAATGTCTTCAAGGTTCATCCATGTTATAGCATGTGTCAGAATTAAATACATTTTTTTTTGAGGGCAGTGTCATTGGCCCTCTTATATGAGACCCGAACCAGGGCCGCTGGCTTCCCAAGCCAGTGCTTAACCACTGTGCCACTTGGCTGGCCCTAAATACATTTTTAATAAAAGGAAATTATATCAGTGAAATAGATTTATGAAATGGCTATATTTTAATATACATTAAGATAAATATTTAAAAGTAAAGTTTGTGTGTCTCTGTCCCATCACTAGTGTGTCCCCCACTCTTTGGGAAATAGCTGACTTGATCATCTCCACAGGCCTGTCAAACCCTAAAAATATATAGATTACTGGAGCAATGGTTTAGAATCATGGATGATGATCAGAATTCAAGTGGCTTTGAGAAAGACCTGGGCCCTATCCCAGACCTACTGAATCAGATTCCCTGGGTAAAACCTGAGAGTCTCTGTGTTAACAAGCTTCAGAAGCATTCATGATGATCAACCATGTCTGGAGCCTGACTGACTTGAGGGTGAGGCTCCAGGTATATGTGGTCGGACAATTAAGTTATCGAACATGTTGCAACAATGTTGCTAAACTTTTTTGATACCAGAGGGATTATTCATTATGAATTTGTACCAACTGGACAAATAGTGAAACAAGTTTACTATTTGGAAGCGCTGAAAGGGCTGCATGAAAAAGTTAGATGACCTGAACTTGATGAATGAACCCCAACAATTCATGGCTCTTGCATCACAACAATACACCAGCTCACACGACACTGTCTGTGAGGGAGTTTTTAGCCAGTAAACAAATCACGGTATTGGAACACCCTCCCTACTCACCTGATCCGGCCCCCAGTGACTTCTTTCTTTACCCAAAGATAAAGGAAATATTGAAAGGAAGACATTTTGATGACATTCAGGATATCAAGGGTAATACAATGACAGCTTTAATGGCCATTCCAGAAAAAGGGTTCCAAAATTGCCTTGAAGGGTGCTGGCATTGGTGCATAGCTTCCCAAGGAAAGTACTTCAAAGGTGACCATAGTGATATTCAGCAATGAGATACGTAGCACTTTTTCTAGGATGAGTTTGTGATCTTAATTGTCTGACCTTCATATGCCTCTTTTACATTTCCAATAGCACAGTTTTGGTCACAGAGGTCAAACTCAATAATATATTGACTGATAAATTGAAAAATTCTAGAAATAAAATGTAGACAAGATTTTAAATCAACTTCTTCCTTTTCAGCAGTTATCCCCAATAAGGTCCTCTGTAAAACAGAAGTAATGACATCCTAACTTATGGGGTTGCTGTGACTCAAAGTGGATAACGTGGGAAAGTAATGACTGTGAATATGAAAATTCATTGTAAACTTCCTAAGAACCCAGCATCATTTCATGATCTGTTGAAGATAAACAAGAAGTTTAAAACATGATTCCAGCTCTCACAGAGCCCAGGATATGCTTGTGGAAACCAAACTAACCCAAATGGAACAAGTAAGGAGCAATGACTTCTGAGTAGAGCAAAAATTCCAGCCAGGTGCACTCTGGGCAGGTTTCGTGGGTAAGACTTGAGCTGAGCCTTGAAGGAAAAATAGGACTTGGAGAAAGAGACAGGAATGGCCAGAACATTCCAACAGAAGGGAATGGCATCAGACGTGGCTGAGGTGGTTACTCACGTGGTATATTTGAGTTGGCCCAATAAAACTTGTCCCGTCCCACAATGCCCCAAAATAACTCTGGAAATTTGATTGTTTAGAATTCTGTTCCTTAGGATAGCCCTTCTGAAAATGCAAACACACCTGGGCAAGTGTGTATATGACCTCACTTACACCTTAGCGTGCATTAGTTAAATCAGAATGCTTTCTCTCCAACATCTGGACAAGACGGGTAGGCTGAGGGATGGGACTTACATTGGTAGAGGCTGAAGAAGGGGTCATTTTGGAGCCCTAGAAACATTTTCAGTTTGAAATCCAGGAAGCAGTGTGGGCCCCCCGGGAGAATGATAGGTATCAGGCTCTAAATTGTCAGCAGTGAGATTACTCTGAACATCAAAAAGGGGACAAGTACTAACCAGAATTTATTTCATATACTTTCTTCTGTTGATGTGTTTGGAGGCTTTTGCAAACCAGATAACATGCAGATTTGTATTAGAAAAGCATTGGGCCTCCACATTAGACAAATGAAGATTTGTCACAGAGAGAATATTCTATAAGTATTTGCGAAGATGGACTGTGACAGACATGGAAATGTGGTTCTTTGGAAGAAGGGGTGTAACAGGCTCTCTTCTTTAATTTCATCCCTAGGTTCTCCCACCCAGTCCCTTTACAGTTTGAATCCTGGGGTTGACCTCAACTTAGAAAAAAGTTTCCTTTTCAAAGAATGTATATATTTTTTCTCCCAGCGTCTGCTGCTCTCAGCAGAGCCTGTTTCTTGACTAGCTATGATTAAAGATAGAGGCTGTTTCTCTTCCTCTTCTGGGCCCTAAGGAAGCTAGTCTCCCCCACAGAACTGTACTTTGGGCATCACTTCCTAGCCAGCCCTCCATTACCTGCAGCCATTACATCAGTTAGCCCAGCCAGCCAGCCAGTCTTTGTTTGGCTTGGCAGGTCTCTGGCTAAATTCGGCAAAGATATATAGGAAATGTTCAAAAAACTTGACTCTGAGGCTTCAGGAATGAGCCCATGATGGGGAAGCTTGTCTACCTTTCTTTTATTTTACTGCTTTCCTCACAGAGTCAGCTCTCGCCCTGCCTACGGGACACATTGTTTTTCCTGCTCCAATTAGGCATATCTATGGACATCAATCACTGAGTTAATTCACAAATTATTCCTTCAGAACCCGCATTGTGCTAAGCTTTGTATGGTGGAAAGGAAGTAAAAAGTGAGGCCATATCTTCAAAGAAAAGATAATGCTCTTCTCCCTATCCCCTACCCCCCACAAATAGAGAAAACATTTAGTTCCCAAGATGAGGTGGTAAAAGGTTAAGGTAAAAAAATTTTGTGGAGGAAGAGCAATCAGTGTCAATATAATTTGGAAAAGAAAGAATGAGACCCAAGAGTAGTAAGTGGTCCAGTAAGGCTTCCAGTAGGAAGTGGCTGTGAGCTGGAGTTTGACAAATGAGCTGCATTTGGAAAGTATATTTAGATAAGTTCTATCATCCTATCACTCTTGAGTGAAAAATCTCAGATAATTCCTCCAGAATCACATCCTGGCATTCACGTCCTTTAATCATATGGCCCCACCTCCCCACCTTTCCCCTGCAACAGCAACTCTTGATGTTCTGCTACATGGGTTTTCTCACCCACTGCTATTTATTTCTGGACCCTTGAGTTTGTCTACAACTTGGCTTTCCCTGTGCTCCACCTACACTTCTCTCCCTTCCAATTTTCCAGTGTTACCTATTCTTTACCAAGTTCAAAAATCACTTTATCTTGATGCCTCCCTGCAAGCACACATCCAGGTATGTATCCCTCCTCTGAATTGTTCTTTAAACATTTAAGTCAAGTCTTTGTCATTTTATACGGTACATGTAAACCACTTGCTATAATAGTTAACAATGGGATGTTATGGGATGCAGCAAAAACAATTAAAAAAAGGGGAGTTCGTAGTGATAAATGCCTACATTAATTAAAAATGAAAAAGCTCCAGGGACAGCCATTTAGCTCAGGCAGTTAGAGCGCAGGGTGCAATGCTCATAACACCAAGGTTGCCGCTTCGATTCCCACATGGGCCAAAGAGCTGTGCCCTCCACAACTAGATTGAAACAACTACTTGAATTGGAGCTGATGGGACCTAGAAAAACACACTGTATCCCAGTAAAATTAAAAAAAGAAAAAGTTCAAATAAACAACCTAACATTATACCTCAAGGAACTAGAAAAAGAAGAATGAACTAAGTGCAAAATCAGTAGAAGGAAGAAAATAACAAAGCTCAGACCAGAAACAAATGAAATAGAGACTAAAAGGACAACAGAAAAGATCTATGGAACTAAGAGCTGGGTTTTTTGAAAAGATAAACAAAACAGACAAACCTTTAGCAAGACTTACAAAGAATAAAAGAGAAAAGACTCATACAAATAAAATTATAAATGAAAGAGGAATCCATTACAAATGATACCACAAAAATACAAAGTATCTTAAGAGACTACTAAAAAAAACTGGGCAACCTAGAAGAAATGGATAAATTCCTAAAAACATAAAACCTACCAAGACTGAGTCATGAAGAAATAGAAAATGTGAACAGGGCAATTATTAGAAAGAGATTGAATCAATAATCAAAAACCTCCAAACAAAAAAAAAATCCCAGGATCAGATGGAATGACAGGTGAATTTCAACAAACATTTAAAGAAGAATTAATATCAATTTTTCTCAAAGTCTTCCAAACAACAGAAGAGAACACTTTTAAACTCATTTTATGAGGCCAGCATTACCCTGATATCAAAACCAGATAAAACACTACAAGAAAAGAAAATTACAGGTCAATAATTACATAGATGTAAAAATCCTCAAGAAAAAAACAGCAAACTGAATTTAACAATATATTAAAAGGATCATATATCATGATCAAGTAGGGTTTATTCCAGGGATGCAAGCATGGTTCAACAACCGCAAATCAATGTAATACACCACATTAACAGACTGAAGGATACAAATCGTATTATAATCTCAGTAGATGCATAAAAAGCACTTAATGAAACTCAATATTTATTCATGATAAAAACTCTCAAATAACTGCATAAAAAGGGAAAATACGTCAACATGATAAAGGTCATATATGACAATCCCACACCATACTCAATGGTGAAAAGCTGAAAGTTTTTCCCTCTACCATCAGAAGAAGACAAGGATGTCTACTCTCACCAATTTTATTCAACATAATACTGGAAGTTCTACCCAAAGCAATTAGGCAAGAAAAAAAATAAAAGATATCCAAAACAGAAAGGAGGAAGTTAAACTGTCTCTATATGCAGATGACCTGATAGTATATATAGAAAAGCCCAAAGACTCCACCAAAAATAACTGTTAGAACTAATAAACAAATTCAGCAAAGTTGCAGGATAATAATCAATATACAAAAATCAGTTGCATTTCTATACACTAAGAAACTATCAGAAAGAGAACTTGAGGAAACAATCCCATTCACAATTGCATCAGAAATAATAAAACACTTAAGAATACATTTAACTAAGGAGGTGAAATATCTGTACTCCAAAAACTATAAGACATTGATTGAAAGAAACTGAATAAGACACAGATCTAAGGATATTTCATGCTCATGGATTGGAAGTGTTAATATTGTTAAAATGTTCATATTACCTAAAGCAATCTACAGATTCAATGCAATCCTTATTAAAATTCTAATGGCATTTTTCACAGAAATAGAAAAAGAATCCTAAAATATATGGAACCACCAAAGACCCCACATAGCCAAAGAAAGGTTGAGAAAGAAAACTAAAACTAATGCATCACACTTCCTGATTTCAAACTATAGTACAAAGCTATAGTAATCAAAACAATATGGAATAGGCATAAAAACAGACATATAGATCAATGGAGCAGAATAGAGAGCTCAGAAATAAACCCATGTATATATGATCAACTAATTTATGACAAAGGAGCCAAGAATACATAATGAGGAAAGGACAATCTCTTCAACAAATGATGTTGGGAAAACTTGACAGCCACATGCAAAAGAATAACACTCAACCATTATCTTACACTATACACAAAAATCAACTCAAAATGTATTATAGACTTGAACATAAGACCTGAAACCCTAAAACTCCTAGAAGAAAACATTCAAAAACTGTCCTTGATATCAGTCTTAACAATGAGTTTATGAATTTGATGCCAAAGCAAACGCAACTAAAGCAAAAATAAACAAGTGGGATTACATCAAACTAAAAAGCTCTGAACAGCAAAGGAAACCATCGATAAAATGAAAAGACAACTGATGGAATGGGAAAAATATTTGCAAATCATATATGTGATGAAGGGTTAATATACAAAATATATAAAGAACTCATACAACTCAAGAGCAAAAAAAAAATCTGATTAAAAATTGGCAGAGGAGTCGACTAGACAATTCTTCAAAGAAGACACACAAATGGCCCAATAGGTACCTGAAAAGGTGCTGGACATCACTCATCGTCAGGGAGAAAAGGGAACTCTTGTGCACTATTGGTTGGAATGTATCTTGGTGCAGCCATTATGGAAAATAGTATGGAGTTCCTCAAAAAATTATAAATAGAACTACCATATGATCCAGCAATCCCACTTCTGGACGCATAGCCAAAGGAAATGAAAACAGAATATCAAAGAGATATCTGCACTTTCATGTTCACTGCAGCATTATTCACAATAGCCAAGATATAGAAACTGTCTAAGTGTTTATTGATGGATGAATGGATAAAGAAAATATGATATATATATATATGTGCAAAAAAATGTATACAAGTGGACACTTTGGTCAACGTTGCTCAAGCAGTAGCTTGCCATCATCAGAAGTGTCTGGATGCTGATGGTAACCACTTTAGGCAACTCTTGTAACTGCAGAAGTCAAAAGTGACTTGTAGTTATCTTTTGTGACCGGTGTACATTGAGTATTATGATTTTAATAGTTTTCCTTTCTTAAAATGTGTATACACTATTTGGAACTAGATAGATAGATAGATAGATAGATAGATAGATAGATAGATAGATAGATAGATAGATATAGATATAGATATAGATATAGATATAGATATAGATATAGATATAGATATAGATATATAATTATTATTATTTCACCATGAGTAAGTAGGGAATCCTGCCATTTGTGCAAAATGGATAGAGCTTGAGGGCATTATGCTAAGTGAAACAAGTCAGATGGAGAAAGACAAATACTGTATGGCATCACTTACATGTGGCATCTAAAAAAACAGTCAAACTCTTAGAGAGTAGAAAAGTGGTTGCCAGGGGTGGGGTGGGGGTGGGGAGAAATAGGGAAATATTGGTAAAAGAGTACCAACTTTCAGCTATAAGATGAATAAGGTATGAGGAGCTAATGTAAAACATGATGTATAATTGATAACATTGTATTATACAATTGAAATTTGCCAGGTAGAACTTAAATGTTCTACCAAGAAAAGCTAAATGTCTGAAGTAATGGATGTGTTAATTAACTAGATGGTAAGAGTCCTTTCACAGTGTATACATATATCAAATCAACATAATGTATACTTTAAATATCTTACAATTGTACTTTTCAATTATACCTCAATGAAGCTGAAAAAGAAAAGTAATTATATATAAAAATAGTTAACCATTATTGAGGCTTTTATATTGCTAGGTACTGGGCTAAGCGTTTGGTAAGCACCATTGCATTTGATCAGCAGAGCAATCCTGTCAGAAAGACGGAATTGTAATCCTCATTTTACAGATGAGGGAATGGATATTCAGTGGGGTTCACTTGGCCAAAGTCATAGTAAGTGATGAAACTCACCTTCTTGTAGCCTCTCTTATCTTGGTACATGGGTATGGAGATCATAAGCAAACCATTCTTATAGGAACCCATCGATATACAGAGAGAGAGAGAGAGAGAGAGAGAGAGAGAGAGAGAGAGAGAGAGAGAGAAATTGAAACTGGGTGAGCAATTTTATCCACCATTCCAGTCAATAAGTTTTGCCCTGGAGTTAACTTGAACTGGGAGATATGAATCTGCTGTTCCCTCAGATGGTGTTGGTTTCTGTGAGCCTCCCACTGTGTGATTCCTGTGCTTAAATATATGTGCTTTATAAATTCAACATGATCCCTAAATGAAAGCCAATTGGCTTTTTTTTTAATTAAAGTTTATTGAGGTGACAATTGTTAGTAGAAGTTACATAGATTTCAGGTGTACAATTTTGTAATACATCATCTATATATCACATTGTGTGTTCACCACCCAGAGTCAGTTCTCCTTCCATCACCACATAGTGGCTTGGTTTTTGACTAAAGAAAGAATGACCTGGCACAATGTTGAAGGAAAAATAAAAACAAACCTGTGTTGGACTTACTGAAAAATGGTATCTGTCTCCAATGTAGCACCTTTCAAAGGAATTTTCAAGGAGTATTAACTATATCCCTCAAAAAACTATAAAATAGTTTTCTTGGCTCACCAGGAACATAACCTATCATAAGACAGGACATCCCCATATTTGTTTCCCCAACTGGTGTGAAAAGTCAAGGTGAGTAGAGCCTGTATCATAAATTTCTTTGTATTCCCCCAAAGTGCTTGGCCAAGTTACTTATAAACAATAGGATCCGAACAAGTCAATATCAAAGTTTCTTCATTAACCCAATGCAGACCAATGAACGTTGTCCCAGAGATTTGATTCATAGGTCTCAGGGGAAGGTTGTCCTTTTCATTCTGGATTGCAAACTGCAAGATATGCCCATGTCAAACTCTCTTGCTGTGTACAGAACCTGCTTGAGAAGAAAATCAACCCACATAGGGAGGAAAAGATAAGAAATGAAGAAAGAACAGAACCCCAAGCACAGAATTTATTACTGCTTTGTTTTTCCAGTTAAAAAATAATTCTCACAATTTTAAAACGTAACACACTTACAGAAAATTTCATATAATATGTGTGTACAGTCAACAAATAGTAAGAAAATAAACATCTGAATAAACACATAGACAATTATTTTTAAATTCTTCATTAGACATATTAATTTTTGCAGCAAGTGGAAGGTCCCTAAGACACCCCGAAGCTCCTCAGAAAATGGAAGGGAAGATCTGTGCTATCATGTATATCCCATGACTTGTTGGCATTCTCTGTGCTATTTCTAGAGATGGAATCTGTCTGTTCCCATCTCTAGTTGGATCAACTGAGCACCTGGCAGTTTCCTATTGATGCCTGTTCAGCTGTCACCTTCAAACTCCTGGTTCTGTTTGCTCAATGTGTCTCCTAGGGCAGGCCTGACTATTTTGGGTCTAAGATACAGCTGTCAGCGTTTCAGGCGTACCTCACGTATTTCTAGAATTAGTTGGAAATACTTGAAGCCTGAAAAAGTAACTATAATGTTCTGACTATGAAGGAAATATTTAGGCAAGTATCAACTGGCAGCACATAAAACTAAGAAGAATCGAGTCCCTGGTGATAAAATAAGATGAGAACAACATAGCTGAGCCATCTTAGGTTACTCGCATTTTAGTAGCATGGAGTGATTTACCAAACTATTTATGTTATTTTTATTATTGTGTGATTAAGAAATTGACCAAATGTGAGACTGCTATTCATGTGAAATGACAGGTTGATTGAGCACACTTGCTTTGCTCTAACAGATAATAACTATGATGCCTCAATTTAAAAAGTCATTCTGGTTATACACATGTCCTAGGGATGCTTTGAAAGTCAAGTTGTACCTCTTGACCCCATGCTATTTAATTTTTGATAATAATTTCTGCTCTTCAATCTGATAGGGTATAACACTGACCTTGCAGCAATTACACTGTGGCTTTGTACTATAATATTAAGATATGATTAGTTCTCTGAGAGTCTCAGGCCCAGAAAAAGCAGAGTACATTTTATGGAATGGCTAGGCACCAAGGCAAAACAAAGATGATAAAGGCTTCTTGCACTTCCAAGATCAATTAAATTCTGTGATTTAATATAGACCAGGTCAATCATCTATTCTCTTACATTTAACAGTTATTTTGGATTCCTTCATTTGGTGTGTTGGGAGAGGTGTCAAATCCCCCTTCACTTTTGCCCTTTAATAATTTCTCCTTTTAACAATTTTACTTTTGTATTGTGCAATGTAAAAAACAAAACCTTAAAAATAGCCAATAAGCCCTCTGCCATTTAGATCCTCCAGAACTAAAGGCTCTGGAGATGAAAGAGGAAGTGATTGTAGTGCTAGTGAGACAGAGACCATGGGCTCAACCATTGGAACGATCAATTACCTTCAGTTTCTGTACTTATGTACTGCATCCCAGATGATTCTGATGCAGGTATTCCAGGGACCACACTTTCAGAAGCATTACCTTTGACAAACAGTGTCAGGCTCATGGTTTAAAGAAAATTAAAACCTTACGTCATTGCCTTTAGATTCTTTTTATATTTTACTTTTCATGGCATTATGTGCCTTTGTGATAATTCTAATCCTTCTTCCTTCTAGGCAATAAACTATTGATAAAGAGATCACTGAATTAGATCATATGTTGGCGAACTTGAAAAACTTAAAATTTTCAGCCCTAGAACTGATTTGTAGTCTAATCTTGACTTAAACAGTTACTTTCTCCTGCTTTTATAAATTAAAAGTCATTTAACATCTAGTAAATTTGGGATAAAAAGTACTGAGAAAATGCTTGTATCACAAGAAGGGTTTTTCTTTTTTCTCTACCAAGGGTTGCCAGATTTAGAAAAAAAAAAAGACACATAGTTAAAATTGAATTTGAGATAAACAACAAAATTTTTGGCATAAATATGTCTCATGTGATATCTGGGATATACTTACATTAAAAAATGCATTGATTATCTGAAATTCAGGTTTAACTGGGCATCCTGTATTTTATCTGGCAATCCTGTCTCTACCACCACCCTTTTCCTGGAGTCTGCACTTTCCAATACTTGGGCAATAGAAGAGAGCATTTTGCAACTCAAAACCAGGAAGGAAATGAGCACTCACTTAACATAATACAGTATAGGAGAAATGCTAGCAGGAGATTAACCTTCCACACTGGAGAAATCTAGCTATCTTCTGGTGATGGGGAATGAGAGTCTAATCTGGGTGCATGGAGGGGGAGATCGAGTGTTTGGGCAAACACACATATGAAATCCCAAAGCATGTCCAATCATTTATTCAAAGAACATACCACAATGTGCTTTTCTTACAGCCTCAGAAAAAAATAGAGAATCAAGGACTTCTTTAAACAAAAGTCTCCATCATTTTTCACTGCCACCACCAAAGGGAATCAGGCATTTCTACACCAGGGAGCACAACCTTGGAACTACAACTTGACTCTTTTTTTTTTTTGAGGGCAGTGTCACTGGCCCTCACATGTGGGACCCGAACCAGGGCTGCTGGCTTCCTAAACCAGCGCTTAACCACCATGCCACTCGGCCAGCCCCAGCTTGACTCTTTTATTAACTCCTATATCCATTCACAATTTTGAGTCAAGAATTTAAATTTTAAAATTCACTGTGCTGTCTGGGTTCCACAGGTTCCTCTCCCTCCAGATCAGGTTTTGCAAGGGACTCTCAGCTTGTGCTACACTTCTCTGCCTTGAAAAACTCAACTCAACTCTTTTCTTTCCTCCAAAGCACAAGTCATTCTTCCTTGAAGCTCCTGGTGCTGTTCACCTCCTAATTCACTTTTCCTGCCTCCAGCTCAAGAGCCAACGTATCTCTTTACTATCATTCTGATCTTTCTGCCCAAATCTGGATTTACAATGCAAAGCAACTGCGTTGCTCTGAATTCAGCTAAATAGGGGGGGACTTGAAGGTCATAGGTAACTGATGAGGGTGGGGTGGTTTCAAAAATTAAAAGAATTTTCTTCCTGATAAAAAGAATGCATGCTCATTGTAAAAAAAAAATCAAACAAGATATAAAAGAAAGAAAAATAAAATAGCCTTAACCATAAGACCCAGAGATAACACTGAATATTTTGGTGAGCATTTTTCAATAGTCATTCATTCATTTGTTCAATCATTCTTTCAAAAAATATTTATTAGTGCCTACAGGGTGGTAAACACTGTTTTAGACTCAAGGGATACATCAATAAACAAAGTAGAAAAACAAAACTCCTGTCTTCATGGCCCTATTTACATATACACAGAAACACATGCACACATATACCTTTACATGAATGGGCTCATAATATATATGCTATTTTGTTGCCTGTCCTTTCATGGAATAATTTGTTGTAGACCTCTTTATATATTGATTTATGCATAATTTTAAAGTCTGCCTAGCATATTCTATAGTATATATACACCACAATTTATTTCATCATCTCCCTATGAACATTTACTTCCAATTTCTGCTATTATAAAAAATACTGTGATGAGTATACTTGTACATGTATATCTTTACATGCTTGTCCAATCATCTTATTAGGATAAATTACTCGTTTTACTCCTACCTTGCTTGCTGTTTCTGCTCAGTCCCTTTTGCTATCTTCCCCTTCTCTCCTGAACCCTCTAGCTTCACTACACCATGCACTATCTCATACAATCCCATGGTTTTAAACAGTGTCTATATGCTGATGACTTCCAAATTTATACCTATAATCTTGATATCTCCTCTTCAGCTCTAGATTCATATATCCAGTTGTTTTCTTGGAATTTCACTTGTACATCTGTCACAAAAATCTGAAATTTAATGTGACTAAGAGAACCCTTAATTTTGCCTCCAAAATATACTATTTCAGTCTTCCATATTTCAGAAAATGACATCACCATCTACATAGTTACTCAGGCCCCAACCAAGGCGCCAATCTGATTTCTTCTCTTTACTTTCAGCGCCCATGTAATGTATCTTTCAAGTCTGTCTCCAAAATACAGTTCAAATCTGTCCCTTTATCTCTACATTCTCTTTCTACCATTATGATACAAGCCACTATAGACTCTCACCCCCAGTCATCCTATTTCATTGCCCTGTCTTATTGCCTTCATAGTAATTGTTATTATCTGAAATTAATTTTCTTATTTGTTTATATAGGTACTTGTTTATCCTCCCCTCATTCCATGACAGGAAGAACTTTGTCTACCTTGTTTACCACTGTACCCCCATATCCTAAATCAGTACTTGGCCCACAGTAGGTGATCAATTCAGTAGAAGTTCTCTTATCTAACTTTCTCTTTACTTATTCTCCTGATTAATCAACTATTTCCATTTCTTTTATAAAATATATATTGACATGCTGAGTGCTTGAACTTAGTAGGACATTCTCTAATACATCTATGTGCTTTTGTTCACATCAGTTAAGTTGTATATTTACCAAGAGCCAGTTGTATTTGTTCCCAGTCTTGAGCTATGTAATTTAAAGGAATGTTCTGTAAACTGAGGATATATGGATGTGAAAATGAAGAGGTTTTTCTATGAAAGTTGAAAGACTCAATAAAGAGGATCCCCCCCAAAAGAAGTTGGATTATATGTAGACAAGACAACCATAAAAGATTAGGGAAAATAATTATTAGAAGGATTGCTTTGTAAGAGTCTTTAAGATCCTGATCTACTTTTAAAAAACGGAAACTGTAAATTGAAAGCAATGTATTGTGAATGAAATTTCACATTCATATTAAGACAATAGGAGATCAAACTGAAGAAGCCCAAATCTTAAGCAAGATAAATAGAATAAATAAAAACCCAGATACATTATGGTGAAAACAAATAGAAAACTTTAAAAATGACCAGAGAGAAAAGACCGACTACATATAAAAACTGACATAAAAAGAATAGATCCAAAATAAATAATAGACAATAGACTTTACATTAGCAACAATAGAGCTCAGAAAACAATGGGATAATATTTACAAAGTGCTGATGGAAAATAGCCATTAACATAATTTTATAAAGTGTTGACTTATCATTCACGAGTGAGGGCAATTAAAATAAAACGTTTTCAGACAAAGACTAAGAGAGTTCATCAGTCACAGACCCTCATGCAAAGAACATTTTTAAAGATCTGTATTAAGAAAAAGAATGCTGAACTTAGAATAAAGGAGTGAGGGTCAAGAACCAATGGAAGAAAAACCTTGATAAGCATATAGGCAAGTGTAAATAAGCATAAATTTAAAAACAGGGTTTCTTTTTGGTATGATGAAAAATCATACCAAATTCACCTGATGAAACCCACCTGTTTTAAAATTGTAATTTATATATCAATAAAGCTGTTTTTAAAAAAATAAAATTTTGAAAGCCCCATAATAATAACAATATAATGTCCAATTTGGGGGATACTGTAAGGTGAAACCAAAATATGGCCTAAAATAGGAAGTAGAAAATTGGGCTGGCCGAGTGGCGGGGTGGTTAAGTGCTGGCTTGGGAAGCCAGCGGCCCCAGTATGGATCCCACATATGAGGGCCAGTGACACTGCCCTCAAAAAAAAAGAAAAGAAAATTGAAGATAAAAAGACAGGAGATAGAAGACTGAAGAGAGGAATTAGAAGATTGTAGTTACAACATACTAAGATTATTTTATTGTTCAAGGGATGAATTAGAGATACATATTAACTCAAAGTTTGGTCCAGTCAATGAGTGCATGTAAAAATTTTAAGGGTATCCACTAAAGTAACAGAAATATAATTTCCAACATTTTAGAGGAAGGCTGAAGAGATTAAAAAAATTAAATCAGCCCAATAAAGTCAGGAAAGAAAGAAAGCGCAATGAGAAAACATAGTAATAGAAAATACAAAATAAGGTAAAAGAATAAATCTAAATATAACAGAAACACAATAAATATAAATGGATTAAAGTCTGTTTAATCACATTTTTAAGAAACATCCCTAGATCATAATTTCATAGAAAATTTGAAAGTTAAAGAATAAAAAAGTATAAACTAAGCAAATACTAAACAAAAGAAAGCTTGTATAACTATATCAGATTTTAAAATGAAATAGCAAAGTATCATTAGAGATAAAGAGGTTATTACCCATTAAAAGGAACATTTCAACAAGAAACTATAATATTCTAAGTGGTATGTATCTGACAACAGAGACACTAAAGATATAAAAACCTCATAATATTTAAAACAATCCTATGCTAATAACTTTGAATACAGATTAATCACTGTCTAATCCAGAGAACAGCAAAAGAATAAAAGTTCTCTCACTCATTTTATAAGGTTAGTGTAATTTGATCACAGGATCAGACAAGACCAATACAAGAAAAGAAAATACTGGTCAAATTCATTTGTAAACATAGATGCAATATTCTGAAATAAAATATAATGAATCTTATTCCATATAACCATACGACCATATATGGTATGTATGGATTCCCCTTTGCCCCCCCGCCCCGAAAAAAAACAATGCTCTTTCTCTAGGCAAATTATCAGAAAAGAAGCAATGTAGGAAGACAAAAAACTTTTAACAATAAGTGCTCTCTAGTTCAGCCAAACACCCACTGTAAAAAAGTGCAATCCCACTCCCACTCATGCCAGTAAAGGCCGTGCAGGGAGCCTGGTCTTTCACTCTCCTCACACTGTAAGGATGTGCCCAACCATCTGGCTGGCGTGTTACCAGGAAGGCCTGAATGGGAAGCTGGGACTATGTGGGGAGCCTGGACTTCCACCTTCAGCTGCAGTAATGAGTAGTGCCCTTTCTTCCTCTGTTGGAGCAATGTCAGAGGATGCCTGCTAAAACAGAAGATTGAAGTAATATAATAACAAAAATGTCAATCAAAAAGCACTTGTCATACCAAAGAACAGGAAAATTTCAACTTGAATGAGAAAAGATAATCGACAGATGTTATGACACAGATGTGACAATTATCTGACAATGATTCTTTTTTTTTTTTTTAGGGCAGTGTCATTGGCCCTCATATGTGGGACCCAAACCGGGGCCGCTGGCTTCCCAAGCCAGCGCTTAACCACCGCGCCACTCGGCCACCCCTCTGACAATGATTTTAAAGCAGCCATCATAAACATGTGTGAACTAGTAACTGCAAATATACTTGAAGCAAAGGGTAAAACAATTTTAGCAAAGAAATAGAAGATATGAAGAACAGCCAAATGAAAATTGTAGAACTGAAAAAATATAACAACCAAAATGAAATACTCAGTGGATGGGCTCAAAAAACTCAATCAGTAGGCTCAATAGCATAATGGAAGAGACAGAGAAAAGTAAACTTGAAGACAGAAAATTATAAATCACCCAGTAGGAACAACTATATTATTCCATTTCTATAACATTCTTAAAAATGACAAACTTATAGAGATAAAGAACAGATTTGTGGTTTCTACAGTTCAGAGATAGGGTGGGCATAACTATAAAGGGGTAGCATGAGGGAGATCTTTGTGGTGATGGGATAGTTCTGTATCTTGATTACAGTGGTGGTTACACAAATCTATACATGATAAAATGGCTTAGACTTATACACGGACATTATACTAATTTCAGATTCCTGGTTTTGATATTGTACTCTAGTTATGTAAGAAGTAATCACTGATACAAAGTTCTAATTATGCAAAATAAATAAGTTTGAGAGATCTGTGGTACAACTTATGCCAAAAGTCAACAGTTCAGCACTGTACACTTAAAATTTTGTTAAGAGGGTAGATCTCATGGTAAGTTTCTTACTACAAAACAACAACCAAAAATGGGGCAAGAAGAAACTTTTAAAGGTGATGGATATGTTATTATTTGATTCTGATGATATTTCACCACTATATGCATAGCTTCAAACTCATCAAATTGTATACATTAAATATGAGTATGTCGAGGTTTGTTTTTTTTTTGGTGTGTATCAACTGTCCCCCAATAAAGCTGTTTAAAGAAACCAAAATGTAACCACTGTGAGAAAATGGCTGAATGGTCCAGGGGATGTCTCTGTACTGCATTTCCATCTTCCTGTGAATCTATAATTATATTGAAATTAAAAGTTTAGAAAAAGGTAACTTGAAAAAGGAGAGCTATGTCATGATCATGTAAGAAGACTCAACATCAAGATGGCGATTCTCTTCAAATTGATATATGAATTTAATTCAAGTTCAATCAGAGCAACAAGATTTTTCACGGATCTTGACAAGCTGATCCTAAAATTTACAAAAAAGAGTAAGGCACCAAGAATAGACAAAACAATTTTAAAGAAGAACAATGAGGGGGCAGATAAAAGACACAAAACAATTCATATAAATCTATGAGAACTAAGTATATGATAGAGGTTGATTATAAATCATGGAGGATATCTAATATAGACTCTTCAAAAACTGGTGTTAAAATTACCCACATGAGAAAAGATAAAATGAGAAGACTTCTTCAAATCCTACCTGAGAATCAATTCAAAATGAATGAAATATCTAAATGTTAAAAGCAAAATTTTATAACATTTTGGTACAAATATTGAATACCTTTATGATCTCAGAGCAGGAGAATTCATTCATCACACATATGCAAAAACCTCACAAATTTTAATAAAAAAGACTGATAAATGTGGTTGCATTAAATATTAAACTCTCTATAGAAAATATACCATGATAAAGTTAATAGTAACCAAGACATTTGCCACACATAAGATTAAAAAAGAAACACTATCCAAAATATATATAAAAAATCAATTATAAAATGGCAACCAACCAGAAAAAAAAATGGATAAAGAATACCAACAGGCAATAGACAGAAGAAACTGGAATGATCTATAAATACATGAAAAGATGCTCAACGTCACTAGTGTTCAGGGAAATATAAAATGGAGCTAATATTTTTACTTGTCAGATTGGCAAAAAAATAAAACTCAAAAGTTGTTAATGGGATAGTGTCATGGGAACACAGACCATTGGTGGGGCTGTTATTTGGGAAAGCCACTTTGGAAAACAATCTGCCAAGACCCAGAAAAACTAAAAGTGTGCATACTCTAACCCAGCAACCCTACCCTCTTTTCTAAAGGGCACATACCCTGAAGAAGTTCTCATCTAGTGTAATGACACATGGACACCAGTATTTATTGCAAGTTGTTTGTTTTTAACAGTTAAAAGGTTGGAAACAACCCAAATACCAACCAATTTGTGAATGAGTAAATTAAATATGTCATGGTTGTACTACAGGTTACCGTTTAGTAGTGAAAACAAACTAGATCAATATGCACCCACATGGACTGATCTCAAGAACACAATGCTGAGTTTAAAAAGATATACGAAGGTAGGACAATTAAGTTCGGGAATTCATCTTAGAAAAAGTGCTACATACCTCATTGCTGAATATCACTACAGTCACCTTTGAAGTACTCCCCTTGGGAAGCTACGCACTGACGCCAACACCTAGTCCACCCTTCAAAGCAATTTTGTAACTCTTTTTCTGGAATGGCCATCAGAGCTGTCGTCATATTACCTTTGGTGTCCTGAATGTCATCAAGATGTCTTCCTTTCAATATTTCCTTAATCTTCGGGTAAAGAAAGAAGTCATTGGGGGCCACATCAGGTGAGTAGGGAGGGTGTTCCAATACAGTTATTTGTTTACTGGCTAAAAGCTCCCTCACAGACAGTGCCGTGTGAGCTGGTGCATTGTCGAGATGCATGAGCCAGGAATTGTTGGTGAAAAGTTCAGGTCGTCTAACTTTTTCACACAGCCTTTTCAGCACTTCCAAGTAGTAAACTTGTTTCACTATTTGTCCAGTTTGCACAAATTCATAATGAATAATCCCTCTGATATCAAAAAAGGTTAGCAACATCATTGCAACAAGTTCAAAAACTTAATTGTAACACCTCGTATGTAACCATATAATGTATTTGTCATGGCCTGGAAGAAAAAATACCAAATTAAGGAAAATGTGTTGACTGGAAGTGGGAGATAAAGGGAACTTCAACTTTTCCCATAGTATTTTATTCTTTTCATTTAAGAAAATGGAAGACAAAGTAAATAAGTAGTATATTTTCACTGTGTGTGGCAAGAACACCAGTATTTGCTATATTCTGCTAAGTTCTCTGAGCTATCCTGTAGTTTTGAAGTTCTCAATATAAATAAAAGGTGTGTAGTGTCAGATGGTTCTGATAAATATTCAGTTTGGGGGAACCATCATATTGAGACTACTAGTAAGTTTATATGTTAACTTTCTCAGGACCATTTTCATTTTTAAAGAAGGCTACATGCTTAATCCAAAGGTTGAGGCACTGCAGTATTTGCTGTCACTTATGAACTAGGGGTTATGAAGTTTTGAAGACAAAACTTGAAAGGATGCTATTTTCCTCCTATGTGCTAATCCTGCAATGGGGTTAACTTGCCACCACTTTGACAGAATGATAGTCTTCCCTTAGGTTGGACAGCTCAGAGAGAGTAAACAGAGCACATTTCCCCCACTCAATTATGCTTTCATTCTTTATGAATAAAACTGCAGTTAAAACAATTCTACATAGGGCCGGCAGAGTGGCGCAGTGGTTAAGCGCTGGTTTCAGAAGCCAGCAGCCCCGGTTTGGGTCCCACATATGAGGGCCAGTGACTCTGCCCTCAAAAAAAATAAAATAAAAAAAAAACAATTCTACATAAACTAACATTTAGAGCAAGATTTATAGAAACACGAACATCTACGTGAAAATAAATCTCTTCAAATTTTATCAAGCACGTATTCTATCATGTTCATCAACCTTGAGTAGATTTAACACAATTTAAATATTTCTTGGCTTGTGTGCAAAGTATCAAGGCTCGTCCATGGCTTTGAGACTCCTACTCCCTTCACCCCAGTCAACTCAACCAGTTGTTTAAACTGCTCAGATCTTTCTTCAGCCACAGTTTTTAAGTGAGAGTCTTTTTATTGCTTTGGGCATGTTCCTTCTCCTAGCCAGTGCTCAGAATTTTAACTATCTAACTATTCAATTTCTCTCTGTCTTTTTACATGGAGGAGAAACTGGATTTCTATTCCACACAGTTTGGCAAAGGCTAGCAGAGAGTGAGAGATTACAGCCAGATGTACATCTGCATGTCAGCAGCAAGAAGGTCTGGGATGGTGCTTTTTCAATCAGAAGGAAGTCATTTTCCCCCTCTCAAAGGAGAGGGCCTCCTCCTTCCCATCAGATATTTGGCTGCTAGATGCTCACTGATTAATTACTGAGGTTCCATCTACACACAATTGGTCTTCTTAATAACAATTCTAGCAGGCTTCCAGTTGATTCCTTAATGTACTTATATTTAAAAGTATCCTTCTT
Organism: Aselliscus stoliczkanus; assembly: GCA_033961575.1. Taxonomy (NCBI): domain Eukaryota; kingdom Metazoa; phylum Chordata; class Mammalia; order Chiroptera; family Hipposideridae; genus Aselliscus; species Aselliscus stoliczkanus. The sequence continues at coordinate 19,196,709 of CM066737.1, forward strand.
TCCCAAAGCATACATTTGAAAAAAAGAAAAATATTTAAAAGAACAAAACATAGTTTTTAAACAAATAAAGTGATTCCACCACAATTCCTAATATTAGAAAAATCAAACACCAGTGGGAAAGTATTTTCAGGGGCAGGGAAACATTCTGAGTACCTTTCAAATCAAAACACCAAGCCATCATTTATTTTATTTGCATGTGAGGTATCATTCCTAATATATTCTGGTTAATTCCAGAAATCCATTTTGTATTGGAAAAGTAAGGCAACATAGGCATCCCTTCTCTGTACCCCCAACAGCTCCCCCCCCCATGCCCAGTAGAGATAGCATATCAAGTTCATTATTAGCAACTTCCTTTTCTAGTTTGCCTCATTACTGAGAATTCCCATCTGTTTTCCAAGACAGATATATGAGGTCTCCAATACAATCTCTCCATGAAACCTAACCTGGAAACTGCCTCTTGGGTCACATTCTCATTTCTATGGAGCTCAACATGCAATGCAGCCAGTGCTAGAAATAGATGATTGCCAGAAGTATAATTAGAGGTTGGTTCTCCAAGACAGGCTAAATTCACAAGTATGAGCTAACAGTCACTAATTTAACTAAGATCCCATCTCTGTATTAGGGGAAATACTGGAACCTGATAAATGAGCAGTATGTAATAGCTATGATATCAGCGACAATTAGTTCTGCAAAATTTGGGGGCAATCCAGCTGAAAATGTGTTTACTTAAGCTCTGAAAAGCTGCACCTATCCATCCTGCCTCCCCACATTCATCTCTCTCTACTCCCCAATGTGACACACATCTTGTGGGCCACTCCAATAATTCTAAACTGTGATACAACTGACAGATGATGTTCACATGAGTGACACACACCCTTCGGTGGACTCAGGGAATACAAGATTCTTCATATGCTGGCCATTAGTTGGACCCTTTTCTCTGATTCTCATTAGAACACACTAATATGCAAGCAAATGAGAGTGACACTGTTATACAAGGATAACCTTGAATCCATTCCAACTTATACCTAAGTAAATCATTCAGCAATTCTGGTACATTCACCATTATCAGTAACAAATTATTTGTCACACTTCACAGCCAATCATGACACATCAACTGTGGCTGACAATGGATATCTTTGTCATATCAGTGACCTGCCACACACTCTCATGTCTCACCACATGCTTTCCCTTCTGTTCCAAAAGGCCCTAAACCCCACATGATAAATCCACAAAACAAGTTTTTGACTGATTGAAGGAATGAATGAATGAAGTGCTCACAACCTCAGATAAGCCTCCCACTGTGTTTATAACATTCACATATTGGGCCACAGCCATGTATTGATGAAAAATAATATTCTGTTACGAATAGGAAAGTCAACTATGATTATGGGCAATTTTCTTAACCAGAAAGCTTTGAGTTGTAAGATGCTTTGCAGCTGTACATTTTTATTAAGCGCTGCTTAAATAAACATAAAACATGTTTGCCAGGAGAAGGTGAAAAGACAGATGCAAATTTCAGTCAGAAAATAGGTACATTCATTATTTTTTTGCATTTGCCTTAAAATGTGCCTCTAAAACAGCAAATACTCTTGGATGTCTTGTTTGATCAGCGACAGGGACCAGAAATAGTGACTTAATTTGAGCAGGAGTTTGCTGGGACACAATATGGCTACTGTGCCTGGAGTCTTTGTTGGTCATAAAAGCAGTAAGGAAGTATGACATAACGGTGTGATGGTAAATCACAGCTCAATCCATTTTGGTTGGCAGAATTTGAAAGACAAATAAACATTACTTCAGGAGCAGAGAAGACGTGCCTAATTACCTAATTACCTCCGTGCCTGGGCTGGGATCCCTGCTGCTGGTGTCGTTCCTGGACTCAGGTGCGTCCACAGGGACATGGGCCCTGTGTGCAGAGCCCGGATACTCTGCTAGGGATGTGAGGACTAGCAGCACTGCCTCCACAACCTCCCATCCAGGGCCATCGGGCAGGCTAACTGAAGAAGAAGGGCATCCTTCAGGGGCCCTGTGGCTCCTGGAGGGAGTAAGAGTGGAGGTAGAGGAGAGGCTGGTCCCAGCCACTGTGCCTTAGAACTGGTGGGGAGTTAAGGAGCTGATGGCATTTGTGAATCTGCAATTTTTACCTCAGGCCAGCCCAAATGACCTCCTCCTTCCAAAGCCTCCCTGCCTTGTTGCAGCTATGGCCAAATAGGCTTCAGGACTCACCCCAGATGACCATAGCCTCGGGACAGAGTCTTCTTTCCTTGCTGACCACATTTTCAGAGCTCAGAAACCTCCATTATATTGTACCTTTTGTTTTACACTGATAACCCCAAGCAACCCTCCTCTCCTGCTTCTGTTGTCTCTTTCTTTGTCTCTCTGCCCCTTTATGGAAATCAGCCGCTCTCTCATAGTAGGATAGAATATAGTAGAATCCCAACAAGGTTTACATTGGGGCACTAATCTATTTACCAGGATGATTTTTTCCTCTCATTCCTCATGTATGTACCCTTAATTCCATTAATTCTCAAACACTGAATTAAAAAAAATTATGGTAACATATATATAACATGAAATTTACCATTCTAACTATTTTCAAATGTACAGTTCAGTGGCATTAAATACATTCACATTGTTGTGGGACCATCCACTTCAGATCTCTTTTCATCTTTCCAAAATGAAACTCTACACACATTAAACAACTCTCCTTTATCCCCCTACCTTGAGCCCCTGGCAACCACCATACTACTTGCTGTCTCTGTGAATTTGATTACTCTAGGTCCTTCATGTAAGTAGCATTATACAGTATTTGTCTTTTTGTGACTGGCTTATTTCACTTAGCATAATATCCTCAAGTTTCACCCATGGAGGTGAGAAAAGGCCCACTGGGGTAGGGAAGTTGCAAACATAAAATGCAAACTCCACTGCCTCAGTTTTGTCAGGGGCTGGCCCAGTCCACAGCTCTCTCTGACACCACCCCAAAGGCTGGCCAGAGTGGCCGTGCACATACCGGTACCCTGGGCAGCAGCAGGCCCAGCTGGGTAAACAGAAGTGCAGGAGCAAAACAAGCCAATAAATCATGGCACAGCTCTAGTCTGCCACAGTCCCCTCCTCCCCCTTCCTTTCCAGCTCACCGGGTCTCCATATCAAGCAAATGGGCCCAGGTGTCCTTTGATCTATCTCCTTTGCCCTTTACAAGGGAGAAATGTATCTATAGGAAGGGTGAGCTCAGCCCCACCTGTGATCTCTCCCCAGGGTTCCTTAGGAGCTGTGAGTTTCAAAAATCCAGCTGCTAAGGGCAAAAAGGCAAGCAGACATGAGATGCTTGAGAAATATAAGATTATAATAGGACCCCCCTATTATTAGGGGTCCCTGGGTGGTTGACCTCCACAGAATTATAGAGTTAAATGGGACATGTTCTCCACCTCAAGCATTGGAGCATGGGCCATGGCCTATACTAAGAACACAGCCCTGTTAGGACCAAGGTTGAGCTTTAAGCTCCACCATTGCCCCTTTGCCTCGTGGTTTGAATATATAAATATATATTCAAATATATATATATGTGTGTAAATTCCCTGTGCTCAAGTTCGGACCTCCCACATTTTTGAGATCCATCGTCCTGCTAGTAAATGAATGTATCATCCACTGTTATGTAACTGATCCCCACAGGGCTTCTTCCTTCAGGAGTCCCACACATTGTCATGTTCCACTGGGTGAAGCTCTTCTGACTGCCGTATTGCCAGTGCCTAGAACAGTGCTAACACATAATTGGTGCTGATTAAATACTTGTTGAGTGAGTGAATGAATTGGCATAGTATAATGGTTAAGAGGTCAGTTTCTGGAGTCAGACAGACCAGAATTCCATCCCAGGTTCTGCCAATTTGACCCTGGGAAAGATCACTTATGTCCCCTTGGTTTGGTCTTAGTTTCCTTGCCTATAAAATAAGAATAGTATCATAACAAGACTATTGGGTTAATTGAAAAAGATAATGCATGTATTGCACTTAGCCAGTGCCTGACCCATAAATTCTCAGTAAAATATTAGCCATTATTTTTCTGACTACCAACTCAAGAAAACTGATCCAGACTGCCAAGGATGCTGAATTGAGGGTTCTGTGGTCTCATCCTGATTTGATGGAAAAGAGTGCTGTAAGGCCTGCCATGGGTGAAGAAGGGAGAAGTGGGAACTTACTTACAGGTGATTTGCCTTCTTTGGTTTGGCAATTTGCATACATATACATATAACGTTGCATACATATAACAAGTAGATTTGATCAAACATACAGGTGTATGTGGGGGAAGAACTTAGTCCTTCAGTGGGGACTGTCCCCCAGAGTGAGATAAAGGGTTAAGAGTAGGCCGGCCTACAAAAATTCTGAAACCATTCAAATAGCCCATTATTTGCCTAAGGGTTGGATTCTTCATCGAAGAGGACCCCAGCCTGAGCCTGCCCTCAACAAAGAAGCAGACCCCAATGGGAAATCACTCCTCTGTTCTTGAGTGGAGTCTTTAGCTCTATAAGAAGAATGACTGCCTTACCATGTGCTTGAGTTTGTCAGATGTCACACACTATATTTCAAACATGTGAGTTGACATCATGTGAGCAATATTGTACTTATTTCCAACCCTATTTTAACTTCAAAGGGCATGTCAGCCACATTGACCCCACTTAAATATGTGGCACTTTTGATCAGCTGGTACCTAATGGCCAAGAAGACTGCATGTAATTAGAAATAGAGCCATGAAAGGGTATTTTTGACTACAGGTAAATGAATCCAAGTTTTGGAAAGTTTGAGTTCAGCTGGAAATACAAAGCACATGAGGTCAGAGCAAGTCTTAAATTCTCTATCTGAAAACACTCCAATGATATCACCTTGAGTCTGGGAGTACCCTTGGGGTCTGGAGAAGTGTGATCCAGGAAGCCTCCTCGGAGAAAAAAGTATTTCCCCATCACTAAGTCCCCAGAATCTTTTAGCTCTCAACAAAACTGTAGGGTGGAGTTGGGAAGTGAGGAGCATTGTGAGGGTAGGAGTGTAACCTTTCCTGCCCTACTCCCTGAAACTGCTTCACTAAATAATGAACATACCTGTGTGTATTACATGAAAAGTACAAAAAGAACACACTGATTTCCATTAATACCCCTTCTTGGCCTCCAGGGAGTCACTTTTTTTTATAGCTTTGGGGCTTCACATTCCTCACGGTCAGGGAATTTGGACAGGGTAACGTAGGGAGGCCTTAGCAAACAAGAACATGTGGCTCAAGGAAGTAGATACCATCTGGTCAGTTAGCAAGGTTTGTAGGCAAGGGACACCCAACAGGGAACCAATTTTGAGAGTAGTATCAGGGCCTAAGGCCCCAACTGGGAGCAGAGATCTCTGAGATATTATCCTGACCTGGCTACTTGAAGCCACTAGGGCCTGGACATGGCAGAAGAAAGGGTAGATTAGAGAGCAAATAAGACAAATATTTACATTTGGCCATGCTGAGTATCCCTCCTCCCAAAGTCCTCCTTCTCCATCAGACAGAAGGGAGACAAAGCTGAAAGATTGCTTTCCTCTTTTTCTATGCCCACCTCCCTCTCTTGCCAAATGAAGGGAGTATAAAGGGGCCTTTGAATAATTGTTTGATAGAAACACTAGGCCCCATCTTTACAGGCTTCTTACTGATAAAGAATTTGAAATACTCATTCTCTAAGAAGAAAGGATTTCAGCCAAGCCATTTTCACCTCCTATGTGGGCAAAAACTGTGGACAAATATCCCTTAGGAAGATACATGTAAAAACTCTCAACAAAATTTAGAATAAGTAAATCCATAGAGACAGAAAGTAGATTAGTGGTTGCCAAGGGCTCGGGGAGAATGAGGAGTGACTGCTTCAGGTGTATACGGTTTCCTTTTGGGGTGATGAAAGTGCTCTGAAACTGCATAGTGTTGATGATTACACAATTCCGTGGATGTACTAAACGCCACTGGGTTGGCTAATTTGAAATGGTGAATTTTATGTTATGTGTATTTTACTATAATAACAATAAATCCTCAGCTAAAAACTCATAAATTGAATACAACAACATATAAAAAGGATTATATACAATGACCAAGTGAGATTTCTCCCAGGAATTCAAGGTTGGTTCAACAAATGAAAATCAATCAATGTAATACACTGTGTGAATAAGAAAAAGGACAAAAAAAAAACCAAACACATGTTCATCTCAATAGATATAGGACAAGAATTTCACAAAATCCAATATCCTGTAATGATAAAAAACACTCAACAAACAAGTAATCGAAAACAATGTCCTCAATCTGACAGGATATCTACGAAAAACCTAGGACTAATGTCAAATTTAATACTATCAGACTGAAAACTTTCTCCTTAAGATCAGGAACAAGACAAACATGACAACTCTTACCACTTCAATTCAACATTGTACTAGAGCTTCTAGCCAGGCCAATTAGGCAAGGGAAAGAAATAAAATGCATTCATATTGGAAAAGAAGAAGTAAAAATATCCCTATTTATAAATGGTATGATTTTATATGTAGAAAATCCTTTAAAAAACTTAGCTAGTAATCATGTTCAGGATTGCAGGTTGTAAGCTCCAAGATCAATACACATCAGTCAAGATGGTGGAGTACATAAATGCTGTGCTCACCTCCTCAAAATTGCAACTAAACTACAGAACAACCATCACTGAGAATCACCTGAAGTCTAGCTGAAGTGAAGCCCTACAACTAAGGACACACAGAAGAAGCCACCTAGAGGCTGGGAAGAGGGACAGAGACGTGGAATGGTCTGGTCCCACACCCACATGTGGCAGTTAAAAACCAGGTGGGATAGCTTGGTTGTGGAGATCCTCCCTGAGAAGTAAGGGTCCCAGCCTCACGCCAAGCTCCCCAGCCCAGAGTTCCAGGGCTGGGAAGACAAGTCCCCACACCTTCTTGCTATGAAAAATAGCAGAGATTGAGGATGAGTGAGATGGAGGGCTGATGCAGTCCCAGGCGTTCCTCTTAAAGGGCACATACATGGGTTTACTCGCTAACGGACTCACTCTGAGCCCCAGTGCTGGTGCAGCAGCTCAAAAGGCACCAGGGACATACAGGGAGGTTGTCTGGCCTCAGGACGAGGGCTGGAGGGGCAGCGTTCTCCCAGAGAGAGGTGCTGGCAGACGTCATTGTCCCTTTGTTGGGCCCGCCCCTCACCCAGCATAAAGACTTGGGTGGGCACCATTTCTGAGTATCCATCAACCTGGCTAACACCATTCAACCCACTCTGATGATTCCTTGAGACCCTGCCCCACCCAACTTGCAGGCCCACCCAAGCCATTTCCAGTGGCTTTTCCATACAAACAGCCTGTCTTGTCTTGTGCTGCAAACTTTCCTAAAATCTGTCAAAGATTTGCAAACACCAAACAAGCAGCATTTGGCATTTTGGCATGCCCCGTACCACTTCCTAAACAGCCCCATGCCCAGCAGTAATGGCAGCCAGCCTCAGTTTGCAGCTTAGCCTCTTCCAGGCACCTGCAAGCCCAGCACAAGTGGCAATCATCTGCAGATCACTTTGTAGCTCATATTAAGGGGCCCCAGGCAGGGCACAGGCTGAGGCTGACCTTGGCCTGCACCAGAGCCCCTGCCAAGAGGACCCAGAACCAATATACCTCATCGCCAGCTTCAGACTACCCCAGAGAACCCAACCACCTCCACAAATGACACAGCCAAAGGACAGACAGGGCAGGCACTAGAGCCCTGCTAAAGCGAATCTTGCTCCTTAAGGTCAGCCCCACTGTAGTCCTGGCCAGTTCTCACAGCCAATCAGCTTAAGGGTCAATCCCTCCCATTGACCTGCCAACAGCAAATCAAAACTCAACTACAATAGGAGAGCATACACAACCCACACAAGGAACACACCTGGAGCACCTGGCTCAGGTGAACCATGGAGACTGCAGCACTAGGCCCCGTAGGACACCTACTACATAAGACCACTCTACTAAGACATGGGGGCATAGCGGCCTTACCTGAAATATGGAAACAAACACAGGTAAGCAGCCAAAATGGAGAGATAAAAAAAAAATCTCCCAAATTAAAGAACAAAACAAAGCTCCAGGAAAGAGAACTACACTAAATGGAGACAAGCAATCTATCAGATGCAGAGTGCAAAACACTGGTTATAAGGATGGTCATTGATCTCCACTCTTCAACAAAGAGATAGGAAACAAAAATAGAGATAGAAAACACAGAAAAGAGCCAATCAGAAATGAAGAACACAATAACTAAAATAGAGAATACATTAGAGGGAATCAACAGATTAGATGAAGCAGAGGATCAAATCAGCAATTTGGAAGATGAGGTAGCAGAAAATACCCAATCAGAACAGTAAAAAAGAATTTTAAAAAATAGTTTTAGGGATCTCTGGGACAACATCATGTGTACCAACATTTGCATCATAGGGGTCCAGAAGGAGAAGAGAGAAACCAAGGAATTGAAAGCCTATTTGAAGAAATAATGATGGAAAACTTCCCTAACCTGGTGGAGGAAATAGACATACAAGCCCAAGAAGTGCAGAGAGTCCCCAAAAAGATGAACCTAAATAGGTCCACACTAAGACATATTATAATTAAAATGCCAAAGGTTAAGGAGAAAGAGGGAATCTTAAAAGCAGCAAGACAAAAGCAGTTAGTTACCCACAAGGGAGCTCCCATAAGGCTGTCAGCTGATTTCTCAATAGAATCTTTGTAGGCCAGAGGGGATTGGCAGGAAATATTCAAAGTGATGAAAAGCCAGGTCCTACAACCAAGATTAGTCTACGCAGCAAAGCAATTTAGAATTGAAGGAAAGATAAATAGCTTCCCAGACAATGAAAAGCTACAGGAGTTCATCACCACCAAACCAGTATTACAAGAAATGTTAAAAGGATTTCTTTAAGAAGAAAAAGAAACATTGAGTATATGAATAATAAAATGACCATAACTACATATCTATCATCAATTACTTTAAATCTAAATAGATTAAATGTTCCAATCAAAAGACATTAGGTGGCTGAATGGATAAGAAAACAAGATCCTTACATATGCTGCCTAAAAGAGAGTCACTTCAGATCCAAAGACGCACACAGACTGAAAGTACAGGAATGAAAAAAAGATATTTCATGAAAATGGAAACAAACTACAGAAAAGCTGGAGTAGCAATGCTTATATCAGACAAAATAGACATTAAAGCAAAGACTATAACAAGAGACAAAGAAGGACCCAATAATCCCACTTCTGGGTATTTATCCAAAGAAACCCAAAATGCCACTTTGAAGGGACATGTGCCTCCATATGTTCATTGCAGCATTATTTAGAATAGCCAAGATATGGAAGCAACCTGGGTGTCCAACAATGGATGAATGGATAAAGAAGAGGTGGTACATATGTACTATGAAATATTACTCAGCCATAAGAAAGAATTAAATCTTGCTATCTACAACGACAGGGGTGGACCTTGAGGGTATTGTGCTGAAATAGAATAAGTCAGACAGAGAAAGAAAAATGCCATATGATTTCACTTATATGTGGAATCTAAAGAACAAAATAAATGAACAAACAAAACAGAGACAAACTCATAGAAACAGAACATTTTGATGGTTGCCAGCTGGGAGAGGTGTTGGGCGGATGGGCAAAAAAGGAGAAAGGATTAAGAAGTACAAATTGGTAATTACAAAATAGTCATGGGAATGTATGATCACTGCACTGTATTACTAAAGCGGAAGTGGTATACCTACTGTAATTGAATATATATAGATAGTCATGGGATGTGGATTATACTGTGGAAGAGAGTCAGAGGAAGAGTAACAGATATATATGATATGGGGGGGAGTGAGGTGGTGTATTGAGGGTGGGGGGTTGTCACTTTGAGGGGTAAAATGTATAACTATTGCACTGTGTTGTACACCTGAAACTAATTAAAAATAAAAAAAAATTTAAAAAAGATAAATAAATAATAAAAAATAAAATAAAATAAAATATAGCATAGGTCAATAATATTGTAATAACTATGTATGGTGTCAGATGGGTACTAGATTTATCAGTGTGATCACTTTGTAAGTTATATAAATGTCTAACCAGTATGCTGTACACCTGAAACTAATATTGTATGTCAACAGCAATTGAAAAATTTTTTTTTAATTATATAAAAAGATCAATATACAAAAATCAATTGTATTACTATATACTAACCATGGACAATCTGAAAATCAAATTAAGAAAACAATTCTATTATAATAAAAATAATAAGGAATAAATTTAACCAAAGAAGTGCAAGACTTGCACATTGAAAACTATAAAACATCAATGAATGAAATAAAAGAAGACCTAAATAAATGGAATGACATTCCCTTGTTCATGGATTAGAAGCTGTAATATTTTTAAGATGGCAATATTTCCCAAATCAATATACAGATTCAATGGCGTCCCTAACAAAATCCCAGATGGCTTTTCTTTCAGAAATTGACATGCTGATCCTGAAATTCATATTGAAATGGCAAGAGGCCCAGAGCTAAACCTATAAAAGCTAGCTAAAACTCTTAGATGAAAACATGGTTTTAAATACTTGTGACCTTGAATTACGTAAAGATTCTTCAATAGGACATCAAAAGCACAAGCGATAAAAGAAAAAAAAAGATAAATTGGACTACATGAAAATTTAAAAATTTTGTGCTGTAAATTATCCCATCCAGAAAGTGAAAAGACAACATACAAAATGGGAGAAAATATTTGCAAATCATATATCTGATAAGGGAGTTATATCTTGACTATATACAGAAATCTTACAACTTGATAATACAAAAACAAATAACCCAATTAAAATTGGGCCAAAGATCTGAATAGATATTATTCTAAAGAGGATATACGATGGCCATTAATTAAAAAAAGATGCTCAGCATCCTCAACCATCAAGGTAATACAAATCAAAACCACAAAGACCTACCACTTCACACACACTTGGACAGCTATAATCAAAAGACAATAACAAGTGTTGAGGAGGATATAGAGAAATTGGAACAACTTTGTGCTGCTGATGGGAATGTCCAATAGTGCAGCCACTTTGGAAAACAGTTTGGCACTTACTTAAAAGCTTAAACACAGAGTTATCATATGACCCAATAATTCCACTTGCTCGTGTATATACCCAAGAGAAATGAAAACATATGTCCACCTAAAAACTTGAATAGAAATGTTCATAACAGCATTATTCACAATAGCCAATAGGTGGAAACAATTCAAGTGTCCATCAGGTAATGACTGGATAAAGAAAATGTGGTATATCCATACAATGGAGTATTATTCAGCCACAAAAAGAATGAACCTTGAAAACATTAAGGAAAATGAAATATGCCAGACACAAAAGGCCACTTATTGTATGATTCAGTTTATATGAAATGCCAAGAATAGGAAAATCCATAGAGACAGAAAAAAGATTAGTGGTTGCCAAAGGCTAGGGGGAGAGGGAAATGGGAAGTGACTGCTAATGTGTAAGAAATTTATTTTCAGTGTGATGAAAATATTCTGGAATTGGATAAGTGGTGATGGTTGTACCACTTTTTGAATACACTAAAACCACTGACTTTTTTATATTTTAGAAGGTGCATTTTATGGTATGTGAATTATATTGCAATAAAAAAAATGGAAAATAAAAGTTGTTTTTGTTGGAGGATCACTCTGGTTTTGGGTATGTAACTCCAAAGCAACTCATAGGATTTTGTGACAGTGTTATAATAAAACTTTTCAACTCTCATCTTCTTATTTATATGAACAAGATTTCTCAGTCTTTATGTATACAAAGAAAGAAAATTAGAAATAGAGTTATGCTGAATACTGTCTCTTTCTAGCAATAAGTAATATTTATCCATGGAACCTAGAAAAACGTCCCATCCATTTTATCTAGAGATGCATTTAAATAAAAGATTACTTTTGTAACTAATAATTATTTTCAAAAATGTTTAATATATTTATTCTGTTTTGATCATTTCTGTACAGTGATTGTAATAATTATTAATAATATTTTATAGACACAGGAAGTAAAAATTAATTTCAACTTATAAGTGTACTTTTGCTACAGAGAAGTCTAATAGGGGAAGCATTATAAGACTTTCACGTATAAAAATTTATTACCTTAAGATGAAATTCCCTGGGGGAAGTGAAATATACATACAGATTCAAGCAGTAAAATATTAAATGTTTACAAAGTCTTGTTTATATGTTTTACAATAAAATGATGGTGGGTAAAAATCACTTTCGTATTTAGATTCCATTTAAGACATTTAAAAGAGTGAAGTAACAGTTTTCTTTTAAATGCTAATATGTACAACAGATTGGAAATACCATCTTCACAACTATTTACACTCACGACTTTAAAATTGTATGACAAAAATAAACAAGGTGACAGTTACTAAAAAGGTCAGGAAACACTGAAAATGGCATAATATCATTTATGTGGTATTCTTGTCAAAAATGTATAACCTCAATCTAATCATGAAAAAACATCAGAAAGCCCTTTTGAGGGCCATTCTACAAAATAGCTGGCCAGTATCTGAAAAAGCATCAAGGTCATGAAAAACAGAAAGATTGAAGAACTGTTACAGATTAGAGGAGACTAAGCAGACATGACAGTTCAATGCCATGTGGGACCTTGGATAAGACCCTGGAACAGAAAAATACATCAGTGGATAGACTGGGTAAATATGAATAAACTGCTGTTTAGTGCAATGGACTGAATGTTTGTGTCCCCGCCCAATTCACATGCTGAAATCCTAGCCCTCAATGAGATGGTATTAGGAAGTGGGACTTTTGGTAGTTAATTAGGTCATGAGGGTGGAACCAGGGAGCTCTCTCCCTCTTTCCACCATCTGAGGATACAATAAGACAGCAGTCTGAAACCCAGAAGAGTACTCTCACTAGAAAACAGCCATGCGGGCATCCATTTCTCAGACTTCCAGCCACCAGAACTGTGAGAAATTTACACTTATGTTTATAAGCTACCCAGTCTATGGTACTTTGTTATAGCAGCCTGAACTGACTAAGACATATAGTTAGTATTATTGTACAGATGTTAATTTCCTGGTTTTGATCACTGTACTATGGTTAAGTCAGTTAATATTAGGTAAAAATGGATGAAGGGTATACGCGACCTCTTTGTACTATTTTTTTCAACTTTCATGTAAATCTAATATTACTTCAAAATAAAAAGTTTTTAAAAAATCTCATGGGATTCTCAGGCAAATGTTTGAAGATTATTGAGTTATAAGAGTCACAGTAAGATAAAAGCAAACCAGAGCAGTTCTTCCTGTTTCTGAGACCTGGGAGAAACTTCTCCCCAGGGGCCCTCATCGAGCACCAATGTGGTAAGGTCCCTAGCAGCCTCTTGCAGGAAACAGCAACAAGTATGGCTCATTTTTTTTTCTGTGAGTCTGCATTGTGCCCTGAGAGGATGCTTACATCTTTCTCAAGTGCATTGCTTAATTTATTTTCTTTTTTAAGAGTGTTTTTTTTTTCTGATTACAAAAGCAATATAAACGTCTTATAGAAATTTTATAGAACAACAATAACTCCAAAGAAGAAAATTAAAATGCCTGCAATTGCACACCACAATGAGTATGTTGGGCTATTTCCTCCTAGTCTTTGTCCACGCATAAATACACTATTTGAGGGTTTTTTTTCCTTTAATAAAAACACCAATCATCCCATTGTAATTGTAAACTACTTTTCTTTACAGTTATAAGATCATCTCTCTACATCATGAGATTTTTTAAAACATGAGATAAAATTTCTTTGTGTGGATGAACCAAAATTGATATTACTGCCCCCCTTACTGAACCATGTGCTTGTCAACCTGACAAGGGCAGGGGCTCTGTCTCTGCCAGAGCCTCTGCAGGCAGGATAGGCACTTAGGCCAGGCTAGATGGACCAACACACATTTGTGGTTAATAAGTGCCAAAGAAGATTGGGTTTCTGCTCTACCAAAACATAAGCAAGCCTCAGAATATCCCTATTCCCAGTGGATGATGGAAGGTGTGGTGCCTATCTCTGCACATCCCTATTTAGAAAAAAACTTTTCAAGTATATTTCCAAATATCATGCATATATAATTTTAATATATTTATTCATTCATACATTTTATTTATGCATATATACTTATGTATATATAATACATTCTAGTTTACACATCATATTAGTGTACTACATACTAATATAATTATGGATATTATATAACATATACAATAACAAAATAATTGACAAATTATGGGTGCATCAATAATTTATGAATTATAAATATGCACTCCTGAATCTGCTTAGTGTATATATTTTATATCACAAAGCATTTCCCGAAAATAAAAATTTTTTTCTTTTTTTTTTTTTTGAGGGCAGTGTCACTGACCTTCATATGTGGGACCCGAACCGGGGCCACCGGCTTCCCAAGCCAGCGCTTAACCACCGTGCCACTCAGCCAGCCCCCAAAAATAGAAATTTTAAAGTGAGAAAATAAACGGGCAATGGAAATAGAAATTCTAAGATGTTCTTCCTGCACCCCAATGGACACACCCTACTTTGGAGATCACTGAGCGGGGAGATCTTCAACTTGATACATTTATTTGCTTGGAAAGAGAAGCAGCATGTCACTTTCACACCTTCAAATAGCTCCAGACAGAGTCCTCAGTCGGGAAGTCCACCTTGCACACTGTTGGACCCTACCAAGCATTTCAGATTGGCTTCTGCAGAGGACCACTGACCTCTGCGCCACATGGCCACTTGTTACATGGCTGGTATGTTGTCTATTGACTTTAGATTGTTGGAGCCTATAGGTAAGAGTCAGGCCATTAATAGGCCCAGCATTTAGCATGCTGTTAGCCTACATTGTTCTATGCCACTCTGATTTGTAGACCAAACATTGGCCCTGGAGTCAGAAAACCTGGGTTTTAGTCCTTCCTCTGCCCTTTGCTTAGTTGTGTGACCATGGGTAAGCCAATTTACCACTCTAAAGGAAGCCACAGTGTGCCAAAAGAGGCAGAAAAGACATAGGCTCAGCAATCCCTCTCCTGGGTATCTACCCAAAAAATCTGAAAACATTTATCCATAAAGATATATGTGTTCTGGTGAGCAGCCATCCAGAGGCCGGCGACCGAGCGCAATGACAATACCAACTTGGGCCAGTGAAGCAACGTCCTCCGCAACTAGACTGAAGAACAAAAAGACAGCAACTTGTCTGTTCCCCTTCCCCGGTTCCCCAGTGCTGTTCCCCTCCCCCCAATTCCCCAGTATAAAATCTTTAAAAAAAGATATATGTGTGCCAATGTTCATTGCAGCTTTATTTATGGTGGCCAAGACATGGAAACAACCAAAGTGTCCTTCAATAAATGAATGGATAAAGATGTATATATACACAATGGAATACTACTCTGCCACAAGATAAAATAGTGCCATTTGTGACAACATGGATGGATTTTGAGATTATCATGCTAAGCGAAATAAATCAGACAGGAAAAGTTGAGAACCATATGACTTCACTGATATGTGGGATATAAAACTGAAAGCAACAAAGGAACAAGACAAACAAATAAAAAAACCAAAAACTCATAGACACAGACAATAGTTTAGTGGTTACCGGAGGGTAAAGGTGGTGGTAGATGAGAGTAAAGGGGTTCAAATGTATGGTGATAGAAGGAGAACTGACTCTGGGTGGTGAAAACACAATGTGATATATTGATGATGTATTACAGAATTGCACACCTGAAATCCATGTTATTTTACTAACTTTTGTCACCCCAATACATTTTAATAATTAAAAAATGACATGGGCCCTAGAATCAGCCAGAACTGTGTCAAAGCTCAGTGTTGCCACATGGGTGCTGTGCAATTTGGGGCAAACTTATCTTCTCTCAGCTTCCATGTTCTCATTCTTAACTGGGGGATAATAATAATACCTATGTAACAGGCTTGTGAAATTCTGTGAAAGTTACTAGAATAGTACTTAATAAATTTTTGCCAAATCTGATTCATTTAAAGGTAAGCAGAAATGCTGAATGTCGGAGTCCTCCAAAATCATCTTTTCCAACCCCGCCCCCCCCCCAATTCCACAGATGAGCACACTGAGGACAAGACCTAGGAAGGGGGCTTGTCCAAGGCTACACCCTGAGTTTCGTCTCTGCTAGACAATCAGCAGATCTGGATCCTCATTAAAGTGCTACCATGATCTCCAGGTGAATTTCCCCTAAGCACCTCTTCGCTTGTAATAGACTTGAGGGAAAGGAAGGGAAGGAAATGTTGGAGAAGAGCCATGACACTAAACTAAGACCCACAGGTCGGATAAAAAATGTGGGGCTATCCAGAAGGACTTTGGATGACAATATAATGGCTCACATACTATGGATCAGGAATTACTCTAAGTACTTTTCATATATTGATGTATTTAATTCTTACATCAACTTTCTAATGCCCATTTTACAGCTAAGAAAACTGAGGTTTTGAAACTGCCTAAAGTTATAAAGAGGGAGAGCTAGGATTCCAACTAGGTATTGTGTCTAGGGCAGTGGTTCTCCAATTGGAGCATGCACTGGAATCACCTTGAGAGCTTGTTAAAACACAGATGACTGGATCCCACCTCCAGAGTTTCTGATTCAGTAGGTCTGGGATGGGGCCCAAGAATTTGCATTTTAGTAATTTCTCAGAGCATGCTGATGCAAACACTTTGAACTTCAATAGTGTATAAATTCTGTACTCTTAACCACCTTATTACATTATCCAGGTCATTCTCCTGAAAAATCCCTCATTGTCTCCCCCATAACCTTCAAGATATAGCACAGACGCCTTCTTAAAACATGCAGAGAATTTCATGATCTGGCCTTATTTAACTTTCTAATCTCATCTCCTTCTGGTACCCTCCATCTACCTACCCTACGTCCAGCCTCAAAAGTGATTTTTCCATTCTAGAATGTACCAGAAGCTCTCTCTGACTTCTGTCTGCAATTTTTGTTCCTTCTCTTTAAGATGCTTACACACTCACCTCCTCCTTTTGCCAATACTTGACAAACTTATTGTGCTTTAAGATAGATTCAGCTCAAGCAATACCTCCTTTCAGAGGCCTTACAGAATCACAACCCCACCCTAAACTGGGCTGAGGGACTTCCTTGGGGCTCCCAGTTCTCTGGACTTCCCTTACTCATAGACCTGCTCTCACTATACTGTAATTTTCCATACATTGGTTTCCCCTATAACCACGAGGGACCGGCTTTATTCATATCAATAGTCCCAGTGCCTGACACCTGGTAAATGTCTGGTGAATGATTGTATGAGGTGATGGTTGAGGGACATCTCATGAACTCAAATAACAATATTAAAAACCGCTTGGTGAAAATACGGAATCGGAAAAAGTAAAGTGCCTCTTGCTCTAAGCCTGCCCCAGTGGCACAGAGTTTATTGACAATT
Source organism: Aselliscus stoliczkanus (assembly GCA_033961575.1). NCBI lineage: Eukaryota > Metazoa > Chordata > Mammalia > Chiroptera > Hipposideridae > Aselliscus > Aselliscus stoliczkanus. The sequence goes on from CM066737.1 coordinate 19,214,155, forward strand.
CTTTGTCCCATTGCCTGCCTCCATCCCCTATCCACCATCCATGCTGAAGACACTATGCCCATTCTCCTCAGGGCTACCTTACCAGTCCTTCTGCACCAGTTTCTGATGCCTCCAGATTGCCATTAAAGCTTCCCCCTTTATTTGTTTGTCTTGTTCCTTTGTTGCTTTCAAATTTATATCCCACATATGAGTGAAATCATATGGGTCTCGACATTTTCTGTCTGATTTATTTCACTTAGCATAATAATCTCAAGATCCATCTATGTTGTCACAAATGGCAATATTTCATCTTTTCTTTTGGCCATGTTGTATACATACATCTTCTTTATCTAGTCACCTATCAAAGGACACTTTAGTTGTTTCCATGTCTTGGTTACTGTTAATAAAGCTGCAATGAACATTGGAGCACGTATATCTTTATGGATACATGTTTTTAGATTTTTCATTAGATACCCAGGAGAGGGAATGCTGGGTCATACAGTAATTCGATTCTTAATTTTTTAGGAGCCTCCATACTGTTTTTCATAGCGGCTGTACCAATCTGCATTCCCACCAACAGTGTATGAGGGTTCCTTTTTCTCAGCCTCTCCAACACTTGTTATTACTTGTCTTGTTGATGACAGCCATTCTAACAGGAGTGATATTTCATTGTGGTTTTGATTTGCATATCTCTAATAGCTAGTGAAGTTGAGCATTTTTTCATGTATCTGTTGGCCGTTTGTATGTCTTCGTGGGGGAAGTTTCTGCTCATGTCCTCTGCCCATGTTTTAATTGGATTGCTTGTCTTTTTGTAGTTTAGATGTATGCATTCCTTATATATTTTGGGTATTAGCCCATTATTGGAGACAAAAAAAATAAAGAAACAAAAACTCATAGACACAGACAACAGTTTAGAGGTTACCAGAGGGTAAGGGGTGAGGGGGGTGGTAGAAGAGGGTAAAAGAGATCAAATATGTGGTGATGGAATGAAAACTGACTCTGGGTGGTGAACACACAATGTGATATATAGATGATGTATTATAGAATTGTACACTTGAAACCTATGTAGTTTTGTTGACCATTGCCACCCCAATAAATTTTAATTAAAAAAAAGCCTCCCACTTTGTTATAGTGAGAGAACTTCACACAGGCACCCCTGTCTCTGGTAACACTGCATGACTTAGCTCCAGTTTTCAGGGGTATGTGCCCCTCTCTCAGAAGTAAGGAAGACTGGAAATGGAAGGAAAGGGCTAGGGGCATCTATCCTGGGTGACATGGATTTCAACTCTCTGTATTGTGGCTTATTCTCTTTAGGGGAGTCTTTTCAGACCTCTTAGAAGAATGGAACAGAATCTTCTCTCATGCCACATATCTTTTTTTTCCTTTCTGACATGAAAGCAGATAATGAATGTCAGTTGGCCCTGTGATTTTCAAATTCCTTAAATTGAGGATGCACATCTGAGATCTAAGAAGTATAAAATGAGTTTAATATTTATAACTGGCTTCTCTAAATGACTGGCCTCAAGTTTCATCAAAAGAGTTGTGGGGCACCCAAGAAAAACAGTAGGGGGAGTTATACATTGTAAACTTTAAGTAGGAGATAGGACCAACCAGCTCTGGTGGAAGTTCAAATAGAGAGTGTCACTTAACAAACAAACAAGAAAAACTACAACAAGCAGCATCAACAACAAACCCTGGGGAGGAGAAAACCTGATTTCCAGAGTTACCACATTATAATATTCAAAATGTCTAGTTTTCAACAAGAAATTATGAGACCTACTAAGAAATAGGCCATACCCAGAAAAAAACAAAAACAATAGAAACTGTCCCTGAGGAAGCACAGATGTTAGGCTTTTTAGATAAAGATTTAAAGGAGTTATTTAAAATATATTCAAAGAGTGTTAAAGGAAACCATGTCTAAAGAACTAAAGAAAAGTATGAGAGTGATATTTCAATCAATAGAGAATATAAATAAAGAGATACAAATTATTTTCAAAAGATCCAAATAGAAATTCTGGAGTTGAAAAGCACATTTTCACTAAAGAGATTCAACAGTAGATTTGAACAGGCAGAAGAAAAATCAGCAAACTTGAAGATATTGATATCCAATGTGAGAAACAGAGAAAAGAGTGAGGAAAAATGATCAGAGCCTCAGAGATGTGTGGGACATCCTCAACCAACATACACATAATTGGAGTCTCAGAAGGAGAGGAGAGAAAGAAGCAGGAATAATATTGAAGAAATAATAGCCAAAAACTTCCAAAAATTGATGAAAAACATTAATCAGCGCATCAACAAAGCTCAACTAACTCCATGCAGAATAAATTAAAAAAGATACACACCTAGACACATGAGTAAACTCTCTAAAGCCAAAGGCAAGGAAAGAATCTTGAAAGCAGCGACAGAGAAATTACTCATCACATACAAAGTGTCCTCAATAAGACTAACAGTTGATGTCTCATCAAACCAGGGAGGCAAGAAAGCAGTGGGTTGACACATTAAGAGTGCTGAAAGAGGGGCCGGCCGAGTGGCGTGGTGGTTAAGCGCTGGCCTGGGAAGCCAGCGGCCCAGGTTCAGTCCCACATATGAGGGCCAGTGATACTGCCCTCAAAAACCAAACAAACAAACAAAAAGAGTGCTGAAAGGCCAAAGCTGTTAACCAGGAGTAGTATATTTAGCAAAACTATCCTTAAGAGTGAAGGAGAGACTTCCAGTCAGGATGGTGGAGTAGGTAAATGCTGCACAGGCCTCCTCCTGTGACCACTTCAAAATTACAACTATATTATACAAAAACCATCACTGAGAACATCCTGAAGACTTGCTGAATAGAAGTTTATTATAAACAAGGATATACAGAAGAAGCCATCTCGAGCCTGGTAGGAGGGGTGGAGGTGTAGAATGGGATGGTCTCATACCTGTTGGCGGCAATTAAAAATTGAGAGGGACTTCTCAGCTGTGTAGGCCCTGTCTGAGAAGCAGGGAGTCCTAGCCCTACAACAGGTTCCCCCAGCCCAGGGTTCCAGTGCCAGTAAGAGAAGTCCCCATAGCTTCTGACTATGAAAAGCAGCAGGGATTGTAGCTGAGTGAGACAGAGAGCTGCTGGAGTCCCAGGTGTCCCAGGGCCCACACACAGACTTACTCACTGACTGCATTCAAACACTCTGAGCCCCAGTGCTGGGGCAGCAGCTTGAAAGGCACCGGAGACATACAGGGAGGAACTGAGTGGTCTGGCTGCAGATCAAGGGCTAGAGGGTCAGTTTTCTTCCAGACAGAAGAGCTGACAGGAGCCGTTGTCCCTTTGTTGGGCCGTCCCCATTTCCAGCATGCAGACACAGGTAGGCACCATAGCTGAAACTCCATCAATCTGGCTGATACCATTCACACCACCCTGGTGATTCCCTGAGACCCCACCCCCACCCAACTTGTGGGCTCACCCAGGCCACTTCCAGAGGCTTTTCCATCCAAATGGCTTGTATTGACATGTGCTGTGGACTTTCCTAAAAACTCTCAAAGGTTCACAAACCCCAAACAAGCAGCATCTGGACTTGATGTGCCTGGTACCTATTGCCAAGTGACCCCAAGTCCAGCATGAGCAGCAGCCAGCCTCAGATTGCAGCTTAGCCTCTCCCAGGCACCTCCAAGACCAGCACAGGCAACAACCATCAGCAGATTACTTTGTAGCAGATACCAGATGGCCCTGGGCAGGGTATAGGCAGCAGCTGACCTTGATCTGCCAGAACCACGTCTCCACCTCCAAGAGGCCCCAGAACCAACACACCCAGGGGCCAGTTTCAGACCACACCTGAGCACCACCCAACCAACTCCACAAATGACACACCCAAAAGGCAGCCTGAGCAGGCACCAGAGCCCTGCTAAAGTGAATCCTGCTCCATGGGGTCAGCCCCTGTACAACAGCTCCTCTGCTATAGTCACAGCCAGTCCTCACAGAAAGCCTGAGGGTCAACATACCAACAGCAATCAAGAACATACAACCCACACAAGAGACACACCTGGAGCACCTGGCTCAGTTGACCAGGGAAACTGAGCCACTGGGGCACAAAGGACACCTACTACATAAGGTCATGATTCGAAGAGCAGGAAATGTAGTAGATGTACCTAATACATAGAAAAAAAACACAGGGAGGCAGCCAAAATGAGGAGACAGAAAAACATGTCCCAAATGAAAGAAGAGAACATAACTCCAGAAAAAAGAACTAGACAAAATGGAGACAAGTAATCTACCAAATGCAGAGTGCAAAACACTGGTCATAATGATGCTCGATGAACTCAGTGAGAACTTTAACAGAGATAGGAAAAATAAAAATGGAAATAGAAAACATAAAAAGGAACCAGTCAGAAATGAAGAATATAGTAACTGAAATAAAGGATACATTAGAGGGAATCAACAGTAGATTAGATGAAGCAGAGGATCAAATCAGCAATTTGGAAGATTAGATAGCAGAAAACACCCAATCAGAACAGTAAAAAAGAATTATAAAAAAAGGATAGTTTGGGCTGGCCGAGTGGCGCATTGGTTAAGAGCTGGTTTGGGACGCCAGCGGCCCCAGTTCAGATCCCACATATGAGGGCCAGTGATACTGCCCTCTACAGCTAACAACAGCTCCACCTGGAGCTGGGCTGTGAGCCCCGGCGACAGTGTAGGCTGCAGCCCCTGCTGCAGTGGGCTGCCATAGGCTACAGTGAGCGGCCGGCAACCAGCGTGAGCGGCCAATAGCCGTGGTGAGCAACCATCCAGAGGCTAGAGATCTATCTGCCTCATCCGGGAAGAGCGCAATGATGATACCAACATGGGCCAGTGAAGCAACGTCCTCCACAACTAGGCTGAAGAACAAAAGGACAGCAACTTGTCTGTTCCTCTTCCCAGATTCCCCAATGCTGTTCCCTCTCCCAATTCCACACACAAAAAAATATTTTATAAAAAGAGAAAAAAAAAGATATCTGCATCCCTATATCCACTGCAACATTATTTACTACAGACAAGATATACATGCCCATCAACCAATCAACGGATACAGATGATAAATGTATACAATGGAATATTTCTCAGCCATGAGGAAAATGGAAATCCTGTCAGTGGCCAAATCGTACACGGACCTAGAGGTTATTATACTAAGTGAGATAACAGACAGGGAAAGACTAATACAATACAATTTCACTGATACATAAAAGCTAAAAAATATAATAGAAAAAAATCAAGAAAAGATTCATAGGGGCCAGCCGAGTGCCTCAGTTGGTTAAGAGTTAGCTTAAGAGTGTGAAGTCTGATCAACAGGGCCGCCAGTTCAATTCCCACATGGGCCAGTGATGCTGCACTTGAGCTGAGCTGCCGCTGAGCTGCCAACAGGTGGCAGGATGGCTCAGCTGGTGAGAGCACATGCTCCTAACAAGATTGCCTGTTCAGTGGTGGGCTACACCCACCCACAACTAACACAGTACTCAGCCCCTTGAACTGAGCTGCCACTGGATGGCTCAGTGGATAGAGCAAGTGCTCTTAATAACAAGGCTGACTCCCGCATGGGATGGTGGCTACGCCCACTCGCAACTAAGATTGAACACAGCACCTTGAGCTTAGAGGCCACGAGGTACTGATGGGCAGCCAGATGGCGACTGGCACCCTCCAACAACTAAGATTGAAGAAGAACAACTGGGCTGGTCCCCTGCCCCTATTCCCCAACACTGTTCCCCTTCCCCAATTACCCAATTAAAAAAAAGAGAAAATGGCACAATAGACAGACGCTGTGCTAACTGCCTCCCAGGATCACACCAAAATTACAAACAAATTATACAGCATTCAACCCTGGAGGTCCCTGGAACACTGGAGGAACAGAACCACTAAACAAAGAACTTAAAGAGGAGGCCACGTCGGGTCTGGTAGGACGGGCACAGACGAGAGATGGCGAACCCCGTGAGAGAAGCCCCAGCCGTGGGAAGCTTGTCTGGTTCGGGGAGAGACCCTCCGGCCACACTCCAAGCTCACCAGAGTTCCTTTGCCGGGAAGAGGAGTTCTAAGATAGCCGGCAGTAAATTAGTAAGGACTCTCTTTGCTCAGCTCGGTGAGGCTAAGAGCGGCTGGAGAATCAGTGGGGCCGGCGCCCGGGCTTGCTCACTGGTGAGTTCTTACCTGGTTCCTGGTGGAGGGAGTAGCTGTGTGAGCCGGACCCGGTAGCCTGCGGGAACGGACTGAACTGAGCACCTTTGGTGCAAAGGCTGGAGGTTTTGGGACTATTGTTCCCGTGGTGTGGGGCCTGCACGTGAGTGGTGTAGGGAGGATGCCATTTTGTCGGGCTTGGGCCCTCCCACGGAGGATCAGGTCCAGATCTCATTGGTCTGGTGGAATTGGCGCAGAAGTGGGTGTGTGCGTGCACGTGCGCATGCAGGCTTGGATCCCCACCCTCCACCCGGCTTATACTGCGTTGCCAGGGAAACGCTGGGCGGGTGCCCTCTGGCTCCAACAGGCTGCTCACTCAGACCTGGGAGTGCGCAAGCTGCCTCGGGTCCCTGCTCTTCGCACTGCGCTTGCAGAGTTGCCAGGCTGGTGATTGGTTGTCAGGCTGCTCGGCCTGATCTGCGAGCGGCTGATTGGGACAGGCTGAGACTGGGAGTTTTCCTGGGAGAGTTGGGCCGTGAGCTGTGAGCCTGTGTGATCCAGCCAGGGCTCTCCTGGTGATCTATCTAATACATCAAAGCAATCCCAAAGCGACAGCCAGAATGGGGAAACAAAGAAACATGTCACAAGTAAAAGATCAGAAGAAACCTCCAGAAATGGAACTAAATGAAACAGAGGGAGCCAACCTTTCAGAGACAGAGTTTAGAACACTGATAAGAATGTTTAAGGAACTTAGTGAGGACATAAAGGATAGGGAAACCATAAAAAACAACCTGTTAGAACTAAAGAATACAATAACTGAAATGAAGAACACACTCGAAGGAATCACCAGTAGAGTAGATGAAGCAGAGGAGCGGATCAGCGATTTGGAAGACAAAATAGCAAAAATCACCCAGTTGGCACAGCAAAAAGACCAAAGAATAAAAAACAATGAAAATAGTTTAAGAGCCCTATGGGACAAGGTGAAACACAACCACCTTAGACTCATAGGAATACCAGAAGGAGAAGAGAAGAAGCAAGGGGTCGAGAATGTATTTGAAAAAATAATGACTGAAAACTTCCCTACCCTGGTGAAGAAAATCAACATACATGCCCAGGAAGTGCAGAGGGTTCCAAACAAGCTGAACCCAAACAGGTCCACACCAAGACACATCATAGTTGAAATCGCAAAGGTTAAAGACAGAGACAGAATCCTAGAGGCTGCAAGAGAAAGACAGCAGGTTACATACAAAGGAACTCCTGTTAGACTAACAGCTGACTTGTCTACAGAAACTCTGCAGGCCAGAAGGGAGTGGCAGGAGATATTCAAAGTGACACAAAATAACAGCCTACAACCAAGGCTGCTCTACCCAGCACGGCTATCACTTAAAATTGAAGGAGAAATAAAGAGCTTCTCAGAAAAGAATAAGCTTAAGGAATTCATTACCACCAAGCCAGCATTGCAAGAAATGTTAAAAGGGCTTTTTTAAACAAAAGAAAGGGGTAAACAAGCTAACCCAGAGAGACCAGGAATACAAATAACAAAATGGCAATACATATGCACCTATCAATAATCATTTTAAATGTGAATGGGCTAAATGCTCCAATCAAAAGACAGAGAGTGGCTGAGTGGATAAGAAAATAGGACACATGTATATGCTGTTTACAGACAGAATAAGATATTTCATGCAAATGGAAATGAGAAAAAATAAAAAGCTGGAGTACCAGTACTTATTTTGGACAAAATAGACTTTAAAATGACTACAATAAAAGACAAAGAAGGGCACTAGAACCCTAATAAACATCTATACACCCAACATAGGAACTCCTAATTACATATAACAGATTTTGACAGACATAAAGACAGAGATCAACAGTAACACTATCATAGTAGGGGACTTCAACACCATTGTCACCAATGGACAGACCCTTTAGACAGAAAATCAACACAGAAAGAGGGGCCTTAAATGATACTTTAGACCAGCAGGACTTCACTGACATTTTTAGAGCATTTCACCCTGAAAAAACAGAATATACATTCTTCTCAAGTACACATGGGACATTTTCCAAGATAGACCATGTTAGGCCACAAAACAAGTCTCAGTAAATTTAAGAAGATTAAAGTCATATCAAGTAGATATAAAGGAAAAACTGATGGTTGCTGGCTGGAAGGGAGTGGGGAAGAGGGAGAGGGGGAAGGTTTTGGACAGTGTAGGTGGGACTACAATGTTGCCGCAGGGATATGGGGGCAGTTCTGGGAATGTAATTGATAATGTTGTGAAGAGACTATTATGTTGTGTGAAATAAGTCAGTCAGAGAAAGACAGGTACCATGTGATTTCACTTGTGTGTGGACTCTGAATAGCTGAGTGAACAATCAAAGTAAACAGACTCGTAGATGTAGAGGAAAAACTGAGAGTTGCTACTTCGGAGAGGGGTGGGGATGGGGGAAAGGGAAGGGATTAGACAGCATAAATAGACAACTACAATATTGCCACAGGGATAGGAAACACAGTTCAGGGAATATAATAATGTTGTAAAAATTTTGTGGCGTGTCAGATAGTCACATGTCTTGTTAGGGAGAGCACTTCATGGATGGAGTAGAGGCTTGATCACTGCACTGTACACCTGAAACTGATGTTGTATAGTATTGTATGCCAATTGTAACTGAATATGTGGATGGTCATGGGATGTGGAGTATACTGTGGAAGGGAGTCAGGGGAGTTGTGATAGATATGTATGATATGGGGGAGTGGGGTGGAGAACTGGGGGAGGGGGGTTGTCACTTTAGGGGGTAAAGAGTATAACTATTGCATTGTGTTGTACACCTGAAACTAATAAAATAAATAAGTAAATTAATTAAAAAAAAAAGAAAGAAAAAGATTCACAAATACAGAAAATTAACTGATGGTTGCCAGAGATGACAGGGCGATGGGGAAAGGCAAAAACGGTGAATGGAAATCAGAGGTATACATGTCTAGATATGAAAAGCTTAAAGCATGAGATGTAATGTAGCATATGGAATATACTCAATGATATCGTGATTTCCTTGTAAGGTGACTGGTGTTAGTTGAGCCCTATGGTGATCACTTTGTAATATATGTAAATAAAGAATTGCCATGTTGTAAAACTGAAATGAATATAATATTGTATGCCAACTATATTATAAAAATAGAAGTAAATACATACATAAAATAAAACAGTTGATCCTGTTTTGGACCACAATAAAATATTTGATAACTCTTTCTACTGTTTCACTTATTCCAACAATAAAAAAGGACTACTTTAAGAAGAAAAACAAAGATCAAATATATGAATAATAAAATGGCCATATCTACATATGTATCAACAACTACTTTAAATTTAAATGGATTAAATGTTTCAATGAAAAGACATAGGGTGGCTGAATGGATAAGAAAATAAGACCCTTACATATGCTGCCTAAAAGAGTGTCACTTCAGACTGAAAGACGCACACAGACTGAAAGTACAGGGATAGAAAAAAGGTATTTCATGAAAATGGAAACAAACAAAAAAGCTGGAGTAGCAATGCTTATACCAGATAAAATGACTTTAAAGCAAAGGCTAGAACAAGAGACAAAGAAGGACCCAGTAATCCCACTTCTAGGTATTTATCCAAAGAAACCCAAAATGCCACTTTGAAGGGACATGTGCCTCCATATGTTCATTGCAGCATTATTTAGAATAGCCAAGATATGGAAGCAACCTGGGTGTCCAACAATGGATGAATGGATAAAGAAGAGGTGGTACATATGTACTATGAAATATTACTCAGCCATAAGAAAGAATGAAATCTTGCTATCTACAACGACAGGGGTGGACCTAGAGAGTATTGTGCTGAATGGTGTAAGTCAGACAGAGAAAGAAAAATGCCATATGACTTCACTTATATGTGGAATCTAAAGAACAAAATAAATAAACAAACAAAATAGATACAAATTCAGAAACAGAGAACATTTTGATGGTTGCCAGCTGGGAGGGGTGTTGGGTGGATGGGCGAAAAAGGGGAAAGGATTAAGAAGTACAAATTGGTGATTACAAAACTGTCATGGGGATGTAAACACAGCATGGGGAATATAGTCAATAATATTGTAATAACTATGTATGGTGTCATATGGGTACTAGACTTATTGGTGTGATCACTTTGTAAGTTATATAAATCTCTAATCACTAAGCTGTGTACCTGGAACTAATATAATATTGTATATCAATTGGAATTGAAAAATAAAAAACATTTTAAAAATGAAAGAGAATGTTACTCAAGCTATAAAAAGGAATGAAATCTTGCCATTTGTGACAACATGGATGCACATTGAGGGCATTATGCTAAGTGAAATAAGTCAGAGAGAGAAAACACCATATGATATCACTTATATATGGAAACAAAACTAAACAAGAAACAAAAACCAAGCTCATAGATACAGAAAGCAGATTGGTGCAGTCACATCTGGGTGTGGGGGTGCAAAATGGGTGAAGGTGGTGAAAAGGTACAAACTTCCAGTTACAAAATAAGTCCTGGGATGTAATACACAGCATGGTGACTGTAATTAATAATACCATATTGCGGGCCAGCTGAGTGGCGCATTGGTTAAAAGCTGGTTTTGGGATACCAGCGGCCCTGGTTCGGATCCCACATATGAGGGCCAGTGACACTGCCTTCTACAGCTAACAACAGCTCCACCTGGAGCTGGGCTGTGTGAGCCCCGGCAACAATGTAGGCTGCAGCCTCTGCTGCAGTGGGCGGCCATTGGCTACAGTGAGGCCGTCAGTGTGAGCTGCCAATAGCTGCGATGAGCGACCATCCAGAGGCCATTGACTGATCTGCCTCATCAGGGAAGAGTGCAAAGATGACACCAACATGGGCAAGTGAAGCAATGCCCTGTACAACTAGACTGAGGAACAAAAAGACAGCAACTTGTCTGTTCCCCTTCCCCGATTCCCCATCGCTGTTCCCCTCCCCCAATTCCCCAATAAAATTCTAAAAAAAAAATAATACCATATTGCATATTTGAAAGTTGCTAAGAATTTATATCTGAAAATTCCTCATCATAAAATTTTTAAAAAATCTATAGCCATGTATGGTGACAGATGTTAACTGATGTTATTGTGGTGATCATTTCACAATATAAGCATATCTCAGAGATACTGCAGATTAGGCTCCAGAACACTGCAATAAAGAAAATATCACAATAAAGTGACTTACATGAATTTTTTGGTTTTCTAGTACATATAAAAGTCATGTTTCCATAATACTGTAGTCTATTAAGCATGCTATATAGCATTATGTCTAAAAACACAAATTACATACCTTAATTAAAAATACCTTATTGCTAAAAAATGCTCACCATCATCTGAGCCTGTTGGAAAAAAATGGCACTAATAGACTTCCTCAATGCAGGGTTGCCATAACCTTTAATTTGTAAAACAACAACAACAAAACAAACAAGCAAACAAACAAACACAATATCTGCAAAGCATGATAAAATGAAGCACAATAAAATGAGGTATATACAAATATCAAATCATTATGTTGTATATCTGAAACTAATAGAATGTTAAATGTCAACTACACCTTAGTAAAAAAGAGAAAAACAAAGAAATGGCATAGGGAGCCCTTCAGGTTGAAAGAAAGAACAGTAAACAGTAATTCAAACCCACACAGAGAAATGGAGAACAGTAAATGTAATACTTGTTAGGTAAATATGAAAGATATTAATGTATTTTGTAACTCCTTTTTTCCCACTTGACTGAAAAAATAACTTCATAAAGCAATAATTATCAATATATGTTGATGGGCACACCATGTATCAGGATGTAATTATAAAGTGCATTTTATAGATGAAGAACCGAGGCATGCCCAAATTGAGGCATGGAGAGGTAGTGTGCTTTGCCAAGGTCAAACCACAATGAAGAGGCAGAGGCAAGAATTGAACATATGTCTGCCTGATTGCAGGGCCCTTGAGTTTAATACCCTTGCTATTCTTTGTAAAGAGCCCTAAGCCTCTCCACCTATCTGCCAGATGGGGCTCTTTGTAGGAAGCTCAAAACATCCTGCCAAAGGAGGTCCTTGAGAATAGCTCCTCCTTCATAGATTTTTATTGTGTTCCTCACATTGTCCCCAGCACAGGGCTAGGGACACAGTGGATCTCAATAATTTCAGCTGAATTGAGTTCCTCCAGAGTGACCTACATAGTTCAGAGACCTAAGGGAAAGGCAGCTTTAGGGAGGAAATGGCAAGACTAGATATGTAATCATTAGGGGCTCGCCATTGTGCCGGGCACCGAGCTAAGTTAAGGGCTTATACAGAGGGTGCCAAAAATGTATACACATTTTAAGAAAGGAGGAAACTGTATTAAAATTGTAATGCAATGAATGACGCTAGCATTCATTTGATTAACTCCATCTTTCGAGAGAGAGTTGCACTACACATAGCTGTTGCAATTCAATTCAACTTTGAAAAGTAATCCATAGATAAGATCTCTTAAAATGTGTACATATTTTTTGCACCCCTGCTATATATTCAACTTCTCTCATTTCACCCATATAAGAACCCTGTGTATAAGGTTCTGCAACTATCTTGTTTTATGTATAGAATGAGGAAATTGAGGCACCAGCAATTAAGTAACTTAGGCAAGGTCCCACAGCTGGTATGTGGCAGAGCCTGAATGTGACCTCAGACAGTCTGGCTCCAGGGCCCATGCCTTTTCTACTCCACCATGTCAGGACTCAGGACTGTCTGAGATTTTTTTCAGCTCTAGATCCTAGTTCCCAAACAAAGAGCCTGACATACAGAGCCAGTGGTATGATTTCAGAAGTGCCTGAAAGGTGCCTTCTTTCAATATTCCTTAATTAACCCTCGCACTTCCTGGCTAATGCCTGAAATTCCACTGTTAGATATTTATTCCTTTGGCTTAAGATTCCTGACCACTGAAACAAAAGCCTAAGAAAGAGCCTAAGAGCTGTTATAATATTCTTTCCAGAGAGATGCTTTTATTGTGTACATGAAGACAGCCAATGTAAGATGCAATCATATCCAGAGAAGAAGAAAACATGAGAATATCAGGGCTTGAGGGCTCCACGGAAGAGAAAGGTACAAGGTAGAGGGCTTAAAGAGACAGATGTCACTGTTTTGGAGAAGACCAGCCTTTGTCAAATGACAGCCATTGCTCTGAAAACATCCTCAGACTATGAACATACCATCCTGAACACGCCGATCTCATCTGAAAACCTCCTCAGAGACAGCATTGAGTCTTCGAGGAGTATTTCATGAGAGCCTTTGGAGCAAGGTTCTTTATGGGAAGTGGTGAAAATTCCCGAGTTGTCTGTTTATCCCAGAATTCCCTGACTTAGTTCTGAAATATTACTCAGCACAAATTCCTCTGATTGTCCATACTGTTACTGCTACTTAGGAAGCAACTCCTGTCTGTAAAGCAAGAGGAAGGGGGCTGAGGAGCAGGAAGGGGAAAGGGTGGAGCAGCCTGTGCTTTTCCATCCAGTTGAAGGAAGTGTGATGGGTAGAGTGCTCTTGCCTGGGCTTGGCTCTGCCTTGATGGCTGTATGACCTTGAGCAAGTCATTCTGGCTGGTGCTCTCATCTCCATTGGACTTCATTTGTCTTCTATATCCTTATACTAAACCTCCCTGAGAAACTACAGTTATTGTCCTCAGTGGATTGAGTTCCCCTCCAGTGAAAACTTAGAGAAAGAAATATCCCTTAATTTTACAGATCTGTCTATGAGACAGAATGTTCCCTGTAACCTGATTTCAGAAACTATGCTCTATGCTACACCATGTTTTAAATCCAGGGCCACCACCTCAGAGCTATGCAACCCTGATTAATGTGCCTGAGCCTCAGTTTCCCGGTCTATAAAATGGGGATATAATCATATCTGTCTTGTCACATATTAAACACTGTGCCTGGCACATATTAAGTGCTTAATGTGTGTTATTAAAAGTGATGAATGAGGTCTGCTGAGTGGCACATTGGTTAATAGCTGACTTGGGACGCCAGCAGCCCCGGTTCGGATCCTACATGAGGGCCAGTGACACTGCCCTCTACAGTTAAGATGGTGAACAACAGCTCCAGCTGGGCTGCACGAGCCCCAGCGATGGTGTAGGCTGCAGCCCCTGTTGCAGTGGGCTGCCATGGGCTACAGTGAGTGGCAGGCAGCCAGTGTGAGCTGCCAATAGCCGCTGTGAGAGGCTGTCCAGAGGCTGGTGACCGATCTGCCTCACCAAGGAAGAGTGCAATGATAATACCAACATGGGCCAGCGAAGCAACGTCCTCCACAACTAGACTGAAGAACAAAAAGACAGCAACTTGTCTGTTCCCCTCCCCCAATTCCCCAGTGCTGTTCCCCTCCCCCAATTCCCTAATAAAATCTTTTAAAAAATAAAGAGATTAAATGAGCAATGATTGGATTTGATTCCCAAATTATGCTTTCGTAACAAGATTTGGTCCTGTCTCAATTTTTGAGATATTTAAAATCAAATGAAAGCCAATTCAAGCTTTAGAAATCTGGGTAAAACCTTCAGCTTTCATCTAGACTGCAAGCTACCCTAGGAGCCCGCCCCTAAACTTGCAAAGGTGCATGTGGTACTTCATAAACGCTCTCTACCACACTGCCAGGGTCAAGCAGACAGATTGGCATCATCAGACTAGAGAACCAGTGTCATCTATTTGGTGGGATTTCTGGGGCATTAGAAAGCACAACCCCCCACACCCATTTTCCTAATCACTCCCTCTTGGTGCTTGAGTCTTCTGAGGAGATGCAGTCCAGAAAATCTACCCTATCAGCTCTCATCCCAGCACTGTGGCCTCCATCCATGGAGGCTTTTGCCTCCTGGATTCTCCTGTTAATATGCAAGTATGCGTGTTATGCCCCAGGCTCTTACCAACTACCTCCCAACTGGCAGTGAATTGCTTAACGGCCCTGACAAAGTGGGGCACAGAATGATGACTTGAACTAGGAGGCTGACTGGCAGCTGGAAGGCAAGTGGTGCCGAAGGAGGTGAGGGGCTGGGGGCCAGAGCCTCTGCCCCAGCCTCACTGCACGCAGCCATTGTGTCCCTCCTCCAGTCTGCCTAAAACTCCAGACAGAAACTGAATCCAGGGTCTGAGCAGCCCAAAGTTGGACCATGAAGTCATAGAAATTTGGGCTAATGGGTACAGAGGAGGCTGGTCTATATTATGGACCATTTTTCAAAGAGATACAGTTTTATGACTGCCCAGCCGTTACGGTGGCATGGAACAAATAGCTAACCCAGGCCTGCCAGATCTGCTTTAATGACAAGATAAGAACCATTTATAATTGGCACATTTGGTCCTACTACACTCCTAGCCAACAGTTTATTCTCAGGGTTGTGATGAGCATGTACCCACAATGCTTATTCCATTTTACACAGGATCTCAAAGAAAAGCCCAAGCTTTACAAAGCTTAGCCCCCCAGCAGATGCTGTGAAATGCTGAGACAGGGCCATCCAAAGCAGTGCCTAATGTTTGGCTGTTGCCCGATCATCAAGAAGCAGTACAGTGGGGTAGGAGAAACCCTAACCTCTGTTAGAATGAAATACCAATACCCTGAGACAGGAATGGCCCCAGGCTCCCTTATCTGCTACGAATATGCACAGTTCTTGGAAACATCAACTGAAGATGCTTTGTGTGTGTGTGTGTGTGTGTGTGTGTGTGTAGCAAGGGGGGAGTGGGACACAGTCAGAAGCCAGAGATGCAACTTTTTGGTTGCTGGAAACCAAACCGTTAGTAAAAAATCCTAAGAAAGCTGGGAGGAGAGATAGTGAGGGGGCTCTACCACTGCTCCCTAATACTGCTGGAAATAGACACCCACTTCTGTTTCCTCGCAAGAAAAGTGAATGGACAACAAGGATCCTGTGTGCATTCTCCTGCCATGGTACATGCACACACACACACACACACACACACACACACACACACACACTCCATACACAAGTCCTTTATTGAACTACAGGGCAGGAAATGGGAATTTAAAAAGAAGAGCCTGAGAAGCTATTTTATTTCATTTTCAGGGGGCTTCTCACCGTCCTACAAAGGAGTCAGCCCTGAGTGATACAGACCAGAGCCCCTCTCATGGAGTCTTATTTCTCATCCTAGATATAAAGCAGAGGACTTCCAGGCCTCAGGGCAGAGGGTGCTTCATCTGATGGGGAAAATCACTGTGGTTCTGCAAGTAACCCAGGGTTGGCCTTGTGGGTGTGGTAGATTTGTGTTTTTGTGACGTGAACACATAAAAGAGAAAAAAAATCACAGGAAAAGCCCCAAAACCCACTTGAGCTGGATCGGAAAGGGCAGCCAAACAGAGAAAGGCTCACCTCTCTCCTTTAAACTTGTCAGTCAAGTTTTCTTTGTCCTCTGGACTGGTGGGAAATTTGGAGTTGGTGAGGATGTACACGTAGGCAGTATAGTGCCCCAAATTCTTGGGCCAGGCCATAATGGGGGGACTTGAGATACCTGGTGCTGTTTCCTCAGAGGTCTGGCCATGTGAAGGACCAGGAGACTTTGGATCATCAAAGGACAAGAGGATTCCAGATGGAGCAAAAGCTTAAATGTGAAAAAATGAGCATGGGGCCGGCCGAGTGGTGCGGTGGTTAAGCGCTGGCTTGGGAAGCCAGCAGCCCTGGTTCGGATCCCACATATAAGGGCCAGTGACACTGCCCTCAAAAAAAAAATGAGCATGATGGTGTGGTGGGTGTGCCAGGGACCAGAATGAGGCCTGGCTTGAACAGAGGGCCCAGGCCAGGAGTGTTGAAAGGTGAGGAAGTGAAAACAAAAACAAACACAAAAAACAACAGACTGTACTTGTCAGATACTACAGGTTATTGGCATGAGATCGTTTATGGCCTTTCCCTCAGGAAAAAATGTTTGCAGGCAGATGTGAGTTTACATGAGCTCTCCAGCACAATGTCTGACTAGTGGCCTCACCTTTGGAAAATAAATCTCTTGCCTTCAAAGATCTGTATGGGTCCTAGGAAACCTGGTTGAGGTTCTTTCTTGGATGAAATACAGTAAGCCAGGACAGCTGTGTCTGACATTTCATGAGTAAAGCAAGGAAGGCTGTGCCTGGCTCTGCCTTGTCTGGGAGGGGGAACATTCCTGAGGGAGCCCATGCTTGGCCTCCCTGATTCCACTCTGCTCCCTCACCCTGAGTTGGGAGTCCTCTCAAATGTTTGGGTTGAAGGTTGAGAATAAATCCTGGATGCCTTTTGTTGTTGTTGTTGTTGTTTTTTTTTGTTTTTTTTTTTCCAACTCCATCCAGGGTGGCCTTCCCACACTTAGCTTATTATCCCCAGCCCATTGGCAATGGTCTAGGCCTGAGCTCAGAGGCCATGCCTGGCTGGTTTCTGGAGAAGAGTTAGCACTAGGGAAGTATGGGAGGCAGGGGCTCTCCCCAGAGCCTCGCAAGTCTAGTGGGGCCTGCAGGAGTTAAAATACAGGCTTAGTCCCCTACTCCACACCTGCAGAGGGACAGTAGGCCTGATCTGCCCCCAATAGCTGGCATACAGGGGCCTCATTCACAATTCACTGCATTTCAAGGGGCACTGCCTATCACAGGCTGCTCGGCCATGGGGCCTCCTTCTAACGAGTTGGTGCTGCTTACAGTCACGCAGCTCTAATCTTGCAGATAGGCCCAAATCTCCTGTCCTCAGCACATTTTTTAGGAAGGGTGTCTCTCTCTCTCTCTCTCTCTCTCTCTCTCTCTCTCTCTCTCTCTCTCTCTCTCTCTCTCTCTCTCGCTCTCTCCCTCTCTCTCTCTCTCTCTCTCTCTCTCTCTCTCTCTCTCTCTCTCTCTCTCTCTCTCTCCCTCCCTCCCTCCCTCCCTCCCTCCCTCTCCTCTCTGTCTCTCATCATCAAAATATATTCACAAAACACCCACATCTCTGTCCACACTATAAATCAGGGTGGGGAGCCTCTGGCCTGCAGCCCAGATCTGGCCCTCAGCTTGATTCATCTGGCATGTGGGGGATACTGTACTGGCTGCCACAGCTGCAACCCAGAGAATAATGCCTGCCTCCATCCCCTCCTCCCACCCCCTGGACTGCTGGGGCTGGCCCATTCCAAAGGGAGCCTCGCAAATAGCCAGACTCAGATGGGGGGTGGCTCCTGTGACTCCTTCAATTGCTATTAAACAGGAAATGGGACTACAGAGCCAAGGAGGTGATTTTCATAATGAGAAAAGTCAATATTTAGCAGCCACTTTGCTAATTTTCAGGACTGGCCTAACAAAGTATATCACCTACATTTTCCCATTTTATATTCCCAACCTTTTTGCACTAAGAACTCTTGTTTGCATCGGGTGCATAGGAAGCAGGGGCTGAGGCACTTGCCTAGCCCCACAGCTAGGAAGCAGCCCAGCTCGGAATCAAACCTGGCTGGCTTACATCAGCGCCTCTGTAACTATTCTTCTGTACTGTCTGTGGTGTCAGTGCACCCCGTTTGCTCTCATAATTCTAGAGCCATATCTTTTCCTTGTCTCTCCATTATGTGCAATGACCATGTGGTAGTTCTGTGGTGACTATAAATATGACTCCAGTTACTTAAGTGTGACAGCCTGTGCTCTAAACATCTACAAAAACAAACAAACAAAATCAAAGGGTAGAGATTGTGTTTAACAGGCTACTTAGAATTCTAAAAGGCAGTGAAACACTTTTCAAGTCCAGAGTCCAAAGAAATAAAAGAATTCTTGGGGAGTTTATCACAGATTCCTCTTTCCTATTTGACTAGATAGATGATGACTAATAGGGTTGGAAACAGAGAGAGAGAGAGAGAGTGAGAGAGAGAGAGACAGACAGACTAAGCAATCCCTCTGGTCTTACTCTCCCAAGAGACATCTTCAGACTCTCCCATGGTATCTCAATGCCCGAGTGCAGCATTGGCACAACTCTTCATCTCCTAAAAGAATGCATGGGGATGACAACTCTGGGCAGGTGAGCTGGAGCCCAGAATTAATGCCCTGATAAAATATACAAGGTATGATCAAACAATATGGTGAATGTTTAAATTTAAAAAATTATTACAACAAATAACACATTGCCATTAAACCCCCTAAAATATACCCCCTAGCTTCAAACACACTTATCCCATCATTCTTGCCACTTTCTGAAGCATTTCTGTAAGTCCTCTTTCATGAGTGTCTTTAGTTGTGCTGTCATGGCTGCCTCCATGTCCTGAATCAATTCAAAATATTTATCTTTCATGGTCATTTTGACTTTGGGGAAGAGCCAGAAGTTGCCAAGCACCAGATCCAGTGAATAAGGTGGATGAGGACACACTGTAATGTTTTATTTGACAGAAATCGCCATACCAGAAGCAATGTGTGACATGGAGCGCTGTCATAATGGAGGATAATTTATGGCACACTTTAAAAGACACCTTCTCTCAACCATACCTCACACATGACTCACTGCACCAAACAAGTTGAAACATGTCACACACTGTTACTAAGGTTTGTCCTGGCACTTCCCATATTGAAGATCCTGCCTTTCTGTTGGATGGCACTCGGCAGCAGCATTCATCATATTTTGTTATCACAACGGAAAGGCTCTGTGTCATACAACCCTTCTTGTACGGCAATTTCTGTAAAATAAAAATATTACAGTGTGTCCTCCTCCACCTTATTCATTGGATCTTGCATCGTTTGACTTCTGGCTCTTCCTCAAAGTCAAAATACCATGAAAGGTAGGCATTTTGAATCAATCCAGGACATCGAACAGCCACAATAGCACAACTAAAGACACTCACAAAAGAGGACTTCTGGAACTGCTTCAGAAAGTGACAAGGATGATGGGATAATTGTATTCTAAATGAGGGAGAATATTTTAAGGGGGATTAATGGCAATGTGTCTTTTACTGTAATAATTTTTTTTTTACCTTTATTGGGGAATATGGTTATTGGTTACACATTACTTTCACGTTGCAATGGCATAGTTGACACTTTTAAGAAGGGTGCAGCCAACAGTGGCCCATGTGGGGATCAAACTGGCAACCTTGGCTTTATCAGTGCAATACTTTAACCAACTGAGCTAGTTTTTTTTAATTTAAACATTCGCCATATTGTTTGATCACACTTCATAGTATGCCTCTAGGCACCAAGAAAGATGTTCTGAATCTAGAAATACCCAGCAGTTGAATGGTTAAAAACGAAAAGGGAGCAGGGGGTAAGGTCAGAGTCCCCGGTGTCAGACCATCTGTCTACCTTTAAAAAAAAAGATAAGGTTTGCCTGATGTGAAATCTGAAAATACAAATGGGCCCACAAATGCCCTTTACTGACACTCCAAGGCAGCAGACAACTGCTTGGGTTTAGGAAAAATTGGAGGAACTCTAGACTGATCCAGGAAAGAGGAGGCAGCTGCTTAGTGACAGAGCCCCAGAGCCCCCTGACTCCTGCTTCTTAAGGCCCAAATGACAAGAGGTATAAAATAATAGTTTGGATGGGCCCCTAAACCCCACCAACAGGGTGGTCCCAGAATCAGACAGCTGGTACAAATGGTTCTGGCAGGGTGATAGTCCAAATGAGTACATCTTGTCCTCCCAAGATCCTTGGAAATGGAAGCTTTGCTATGCTCATTACTGAGAAGGCCCTGGCGCCCTCCAACCCATTTGTATCTCTTCATTCTCTCTCTAAACATTTGTTGTCTGGCAGGCACAGCTGCAGGCTCCTAAGAACCATAGCCTCAGACCTCTGGGAAACCCCACTGAAAGAGGTCAAGGTGAGGAATATCAACCCAAAGAACATCGTGTCTGTTTCCTAGAAGCACATGGACACAGCAGGCCTAACCACAGAAAACCCATGCCTCTGTGTTCAAAATGTGCTTGCATCTTTCTCCGTGTGGCACTCCAGAAGCAAACAACTCAGAAGAGTTTCATTCTACCCAGAAAGAAGGGTACAAAAAATGCAAAAGTCTAAGGAAGTAAATCAAAATTACAGTGCATCTAGCAGCCTGGTGACCTATTTCCTGAATTGGATGTTGGAATTGCCTTCCCACAGAACAGCCAATTGTGATGTGTTAGTATTTTCATGCAGCGCAGCCCTCTGGCATGGAGGCGCTGCCCCATTCCTTCCCAAGGAAATTCCACTGCAGGCAATGTTATGATTAGTGGACTAATAACACTTGTCATTGGAACACTCCAGACAAAGCTGCAGTGTGGACTGGCCTCCAAGTCCCTTAATCACCTATTTCATCATCTCGACACTGGAGCCCTGGCAATGGGGATGGGCTTGTGGATCCCAATAATTAACCAAAGGGACAGCTGCTTGCTTGCACGGGGATCTCCCTTCCCTCCATTCATAATCCTAAGCTGATCTGGGGTGTTAACTGGTGTGGTTAGCATGTCCAATACTGGATGGCAGCTAGAAAAAGAGATGCTGCAGGCTAATTCTGAAGCAAGCCACCTGCTTTTTCACTCCTGACATTCATACAGACACATTTTCCTTGTGAGTCACTTGCTCGGGTTCTGGGCAGGAAGTGTATGCATGCTAGTGTGCCTGCCACCTGAGAGGGAACACTACCAATCCCCAACAGTACAGTGGTGAGCTCCTTTACCCTTCCCCCTGACATGGCATGGGGCTGTGGGGGCAGGAGATATGAAAGCTCTAATCACACCGCAGCCTCTGTAGACGCCAACTGGGTCTATAAAATATGGGGGGCGGGTGTTCCTGAAGGACAGTCTACTCTACTCCCTCATTCCGGTCTCTTTTGATTGTGCTTTGAACCAAATCAGAGTTAATTAGCTGAAGGCAGAGGCTCACTGTCTTTGAATGGACTGATTTAGAAGTGAGTATGTATCAAAAGAGAATATAATAACATAGACAAGTAGGGGAGGGTGAAGCTGATACAATCACAGAGGGAGGAAAAGCATCTCCCAGGCCTTACTGATTTCTCAGAACTGCTAGCTATCCTCAGGCCAGTGGACTTGACTTCCTTTCCAACCCTGAGAGCCACCAGGGCTTCTTGGCCCCATCTTTGAGGGAAGAAATAAACACATAAAGAGAAAACTAAGTTGGGGGGAGTGAGTAGTGAGAGCCAGATATAGAGGGTGAGAAAAAAGAAAATAAAAAAGGAGAAAGGTCAATTATTATTGGAAGGTAGAGTGCTAACAACAATGTCTGCAGGGCCGTAGCAGAAGCACCGGAGCTCTGGAGTACCTGGAACTGGCCTCAGGGAAAAGCACTTTCCCAGTGCACACTATTTGATTATTTTAAACACATCAGCAGTTCTCCAGATAACAAGACACAAGGCAGACAATCCTTGGCAATTTTCTTTCCACAGATGCTGGGCTCATTCTCCAAGTTTCCTAACACAACTACACTGTTCATGGGATTCCCAGGGTGAGGTGGCTGTCCCCAAGCAAACAGCAAATCCCAGGTGTCCAGTCCCACTGGACCCAGGTACCAAGAAACTATGGCTTCTGTTCTCTCCTCCACTCTCCCTGAGAAGTGCAAACTGTCCGAGTGAGCACACAGCTCTCAGAGCAGAGGCTCGAACACTCTCTGGGAAAGTCCCACCCCAACCCCTTTCCCACTGACCTTTCCAAAATTCATTTGGCTTTGTTTGAGGCTCCACAAGTTATGAAAGTTAGCTTCCAGGGAAGCTAGAGATGAGGCATTCCCAATGTGGGATTCAGAACTCTGTTAGTTTCCACCAAAGTGCCAGACTATAGTTTGGGGGCAGTTTCTCCTTCATATTTAGACAATGACGCAAAATCTGTTGATTTGTTTAAACACAATTGTCCCTCAGCAGGACAGATGGTGTTCAACAGAATGAAATAATTAGGATATTTAAAAGAAATAATTATGTGGGAAAATACAGTTGGAGTCAAACATGCCTGGTAATCTATATGAAGAATTCATGTTTAAAATGTGAGTAAAAATTTTGATTATAGATTCTGTTGCCTTGTTATCCTGAGGTAAAACAACTCCTTATTGACAAGAGATGTTTCATAGCATGCTGTAAAAGACAAACATGATTTTTTAAGACTCGTGGGAACAGTGACATGAAACGCTCAGTTTATTTTCATCTCTTCCTGGGGAAACTGAAGTTCCTGGTGAAACAACTTTATGAGGCAATGGCTTAATTACACTAAATAGTTTTTAAAAAATAACAGCAGGGTGGGAGTGAGGGTAGGGGGAGCTATCTTGTTAAATTGCTTTTTGTTTGACTTTGAGCTGCCTTTGGCTTTCTATAACTCAGGGTCCAAAAGATGTGACTCCTTTCTGAAACATACACTTCTTTCAATGAAAACTTCATGTGTAATGCTTTTTACTAGGTATACATCACTCCTCTGACCAAAGAAGCAACTATAAAAGAGCCTGCCTGCAACATTTAATCCTAAACCAACTGACTCCTGGGGCAAACAGGAGGCCTAAATGCAGGGAGGAAGCCAATTACCACCAGCTAACACTATTGGTCACATGGTTTGCTTCTTACCTTCCCCATGGCCAGTGCCACTAAGCTCTCTTACACTTGTGTGATCTGACGAAGGCAATGCAGCATGATTTTGATGGGGTACTAAGCCAGAAAGACAATGTGAAATAAAATCTGCCTGATTCAAAAAGTCTGGGGCCAGGGGAAAGAGTGGACTTGGAATAAAGTGGATTTGGGATTAGTATTTGAGTTTTATTTAAGTGAGGCATCTGCTCTTGATCTCAAAAATTAATTCTAACTTTATAATTCTATAATTCTTTGACATTATCTACCAAAGCTAAACATATATACAGCCTTGGACTTAGTAATTCTACTCCTAGGAATACTCAACAGAAATGCACACGCATATGCTCCAAGACACATGTACAGAAATATTCATAACAAGATTATTCATCATAGCCAACACTGATAATAACTCAAAGACCCACCAAGAGTAAAATGGATGAATTGTGATAAAGTCATTTAATGAAATAGTATACAGCAGTAAGAATGAATAGTCTACGGCTATAAGCAAACATGTACATAAATCTCACACACTTGATGTTCAGCAAAAGAAGCCAGACAAAGAAGAGCACATCCTATATGATTCCATTTATGTAAAAAGTTCAAATGAAGGCAAAGCTAATCTGTGTGATTAGAGGTCACGACAGTGGTTAGCTTTGGCCAGGGAGTGGCTGGGAGAGAAGATAAGGGATGCACTAGGTTGAATGGTGGCCCTGAAAAGATATATCCACATTCCAGAACTTATGAATGTGACCCTATTTGGAAAAAGGGTCTTTGCAAATGTCATTAAGTCAAGGATCTTGAGATGAGATCATCCTGGATTATCTGGGTGGGCCCTAAATCGAATGACAAGTGTCCTTATAAAAGACTGAAGAGAAGAAGATACAGAAGGGTAAGAAGTAGGGCTCTGTGAAGAAGGGGGTAAAGATTTTTTTTTTTGAGGGCACTATCACTGGCCCTCATATGTGGGACCGAACCGGGGCTGCTGGCTTCCTAGGCCAGCGCTTAACCACCACCACTCGCTTAACCGTGCCACTCGGCCGGCCCTGGGGGGGGCGTAAAGATTTTGAGTGATGTGGCCATAAGCCAAGGAATGCCTGGATCCACCAGAGCTGGAAGAGGCAAGGAAGGACGCTCCCCTAGAGCTCCCAGAGGGAGAGTGGCCCAGTTAATATCTTGATTTCAGACTTCTGGCCTCTAGAACTGTGAGAGAATAAATTTATGTTGTTGTAAGCCACTAAATTTGTGGTAATGTGTTATAGAAGCCCTAGGAAACTAATACAGGGAAGGCATTCTGTTTTTTGACCTGGGTACTGATTCCACGAGTAGGTTCATTTTGGAAACATTCATCAAATTGTACACTAATAATCTGTGCACTTTGTATATGTATATTATACTTCATTAAAACATTTATTTAGGGCCAACCAAGTGGCGCATTGGTTAAGAGTTGGCTTGGGACACCAGCTCTGAGCAGCAGGGCCCTGGTTCGGATCCCACATATGAGGGTCAGTGACACTGCCCTCTACAGCTAAGATGGTGAACAACAGCTCCACCTGGAGCTGGGCTGCTGTGAGACGCCAGCGACGGCATAGGCTGCAGTGGGGCTGTCCAGCAGTGGACGTGCCCTTTTGTGACCTGCCATGAGCACCTGTGAGTGGCCGTCCATTTGCCGGCGATGGATCTGCCTCCCCTGAGAAGAGCGCAATGATAATACTAACATGGGCCAGTGAAGCAACGTCCTTCACAACTAGACTGAAGAACAGAAGGACAACAACTTGTCTGCTCCCCTTCCCCAATACCCCAATGCTGTTCCCCTCTCCCCAATTAAAACAAAAGCAAAAACATTTATTTAGGGGTGGCCTGTTAGCTCAGTTGGTGAGTGCGTGGTGCTAATAACAACAAAAAACAAAAAAAAACCCCACACATTTATTTTTTAAAAATCTATGACTCTTGGGCCGGCCGAGTGGCACATTGGTTAAGAGCTGGTTTTGGGATGCCAGCAGCCCCAGTTCGGATCCCACATATGAGGGCCAGTGACGCTGCCCTCTACAGCTAACAACAGCTCCACCTAGAGCTGGGCTCTGCGAGTCCCGGCAACGGTGTAGGCTGCAGCCCTTGCTGCAGTGGGCTGCCATAGGCTACAGTGAGTGGCCAGCAGGCAGTGTGAGCTGCCAATAGCCGCAGTGAGCGACCATCCAGAAGCCAGAAACCGATCTGCCTCATCCGGGAAGAGCGCAATGATGATACCAACATGGGTCAGTGAAGCAAAGTCCACCGCAACTAGACTGAAGAACAAAAAGACAGCAACTTGTCTGTTCCCCTTCCCTGGTTCCCCAACGCTGTTCCCCTCCCACAATTCCCCAATAAAACAGAAAACAAACAAACAAACAAAATCTATGACTCTATAATCTAGTTTCCAATTACCCACCATTTTGAGTAAACAGAGGCTGGCTTTATGAGGTTTTTTGTTTTGTTTTGTTTTTGTTTTTGGTGAGCCATCCTGGTATCTGTTGGCAGGTTAGCGGCAGCTCAGCTTGGACTGGGCATCGAACTGCTGTTGCTCAGAGCTCAACTCGCACTCTTGAGAGAGCTCTTAGCCGGCCCTTATGAGGTTTTATTGTTTATGTTTAAGCTGTATTTTACAACAGGAAGGAAGCCCTTTCACCAAATCAAAAAACTACACTCCTAACAAAATGTATATCACAGTCTTTTCCTCCACTGTAGGGGAATTTGGAAGACAAAAGATCACAAGGAGCAGATATCCATTTTTCATATTTTCCTTTTTGTTAAGTAGATGGCAGGGTAGTTTAGGGGTATCACATCTCCAGGACAGGAAGAGTGTGGAAGTTTTAGGTAAAGATAGGGTGACCAACACCTTGCTTTTGCTCAAAGTGGATCAGTATGAACCTTTTGTGATCAACAACAATAAGAAACCCAGCCTTAACCCTACATTATCTGGCAATTCTGAAGTGAGTGGGAGAGGTACTGCATATAGTCCATGTTATTAAGAATGAGATTCAGGGCTGGCTGAGTGGCGCGGTGGTTAAGCGCTATCTTGGGACGCCAGCGGCCCCAGTTCGGGTCCCACATATGAGGGCCAGTGACACTGCCCTCAAAAAAAAAAAGAATAAGATTCAAAGATGGTTTTCTCTGTATTAGAAAAAAAGAATACCCTTGGCAGGCAGCCTACAAACAATAAACCAGTGAAGGTTTCAGATTTTTTTCCAAAAGAATGAGATGCCTTCAAAATGAGCATGTTTTCCATTTTCCACTCCCTCCAACACCAAGCAGATGATTTTGAACGTGCACTTTCCTCACACTGACTTTGAAGAAGTCAGCACTTGCCAGAACTGTGGACTCAAGACAAAAGCCAAGTGCAGATGGAAGTGGCTGTGGAGAGCAGGCCCAAATTCCCTCAGTTGGGATTACTGAGGAACAACGCTGGCAGGGTATGGATTTCAAACCGTCACAGGTGCAGAGAAGTGCAGGGCAAGAGATGGGGTCCCTGGGGAAGGGCCTTTTGCACCCTCATATAAGTCAGTTCTCATGCATGTCTGCTTAAAGGGGCCCACTGCAGCCTAAATCCACTTACTGAACCTGTCAGTTCAAGGAGACCTCCTCACTCGAAATGGGCAGACAGGCCTACTGCTCCCTCCATGATGGATCAGATCCTCCCCCATGAGCCCAGCCCAGGCAGCAAGAAGACGGGACTCTGACCACACTGTCTGGGGCATGGAGTACAATGTAAAGAAGACAACACTGGTCTTTTTTATTTTTCTGAGGGCAGTGTCACTCGCTCTCATATGTGGGACCCAAACCGGGGCCGCTGGCTTCCCAAGCCAGCGCTTAACCACCGCGCCACTTGGCTGGCCCTTACACTGGTCTTCTTTCAACTCAGAGAGTGGGTTTTGAAGTCCACAGTAGGAATAAGCAAAGTTGTGGCAATGGTTTGGGTGCTGACTTTCTTAAGGGGCCAAATTAGGTTAAAATTGATGTCTCTTCTAGTTCCCACCTGCACTGGAATCCTTAAATGTGTGTGCTGTGTTCTGTGTGGATGTTCTTTCCCCTTTTAGAGTATAAGCTGCAAGGACAGCAAGGGCTGGGCCCTCCATTTCTGTTGTCACCTTCGAGCTGTTGTCATCTACATGCAGCTGTTAATATAAAAAAGAAAAAAAAAAGAAAAGTGAAGACAGAAATGAAATGGCACATGTTCCAAATTAGGCCACTATGGGATGGCCAAACTAGTGACTTCTTCAGTGAGAATAAAAACCCACTCAAGGATTTGATTGAGAGGGGAAACATGAAATTAGGGGGCAAAGAAAAGAAAATTCCAACATAGGAAATATGAAAAAAAAAGGCAGTATTTGTGAGACCAGATAATAACTAACTGATTTGGAAAGAAGTCAAAATATTAGGTAATGTGGAATTCTGAGCCTTGACTGTAACATATATTGCATATTTTTTTCCTAATTCAGTTTTGTCTGTATGGCATTCCAGCCAAATGTTCTAACCAAAAGCCCTTGAGGGAAAGACTGAACATGAGACAATAGTCCATAATTCACTTCCATCAGCATTCACTGAATGCTTACTATGTGCTCAACATTGTTTGGTTCTGTGGGGAATGTGCAGGAAGCAGAAAACAGAGTCAGTGCCTGCAAGAAGTTTGCCGTTTTGTTGGGAGAGAGAAGACTTCCAAACATACAACAATTAAAACAATTAAATTAGAAAATAAATATAGTACAGAATCAAAAGAAAAATACTTTAGTGCAAAGATGTATGGTTCAGGCAAGAATGGGCAATCCAACACCACAAAAATGCTGAAGATAGTAAGGAGAGGCCTACAGAATGCAAATAAGGTAGACTCCTGGGCTGTGGAAACAAGGCCAGCTAATGTCACATCACACTCTGCAACTGATATTAACAAGGAAAACTCTAACCTTTTGTTCTACTAAACTAGGGTAATACCTCAAAATCAATAGGAGACTGAGAACGGCTTCTAAAATCTCAACCATATTGTAGTGATCACTTTGTAAGATATATAAATGTTGAATCACTATGTTGTACACCTGAAAGTAACATGTTATATGTCATATGTCAACTATAATTTAAAATAAATTTTAAAAAATAACAAATAAATTTTTAAATAAATAAAATATAGTAATTCTATTCTTAATTTTTTGAGGAACCTCCACACTGTCTTCCATAGCAGCTGCATCAATCTGCATTCCCACCAACAGTGTATGAGGGTTCGTTTTTCTCAGCCTCTCCAACACTTGTTATTCTTTGTCTTATTGATGATAGCCATTCTACCTGGTGTGAGGGATATCTCGTTGTGGTTTTTATTTGCATTTCTCTGATGATCAGTGATGTTGAGCATTTTTTCATATGTCTCTTGGCCATCTGTGTGTCCTCTTTGGAGAAATGTCTGTTCAGGTCCTCTGCCCATTTTTTAATTGGATTGTTTGTGTTTTTTTTGTTGTTGAGTTG
Organism: Aselliscus stoliczkanus; assembly: GCA_033961575.1. Lineage (NCBI taxonomy): Eukaryota > Metazoa > Chordata > Mammalia > Chiroptera > Hipposideridae > Aselliscus > Aselliscus stoliczkanus. The sequence goes on from CM066737.1 coordinate 19,243,206, forward strand.
TACTACAACTGTAAGGTATCGATTTAAAAGGCTAGCTGATATAAAATCAGTTATCTCGATGTGGTTGTAACAAAAGATTTTGGTAACTGAGTGTGAATATTGCATAAGGAGACCTGGATCATAAGAAGTTGTTGGTAAGTGTGCAGCACTATTTACGGAAGTGGACCTAAGTTCTTTGGGTATATTTTGGATCAGAACAGAGGAGACAACCCAGGTACTACCCTCCTGCCCCTCCCTTGTTATGCTCTCTTAAAAACTAGTGGCTCCTTGGCCAGCCGAGTGGTGCGGTGGTTAAGCGCTGGCTTGGGAAGCGAGCGGCCCCGGTTCAGATTCCACACATGAGGGCCAGTGACACTGCCCTCAAAACAAAAAAAAACTAGTGGCTCCTTTAGAGTCATGTCAGGTGACCACACCACATATTACCCATGTGGCCTTGAAATGGAAACTTACTTTACTTCCCTGAGCCTGAGTTTTGGAAACAATAATAATAATAATAATACCTGTCCCCACTGGATATGATGAGGATTCAATTAGGTAATACATGTAGAGTGCTTAGCACAGGGCCTGCCATACATCAGGGGCTCAGTAAAAGTTTGTTATTGTTTTTATTAATCATGAAAACCTGTTGATTGCCACCAAAGGCTAGATAAATTGGTAGTTAAGAGCTTGGGTTTTGGCCTCAGATAGAGTCTAAATCCTGTGTTCTGCTATTTACTAGCTATGTAACTTGAGTCAAATTAGGCTGCTTGTTGTTGTTGTTATTATTATTATTATTATTATTATTATTATTATTATTCTGCTGTAGCTATTATTACTACGAACTTGGTTTCCCAGGTATACCTTGATACTGGACACAAGTATTCCAGGCACTGGAAAGGCAGACCTTCCATTGTTAATGAATAAGCTGGTCTTCTGAATTACAGTCCCCTCTGAGTCTAGCTAAGTGTCTGTCAGTCCCCCAGAGTCCCTGCTGGATGATGTGTGAATTCCTGTTTCAGTGACCAGCCAGCATCTCTTGTTACCATCTACCTCCCCAAATAATAAAGTTTTTATTATGCTGAGTGAAATAAGTCAGACCGAGAAAGACATATACCATATGATCTCACTTTTATGTGGAATCTAAAGAACAGAATAAACGAGCAAACAAAACAGAAATAGACTCATAGATACAGAGGAAAAAACTGATGGCTGCTAGATGGGAGGGTGTTTGGTGGGTGGGAGAGATGGTGAAGAGATTAGAAAGTACAAATTGATAGTTACAAAATAGTCATGGGGATGTGAAATACAGTATGGGGAAGATAATCAATAATGTCGTAAAGATCATGTAGGGTGTCAGATGGGCACTGGACTTATCAGGGGGATCACTTCATGGACTGTGTAGATGCCTGACCACTGTGCTGTACACCTGAAGCTGATATAGACTAATATTGAATGTCAACTATAATTATATATATAATTATAACTATAATTACACAGGGGGTGCCAAAAATGTATACACATGACTTGTATTCATCTTTTGTTATCAGTATATATTGAGAATTACAATTTTAATAGATTTTTCCTTTCTTAAAATATGTATACATTTTTTGGCATATCTATATTCATACACTTTCCCTATGTAAATTACAGCATAGGGAATATAGTGTATGGTGTTGTAACAGGCATGTACGATGTCAGTAACGTAGTAGACTAAGGGGGTTTATCATGGTGAGTGTTGTAAAATGTCTAATCATTATTTTGTTTTGTATACCTGACACTAAAAAAAAAAAATTTTTTTTAAAGAAATTTTTTGGCTCACGAAACTGTACATCCAGAAACAGGTGGCTTCAGGGCTGACATAATACTATACCCCCCAGCTCCTTTTCCCTGTTTTTCTCTTTGTCTTGATCACCTCCCTGAGTTCACTTTATCCTCAAACTTGAATGAGATGTCTACAGCAGTTTCAGACCTCATAATCATATATGACAACATATTAGAGGGAGAGAAATCTTTCTTAACAATGAGGAAACTTTCTCAGAAGCCCACAGCACACTTTCCTTCATCTCTCATTAATATGAGAGATGGGTCACGTGCCCACTCCCAAACTAATCCTTGTAGCCAGGTATATCTAAAACCTCCAGGGGGATGGCATTACCAAGACTGGGTTAGACTCATTAGGCTCCCCGCAGGGAAGCTGGAAGCAATCCCCAAAACTGCACTTAGGCAAAACAATGTGAGAGAGATAGAATAGATGGTAGGATCTCAACCCACAATGGCCACTAACTTAAGCATACTGCTTCATGCTAGGGATCATGAAAAATAACCCTATTGCAAAGAATTGGCCACTCCCTGAAAGTAAGTTGAAGTTAAGGTGTACCCCAGTGACCTCTTTGGAACTATAGTCATATCCGGAGTAACAGGAATGTCACTGCCTGGAAAAACAGGGTCCTTTTCTAAAATGGGCTTTCCCTTCTGGCCAGACTCTTTGGTCCATAACTGCAGTTGATAGAATCTTTGGGAGAGGTTTCCTTGGCCTTTTGTTTGAATGTCGTGCCCCCTTTATGATTCTATACATGAAGAGGAAACCAGCCCTTTCCAGCTATGTCAGGACTTTGATTAATGCCTCAGTAGCAAGCACGACCCAAACCACAGTGAGCCTGGTTCCTTCCTTTCCCAGAAGGAAGCTAGCATGGCTCTCCCTTTGTTTGAAGGTGCTGGATTGAAATAACACCAGCTGCAGTTTCAGAGGGAGGTAAGGAGGGCCTACAATCCATTCTCCTCCTCATCCCTCTACTGTCTGTGTTGAATTTAAAATGAATCAGCCTGAGAAACAAATTCATCCAAGTCAAGGCTGAGGACTCCGTGCATTGACACAGGCAAGGCTGGACTCCTTGCAGAGCTCGGTGTGACACACTGTACTGGAAGGTGTACAACCACAGGTCTGTGCCTCAGGGTTCAGTTCCTAACACTGGCTTCCTCCTTGCCCTGTTTTTAATTTTTCAGAACTCCCACCTCTCTTGCAGAACGGTTTCGGTTCCTTGCCTGACCTCTGCCTGGTCTCCCTGGGCAGGTCACCTTCTCCCTCAGCTGGTGAGGCTCGCTGGCTGCCTAATTGTCCCAAGAGACAGGAAGACACCCTTTACATCTCTCCAGTTTGGGGCCATTTTTACCGCCTCTCTAGAGTTAACATCGACAACTTTAAAAACATCTTAGTAAATGCAGATGTAGAGGCTAGATAGGGCTGTGGTCACCCTGGCCCTCATTTTTCTTGCTGCTCACAGAGTAGGAAAATTCAGTGCTGTTTTTGGACTTGACCCAACACCTTTTCTGTTCAGAAAGCCAATAACTCACTCTCAGAGTGACTTGTTTGGCTCTGCTGGCTATATCACGTATCATATATTATAGATGATATATCACAGTCATTGGCAAAGCTAACTAATGCCCAAACTCCACTCCTAGATCCCAGCACTGACTGCCAGTGTTATACATTAACATTAATAAGACACAGTGGGCTGTTAAACCAATCTGCATTATTTGAAGTGAAAGGGTGGAAGCAAACAGACTTCCAAGTTTCTTGGAGTAGTATCAGTCTAATTTCTTTTGGACTGTAAATAACTTTGAAAGATTGTATTTTCTATGTTACTTGGAATTTGTTTTTCGAATCAAGTGAATATTATGTACAGAACATTGTGCTCAATGTTCAAGGGCCTATAAGGGTTTTAGTAAGGAATACACGCCACATGCTTTCAAAAAATTAGAAACAATCCAAGGTAGTACATGCCAAGTCAAAAGGAATGGTATAGAGCAGGCTGTAAGTGTGACAGAAGCACAGAGGACTTGATCCTTAGTTGATGCATAACAGCTTCAACTCATTTCTAAGAATTCTCCTTGGGCCTTGCATTCAGAACAACAACATACTTTGGGAGAGGTGGGGTGGAACAACTCTGACCATCCAGAGTTAAATGAAACCTCTTATTAACCCATTGCCAGTCTGCACCAAGAGCACTCTGTTCAGTTGTGTGCTTTCTGTGGCTAATGTTGGCCTATCCAGGAGGCCAAAAGAGCATCTGCCCAGTGGTTTGTAGGGCAGCTTGCATTCTGACAGGGAAGGAAAGATAAATGTGGAAGGAGGTGGGGATAGTGGTGACCTGACCTCTCTGGAAAACACTCTGCTATATTTTGAGTTGACAGGTCACTCAGCTTAATGTTTTTAAAAGACATTTTGTTCAGTGTCCTGTAGTGAGTGAAGTTTGCACTCTGCCAGGGAAGAGAAATTAAATGTCTGTGGGAGTGCGGAAATAGTAGGGACCTCCTTGGGAAACTCTCTGTTGGTCACTCAGTTTATTAATTTTTAAGGGACATTAAGGGGTCAGGAAGAGAACCCTGGCCTAGAAGTCAGGAAATGCAGTGTGGGGTGGGCCCATTAGCAGATGTAGGGAGAACATCAGCCACTGGGAATCCACAGGGAGCATTTATAATGATGATAATGGCACAAATGTTACATTTTATACCCCTACACTTTTCAAACCATTTTCCCATTTACTACCAGAAAATCACAGAATCTTAAGAGTGGGAAATAACTTTAGGAATTAACCTGTATGGCCTCCCACTCCAGGCAAGACTCTCACCTAGTATGTCCCTCTTGTTTAACTTTCAAAGAAGCACTCTGCGGAAGCCAGCTGAGCAAGTAGCACCTCTATACTAGAGGAAAACCAACTAAGAACTTAGAGACTTTCAGGCCAAGATAATGCAGTCAATTAGTGGTAAAACTGGCTTTAGGCATGCTAGTCCCGGGTTCTTTCCATGCCATCGCAGGTCTCTTTTATCTTTAAGGGGATAGGATCTAGTTACCCCTGTGGTCCTTACTGTGAAATTTAGCACCTAATTATTCTTGAATTGCTTTAGAAACTTCAGATCTGTTACCCCAACTAGAGTACAAGATCTCTGAGGGACAGAGTCATATCTCATACCACATATTGCCTTTGACTCTCCGTCCTTTCCCTAGCTCACCACCCATGTTAGGGGCTCTTGGAAGATACTTAAGATATGCTTTTATGAACAGATTAAAATTCTAAAACTTCTGACGTACTAGTTATATCTTAGAAGTATTCCAGATTCTTCAATACTTTCCCCAATTTTATCCTCATCTTTGGAAAATTCGTTTGGTTGTAGCTATCTGGTTACTTAGGCAGATGGAAATCCTTTGATATCAGGGCTTAAATAGTGGGAATATCTTGATGTCTTACACCAGATTGCCTTTCTTGCTAGATGAAACAACTGGCAAGGCAATTAGCTACATCAAATATTGGCAAGCTGAGGGTCCCACATGTATTTTATTTCTCCATAAAGCCCTGGATGGAAATCTATAGAGTGGAGAAGTCCTGTTACCCCTTTCTGGCCACTGGAATATATTAACTGAGATACATTGTGCTCATTTAAAATCTTAATGTTGGAGGAAGAGTTCTAATCAGGGTTATTTGTCATGGGCTTTTGACATAAACTAGCCTCTTCCTAGAGTATTAGGCTGCAATGAAAACAAGAATCAAAGACTTACACAGAAATATCCATAGGATTGACTTGTTACCCAAAGTGTGCACTTAGAATTTTATGGAGTTAAAAGTTTGAATTTGGTGGGCTGGCCGAGTGGTGTGGTGGTTAAGAGCTGGCTTGGGACGCCAGCAGCCCCGGTTCGGATCCCACATGTGAGGGTCAGTGACACTGGCCTCTTAAACAAAAACAAAAACAAAAAACCCAATTCTCTTTAGTTCATAATTCTTTCATGCTGTTGACATATAGAAAACTCCTGGCTCATTAGTTTCCATTCCTATTGACTCATTCCTTTAATTTTATTCCTTTCCCACATATAGGTTTTATATTGCAGCAAGCAGCTCCTGCTGCTGCCTTCCAAGGACATCCAGAAAGGGTGTTAGTTAAATAGCAATGGGTTTGTACAGTGCTATAACTTTTAGAGCTCTAAGGAAGACACCGCCACCGCTACACTAGTGATGAGGTGAGCTGCCCCCAAACTCTTTCATCAGGAGACCAGGCAATGGTATCTGACAGATCACTCTAACTAAACACCCAGGTAGAAGGGGCCCAACTTGTCTGGTGAGATTCTTTCAAATACATTTTACACTATCAAGGCTTAAATTCACCAGAAAATAAAAAAGACCAATGACATTGACCAGGAGATATTTAAGGTAGAGTAATAGAGCTGCTGAGATGGGCCCTCAATTTTTCTTCCTCCCAACTCCCTATTCTTCTTAGTAGATGAACTTGCTTACAAAGGTTACTGAAAAAATTGAAGTTGTGGGTCTAAGCTCCCTTAGCTTTTGGAGATGTGAGAATATCTCTGACATCAGATGAAGATTTTTTTTTGCAAACATTTTCTAAGTTATCTCCTCCCCCTCTACTCTAGAATTCAACCCTTCCCGCTTTACTACTCTCACATTTACACGTATCCTCTTCCTCTAGACCTGTACCATCCTATATCATAGTTATCAGCCACATGTGACTATTTAAATAAAAATGAATTTAAACGAAATAAAATTTAAAATTCAGTTCTGCGATTGCACTAGCCACATTTTAAGTACTCAATAGCCACATGTGATACTGGCTACTGTATGGGGCAGTGCCGATGTAGAACATTTCCATCATCACCAAAAGTTCTACAAATGAAGCCACCAAAGACTTTTGGGGCATCCTCCACCATTTTTTCCCAGTCATCACTCTCCTAAAATTTCTCCTCTCTAACCTGTTTCTCCCACCTCCTGTCCCTGGCACATAATCATTGCTAGAGAAGTGCTGGTTCACTGAGACAAGGAGCTTCCCTCCTTGATGATTTAGTCCTCCACAGGGCCCTTCCTATGTCTCCTTCCTGTCCCTAAAGCCCAGTCTTCTGGTCTTCTTTATTTTTTTTGAGGGCAGTGTCACTGGCCCTCATATGTGAGACCCAAACCAGGGCTGCTGGCTTCCCAAGCCAGAGCTTAACCACCGCGCCACTCGGCCGGCCCTCTTCTGGTCTTCTGTTGCCAGACCTTCCTAATGAGCTCATCTTCCCTCCTTCACCTTTAACTATTTGCTCTATGAAAGTGGGTCTTGATCTCACAGTTCAATATGCTCAATTCTCACCTACATGCTTGGCATTACTGGGAGAACACCAAGAATAAGTGCCTGTATTATCAATGAATGCCCCCAGTTATTAACAAATGCAAAGAATTCTATTGCTCCATCCCAGTTGATTCCCATATATCCCTTGCAACACTGTACGCCTGTGAACAGTTAGGGACTGAAGGCGCAGAAACCAAGTCTGCAAAGTGAAAGACATGGAAAGGCTCTGGCCAAAGGAACTTTGTCTACATAATAATTCTACCATAGCCTTTCTTATGACTAGTTTCAAAGCAGCAGGATAGTAGAGAAGTTCTTTTTCCTATTCATTTCGTCTTTCTTTTTTGAAAAACAAGGAGTGGGTTAGTAACCTCTGTGTTGCCTCTTCATAGCAAACTCCACAAAAGTTGTAGATCAAAATGGAAAACGAGTCACTTGCACAAAGGCAACAGAATGCAATAAGCCCACAGCAAATTACACCCTGCTGTCGTGTGACGGAAGCTGAAAGAATACCCCCTTCCCTTCCCAAAATGAAGGCATAAAGCACACTGTAACATTTAACAGCACTGATGTCTATAACTAACGTGCAGGGAAGTCAGAACTTTTTCTCCCTTTGGCTTTTTTTTTTCTTTCAGCAGAAACATTGTTCTGCTGTTTAGAAAGCTCGGAAAGTAAGTAGGTAGAAATATACAGCTCATTCAGCTGAAAGAATATTAAAGTAATGTAGACCACACAGTACATGGCACTTGATTCTGTTACACTTAAAGACCACCAGGTCTTGACCAGTGTTTTCCATCCCCAGCATTATTGACATATAGTTGACAAATAAAACTGTAATATATTTAATTTTTTTTTTAGAGGGAAGTGTCACTGGCCCTCATATGTGGGATCCGAATCCGGGCCGCTGGCGTCTCAAGCCAGCTCTTAACCACCGCGCCACTCGACCGGCCCCAAACTGTAATATATTTAAAGTGTACAACATAATTTGATTATGTATACATAGTGAAATGATTACCACTATCAAGTTAATGAACACATCCATCACCTCACATATGGACTTTTTAATACATAACACAGTATTCTTGACTATTGTCACTATGCTGTATGTTAGATCCTCAGAATTTACTCATCTTCTCACTAGAAGTTTGGACCCTTTGACCAACATCTCCCCATTTCCTCTACCTCCCAGGCCCTGGCAATCACATTTGCTCTCTGTTTCTGTAAGTTTGAACTTTTTTTCTAGATTCCACGTAAAAGTGTTACAATACAATACTGTCTTTCTCTGTCTCCTGACCAATGTCCTTGAAATGTAAATTCAACACTCAAAACCCATAATCGACACTAAGAACACTGGGGTAACAGGAGAAATTTACACTAGATAGATGTGGGCTGGCCCAAAACTCAGTGATCTTTGACAGCTACAAGGTCAAGACAGTTTTTTTTCACAGTGATTTGTACAAGTCTGTTTATAAAAGAAAAACACATTTAAAAGAAGGCATTCAGTTATATACAAGGTAATCCAAGTAGCAAAAATAATCTCCAAAGTGGGCATTTACTAGACAACCTGGGTTAAAATGATATAAAAGACAGATTGTTTGGGCCTTTCTTGCTCTTGAAGAAAATTTGTAGATGTAGAAACTGCTTTGAGAGGAAGGGAGGGAGGGAGGGAGGGAGGGAGACCGAGAGAGAGAGAGAGAGAGAGAGAGAGAGAGAGAGAGAGAGAGAGAGAGAAAGAAAGAGAAAGAAAGAAAGAAAGAAAGAAAGAAAGAAAGAAAGAAAGAAAGAAAGAAAGAAAGAAAGAAAGAAAGAAAAAGAAAGAAAGAAAAGGGAAAAAAAAGAAAGAAAGGAAAGAAGAAAGAAAGAAAGAAAAGTAGAGCTTCCTTTCCTACATAGCCTTCTGCCAAAGAGATTCTGTTGCTAGGTAAACATAAGCTACCAACAATTTATGTACCAATATATACAGCAAATGATAGCTGAGAGGAAGCTTGCTAGCTTAAGAAACAGATGGCAGATTTGCATCGTGGCCCAAGAAAAACAGGGTTTTGCTGCAATGAGCCATTGCAAGTCTCTCTGACAATTTCCTAGCCTAATAAACACTTTGACTTTTTATGTTGTGAAGTTGGATAAGAGTGGAATCATGTAGAAAAGAAAGGCAGAGTCAAAAGGAATGACAAAGATGATGGATGCTCTTGGAGAGTTGGAATTATTGGTTTTAAACTTTGTGTTTAAATATGCGATAACAGCAGAAAGTAAACCAACATGGCTTGGAATATATCCCTCAGACTTGCCATCTGGATTGAAGTCAAATGTAATAAGCCCAACTACATCATCTCCACTTCTCTAGCACTATAAAATTCAAGAAAGGCTGGTCAAACAATCAGGGGTAGGAACAAGAGGGTATAATCTTCTGTGAACCTCTGCAACTAGAGAATATATCCATGCTGATTAAAATTTTATAAAAAGAAATTTCAGCGACTTAAGGCCTTTGCAGCTCAAATTTCTCATCCAAACTTAACTGGTGTTTGTTTAATAAGCAACTGGTTTACAAAGGGACTTCGACTGTCCCAACACATCCTGAAACAAACTGTTGAACCACACTCAGATCCACACTGACATCTGCAGGTAATCGAAACAGGGCTTCTATGAATTAATTTCTAGATGTGGGACTTTCAAGCCAGTCATCACAGTAGTGTGTGAACCCATAAAACTTAAATATCCTGGATGACAATGTATTTCTTTTAAAAATACTCCCAAGGTTTAAGTGCTTTCATTGAATGAAATATTGCATATAGAGTATAAGTTCAATTATATAGAAAAAACCCACGAACATACAGCTATTTCTGCCTGGTGTAATTATGGTGGTTTTTATTTTCACTTTAAACTTTTTCCTCTATTTTCCATTACTTTTCATATATTCTCCAATGAGCACACAATATTTTCACAATAAATTACAGAAAGGTTGCTACCTAAATTTTAACCTCAAACATTTAGTTGCTCCAATTCAATTTGTATTCACATTCATCACAGCCTTTTTTATTAAATTTATTGGGGGTGACATTCTTGAAAAAATTATATAGATTTCAAGTGTACAATTCTATAATACATCATCTGTATATTGCATTGGGTGTTCACCACTCAAAGTCAAATCTCCTTCCATCCCCACATATTTGACCCCCTTTACTCTCATCTACCTCCTCTCTTCACCGCCCCCTGCAAAATCTGGTAACCACTAAACTATTGTCTGTGTCTATGAGTTTTTGTTTGTTTATTTGTCTTGTTCATTTGTTATTTTCAGTATCAAAACCTCTAAAAAAATCTGCAAATGTTGTTTTACTGTAGTAAACTACTGTTATGCAGCATGCTTATTTATATAATCAAAACTCCTAAATACACACAAAGATAAAGATAAAACAGATTAGTAGCATACTCAAGCTGCTCTAGTCTAATGCACGTGATTTTTCTATAGTGCCTTTCAACTGAGAAAAATTTCAAAGCAACATTTATTGGATCATCTATAATTACAGCATTGGAGAAAATGGGATCTACTACCAAGACACTCCTTTTACAGTGAATGTCTGGGGGAAAGACTGTATTTCTGGGCTTGCAAAATCAAGTGACTCATTCAAGTGCTGAGATAAAAAAAACAACATTTGAAAAAAGCCTTATTGTACATGTTGAAAATTAAAGTGAACTAGAAAAATAAATCTAGGATTTCTACTGGTAGAAAGAGAAAGGACAACTGCTTAAGGGCTAATTAAAAAATCCAATCAACAGGCACTCATAAACATGCAGTCCCCCAACTTACAAGTGTGTTGCATTTCAAACGCTTATTGATATATTTATTTTTTTGGTGCCCAAAATGCATTTTCTTGAAGAAACAAAGTTATGGTAATTAGGTTCCTGAGTTAATTCATAAAAGTAAAACTAAAATAATGTAGGTTTGCAAAGAAATTGTAGGAAGCAGTTTTAACAATAAAATCAAACAAATATTGAATGATTTTAACAATAAATTATTTTTCACTTTTCTTATTTTGTTGCATGAGAAAATAATTATAGAAAGATAAGAAAGCAAGACATTTTCAAGAACATTAGATATTAACATCTAATTGCTCTTTAAAACTTGCAGCTGTTCTTCTTATTATTTTTTTGAAGATTTTATTGGGGAATTCAGGGAGGGGAACAGCATTGGGGAATTGGGGAAGGGGAACAGACAAGTTGCTGTCCTTTTTGTTCTTTAGTTGTGGAGGACGTTGCTTAACTGGCCCATGTTGGTATCATCTTTGTACTCTTCCCGGTTGACGCAGATCAGTTGCCAGCCTCTGGATGGCTGCTCACAGCGGATCTTGGCAGCTCACTCTGGCTGCTGGCAGCTCACGCTGGCTGCCAGCCACTCACTGTAGCCTATGGCAGTCCATTGCAGCAGGGGCTGCAGCCTACGCTGTCACTGGCAACTCATGGCAGCCCAGCTCTAGGTGGAGCTGTTGTTCACCATCTTAGCTGTAGAGGGCAGTGTCGCCGGCCCTCATATGTGGGATCCAAACTGGGGCCCTGATGCTCAGAGCTGGCATCCCAAGCCAGCAATTTTTTTTTTTAAGATTTTATTGGGGAATTGGCGGAGGGGAACAGCATTGGGGAATCGGGGAAGGGGAACAGACAAGTTGCTGTCTTTTTGTTCTTCAGTCTAGTTGCGGAGGATGTTGCTTCACTGTTGGTATCGTCATTGCGCTCTTCCCGGATGAGGCAGATCGGTTGCTGGCCTCTGGATGTCGCTCACCGTGGCTATTGGCAGCTCACGCTTGGCTGCCAGCCGCTCACGCTGGCTGCGGGCCACTCACTGTAGCCTATGGCAACCCACTGCAGCAGGGGCTGCAGCCCACACCATCACCGGGGCTCGCACAGCCCAGCTCCAGGTGGAGCTGTTGTTAGCTGTAGAGGGCAGTGTCACTGGCCCTCATGTGGGATCCGAACCGGGGCCGCTGGCATCCCAAAACCAGCGCTTAACCAATGCGCCACTCGGCCGGCCCCCAAGCCAGCTCTTAACCAAAGCGCCACTCGGCAAGCCCAGCAGCTTTTCTTATTTTTGTTTTATGCTTATGGGTAATGTTTAAGATTTTACATTAATTAACAAATTGACACAAGAGGGAATTTAGGGAGAAAAATTGGGGGAGAGATTTTGCTATGGAAACTGGGTAAGAATTGAAACAGAAGGTGAAGGAGAGGGAGCTAAAGAAAACATGGATGTAGACTATACTTCTGGTTTCCACTTTATTCACTCATTCATTCACTCAAATATTAAGTGGCAGGCACCATTGGTGAGTATAAGGACCCAGTAGTTCATTCATTCAACCATTCACCCTCCTCCGCAAGTGATCAAGATAGTCAAGTTGACTGCATATTTAAAAAAAACGAACATATTTGCATGTATCTTACTACATGTGAAGTTGCGTGTCTTTTCATATATTTAAGGATCATTAGTATATTTTCTTCTGTGAACTGTGTATTCATGTTTTTGCCCATATTCCTCTTGGGATTTTTAGCCTTTTTCCTCCTCTGGAATTTAAGACTTCTTTATATATTGGGGATATTAGCTCATTATGTAGGATATGTAAGTATTCTCTCCCAGTTTTGTTATCTTTCTTTTGACTTTATTTATGTGTTTCTTGCCGTGCAGAAGGTTTTTACTTTTGTTTTTCGTTATTTAATGTAACAAGTTATAACACATTGAATAATTTTTAAAAAGAATTTGAAGTGATATGCAAAAAGAAGGGGGCAGATTTCTTTACAAAAGAATGGTAACTAATAAATGTGGAAGTAATGACAGAATTAGGAAAACATCATTTTGCAGCCACCATCTTAAAAACAGATTCAGGCAGGTATCACTAATGGATGCTAAAGCTATTGGGTAAAAGTTGTTGGGGAACAGGACATGTACATGGTCATATCTACTTTTTAAATAATAATTTAATGAAAAGATGCTCAACATCACTAATCATCAGAGAAATGCAAATTAAAACCACAATGAGATAACACCTCACATCAGTCTGAATGGCTATCATCAATAAAAAAAAGTGTTGGTGAGAATGTAGAGAAAAAGGAACCCTCGAGTAACTGTTGGTGGGATTGCAAACTGGTGCAGCCACTATGGAAAACAGCTTGAAGTTTCCTGAAAAAAAATTAAAAATAGAACTACCATATGATCCAGCAATTCCACTTCTGGGTATTTATCCAAAGAAATCCAAAACACTAATTCAAAAAGATATATGTACCCGTATGTTCACTGTAGCTCTATTTACCATAGCCAAGATATGGAAGCAACTGAAATGCCCGTTAATTGACGATTGGATAAAGAAGATGTGGTACATTTATACAATGGAATATTACTCCTCCATAAAAAAGAATGAAATCTTATCATTTACAACAACATGGATAAACTAGAGGATATTAAGCTAAGTGAAATAGGTCAGACAGAGAAAGGTAAATATCGTATGGTTTCACTTATGTGTGGAATCTAAAAAAACAAAATCAACAATAACAACAATAACAAAAAAACAGAACCAGACTCACAGAGAACTAATGACGGTTGCCAGATGGGAGGGGATTTGGGGGGCTGGGTATAAAAGGTGAAGGGATTAAGAAGTACAAATTGGGGCCGTCCGAGTGGTGTGGTGGTTAAGCGCTGACTTGGGAAGCCAGTGGCCCCGGTTCAGGTCCCACATATGAGGGCCAGTGACACTGCCCTCAAAACAAACAAACAAAAAGGAGTACAAATTGGTAGTTACAAAATGGTCACAGGGATGTAAAGTACAGCATAGAGAATGTAGTCAATAATATTGTAATAAATATGTATAGTGCCAAGTGGGTACCAGACTAATCGGGGGGATCATCACACAAATTATAAAAATGTCTAACGTCTAACCACTACACTGTACACCTGAAACAAATATAAAATAATATTGAATGTCAAATATAATTGAAAACATTTTTAAACTAATTAATTTTAAAAACTAAAGAGAGCACACACACACACAAGCTAGACTGGTACAGCCCCTACGGAAACAGTATAGTGATTCCTCAGAAAACTAAAGATGGCTATACCATACAAGCCAGCAATTGCATTTCTGGGTATCTGTTTAAAGAAAACAAAAACACTAATTTGAAAAGATATATGCACCCCTATGTTTATTGAAGCACTATTTAAAATATCCAAGAATTATTCTAAGATATGGAAGCAACTTACATGTCATTTGATAGATGAATGAAAAAAGAAATATGTATATATGTAATATATGCATATATTATATATATAATATATATATATTCATTCAATGAAATATTACACAGTAATAAAAAAGAATGGAATCTTGCCATTTGAAACAACATGAATGGATCTAGAGGGTATTATGCTTAGTGAAATTAGTCAGGCAGAGAAATACAAATACCATATGGTTTCACTTATATGTGGAACCTAAAAACAAAACAAAACAAAAACGGACTCATAGATACAGCGACCAACAGGATGGTTACCAGAAGGGAGGGGATTGGGAAGGATTCGTGAAAAGGGGAAGGGGAATATACTCAATAATACTGTGATTAGTTTGAACAGTGACAGATGAGGACTAGAATTTGTGGGGTGATCAAATTACAAGGTATAAAAATGTCAAATCACTCTATTGCACACCTGAAGCTAATATAACCAATGTAAGATTGTATACCAGCTATAAATTAAAAAATAAATTTAAAAAAATAAATTCACATATACAACTGAAAAAAACCAACAACCCACAAGCTACAAAAGTTAGCCTTGGAAAGGCTCTTTAGTTGAGCATGGAAGAAAATCTACACCCATCAAGGAAAAGTAAGGTAAATAAACCAGGACTGTTTGGATGGAGCAAAGGTAAAGGAACTTAGATGTCTTGCACCATACATTGCATACATTGCTATATGCTTCCTATAATGAGTAGGAATGAAACCTGTTTGAAATTATTCATTTAACTTTAAAATGAGGTATTTTTTTTAAAAGATTTTATTGGGGAATTGGGGGAGGTGAACAGCGTTGGGGAATCGGGGAAGGGGAACAGACAAGCTGCTGTCTTTTTGTTCTTCAGTCTAGTTGCAGAGGATATTGCTTCACTGGCCCATGTTGGTATCATCATTGTGCTTTTCCCGGATGAGGCAGATTGGTCGCCGGCCTCTGGATGGTCGCTCACAGCGGCTATTGGCAGCTCACACTGGCTGCCGGCCACTCACTGTAGCCTATGGCAACCCACTGCAGCAGGAGCTGCAGCTATGCCAGTCCCAGGGTTTGCACAGCCCAGCTCCAGGTGGAGCCGTTGTTAGCTGTAGAGGGCAGTGTCACTGGCCCTCATATGTGGGATCCAAACCGGGGCCGCTGGCATCACAAAACCAGCTCTTAACCAATGTGCCACTCGGCCGGCACAAAATGAGGTATTTCTTGAATTCTGAATCCTTTCTGATGTCTGGTATAACAAAAGCATATATATATAGTTTATTAGAGAAGAAATTTATTACGAATAACTCCTAAAGGTTTAAAATTACTTTTAGTATTTATAGTTTTGCTATTAAAGCAAATTTTGAATTTTTTCCATGCTTGCATATGTAATATGACTTAAAAATTTAAATGAAGAACTTTTGAAGGGCTATTTAATAAGATTATCAGAAATAACATTTGTTATTTCAACAGATGTTTCATTAATGTTGCTGTTGATAAGATTTAGTTAAGGTTGAGCTGTTAAACTCCTATATCCTTTTCCTTTTCATAGTGCTGAATATGTCTTTATTGTTGTTATTATGCTGGATTTTCAGTTTATTTGTTCCTCTACTTGGAAAGAAAACATTTTGTATAAACCTTTATAAATAAATGAATAAGAATTTGAAGGGAGAAAAGGTACCTTCACAGTGGAGAAGTCTAGAGAACACTACTTTGACCAAGTAATCAAACTTGACCTTCATCAGTGGGACAACTGACATCATGTTTCTCCTGATACGATGCAACAGGAATCACTATATGGTATTCTTGTTCACAGTGTTTAACTAATCTAATGTATAACTGAATCTAATCACAGGAAAACAATCTAACAAATCCAAATGACAGGACATAATATAAGACAACTGGCCCAGATTCTTCAAATGTGAAAATTTCATGAGTGACGGGAAAAAAGTAGGAGATTGTTCTGTATTAAAGAAAACAAAAGATACATGACAACTAAATGAATTTCCATGATCTGTGATCCTGAATTGTGGATCCTCAATTGAAAAAATATATAAAAAGCTCTGGGCCGGCCGAGTGGTGCATTGGTTAAGAACTGGTTTGGGACGCCAGCAGCCCCAGTTCGGATCCCACATATGAGGGCCAGTGACACTGCCCTCTACAGCTAACAACAGCTCCACCTGGAGCTGGGCTGTGCAAGCCCCGGCAACAGTGTGGGCTGCAGCCCCTGCTGCAGTGGGCTGCCATAGGCTGCAGTGAGTGGCCGGCAGCCAGTGTGAGCAGCTGGCAGCCAGCGTGAGCTGCCAATAGTCACTGTGAGCGGCCATCCAGAGGCCAGCTACTGATCAGCCTCACCCGGGAAGAGTGCAATGATGATACCAACATGGGCCAGTGAAGCAACGTCCTCCGCAACTAGACTGAAGAAAAAAAGACAGCAACTTGTGTGTTCCCCTTCCCCGATTCCACAACACTGTTCCCCTCCCCCAATTCCCCAATAAAATCTTTTTAAAAAAAAGCTCTAAAGAAAGTTATTGGGACAATTTGGGAAATTTGAATATGGACTGTGAATGAAATAATATTTTATTGAGGCTGGCGGAGTGGTGCGGTGGTTAAGCGCTGGCTTAGGAAGCCAGCGGCCCCAGTTCAGGTCCCACATATGAGGGCCAGTGACACTGCCCTCAAAAAAATAATAGAGGGCAGTATCACTGGCCCTCATATGTGGGACCGAACCGGGACCGCTGGCTTCCCAGGCCAGCGCTTAACCACCGCGCCACTCGGCCGGCCCCAATGTTAAATATCTTGAGTGTGCTAACAAAATTGTGATTATGTAGGCAAACACCCTTGTTTTTAGGCAATACAGGCTGAAAAGATGTCTGAAAGTGTCTTGATGTTTGCAACTTAATTTTAAATGATTCATAAAAATATGTGTATATAGATATAAATATTATTAAATATGTAGAGAGAGGGGAGAAGACAAAGAAGGAGAGAGAGAACAAATGTGGTAAAATGTTATCAATTGTTTAATCTTGGTTAAGGGTATATGGGTGCTCATTGAACTATTCTTTCAACTTTTCTATAGTTGACATTTTTCTAAATAAAACAGTTGAAAAAATTTTAATTAAATTAGGAAGTATCTACCAAAATTATAAATAAACATACCTTTTGATCCAGTAGTTCCACTTCTAGGAATTTATCTGACATATGATCAATATTATTCATTGCAGCATTGTTAGATAATAGCAAATGATTGGGAGCAATCAAAATTTCCTTCAACAGGGACTAGCAAAATAAAACGGTTAAAAAACTGAAGAAGCTCTTTGAGGACTAATATGAAATCATCTCCAAGATACAGTGTTAGGAAAAAAGGTAACATACAGAACAATTCCTATAGCATTATACTTGATGAAATAAATGGCCCTACCTCTTCCCCTTCCTAATCTCACACCCCTTGCAACATGGCTTTGCAGCTCCTCACATCCCTTGAATCTCGGCTACCTTCATGACTTGCTCTGGTCAATAAATTATAACAGAAGTTACGATGTGCCCAGGTCCAAGTCTAGGCTCCCAGAGGCCTTGTGTGCTTCTGTTCTTGTGAAACCTTGACACCACAATCAGAAAAAGCTGGAGGGTAAAAGACCCTGTGTTATAATCCCAGTTGAGCCCATTCTAGACCAACTAATCCCCAACTGAGTCATCCACTGATCACATGAGATCAGCTGAGCCTGGCCTTGAGCACCAGCACCATCCAGCTTACACACAGACTCATCAGAAAAAAAAAATTATTGTTTTAAGTCACTAAGGTTTGGGGAGGTGGAGGACGAGATTAGCCAGTTATAGCTCATACAAATATGCTATCATTTGTGTAAAATTTTGGATTAGAGAATATATAGATGTATTTGCTTGCATATGCAAACTTTCTCTATTAGGATGCACAAGAGACTAAAAATGCAATTGCTTTTGAGGGGAGAAACTATGGTGGCTGGGGGATGAAGATGAGAGGGAGACATTTCACTGCTGTTTTGTACCTTTTGAATTTTGAAACATGTGAATGTATTTCCAGTAAATGAATGAATAAATGAAATCTGTGTTCTTTTACTCAAATCTTTCCAGAATCCCTGAATCATCTCTAATGGGTAATGGGAATTCTCATACCTGGTTGGTGAGCTTATAAATTGGTACAATCTTGGTGTGGTGAATGTATTGGTTTAAGCAGTGCCTATAATATATGTAAATATATAGACTATCTCTGGAAGAGCCCACCTGAAACTGATAGCCCCAGTCGCTTCTGAGAAAGGAAGGACCGTATGGAACTGGGGGTTAAGGTAGAAGAAAGACTGACTTTTCCTTATTGCCCTTTTTATTGTTTGAATTTTTTACACTGAACTCGTATTACCTAATGAATAAAATGTACATACTATTTCACCCAGCAATTTATCACTTCTAAGATTTTCTCCTGCAGAAATACTTACAGAATGTATGTTATTACTTATATATACTAATAAAGTATAAAGAACGTAAATGACCATAAATTACGGTTAAAGGTTAGTTAAATAAATTGTGGAATGTTCATACAAGGGAATACTATACAGTTGCTAAAAATTGACCCATAAACCATCACCTAGGTCAACACAGAACATTCCAGAACTCCTGAAGCACTCCCCAATGACTACTTCCAGCCATTCACCCCCAATGAATGATCATAAACTGTTCCATGTAACCATCACCCAGGTCACATAGAAACATAGTTTGTGATAATTCATCAAGCTCTACACTTTTTTGTATGTTATATGTCAGTAGAAACTATTAAAATATGCATATGTATCTATTATAAACATGAAGGATGTGTGGGGAGGAGTTTATTTACTTTGCATACTTCAATAAGGTTTGAACTTTTTATAATGAGTGTTTTCCTTCATAATTTATAATTTAAAATGAATAAAAAATAAATGAAGAAAAACAAAAAAGAAAACAATTTCAGGCCGGCCGAGTGGCGCTGTGGTTAAGCGCTGGCTTGGGAAGCCAGTGGTCCCGGTTCGGTCCCACATGTGAGGGCCAATGACACTGCCCTCAAAAAAGAAAAACCAAAACAAACAAACAAACAAAAAACAATTTTAATCACTTCTATGAGATGTTGGTTTTGTCTTTGAGGAGAAAATATACACAGTCAGGATTACAAATCCTAGAATTTTTGACCCACCACCGACAACAGCCACAGCACTCCTTCCTCCCACCCCCACCCCACAGGTCCTGTAGGGAGATAAATGCTTGAAAAACAGATTCAGACAAAGAAACACTTGACTAGCTTGGGCTTTCACCTCCAACTTCAGTGTAGTTCCCAGGTGTGTTAGATTAAAAATTCCTTTTGTCCAGCGTAGGCAGGCCTCACAGACCCAAATGAGAAGTTTCTTTCTCTGATGGATACATTCTGATCTTAGCTTTGGAGCTCTAACCACTCCTTTAGTCAGAAGAGATAGGTAAGAAAACACTAACTAAAGGAAAACCACGTGTAAGGGAGGCAAACGACCCTTTAGGATGACAAACTGGTCCCACTTTGCCTGGCATTTTGCTTGTGTTAGCACTGGAAGTCCCCAGGAAACCCCTCAATTCCAAACAAACGAGGACCTAACAAACCAGGGCTTGAGTGCTTTTTAGACCCCTTTTCCCTGAGCCCCAAACAAGTTCCCCCATTGACTTTCAACGTAAGGGGGGGGGGTGTCCTCCAGAAGCTAAAGGAGAAGAGAAGTACCAAACTTCTACCTCTCTTACCACACTTCACAAAAGAAAGCAGAATCAGAATTCCAGAGAGAGAATCCACAGGCACTCAAAAACAGCATTCTACACAGATTCAACAGCTTTTAATCTCTTCACACTGACAGTTCCACACACCACTGTGGCCCAATACTTTCCTGGACCTGAGTGCTGATTCATATTTTAGTTTGAAGTTTTGGGCCATATTTAGATATCTAGCGCTCATACTATAGCTTGCTTAAGATGTTTTTTTTAAACGAACGCACTTTTTCTTTGTTATGCTTATTTTTTAAATATATGTATTTAAAAATATTATTTGCTAAATTTGTTTTTAACAGGAAACTTCATATAACTCACAAATGGAAAACTGGTATCATATGCCACAAACAGAAGGTACATATTAGGTATATATGAATAAATATTACCTAGAGTGGAAGACTCCTCATGCAAGGTTTCCTCAGGAATGTGTGGAAGACAAAAAGCTTAATGGTCCTCCTAGAGGTCAGAGTATGTGGTTAACACTTCCCCAGGGCTTTCTTCCAGCTCCTTCTATAGGTTAATACTCCCTGGTGATTTTCTTTCAGCTCCCTCTATTGGTTAGCCTGTGGGGTTACTCAACAAAACTTTATTGAGTGGCTAGTATGTTTCTGAGGCTACAGAAAAAGTGGGAACAATTTTGTATTGTAATTAAGCAAGGGTTGGGAAAAGGATAGGAGGAAGTTAGAAAATTTGGGCATAAATCCCTTTTATCCAGAGTAGGCAGGCCTCAGTGAGCCAAATTGGAAGCTTCTTTCTCTGAGCGCTACATTCTGACCTTAGCTTTGGAGCTCTACCCACTCCTTTAGTTAGAAGAGATAGTAAACCTTCGTTTACTTAAGCCTCTGCAATCTGACTTTTGCCCCTTCCACCTCACCAAAAGCACACATACAAAAGTCTCTAAAGGACCTCCTAATGATCAGATCCAATGGGAAATTTGCCTTAAGTCCTCATCTTAAGTGAGCCTGGAGGTAATTCCCTGCTTAGTTTCGCTGATTCAGCTAGCTTTCTGCTTTTCTCCTTTCTTGCCACCTCATCTCTCCTTCATCCACCTTTTAAATGTTGATCTTTGTCAGGATTTTGTCCTTAACCTTCTCTATGTAATCTCCCTCCTTACACCTACACATACAACTTCTACCAACATAAGCTAAAGACGCAAATCCTAAAATCCAGATGCGTCCTGCTTCTCTGTCAAGCCTCATTTTAAAAAAAAATTATTAGGGTAACTGGTTAATACAGCCTCATTTTTCATAATTAGCACATTACTTGTATTTCTTTGATGGTGCCTTGGTCTCTTCTTACCTGTATCCTATTTCACTCTACCTGACTCCCTCCTCCACCCCAAGTTTGTTCTTTAAATTCAGCTTCACTGTTACTCTTCTGGGAAGTGTTCCAGAAGCACACCACAGCCTTTGTGCTCCCTCAACTGAAATCAGTGATTCTAATGGTCAGTGAACTTCTGTTTATTCCACTGGGCTAGTTTTCTTTTTTCCTTTACTTTTTCTTTTTTTTAGCTGTGCCATCCTGCCACCTGTTGGCAACTCAGCAGCAGCTCAGCTCGGGCTGGGCATCGAACTGCTGTTGCTCAGAGCTCAGTTCGCACTCTTGAGCCAGCTCTTAACCAACTGAGCCACTCGGCCGGCCCTTGGACTAGTTTTCTTGAAGGCATGAACTTAATCTGAATTTACAGTTCCCAGCACAGGGCTCAATAAATATTTGTAAAATTGATGAATATAAAAAAATCCCTGAGAAGATAGCACATTAGGTAAATGCTCTGCCCACTGCCTCCCAGGATCAGGCCCAAATTACAAATAAATTATAGAAAAATCAACCTTAAGAATCATCTAAAGACTAGCTGAATAGAATCCTTATAACTAACGATATAAAGAAGAGGCCACATTGAGACTGGTAGGAAGGGCAGAGATGCAGAACGGGCTGACCCCAAAACCAAGGATAGTGTTTAAATGCTGGGAGGCACACCTCAGTGGCAGAGGTCCCACCTGAAGATAGAGGGGTCCCAGCCCCACGCCGGGCTCCCCAGCCTAGGGGACCTGTGCCACGAAGAGGAATTTCTACATCTAGTAGTGAAAATCAGTGAGAACTCTGTCTGCCTTTCTCAATGGAGCAGAAGGCAGCTGGAAACCCAGACACCGTCTTGTATAGCTAGCACCCAGACATGCTCATTTGTGGGCACTCACCTGGTCTCCGGGGGAGGGGTGGCAGGCTGGGAGGCCAAGGGACGTGTACGGAAGGACAGAGTTGTGTGGTTTCAGTGTGTGAGCTGGAGAGACAGGAGCCATTGTCCCTGTGTGGAGACTGACACATGTGTGGCCTACAAGAGGGCATCATCTTTTCAGGGTTAAGCCCTCCCCCAAAAGGCCAAATCTGGGACCGTATTGGTCTGGTGGAATCCAGGTGTGCACACTGTCATCGTCATACCCTCGGTCCCTGTCCTCAGCACAGCTGGTGCTATGTCGCCCAGGGAACTCTTGATTGCTGGGCTCTTGGCGCACACACACACACACACACAGGCTGTAGAAGCCTGTTTAAAGTGGGTGGAGGGCCTGTGGCAGCCCAGGAAACATTTGCTGGTGGGCAGTAACCCAAGACCTGAACCGATCCGTCTCCTAGGCAGTGCTTAGGAACCTGCAGGCCTGAGACTGATGGTGCTGGGTTGGAGACAGGTGGTGGCTGGCTGTGGTCTTCTTGGGGCGTTTTTGTGGGGTGGTCATGGGCCCAGCACTGGTGTGAAAGCAGACTGCATTGACTTTGTAGAAACCGCCGACCACACCACTTAGTTGCCTGGAACCCCACCCCGCCCACCTCCAGCTGCATTGCCAGGGGCACTCTGAGTGCCTGGGTGGCTGCCCCACCCCACTAGCCATGGAGGCCTTTTATAGCAGCAGACAATCCACTATGGACCAGGGAGACGTTAGTGGTGGACAGTGTCCCAAACACTGCACTGCAGCCACTCTGGAGAAGCTTTTGGGAATTTGTGACCCTGAAGCAGTGGCGAGCTGTGGTGTTCTCTGGACACTGTGCAAAGTAGTCACAGGCCAGGTACTAGCGTAAGAACTGAATCTGCATTAACGTTGTAAAAACCACCCGTCACATCTTGTGACTGCCTTGAACTCTACCTCGCCCAGCTATTGCTGCATCCCTGAGGGCACTCTCAACACGGTCAACCAGCCTGGCCTGATAGCCTAAGGACGCTCTTTCAATGGCTGCACCTTACGAGCAGCAGGCGGGTGGCAATAGGTTTAGGGGGCCCTTTTTTGCTAAGCTGCCTCAGGACCACTATTGGTAGCAGCCAGCCTTGGTTCATAGCGAACCACCTCCACATGACTCCAGTTCCAGCACAGGCAGCAGCCAACCACATATAGCTTTGTGGTAACCATGGGCTGGTAACAGGCAAGGCTGAAATTGGCCTGCAAGGGAGTCCCTTCCAAGAGACACCAGAAACAACACACTGAAAGGCCAACTTTAGACCACACCAGACCACCACCTAATTAGCCCCATGAGCAGCACACCCAAAGCGGGAGTCTCAAGAGGCAAAAGAGCCCATAGGGGTGAATCCCCTTCTGAGGTATCAGCCCCCACACAGCAGCTCACACACTGTGGGCATAGCCAATCCTTACAGTTACTCAGCCTCAGAGTCAATCTGAACCCACTGACATGCCAAAAGCAATCAAGGCTCAACTACAACAGAAGAACACATACAACACATTCAAGGGGCATTCCTGGAACACATGCACAGGAGATCAGGGAGGTGTTGCAATTGGACTACACAGGACACATACTACATAAGGCTACCCAGAAAAGACTGACAGACATAGAGGCCCTATGTAATACATAGACACTAACACAGAGCAGCAGCCAGAATGAGGAAACAAAAAAAATATGTCCCAAATAAAAGAAAAGGAGAAACCTCCAGAAATGGAACTAAATGGAATGGAGGCAAACAACCTACCCGACACAGAGCTTAAAACATTGATTAGAAGAATGCTTAAGAAACTTATTGAGAATTTCAACAGAGAGATATCAAGCATAAAAGACATAGAAACCATAAAAAAGAACAAGTCAGAAATAAAGAATACAATAACTGAAATGAAGAATTCACTAGAAGGAATCACCAGGAAATTAGATGAAACAGAGAATCGAATCAGCGATTTAAAAGACAAGGGAGCAGAATACACCCAATTGGAAGAACAAAAAGAGAATAAGAATAAAAAACAATGAAGATAGTTTAAGGGACCTATAGGAAACATCAAGCACACCAACATTCACATCATAGGGGTACCAGAAGGAGAAGAGAGGGAGCAAGGAATCAAGAACCTATCTGAAGAAATAATGACCAAAAACTTCCCAACCTGGTGAAGAAAATCGACAAACAAGCCCAGGAAGCGCAGACAGTTCCAAACATGATGAACCCAAACAGGTCCACGCCAAGACACATCACAGTTAAAATGGCAAAGGGTAAAGACAAAGAGAGGATCCTAAAAGCAGCAAGAGATAGACAGGGAGTTCCTTACAAGGGAACTCCCCTAAGACTATCATCTGACTTTTCCACAGAAACTTTGTAGGCCATAAGGGAGTGGAAGGAAATAGTCAAAGTGATGAAAAACAAAAGAGTACAACTAGATTGCTCTACCAAGCAAGGCTACCATTTAAAATTCAATGAGTGGCACGGTGGTTAAGCGCTGGCTGGCTTGGGAAGCCAACGGCCCCTGTTCAGGTCGCACATATGAGGGCCAGTGACACTGCCCTCAAAAATAAATAAATAAAAAAATAAATTTAATTAAATTGAAGGAGAGATAAAGAGCTTCCTATATAAGAATAAGCTAAAAAAGTTCATTACCACCAATCCAATATTATGGAAAATGTTGTTGTTGTTGTTGTTTTGAGGGCAGTGTCACTGGCCCTCATATGTGGGACCGAACCAGGGCTGCTGGCTTCCCAAGCCAGTGCTTAACCACTGCGCCACTTGGCCGGCCCTGGAAATGTTAAAAGAACTTCTTTAAGCATAAGAAAGGAGAAAACAAACAAAGTAACAAAGACCAAAAATACAAATACTAAAATGGCAACAACTATGCATCTATCAAAAATCACTTCAAATGGATTAAATACACCAATCAAAAAACATAGGGTAGTTGAGTGGATAAGAAAACAAGACCCATACATATGCTGTCTACAACAGACCCACCTCAGATCAAAAGACACAAACAGACTGAAAGTAAAGTGATTTAGAAAGGTATTTCATGCAAATGGAAACAGGAAAAAAGCTGGAGTAACAATACTTATATCAGATAAAATACGGTTTAAAATGAAGACTATAATCAGAGACAAAGAAGGACATTACATAATAATAAAGGGATTAATCTAACAAGAAGACATAACCCTAGTAAACATCTATGCACCCAACATAGGAACACCTAAATATATAAAACAAACACTGCCCGTCATAAAGGCAAATATCAACAGTAACATAATCATAGTGGGAGAATTTAACACCCCACTGACACCAATGGACAGATTCCCCCAGATAGAAAATCAACACGGAAACAGACGCCTTAAATGACACACTAGACCAGATGGATTCAATTGATAGTTTTAGAGCATTTCACCCCAAAGCAGCAAAATATACATTCTTTTCAAGTGCACACGGAACATTATCCAAGATAGACCACATATTAGGCTACAAAACAAGTCTCAATAACTTTAAAAACATTAAAATCATATCAAGCATCTGCTCTGACCATAGTGGTATGAAGTTAGAAATCAATTACAAGACAAAAACTACAAAACACACTAACATATAAAGACTAAAAAACATGCTACTAAATAATGAATGGGTCAACAATGAGATCAAGGAAAATATCAAAAGATACCCTGAGACAAAAGAATATGAAAGCAATGACTTGGGTCCGGCCGAGTGGCTGAGTTGGTAAAGAGCTCACTCAAGAGTGCGAGCTGAGTTCTGAGCAACAGCAGTTCGATGCCCAGCCCGAGCTGAGCTGCCATTGAGCTACCAACAGGTGGCAGGATCACTCAACTTAAAAACAAAACAAAACAAAAAACCACAATGACTCCGAATCTATGGGATACAGCAAAAGTAGTGTTAAGAGGGAAATTCATAGCAGTGCAGACCTACCTAAACAAACAAACAAAAATTTCAAATCAACAGTCTATCTTTGCACCTAACAGAACTGGAAAAAATAACAGTAAAATGAGCCCACAGTAAGTACAAGGAAGGAAATAATAAAGATCACAGTGGAAATAAACAAAATAGAGACTAAAAATAAAAAACAATACAAAATACCAATGAAATAAAGAGCTGGTTTTCTAAAAAGATAAATAAACTTCACAAACTTTAACCAGAATCATCTAGGAAAAAAGGGAACCCAAATAAATAAAATCAGAAATGAAAGACAAGAAGTGACAACCAACACCACAGAAATACAAAAAATTTTAAGAAAATGCTATGAGCAGCTATATACCAATGAATTAGACAATGCGGAAGAAATGGATACATTTCTAGAAGCATACAATCTTCAAGGCTGAATCCAGAAGAAACACAAAATCTGAAAAGACTGATTACTACCAACAGAATTGAATCAGTAATCAACAGGCTCCCATGAAACAAAAGTCCTGGACCAGATCATTCACAGGTGAATTTTACCAAACATTCAACAAAGAATTAACACCTATTCTCCTCAAAATACTCCAAAAGATCCTGGAGTAGGGAAGGCTCCCAAGCTCATTTCACGAGGCCACCATTACCCTGATTCCCAAACCAAAGGCATTACAAAAATATAAAACTATAGTCTGATATCCGTAATGAACATAGATGCAAAAATCCTCAACAAAATATTAGCAAACCGAAATCAGCAATATATTAAAAAGATCATATACCATGACCAAGTGGGATTCATTTCTAGTATGTAAGACTGGTTCAGTATCTGCAAATCAATTAACGTGATACACCACATAAACAAAATGAAAAATAAAAATCATATGGTCATATAGATGCAGAACAAGCATTTGACAAAACGGAGCATCCATTTATGATAACTCTCAGCAAAGTGGGCCTAGAGGAAACATATCACAACATAATAATGCCTGTATATGAGAAGACCACAATTAATATCATGCTCAATAGGGAAACCTAAAAGCTTTCCCCTTAAGATCAGGAACAAGACAATGCTGCCCAATTTCACCACTCTTATTCAACATAGTACCGGAACTTCTAGCCACAGCAATCAAACAAAAAAAAGAAATAAAAGTCATCCAAATGGGAAAGGAGGAGGTAAAACTGTCATTATTTTGCAGATGACACAATACTGTATATAGACAACCCCAAACATTCCACCAGAAAACTATTAGAATTGATAAATGAATTTAGTAAAGTAGCAGGATACAAAATTAATATTCAGAAATTTGTTTAATTTTTATACACCAACAATAAACTATTAGAAAGAGAAATTAAGAAATCAGTCCCATTTACAACTGGATCAAAAAAAAATACTTAGGAATAAATTTAACCAAGGAAGTAAGAGACCTGTACTCAGAAAATTATCTCATTGAAGAAATTAAAAAAGATATAAATAAGTGGAAATGCCTACCATGCTCCTAGACAGGAAGAATTAATATAGTTAAAATCTCCATACTAACCAAAACAATATATAGAGTCAACGCAATCCCTATCAAAAAACCAATGAGATTTTTCACAGAACTAGAAATAAGCCTAAAGCTTATATGGAACCATAAAAGATCCCAAATAGCCATGGAAATCTTGAGAAATAACAAACCTGGAGGTATCACACTACCGGATATCAAATTATACTACAATACTATAGTAATCAAAACAGCATGGTGCTGGCATCAAAGCAGACACATAGATCGATGGAACAGTATAGAGAGCCCAGAAATAAACCCACACATATATGGCCATTGAATATAATATAAAGAAGGCCAGAATATACAATGGGGTAAAGACAGTCTATTTAAAAAATGGTGGGACTTCTGGAAAAATGGCGGAATAGACAGATGCTATGCTAACTACCTCCCAGGATCACACCAAAATTACAAACAAATTATACAGCCTTTAAACCCTGGAGGTCCCCAGAACACTGGAGGAACAGAACCACTAAACAAAGAACTTAAAGAGGAGGCCACATCGGGTCTGGTAGGACGGGCGGAGACGAGAGAGGGCGAGCCCCGTGAGGGAAGCCCCAGCTGTGGGAAGCTTCTCTGGTTGGGGGAGAGACCCTCCGGCTGCACTCCAAGCTCGCCAGCCCAGAGCTCCTTTGCCAGGAAGAGAAGTTCTAATATGGCCAGCAGTAAATTAGTGAGGACTCTCTTTGCTCAGCTCAGTGAGGCTAAGAGCGGCTGGAGAATCAGTGGGGCCGGCGCCCGGGCTTGCTCGCCAGTGAGCACTTACCTGGTTACTGGTGGAGGGAGTGGCTGTGTGAGCTGGACCTGGGAGCCTGCAGGGACGGACTGAACTGAGCATTGGTGCAAAGGCTGGAGGTTTTTGGACTATTGTTCCCCTGGTGTGGAGCCTGCACCTGAGTTGTGTTCGGAGGGCGCCATTTTGTCAGGGTTGGGCCCTCCCACAGAGGGTCAGGTCCGGGACCTCGTTGGTATGGTGGAATTGGCGCAGAAGTGCGTGTGTGCGTGTGCATGCATGCGGCCTTGGATCCCCCACCCTCAGCCCGGATTATACTGCGTTGCCAGGGAAACGCTGGGCGGGTGCCCTCCAGCTCCAACAGGCTACTCACTGAGACGTGAAAGTGTGCAAGCTGCCTGGGGTCCCCGCTCTCCGCACTGCGCTTGCAGAGTTGCCAGGCTGGTGATTGGTTGTCGGGCTGCTCGGCCTGATCTGCGAGCAGCTGACTGGGACAGGCTGAGACTGGGAGTTTTTCTGGGAGTGTTGGGCCGTGAGCTGTGTGCCTGTGTGATCCAGCCAGGGCTTTCCTGGTGCTCTACCTAATACATGAAAGCAATCCCAGAGCGACAGCCAGAATGAGGAAACAAAGAAACATGTCACAAGTAAAAGATCAGAAAAAACCTCTAGAAATGGAACTAAATGAAACAGAGGGATCCAACCTTTCAGAGACAGTTTAGAACACTGATGATAAGAATGTTTAACAAACTTAGTGAGGACATAAGGAAGGATAGAGAAATCATATAAAACAACCAGAACTAAAGAATACAATAACTGAAATGAAGAACACACTCGAAGGAATCACCAGTAGAGTAGATGAAGCAGAGGAGGGGATCAGCGATTTGGAAGACAAAATAGCAGAAATCACCCAGTTGGCACAACAAAAAGACCAAAGAATAAAAACCAATGAAAACAGTTTAAGAGCCCTATGGGACAAGATGAAGCACAACCACCTTCGACTCATAGGAATACCAGAAGGAGAAGAAAAGAAGCAAGGGGTCGAGAATGTATTTGAAAAACTAATGTCTGAAAACTTCCCTACTCTGGCGAAGGAAATCAACATACATGCCCAGGAAGTGCAGAGGGTTCCAAACAAGCTGAACCCAAACAGGTCCACACCAAGACACATCATAGTTAAAATGGGAAAGGTTAAAGACAGACACAGAATCCTAGAGGCAGCAAGAGAAAGACAGCAGGTTACATAACAAAGGAACTCCTGTTAGACTAACAGCTGACTTGTCTACAGAAACTCTGCAGGCCAGAAGGGAGTGGCAGGAGATATTCAAAGTGACACAAAATAAAGGGTTACAACCAAGATTGCTCTACCCAACATGGCTATCACTTAAAATTGAAGGAGAAACAAAGAGCTTCTCAGAAAAGAATAAGCTTAAGGAATTCATTACCACCAAGCCAGCATTGCAAGAAATGTTAAAAGGGCTTTTTTAAACAAAAGAAAAGGGTAAGCAAGCTAACCCTGGACGACCAGGAATACAAATAACAAAAGGGCAATACATATGCACCTATCAATAATCATTTTAAATATGAATGGGCTACAAGCTCCAATCAAAAGACAGAGAGTGGCTGAGTGGATAAGAAAATAGCACACATGTATATGCTGTTTACAGATGGAATATTTCATGCAAATGGAAATGAGAAAAAAAAAGCTGGAGTACCAGTACTTATTTTGGACAAAATAGACTTTAAAATGACTACAATAAAAGACAAAGAAGGGCACTAGAACCCTAATAAACATCTATGCACCCAACATAGGAACTCCTAATTACATATAACGGATTTTGACAGACATAAAGACAGAGATCAACAGTAACACTATGATAGTAGGGGAATTCAACACCCCATTGTCACCAATGGACACACCCTTTAGACAGAAAATCAACACAGAAAGAGGGGCCTTAAATGACACTTTAGACCAGCTGGATTTCGTCGATATTTTTAGAGCGTTTCACCCTGAAACAACAGAATATACATTCTTCTCAAGTGCACATGGGACAGTTTCCAAGATAGACTACGTTAGGCCACAAAACAAATCTCAGTAAATTTAAGAAGATTGAAATCATATCAAGCAGATATAAAGGAAAAACTGAGAGTTACTGGCTGGGAGGGAGTGGAGATGAGGGAGAGGGGGAAGGTTTGGACAGCGTAGGTTGTTGACTACAATGTTGCCGCAGGGATATGGGGGCAGTTCTGGGAAGGTAATTGATAATGTTGTGAAGAGACTATTATGTTAAGTGAAATAAGTCAGTCGGAAAAAGACAAATACCATATGATCTCACTTATATGTGGAATCTGAAAAACTGAATGAATGAGCAAAGTAAACAGATTCATAGATATAGAGGAAAATCTGAGGGTTGCTAGTGGGAAGGGGGTGGGGATAAGGGAGAAAGGGAAAGGATTAAACAGCATAAATAGACAACTACAATATTGCCACAGGGATATGAAACACAGTTCGGGGAATATAATATTGTAAAAATTTTGTGGCGTGTCAGATAGTCACATGTCTTGTTAGGGAGACCATTTCATGGATGGAGTAGAGTCTTAATCACTGCACTGTACACCTGAAGCTGGTGTTTTATAATATTGTATGCCAACTGCAACTGAATATATAGATAGTCACGGGATGTGGAGTATACTGTGGACGGGAGTCAAAGGAATTGTAATAGATATGTATGATATAGGCGGGGAGGAGTGGGGTGGCGAACTGGGGGAGGAGGGTTGTCATTTTGAGGGGTAAAGAGTATAACTATTGCATTGTGTTGTACACCTATAACTAATTTTTAAAAAAATGTTTATTTCACAATAAAATATTTTTTTAAAAAATGGTGCTGGAGGGCTGGCCGAGTGGCGCGGTAGTTAAGCACTGGTTTGGGAAGCCAGTGGCCCCGGTTCGGGTTCCACATATGAGGGACAGTGACACTGCCCTCAAAAAAAAATGGTGCTGGAAAAACTAGACATATTCATGCAAAAAATAAAATTGGACCACCTTCTTACACAATATACAAGAAGAAACTCAAAATGGATTAAGACTTAAACGTAAGACCCGAAACCATAAAACTCATAGAAGAAAATATAGGAAGCAAACTCTCAGGTACTACCCTTAGTAGTGTTTTTACTGATCTATCTCCTCAGGCAAGGGAAACAAAAGAAAAAATAAACAAGTGGGACTACATGAAACTGAAAAGCTTTTTCACAGCAAAGGAAAGCACCAACAAAACAAAAAGACATCGTACTGAATGGGAGCAGATATTTGCCAACAATACATATGATAAGGATTAATATCCAAAATTTATTAAAAAAAAACTCGTAACACACAAAAAAAATCCCAAACAACCCAATTAAAAAATAGGCAGAGGACCTGAATAGTCATTTCTCCAAAGAGGACACACAGATGGCCAATAGACATATGAAAAGATGCTCAATGTCACTAATCATCAGAGAAATGCAAATAAAAACCACAATGAGATACCACCTCACTCCTGTCAGAATGGCTATCATCAGTAAATCAACAAACAAGTGTGGGTGAGTATGCAGAGAAAAGGTAACCCTGGTGCACTGTTGGTGGCGTTGCAAAAACGGTGCAGCCACTATGGAAAACATTATGGAGATTCCTCAAAAAACTGATAGTACAATTCATTACCTTATGACCCAGCAGTTCCACTTCTAGGTATTTATCTGAAGAAATCCAAAACACTAATTTGAAAAGATATATGCATCCCTATGTTAATAGTAGCGTTATTTACAACAGCCAAGATACGGAAACAACTGAAATGCCCATCAGTATACAACTGGACAAAGAAATTGTGGTACATTTATACATGCAGTATTTCTATGCGATAAAAAAATAAAATCTTGGTCTGGCGGAGTGGCGCACTGGTTAAGAGCTGTCTTGGTACGCCCGCGACTCCGGTTCGGATCCCACATATGCGGGTCAGTGACACGCCCTCAAAAAATAAACAATCTTACCATGTACAACAACATAGATGGAACTAGAGGATATTTGCTAAATGAAATAAATCAGGCTGAGAAAGACAAATACAGTAAGGCCTCACTTATATGTAGAATCTAAAAAAAACAGAATAAACGAGCAAAAACAGAAATAGACTGAGAGATACAGAGAAAAAACTGATGGTTGCTAAATGGGAGGGGTGTTAGGGGACAAGGGGGAAGGTGAAGGGTTTACAAAGTACTTATTGGTAGTCACAAAAGTCACAGGTACGTGAAACACAGTATGGGGAATATAATCAATAATGTTGTAAAGACTTTTTGGGTGTCAGATGGGTACTGGAGTTATCGGGTGATCATTTCATAGATTATATAAATGCCTAACCATTGCACTGTACACCTGAAACTAATATCTCTCTCACACACACACACACACACACACACACACACACACAAACGGTGCCAAAAAACGTATACACATTTTACGAAAGGAAAAAATTATTAAAATTGTAATACTCCATACCGATAACAAAATATGAATCAAGTCACATTTGACTTCTGCAATGACAAGAGGTGCTCAAAGTGGTTACCATCAGCATCCAGACACTTCTGATGACGGCAAACTATTCCTTGAGCAACACTGACCAAAGTGTCCACTTGTATACATTTTTTAGGCAACACACACACACACACACACACACACAGTGCCAGAAAAATGTGTATACATTTTAAGAAAGGAAAAAATGAATTAAAATTGTAATATTCAATTAGGGCCGGCCGAGTGGCGCGGTGGTTAAGCGCTGGCTTGGGAAGCCAGCGGCCCCGGTTCGGGTCCCACATATGAGGGCCAGTGATACTGCCCTAAAAAAAAAAATATATATATATATATATATATATATATATATATATATATATATATATATATACTGATAACAAAAATGAATACAAATTATGTATATACATTTTTTTGGCACCCCTGGTATATATATATATACCAGGGGTGCCAAAAAAAAAAAATATATATATATATATATATAGCGCCAGAAAAAATGTATACACATTTTAAGAGATGTTAACACTTTGGTCAATGTTGCTCAAGCAGTAGTTTGCTGTAATAAGTGCCTCGATGCTGATGGTAACCACTTTGAGTACCTTTTGTAATTGCAGAAGTCAAATGTGACTTGTATGCATCTTTTGTTATTGGTATATATTGAGTATTACCATTTTAATAGTTTTTTTCCTTTCTTGAAATGTGTATACATTTTTTTGGTACCGCGTGTGTGAGATAGATGATAGATAGATAGATAGATAGATAGATAGATAGATAGATAGATAGATATTCCTTTTGCTAAAAGAACATTATGGAGACTACAGACAAAATTTCAATGGGGTCTATAGATTAAATGGTATCACAGTTAATTTCCTGATTTTGATAGTTGTAATGTGGTTGTGTAGAATATCTTTAGGAAATTTTTACTGAAGCATTTAAGGATAATGGGGTATTATGTCTGAAAGTTAGATGTTTCAGAAAAAATGTGTGTACATACACATACTATGTACACATACAAAAATGTACACATACATATGAGAGAGATAAAGCAAATATGGTTAAATGTTAACAATTGGGGGACCTGGGTGAAGGATATATGGGAGTTCTTTGGGCTATTCTTACTTTCCTGTAAGTGTGAAATATAATAGTTCATATATATTTTTTAAATACTGAGAAGAAAATTGAGTGTTTGTAACCTGAGTCATACATAAAAGCTTTTATATTTTGCCTGTCTAGCCCCCATCTTGTTCTAAAAACAATTTAGTCTTACAAATATGTAAAGAACATAAAAAACACAAGTTGAAAACAAGTAAGAAATACATGTTGTCTTGGCAAGAACCTTCTAAAATGTCAAATTCTACAAAATGCTCTTGAAAATTTGACACATTATGGGGAGAGGTTTCTCTTTGTTTTGGAAAACAGCCCAAACTTCAATATAGCTATTAGTTCTTTTGTGTTGCTGATAACCTTTTATTCAAAACCTGACTGGAATTAGACACAGAGAATGCAATACTGGGATATGGACGCAGAAAATCATTGTTAATAAGAATAAAGGAAATAGACTTTAAAACTTTTTACAGAATTTTACGCAGGGGTACACACTTTATTAAATTTGCATTCTAAGATATACATACACAAAGTCAGCATTTCACAAAATTTCCTATTATTACAAAAGCAGGTATCATGAAATACAGTGATTATATAAGTCAAGCAAAAAGCATCATCTATAGGATTTTCTTATCATATCATCTCGTACTTGTTTTCCAATAGAAGCCTGAAATATGATATAAGACTATATTAGACCAGGAAGGGAGAATTTTATTTATAACAATGATCACTTTTCAAATATTAAACTTTATATAAAAATAAAGGGGTACCATCAACCAAATTCATCTGAAGGTTAGTATCTCTTTTATTTAAAACAATCCCTGTACAAACTTAACTTTCTAGTCACTTTAAACAATAAAAACAAGCCTTAGTTTATTGTTTGTTTTTTTTTTAGAGGGCAGTGTCACTGGCCCTCATGTGGGATCCGAACCGGGGCCGCTGGCATCCCAAGCCAGCTCTAACCAATGCGCCATTCGGCCGGCCCAACAAGCCTTAGTTTAAACAATAAAGTGAATCATCTTGCCTCCTAATTCTCATACCATTGGAACAATTTTATTTTCCTGTCCCAATTCTATCTCACCACTGAATTTCAAAAATAAATATCATCACATTCCAAAGGTTATTTCTAAAGAGTCCTAAACTAGAGCCAAAAAATGATGGCCAAAAGTATCCCTTTAAGGCAAAAAGACAGTAGAGTGAGGGTGGATCAATATCTGGTAAGATAAAACCATCTCTCAGTATTTCATAGGCAGAAACCGCTTAACATGGTTCTTTCACAAACAGAATAAACACACTGAATAACATCAAAGTAATGTTTCTTTAAAATGGCATACAAGGGAACAATCTTCACAATATATACATTTATGTTAGGTTTGAAGGACTGTGGACTTTGCACAGGTGAAAGCAATAGGAGAAAGCCATTAATGGCCATTATGGCAGTTAATACAGTTTAAAATAAGCAACGCATCTGATGCTAACAGAACTACTTACTGCTAGCTAAGAAATGGTCTCTTAGAATTGAAAGAGAATAGGGTTCCCTTCAAGCCGTACAGTATTACTAGTTTGTGAGTACCCACAACGTGCAACATCTTCCTCTAAAAATCAAGGATTTTTTGCCTTCAAAAGATACAAGTGCAGTAGTTTTCGCTTCTTACATTCATTCAAAACTGGAATATTATGATCCTAGCAGGCAAATGTGCGTATTAAATACAGACAACCCACCCATGATAACTGAACATTAAAAGAAATCTATCACAACAGACATTTTTACAGTTTTCAATAATAAATAACACAGCAACAGACTAAACTCAGGTTTTTTAAATAGCTCTGTTCAGGATTTCCCTCTTTTAAAATGAAATAACTTCTGGTGCCTCAGACTCGCTATCATGGAAATTGTTCATAGCTCAAACAGCTTCGTAAAAGCAGAATGCAATGGGCCGGCCGAGTGGCATGGTGGTTAAGCGCTGGCTTGGGACGCCAGTGGCCCTGGTTCGGGTCCCACGTATGAGGGCCAGTGACACTGCCCTCAAAAAAAAAAATTTAAAATAAAAAGCAGAATGCGCAATCACATTGACTTCTTCAGCTCCTAAAAGCTGCCTCGTAGATATTAAGCCACCCTTGCTATAAACCAGCATGAACAAGAACTGGATTCCAATTCCAGTGGCAACAGAATGACCAAAACACAGTCAACAGCACCACTCACCACACATGACAAAACAAACAAACCCAATGACAAAAAGGTAATCAGAAAAAAGTAGCAGTTGAGCCAGTAGGTGGCAATCAGGCACATAATGCCCCCTTTTCTACTCTACCAGGTGATACACATCCTTACAGCACAGCACTGCCTCCCAAGACACCTCAGGCCTCGTAATATCCCCCTCAGACAAGCTGTCAAGCTCCACGTATGCTTTTCTACACAGTGCTTTGTGTGTAAAGAACATTATTCATTCATTTGTAGATGCTCCACACATCTGGTCAAGGCTGGAATTTCTTCTCCTTGATGACACCACCTAGAAACATTAACAATATTTTATACATTCCGTGGGGCAACAGTTTGGGGAGAAAAATAACAACTGTGGTAGCTAAGTCATAAGAACCTGTGGCGACTACTCCAGGCATCCTGTCAAGTCCATTTACATTCTCAGCACTAAAATCAATCCTCACGTCACACACTCCAACAGCAAAGAAGCAGTATGGGTAGGCATGAAAGCAACTATGAGTTTCTTCTGCTCTGTGAGAAACGGGCAAGTAAGCAGCTCAAACAGAAAGGGCAAACAATATAATGTACTTTAGGCTGATGGAGAAAAAAAACATTTAATGTAATCAAAAGGAATGCACCTGTTGTTGTGAAATGAGAGATCTGAAACTATGGAGTCAACAGGAGACAAAAACAAAATCTCTCAAGCAAGAGAATTTCTGATCAATTCTTAGTGTCACATCACTGCTGAGAAAAAAAGAACCATTATCGAAAATACATCAGTGCTTTTCTTAAACGTATAGACTCTTAAGATTGGTGCTCTTTGAGGCACTGAGAAAAAAAACTATATATACTTTAAGCAATCAAAAATGAGTACTTGAGATTTAGTCACTAGATCCAAAATGAGATCAGCAAAAAGAGACATAAGTAAGGTGACTACATTCCTGAAATTGAACTTTAGAGAAGAGAGATGCCAAAAAAGGACAGCATCAAAATGGTTTAAATCTGTTAACACTTTAATCCCATTATGGATCAAAGTTCTCTGTGTCCCTCACTGGATGTGTTATGTAGAAAACAGCAGTTAAAACACTGAATCAGAAGTCACTTGGGTGAGAGATCATCCATCAAGATGAACGGAGGGCATGAATTGGAGCATGCTACTGGAGACTCTGCGGTTGTGCTGCCTTTAGCCAGTGAGGCTGAGGGTAAGCCATTGCTGCTACTGCTGCTACTACTGCCATCCAAAATATCTGAACTGAGGACAAAGCAAAAACAATTATAAGCAGATGCATCTATCAGGGTAAAGGTAAACATAACATGCAACAACACAGTTTCAAGAACTCACGAATCAGTAAAGCATTTGTAAATAACAAAAAGCATAAAAGCAACAGCAATGAACTACATCGTGTTCTATATTCAGATACCTGCAAAAGGACAAAGTCACGGAAATGCAAAGTAAGACACCCGAGGTTCTGTATCATTTTGAGTGCCCTCCTGGAGGCCCCAGAGTGTCCGACCTACTATTAAATGCTTCTTTTGACAGGTCATGGTTTTCGTGAGGAAGTTCCCTTCCCTTCAGCTCAAGCGATTTCTATCCTTATTATTTGTCTTCTTACCTTCCCATCAGCCTTAGAGGGAAAGGAATGGCTACTCATTGAGGTACCTACCCTGGCCTGTGTGAAGTGTTCTGTCAAGTACATTACTTCACCGTCCCACTACTAAAAGAACCAAAGCCTTTCCACTGCCCTAGATTTAACCACTTCCCCACTTTCAAGAGGCCTTTGATTCAAAAACATTTTTTTTTCTAATTTCCTCCATTTTTTGCCTTTTATATTCTTCTCATCTTATGAATTTCTTACACTATTCCCTTTCCTCTTTCAAAACCCAAAGGTCTCCCTACCATCTCTAAAAGACTCCTTTCTTTAATCCCTTCCTTTACAATGCAGTTAAGGTACTAAACGGAATGCTCTGGCAGGGCCGGCAGAGGGGCTCAGTAGGTTAAGAGCTCGCTCAAGAGTGCAAGCTGAGCTCTGAGCAACAGCAGTTCGATGCCCAGCCCAAGTTGAGCTGCCAACAGGGCCAGGGATGGCTCAGCTTAAAAATAAATAAATAAATAAATAAATAAATAAATAAATAAATAAATAAATAAAAGGAATGCTCCATATCAATGGATCCCATACTCTCACAGTTCATTCACCTCTTTAATCCCTATGACTGCCCTGTGCTTCTCTCCTTCCACTAAAACTCACAAAAACTCCTGATGGGCATTAAGAGCCTCTCCAGCCTAGCCCAAGGATACTTCACCCATGCAGCCCAGGCCCTCACAGCTCCCCAAAATCAATCTGGCTCATAAATCTGGCTCCATAGTTCAGCATTCCCAATCAAGAACCTTCACAATTTGGCATTGGGCTGTCTTTCTCGCTTTGATTCCCATCAATCCAACATAAAAGCTCTATGCTCTACATTTGGCCCAAATTCACTCATTTATTTATTCTAATATTAGAGAGTGCCTTCCAAGGGCAGGAAGTACGCTAGATATTAGAAAAATGATGGTATATAAGACAGACACAGTCCCTGCCCTCATCAAATTTACAAGAGTGCAGGAGACTGATACTGACTGACATAATCATGCTAATAAATATATAATTATAATCTGTGATCAAAGCAATAGAGGAAAGAAACAAGAGGCCCTGAGAGTATAAAATATGGGTAGCCTGATCTAATTTGGAAGAACAGGAAGAAACAAGACCCCCCAAAAGTGATATCTGAGCTGTCATCTGAAAAGTGAGTAGGCACAAACTAGGTAAGGTTTGAGAGGAAGCAAGGGTAGTTCTAGAAGCCAAAAGCAGGCAACAGTGGCTGTACTACAGAGTAAGGAGAACACAATGAGAGAAAAAGCTGAGGAGGTTGTCAGGCAGTTTTAGGATTTACAAATTTTTTTTTGAAAACAAAGCATAGAATTAATTGGAAAAGGAATTATGAATCAGGAAATATGGGATCTAGTTTAAGTTTGGTCAGTCGTTCCTTTGCAAAAGCCCATCCTGATCTAATGTGCACTAAGGCTAAATATTATGAGTCTTTAACATTATCATTTTTATGAATTTCTGTTAATATATTTCACATGTTAAGCAACCTGTGTTACATTTGCAAGTTTTGGGGCCCTATACCACCCTCAGTGAAATATAACTTTGCCCCCCTCCTTCTCTACTCTTCTGTTTTTCTTCAAAATGTTATTTTTTCTATTGCCTCTGGATTGTTTTTAGGTGGAGACAGAATACAAATAGGCTTCAGAAAAGTAAAAATAAAAATGGAAATAGTATATTCCACAGTACTCCTACCCTCTGCTCACTGCTGTCAAATGCATCATTAATAATACCACTTTTAAAAAATACGTTTGGAAAATTTAGCTGGCTCTGATATTTTTTTAACCAAAAGGCAAAATGGGTCTCAAATATGAATTACTCAAACTACTGAAAGTTGCACAGATAATCTAAGACATTGGAAAATCAAAATACCTTTATATTTGCTTTGGAACATACGTGATTTTTTTCCTCTTGCAGCATTTTGCCTAGACTAATATTAAAATGAATTTACTTTCCTAAAGCGCGCATGTTGGCTGGGCAGCCGAAGGACATGCTCTGTGCTACTTGGCAGGAGGAAACAGGTTTAGATTAACCAGACTTATGGGGAATCCTGGATTAAATATTCCATTTGTAATAAGACCTGCTTGTTTAGGTGAATCCTGTATTCATTCAAAAATACAGAACATGACTCATGCAGAGAAACCTGTCATCTAACACTGTTGATTACCTTGAGAAAAAGCAGCTAGCGGGGAAGTTACTGAGTAAAAATATAAATCTGAACATTTCATTTCATATTTTTTTCAAAGGATTTCTTCTCTATTATTAAATATGAACACATATAAAATTGTGTTCATTAACAGAAAAATAGCACACTTACATTTAGTCGCCTGTGCAATTTAGATTCAGAACTTGGTAAACCTTCAACCAGATATTTTCACTAAACTATAATCTAGTCTCTGTTCTAATTATTCTGGCACCACTACGCATGTTCATAGAAGCACAGACAAATTACCCACTGTTAGCATATCCTAATAAAGCAAGATTTAGGTGATATGTTTTAATTCATAGAGAGATCACTGGACAAAAGTGATTTTCACAGTGTCCGCTATTAACCCTTCCAAAAGCAACGAAGTATGGTCTAATTTGACTTTCTCTCTTCTTTCTTTCCTAGCTTAAGCTCTGATGGAGGTGTTAATGAGCCTTAGACTAATGGCCAAAAGCCAGACAATGGCAAGAAATCAAAGGATATAGACAATTCAAATTGGACAAATGAGTCCATGAATCAAAAGTGAACTAATTCATTCCAGCCACTGAATATACATTTTGAGGCAATATTTGAAGCACACAACCAAAAGTAGTGCTCCCTGTTTAAAAAAAAAACAAAAAACTAACAGTGAACTTGTAAGAAAACCATTAAAACATTCAAACGATAAAGTAACAACAAAATTCTGCTGTCCGGTGTGACTTGTGCCCTCACCCTATCCAGCAGAGCTACTTTGTGCCTTGTCCAGTCAATAAACTGGGTTGGTTCTATCAGATTAATGGCAGGTAGGTAAATGCACTAGAAATGAGCCACAGCCCTACAAAGCCCAACCCAGATTTTGATACAAGGTAAGACTATGGGGCACTTAATGTGGGTTAAACTGGTCCATACAGCACGTTCTCTCTACTATTTTATCTTAGGAAGGTCCAGCATTATCTTCCTATATAACCTCTAAGTTTTAAAATTACACATTTAAATATGATCGTTTCCACAGTCACCTTGGATACAGGAGTTTAAAAGTTATCTGCACAGATGTATAAGCTTCCATAAACATCTTCAAGGTATATGCATACATTTCTATTATTAAATAAATCATTATTAAATCTTATTCTTTGTCACATATTTACTATGAAATGTTCTTGCCATGACACATATGACACTGAGATAAATCTAATGAAAATGTTAAAATCAAACCATAAAAGTTAGATTAGCAGTCACATTAACACTGACACACTGGGCAAGAAAATTCATGGAAGACTTTTTCCTTTTCTGTAGGAGAAATAGACTATTGCTTAATCTTCACTACATGACTAGCAGCCCTAAAAATTCCTTTATTTTTATCCACAGATAGTCTTATTTCTAAAAGAAGGAGGAGCAGAACAAGAGTTCCCAACATACAAAATGAATCAAAGGACCAGGCAAAGGTACAAGGTGTGATCAAAAGACACAGTAAATGTTCAAATTAAAAAAAAATGATTACAGTAAAAGACACATTGCCCTTAACCCCCCTCAAAATACTCCCCCTCACACTTATCCCCTTGTTCTTGCTACTCTCTAAAGCAGTTCTGGAAGTCCTCTTTCGTGAGTGTCTTTAGTTGCACTGTTGTGGCTGCCTCCATGTCTTGAATCAATTCAAAATGTTTACCTTCCATGGTCATTTTGACTTTGGGGAAGAGCCAGATGTTGCATGGTGCCAGATCCAGTGAATAAGGTGGATGAGGACACACCGTAATATTTTTATTTGACAGAAATTGCCATACCAGAAGCGATGTGTGACACAGAGCCTTTCTGTTGTGATAAAATACAGTGAGTGCTGCTGCTGAGTGCCACCCAACGGAAAGGCAGGGATCTTCAATACAGTAAGTGGCACATCAAACCTTAGTAACAGTTTGTGACACGTTTCAACTTGTTCAATGCAGTCAGTTGGGTGTGAGCTATGGTTGACAGAAGGTGTGTTTTAAAGTGTGCCATAAATCATCCTCCACCATGACAACGTTCTGTGTCACACACTGCTTTTGGTATATGGCAATTTCTGTCAAAGAAAAACATTACAGTGTGTCCTCATACACCTTATTCACTCTCTGGTACCATGTGACTGACTTCTGGCTCTTCCCCAAAGTAAAAATGCCTTGAAAGGTAAACATTTTGAATCAATTCAGGACATAGAGGCAGCCATGACAACACAACTAATGACACTCACGAGAGAGGACTTCCAGAACTGCTTCAGAAAGTGGCAAGAATGATGGGATAAGTGTGTTCAAAGTGAGGGGGAGTAGCATGAGGGGGAATAAGGGCAATGTGTCTTTTACTGTAGTACATTTTTTTGGGGGGGCAGTGTCACTGACCCTCATATCTGGGACCCGAACCGGGGCCGCTGGCTTCCCAAGCCAGCGCTTAACCACCGCGCCACTCGGCAGGCCCTGTAGTACATTTTTTAAATTCAAACATTCACTGTATTTTTTTTTTAGAGGGCAGTGTCACTGGCCCTCATATGTGGGATCTGAACCAGGGCAGCTGGTGTCCCAAGCCAGCTCTTAACTACCGCGCCACTCGGCCGGCCCTTCACTGTATTTTTTGATCACACCTCATATACTTCTGAGCTGTGGTCAAATTCTTGATGTTTATAAGGACTAAATGCAGAATGACATAATTCCTGCTTTGTGGTGACTATGGTCCCCAAATTTGCTTGGAAGAGATTTCAGAATTTTCATTTAGTAAAAAATATGATATAGAGTAGGCCTACTATTTCTTTGGGCAGCAGTTGGCACACTGGACACAAATTCCAAATGGCTCCATACTCAAACTTTATATTTAATTTGTACTTCAAAGATATTAGATTTTAAAGGTTATTATCTAGTATGTAAACTTTAAAGTGTTAAAGCCCATCTTTTCTTTGCAGAGTGGGGCGGGGAACAAATTATAACAACTTAAATGATTAGATAACATCTACTAATGATCTGATATTTTCTCTACTCCCTAAAGGGTATAAAAGTTGTTTCCTTAGCTTCCTTATCAAGTAGATTGTTATCTTTGGCAATAAAAACCAGAACACAGCTATTTCCTGTCTTTGTCCCCATTTCTAAGAATATGGATATCTGATCAATGAAAATACATTAAAGAGAGAAAAAGTTTCTGAAAAAGCAGGATCCAATTTTTACAGAAATATAACATATTTAAAATCTCAGTTGTAGACAAAAATATCAACAATATTAGTATCCAAGGTATCCCCCAAATTTTACTACAATCTTAAGTTTTAAAATCCTCGGAAGCCCAGATGCTACAAACTTACTAAAAACATCACTTAAAATTTTAATTACTTAAATATTTTTGATACTTTGTTGTGTGAATTTTGAGTAATAATTTTTTTATAAATTTCTTTTTAACATATTGTTTGAGCCATATTTGGCTTGTTAGTGCCCTATGAGGAGTCGTGATAAAACAAAGTATAAGGGAACATTTTTGTGTTTATGGATCAAAAGGGCCCTTCATCATCAATGCCAATGATCCCGGGGCTCTCATACCAGTCACAGTTCTTTGGAGAATGGGAGCTGTGGCAACAGAAATAGATACCTCACAACAGCCACCATTGTTGACAGCTTAGGTTGTGCTCCTCAAAGAAATAAACATCTGAACAAGGACAGAGGGCCCTTGGTAAATACCATACCTTCTCTTGCTTTTCTTATTTATTTGTGTAAACCTGTTTCATGGCATCCTACAGAGTCAGCTTACGACAGTATTTTTTTTTTAATCACCTTACTCTGTCTATATGTTTCTAGCTTGGCAAAATTCTTTCATATCTTTTACCTAACTTGGTTATTTGGTTAGTCACTGGGTAAACAAATCTATTTATAATGTCATGTGCCTATATTAAAACACACTTTACCATAAAAGTGATATGCAGTTTCCACTAAGTATAGAGTTTCACCCACTAGTCCTCTAGACAAGCTTTAGAAGATTTCTCTTTGCAATCATCTACATACCTGGAAAGGCACTCTATACCAAAATTAGCTCACTGAGCTACCAAGGACAGACAGAGATGAGAGAGAAGAAAGACTATGGGGCTGAAAATAGCTAGAACATTCTAAAAGGCATTTGTTCCAAGGTTAGAACAGTACTGATCGACACGTCTAATAAACTAGAATAATCTGACTTCTTGGTCAACTAGAAGAACAGGTTATCTTCCACAAAACATGGAATAAATGATTTCAAAACAAAGAATTGTTAATCCTTATACCTTAAATGGCTTATACAATTCTTCCATTTAGAGACCACCATCCTTTCAAAGTGAATGCCCTCAAAATATAAATAAAGTGAATGCCCTCGTGGGCTCTTAAAAAAGACCCTCAGCCATAAAACTCAGGGAACAGAAAGTTCTGAACAGGGAACAGAGAGTTCATACACAATCATGTCTAAAACATGGGTGCTTATTGAGTTTATTTGAATGTACTTAAAAATTTCAATTTCCTGGCCACTGCTATTATCCTGTCCCCTTCTTTCCAATATATCTGTCAGTATCCAAGTGCTCAAGTTCAGGTACAGTAAAATAAGTTAACTTTAGCACAAAAGCACTAAAGAGCCTTAAGTTAGACACCTAAA
The DNA here is from genome assembly GCA_033961575.1 of Aselliscus stoliczkanus. Taxonomy (NCBI): domain Eukaryota; kingdom Metazoa; phylum Chordata; class Mammalia; order Chiroptera; family Hipposideridae; genus Aselliscus; species Aselliscus stoliczkanus. The sequence continues at coordinate 19,288,006 of CM066737.1, forward strand.
CTAGGATGAGTGAGACTAACAGGAATCAGGAAGTGTTACTATAAAAATGAAACCCTAGCATCGCGATGGAATACCCCGAAATTTTCAAAAATATTTTATAACAACAGGTAATGCTATTTAGAAAACGCCATGCTGAAGAGAATGCTGGTATTGTCTGCTAAGTTACAGAATTAAAAGTACAAATTGGCAGTTAAAAAATAGTCACGGGAATGTAAAGTAAAGCATAGGGAATATAGTCAATAATATTGTAATAACTATATACGAGTATAAGTACAGGTGGGCACTAGATTAGTCAACAGGATCACTTCTTAAACTATATAAATGTCTAACCACTATCTGTACACCTTAAAACTAATATAAAATAATATCCAATGTCAACTGTAATAGAAAAAAAAATTTAATTATAAAAAAATGATAAAGTACAAAATGCAGGCAGAGCAGCTATAATCAGTGCATCGTTACCCAGAGCAACCCAGAAACCCTCTCTCACACCATCCAGCTGTTGACTCCCCCGCACCATTAGCACCTACTGAGAGAGGCTGACCTAACAGGAGGGAGGAATGAAGATAAAGGTGCCAAAAAGATACACATTTCCAAAGAAGTACTCATGACTCTCAAATAATCTGCTTTTTCACATCATCTACACCTCCATGGAGATCTCTCCCCTTTGGAGCATGGATAAAAAGTTGAATATATTTTAAATGATCCCAATATACTTTTAATGTCTCTTTTTAAATAGATCATATCCTAATAACATTTTGATTTTATTTCATTTTTTTACCATGCACTGAGATCAGACAATTGTGCAGCCTCGGGAGACAGCATATTGGTAGTGCCTTGAAAGAGCCTCTTGGGCTGGCTTTCAGTCTCCATTTCCCCTAAAACAGAAACAGAGGATGATAACGTAAAACAATTTTACAGGCTTACTACTAAAGTGGGTTGATCTTTGTTTAACCAAAACTCAGAATACATCTTTAAGCTATTACCTGAAAAACATTTTTCCATGTGCTTTAATGTAGAAGAAATATATGTCCACATAACCTCAAACAAAGTCAGCAACCCTAAAGAAACCTTCGCATTCATTGCATATAGCATGCTATGGATATAGTCACATTCTTTAATACAAGAGATTGCATCAGGCAAAATGAATCATGGCTGACTACATAGAAATAAAGTATCTCCAAATAGTTGAAAGTCACACTGTAATAACTTATGCTAGATGATTAGTAAAGACCCTTGTTTTCATACATTTTAATATCAGAACATTTCCTGAGTTGAAGTCAAATGGGTTAAAATGTTTTCAGTTTGATAAAGAGCATACAAAATCAAAGGTTGCTTTAGGCTATTTAGTGAAAGTGAAGATTAAAACCACAGTTACGGGCTGCATAACAATGACACTTCAGTCAATAAGGTGGTCCCATGGATTAAAATGGCGGTGAGAAATTCCTATAACCTGGTGAGGTTGCAGTGCATTCCTCACGTATTTGCAGTGATGTTGGTATAAACAAACCTACTGCATTGCCAATCATATAAAAGAATAACACAATTATGTGCAATGCATAATATTTGATAATGATAATAAATGACTATGTTACCAGCTTTGTATTTATTATACTATACTTTTTATCATTATTCAAGTCTACTGTCTCTACTTGTAAAAAAAAGTATGCTGTTAAGCAGTATGCCATGTTACCCTGGCAGCAGCCTCATCATCTCATGTTTACTGCATCTCTTGGTTGTATTCTTTTCTCTCGTGCTTGATTTGATCTCATGTTGTTTTGTGGTGTAACATGCTGTGAAGCCTTATAGCCTAGGAGCCACAGGCCACACCACGCAGCCTTAGGTGTGTAGTAGGCCATACCACCTACGTTTGTATAAGTGCACTCTGATGTTCGCACAATGACGAAATCGCCTGACACATGTCTCAGAACATACCTCCGCTGTTAAGGGACACATGGCCATATAACTTTGAAAGCATATCCATAACTGAAAGCAATTATTAATCAATTCACAAAATTGGTATTTTACCGGCTACCTCAATCCTACAGATTTTCTCAGAACTGGTAACAGAAAAATTTGCATCAGAGGAATAAAGCTTAACATTTGCCACCAGGAGTGCAAAGACTAACAACCTTAAGTTAGGCAGAAAAATTCCTTTTCCAAATAAGCTATGATTTAAAACATGCACATGCTTTGGTTTTGAAGCTGTTTGTCTGAGCCTTAAAGTGGAATATTAAAGAAAATTTAAGTCATGGACCATCTATATTCCAGTAGGAAATTAGAAACTGTAAGCTTAAGCCTGTACAAGATTTTTATAATGGAAAAAGATCAAGCAAAAACAAATACAACATTCATTTTTTCCATATTAACAATTAATTAATATTACTTTTCCTCTGGAGCTAATCTGAATATTACTAAAATTCAGGAAAGGTTATATTTTTATTTGCCTTTTCCAACTTTAATATGCAGCTTTTTAAAGGTGCAGCTGGGCTTTCAACACCACCTCATGAGCAAAAAACGCTCAGGTTCTGTTTAGCAAAGAATTCCTCCATCTGCTGGTGTATTTTGGAATAGCTCTGAAACGAAACCACCATACTAATTCCACCGAATTCCCACAACAATTTTTAAATTCATAATGACAATAATAATAGCTTGAATTTTCACGTGTTATTTTCACATAATCGCTCCTGAGAAGATTCTTAGCACTATAAATAATTCCTTAAAGAATTAATGAAAAAGACTACTAGCTTATAAAATAAAATGTATTCACTCAACGCAAATATTGTCACTGTATCAGGATCTATTTTCCAGAGCACACCATCTTTAATTTTAAGTTATCTGCAATATAGCATTTTTTGAATCTGTGTATGATGCTATCACTGGAAAATTTTCACCAAAGCCATAAACTATCTGAGGAGAGCTGATTTACTGGCCCTGAAGGTGATCTGCATAAAGAAACCACTTATCAAATTGCTTTTTAAAAATTATTGCTAAAATTCTTACTTAAAATAACATACAACACTTGTAATCATGTGGTCATATCCTCAGGAATAATGACTAAAACTGCATTAGATTTCTTTGCCTTTTAAAAAAAACAGACTCCAGTAGGTGTCCTCCATAAGCATCTAAAACTAGCACTGAGTGAGATCACTTCAGTTTAGTGCTTTTTGGCTCAAAAGAAGGTAATTAAGAGAGTACCCCCATTATACCTAAAACCCTATAGACTGGAACATGAGGCAATTCTCTCTTTGCCAAGGTATAACTTGGTGGTGGCTTATATTTAAACCTACAGCATGATTCTAGGCCTATTTGCTATGACAAAAGCATATATTTCTGCAACATATGAACTTGCATCTCTTTTATATTCATATCACTGAGAGGCAAAGTTTTTGGAATATATATTGATAATATGAATATATGAATAAGATTCAGTTATGAGGTACAAAAATATAGACAGTATCAAATAACTAATTTACAAAAATTAGAATCAGTAAAGCGTACATTGGGAAGAGTTGCACATTTCCTTAGGAAAAAAAAGAGTCATGCCTTAAACTAATTTCAGACAGAAATTTCAATTGGAAATTCAAGTTTGACTGGATTTAATATCAGAACTATCAGTGTGATGCTTACCTTTTCTTTTAACAGGACCAAGAGCACTGGGCTTAATGCACTTCACTGGACTCCGACGCCTCCTGCTTCGAAGAATAAACAAATAGGGTGACAGGAAGTACTTCTTAAATGCAAGATTAACATTACAGCCCACCTAATAAGTCAATAAAATTGATATTCATATAGGGAGAAATGGAAAATGCCTGTGTTGTAGGTTCAGTAAACTGAAATGCCAATACATGATCTGAGCTGGTATAGGCAATGTGGAGTAACACGGAATTTCTTTTCTTTTTTCTTCTTTCCTTTTATATTTTAAAAGCTCTCTTTTAAAATAGTTTCATGACACAAAATATCCACAAGTTTTTTAAAAAGATAAACCTTATTAAAATGTTATTTGGATTTGACAGGTCTACAATCTTCAACAAATTTTCTTCCCTACAAAGGACATATTATGAGGTGTGTGTATGCATTCTCTGAATATAAACTTTCACTAAGTCTCAAAAAAATGAATCTGGTAAAATGTTAATGGTAGAACATTCTTAATGGTAGAACATTTCACAATGGTGAAATTCTTTCAAATTTTTCTGTCTGTTTCAAAATTTCCATAATAAAATATCACTGAAAAAAATTCATCAGAGAGACAATTTTAATAAGTAGCATTTCAACCACATTTGAAAAGCAGGGTCACCTACCTGGAAAAGCGTCTCGGAGTAGGAATGGGACTTGGTGGTAGCCCACTGCTGCTCACAAACATTTGTAAGGAGGGTGAAAAACATTGCTAGAAAAACATATTTAATATTAAAATAGGTCTAGTGCTCCGGTTTTCAAAAGATTCTTCTCAAAATGACAGAAACAACATCCTTAGAACTGTTTACCTGCTTATGTGTCTCTCATATACATATGAATGAAAATATATATACATATTAATTTTTTTCCAAATTAGTATCATAGACTCTCGTTGATTTTCCTTCAAGACATTGGATTCTTTAAAAGTGAGATGATGTGTGTGTGTTTTAGAGAGTAAACAGCTAAGTATGTGAAAGAGTTAATACCGTTATCAATGAGCCTACCTTTCCAAATCCTCTGGTGGGTGATGGTGCCGGAGAAACTGGAGTGAAGTCAATCCTTTTAGGAGAATATAATTTCTCCGGCTTGTCAAAATCACTATCACTCTGTAAACATAAAGTGTTATTTCTTCATAATTCACAATTCAGCATATTACAGCTTTTCTTTACTACTCACACACACCTACATTTTTAGAGTAGAAATGTATAGACTCTAATTGCAATATAATAGTCTGGTGGAAAAGCAGAGGTCAAAAATGAATACAAATTTGGAAACAGAAGGGACAGAAATGGAGGAAAAAATTAATAACGCCAATGAAAATAAAAACACAAACACACATGAAAACTTTACCAGGCTCAAGCTCTCATCCCATGACTGGCTGATCTGCATTGCCGTTTGCACTTCCCTAAAACAAACAAAAATGAAAGGCCATTAGTACTCAGAAACGAGACGTACGCTACGCCCCGATCTTGTGAACTGCTAACCTTTCATGTGCAGTTTCTCTGTTCATCAGATCCATGCCTTCCTCCTACAAAGACAAACATGTGCTGAAAAGAGAATATTTGTCCACACGGTTCTGTATTTCAAAGAAAAGAAAACAGACTTTTCTACCTGATTGGACATAATCACAGTACAGCAGAACCAACATTCTAAGACTGTCACCCACGCCACATCTGTATTTTATCTGAACACTCAGAAGAATTTCAATCTGTCTACAACTAACCAGTTGCAGCCTGACGAATTTTTGCTATCTAAATCTTCAAAACGAGAATAAAATCAAAATGTAAAATTCAGAAAATAATGGCTCTACGCCATAAAGTAAAATTTACCCTTTTGAGTTGGTGCAGGCGGCTACTAGGAATCCGATTAGGTGAAGGTGACAGCAACTGGAAAGTAAAAGTAAACATTTACTGTTTTCTGAATCACAAAGCAACAATCTGCTGTCAGCACCAGTGTACAATCGCTTTCTAGATAATTTTTCATATTCTTCTTAGAAATCTCACTCTTTAAATTACTGAACATTAATGCACTAGAGGCAGTACATTCAGTCTTTAGAAAGTACACCAGGTGTCCAACCTCAAGGCACCATCTGTCACTAGACAGGCACCGACTTTAACATTTTTCCCAAATGAATGCAGAGCTGTGTACATTTATATAAAAAAAAGACTCCAGGCCTTGGAAATATCCATTACCCCACTAATCTAAAATAAGAAACTGTAGAAGAAGGGAAACAAAAAACTGATTTTACTCATTTTTATTACCAATGGACCAATGGAGGAAGACAGACTGAGGAGCCCAGTATAATGTTGTGTCTATGATTAAGGTTTATCAAAAATACTTTAAAACTGAAATAAGGAGATTTTGTCTGCATAAGCTAAACCAATTCTAAAATTTGATCACTAACACTATCACCACAAACCTTACTGGTTAAAAAAAAAATCAATGTGGAAGACAAGGTGTGGGTTTAGCGTAAGTGTTGCTTTCCCTTAGTTCACCATTTTTAATAACACAAAACTGAAATGATTTGGGGGCCAAATTATGTTCCTTTAAGATAGTTACAATCTGGTCACAAAATGTAAGGTACGATTCTTATCAACAGATCTTGCAAGGTTCTAATAGCCATAATGTAAACAATTACTTCTTGTTCCCTAATGAAATGCAAATGAAATTGTATCAATAATACTATAAAACTCAATAAGACAATTATCCTGTTACAAGAGGCCCTATCCTATTAAAACTTGTTTGAATACTAATGTAGTGAGTGGTATAAAATGGGGATAAACTGTTCTAAGTTGTTTGAGGAAAAGCTAACTCAGTTAAAAAAATTTTAAAGTTATCCACTGAAATATGATTTTATCTCAAAAGATATCTCTTCATTACCCACCCCTTTCTTTGCCTTTTTCCTCTCCCAGGTTTTGAAAACAGAAAAACTTTGCCAGTAAAATCCTTTTTAAAAGTATTTTTTTCTACTGTGAAAGTAATACATATTTACTGGTGAACTCTTAAGGTCATCTGGAAAATACTAAAGTACTAGGCAAGCCAATAAGGCAGAAAGGTTCTAACAGGACCATGTGGAGGAAAGCATGGATGTGTCCATCAGAGAAAAAAGAAACCCCCCAAGGCGGTGAAATAATCAGGAAAGCCAAAGTGAGGACTGCCAAACACTGACTATGGAGAAAGTCAGAAATTTAGATGCTGCACCTACATGATGTACAACTTGTCAATCTTAGACAGAAATGGAAAGTACATCCAAAAGGGGGATGGAGGAGCAGCACCATGTCTAGTGCCAGAAACAAGAGTAATGTATAGGCTGAGAAAAAAGACTAAAGGGTGCTGGTAAATGGTGTTAAGTGAAGCAAAGAGCTCAAGAAGGATAAGAAAAGAGGCCCCGACATTGACAAGCAAGTGGGCTTTAGTGACTTTGCAAGAACAGCTTTTTAACAGAGTTGTGGTAGGAATAAGGAGATTACAAACTGGTCAAATAGTTCGCAAGAAATTAGGAGACGAGGAATTAGAGGCAGTTGAGTGTAGATTAGCTTTGGAAAAAAAAAAAACTCAGGAAGGAGAAGGAAAAAAATGGAAGAACTATGAAAAAAAAAACAAACAAGTTTGTTTTCCAGATAGATGTGTGAGTTGGGAATAGGAGGTGGGAAGAAAAGAGCCAGTGAGGAAGAGACTGAAGACACATGATAGAGAGACGACAGGCTGACCAAAGTGACAGGAGAGTCAGAAAACATGTATGAACCATTAGGAGAAAGCACCACATGTGAAGGTAAAGACATTTTAAGGAGAAGGAAGCTGTCATGTATGCAAGATAGGTGTCTGTTTTCTCTGTGCTGAAAGTGAAATGTGGTGAGATAGGAAGCTTGCAGAGTTTATAAAAAATATTTAGAATATTGCTTTGGAAAATGGCATGAGGCCAGTGGCCCCTTGAACTCAACATACCCAGAAAGAATTTATCTTCTGTCCCTTCAAAAGACCAATTCCTCTCAATTTCCCTACTCGTAAGAAAGGCAACACTTTTCCCCTCAACACCAAGAAATAAAAGTGCAGTCACTTTGAGTCCTCTTCTCCCTGCCTTTATATCTAAATCAGTGGGCAAATCATGAACATCCTACTTTTGCATGTCTCTTGTCAGTTCCATCCTTTGCAATTCTTCCATCACCTTACCTTTTGCAGGTTAATACAGCACATTAAAATTTTCAGAGTACACTGTGATATACTGTATCTGGTATAATCGATATTATGATGGAAGTACCCAAAGAGTGCTGTGGAAGGCTTTCCACAATGGAAAGCTAGAAAGGAGAAGGGGATGGGGTGAAGGGTGGCGTAAGAATCAAAAAAGAGCAGGAATCAACAAGATCCCTTGAGCAAAGTAGGTATTTTAGTGCAGCCAAAGCCTAGGGGATTTGTCAGGGAGCGGTGAGAGATGAGCCTAGACAGAGTTAAGAATCCTCACATCTTAGAAAAGAGCAAAGTGAAGTGTAAGGAGGCAAATACATTTTCCCTTTGCTATGCTACTCATGCAGAACCATTTTTCATATATACAGCAAAAAAAGTACTTATATTTTCCAGGATCCTCAGGGAAAGGAGGTGAAGTGAATCAAACCTCCAAATAGCTAACGTTTTCCCCTTTAAGTATTTTTAGCCACTTCAGCTGGAAGTCTTTCTTAAAAGTGTGATATTTGTCCCCTTGTTAAACAGATTATACCAAACAGAAAGGCACTGAAAGATCTCTATTCTAATCCCAGCTCTGCCACTTACTAATTGTGTGATTCTGAGCAAGCCACTTATATCAGCTAAGTCTAGCTGCTGCCTCTTTTAATTGGGAAAAACATCTTCTGCTCTGCCTACTTCGTTGGGGTTGCTATGACATTAAATGTGTGAAAGTACTTTGTAACATGTAAAATGTCATACAAGGGTAGGTATTACTATAATTTAAGAAAAGGTGGAAGGAAGACCCAGGTGTCCATAAGAACATAAATTATTTTACGCTTCTATGCCATTGACACTTCAGGGTCCATTAACACGTTCTTAGCCCTTATCCTCAGCCACAGACAAACTTTTTTAGAAAAACCTCTGTCTGCTTTTCAGTTGTCCCCTCTCCTGCCTTGCTGGCAGTTATTAGTATACCTTTAACCCAAATGTACCTCTTCTGATTTGCTGCTTCTCACACACTACTGGGTTCGGAAGCTTATTATAATTGTGCATAAATTTTAGATGATTCAGAGGTCAGAGAGGCTCACATATAAATAAACTGATGAACCTTTGTGCACAGACTATGGAAATCTAGTTCAGCCATTTAGAGAGAGGTCTGTTTGCTTACATCTCAGATGTCTTCCAGAGCACTACAGCTACTGGATAAGTGGGCTGCCCATGTGAAGTGCTGCTATATAAAAACCTCATCATAATTTCTCCCAACATCACCAACTAATAAGGTGATCCCCGACAGCTCTGGCTATATAGAACAGTCACAATCAGCAACTCTACTGAGAATATAAATACAGCATTTTAAAGGAGTCTTTCTTTGGATGAACAGCATTGGCCAATAGAAATAAATACTCTGTTACCATTTATGTGATTTTTTTTCATGCTAGGACGAACAAAGACACTGGTCTACGCTAGAATTAGAAGTTAATCCTGACTTACCTCACAATGATGATGCAAGCAGTGACACAAAACAATGAACAATTTTTAAAAATACAAAGTCCCACAGCCAAGAAATGTTTTTAACCATGTCTCTTCTTTTGCACCAGAAGCTGAAAATGGCCACAGCATTAAGCAGCAAACAAGAGAGGTAAAATAATTTTTTCTATTGTAAACAATTGTGCATAGCACATCATCTTAAGAAAGAACTACATCTGAAAGTGTTTCCCCCCATTAAAACCCCTAATGATACTTACTCCTATACTTACCAGGTTGTGACGGCTCATAATCGTTGTACTATTCCTCCGAGTTTTAAACGTGTAAGGCTGAAAAACCTGCGAAAGGTCACTGAAAAAAATAAAAATAAAATAATTACGTTCTTCTCATATAAGATATCCTTTGCCTATATTCATGCCAATTCTCCAGTTAACAATAAAATCTCCAATGGCTCATTTCAGACAATGAATGCACTCCTCACCGGCCTCTTCAGAGCTTCCTGAGTGATGGGTGTGCTGTGGATTACAGGTTGGCCAAGATACTAATCTCAGTGGTTGGGGGACAACTAGGAGAGGTATGGGGCGGAGCTCCAGACTAGATGCTTCCAGCTGCTTCTTCTCAGAGCGCCCCACCCCGCCCCGCCACCCAGTTCCCACCAGTCACAAATGCGCAGCCTCAACTATTTACCCCAGAAGACCTACACACAGTACTGCTTTCTGTGAGTGCCATGACGTGACAAAGTCTGGGGAGCGCTGTTCTACAATATGAGCCCCATCAGCACAGGGCCCTAAAACACATGTTCTAACTTTGAACCCCACTGTCCAACTAAATAAATGTACCTGGAATTTTGCTCATGTTGCCCCTTCTGCATCAAATGCCCTCCCTTCGACCTACCACCATCTGTCAAAATCCTTCCTCTCCTTCAACACCCATCTCAAATGCCATACCCACCATGAAGCTTCTCTCCATTGCACAAACCTAATGCAGCTTTCCCTCCTTTGAACCCAAAGAGCACAATGGGAAATTAGATGCTTCCTGAGACACTGACTTTACCTTTCATTAAAGAAAACTAAGCATGTGTCTTAAACCCCTTGGTAGAGGTGTTTTGTTCATCTTTGTACAATATCATGCAGTGCCCAGCAGAGTGCCATGCCCACGATAAGAGATCAAGAAGGATTTTCAGGTTTGGGACCATGGAAATCACCTAATGCAGCTCTCCTACATTTTAAATGAGAAAACAGAGGCTCAGAAAGGATAAGTGACTCATTCATAATCATAGCCAGTCAGGGAGAAAATTAGGACTAGGCCTGGTCTCCTCACCCCTTCTTCTGTCACCATACTAACTTTCAAGTAATTACTTAAATTGTGATTCAAAACACACTATGCTATTTGTTATTTGTACAGCAGTGTACATGCAGGTCAACAGGACCACCCTAGTCCCTAGTGCCTAGCAATTGATTGCTTACCAGACTTAAAAAGACCAGTTTATTCATGTAGTATCAGAAATAAATGTAGAACAGAGGATAGCATTAGGAAAGTCGCTCCATCATTCCCTCAGTTTCAAAATTTAATAAAAGAAAAACGTAAATCCATTTTCCCCCAAAATGAGAATATTGTAATCAGGTTGATAGACAAGGATTACCTCTTTCTTTGCCTTCCCTGTGCATGATTAATGTTTCTGGCTAACTCTACTCCTATCCCCTTTCTTGGGCTAATTCCATTTCTACAGGGTCTCACAAATTGGCTCTCTACCTAAGATGAATTGTCTACATATAAAAGTGAAATGGAATAGGCTCAGGGGGTCTGCCAACCTAACCTTCACTATCACAAGATTCTACCTTAAAACAAGAAAACACAAGACCCTATCACTAAAATTCAAGGGTAGATTCTGTTTTCTAAAACCTGTGTTTTCACTGACCTATGCTACATGCACCATGCACCCTTCCTTTTTTATTCACTGGAATGCATTTCAGGCAATTTTAGGATTTGCAAACACTATGACAAATCCAAAACACTTAATGGGACATGAACACACCATTTAACTTCAAGTTATTAGATAAACTGTGATTTATTCAAGTAAACCTCTCTTAATGCCTGAGTTCCTAAACTAAGCTTAGAAATAGCAGCTCTTAGAGACAGGTGTCAAGTTGCAAGTCTAGTTCCAGGGGCTTCGGTCTGACATTCAGTGGTGTAAATTAGGCAGGACAGGCAACCTGTTAGAAGAGCCAGAAGCTTCTTGTAGTTCCTTTTAGAGTGAGCCAACAAGCTCCAGGTAGAGAGGGCCCCGTTGTCCCCACACTGCCTAGAGTTTGGGGTCAAACTTTCACTCCACCTCAGGACCCCAGTCACTGTCAAGCAAACAAGTCCTCATCCTCTCAGTTTGGAGAACCCAAATGAGCTGCAACTCTCACTTTAGGGAAGGAAGACTGCTTGCAGGGGGTCAAGGAACTCCTGACCCCGTAGTCAACCCTCCCCAACCCTGCTCACCTGAGCCCATGGATCAGGGGAGCGCTGCTGGATCTCCTCAGGGTGCCCCCATCAGATGTGTCAGGCTCAAAGTCCAGATCCATTTTCTCCTGAGCCATGTCGGAGACTTGCAGGCAGGCACAGCGGACAGTGCTCAGCTCCTGGTGCTTAGCTATGGACTCTCAACACTCTCACTGCAGGACTGAGCTTCTGGGCACTGGCAGCTGGGGGCGGGGGCTAAGGGGCGGAGGCTTGGGGGCGGGGGAGGGGGCGGAGAAAAGCCAGAGAGGAGGAGGGAAGGAGGATGAGGATGAGGAGGGGAGGAAGATAATGAGTGAGGGGAGAAAAACAGAGAGGTTTTGGTGGAGGGTGACAGAATAAAGGAAGAGGGCGGAAGAGAGATGGAAGGAGGACGGAAAAAAGCAATAGGATGGGAAAAGGGATAGATGGAGAAACAGGAGGACGGAGAGGATAAAAGGCAGAGGACAGAAGGGGGAACTGAATGAAAAGATAGGGGTAAAGAAAGGCAGGGTGGAGGGAAAAGAGGAGCACGGGGGAGGAAAAGAAGAGGGGCGATGTATGGGGAAGAGGAAGGAGAGGAAAGGGGGCGGGGGGAAAAGAGAAGGAGGGGGAGGAAACTAGGCAGCGGCGGAACTCATGCTGCTATCTTTCTGCCGACGACCTCCAGCGGGGCCGGGCTACAGACTCGGCAGCTGCCCGGGCAGCGCTAGCACCGAGGAGTTGACAGTCGGGCAGGGCCCGGCCAAGCGACCTCGGCGGTTCCAGCTCCCCATGCTTGGGGACCCGGTCCAGCCCCCCATGCTCCGGGACCGGTCCCGGAGCCTCCTCAGCCCTGTGATCGGTGTTTCTGCCCTCCCTACCCCCCCTCCCGTCTGGAGGACAGGTGGGGGTTCGGCCCCTCAGCCCCCGCCGCGGTGCCTCCTCTTCCTCTCTTGGGTTCTAATGGCCCAGGGGAGCCCCTTAGGGCCAAGACCAAAATCTACAACCTGCCGCCACTTGCGCCTCCCACGCTTCAGAAGCGGGAACCTCCGTGGGGCCAAGTCTTCCGCTTTCGGGAACCCATTGGGTCCTGCGCACGCGCCCGGCGGCCGCGCCAATGGGCCCACGGGCACGGAGCATGCGTGGGAACCCCGCCCCGCCAACCTCCTCCAAAGGGGAGGAGCGTTTCAAGGGGGCCCCCGGCGTCTTCCTCCATGGCATTGGCCCTGGGACCCTGGCGCCCGATTTTGAAAAGAACCAATAGTTTGGAGACACTGGAGCATCATCTTTCAGGAGGAGTTTGAGCCAATATTCAGGGGAAATAGAAACATGCGGGTTCCACGATATTTCGTTCACACAGTGTGTGTGCTCTGATTTCTGTGATCTCCGCCCATTTTTTTTAAACCCTTTGATTTTGTTGGTCTTTGTCTGGAGGGGCCGATTCTTATTCAGATGATCCATTTGGATGCACTACACTAAAGGGAAGTGAAAAAACAAAAGCAATGGTGTGAAATCAAAGAGAATATAATGAGCGTTCATATAGCTAGTGAGAAGCGCTCACCTCCGTTTGACAAGCACCGTTAGCTTCAACGGTATTAGAAAAAGTCTGGAAGAACAAGTAAGTAGCAGAACCAGAAGTTTTTTTTCTTTCTAGGATTTATGGACCCTAACAATCATGACTAGGCATGTGTGAGATCTGGAATTTATTTTATTTGACAGCCATCTACATAGCAGTTATTGTGTGCTAGGCACTATTCTAAGAACTTCAGAAATATTAATTCATTTCATCCTCACCACTGGAACGACCCTGGGAGAAAGATGGCCATACATACATAGAAAGTACAGGAAATTTAATAATTATGAAATTAGTTTCAAAATTTAGCAAAACTAGTTTTACCATCCTCTTCATTTGTTCCATATTAAACTTGTCAAGCCCCTTCGTCATTTTATTCCTCATTGTTTGTTTTCTGCTCATTGTTTATGTTTTCTGCTTGTAATAGAGTTTTTAAAGCACTTTTGTAAAGGTTCCTTTAAATTGCCTATATTTTCCTGCCAGCTGGATTAGAAATGCAATCTGTTTATCAATTTATGTATCTCTTTATCTCAAGGTCTTTAGGAACTCCCCCCATCCAACCTACTCTAAAAAATTATAGTACATTCTATTGTTCACAATAACTACTAAACAAACATTTGTTGACCACACGCACAGTATATAACTCTGAGGAGTCAAACAATTTCGTAGAATCCCTAACTCTCAGGAGCTTAACAGGAGAAACTCAAGGATATGTGAAAAGATGGATACTGCTTTGTCATCATTTCCAGGTTTTATTCATATCATTCTTGCCTGTAGGTTTCTTGTGCTCTTCATGTATACTTCTAAAAGGTTTGGGATGTTTGCGACTTGTGGTCTTGGGGTCAAGTTGCTCTTGTGATAACTAAAGGTTAACATGTTGCTTAAAATTTGCCATGGCAACAGACAAAATAAAGAGCTAATTATGACATGTTTGTGGGACACCTCTTATAAGTAAGAGGTCTGGGGCAGATGGCAGCAGACTGGAACATACAAAGAAAGGAGTAGCATAAATGTTAAGGTCTAGAACTAAGCAAACCAGCGATCTGAGATCATGGCATATTACTGTGGAAAGCAAGAGCTGATCATGAAACACAACTAGGTTGGTATAATAATGTGTGTGTGGGTAGAAATGGGAAGAAGTGAAAATAATTTCTATAAATGCTGTGTTTACCACTATAGCATACAGAATGCTTTGTTTTTGTAGTATTTGTTCCTTTTGACATTCCAACTTGTGAATGTACTGTGAGTCCTGTTACTGTCTTTATGGGTTTTGGTTTCCTGACATGTAGGTGCACTTTATTTATTTATTTATTTATTTATTTATTTATTTATTTATTTATTTTTGAGGGCAGTGTCACTGGCCCTCATATGTGGGAGGCTCGAACCGGGGCAGTTGGCTTCTCAAGCCAGCGCTTAACCCCTGCCCATTCGGCTGGCCCGTAGGTGCACTTTATTTTTTTATTTTTTATTTTTTTATTCTTTTTATTTATTTGGTTTTGGGTTTTTTTGAGGGCAGTGTCACGCCTCATCTATGGGACCTGAACCGGGGCAGCTGGCTTCCGAAGCCAGCGCTTAACCACCGCGCCACTCGGCCGGTCCCCGTAGGTGCACTTTAAAGAGAATTCCTTTTCTTTGATTATTAGCTGGAAACTTATTGCCATTTCATGTATTTAGTTGTTTTATATCACTACTCCCTTTCTAGAAACAGTCTCTTAGTTGCTCTTTCCTTGTTTTATTATGCCTATTTTCTTAGTGTTACTGTACTTTAAAAATTAGATATCCAGGGGCCGGCCGAGTAGCACGGTGGTTAAGAGCTGGCTTGGGACACCAGAGGCCCCTGTTTGGATCCCACATCTGAGGGCCAGTGACACTGCTCTCTTAAAAAAAATGTCTGGAATGCTTAGGCATGATGAGATTTTTGTCTATTCATTTATAATAAAATATATCCATTAGACCTTATTACCTGCCAGGAATATTGACAAACTTTTGAAAAAATGAGCAGTAGAGTGGAGGTAAAATCTACTTGTTCTCTGGTCTCCATTTTTTCCTGATATTCAGACACTTTTTTTTTTTTTTGAAGGGCAGTGTTACTGACCCTCATATGTGGGACCCGAACCAGTGCCGCCGGCTTCCCAAGCCAGCACTCAACCACCGCTCCACTTGGCCGGCCCCAGACAGTTTGTTTTTGACCCTCTGTTCTGTATTTAACCACTGCCTTCTGCATATACCCTGACTTTACTCATCTTTAGCTACCGTCTTTCATAAACTTTTGAAGTACCCTTAGAACTTTAACAGTGGCTTTCAGTAGATCTTGGTACTAGCTCAGACTCTACTCCTACCTAATTATGTGCCATTAACCTCTCTGGAATTTTATCAACTGTAAGATAGAAATGATTTACCTACTTCACAAGATAGCTGTAAGGCAGATTATTTGAACCTGCATTTATTCATAAAACAATTAAGTAAGTATTTATCAAGTGCTTATGAGTACAGAAATAGTGTCCAGAGAAATATCCAGAGGCACCTCATCTGTCTTTTCACTTAAATAGAAGGGCAGAGGAACCATGGCATTGCCACTTTGTAGTTGTAATTTGAGTAACCCCTCTGGGCTTCGGTTTCCTCCTTTGAAAAATGGGTATTGTGCTGGCGCCGTCATAGATATTTTAAGCATTAAATTCGATCACATATTTTAAGTGCTTAAGACAGTACCTGACACAGTGCCTCCAAAATGGTAGCTATTGTTAATCTACCTTACACCAGGAATGATAGCTCCAAATCACCCTCATGTCTAAGATTTAGGTAACCTAATTCTCCTTAATATCATTAAGTTTTTTTGTCTTCTATTCTCAGAATGAATGAAGAATGATTATTATCTTTCATGAACTGTTTCAAGATAAACCCATTTTCAGTTCACCGCTGATTAGCTGAGCAGATTTCATGATTGAACCAATTGAGACAAGTATGTGAAAACATTTTTAAACTCTAAAGTGCTATACCATGTTATGACTATATTAATAACTCCAATTTCACTAGTTGCACTTGCCTTCTCTGAAGATTCTCTATATGGTTACTAAAATATGCAGTTTTATAAAATTATTAGTATGGAGTTAGGATTTCAGTACTTTGGCTCATTGACTAATGGTGACAAATTCTAAAAGGGAAGTTATTAAAATGTTTTGACCCATGACAACAGCATTGTTAAATGAGAACACTGCTTTGGATGGCCACTAAATTCTGAGATATTTGTTTTAAGAAAACAAGCCTCCCCCAAAAAAAGAAAAAGGAAAAAGAAAAAATAGAAAAGAAGCAACAAAAGACAAAAAGAATATTAAGCCTCCCTGCTTTAACTCATACCTTTTTCTTGAACAAATAGCTTTGAAAAGCTAGATTTTATTCAGTGTAAAAATATATACACTGTATGATATAGCAAAAAAAGTAATGAAACGACATGGAAAACAATGTTCCATCTGCACAAGTGATTCAATTGGATTAGCGCCTTACCAGGATCCTTTGAGAGCAGGTGGCATCTAAGCACTTTGGAGTGACTTTGTTTTTTTTCTTCCAGGCTTTAGCTTTTCAAAAATTACAAAGGTGTAGTGTGTCTGCTGTAACACGATGGAAAAATTCGTCATGGAAGGTAACAAGCTTGTTAGCCTCAGTCATAACGGGTTAATGAATTAACCAAAGAAAAAAAATTAGTATTACACATAGGGCAGAAAGGCCGGCTCTCCCATACACCTTACTCCTCCCCACCCTTTCTACCATAAACAATGGTTAACGAAACCGTTCCAGGATTAACGTAGGAGCAGAACTACCACAGTGAATTTGCACTAGGAAAAGAGAAGGGAGGACCGAGCTTGGCAAAAAAAGCGTCTCCTGGACTGCGCATGCGCCCCCGGCCTGACAAAGGCGGCAGTTATAATACTCAACTGCTTGCGTAATAAACCGATGTCGACGGGCTGGCAACGGGACGCATGCGCAGACGGGCAGCGCCCCAACTGATTTTTTTTAAGATTGGCAGGTCTTATTGTTCGCTTTACCCCGAAAGACTTGCTTAGGTTTCCCCTGGCTGAGACAGATAAAGGACAAAGATTCGCGGAGGTGACTAAGATAAATTCCTCATTTTCATTATATGTTTGAAGGTGGAGGATCTTAAAGTTCAGAAGGTTCTGAGCTTGGGGGGTGGGTGATTCGGAGCCAGTCTTGCCTCACTTTGTGCCCGCTGGTGTTAGGGTTGGTAGGGCTGCTAAGTTGAGCACCCCTCTCATCTAAGAGCGTCCTCCTCTCTTCCCTTTTTCCCCTTTTCCTCCCTACATCATCTCACCAAGTTGACTTGTCCTTATGTGAAGCAGAGCCAGAAAACCTTGAGAACATAGAACTAAGCAGTGGTTTCTTCCTCAACACAGACATGTCACAGGAGATAACGGAACTAGATGTGAAGTTGCTGCCGAGTTCAACCACCACAGAAGGCAACATCCTCAGAGGATCCAACAGCGCCCCTTTGATCAGTAGTCTTGGGTGAGCAGGACTGGAGGAAGTGAGCAGGGGGGTGGGTGGCAAGAGTTGGGGAAAGTGAGTTCCAGTAGTATCCGCATCCCTTCATTCATCCAGATACTGCAGGTAACTCCTTTGTTCCTGGTTTCTGGAGATCCCACTCCTAGGCTTGGGGGGAGTGGGGTGGGCTGGAAAGAGAGAGAGAGCACACACCTACCCTGAGGTTAACTCATGTGAAACTTAACATCCTCTTCTGACAATCCACCAGCACCTGAAAGCAGCAACTAATTGGTGTGGAACATGACTTTTTCTAGCTTCATCCCATCTCTTATCCACTCCTTTGAAGAAACTGAGAACTCCCCACCCTCACCTCCACATCTTCTATAATGACTGTAATTTTTGTCATTCAGCTGTTTTGTCACCTCTGATCTTTACCTCCAACCAGCAAATGGAAATGGTTGTCAAGCAAATAAACTTGGGCCTTTTTTACACCTAGTTTTTATTTGAACAAAAAGTTTAAGTACTACAGAAATTGATCTAAATTTTGTATTCCCAATGGCCGATATTGCCCCCAACTTGGTTCTTGGGGGGGGGTGAAAAAAATATAAATTCTTTTATGTATAAAGCACAGACATACATATGGAAATTTCATGGGAATTTTCAAGGGAGAGTGGGAGATAAACGTCTAAAAAGGATTCTTAGAAGGATATATATATATATATATATATATATATATATATATATATATAATGTGGGTGCCCAAAAATTATGCAAGTCAACACTTTGGTCAATGTTGCTTAAACAGTAGTTCACTGTAATCAGAAGTGTCTGGATGCTGATGGTAACCGCTTTGAGCACCTCTTGTCATTGCAGAAGTAAAACATGAATGTATTCATCTTTTGTTATCAGTATATATTGAGTATTGCAATATTAATACAGTTCCCCTTTCTTAAAATGTGTATACATTTTTTGGCACTGTGTGTATGTGTGTGTGTGTGTGTGTGTGTGTGTGTGTGATTTGAAAACACTGTCCTAACTGATTTAACTCTATTTATTGCATGTATGCAAAGTTTGGCATGACTCAAGCTTATTATTTCTTAAAATAGAATTTTAAAGTGAGATCTTGCACCCCATCATCATAAGGTTTTCTCAATATTGTAAAAAATGTCTGAAAAATGTATTCACTGCATTATTAACTTTGCTCTTTACCTTTTGCTGGCATCGTGCAATTGGTGGTAAATCACAACTGTTAGAAGTGAACTCAGAAACCAGATCTACCCTCCTTGCTTAATATATGAGGAAACTGAGGCCCAAAAATCCATAAATTTCCAAAATGACATAGTAGAAGAGCCAGTACTAGGAACCCGTGTCTCCTGGCTTGTAAGCTAGTGCTTTGTCCACTACTAATTAACATCTAAGCCTATTAAACAAATGCAGCTTTCTGCTGAGTTGCAATAAGAGAGCATATATTGTTACAAAATGAAAAGCAAACCAAGACTGACCAAAAAATAATTCATTGCCATTTTTAGTAGGTGGGTAGAAAAATAAGGGTGGCGGGGAGGCTCCACATGTTGTACTGAGAACAAGAACATCCTGTAAATTCAGGATTTTACTCTAATCCTATTGTTCAAATAAATGAATGGTTATGGAGCCACTCTGCTAGTAGAAGAAAGCACTTGGGGAGAATGTTGGATTTCTCGGAAGCCATAGGAAATGAGAAAACAAGTTGCAAATAGATGATGGAGGATATATACTTGAAAACACATGGATCCTGTTGAATATGTTAAGTGACCCCTTCCCTGGGCCCCCAAGTCATGGAATCACACAGACTGATCACAGTTATTTCTTCATACTTTGCTCATTCTGCAAAGTATTTGAAATTTTTATTTTATCTTGATCATAATTTGAGCAAAGTTGCAGTGTCAAATTCTGTAGATTAAGATCCTGATGTACGGAGTGAAATTTGTGCAGAAGGGTACAGGGCAATTGCATCTTTATCTAGTAGGAGTTAAAGGTAAAGAAACCGCAAAGTGGGCCAAGTCCAGGGCCTCTTGTTTATGAAAAAGAAGTAAGATAGGAATCATATATGACATGCCTGAGGTCAGGAAATTCATCCAAATGATCTGAGGGCATATTTTGTGCTGTTGTGACAAGTTTAGGGTGTGGTCAGAGAAGCTACACTGAAGGAAAAAAAATTAGAAGGGAATTACACTGAGCCTTAGTGGGATTCATTTTCACCTCAGTTCTTTGCAGTTGCATATGTACACTGCTCACTTTTCTCACCTTCCCTTAGTTGGGCCTCTAATACTTGTTGCCTTGCCTCTTTCGCAGCTCGCTAAATATCATTGCACTTCATACAAGTCATTTTCCAATTTTGCTTGGTGCTTCCTGTGCAAATATTAAATCTCTCTTGCACCAGTATTTGCACACTTAGTTCTTTAAGTGCCAATTCCTTAATACAAGTGTTACTGTTTTTAAGAAGTCCCTGCAATGTTTTGTGTACATCTTATATTAATAAAAATACCGGTGTCACAAGTTTTGAACTTCTTGGTTCTTTATACTCTTTAGACCTCTAGTTGGTTGACTTCACTACTGGTGTCAGTAACTTTATTGAAAGGCAGTAGTTCTTTTTCTTCTACCTTTCTGGCTCTTATTAGAATTAGAGATTAAGTTGAATTTCTGCCAGCAACTCCCCCTTTGAATATCTCTGGCCTGACCCACATTTAAATTGGTATTGCCTCAATTCTGTTTGAAAGTCAAACTACTGCACGTGGGACAAATCAAGGCTGCCACTTGGTTTTGTAAATAAAGCTTTGTTGGAACATAGCTGTGCCCATTTGTTTT
Organism: Aselliscus stoliczkanus; assembly: GCA_033961575.1. Lineage (NCBI taxonomy): Eukaryota > Metazoa > Chordata > Mammalia > Chiroptera > Hipposideridae > Aselliscus > Aselliscus stoliczkanus. The sequence continues at coordinate 19,308,701 of CM066737.1, forward strand.
CATATTGTTCACGGCCACTTTCCCACTACAAGGCAGAGTTGAGTAGTGGCAACAGAGATTCTATAGTCCACAAAGTGCAAAGTATTTACTATTGGCCTTTGTAGAAAATGTCTGCCAACCATGTGGTTTAGAAACCTGGAAGAAGAATAGTAGCCATGAAGAATGATTGCTTTGGGAATGTAACTAACATAAATATATTGTAGTTTAGACAGAACTGCTTACTGATTGTTTGATATGGAGCATTGAACATCTATCTAGTTATATTACTTTCACATTTTCCAACTAAGTATAACACTTAACTTGGTTCTAGATATCTCCAAGGATTTTATGGAATCGTGTTGAGTGACTCCTAACAATTGAAGTATATGCTGTCTCAGTTTCTTTCAGTTATAGTTTAATTAAATAAAATTGGCAGACAAAAATTTAGGGGAGAACATAATTGCCAGCCTTAAGAATTACACGCACACACACACAAAAGATAATGGAAATATGTAACTCATTAGCATCCTCCCAAATGACTTCTAGAATATATTCCTGTTCTTATAGGGAAAATGACTGGGAAAGGAAGTAAAAATTAGACCCATACATATATCCTCTCATAAAATATTGAATTACTGCCTGTTATATGCAAATTACCATGCTGCAAAAATGTATCTCAAGGCTCAATAAGCTTACAATTTAATAGGAAACATAAATACACAAAGGACTTAAATATATGGTAGAATTAGAATTGTGCTTGGGAAGGGGAAAAAAGTGCTAGGGGAATTCAAAGAAGGAAATGAGAAATGACAGCGGAATTGGTGAGGGATAAGGAAAAGGTTCTTGGAGAGGTGGCATTTGAGATGAATCCTAACAGACTGATAGGATGCAGACTGGGAGAGAGGGGGCTGGAGAACTGGAACAGCATTTCAAGTATATGGAACAGGCTTGGAGGCAGAAAAGCATAGGTGTATTCCAGATAACTGGTCAACTCTGGCTGCATCACTGGCTCTTCCAAATGTTCATCTGCTGACCATTACTGATTCCAAGTGACGTTTTCACCAAGCCATGGTTTTAAAGTTAAGTACAGTATAATTAAATATGTTGTTATATAGTTGCCAATCATCCTTTCCTCAACAGGACTATACTCTGAAACTACTATTCCTAATCTTTTTTTTTTACTACCAAAATGTCCTTTTAAAATGAAACAATGGTGTTGGCAGATGGTAAAATTTTTTTAAATGAACTTACTCGGCAAAAGAATGGTTAACACCTTTTTTGTTTTTGAGGGCAGTGTCACTGGCCCTCACATGTGGGGCTGAACCGGGGCCGCTGGCTTCCCATGCCAGCGCTTAACCACAGTGCCACTCGGCCGGCCCCCAATAAGTCATTATCTTTAAGATCCCATACGTTATTTTTTTTTGAGGGCAGTGTCACTGGCCCTCACATGTGGGACCCGAACCGGGGCTGCTTGCTTCCCAAGCCAGTGCTTAACCACTGTGCCACTCGGCCGGCCCTTCGGCAAAAGAATGGTAGCAACCATATATTTATTTGTGCCAAGATTTTATTTTGAAATTTTAGTAGTCCATGAAATCCAAGAGTTGAGCTAAATTGTGGAAGGCTTTGAATGTCAGTATGGAAGGTAACTGAGTTCGCAGGCAATGCAGAGAGTCACTAATGTTGTGAGCAGGAGAGCAAACTGTTCTCTAGGGAAGTGATCTGGTAGTCTGTTAGAGAGATGGGAGTAAGGAAAGAAGAGAGATGAGGTGACCAATTAGACTATTGCAGGATCTGTGGAAAAGTAAAATAACTTTGAATTGGTTTGGGGCAAGACTGAAAAGAATAAGACAGAGGTAAAACCTAGAAGACCAGGCACCTGATTGAGGTTAGGGGGCAAAAAAGAAAATGTTAAACTTCTTACCATTAGGGAAACCTAGATGAAAGGCACACAGGGATGTTCTGTATTCTTTTTGCAACTACCTGTGAGTCTTAAACCGTTTGAAAGTAAAATGTTATAACAAAAAGAAGACATAAAAAGGAAAATATGACTTCTTTTGGGTCCCAAATAAGGCTGAGGCCGGCTGGGTGGGCACCGTGAAAGCTGAGGACCCAAAACCATCTTCAGTGGGCAGCAGCTGCTTAGCTTCAGTCCACTACTGCTGTCACGTGGGAATGTGTCCCAGTGTGGCAACATCTTGCAAATTTTCAATAGAAGCCAGAAATCTGGAATCTGGATTGTTTGTATGAAATCTCTCAGTGTTTGAAATGTGTGCAACTAATTCAAAAACAAAGCACTGAATAGGCCAGACGAACTACATTTGTGAATATCTCAGTGCTATCGACCCCTGCTATTGGTTATCCCTCCTGTTCGTGTGAAACTTTGGGAGTTGAGAGAAAATTGGTACTAACACATTGTACCTCCACTCATAAAGTTTAATCAATTACAGGTTTACACAGAAAATGATGTATTACCAAGGCTACAATTAATTGTATTTATTCTTGATAACACGATTAGAGGTGAAGTGGCATGCTTGGGCATGCCTTACTTTACATGGACACTTGTTCAGGCTCAGCCAACTATGGCTTTGTGTATATGTGTGTGTGCATGTGGGTATATGTGTTTTCATGTCTATATCTGCACAACTGTCCCAACAAAGAAGCCATTTACATTAATGGCATTGCTATTTAACTATTTGAAATCTTATGTGTTTAAAAAATTTTTGTAATGGATTTCAAATGACCAATGTTTTCTTTCTCTTCCCAGTGATAATTCACAGGTGTTCCAAACTAACACATTAAGAACTGGAAGAAAAAGTACAACATTCATGCCACGATGCTCTCTGGTAAGAAAATGCTTATAGCAGGCACACTGCCCAAGACTGTGCCCTTGACCTTACCCAGAGTTCTCAAACTTCAGTGTGCATCTGGAAGGCTTGTTAAAATGGATGGCCCTCAGCCCCAGAGTTTCTGATTCAGTAGATCTGGAGTGGGGCCTGAGAGTGTGCATTTCTAACAAGTTCCCACTTTGAGAAACACTGCTCTAAATATTACTGAAGGACAAACAAACATGGTGACTATAGTTATGATTGCTTTGCTTCAACTGCAGCAGAATTAACTCTTAAATCTCATATGGATTTAACATTGAGATTTATTTTATGTATAAGACCATCTGGCTCCCGGTTTTTAAAAGAACATTCTAATTTTGAGAGGAAAATTTACAGGCTCTCCTAAGTGTAGTTTTCAGGCTTTTAGTTCAACTTTTATCCTCCAGTTATCTGGACTTGAAAATAAAGTTTGTTTTTCATGGTGTCATAATTTAATCTCTAAATTATAATTTATATCTACTAATTATCCTGTAAACATAGGAAAAATGCTAGGAGATCAGTCAGCCAAAGTGAATAAATGATTCATTATATGAATTTTTTTATTGAAGTGAAATTCATATAACATACAGTTAACTATTTTATTTTTAAAGATTTCATTTGGGGAATTGGGAAGGGGAACAGTGTTGGGGAATTGGGGAAGGGGAACAATGTGTTTCTTCCAGGACCCATGAGCTCCAAGTCAAGTTGTTGTCCTTCAGTCTTAGTTGTTGAGGGCGCAAGCTTAGTTGCAAGTCCAGTCGCCACTTTCAATCTAGTTGCAGCACCATCCCATGCGGGAGTCAAACCAGCAACCTTGTTGTTAAGACCATGTGCTCTCACCAGCTGAGCCATTCTGCTACCTGTTGGCAGCTCAACGAGAGCTCAGCTCAGGCACAGCTCAGTGGCCCATGTGGGAATCCAACTGGCAACCCTGCTGCTCAGAGCTCATGCTCCAAACAACTGAGCCACCCAGCTGACCCTACAGTTAACTATTTTAAAGTACACAATTGAGGGGCATTTAGTGCATTCACAATGTTATTCAACCACTACCTCCCTATTTCAGAAAGCACACATCTTTATCTTCTTCTCATTGTTGGAAAGCTTTCAGTCTTTCATCATTGAGGTAACTAATTTTTCTTATATTACCTCTGTAGGTTGTGATAAATGCCCTTTATCATGTTGGGGAAGTAACTTTTCAGCAAGAAAAATGATTAAATCTTGCCATTTGCTCCGTGCTGAGTATTTTTATCATGAAAGCATGTTGAATTTTTTTCAAATGCTTTTTTTAAAAAGATTTTTCTTTTAATTGGGGAATTGGGGGAGGGGAGCAGTGTTGGAGAATCATGGAAGGGGAACAGACAAGTTGCTGTCCTTTTGTTCCTCAGTCTAGTTGTGGAGGACATTGCTTCACTGGCCCATGTTGGTATCATTATTGCGCTCTTTCCGGATGAGGCAGATCAGTCGCTGTTCTCTGGATGGTCGCTCACCACGGCTATTGGCAGGCTCACGCTGGCTGCCAGCCGCTCACTATAGCCTATGGCAGCCCACTGCAGCAGGCGCTGCACCCTACACTTTAGCCGGGGCTCGCACAGCCCAGCTCCAGGTGGAGCTGTTGTTAGCTATAGAGGGCAGTGTCACTGGCCCTCATATGTGGGATCCGAACTGGGGCCGCTGGCATCCCAAGCCAGCTCTTAACCAATGCACCACTTGGCTGGCCCTTTCAAATGCTTTTTGAACATCTATTGAAATTATCTTGTGTTTGTTTCTGTTTTTTCCCCCATCCATTCTGTTAATGTGATATACTGCATTGATTTTCTCATGTTGAACCACTTTACATTCCTGGGATAAATCTCACTTGGTCCTGGTGTATAATCCTTTTAATGTGTTATTGGACTTCATTTGCTTTCATTTTATTGAGGATTTTTCCTCCTATCTTCATAAGGGATATTGGTCTGTAGTTTTCTTGTGGTATCTTCACTGGCTTTGGTATCAGGGTAATGCTGATCTCCTAGAATGTGTTAGGAAATGGCCCTCCTCTTCTATTTTTGGAAGAGTTTGAGTAGGATTGGTGTTGATATTTTTTTAAATGTTTGGTAGAATTCACCAGCGAAGCCACCTGGTCCTAGACTTTCTTTTTGGGGGAGGTTTTTGAAACTGATTCTAGCACTTTACAGTACTTGTTACAGGTCTGTTGAGATTTTCTATTTCCTCTTGAGTCACTTTGGTAATTTCTGTGTTTTTACGAATTTGTGCATCTCACCTAGATTATCTAATTTGTTGATATACAATTGTTCATAGATTTTTCTTATATGATTTTTTTTTAATTGGGGAATTGGGGGAGGGGAACAGCATTCGGGAATCGGGGAAGGGGAACAGACAAGTCGCTGTCCTTTTGTTCTTCAGTCTAGTTGCGAAGGACATTGCTTCACTGGCCCATGTTGGTATCGTCATTGCGCTCTTCCCTGGGTGAGGCAGATCAGTCGCCAGCCTCTGGACGGCCGCTCACGGCAGCTCTTGGCAGTTCACTCTGGCTGCCAGATGCTCACGCTGGCTGCTGGCCGCTCACGGTAGCTTACGGCAGCCCACTGCAACAGGGGTTGCAGACTACACCATCGCCGGTGACTCATGGCAGCCCAGCTCCAGGTGGAGCTGTTGTTCACCATCTTAGCTGTAGAGGGTGCAGCGTCACTGGCCCTCATGTGTGGGATCCGAACCGGCCCTGCTGCTAAGAGCTAGCGTCCCAAGCCAACTCTTTTTTTTTTTTGATGGCAGTGTCACTGGCCCTCATATATGGGACCCAAACCGGGGCCACTGGCTTCCCAAGCCAGTGCTTAACCACTGCGCCACTTGGCCGGCCCCCAAGCCAACTCTTAACCAACACACCACTCGGCTGGCCCTGTTCTAAGCGTTTTATGTCTAGTAAGTACAATAGGAAATATGTTAAAAAGTAACAAATGTAATCAAGTTAAAAATTATTTTTAAGGAATTTAATGTCTTTACAATAGTAGTTTTCTATAGTCTTTTAAATGGAATTAAACTTGGTCTTTCCTTCTATCTTAATTCCTTCACTGGAGATAATGCTTGGAAATCAGCTACACTCAGCACCTTCCTCAACCCCTCCACTTTTCCCGATCACATCATTGCTTGGTGCTGGCACTCTCGCTTCCTCCTGTGGACTTCTTTCCCGCTAGAGTGTGAGAAAAAGGCACAACGAGAAAGTTACACAAAAAACACCAGTGAAATGTATAGATATCCCAGGAAACTATTTCTATTTTAATACTTTGTTTCATATAAAAATTATTTAAACTAATTCCCTTTCAGACACCACCTGTAGTCCTTAACCTGTGGGAGAATTCTCTTCCAGAAAAGATTTTTTTACACTATTACTGAAAGAATCAGCCAAGTCCAATATTTGATCCATATTTTCTCCAATTTAAAAACTTTCCAGTGGCTTATGATTCTATAGCTTAAATTCAAATACTACCTTACCCAGACATTTCACACTATATCCCTTTTTTTTTCAGGGCAGTGTCACTGGCCCTCATATGTGGGACCCGAACAAGGGCCTCTGGCTTCCCAAGCCAGCGCTTAACCACCGCGCCACTTGGCCGGCCCTATATCCCTTTTGATGTCATCAATTTCAGTCAGGAAATCTCAGGATTTCCTGCATAAAGTTTTCCAATAGGAAATTCTAATCCTTAGTCTTAAACTAAACCTGTTCCTTCCTATCCCTACGATATCAGTTAAAAATAATCTCTTCAAGAAAGTTTTTCATAATTAGCTTAGAACGGTTTGCCACACCATGCAATTCTCTTGTTGTTGTTTTTTAAAATAACGTCATTATAATACAGCTAAAGTACCATAGTTTCTGCACATAGAATATATGTATATATTTAAGTTCAGGTTAGCATGTCTTTTCTATTAGATTATTATTCTTATATACCTAAGTGTTTCACGTTCCATATTATAAACTTTCAGGGCATTTGAATGATGATGATATGAGTATCCGTAGCATGAGTTAAGCATATTAAAATTCTGCTTGTTTGTTCAACTGTGTGTGTGTGTGTGTGTGTGTGTGTGTGTGTGTGTGTGTGTTTTGTTTTGCTTTGTTTTTAAAGGAAAACCTAAATTTTTCAGATTCGGTGCTTGTCATTGCACAACTCAGTGATCAATGATAGTGAAGGGGAACATTGGGGGAAATATCCAAAACTGGATAAATCACAATATTTTCTACTTGCTTTGTAAAGTAGATAATCTTTAAAGTATGCCTTAAGAATGAGCATACAAATCTTTTTTAATTAGTAACAATATTTAATGTTGGAGATTGGAAATTGATATTCACATATACTGCTGGAACATAAATTTGTGTAAGCTTTCTGGAGGGCAGTTTGGCAATGTATATCAACAGCCTTGTGACCCAGAAACTCCAACTCTGAATTTACCCTAACAAATCCATTAAGGATGTGTGCAGCGATTAACTTAAAGGTTGTTATCACAGCATTATGTATAAAAGCAAGCAAAAATGTGGCAACAGCATGAATGCACAGCAACAGGGAATAGATTAAATGACTGAGCCTTCATTTTCTGTGTTTGAATCCCAGTTCTAGCAATTACTAGCTGTATGACTTCGGGCAAGTTGCTTAAATTCCCTGGCCCTCAGTTTTCTAATCTTTAAAATGGAGACCATAATAATTTCTGCGTCATAGGGTTCTTGTGAGAATTGAGTGAGATAAGACGTAGCTGGCACATAATGAGTGCTTATTATTACAGTACATCCATGTAGTATAATGTTCAGCCTTTAAAATGGTGTTGCTGGTGAAGTTTGACACAGAAAGATGCTTAGAATGTATTAAGTTATTTTTGTTTTGTTTCTAGAGTAAAAATTCAGTTCGTTCATCTGTTTACAAAAATACACAAAAGGCAATATGTTTCACATCATAGATTGAACTTTCAACGCCTTGGATTCTTCATTTCTTTCTCTAAAGAGAGCCTAGCCAGGAAAGCCAGGCAATGCTTACATGAATAAAATAACTTTGGTGGGGGTGGGGGGTGGACGATGTTAATTTAATATCATCCTCACAGGGATGGGCACATGGGGGCTGTTAGTCTCAAGGTGATTTTCAATGGCCATCAAGCTGGAATCATAAGAACACTACTTGTAGATCCTCATGCCATCTGGGGTTTCAGTCAGCCCCACCACACAGGCTCAACAGCACTCTCTGGTCATTGCCCTTGCTGCCTTCCTCGATGGAGTCAGCAAAATACAGGGCCTTGTTCTGAATACACTGGACCAGATCTTCCTTGACCTCCTTCAAGATCATAAGGGCTATAGCTCTTGTACCTTTCAAATACTTTCTGGGGGCCACACACCCTCTGCTTGCTCATGATGCTGATTCCCTTGGAAACATCAGTTCCTTTCTTCTTCACTCCAGCATCATAGAGATCCCAAGCATTCCTGGGTCCGTCAGTTCATAATCAATGATTGAGCCACCCTCTGTTCTTATGGCCTTTGCAAGGACAACTGTCAGCTTGGGAAAGTCATCAGATGTGTCGAAAACAATGTCCTCCAGATTAGTCGTGTACATTTCCTGTAGACTGTTAGTTCCCTGCAGCTCCTGGTTGGTCCTTGAGCAGATGATCTCAATGAGGAGGTCATCATTAGTCCCCAGCCCCTTCATGGAGGAGGCTTTCAGCTCAGAAGCCTCATACTGAGCAGGTGTTTGCAGAAGGCCCCAAATCACCGTCTCCAGGTGGCCAGACAAGGCTGACTTCAGTGTGGATGCGAGTTCAATTTATATTTGGCTTTTGATAGTGAGAGAGGCTATACTTATATGAGGACAGGGGAAATCTCTGTGCCTTCCACTCAATTTTGCTGTGAACCTAAAACTGCTCTAAAAAATGAAGTCTATTAAAAATTAATTAAAATAGGGCCGGCCGAGTAGCGCGGTGGTTGGGCACTGGCTTGGGAAGCCAGCAGCCCCAGTTTGGGTCCCGCATGTGAGGGCCAGTGACACTGCCCTCAAAAAAAATAATTAATTAAAAGATAAGATGGGAAAATGATGAAGAATGCTCGGCAGTAGGGAGTAGATACCCTAGTTTTATAAATACCACATATAATCCAAGTTGTTTATAGATCCTTAAACATTGAATTCTAGAAGTGTTGGGTGATGGTGGTGATAATGGTGGTAGTGGTAGTAATAGTCAGTTACCATTTATTGAACATATACTATGTGCCAGGCACTGTGATAAGCATATTATGCATTATCACCATTATCACATTTAATATTAATAGATACTTGAAAGAGCTCTGTTACAGTTTTCATAACACTATTCCATACAGCAACAAGTCGTATATTCAATATATCTCTTTTATGTAAGTTTTAAAAGTATTTTTTATTAAAGTATAGTTGGCAAACAATACTACATAGTTGGCATACAATACTACATACTACATAATTTCAGGTATACAACATAGTTATTTAACATATATGAGTGTATACCTTACAATGTGATTACCACGATAAGTCTAGTACCCATCTGTCACTGTGCAGTTATTGTGATAGTATTGCTTATATTCCCTGTTCTGTACACTATACCCCTGTGGATTATTTATTTTGTAACTGGAAGTGTGTTGTGTGCCTGTTATTCCCCTTCACTCTTTTCTTTTTCTTTTAAAGATTTTATTGGGGAATTGGGGGAGGGGAACGGTGTTGGGGAATTGGGGGAGGGGACCAGGCAAGTTTTTCTTCAATCTTGTCACCATCGGACTTCCCATTGGCAGCTTGTGGCCTCTGAGCTCAATCTTAGTTGCGGGTGGGCGTAGCCACCATCCCATGTGGGAGTTGAACCAGCAGCCTTGTTAAGAGCACACACTCTATCCTCTGAGCCATCCGGGTGGCAGCTCAGCTCAAAGTGCCGAGTTCAGTCTTAGTTGCGGGTGGGCATAGCCCACCATTGAACAAGCAATCTTCTTGTTACAACAGCTGAGCCATCCTGCCACCTGTTGGCAGCTCAGCCACAGCTCAGCTAGGGCGCAGCATTCACTGGCCCATGTGGGAATCAAACCGGTGGCTCTGATGCTCAGAGCACGCACTCTAAGCCAACTCTTAACCAACTGAGCCACTCAGCTGGACCCCCTTCACCCTTTTCCTAATGCAAGTTTTATCGAGGAAAGTTTCCTGACTTTTGTGAGAAGGGTCAGCTAGTAGCATTATTGATTTGCATTAGGAATTTTCTTTCAATATCAACCCTGGAACACGATTAGTACAGACCAGCCTGAGTTTCTGTCCAGTCAGCAGTTCATAGCTGTCTGACCCCTCCCTCTTTATACTCACCCACTGGATAGAAACTGAACCAGCCTCAGGATGGATGAATATCTGAGTATGTTTATGCCAAAGTTAAATAGATGGTGCTGTTAGGTATAATCTGCTCTTCTGTGCATGCCAAAGTAGATACTTTTTCCCACAGTTCAAACTTGTTGACTATGGCATTCAAGGCTTTCCAGAATCTTTGCCCTCTCAGCCTCAGAATCTTCTGTACCTCCACAGATGCCTGACATTCAACTCACACAGGACTAATCACTTTTTCTAAAACGTGTCAAGCACTCACACTTTTCTGTTGCTTAGTCGTATGCTGTCAAAGTCCTTGTCCTATAAGGTTCAGCCCAAATTCTACCTTATGTCTTCCTTATGTCTCCCACCTCCCACACCCTACACCCGTTCACTTAGTCTTTGCTTTTCATTCCCACCCGACTTTGCCTCCATTTAACACTCATTTCCTTGTCCTTATATAATATTTGCTTTCATGTCTGGATGGTAAGGTGTCTGAGAGGAATAACTACGGCTTATTAGATCTTTTATTTTTTTAAAAAAAAGAAGCTTTTCTTCCCCTCTGAGCAGAAAAACAGTTCCTTACACATAATAAGGACTCAATTAATATTGAAATACTTGAGTTAGCCCTATTTTTCTGGTAGTGAATTATTATAATGAAGTAATTCTCACTAATTGTGAAAATATAATTTATATGTAATGAACTTTCAGTTACCCACATATGAATTTTCTATTGTTGCTTTTACAACCTTGACTGTTTTCTCCACTTTCTAGCTAATGATTAGAAAAAAACAAACTGATTTTAACACTTTTTTAAGCAAAATATAATTAGTGAGGTAATATGCTCCTTTAAAAGTCATATGATGAAAAATAAAAAATAAAAAAAAATAAAAGTCATACGATGTATTATAGAAATGTACACTTGAAATGTAATTTTAGGAGCCATTGTCACCCCAATCAATTTAGTTTTAAAAAAGAAGAAACATAAAAAAAGTTGTATGATACATTTTTAAATCTAATAAAAAGTTCATGCAATCGGACCAGGCGAGTGGTGCGGTGGTTAAGCACTAGCTTGGGAAGCCAGCGGCCCCAGTTCTGTCCCACATATGAGGGCCAGTGACACTGCCCTCAAAAAAAAAATTAAATTAAATTAAAAAATAAATAAAATAAATAAATAAAAAGATTTTTTTAAAAAGTTCATGCAATCTATTGAACACTCATCTTCTTGCCACCCACCAGCTCAATCCTCTTACTGCCTTTCTTTTTTTTTTAAAGATTTTATTGGGGAATTGGGAGAGGGGAACAGCATTGGGGAATCAGTGAAGGGGAACAGACAAGTTGCTGTCTTTTTGTTCTTCAGTCTATTGCGGAGGACGTTGCTTCACTGGCCCATGTTGGTATCGCCATTGCACTCTTCCCGGATGAGGCAGATGGGTCGCCGGCCTCTGGATGTCGCTCACTGTGGCTATTGGCAGCTCACGCTGGCTGCCAGCCATTCACTGTAGCCTATGGCAGCCCACTGCAGCAGGGGCTGCAGCCTACACCGTCGCCGGGGCTTGCAGCCCAGCTCCAGGTGGAGCTGTTGTTAGCTGTAGAGGGCAGTGTCACTGGCCCTTATATGTGGGATCCGAACCGGGGCCTCTGGCATCCCAAAACCAGTTCTTAACCAATGCGCCACTCGGCTGGCCCTCTTACTGCCTTTCTTGACCACCATCCACCTAGAGGTTTTATCTAGAAACATTAATCCAACCTTTAGCTCTTTTCACTCTTTCTGATCATTTCTCCCATCTGCCTCCTATTCATCCTTCCCTTATTCATTCAGACCATAATCATCTCTTACCTGGCTGGTGACCCTGCTTCTGGCCCCTCTTCCCTCCACCTTCAATTTGTTATGTGTATGCTGCTAGTGTTGTCTTTCTAATACCGATATGGTCGTGTTTAAAATACCTTTCAGGTTTAAGAACTCAGAGGAACCTATGCCTTAGGTTCCCTGTTGAGTTCCAAGGCTAAAGTCCAAAATCCACAAAATGGTTTCAGCCAAATTTCCCCATGCCCCGTCATGTACCAAGTTTCAGCCACCCCGAACCTCTGTGTTCCTCAAGCATATGTCTCTGCTTTAGCATGTTTTCCCACTCCCTGAAATACCTCCCTCCTCTTCTCTCTTTTTTTTTTTTGAGGGCAGTGTCACTGGCCCTCATATGTGGGACCGAACCGGGGCCGCTGGCCTCCCAAGCCAGTGCTTAACCACCGCGCCACTCGGCCGGCCCCCTCCTCTTCTCTATCCTCAGAATTCCTGCCCTCTTCTGTGAAGCCCTCTCCAAGACCCCAGGCAGAGTTCTCTCTGTCCTTTGAACTTCCACAAATCATAACTTGTTCTGGGACTTACCTGGGGCCTGGTTTTCTATAACTGGACTTTGAATTTCTCAAGGATAGGAAAATGTCTTATTTCTCTTTGGACCCTCAGGACCTAGCACAGTACTTTAGCATGTAGTAGGTGCTCATTAAATATTTTTGAATACACAACTCAATGGGCTCTTAAGATATAATGTGCAAGTAAGATATGGTTAATTCGTTTTCCGGCATTTCAACAACCAACCAGAATACAGATAGAGTGGATAAATGAATTCTACAGGTAATTTTCAAGCCTTATTTTCTCACTTAGCTTTAACTCCCTCCATTCTTTCATTTCCCTCTTGCATGGGTCCTCATAAGCATTGAGAAAAGATTGAAAATGAGAAAGTATCCTGGAAAAAGAGAAAGTACCTAGACAACAAGCATCTGAGCAAGCAAAAGTAAAATAGGCTGAACTACTTAAAAGTGATTGCCTTAACTCACTCCATATATGAAAGTTTGGTTTCCCCAACTAGATTCCAACATAAGAGTTCTTGATGGAGTTATTTTGTTTGTATTTCTTTTGTATACTTGGCAAATTAACTGCTGATTTTATGACTGTTTCAGCTTTTTCTGAGTAATGCCTATCATTAAGCTTTACTATAGGGCTAAAACTGGAGAGAAAAAATTAGGTGATCTCAAGATCTAGTGCCTTGGGAAAGGAAAGATAAGAGATAAACAAAATGCTCTATCTTCTCCCCATATTTCTTATGTTAACAGTTATTTTGTTCTGTTCTGATACACAAACACACACACACACACACACACACACACACACACACAGAGGGTGCCAAAAAATGTATACACATTTTTGGAAAGTAAAAAACTATTAAAAGTATGCTGATGGTGACCTCTTTGAGCACCTTTTGTAATTGCAGAAGTCAAATGTGATTTGTATTCATCTCTTGTTATCGGTATATATTGAGTATTACAATTTTAAGTTTTTTCCTTTCTTAAAATGTGTATACATTTTTAATTTTTATTTATTTATTTTTAATTAGTTTCAGGTGTACTACACAGTGCAATAGTTATACTTTTTACCCCTCAAAGTGACAACTCCCCCTCCCCCATTTAGCCACCCCACTCCTCCCCCCATATCATATATATATCTATTACAGTTCCTCTGACTCCCTTCCACATTATAATCCACATCCCGTGACTATCTATATATTCAATTACAGTTGGTATACAATATTATACAGCCTCAGCTTCAGGTGTACAGTGCAGTGATCAAGCCTCTACTCCATCCATGAAATGGTCTCCCTAACAAGACATATGACCATCTGACACCCCACAAAATATTTACAACATTATTAATTATATTCCCCAAACTGTCTTTCATATCCCTGTGGCAATATTGTAGTTGCCTATTTTTGTGTCGAATCCCTTCCCCTTCTCCCTCATCCCCACCCCCTTCCAACTAACAACGCTGTTTTTCCTCTATATCTATGAGACTCTTTCTGTTTACTTTGCTCATTCATTCAGTTTTTCAGATTCCACATATGATTGAGATCATATGGTGTTTTTCTTTCTCTGACTGACTTATTTCACTTAACATAATAGCCTCTAAGTCCATCCATATCATTGTAAATGGTACGATTTCATTCTTCTTTATAGCGGAGTAATACTCCATTGTATAAATGTACCACAGTTTCTTAATCCATTCATCTACCAATGGGCATTTCGGTTGTTTCCAAGTCTTAGCTATTGTAAATAGCACTGCAATGAACATAGGGGTGCATAAATTTTTTTGAATAAGTGTCATGGGTTTTTCAGGATAAATACCTAGGAGTGGAATTGCTGGGTCAAAAGGTAGTTCCATTTCCAGTTTTTTGAGATACCGCCATACTGACTTCCATAGTGGCTGCAGCAATCTGCAATCCCACCAACAGTGCAGCAGGGTCCCCTTTTCCCCACAGCCCCGCCAGCACTTGTTTGTTGATTTATTGATGATAGCCATTCTGACTGGAGTGAGGTGGTATCTCATTGTTCAGAAATCAGTGGCATTTGCATATACCAATAATAAACTAACGGAAGGAGAAATTAAGAAAACTGTCCCATTTACAATTGCTTCAAGAACTATAAAATACCTAGGAACAAATTTAACCAAAGAAGTGAAAGATCTGTACTTAGAAAATTATAAGACACTGAAGAAAGAAATCAAAGAAGATACAAATAAATGGAAACACCTACCATGCTCGTGGATAGGAAGAATTAATATAGTTAAAATGTCCATACTGCCTAAAGCAATATATAGATTCAATGCAATTCCTATCAAACTACCAAGCGCATTTTTCATAGAAATAGAAAATATAATCCTAAAATTTATATGGAACCATAAAAGACCCCGAATAGCCTCGGCAATCCTGAGAAATAAGAACAAAGTCAGGGGGATCACACTACCAGACATCAAAACATACTACAAGGCTACAGTAATCAAGACAGTATGGTATTGGTATAAAAATTGGCACATAGATTAGTGGAACAGAACAGAGAGCCCAGAAATAAATCCAGGCATTTATGGACAGTTAATCTATGACAAGGGAAGCAAGAATTTACATTGGAGTAAAGATAATCTATTCAATAAATGGTGCTGGGAAAATTGGACTGACACATGCAAAAAAATGAAACTGGACCACCTCCTTACGCCATATACAAGAACAAATTCAAAATGGATTAAAGACTTAAATGTAAGACCTGAAACCATAAAACTCCTAAAAGAAAATATAGGGAGTACATTTGCAGACATTACCCGGAGCAATATTTTTACTGATACATCCCTGCGGGCAACGGAAGTAAAAGAAAAAATGAACATATGGGATTATATCAGACTTAAAAGTTTTTTCACAACAAAGGAAACCATCAATAAAAGAAAAGGAAGCCTACTGAATGGGAGAATATATTTGCCAACGATATATCTGATAAGGGGTTAATATCCAAAATTTATAAAACACTCATGAAACTCAACATCAAAAAAACAAACAACCCAATTAAAAAATGGGCAGAAGATATGAAGAGACATTTCTCTACAGAGGACATAGAGACGGCCAACAGGCATATGAAAAAATGTTCAATCTCACTGGTCATTAGGGAAATGCAAATCTATACATTTTTTTGGCACTGCGTGTGTGTGTGTGTGTGTGTGTGTGTGTGTGTGAGAGAGAGAGAGAGAGAGAGAGAGAGAGAGAGAGAGAGAGAGAGAGAGAGAGAGAGAAACCTGATTAGTACAATTTTCTGTCAAGATTCAATTGTATTTTTTATTTTTTTTATTTTACACTTAACTAATACTGTTGCTAGCATGCATTAAGCACTTAAGAAATAGTTAGATAATTCAACATTGCCTTAATTAATGTTAGAAATAATCCAAAACATTAAAACAAGCTTGACTTTTATATTTTAAATTTCAGTTTTTGCCACCTCCTGCTCGTACGTGTATCAGTCGCCTTCATCAAATCAAACAGGTAAGACTTTCAACACTGGCAGCTGTTCATTTCCAAATGTAAATTTTATTTTCCTTTTAAAAAATACTTATGGTTCAGTAATTCTAAAAGAGGTCACATGTGTTTAAGTTTTTAATTCCAGGAATGGTTTTTCTAAAAACAAAAACAACTAAAGAGTCCTAATTTTTTTTGGTTTTGTAACTATTTTAATAAATTGCTTCCACAAAGACTGCATACTCTTCTACATAGAATCTAGCTTCTTTCAGCATTCTCAAAGAAAAAGAATGTTGTATATAAAAATTAATTTTTTGGTTCATAATAACCATAATTATCATGGTATTTTTTTATTTTTTTATTTTTTTTGAGGGCAGTGTCACTGGCCCTCATATGTGGAACCCGAACCGGGGCCACTGGCTTCCCAAGCCAGCACTTAACCACCATGCCACTCGGCCGGCCCATCATGGTTTTTTTAAACTCCCAGATGAAGAATTTTTTTTGACAGATAAAATGGCCTTTGTGCTGTCATGTTTTGTGCACTTCTTTTTTTTTTTTTGAGGGCAGTGTCATTGGCTCTCACATGTGGGACTGAACCAGGGCCGCTGGCTTCCAAGCCAGTGCTTAACCACCGCGCCACTCAGCCAGCCCTGTGCACTTCTTAGTGACCTGAGTTCAGAGACACATTGTACCTTACTGGCTTGTGTTTTGTGCATGTGTGTGTGTGAGTACACGCATATGTATAGGTGTTTAATAGTGAAAGCCTAATACAGAATTAAATCTTAATTATCCAAGGATTAGCTACAGAATTCAAAAGATCAAATCACCGTACTACCATAGGTAGGATTTTTTTTGACCCAACTACAAGCAGAGTTTTGTTTAAGGGAGGATTAACTGTTATGAAGCACTTATTTATTATTCACTTACTATTATAGTAGGTACTGTACATCTGTGATCTCATTTCATTTCACAACAAACTTACAAGGTTAAAAACTAAAGATGAGAGAAATTTAGAAATTTAGTAATTTACCCAATGTCCAGAGTTAGTAAGTGTCAGAGCCAAGATTTACCCCAAATTACAGGATTCTTTTCCAGCTACCTTTTCCTTAGTTCAGTGGCACAAAACCCATCGAATCTCGTGACCCTAGTTTTTAGTACCCCAACTCCTGCTTCCTTTGTCTCTCCCCCTCTCACCTCATGGCTTTCCTAAGGGCCAGCTTATCCACTAGCAAGAAAGTATGTTAAGATGAGTATTTTACTTTTTAGTAGATACAACATTCTTTTACTGTTTGTCTTCGTGAGTATGTAACTATTTAGAAATTCCTAATGAAATGACTTAAAGCTAGTAGGTAAGGTGACCTCTGGTTTTCTGTGCACTTTTTTTTTTTTTGCTTCCCCTAAATTAGACCATTTTTTGAAAATTGATTACATGTTGCTATGTGATTATAAAACATGAAATGAAGATTAATTTAACTGGTTAGTAATATAAATTGTAAAGCAATTTATTTCCATAGTGACAGAATATATATTATAAACATTTAAAATGAAACACAAGTAGAAAATAAATGGGAAAATAGAAATGGCATTAGCTTTCAATCTGGGTACTGATTGAATGGAAAATTAAGACTTATTTTCAGCAGTGTAATGGTCTCATAAGTATCTTATATTGCATATTTGTTTACATGCATTCTTTATCATGACTTCTTTTAGTTATTGAACTTAAACTTTTAAGTATAAAACAAATGTCTAGTTTTCACCTCATTACATTCTGAACTTTCACTCTTATAACATTAATAAAGGAATTTATTTCTTTTTATTTTATTTTTCAGTAAAATAGGGGAAATAATAGTAGCTGCTTCATAGGATCATTGTGAGGATGAAAGGAATTAATATATGCACAATTCCTAGAACACTGCATTAAAAAAGTTTTAAAGATACAATATAGAACCTCCATGTACTCAATCTCCAGCTTTAACTATTTTCTACAATTTATGCATCATTTTTAATCTATCCCCTTCGACCTTGGGGGAAGGAGAATGCTTTAAAGTAAATCCCTGATATATTTTTACACATAAACACTTAGTATGAATCTCTTAGGACATTTTTTTAAATATAATCACATATCATCAATACATCTAACACAAGTTATTCCTTAATGTTATTTAATAATCTGTTCGTGTTAAATTTTTCCTGATTCTCAAAAATGTCTTTTTTATAGATTCAAACATGGTCCAGCCATGATCTGTTAGGTCTCTTTTATTTAAAAGAGTCTTTTTCCTCCTGTTTTTCTTCCATGTCACTCATTTATTGAAGAAGCCAAGCCATTTGTCCTGTAGAATCCCCACATTCTGATTCTGTTTCCATGTGGTATTATTGAATATTCTTTTATTCTCTATATTTCCTATAAACTGATTTGATTACATTTGTTTTTATTTTTTAAATAAGCACAACTGCCCCAAGTCAATATTAGATCCTGGGTCAACATTTAAGTAAGAGTATGGTTTAAGTTGCCCCTTCCTGGTAGGAAATTAATGGGCAATTTCTTCTTGACTATGGTTGTTAGCTGTTTTTTAGGTATTAAAGTGCTTGAGAACATCAATCTGGAATTTTTAAAATCTTTTTTTTAATTAAGTTTATTGGGGTGACAATGGTTAATAAAATTACATAAGTTTCAAGTGTGCATTTTTGTAATACATCATCTATATATCACATTGTGTGCTCACCACCCAAAGTCAGTTCTCCTTCATCAAGCTGGAATTTAATTTTCTTTTTTACCCCAGCTTTTTTGAGATATATTTCACATATAACCTTGTGTAAGCTTAAGGTGTACAATGTAATAATGATGTATGTATATATTGTGAAATGATTAGCATGGAAGTTAACTTTCTAAACATATAGTACTTACTAAGTATTCAAGAATTATTTTTTTATGTCGATTTCCTTTCCTAATAACAATTGAGCTGTATTTCAAGAGGTTTGAAAGCACTCAGCTTTTAGTTCCGTATGTCCCAAAGCCCTAAACATAAATAACTGCCTGGCAGAAATAGTTCATTTGTTAGTTCATTAGGGTTACTGTAACAAAGTACCACAAACTGGAGGGCTTAAACAACAAAAACTTATTTTTTCTCACAGCTCTGGAGGCCAGAAATCTGAGATCAAGTGTTTGACAGGGTTTTTTTCTGAGGGCCTCGAGAGAAGGATCTGTTCCAAGCCTCTATAGATGGTGGTCTTCATGTTCACATGGTTTTCCCTGTATACATGTCTGTCTCCAAATTTCTGTTTTTATAAGGACCTCATCATATTACATTAGTGCCCACCCTAAGGCCTCATTGTAACTTGAGTGCCTCTGCAAAAACCTTCTCTCCAAATAAAGCCACATTCTGAGACACTGGGGGTTAGGACTTCAACAGATGGATTTTAGGGGACACCATTTCCTCACAGTATATTGTTCTATAACTTTACATTTATTTTCTGACATGTTAAATAGGATATAAAATCATTGGTACCAGTAAGAACTTGACTTTGTCTGTAGTCTTAAATAAAGTTAATTTTTAAAATTATCAACTTACATATTATCTCTGTATTTCTAGCATCCCTTATATCTTCACAAATGTAAACTTTAGCAACACATATTATCATCTTTTTATCTTACCTGCTTTGGATAAATTAAACTGGATTTAGACACAAATATAGGGAAACTTTGTGAGACTAAGCCATTTAAAACAGATTATAGCAGTTGGAGTTCAGGGCATGTTTATGATGGGGACAATTTAAAGATCATCTGTTGCATAAGGTGAGCTTTTTTGTCTGCTGGCCAGGTTTCCCAGTCAGTCTGTCTTATGGCTTTGCTACCATTTTCTAGTCTAGTAAAACAATGAAGTCAGATTTCTGTGATATGTTTTTGAGTTTTCCTTGGAAACTGCTAAGTACCTAGTCTGTTTTATGAAGAGACATTGTTTAAGGGAATAGCCTACCTTGTTTTAAAAGAAATATGTGGTGGGACATTTTCCAAGGTAGACCACATTAGGCCACAAAACAAGTTTCAGTAGGGCCGGCCGAGTGGCGCGGTGGTAAAGCGCTGGCTTGGGAAGCCAGCGGCCCCGGTTTGGTCCCACATGTGAGGGCCAGTGACACTGTCCTCAAAAAAAAAAGTCTCAGTAAATTTAAGAAGTTTGAAGTTATATTAAGCAGATATAAAGGAAAAAATTAATGGTTGCTGGCTAGGAGGGAGTGGGGATGAGAGAGAGAGGGAAGGTTTTGGACAACGTAGGTGGGTGACTACAATGTTGCCGCAGGGATATGGGGGCAATTCTGGGAATGTAATTGATAATGTTGTGAAAAGACTATTATGTTAAGTGAAATAAGTCAGTCGGAGAAAGACAAGTACCATATGATCTCACTTGTATGTGGAATCTGAAGAAGTGAATGAACGATCAAAGTAAACACACTCATAGATATAGAGGAAAAACTGAGGGTTGCTAGTTGGGAGGGGGGTGGGGATAAGGGGGAAGGGGAAGGGATTAGACAGCATAAATAGGCAACTACAATATTGCCACAGGGATATGAAACACAGTTCGGGGAATATAATAATGTTGTAACAATTTTGTGGTGTGTCAGATGGTCACATGTCTTGTTAGGGAGACCCGTTCATGGATGGAGTAGAGGCTTGATCACTGCCCTGTACACCTGAAGCTGATGTTGTATAATATTGTATGCCAACTGTAATTGAATATATAGATAGTCATGGGATGTGGAGTATACTGTGGAAGGGAGTCAAAGGAATTGTAATAGATATGTATGATATGGGGGGGAGTGGGGTGGCAAACTGGGGGAGGGGGGTTGTCACTTTGCGGGGTAAAGAGTATAACTATTGCATTGTGTTGTACACCTGAAACTAATAAAAAAAATAAAAAATAAAAAATAAATAAATAAAAGGGTAAAAGAAATATGTGGTGGTGGAAGAAGAATTGACTCTGGGTGGTGAGTACACAGTGTGATGTATAGATGATGTATTACTTGAAACCTATGTAATTTTACTAACCACTGTCACCCCAATAAATTTCATTTAAAAAAATAAATTTAATTTGGTCTTAGTTTACAAATCATTTCATTCTTTCAACAAACATTTATGGAGCACTGTGCCAGCACTAGGCAACTAAAATCTTTCAGGCATACTCTCCTTCAGAGAGCAAAAGCGGGTAACTTACTATTTTTTATCTCAGATACTAAAAAGTTGAAAGCTAAGACTAGTGCTCAAGTGCAGCAACTCTCTTTAACCTAGGATTCTGGCATACAATACTCTTTGCCCTTGACAGTTATATGGCTCTTGAACTTTTATCCTTATTTTACAATCTTATTTCATCATAAGCAATCTCATATTCATTTTGGAAATAGGCAAGATATAATTGATAAAAGAGTCAACCCATTTTTACTAATGACCCTCAAAATAGCTGACGATGGCTAATCTTCCAGCTTTCAACAGGAGGAACAATAAGCAAAATTCTGTCCTAGTTCTAAGAAAATTTGTTCTTTACTTGTTGACTGGGTGAATTGCAAAATACTTTGAGCTTCTCACTAGAGGAAAACATCTACATAAATATTAATGGAAGCACTATACTAGCAATTACATTTTGCTGAAATGATGTAGTGTTATTCCACTATTTTAAATGACTGACTGGAGGGTCCTCAAAAAAATTAAGAATAGAATTACCATATGACCCAGCAATCCCTCTCCTGGGTATCTACCCAAAAAATTTGAACATGCTTATTCATAAAGATATACGTACCCCTATAGTCATTGCAGCTTAGTAACAATAGCCAAGACATGGAAACAACCTAAGTGTCATTCAATGGATGAGTAGATACAGAAGATGTGGTATATATACACAATGGAATACTACTCAGCCACAAAAATGATGAAATATTGTCATTTGCAGACACATGGATGGATCTTGAGAATATCATGTTAAATGAAATAAGTCAGATGGAAAAAGTCGAGAACCATATGATTTCCCTCATATGTGGGATATAAAACTGAAAGCAACAAGCAAAACAAACAAACTCATAGACACAGACAACAGTATGGTGGTTACGAGAGGGGAAAGCGGGGGCTGAGGATGAAGAAGGTAAAGGGGGTCAAAATATGGTGATGGAAGGAGACAAGACTCTGGGTGGTGAGCACACAATGCAATATACAGAATTGTATGCCTGAAACTTATATAATGTTAATCAATTTATATTAAATTGTTATTATATCAATTTACCCCAATAAATGTAATTAAATTTTTTAAAAAGACCGATTAATTTCTTAAACTACCTTTCCCAATTTCCCTCATTTTCCATAATGGCATCAAAACAGTCACAGTCACACAGTTTTAAGGCCCCAAGCTCTAGGTTCATCTTCAATTCTTTATTTTTCTACTGTATCTAATTAGGCATCTAATCCTATTAATTCTTCCTTGACAACATCCTCTCTGTTCCCACTGCCACTTCCTTATGTCCCTTGGGTCGAGATTACTCTAATAATACTATAACAGATTTCTCATCTCTGCCAGTTTAATCTGACTTCCATAACCAACACCAAGATAACTTTTCTAAAACATCATTTTCACCTTTTTCTCTCCTGTACAAAATGTTACAATGGCTTCCCACTACCTGTTGAATAAGAATAAGAATAGCTAGGTTTTATTGAGTACTTATTTATATAGGATGCCAGGCACTATGATAGGAACTCTACAACCACCTCATTATCCTCATTATTACCATCATCTTCATATGGATGAAGAAACTGATGCTTAGGTTAGGTCGCTTGCCTAAGGTTGCACAGGTAACAAGTTACAGAGCTGGGATATGATTCCGTTCTGTTTGGCTCCAAAGCCTGTGGTTCTAAGAGCTACGCTATTCTGCCCAATCTCTTTTAAGTTCAAACTCTTCAATTATTTAAGGTTATAAAATCTGGCCCTATTTTACCTCTCCAGTTTTATTTCTCATTACTTCATAGCACAAACTCTGTTTCAGTCAAGCTAGTCACTACCCTCAAACCTGCCATATTCTTTCCCTCAACTTTTCCTTAAACTTTTTTATCTTTTCCCTAAACTTTTGTTCATATGGTTCCTTCTGCTTGGAATACCCTGACCTTCACCCTCTGCTTGTCCAGATTTTAAACATCTTTCAAGGCCTAAGTCAAATTTTAATCCACACCACTCTTCTATCACTACCAATAACACTTGTTGTCTATACTATAGACAATGATATTTAAACTCTTTTGAACACATACTGCATCAGTGAAAAATGTTTGAGCACATGCTTCCAATATATGTATACTGTATTTACATTATGAATATATACTACAGTGCTAGAATATAATGTGAATCATAGAATATATGCAAAATAGAAATATAAAAGGGATGACCTAAAGATGAAGTGGTTTTAGAAAATTTTATTTTATTAACTGTAGATCGTTATTGAGACTGAATGTGAATTCCTATTTCCAATCATCTTCATGATTTGAAATTGTTTCAGCCAGCTCCTTGACAGAACGGATGAGCTCAGCATTGTGTTTTCACAATAATGTAGCAGATGATGAGCTGTGCTAGGAGTAACACAAGTTTCATCTTTGCCATTTCTCTGGTATTTTCTTAGACTTGTATTATTAATCTTCTGTCCAAGGTTTCTTTGTAGGAATCTTCTTAAGGCACTCGTCAATTTCATGGAACTTAGTTTTGTTCAACCTAGATAATATATGCATAATGCCACCTACCTTGGCTCAGGTGAACTGCATTTAGTTGTAATTAGCTAAAGACAAAAAATAAATTAGTATTCACAGTATAGCCATGGGGATATGAAGCTCAGTTTGGTGAATATATCTAATAATGTAAAGATTATGTAGGGTGTCAGATGGGCGCTGGATTTATCAAGAGGATCACTTCATAGACTGTATAGATGTCTGACCACTGTGCTATACACCTGAAGCTGAAGTTAAATAATATTGAATGTCAACTATAATGAGATATATATATATATATATATATATATATATATATATATTCACAAGATGTAAAGTACAGCATAGGGAATATAGTCAATAGAATTTTAACAGCTATATACGATGTCACATGGGTAGTAGATTGGGGAGATATCACTTTGTGAGGGATGTAAATGTCTAACTTTTACATTGTTTTGTGCACCTGAAACTACTAAAAAAACTATCCATAACCCAACCAGCTCGTATCACCTCCACTGCCACAACTCTGGTCTGAGCCACCATCTCTCTCATTTGAATTATTTATTTTAAATGCATTACATCATAGAAATGGCGGCGTGGGGTGAGCCTCTTAAAATCACCCCTGGAATTTACAACACATTGAACAGCTATAATTCCACAAAGGACTACTGGCACAGCAGACAGGCAAGACTAAGAGATTCACAATTGAAATCATCCAAAGGTGGAAAAATTGGGCGAGCTGGGGAGGAGGGAAGAGGGAAGAGTGAAGACGCGGGCTGCACGGGTGCAGGACAAAAACCGGAGCTCCGAGCTCGCTGCATTACCGAGTTACCGCAGTCAATGGAGAGAGAAGGATTTGGACTGCTAGCGCTCCCCTTATGGCCCACTGTCCTGCCTGAGGGATCATCATATAACACGGCTGAACCCAAAGCTCATGGCAGAGACCTCTGGGAAAAGACTGAGGGAAGAAGGGTGAGATCGGTGGTTTAAGCCCTCACTGCCAAACAGAGGAGAAAAGGCATAGGCACAGAGCCTGGCTGACCCCGCCTCACTTTCCCAGTGCTAGAAACAGAACTCTAGCAGTGTCAAATCAAAAGAACACGATATTTGCAGTTGTGAGAACTGCAACCTGCAGCCATGGACTCGAGGCCCAGCTAGTTGCGGGATAGGGGAGAGAGCCTTGGGTGCAGGTCAGGCTGTGCTAGTGATCCCCGACATTGCTGAGAGCCACCTCTCACAGCCCACCCGACCTTGCACCAACCTATCTGGGTGGATCCCTGTAGAGGTAAACAGAGCCGAGCCGCTGAAACACACAGGCCCTGAATGGGGTGCAGGAAGAGCTTAGGAACTTCAGAAGCTCTCCACATCTGCCCGCAGAGGCGGTGCCCCGAGACCCAGGTGATCTGCTCACAAAGGAGAAGCCCACCTTCCAGGGAACACCCCCCCATCGTGTGAGACCAGAGCAGTGCAGAGAAAATATAACACTACAGCTTGAGTGAGAATAAAAGGCTGCAGCAGGGGCTGACCGAGTGGCACGTTGGTTAAGAGTTGGCTTGGGAAGCCAGCTGAGCAATAAGGCCCCATTGGGATCCCACATGTGGGCCAGTGACGCTGCGCCCTCTACAGGTAAGACGGTGAACAACAGCTCCATCTGGAGCTGGGCTGCTGTGAATCTCGGCGACCATGTAGGCTGCAGCCCCTGCTGCAGTGGGCTGCCAGAGGCTACAGTGAGCAGCCGGCAGCCAGCGTGAGCTGCTGGCAGCCAGCGTGAGCTGCCAATAGCCGCGGTGAGCGACCATCCAGAGGCAGGCAACTGAGCTGCCTCATCCGGGAAGAACACAATGATGATACCAACATGGGCCAGTGAAGCAACGTCCTCTGCAACTAGACTGAAGAACAAAAGGACAGCAACTTGTCTGTTCCCCTTTCCCGGTTCCCCAACGCTGTTCCCTCTCCTAATTCCCGAATAAAATCTAAAAAAAAAAAAAAAGAAAAGAAACAAAGGAAAAAAAACAGAATACCACCACACTGAAATAATAGACAGCAACAAAAAGGCAAAAAAAAACAATGGAGACACCGTCCTACCAGAAAACCAAAGATAGAATGCTGGAAATCCTCATATATCAATAATCACCCTAAAAAATGTTTATCTCACAATAAAAGCATTAAAAAAAATCACCCTAAAGGTAAATGGACTGAACTCACCAATAAAAAGGCACAGAGTACCAACTTGGATCAAAAAAATTAAACCCAACCATATACTGCCTCCAAGAGTAACATCTCAGCTACAAGGACAAATATAGAATCAAAGGGAAAGGGTGGAAACTGACATGCCAAGCAAATGGTATTCACAGAAAAACAGGTGTGTAGCTTTACTGATATCAAATGAAACAGACTTCAGGATAAAAAAGGTAGCAAGAGGGCCGGCCGAGTGGTGCGGTGGTTAAGCACTGGCTTCAGAAGCCAACGGCCCCGGTTCAGGTCCCACATACGTGGGCCAGTGACACTGCCCTGAAAAAAAAATAAGGTAGAAAGAGGGTCAGCCGAGTGGCACGTTGGTTAAGACCTGGCTTGGGACGCCAGGTTCGGATCCCACATATGAGGGCCAGTGACACTGCCCTCTACAGCTAAGATGGTGAACAACAGCTCCACCTAGAGTTGGGCTGCCGTGAGGTGCCGGCGACGGCGTAGGCTGCAGCCCCTGCTGCACTGGGCTGCCATAAGCTACAGTGAGTGGCCAGCAGCCAACGTGAGCTAACGAGCTGCCATGAGCAGCCGTCCAGAGGCCGGCGACTGTTCTGCCTCACACAGGAAGAGCACAATGATAATACCAATATGGGCCAGTTAAGCGACGTCCTCCACAACTAGACTGAAAAACAAAAGGACAAAAGGACAGCAACTTGTCTGTTCCCCTTCCCCGATTCCCCAATGCTGTTCCCCTCCCCAAATCCCCAATAAAAAAAATTTCTAAAAAAGAAAAAAAAAAGTAGCAAGAGACAAAAATAGATATTTCATAATGATAAAGGGGACTACACAACAAGAAGACTTAACAGTCATCAATATATATGCACCCAATCAGGGAGCACTGCAATATACAAAACAACTACTAACAGAACTAAAGTGAGAAATTGACCAAAACACAATTATAGTAGGGGACTTAATACATCATTGACAGCTTTGGATAGATCATCCAAATAGAAAATAAATAAATATCAGCCCTAAATGACACATTAGATGAAATGGAGATAATTGAGATTTATAAAGCACTTCATCCTAGAACATCAGGCTATACATTCTTCTCTAGTGTACATGGAACATTCTCAAGGATAGACCATATATTGGGACATAAAAGTAGCCTCAGGAAATTTAAGAAGATTGAAATCATACCAAACATATTCTCTGATCACAAGGCTTTGAAATTGGATATCAACTGCAAAAAGAAAGCAGGAAAACCCACAAATGCGTGGAGATTAAACAATATATCTTTAAAGAACCACTGGGTCAAAGAAGAAATAAGAGGAGAGATAAAAAAATACATAGAGGGCTGGCCGAGTGGCGCATTGGTTAAGCGCTGGTTTTGGGATGCCAGCGGCCCCGGTTCGGATCCCACATGAGGGCCAGTGACACTGCCCTCTACAGCTAACAACAGCTCCACCTGGAGCTGGGCTGTGCGAGCCCCGGTGATGGTATGGGCTGCAGCCCCTGCTGCAGTGGGCTGCCATAGGCTGCAGTGAGTGGCCCGCAGCCAGCGTGAGCGGCTGGCAGCCAAGCGTGAGCTGCCAATAGCTGCGATGAGCGACATCCAGAGGCCAGCGACCGATCTGCCTCATCCGGGAAGAGCGCAATGACGATACCAACAGTGAAGCAACATCCTCCGCAACTAAAACTGAAGAACAAGAAGACGGCAACTTGTCTGTTCCCCTTCCCCGATTCCCCAACGCTGTTCCCCTCCACCAATTCCCCAATAAAATCTTTAAAAAAAAAATACATAGAAACAAATGAGAATGAAAATACATCCTGCCAAAATTTTTTAGGTGCAGCAAAAGCAGTTTTAAGAGGGAAATTTATATCATTACAGGCCTATCTCAAGAAAGAAGAAAAATCCCAGATAAATAACATCACATTACACCTAAAAGAACTAGAAAAATAAGAATAAATAAAACCCAAAGTCAGCAGAAAGAAGGAAATAATAAAAATCAGAGCAGAACTGAATGAAATAGAGAACAAAAAGACAATAGAAAAAATATTAATGCAACAGGGGCCAGCTCAGTGGCTCAGTTGGTTAAGAGCGCACGCTCTGAGCAACAGGGTCGCCGGTTTGATTCCCACATAGGCCATTGACACTGTGCCCAAGCTGAGCTGCGCTGAGCTGCCAACAGGTGGCAGGATGGCTCAGCTGCTGAGAGCACATACTCCTAACAATAATGTTGCCAGTTCGACTCCTGCATGGGATGGTGGGCTATGCCCACCCGCAACTAAGATTGAACATGAAACCTTGAGCTGAGCGGCCGCGAGCTGCTGATGGGAGGCCTGATGGCGACTGGACTTGGAGCTGAGCTAGCTGCGCCCTCCACAATTAAGATTGAAGGAAAACAACTTGGCTGTTCCCCTTCCCCAATTCCCCAACACTGTTCCCCTTCCCCAATTCCCCAACACTGTTCCCCTTCCCCAATTCCCCAATAAAAGCTTTGAAAAAAATTAATGCAACAAAGAGCTGATTCTTTGAAAAGATTAATAAAATTGACAAACTCTTGGCTAGACTCAGTAAGATAAACAGAGAAAAGACACAAATAAACAAAATCAGAGATGAAAGAGGGGAAGTTACCACGGATGCCACGGAAATACAAAGGATCATCCAAGAACACTATGAAGGACTATATGCTACCATATTCAATAACCTAGAACAAATGGACACGTTCTTACAAACATATAGCCTTCCTAGGCTGAATCACAAAGAATTGGAAAATCTAAATAGACCGATCAACAGTAAAGAAATTGATTCAATCATCCAAAAACTTCCCAAAAGCAAAAGCCCAGAAGAAGAAGGCTTAGTGAATTCTACCAAACATTCAAAGAGAATGTAATGCCTGTCCTACTCAAACTCTTCCAAAAAGTTGAAGAAGAGACAATACTCCCCAACTCATTTTATGAAATCAACATTACCCTGATACCAAAACCTCATAAGGATAACACACACAAAAAGAAAATTACAGACCAATATCTCTGATGAATACAGAAACAAAAATCCTAAACAAAATTCTAGCAAATGGAATGCAACAATGCATTGAAAAGTTTATACATCACGACTAAGTGGTGCTCATCCCAGGGGCACAAGCATGGTTCAACATATGCAAATCTATCAATGTGATACACCACATAACCAAAATAAAAGACAAAAATAATATGATTATATCAAGAGATGCAGAAAAAGCGACTGACAAGATACAACATCCATTTATGATTAAAGCACTTAATAAAATGGGTATAGAAGGAAAATACGTTAACATAATAAAGGCCATATATGACAAACACTCAGCTAGTATCATAATTAACAGTGAAAAACTGAAGCCCTTTGCTCTATGTTCAGGAGCAAGACAGAGCTGTCCCCTATCACCTCCACTTTTTGACATAGCATTCGAAGTCCTAGCCAGAGCAATCAAGCAAGAGAAAGGAATAAAAGGCATCCAAATAGGGAATGAAGAAGTTAAATTGTCACTTTTTGCAGATGACATGATGTATTGGGTTGTCGGAAAAGTCATGATGTATTTTTGGATATACTTCATGGATGGAGTAGAGGCTTGATCACTGCAATGTACACCTGAAACTGATGTTATATAATATTGTATGCCAACTGTAACTGAATATATAGATAGTCACAGGATGTGGAGTATACTGTGGAAGGGAGTCAAAGGAATTGTAATAGATATGTATGATATGGGAGGGGAGTGTGGTGGCGAATTGGGGGAGGGGATTTGTCACTTTGAGGGGAAAAAAGTATAACTATTGCACTGTGTTGTACACCTGAAGCTGATTTTTTAAAAATATGTTTATTTCACAAAAGAATAATAAAAAACATAGAAAAAATATGTCATGACTTTTCCAACAACCCAATATATATAGAAAACCCCAAAGACTCCCCCACAAAGCTATTAGAAACAATAAACAATACAGTAAAGTTGCCAGCTACAAAATCAACATTCAAAAGTCCATTGCATTCCTATATACTAACAATGAAATTTCAGAATAAGAAATTTAAAAAACAATTCCTTTTGCAATTGCAACAAAAAGAATAGAATACCTAGGAATAAACTTAACCAAGAGTGAAAGACATATACATTGCAAACTATAAGACATTTTTTTGTTAGCTGAGCCATCCTGCCACCTATTGGCAGCTCAGCAGCAGCTCAGCTCGGGCTGGGCATCGAACTGCTGTTGCTCAGAGCTCAGCTCGCACTCTTGTACGAGCTCTTAGCCAACTGAGCCACTCGGCCAGCCCACTATAAGACATTTTTCAAAGAAATTGAAGAAGACACAAAGAAATGGAAAGACATTCCATGTTCATGAATTAGAAGAATGAACATAGTTAAAATGACCATATTACTCAAAGCAATATACAGTTTAATGCAATCCCCATCAAAATCCCAATGGCATATTTTTAAAGAAATAGAACCAAAAAATCACCAGATTTGTATGGAACCACAAAAGACCCTGAATAGCCAAAGCAATCCTGAGAAAAAAGAATAATGTTGGAGGTATCATACTCCCTGTCTTCAGCCTGTACTACCGGGCATCAGTAATCAAAGCAGTACCATACTGGTAAAAAAAAAAAAAACAGACACACAGACCAATGGAACACAACTGAGAACCCAATGGAACAGAACTGAGAACATAAATATGGACAGATAATTTTCCACAATGATGCCAAAAACATACAATGGAGAAAAGACAGCATCTTCAATAAATAATGCTGGGAGAATTGGAAAGCCACGTGCAAAAGAATGAAACTAGACTGCTATCTGTCACTGTACCAAAATTAATTCAAAATGGATCAAAGACCTAACCATAAGACCTGAAACAATAAACTGCCTAGAAGAAAACATAGGTACTAAACTTATGAATTTAGGTTCAAAGAGGATTTTATGAATTTGACCTCAAAGGAAGGGGAAGTAAAAGCTAAAATAAATGACTAGGGCTATATCAAACTAAAAAGCTTCTGCACAGCAAAAGAAACCATCAACAAAATAAAGAGGCAACCAACCGAACGGGAGAAAACTTTTGCAAACAACACCTCCAATAAGGGGCTAATATCCAAAATATATAAGAAACTCATACAACTCAGCAACAATAAAACGAACAACCCAATTAAAAATGGGCAGAGGACCTGAATAGACATTTTTCTAACGAGCACATACAAATGGCCGGTAGACATATGAAAAAATGCTCAACATAGCTAATGATCAGAGAGATGCAAATAAAAACCACAATGACTTATCACCTCACACCAATTAAAATGGTTATCATCAACAAGACAAATAATAACAAGTGTTGGAGAGGCTGAGAAAAAGAAACCCTCATACAGTGTTGGTGGGAATGCAGATTGGTGCAGCCACTGTGGAAGTCAGTTTGAAGGTTCCTCAAAAATTAAGAATAGAATTACCATATGACCCAGCAATCCCTTTCCTGGGTATCTTCCCAAAAAATCTGAGAACATTTATCCGTAAAGTTATATGTGCTCCAATGTTCATTACAGCTTTATTTTAGTGTGGCCAAGACATGGAAACAACCAAAATGTCCTTTGATAGGTGATTGGATAAAAAAAACCTCGTATATATACACAATGGAACACTATTCTGCCATAAGAAAAGATGAATTAATGCCATTTGCGACAACATGGATGGATCTTGAGATTATTATGCTAAGTAAAATAAGTCAGACAGAAAAAGTCGAGAACCATATGACTTCACTCATAGGTAGGATATAAACCTGAAGGCAACAAACGAACAAGACAAAGAAACAAAAACTCATAGACACAGACAACAGTTTAGTGGTTACCAGAGGGTAAGGGGGAAGAGGGTGGTAGAAGAGAGTAAAGGGGCTCAAATATGGAAGGAGAACTGACTCTGGGTAGTGAACACACAATGTGATACGTAGATGATGTATTACAGAATTGTACACCTGAAACTTATGTAACTTTACTAACAATTGTCACCCCGATAAACTTGAATTAAAAAAAAGAAAGAAAAAGAAAAATTTCAAAAAAACAAAAAGAGGTGTGCATTGAAGTATGTTAATTGAAAAAAAAATGCTCTTCTTTCACAAAATCTTTGGACTCTGTGGGCTGAGTGAGGGCACCTGTGTCAATCTGTATATCTAATATCAGCAAGCCTTCACTTCTTACTGACTTAGATTTTTTTTAATGTAAAAGTTGAATTTCTGTTTTGTTTTGTTTTCCTTTTTGGTTCTCAGTGGATCATCTTGAACACCTGGGCTGTAATTATGCATACTTTAGAGAGCACCAACTTAATGTACATAAAGCTTGTCTCTCAGATATGATTCTAGGTCTCTTTAGGGAATGCTTATTTCATGTTCCCTATAATACTTAGCACCATATTTTCCCAGCACTATCTTAGAGACTTCATTATGTGTGAAATACGTTTTTAGGAATGCCAGGATGAATTTGGACTGCAGGTTTTTATTAACCATTTTAGGAATGCAGTTATGGCATTAAGTACATTCACAATGTTAGCCATCATCATTTTCCATTTCCAAAACTTTTTTATCATGCCAAACAGAAACTCTAAACCCATTCAGCAATAACTCCCTATTTTAACCCCATCTCCTGTAACCTCTGTTCTATTTTCTGTCTCTATGAATTTGACTATTCTAGGTACCTCATATAAGTGGAATCATATAATATTTTCTCTTTTGTGTTTGGCTTATTTCAGTTAGCATAATATTTTCAAGATCCATCCATGTTGTAGCATGTCAGAACCTCATTCTTTTTGTAGCTGAATAATATTCTATTGTATGTACATACCACATTTTTACCTATTCAATTGGACACTTGGATTATTTCCACCTTTTGGCTATTGTGAATACTGCTGCTGTGAACATTGTTGTACAAGTACAGTAAGTCCCCGACTTCTGGTCGAGTTCCGTTCCAGGAGAATGTTCGTTAAGTTGGATTCGTTCGTAAGTCCGACAAAGTGAGTCTTACACACCTTTGACACAAATATACAATGTAAAGCCAATGGTTGAACGATTTATAAGAACGAGCGATGTCTACCATCTTTTCGCCTCAGTCCAATCTCTCAATTATTTTCACTTTTGTTTCCATGGTTATTGCTTTGCGCTTCCTAGCAGTCCCCTCCTCCTCACCACTGCTTTTCCTCTTGCTTCCGGACATCCTGGGCTCTGATTGAGCACTGTGTTACTGTCCACTATCGCACTGCACAGTCAGCACACAGCAGTACCACTGGGACCATGTCCAGCAGATATGTGAGCTACTTCCGCGATTTGTTTGCATCTACGAATGTTTGTAATGTGAGGTCCATTCATATCTGTGAAAGTTCACAACTCAAATGTTCATAAGTCGGGGACTTACTGTATCTGTTTGAATGCCTGCTTTCAATTCTAGGAGTGGGATTGCTGGATCATATAGTATTTTAATGTTTAACTTTTTGAGGAACTGCCAAATTGTTTCCCACAGCATCTGTGCTAGTTTACATTCCCACCATTAATATATGAGGGTTCCAATTTCACCACATTCTCACCAGCACTTGCTATTTTCCATATTTTTAAAACAATAGCTATCCTAATGAGTGTGAAGTGGTAACTCATTGTGGTTTTGATTTGCATGTCCCTAATGACAAATGCTGTTGAGCTTCTTTTCATGTGCATATTGACCATTTGTATATCTTCTTTGGAGAAGCATCTACTCAAGTCCTCTCCAGTTCTGTGATTGTCTTTTCACTCCCTTTGATAGTGTCTTTTAATGCACAAAAGTTTTAAATTTTTTGAATTCCAATTATCTATTTTTTTCTATTCTTATCTCTGCTTTGGTATCATATCCAAGAAATCATTACTACATCCATTGTCATGAAGCTTTTGCCCTATGTTTTCTTCTAAGTGTTTTATAGTTTTAGATCTTTCATCCATTTTGAGTTAATTTTTGTATGTGGTATAATGAAAGGGTTCAACCTCATTCTATTGTGTGTGGATATTCAGCTTTCCATGCACCATTTTTGAAAAGACCACCCTTTCCCCCATTGAATGGTTTGGCACCCTTGTCAAAAATCAATAGACCGTATATGCAAGGGCTTATTTCTGGGCTCTCAATTCCACTGGTCCATAATGTCTGTTCTTATGCCAGTACCATGCTCTTTTGGTTACTGTAGCTTTGTAGTACATTTTCAAAACAGAAAGTGTGAGCCTGCCAAGATTACTCTTCTTTTTCACAATTGTTTTGACTATTTGGGTCTCTTTGAGATAACATGTGAGATTTAGGATGGGTTTTTTCTTCAAAAGAATGCCATTGGGATTGTGATAAGGGGTTGTAGCACTGCATCTGTAAATCACTTTGGGTAGTATTGCTAGCTTAACAATACTAAGTCTTCCAATCCACAAACACAGGATATCTTTCCCTATGTGGGTTCTTTTTTTAAAACTATGTGGAAAATAATACTTTCATATTATAAAAAGATGAGACAAAATGGTAAAGTACAAC
Source organism: Aselliscus stoliczkanus (assembly GCA_033961575.1). Classification (NCBI taxonomy): domain Eukaryota; kingdom Metazoa; phylum Chordata; class Mammalia; order Chiroptera; family Hipposideridae; genus Aselliscus; species Aselliscus stoliczkanus. The sequence continues at coordinate 19,343,146 of CM066737.1, forward strand.
ATAAGAAAGAACAAATTACCCCAAACCTCATTATTCATTGATACGTATTGTTGACTTTTTGGTGAACATCCTTCTGAACACCCATTGTTTATAATTTTACATAAATAGCATCTATTTTCTCTTACTTAGTATGTAATACATATTTGATCAATGTCAAATTTTTTCAATGTTAAATCATGTTTGTATCATGATTTACTTAAGTAAACCCATACTGATAAGCATTTAGTTTGTTTTGAACTCTCACTAACATTAATATCTAAAGAACAAAATAAATGAACAAACAAAACAAACAAACTCATAGATACAGAGAACTGATAGTTGCCACATGGGAGGGGGTTGGGTGAAGGGATTAAGAAGTACAAATTGGTAGTTAAAAAATAGTCTCTGGGGGGCTGGCCGAGTGGCTCAGTTGGTTAAGAGTTGGCGTAGAGCACATGCTCTGAGCAACAGGGCCGCTGGTTCGATTCCCACATGAGCCAGTGAACGCTGTGCCCTAGCTGAGCTGTCGCTGAGCTGCCAACAGGTGGCAGGATGGCTCAGCTGGTGTGACAACAAGATTGCCTGTTCTGTTCAGTGGTGGGCTATGCCCACCTGCAACTAAGACTGAACTCAGCACCTTGAGCTGAGCTGCCACCCAGATGGCTCAGAGTATAGAGCGTGTGCTCTTAACAACAAGGCTGCTGGTTCAACTCCCACATGGGATGGTGGTTATGCCCACCCACAACTCAGATTGAACACAGCACCTTGAGCTTAGAGGCCATGCGCTGCCGACGGGAAGCCAGATGGCGACTGGCACCCTCCACAATGAAGACTGAACAACAACTTGGCTGGTCCCCTCCCCCAATTTAAAAAATCTAAAAATATATAGTCTCTGGGTTGTAAAGTACAGCATACGGAATATAGCCAATAATATGGTACTAACTATGTGTGGTTCCAGTCTGGGGGATCACTTCGTAAATTATATAAATGTCTAATCATTATGCTTTATACTAATACAAAATAATATTGAATGTCATCTGTAATTGAAAAGTCAAAATAAATTAAAAAGTAATAATTAGCACGAGCAGAAAAAAAAAGGAAAGTAGTATAATATTTAACGTTTGATATTTTCTCTTTTGAATGAAGGTACAAAATTTTTCTCCAATCGGTTCTTGCATATCAGATGTATTGTCATGCATATGTAATAGATCTTCAGTGTGGTAGGTGCAGCAATGAAAAGGAGAGAACCATACATTTGTTTAGAAATTCCAGCTCCGGCCAGCCGGGTAGCGCATTGGTTAAGAGCTAACTTGGGACGCCAACTCTGAGCAGCAGGACCCCGGTTCAGATCCCACATATGAGGGCAAGTGACAATGCCCTCTACAGCTAAGATGATGAACAACAGCTCCACCTGGAGCTGGGCTGCTGTGAGTCCCCAGGACAGCATAGCTGCAGCCCCTACTGCAGTGGGCTGCCATAGGCTACAGGGAGTGGCCAGCAGCCAGCGTGAGCGGCTGGCAGCCAGTGTAAGCAGCCAAGAGCCGCCGTGAGCGGCCGTCCAGAGGCCGGCGACCGATCTGCCTCACCCGGGAAGAGCGTAACTACAATACTAACATGGGCCAGTGAAGCAATGTCCTCCACAACTATACTGAAGAACAAAAGGACCGCAACTTGTCTGTTCCCCTTCCTCAATTCCCCAACACTGTTCCCCTCCCCCAATTCCCCAATTAAATCTTAAAAAAAAAAGAAAAAAGAAATTCAAGCTCTTCTATATCCCAGTGAATAATAACAAAAGTGCAGCCAAATGAAATCACTTTGTAAAACCATAGGAACTTACTCAGATTATTCTCATGTTCTTGCCTTTCAGGAAGAATGCATGGATTTAATAAATAGAGAAGCAATGCATGAATGGTGAGTAGTGTACTTTGAATTACCATTATGATCATTTGTATATTCAGTTACATCTTTTCTTTTAGATAGGCAAACTGCAATATTGATGTCTTTTCTTTTGTAGGGAAGTGCAAACTGCAATACAGATAAGTCAATCTTTGGAAGGTTTGAACTTGGTATGGTATTAACATTTTAATTTTGTATAAATTGGAAATTTTTAATGATTTTCAGTGTTGACATTACCTAGTTTTGCTGTAATTTCTAGAAATCTAAGCTATCATTGGCAAGTAAAATTATATATGCTGAGTAAATAATTTTTGCTTGCTCTTAAGAAGCAGTTTACGATTTTCCCATACAAATAACTAAAATAGTTTGAAAGAGGGGTTCAAAGTAAATAGTTATCTGATACAAAAATATTGTGAATCAGCTCCCTGACTAACCTAGTGGGTCTTTAAAAAGTTCCATTGTGCTGGTTAAATTGCTTAGATGACAAAAATAAATAAATGATTTCACTTCTACATGATTTATTAACTATATACTAGAGTTTTAAACCAGAGACATTGGATTTAACGGAAAATACTGCATTTTTATGCCTGTAACATATGCTCCCATTAACACACAATGTTAAGTTAAATGTATTTGGAATTTAGTTACATCCCTTGCTATCATTTGTTAATCTCTCCGTACACATTATGATTACTTAGTTGTGGCAGTTGAATGATGTTCAGGGTTCTTTCCCAAGTACACCTCAGATAATGACAAAACAAGAATTGAGCTGAAATTTGAGTAGAGGAGATTCTGGTTAGATGTCAATTTTCAGATTTGGGGATTAGTAGGTAAAGAAATGGGTCATCAGGAGAAAGAGTGACATCTTATTTTTCTTTGAGCCTTGAGTGCCTTAGACAGGTAGATAACCTCGGGAGCCTGTCACTTTCTACGTTTTGGTGCTAATACAATTTATAGGTGCTTTGGATTCCCTTAACTGACAGGATTCTAATTACTTTAGGTGTTGGTGTAAATGAATCTGCGAGTGTGTTAGGAGGAAGAAGGGAACATGTAATATAACTCTACTTGTGTCTTGGAGAAGAAAAGAGGGCATTTTAAAATCCTGAATTATGTAGTACTGATTTTGTGTACATAAAATCTAGAAGCAACTTTTATAGCGGTATTTCTTTTGCTGTCCCATTTGTATCTTAGTTCTAACCAAATGCTTTTTGCTGCTTCCTAGACAAAGCATTATAGGTTTCTTTTTTTTTTCTGGTGGAAAGAAAAGCAGGTTTATTCTGGGAGGATGGCAGACTGCTGTCCAAAGGTTAACCCCTTGTAGTTTTCAATAACAAAGCATGGATCAAACCCAAAGAGAAAAAGATTAAATTTAGGATTTGTGTGTATAGTAAGTATCGTTCAATATTGAGTACTCACATTCTAGGTCTTCTGGGAGCACGAGGGAAGTCCCTCAACTATCATGTAGCTCTCTTTCCCAAAAGGCAAAGGGTACCATTACTTATTGAAGTGAATCTAGGATTCCGTGCTTGCTTGACAATGCTGAGAACTCCTCACCTTAGCACAACCACTGTTCCCCATGCCACAGCTACCTCCCTAATTATGTGATAGGTAAACAATTGATGGTGCTACAATTGTACACTGTTTTCTGCTTACACAGCATGACAACAATTTAGAGAAACCATCTTCTTCAAAGTGTACTGATTTATTTCCAGTATCCTCAGTAGCTTCTACTACCAGTAGGACTGGGAAGGTAAGAAAGGAGTGTGTAAAAGTCTGTGTCCCTCAAAATACTTATGAAACATTAATGGTTCACCACCCAAATCTTTTGGGGGCTATATGTATTGTATATCTGATTCTAAATGATAGTTTTCCCTTTCTTTTCATTTCCCAAAACTATTACTTATATATAACAAGAGTCATCAACTTTACTTATTCAATATGATTAATTTTGGTAATTGTGTGCAATCCTGTCACAAGATATAGAACAGCTCCCACACTGTAAACAATTTTCTCGTGATCTTTTCCTCTCTAATTCAATCTCCTACCCCCGCCCCACCTCTGCCTTCCCTATGAAACCACTAATGTTTTCTGAGAAAAGTGGCAGATTTAAAACCTCTGTTCCAATTTGGTTTCAGCAATATTTTTCTCCATCGTTACAAGCTTGTGTGAGTAGCACCGCTTTGCTTACAAGTCCTATTCACAGTCCTAGGCAACGATTCACAGTGTAAGTTTATATTATATTAAAATACCAAATTGTTTATTAAAATAAGAGTTTTAGAAACTTCAAAGAAATTATAGCTCCAGGTTCTGTGACAACCAAAGTAATGTCTTTTTTAGCTAAATGAAAATGTCATTGTTTTACTTTATCATTTTGTATATTGAAAATAATCAAGTGACTAAGAACATGTGAGAACATGTGAATATATGAAGAATCAGCAATTATTAACCTGTTTGAACATACTCTTCCTCTGATGAAGTTTGTTGATAAGAATCAGAGGTAACTCTTGAACTTTAAACAACTGTACCTGCTCATTGACCCATGATTCTCATTTAATTCAAAGCAAGCCGAGGACAGGACTGACTGTAGGTCCTTCTAGCTTTTGTCCCCACAACTCAGGGAAATCCTGAATCGTTATAAATTATAAGCTAGTTTTCTGTCCTGGAGCATTCCTGTCTCTAACCATCTTTAAAGAAAAGCAGTAGAATGATGGGATGTAGGATACTATACAAAAAGTCTCCTTTTAAAGTCTATGTCTTTCTATCTGTTATAATGAAATAGTTATACCTGATTTTGTTCAAAAATTTTCTTGTGATTCTGATTATTTTAGAAGAAGGCAGAGTTCCACCAACATTATTAGACCAAGTATCTTTGGATCATTTAAAAGAAAAGGTACTTTTATCTATTAGTAGAAATAAATATAACCTTGAATTCTTTTTATAATATATCATAAAATTAAGTGTTACACAAAAACCCATCTTAGCAGATTTATTTATTTGAAATACATTTGATAAGTTACTAGAGGACTTTCAAACAAAACTATATGTAAAGACATTTTGAAAGCTATAAAATGCCATGTAAATCTGAATTGAGAAATTTGATTCTAGTTTAGTTGACTATGATGATTTTCATTATACAAGTATAATTCACCAAGCTGGCTGCCTTAAATACTTTCTGAAATAAGGTGGGGAATGAACGCATAAACAAGTAAATAGAGTACATCAGTTATCAAGTATTCTGCTGAATCTCAACTCCTGCCTTGCCCTACCACCACACGTACATGCTGATATCATATGAAAAAGTTGATACAAATTAGATGCACTTAAAATACTAAAAGTGTATGCTAAGGTGTATATTATTTAATGTTTCCTTTCTTTATGCGAGATATTTTTTGATAAATATATGGAACATTATCTACCTACTCAGTAATAGAAGGGCAATGGAAAGAACAGAAGTATGTTTTTATAGAACTCCCACAATCGTGGATCCCATTCCTCAACCCTGCCTCACTAAGCTACGTTCTTCCACTTTTGTTAACACCACTAATGAATTATAGGCTTAGTATCAAGTTTATCTATAATTGGGGGGGGTAAAAGGATAAATAAGAAAGGAGATTAAACTTCTAAAATGTGTATTTGTGAAAAATCCATTAATATTGGAAAGAAGAAGAAGGAGAAGAACAAGGAGAAGAAGAAGGAAGAGGAGGGGAGAGAAAAGGGCAGGAGGAGGAGGAGAAAGAGGAAGAGGAAGAGGAGGAGGAGGGGAAGATGAACAAAACTATAGGGAAAGAAATTGAAATGTAACATATCTTACTCGGCATGTACTTATTATATTCTAAGATTAGATCAATTGTGGAAAATACGCTTTTCCAAACTAAGTACATTGTTTTGTGATGATGGATCAATGACCTAGCTTAGGGGTCTTTTGCCTGTGCTCTGAAGTGTAGACTGATTTTGAAAACAATTCAAATATATTAGCAATTAAGGAGCTGTTAGAAAATTTGGGTCATTTGAGGTTTTAAAATAAAACAGCTTAAATTGAAGACAGTGTTATACTAAATTAAATTATCTCCCCTTTAAGTCATTTACACATAAAAAAAAATTTAAAAAGACTTTAATTGGGGAATTGGGGGAGGGGAACAGCAAAGTTGTTGTTCTTCAATCTTCATTGTGGAGGGCGCCAGTCGCCATTTGGATTCCCATTGGCAGCTCGTGGCCTCTAAGCTCAAGGTCCTGTGTTCAATCTTAGTTGTGGGTGGGCGTAGCCACCATGCCATGCAGGAGTTGAACCAGCAGCCTTGCTGTTAAGAATGCACGTTCTATCCTCTGAGCCATCCAGGTGGCAGCTCAACTCAAGGTGCCAAGTTCAATCTTTGTTGCAGGTGGGCATAGCCACCATCCCATGTGGGAGTCAAACCAGCAAGCAGCCTTGTTGTTAAGAGCGCACGCCCTAATCCACTGAGCCATCAGGGCGGCAGCTCAGTTCAAGGTGCCGAGTTCAATCTTTATTTGCGGGTGAGCATAGCCCACCATTGAACAGGCAGTCTTGTTTTATTTATTTATTTTTTTGAGGGCAATGTCACTGACCCTCATATGTGGGACCTGAACCAGAGCCGCTGGCTTCCCAAGCCAGTGCTTAACTACTGTGCCACTCCACCTGCCCTGGCAGTCTTGTTTTTTTACACCAGCTGAGCCATCCTGCCACCTGTTGGCAGCTTAGCGACAGCTCAGCGATAGCTCAGCTAGGGCGCAGCATTCACTGGCCCATGTGGGAATCGAACCGGCGGCCATGTTGCTCAGAGCACACGCTCTAAGCCAACTCTTAACCAACTGAGCCACTTGGCCTGCCCTACACATAAAATTTTTTATGACATTGAAAATGCTTGGAATCTTCTTAGAATTTATGATTTAAAAGTTTGTTTTTATATTTCAATTTCGATATAATATAGACTTGGTTATTGCCAAGTGTCTTGGTCGACATGGTATATCACAAAAAAGCTTCTTATATCTGCTTTCCAGCTACTCTGGAGGGTAACTGCCTCATTTCTTTGAAGCATCCCTAAAAACTTCAAAGTGAATTCTATATATACCATATAGTATATACTTTAAGTCAGACGCTCCCAAACATAGCATATCTAAATTTGGTCAAAATTCATCTGGTCTTTCAGATGCAATAATAGATTGAGCAGAAATTATATTTATGTATTTTGGAATATGAATATTGATTGGGGAAACCACAGACTATGTCCTATTTGGAGCCAATTAATACAAGGGAGGGCCGGCCGACTGGCGCGGTGGTTAAGAGCTGGCTTGGGACGCCAGCTGCCCCGGTTCGGATCCCACATATGAGGGCCAGTGATACTGCCCTCTAAAAAAAAAAATACAAGGGAAATGTGGGGAAAGATGATATAAAAAATCAAGAAGTCTTGGTGAGAGAGGTGCAGGGGAATGAAAAAGAATGAGGACTTTGTGAAGTGGAGGAGAGTGGAGATACAGGTTAGAGTCTCCAAGCATATGAAGGTGTATTTTATGGGGATAAGCAGCTGTTACTTCCATTAGGAATAAGCAAGAGAAAATAAGTCTTCATGTGGGAATTCTGAGAAATCTGCAGAAATTGGGCTGCTGTGAATACGGTCTTACAAATAATAATTGCTCTAGTAAAGGAAATTTTAATTTTATTCTATGATGTATTTCTTTGAATTTGTGTTTAATTTAAACCCAAAATAAGAGATGAGTCGTTTTTCCATAATGCTGTAAGTGTAATCTGGAATGGGACAGGACACCTATTTGAGTCATGATTATACTAATCCTAAGGAAGATCTGTGGAAATTGTCCCTAGGGATATTTTTGAATGAGTAGGTGGGCTTAGTGTTTTGTCATTCAAATGCATTCCACCCTAGAATTTACAGGCTTCAACATCAGTTTTTCTTATATCCACACATGGTTATCACATGAAAGTGTAACATTGTACAGATTTTAACATTTACTTCAAAGTGAACTTTATAGCAATGCAGTTTTGTAAAATTAGATGTTTCTTCTTGATCTTTAAAATTATATTTATTTTGTTCATTGTATGCTATAAAGAATTGATCTTTTTATATTTAGTTCATTATGTATGTTTAGCAAAATAAAGATAGCAACAACCTAAAAGTTTAAAATGAGGAATGAGATTAAATTACGATACAGCCTTACTACATAGCTATATAAAACCATGTTTTAGAATTTAGTGAACATTATGAGAAAATTATAATCATTGGAAACAAGTAGATCACGTATTGGTATTATATACAGTAAAAATCTCATTTTGTTGAAAAAAAGCAATTATGTATACACACATATATATTCAAGAATACTAGATTTCCAGTCAAGGTGGCGGTGAAATGGATGGACCTGGAGGGTATTGTGCTGAGTGGAATAAGTAAGACAGAGAAAGACAAATGCCATATAGTTTCACTTATATGTGGAATATAAACAACAAAATAAAGAAACAAAACAAAAACAAACTCATATACAGAGAATGTTTTGATGGTTGCCAGCTTGGTGGGCGTTTGGGGGTGGGTCAAAAGGGGAAGGGATTAAGAAGTACAAATTGGGCCGGCCAAGTGGCGCGGTGGTTAAGCGCTGGCTTGGGAAGCCAGCGGCCCCAGTTCGGGTCCCACATATGAGGGCCAGTGACACTGCCCTCAAAAAAAAAAAAAAAAGAAGTACAAATTGGTTGTTACACAGTAGTCATGGGGATGTAAAGCACAGGGAATATAGTCAATAATATTATAGTAACTATGTATGGTGTCATATGGGTACTAGATTTATGGGGGTGATTACTTGATAAGTTATATAAATGTCTAATCACTATATTGTACAATGGAAACTAATATAAAATTGTGTGTCCATCACCATATATTTTATCCCCTTTACCCTCATCAACTCTGGGTGGTGAACACACAATTTAATATATAGATGATGTATTACAGAATCGTACTCCTTATATCTTTGTAACTTTGCTAAAATTGTCACCCTAATAAACTTTACTTTTAAAAAAAATATTGTATGTCAACTGTAATAGAAAAACTAAAATTATTTTTAATACTAAATATTTTTTAGAAAAAGAATAACTGAAAAGTGATTATCTCCAGATAATGGTGATGGAAAATATTTTTCTTTTGTGTTTTCCTGTACTTTATATATTAAAAAAGTTTTACTTTTGAAATCAAAATTATAATAAACATGTTAGATGAAACATATCTACCTTGATTGCTTTTTTGTCATAGGTGAAATAGTACCTAAAATGGCATCTGAACTGGCATCTGAGAATCAGCCTAAGAAATTTTTCCAAGGCACAACCAACATGGCTACTTCTGATACTATCCAACAGTCTGATATAAATGTATGGTGAGTCTTAACATCATATTTTAAACATTTGTTGGCCATTTTCATTTAGCTGGGATTTTTTAGTTTGTTTTTTGTTTTTTGGTTTTTTATTGGGGAACAGCCATGATCATTGGTTACACATTGCTTCCATGCTACAATGGCATAGTTGACTCTTTTAGGGGGGGCTACAGCTTACAGTGGCCCATGCGGGGATCGAACTGGCAACCTTGGTGTTATCGGCACCACGCTCCAACCAACAGACTGAGGTAACCAGCCACCCCTTCACTTTGTTTTTAAGTTTACTTTGGCTATTGTATCTATTCAGAAGTATGGTATGTTATTAAATGTTTTTAGAAGTTATAAAACTAATATTCCAAATAGATACTATGAACTTTAAGCTCCTCCCTAGCTTTCACGTGTGACGTTAACATATGGTAGATACAAGTGGGGTTTTGGCATTTGATTGAGAGGCGTTAGAGAAATACATAAAAATGCAAGCTTGGTAAAAGGCTATCTTCTGCCAATCTTTTTCTACCTTGGATTTTTGTGTGCTTTGTTAGGCTAAGCATATTATTGAAAAGTGTGCCAACGAAGCATGTTTTAATAATTAAAATGGGAAATACAGTGAATGGATTTTTTATTTGTTGTTACTGTTGGTTTGTTTTACTGCTGTTGTGAAACTGCTCTTGTAACTAGTATAGATTGCTTTACATGTTTTGCATTCATTTGTAGACAAAGCAGAGTTCTCAGAGATATCTTGAATTCTGTTATCAATAAGTGGCATTGTCTTCTCCTAGTCTGTCATCTGTTCAGATTCTCTTGATGGAAACAACAGCAGTACAGGATCTCCTTGTAATTCATTGGCTAAAATCAGCACTGTCACAAACTCTCCTGTGTTGCCTATCAATTCTGGTTCTCCTTTTATTGTAGTAAATGAACCTTCAACTAAGCAATTCACCCATCCCAGGACTTTCTCACCAATGGAGAAATACACATGCATGTTTTCTCACTCATGTGTGTTCATTCTCTCTCTCTGTCTCTGTCTCTGTCTCTGTCTCTCTCTCTCTCACTCACTCACACACACACACACACACACACACACACACACACACACATTAGATCAATAACAAAATTGTATGGTTTAATTTAGACTACTTCCTATTTTTTTAAACTTTATTATTATTATTATTATTATTATTATTAGTTACAGATGTACAAAACAATGCAATAGTTATTTTTTTCACCCCTTACAAAGTGACTCCCCCTTCCCCCCTCCTGTGCCCCCCCTAACCCCGATATCATACATATCTATTACAATTCCATTGACTCCATCCCCACACTATATTCCACATCCCATTACTATATATGTGTTAAATTGTGAATTAATATAGTTAAAATGACCATACTGCCTAAAGCAATATATAGATTCAATGCAATTCCTATCAAAATACCAAGGGCGTTTTTCACAGAAATAGAAAATATAATCCTAAAATTTATATGGAACCATAAAAGACCCCGAATAGCCTCAGCAATCCTGAGGAATAAGAACAAAGTCGGGGGGATCACGCTACCAGACATCAAAACATACTACAAGGCTACAGTAATCAAAACAGTATGGCACTGGCATAAAAACAGGCACATAGACCAGTGGAACAGAACAGAGACCCCAGAAATAACTCCATGTATATGTGGACAGTTAATCTATGACAATGGAAGCAAGAATTTACACTGGGGTAAAGATAGTCTATTTAATAAATGGTGCTGGGAAAATTGGACTGACGTATGTAAAAAAATGAAACTGGACCACCTCCTTACGCCATATACAAGAACAAATTCAAAATGGATTAAAGACTTAAATGTAAGACCTGAAACCATAAAACACCTAGAAGAAAATATAGGGAGTAAATTTGCAGACATTACTCTGAGCAATATTTTTACTGATACATCCCCACGGGCAAGGGAAGTAAAAGAAAAAATGAACATTGGGATTATATAAAACTTAAAATTTGTTGGGGGGCCGGCCGGGTTGCATGGTGGTTAAGCGCTGACTTGGGAAGCCAGCGGCCCTGGTTCAGGTCCCACATATGAGGGCCAGTGACACTGCCCTCAAAAAAAAAAGTGTTTTTCACAACAAAGGAAACCATCAATAAAACAAAAAGGAAGCCTACTGAATGGTAGAATATATTTGTCAACAATATATCTGATAAGGGGTTAATATCCAAAATTTATAAAACACTCATGCAACTCAACACCAAAAAAACAAACAAACAACCCAATTAAAAAATGGGCTGAGGAAATGAAGAGACATTTCTCTAGAGAGAACATACAGATGGCCAACAGGTATACGAAAAAATGTTCAACCTCACTGATCATTAGGGAAATGCAAATAAAAACCACAATGAGACTACTTCCTATTTATCTTTTTTCCCTGAAATTCTGTTTATTTAAAGAATGTGCATATTTGATTCCTGTGTATGTCCTTAAAAGTAATGTAGTAATATATTCAAAATTGTTTTCTAAATAAGATATATGCTGAAGATACAGTTATATATCTTCAGGCTGCTAATATATAGAAACATGCTGCACCTTGACTTAAAAAATGAATTGAAAGCTCCATTTATTTATGTGAATAAATACATAAATAAATAAATAAAATTATACTTGTAACTTCTGATGGAATGTAATTGTGCATTAATCAACAGGTAAAATGATTTTTAAGATTATATACTGAATATCCATTCTAGATTTTAATGATATTTTCAGTAATTGCTAGTTTCTACTTAGTAAGGGAAAATCACTTATCAAAAGCAGTTTCTAAAACGAAGCTAGTTATACCATACTGATCCAATGATTGCCTATTTTACATATAAATCCTTGGATGTTTAATTTTTGGGGACGCAATAGGTAGGGGAAGTAAGATGAATAGAAGCTAATTGAATAGCAAGAAAATAATATGTAATTGAGGCTTTACTCAATTTGTACTTAACTTGATTATCCCTGATTAATTTTGTATTCTAATTAAATGTGGAAAAAAGACAATGTCGATAAATTTGTGGTCTTTTACATTTCTATGAACTACTTTTTATTCATCATCATGACTACTGATTTGATTAAATATAGACTTAATATGTTAGGGCTTCTCTGCAAGCATTATGTGCTTCCAGTTGTTCCCTAAGGGCTATAAATATTTGTTTAAGCCCCGATTTTCTGTTCGAGAGTCTTAAGGGGTTTTTATAAATAACAAAAATCATGTGTTAAAAAATTTAAATCTGAAGTAATGCTTTAAGTAATTGAGGGTAGTATTAGCATTTTGAAAAATAGAAATGTAGTCTCATGAAATGAAGTTGATAATTAGTTTAAATTTCCTCACTAATGAAATAGGAATGATTATCTAAAATATTTATAAAAAGTTTTTCCTTGTCACTGGAAATAATCATCATGATGGAAATCTGATGTACGTATTTCCTACATAGGAAAAAACTATGGCATCAAGAATTTTTTTTTATTTATTTAGGACTTGAAGAATGTTAGTTGTTTGACTTTATTTTTTTATTATTATTATTTTAAATTTTTAATTACTTTCAGGTGTACGACACAGTGCAATAGTTATACTTTTTATCCCTCCAAGTGACAACCCCCCCCAATTCACCACCCCACTGTCCCCCACCATATTATACATATCTATTACTCTTCCTCTGACTCCCTTCCACAGTATACTCCACATCCCGTGACTATCTATCTGTATATTCAATTACAGTTGGTATACAATATTATACGACATCAGCTATGGCACCAAGAATTTTTTGATATTGGCTCTGATGGAATTGATTAGAATGGATATATAGGCAGGAGAGGATTCTATTCACCTATGAATAAATGAAACTGAATATTTATGAGATGCCTGGGATCATGATGGTCTCCTGAAACTGGGAAAGGATTCTACTTGAATGAGGACAAGCGAAATCTCCATATTGCCTTTGTTACTCAGCTTCTTTACTTGCCAGACCCCTCGTGGGCCAATTGTAAATGTATAAGGGGGCCCTCATGGAGTGAGGTGTGATTGCAGTGATGTGCATTGTTGAAATTGTAGATCATTGACAGAAATAAAGGTCCTCGTGCATTCTTGATACTTTAGCAAAAAGAACCCCTAAGTTTTGCAGAATGTTCAGGCACAAAGACTAAGGATGGAGAAAGTGAACAGTTGGGGTGAAACTACTACTCAGTTGTATAAGGAACTTTTATCAATAAATCTTGGTAATCTTTACTAGCTCGATATACTTTTCTCAACTCAGATAATTTCTTTCGCTTTGTTCAATTAGTTTTAGTTGTACTCTAGGATGTCACCACTCATTATAATATGCTCGAATCAAGGATTTTCCATTCTGTTGCCTTTTGAGCTTGTGTATTGGGAGGATCCATATCTTAAATGATGTTCCATTTATTCATTTTTAGACCAAAGCAATTCTAACTTTTACATGATACTTTGTGTTTGATTTTTCAAAATTATAGTAAGACTATATTTTGTCATCCTAAGCATGACAAGGAATTGTCATGTCAGTTTTCCATAATGAAGGATGTATATTAGTTTCCTAGTGCTGCCATAATGAAGTACCATAAACTGGTAACCTAAAACAATAGAAAAGGATTATGTCACAATTTTGGAGGGTAAAAGCCTATGATCAAGGTTATCAACAGAGTTGGTTCCTTCTGGAGGCTCTCAGGGAGAATCTGTTAATGTCCCTCTCCTGGCTTCTTCTGGTGGTTGCTGGAAATCCTTGCCTTGCTGACATACCACTCCAGTATCTGTTCCATCATCCCATGGGATTCTCCCTGTGTCCCTGTGTTTTCACATGGCCTTCTTATAAGGACACCAGGGATTGGATTTAGGACCCCCCTAATCCAGTATGACTTCATCTTAACTTGATTATATCTACAAACACCCTATTTCCAGATAAGGTCACATTCACAGGTACTGGGGATTAGGACTTCAATATTATCATCTTGGGGACACGGTTCAACCCACAACAGGATAATTTTGGAATTTTTATTTTTGTGTGTTTCATTTTTCTTAAACTAGTTTTTAAAATCTCCTATCTTATAACCCATCTTTAAAAATGTGAAAACAAACCAGCCGAGTAGCTCAGTTGGTTAAGAGCTCGCTCAGGAGTGTGAGCTCTGAGCAACAGAGTCGCCGGTTCAATTCCCAGCTTGAGCTGAGCTGCCACTGAGCTGCCAAAGGGTGGCAGGATGGCTCAGCTAAAAAAAAGATATGAGAACAAGAGGTGACCATTTTATAAAGGTGTTGGTATGTCTTCTTATGTACTATAAATATATAAATATGCTTATTTATAAATATATATGTTTGTATGTGTACATATATGCTAGTTTTCACATTATCAATGAAAGGGTAAATGAAAAAGGAAATATGTTTTTCAATTTTTTTAAAGCATTATTTTTAAGCCTTAAATATGTATTCATGTTCAATCAAATACTCCTATTTTACTTATAACCTTATAAAAGAGCAGAACTCCAAATTCATCTTAACATGCAAACTCACTGCAGTAATAAAGTTAGAGGCTCATATCAGGAAATATAGATCTTCAATCTTATAATGACTAAAGCATCCAATTAAGCTTATAATTTAAAGTATATTGAATAGGTATTTAATGAATTCTTTCTGTGTACAGGAAACTATACTTAAAATTGTATGATATATGAAGATGAGTGAGATGCCATCACTATCTTCAATCAGGATAACAAAAATAGATAATAATGATACAAGGCAGTCTAAGATAATGACTATGGATACACACATAAAAGGACCCTTGTGCTATAAAAGTAGGAGAGAAAGAGAATATTGAAATCACAGAGGGACGCAGTGATTAAGCGCTGGCTTGGGAAGCCAGCAGCCCCGGTTCGGGTCCCACATATGAGGGCCAGTGACACTGCCCTCAAAAACAAAAATCCATTTAATAATTCCAGACAGATTATTATCTTTTAGCCGTAGCTTGAAATTTTTAGTAACGAACAGACACCCTCACATGACAGTTCATTCCCTTGTTGGACAGCTCTCTATTAGAAAGCTCTTGCATCAAAAACAGGGAATGGGGTTAGAATTTGTATCTAGGTGGCCTGTTTCATTGGCTGTTCAGAATTGAGACAAGTCAAATGAGCTATTAAAAGCCCATGAGTTAAGATTCTAGTTCTTCATTAATCTTCTTCCCTGCTCCTTGAATTATTAGTACTCCCACTACAGGATATATTTAATCTCATCTCCTAAATGAATTTTTAAAATTCACCTAGAAGCAACTATATATAAATATCTATGATGAAAATGCATGTATGGCACTTTGTATATCTATGGAAAAAACTAATTACAATTTGCCTGAAATGTTCTTAAATATTTTGAATCTTAAAAGCTGAGCTTGAGGGCCGGCCGAGTGGCGCAGTGGTTAAGCGCTGGCTTGGGAAACCAGCGGCCCCAGTTTGGTCTCACATATGAGGGCCAGTGACACTGCCCTCAAAAAAAAAACAAAAAAGCTGAGCTTGAAAAATCTGTCATATAGGTAGATTTCACTGTCAAATAGTTGAATTGTGCATTTAGAAAAGGCCAGAAAACAGTAAGTACTCTGACAAAAAGGTAGCTTTGTTGCCCTTAAATTTCATGATATCTCACAGATTTCTTAAAATGTGGTTCTTTACCCAAGAATAACTAAGGTTGATTTTTACAAATGTATATAATGTATAGGTAGAGAGAGTCATATATCATATTGGAATCTTGGAAACTTGCTCAAATTTCTTAACAGTGGGAGACTTAAAATGACGATGGTCTCTCAAAAGAAATGCATTAACTTAACACAATTATGGACTAAATCCTGTTAATTGAACAATAAGTTAGATGTATGAAATTGGAGAAATCTGTGGCATTACTGACAGCAAAGTAAATCAGTAACATAATTGTTCATGTCAACCTTTTAGGGGTGTGGTGGGATTACATTATTAGTGCAAGAGTCAGGAGACCTGCTCTGTCACTAGCTCTGCGTGACTGTGGGCAGGTTGCTTCACCTCTCTGGATTTCATCTGTAAAGTGGACTAGATATTTATAAGGTCCCTTCTGTCTCTTACAATTGTATTGATTCTACAAAAACACCTGCCCTCATCTTTGCTAACATGACGGTGAAAGTCATGATGGCATTAAACTTCACAAGGCTTTAAGAAAATATTTAGTAAACTAGAAAGCTTTATACCTAATATTTTGATTCTTTCTGGCAACAAGAAACTCATTTTGTTCAGCCTCATCAGTAGTTTCCTCTCTTCTATGAATTATGCATATTTTATGATGAAATGTGGAAAGCTAATTTCCCCTGGTTTCTTGTTTTGTGTGGATAAATGATCCTCTCAGGATTTCCATATTAATAACAAGTTCCCACTGGCAAAGCATTCACCATAAAATTTTCTTTCTACTGTAACTACAGCTTGAGACAAAATAAAATAAAGATATACTTGGTATGTTTGTTTCAGAGAAGTGAAGTAGGCAGGGCCAAAAGCTGCATCAACTGTAAAAATTCTGCCCCAATACACATTTGGAAGTACTCGACTAGTACTGAAAAGCAGACTACTAGCAAAATAGCGTTTTCTTTTCCCTCCATAATTATCATATGGCTATAAGAAAAACGCTCTCACTTCAGTTTAGTTGATTTCTTGGCATAGCTCTTGTGCCTGGTAATTCTCCATTAAATACAAAGGAAAAAGGACACATTTGAAAGTCACAAACAGCTGGTTTGTGATTTTGTGCTGAGGAAGGAAATACTTTGAAATTACATTATCCAGCAGAGGAACATCATTATACTTTCCATTACTAGTCTCACTCTTCTGAGGAAGGGTTTAGATTGCTTCCTTAACTAGACTTATATTAAACTCTGCAGTGGTTTACATCAAATTGTATTCTTGGTTACTATATTCATAAGTGTGAGGTCTTTGGAAAGGAAGGTGCTGAGGCTAGGATGTTGGGACTGGCAAGGGAAGCTCACTACAGGCCCCTGAAACTTGATTTGGAATACATTCCCATGCCAAATGGATTAGCAGAGATTTAAACATCTTTTTATAACATACAAGGCTGTTGAGAGTGTGAGGAAAGTGGTATTTGAATTCACTATGGTGGTTTCCTAATGTCATTTCTGGAGGAAGTTTGGTAGTATGTACAAAAGCCTTCAAAATGTGCACATCTTTTGATATAGGAACTCCTCTGGGAATTTTTCTTAGGGAAAAATATGAAACAGTTTGAAAAGGATGTTTCCTGTAATCTTAGCTGTAATTGTGAAAAACCTATGTTTTTAACAAATGGTGCTAGGTCAACTGAATATCCACATGCAAGTAATGAGATTGGACTCCTACCTCACACCATATACAAAAATTAACTCGAAAGGGATAATGACCTAGATATTAAGAGCTAAAACCATCAAACTCTTAGGGAAAAAATGGAGTAAATCTTTATGATTCGGATTTGGCAATGGAGTCTTAGATATAGCACAAAAAGAATGAGCAACAAAATAAAAAAAATGGATAAATTGGACTTTATCAAAGTTAAGAACTTTTGTGCATTAAAGGACATTAACAAGACAGTGAAAGGACAATTTATAAAATGAGGAAAATATTTGTAAATCATATCTGATAAGGGTTTAATCGAGAAAATATAAATAATTCCTATAATTTAGTAACAAAAAGACAAACAACCCAATTAAAATATGGGTAAAGGACTTTATGAATAGACATTTCTTCAAAGAAGATATATAAATGGCCAAGAAGCACATGTAAAAGATGTTCAATGTCATTAGTCATTAGGGAAATACAAATCAAAACCACAATGAGATACCACTTTATACCCACTAGTATGGCTATAATAAAAAAGACAGATAATTACAAGTCTCAGTAAGGATATGGAGAAATAGGACCCTTGTGTATTGCTGGTTAGAAAGAAAAATGATGCAGTGACTGTGGAAAACAGTTTGGTAGTTCCTCAAAATATTAAACAGAATTACGTGATCCAACAGTTCCACTTCTTGAAAAACAAGGACTCAAACAACTAATTGGTATGTCAACATTCCTTGCTGCATTGTTCAGAATAACCAAAAGGTAGAAACAACCAGATGAATGGATAAAAATGTGGTACATCCATACAGTGGAATATTATTCAGCTATGAAAAGGAATGAGGCTCTAATAAATGATATAACATGCATGAACTTTGAAAAACATGCTAAGTGAAATAAGTCAAATACAAAAGGACAAATATCACATGGCTCCACTTATATGAGATATTTGGAATAGACAAATCCATAGAGACAGAAAGTAGATTACAGTTTACTGGTGGAAGGGAGATAGGGGAGTTACAGAGTTTCTGTTTGGGATGCTGAAGAAGTTTTGGAAATGAATAGTGGGAATGGTTGCATAACGAATTGAATGTAATCAATGCCACTGAAATGTAACTAAAGGATCAGTTAAGCCAGCATTTCTCAGGGTGTTTTATAAAATGTGAATAAGTAAGTGTCCTGAAGAATTAAAGAAAGAGGAGGCCACAGGCAGTCTTTGATCAAGTAAGTCTGGGAAACTGAGTTAAACTTGTTTCTTCAACATTGTGAAAGCCCCAGAAATGGAATATGGTATGAAATGTTTTAAAACAGTGTAACTTAAGTTCTCTTTTTTAAGGGTCATTTTATGGGATTGCTGTTACATCAATACCCTTTGGGAAACATTGGGTTAAACAAATTATAGTACATTCATTCCATGGAAATCTCTGCACAGCCATACATCACTTGACATCGAAGGATGTTTATATTATATTGTATTGTGCAGTAAAAAGAAAGCAGTGTCAATGAGATCTCATTTTTGTTTCTAAAAAGTATATGTATATATTTTATATGGATAAATAACAGAAAAAAAAGTCTGTAAAGCTACATGCCAAAATATTGAAGTCTCTGGGAGGTAGGAAGATGGATGATTTTGTTTTCATCTGCCTTTCTCTTTGCTTGTCTGTATTTCCAAGTTTTCCCATATAGAATATCTGTTAATTATATAATCAAGAAATAACAGAAGTTAAAATATATATGTTTTAGAAACTCATATGCAGCTATTAATTGTGTCTGGGAGGGAATGAGAGAGTCAGGACTCCCTTAACTGCTATTGGACTCTCCACTTATTTCTACTTGAACTTTCATTGAACGAGAGTCAAAAAACTTTCAACTGTTAGAAAGTTCTACTCATTCAAAACTCCTTCCTGATATTGAACTAATCTACCTTCCATCCTTTGGTCACAATTTGTCATAGAGGATGCCAAAAATTAAGCCAATTCCATCTCCTCTCCCATAGATACAGACTTTCAGACACTTAGCAACAGCACATGTCCCCACAAACACTTTCTCCTCTAGGTTTCCATTCTAGTCTTTTTTCTGTGAGGTGCTTTCCAGACCTATTACCATCCTGGGCATTGATTGGCCTCTGAACATTTTCTAGTTTGTCAATATCCTTTAAGTGTGGCACCCAGGAATGACCTCAATCCTCCATACTTTTTTTTTTGAGGGCAGTGTCACTGGCCCTCATATGTGGGACCGAACCGGGGCCACTGGCTTCCCAGGCCAGCGCTTAACCACTGCACCACTCAGCCGGCCCCCTCTATACTTTCTAAAAATATCTCTTTATCAGTTCCTTTAAAACTGATATTATTAGATTCCTGTGATTAAAAAAGTATAGAGTATAGTGTGACTATACTATACTCTGAATCCTATCCTATGATATTGTATATGAGAGATATCCAATTATATATTTCCGCCATCTTTGAATTTCTAAAGCTATATAGATGAATAAAATATTCCAGATTGATTTCTCATCCAATCACCCATGTTTATTAAAACCCTAGTAGGACTTTTTACCAAACACTTAAAGGACATGAGGGAGCTTCCATTCTGATGGGGAGGGCAAGGGATTCCCTGCAGTTTCGCTGAGGAATCTGAAGACCCTCTTGTCCTTTACTATTTTCTACTTTTTGTCCCAGTCTTTGGTACCACTTTTTAGACCAAGTCAAGCTGCATCCAGATTGATTGGCCTCTCTATTGCAAGGACCTCACAAGCCAGTGTTAATGGTGATATAGAATGTCATTTCTTGTCCTTGATCTGATCCCAGTTCTCCTGATCACCCTAGTGTGTACATTGGTCTTCTTTCCAGCCTAATGAATCTGTTGTCTTTTACTCCTTTTGTCACTCCTCCCACATGGTGAGCATTATTTCAAAGAGCCTGGTAAACTGTATATACCAGCTCCAGATAGCATCAACCCAATGCCTTCCACTGTGCATATATGACTGTGTGCTTAGTTTTTGTTTGTTTGTTTGTTTGTTTGTTTGTTTTAGCTGAGCCATCCTGCCACCTGTTGGCAGTTCAGTGGCAGCTCAGCTCGGGCTGTGCATTGAACTGCTGTTGCTCAGAGCTCAGCTCGCACTCTTAAGCAAGCTCTTAACCAACTAAGCCACTCGGCCGGCCCTTTAGTTTTTGTTTATATTTTTAAATTAGTTTCAGGCATACAAAGCAATGTAATGGTTACACACATTTACACCCCTCACAAAGTGTTAATCCCCCTCCCCCACTCGACTACCCCTCTGACATGGTATATAGCTGTTGCAATACCACTGATTATCTTCCTTATGCTATTCCACATCCCGTCACACTATCTATCTATCTATCTATCTATCTATCTATCTATCTACAAATATATATGTATATATTTATACATACATGTATATTTAATTATAGTTGGCATACAATATTATTCCACTTAAGCTTCAGGTGCACAGTGGAGTGGTCATGCATCTACACACTCTATGCAGTGATCCCCCCAATAAGTCCAGTGCCCATCTGGCACCTTACATAATCTTTGCAACATTGTTGACTATATTCCCCATACTGTATTTTGTATACCCTTGACTGTATTGTATCTATTAATATGCTCTTTCTAATCCCTTCACCTTCTCCCCCATCCCCTCCCCTTTCCCATCTAACAACCAACAGTTTTTTTCTATATCTCTGAGTCTATTTCTGTTTTGTTTGCTCCTTTATTCAGTTCTTTAGATTCCACATATAAGTGAGATCATATGGTATTTGTCTTTCTCAGTCTGACTTATTTCACTTAGCATAATAGTCTCAAGGTCCATCCATGACCAAGGAATTCCACTCCTGGGTATCTATCCAAAGAAATCCATAACACTAATTCAAAAAATTATGTGCACCCCATGTTTATTGCAGTGCTCTTCACAATAGCCAAGACGTGGAAACAACCAAAATGCCCATCGGTAGGCGACTGGATAAAGAAATTGTGGTACATTTATACAATGGAATATTACTTGGCCATAAAACAGAATGAAATTTTACCATTTGTGTACTTAGTTTTTTTCAAAAGAATGATTTTCTGATTATAGGGACTGCATCTTTGTGCACAGTTTACATATGATGCTTAATACTTATACTTGCCCAGCAGAAATAATTTTAAATCTTCAACTTCTGAAGGATTTTCCATTTAAGCTATTTTTAAAATCAACTTTATTGAGATATAATTTACATACTAATTATAAATTACACCCATTTTAAGCTTGCAATCAAAATATAGATCACTGGGGCCTGCCGAGTGGCTCAGTTGGTTAAGAGCTCGCTCAAGAGTGCGAGCTGAGCTTTAAGCAACAGCAGTTTGATGCCCAGTCCGAGCTGAGCAGCTGCTGAGCTGCCAACAGGTAGCAGGATGGCTCAGCTAAGAAAAAAAAAAAGAGTGTGAGCTCTGAGCAACAGGGTCGCCAGTTCGATTCCCACATGGGCCAATGATGCTGTGCCCCATGCTGAGCTGCCACTGAGCTGCCAACAGGTGGCAGGATGGCTCAGCTGGTGAGAGCATGTGCTCCTAACACCCAGGCTACCAATTCGAATGGTGGGCTATGCCCACCCACAACTAAGGACTGAACTGGGCACCTTGAGCTGAGCTTCCACCCAGATGGCTCAGTGGATACAGCGTGCGCTCTTAACAAGGCTGCTGGGTTCGACTCCCACATGGGATGGTGATTAGTCCCAACTGCAACTAAGGTTGTAACACAGCACCTTGAGCTGCCGATGGGCAGCTGGCGGACTGGCGCCCTCCACAACTAAAATTGAAGAACAACAACTTGGCTGGTCCCCCTCCATAATTCCCCAACACTGTTCTCCTCCCCCAAATCCCCAATTAAAAAAAAAAGATATAGACCACTTCTAATACCACAGAAAATATCCTCTGCCCCTTTGTAATTTTTTCCCACCCCTAACACTGGCTCCAGGTTACGCTGATCTCTTTTTATTCATTACTATTAATTAGATTTCTCTTTTGTAGGATCATATATATATTCATACAATATGTACTTTTTTGTGTCTGATTGCTTTTGCTTAAAACGTCCTTGAGATCCATCCATGCTGCTTCCTGTATCTGTCATTCATTTATATGACTGAGTTGTATTTCATTGTGTGTATATTGCACAATTTGTTTATCCATTCACCTTTCGATGGATATTTGGATGTCCACTGGGGTATTATGAACAAAGCTGCTATGAATATTTGTGTTTAAGCTTTTGTGTGGACATGTGTTTACATTTCTCTTTAATGTAAAATTCAATTTTACATTATGTGAATTGCTACATTATGTGATGAGTACATGTTTAACTCTATAAGAAAATGCCAGCCTGTTTTCCAAAGTGATTTTACCATTTTACATTCCCACCAGCAATGCATGTTCATTTCTGTAGCTCACATACGTAATTCATTTAAACAGTGTTTTGATTTTGAGATTCTACTTTTCAAAAGGATATGTTGTATTAAATGTTACTTGAGATAGGAAAGCCATCAGTGAGGTTGAGGAAATATGTTTATTTTATCAAAAATGTTCATCAGATCATATTTGTTTTGAAGGAATTGACTCTGTATATCTTGGTATTTGGTCAAATGCAATTATTCATTACTGTTTAAAGTGATTGGCTAAATTGCATACTTCCTTCAAAAGATAATCCTATTTGATTTAGAAAATAAACTGACCTTACTTTCTCCAGAGGCTCCTAAAATTCTTAGGAATATCTTCACACGACTTCCCCCTTCTTTTATTTAACTTCAAGGTAAATTCATAAATAAATCATACTCAGTTAAAGAGAAGCTATGTGTATGAATATGTAACCACCCCAATTCCCTCACTTACTGGCAGGAGCAGAGTCTGGCTTTGTACATATTTGCCAGTGTCCTGTTGGTTAGAGGCTGTGGGTACCTGGAAAGCTATGAAGCATAGTATCAGCCTTTGGATCTTAGTGACAAGAAAGACATTTTTTAAAAGCAACGTGAAACAAAACAGTGGATATAGTTGATTTTACCATACCCAAGAGCCAAGGGTTTACAGAGCACATGTTACCAAGCAACAGGCTTTGCTAATGTCATTTTACCAAATAAGAACTCCAGCGTGAGTGCCAGCATGCCTGAGTCTGGGACTCCTCAAATGTTGCGCAGGGGAAGGAAGCCATTTGTGTACTAGAAAATGTGGCTTCACATTCGCCAGGCTATCAACGAAAGGATTTTGATGCCTCCTTTTCTAGGGAGTAGTAGTATACTTGCCTTTGGGAATTTCTATCCCATCATAGATGTTCTGCACCAAACAGATCCAATACTGTCTTCCACTGTGACATAGGACCCACATAACAGATCACATTTGCAGGCTGTGTGGGGTAATTAGGCAATGCCTGCTCTGCCCCAGAGAGTCTAACCCCTTCTACTCCTAGATTTTTTTGGTTCCATAGGACACTTTTCTTTAGTCTCCAATTTCCTCTAAGCCATTAAAACATATTATTATTTACTCTATACAAGGGCTTATCTTGCCTTTACAAATCAAATATTGAAGGACCACACTGCTGCTCATGTTCCAGGGTTACTATATTATATGGAACTTTTCTTGGTTGTAAGTCTTTCAGGGAACCTGAGTTCATCTGTGTGACTTGTGGAATTCGTATTATTCACTGGTAACTGAAACCAGGGAAAGACATATTTCTGCTTTAAATTCTTTGGTTGAGTGGTTCAAAATCCCATATTATTTCCTATGAATGAAAATGGCTTATTATTTTTTTTAGAAACAAAACACGCTTCTCAGGAAGTTGAATAGCAGAAGTATGCTTTGAGAGACTACACAGGTTAACAGAACCTAGGTCCTGTCTCTCTACCAATGTATTATTTGTTATATTTATATTCTGCTTCTTTCCCCCAAGGACTTGAATTAGAGAAAACTGAAGTGGATGCAGTTTGTCTTTTGTTTCTTCCCACTTTGCTTTCTGTTGCCTCTTTCCCTCCAGCTGCCCAAGTGCCAACCTTCCCTCCCCGCACTGAAATCTGCCCACGTCTGCCCTCTTCCAAAAGGGACCAGAGCTTATGCTCCAAAATACATTTTCTTCCCCTCTTCTAATCAAAACTCCCATCCTAGCAAGTGTGAAATCAATTTGGACATTCTGATTAAAGTACTTCACAGGAAAATTAGTGACCAATACATTTAACTTGGGGGGGGGGGGCGGGGGTTTTATTTTAAAGCAGTAATTTAGTTCTCATCTCAGTCATTGGAATTTGGGGGGGTAGTGGTTAAGAGATGATGTAGCTGGGAGCTTCTGTCACCTTTTTGTCCCCCAAAAGGGACACAGAATGGGCAGAAGCCATGTGCCCTTCTCTCCTATATCCCCATTATTGTCCTCATGTATTTGGGAGGAAAGTTAGGCTTGGGAGGAAGCTTGCTTGCTGAAGTTTCCTTCTAAACAAATGGGGACAATCATGTACCTACATCATAGAATTACTGTGAAGATAGAATTATCTGCTGCATGTAAAATACTAAGCTACCTGAGAAATAGTAAGCACACAATTTTAAATGTGCTTGTTGTTGGGCCGGCCGAGTGGCGCGGTGGTTGAGCGCTGGCTTGGGAGGCCAGCGGCCCTGGTTCAGATCCCACATATGAGGGCCAGTGACACTGCCCTCAAAAAAAAAAGTGCTTGTTATTGTTCTTATTTACAAGCTGGTTTCTCAAAGGAAAACAAGAGGCCAGTCCTAGGAATGCTCCAGTCTCCTTTTCTAGACCTTCTTGGCATGCAATACTGAGCTTCCATTCATGCTGGTGTTATAAAGCTTCCTTTAAAATAAATTGAAGTAGGGCAGGGTAAGTTCATTTAAAGAAAATCATTAGGTATCAAGATGGTGATGATATGAGTGAATGCCTATTTCAATGATTCCTCATTGATAGAATAAGTTCAACTCTGTAAGGAAGCACCCACTTTATTTAATTAATATTAATGTTAATATCCCCCACACCCAGCACTCCTGATCCCCTTTAGCCTCCTCCACTTTTTCTTTTTCCTATAGGATTTATCACCTTCTAACATTTTTTATAGTTATTATTTTTATTGTTTGTCTCTCTTTGCTAGAATATAAGCTCCCCTAGGGCAGGAATCTTTTTTGGTTTTCGGTTTTTGTTTGCTAAGTAAACAAAGTGCCTAGAATAGTGCCTGGTCTGTTGTAGGGGTCACTAAATATTTGCTGCCTGACTGAATGAATGACCGTGGCATTTGCAGTCCACAATCTGGTCCCGTTCTCTTCCAGCCTCACGTCTTATCATTCTCTCCTCTATGTGTCACTGATACTAGCAGTTTCCCATGCACACCATTTGTTCCCCATCTCTGTGCATTTATTCATGCTCTTTACTCTGCCCTGAATAAATAATCATGGATCTATGCAAAGATTTCATTGTAAGAATGTTCTTTACAATCTGGGTTTGTATCCTTGAAAAACTTGCAATAGCCTTAATATCCATCAGCAAGGGATAAGTTAGAGAAATCATGGTAGCTCCCACTTGATGGAGAGCATTTGGCAATATCTATCAAAATGACAAGAGTGCATATAGTCTTTGAACCAGCAATTCTGCTTTCAGGAGTTTATCCCGCAGATAAACTTGCTCATGTGCCAAATGAATATGTGTTGTGAGTCACTGCAGTGCTTTAGTCACTCGTATTAGACACAGCAGTGACAGAACTCATTAAATTATTATGTAGAGCTATATTTATTGACGTGGGAAGATCATAATAGCTAGCATTAATTCAACATGCTATGTGTCAGGCACTGTGATAAGTGTTTTTATATATTTTTATCTCATTTAATCCTCATAACAGCCTTGTGAGGTAGTTACTTAAAATAGACCTCATTTTACACAGGAGGAAATGGACTCAGGGAAGTTAATTTACTTACCCAGTGTCAGACAACTAATATAGGAAAGCTAAGATGTCTGAAGTATATTGCGACAAAACAGGATGTATACTATGACTCACTTTTGTAAGAAAAAATACATATAGATATACACATGTATATATGTACATATAAAAAGATTGGAAAGGAAGACATCAAAATATTAACAGTTGGATGGTGGGATTGTGGGTGGTTTTTATTTTCTTCTTTTTGCTCATTATTTTCTGACCTTTCTGTTAAATTTAGGGACTGACTTGGAAGGAGGAAGTGAAACCAGCAGGCATGAATTACTTGTGTAATTTTAGAGATGACTCAATTTTAAAAGATTGGTGATAGTGTGGAAAAGTGACACAGAAGGAAATGTTTTTCACCTAAGAGGAAAAAACTAGTGAGGAGGAAAAGCTTGCCCAGAGTAAACGAGGATGGCTCCTGAGACAAGTGCAGGAAAGGGCAAGAGAACCTAGTGTTAAAGGTAGAGATGGAAGAAGCATCCTAAAGGAGGAAGCCCCCTTGTTCCCATGAGGCTGAGGGGTGGGGAACGAGCTAGCACAGGCAAAAGTGCAGAGAAGCAGGAAAGGGTAAGGTAAAGGGGAGAATTGAGGGAGCTCCTGTTTGATGACCTGTGTCCTGTCATTGAAATCCAAAACTGTGCCTTCCACTGAGGGGCCAGGCTGAGGGTGGGGTAGGGAGTCTGAGGAGAGAGAACATTTGAACAATTGCTAACAGACATACAGATATACAGAAGGATTGCTTCCCAGCCCTTGGGGCCCCCTGAGCCTGGCTGGCCTGGCTCTGTAGCAGAGCCAGTTTCATGACCTTCTCCAGCAATAGTTGGCAGCCTGGGCGTGGGGGTGGGGAGAATGAATGGCGGGGGTTTTCACAGAGCAGGTGCTGCAGAAGGTTGCCGAGAGAGTAAGTCCAGAGGTTAACACTAGCGTGGTAAAATGGCCGATCATGAAGCAGACTTGGAAGGAGGAAAGGAAGCCAACAGACCACGGATGGCATCTGGGAAAGGAGAAGGGAGGAAGGACAGGCTGGTGGGAGTGGGGGCCAGAGGGTGGTGGAGGGAGACTCCTGGGAGACTGAGGTCAGAGGGGTATTTGTGAGTTGGTATGATGAAGCAGTCCCCTAGGGGCCCGGGGAGTAAGTGGAAAGGAGCAGCAAGGAAAATGTGCATGATCAAAAGGCAAAGATAGCATTAAAATAACTCCTACCTGATAGAGGGCAATTTGGCAATATCAAAGTTACAAATGCACATTCCCTTTCATCCAACAGTCTGGCTTTGAGGAGTTTCTCCTACTAATATACTTCCTTGCTTTTGTGCAAGATGAATGTGTAAGGTGAGTCACCGCAGCATTTTCTGTAATGGCAACAGATTGGAAACAGCCTAAAAGTCCATCAATAGTGATTTTATTAGTTCAATGAAGTATGGCTCCAAAAATGAAATGCTAGGTAGCTGGAAAAAAAAGAGGGAGCTCTTCATGTGATGATATGGAATGATCTCCAAAATGGTCTGTCAAGTGAAAGAAGCAAGGTGCATGTAGATCAATGGGACTAGTTTGCAATCTCTTTGCTAACTTATGCATAAAACATCTCTGGAAGGATACATAAAAATCTTGCCACTGAGGAGGGAAAGCTACTGGCTAGGTGACAAGGTTTGGAGGATGACTTTTCACTTGTCCTTTTGTATTATACCTTTTTTTGCTTTATGGAAGTACAGTAAAATCTTGGGTTGCGAGTAACGTGTTTTGCGAGTGTTCCGTAAGATGAGCAAACATTTCTAATACATTTTAACGTGGTAAACGAGTGATGTCTTGCAATACAAGTAGTTTGTTTCTGGAAAAAAATTATGCTCGCAAACCAAGGTATTACTGTATATTGACAAATAAAAATTGTATATGTTAAATGTGTATACCATGATATGCCTTTTGAATTTTGAGCCATGTAAATACATGACTTATTGAGAAAATAAAGTAAAACATATATATATATATATATATATTCACACACACACATACACGTATGTATTATATAATTTGAATCTCTTTTATAAATATTAAATCATAAAACAAAAGCACAACAAAAACTCCCACTATGATTTACTTCAAACCAGTCAGTTTGCCAGAATAATGGGTGGGAATTTGGATGAAATTAAATTGACCATGTGTTAATAATTGCTGAAGCTGGGCGATGGGTATAATGGGGTTCATTTGCATTTGAAACATGAAATTGTCATTTTTATAGGTCAAAAATGCATTTTGGCAGTTTCATGTGCTTTAAGCTAATGCTGTTCTCATTATTTTTGTACAATTTCCATAATATTAAAGTTTCAAAGACAGGAAAAAAAAATGAGCTCCCACCAGGCCCTTGCTAGGAACATTCATGTACTTTCTCATCGTGGCTCTTGTATCTCCTAATTGAGTGGAAATTCCCATTCCCCAATCGACTTCTCAAACAGCAGTACTGCCTCACTGATTTCCCTTTATTATGGGACCCAGTACTGTTCTCAGGATTTTTCCTATTAACAAAAATCTCTCCCCATCCTGTTGTGTGTTAATTGGGTACTACCTTATCCTCATTGCTGGTAAAGCTCATCCTGTTCTTGAAAAATAACTTCTTTAGTTTCTTATGATCACCTGATGCTCTCTTCCTACCTCACCATCTATTTTTAGCAAGCCTAACTAATTTGGGGTCATGTCCTTATCCAAGTTGCTTATATTTATCAATCTGGGGGCTAATGTCTCTGAGGCATGCAGTAGACAGCCCCGCCAAGTTCATCCCAAACCATCAGTAAGTACACGTGTGTTCAACCTTTCAGCTTCAAGTTGTTGCCCTTCATATGTTACCTTAGAGGCTATGGTGGCTTTGGCCTGGCCCCTGACACCTGCAAGCACATGGCTTCTTGTGTGTGCCCAGGAGGCAGGTGGCTTCCTCTTTCTGCCTACAGGCCCGGGGATCATCTCTATATCCCATCGTCATTTGGTCAGCTCTTCCTGTGTGTCCCACCAGCACCCCAAACTTAATTAGTTCCCCCAATGTTAAGCCTCCCCTTTACCTTCTCTGTGAAGAGCCTCATCTGATCCCCTTCCCCTGGGAACTCTGGGGTTAGCAAACCTCCTCTGTGCCCCCGCAGCATCCTTTATCACACTGAATTGTGCCGACTTCTTTATCTGTCCTGCCCACACCAGTCTGTAAACTCCCAGGTTAAGGACAGAGACCATGTCTGCTCCCTTGAATATCTCACACCAAGCATGACATCAGGCACATGGTTAAAGCTCAAAATAATAGATTTTTAAATTTTTAATTTCAAATACTTTCAATGTATCGAAAATTCTATACAAAAATAGCAAAAAGAACTTTCATATACCCTTTATCAAGATTAATCTAGCATCTTGTTACATCTCTCTCTCTCTCTGAGAGCTCTCTCTCTCCACACACACACATTTCTTGTGTGAAACACTTGAAAGTAGCTTATAGGTATCATTTCCCTTTGCCCTTTAAAACTTCAATATGTGTTTCCTAAGAACAAGGACATTCTGTTATATAAACACAGTAAAGTTAGCAAATTCAAGATATATAACATTGATATGGCATACTATACTATACAGGTCATATTCAAATTTTGTTAATTGCCCCAATGTCTTTCTTAGCTTTTTTTTTTCCGGTCCATGATCATACTTTGGGATCACACATTGTATTTAATTGTCCTTTCTCTTAATTATCTGAAGTCTCCTTAAATCTGCAAAGCTCCTCAACTTTTTTTGTCTTTGATGACAATATTTCAGAAGAGCATGTGCCAGTTGTTTTGTAGAATGTCCCTCAATCTGTATTTGCCAAATGTGTTCTCATGATGAGAGGTTATGCATCTCTGGCAGCAGTAAAACATAAAGAGACACATGATGATTACTGGTGATATTAACTTTCATTACTTGGTTAAGATGATGTCTGCCAGGTTTTTCCACTGTAAAGATACTATTCTTTATTTTGTACTTAATAACTAATGTATGGGAAGATACTTTAAGACTAAGTAAATAATATGTTTCTCCTAAAACTTTCATTACTAGTTTTAGGATCCATTTATGACTCTTGCCTAAATCAGTTATTGCTATGGTGGTTGCCAAATAGCAAATTTTCTAAATAATACATATGCATTGATTAAATGAATCACTCATTTGCCCTACAGAAGGGATGCCTCCTTCGCTAGGACAGCAGCCTCTAGTTAGCTGCAAGAGTGGCTTCTAGGCAGAGACAAGCTGGCAGCTTGCTTCTAAAGCACGATGATATATATATATATATATATATATATATATATATATATATATTTTTTTTTTTTTTTTAGCTGAGCCATCCTGCCACCTGTTGGCAGCTCAACGGCAACTCAGCTCGGGCTGGCATTGAACCGCCGTTGCTCAGAGCTCAGCTCTCACTCTTGAGCGAGCTTTTAACCAACTGAGCCATTCGGCTGACCCTTTTTTTTTTTTTTGAGGGCAGTGTCACTGGCCCTCATATGTGGGACCCGAACCAGGGCCTCTGGCTTCCGAAGCCAGCGCTTAACCACCGCGCCACTCGGCCGGCCCCTAAAGCACGATGATATTTTGCAGTGCTTAAAAACCTTAGATGAGGTCGATTCTCCTGCAATCCCCACTGGCCTTTCTCAGGACCCAAAAGGGACTCCATGGCTTTCCCAAAATAGTGTCCATGCTGAGGGCTAGCAGCAGCAGCTGGTTGCTCTGTAGGCCCCATGCCTGCCTGCTCTTACTATTTTCCATCAAATTTCAGAGCAGAGGGTATAAAGCACGTGGGACACTCTTACCTTCCATTTTGACTTATTTGAGAACCATAAAACAGAATTCAGTATTCCACACAAGCTCCTTTGCCATTCTGGAGACCCACATTTTTAGGCATTGGGATCAAGGCATCATTTTTTTTTGTGGATTCATGTATAGAAATGGAGGGGATGCCATGACTACATGAAAAGCAGAGTACGTGGTGGGACTATTTCTGTTTGGGGACTGTATTCGTTTCCTTGGGCTGCCAGTAACAAATTACCCCCAACTGTGTGGTTTCAAACAACAGAAATGTATTCTCTCACCATTCTAGAAACTAGGAGTTTGAAATCAAGGTGTGGCAGGGCCAAGCTCCCTCTGACGCCTCTTAAGGGAACGTTCTTCCTTGACTCTTCCAGCTTCCTGTAGCCCAGGGCATTCCGTGGCTTGTGGTTGCATAACTCCAATCTCTGCCTCCATCTTCACGTGGCCTTCTATTCTCTGTGGGTCTGTGTCCAAATTTCCCAGTTTTTATAAGGGCATCCATCATATCGCATTAGGGCCCACCCTAATGACCTCATCTTAACCTATTTCCAAATCAAGTCATATTCACAGGTGTCTGGGGTGACGACTTCAATATATCTGTTTGAGGGACCTGATTCAGCCCCTACCAGGAGCCATGTCTGAAATCCAACCCATTAGAGAACACAAAGCGCAGTGCCATTTGCTACAGTGCCTCAGCCCAGTGTAACAAAGGCCTCTGTCCCTCCTGCTCACTCCCGTCTTGGTTCTCTTGCCAACATGTAAGGAAGGAAAATAAGGCAGGCAGAATATGCTCAGCCCCCTTGAAATATACTTTGGACATAATTTTCAAATGATCACAAGCTATTCATGTAGCCATTACAGAGAGGACAATAATAGAGAACAATCCACAGTCTGTAAGGCTCTGGCCCCTGCATTCCCCATAGAATTCTCATAATTATGATATAGATTTGTTACCATTTGACAGATGGGGAGCATGAGACCCAGAGACATGAAGTAACTCCCCACAGGTCACACAGCTACTGATAGGAAATTCCATGCAGAGCAGGATCATGTCTGTGAAGCACAGAGCCTGACCCCGTGATAGGCACTCAGTAAATATTTGTTGGATGAATGAGTAAATGAATGACTAAATCTGGGACTGTAGCTCTGGTCTTCATTTCCTGATCCTTTACTCCTTCCACTGTACCCTACAAATGACTGTAGACTGAGGTATGATCTCAAGACAATAACTGGAGCAAAGATGTCACTGGGTCATTTTCAAATTGTTTTGCTATATTTGATAACCTTCTGAATTTTGTGGTAATGAGCACATCAGCCTGTAAGTGATTTTTTTTCTCCTGCTCCACACCTGATAAACTGATCAAGAAGCCATTTTGTCAAGGGTACTTAAGCCATTGACTTTAATTTTACTTGAGCTACATAATATTTGTCTAAAATTATATTTGCACCAAAAATAGGCCTTATCACATGGACAGTTTTATTATAACAATGTATCAAGGAAGTAAAGAATTCAGCATGTTACCTTCATATCTTTGAAATGGAATGTTGATGTTCCTTATGCCCATTTCTGGGCCTTCATGAATATCACTGAGACAGCCAGGAAAGCTCATTTAGCCTAGGCCAGGGGTTGACAAACTTTTGAGATGGAAGAGCCGCCAGGGTTTGGCAAACTGCGGCTGGCAAGCCCCATGTGGCTCTTTGGGTACGTACATGTGGCTCTGAAGTACAATTGAAAATTAAAATAAAACTATCAATTTCATTTATAAAATTTCTAAAGGATATTATTCACATGATGGTGATTATGTAAAAATATATTTATGGCTCTCGAATAACTTTTTTTTTAATAGACATATAGAGGAATTTATTTTTTTTCATATTTTATTTTATTTTATTTTATTTTGAGGGCAGTGTCACTGGCCCTCATATGTGGGATCCGAACCGGGGACGCTGGCCTCCCAAGCCAGCTCTCAACCACCACGCCACTCGGCTGGCCCTCGAATAACTTTTAAATTGTTGAGGGACAGCAAACCTTTGAGATGGAACGTACACAAAGAGCCGCTTGTGGCTTGCGAGCTGCAGTTTGCTGACCCTGGCCTAGCCAATAAGGAAGGACTCATTAACAACATGCTGTGTGCCCAACCCTATTCTAGGTACTGCGTGGAAAAGATCAGAAAGAAGCTCTCTCAAGGAGCTTCCAGTCTAGTGAGCGATATGGCATCTTCATGGGAAACAATGAATAAAGAGAAGGGTGACATTTGCTATGTAACTGTGAGAAGCCAAACACTTTACATTAATAATACTTAGGTATTATTCCCATCTAACAGATGAAAAAACTGAGGAGCAGAAAGTTTAAGACAACTTACCCAAGATCACATAGCTAGTCAGTGGTAGAACTAGGATTTGAACCCAGGTCCTTGTGACTCAAAATACAAGGAAAATATGAGACAGCTTATAGTCAAGTGCTCAGTTGCGTGGGATAGATGAAATAGACTGAAGAGGTTTCAGTGAGATGCGTGGAATCTACAAAGGTCTCTGGGAGATGGTGTCGGGAAGCTGACAGCCTGCTGTGGGTGCCTCCCATCCCAAATCCCTTTATAACCTGCCCATTCCAACCACCTGTCCCCACTGTAGGGCTCAGGCTCTGTCTGTCTCCTCTTCTGGTGTACTTAGGGAGGTGGGGTTCCCATTTCCACATTCAACTCAAACTACCCCGTTTCTGAAGCTAGCTGAATTGTTATTCTTCCAGGAGCCCGACCTCCTAGGGCAATTTCTCCACATTTCTCAACCCCAGAAGCACACCTCTCTGCTTTGTGTGGTGGCCTGGTGCCTCTTCAAAACCACAAGACCCCACACCCTGCTACCTACCTTCACCCTCCTTCCTACCCTTTTACGTCTATTCACATCAAAGGCACGGAAGGAATTTAACATGTTTCTGCTTTTTTTTTTCAGTGACAGAGAAGAGCTGGCTTAGTTGGATATAGAATCGTCCCAGTGTGCTCAAGGAATTACCAATCAAATAGCTCCATCTGAAACAGCAATCTGTAGATCAAAATAAAAGAAGAGCACATGCATTCTCTGACTTTGTTCTCAAATGAAGAAATTAAGATGGAGAAGGGAAATTTTGTTCCTCACTCTGTGGTTCTAACTTAAGAATCAAGGAGTTGTGGTGTGTGTAGGGGTAAGGAGGTGAGGGTAGGGTTCTCTCAAAAGAAAAATTAGATAAATGAGGGGGTTTGTAGGGCATTTAAAAGAAATGCAGGATTGTGCTTGAGTTTTTTTTAACGTTTTATTTTGAAATAATTATACAGTTACAGAAAGTTGCCCTTCACCCAGTCTCCCTCAGTGATTACATCGCACATAATTATAGTACCACATAAAGGCCAGAAAACTGACCTTGGTACAATGTGTGTGTGTGTGGTTCTATACTATTTTATTGCATGTATAGATTCATGGAACCACTGCCGCAATCAAGATACAAAACTATTCTGTTAACACCCACCCCACACCCTCCCACCATCCCTAACCTCTGGTAACCATTAATTTGTTCTCCATATCTATAATTTTGTACTTTAAAAAGTACACTTTCCTTAAGAAAATGGATTGGCACCTCTAGTTTTCACAGAATCTCAGGCTCAAGGGAGTGAATTCTCCGGTCCAGTCTTCTGTCCGATGCCCCAATTCCCTCTACAACATCTCTTCTAAGTGTCTATCCAGCCCCTACCACAGACCAGAACCTTCTCCGGGATTTAGAAGTGTTGAGGTATATGATACAAAAATTTTAGGGCCACCGGTTCGATTCTCACATGGGCCAGTGATGCTGCGCCCTAGCTGAGCTGTCGCTGAGCTGCCAGCAGGTGGCAGGATGGCTCAGCTGGTGTAACAACAAGATTGCCTGTTCGATGGTGGGCTACCCCCACCCACAACTAAGACTGAACTCGGCATCTCGAGCTGAGCTGCCACCTGACAACAAGGCTGCTGGTTCGACTCCCACATGGGATGGTGGCTACGCCCACCCACAACTAAAATTGAACTCAGCACCTTGAGCTTAGAGGCCACGAGCTGCCAATGGGAAGCCAGGTGGCAACTGGCGCCCTCCACAATGAAGATTGAAGAACAACAACTTGTCTGTTCCTCTTCCCCAATTCCCCAATAAAATATTTTTTTTTTAAATTTAGAGTAAGCCCATTGTTAATAATTAGCAAAACTCTTACATTTAGATTGAATCTTACAAAATGCCCTCTCACGTGCTGATTTTCCCACCACACATTGTTCTGTCTCAGACAGGCATCCCTCTTTTCCATTCCTCTTACCCAGGGAGAGGGATGACAATGCAGGAAACATAGAAGGCTCACAGAAAACTCCAGAAATTCCTTCCTTAACTATAGATTAAATAATCTGGTTTTCAGCAATTCAGGCCTTTCAAATGTAAGTGGTTCATGTGTGGAATTTATTTCCTAGGCTGATTGTGAGTGTTTTATCTACACATCTACGAGAGATAATCCAAACTGGAGCCCAACTCCCCTGGGTCCAGCTCCCAGGACTCCCTTGTGGGTAAGAGAGCTTACAGGGCACTCTACATCCCATACCTTCAAAAAGTAATGACTCAAAGTCATGCTAAAACCAGAAGGGGCTTGCAGAATTGAAGCCATGGGGGTTTCGTGGCTAGGGTTACTTTGGATCCCCCACCTCCTCTCCCCTGGACTGTTTTGTAATCTTTCCACTTTGCACAAACTTAACTTGCTCTTCATAAAGAGCACCGTACTCTCCTCAACTGGACAGCAGCACCTGTACAAATCCAGACTCAGACCCATGAGGACTTGCTCTTTGGAAGAAATGACTTCAAACTAATGGTTCCCTCTGCAGCTGGCCGCAGAGGTAGAGGTAAGGTGGGTATCTGACTTTGGGTCAGGAGACACTGCAGTCTGGTGAATGTCCTCGTCCATCTTGAAGTTGGGGCATAGTGCCCCAGCTCCCTGCTTTCTGCGTAGGTGCCCCTGCCTAACAGAAGACTCCTCATTTCCCCTTAGGTGAGGAGAAGGTGATGAACAGTGAGGGAGGGAAGGAAATAATGCAGCTAACTCTTTGTCCCTTCAAGTGCCCTTGCTCTCAGTCCGCATCACAGTTTACAACCCGAAGGCCTCCAGTATGCACGATGAATGCAGCTATTCATGTCAGTGTTTTCCCCTCACCACATAGCCCGTGGGTGTAATTTGTTCTTTCCAAAGTGAAAAGGTATTTCCAACTGATTTAATAATCCTGAGATGTTCTCAGCTGCCTTTATTGTTTTTAGGGGATAATTTTGTGGCTACTCTTGTGCTATCCTTTTCTTCAACTTGTGCTAAGTGTGAAGAAGATGGGCCAGCTGATTGGCTCTGCCCCTGCCTTACTGGAAGGCCTTGTGGACAGCAAGCAACTTAAACTTTCAGAGTCTCAGTTTCCTCATTAGAAAAGAGGGATAAATAATAACTGCCCTCCTAACCTTACAAAGGTGGTCATTTAGAAAAACAGATGTTAGAAAAGTCCTTGTGAAAGTTTCAGAGGGAAAATATAGTGATTAAAACATTCAAATACAGGGGCTGGCCGAGTGGCTCAGTTGCTTAAGAGCTCGCTCAAGAGTGCGAGCTGAGCTCTGAGCAACAGCTGTTCAAGGCCAGCCCGAGCTGAGTTGCCGTTGAGCTGCCAACAGGTGGCAGGATGGCTCAGCTAAAAAAAAAAAAAAAACATTCAAATACAGTATTAAAAACATTCTATTTTAAAATGTTTAGAAAAATGTTCTTAAATAACTTAAAATATTATCTATTATACCTTAGATGATTTTTGGAGCCTATTTTGACTAAATTCTTAGTAACCTTCATTATATTTTTTATCCTGAGGGCAAGGATGGCCATAAAATCATATGAAATCCATGTTTAAAAACTTAACTTCCGTGGCTGAAAGCTTTTTTAAAAAGAAAGGGTTTATTGAGCCATATGCTAGCCAGAAAGGGGCCAGGTTCAGCAACAGCAGGGCTAGGTGAGGAGGCAACATGTCCGCCGTCGTGGATTTGGCGGGTAATTTTATACATTACGTTTGGGGAAAGAAAGATGTAAATTGGGCCGGCCGTGTGGCGCATTGGTTGAGAACTGGTTTTGGGATGCCAGCGGCCCCGGTTTGGATCCCACATATGAGGGCCAGTGACACTGCCCTCTACAGCTACAACAGCTCCACCTGGAGCTGGGCTGTGA
Source organism: Aselliscus stoliczkanus (assembly GCA_033961575.1). Classification (NCBI taxonomy): domain Eukaryota; kingdom Metazoa; phylum Chordata; class Mammalia; order Chiroptera; family Hipposideridae; genus Aselliscus; species Aselliscus stoliczkanus. The sequence goes on from CM066737.1 coordinate 19,380,725, forward strand.
GCCCCAGCGATGGTGTTGGCTGCAGCCCCTGCTGCAGTGGGCTGCCATAGGCTACGTTGAGTGGCCGGCAGCCAGCATGAGCTGCCAATAGCTGCGGTGAGCGACATCCAGAGGCCAGTGACCGATCTGCCTCACCCGGGAAGAGCACAATGACGATACCAACATGGGCCAGTGAAGCAACATCCTCCTCAACTAGACTGAAGAACAAAAAAAAGGACAGCAATTTCAAGCTGTAATTTGCCATAATCAGAAGTGTCTGAACACTTATGGTAACCACTTTGAGCACTTCTTGTAATTGCAGAAGTCAAAGGTTACTGGTATTCATCTTTTGTTATAGGTGTATATTGAGTATTACAATTTTAATACAGTTTTCCTTTCTTTCTTAAAATGTGTATACCTTTTTTGGAACCCTCTATACACACTATTTTCTTTGCTGTATGACTATCTTTGCTGGTTGTAATAGAATCAAGATAATTGAAAGACTATAGATGTATTCCTGGTGCCAGGAAATCTCTTGATTTTCTCTAATAAAGATTTGACATGTGAAAAGAAAAAAAAAAGACAGCAACTTGTCTGTTCCCCTTCCCCAGTTCCCCAACGCTGTTCCCCTCCCCCAATTCCCCACTAAAATCTTTTAAAAAAAAAAGAAAGAAAGAAAGATGTCAATTGTTTTGAAAGAATTTACACTGGCTAAGATAAGAGGGGTGGGAAAAGGTAAAGCAGGACCATTCTAGAATAGGTGCACAGCCTATAAGAAAAAAAATACTACTTTTGATTGGTTATGAGCAGCAGTCCTGAAAGTTCTTGCATTTGCACGGTACAGAGGCATCTAGTGGTCCGCTAATAGACGCCTGGAGGTTGATTGAGGCTCCAACTTACATTCAGGAATGTGAACAGTCTTTTGTTAGGTGGCCCACAGCTATCAACTGCTTAACTATTCCTATCTTTTTCTGTCACTTTCTGGCTGCTGTAATTTAATTTAGAACATCTCAGAATGTTTCCCTTGTCATCTATTATAATGTGGGATTAAAAAAAAAGAATGTGAGATACAGTGATCCAAATAGTTATTTATAAGACAGAGACGACATACTAGGAATTTGATTTCATGCGTGAAGACAATTAGCTTTGTTAAGCCTGTAGGTTTAGTGCTTTTCGGTAGGATTACTGTTTCACAACAGCAAGTTGCGTCCAAGTCACCTGGTTGCAAAGTACAAAGTCTGTCACAACCCCTGCCTTATCACCCACCAGTTTGCATGCTTTTTCACCTGGCATGTGTGTGGGTGAGCACGCACACACAGATTGTCCTGAACTGGATCCCTGGGGCTTTGAGCTGAGAACTTCATCAGATTTGTACTAGAGGCTAATTAATCATCACATCAGCTCACTGCAAAACCAAGTAGCCATGCTGATCCATTACTGAAGGTCCTCAGAGTCATTAGAGCAGCAGAAAGAGAAGGAAATGGCTTAATCTCTCAGGGTTAGAGGGGAGAAGTTCCTGAGATCTAATGAGTCCCTGCTAATCTGGGGGGTATGCTCCAGGAATTATGATTTTTGGACCTTTCCCTGTAATATTCCTTCCAAAAAGCTATGCAGAAAACAAAAGGGCCTATTGCATTGGCCAGCAGTGCCCAGCCATGTAAGACTTCCCTCTCGTGAGGTTTAGACCTACCTGGGTGATTTGAAAGTGAAATAGCAGTCAACTACCTGCCCTTCCTGCTTGTATGTTGTCAAAGTGGTCTGATTTTGTTTAATGCATTTACCAGTTATTTTAGTTTATGACAAATCTTTTTGTTCTGGAAGAACTCATAACCAGGTTGCAGTTTGGTTCATATTTGGGTCAACAGTCACTGTCAAGGGGAAGTAACTTTGATAATTGCTCCAGTTTTTGTATTTGTTTTGTTCTGACTGCTCTGAAATATTTAACTGTCTACATGAAACAATATTCACTGGTTGAAAAGTGAAAAGCTTTCTCAGTGAAGCAAGTGATTGCTTCCATGACAGCAGTTTGGTTTCCTGTTGTTGTTGTCATCAAATGACTGGTTGTTTTTGTGTTATGTAAACACACACTGTCTCCTTTTCTGTCTTTTTTTTTTCTGGGTTGCCCCAAAGGAGAACTCCCTAACTGGGAGACAGCATGCTATAAGTGGTAAAATCCTAAACTCTGAAGACAGACAGATGTAAGTTCATTAGCTGCGAGACCTTGAAAAGGCCATATCATATGTCTGAGGTTCAGTTTTCTCATCTGTAAATTGGGCGTGATACTATCTGCCTGGAGGTGTTGCAGGATTGTTAGGCTATTTTAAGTGTCTACTCTGGTCCAGGCAGTCAGCGCTTCCTAACTTTTAATGCATACATAGGTCGCCTGGGGATCTTGTTCAACTGCTGATGCTAATTCAGTAGGTCTGGGGTGGGGCCAGAGAGTCTTCATTGCCAATAAGCTCCCAAGTGATTACCATGCTTCTGGTCCACGGGCCACACTTGGACTAACAAGGACCTAGACATTAATGGCAAAATGTCTAGCACAGTTAGTGCTTCAAATATGGTCAACACAAAATAATTCAATCACTCACTTAAAAATTACTGGGATGAGGGCCGGCTGAGTGGCGCAGTGGTGAAGCGCTGGCTTGGGAAGCCAGCGTCCCCGGTTCGGGTCCCACATATGAGGGCAAGTGACACTGCCCTCAAAAAAAATAATTACTGGGATGAAACCCTTTCTGCACAAAAGTACTACCAGTGTGCCTGGAGCTGTGTTCCCATAGCCTTTGCAAAAATGTCTCATTGAGACTGGCCATGGTTGGTAATTTCTGAAGGTAGATGATGGCTACATGGGAGAGCCTTATTATACTATTCCATCTGCTTTTGTACATGTTGAACATTTTTCATAATACATTTTTTAAGTTTAAAAAGAAAACCCCAACAGATGATTTTTAGGGCAGCGACACTATGCTGTATAATATTATAATGGTGGATACATGCCATTATACATTTGTCAAAACCCACAGAATGTACACCATCAAGAATGAAGCCTAATGCATATACAATGGACTTTTGGGGATCATAATGTGTCAATGTAGGTTCATCCATTGTAACAAATGCACCAGTTCAGGATGTGGATAGTGGGGGGGGGCTATGTTGGGGGACAGGGGGGATATGGAAACTTTCTGCTCAATTGTGCTATGAACCCAAAACTGCTCTAAATAGTAAAGTATTAAGAAAAACCCCACAAACAAACCAAAAACACATGTTTTCTAATAGCCTGAGAACAGCAAAAGATATAGGTTACCTAATATAGTGAACAACTCCAAAAACATATTCATTAGGAGACAGAGCTTTTGTTTCAATTCTCCAAATAAATCCATTCCAAACCTTGCCTCCCAAGACATGATTGTGCAAAGGTAACTTATTCATCAATCCCAGGGTTTAGCAAACTTTCCCCCTTAACATTAGGACAGCTCACACTTCATTGTGTCAAGATGGATTTTGCATTTTCTCTACCTTGGTAAACTAAACTCTGTCTACATCCTCGAAATCATTTCATTAATTGAATCAGGGCTTGCCCCAACCTGCCTGGATCACGCCCTAAACTGCCCAGCTTGGGGGTTCATTAAGTCAGTGATTCACAAAGCAATTGCTCAACTAATTGGAAAATGCATTTAGTGAGCTCGACATTCCCCATCATCATCTCTCGTTAACTGGGCCCAGTTTTTATTAGTTACTGAGCTGACATAGCCCAGAGTATGTATCACTTTAAATTTTTGGACACCTTTTGATTAATCAAGTGGCAGGGGCAAATCAGAGAGGAACTAAATGAACAAAATAAAGCAGCCAGCTTGAATTTGGTCTGTTTGCATTTCTTTGTTCTCTTGATCATACAAATCTTCTCCAAACTGGTGTGCTAATTGATTCCTCCTTTTTTTTCTGCCTATGGCTTACTTAAAGGGTCTTTGATGTGGTAACTGGACAAGGCCTCGTCCCAATAGCTGGGTCAACTCTGTCATTTTGTTTGGTATTTAATCCTGGCAAGTGATGTTCTGCTCTGGTATGTTGTTTATCACTTCCAGATTATAGGTGTAGCAAATATTTTCCTAATGAAATAATCACTGACTTGACATTCTGCTACTGGAACAACACAGCTAGGCTCCGTGGGGAATCTTCTGGTGTGGCTACATGATGGTCTGAGTCCCGCCGCCTCCACTTTATAAACATTTTTTAATTTGTTTAAATTTTGAGTAAATTGTTGCTTTTAGGCATGTGCTCTCAAATGTCAGGGCTTTAGGTGCCAGTTGAAATCTTCAATCTCTTTCATAATAGCAAAGTTTGGAAACCTCAGCATTCTATTTCCGTGTTCCTGTTGAAACCCTTTAGGTGTCTCCTGGGCAGCTGCTACATAGTTGTTCCACTCAGTTGTTTGGTAAATGAAAATATCTAGGAGATACTTGTTTCCAGAATCCCTTCTAGAAACCTGAAACTTTACATGCTTACTTTGTACAACTCCTTTAGAAGTGAACTCGGGTGGCAGAATTGTGCAGGCCTAACAATTTTGAGGTGGCAGAAACACCTGCAGTGACAGATAATTACAGCTATAGCCAGGGCTCTTGCTGTGCGTTTCCTGTTTGCTGGCTGCTTTTTAGAATGAATCATATTTGTTTTCCTGATGACAACTACTTCTTTATCTTGTCCTTGATTAAACTTTGTAATACCTGTGGCCCCTCAGTAAGCTTGCTTCTTTCCTCACTATCCTATATTCAGCCCCTTTAATCATGGCAGGAAAACGTTTCCTTCATGGTAGACAAGTAATAATGGCATACACATCGCAGTCTCAAATATCTCCCTAGAAACTTTCAAAACAACTCCTCTTACCTTGTGGCACACTCATCCTTGCCTTTTCTTATAAACACAATTCATTTCCATGTATGCATCAAGCCTACCCTCCAAGAGCCAGCTCAGGTCCCCCCAACTCCTGCAGCATTTGTGGAATATGCCACACACTTCAACACAGAATTGGATCAGAGGCTGTTTGAGGTCCATTTTCTTTCCCACCCCTCCCCCATGCCACACATACAAATGCAGACTGAAAATCCAGACAGTGTATGATCACTTGCCAGGCACCCAGTTCTCATTGATTATGGCCTGTCAAAATACAGCAGGTTTTGAATGCAAGGGGAAGACTTAAGCGACTTGAATTAAGTAATCTCTAATAGGCAAAACCCAACTGTTTTATGATTCTGGGAATCCACTTTGGAAATTAAATTCTGTGGTTTTCCCTTTACAAAACTGGGAAATTACACTGAGGAGGGGAGGGAAACAACTGCCAAGGGAAGACATTGGTTACAAATTTAGTCCTTGATATGAAATACAGAATCATCAAGAATTAACCCCTCCCAAGATTATAGAAGAATTAATTCTTCCATGTTGTCTAGCAACTTTATGGTTTCATGTTTTTAAATCCCAGATTCTTTCCATTTGTTCAAGTCTAGTTTTGTGTTTATCAGGAATGTCTTATAGCTTAAAGGTTTGGGGACTTTTTTTTTTTTTTTTTTTTTTTTTGAGGGCAGTGTCACTGGCCCTCATATGTGGGACCCGAACCGGGGCCGCTGGCTTCCCAAGCCAGCGCTTAACCACCGCGCCACTCGGCCGGCCCGGTTTGGGGACTTTTTAAAATTGAAGACTAGGGTTTTTTAATTTAATATTTTGCTGTTGTATCATTAAATCTCCTAACTGGTGTTTATGTTGTATATATATATATCCATGATTTGTAACCTTGTGGTGGGGTAGGATTTTCTAGCTATGATTTAAAACCCAGAAGCCATAAAAGATTAATAAATTCAACTACCCCAGAATAATTTTACATGCTAAAGATATCATAAGCCAAGTCAGGAGAAAAATGATAAACTGAAAGTAAACATTTGCAGTTCATATCATAAATAGCTCCTATAAGTCAATAAGAAAAAATCACACCCACCCACGAGAAGGAAAGGGGTGGGGTCAAAAGATGTGAATAAATAGCTCTATGAAGAGATGCTCAACCTCATTTATAAGTTAATAAAAATTAAAACTGCACTGAGATGTCATTTTTCACCTATCAGATTGGCAAAACACATGGCTGATGAGACTGTGGAAGAACACACACTCATGCATTGCTGATATAATAGAACTGGTCGGGAAGGGCCTGGTAAAATGAATTATGGTACACGCCATACAAGAAAATGCTATTTGGGCTGGCCGAGTGGCGCAGTGGTTAAGCGCTGGCTTTGGAAGCCAGCAGCCCTGGTTCGGGTCCCACATATGAGGGCCAGTGACACTGCCCTCAAAAAAATAAAAATAAAAAAATAAAAAAAATTAAAGAAAATGCTATGCAGCTGCAACAAAAAGAATGAATATACTCTTTAATTAGTAATATACAAAATTCTCCTGGATATAGTTTTAAGCAGAAAAAAAGCTAGGTGCAGTATAGTATATAATGTTATGATTTTTCTATAAAAGCATAAAAAATAAGGTTTCTCCCACTATCCTTTTCTTATTTTTATGCTTTTGTAAGGAATTACATCTATATGAAACTTCTCGTAAACTGAAATGATGTTAAGCTTAGAAGCAATTACCTTAGGACACACCTTGCTAATGGATACAAGATAAAACACACATGCTCAGACACAGTTCAAAGCTATGGTGGCTTGAGTGTAGTTCCCGGGGAAGGAGCTTGGTGGCGCCATTAGCTGCTCCGAGTATATGCTGCAACAACAACAAAAACAAAAAACAAAGAAAACACTAAACACTATTTTTGTTTTTGCCTTTTTTCATAAAAGCAAAAATCCTCTTTGGATTTCTTTCAGTTAGGGAAAACATGTACTAAGTCTTTTTTTTTTTAATAAATTTTATTCGGGAACAGTGTGTCATTCCAGGATCCATCAGCTCCAAGTCAAGTAGTTGTTTCAATCTAGTTGTGGAGGGCACAGCTCAGTGGTCCCGTGTGGGGATCGAACCAGCTATCTTGGCATTATGAGCACTGCACTGCGCTCTAACCACCTGAGCCAACCAGCTGCCCCTAAATAAGTGTTTCTTATATGTGAAGCGGAATAAAACGAACTTTCAAAAAGCAGGGGAAGGGGCTGGCCGGACGAGTGGCGCGGTGGTTAAGCGCTGGCTTCAGAAGCCAGCGGCCCCGGCTCTGTCCCACATATGAGGGCCAGTGACACTGCCCTCAAAAAAAAAAAAAAAGCAGGGGATACCTGTACATATGTATTTGGATACAGAAACACTAGAAGCATATTTGATAAAAGTGGTCACTTTTAAGGGGCTGAGTCAACAGGTAATCGTATGGACAGGAATAATTTTTCACTGTATATTTTTCATTTTTTATTTCCCATGCACTTTTACTTTTTGTAATCATTTTTTGTTTCAGGTTTACAAAATATAGTGATTACACATCTATATACCTCACAAAGTGATAGCCCCAATAAGCCTATTACTCATCTGATGCTGTACATAGTTATTACAATATTATTGAATATATTCCATATACTGTACTTTATATCCTCATGAGCATTTTTTTTTAATATAGTTGAAATTCAATATAATTTTATATTAGTTTCAGGTGTACTGCATAGTAATTAGACATTTATATACCTTTTTATAGTTTTGATTTTTTTTTTTGAAGGCAGTGTCATTGGCCCTCACATGTGGGACCCAAACCGGGGCCACTGGCTTCCCAAGCCAGTGCTTAACCACCGCGCCACTGGCCGGCGCTATAGTTTTGATTTTTGAAGCATGTGACTGTTACCTATTCAATAATTTAAAAACAAACAAATTAACTCCCTTGGTAAATTAAGAAACTTAAGACATTTTAACTCACAAATTTCACTTCTTATTTTTCCGATTTAACTCACAGGAATAGGAGACAGCTTTAGGAATTAGAAGAGCTAAAACTTTGAGTTCTTCAGAGGTAACACAAAAAGTGTAAATCAATGTGAAACTTGGGTTTCCATTTTCTTTTATTTTTTTAAAGTAATTTCTTTACAATGTGTTATCACACACACATACACACACATGCGTGCACTTGCACACACACACACAACTTGAGATGGACAGAGAAACAAGGATAGCCTCCAAACATAAGGTTTTTTTTACAAAGTTCAAAATAGATTACATTAACATTTATGTGCTTTTCATTCATTACACAGTGTACAGACATGATCCACTTAATGATTTATGCTTCCCAAATGGTTAAACAATGGGGATTTTCTATGAAAGAGTATATGTAAAAGCTTTTAGTTTAGAAGCAAAGTACAGTTTCCTGCAAAACCAACCTCAGGCATACATTTTGTGTTTACATATATTCCTTGAGAATACTACAGTAGCAGTGCATAAATTCATTCTGTAAAAAGATCTTAATGATGATTTTCAAGAGACTTAATACATTGTGCTCTCAGATAACAATCCTAAGTCAAATGATCAATTACTATGACAATAACAGTTAAAACTGCATATATAGGTTAGAGATTAGAGAAGCTATAATGAAATGTAAATAGTTGTGCTTCAGGGACTTTTTTTGGTAAAGTTGTTTTAATAATAAATACAAACTTAAAAAATGCCTCAGTTGACTGGATTAAGAAACGGTGGTACATTTATACAATGGAGTATTACTCCACTATAAAGAAGAATGAAATCGTACCATTTGCAACGATATGGGTGGACCTAGAGACTATTATGTTAAGTAAAATAAGTCAGTCGAAGAAAGACAAATACTATCTGATCTCACTTATATGTGGAATCTGAAAAACTGAATGAATGAGCAAAGGAAACAGAAACAGTCTCATAGATATAGAGGAAAAACAGGGTTGCTAGTTGGGAGGGGGTTGGGGATGAGGGAGAAGGGGAAGGGATTAGACAGCATAAATAGATAACTACAATATTGCCACAGGGATATGAAAGACAGTTCGGGGAATATAATAATGTTGTGAATATTTTGTGGGGTGTCAGATGGTCACATGTCTTGCTGGGAGACCACTTCATGGATGGAGTAGAGGCTTGATCACTGCACTATATAACTGAAACCGATGTTGTATAATATTGTATGCCAACTGTAATTGAATACATAGATAGTCACGGGATGTGGAGTATACTGTGGAAGGGAGTCAAAGGTATTGTAATAGATATGTATTATATGGGGGGAGGGATGGGGTGGCGAATTGGGGGAGGGGGTTGTCACTTTGAGGGGTAAAAAGTATACCTATTGCACTGTGTTGTACACCTGAAGCTAATTCAAATAAAAATGTTTATTTCACAATAAAAGAATTTAAAAAATAAATTAAAAAAAGCCTCAGTGACCGATATAATATAGACACAGATATCAAGGATTTTCTATACTTGGCTTAGGGTTTAAAGGTGAAAAATCATCTCCACATAAAACATCCCGGTATTAGGTAATCCCAATCTGGGCCAGTACCTTCCAGTCAGGCAAGAGGCTGGGGAGAAAAGATAAAGTGATTTTTCCTCCTATTAACATGAAGCGTTATCCAGAGGTAAAGCCGGGGTGGACTAACTAAACACATGCCTAACTTCCTTTAAAATTCTTAGACCAGTGGGAGGTCACCCTACTTTTATGAGGTTTAAAAAAAACCTGCATGCTTGGTTTCTGGACCAGAACCTATTCTGTGATTCAGAAGATGAATTAAATATGTCTGTCTTCTGTGAGCCCTAGGATAAGCATGATACCTCTGTACTTGATGCATTTTTTTAAACTCTCTATACACATTAACTATAAAACTCTTATAAACACCATGGCAACTGTTTATAATGATAGAGGACAAGGCATAATTTACATAGTAATGATTTTTCTAGCTAGGAAATAAATGTAATTTCATTTTTAGGCTGGTCAGTTTGATCTTTTAGGCCTTTAACTTTGAAGGACACATGATCTTAACAAAGTAAATTAGAAAAAAGATGAGAAAATAACAAATCTTTTCATTAAAGACTTTTGCATAATACGTTTAGATATAAAAAGAATTACTTCAAATTATTTCCTATGTGTCACTCAGAAGCATCCTGCTGTCTGTAACATAATGTGCTGGAGTCCTTTGAATAAAATTATGGAGTAATTTGAAATATATATTATACATTTATAATTATTGTAAATCATTCAATAGTTTGTAGCATGTTAATAGAGTGAAATAAAGATAAAAGGCAGTCCACATTCATATTTTCAAGACAAATTTGCTTCAGAAATCAATTGGGTTCCCTGCTCATGTTCTAAGTATAGCCATTGTGATAAGACCTGAAAGAAAAAAAAATGGAGAACAGTGAAAGATATGCATTTTACAAAAACTTCCATTCAATGAGCAATTGTTTAGCACTCAATGAGCAAATAAAATGCAGCACATAGGCAAACACTCTACCAAGAACTCAAAGTCAATTCAAATTTAGTTAATGTTATACAGAAGAAATCCAAGTTTCAGCAATAGATTTAATTAAATCACTAATGTCTGGCCATAGCTCATTTTTTAACCATCAAATATACCTTCCACTGCATCCAGTCACATCAGCTATAATAATTAATAGCAGACATGCCATTTGAAAGTGTCAGTGGAGCCAGTTGACATCAACAAAAACATTGTAGGCCCATTTGTATCCCAGGGCCACAAAGAGGCAGAAGTATAGTATTCCTCCTTGGCTTGTCTCTTTTGAAGACACTCCATACATAAAATCATAAAAAATTTAATAATATGCTCAGTCCTAAATGAGTGTCTTTAAAAAGTGAGTGATAAAGTACAGAGAAGGAAAATAATCATGTAGGACTGGGGCAGTCAGAAAAGAAACCCTAAAAGGTAAAGCTGAAATAAGCCTAAAAGATGGACAGGAAAGATACAGAACCATGAGATGGGCAGGCACATTCGGGTGAAGGAAGATGAAGGGCCTGGAGGTGGACTGGGACTCTAGATGAGCTTTTTGGAGATCAGTAAATAATCTAACAGCTCTAATCAAGGATTTATGTAGGGCAACAGCTAGACAAGAGTTGCTCAGTGAGGTCTCAAACACTATGGTGAGTCTTAAATGCCAAATTATGGAATTATACTTCATTATATGAACTATGGGAAAGAACTGAATGTTTTTGAGTAGGGAATGGTGGCGGTGAAACCAAAACAATGGAAATCAATCTGACAGCAATATGATAGATGGTTTGGGGGGAAAGTAATAGTGGAACAGGAATAGGAAATGAAGGGACACAGACAGAAGGTCGGGAGGCAATTTAAAGGACAATTTTGAAATTAGAAAGAGAGCAAGCACCAAGAATCACTGAGAAAGAATATGGAAAAGAGTTGGCATCTCAGAAGAGGTGAGGGGAGACCATGAGTTAAGTCCTTCATCACCAGGACCCTCATCCTTGACACATGGTGGGTATTGAACAAATGTTTGTTCAGTTGAACTAATTAAATCTATGATTTCTAGTCAGAATAACTGATAGAATAACTTAACAGGAAGCAAGGGAACTGGTTTAAAGATAGGTTCACAATACTAGACAAGGCTTCATTGTTCATCTTTATCACCATATGCACTTTGTCTAAGTGTTTCAAAGGATCAATTCCTAGAAGTAGAAATCCTGTATCATGGAATATATGCATTTTACACATTTTATATCATTGTAAGTCAGCAAAAGGAAAATAATTGAATAAATACAGTATTAGGTACTAGATAAATTAGCTGAGGATTAAATGGGAGCCAAAAAATAAATCTTAAAATGCACTTTTCCTCACCATGCTTTTAAAGCAATCTTTTGTTTTCTAAAAAAAAACAAAAAAACCACCACCATCACCTATATACACACATAAGACCACCACTACCACCTCCAAGCCATAAAAATTGCCTACACATATGCCCCAAGTGCATCTTTAAAACACTTACCTAAGATATAAGCAGCCACTAATTTTTGATTCACACTTAAGTGGAGGTAGAGAGGCACCAGCGATTCCACATCCCCCAGTGTAGGAAGCATTAGGGCTGCAATGCATGCCACTCCCAGGAAGACAGTTAGTAAACTAGGTCCTGAGGAGACAGTTCTGTTTTCTGTAAAAAGTCAAAGATCCCTGAGCTTGCTTCTAAAAACAACTTACACAAAAGTTTGTTCATATACACTGTCCACCATTCACCAGAGTTCCGGTTTTGTCTAACTTCTCTGACTCTTTCCCCATCATTTTCACTCCATAGGGACTTATCTACTGAATTTATCTGGAAACCCGTAACTTCTGAGTCATTACCGAATGGAATGTCGAAATGGCATTGTGACGTAAGGAGTTCCTACTAAAAGGTGACCATCCTCCCCCTCCACACACACACACCTCAGTAGAAAGTGTTCAAGAATGTATCATCTGTGTATGCTTATAAATTATACACATGAATACTGTTCTATTAAGCTTAGTATAAAACATACAAATAGAATTGTAAAAGAATGGGCTAAAAGTATTAATAGACATTGAAGTTCTGATAGTATTTTCCTGTACCCCAATGGATTGCTTGTGTGTACACCATTCTGAAGCCCACTGTACTATAGCTCTGCTGCCTTCTGGAAGGATCTTAGGTAGACACAGAGACAGGTTGGTCCTAAAAACTGCAGCATCCTGCTACCATTTTTTAACGTGTTAAGGCAGCAAAAAGGCACTATTTGAGTGTTTTACAGCTGCCTATGAAAACACTTGCCCTCTGCTCTACCCCCATTAGCAAAGAAGAAAGCAGCAGAAACAATATTTCACAAATATTATGCTAAATGAAACAAACCAGTCACAGAAGGACAAATACTGCATGATTCCATTTATATGAGGTATTGAAAAGTCAAACCCTTAGAATCAGAGAGTAAAATGCCAGGGGCTGGGGGTGGTATGAGATGGGAGTTGCTATTCAACAGACATAAAGTCTCAATTACACAAAATGAATATGTTCTAGAGATCTGTACAACAATGTGCCTATAGTTAATATACTATATTGTATACTGAAATATTTGTGAACATGGCAGATCTCATGTTAACTGTTCTCATCATAATAAAATAAAATTTTAAAAACATTTATTACCAGGCCTGCTACTCTACAGTTCTGGGTGTATGTGTACTATATTCATACCCATATTTTTAAGAAACCCAATAACAGCATTTTCTGTCATATGGCTTTTCCCACTATCCTTCCTTTCAATAAAAGGAATAGCCAACAGCAACACAATCTTTGTGTTTTATTAATGAAATAACGCTGCTCGTTTTATTATTAAATGCAGCTTTTCTAAATTATTAATACCGTAGCTGTAGTGCTAAGTTTAGTTGAGCCTCACCAAAACCAGATAGGTTAAAACATTCAAATTGTATAGTGATTATTGCTTAAGATGAAACAATGGTATAAATACCTAAAAACAAATCTTATTTTAGTTAATAAATGAAGTTAGCTTTACATTTATATTTGTTGCAATAAGGTTTCAAGGAAAACATTTATTTACAACAACTATGCTGCTCACTGCAAACCCACAATAATAATTTCCAGGAATTTTTACTATTTAGAGAAATTCCAAAAACATTTGAATAAATGCTTGAAATATTTTTGTTTGTTTGTTTTGAGGGCAGTGTCACTGGCCCTCATATGTGGGACCGAACCGGGGCCGCTGGCTTCCCAAGCCAGCGCTTAATTTGGGCGGGCCGGGTGGCGCGGTGGTTAAGCACTGGCTTGGGAAGCCAGCGGCCCCGTTTCGGTCCCACATATGAGGGCCAGTGACACTGCCCTCAAAACAAACAAACCAAAAAAAAAACCACAAATAAAATGGAAAGAACTTTTTGTGATTGTTATAAAATTTTTATACAGACACAGAAAACATTAAAGGTTCCTATGTAATCCCATCGTCCTGGAGATAACACTGTTAACAGCTTGGTATAGATCCTTTCAGATTTTAATGCCCGTACAAACATACAAAATTATTTTTTTTACATAATGAGACCGTATTATACATACTGTTCTATAGCTTTTTTTCCCCTCTCACTTAGAAGTATATTTGAACCTCTTTCTATGTCAAAATACAACTATCTATCAGATCCATTCTATCAGATCTATGTAAATGTCTGCCCAGCATCTCATCTCACAAATATTAATAATTTTAAAAAAATTTTATTGGGGAACAGCCATGGTCAATGGTTACACATTGCTTTCATCAGCTCCAAATCAAGTAGTTGTTTCAATCTAGTTGTGGAGGGCGCAGCTCCTTGGCCCATGTGGGGATCGAACTGGCACAACCTTGGTGTTATGATCACTGCGCTCTACCCACCTGAGCTAACTGGCCATCCATATTTTAAAATACAAATCCTTCATGATATAGCTTCCGACCATTTTTCAGCTAGCTCAAAGAGCCTCACAACATTGTTACACTTGTAATATGTCTAACAAACACTTTCTAAGCTAAAGACATGAAAAAATAATGCCATTTCAAAACCAGCTGAAAAACAATCTCAATTTGTTTCCATATTTTAGTTCAGAGAAGCCTAATCAAAAACCTTTGAAATATATATACTAGAAACCACACATGATTTACTACAGTCGTGTGCTGCATAATGACATTTTGGTCAACTACAGATGGCACAGACAACTGTGGTCCCTTAAGATTATAATGGAGCTGAACAATTCCTATCGACTAGTAACATAGTAGCTGTCATGTTGTCGTAATGTCACAGCACAACACATTACTCACGTGTTTGTCGTGATGCTGGTATAAACAAACTTGTGCTACCAGTCATACAAAATATAGCACATACACTCATATACAGTACATGACACTTGATAATGATAATAAATGACTGTGTTACTGGTTTCTATATTTACTGTACTATGCTTTTTATCATTATTTGAGAGTCTACTCTTTCTACTTAAAAAAAAGTTCGCTGGGGCTGGCCGAGTGGTGCAGTGGTTAAGTGCTGGCTTGGGAAGCCAGCGGCCCCAGTTCGGTCCCACATATGAGGGCCAGTGACACTGCCCTCAAAAAACAAACAAACAAAAAGAAACAAAAAAAAAGTTCGCTGTAAAACAGTATGCCATGTTACACCAGCAGCAGCCTCATCCATCTCATGTTTACTGAGTCTCTTGATTGCATTATTTTCTCTCATGCTTGATTTAATCTTATGTTATGTTTTGTAGAGTCACATGCTGTCCAGGCTTGTAGCCTTGGAGCCACAGGCAACACCACGCAGCCTAGGTGTGTAGTAGGCCGTACCACCTAGGTTTGTGTAAGTGCACTCTGTGATGTTCGCACAATGACAAAATTGTCTAATGACATATTTCTCAGAATGTATCCCAGTCATTAAGTAATGCATGACAGTAACAGAAGTGAGAAATATCACTTTGTCAACATAAACTAAATCAATCACCATTACACTTTATTTTTTTTTTTGAGGGCAGTGTCACTGGCCCTCACATGTGGGACCGAACCGGGGCCACTAGCTTCCCAAGCCAGCGCTTAACCGCCGCACCACTCGGTCAGCACACCATTACACTCTATTAAAGAAGAAAACTTTACTCAATTTCCTGCCATATTATTAGAAACATAGGGGTAACTACACACAAACAGGACATGTTGGCCAAGACTGTATATGGGCCACTTGTGCTATGGCCCTTGCTCTAGGGAATGGCAATAGCAGTGGCAACCTTGTAAGACAAAGAACACCAACCCAACAGGCCCTACCAGATAAGAAGTCCAGCCTTTCTAGTGTAGCCCATGCACACATTTCCTATGTAACTACAGTCAGCCCTTCATTCTCGTGAATTCCGCATCCACAGATTCAACCAACCATTGACCTGCAGTTGGTTGAATGCAAGGACGTGGAACCCTTGTGTATGGAAGGCCAAATAAACGACATGAGCATCTGCAGATCTTGGTATCTCAGGGTGGTTCCGGGAACCAATCCCCTTCAGATACCAAGGGAAGATTATACTCTGTGCTGAGGACATAATGGTGAACAAGACAAATAAGGTGCCTGCTTGCATTGCGCTTCCTGATGTGGATGGCTTAGATGTTTGTTTGTTTTTCAAAACAGATCACGTGTTACTCCAGTATCACCTATCTTCATTCATCTATGTATTCCAATTTTACAATTAGAAGAATATTTTAATATACTTCAGGTACCAAAGGTTCATTATAAAAATAGGAATAAAATGCTCAATTGATACACATTGCAATTATTTAGCCCTTTTGGGATGATTTTTTTTTCATCTGAATTCTAATAAACTGAAAAATAAAGGGAAAAATGTATAACTAAACTTTGTTTTGTTTTGAGGGCAGTGTCACCGGCCCTCATATGTGGGACCCGAACCGGGGCCGCTGGCTTCCCAAGCCAGCGCTTAACCACCGCGCCACTCGGCCAGCCCTGTAACTAAACTTTTAACCCTTATTATTCTTGGCTATTAAACTGGTCTGTTAAATACAAAAATGAGCTCCAACCCACTTTACTTTAAATTATGAGTTTAAGATCAAAAAATAAATACTGATTATATGGCCTTTCTTGTGTAGAGAAGGGGTTTTAAAAGGGGAATCTTGCATTTGATAAATATTTATAAGTCAACTTAATATTGATCTGAGATCTCAAAGTGACATTTGACAGAGGGTCTCTTTCAGCTTCAAAAGATGAAAAGCTGGTCCTCTCAGTCAATAATAGTTGCTGAGAAAAAAAATAATCTACTAGCTACTACCCACCCAATCCCTAGTCTCAGTGTCACCAGAAAATCTGGGCACTCCCTACATAGACTGCGAAGCCTCTTGGCTACAGGGTACCAAAGAGGCATTATTCCCCGTGTTATCAAAATAAACATGCTAAGATGAACAAACTGATGGGGTTCTATGAATGGGGATAATGAAAAGTAGACTTTTTAAATTCCTCATATATAAAGTAGCGATTTCAAGGACAGCTGTTATCTCATTCATATATCACTATCAAAAAGTTTCCATGTTTTTATATGGAAATTTTATCTTCCTCCTCTTATAATAAGGTTGGAGGGAGATAATGAGAAGTTAAGAGGGAGGGGGAATGACATCCAAAGAGTTGAAGATGAGGATAGTGTCAATGTTGAAAGAATATATCATAACACTTCTGAATATCTAAGCTGGAAGGAAACGAGGACTGGAGAGGGATTCAATTAATAGCCCACAGGGGATATTATAATCTACTTAGTTTAATTAACTTCAACTTTAATGAGATTTTTTTTTTCAAACTAATATGAACAGTGCACCAAGCTTGGCCTATTGCCAAACACAATCTCTCTCTCCTTCTTTGAACTAATTAAATGAGAAAGGATAGAGGAAAGTCACAGAAACAAAAGTATATAATTGCCAAATTGTGCTAGCATTGTAAAGTACAGTGCCCGCATTCTCAGGTTTTAGAGATTTAAAAAGTTGTGGCAACATTCGCCCTCTCTTTACATCCTCGTCCAGTCTTTTCTCCTCTGAAAGCCCAGCTCTAGGCCAGAGGCTTGATTTTAGGTATCTGATCTCTAGGTTCAGTTTTGAAGTAGTTGATTAGGTTTAAAGCAACAGATTATTTTTCTAGTAATTATTATTAGCTCCCTGAATATTTTATATATTTATTTATTTATTTTGAGGGCAGTGTCACTGGCCCTCATATATGGGACCCGAACCGGGGCCGCTGGCTTCCCAAGCCAGCGCTTCACCACCGCGCCACTCAGCCTGTCCTCCCTGAATATTTTAAAGTTAAAAATATATAAGACCTCAATAGGCCTTTAGAAACAACCCAAAATTACCTGGTTGAAATGACTGCTCAAAAAATAAACTTTCAGTTAAATGTTCCTTTATTCTTTTTTCCTCTTCTTCCTTTTGTTGCTCTTTTGCAGAAGGGAGAAGAGTAGCCACAACCTCTTTCCTTCCTAAAGCCTTCCTCTGGCTTTGCTCGGAAACTTGGAGACGGAATTTGTCTATTACACCATAGTGACAGGATCGAACATCTCTATGACGAATCACACTGAAAACATTCAAAATAACAAATGCTGTTTAGGCTTCTAGGACCTGTCTAACACAATTTAGCAAGAGACTTCATACAGTAAACAATATTAATGGACTATAACCAAATATTCAAATACAGAAATTTGCCAATGATGCTAAAACATAAAAGTCACAGTATATCCCCCAAAAATGGGTAATTCTAAACTATTTGATGAAAAAACATACTCTAAAACATAGAGTAAAATTCTTAAGTTAAAAAAATGATAGGTAAAGAAAATTCCTTTTGGCAATGGCATTTTTTTTTCTGGATAGCTGTGTGCAGCAATACTTAATAAGACATATGAAATTGTTTCTTCCCCACAAAAGTCTCATGAATTTCTATTGCCAATTATTTCTCAAAATAACAAACCTTACCCTAGACTTAAAATTGAAATCCATGCACACAGGTAAAAATAATCAATTACATAAGTAAGTAATCCAGTATGACCAATCCAACAGAAGGCTAACAACACACTTCCATATCTCTCTGAAGAGAAAAGAGTCTAAAAGCACTTTAATTTTTATGAGACCTATTCACAATTCCATTTACTTTACTTGGTTCTTAAAACAGAACAAATAGGTCAAAGGTAACACATTTGTTTAGCAAGAGACTACATTTCTTTGGAATAGTCCTTGCTTATTGTGTACTGAATGAAAGTCAAAAGAAATGTGCAAAAACACATCCTCAGACATACATCATTTTAAGGCTTTGAGGTGATGAGAAGGTATCCAAAAGAGAAGACTTCTGCTTCTCATTCTCATGGAAGATTTAAACAAATACAGTTTACTTGATGGCTTAAATTAAGGGCTGGTCAGTGGATCCATCTGGTCACCACCAGTTCTAAAGTGAAAATTAAATATGAACAGCTTGAATAAACAATCATTTATCTGACACTCTAAGACGAAATTATCTGGAAGAGCTCAGATAACCTTTTACAGATGAGTAGTTACACACTTACTTCCTGTTTGTATAGATTAACTTCCAAGTTTATCAGCTGAATCATTTCAGATGAACTTATATTACCATTGTTCTGAGAGTGTAGTATTATTAGTTTCCCAAATGTCACTATAATAGCAAGATGTTCCAAAGAAAGCTAAATTCCCTATTATAGAGAAATTTAAAGGAATAAGTTAGAACTTTAACCTTCATAAATGTCCTTGTTATGACTAAAAGCACAACAATGAGGAAATGTTCATGGAAATATTAACACACACATCAGTTCCAGCATAATGAAATATTATTAAGTATTTGGTCAACCTGTTTAGAATCTATTGGAAACTTCTTAACAAGAATTTTGATGGACTAAAACTTTCAGCAAAAGTTCAACATATAATAAATGCCTATGTGGGGACAGCTTCAAGAAAAGACCCTTTTCAAGTTAAACACATAAATATTAACACACTTAAAACATGTTACCAGGAAGTGATTGGGACTTACATATCCATACAACACTGAGGCTTTACTGCACCTGCAGCATCAACGACAACATACTTATTTGGAGTAGTACACAAAACTGAAAGAAAAAGTCACAACGGCCATTAGTGTTGTTTTTTAAAAAAAATTAGTTTCTACAAGTAAAATAATTAGTAGGAACTAGTTAAAATCCATCAAATGGACCTAGGAGACTCACCTTTGAACTTTAAGGCAAACTCATAGGGATTATATAGAGTCAACACTTGCTTATGTGTTGACTGGTCATCTGCATAAAATATTAGCTCCGTGGGAAACACAAAAACAGGAAGATTTCCTTCCACTAACTCTGGCTCTCTTTTTTGTTGATGCATTGGCACTGAATCCCCCTTGCTGCAGCTTCTGGTTTTACAGTCTCAAATCTATTTTGGACTTTTCTTAAAGTCAGTTAAAAAGTCCAAAGCATTTTGGCAATCTGGAAAGAGAAGAAAAGAAAAAGAAAACTGAATGATACCTGTTTTCATTTGTTGTCCAACCATAAAAGAGCATGTTCAACATACATTAAAATAGGTCCCCACATCATTTAAACGTGCCTTTTGACTTTTCCCCTTGGCTTACTCACACAGCTTTTACCAAACTAAGCAAAGAACTGTATAACGTGTTCCTTTTACATTCAAGATTTCAACCTATGATAAGTAACATAAATACTTGAAGGAATGAATAAAGGAGGCTTTCCACCTCAAATTAATTACCCCCTTTCAAAGAGATGAGATCAAAGGGACATCACTGTTTTTAAACTTCAGATTTTTTTAAAACATAGAATAAATTAAGTATTGTCACAATTAATTTTGTGAACCAATCAGAATTCTCAAAGACTAAAAAAATATATAAAACAAAGTTTCCATGATTTATGAGAGAAAAACATGAGAATCATTTTTATACTCATTTCCATAATGCTTTAGTTAGTGCCTCCTGGCATCATGGGTGGGAGAGTTCTTTTAATCTTTTTTTCTACCGAAACCCAAGATAAGCAAAAATGTCTGGAAGAGAAGCTGAATATCCAAACGTGCTAAGCAGTCCACGGAGTTTTCTATGAACATTCAAAGTCAATAAGTAGGCCTTGGCATTCCAGTGGCACTGTGCCTGCCTTCCTACGTCAAATACGCAGGCTTCATGAGAGCCGTTTCCTTCCAACTTCAAAGATCTTTTTTGGATTCCTCCTGGGGTTCTTGAATATGTTCCAGAGAGTTGTAACTGGCAGAAGTCTGAGTGTCTGATAAGTGCTATGTTTCTGTATTTATTTCCTACTCTAATTTTAAGCAACGACATTCTTATTTAGCTGGCACCCTAAGTGTGACTTTTTAAAATTAAGCAAAAGCTAAAGCATACAATCACAGAAAATGTCTTGATTTTCACCCTGTAGATCACACCTTTAAAATAGGCCATAAAGCATTTAATACTTTGCGTTCGGGTTCTCATACATTCAAAGAGAAGTATAACGAATGATTAAATGTGTTTGCTTTTACTAGCTATCGGGGCACTTGTGCTGATTCTGATTGAAGCCTTTCCACCTTTTATCAAATAGGATACTGTATAGTCATGTATGCAAATCTTTATTCTTTTCTTTCAGCTGAATGCCTGTTATAGGCTTGAAACTATGTCAGGAATTGCACAGAAATACAAAGATGAATAATGCACAGGCCCTGTCCTGAAGCAACTCAAGTCTTATTGATGAAACAAAATAAATAAAATAAATATCTACACTGTCTCTGTTATAATGCATACCGTTGTATATGAAGTACTAGGGAACCAGAAGACTACCTGAATAATTTTACCTAGAAGAGAGGCCAGGAGATGGCATTTGAGGTAGTCCTTAACCTTTTCACTGCATTAATTGATTTCAAGTTTGATCTCCAAAATATGTCAAAAATCCACAGAAAATAATTACAGTATTTACATTTTTAAGTAAATACAGTTATGGTGTTACATTTTATTAAAATAAATGATTGCTTTAAAGTATAAAAATTTCTTATTGTTATTCATTCTTGAGAAACACAAAAATATAGGAAAATGTACATCTGCTTTCGTAAGCTTCCTTTGGGGAACAGAAATACAAAGATGAACACTGAGCTCGTGGGGTCAAGTCAAACACCGCAGTCAGCAGCCTGGAAATATCATTCGACTATAGACAAACATTGCAGCAAAAATGTTAAAAGAAGGCACACGCTTCTATGCTGGGGGTAGGGGGATAAAAGAACGCAGAAACGTGAAGGTAAGGGAGAACACTGAGAAGGTTGTAATCCACAGGCTGTCCCAGATTGTCACACTACTTTATATCCATATATTTTATAGCATGCATGTAGCTCATAAGAGGATATTTTTTTACTGAGCTGAAAGAGCCTACTGATACTTTTATTTGTAATAGTATTTAACATTTGTATTATTAATAACAGCTTACAAACTTCTCATTAATTACATATAGTAAATGAGTAAATATATGTAAAGCTTTTAGCACTTACTGCAGGCCAGACAATGTTTTAAGTGTTTCTTGTTATTTATTAAATTAGGAAGAGATCAGACGGAGACAAAAATGTCAGCAGGCCTCCTGCTTCCTAGTCCAGCATCCTTTCCACTATACCAAACTGACTATCCATCTTAATAAAATAAAAATAAGAATGTCTAATTGCTATGTTGTTTGTACACCTGAAACTAGTAATAATAAAAAAATACTAAATTTAGTCAATAAATCACATTAGTATTGGCAGTATCTGCAATGTTATCACCAATGGAAAGCAAAGATATTTTCAAATCAAGTTACAGTTGTTACATCTATGTCAAAACATCATTTATACTCACAACTACTTCAAATGTATGGTGGTTATTAAACCTTTCCCTATATCTTATTATTTAACAGTGGATTGATAAAGAAATATTAGATTAACTTTTTAAAAAAATAAAAGTAAGATTATTCTAAAAGGCATCTGATTAAATAATTCTAATTTTGAATTTTTATTTGCCACAAACTTCTTTCTTTTCCTAAGAGCCATATGGATTTGTATTTGGATAGTGTGCTCTCCAAAGTTTGGTATCTTATTTTTTTTCAATAGAAAATTACAAGCTCTATAATTACTTTCTCAGTAAGCTTGGCTATCAGGAATAGAACATCCAAATTTGGCATCACTAAATAATATTCAGCTTCTCATTTAAAATCGTTAGGATGGATGAGAATTTAGCTTATGATAAAAGATGGAATCTCTGATTTATAGAAGCTAGTTTAGTCAATAAATGATAAAACTGTGTACCCATCTAGGAAAAACAAAGGTTGAATTCATCCATCATTCCTTATAAAATTCCAAAATTTTATTATGGTAAATTCCAAAATGGATCACAGCTTTAAATTAAAGAAATAAGACCATAAAACACTAGAAACACTGGAAAATCTTTTTTTTTATAACCTTAGGCTTTCTAACAACTAGAAACCAAAAAAATATTGATAAATTCAACTATATAAAAACTTTTAAAATTCTGCATGTCAAAAAACTTTTTAAGCAAACCAAAAGAACATTTACAATTCATATCATAAACAGTGTCTAATTTCCCTACTATGTATAGAGGACCTACAAATCATTACAAAAAGGCAACCCAGTATAAAAATGAGCAAACACTATAATATTTTGTAGAAAAGAACATACAGATTGTTTTTAAACTTACAAAAGATTATGTGACCTCACTCACAAGAGAGATACAAACTAAAGCCATACTGAAATAAATGTTTTTACCTCTCAAATTGGCAAAACATGAAAAATTTTGATAGCACATGGTGGGAGCAATCAGGCAAGTTCTTCACATTGCTGGCAGGGAGATAAATTGACACATCCACTATACCTGCCAAAATTAAAGGCACATACCCTCAGATCTAGAGATTCTATTTCTAGGAATTTATCTGATATAAATACTCCCCTATGTGAAATCATGTATGTGAAAAAAAAATTTTTTTCAGCACTGAGAATTACATAAAATAATTTATGTGAAGCACATAGAACGAAGCTTGGCGCTCAGTAAGAGCTGGTTGTTGTCAGTAGCAAAAGAATGGAAACAACCAACTGTCCATTAACAGTAGATTCATTAAATAAAGTATGATATAGCCCTTTGTTGGGATACCAGATATCTGTCAAGAAGAAGTTCTTTGTGCAGTGTGGATTTGAACTGATGTTCAAATGTTGCATTAAATGAAAAAAGTAAGATGAAGTGCAGAGTATAGAGTATGCTGCCATTTGTGTGGAAAAGGTAGGTAAGAGAATATATAAACATATTTTTGGGGCTGCCGAGTGGCGCGGTGGTTAAGCGCTGGCTTGGGAAGTCAGCGGCCCCGGTTCGGTCCCACATGTGAGGGCCAGTGACACTGCCCTCAAAAAAAAACAAAATGACAAAACAAAAAAAAACATATTTTCTTGGACAAGGAAGGATAGCCAGGGCTGCCCCTGGAGAGACAATCTGAGTGGCCAGGGCTAGGTGTTGGAGGAGAGGTTTCTCTGGACACTCTTTTGTATCTTTTGATCCTATTCAAAAGTTTGGGGATTTTTGTTGTTGTTGTTTTTGTTGTTGTTGTTGTTGTTGTGTATGTGTGTGTTAAAGGTCAAATTGAACAACTCTGCTAGGGCCTAATTTGGAAAAGGTGCTAATTTTGAAACACAAAAAGGAATTTAGAAACAATGTGTGAAAAATCTGTTAACTGCATTTCCCAGTCTATGATCTCTTAATAACATTTAAAACCTTAAAACTATGTATAAAATAGAATGTTTTCAATTATTTAAAATAATTGTACACAAAACAAAGGTTTCCTTAAGATGACTTGCAAACTTAGGGAAATATAATACTTTTTGTTATAAAGGAATATGAGATGGTTTATGAATCTGACTTAGGAGGTCAGAATTAACCACACAGAACAAGTGCAAAACTCTTGGTTCTAACCTTAAGGAGAAGTTAGTCATCACAGGTCAGAGTAGAAATTTTACTAGTTTTATATGTTGACTTAGTAGGAATTCTTATTCTTTTAATTTTAAAGCTTCCTCTTTATGAGTTGACTATGTACACATTTTCCCACGAATTGTGAATAAAGCGGTCGATGGTTGATCCCCTGGTCATCAAAAGTGTTTAATCATTTATGCACTTTATTATTTCATTTCAGATCCCTGCACCCATTTCTCACTTATCTTGGCTAAGATGTAAATTGCCTCCTAAAGTTGAACCAGTGGAAATGAGGGAGGTATCTGCACCAGGTCACCAGGGTAATATTAAAAACTGCCAACAAACCTAATGAAGCTAACACCTGCCTTTAACTGATGGTTTTCCAGAGACTAACACTTACTCCTTACTCCAGTCCATATTGCAAAATGGTATAAGATGTAACAACTTCTGGTAAGAGATTATAATCTAAGCCAGTAAAACCATACTGTAGATTAGTTTATAAGGTTGCTTTCCACAAGTCAAGCATGCACAGAGTCAAAGAATGTTAGCTCCCGACTCTTCTCATTTTACTGCTGAAGAAATCAGGCCCAAGGTGGTTAAGAGACATACCAGGGCATTGATGATATCCAGACTCACACTTCCCTATCATCTCCTCTGTATCTCATTTCCAAAGTCCTGCCTCCCTGATGCTGACTGCCATCCATGCCCTCATCTCTTGAAAATTTCCCTGCTTTTCCAGAATTCTCAAAGGATGATCTAAAATTCAAGTCTTAATACAGGTGTTTCCTTTTCAGTTTTATAAAGAAAAAAGCAAGAGATGATTCCACTTACAGAGTTGTGCACAATTTCTTTTCCTGATTATGAAATAGCTATGGCTGTCAGGAACTATTCATTAGGGCATTAGTAAACAAGGTTTATTTTATTCATCCTCTCTGGACACCAAAATTTTCCCCATTCTTTAAAGCCTAGTTCAAATTTCCCCCTCCTGGCAGCTTTCCTATAGTATCCTGATCTATATGGGTCTCACCACTTATGTTATTTTTAATGTACTTACTGTATGGATTGACTATTTTGACATTTGTTTTGTGTGGATTAATCATGGCTTCACAGGCTTCAGGCATAATGCTACATTGTTTTCCTGTGTTTTTTTTCTTTCATTTTTTTGCATCCTTCATAGACCCAAGCTCAGTGTTAGGCACTGAGCAGGTACTGAGCTTATCAATTAACCTACAGGTGTCTACTAATTGTCTCCTTCATCAAGGAACACTCATTTCCCTGTGGTAGCTGAACACGATTTGTCTGAACACAAGCAAAGAAATCCAATTAGAGGAACAGTAAATCTATAGTGGCTACTTGCCATGGGTTGGGAGAAGAAGAGAACAGACAATAGCACTCCCAGCTGCCTCTACCCTTGTCCCCCAGCCCTCCCTCTCTTCCTCCCTTCTCCCTCCCATCATCTCCTCTGGCTCCTCAATGCCCAACTGGGCCACCAGTGTTTAGAAATCCAAGGCTCCAACATACCCTCATAGCCACAACCTTACAGGGAGACAGTACTGCTGCTACAGGAAAGTGCATTGTCCTTTTCCTCCATACTAAAGGCACAAAAATGCAATCCTGAATGAAATTTGAAAGAAAACCTTATGTGCATACACCACCTTGTGACCAGTTTGCAAACTACTCTCCCACCCAAAAAATAGAAAAAAGAAAGAAAGAAAGAGAGAGAGAGAGAGAGAGAGAGAGAGAGAGAGAGAGAGAGAGAGAGAGAGAAGGAAAGAAAGAAAGAAAGAAAGAAAGAAAGAAAGAAAGAAAGAAAGAAAGAAAGAAAGAAAGAAAGAAAAATTTTAAAAAGGCTAAACACACTGAAATCATCATACACACTTTCCACCAGGGAGACCAGTACTCCAGAGTGTGATTATTTTTGTTTACCTCACTTTGGATTGACCAGAGGAAGGAAAAGATCAGACTCCAAGATAAAACAGTTTTCATATCTTTTACTGCCATAAATTGAAAACTTGGAAACTGTTAAAGGCATAGAAACCACTTTAAAACCATACTGTCCTTTGCGCCCACCCCCCCACCCCCACACACACACACTTTTTTTTTTTTTTAAGGTCGGTGTCACTGGCCCTCATATGTGGGACCGAACCGGGCACACACACCTTTTTTGAGAAGAGGAAGCTGCAAGAAAAATCCAATGAAATAAGTGAAACTTCGGTATTCTTGTACTGAAGGGGTTCAAAGTTTGAAACAGTTAATGATGAGTCTAAGTACAGACTTCCCCAGAAAACTAGTGACCTATCTGCTGGGCTTCAGAGCACCAGCTATTTACCACCTGTCGCTGGCTCTAGTGTTTACTCTGATTAGGGTTCCTAGCTCCACCGTAGCTCCAGGCAATCTCCCTTTTATCTAGGGACAGGAGTTATCTCCTTCCTCCGTATTTGGTGCAGTCCTTGCCAATGGCCAACTATGTATACGAAATAGTTAAGAGAAATTAGTTATTTTGCTTTTACTCTCGCTGATACTAAAACATCTCTTTCCTTCCCATTTCATAAACTCAGCTCTCTTCCTCTTTGAATTTCCAGTATTGTCTCTATTAGGAATTTTAATGGCTGCTATGTTCCTAAAGTCAACTGTTTCACAAGCAGTATTATAATATTTACTTTATAATTTTAAATGGTTCAAAGATCAACATTAGGCAATTTTGTTTTTATACATTTTGTAGGTTTTTTGGTATAATTTGATATTTTACTAATGGGATTGACTGCTGTAAATTATGTGTAGTCATAGGCTATTACATATTCAAGATGTAAAAGTTGAGTAGTATATGCTTTAAGCATTTAAAAAAATAAGGATGCCTTCCAGTAATGTCTTTTTAAAGCATTTTTTTTAAAGCTAGTTATTTCCAACCTTTGTTTTACAATATCCCAGTGTCTTCAGTTATTTCAAGATGTGCAATTCCCACAGCAAAATCCATATTAATTCATTATATGAAATAGGTACACATATGCTGTTACACATAGCACTCTCAGAAGTTTTAGATTCACAAATTCATCCAACAAACATTTACTGAGCACTTATTATATACCAGGAACTGTACTGAGGAATATGGAGAAAAGATGAAAATATTGTATCAAGCCCTCCAAAAACTCCAGCTAGCAGAAAATATGTATACACATAGTTAGGATACGACGTAGCAAGTGTTAAAATGGTAGTAGATACAAAATGCTCAGGGAGCATAAACAAAGTGATGGTCTGCCTTAAATAGTTTTCAGAAGGTGTGGAGAGGAAACGTCCACAAGATTTTCATCATCACGAATATATTAATCCCCATGCGTGTGCCTTGCCAGAAAAAGTTGTTTTCCCTGTCTGGAATTCACATTAAGAACGCAATGCATCCTGAAAGAACAGGACTGCTTTTGAGGCAAGATCCAAAGGACCCATTTTTTTAGGTTTGCGTGATCTCTTATTTCCCTCTAAGGTCAAAAATCCGGGACTGTTTTCATCTATTGTAATATTTGCCCTCTGGCTCCCCGACGGTGAGAGGTCTCTTTACTAGGGCAGAAATGCTACTACAGTCCGGACTGGACAGCTGTCAGTTCTCTGCCCAGAAGGGAAAACACAGAACATAGATTAAGGGCCGGAGGAGGGAGTATCAGTCAGTCCTAGGACTTCAGCTCCACCTGATTGGGCCCAGCCCAGCCTTTCCAGCCCTAGTCCCCACGCCGGCCGGCTCCATGTGAAACCGGTCATGTGAGCCTGTTTACAGCCGAGCAGCTGGTGCAACCATCAGGATCCGTGCGGAGGTCCAAGAAGGGGGAAGCATACAGGCCACATACCTCCTACACCCCCCACCATTATAGCAAGAATGCGTTCGCTCTCCCTGCCTGCCTCTCCACCCCACTTTCATGTGCCTCCAACCATCCCAGGACGCCTAGCTCCAGCCCACTGATTTCTTTCCATTTGCTCGCTGCGGGGACCGGCTGGGCCGGAGAAAGGGCGAGGACGATGTCACCCCAAACAGGGAGTCAACCTCTTTCCCCAGCCCTCCTGAAAAGATCCGCCTAAGAGTTATCCCCGAGTCGCATCCCCGGGGCAACCGAACTCTGCCGGGCAGGCAACCGGGAGGATCCCGAGCCTGCTGCCTCCGCCTGGGCACGACACACACACACACACACACAAACACAAGGGCCGCCCAGACCCGGGGCTCGGATCTGCAGGCAGATCGGGCAAAAAGGACCCCATCTGATTCCTTCTCCCCACCTCCCACCCGCATCCCGGCGCCGCGGAGTCCTGCTGTCAGTCAACGAGCCAGGCTTGGGGTTTGGGGACTGCTCGTTCTTTTCACGGGGTCTATTGGCAACGTAACTTCCACATTTTCCCGAAGTCAGAGGAAGTGGGTGACGGGACAGTGGGGGACTCTCACCTCGGCAACACCGGATCCTCGGAAAGCAGCTGCGACTGCTCCTCCGGTCCTTTGTCAGCGTCTCTAAGCTGCACTGCCTGCTGGGATACCGGAGGACTCAAATGCCACCTCTCTCCGCCCTCGAGGATGAGCTGTGGTTGGGGGGTGGGTGGGAAAAGAGAGAAGAGGTGGAGCCGGGGCGGGGCTTCCTTTTGCCACCTGGCCTCTGGGGTTTCTTTCTCCTCAGTACTCCAAACTTCCTTCTCTGTCTCTAACCTGGTCATTCCCTCCCCTCTCCTTCCCTCCCGCCGTCGCTGAAGAGACTAGAGCCTCTTACAGAGGTACTATCTTCCTTTGCACTTGTTAAGCAGGCACCCTTGACTCCTCCCCTTTCTTACTTCCCTACATACTCACATCCAGTGAGTACCCAAGGCTAGTTGATTCTGCCTCTGAGACATGTCTTATTGACCACCTTTCTCCACTCCATCCTCAGTGCTACGGGCTCTGTCTAGGCCCCATTACCTTCTGTTAGGGTACCCTCCTGGATGGACTGTCTCCTTCCTCTCTTGCCTTTGTCTATACCATCTCCCAGGCAACAACCAAGGGATTTATCTAAGATGTATAGGAGACTGTGTTACTCTTTTGCTGAAAACCTTTTAATGTCTCAGCAGTACCTACAACCCCTTAGCATGGTATATAAGGCCCTCTGTAATCCTTTTCTGATGCACCCAATATTCTACCTAGCCCAATAAACTGACCATCCGTGGAAGACAGCGGGGCCTGAAACAACTCAATCAGCGCTGGCTGCCCCAAATCCTCCCCCTTGAAAGGAGGTTACACAGTCAGTATTTTTCATAGGCCCCTTCGAGTATCATTAAAGATAGAATTTTCAGAATTAAATTCTAATGATGTTCGGAACAGAAGAGTAAGATGCAGCTGCCACAAGTCCTCTTCCTATAAGTATAAAGCCCAAAAAGTTCTCCCCAGTTGCCCACCTGAGCAATAAGCTGCCAGCGGATCTCTCTTGGGCTCCGGTTTCTGATGCCTTTGCTCACAGATTCCCTCCGTGTATATAATGCCCTTCTGTCTTTGGAATACCTACCTATCTTTCAAGACCCAGTGGAAATGCCATGTCTTCCAATAAACCTTCCAGAATTTCCCATGAGATTAAATTAACTTTTTTAATTTAAATATAGTTGGTATACAATATTATATTAGTTATATTAATTTCAAGTGTACGATATAGTGATTCAACATTTTTATACCTTACAATGTGATCACCCCACTAATTCTAGGAGTCATCTGTCACGTGCAAACTTATCACAATATTATTGACTGTATTCCCCATCCCCTTTTCCACCCATCCCCCACCCCACCCTCTCCTGTCTGGCAACCATCCCTTTGGTCTCTGTTTCTACGAGTCTGTTTTTGTTTTGTTATGTTTGTTCATCTGTTTTTTGTTTTGGTTTGGTTTGGGGGTTTTTGTTTGTTTTTTTGTTTTTTGTTTTCTTTTGTTCTGTTTTTTAGATTTCACATGTAAGTGAAACCATACGGAATTTGCCTTTCTCTGTCTGATTTATTTCACTTAGCATAATACCTTCTAGGTCCATCCATGTTGTCAAGATTTCACTCTTCTTTTAAATATTATTTTGTATTAGTTTCAAGTGTACAGCATAGTTGTTGGACATTTATATAATTTATGGAGCAATCCTCCAATTAGTCTAGTACCCACCTGGCACTATACATGGTTATTACAATATTATTCACTATTTTCCCGATGCTATACTTTACATCCCTGTGGCTACTTTGTGACTACCAATTTGTATTTCTTAATCCCTTCACCTTTCTCACCCAACCCTCTTCCATCTGGCAACCATCAGTTTGTTCTCTGTATCTATGAGTCTGTTTCTGTTTTGTTGAATCATTTATATTGTTCCTTAGATTTCACATATAAGTGAGATCATATGATATATGTCTTTCTCTGTCTGACTTATTTCACATAGTATAATAGCTTCTAGGTCCATCTATGTTGTTACAAATGGTAAGATTTCATTCTTTTTTATGGCTACATAATATTCCTCTGTGTGTGTGTGTGTGTGTGTGTGTGTGTGTGATCTTTATCCATTTATTGATGGACACCTAGGTTGTCCTCATGTCTTGGCTATTGTAATTAATGCTGCAATGAACATAGGGGTGCATATATCTTTTCAAATTATTATTTTTGTTTTCTATAGATAAATACCCAGAAGTGGAATTGCTGGGTTGTATGGCAGATCAATTTTTAGTATTTTGAGGAACCTCCATACTGTTTTCCATATGGCTGCACCAGTTTGCAGTCCCACCAACAGTGCACAAAGGATCCTTTTGCTCCACATCCCTGCCAACAGGTTATTTGTTGACTTTTTGATAATAGCCATTCTGACACGTGTGAGGTGATACCTCACTGTGGTTTTGATTTGCATTTCCCTGATGATTAGTGATGTTGAGTATCTTTTCATATGCCTGTTGGCCATCTGCATGTCTTCTTTGGAGAAATGTCTCTTCATGTCCTCTGCCCATTTTTGGATTGGATTGTTTGTTTGTTTTGTTGTTGTTGTTGTTGTTGAGTTGTACAAATTCCTTATATATCTTGGATATAAGCCCCTTATTGGATATATCATTTGCAAATATATTCTCCCATTCAGTAGGCTGTGGTGTTGGGAAAACTGGACAGATACTTGGAAAAAATATCACATTGGATTACTCTTTTTACACCATATACAAAAATAAACTCAAAATAGATTAAACGTAAGGCCTGAAACCATAAAACCCCTAGAAGAAAACATAGGTCTATTTGACATAGTCTGAGTACTATCTCTTTGGATACACCCCTTTGAGCAAACTGGACTTCCATGAGCACTATTAACTCCTCCAACACCATAGAACGTTGCTTATTCTGCTTTGCCATTCTTCCTGACTTAGGTAATCAGTGGTCCTGTATATATGTCTTCCTTTCTTTCCTACTCAGACTATGAATTCCTCAAAGCTGACACACAGCTGCCAACACCAATGCCTGATCCAGAAAAGGCTTCAATACAATTGGACGAAATGAAATCCTTCAACTCCACAGCATCTGAAGGTCTAAGCAGGCCCAGGAAAGATCCGAGGCAAGGTCTCATACAACAACAGCCCTCTCCCTTCACGAGGTCATCTCCATCTTCACCCAGCCCCATGGCATTTTGCAAACATAAACTGGTTAGGCAGCAGAGCATTGCAAAAGGACCAAAGCTTGTACCACCCTTGCAGGTCAGACTGGTTTGTGATACAGTATGTGGTTCTGGAAAATGCAACTGGTACAGTTCACGTGAGAATGCAATGTAGAAAAATTTCCTAATGCCATAGAAAATAACTGAGTTTCCAATGCAGACATTATCTCTTACCTTTGGGAGGCTTTGGACTCCTATTTGCTTCAGGCTACCCTTGGGCTCCATATCCCTACAAACCTTCTAGTCTGTTATAAGGCATTCTTTTACAAAAGTAGCCTCTTTTGTGTTGTACACCTGAAACTAATTTTTTAAAAATACAGTAAAAGAAACAAAACATTTGTACACATAGCAGCATGAATGAACTGCATATTAGTATGCTGAGAGTTGTGGGTTGAATTGTTCCTCCAAAAAGATATGTTAAAGTCCTAACTGTTGGTATCTGTGAGTGTGACCTTCTTTGCAAATGTGATCAAGTTAAAATAAGGTCATACTGGGGCCGGCCGAGTGGTGCGGTGGTTAAGCGCCGTCTTGGGAAGCCAGTGGCCCTGGTTCGGGTCCCACAGATGAGGGCCAGTGACACTGCCCTCAAAAAAATAAAAAATAAAATAAAATAAGGTCATACTGGATTGCAGTGGCCCCCTGATCCAATATGGCTGGTGTCCTGATAAGAGAAGAGACACAAAAAGACACAGAGACACAAGGAAGAGTGTCAAATGAAGATGGAGGCAGTGATGAGAGTGATGCTGCCACAAATCAAGAAACTCCAAGGACTGCCAGCAATCACCAGAAGCATGGAACAGCTTCTCCCTCAGAGCCTCCACAAGAAACCAACCCTGCCAACACCTTAATTTCAGGTTTCTGTCCTCCTGAACTGTGAGAGAATAAATTTCTGTTATTTTCATCCACCCAGTTTATGGTAGTGTTATGGCAACCCTTGGCAACTAATACAGTGAGCAAAAGAAGCCAGCTACAAAAGAATATATACCATATTATTCCTACGTTTATGAAACCTTAGAAAAGAGAAACTAATCCATAGTGACAGAAGGCAGAGCAGTGGTTGTCTGGGGCTGGGATGGGGGTTATTGGGAGAAGCCATAAAGTAACCTTTTGGGATGATGGAAATGTTCTCTATCTTGATTGTCGTGGTGGTTACATGAGTGTCTATATATTTGTAGAAACTCAGCAAATGGTACCCTTAAAATGGGTGACAGCTTTGCAAATGAACCAGATTGAACTTCTAGAAACAAAAAAATTATGTATAATTGTCCAAATTCAAAACTCAGTGGAGTTTAGGCCGGCCAAGTGGCACAGTGGTTAAGCGCTAGTTTGGGAAGCCAGCGGCCCTGGTTCAGGTCCCACATATGAGGGCCAGTAACACTGCCCTCAAAAAAAAACAAACCTCAGTGGAGTTTAAAGTATTGGTATGAATGCTTACTTATTTTAAGATAGATGATAGATAGATAGATAGATAGATAGATAGATAGATAGATAGATAGATAGATGTGTATGTATATCACTTAGTATACACACATACATTTCCTAGCTTTGTCTACTGACAGGATCTAGAAGCAGTGACACCCAGTAGCAATAAGCATACTTGTGTGCCTAGATCTTGGTTTTTAAATACCATTGTCTAATAAAAAGAACCAGACTCCTTGAAAAAAAAAGTAGCCTCTTGCTTCGTGTTGTTCTTGCATCATTTAATGCATATTTATTTGCTCTCCCATTATATTACAAGATACACTCTGGCAAGGTTTCTTCATCCCTATCATGGGGACAAGTTTACCAGGCTGTTAGGAAGTCCTAATGTGGCAATATTTATAGCGTACGTGGTAATGTAACAATAGGATGCTTTTCAAATGTAAGGTCTGTTTTATTATTATACTTTAAAAGCCTTCACACTCTACTACTTAGGTATGTGTGTTGGAGTTTCTGCACTAGGAATCAAAGCCTTTATTGTGAATTCCTGGGCATGCTTTAAATCATGGTTTCTATATTGACCCGAAGATAAGACCCACCAGGAACCCTTGTTAAAAACACATTCCCAAAACCTACCCCAGTCCTTCTGAACAAACATTTCCAAGTAAGATTCTGCTCCAACAATTCTAAAGTGTGGGTTTAAAATAAACAAAACACGAGTGGCGCGGTGGTTAAGTGCTGGCCTTGGAAGCCAGCGGCCCCGGTTCGGTCCCACATATGAGGGCTAGTGACACTGCCCTCAAAAAAAAATAAATAAAATAAAATAAAATACACAAAACAAAAAAAAAATAAAGTGTGGGTTTGTCCACGCCACCAACAAATTCTCTGACACCAGCTGGGTGTCCTACGATTCAACTCAATTTTGACAATATCTACCAGGAAATAATGTCAGATTCCACAGGTAAAGGGCTCAGTCCCACAAGACTGCCCTGCACTTCAGATGCCAGTTGCAAGACCAGGTTGTTACCTGTGCTGTGCTTCTGAACTACTGGCTGTAAATCAGAGGTTCCCACAACTCCCTCCTTGGGTTCGATTAATTTGCTGGAGTGGCTCACAGGACTCAGGAAACCGCTCATTCACTAGATTATCAATTTATTATAAAGAATATTAAAGGATACGAATCAACAGCTTGAGGAAGAGACACATAAGGTGAGGTCCCAAGCAAAGGAGCTTCTGTCCCCGTGGAGTTTGAGGCCTAGCATGGTGGCACATTGAAGAAATCTGGTTCACCTGCTTGGAAGCTCTCTGAACCCTGTCTTTTTTGGTTTTTATGGAGACTTTATTATATAGGCATGATTGATTAAGACATTGACCACTGGTGATTCAACTTCCAGCCCCTTACCCCTCCCCAGAGGTCAGAGGTAGGACTAAAAGTTCTAACCCTCCAATGACATGGTTGGTTCAACCAGGAGATTGGCAACCAGCCCCTCACCCTTAGGTGGGTTTCAAAAGTCATCTCATTAACAGAAACTCATGTGTGTTTGAAAGGTTTATAAATATCAAGACACCTTTCTCTGTTCTTATACTTAGAAAATTCCAAGGGTTTCAGGAGCTATGTGCCCAAAACAGGAAGAAGACCAAATATATATTTCTTATTATAAATCAGAATATCCCACCAGGACTAAAAGAAGGCCAACAGCACAATTAGGAATGACACCAGGTGATTCATATCTTCAGGCAAGTCTGGGAGACACTGCTTTTACAAGTTATTCACATATCAGTAAGAGTTCATTTGGGATTCTTTCTGGGAAAAGCCTTGCAGATAAGGAGAAAAATCTTAAAAAATGGAACAGAACTTGGGTGAAGGCTCCAGAAGAGAGAACAAACTTCAGTCTGCGTCACAATTGTGCCTGCAACTAGTACAGGCAAATCCTTCCCCTTGAATTTCCTTGTCCTTGCCCCAAGCTCTCAGAAACTGGCTTGAGGCTATGTGGCTTGCAGTTAATCTGATTTACCAGTGAGAGGGTTAAACAGGGGCCTGTACTGCCTCAATCCAATTGATGGTTTCCCAGGATTTTCTCAGTGCCACCATGGTTTTGAGATCAACACTCCCTTTAGACCCCTCTCGCCAGTTTCCCCAGTTTCCCTGCCCAGGCAGACCTCTTTCAAAGAAGTTAAACACTGTTTCAAAGAAGTTAAACAGTGTATCGTGATTGTTGTCCTGTTTGTCTCTGAGGTGGTGAGGGCTGGACTTGGTCTTATCTACTCTTGCATCCCCAGGATGGGGCACTGTGCCTGATGTCTTGCAGGTGATGCTGCTGTGGGCAGCCCTGTGAAATTGTGCTGTCTGCTTCACCTACCTGCCTGGGAGCTCATTGTGGGCAGCCACAGTTCAACTTTGTATCCTCATGTCCTAGGCTCATGCCATGCACAGAGTCACTGGTCAGCAAATGTTTGTTGAAGAGTGAATGTTCTCCCTTTTGGGAGAGCCCATATTCACTACTCCTGGAGAGATGCTAGGCATTGGCACTGGCCATCTTAGGGTTAGGACCCAGGGAGAACCTGTGGCTTATAGCCCTTACGCATATATAGGCATGCTACTTTGAACGTGAGCTTAGTTTGAGAACGGCCTTCTGAGAGGTATGGGGAATATTGTCTAGTTCTCCCATTACCTTGGAGCAAGGATTGGGACTGGAAGATGTGCCTAAAACAGGGCTGAGCACCAACGAGGCATCAACTGCATTCTCATTCACTGACAATCCACACAGCAAATCCAGGTATACAAAGATATTAAAGGCCATACATTTAATTCTAGACTATTGAGACATATTGCATTGCCATTCAATTTTGGACGCTTTTGCCCAGAGCGTTTCTCCTGTTCTTCTTGCCATAGCTCATTTTGGGAAAATATTAGGAAATAGGAATCATAATTGAAGGCAGTTGGTGGTAGAGGAGACAATGGAGGCAGTTTTAATTGCCTAGAGTACTTTTTTTCAAAAGTAGAAACTGATTTCCATTGTTCAACTGACTATCTGTATGACCTTTGTTCATCATAGGCCACATCCACCTGTACAATGAGGTTGCTGGACAATGAGTGTGTGGCAGGCCTGGCCTGGCATTTCTGTTCAAAGTCCCAGAAATAGACTTTCTCTTGCCCCAATTACCCACCCAAACTTATCAAATGAACCACAGAAAACTTATTCTATACTTTTTCCCCCTCCATGACCCATATTATAATTAAAAATTACTTAATTAACAATCAGGAACATTTATTGAATTGGCTGTTAGACGTCAACACTATGTATGAATGATATTTTTTTATTCTTTAAGTAGTGGGAGCATGTTCCACACTCTAGGAGCTTGAGGTAGCCTCAGTCACACCAAGAGGAACCTATGACTTAGTGACCCTGTGAGCAGAGTTAAGGATGGCTTTTACCTTCTATTTTGGCATCTAGGGCACTTGTACTCTTTGCACCTGTCAGGTTACAACACAGTTACACAATGCTCTCTATTCACCGTGCTACAGGAAATTGACTAAGACAAGGAGATGGTCTTAGGCATAGTATTAAAGGGAAAGAAACAAAATCAAGAATTCCTTTTGAATATAGAAAACAACCGTGGAATAAGGCATGTGAGGCAGTGTTATTTACTAGAAGAAGCATGGAGCCCTGAGCTATGGAAATTGGGGTACGTAGCTTAACTTCTCTGAGCTTAGATTCTTCATCTGTAAAACCTTCCTTCAGATGATGTCCTGAACATAATGCATGTTCATAAAAAGATTAGAACATAGAAGGCACTCAGTACATGTTAGTTATTATTATGAAGAATTTCAGACCTGATGAAGAAAGAAATAAGGGCCATGGGCCACTGAGACTAGGCACCTTGTTGT
Organism: Aselliscus stoliczkanus; assembly: GCA_033961575.1. NCBI lineage: Eukaryota > Metazoa > Chordata > Mammalia > Chiroptera > Hipposideridae > Aselliscus > Aselliscus stoliczkanus. The sequence continues at coordinate 19,418,057 of CM066737.1, forward strand.
AACAATTCAAGGAGAGTCCATTCTATCTGATGATGCTATAACCCAGATACTGGCCTGAGGCACCCCCAATTCCAGCTCATATCTCGGGCCTCTCCAGTGGATTTCCATGTTTTTACAGGCTTACACTTCAGTGCCTCCATGCTCTCAGATACTCATGCCATTTTGGTTCCGTCCTGCATTTTTTTGCCATTTCCCACAAGAAATCCAGACACACTCAGCATTTTCTAAATTTGGTAACTGTACTGAAAAAAATGTAAGGGTTGGTAGGGAGGTCACACATGGTGCCTTGGTAGCTTTCTGTTTATCTTGCCATGTCCCCCCTTTCACTCTGTTCCTTTGTAAAGCTTGTACTCGCTGTGACCCAAACTGCATGCTTAACTCTTTGGCTTCTCTCATAAATGGCAAACCAAGCTGGGATTTTCTATCTAGTAATCTGGTAGGTGCTCAATAAAATATATTTATATGGAAAGCTTAAAACTGCACTAAGACTTTTGGGACATCTTGTTTTGGAAACTTGCCGAAGGGAAACACTAAAATTTCATTAAGCATCCAAGATACACAACTTGGCACACTCACCTACTGATCAACTCACTTAATGGACACATTTGGAAGGCAGACTGAACAAATATACCTGAAAAAAATGTGTTTAAGGTAAGCATGCACATGCCACACCACATCTGGGTATGTTTCATCACAGAGGCACAGATGATTTCAATGATTGTGATGAGCAAGCCAAGGCAGGGAGATTCTGCAATAACACATACTTAAGATGTAGCTTGTATATAATTATACTTCGCTTCAGTCCATGTGATTTTGTACTTCAAAAGTGACCAGCACTATAATCCAGTTTTAAGTATTTTTCTAAATGGCCACTGGAGAAGGCAGGCATACTATATTGCAGTGCAGTAATTTCAGAGCATGCATAGGAAGCATTCAGATCTGGGCAAAACCCTCATCTTTGACACTTATTAGCTGTGTGTGACCTTGAGCAAGTTTGCCTCTTGTAGCCTCAGTTTTTGTATCTGTAAAATGGGAGTGACTATATAAACATTGAGGTTCTCTGTATAACTCTACAAAATATATATTTTTTTAATTTCTTTTTTTAGGGCAGTGTCACTGGCCCTCATATGTGGGATCTGAACCGGGGCCACTGGCGTCCCAAGCCAGTGCTTAACCACTGCGCCACTCAGCCGGCCCTACAAAATATATTTTTAATGTTGGCATTTGGAGAAAAATCAGAGTCTAGATATATATTTAGAATCAGTAACGCTATTAAATAAGAGAAATCCAATATTTAAAATACTTAAACTCCATGTTTAAGAAGTCAATTCTAGGGCCAACCGAGTGGCATGGTGGTTAAGCGCTGGCTTGGGAAGCCAGCGGGCCCCAGTTCAGGTCCCACATATGAGGGCCAGTGACACTGCCCTCAAAAAAAAAGAAGCCAATTCTAGTTTAATTTGGTTACTCACACCCAAACAAGCGCTCCTATTCTTTGAAGCAAAAACCCCAATAAAACCATATTTAACCAATAAAAACTAAGTTACAAATGATTATGTCATCAAAATACACTTTGATTGGCCAGTAGTATTTTAGGCAGTGATATTTGAGCTTGCCTGACTGTGTATTCTCAGGAGTGATGGAGAGCCCATGATGGCCTGTCCCTTTGTGATTGTACAGAACCAAGGAGTTTTGGGTCCAATGATACTTTTCTGTGGCTACATTAGCAAGCCTCTGAAAATAGGCAACAAAAAAAAAATCAAAAAACAAAACACTGCTTCAGCAACTCAAACCACTTCATTGCCTTTAGTCATTTACTAGTGTTGCAGTATTTTAGGTAAAATTGACCACAGTGGAAATGATTAGTTGTATTCTTATTACCTTTAAAAAAATCATGACAAACCCAGAGACTATTCAAATTAAAACTGTAGAGTTTATTTAAGTATAGGTAACAAATCCCTTTATTTTTTTTTTTGATTGGAGCAGTATCTTAAAATATTTAAACCAAAAAAACAATCCTGGCTCTTTTTGGTCCCATTGACAATAATAATTTCATAGTTTTTTTTCTTTTTAAAACTAAATGTTTGTTCGGTTTACAGCACATAATACTGATTTGTTGTAACTGAGTAGATGCTCTGGTAAAAGCCCCTAAAACTTTAAATGGCTCCGATGGTTAGAAAATGCAGGCATTCATTTTAAAGCTGCAATCATTTCCATCTCTTAAGAGATATGGTTTTGCACACTTATGTGTGGCAGACGTTCCTTTGTTCTGAAAAAAACTGCCTGATATGGTACACATATACAATGGAATATTACCCTGTCATAAAAAAGAATGAAATCTTACCATTTGCCACAACATGGATGGACCTAGAGGGTATTATGTTAAGTGAAATACGTCAAACTGAGAAAGAAAAATACCATATGTGGAATTCACTTATATGTGGAATCTAAAGAACAAAATAAATTAACAAACAAAACAGCAACAAACTCTTAGATACAGAGAACAAACTGATGGTTTCCAAATGGGGGGGGTTGGGGGGCAGGGTGAAAAAGGTGAAGTAAGGATTAAGAAATACAAATTGGCAGTTAAAAATAGTCACAGGGATATAAAGTACAGCATAGAGAATATAGTCAATAGTATTGTAATAACTATGTATAGTGCCAGGTGGGTACTAGATTAATGAGGGGATCACCTCATAAGTTATATAAATTCTAATCACTATGCTGTATACCTGAAATTAATATAAAATAATATTGAATGTCAACTGTAATTGAAAAATAAAAATTAGAAAAAGAACCTGCCTGAGGTGTCCTTTAGTCTAACAAAATATAAGACCATCAATTCCTACCCATTCCACCCCTTCCCATCCCCAGTATCCTCAGGCCGTAATTACCTCATGACCATTTTTTTCAAACCTTAGCTGAATTTTGGAGGTCTGAGTCTGATCCTCCCAGAGGCCAGCAGGACTAAGTCTAGGGCAGCTTGCAGGCTTATTTTCAGAGGTGTTTTCCCAATTCCAAGCCCCTCTATTCATATCATCCCTCCACCTCCATCTCCCAAGTATACTTCTTGCCAAATACTGTTTCATCTCTTGTTACCCAAAGTTCCACTCGTCTCTTAGCATACAAAGACTTCTATCATGCCTTTTCTGGAATGGCTGCTACATAGCTATCATACTCCTTTATCTCCTCAATACCTTTTCTGAGCATTTTTTCCACCTCCTTAACTTAATAGAAATCTGATTTTTCTCTGAGGACACCTTTCTTTGCATCCCTCTTGAATGATGCCTACTTCATCTCTCAACACCCCAGATTCCATAGGTTGGGAAACGGGGTTGGCATTCTCCACATTGCCACTTTCAACCCATTACTTCCTCCTTTGAGGTCCATACTGCTTAGCTGTGTTAACTCCTTCCCATCTTGGTCCCTATTATCTACTGAACTGGTCACTCTTCTGTATCCACTGGAGACCTGAGCAACTGGCTTTTAGTCTTCCTTTCTACCACAAGCCCTGCTGCCATCATCCCAGGAACCTTCAGTATCTACATGGCCAACCCCCTCATGCCCTGGCCACCCTATTCCATGACTTTCTGATTTCCAAAGACCCTCTCCTCCCCTCAGCCACCACTCCAATAGTTAGACGCTAGATTACCCTTGTAATCAACAGAAATGTATCTTAATTCAAAATTCTACTTTCTGAGCAAACCGACCATTATGCCATTTTCCCCTAAATTATTCCAACTACACCTGTTTTGGTTTCAATGAAAAGACATTTGATTGGCTATCAACACTAATTCTGTTCTTCTTCCATGCTAACGGAGCCCCACTTTTTTCTACTATCACCTCTCAGGGAATGTGGCTTTATTCCACTACCTTAGGGGTACATCCTGTCGACCTTAAAAGGATGATTTTCAAATTGTCCCACAAGGTACCAAAAGGTCCCACAAGGTCAAAACTATTTGTATAAGAATACTCTGGGCCAGCCGAGTGGCGCGGTGGTTAAGAGCTGGCCTGCGACGCCAGCGGCCCTGGTTCAGATCCCACATGTGAGGGCCAGTGACACTGCCCTCAAAAAAAAAAAAAAAGAATACTCATTATTTGCTTTTTTTTTTTTTTACTATGTGGACAATTTCACTGATGGTACAAAAGCAATGGTGGGCAAAACTCCCTGGCATACATCAAGGCAGTGGTATCAGTCATTGTATTTTCCATCGTCACACACTTGAAGAAAGAAAAGTAAAATCCAATTTTACCTGAGGGAGCAGTAAGAAGTATTAATTTTATGAAATTTTGGGCCGGCCGAGTGGCGCGGTAGTTAAGCGCTGGCTTGGGATGCCAGGGGCCCCGGTTCGGATCCCACATATGAGGGCCAGTGACACTGCCCTCAAAAAAAAAATAATAATTTTATGAAATTTCAACCCTCAACCCTTCTTAATAGTCTGTGTGACAAAATAGGAAGTATACATAAAGCACTTCTACATAAAGAAGTACGATGCTCATCTCAAAAAGAAATAACTTGCTCAGCTGAGTTACAAACTGAACTAGCGGTTTTCTTCATGGAACTCCATTTTAATTTGAAAGAATGATTGACAGACAATCTAAGATTATTTGGTCTTGAGTATTTGGCCATAACTAGATGGCACTTTAAGAGAGAAACCTGGGTCAGCCGAGTGGCTCAGTTGATTAAGAGAGCAAGCTCTGAGCAAGAAGGTCGCTGGTTTGATTCCCACATGGGCCAGTGAGCTGTGCCCAAGCTGAGCTGCAGCTGAGCTGGTGAGAGTGCATTCTCTTAGCAAAAAGGTTGCCGGTTCGACACCCATATGGGATGGTGGGCTGCCCCTCCACCCCAACTAAGATTGAACATGGCACCTTGAGCCCAGCAGCCAGGAGCTGCCGATAGGCGGCCGGATGGCTCAATGTGCAACAAGGTTGCCACCTCGACTCCCTCATGGGATGGTGGGCTGCGCCCCCAACGCCCTCCTCTCCCCCCTGCACCTAGATTGAAAGCAGCGACTGGACTTGGAGCTGAGCTTGCGCCCTCCACAACTAAGACTGAAGGACAAGAACTTGACTTAGAGCTGATGGGTCCTGGAAAAACACAATGTTCCTCTTCCCCAATTCTCCCACAGTGTTCCCCTCCCCAATTCTCAAATAAAAGTCTTAAAAAAAAAAAGAAAAAAGAGAGAAACTTTGTTCCCAAATGCTCTCACCTGTTACAAATGCTCCTGAAATATCAAGGAGAATCAAGATGAGCATCAACAAGTACCCATTAAATTTAGTAACATGAAGGTCCTGCCAACCATCTGGAAAGATTTCAGTGGATGATGGGGATTGAATACAGATTAAAGTAAATTTAGAAGTGAAAAAATGAAGTCAGTAGGAATAAATACTTGGGAGAAGTTTCATAATGTAAGGGAAAAGAATCATAGCTGGAGGGAAAAGTGGGGCCAAGGAAAATTGTTCTAAAGATATGAAAGTGTTGATGAGGTATAAATGATGATGGGATAGAGAAAATAAAGAGGGAGTGACTGAAGCTACAGAAAAGAGGAACCAGTGGACAAGATTCAGGAGAAAAGGTTGTGATCTGGGGCTCAGTTGATGATGGTGGTGGTGGTGGTAGTGGTGATGTGTGTTTATGTGTTGGTTGAGTAGAGGTGGTAGAAGTTTTGAAAAAGATGAAGAAAGTATGAAATTGTCATTGCAAAAAGTGGGAAAGCAAACTGATGAGAAAAACCAAGTAGTCTTGCCAGGAATTGTTGATCTCATCTATTCCCATTGCTTCTACAATTTTATGTTGCTCCTTCCCAGATTTGTACCTCTAGTCCATGCATTTTCTCTTACCTCCAGGCTCAGATATCTAATTGATCATTGGATATCGTCACTTGGCTATCATACAGACATCCCACTCACCACATCCAAAATCAAACTCAAGATCTTCTCTTGCAAACCAGGTCCACTTTTAGTGTGTCTTATCCCAGTGAGTGACACCATCCTCCATCTTGTTATGAAAGATAGAATCCTAGGAGTCATCCTTGTTTTGTCCATTTTCCTCACCCTCTACATCCAATCAATCACTAAATCCTATCAATTCAATTTCCTTGACATGTCTTTTTTTTTTTGAGGGCAGCGTCACTGGCCCTCATATGAGGGACCCGAACCGGGGCTGCTGGCTTCCCAAGCCAGCACTTAACCACCGTGCCACTTGGCTGGCCTGTCCTTGACATATCTTAAATCTATCCACATCATCCTATTCTCCTATGCCCACCCTAGTTCAGGCCAATGTGACCTTGCATCTGGACTATTGCATATTCTCCAACTTGCCTCCCTTACCCTTTATTCTATTTTCCATAAACAGAGTGATCTTTTTCAAAAGCAAATATCATGTCACGCCTCTGTTTAAAACCCTTCAATAGCTTTTCATTGTCACCAGGATAAAGAATAAAGCTGTAACTCTCTCTTTTTACTTCCATGCCTACCTCCACCTTCTGTCACACAGCTCATATTCCCAGTTCCCTCATCCTCCCCTACTTTTATTTTCTCATAGTAGTTATCACCTCTAACAGTCTATATACTTTATTATGACTATTGTTTATTCTCTGTCTTCCCCTTCTAGAATGAGACCCCCTCCATGAGGCAATGCATCTTTGTTTTATACATAGCTATATCCCTGTTATGGGCTAAACCATATTCTCCCCAGAATTCACATGTTGAAGTCCTAACCCGCAGTACCACAGAATATGACTGTTTTGGGGGGAGGACCTTTAAAGAGGCGATTAAGTTAAAATGAGGTAATGTGGGTGGACTCTAATCCAATATGACTGGTAACCTTATAAGAAAAGGAAATTCTGAAATTAGGATACAGGGAGAAGATGGCCATCTGCAAATCAAAGAGAAAGGCTTCAGAAGGAAACAACCCTGCCTATACCTTGACTTCCAACTTCTAGCCTCCAGAACTGTGAGAAATTAAACTTATGTTGTTTAAGCCCCCAGTCTGTGGTACTTTGTTACGGTAGCCCTAGCAAATGGATACAATCCCAAACACCTCCTGGCACATACTAAGCACTCAGCAAACATTTACTAAAAGAATGTGAATGTGAGGCCCTGCATGATCTGCCCTCGCTGCCCTTTCTTATCTCCTGCTACTTGTACCTTTGATCTGTCAACTACATTCAAACAGGATTTTTTCTGAATTCCTCAAGCATATCATACCGTTTCCTCCCTCAGAAACTTTGCATATCATTCTCTGTACCGAGCGTGCTCTCTTCCGCACCAACCACCCTTCCCACCACAGCAGCACCACAATTTCCCATTGTTGATCCTTCAGTTCTCAAATTCAATTAAAAACATTTTTCAAACAGATTAATTGAGGTATAGTGGATATATAATAAACTGAATACTTAAAGTGTAAAATGTGATGTTTTGACATATGTATGCACACATTAAACCATCACCACAATCAAGAGAGTGAACATATAAATCACTCCCCAAAATTTCCTCATGACCCTGTTTAGTCCCTGCCTCGCCTCCTTTCCCCACTCTCCAATCAATCTCTGATCTGATTTTTGCCATTTCTTATTACTTTGCATTTTTTTAAAAGATTTTATTGGGTAATTGGGGAAGGGGAACAGCGTTGGGGAATCGGGGAAGGGGAACAGACAAGTTGCTGTCTTTTTGTTCTTCAGTCTAGTTCCGGAGTATGTTGCTTCACTGGCCCATGTTGGTATCGTCATTGCGCTCTTCCCGGATGAGGCAGATCGGTCGCCGGCCTCTGGATGGTCGTTCACCGTGGCTATTGGCAGCTCACGCTGGCTGCCGGCCACTCACTGTAGCCTTTGGCAGCCCACTGCAGCGGGGGCTACATCTTACACCATCGCCGGGGCTCGCACAGCCCAGCTCCAGGTGTAGCTGTTGTTAGCTGTAGAGGGCAGTGTCACTGGCCCTCATATGTGGGATCCGAACCGGGGCCGCTGGCATCCCAAGCCAGCTCTTAACCAACGCGCAACTCGGCCGGCCCTAGTTTGCATTTTTAAAACAACTTTACTGAAGGTATGATTGACATTACAAAAAATTATATATATTGAATGGATATAGTTTGCATTTTTAGAGCTTTACATAAATGTAATCATATAGTGGGTCCTTTTTATTTTGGTCTGACTGCTTTGACTTGGCATAATTATTCTGAGATTCATCTATGATGTTGTATGTATCAATAGTTCATTCCCTTTCTTAGTGAGTAGTATTCCATTGTACAGAGGGACCACAGGGTGTTTATCCATTCACCACTTGATGGAGACTTGGGCTGTTTATACTTTGTAGCTATTACAAATAAAGCTGCTATGAACATTTGTGTACAATCAGCTTTAATCCTATTATTCTCTCCAGGAAATGTTTTGTTCACCAGGTTAAGTTAGGTCCTCCTGTTCTGCCCTCTCATGTATTCATCTCTGTAAGTGTATATTCACTTAGAATGAATGTTGTGTGGGTTTGGAAGAGTGACTTTGATAAATCACTCAGGAGACAGAGTGAGATCAACAGTGAGACAAGAAGAATGAATGTTTGTCTTGAACAGGATGGGGATGAGGAAGGAGAGAGCAAAATTTTTGAATTTTTTTGTAATAATTTAACAAATACATGGTATTTGGACAATTTCTAATGTATTGGGCTTTTTGTTTGCGATATTGGTAAGAGATAATAAGATCAACTTTAGCTTTACTTATTTTTTTAAACAAAGAAAGGGTCTAGTGGTGTGATTTCAGCTTATTATGGGCTCCTACCTCTTATACAACTTTCCAACATTCTTTATCCAAATATCCACTTGCTGAGACCTCTACTCACCCCATCTCCCTGCATTCACCCCCTGAAACAAACCAACCCCACTTCCTTTCATTATTCCGATCTGCTCCTCTCAGAGCCCTCTCTCCTCTTCCATGACTGGCTATGAGATTTGATCCAGCAGCTCAGGAGCTCACAGCCTACTGAAGGTGAGACACCCACCCAGCAGCCTGGCTTAAATTCCAGGCCTACAGAGCCCTGTTTCCAATCCTGCTTGTCCTAAAAATACACCAGCCAATGGCAGGTGGCTAGGCTATTTTCAACCTTGGGGGCCTCAGGAATCAAGGGATTCATGCCAGGCCAGGAAGCTAAAGAGCAAGCCCTTATTGGTGGGCTTCAGATCAAAACAGCTGTCTTGTGGCCTGGGTTCAACTGATTCTCAATTTTCTATTTACTGGCATTGCCAGTTGTTTCCCTTTTAGGCTCAATCATATTTTCCATTTCCATACTAAACCATGAACCTGGGACAGCATGTGCCGATATTTGGGAGGATAAGGTAGGAGGGCAGAGAAATGGTTGTTTTCAACTTGCCCAACTCTGTGTAGTTCTCGAGTTACAGAGGAGCTGTGAAGTCTCTCTACAGTTTCAAGCTGATGTATCATGCATGTCTATTAGGACCTTATTATTCCATGGCAACCTGCTTCCTCACTGCCTTGCTTTGGTATAAGCAGAGTTCTTAGATCTGCAGGTTTTTTTGAAATTTCCTTGTAAAATATTGCAGAAATATCAAAGGAAGCAATGTTTTCATTAGCGATTTATAAACAGCAGTATGGTATCCATAATTACTAAAAGTCAACTAATGAGAATTTAAGACTTCTGAAGTATACCCACTTTCTCATGTGTCTCCCTGGGATTGCTGGAAAGTTTTGGAAAGCACAGATTTTTGGTTTTGGTCAAGTTCCCATTTCTGATTTAGAGACTGCCATCTAGCTTCTATTACACCTAAAAGAAGACATTTAACAAAACTATTGAACTATTTACTGTTTCTTTTTTCTTTTTTTAGCTGAGCCATCCTGCTACCTATTGGCAGCTCAGTGGCTGCTCAGCTCTGGCTGGGCATTGAACTGCTGTTGCTCAGAGCTCAGCTCGCACTCTTGTGTGAACTCTTAACCAACTGAGCCACTCGGCCGGCCCCTTTACTGTTTCTTACACTGTATTTGTAAATATTTTCCTTGCTAAGTTTCTGGGTTTCTTTGTCTTCTGATCTTAAAATGTGGTGCAGTTCTTAGGTTGGTATTGCATATTGTGGAAATCCATTGTTGCATTGACGTGCAACCCTGTGATTGAATCTGTTAAATGGGTACAAGACTTGGATAATGGAGTTACTATAATTTGTTAAACATCTTTTTTTCATAAAAATATTACTTTTACTTTAAGAAAAAGTATCATGCATATCTAGAAACTGGGTCATGGTGCCTGTCTCTGCTGGCAAAGTGAAAGTACTATTATTATCATCCCTGTTTTATACAGGAGGAAGTCTGAGGAACAGAGAGGTTAAATAACTTGTCCAACTGGAAAGTTGTAACTAGAAAGTGACAAAGCTAGAGACAGGATACAAACTCAGATCTGTTAGACTCCACAGCTTATGCTCTTAATCTATTAGTATTTCCAAAACTGCGGCCCTCAAGTTGTCTCCCAGAATTGTATCAAGTGGATAACCACATTATGACCAAGTACTGTCATGCAGTTTCAACATCAGAATTTGCATTTCTATTTACAATCATGATAATACAAAAGGTTCTTTTTTAATGGTTTGGGGTCCAAAAGAAAAGAACAGAGGTAGACCTAATGCATAAATGATGTATTTGCTCCAAATGAAAGCAGATAATATCATGGTTAATTTAGAAGAAGTGTTTTAATAATGCACATACCAATATTCACAGGGACAAAAGTGATTTAGTTTCAGCAAAACAACATCATCCATCTTATTAAATTAATGTTAGTCATTTGAATTTTATTGATTTTGTAGTTTTGTTTGCATTCAATATGCAAAATCGTTCTGGATTTACAGTTGTTTAACTATTATCAGTATAAGGAGTGGATGTCTCCTTTTATGTTGGCTCTATATTTTAATGGTATTATAAGACAACATCAACACTGAAGGTCTGAAGGAATTTTTTTCCAATAGAAAGTGCCCACACATTGCTCATATTTGAGAAACTGTTGTGCAGGGCATTGAAAACTGCAAGAGCTGCATGACTTTCCAGGAATTCCTGTTATGGGAATTTTGTTTTTGTTGCTGTTATTACCTTGGAGATATCTCAAGGGTTCAAGGTGACCCCTGGCCTCCCTTCAACCACTGGTGCATGTATGCAATAGAGCTGTGGGTCTTTGGCATTCCTTAACTATTCAGTCTAGCTACAAATCTTAGTAATTTGCATTTTCCTCCATTGCTAATAGATTGTACTATTTTTTCAGTTGTTTCTCCAAACAAAAATGATGTGGTAGCAGAGCTTGTGGCAAGAAAAGAGGAAAAGAAAGGAAGAGTTCCTATTTTATTTTACTTCCTCTAAATTGCATGTTACTTCCTTTCTCTCTACTTCTATCACCTTTCAAGCTTGGGAGTAGTCATAAAATTGAGCAAAACGTGGTGCAAATGATTTTCAACTCCCTACCCTCCTCAAAAAGAAAGAAATGGATCCAAATCAATGTTCCTTAAGAGCTGGAAGGCCCCATTCTATCCTCAGGGTAAAGGGAAATGTTTTGGGGCAATGCAAATTGGGACTCCAATTATGGCTTTGCAATTTACAAGTTATATAACCTTGAGGTAATAACCTCTCTGGTCCTCAGTTTCCTTATATGTAAAATGGGGATAAGATAATAATATTTCCAACCTCATAGAGTTGTAGTAAAGATTAAAGTAAATGAGACCATGGATGAATATCATCTAATAGTACCTATCACAAAAGAGGTGCTCAAAAAACAGTCATTATTATCATCTTCTAATCTCTTCCCCAGCAGCATTACACAAATGTTTTTCTAATTTACTAATTCCTTCTGACCACAGAGCCCATTTTATTCTCTGTCCTCATTCTTTTAGAGAAGACACATGGAAACATGCTTAAGAGGGGCTGGCCGAGTGGTGCGTTGGTTAAGAGCTGGCTTGGGATGCCAGCTCTGAGCAGCGGGGCCGGGATTCTGATCCCACATATGAAGGCCAGTGACACTGCCCTCTACAGCTAAGATGGTGAACAACAGCTCCACCTGGAGCTGGGCTGCCGTGAGTTACCGGCGACAATGTACCTGCAGCCCCTGCTGCAATGCGCTGCCATAGGCTACAGTGAGTGGCCAGCAGCCAGCGTGAGCTGCCAATAGCCGCTGTGAGCGAGCGTCCAGAGGCCGACGACCAATCTGCCTCATCCAGGAAGAGCGCAGTGACGATACCAACATGGGCCAGTGAAGAAACGTCCTCCACAACTAGACTGAAGACCAAAAGGACAGCAACTTGTCTGTTCCCCTTCCCTGATTCCCCAACACTGTTCTCCTCCCCCAGTTCCACAATAAAATATTTAAAAAGAAAAAAAAAGAAAATGCTTAAGAAATAATGTTGGGGCGGCCGGTTAGCTCAGTTGGTTAGAGCGCAGGCTCATAACACCAAGGTTGCCAGTTCAATCCCTACATGGGCCACGGAGCAGTGCTCTGCACAACTAGATTGAAACAACTACTTGACTTGGAGTTCATGGGTCCTGGAAAAACACACTGTTCCGAAAGAAAGAAAGAAGGAAAGAAAGAAAGAAAGAAAGAAAGAAAGAAAGAAAGAAAGAAAGAAAGAAAGAAAGAAAGAAAGAAAGAAAGGAAGGAAGGAAGGAAGGAAGAAAGAAAAGCAAAAAGAAGAAGGAGGAGGGGAAGGAAAAGGAGAAGAACAAAAGAAAAATTTAGGGAGAATAAGAGTGCATGTACACAACAGCACTTGCAACCAGGGCTGGCACTTTCTTATTGCTGCTTGTTTAGTCCCTAGACAGTGAGAGCCCAGTACGTGGTGTGGCCTAATAAATACCTGTGGAGTGAATTAATGAGTGAACTGTTGAAAAACCTGGAAGCAGCTGAACAAGTACTGAAGGAAGCATCTGGAAATGAAAAATATTGGGATTGGGTCAGAGCAGTCTCTCTCTCTCTCTCTCCCCCGCCCCCTTCCTTCTTTCCATTTTCCTTTCTTTCTTTCTTTCCTTCTTTTTCTTCTCTCTCTCTGAAAAATTTTAATGTTATATTTACAATTAAAACATGAAAAAGAAATATATTCTATTTGCCTTACAGAAAAATTCACATTAAATATTTCAGTAAGTAACACCAAAGGAGCCATGAATATATTATTAAATTATAACCCGCACTAAGCAGGCTTTATTGGGAATGTTGCATGGTCTCTCACTGTACTCTATGGAGAAAATATTCAAAACATTTCGAAGCATTCATGCTTGTCAAGTAAACATAAAACAAAAGGGGCAATTTGGCAACAAGTAAATGTCATGCATGCTTCAACATGTGATCTGAATTGTGTGGCTATAGAGAGCTTGACAAGTACATTTATCAGAATTTTGTTCTTGAAATAATTTCTTTTATAGTGTATAGACAAAGGACTTTACTCTAAGCTTTTTTATTTGGACTCCTGAAGTTTTTTATTTTTTAATTTTTTTTTTATTTTTAACTGAGCCATCCTGCTACCTGTTGGCAGCTTAGCGGCAGCTCAGCTCAGGCTGGGCATCGAACTGCTGTTGCTCAGAGCTCAGCTCACACTCTTGAACGAGCTCTTAACCAACTGAGCCTCTCGGCCGGCCCCTGGACTCGAAGTTTTAAATGTACCTTGAAAGAGTTCAACCTTCTCATTTTACAGGTAAGAAAATTAGGCCCAGTTTTGGGATGTGATTTGCCCAAAGTCACATTTGTATTTCCCTCAACATCCTCATCTCAATCATTCCCTATACTTCCATAGCACTTTATAGAGTTTTTGAAGTGTTTTAACACACCTTCTTGTGCCTCAGGTTCTCCATGTGCAAATTGGGGATAATTATGGACACTACCTCGTGCAAGGGTATTGTAAAAATTAAATTAAGAATTAAATGAGATAACTTAGCCTTCAGGAAGTTTTAGCTATAATTCTCATCTTTAATGTGATCATCACTACCTCATGGAGTCTTTCCCACAACCTTGGAAGGCAGGCAGCATAGGCCATCATCTCACCTGTGATCATACTGAAAGGCAGAGGGGTTAAGTGGCTCATCTGGCTTGTAAGTAACCCTGTCACATCTGGAACTCTGATATTCTGCCACTTAGTACACTGGCCAACACCTTCGAGATCCTTTCCAACTCTAAAATTCTGTGGTTTCTGTAGAAAGGAATCTCATGATTAGGCTTTTAAAAACTTTCAATCTCTTTTGTCTCAGAAAACAAGAAAGTATTGGGTTTTCGGAATAATCATGACACATGTTTGGGACAGATGGCACTAGTTCATTTTTGGATGTACTAGAGTCATTTGCATCTATGTTATTGCTGTGTCATTTGACAGCTGACAGTTCTAGCTTCATTCTAAAAAAAACTGAGTGATTTGGTTGAGTTTTGGAGATTTTACAAGTTGAAAATGGAAGACCAAACTGTGCATTTTTGCCATATTTTACTGTTTTACTTCCATAAAGGGAAGAATGCACGTCAAACTTATGAAAAGTTGCATAACATTTATGGTGACAATTCTCCACAAGAACGTCAGTGACAACGTTGGTTCATGAAATTCCATGCTGGTGATTTTGATCTCAACGATGCTCCTTGGTCAGGGAGGCCCACCAAGCTTGATGACAACAAAATAAAGGCATTGATCAGGTCAAACCCATGTTACATGTCATGAGAGATTGCAGAAACATTGAACATCCATCATTCAAGCATTCACGACCACCTGAAGAAGCTGGGATATGTAAGCAAGCTCGATATTTGCATTCTGCATGAACTCAAAGAAGTTCATTTGATGGCATGTATAAACATCTGCAATATGCTCATTAAACGTGAGGAAAACGATCCTTTTTTGAAGTGACTGATAACTGGTCATGAGAAGTGGATTGTTTATAACAATGTGGTGCGCAAATGATCTTGGTCCTGACGTGATGATTCTCCTCAAATGACATCAAAAGCAGATATTCATCAGAGGAAGGTTATGCTCTCAGTGTGGTGGGATTTTAAAGGTGTCGTGTTTTTCAAGTTATTACCAAGGAACCAAACAATCAATTTGAATGTGTACTGTCAGCAATTGGACAATTTGAACGAATCCATCATCTAGAAATGTCCAGAGCTTGTTCATTGTAAATGAGTTGTGTTCCATCACAACAATGGGAGACCACACACAAGTTTGATCACCTGTCAAAAATTATTGGAGCTTGGATGGGATGTGTTGCCACACCCACCATACTCACCTGACCTTGTGCCATCAGACTTCCACTTGTTTCACTCTCTTCAAAACTCCTTGCGTGGTATAACGTTCAATTCAGATGAGGCTGTAAATCAGCACCTTGTTCAGTTTTTCACAAGACATGTCCTTTTATGAACGAGGAATTATGAAGCTCACTGAAAGATGGTAAAAGGTTATCAAACAAAATGGACAATATATCATTGATTGATCATTGTTCTTTATATAAATAAATGACCTTTGAAAAACATAGACAAAATACATCATGACTTTTCCAAAGACCCAATATCAAAGGGTAGGGCCCGCAGTAGATGACATGGAAGGGAGCCAGCTTCCTAAAACTAATAAACCAATGGTGTCCCATCTACTGCATTTAATTTATGCAAATCCAGTTATGTGTGCATGCTGTCCCTCCCTCCCCACCCAATACAGGAAAATAAAAGAAATACAAAGAACAATTCCACTTGCCATTCTATTCATTAAGTATGTGCCATAGGATGAACATGAAATACAGGGAAATCAGCTGGACAGGATATATGCAAAAGAATGGATAGTGTGCTTTATGGGAAATTTGTAGGTCTTTTCAAGAATAATTTTAGGGCCGGCCGAGTGGCGCATTGGTTAAGCGCTGGTTTTGGGATGCCAGCGGCCCCGGTTCGGATCCCACATGAGGGCCAGTGACACTGCCCTCTACAGCTAACAACAGCTCCACCTGGAGCTGGGCTGTGCGAGCCCCGGTGATGGTGTGGGCTGCAGTCCCTGCTGCAGTGGGCTGCCATAGGCTACAGTGAGTGGCCCGCAGCCAGCGTGAGCGGCTGGCAGCCAGCATGAGCTGCCAATAGCCGCGATGAGCGACATCCAGAGGCCAGCGACCGATCTGCCTCATCCGGGAAGAGCGCAATGACGATACCAACAGTGAAGCAACATCCTCCGCAACTAAACTGAAGAACAAAAAGACAGCAACTTGTCTGTTCCCCTTCCCCGATTCCCCAACGCTGTTCCCCTCCGCCAATTCCCCAATAAAATCTTTAAAAAAAAAAAAAAAAAAAAAAAAAAAAAAAAAGAATAATTTTAATGTGGGCCAGCCAGGTTGCTCAGTTGGTTAAAGCGGGAGCTCTGAGCAACAGGCTCACCGGTTAGATTCCCACATAGGCCAATGAGCTATGCCCGAGCTAAGCTGCCGCTGAGCTGCCATTGAGCAACTGGATGGCTCAGCTGATGGGAGTGCATGCTCTTGACAACAAGGTCTCCAGTTCGATTCCTGCATGGGATGGTGGGCTGCACCCCCCGCCCTCACAACTAGATTGAACGTGATGACTGGACTTGGAGGTGAGCTTGCACCCTCCACAACTAAGATTAAAGGACAACACTTGGTCCTGGAAAAACACAATGTTCCCCTTCCCCAATCCCCCAAAACTGTTCTCTTCCCCAATTCCCCAATAAAATAGAAGAAGAATTGTAATGTGATTTTGACTTGACACGTTGACTTTCAAACTTAACTTTCACATTAGATATAACACTGTTACATTAGATATAACAGTGCTAGCTACTACCATTTACTGAGCAATTATTACATGTGAAAATTCTAAGTGCAGTATTTCATCGAATTACCATAAAAATCTTATGAGGTGGGTACTTAATTATCCCCATTTTAAGTCGGAATTTATAATAATAGTAATAATAATAATAATAATAATAATAGCTACAACTTGTTGAATGTCTAACAGCTCAGAAAGCTCACTTGTCCAAAGTCTTAAAAGTCTTAAGCATCATACCCAGAGGTAGAGCTCACATTGGTCAGACTACACAGACATCACTCAAAAAATGTAAAAGACCCTGAGAAGTGATTTGCTATCTGCCATCATATCTCTATGGGTACTTGTGTTTAAAAGCCCTAGAATGTCATTAGAAATGGACACATTAATTTGACCACAACATTTAAATCCTGGAAAAACCAAAATGGTTTCCCTGCCACCCTGACAGCAGTTGAATTGAATTGTTTGTTTTCTCTAAAACTATTTGTGTGGCTCCTTTTTGAAAGTTTCTTTTTTTTTTGGGTAGGGTGGCTATTGTTTATTTTTTTTTATTTATTTTTTTGAGGGCGTGTCACTGGCCCTTATATGTGGGACCCAAACCAGGGCCACTGGCTTTCCAAGCCAACCCTTAACCACCATGCCACTCGGCCGGCCCTATTGTTTATCTTATTAATGAAAGTCTGTTCAATTGAAACAATGCCTACAGTTTCAAAAATCATATAACTTTAGAGACTCTGAGAAGAGTTTGTTCATGAGCTTTAAACTGATTTCCATTCCTCAGTGAGCTAGAAGTTTGGAGGTCAGTTTTGGTGCTAAGGCTCTGGGTGACCCTGAAAAACCCACCTACACTCTATGGCCCTTAGCTTTCTTTTCCTAAAATTGGGATGGTATCTTTTTTAAAAAAAACTAAATTCAGTATTTATTTTATTTTAGAATAGATGGATCACAAAGCTTTAATAGTCAGTACAGTCCTCTACAACACCTAAGAATATATTACATAGGTATGTAGGACTACAGATGAGACTGACAAATTTTATTCATAGAGAGAAGATTAAAAGATAAGACAGAGACAGAGAGAGATACTACTCTTTATAAAAAGGGAAACTACATATTATTCTCAGGCATTCACTGAACATTTTTTTAAATTTACAATGTAAATCCGCGCAAAAGCAAATATCATGAAAATGTCATGTATACACATTTAGACGGCAATGAAAAGAAGGCATTACAAATGCTTCATATATCTGGAAAATTTAAAACACATTTCAAATAACTATTGAGTCAAATAAGAAATTATAATAGTAAGTAAAAGATATTTAGACCTAAGTGATAACAAAGACACAACTTCTGTTATGTACTAGAAGAGATATTTAGAAATATTCTGCTTTGATTCTTTTTTTATATATATAGCAGCATTATAATTTTGCTTTTTGTAGTGCTGCTTAATGATAAATGTCATACAAAGTGACTATTTTTTTAATTAGTTTCAGATGTACAACACAGTGCAATAGTTACACTTTTTATCCCTCAAAGTGACAATACCCCTCACCCAATTAGCCACCCGACTCCTCCCCCCATATCATACATATCTATTACAATTCCATTGACTCCACTCCCACACTATACTCCACATTCCATGACTATATATATATATATATATATATATATATATATATTCAATTATACAGTTGACATAACAATATTATATAGCATCAGCTTCAGGTGTACTGTCCAGTGATCAAGCCTCCACCCCATCCATGAAGTGGTCTCCTTAACAAGACATGTGAGGGCCAGCCGAGTGGCTCAGTTGGTTAAGAGCTCACTCAAGAGTGCGAGCTGAGTTCTGAGCAACGGCGGTTCGATGCCAGCCCGAGCTGAGTTGCCGTTGAGCTGCCAACAGGTGGCAGGATGGCTCAGCTAAAAAAAAAACAAAAAAAAAAACAAGACATGTGACCATCTGACACCCTACAAAGTATTTACAAAGTTATTAATTATATTCCCCGAACTGTCTTTCATATCCCTGTGGCAATATTGTAGTTACCTATTGATGCTGTCTAATCCCTTCCCCTTCTCCCTCATCCCCACCCGCGTCCCAACTAGCAACTATCAGTTTTTCCTCTATATCTCTGAGACTGTTTCTGTTTCCTTTGCTCTTTCATTCAGTTTTTCAGATTCCAATATAAGCAAGATCACATGATATTTGTCTTTCTCTGACTTACTTACTTCACTTAACATTATGTTCTCTAGGTCCATCCATATTGCTGCAAATGGTACGATTTCATTCTTCTTTATAGTGGAGTAACACTGCATTGTATAAATGTACCACAGTTTCTTAATCCAGTCGTCTACTGATGGGCATTTCAGTTGTTTCCAAGTCTTGGCTATTGTAAATAGTGCTGTGATAAACGTAGGGGTGCATATATTTTTTCGAATTAGCGTCTTGGGTTTCTCTGGATAGATACCCAAGCGTGGAATTGCTGGTTCATAGGGTAGTTCCATTTTCGGTTTTTTGAGATACCTCCATACTTATTTCCATAATGGCTGCACCAAACTGCAGTCCCACCAACAGTGCACCAGGGTTCCCTTTTCTCCACAACCTCGCCAGCACTTGTTGTTTGTTGATTTATTAATGATAGCCATTCTGACCGGAGTTAGGTGGTATCTCACTGTGTTTTTTATTTGCATTTCTCTAATGATTCGTGAGGTTGAACTTTTTTTCATATGCCTGTTGGCCATCTGTATGTCCTATTTAAAGAAATGCCTCTTGATCGGTCGCTGGCCTCTGGATGTCGCTCATCGCGGCTATTGGCAGCTCACGCTGGGCTGCCAGCCGCTCACGCTGGCTGTGGGCCACTCACTGCAGCCTATGGCAGCCCACTGCAGCAGGGGCTGCAGCCCACACCATCACCAGGGCTCGCACAGCCCAGCTCCAGGTGGAGCTGTTGTTAGCTGTAGAGGGCAGTGTCACTGGCCCTCATGTGGGATCCGAACCGGGGCCGCTGGCATCCCAAAACCAGCGCTTAACCAATGCGCCACTCGGCCGGCCCTCATATGGATTTTTAATTCAAATTGTATCTATAACATACAAAGCAACTAGACAAATAATGTTATCTAATGGAATTCTCAATAATCACATTACTATTAAACATTTATTAGTAATTTGTAAAAAAAAAAAAAAAGAAAAAAAAGAAATGCCTCTTCATATCCTCTGCCCATTTTTTAATTGGATTGTTTGGTTTTTTGGTGTTGAGTTGAATGAGTCTTTTGTAAATTTTTTTATATTAACCCCTTATCAGATATATCATTGGCAAATATCTTCTCCCATTCAGTAGGCTGCCTTTTTGTTTTATTGATGGTTTCATTTGCTCTGAAAAAACTTTTAAGTTTGATGTAATCCCATATGTTTATTTTTTCTTTTATTTCCCTTGCCCAAAGGGATATATCAGCAAAAATATTACTGAGTGTAATGTCTGCAAATTTATCTCCCTATGTTTTCTTCTAGGATTTTTACGGTTTCAGGTCTTATTTTTAAGTCTTTAATCCATTTTGAATTTGTTCTCATATATGGTGTAAGTAGGTGGTCCATTTTCATTTTTTTGCATGTGTCAGTCCAATTTTCTCAGCACCATTTATTAAACAGCCTATCTTTGCTCCAGTGTAAATCCTTGCTTCCACTGTCATAGATTAAATGACCATATATGGATGGGTTTATTTCTGGGCTCTCTGTTCTGTTCCATTGATCTAAGAGTCTGTTTTTATGCCAGTACCATACTGTTTTGATTACTGTAGCCTTGTAGTATGATTTGATGTTGGATAGCCTGATACCTCTCACTTTGTTCTTATTTCTCAAGATTGTCGTGGCTATTCAGGGTCTTCTGTGGTTCCATATAAATTTTGGGATTATATGTTCTCTTTCTGAGAAAAATGTCCTTGGTAGTTTGATAGGAATTGCATTGAATCTATATATTGTCTTGGGTAGTATTGACATTTTAACCATATTAATTCTTCCTGTCCATGAACATGGTATGTATTTCCATTTATTTGTATCTTCTTTGATTTCTCTCTTCAGTGTCATAATTTTCTGAGTACAGGTCTTCTACTTCTTTGGTTAAATTTAGTCCTAGATATTTTATTGTTTTTGAAGGGATGATATCTTAAGATGCCATCTAGCTCTAATTGTATAAATTGAGATATTCCTGGATTCTCCTAAATATCTGGATAATTCCAATCCTTATAAATGACTAAATTTTATTTTATCGGTTACTAATTATAAATATTGCCTATGATATAAAGAGCAATACTTTCAAAAGAGATTCCAAATTTGAGAGATGATGTTTTTCACAGTGATACACTTGTGCCACCACATATGAAACAAGTTGTAGGCTTAAAGACTAACTGCAAGGCCCATTTACACTGAGTGCAGAAGCAGGAATTTTATAAATGATTGTGGAAACTGCTTTGAAAATATATTTTCCTTTTTACGAGCTTGCTACTTGAGATGAAATCTATTTCACATTTTCTGTATCTTCCTGAGAATCTAATTTAGCTCTTGTGCTGTCTTCTTTATAGTCATTGTACTTTCTAAATCTTATCTTTATTTATCTATGAAATTTCTCATTTTCTGATTGTTTTTCTAGTTTTCTGTGTATAATATATTCTCTAATCTTTCTGGAGGTGCTAAATAAGGAAACTTTTTAAAGATCCTTTGATCTGCTTCCTTCAGTATCAAATATTCCTTTGTTCATCATGGACTTATTTTATGTTGTTGTTTCCTTCAAATACTTTTGTTCCCTGATTCACCATTTATCTTTATGACTAGAAGACTTTGATGAATAAGAGAAACAGCTTTCTCTTTGTATAGAACTATTTACCCCAAAATCATCTTACTTGGAAAGACTATCTGAATGCAGCCTCTGTTTAAGTAATCGATCCCCCAATAAACAGTTTTCTGTGTGGGTAGTGGGCAGAGAAGCCAGCTCAGGTCATCCTCCCAACACCCCCACTTGCAATGCAGGAATGATTTTATTCTTTTTTGTTTGTTTGGTTTTTTGTGCTTTTTTTTAGGGCAGTGTCACTGGCCCTCATTTGTGGGACCCGAACCGGGGACGCTGGCTTCCGAAGCCAGCGCTTAACCACTGTGCCACTTGGCAGGCCCAGGAGGATTTTATTCTTAGTGTATGTTACTCTTGGATGCTGCTTGCTATTTTCCCTCTGTATCTGCTGTGGAGGGTAGAATAAAATCCCAGGCCCTGTTTTATCTCTCCCCTGTCTCAATACTCATTCCTAGGACTCACCCAAGGTAAGTTTTCTACTTTGTTAACAAAACAGTTACTGGGGTGGACTCTGGTTACAAATGTTGCCGCTTTTACCTAGGAAACAGGAAGGGATCTTCTGTCCCAGCTGTTCTACCCAAACTTCCATCCCTCAACCTACCTTGTTCTCCGTACCTGTCAATTTCAAGACCTATGAGCTAGTCCTACGAGCTTTTTGAAGGTGAGGACCATATCTCATTCACTATTGTGGCATCAGAACCTAGAACAGTATCTGGCAGTAGGTGACCGAACCGGGGCCACTGGCTTCCCAAGCCAGCGCTTAACCACCGCGCCACTTGGCTGGCCCGTGTGTCTATTAATTTTTGTTTGTTTGTCTTGTTCGTTTGCTGCTTTCAGTTTTATATTCCTCATATGATTCTCTACTTTTTCTGTCTGATTTATTTTGCTTAGTATGATGATCTCAGGATCCATCCATGTTGTTGCAAATTGCACTATTTCATCTTTTTTATGGCAGAATAATACTCCATTGTGTATGTACACCACATCTTCTTTATAGAATCATCTATCGAAGGACACTTTGGTTGTTTCCATGACTTGGCCATCATGAACAATGTTGCAATGAACATAAGTGCACATATATCTTTACAGATAAATGTTTTCAGGTTTGGAGGGTATATACCCAGAAGAGGAATTGCTGGATTGTATGGGAATTCTATTCTTAATTTTTTGAAGAACCTCCACACTGCCTTCCATAGTGGATGCAACAATCTGCATTCCCACCAACAGTGTATGAGGGTTCCTTTTTCTCCACAGCCTCTCCAACATTTGTTATTATTTGTCTTATTCATTATGGTTTTTTGAGCAAGGGAATGTCATGATTAGATCTGTGATTTTGAAAGATCATTTTGATTGCAGAATGGGCAGTGGGGAAGCTTGGAGACTCATTAAAAGACTGTTTCAATTATCCAAATGAGAGGTGATGATGAGCACTCAAACTAAATTCATCTATTTTTAGTCACTGTGTGATGGTTTACTTTATGTGTCAACTTGACTGGTGCCCAGATATTTGGTCAAACATTATTCTGGATGTTTCTGTGAGGATGTTTTTGGATGAATTATTATTTAAATGGGTAGACTCAGTAAAGTAGTTTGCCTTCCCTAATATGGGTGGGCTTAATCCAGTCAGATGAAGGCATGAATAGAACAAAAATGATAACTCTTCCCAAGTAAGAGAGAATTCTTCCTACCTGATGACCTTCAAAGTGGAACATTGACTTTTTCCTGCCTTTAGAGTCAAACTGAAATATCCATGTTTCCTGTGTCTCAAGACTGTCTCAAGGCCATTGGACTGGAACTATATCATTGGCTCTCTCCTGGTTCTCAGGCCTTGGTACTCAGACTGGAGCTAAACCATCAGCTCTTCCAGGTTTCCAGCTCTCCAAGCCACCCTGCAGATCTTGGGACTTACCAGCTGCCACTGTAAGCCAATTGCTTGCTCTCTCTCTCTCTCTCTCTCTCTCTCTCTCTCCCCCTTTCCCTTCCTCTCTCTCTCTCTCTCTCTCTTTCTCTCTTCTCTTTCCTTCTTTCTCTCTCATTATGATTTATAATAAGATATATCTATTAGGTCTTTGTCCCCATTCCCTGACACAGAGCTTATAAAACCTTTGTAAATTCCTAAGAGTACTAGGAGTATGTTTTGTTGTCATGAGGCAACTCCAGTTGTACTCTGGGATGGCTTCTAGGTGGGGGCTGGTCACCAGAAAATCCAAGCAATGATTAGAAGCTTGGAATGTTCAGCCCCACCCTCCACTCTCCAGAGAGGGGAGAGGGGCTGAAATAGAGTTAATAATTAATCATGCCTACATAAGGAAGCCTCCATAAAAATCCCAATAGTATTATTTAAGGAGCTTCCAAGAGGGTGAACACATCCACGTACCAGAAGTGTGACACACACATCCACTCCACGGGGACAGAATCTCCTGCGCTCAGGAGTCTCCCAGAGCTTGCTCTATGTATGTCTTCATCTGACTGTTCATCTGTATCCTTTATAACATCCTTGAATAAACTGATAACATAAGTGTTTCCCTGATTTCTGTGGGCCACTCGAGCAAATTAATCAAATTTAAGGAAGGAGTCATGGGGACCTCCAATTTATAGCTGATCTGTCAGAAGCATAGGTGACAACCTCAACTTGCAACTTGACATCTGAAGTTGAGGTGGGGAACAGTCTTGGGACAGCCCTTAACCTGTGAGTTCAACACCAAGCTGGTGTCACAGAGTATTGCTTGGTGGGGGAAAAATTCCCTCCACATCTGGTATCAGGGTGTTATAGTATTCTGTGTGATAGTAGAGAAAGATACAGGAGGAAAACCATAGGTTTTTCCAATTCTATCTCTTTCCCTGGAGAATCTAAACCAATACCAAATCCCAATATAAATAACAGATAAAATTGAAAATACATCACCACTAACAGGTTTAAGTGCATCTAGAGCCCCTTCAACTCAGAGCCCTTCTCTCCCTCTGGGATCCAGAGTTTTTGTGAAAACCATTTACCTAGAGTCACCACTTAGCTCTTAAATTTGATGAATTTGTTTATTTTCCTCTCAAAGTGGGGTATAAATTGAAAGTAAAAACATTCCAGTGTATCCTCTTTGCTCCTTCTTATTATTGAGTGTATTACATGATATGTATGTACCATTCAAAAGTTGAAAGAGGGCTGACCAGGTGGCGTGGTGGCTAAGCTCTGGCTTGGGAAGCCCGCGGCCCCGGTTCAGGTCCCACATGTGAGGGCCAGTGACACTGCCCTCAAAAAAAAAAAAAAAAGAACAAAGGTTCAAAAGTTGAAAGAGATTTTGGTTGCCTCCAATTTGGAGCTGTTATAAATAAATCTACTTCTTTTTGCAGCTGAAAATGACTTGTGACTTACCATTGCCTACATTAGAGATCTTTATGCTGGAGTCTAGGGAGTCAATTAACTTCCTGAAATTATATTTAAATTTTGTTATTTTATGACGGCCTTATTTCACTTGGTTCCAATTCTGGGAAGGGTTAATATGTTCAAGGTCACTGCAAATAAATGACCTGACCTCTTGCTCAACTTCTCTGTAGAAATGGCAAATATCCTTTCTGCTCCCGGTTCTGTGACCAGGTCAGGGTTTGTCCTGTTTGCTATTAAATGGCTAATTTTGTCTAATTTAGGAGGAAGGTGTAAGAAGTCCATTTTGGCCTTGGGGCCATACTATGTTCTCCCACACAGCTTTATTATTAACAGAGCTCATACTTTGTTTCTGATACACTCGTATATTTCTCTATTGGCTCAGATCCCATGGGGGGAATGGAATGTGATTAATTAACATCTTGACCCCTTTCTCCACCATATATATGTAGCTTTTCATTAAGTGCTCAAAGGATTCCAGCAGTACTTGTGTGTGCTCTCTCTCTACCGCCCTCACCTCTATATCTATCTCTATCTCTCCTTAAGAGTCTACAGGATAAAGTCCACAGTCCTTCATCTGGGATTCAAGTTCTTCCCAAAACTGCCTCTCCACACTTATCCCCCACTGCTTTCCCTAGCAAACCCTCTGTTTCAGTCAAAACAATCCACCCATCTTCATTCTAGCCACTGGGTCCCTACTCAGCCATTTTCTCTCCCTGACATGCTCTCCCCAATTCTCTGCCAGCCCAAATCCTACCCATATTTCATAGCCAAGGTCCATTCAAAACTACATCCTTCTCTGTGAAAACTCTCCTGGCTGTTCCAGCAGAGTCTGGATTTATTTATTGTCTGTAGCATAAATTAAGGTTCTCTTTTTCTTTGTCTACACATCTATTCTCCCCACAACTAGATTTACGAGTCCCTGGGGTGCATAGATCACATCATCTCTTCATTTCCTCAAAGCTTAACATGAGTTAAAATCACAATAAATATTTGTGGCTGGAATTTATCTTCTCTGATTTCTGCATTCAGAGCACTAGTCTCCTGGGCTAGTGGATTAAGGGCACTAAATTGCCCTTCATCTACCATAAGTAATAGCAATAGACTGTATTATTAGAAAATGCACTAACAGCTTCCATTTATTAGATGCTTACTCTCTGCCAAGCACTATGCTTTATCGGGATTAACTCATAGACTCCTCCTTATACAAAATCTTTCTCTATGAAGAAATTGAGATTCAGAAAGCTTAAGTAATTTATTTAAGGTCCATCAGCCAGTGGACCAAGCCAGAACAAAACCAAGGTCTGTCTGAACTTCAAAGCACTGTTTCTCAACTTTAGCTGCACAACACAGACATCTGGGGAGCTTTAAAAAATACTGATGCCTGGGCCGCCCGAGTGGTGCAGTGGTTAAGCACTGGTTTGGGATGCCAGCGGCCCCGGTTCGGGTCCCACATATGAGGGCCAGTGACACTGCCCTCAAAAAACAAAAGAAAACAATAAATATTGATGCCTGAGTACTACCCCCCAGAGATTCTCATGTAATTGGCATGGATTGCAGCTTTGGCATTGAGAGTTTTAAAGTCTC
The DNA here is from genome assembly GCA_033961575.1 of Aselliscus stoliczkanus. Lineage (NCBI taxonomy): Eukaryota > Metazoa > Chordata > Mammalia > Chiroptera > Hipposideridae > Aselliscus > Aselliscus stoliczkanus. Next base: position 19,444,601 of record CM066737.1, read on the forward strand.
CCCAGGTGATACAAATTTGCAGCCAGGGTTGGATTTTAATTTCAATTCACCACCCTCTCAAGTGTGGGGAACAGCGTAAGTGAGGGTGAGATAGTGAGAACATCTGTTTGCTGAGCTAATTCAGGCCAAGCAAGAACCCAGAGTCAGAGATGTGTGATTAAGAGAAAATCAGGTTCTCTTCAGAATGCCAGACACATGCTGGGGCTCCAATGGATGAGGGCCAGCGGGGTAAGCCAATTATATGGGAATCCCAAATGATAGGGTGACCCCAGTTGGCATCTGACTTTTACAGATCCTTTGCCCACCCCAGGTGGTCACTCATTTACTCTATAACTGCTATTTGAAAGCCTCGGGCAAGGTCTCCTTTTCCAAAGTGTCAAGCCTCAAGAGCTTGAAATATTTAAATAAAATGTGTAAAAGTTTCTGATGAAAACAGGGAAGGATATACCATAGTAAGGCCTTATCAGGTGCTAGCCTGAGTCAGCAATCAGCAGAAAACAAGCCTATTTCTCCTGCTTATCTCACTATATCCTCTGTGCTGTCGGGCTTCTGGGAATGAGAATAAGTGAGATGATTCAGGGTGGGGTCATGACTCTGCAAGGACATCAGGAAAAGCAGTATTGAAGCATAGCCCAAAGCACCAATCTAACCAATGTCCTGGGAGGTCCTGGGCAGGTTTCCTCAGTCAGTGGTCAGTCCTCTCTGGAGGAATTTTCCCTCTCCAGCTCAGCTCTACCCTTCAGGGGCCCAGAGCAAGAATGCTGAAGCAGGCCCTCCGTTTGTCAGGAGTCCACAGAAATAGGAACTCTCCAGTGTGGGCATTAATGGTGCTATACTAGCAGCCACAGGTAACAGGATATCCCCGGAGAGGTGGTAATGGAGTGACTAAATTCATAGTTTTCTGACTATGATAGTGCTGACAGACAACCAGCAGAACTGGCCCCCAACAGGAACAGTAGCTATCATTTATTGAATACTGTGCGCCAGTCACTGAGAACTTTACTTTAGGATAAGATACTGTTAGGTGCCCAAAGAGGTTTCCCCCATATCTCCTGTTTTTTCCCCTTTTATTAAGGTATCGTTTAGATTCAGTAAAATTCACCACTTTTATATGCACAGTTCAGTGAGTTTTATCACACAATCACCACCAGAATGAGATGTGGAACATTTCCATCACCCTCAAAAGTTTCTGCATGTCCCTTCATAGTCAATCCCCTAACCCTTAACTTGAGCCCCTGGCAACCACTGATCTGATTTCTGTCCCTATGATTTACCTGTTCTCTTGGAACCGCAGCTAAGCTCCCAACACTTAAAGCGAAAGCCACTCAATATTCCATATTCTAAATTCTGAAAACTGGCAACTCTTAGGACTGGACACCAGCCTACAGATATTGCTGTGGAAAAACCAGTTTCCCAGTTAATAGAAGAATTCTAGTCTGGGGGCTCTGCAATGTTTCCCTTCCCAAAATCAAGAGAGGGGAAATACCAAGAGAATTACTCATAAAAACAGAGGTCACTCTGTTTTTACCCACCATCTTACTAAAATGGGAACTGGTGTCTATCTTTCCTCTGAAAACTGCAAAGCTACCACACTGACACTGAGCCTGATGCTGCTGGGACATAGAGGAAAACTGTGGGAGAGATGGAGGCCTGGGGGACTGTCAGGTGGAGAGAGGGCAAGGAAAGTCCCATCCTTTTCCTTATTTTTGAGTAGGTAGTATATATATATATGGCATTTCTCTGCAAGCTTCAGAATTGTCCCAAACTGATAGATAAGATTGAGGCCCACTGTCTTGCCAAAAATTACGTCAGTATGGGGGCAAAGCTTCACACGGTAGCAGAATGTGGTATTATGCCTCCATCATGGGTACAGTGCAATTGAGGGATATCTACTAGGAACTATGAAATAAATAAAATGAAACCCTTTTGTGTCTATAGCTCCAATGAACTGAGAAAACTCAATAAACTTGTTGCACTTTCATTGCCTCTATTAATCCTAAAAACATCCAATAACGTAGGTACTCTTATTATTCCTATTTTATAGATGAGGGATGTGAAGATCAGAGAGGGCAAATAATGTTTTCCAGGTTACACAGCAGGTGAAAAAATGACAGAACCATGATTTGCACCCAGGTGTGCTCCAAAACCTATGTTACTTCCTCTATATCAGGCTTCCTTATATGTGTGTGTCAGGGAGAGGGGGGAGAAGGCATCACCATGCAGTAGCAGTGACGTTCCAGTGGAGACTGGTGTCCACCATAAGTCTTAGGTCTCTGTATTCCCCACTCCCCACTCCACTTTAGCTAGCAGGGGATTGTTTCCTCAGAATAATCCTGCAGAGATTCTGGTTCATTCCCTGCTCTGTCAATATATTTCTTGTGTTTTCATGTTGGAACCCCTCAACCCACTCTGACCACACACCCAAACCTAAAGCAGCCTGCTTGCCTGGGACTTCACAGCTGTATCTGCCCCTCAACGCCTGTCCCTGCTCCTTGTGGGAAGACTCCAGCTCCCTTCTCAGATTCTCACAGTCTGTGTGGCCCCACTGTAGTCAACTGGACCTTGCCCTGAGATCTGACATAAATGCTTCCCACGAAGCTTTCATCTCGGTATGAGGGCATAGCTCAGTATTGAGTTGGTAGACTTTAAAAATCATGTGCTATTCAGTTTATGTACAGAATGAAACTCTGTTTAATGATAGAAAACAATAATCTTAAACAGATTGTGACTGTAGTACTAGAAGAGAAAGAAATCTGTACCCTAAACTTCTTGCTAAGTGTCTGCTTCATGGGCTATGACTTACTAAAGTACTTATAGGAATTCCATTAACGTCAGTACTAAAATTCCTTTCTTAAGAGCATTCTCATAATGAATAGCAGCAAACACTCAGCATTCATCTATGAAGATTTTGAACCAGGAGCCACACCATGTTTTAAACTCGTCCAGTTTCAGAGATGTTGCCAAAGCATTGCTAAGATAGTCTCATCAGGATATACTAGGCCTAAAGACTTCCTGTATTGAAAGGTGGTTGCTAAGAAATGAAATAAAACCTTATCAGGTTGATATGAATTTGCAAACATAGTATAGCCACTATTTATAATCTTTCTTTGATGAAAACATTGACCAATCCAAATCCTCTTAATGCTAAAGGTCTGTTTTCTTCAGCTCCTCACATTTTAAAATAACAAGGTGGTTTTATTAAATGATGATACTCCCTAGCTAATTGAGTCACTGTAGAATATGGAATCATTCCCCCCCAAAAAAAATGTAAAACCAGAAGGAATACAAATAGGGATCAATACTGAAGTTTATACAGTCCAGGATTCTGCTATTGACGGCAACCAAGAGATCAATGGTAGAAAAGGATGTGTCCTCCTTTGATATCAGTCCCCCAAAATACAAGGATGTCCACAGATATCTTTTAGATTTCTTTAGTACTATACCAAACACCCAGAAATTCATATATATATATATATATATATATATATATATATATATATATTTTTTTTTTTTTTTTTTTTTTTAAATTTTAGGGCTGGCCTAGTGGCGCTTTGGTTAAGAGTTTCCTTGGGACACCAGCTCTCAGCAGCAGGGCCCTGGTTATGCTGTGCCCTCTACAGCTAAGATGGTGAATAACAGCTCGACCTGGAGCTGGGCTGCTGTGAGTTGCAGGACACGGTGTAGGCTGCAGTGGAGCTAGCCAGCAGCTGGTGTGCGCTTTTGTGAGCTGCCATGAGCCGTCGTGAGTGGCAGTCCAGAGGCCTGTGAGCGACTGCCTCACCCGGGAAGAACGCAGTGACAATAGCAACATGGGCCAGTAAAAGAACGTCCTCCACAACTAGACTGAAGAACAAAAAGGACAGCAAGGTGTCTGTTGCCCTTCCCCGATTCCCCAATGCTGTTCCCCTCCCCCAATAAAATCTTAAAAAGAAAAGGATTGTAATGGGGAATTGGAGAAGGGAACAGTGTTGGAGAATTGGGGAAGGGGTCATTGTGTTTTTCCAGGACCCATCAGCTCCAAGTTAAGTCATTGTCCTTCAATCTTAGTTATGGAGGACGCAAGCTCAGCTCCAAGTCCAGTCGCTGCTTTCAATCTACATAGCTGTGGTGGGGGTGCAGCCCACTATCCCATGCGGGTGTCCAACCAGCAACCTTGTTGTTACGAGCATGTGGTCTCACCAGCTGAGCCATCCTACTGCCCATTGGCAGCTCAGTGGCAGTTCAGCTCTGGCGCAGCTCACTGGCCCATGTGGGAATCGAACCGGCAACCCTGTTGCTCAGAGCTCATGTTCTAACCAACTGAGCCACCTGGCTGGCTCATGCAAATTTTTTTTTTTGAGGGCAGTGTCACTAGCCCTCACATGTGGGACCGAACCGGGGCCGCTGGCTTCCTAAACCAGCGCTTAACCACTGCGCCACTCGGCCGGCCCACAAATTATTATTTTTTTTGAGGGCAGTATCACTGGCCCTCAATATGTGGGACCGAACCTGGGCCGCTGGCTTCCCAGGCCAGCGCTTAACCACCGCGCCACTCAGCCGGCCCTCCACAAATATTTTTTAAAGTTATCACATGTCAAGCTTAAATAGCTGGTTGACAAAATTGATCAGAATTATGTCTGCTTCTACTCTCCTGGGTATTAACTGACTTTGACACATTGCCTCACTGTGGTGATGTCTGGCTTCTGGATACTCACTGCTGATGACTTTTCTGACTTTGACATATGTCTTAGTCAGTTCAGGCTGCTACAACAAATACCATAGACTAGATGACTTAAACAACATACATTTATTTCTCAAGGTTATGGAGGAGGGAAGTCCAAGATCAGCATGACCAAGTTCTTTTCTTTTTTTTCTTTTACTGTGAAATAAACACTTTCATAAAAATTAGTTTCAGGTGTACAATGCAGTGTAATAGTTATACTTTTTACCCCTCAAAGTGACAACCCCCTCCCCCAGTTTGCCACCCCCTCCCCCGCCATATCATACGTATCTATTACAATTCCCTTGACTCCCTTCCACACTATACTCCACATCCTGTGACTATCTATATATTCAATTACAGTTGGCATACAATATTATACAACATCAGTTTCAGGTGTACAGTGCAGTGATCAAGCCTCTACCCCATCCATAAAATGGTCTCCCTACCAGTGACACTGCCCTCTACGGCTGGCAACGGCTCCACCTGGAGCTGGGCTGTGCGAGCCCCGGTGATGGTGTGGGCTGCAGCCCCTGCTGCAGTGGGCTGCCATAGGCTACAGTGAGTGGCCCGCAGCCAGCGTGAGCGGCTGGCAGCCAAGAGTGAGCTGCCAGTAGCCGCAGTGAGCGACATCCAGAGGCCAGCAACCGATCTGCCTCATCCGGGAAGAGCGCAATGACGATACCAACAGTGAAGCAACATCCTCCGCAACTAAACTGAAGAACAAGAAGACAGCAACTTGTCTGTTCCCCTTCCCCGATTCCCCAACGCTGTTCCCCTCCACCAATTCCCCAATAAAATCTTTAAAAAAAAATGGTCTCCCTAACAAGACATGTGACCATCTGACTCCCTACAAAATATTTACAACATTATTAATTATGTTTTCCGAACTGTCTTTCATATCCCTGTGGCAATACTGTAGTTACCGATTTATGCTGTCTAATCCCTTCCCCTTCTCCGTCATCCCCACGCCCCTCCCAACTAGTAACCATCAGTTTTTCGTCTATATCTATGAGTCTGTTTCTTTTTACTTTGCTCGTTCATTTAGTTTTTCAGATTCCACATATAAGTGAGATCATATGGTATTTGAGCATGAACAAGTTCTTGATGAGGGCTCTCTTCCTGGTTATGATCTTGCATGGCCTTTTTTTGGGAGGGAGGGAAGGAGAGAAGGAGGGAGGGAGAGAGAGAGAGAGAGAGAGAGAGAGAGAGAGAGAGAGAGAGAGAGAGAGACTGACTCATGTTCCTTTCTCCTTCCATAAAGGCATTAATCCCATCACGGAGGCTCCACCTTCATGAGCTAATCTAACTACCTCCCAAAGGCCCTAACTCTGGGTACCATCACATTGAGGATTGGAGGACTTCAACATATGAATTTGGGTGGGTCACAAACATCCAGTCCATAGCAACATACTACTATCATGTCTCCATCTTTAGTTTTTCTCTCTTCTGTTGCTTATGAGTACTGACCTTGGTGAATGACCAGCTTGCTTCAATCTCCTTTTCAGCATAATTGAAGAGAAATGGACACTGGCACCTTTGGGAAAGCACTGGGGGAATATTACATATTTTCAGCGGCATTGTGGGTTTCTTTTCCAAGGCCTTCCCTTCAGTTGCTGGACTCTGGCTCTGTGAACCAGTTTAAATTGGAAACTGCATGAAGGATCATGATTTTCCATTGCAGTGGCTGACATTAGCCTTCTGCTCCCCAGCAGTACATTTCTAGGGAGTATACAAGTCAGCAGTCATCCTTCCTGGCTTCCCAAGTCTACAGATTTCTGCAGGTCAAGGCATTCTGGTTGTTACTCCAACTTTGGGTCCTGTTCAGGCTACCATAACAAAGTACCTCAGACTCGGGGGTTTAAACAACAGGCTACCATAATGAAGTACTTCAGACTGGGGCGTTTAAACAACAAAAATTTATTTTTCCACAGTTCTGGAGGCTAGAAGTCCAAAAATCAAGGTGTTGGCAGGGTTATCTCCTTCTGAGGCCTTTAGATGGCTGTCTTCTCCCTGCGTCTTCCCTCTGTGTATGTGTTCTTATCTCTCCTTCTGTAAGGACACCAAACGTATTGGATTAGGACCCTCCCGTATGACCTCATTTTACCTTGATTATCTCATTAAAGACCCTATCTCTAAGAATACAGCCACATTTGGAAGTACGAGGGGTTAGGATTTCAACATATGAATTGGGAGGGCACAATTCAGCCCATAACATGGCCTGTTATGGTAATTACTTCACTCTTTCCAAGGTCAGTTAAATATCATCATTGGTTTCTCCTATATCAGACTACTATCATCTTCATTGATACTGGAGGGCCCAGTTTCATCACAGCATCTCCTACTGTCAATCCTGGTCTACAGAAGATCAACCACTAATGATCTTAAAGAAGCTGGTGCCCCTTCTCACCAGTGCATTCTTCGTGAAGGAATGTCTTCTGAACCTTCCCAGGGAACACAGGGTGGCAGTATATCTGGGCTTCCATTGTAACTCTATTCTAACCTTGCTACATCCGTGAATCTTTGAACTTTCTGACTCCTTCCCCAATATCTAATCAGTTCTGGCACATTTACTTCATCTATTGTGGCCATTGTTTGTCCTCCCCTCACCCCCATTCCCCAGCCTCAAGTGACCATCCCAGCAGCATATTAGGACTGGCTCCATGGGTCCTTGCCAGGACATTAAACTTTGAGTCATGGGTGAGTGCTCCTATGTCAATGAGTCCTCCCCTTTGCACCCTTATAGTTGTCTTCGTGGTCAAACCTGACTATTCAAGGGTCCTACAGTACAGGTAGTCCCAATCTCAGGCCCAGGCCCAGTGCTGCCCATTCCGTTACTCTCAGCAAATACGGAAAAGTCAGCTGAGAAACCTGTGTTTATAGAAAATTCTAGGATCTCTTGGGGATCCTCAAGAGGAAACCATGGGACCTTAAGAACTTGGAGATTAGGGGGATCTTGATATTATAATGAGGTAGAACATGCCTATAAGAAGGTTCTGGTTGCCTGGCTTGATTCAGCCACTGCTGGCCCACAATTGACCTGCTCGTCTTCCCTGTACTCCGCTCATTGTGGCCCTCTTGCTGGTTTGACCACCTTTTCCCCACTCATCCCAAGTCCTCTTCATGCTCACCCTCTGATTGATCCCCCCACAGAGAGTCACTAAATACATTTTGCCCCTGGACTCTCACTTGGGTGGGTACCCTCTTCCCCGACCCCGAGCTGCCCACCCCAATTCCAATCACCTGCCCTCTTTAACCCTCTGATTGCAGAGGCTCTGCTGTATGTGCCCAGCTGACCCTGGGACCCCTTTTCCTCTTCCTGTTGTTGGTGTTTCTCTGTCTTACGGCAGCTGAGAACATACTATCACATGATCAGAATGGGCACATTTAGAATTTCAGAACCGTTATTGTACTGAGAGGTATGGTGAGACTTAGTTTGAGCCCTGGGATTAAGGCTGCTGCAATACCTGCTCTGCAACCTGAGTGGAGGGCATCATTATTTACTCACCCCAAAACAGACAATTATTGAATGAGCCACCAGAGGGCAACAGCTGCCCTGCTTTAATAAATTCTACCTATTAATTTTTTCTCTTCCTACATATGTTTTACACAGGCATGATTATGCAATTGTTTCTAGAAAATAAAAAAGCCATGTGACTTTGAGGTGATGATTGGGTCTTTGGTCATTCCTCAGGGACCCTTCCACTTGCTTCTCCCTTTGTGTTAAAGGTGGCACCTTCAAGAGGATGATCAAAGCACTCCTCTCTCTGCTCTGCCTCAGCCTTCTCATATTTGGCGTCTACTGCCCCTGTGCTCCCTGCTGTATTTCGTAGAAAACTTGGGACCTAAGTGTTATAGGCTGAATTGTGTCCTCCCCCAAATTCATATGTGAAGTCCTAACCCCCTCAAACTGTGACTGTATTCTTCAGAGAAAGGGCCTTTAAAGACGTGGTTAAGGTTAAATGGGATCATTAAGGTGGGCCTTAACCCAATCTGACTTATGTCCTTAGAAGAAGAATTCTGGACACACAGAGAGACATCAGGGATGCGTATGCACAGAGGGAAGATCATGTCAGGACACAAGAAGGTGGCCATGTGCTAGCCAAGGAGAGGAGCCTCAGAAGGAACCAACCTTACTGACACCTGGGTCTCTGACTTCTAACCTCCAGAAATGTGAGGAAATACACTTTTGTTGTTTAAGCCACCCAGTCTGTGGTATTTTGTTATGGCAGCCCTAACAGACTGATATACCACATGATGTTAACCATTTTTGTTCTTTCTCTCCCTCTTTCAGTCTCTCTTTCTATATATAAATATATGTATGTGTATATATATATATTATATATAGGTATAATATATAATATGTAATATAATGTATATATTATATATGTATATACAGAGGTGCCAAATATGTATGCACATTTTAAGAAACAAAAACTGTATTAAACTCAATATATACCTATAACAAAAGATGAATACAAGTCACGTTTGACTTCTGCAATGACAAGAGGTGCTCAAAGTGGTTCTCATCAGCGTCCAGACACTTCTGATTACGGTAAACTACTGCTTGAGCAACGCTGACCAAAATGTCCACTTGTATACATATTTTGGCACCCCCAGTACGCATATATAATATGTATAATATCATATGTATTCTCTCTCTCTCTCTCTCTCTCTCTCTATATATATATATATATATATATATATATATATATACCCACACATACATTGCACATAGTTACAATTTGATATGGTTTTGTGTCCTGCTCTTTTCAATAATTCTGTATCATATTTATCCTATATTGCTAAACATTTCTAACAAAATATGATTTTTAATGTTTGCATATCTAAGTCTATGGATATACCATAATATATCAAACATTCCCAAGTTGGACAATATTAATTTGTTTCTAATTTTTTTAGAAATTTTAAGGAATATTATAACAAACATTTCTCTATATATGTTTACCTGCTTTTGTGCTCATACTTTAGGTTAGATTTCAAAAATTGAATTGTATCAAAGACATGAACACTCTCAAGACTTTTGATAGATTTTCTTAAATTGCTTTCCAGAACAGTTATATCAATGTCCACTTCTGCTAATAATATAGTGTAAGACAGCTCATATCATTACATCTCCACTAAAAGTAATTATCATTTAATAACTATTGTATTTAGTGAGCACAAAGACTAATAATTCATTTCCACTTCCATTTCTTTGCCAATGAGGTGTAGCCTTTCTCATATTTTCCTTATTATTTTTCTTTCATCTTTCCTCATAATCTGTTAATTACCTTTGCATAGTTTTTCCTAGTAAAGAAAATCTATTTATATGAGGTCTTTGTTAATTAAACACAGTAAACATTTGTAATGTTCTGGAAAAGACTTTCTCAATTTCTTTCATTAAATTTCGTTTGACATATACAAATTTCAAAATGTTAACTCATCAAAACTATTGGTGTTTTCTTTTCTAGTTATGTTGTAATTATACTTAAATTTTTTTGCCAGAGGCAAGATAAAAATTCACCTTATTATCTTACATTTCCTTTAGGTTAAAAAACTTTCTTAATTGCTTCATTACAGACATACAGAAATGGGCACAAATCTTAAGAGTACAGTCCATGAATTTTCAAAAATTGAGCCCATCTGTATAAGCAGGTCCCAGATTGAGAAACAGCGCATTACCAGCACCTCAGAAGTCCCACTCGGGCCTCCTTCCAGTCACTACACATTGACAATAACCACTATTCTGACTTCTAACAATAATTTGGATGTTTTTGATCTTTATAGAAATAGATTCAAATGATATGTATTCTTATACATTTGTCATCTTTTGTGAGAGTGATTCATATCCTGTCCATTTATCTTCATACTATTTACTATTCCATTACGGAATTATATACAATTTATCTATTCATTCTACTTTTTGGTGGGCATTTGGATAAGATTCTTCTTTTTGGCTATTACAAAGTATACTGCTATGAATATTCTTGAAAATGTCTATTGCTAAACATATGCATGTATTTCTGTTAGGTATAGACGTTGGAGTAGAATTGCTGGATTATACGGAATACTTTTGTTCAGATTTTCCAAATGGCTTTCATAAGTGCACAAATTTATACTCTCACCATCAGAGTATAACAATTCTGGTGCCTGCCAAGTGGCGCCGTGGTTAAGCGCTGGCTTGGGAAGCCAGTGGCTCCAGTTCGGGTCCCACACATGAGGGCCAGTGACACTGCCCTCAAAAAAAAAAAAAGAATTCTGACGGCTCCACTTTTCCACAAATAACTGCTGTTTTTTGTTGTGTCCAATCTAGCCATTCTTGTGGGTATGTGGTGGTATCACATTGTGCATTTAATTTGCATTCCCCAGATGAGTAATGAAGCTAAGTATTTTTTCATATATTTATTGGCCATTTAGAAACACCTGCTCACATCTTTTGTTCATGTTTCTACTCTTTTCCAGTATTTTGTTATTTATATTATTTTTGAAAGAATTCTTTATATACATTGGACACAAACTCTTTGTTGGATATTGCAAATAGCTTCTTATTATGTGACTTGTCTTTAACTCTATTAATGGTGCCCAGCTGATGATCCTAGAACCTAATTTTTTTCTTCCTCCTGTTGGTGTTTCTCTTTGTCTTATGTCAGCTTAGAACATATTATCATCATACAGTCAAAGGGAACAATTAAAGTTCCACTAGATCACTCTTCTAGGACACAACCACTTGTACTACCAAAGAATATGTGTATCTTGAAAGTCGTGCTTACGGATTAAAGCCTGCAGTGTCCTGTTCTCGTCAATCTGAGTGAATGACAACATTCTTCCCTCAGACTAAAGGCAGACAACTACTGAATGAGCCACCAGGGGGCAATGCTGCTCTAGTTTAGTAAATTTTAATAATCTCTTTCTTATTACAAGTGTTGAATATTTGGTAAATGCAGATAAACCAATAGTAGAAAATAAAAATTACCTAATATCCCATACCTCAGATAACCACACAGAACATTATGGCATTTTTCTTTATATTATTTTCTCATTTTTGTTTACATTATTTATGTGCATGAATACACATAAAATTTTAAATGTAGTATTTCTCTACATACTATCTTTTTTAAAAAGATTTTATTGGGGAATTTGGAAAGGGGAATAGTGTTGGGGAATTGGGGAAGGGGAACATCAAGTTGTTGTCCTTCAATTTTAGTTGCGCAGCTAGCTGAGCTCCAAGTCCAGTTGCCATCTGGCTGCCCTTTGGGAGCTCACGGCTGCTCAGCTCAAGGTGCCATGTTCAATCTTAGTTGAGGATGTGCGTAGCCCACCATCCCATGTGGGAGTAGAACCGGAAATCTTGTTATTAGGAGCACTAGCTCTCACCAGCTGAGCCATCCGGCCATCTGTTGGCAGCTCAGCGGCAGCTCAGCTCAGGTGCCCCTCACAGGCCCATGTGGGAATCAAACCAGAAATCCTGTTGCTCAGAGTTTGCGCTCTTAACCAACTGAGCCAGTCAGCCAGCCCCTCTACATACATCTTGTTTCTACTTTGTAACAACATATTTAAAGGTCTTTCCAAGGTATGATATATTCCTCTATGGCACTATAGTCACACACACCCTCTCCCACACACTACCCACTAGCAAACACTGATCTCTCCATCACTCTGGTTTTGTTTTTTGAGAAGGCCACATAAGTGGAATCATATAGTATGCAACCTTTGAGACTGGCTTCTTTCACTCAGCATACCTTTGAATTTCATACAAGTTGTTAACTATATCAATAGTTCATTCCTTTATATTGCTGAAGAATGTTCCATTGTATGGATGTATCAGTGTTTGCTTATCCATTCACTTGTTGAACAATATTGGGGTGTTTCTAGTTTTTGACAATTATGAATTGAGCTGCTAGACATATTTGTGTACCAGTTTTTGTGGGAACATAGGTTTTCAATTCACTTGGGTAAATGCTCAGAAGTAGGACTGGTGGGTCATACAGTAAGTGTATGTTTAACTCTATAAGAAAGTGCCAGGGCCGGACGAGTGGCGCATTGGTTAAGAGCTGGTTTTGGGACGTCAGCGGCCCCAGTTCAGATCCCACATATGCGGGCCAGTGACACTGCCCTTTACAGCTAACAACAGCTCCACCTGGAGCTGGGCTGCTGTACTTCCCCGGGACGGCATAGCTGCAGCCCCTGCTGCAGTGGGCTGCCATAGGCTACAGTGAGTGGCCAGCAGCCAATGTGAGCTGCCAATAGCCATGGTGAGCAACCATCCAAAGGCCAGCAACCGATCTGCCTCATCCGGGAAGAGCGCAATGATGATACCAACATGGGCCAGTGAAGCAATGTCCTCCGCAACTAGACTGAAGAACAAAAAGACAGCGACTTGTCTGTTCCCCTTCCCCCGTTCCCCAACGGTGTTCCCCTCAACCAATTCTCCAATAAAATCTTAAAAAAGACAAATCTGGGCCAGCCAAGTGGCGTGGTGGTTAAGTGCTGGCTTTGGAAGCCAGCGGCCCCGGTTCAGGTCCCACATATGAGGGCCAGTGACACTGCCCTCAAAAAAAAAAAAAAAGCAATCGTTTAGAATCAAAGAACAGAGAAAGAACTTCCCAGACAAGAACAAGCTAAAGGAGTTCATCAACACCAAACTAGAATTACAAGGAATCTTAGAGGCACTTCTTTAAGATGAAAAAAAAAAAAAGATAAAAACTGTGAATAATAAAATGGCAATAACTACATAGCTATCAACAATTACTCTCAATGGAAATGGATTAAGTGCTCCAATAAAAAGATAGGGTGGGGCCGACTGAGTGGCGCGTTGGTTAGGAGCTGGCTTGGGATGCCAGCTCTGAGCAGTGGGGCCCCGGTCCAAATCCCACATATGAGGGTCAGTGACACTGCCCTCTACAGCTAAGGTGGTGAACAACAGCTCCACCCGGTTGCCTCTATAGCTAAGATGGTGAACAACAGCTCCACATGGTTGCCTCTATAGCTAAGACGGCCAGCGACGGTTTAGCTGCAGCTCCTGCTGCAATGGGCTGCCATAGGCTACAGTGAGTGGCCGGCAGCCAGTGTGAGTGGCCGGTAGCCAGTGTGAGCTGCCAAGAACCACCATGAATGGCCATCCAGAGGCCAGCAACCCATCTGCCTCACCCGGGAAGAGCGCAATGATAATACCAACATGGGCCAGTGAAGCAACGTCCTCCACAACTAGACTGAAGAACAAAAAAGGACCGCAACTTGTCTGTTCCCCTTCCCAGATTCCCCAATGCTGTTCCCCTCAACCAATTCTCCAATAAAATCTTTTAAAAAAAAACAAAACAAGATAGGGTGGCTGAATGGATAAGAAAACAAGACCCTTACATATGCTGCCTACATGAGATTCACTTCAAATAGAAAGACACACAGAGACTGAAAGTAAAGGGATAGAAAAAGATATTTCATGAAAATGGAAATAAACAAACAAAAACCTGGAGTAGCAATACTTATACCAGACAAAACAGATTTTAACTCAAAGGCTATAACAAGAGACAAAGAAGGTCCCAGTAATCCCATTTCTGGGTATTTATCCAGAGACGCCCAAAATGCTACTTCAAGGTTGTATGTGCATCCATATGTTCATTGCAACATTGTTTACAATGGCCAAGATGTGGAGGCAGCCTGGGTGTTCCTCCATGGAAGAATGGATAAAGAGTAAATAGTACAGGGCCAACTGAGTGGCTCAGTTTGTTAAGAGTTCACTCAAGAGTGCGAGCTGAGCTCTGAGCAACAGCAGTTCGATGCCCAGCCCGAGCTGAGTTGCCATTGAGCTGCCAACAGGTGGCAGGATGGCTCAGCTAAAAAAAAAAAAAAGAGTAAGTAGTACATATAGAAATACTGCTCAGCCATGGAAAGGAATGGGTTCTTGCCAGCAGCGGGAGCATGGCTGTGCCTTCAGGGTATTGGGCTGAGTGGAGTATGTCAGACAGAGAAAGACAGATGCAATGTGATTTTGATCATATGTGGAATCTAAAGAACAAAATAAACAAAACAGAAACATACTCATAGATACAGACAACATTTTGATGGTTGCCACATGGGGTGGTTGAAAAAGGGGAAGGGATTAAGAAGTACAAATTGGTAGTTACACAGTAGTCATGGGGATGTAAGGTATAGCATAAAGAATATAATCAATAATATTGTAATAACTATGTATGTTTTCATACGGATACGAGTCAGGGGGATCACTTTTTAAATTATATCAGTGTCTAACCACTCTGCTGCACACCTAAAATTAATGTAAAATAATATTGAATGTCAAAAAAAGAAGAGACAGGAGAGAGCTTGCTTTCTTTCTCTCTGCTCTCTGTCATGTGAGGATACAATGAGAAGAGGGCCATCTGTAGTGGTATTTAATGGTTGTTTGAATTTACATTTTCCTAATGGGAAGATACTGAACATCTTTTCATGTGTTTATTTTCCATATATATATTCTCTTTAGTGAAGCATCTGTTCCAGTCTTTTGCTCACTTTAAAATAGGTTGTTTTTTTACTGTTGTTTTGAGAGTTTTTTATATATTCTCAGTGCAAGTCCTTTGTCAGTTACAGTAAGCTTTCACTTAACGTAATCAATAGGTTCTTGGAAACTGAGACTTTAAGTGAAAAGACATATAAGGAAACTAATTTTATCATAGGCTAATTGATATAAACAAGATTTAAGTTTCGAAAGCATATTTCTGGTCACAAAAACATCATCACCCTTCTAAGTAAATCCCTCAAACCCTTCTAGTATTAAACACTGAAATAGGGCCGGCCAAGTGGCGCGGTGGTTAAGCGTTGGCCTGGGAAGCCAGTGGCCCCGGTTCAGTCCCACATGTGAAGGCCAGTGACACTGCCCTCAAAAACAAAACAAACACTGAAATAAATGTGAGTTATATATACATATTTAAGAGAGATGAATAAAAATGAGTAAGATCATGGTTTTCCAACCTACTTTTTGTAATTCAGGGTCACAGGTGGCTGGAGCCTCTCCTGGCAGCTCTGGGCACAAGGCGGGACCCACCCTGGACAGGATGCCCTCCCATCACAGGGCGCATCACACACACCCTCACTCAATCAGACTGGGACAATTCAGACCACCAAGTCAGCCTGTTACCGGCCAACTGAGCAGCACCAACCCCCACCACTGAAAAACTTTAATGTTTTCTTTTCTATAGAAATGTTAAGTATAAAAATATTAAGTCTCCTCCCTAGTTCTTTAGTTTCTTAGCTCTTGGGCTTTGATTGCTCTTCTAACCAGTTTGTGAATCTTGGACTGAAGATCCCCCTTGCTTCTTAATTGCTTTGTAAATCAGTTTCTGAATCCTAAACAATAGAAGTCTCCTACCCCTGCTTCCGATAACTAGTTGAAAGCCTGAGACTTCCTAATATCCCCCAGGCCAGGAAGCTAAATGTCAAACCCATTCTGTGTCCAGACAACTGACGCCACCTGAGTGATGGACTGAATAGCCACAAGTTTCATAACCTAACAGATTTATATTTTTGTCCTCATTCAGGAGCCTTGAGGATGCAGGGGATACCCCAACAAACAAAGAAGCCAACAGTCTTCCAAGTGGAGCTTGAGACCCCTTTCTCTCATCTGAGACCAGCTAGGGTGAGAGTTCCGTGAACCCAAATAGGCAGGGACAGCTCTATGCCCCTGCCCAGCAGGAAACAGATACAGAAGAAGAGACCTACTGTCCCTCAGCTTCCCATAGAGATTTTATGGGGATCACGTCTCTCAAGGGGAAAACTAGGCAGGCAGTTAGAGGCAGGCATTGGGTCTCTGCATTCCTGCACGTCCCACAGAGTGTGACCACCTGGAGGACATCCCCTCTGGACCCAAAACTCCCCTTTGTATTGTAATGACCTATCCCTGCGGGAAGAGCAAATGGGCGCAAAATATCCAACTAGATCAGACCAGTCACGCACACCTACACAGGACCTCTTGTTAATCACAGGGGCCAATCAAGTGGTCCTACACCCAGGAAGAACAGCCTATCCTGGAGAAAAAGGATAAAAACCCCAAGTCCTGGGAGGGAAGCGCGGCTGCTACTGCTACTTCTGCTGCTGCTTCTTCCCTTTATGCCTCACCTTTGCATGTGCCCCCTCCACACTCTTTGGTAATGGGCCCTTGGACCATCCTCTAGTACTCAGGTCTACTTTTGCTTCTGGGTGTTTGAATTTACACAGTAGTTACACAGTAGTCATGGGGATGTAAGGTATAGCATAAAGAATATAATCTAATAAACTAATTATTTTACTGCTTTACTCTGGTATCTCATTCAATTCTTTGCTCGAGTTACCAAGGACCTGGACTTTGCGCCGAGAAAGGCCCACTTTCCGACAACAAGCCCATGAGCACATCTTTGGGATGTGGGAAGAAACCAGAATCCCCAGAGAAAACCCAAGCAGATATGGGGAGAACATGCAAATTCCACACAGACAGTGGCCCCGGGGTGGGAATCCATTTTTTTTCTCATCAGCTTTACAACAAAACAACGTTGAATGAAACGAATGTTATTTGAGGGCCTGTTGTATGTGACTTGCAATATTTTCTCCTGGTCTGTATGTGTTAGGAGAGGCAATTCACTATGTGCTGTGTGTATCCCTGCACAATCCTGTTGGGTAAGGCCCTATCCACTCTTTACCCAGGCCATTTCTCACCTCGAGGGACACACTGTCTCACCCCAAAGAACAGGCTCCCTTCTGCTTGTTATAAAAGCAGTTAACCCCCAAGCTCAGTTTCTTCTCCTATAACACAGCCCACTCTGTGCACAGGCATCTATGACGGGCCCTTTACATCACCCGCATGGGACTTGGGTGCATGGGGACTGGCACAAACAGCATACAAACACTCTGGCTATTACTTTTACAGTGAATAATAAAGTGCTTTGTCTCTGATTCTGTAGCTTTGTGTCTTCTGCCAGCATCTATGAAACACTAACAGGCTAACTAGCTAGTTTGTAAGTAAGATAAAATCTCAGATTTTTTTTTTATAAATATTTTTTTTGAGGGCAGTGTCACTGGCCCTCATATGTGGGACCAAACCCGGGGCCGCTGGCTTCCCAAGCCAGCCCTTAACCACCGCGTCACTCAGCCGGCCCTAGCCTGGGATATTTAAGGGAAAATCTGAGCATTCCTCCAGAGGCTACGTGATGGTTCCAGGGGTCTGCATGGAGCCTTCCCTCTGGCGATGTGGCTCTCTAATGTGGTCATCAACCCAGGAGCAGTGATGACAGCAACCTGGAAAGAATGCTAGGCCATAAAGATTGTAATCCGCAAGCACAGGGGGCATTGTGACTAGTGAGCAAGCATAAGTTTCAGGGTAATTATCTAAATCAGGGAACTGGAGCAGGGGGCATTCCGAGCTCAAACTGCAGGGAGAGGGTTGATCAATTGTTAAGCTCTAGGGCAGGGAGAGGGGAGGCCAGGGACATTGCAAGGCCCCTTTTGTGGGGGTCCCAATCAGGCATTATTTCAACACGAGATGACTTCCTGGGGTCCAGTGAAGAATGTTCCTTCACAAATGGTGAGCAAGTGAAAAGGAGTAAGGTTCTCCCACTGTCCTACCTATTAATGAATGTGAGAGGCTAAGTGCTGAGAAGTAGGATTGAAACAAGCCACCTGATTGGCACCTTAGTGTTCTCTCTCTCTCTCTCTCTCTCTCTCTCTCTCTCTCTCTCTCTCTCTCTCTCCAAATGCTACCATCTCAAGGGGAAAGTATCCACATATGAAAGTTATTTAGCTTATAGGCAACTTTCCCTCAACCACCTACTTTTCTTGTGACTTAGTATCCATTTCAGAAGTCACTATTCTCTAGGGCACTTTCAATTATCACAGAAAAATTCATCCAGGCTTTGTTATAAGATTCCTCCGCTGGGTACCTTAGTTTTCCAGTTTTATTGAGATATAATTGACATGCATCACTGTATGAGTTTCAGGTCTAAAAGTTTGCCTTACATATTTTCTGAAGAGATTATTACAATAAATTTAGATAACATCCATCATCTCTTGTAGATAACAATAAAAAGAAATAGAAAAAGCGTTTTTTGGTCTTTATAATGACAACTCTTAGGATTTAGTCTCTTAACAACTTTCCTATATATCATACAGCAGTGGTAACTATATAATACATCATGCTGTATATTTCATCCTTAGTACTTATTTATCTTCTAACTGAAAGTTTGTACCTCTTCACTACCTTCCTCTAATTCCCCCGTCCCCCACCCACCATAAATCTCTTTCTTTGAGTTTGGTAATTTAGTTCTTAATCCTCTCCTCTGAGTGAGGATTTTATCATGACAATGACATTATCATGACAGTGGAACTGCCAGCCCTGGAGCCCTAGTTATAAGGGAATATGACTATAGTTGGTAAGTCAAGGGAGTCACCATAACTGAAAGATAGTCTCAGAAATGAGGATGTACAGCATTAAGTAATGAAAAACATTAGAAGTTCATTTGCTGAGTCCAAGTGGGCAGCCGCTCAAAATTGAAAATAAATGAAAAGTCTTGTTTACTGATGCACAGCTGCTGGCTCCCTCCATCTTCTTCTACTAGGATTTCAGCTGCTTTAAAGTACAAAAAGTGTGCAAATTCCCCTGGGGAGGTACTTGAACTTTTATGACTGTTGGAAACAGGCATCATGTCCTCATCCTTCCCCGGGGCAAATGGCAGGAGAGGGCGTTAGGCACAGAGGTGACCACTGGCCTTTAGGTCTCCAGGGCAGAGCTGTGGGGCAGGAGGAGGCAGAATGGAAGACTCTCTGAGCCAGGGAACTCTGGGAGATACAAACCAGAGGAGGCAGATAACTCCTGGGGCTAGGAGACAAAGGAGAAAAAACCTCCAGCCATCCTCTTGGGCTGGCCTCCCCCAAACTTCTCCCCTCCCCCTGTTCAATACTCCCAGGCCCGGAACTGCCCTGAGCTGCTGTTGTTAACTTCTGAAGTTCAGGTGTTAAATTCCTTGGTCTGTGTTCTCAGAGGAAACGAAAGGAGCCTGGATTCAACTGATCAAGTTTTAGTAAAACTCTCAGTGAAGGAAAACAGTTCAAGTGACTTTGTAAATGGGGCCCTCTGTGCCAATTCAATCTACTGTTGTGAAATGTATAAGGAAATCGATGTGTTTAATGTGATGTGTACTATAAATGCTCAGAAAGTGTCAGAGAAGAGTCTCCCACTCAGGGCACTGACACAAGTAGAGAAGTACTAGTTGGACAAACTCCCCTGCTTTTTGCCACCAGTGTGTGTGCAGGTGCGCATGCGCGTGGTGGTGGGTTGTCAGCATTTAGTGTGTCTTTATCCTCTCATGTGCAAAGATTCCACTGTATAGGTGATGTCCTGGTGGTTGGCACATCACATCAACAGCCCTGACTGCAGGATTATCACACTTGTGCTCAATGAGCAGAATTTAAAGCTGTTCTTATAAGTCTGGCCAATCTTCCCCTTGATGAAACTTGTTATATTTTCACTGACTTGGGCTGTTTGTTGCCAATGGCCTGCCTACCCATTTGATCTGCCACTTGAAAGCAGACTAGCAGATTAGACACCTCTCTTTGGGACCATATACTGGGGAAATAAAATGTGGATGCTGATTGGGCTGCCTAGGTCACTCACAGAGATGTTCACAGCAAAGGTCTGTTCTCTGATAAGACCAACTAAAATCAAGCTGCTGATCAAGATTGTCATCAAACATGGCAACGCATCTACCATCAGGGATTGGGCACAAAGTAAAGGACTCTGTATCTGATGCAGAAGCCACTACTACATGCCAGACTTCTTATTCTTGCCCAAATTTGGCCTGTTTGTCTTGCAACTGTTGACGAAAAAGAACCAGCCTAAGAGAAAATTTATAAGAGTTTATTTGAGCCAAACTGTCAACAATTGCCGGGAAGCAAAATCTCAACAGATTGAGCAAATGCTCTGGAAAACAGCCATTTTGCAACTTATTTTATACATTAGAATCAAAGGAGGAAGGTCACATGAAATCCATTGGTGATAGACTAAGGGGGTGGGTGAAAGGATAGCGGAGAAATCCCTGGGATTGGATAAAAGTAAATTGGAGAGACAGGTACTCCTCCCATACAGGTGGGTGCAGGATAGCTAACAGGCTGCTTTTTACAGCACATAGAGATGGTAATCAGGAGACAAGCATAATAATGAGGAATTTTCCAGTTTCCAGCTCTGGCCCAGGAAAAAGGATTAAAGATGTTATCTTAGGTACAGAAAGACAAAGAACAGGCCCACTGAGAAAGCACAGATTAACTTAATGAGATGTGAATTCACGCCATGGACCATTTTAGTTAGGAATTTTTATGTTCACACCATCCTCTGCGGTTATTTTCAGTCTCTTGAGCTTGTCAGGTTTAATATGTGGCCCCTTTTCCATCCACACAACAAAGAAGGCAACGTTGCATTGACTCTTCTCACCCCTGACAGATTGACTACATCAGATCTTTGATGGTCTCCCTTAGTGCTTCCAATAGTATCATCACTTTTGATACTTTTTGAGGTCACATTTTGCTGTCCTGGTCTGATCAGCTGACCACCACCACACCATTGTGGCATCTGTGAGTCTTACTTGTACCAAGCTTTTAGCTCTCCAACCTATTGGCAGTCTGACAAATGGTGTACCTTTTTTACTCGTCACCCAGTAATGAGCCAATAGTCCAAGTATTCGATGAACATTCCATACTCCATTAGGATCTGATATTGTTGAGAACTGGAATGATTTCTGACTACTTCCTCTGGGTCCAGACAACTTACTAGGGCAATTTGGTCAGTAAATGCAGCTGTCCCCAGAAAGGAATCACTCAATTAGGGGGTGACTGGAGAAAAGGTGAAGCTGGGATAGGACACAGCAATTATGTGGCAGTGAAAAGAAAGTGCCAAGCCCAGTGCTTTCGGAGAGAATACCTTAGACCTGTGGAAATGCGGGGTCATGGGGGTGCATAGGAGGGTGGAGGAGGTAGGGGTGGTTGGGGGATGGGGGAGTAATTAATGCTCTCTTTGTCCCCTAGATCCAGCATTGCCACCTGAGTCGAGGAGCAGCTGCACTGGCAATTTGACCTGCCACTAAGTTTGTAATATCCTTCCATGTGCTATGAAACAGAAAAATTCATGTGGCTATGGCTGGTCTGGAACTATCATTCCTGATGCTATCAGTGGCAGCCCCTGAAAGTGAACATATATAAGCACATAAGAACATATAAGTGCAGTGTTGTTTCATTCTAATTCTAATTTATGTACTTCTCTGACACCTGAATGGCTTTGGGTTATGCCACGTATGAAGATTATGATGTTCAAATGATAAAATGAGGCTCAAAGAAATGAAATGATCGAACCAGGCACCTTTTGGTACTATTTGGGCAAACGAAAAAAATAAATTTGTGAGAAATGGACAGAACAGAAAAAAGTTAATGCTCATTAGAAAGGAATGTAAGCAAGGTTTTTATTAGTAACCCAGTTTTTATTAAATTTTTATTAAAAAATTGGGTTTTTATTAATGAGGAATTTTATACAAAGTACTAAAATAGAAAAGTGGCAATAAGATTTGATTATATTATATTCTTCCATGAAAATGGCTTCCACTTCCACTGCAGCCTTTTCCAGAGATTTGTTTGGGCTGTGGTGCCCTCCACTATGATTTATTCTTCAGTTTGAGCAATTCTGCATGCATTCCA
The DNA here is from genome assembly GCA_033961575.1 of Aselliscus stoliczkanus. Classification (NCBI taxonomy): domain Eukaryota; kingdom Metazoa; phylum Chordata; class Mammalia; order Chiroptera; family Hipposideridae; genus Aselliscus; species Aselliscus stoliczkanus. The sequence goes on from CM066737.1 coordinate 19,466,997, forward strand.
GGAATTTATCAAACTCTTTAGTCCACTATCTTCACCCCTTTCACTAATTTTATGAATGAATTTACTTTGCACTTTTTAATAATTGTTTCTATTTGTTTTGAAGAGGTAAACACCTGTGTTCAATTCAGTGCCTTCTACTACAAAAGCCTCTGATTAAATTTAAATCTATTATGTCTACACCAATACAGCAGTTAAAAATATATTCCTCTCACATATATTAAGAGTGGGTGAGTCAAATAGAAGAATCAGGTATATGCACTCTATTGTGGGAAAGAAGAGCCAGAAGACTTGTATAATTTCCCAAAGACAATAATTTGGGCCTATTATTACTATTTTATATTCAGTGTGGTGTGAGACAGGAGGATTTCCTTTGCTTCATGCATTACCTTAAGCCAGTTTGTTTATGCTTCTCCTAGGGCCAGAAAATGAGATTTTATCATTTTTCAGGCTGCTAGTGCTGTTCTTCCTGCCTTAGGTAAAAACTTTAATACAAAAATGAACAAAGGGGCCAGAACCAGGGTAGCCTGAGGGAAAGGGAGTCACTATCTCTCCTTTTCCTGTTTGTTTCCAAGCCCCTGGCTTCTCCAGGACCCTCTAGTCGGCTTGTTAGTTGTAAGCCCTCCCCCTCCCTTCCAGTCATGGAGTTCCACTGGCCTGCCTTTCTTTTGATGGCACTACGAATGACCAATAAACAAAATATTCAGCCTCGACAGCAATCAAACATAAGTAAATTAAAATAATTGGAATATATGCCTTGCTTTTATATTAGCAGTAATAAAATAATACATAATAATATAGGTGAGGGTGTAGAGAAACAGCCTCATACACTGCCTGAAGGAGCGCTAATTATTACACACATTTTTACACAGGAATTGGAAATACTGATTAAAATTAAGACTGCTGAACTTTTTAAAAAAACTTTTTTATTATTATCATTATTAGTTACAGATGTACGAAACAATGCAATAGTTATCTTTTTCACCCCTTACAAAGTGACTACCCCCTCCCCCCTCTCGTGCCCCCCACCCCCCATATCATACATATCTATTACAATTCCAATGACTCCATCCCCACACTATATTCCACATCCCATGACTATATATGTGTCAAATTATAGTTGACATATAATATTATTCAGCGGCAGCTTCAGATCTACAGTGCAGTGGTAAGGCCACTACACCGTCCATGAAATGGTCTCCCTAAAAAGACATGAGTCCTTCTGAACCCCTAAAAAAAAATTTACAACCTTATTGATTATATTCCCTAAAATGTCTCTTCTGTCTCAAGATTGCAGAACTTTTGACAGAATAGTTCCTTTCATACAAATGTTCAAAGATATATACACATACGATTGATGTCTAAACTTGCCAGTAATCAAAATACGCAAATTGAAACAAAGATAATCTTTTTGAGCTATCAGAATGTCCAAGACTTAAAAGAACATCAATGGCCATTACTGGGAAAGTTGCGGGTGTTCATGGATACATTAGTATAAGCTGTGTGGAAGGCAGTGTGACATGTATCAAAATTCTTAAGCAGATGAAAACATTTTGTTTTCTCAAAAAGGAATTATTTTTTTTTGCTTTTACATTTATATTTTTATTGTTAAAAGGAATCAGATGAAAAGTTTTTGATCCAAAGTTTCCATCTCTAGAAATGTATTCCAGGAAAATATCAGAGAAGTGAAGCATGCTAGGATATTATTTTCAACATTGTTTATGATCGTGAAGAATTTAAAACCACCCAAATATTCATTATTTAATTATTGGCCATGCATAAGAAATAATTAATACACGGCCCATAAGGTATCAACATGGAAAGATATGCAAGATGTATTATGTTTAAAACAATTATCAGGGTAGTGTGTTTGTATGATTCCATTTCTGTTTTACGATTTTTGTGTGATATATGTACATATGCCTTGCTTATCATATATGTAAAGAATTGATAAAAGACATATACCAATCTGTTAATAGTCTTTCTGGGGGCCGTGATCTTAAGAATTTTACTTTTCTCATAATATACAGAGGGTGCCAAAAAGATGTATACACATATTAAGAAAGAAAAAAACTGTATTAAAGTTGTAATACTCAATATATACCGATAACAGAAGATGGACACATGTCATGTGTATACATTTTGTGGCACTTCTAGTATATTTGTTTTAATGTTACACTATCAGAAAATCTAATGGAAAATTAAGAAATTTAGAAAAATTGCTCAGCTTCACTAATAATTTTAAAAATGCAAGTTAAAAAATGCAAGTTAAAATTATGAGATATAATTATTGACTACAATATTGGCAAAAAAAATTCCAAGATTAACACATAATGTTGTATAGAGCCCTAGTGTCTATAAACTTTTTGGTCGACCATATGTATCAGTAAAACGTTTTGACCGGGCACACTAAATATATATTTATGTGATTGTTTTTATAAATAAAGATGGGATCATTTTATTCATACTCTTCTGTCACTAGTAAATATATGTGTACAAAGATGTCACTACCACAATTTTGGCATAGGAAAAACTGGAAACGTTTAGAATGTCCATCAGTAGGGGACAGGTTAAAGAAATTATTGAGCATTTTAAGTCAACATATATAAGTGTAATAATCAGTCATCCAAGAGAGTGTGGTAGGTGGATATTATTGACTATTGACATAGTAAGAGCAATGTATCAACATAACAGGACTGAAAGTATATACAGGAAAGGAAATCCTAATCACAGGGTGACAGGGTGGGGAATGTGAAGCTATGCAAGGAATTTGCTTTCTATTGTTCTAATTGTTTGTGCTGTTGACAATGTCTAAAAACTTGTTTGTATAACTTTTCCCATTAGAGGAATACTAAGGATCTAATACAAAACCCAGAAAGTAGCTTTAATCTTGAAAACAGAATGCACACATTTTAAAGTTCAGAAAATTAGGTTTTGTATATTTATTCTGGCTCACAGCTGAGGATGGAAAAAGTTCTTCAAGGGATTTGAAGCAACAGGAAATGGGTTCAAGCGTCCAAGCTGCTCAAGATCATGCTTTTGAATGAGATTTTCTAACGTTTTAAGCAAATTTTGTTTGGCTTCTGTTAAAATTTAAAAAATAAAAAAAATTAAAGAGGATGACCAGTTTGGGGAAGCTAGATCTCCCGCGTAAGCCGCGCGCCCATCCCCCTCTCCCTTGCGTCCCTCCCCGCCTTTCCCCGGTGCCCCCTCCCTATCCCAGGACTCGCGGTCTCTGGCGCCCCGCCCAGCCCCGCCCTAAGGGGCCCAGATACAAACTTAGCCTGGTGGGCCCCCGCGATAACACTGGCCACAGCGCTGCAAGGGAAGGAAGGTCAGCCAGCCGACCTTCCACACGGATTCCCCTGCGTCCTTCTCTGTCCGTGGGTCGGTGGGTGTGCAGAGTCCGCTGGAGACCCTGTCCTCTGGGCACTCTATGGGAGGCTACATCAGATTGATGGCGGCGACGACTGGCCCGTCGGGCCTCACGGTGTGGCTGTCGCGCTGGGCCGCGGCCCGCAGCTCCTACCGCGCCTTCTGCAAGGGGCTTACGCGCACGCTGGTCACCTTCTTCGACCTGGCCTGGCGGCTGCGCATGAACTTCCCCTACTTCTACGTCGTGGCCTCTGTGATCCTCAACGTCCGTCTGCAGGTACATATTTAGCACAACTACCTTTGTGGCAGTCACGGGCCCCCGGCAGGATGGCTGACTTCCACCCTCCAGCTCACCTGCCCCAGAGCAAAGCGACCAACTCGGCTCGTGTACGCAAACTTGCCTGCCTGTCTTTCCCGTGCCTCATCTTTTAATGTAAATGAGCGGTTAGAAATCATTGTTTGCGGAAAGCCTTCAATATAACCAAAAGAGCCCTAAGATATAACGAAACGTTGACTTTCAAGGAAATAGATGATGATTCAAGAAACAGAAAAGAACTTAATATGAAAATCCTCAGAAATATATGAGAAATTCTTGCATCCACAAAACAAAAAAAAACCCATGAATTTTAGGAAATCACAATGGGAACAGGATGCCTTAAGGGAAAATAATGAGGAAAGGTTACTAACATCTCAAAGATTAACTGTACAAGAATGGTCCAAATAGGCCGATTTCCAAATTTGAATAAAAAGTGAATAGAGTTCCAACTGAATAGAAGGAATTCTAAGCAATAGACGGATGGCGTTAAAAGCTGGAGGAAATTAATAACATGATCTGGAAGTCATACATTTCTTCGTCCCCAAAGAAAAAAACAGTAAACAGCAGCTACAGGGAAACAGACGTTTCAAACTGTACAAGAAAAGCATGCTTCAAATATGAAGCAACCTGAGATCTGAACCGTTGTTTGTAAAAGGCAATCGGCTTGAACTCGTGCACGTGGATAAGACTGTAATCACAGATGAAAATCTAATAAAAATTCAACTTCGCTATTCAGTTAACAGTATTTGAGCATTACAATGGAAATAATAGTTACGGTTTTCCGTTTTTAGAGTAAATCTCTAGGCAAAGCAGGGAAGATTTAATTACTGTTATTGAGTACAATGGGAGTACTTTGAGAGTGTACAAGTACTGGCAGAGGGGAGGAAATGGATTAGCGGTGTTATTCTCATGAGGTGGGAAATCCAAATACTGTCTCTAGTTCAACGATTATCTGGGGCATCACTTCGTAGGTTATATAAATGTCTAACCACTATGTTGTACACCTGAAACTAATATAATATTGAATGTCACTGTAATTGAAAAATAAATTTTTTTTAAAAGTTTAGTGATTATATTAATGAGCAAAGGAACCAACAGAAGAGTTAAAAATAGTGATACAACCATATGGAGAGTGGGGGGGGCAGCAGGAAGTCAGTAGAAATTCCTCATGTCATCAAGTTAAGAAATAGTAATAAAAGCATATTAAAAATGGAGGTAACCACTAAACAGAGTGTAAAAGTTTTGCCTCTGGGTTGGGGAATCAAGAGTTGAGAGGGATGGGCAGGGGCTTACTGCTTTTCATTTTATATATATATATATATATATATATATATATATATATATATATATATACCCTTTTGCACTAGTTCATTTTTAAAACTATGTGCATGTATAGCTTTGATCAAAAGTTAAAACTTATTAAATTAATTCACTGCAATTAGAAGGAAATTTGGCAGGGGGGGAGTTGGGAGTGGCACATGAGGCCAGGTAGATTCTTATTTTTCTGCAATAATTTATGTATATCCTAGAATGTTCCTGAAGGATCACACAAAAAATAATTTCCTTGCTTTCCAAGCAAACAATAGGCCATAAGGAAATGCTTTAAAACTGTAAATAGCCAGTAATCTTCAGGTAACCCAGAGGTTCCTCACTCTTATGAAACTGCATGAGCAAATCTCTACAATGTCTCACAGTTAAGGTAAAACAAGAAGACAAGATGTGATTAACTTTTCAAAACTTAAAAATTGCATGAGTGCCCCATGATATTTATACAAGGTTCTTACATTTTAGTATTAGTCATAATAGCAACACAGTGGAAATAAACTACATGTATAACAGTAGGAGCTTGGCTAATAAAAATAGTACATCTATAAATTGGAATACTTTATAACCATGAAAAATAAGGAATTACATTTTATTAATATGGAATGAATTTAATAGATGTGAGCCAGAGAGAAATAGATATATATTACATGCATTATATTCATACACTCCACTTAGTGTAGAGACATAACACTCGGAAACATTGAACATTTAATCCATGCAAGGGCCGGCTGAGTGACAGCGGTGGTTAAGCGCTGCCTTGGGAAGCCAGTGGCCCCAGTTCGGGTCCCACATATGAGGGCCAGTGACACTGCCCTCAAAAAAAAAACAATCCATGCAATGCCATAAAGACTTTATATATATATATACATCATTTCATTTAATCCTCACAAGCCGAGATAGGGATTATTACCCCTGATTTTCAGGAGAGGAGACAAGAACAGAAGTATAGTGGTGGCATGATGAAATATTGCAAACATTATTTTTACTACTAATAAGACACTTGTTGTCATGATTAGTTTTTAACTTTTTATTATTTGCATTTCAATTGTGAGGTCTCAATTTAAATTTCGGTGTAAAATTCACCATCCAAGTGGGTGCCTCGGATGCTGCAATTCTGAGCAAACAGGACTAATCACTCCAATCCGGCAGTTTTGCTCTCCCAAGTACCGTATTTTGCCGTGTATAATGCGCACTTTTTGCCCAAATTTGTGAGGGCAAAATAAGGATGCGCATTATACATGGGTAGTACTAATTCCGTTTACCTGAAAGTTTGGGCCAAAAACGTACGTGCGCATTATGCACGGCAAAATACGGTACTTGCTCCAGCGCTTGCTAATGGAAGGGTAGATGCAACTCAGTCACTTAGGATTTGAATTCTAAACAAAGAAATTAGTTTTAATGAAGCATGAAAAGCATTCATTATAACAAGTACTCAAATAAAAGCAAATTGGTTTCAATGCCGAAAATAATTAAATGTCACTTTCTCCTCAGAAAAAAGCTTTTTGCCCATTAACAGAAAGATCAAGCATACACATTTCTAAACAGTTACAGTTTAAAATTTTAACTTGCAAAGAACACAGGCTTTTGGTTTTGGAATTCACTTTTCAAATTATTTCTCCTATTTCATTGCAGGTAACTGCTCTCACCCCACAGCCAAAAAACAAATCAAAATAAAGCCAGTGAAACTCTGATTTATTAACCTGTTCTCTTCCATAATCAGGACTTTCATGCGCTGAGTATCTCGGGCAACTTTTGGCATAAATTTAACTTTGGAGTTCAATGCAGTTCACTTGTTGGCTGCTACCATACTCTAGAGCAACAAAAAAATGTCTTTTAATTCAGGTTTTCCTAAGAATGCAGTCCTCTGAAAGCACCAAATGGAAGGGAGCGCCTCCAAAGAGTTCCTTGTCTACCTTGACTATCATTTCCCCCTTCTTTTCCTCCAGATCCCCTCTTGAGGTGACCAAACTTCTGACTTTACAAGCACAGGTACAAGTTCCAGGCCCTGGACTCCCTCAGGCTGGTCTCTGGCCTGGGGTTTCTGTCATGACCCTTGACCCCCTTACTTTAAGGCAGTTCTGATGTTCCCTGTGGGTCTTCAGACAGCCTGGTTCTCATCACCTGAATGACTGCTGGCTTAGGCTCCCTTCTCTAAAAACTCAGAGAAACTCTCTAAAATCCTCCTTGTCCCCAGTATGGGCATACCTTGTTTTATTGTGTTTCACAAGTGTTGCGTTTTTTACAAATTGAAGACAAGACTCTCCACCAGCAAAATGATAACAACTAATTTATTGCAATATTCATTTTATTGAGTTGGTTTGGAACAGAACTCGCAATATCTCTGAGGTGGGAGTGGTCAGAGTTGTAAACATTCTGTCTTTCAATATATGACTTATCACAGTTCCCCGTTTTGGGTAGTTTTACTGTAAATCTGAGTTTCATTTCAAATCCTTCCTGAAAAATGCTTGGGAAACTAGAGGTCAGTGAAGTTCATAAGGCAAATTTTGATGAACCAAAGAATCTGAATGACTCTAGGCAAGGCAACCAAAGTCTCAAAACGTAGAGGCTCCAGAACAAGCAAGGATATCACATATTCAGTGGCCTTATTGAGTACTAATGTTTTTTCATCACTTGTGTTTCTAACCAAGTACTCTTGCTGTCTGACAAAGAGAATCCCTGTGATTTTCAGCAGTTACCAAAAGGAGGGGTTTATAGATAGACATAAAACTAATATAGACAATAATTACCTTCTACTCCTTAGATTCCTAGCATGTATAAACACCCTCCTTCCATTCATATAATTCCAAAAATGCTCCCTCCTGGTATAATTTAATTACTCCGTGCACAACCAAGAACTACCCAGAGAGAGACAACACATACAAACATTTCCAGCTATCATAGCCAGAGGTGAGGACATGGGGCCTCTGTTTATAGTTCAAGTTCTCCCCAGTGATGTCTCTTCTTTCTCTAGTTCTGCCATTATCCCAACTTGATATTTATATCCTATAATTCCATTACCTAAAGGGTGAATTCACCACCACCACCACTCTATATACTATTTATAATACTAAAAAAGAGGTGAGAGAAGTTTTTTGTTTTTTCTTAATGACAATAAGCAGGAATATACAGATAGAATGTACAGTCTTCATTTCTGCACATAGAAATGAGTGGCCGTGTTATTTGTGACTTCTCGTTCAATTCCACATTCTGTTTGCCTTACTGGGGAGTCTCAGTCCTTCATTCCTAAAGAGTCTGAGCCATCAGTGGTCCTCTGTAGGGTTGCAGTACTCAGCTGTGCATCCCCTCAGGACTGTAGTATAAGAAGGCACCTTAGGAGATCCCAAGACTCAGCCATATTCCTCCCTGTCCTCATTCTATAGCATGAACACCAGCATCCCATTTTGAATGGCTCCAGTAGCTAAGAGTGGCTTCAGGTTTAGTGAACTCATTGTTTCATCCCATAGTGGATGTGTTTCCACTAAGAAACTAAAACCTCTAAACCAACAGAGATCAGAGTTGCAGGGATGGAAAGTAAAACAATTGCAGATGAGTCAGGTGCATTAATATAATTATGAGAGGCACCACCTTTATTTCCACCCCTCTGTTCCCAGGCTTGCAAACCTTGGCAATGGGAGAAACAGCATCACATATTAGCTGTATATATTACAACCTAGCAGCCTCCTCTGTGATTCTCCTATTGGCTTGTCATAGGCTCCAGATAGCATACTGTTTTACCCCTGACGTTTTTTTGTTTTGTTTAGGTTTGGTTTTTTTTAGCTGAGCCATCCTGCCACCTGTTGGCAGCTCAGCAGCTGCTCAGCAGCTGCTCAGTGGCTGCTCAGCTCGAGCCTGGAATCCAACCCATAACCCTATTTGCTCTGAGCTCTCACTATTGAGCGAGCTCTTAACCAACTGAGCCACTCGGCCAGCCCTTACCATTGATATTTTGAGCACCACTTGATGCTAGATACTAAAGGCCAGGAGTCAGATCTACTAGCATAGTAATCTACACCAGCTGGAGAGCCTGTGTTTGCTGTGGATCCACATTAGCCTGTGTGTGGTAGAAATAACACTGGCACTTTTCAAGTCTTGGATGGTGGCAAAAATCTCTGCAATTCCCATAGGGATAAGCTATTGCATTTTACTTCCTCTGCTGATAAGGGGAAGGAGCTCTAATAGCTTCGATTTGCCACTTCTTAGCCCAATTCCCCTTTCCCTAGGGGCCAGGTGGACAATGTGGCAGTATATAGGAGACAGGTACCCGTCTCTGGCTGGAGGTTTCTGGAGTCAGGCTTGCTGGAGCAGCCTGTAGCAGCAGGGGGAATAGGGACCATGATATGGTGGACTTGAGAAGGAAAGGATGGGGGCACCCTCCCAATCCATGCCTTCTCTGCATCCTTCAGAGGGTGCAGAAGATAGCTTTAGTATCTTCTGTGATATCATGTGTTGGAGCACAGAAGTTACAGGAAGCAACAGAACCTCAGGGTAGTGCTGCCAACTACCAGCCAAATAAGGAACCATCCACCTGGGGACGGGGCTGGGGACATGGTTTGGTGGCTTTAAAAGAAGACCTAAATGAACCTGTCTGAGGCAGGGTGGAACCATGAGGTTCAACATCCACAACCATAACAATAACACACAATCTAAACAATGTGTAGAATGTGTAGATATGCCCAAATGCTAAGTATATCCAGCAACTGGTAGAAGAATCTCAGAGGAGGGGTTTAGGGTATCACTGAGCCCACTGAGTGGCAGACTCAGGGGAGAGCTCCATTTCCCCCAACCTCCATAAACACTCCCTCCACTCTGTGCTAGGTACTACCGCAAGGGTGTTCTGGGTTCCTCAGCACTAGCCTCGACTTAAATGCAGTTTCCCATTAGTCTCTGAAAGGTTTGGAGCTGCCTTGCTCCCTGTTGCAAGTTGCCAAAGTCAATTGGTGCAGGTGCTTTCTGGGGGGGGGGAGTGGGGAGACAAGGTATGTGTACTCATATATACACGTATATGTGGTGTCTCTTCCAATGGCATGAAGAAGGTATCTCCCAAATTAAAAGTAATGAGGAAAAATGAATACACTTGATGCATTAATGGGATGGGACTGTGGCCATGCTTTCTTCCTCAAACAAGTCTTTCCTTGCCTCTACTATGAAGTTGCACTGCTCGTGGGAATGCAAATTGGTCCAATCAAACGGGAAACCTGTTTGGCAGTATCTACCAAAGCTAAACATAAGCATCCTTGTGACCCAGCAATGGTAACGCCAAGTTTTTCATCCAGAAATCTGTGTAGATGTTCAACAAAAGATATGTACAAGAAATAATTGTATAAAGCAAGGAAAGAAGATAGATTATTAGAATAGTCCAGGAAAGTGGTAATGTACTGGAAATCAGGCCCTTCCCAGGGCCGTGTCCAGGTTCTTGGTATCCGGAACAAAGAACTGGGCGGGACATGAAAAGTCAGTGTTGAAAGAGCAGTTTATGAGAAGCGAAAGTACACTCCAAAGGGATAGGAGCAGGCGTGAGCAATAGAGTGGCTCAAAAGGCCCAACTGGTGAGGACTTGGAATTTTTATTTTATTTTATCTAGAATGGGCTACTCTTCTCTAGGTGTGGGGCCACTTGATCAACACCTGTGATTGACAGGAGGCTATTATCTCATCTTTTTTTTTTAAGATTTTATTGGGGAATTGGGGAAGGGGAACAGCATTGAGGAATCGGGGAAGGAGAACAGAGAAGTTGCTGTCTTTTTGTTCTTTAGTCTAGTTGCGGAGGACGTTGCTTCACTGGCCCATGTTGGTATCGTCATTGTGCTCTTCCCGGATGACGCAGATCGGTCGCCGGCCTCTGGATGGTCGCTCACCACAGCTATTGGCAGCTCGCGCTGGCTGCCAGCCTCTCACTGTAGCCTATGGCAGCCCACTGCAGCAGGGGCTGCAGCCCACACCATCGCCAGAGTACGCACAGCCCAGCTCCAGGTGGAGCTGTTGTTGGCTGTGGAGGGCAGTGTCACTGGCCCTCATATGTGGGATCCGAACCGGGGCCACTGGCATCCCCAAACCAGCTCTTAACCAATGCGCCACTGGGCCGGCCCTATCTCATCTTTTTATATTATATTTTTTCTTTTTGTAGCTGAGCCATCCTGCCACCTGTTGGCAGCTCAACGGCAGCTCAGCTCGGGCTGGGCATCAAACTGCTGTTGCTCAGAGCTCAGCTCACACTCTTGAGCGAGCTCTTAATCTACCGAGCCACTCGGCCGGCCCCTATCTCATCTTTTTAGATGGTGCATGCTCCTTACTAGAATTCAGTCTGTTATAATGATAATAATGAACTTCCAGGTATATGTATGATATTTTGTAATGATGGTATAATGAGGCTAAGGTGAGATGAAGGTCATTGTGGCCTTTACTGCACAGTTGTGAGTGACTGGTCTAATCCAGTCAGGTATTTTGTATCCTTTAGCTTCCTTATAGTGGTTGATGGTGATGATAGATAAGGAAAGGTTTTGGTGGAGAGGGCAGGTTGTGCAGTCGCTCTTCATAGGCTATGTTGGAAGTGCAGGAATGTTACCTGACGTGTTTGGGCATATCAGAGACCCAATGCCTGTCTCTAACTGCCTGATTTATGTCCCCCTTCAGGACATGATCCCCATAAATCTCAATGGGAAGTTGAGGGATAGGAGATCTCTTCTTCTGTACCTGCTTCCTGCTGAATGTGGCCGTTGTCTCTACCTATGGGAGATGGATGGAACTCTCACCTTATCTGATCTTAAATTAGAGGAAGGGGTTTCGGGATCCACCCAGAAGGTCATGTTAGGGGAGGGGAACAGACAAGTTGCTGTCCTTTTGTTCTTCAGTCTAGTTGTGGAGGACGTTGCTTCACTGACCCATGTTGGTATCATCATTGTGCTCTTCCCGGATGAGGCAGATCAGTCGCCGGCCTCTGGATGGTCGCTCACCGCGGCTATTGGCCGCTCACACTGGCTGCCAGCTGCTCACACTGGCTGCCAGCTGCTCACGCTGGCTGCCGGCCACTCACTGTAGCCTATGGCAGCCCACTGCAGCAAGGGCTGCAGCCTACACCATCACTGGGGCTCGCACAACCCAGCTCGAGGTGGAACTGTTGTTAGCTGCAGAGGGCAGTGTCACTGGCCCTCATATGTGGGATCCAAACCAGGGCATCTGGTGTCCCAAGCCAACTCTTAAACAACGCACCACTCAGCCAGCCCCGGAAGGCCATGTTGACCTCTTTGGTTGGAATGTACTGGAAGCCTTGCTGGGGCATCATTTGTATCCCATCGGCCTCTACATGAAAAAAGATAGATTTTGGTTAAACAACGTTAAAAGCATAGGCTGAAGAAGCAGGACCCAAAGCCATTGATACAAGGTGGCCGTGTGATAGAAATTCTGTTTAGCTTCATGGAGCCTGTGGCCTTTTCCTCTGGTTAATCCTGTCATTCAGGTGGCATTGTTCACCCAGGAGCTGGGCCCGGCCTGGAGCAGGAGGAAAGGGACTTGCTATGATTCAGGCTAGGAACTATCTTCCGTTCAAGATTAAAAAAGCTGATTTGAAAGGTGATTAAGATCAGAAACTAGGGAGCTAAGAAACTAGGGAAAAGGAGACTTAAAATTCCTATAGTGGGGGCTGGGCTCTTTCATTTGGCCCATATCAGTAAAGCTGGTTTGAATAAGTGGAGATGCATCGAAGCGATCAGATTCTGGTTGTATGTTGAAGGTAGGGCAGAGGATTTGCTGATGGAGTTAATGTGGGGCATGAAAGAAACAGAGGACTCAAGGAGAACACCAAGGTGTTTGGCTTGAGCAATAGGAAGAGAAGAATTGCCATTTACCAAGATGAGGAAAACAGAGGAAGAGTAGACTTGGGAGGGGAAAAAGCATAGTCTTATTGAGTATGTCCTTCACGAATACCAAATAATTCTATTTATTGAAAAAAGTAAACCCATAAACTTCCTCAGGCAAGAAATGAAACATTGCAGCCAGCGTCTTTCTAGACTGCATAGCTAGACCAGAATTGCTAATACCTGCAGCCCAATATCTTTATGAAATTCCAGGGAGAAAGCAGTGCCCAACCACCCAGCATAATTTATCTACAGGTAGAACAGACCGCCACAGTCTTGTTTTCCTTTCCTGTAGGGGGAGATTTTAATGACCACAATAATAAGGTTATTTTCTGAAATGTTTAAACTATGATAAGTCATACAGAAGACAGGCAATTTTAGTTAATTGGAAATTTTATATAAGAACTAGAAAATGTATTGATATGTTTAAAGAACTAACAATGCTAAAAAATCCTTCTAAGCACTTAACTAATTTAATTCTGCTATTACAAAGCCTTTATGTAACCTAGTGGTATGGTGTAATGAAAGATACTTCAGATACAAGGGACCAAGATTCAAATGCAGGCCTGACTAGGAATAAACTGTGCTTGCTGCTTCTAATTTTGTTCTTGCTGACTTCTGGACTGATCTTCTTTACAACCATGCTAGTCACCCTACCTCTGCCTTAACCTTAGGAGAATCAGGAGGTTCCCCCACCACCTCCATGATCCCCAAATATGTAATTATGGCCTTCTGATGTGGCTCAGAGGGTCACTTTTCATGGGGGAGTATTAAATTACCTACTACATTTAGGGGAATACTTCCCTAAACAAAGGGGAGAGCTTAATAAAGGCGATGAATTTTTGGAATGGCCTGGAGACCTCATTCCTCTGCCACCAAACACTTATTCCTTTTTTTCTTCAGTTTTTAAAGTAACATTTATTGTGTTTTTCTCTGATTCAAAGTAACACTTTTTCATTTTTAAAATGTGGTAAGTACAGAATATCACAAAACAAAATTTAAATTACAAATAATTCTGATATTCAGAGATACTATTATTAATATTTTGGAGGCTTTCCTTCCAATCTTTTCTACATACACACACACACACACACACACACACACATATGCAGGCTCATATATGCACATATATACACTCACACCCACATAAGTATGCATTTTACAAAGTTGGGATCATATTAACTATATTGTTTTGTAAACTTGCTTTTCTTTTTTTAAGATTTTATTGGGAAATTGGGGAGGGGAACAGTGTTGGGGAATTGGGGAAGGGGGACATTGTGTTTTTACAGGACCTATAAGCTCCAAGTCAAGTTGTTGTCCTTTAATCTTAGTTGTGGTGGGCACAAGCTCAGCTCCAAGTCCAGTGGCCACTTTCAATCTAGTTGTGGGGGGGAGAGGGGACATAGTCCACCATCCCATGCGGGAGTTGAGCTGGCAACCTTGTTGTACACTGAGCCATCCGGCTGCCTGATGGCAGCTCACAGCTGCTCAGCTCAAGGGGCTGTGTTCAATCTTAGTTGCAGGAAGAATGGAACTGGCAGCCGTTTTGTTAAGAGCACACGCTCTCACCAGCTCAGTGGCAGCTCAGCTTGGATGCAGCTCACTGGCCCATGTGGGAATCGAACCGGTGACCTTGTTGCTCAGAGCTCATGCTCTAATCAAGTGAACCACTCGGCCAGCCCTAACTTACTATTTTTTCTCTTAAACTTATATGGGGAATATTTTTCCTGGTTATTAAATATTATTTTACAAAATTTAATAGCTATATAATATTTCATTAAACTTACAGGCACACTATTTACCCCTGTTCTATTGTTAGACATTTATTTTTTTTTACTTGTTTCACTATTATATATAATGCTATGATAATCTATTGCTTACATAAATATTTGTGTACCTTACTGATTATGTTTTGTTGGATGAATTCTTTTTTTTTTTTTTTTTTTTTTTAGCTGAGCCATCCTGCCACCTGTTGGCAGCTCAACGGCAACTCAACTCGGGCTGGGCATCGAACTGCTGTTGCTCAGAGCTCAGCTCGCACTCTTGAGTGAGCTCTTAACCAACTGAGCCACTCGGCCGGCCCTTGGATGAATTCTTAAGAGGTGTCATTGCCAGACAAAAGGGACTGCAGAGGCGGCCCGGTGGCTCAGATAGTTACAGCGCGTGCTCTGAACAACAAGATTGCTGGTTTTATTCCCGCATGGGATGGTGGGCTGCGCCCCCAGCAACTAGGTTGAAAACGGTGACTGGACTTGGAACTGAGCTGCGCCCTCCACAACCTACTTGACTTGGAGCTGATGGGTCCTGGAAAAACACACTGCTCCCCAATAAATGTTTTTTAAAAAAGGACTGCATATTTTTAAGAATTTTAATGGATTTTACTAAATTGTCCTCTAGAAATCTTATTCCATTTTTTTTCTACTTTTGTAAATATTTAAAAAATGCTGCTTCAGGCCGGCCGAGTGGCGCAGTGGTTAGGAGCTGGCTTGGGAAGCCAACGGCCCCGGTTCAGTCCCACATATGAGGGCCAGTGACACTGCCCTCAAAAAAACAATGCTGCTTATTTCTCCATATTTTTGTAAATTTTGTAGGTGAAACTGCAAATCCTTACTCTTTTTATTTATTTTATTTATTTATTTTTAAAATTCTTTTATTGTGAAATAAACATTTTTTTAAAAAATTAGCTTCAGGTGTACAACACTGTGCAATGGTTATACTTTTTACCCCTCAAAGTGACAACGCCCCTCCCCGAATTCACCATCCGCCTCCCCCCATATCATACATATCTATTTCAATTCCCTTGACTCCCTTCCACACTATACTCCACATCCTGTGACTATATATATTCAATTATAGCTTATATACAATATTATACAACATCAGCTTCAGTTGTACAGTGCAGTGATAATGCCTCTACTCCATCCATGAAGTGGTCTCCCTAACAAGATATGTGGCCATCTGACACCCCACAAAATATTTACAACATTATTATATTACCCGAACTGTCTTTCATATCCCTGTGGCAATATTGTAGTTACCTATTTATGCTGTCTAATCCCTTCCCTTTCTCCCTCATCCCCATCCCCCTCCCAACTAGCAACCATCAGTGTTTCCTCTATATCTATAAAGCTGTTTCTGTTTACTTTGCTCGTTCATTCCATTTTTCAGATTCCACATATGAGATCATATGGTATTTGTCTTTCTCCGACTGACTTATTTCACTTAACATAATAGTCTCTAGGTCCATCCATATCGTTGCAAATGGTACAATTTCATTCTTCTTTTTTTTTGAGTGCAGTGTCACTGGCCCTCATATGTGGGACCAAACCGGGGGCCACTGGCTTCCCAAGCCAGCACTTAACCACCACGCCACTCAGCCGGCCCTCATTCTTCTTTATAGCTGCATAATACTCCATTTTGTAAATGTACTACAGTTTTTTAATCCAGTCGTCTACCAATGGGCATTTCGGTTGTTTCCAAGTCTTGGCTATTGTAAATAGTGCTGCAATGAACATAGGGGTGAATATATTTTTTCGAATTAGTGTCTTGGATTCTTCTATAAACCCCTACTCTTAGTATATCAGATTCAAGAGCTTAGAGCTCTGCCCTGGTTCAGGTGATGATGCACATGGCAGAGCCACAGCTTCCTTGACCATGGTGGTGTTCACTGGGAATAATAACAATCTACAAGTGGGATCTTCTGAAACAAATAAATTTTATTGGAAGAATACAAGTATTTTACAAAATGCAAGAAACCTAAGCAACAAACACATTTTTTTATTTTTTCAAATTCATTTTATTAGGGTAACATTGATTAGTTACCCTAATATAATTTTAAGGTACACAAGATTATAATTTGACATCTGTATACTTTATTGTGTGCTCACCAGCCAAAGTCTAGTTTCCTTCTGTTATTATATATTTAAACAAACACGTTTTAAAGATGCCGATATGAGGAAAGCTCAGGGGAGCTCCACAGTAGGTCTTTTAAATTACATTCTCTGCAGTGAAAGGATATTAATGAACCTTTGCAGGCTATCATTCATTCTTGTGGCCTAGTCCCAACTCTAAATATAATAAAACTACAATTGGCTCAATTAGGATAAGGTGAGAAATACAAAGCTAAGTTGTTATGGCCCGGGGAACTCAGTCACACAGTAAACAGAAGGGTGTAGGTAGGTCTCAGAGAAAAGGTGCCTGCTGAACAGACCAATCAGCCTGAGACTACTGTCTTCCACTCTGCATAATACAAATATGGTATATATGTACACATTTTGACATGTTACTAAATGTAAAACATTTTAAAAGATTTGAGTAAGCTCAAAATTCATGCTGTCTCTTGTATGCCCAGGTGTCCCAAATGAGTGCAGTTGACATGCTGTCCTTCAGTGATGGTCCCTATATTACAAGCACATATTATAAACAATGAAAACAACCAATCCCAAGCCAATCCCAAAACAACAGTACCCCAAAGTCAACTTATGATCGTATGATAAATAGCTTATTTCACAGAGTCACTCCTTCCATCGATTTCTTTAGGTGAAGTTCATAGCTTCTGCAGAACTGCTGTGCTACTATGAAATTCAAAGTCCTGTGGACTAAAGGTTAACCTTATACACTGCCAATGCAAATGTACATACAAATGCAAAGTCAAGGCAAAACAAAAGTGCAGAAGTAGTAAATGGCATTTCCCATTACCCCATGTACAAGCATTCTTTCCCTTCAGTTCTACAATCTAAAAACATTTGAGGGGGAGCATTCATCTGTAATCATGGGAGGGTCTTTTTAATTATTGTTTTATATCACTATTGAGGTATGAAAGTTTGACTCACGTAGAAAAAGCTATACATATTTAATGTATACAGCTTGAGTTTGGAGATAAGTATACATCTGTGAACCATCACCATTATCTATGCCACACACATTAATTCCCTCCAAATTTAATTCCACTCTCATTAGTAATTATTATAATTATTATTTTTCATAGTAAGAGCGTGATATAAGATCTACCCTCTTAGCAAAATTTTCAGTATGCGACACATCTATTCTGAGCTCTGGAGGAGAGAAGCACAGTTGCTTGGTCCATGGCTTTAACTATATTCCACATACTGTAGCTCAGCATCTTGACTGCACAACCTGTAGTCTCCAAGCTGAAACTAGAGTGAAGTCTAAGATAGGCCTTTCCAGCATTCTGTAAGGCTGCCGCATGTGACTGATGGGGCAGATGGAGAAAATCACTGAATCTCCTTAGGAGTTGCTAAACACAGCCAACTGCTGTTCTTTTTTGAAGTCGGTAAGAAGCAACACAGTAGGTGGGCATATGAATAAGAACAGGCAAGGGACGCTCAGAAGGCCAACTCAAATCTAATTTATGAGGTGGTCTGGCTGGCAGTCAGTAATCCATATATTGTGCTCCTGGGGTCACCATGATGGACTGAGAGGGCAAATTCAAATCCAGAAGGATCTAGAGGCCATCATTCAAATTGTTATAGGAGTGCACACATTTTGCACCCTTTTAAGAGGTCTGCACACTAAATATCCCTAACACAGGACCTGAGTCCTTACCTCCTAGTAAGTATTCTGTCAGGTCCTGTGTATTACAAGACACAGGGATCAAGCCTCTGCTCCTTCAGGGTGGACATGAGAGGAAAATTACAGCTCAACTTGCCAAAAGACCACTGACATCAGCATATCAATTTAAACCATCTTTAACAAGATTAGTAGTTTTAATCCTCATTCCAATTCATCATTTTGATCATAGAGAACTCCCAGTGGAGCCTGGTAGGGGTAAAAGCATAAGTAGACTAGAGGACAAGCAATAAAAGTTAAAACCATGCACAAGCCCCGTCCTTCTCAGAACTCCCAGTGTGCTCTCTGAGCAGTTAATACCTAGTGCTCATACTGTGCCTTTAGATTTTCAAAGCACTCTGAACAGTGCTTATCGTCATGAACTAGCAGAGTGATCTTACTTATTGAGACTATCCAGCCTAGATATGAGCTCCCTGCCTCACTTCATGGAATCACCTGTAATGTCATTTAAGCTGTCTCTAATCATGACTCTTTGAATATTAATATTATATCTAAAAAGCAAAAAACAAACAAACAAAGCAAGATAAATTATCCTTCTGCCTCTCTGCAACATATGCAAAAAAACAACAACAAAAAAAAACAGCTAAATAAGCCTCTTGTCAATTTTACAACCCAGGAGTTTTCCACAAGACCCGGCAGCAAAAATGCTTGTAATACCTGAGAACTAGGTAAAAGGGAACAACTTAAGCAGTTGAAACGAGAAAGGTCAGCTAGACCTTCCTGGAAAACAGAGGGAAATGAACACCATAAGCAGTGCCCAAGAATCATTAGGATACAGGAGAAAGGAAAAAAAAATGTCTCTGGAGAACGAAATCAGCATAAACAACAGCAGTTCCTGCTCAGTGTTCCTTCAGATTGTTTTACTTTGCAACATAACAGGGTAAAGGACTACCTTCCCCCAGTGGCCATTTTTCACAGGCCTAAGGCAACACACAACAAGCATGAGATAGCAAAGCCTTCACCGGCAGACAGAATCAAATTCACTTGGAAAACAGAAAATAACACCTGTTTCTATAATAAATGGCTCAGCTTTACAAGACAGTCCCATTTTCTCATATCATATCCATCAGTGTCCATTGTTATCTTCTATCCTCCAGCTTTGCTGACCCAAAGGTAGTGTGGGAAAGTGGAGAAAGGGGACAGGAGACATGTCCCTGAAACCACAATGCCCACCACAACTTTCACATCAAACACTCTTATCTTCCCCATTTTTCTTATGTACTCAGTGTCCTCATATCCCTGCTGGACCCTCATGTGCTGGCCCCAGTTTCATTAATCAAGAGAAATCAAAAGCCTTAAATGAGGGAACCATAGTGCCCCTTCCCTCCTCAAACTGCAATTCCCCCTTTTTTCTCACCCCTCCAATAGCCACAGGTCCACACACGATACTTAAATGTCTCACTGTTGTGTCTACAACACCCTTTTCCTTGAGAGTGCAGGCAAAGTCCCCTTGAGGCAATGTCCTTGCCATTCATGAGAAGACCAAAATGGTAGAGAGGTCAGACCAAGCAGTACTGCCTTCTAGCAGCTAAACGGGAAGGGACAGTTACAGCCTGTGGATATATGTCCTCTTCAGCAAGAGGAATAGAAAGGCTTAATCCTCCAGCCTGGAGACCTGACCTGGGAAGTTCCTGGACATCCAGGCTCATCTGTACTTGCCCATGAGGATCCAAATGTCCCCAGTTTCATGTACTGTTCATTGACAGGACCCACATGACATTTCTCTTCCCACCAACGTGCAGAGTATGGTCATCAGAAGAGTGCAGAAATGCTTGGGTAAAACATGGAAATGTTTGGATAAACTCCAATCGCATTCCCATCCACAGAATTGGGATTCCTAATGATTCTTCATATGACATTACTCTGCAAAGTGGACATCATTGTGTTCAGCCTGACAACAGACGATGACCAAATTTTTCCCAGGTACCCAGTGTTTTCCAAGTCCCCAGTGTTGCCATGACCAAAGAATATGAGCTTTCTTTAGGATTTAACAAGGCATTTGAGCCATGAGAGTGTCAAAGGAAGAAGTATCTTCCCAGTATATTGGAAAAACATACTATCAACAGCAATTCACTTTCATCAGTCTGTGCATGGGAACACAGCTCAATATCAATATGAAAGACTGAGTGATCAACTCAACCAAGTGCTATTATTCACCAGAAACGAAAATATTTTGCGTCTCAGAAAACTCTCTCAGGTTAATGATTTAGACAATAGTGTAGGAGGGCTTAAGGCCACCATTCCTGAGCCATTTTTCACAGGCTAAGATAGTAAGATAGTACACAAAATGAAGTAGAAGTAGCAAAGCATTCCCCAGAAGCTAGGTCCAAATTTCTCAATAAAGCTGAAAAAATAAGGAACAGCAACCATCATAAAAATTTCATCTTTCCCAGAGGGTTATATATGTTCTCATGTTACAGTCAACCATGTGTATTGTTATCTTCTGTCCTCTAGCTATGCCGATGCCAGGTATTGCCAGGGATGGGGAAGTGGGCAGGAGGCACTCTTGAACACACCAAGTCTAATGCACCGGTCACATTGAGAGCCCATATCCTCCTGTCTGCTTTCCCCTCGAGCTCTGAGAGCAGCTCTACAGAGAGCCACTCTTCCAACTCTCTCTCCACCTCTAGACATTAGGAACCAGAAGGAAAGACCACGTTCATTTGGTCATTCCACCTTTTCTGATCAGAGAAGACATGCCTACTTTTGAGCCTCTAACCTCTATAGTTCTTCTTAACAGAAGACAATCAGAAGTGGCTGGAGAACCAGTCATGAATAGAATTACCATGACACAGCAATCTCACTTCTGGGTATTTATCCAAAGGAAATGAATTCACTATCTGAAAGAGATATATGCACCCCAATATTCATTGCAGCATTATTCACCACAACCAAGATATGAAACAACCTACATGTCTATCCACAGATGAATGGATAAAGAAATGTGGTATATACAGACAATAAAATACTATTCAGTTATAAAATGTCTGCATATAACCAGGAACCAGTATAACAAGAAATACATTACATTTCAAAGGCTTTGCTTTAAAGAGTCCAATATTATCCATTTTATTTCCATCACCCACATAAATAAGAGGAATGAAAAAACACTTAAGGCAAACTTGAGTATGATGTGGAATACTTTATACCAGGAATTTATAGTACACTAAAATTCTCACTGGTGGGCCGGCCGAATGGCAGTGGTTGGGAGTTGGCTTGGGACGCCAGCGGCCCCGGTTCGGATCCCACATATGAGGGTGACACTGCCCTCTAAAAAAAAAAAATCTCACTGGTGAATGGACATTAAATATATTGGGTTGTCCAAAAAGTCAGGACGCATTTTTTCAATGAAAAGGATAGAAAAAACACGTCATGACTTTTCCGACAACCCAACACATGCCTCATGAAGCTCAGTGAGATGGCAGGCCTAGGAATGAATTAGTGCAAAACAATCACTGAGCCAGATCCCACCCTAAATTCTGAGGAGGGTCACCTTCTCTTTCTCTGAGAGTCTTGATTTTGAGAACGTCACCAATGAGAGAGTCACCCTTTTGGAATCCTCAATTTCGTGACTTTTTTAAAAAATTATTTTATTGTGAAATAAACATTTAAAAAAAATTAGTTTCAGGTGTAAAACACAGGGCAATAGTTATACGTTTTACCCCTCAAAGTGACAACCCCCTCCCCCAATTCGCCACCCCACCTCTCCCCCCCATATCATACATATCTATTACAATTCCTTTGACTTCCTTCCACAGTGTACTCCACATCCCATGACTATCTATATATTCAGTTACAGTTGGCATACAATATTATACAACATCAGTTTCAGGTGTACAGGGCAGTGATCAAGCCTCTACTCCATCCATGAAGTGGTCTCCCTAACAAGACATGTGACCATCTGACACCCCACAAAATATTTACAACATTATTATATTCCCCGAACTGTCTTTCACATCCTGTGGCAATATTGTAGTTACCTATTTATACTATCTAATCCCTTCCCCTTCTCCTTCCTCCCCACCCCCCTCCCAACTAGCAACCATCAGTTTTTCCTCTATATCTATGAGACTGTTTCTGTTTACTTTGCTCATTCATTCAGTTTTTCAGATTCCACATATAAGTGAGATCATATTGTATTTGTCTTTCTCTGACTGACTTATGTCACTTAACATAATGGAAAAATATGGAATGCTTCATGAATTTGCTTGTCATCCTTGCACAGGGGTCATACTAATCTTCTCTGTATTGTTCCAATTTTAGTATATGTGCTGCCGAAGCGAGCACTTTTTTTTTTTGAGGGCAGTGTCACTGGCCCTCATGTGGGATCCAAACCGGGGCCGCTGGCATCCCAAGCCAGCACTTAACCAACACACCACTCGGCCTGCCCCTTGTGACTTATTTTTAAGTGTCAGTATTCATTGGCTTTACCCATTAAACCATTCATTTAGGTCTTGCCAAAGAAGGGACCCAAAATGACTTTGATCTGCTGTGGGCACAAGTGTGTGTGGAAGGGGGAGAAGTCATCACAGTCATTAAGTTTCACAACTGTTTTTTGACTAATAAATAAACCAGTCTTGGTCACTGCCATGTCACTTAGTAAATGGGTTTTTCTAAGTATCTCTGGCCTCAGGTATTTACTGGATGGGAAACCATAATGACCTCCATCTTCCATGTCTTTAAAGTAATTTAACCAAGTACAGGGATAAATAATATGTTTTTGAAATGTCAATGTGCCATATAAAGACTACATACTTTAGTTTCTAATCACCAAGAAATACGGATTTTTTTTTTATTATTACCTTTGGTGAGTGGACTTTGGGTTCCATGATGCCACCCTCTGGATAAAACCCATGCTAATAAAGCAACAGAGGAACCAGAGCTATCTATAAAACTAAAGGTTAGAAGTGTCTTTGAATGCACCTTAGTAT
The DNA here is from genome assembly GCA_033961575.1 of Aselliscus stoliczkanus. Taxonomy (NCBI): domain Eukaryota; kingdom Metazoa; phylum Chordata; class Mammalia; order Chiroptera; family Hipposideridae; genus Aselliscus; species Aselliscus stoliczkanus. The sequence continues at coordinate 19,490,380 of CM066737.1, forward strand.
AGTTCTTATTTATATTTAGCACCCTCTCCCACTCAAACTATCAAAGGTCTTCTCCTGACTTTCAACAAATTAACCACTGCCCAGAAAAGAAGTAACTTTACATAGGCAAGGAGAGAGAGGAGACCTTTTTGGCACAGCCAGTTAACAAGCACCCTCCAGCCCCAACTTGGTGCTGAGCCAGATCCACTTCAATGTAAGGCATCCAAACTGGCCAGAAAAGAACACAGTTCAGAGCAAAGCAAAGTCTGGGTTGCCCGACTACCTCCTGGCATCATATCAAAATTAAAGAGGTTGGTTTCCAAAGAGATGCTCAGTCATCTCTGAAGAAATTTGCTGGCCCTGAAATGAAGCGGGAGTGGGGTGTGGCCAGGTAGGGAGAGGAGCTAAACCAAACCATAATGTTCTGCCTCAAACCCTTCTATACTATTGTCTAGACAGCATTTTGCCTCTCAGAAGACAGCCTCAGGTTAAGGTTGTATCTGGTGAATAATAGCACTTGGTTGAGTTGATCACTCAGTCTTTCATATTGATGGAGAGCTGTGTTCCCATGCAGAGACTGATGAAAGTGAATTGCTGTTACTAGTATGTTTTTCCAATGCTGGGCATACACTTCTTCCATGCCATCCTGACTAGTATTACAACAGTTTTCCAAAAAGGATAACAAGGCAAATCAAAACTTTGATGTGAAAGTGTCAAGATCACCTTGTACTTGAAGTCTGACATTCTAATAAAGTCAATGTGTCTGTTACAGTGGCACCCACAGTGAACAAAGGAACACAAACAAGGATTGGAAAAAGATGCCACTGACTAGTTAAAAAATAATTATAGACATAGGGTCTCTTCTATTCAATTAATAAGCAGTGCCCAGGGAGTTACCTTATATTGTTGGAAGTTATCATCTTAGAGATTCAGGGAAGGGATTTCAACACCATCTTAAATAATGGTACAGCTGACAGGGGACAGGTGTTGCCCTCCACCCAAGATTTGTGACTTCACATAACATAAAGTTGTTCTTACTTGTCTGGCTACTCTTGACTATTGGGTCCAGGTACACTCTCTTCTCATTACAAGTCCATCAGCTGACCAGTACTAGACTTTTTATCACAGGTCCTAAAGGAGATGATGATTGTACAAATGCCTGTAAGTGGACAGCCTAGCACAAGGGACGGCAAACTGCAGCTCGCAAGCCACATGTGGCTCTTTGGGTACGTTCCATCTCAAAAGTCTGCTGACCCCTGGAAAAGCCAATCCTGTCCCTCACAACAACTTAAAAATGTTTCGAGAGCCATAAACATATTATTACATAATCACCATTATGTGAATAATATCCTTTAAAAATTTTATAAATGAAACTATGATAGTTTTATTCTCATTTTCAATTTTACTTCAGAGCCTGCGGCTCACAAGCTGCAGTTTGCTGACTCCTGTTGGCTCTTCTGTCTCAAAAGTTTGCCGACACCTGGCCTAGCATAACTGCAGGAAAACTAGGTAATTTGAAAATTCATAAGATGAGTGGCTGGGGCAAACTTCCTTTTTCCCATATCCAGAAGAATTTCTGAAAATGGTTGGTGAGGCTCGAGTACCCAATCATGCAGCCTGTGTGAGATAGGCCAAAAGAGTGAAAGATAATTAAGATAGGAACTGCATGAATCAAACCGCAAGATAAGACTGCTGCTTCAGAGGCTTGATTGCTCCTTCAAAATGAGCTATGGTTCATCCTGCTTTAATCAAATATCATAGCAGAATTATTAAATATTATATTGAGAGGCATTGCCAGTTATTTCCTAGAAAAAACTGGACTCAGAACTCCAGTTTTTTCTCTTTAGTAATAAGGCAATTGACTCATACAAAATTATCGGTAACAAACCTCTGGAATGGGCTACATGCTCTCACTTTGTTACCAATTACTGACATATACCAAAACTAGATTATGGGTACCAAATCACACAAATGTGTTTTGTGTTCTACTTAACAGTCCATGAAATGCATATTATACAATAGTTTTGTTATATTACTCTCAGTAATTGGTAACATAGTAAGTTCAAAAATTGTTAAAACCAAAAAGGAGATAATTTAACGCAGAACAATTTCAGGAGGAATTTCATACATTACATTATGTTACTATCATCTGACAATGAACACAGGTCTTTGAGGAGAAAACAACAGAAAAAATTGGACATTTGGTAATATGTAGATTGGGGAATTTGCTCTTAATTGGCAAGTGTGCCCCTAGGATACTATGGGCAATGGGCATGTAATAAAAGTACCTTCATTCCACACTTAGATATTCTTCAAGGTCTAGAGCTTTGCCTGAAAAGTCAGGAGTAGTGAGGCTAGTTAATGTCCCACTTTCTAAAATCTGCATTCCTGCCAGTATCAATGGCACAGATAAAGTAAAACCCAAATACCAGCAATAAATCTTTCACAGTTCTATATATAATCAAGGTGGATTTAGAGATCATCAGTGTTTCACCAATATAAGTCATTAAATCATTTATACATGAGATAGTATACATAATTTAAATCAATATCACTAATCAACCAGCAAAAAGGCAACCATGACCATTATCAAAAGGAAGTCACTATTTTTTTTTTGAGGGCAGTGTCACTGGCCCTCATATGTGGGACCGAACCGGAGCCGCTGGCTTCCAAGGCCAGCGCTTAACCACCACGAGGAAGTCACTATTTTATTTAACACCAAGTATCAGGTTACTCACAGTGATCAGGGTCCTCAGGGTTTTGGACAAAACAACAGTTTTCCTTTACTTCTCCCCTTGAGTACACATTAGGCATCACAGGATGGAGTCACAAGTATAAATAGGCAGACACTGCCAATTTCTTAAGCCGATATGCTAGCACTTGAGGCATTAAGACACAGTCAGCACTTGTGGCCAAAGGAGCAGGGACAGTATCCTCTGCGATGGGAGGTGGCGGGGGGAGGGGGAATAACATGTCCAGTATGACCCAGGACCTCAAACAAGGAAGAAAGGAGTTGTCCTGGGTCAGACCAATCAGGACATAGACAAGCATATTCTCCTCTTTTGTAAATAAAAACTACACAAGTCAGTTTTTCTATGGGAGAACACCTAGGATGGAGAAACGAAGCCAACATTTAAAGAAATAACAATATATTAAATGCACAATTATGTTTCTAAAATAATATTAAAAAGTATGCACGATGGCCTGCAAGGACCATTCACTCCTAGAGAACAGAGAGGACTCATTCTGGGGGTGAATTTCCTTACATGAAAATTGAAAATGTTTCTACAGTTTGCAAAGGAAATGCAAGAAAAGACTAAGGACAGAATTAAATGGAATAATGTGGAATTCAACATGCAATTATTGGCAGAAATTAAATCCCAAAAGTACTTAAACAAAGTCCAGTGGTGGGTGGTGATCAGCAGTCCTGGGAATTCACAGTCATAAAACAACAAATGCTCAGTCAGATGGTCAATGTGTGTATTTTTTTTTTGAGGGCAGTGCCACTGGCCCTTATATATGGGACCGAACCAGGGCCGCCGCTTCCCAAGCCAGTGCTTAACCACCGCGCCACTCGGCCGGCCCCTAATGTGTGTATTTTTTACATTGAAAACAAAACTGTCTTCATTTTTAGTAGATCTATGAAATAGGAGACACAGAAAGTAATTTTTCAACAAGTTTTTAAATTTTTTAAAAATTAGCTTCAGGTATACAAAACAACACAGTGATTAGACATTTATACATATTATAAAATGATATCCCTAATAAGTCTATTACCAATCTGACACTGTACATAGGTATTACAATATTATTGACTATATTCCCTATGCTGTAGTACAATACATATCCCCGTGGCTATTTTTTAAATTATAGTTGGCATTCAATATTATTTTATTAGTTCCAGCTGTACAGTGTAGTGGTTAGATATGTATGTAATTTATGAAGTGATCCCCCCCCATAAGTCTAATACCCATCTGACACTATACATGGTTTTCACAATATTATTGACTATATTCCCCATACTGTATTTTACATTGCCCTCACTCTTTTGTAACTACCAATTTGTACTTCTTAATCCCTTTACCTTTCTCACCCAGCTCCCAATCCCCCTCCCATCTAGTAACCATCAGTTTGTTCTCTGTATCTATGAATCTGTTTCTGTTTTACTTTGTTCCTTAGATTCTACATATAAACAAAATTATGCTAAGTGAAACAAATCTTACTGAGAAATAAAAAATTTGTAATGGAAAAATAAATTGAAATGTTAGATTGGCTGGCCCCTTGAAGCCAATAACTGTCACAAAGCAAGAAGCACAAAGACAGGGCCTGCCGAGTGGTGCGGTGGTTAAGTGCTGGTTTGGGACAACAGCAGCACCGGTTCAGATCCCACAGATGAGGGCCAGTGACACTGCCCTCAAAAAAAGAAAACAAAAAAACAAAAAACAATCTTGTCCTAATTTTTAAATTGAAAATCATATGAAAATTTTTAACACAAAGCTTATGAGAAGGGCCATGACCCACATTTAATAGAATAAAATGATACCAAACACAATTTTTCTGTAAAACAAAATTTCAGACTGTATTAATGGCAGATGACAACAAATGAGACATGACAATTAAGTTTGCAAACTCATCCTACAAAAAGTGCTACATACCTCATTGTTGAATATAACTATGGTCACCTTCAAAGTATTCCCCTTGGGAAGCTATGCACTGATGCCAGCACCCAGTTCACCCTTGAAAGCAATGTTGGAACTTTTTTTCTGGAATGGCCATCAGAGCTGTCGTCATATTATCCTTGATGTCCTGAATGTCAGCAAAATGTATTCCTTTCAATATTTCCTTTATTTTTGGGTAAAGAAAGAAGTCACTGGGGGCCAGATCAGGTGAGTAGGGAGTGTGTTCCAATACAGTTATTTGTTTACTGGCTAAAAACTGCCTCACAGACAATGCTGTGCGAGCTGGTGCAGTGTCTTCATGCACAAGCCATGAATTGTTGGCAAAAAGTTCAGGTCCTTTTCGTCTAACTTTTTCACACAGCCTTTTCAGGACTTCCAAATAGTAAACCTGGCTAACTGTTTGTCATTGGTACAAATTCACAATGAATAATCTCTCTGATATAAAAAAAGGTTAGCAACCTTTTTCGTTTTGACTCATGATTCGGATGACAGAATTTTCTTGGTCATGGAGAATTGGCTGATTTCCATTGTACACTTTGACACTTTGTTTCAGGGTCATATTGTACACCCATGTTTCATCACCAGTGATAACACGGCCCAAAACATCATCTTGCCTCTCCAAAAGGTCTTGGCAAACTTCAACTTGCCTTTGCTTTTGTTCATCAGTGAGCTCCTGCGGGACCATTTTTACACACACCTTTCTCGTGCCAAGATTTTCAGTTAAGATTTTCCTAACTGTTTCTCTATTGATGTTTACTTGGCCTACTATGCTTCTCACAGTCAGCTTATGATTTTGACACACAATTTGATGAATTTTTGCAATGTTTTTGTCAGTTCTGCTTGTTACTGGCTGCCCTGACCTCTCTTCATCCGTGACATGTTCTCTTCCTTCAGAAAAACGTTTAATCCATTTGTACACTGCTGTTTTCTTCATGGCAGTATCTCCATAAACTTGGACTAACATGTCCCTGATTTCACTTCCACTCTTGTCAAGTTTAACAAGAAATTTAATTTTGTTCATTGCTCTAATTCAAGCTTAGACATTCTTGCAACGGTACACAACAACACGCCACAACAATAACGAAAGCCACTCAACAAGACACCGCCACATGTCTACACAAACACAGCTGCAAGACACTGATATACCAAGTTATGAAACCTTACCAAAGTGTTTGTACAGTGCTGCCAATGTAAGCGCATAGTAGCAAGTTCACAAACGTAACTGTCAGACCTCATATGGTTAAGAAAATTTATTCACTGTCATAAAATGCCAAGGACTCAGAATATTTTTGAAATACAGCCAAAATAAAAATTAAACAAATTGAAATGACTACAATGTAATGAAAAAGAAAAAATACCATGCCATTATATTATAAAATAAGAAATAGGATCCATGTGGTGTGTGATTCCGTTCAGGGACTTAAAGCAACAAAGTTTTGGCAACCAGACTGCTATTTTTCTTATTTGAAAATTGCAAATAACACAACATGTTTTGTGGAAAATGCATGGGAAAATGTCTGGAACACTCTTGGTTGAATACAATATTAAATACACATGTAAATTACATACAAATGCAAAATAGTGTTCAGTGGAGACTGAAGGCGATTCTGGAGATGAGTGAATGAACCCTGAGTGGACCAAGCCGCTGTTTTCTCATTTTCATGTTGGAATTATGAGGATTCCCCCCCTCCTTTTTTAAAGGTGTTTATTGGGGAATTGGGGAGGGGTGCAATGTTGAGGAATTGGGGAAGGGCAACATTGTGTTTTTCCAGGACGCATCAGCTCCAAGTCAAGTCGTAGTCCTTCAGTCTTAGTTGTGGAGGATGCAGCTCAGCTCCAAGTCCAGTCGCTGCTTTCAATCTAGTTTTGTGTATGTGTGTGTGGGGTGTCGGCAGCTCACACCTGCTCAGCTCAAGGTGCCGTGTTCAATCTTAGTTGCAGGAGGGCGCAGCCCACCATCCCATACTGGTGTCCAACTGGCAACCTTGCTGCTAAGAGCACGCACCTTCACCACCTCAGCAGCAGCTCAGGTCTGGCACAGCTCGCTGGCCCATGGGGGAATCGAACCAGCAAACCTGTTGCTCAGAGGATGCACTCTTAACTAACTTAGCCACAGGGCTGCCCCCCGTTTTTTTTCCCTTTTTAAGGCAAGATATGAAGAATGCTGATTCCGAAATTTAACCAAATAAATGATATTAAACACACTGTCATGTTGTTAAATGAAACAAACAAAAACTGTGCTCAAAGGCAGCTACATAGCCATCAGCTGTCATAAGTGCACTCACACTCCTCAAGGTCTTACTTTTCTTTTAAGGTCAAGAATGAGAGAAACCCTGTTACTGATGAGGAATTTCATGAAAATGGCCAAGACCAAGATTTAAACAAATACCCTGCAACAATACCCACTCAAGAATATTGTACAATAAAAGGCAAAATCGGCTTGGGGGGAGGGAAGGACAACTGCCACTGAGCTGTTCAGGAACCACACCGACTCAGCCAAAAGCACTAGCCATGTCTCATTTTAAGCAGTAAACACCACAAAAACAGCTAAGACCATGAATGGCAGGGGACTGGATCAAGACCCACATTTAAATAAATGAATTGATCCAGATGACCCATCATATTACATAAAGCACAACATTGTGCCAACGTAGCTAATGGACATTCCCTGTCATCATTCCAGGAGCACAAGGGACACATCTGTCAAAGTATATCAGGACACACCACCAACCTGAGTCTCAAACTTGCACTATATGCAGCAAATTACGAAATAAACTTTCACTTTGAGATCACAGGACAGGGAGCTGCCATGTTCTCTTAGCACTGAGTGAAACCATCCACAGAAGCTGCATTGTACAATCCAGATTTTAATGAACTTGGTTGCATGGTAGGGCTGCTCCTTCTATGGACCCACCTGTATACATTGTCATTGGAAGCCCTGCAATGATTGACAGGGAGACAGTCCACTCTCTCCAGGTCTGCGTGTGGAAACTGCCCATATCTCAAGACCCAACCAAAAAACTCATCTTTGCTCATATTGTTACCACTTTTATATCTATGTGCATTCTCCAATGTCCACCTCTACTAGTCAGGTCTTTGTACATACCAATACCATAGCCTCTATTTCCTGTCATTTCTGATACTGGAAATCTAGCTGACCAAGTTTACCCAGGCCTAGTTCAATTGCACTCTACTCCACTGAGCCTTCCATGCTGTACTTTTTCCATCTCTACAGTTAAATGTGAGTTCTTCTTTGCTATTAAATGGGGACATGGGGAGACATCAGGGGGATTATGTGAGATCTGGGATCAGATGGTACTGGCCTGGTTGGGGAATTGGGGAAGGGGAGTAGACAAGTTGCTGTCCTTTCGTTCTTCAGTCTAGTTGTGGAGGACGTCGCTTCACTGGCCCATGTTGGTATTATCATTGCACTCTTCACGGGTGAGGCAGATCTGTCGCCGGCCACTGTAATGCCACTCACGGCAGCTCTTAACAGCTCATGCCAGCTGCTGGCCACTCACACTGGTTACCAGCCATTCACAGTAGCTCATGGCAGCCCACTGCAGCACCGCTGCAGCCTATGCTGTCGACAGCAACTCAAGACAGCCCAGCTCCAGGTCGAGCTGTTGTTCACCATCGTACCTGTAGAGGGCAGTGTCACTGGCCCTAATGTGAGATCTGAACTGGGACCCTGCTGCTCAGAGCTGACGTCCCAAGCCAACTCTTAACCAACGCACCACTCTGCTGACCCAAGGACCTAAAGTTTGTACTTGGAATTTTGGCAAGTCATTAAAGACTTCAAAAATTGGGGGAAAGACAAGGAAAACCAATAACAAAGTCACTCATAGCAGCCTCCCAGGATTGGTCTCAGCAATTAATTCAAACAACTCCCAACCACCTTTTTCAGATTTCCATATCATATCATGTCCTCCCTTTGTCTGTGGAAATCCCCACTCCATCCTTCCCACTTTCAAGACTCAGGCATAAGCAACTTCATTTCTCTGACTTCTCCCCTGATTTCATGTTCCCACTCCCATCTTTGGAGTAATGATTTCTTCTGTTACTGTATGATGAAAGGTAACCGGCTTCAAATATTGTCTGGAAGGGGCACCAAGTTTCATTATTTATCTTGAAACTGGAAGCTTGATCCTTTTTAGGAGGCCATCTGCTGAGTGTATTTTACAGCTACTCAAACAGGGATATTCAGCTCACCCAGGGATGACTACCTTAAATGCTGAACTCATCTGTTCCCAACTGTGGTAGGTGAACCACATGTTATGTTTTGTTTTGTTTTTTGAGGGCAGTGTCACTGGCCCTCATATGTGGAACCCGAACCGGGGCCGTGGCTTCCCAAGCCAGCGCTTAACCACCGAGCCACTCGGCCAGCCATGGTGAACCACATGTTATGCGCTTATTCTTGATGATGCCCTACCCACCCTGGAATATATCATCAACAACCAACAGTAACTGAGAGTGATGGCCTCATAGTTCTCCAAGAAGCAATATGAAGAAACAGCAAAATGAAAGTGGTTAAATCTTGTTCCAAACTATGGTTTAGGAAGCTAAAACACCAGAGGCATCCAGCCAGATTATTGTGCAGTGCTAAGAACATAGCAACTGGCCCACATGGGTGGCAACTCACTAGTCTGGCTGCTTCATTGCAAGCTCAGAGAAAGATAGATGAGTTCATCCAGAGTTGGGGTCTTGGGATAAGGCTTTGACAAAGATGGAGATGGCAGGACAGTGGTTGCAGGCTTTGTCCAGAAATAAGAGAAGGGATGGATGTAGGAACTTAAAACACATCCAGAGGGGAGAGAAGGAAGACAAAAGAGACATGAATCCTGTCCCAGATCTCCCAACTCTTTCCCCATGTGTTACTAAGCTTGTCCCTCTGACTGGCCTCAGCAGATGGATACATGTTGGACCCTCTCAATACCTGGCAAACGATGACCAATACCACACATGTTCTATCTCTTAGATCACCTATGTCTCCTCGATATGCGATCACAGTTCACTTTTGTCCCATCCATAATTCAGTTCACATCCACAGCCTATCTATGGAAAAAAAATCACTTACTTCTTATCTACTATGCATTGTGGATAGTGGTTCAGTATATGTGCTTGAGGTATGCTGCTTGGATTCATATCACAGTTATTCCCTACCAACTGTATATCCTTCATTGTTTTTTGTGTCTCAGTTTCTTAATTGATAAAATGAGGATACCAATAAGTATCACATCATGGACTGCCATAACAGTGGGAGAGTTAATGCAAAGCATTTAGACTAGGGTTTGACACATAATAAGCTTTCATGTGAAATTAACTATGATTGTTATTTTATTGTCATGCATGTCTCTGGTCATATATCACCTCCTTCCTGTAGACTTTCCCATGCCTTCCCAACTGACACTAACCTGCTTTCTCTAATTCCTTTTCTACATACTATTCATATCATATAATCTACATGCTAATGAATATATCAAGTCTTGTACAACTTCTTTGTGTATGTCTCATCTCTCCTAAATTTACAACCAGTTTACAATTTTTCAGCTTAGTAGCTTAGTCTCTTCTGATATAATATAGCTCAGTATATAGCATATAGTATATGGAAGGGTTTTGAAAAGCAGTTAAGTAAATACTAAAATAGTACCTTTCATTGGGGGATCTCCAGAAATTCTTTCCCTTGAGGATTTCATAAACTCTCTTGTCCACTCACTGGTTTTACCAGAAGGTACAATGTGGGTGGTGTTCTGATAGAGGAATTGGCAAAGTGCTCATGAAGATTTGTTTGATTATGATAGTCCAGTCTGTCAGGAAAGTGCATCAGGGTCAAATTCGTATTGCACAAGAGTTGATGTGTTCACAGGAGAGAGAGGACGCAGTGTAAAGGATTAGGGAGGGCAAAGTGCACAGGAACAGGAGCATGAAATACATGGCATATTATGGTCAGAATGGATAAGAGAATTAATGATTCAAGTGGCAAAAGATGGGGGCAGTGAGCAGCCTAGAGCAAAGAACCCTGGACTGGATGCTATAGACTTCTTAGAGAGTTCAAGACCTTGAAAAACAGATCTAATTTGCTTTTTAAATCTATCATTTGGGTGTCAGTGTGCAAAACAGATCTCAACAGAGATTCATCAGAAAACAGGAGGACATTTAGTTATAAGAAGGCTGTTAGAATCCAAGTGGAAGGTAATGAATGCTGGAGCTCCTAATGGTACAGTGAAGATTAAATGAAAAATACAGGTAAACAAGGCAGGCAGTGTATCTGCAGTGGCCAGTATATGAAAAAAGGGAGTTCAAAGAGTCAGGAGCTATTACAAGTTTGATGACACTGACTGGATGGATGGTGGTCCTACAAAATGAGAAAAGAGACACAAAGGCAGAACAGTTTCTGGGAGAAAAGAAGGAAAAGTAAAGAGATCATGTTGCAACAATTTTGAGGTGTCTATGAGATTCAAAAATGAAGATGAACAGTAAGTTGAGTGGAAATACAGTCTGGGATTTAGGGAAGAAGAAAGATCCAGAGCTGGGAGTCCTTTCTTGCAGGAGGTTCAATGTGGGAGGACAGAGAATGGGCTGAGAAGAGAGCCAGCCCAGAACCCAAAAGAAGGCTTAGATTTTAAAGTTGTGCTCACCAATTGACAGCAAGAAGGGTGACATAAAGAAGGAGTAAGGGGTGCATAATCCAAGATACAGCAGGTCATGACTTGATTCTTTGTTTTGTTTGTTTTTTTAAAGATTTTATTGGGGAATAGGAGAAGGGGAACAGACAAGTTGCTGTCCTTTTGTTCTTCAGTCTGGTTGTGAGGGACGCCGCTTCACTGGCCCATGTTGGTATTATAATTGTGCTCTTCCCAGCTGAAGCAGTTGCTCGCAGGCCATTGGACAGCCGCTCACGGCGGATCACGGGCAGTTCATGAAAGCTCACGCCAGCTGCCGTCCAGCCCCACTGCAGCCTACACTGCGGCTGGAGACTCACGGCAGTCCAGCTCCAGGTCTAGCTGTTGTTCACCATCTTAGCTGTAGAGGGCAGAGCATCACTGACCCTAACGTGGGATCCAAACCACGGCCCTGCTGCTGAGAGCTGGTGTCTCAAGCCAACTCATCCAACTCGCCACTCAGCCGGCCCTTGATTCTTTGTTTTTAAACCCCTTAAGGGCAGTAGGCTCCATGGCTCAGGAGTTAGAGCACTGGTCTTGTAAACCCCTTAAAGCAGTATTAACTCAGATCTGCCCACATAGTTTTCCAATTCATTAATTTTCACTCATTTAAATTTTTTTTCTTCTGCCTAAGAAACATCTGTTAATATTTCCCTTAAGTACAAATTATGTCAGGATTTTCTCTCTTTTTTGCATAAAAGTATCTTAATTTTATCTTCATTCTTGAAGTATATGTTGGCAGGGCACAGAATCTTTTCATTCGGAATTATTTTCTTTCAGTACATAAAAGATAATATTTCATTTTCTTTCAGTTTCCATTTTTTTACTATTGAGAAGTCAGCTGTCAGGCTATTTATTGCTACTATGAAGGTAATTTGCTTTTATTCCCCTAAAAGCTTTAGAATTTTTCTATTTGTCTTTGGTTTTCATTAGTTATCCTAAGATATGCTTATATGTAGATTTTTTTTCATTTTTCTTCGCTAGGTATTTGTTCTCAGATAATATCTGTTGAAATATTGCTTTTGTTTCATTCTCTCTCTTTTCTTCTTAAACTCCAATTAAATATCATCTAGTCCTTTTCATACTATATCTACTGTGTATCTTAATTTATCTGTATTTTTCTTCTGTTTATCTTTCTGTGCTTCATTCTGGATATATTATATATATATATATATATATATATATATATAGATATATATATATATATATTTATATATATATATATATATATATATATATATATATATATATATATATTTTTTTAGCTGAGCCATCCTGTCACCTGTTGGCAGCTCAACGGCAACTCAGCTCAGGCTGGCATCGAACCGCCGTTGCTCAGAGCTCAGCTCACACTCTTGAGCGAGCTCTTAACCAACTGAGCCACTCGGTGGATATATTCTTATGACATATTTCAGTCTACTATTTACCTCTGTAAACCAAAATTAATTTTAGACTGTAATATAAAATAAGTCATTTATTTGAGCAAAAAGGAGCTGCAGGCCAGGAGACACAGATTCAGGTAGCAACCTAAATTGTGTTCCACCAGACAAAGAGGTCTTGTATAGTTCCCACCCAGGTTCTCAATTAGGTCCATTTTATGTAAATGAGATACCCACATTGTGCCTTTCTCATTGGACAGGACAGCTCTCGGTCCATTGGTATTAGAAGAAGCCAGGATTTCCCTGCAATGGCTGACTCTGACAGTGTAAACAAAGCTGAGATTTCAGTCTGAGGTTCATCCCGGTATGCAGAGTACATGAGAAAACACCGTTAGCAAATGCCCTCTAGGCTCTTATTGTAAAATCCGGGCCCTTGGTTGACCATGGAAAGTCTATCTCAGTAGATAAATTACTTCTTGGGGTTCACAGTAAATGAATCTTTCTTCTTGGGGTCCATATCTCTTAATTTTTTTTTTTTGAGAACAGTGTCACTGGCCCTCATATGTGGGATCCGAACTGGGGCCGCTGGCATCCCAAGCCAGTTCTTAACCACCGTGCCACTCGGCTGGCCCGGGGTCCACATCTCTTAAGCTGAGTGTAACCCAGGCGTTGACAAACTTTTGAGACAGAAGAGCCTCCAGGGGCCAGCAAACTGAGGCTCGTGAGACACATGCAGCTCTTTGGGTACGTACATGTGGCTCTGAAGTAAAATTGAAAATGAAAATAAAACTATCATAGGTACATTTATAATATTACTTTAAATTTTCCCTATTTGTAAAAATATATTTATGGGGCCGGCCAAGTGGCTCAGTTGGTTAAGAGTTAGCTTAAGAGCACAAACTCTGAGCAACAGGGCTGCCAGTTTGATTCCCACATGGGCAAGTGATGCTGTGCCTGAGTTGAGCTGCCACTGAGCTGCCAACAGTGGGCAGGATGGCTCAGCTTGTGAGAGCATGTGCTCCTAATAAGACTGCCTGTTCGATGGTGGGCTACGCCCACACACAATTAAAACTGAACTCGGCACCTTGAGCTGAGCTGCTGCCCAGAAGACTCAGTGGATATAGTGCAAGCTCTTAACAACAAGGCTGCTAGGATGGTGGCTACGCCCACCCGCAATTAAGATTGTAACAGAGCTGCTGACAGGCAGCCAGATGGTGACTGGCACATTCCACAACTAAGACTGAAGAACAACAACTTGTCTTGTCCCCCTCCCCAATTCCCCAACAGTGTTCCCTTCCCCAATTCCCTGATTTTATATATATATATATATATATATATATATATATATATATATATATATATGGCTCTCAAATAATTTTTAAATTGTTGTGAGGGACAAGATTGGGTCTTCCAGTGGTCAGGGAACTTTTGGGGCCGAATGTACCCAAAGAGCTCCATGTGGCTCTCGAGCCACAGTTTGCCAACCTATGGTCTAACTTATGCTTAAACACATCCGCTGAAGAAGGAGGGAATCCCTGTCATGGACTCCTTTGCCAGCCTGGAAGGCTAAGACAGAGAGAGTGTAGCTGAGGCATGCGCCATGTCTCATGTGGAGCCTGGTGGGGAAGAAAGGAATCTTATCCTGGATATCTGGAGTTGATTCCCAAGGCTCTGGGTAAGGGGATGGTGATGAGACCATGAGGCAGGCAGGCTGAGGTCTGTTGAGGGGAATTCAGGTGCTAGTGAAGGCAACAGTATCATGGAGCAAACGTAGTTAGAGCAGAGGGAGTTGAAAAGTCCCAACTTATACCGTTGTTATTATTTGACCTGTGACAGCTCCCAGAAAAAGACTCATTCTCAGAATATTGTTTCTCTAACCTGACTGGGAGCTAGGTATGGGGAAAGCCCTATCCCCAGGGCATTTACTGAAAAAAAAAAATCAGAGACAATTGTTTAACATCGTGGCTACCTGAAGTTGCGAGTATCTTGTATTTTAGTCATGGAAAAAGACAATAAATATATTACTAATAAATAATAATATATTTGTGAATATCTGCTGAAGCAAGTCATCCCTCATTACCCTTGAGTTTCAAGCATCTTCACATTGTTTTTGATTGTTTATTCTTCCACATGAACGTTAAAATCAGCAAGTCTAATCAAAACATAATCCTATTGGTGGTAGGATAATGTTGAGAGAAAAAAATAGTGTACATAATTGGATTAAATATACTATTAGTTCATGACATGACCCATCACTAGTCAAGTGTTTGAAGGGTAATTTGTCTTAGGAAAATCAAACATCTTTATGACGTTGACCCATCCTATCCAAGATCTGGGGATGGCTGAGTATTCATTCCTTTGTGTCCCTCTTTAGCATTTAAAACATTTCAGATTACTTTTGCAATATAAAAAATACATATTTCTAGGGACTGTTTCCTTTGAATTATTTTCTGAATAGGGTATATAACAGCACTTTATATTTTAACTGGTTATTTTCTGTATATATGAAAACTGGTGGTGAATTTATATTAATTTTGTACTCAGCCATACAAATTAATTCACATATAACAAGCAATGGTTAATTTTCCAAACTTCATTGCAATTTGTGAAAATCTTAGTTATTCTATTCCTTTATTCTTTATTTATTTATGTTTTTTTTTTTTGAGGGCAGTGTCACTGGCCCTCATATGTGGAATCCGAACCGGGGCCACTGGCGTCCCAAACCAGTTATCAACCACCGTGCCACTTGGCCGGCCCCTATTCCTTTATTCTTATATGAAATCCCATTGGAAAAGCATCTCACCTCTCTTACTTTTGTTTTTTGGTTTCTATAGTAACAATCTTCATTTGGCCTCTAAATGTGTAATACCAAATTAACAGGTCTCTTATCATTTAACCATCTTTACATTAATTAGTTATAGTGTATTCTTTTTTGAACATGCTCCATGGAAATACGTTGGCTAACATTTCGGGCTTTTCCATTAAGGTGCACGGCCACCACATCTACAACCAATGGTGTAATACTTCTCTAGCTCAGATATTCATCCATACGCAGGAAAATGTATTCACAGGACCTCACTCAAGTGGCACCGAGAGTCAGGGGTTAGCAAACATTACGCTGTGACCGAAGGGCGGAAGGGGTCAAGAAAGCCAGACTCCTCAACTCCCAGAACAGGGACCCTATGATCCCGACATGTAGCGGGATCCTCCCTCAATGCACAGAGCCAGGTGCCCGGGTCTCCTCCCTGGTCCCCGCCCCTAACCCTCGGCCCGCCCCAGAACACCTCGGCCCCGCCCCTCCGATTCTGGCCCCGCCTCCTCGAGCGGGCGCTGGCCCCGCCCGCCTCCCCGGACGCCCCCACGCCCATCCCCCGCTGCCGCTCCTCAGGCCTGAGCGGGGCTCCCTGCGTGCCTGCACACTAGCGACCACCGGGCCTTGACGGTGAGCCCCGCGCACGCGCCGGGTACCGCCCGCGGCCCCGCCCCCGTCCCCCGCCTGGCCCCGCCCCCGCACACACGCACTTCCCGCCACGCCTCCCCGCCCTCCTCCGCCCAGCCCCTCCCAGCCCAGCCAAGCGAGCGAGGCGCGATGGACGGCCGAGTGCAGCTGATCAAGGCCCTCCTGGCCCTGCCCCTCCGGCCCCAGACGCGTCGGTGGAGGAACCCGATTCCCTTCCCCGAGACGTTTGACGGAGATACCGACCGGCTCCCGGAGTTTATCGTGCAGACGGGCGCCTACATGCTAGTGGACGAGACCCTGTTCTCCAGCGATGCCCTGAAGGTGACGTTCCTCATCACCCGCCTCACCGGGCCCGCCCTGCAGTGGGTGATCCCCTACATCAGGAAGGAGAGCCCCCTGCTCAATGATTACCGGGGCTTCCTGGCCGAGATGAAGCGGGTCTTTGGCTGGGTGGAGGACGAGGACTTCTAGGCCCGGAGACCCTCGGGCCTGAGGGGGCGGGTGCTCGGGGGAGGGTCCGCGCGCCAGTCGCCGGCGCCCAGATCGCCACGGGCGTCCTCCCGCCGCGCCTCCCCCGCCCTTACGTTTGAGTCGCCGTGATCTCCCCCGCGCCCCGTCCCCTCCCGCGTAGTGCTTGCCTTTGTTCCAGGAATAGCGCTCCAGGTCCCGCTGCTGCAGCGGGGCCTCTCTCTGGAGCGCGCCGCCGCCGCCGCCGCCGCCGCCGCCGCCGCCGCCGCCGCCCTCCTCCTCGCGGGCCAGCCCGGCCCCTCCCGTGCACACTTGGACTCTGTCCTGGGCTCCAGCTGCGAGCTGGGCTCCCGCTACACGCCGGACAGACCCCCACAGCCCAGCCGCTCCCTGTCAGGCTACCAGGCCTGCATGGATGTGCCCAGAGACCTCCGCGGCGGCTGCCATCACCATCCACCGCATCCCAGCGACGGACTGCAGCCTCCGGCGGCGCTCTGCTCTCACCCAGGAGGTCTCTGACCGCGCTGGCCACAGCCCCCGGACAATGATTCCAACAGCTCACCACCTCGCTGGAGGGGCTCGGCCAGCCTTTCACTTTCAGCGGGACCCATTCCCTCCCTACTCCCAGAGACACCTTCTGCTCCTGCCAGATGGCTGCCAGGTCCCAGGGGTGCCCGGCAGCCAAAGCGAGTCACTCATCTTCTCCTGTGGACCTGTTAGTTTTGCCCAGCATCCAGTTCTCTTCTGAGTTTGCAGCTGTCTCTCTGATGTGTGCCTTTCGTTCAACACAGTGACCCCTGCACTCTGCCCAGCTTTCCTACACTACCTGGACAAAAGCCTTTTCCTTGTTTTCAATAAATGTCAGATGCTATTACAAAAGAAATTGAGTCTCAGTGAATATTCAGGCGCCTCTCCCTCCCTGGTCCAGTGTTGGGGCCCGTGACTTGTTCAGCAGGTATGTCCCCTGCCACTCTAGGGCTGATGTGGTGGCCTTGGGGATGGAGACCCCTCTGGTTGGTGGCCGTTCAATCACAGATGCTGATTCCAAACCCGTCAGCTCCATGCCCCTTAGGAAATGGACCTCAATCTGATCCTGGCCAAGGTGAGGTAAGGAGAAGTCAGCTAGGGGCCTCTACAGACAAGGCCCGTTCATTTCCAAAGAGCTGCTTGAAAGCACAACACCTAGTTGTTACAAACCGTGAATTCCACACATTTGTTGGTGAACACCTGTTGAAGTTCTGGTTAACCCATTTTTCTGGGAACACCAGCAGGATGGCAGAGGTGCTTCGGAAAATGCATTTATATTTGTAGAGCCTTGGATCCTGGAACTAGTGGGGAAAGGAATGCAGAATTGGGGTTAGTTTAGGCACAAAGCTGTCTGATGGCGTGCAGGACCATGAAATTATAGCTTCTTCTAACAGGCAGCAAAGGGAAAAAAACGCTACTTTTTGCTGTTCCTCCACATGCTAACCTCTTAAATCCACAGTGCTGAAAGAGCCTCTGCTACCTCACCTATGGCTGCAAAATGTTAAGTATCCCAAAGTCAGATAAAAGGTCAACTCATAGGGTAGGATTCAATTAACTGCCTCATTTCTAATTTAGCCGATTTTTCCAAAACACGTTAAAAAGCAATCAATCAAAGTAGTGATTTTTTTTTTTGAGGGCAGTGTCACTGGCCCTCATATGTGGGGTCCGAACCGGAGTCGCTGGCATCCTAAGCCAGCTCTTAACCACGGCGCCACTTGGCCAGCCCTACAGTAGTGATTTTGATTGTATTTTCTCTCTCCATTTGAACAGGTACATCTTTGCCCTTCATGTTTAGTCATTCCTAAGACTGTACGTGGGACTAGATGTACATTATCTGCATTATGTATCTGATAATGTTTTTATTCCTAGAAATAATGGAAACATCATCAACTTGCAGTTTGAACTTAATAGGTCAAAGTCTTCTTGAAATCACAGGGAACATTTGAGTTAATAAAATGGAGTTGTGGTTCACAGGATTCTCTTAAAACAATTGAAAGCAGCTGATTCTAAGGTTCCAGTTGAAGGGGATGGCAGTCTGCCTTCCTGAGGGGTGGAAGGATGATCCTGTTAAGCATATTCACTGTTTGCTTTTGAAGATAGATTCTGTTACAGTGTTTTGAGAGGTGTTTGCAAGCAGTTGACTTTATGCAATAGGTCCGGCATATTCCCTGTGACCTGTGTCCACCTGGCTCTAGAGGTAGGTGGAATGGGCAGGGAGCTGCTGGGTATCCTTTGAATAATGCCAGTAACCCCCTACTTCCTCAGCAAAAATGCCCCTGGAGTGTTCTTCTTCCTGCCAAAGCAGCTCTGTTAAGCATTGTTCGTAATACCTGGTTGTATCATCCCAAATCATCTTTCATGCTGAAAATATCTTACTTTGCAAGAATTAATCATGAATATTTTAGCAAGATTCCATAAAGGGGCAGAATAAATTGCATTTGCAAAAGAAGAAGGAATGTTCTTTTTTTGCTTTGTGAACTTGCCTTGTGCAGTTGTCATTTTGTTTCTTCTCCCTCATTTCCTACTCTAATCTAAACATGAAGCCTCACTGGAAAGTAGATGATACATTTCTCTCAGATGATAATAGTCTGAGAAAATGAAGAAGAATACAGGAACTTCCAGGCAGAAAAAGAAATTAACTTTGAAATAGTTGATGATAAATGATCATCATTTATAAAGAAATTGGGGAAGGTCACCACCTCCTACAGAAACCTGGAGGAACTTCTGATGATGCCACTCAAAAAACCCCCTTCATTATTCCTTCCTCAGAACACACTGTGGGCTGTGAGAAAAGCACACTAGCCAACTGCTTAGCGCTGTAAAAGTTTGTATCAGCCCAAATGTTTCATGTTTTTGGAGGGAGCAACACTGCAGTGAGGCAGGGATTAAATTTTGGAATAGTTTAATTTCTTTGTTATCTGAAAGAAAATGTACTCACAACATGGGAGGCTACTGATAGTACTTTGACTGTGAGTTACAAAGGAATTTTATTTAGGCATCTTCAAAATTCAGGTAGATTCTCAATCCAAAGAAGTTTCCTTCTTCCATAAAGAGAAATTACAAGTATGGTCCTGAGCTCCCGTAACAAAATACCACAAACTGGGTGGCTTAAACAACAGTAATTGACTGTCTCACAGTTCTGGAGCCTAGAAGTTGAAAATCAAGATGTCGACAAAGTTGGTTCCTTCTGTGGCCTGGAGGAAAGGTTGTCTGTTTTAGGCCTGTCTCCTTGTCTTGTGGATGGCTGTCTTCTCCCTGAGTCTCCTCACATAATCTTTCCTTTATGAGTGTCTATCTCTGTGTCCAAATTTCCCATTTTTATAACGACACTAGTCATACTGGTTAGAGCCCTCCTGAATAACCTTATTTAACTTGATTACCTCTGTAAAGACCCTACAAATAAGGTAATGTTCTAAAGTAGTGGAGGTTAAGATCTCACATATTTTGGGGGGGGACACAATTCAACCAATAACAGGTCCCATGTTCATATCAGTGTCTCAAAAGAAAAACTTTCTTGTTTAGTCTGTTCATGTGGCCTATTTTATTCTAGATCCTATATATCATTTCACTTTGAAATGTGAGGGAATTCATGACCCTTTAAAAAGGAAGTGGCCCTTGGCTCCTGTCAGTGTGGCAGGTCTGTGGGATGAGAGATAGAGATAGGGAGGGAGAGAGAGAGAAAATTAATCTCAGTGTAATTAAAATCTTTAATCTTTGTATTAGCTCCCTGAGTATGTGCTTCTTAGTTTTCTTGTTGATTTTGCATAGCTTTTCAGAAAGCCTTTTAGATTAATTAGCACTGTCGCTCTGAAATCCTCTCCTCCCCATCAGAAGTGTCCCCTAATAAGTAGATCTATACATTAATTTGGGACCTGGATAACTTTTAGAGTTGTAAATTAGCCTAATAATACATTTCCAGATCTCTATATAACATAATGTAGAGACACAGAGAGTTCTAGCTACACATGTTTTTACAGCAACATATTGAATTTTGGAAATTCATTATATTGGTGGTGAATTACATTGATGCATTCAGCCCTCTAATCTTTATCAAGTTGTATGTCTCTATTGGTTAAGATATGGTGTAATTATAATGCCTAATATTAATATAATGCTTTCACAATCCATTTTCCATCCCCTTTAAATCTCTGCAAACCTTGATTAATTGACTGGTTCACTCATTTGTCAGTCACTTATCATTTATTAAATACTTGCTGTGTCCCAGGAACTGTATGATGAACTATGGATGCATTGTTGCAAAATAATGGTCCAAGTCTTCAAGGAATTTAGAGTCCATTTTGCTGTAGTGGATAACCATGTATATGTAGTATCAGCTTTGGGTTTGATTAAGAAGGGCTTGAATTCATGCTGGGTCACACTAGCTGTATGACATTATGCAAATTTCTAAACCTTCCTAAGGCAGTATTTATTTCCTCATATGTAAAATGGGTAAAACAATATATATATATATATATATATATATATATATATATATATATATATATTGGGTCCTTTATGAGAATTCAGTGAGATAACAAATATAAAGTATGAGCACTCAATAAATGGGACTTGCCGCAATTATAATAGCAAAAACAGTTTTTTGTTTTTTTTAAATACAGTGTCGTCGGAGTCCCCCCTTTTCTTTGAAGATTTTATTGGGGAACTGGGGGAGGGGAACAGCGTTGGGGAATCAGGGAAAGGGAACAGACAAGTTGCTGTCCTTTTGTTCTTCAGTCTAGTTGTGGAGGACGTTGCTTCACTGGCCCATGTTGGTATTATCATTGTACTCTTCCCGGGTGAGGCAGATCGGTCACTGGCCTCTGGACGGCCGCTCACAGTGGCTATTGACAGCTCATGCTGACTGCCAACCGCTCACACTGGCTGCCCGCTACTCACTGCAGCCTATGGCAGCCCACTGCAGCAGAGCCTGCAGCCTAAGCCATTGCCAGCGACTCACAGAAGCCCAGCTCCAGGTGGAGCGATTGTCTACCATCTTAGCTTTGGAGGGCGCAGTGTCACTGGTCCTCATATGTGGGATCTGAACTGGGGCCCTGCTTCTCAGAGCTGTCGTCCCAAGCCAGTTTTAAAGAACATGGAACTTGGCCGGCCCGCAAAAATGGTTTTTAATTATTGTTTAGGGTATCACAATGACTTGGGGCTTGTGTATTGGCACAGTGGGAGCATAAGACAAAGAACATTTAAATATGCCCTAGATGAGGCAGGAACCATCTGAATAGAGGAATTCGTAAATGAATTCCTACTTGATTCCAATCTAAGAGGGCCA
Source organism: Aselliscus stoliczkanus (assembly GCA_033961575.1). NCBI lineage: Eukaryota > Metazoa > Chordata > Mammalia > Chiroptera > Hipposideridae > Aselliscus > Aselliscus stoliczkanus. The sequence goes on from CM066737.1 coordinate 19,512,318, forward strand.
CCTCTATCAGAGATACAGAAGGAGAGAGGTGGTTAGTATATAAAAGCCAGGAACAAGACATGGAAGAAGCTGAGATGGCACAGGTGCAAGGCTACATCATAAAAAATCTCATATGTCATGCTAAGGTATATATCAATTACCTTGTATTCACCAGGGGACAATGGAAAGATTGAATGGGGGCTGATGTGATTCATTGTGTGTGTGTGTGTGTGTGTGTTTGTGTGTGTGTGTGTGTGTGTGTGTGTGTGTGTGTGTGTTTTAAAGATTTTATTGGGGACTTGGGGAAGGAGAACATTGTGTTTTTCCAGGACCCATCAGCTCCAAGTCAAGTTGTCCTTCAATCTTAGTTGTGGAGGGCACAGCTCAGCTTCAAGTCCAGTCCCTGCTTTCAATCTCGTTGTGGGGAGGGGAGTGGCCCTGGAGGTGCAGCCCACTATCCCATGTGGGAATCAAACCCGCAACCCTGTCGCTCACAGCTCATGCTCAAACCAACTGAGCCACCCTGCCAGCCCTGTTTTGTGTTTTAATGTTCACCCTGAGGCTGATACTGAAGGATGGAACGTGGGACAAGCCCAGAAATGAGTATTTTACAGGTGATAGTTATTGAGAACTTAAAGACAAAGAAGATGGGCAGATCAAAGTGACATTTAGAGTCATTAGAACTGGGTGATTTGTTGGAAAGTGGAGGTTGGGTGTAGGTAGGGCTCCGGGATGGGCCCAAGTGTCTGGCTTAGGCAATTGGACCTAACATAGGTTAGGCTCTCTCTAGCTTTTTTATTCTTTTGCCTGGATTATTGCTTATTTTCTCTTTGCTTTCCCATAGCTTTCACCAGGCTAATTCCTACTCACTGGATCTATTAATTTAATTCAGGATTTCTGACTTAACTACCAAGTCTATTTTAGTAGTTCCTCTAATAGGCACCCTATAAGTCCTCAAACTTTCACATAGCACCATATTGAAATAGGATGAATCTCTAAAATTGTGGATATTCAACCCATTTTTTATAGATTTTAAAATCAACTTTAGATCAAGTTATAATTGACATGCAAAAAAATCACCCATTTTAAGTATACACTTCAATTAGTTTTGAAATACATTCATACATATGTATGCATATGTTTTTGTCAGTGTCTGAGGTTTTTTTTATTATTCATTTCAGGTGTACAAAGCAATGCAATAGTTATGCTTTTCACCCCTCACAAAGTGACAACTCCCCTCCCCCAATTCACCCCCCCCAATATCATACATGTCTATTACAATTCTATTGACTCCACTCGCCACACTGTACTCCCCATCCTGTGACTATATATATATATATATATATGTGTGTGTGTATATATATATATATATATATATATATATAAAATTATAGTTTACATATAATATTATTCAACTTCAGCTTCAGATATACAGTGCAGTGGTCAGGCCTCTACACCATCCATAAAGTGGTCTCCCTAACAAGATATGAGTCCATCTGGCCCCCTAAAAAATATTTGCAACATTGTTAATTATATTCCCCAGCAGTGTCTGAGTTTCTAACTGCATCCTATTTCACCCCACTGGGAGGGAGGGATTCCTGCCCTACGGTTATAGGGATGGCTGAACACAGGACTCATGACAATGGGCAGACAAGATCAACAGCAGTTTATTATCCACATATACTCACAGCGCAGATGAAGGGGGCACTACATGCCACATGGGGGATTGCACTTGAGAACAGAGTGAGCAAGCAGGGGCTGTGGGAGGCAAGGTTTTATAGTATCAAGAGGATGCAGTTTCCCTGGTTCCTGGAGGAGGACGTGATTAAATAATTCCTTGTGTTGGTGGGAAACTGAAACCCACTACTCAGGGATAATCAAGAACTGTGCATGGTCTCCTTGAAAAGGGTTGTTTGGCTGGGGACCCTACCTATGGCAACAGAGGGGGGAGGAGAACTTGTGGTTAAAGCATTTGAGGTCCTCCTAGTTTACCCAGATATCAAGTCAGCACATAATATTGGGCTTTAGTTTTAGGCCTTATACCACAGTATGTGTACATCTATATATGTACATATGCATATGTGTGTGTAAACACCACCACAATTGAGATATAGAACATTTCTATCACTCCAGAATGTTGGTTTGTGCCCCTTTGCAACCAGTGAGACCCCTAGTCCAAGCCATCCAGCACTACCGATTAGTTTTGCCTATTCTAGGACTTCATATAGGTGGAATTATATAGTATGTATATTGGGTTGTCGGAAAAGTCATGATGCATGTTTGCGACAGATGGCATTAGTTCATTTTTGGAAGTACTAGAGTCATTCGCATCTATGTTATTGCTATGTTATTTGACAGCTGACAGTTCTAGATTCATTCTAAAAAAATGGAGTGATTTGGTTGAGTTTTGGAGATTTTATAGCAAGTTGAAGATGGAAGACCAAACTGTACATTTTTGCCATATTTCACTGTTTTACTTCCATAAAGGGAAGAACGCATGTCAAGCTTGTGAAAAGTTGAATAAACTTTATGGTGACAATGCTCTACAAGAACGTAAGTGCCGGGCCGGCCGAGTGGCGCATTGGTTAAGCGCTGGTTTGGGGATGCCAGCGGCCCGGGTTTGGATCCCACATGAGGGCCAGTGACACTGCCCTCTACAGCTAACAACAGCTCCACCTGGAGCTGGGCTGTGCGAGCCCCTGTGATGGTGTGGGCTGCAGCCCCTGCTGCAGTGGGCTGCCATAGGCTACAGTGAGTGGCCCGAAGCCAGCGTGAGCGGCTGGCAGCCAAGCGTGAGCTGCCAATAGCCGCGGTGAGCGACATCCAGAGGCCGGCGACCGATCTGCCTCATCCAGGAAGAGCGCAAGAGCGCAATGACGATACCAACAGTGAAGCAGCATCCTCTGCAACTAAACTGAAGAACAAAAAGACAGCAACTTGTCTATTCCCCTTTCCCGATTCCCCAACGCTGTTCCCCTCTGCCAATTCCCCAATAAAATCTTTTTTAAAAAAAAAGAACGTAAGTGCCAACGATGATTCACGAAATTCTTTGCTGGTGATTTTGATCTCAACGACGCTCCTTAGTTAGGGAAGCCCACTGAGGTTGATGATGACAAAATAAAGGCATTGATCAAGTCAGACCCATGTTACACAACACGAGAGATTGCAGAAACATTGAACATCCATCATTCAAGCATTCACGACCACCTGAAGAAGCTGGGATATGTAAGCTTGATATTTGGGTTCCGCATGAACTCAAAGAAGTTCATTTGATAGCGCATATAAACATCTGCAAAATGCTCATTAAACGTGAGGAAAACGATCCTTTTTTGAAGTGACTGATAACTGGTGATGAGAAATAGATTGTTTACAACAATGTGGTGTGCAAATGGTCTTGGTCCGGACTTGACGATTTGCCTCAAATGGCATGGATAGCAGACATTCATCAGAGGAAGGTTATGCTATCAGTGTGATGGGATTTTAAAGGTGTCATGTTTTTCGAGATTCTACCAAGGAACCAAACAATCAGTTCAAATGTGTACTGTCAGCAATTGGACAGATTGAACAAATCCATCATCCAGAAATGTCCAGGGCTTGTTCATTGTAAAGGAGTTGTGTTCCATTGTGACAATGCGAGACCACATAGAAGTTTGATCACTGGTCAAAAATTATTGGAGCTTTTCCATTAAAAGACACAGAGTGGCTGAGTGGATAAGAAAACAGAACCCATGCATATGCTGTCTACAAGACACTCAGATCAAAAGACACACACAGACTGAAAGTAAAGGGATCGAATAAGATATTTCATGAAAATGGAAATGAGAAAAAAGCTGGAGTAGCAATACTTATTTTGGACAAAATAGACTTTAAAATGAAGACTAGGGCTGGCCGAATGGCGCAGTGGTTGGGCGCTGGCTTGGGAAGCCAGCGGCCCCGGTTCGGATCCCACATATGAGGGCCAGTGACACTGCCCTCAAAAAAAAAAAATGAAGACTAAAATAAAAGACAAAGAAGGGCACTACAGAATAATCAAGGGATCGATTCAACAAGAGGACATAACACTAGTAAACATCTATGCACCCAATATAGGAGCTCCTAAATATATAAAACAGATTTTGACAGACATAAAGACAGAGATCAACAGTAACACTATCATAGTAGGGGACTTCAACACCCTGTTGTCACCAATGGACAGATTCTCCAGACAGAAAATCAGCACTGACATAGTGGCCTTAAATGACACTTTAGATCAGCTGGATTTAATTGATATTTTTAGAGCATTTCACCACAAAGCTACAGAATATACATTCTTCTCAAGTGCACATGGAACATTTTCCAAGACAGACCACATGTTAGGCCACAAAACAAGTCTCAACAAATTTAAGAAGATTGAAATCATATCAAGTGTCTTCTCTGACCATAATGCTATGAAACTAGAAATCAATTATAAGAAGAAATCTGGAAAGCTTACAAATACATGGAGGCTAAATAACATGCTACTAAGTAGTGAGTGGGTCAAAAATGTGATCAAGGAGGAAATCAAAAGATACCTCGAGGGCCTGCCGTGTGGCGCAGTGGTTAAGTGCTGGCTTGGAAAACCAGTGGCTTTGGTTTGGTCCCACACATGAGGGCCAGTGACACTGCTCTCAAAAAAAAAAAGATACCTTGAGACAAACAAAAATGAAAACACCATGACCCAAAATCTCTGGGATACAGCAAAAGCAGTCCTAAGAGGGAAGTTCATAGCAGTGCAGGCCTACCTAAAGAAGGAAGAAAAATCTCAAATCAGCAGACAATCTTTACACCTAAGGGAACTGGATAAAGAACAGCAAAACAAGCCTAAAGGGAGTATAAGGAAGGAAATAATAAAGACCAGAGCAGAAATAAATGAAATAGAGAACAAAAAACAATACAAAAGATCAACAAAACCAAGAGTTGGTTTTTTGAAAAGATAAACAAAATCCACAAACCCTTAGCCAGAATCACCAAGAAAAAGAGAGGACCCCAATTAATAAAATTAGAAATGAAAGAGGAGAAGTGACAACAGATACCACAGAAATACAGAAAGATTTAAGAAAATACTATGAGCAACTATATGCTAACAAATTCGACAATCTGGAAGAAATTGATACATTTCTAGAAGCATACAATCTACCAAGTCTGAACCAAAAAGAAACAGAAACTCTGAACAGGGGCCCACCAAATGGCGCAGTGGTTAAGCACTGGCTTGGGAAGCCAGCAGCCCCGGTTCGGGTCCTACATATGAGGGCAGTGCCCTCAAAAAAAAAAAAAAAAGAAACTCTGAACAGACTGATTACTGCCAAAGAAATTGATTCAGTAATCAACAATCTTCCAACAAACAAAAGTCCTGCACCAGATGGCTTCACAATTGAATTTTACAAAACATTCAAAAGAGAATTAATACCTATTCTCCTCAAACTATTCTAAAAAATACAGAAGGAGGGAAGGTCCCAACCTCTTTCTATGAAGCCACTATCACCCGGATTCCAAAGTCAGACAAAGATATTACAAGAAAACTACAGGCCGACATCCCTAATGAACATAGATGCAAAAATTCTCAACCAAATACTAGCAATCTGAATTCAGGATCACATTAAAAATATCATACACCATGATCAAGTGGGATTAATTCCTGGTATGTAAGGTTGGTTCAATATCTGCAAATCAATTAACGTAATACATCACGTTAACAAAATGACAAATAAAAATCATATGAGGGCCGGTGGAGTGGCGCAGTGTTTGAGAGTGGGCTTGGGAAGCCAAGCGGGCTTGCGAAGCCCACATATGAGGGCCAGTGACACTGCCCTCAGAAAAAAAAAATCATATGATCATATCAATAGATGCATAAAAAGCATTTGACAAAATCCAGCAGCCATTTATGATAAAAACTCATAGCAAAATGGGAATAGTGGGATCATATCTCAACCTAATAAAGGCTATATATGATAAGCCCACAGCAAACATTGCATTCAGTAGGGAAAGGCTAAAAGCTTTCCCCTTAAGATCAGGAACAAGACAAGGCTGCCCACTTTCACCACTTCTATTTAACATAGTTCTGGAAGTTCTAGCCACAGCAATCAGACAAGAAAATGAAATAAAAGGCATCCAAATTGGAAAAGAGGAAGTAAAATTGTCATTATATGCAGATGACATGATACTATATATAGAGAATCCCAAAGACTCCACCAAAAAACTGCTAGAACTGATAAACGAATTTGGTAAGGTAGCAGGATACAAAATTAATATTAACAAATCAGTTGCATTTGTATATATACACCAATAATAAACTATCAGAAGAAGAAATCAGGAAATCAATCCTTTTTACAATTGTTTCAAAAACAATAAAATATCTAGGAATGAATTTAACTAAAGAAGTAAAAGACCTGTACGCAGAAAATTATGAGACACTGAAGAGAGAAATCAAAGAAGATACAAATAACTGGAAATACATACCATGTTCAGCAATACATAGATTCAACGCAATTCCAATCAAACTACCAAGGACATTTTTCTCAGAAATAGAACATAGAATCCTAAAATTTATATGGAACCACAAATGACCCCGAATAGCCATGGCAATGTTGAGAAATAAGAACAAAGTGGGAGGCATCATGCTACCTGACATCAAAACATACTACAAGGCTACAATAATCAAAACAGTATGGTACTGGCATAAAAACAGACACATAGTCCAATGGAACAGAATAGAGAACTCAGGAATAGACCAATGCATAATCAGTCATTTAATCTATGACAATGGAAGCAAGAATTTACATTGGAGTAAGATAGTCTATTTAATAAATGGTGCTGGGAAAATTGGACTGACACACACATAAAAAATGAAAATGGACCACCTACTTACACCATAAACGAGAACAAACTCAAAATGGATTAAAGACTTAAATGTAAGACCTGAAACCATAGAACTCCTAGAAGAAAACATAGGGAGTAAGTTTGCAGACATTAACCTGAGTAATATTTTTACTGATACATCCCCTCAGGCTAGGGAAATAAATGAATAAATGAACATATGGGATTACATCAAACTTAAAAGTTTTTTCACAGCAAAGGAAATCATCAATAAAACAGAAATGCAGACTACTGAATGGAAGAAGATATTTGCCAACGATATATCTGATAAGGGGTTAATATCCAAAATTTATAAAGCACCCATGAAACTCAACACCAAAAAAAACAAACAACCCAATTAAAAAATGAGCAGAGGATAAAGAGGCATTTATCTAAAGAAGACATACAGATGGCCAACACGCATATGAAAAAATGGTCAACCTCACTAATCATCAGAGAAATGCAAATAAAATCCACAATGAGATACCTCTTCACTCCGGTCAGAATGTCTATCATCAATAAATCATCAAACAACAAGTGCTGGCGAGGTTGTGGAGAAAAGGGAACCCTGGTGCACTGTTGGTGGCACTGCAGATTGGAGCAGCCATTATGGAAATCAGTATGGAGGTATCTCAAAAAACTGGAAATGGAACTACCATATGACCCTGCAATTCCACTCTTGGGTACCTACCCAGAGGAATCCAAGATGCTAATTCGAAAAAATATGCATCCCTATGTTTATTGCAGCGCTATTTACAATAGCCAAGACTTGGAAACAACCGAAATGCCTATTGGTAGATGACTGGATTAAGAAACTGTGGTACATTTATACAATGGAGTATTACTCCACTATAAAGAAGAATGGAATCGCACCATTTTGCAACAATATGGATGGGATGAACCTAGAGACTATTATGTTAAGTGAAATAAGTCAGTCGGAGAAAGACAAATACCATATGATCTCACTGATATGTGGAATCTGAAAAACTGAATGAACGAGCAAAGTAAACAAACAGTCTCATAGATATAGGAAAAACTGATGGTTGCTAGTTGGGAAGGGGGTGGGGATGAGGGAGAAGGGGAAGGGATTAGACAGCATAAATAGGTGACTACAATATTGCCACAGGGATATGAAAGACATTTCAGGGAATATAATAATGTTGTAAATGTTTTGTGGGGTGTCAGATGGTCATATGTCTTGTCAGGGAGACCACTTCATGGATGGAGTAGAGGCTTGATCACTGCACTGTATACCTGAAACTGATGTTGTGTAATATTGTATGCCAACTGTAATTGAATATATAGATAGTCGTGGGATGTGGATTATACTGTGGAAGGGAGTCAGAGGAATTGTAATAGACATGTATGATATGGGGGAAATGGGGGGGTGGCGAATTGGGGGAGGGGGTTTGTCACTTTGAAGGGTAAAAAGTATAACTATTGCCCTGTGTTTTACACCTGAAACTAATTAAAAAATGTTTATTTCACAATAAAAGAATTTAAAAATAAATAAATAAATAATAAACATTAATAAATTAGGAGAGAACAAATAAAAAAAAATTATTGGATCTTGGATGGGATGTGTTGCCACACCCACCATACTCACCTTACCTTGTACCATCAGACTTCCACTTGTTTCGCTCTCATCAACTCTTTGGGTGGTATAACGTTCAATTTAGACGAGGCTGTAAATCAGCACCTTTTTCAGTTTTTTATAAATAAAGACAGGTCCTTCTATTAACGAGGAATTAGAAGCTCACTGAAAGATTGCAAAACGTTATTGAACAAAACGGGCAACATAACATTGATTGATCTTTGTTCTTTATATAAATAAATGACCTCTGAAAAACAGACAAAATACGTCATGACTTTTCCGACAACACAGTATTTTATATCTGGCTTGCTTTACCTCAGCATAATGTTTTTATATCTGTCATGTTATAGCACGTATCAGTACTTTATTCCCTATTATTCCAGGTAGTACTCCAATGTATGGATAGGTCATATTTGTTTAATTTATTAATCTGATGAAAATGTGGGTAATTTCTACTTTTAAGCTATTATGAATAAAGCTTCTATGAAACTAATTATTCAAGTCTTTGGGTATGTTTTCATTTTTACAGCAAAAATTCAGTAATGCAATTTCTAAGTCATATGATTGGTATATATTTAACTTTATAAGAAACTGCCAAACTGTTTTCTAAAATGGTTTTACAATCACACACTCCCACCAGCAATATGTGAAAGTTCCAGTTCTCCACATCCTCACCAATATTTGGTACTGTCATTATTATAATGTATTTTTAATTTATTATTTTTAATTTTAGACATAGGAGCATGTCTTATTTCATATTTTAAATTTTATTTCCCTGATAAACAGAATATTAAGCATATTTCTCATGTCCTTATTGTCCATTCATATATGTTCTTTTATGAAGGGTCTGTTCAAATTGCTAGGCAATTTTTAAATTGTCATTTTTCTTTTTATTATTGAGTTATAGTGGTTCTATATTATATTCTGGATAAAAATCCTTTGTCAGGTATATACATTCCATATGTTTTCTCTAGGTGTGTACCTTGCTTTTCAATTTTCTGAAATTAATCTTTTTTAAAAAAGATTTTATTGGGGAACTGGGGATGGGGAGCAGCATTGGGGAACCGGGGAAGGGGAACAGACAAGTTGCTGTCTTTTTGTTCTTCAGTCTAGTTGTGGAGGACGTTGCTTCACTGGCCCATGTTGGTGTCATCACTGCACTCTTCCCGACTGAGGAAGTTGCTGCCAGCCTCTGGACGACCGCTCATGGTGGCTCTTGGCAGCTCACACCGGCTGCCGGCCACTCACTCTAGCCTATGGCAGTCTACTGCAGCCTACTTCATCACCAGTGACTCACGGCAGCCCAGCTCCAGGTCGAGCTGTTGTTCACCATCTTAGCTGCAGAGGGTGCAGTATTACTCGCCCATGTGGGAACTGAACCAGAAGCTCGTGCTCCCAAGCCAACTCTTTTTTTTGTTTGTTTGTTTGTTTTTGAGAGCAGTGTCACCGGCCCTCATATGTGGACCCGAACCAGGGCTGCTGGCTTCCCAAGCCATTGCTTAACCACTGCGCCACTTGGCTGGCCCCAATCCAACTCTTAACCACCTGAACCACTCAGCTGGCCCTGAAAGTAATCTTTTGAAATGTGACATTTTTCATAGTTGATATAAAGTCCAATTTATCATTTCTGTCTTTTATGATTTGAGGTCCTCTTAAAAGCAGATGTCAAGATAGAATTAGACATTCAAGAAGTTTAATGGGGGAAACACTGTTGGAGAATAAAGAAGAGGTGGAGAAGAAAGGGCAGGTGAGGGGAGCCTTCAGTCCGTGAAGGGAAAGGGAGAAGGAAGAGCCTCAGTCTGCATTTCAAGTTTGAAAAAGTCTCATTCAGGCAAATAGGAAGTCAGAGCAAAGACTGTGAACTAGAGTCCTGTGTTGGAAAGTGATGGTTCAAATGTAGTACCTCTGCTCTGCTCGGTCTTTGGTTGGTAGCAGCCTAAAGAGAGGCTGACCTCAGTATGAATACTACATTGTGTCCAAAAGTGCAGTAGCTGGAAGGTGTTTGCTCACTAGTATCATCATAGAAGGTTGTCTTGAAGGGAGATCTGAACAGCATACTTTCATGGCTACCTCAGTGCCCCACTTGTGCAGCACAGATCTACTTCTCTCTGCAGATTAGGGGAGTGTCTATCTCCTTCATGGTTCACATGGACTTTCTTCCCGAGAGAAAACTTAGATGATGTAGATTAATGTAATTATACCCCTGTCAGTGTAATTGGTCTCCAGGCCACAATTGTGACTCATACTCTTCCTCCTCCACTATCCATTCTAAAACTCCATCATTTTAAGATATCACCTTTCAGGTCTTGGTGGCTTACCTGTTGTTAAGGACTTGAGAGCTTGTGACCTTGGCAACCATATCCTTCTCAACCCAGCGTTCTTGCAAACGTGCAGCAATTCACAGTTAAAATTGAGCAAAGGAGTACCAGGAGGTGCCCCAGTGAATTACCTGGGTTCAAACCAAATGAAGTTTGTTTCCTTTTTTTTAAGTCTGGATAATATTCCATTGTATGTATATACTACATTGTCTTTATCCATTCACCTATCGATGAACAATAGGTTGTTTTCATATCTTGGCTATTGTGAATAATATTGTAATGAACATGGGAGTGCAGTTATCTCTTTGAGATCTTGATTTCAATTCCTAGGATAAATACCCAGAAGTGAAATTGCCAGATCACATGGTAGTTCTCTTTTTAATTTTTTGAGGAACCTCCATATTTTCCATAATGGCTGTACCAATTTACATTCCCATCAAAAGTGTACCAGGGTTGGGCTGGCCGAGTGGAGTGTTGGTTAAAAGCTGGCTTGGGAAGCCAGCGGCCCCGGTTCAGATCCCACATATGAGGGCCAGTGACACTGCCCTCTACAGCTTACAACAGCTCCACCTGGAGCTGGGCTGCGAGTCCCGGCGATGGCATGGCTGCAGCTCCTGCTGCAGTAGGCTGCCATAGGCTACCGTGAATGGCCGGCAGCCTGCGTGAGCGGCTGGAAGCCAGTGTGAGCTGCCAATAGCCGTGATGAGCGACCATCCAGAGGCCCACGACCGATCTGCCTCATCCGGGAGGAACGCAATGATGATGCCAACATGGGCCAGTGAAGCAATGTCCTCCGCAACTAAACTGAAGAACAAAAAGACAGCAACTTGTCTGTTCCCCTTCCCCGATTCCCCAAAGCTGTTCCCCTCCCCCAATTCCCCAATAAAAATCTTAAAAAGAAAAAAAGCAAATGGTGAATATACTGAATACAATCATCCTTCTACCCCACAGGAAGGCAGACTGCCATCCTCTTCAACTGGAACCTCAGAATCAGCTGCTTTCAATTGTTTTTTTTTAAGAACCCTGTGAGCTACAGCTCCATTTTATTAACTCAAATGTTCCCTGTGATTTTGACTTAGGCCTATTACGTACCAAATTGCAAGTTAATGACAGTTTCACTATGGAGGAACAAAAAATAGTCAAGATACATAATGCAGGTAATGTACCTCCAGTTCGATGTACAGTCCTGAAAACCATAGCACATGAATGGTAAAACTTTACCTGTGCAAATGAAGAAGACAGAGGAATAAAAGTGAAAAAACACTGGTGTGGGGCCGGCCGAGTGGCGCAGTGGTTAAGCGCTGGCTTGGAAAGCCAGCGGCCCCAGTTCGGGTCCCACATATGAGGGCCAGTGACACTGCCCTCAAAAAGAAAAAAGAAAGGGCCGGCCGAGTGGCACGGTGGTTAAGCGCTGGCCTGGGAAGCCAGCGGCCCCGTTTCGGTCCCACATATAAGGGCCAGTGGCACTGCCCTCAAAAACAAAACAAAACAAAACAAAACAAAAAAAGAAAAAACACTGGTGTGATCTGGAAAATCACCCAAATTTAGAAAATAGGGAAAAAATTAATTGCAAAACAGAAGGCAGTAGGAAAAGTGAAAGACTAACTATGCGATGGATTGACCATAAAATAAGCCATAGGCATGATTCTACAGAAGCTGAGCAGGGATGAGGGGACATTGTAGACATCACTAACTCAGAAAGTCTCCAGTGTCAAGGCCGACTCAAAAGCAAGTAATACATACACAATCTTTAAACATCACACCAGATAATGTGTGGATCATGTGACCAAGGATATTTACCTTTGCTGACCAAAAATTATTAAGGGAGCACAGGATTTTTACAGTACTAGAAATATGAGCTTAAACAGCAAATAAACGAAGAACGATGACTTTTTTCTGTTCATTAGAGAAGTGTACATTTTTATTGTTCTACAGTTCAAAAACCACATTTGTACCTAAACAATGTCAGTTTTGCATGCTCTTCCCCACTCCACTGCCTACATAATGAAGGTTCCATAAATGTCTTTTTTTAAAGCACCTATAAAATTTTGCTGGTTCCCTGAAGAATGGAGTATAAAATCATGACATTGTTGACTATCTGTGTGGGGTTTACCATTAGGATATTTGGGTGCTTTGAAACTGCTTTTTCAAAATGAGGAAGCCTTTTCAGAGAAGCCTCCAGGCTTATTTTTCACATTGGCTTGGCCAAAATAAAGATCCATTTCTGAAGAGGCTTGGAACAATCCTAAGTGGTTTACAGGATTCTTCCTCTGGGACTGAATGGCTGTCAGTGGGGTTTCCATTCCCAGGACTACCTCAGGTTACTAAATTTGATGTTTTATATGCAAGAATCAATAGAGGAGAGTATCTCTAATATCACCCATAGAGTGGTAAGGGATATATTTTCTGAACAAGACATGGACCATTTTTACAGGAACAGGAAGAAGTGACATAGTTATTGAGACAATTTATTTTCTAACAGTGTCTCGCATTTATTGAAAATAAAGAAAAACTTCTGTCCAGGTAGTGTTGAGGATTCGGTAGAATCTAAGAGTTATTTGGTTGACCAACAAGCACATAACTAAAAAAAAAATACTGCAAACTCAGAAGAGAACTGGATGCTGGGCAAAACTAACAGGTCCACAGGAGAAGATGAGTGACTCGCTTTGGCTGCCGGGCACCCCTGGGACCTGGCAGCCATCTGGCAGGAGCAGAAGGTGTCTCTGGGAGTAGGGAGGGAATGGGTCCCGCTGAAAGTGAAAGGCTGGCCGAGCCCCTCCAGCGAGGTGGTGAGCTGTTGGAATCATTGTCCGGGGGCTGTGGCCAGCGCGGTCAGAGACCTCCTGGGTGAGAGCAGAGCGCCGCCGGAGGCTGCAGTCCGTCGCTGGGATGCGGTGGATGGTGATGGCAGCCGCCGCGGAGGTCTCTGGGCACATCCATGCAGGCCTGGTAGCCTGACAGGGAGCGGCTGGGCTGTGGGGGTCTGTCCGGCGTGTAGCGGGAGCCCAGCTCGCAGCTGGAGCCCAGGACAGAGTCCAAGTGTGCACGGGAGGGGCCGGGCTGGCCCGCGAGGAGGAGGGCGGCGGCGGCGGCGGCGGCGGCGGCGGCGCGCTCCAGAGAGAGGCCCCGCTGCAGCAGCGGGACCTGGAGCGCTATTCCTGGAACAAAGGCAAGCACTACGCGGGAGGGGACGGGGCGCGGGGGAGATCACGGCGACTCAAACGTAAGGGCGGGGGAGGCGCGGCGGGAGGACGCCCGTGGCGATCTGGGCGCCGGCGACTGGCGCGCGGACCCTCCCCCGAGCACCCGCCCCCTCAGGCCCGAGGGTCTCCGGGCCTAGAAGTCCTCGTCCTCCACCCAGCCAAAGACCCGCTTCATCTCGGCCAGGAAGCCCCGGTAATCATTGAGCAGGGGGCTCTCCTTCCTGATGTAGGGGATCACCCACTGCAGGGCGGGCCCGGTGAGGCGGGTGATGAGGAACGTCACCTTCAGGGCATCGCTGGAGAACAGGGTCTCGTCCACTAGCATGTAGGCGCCCGTCTGCACGATAAACTCCGGGAGCCGGTCGGTATCTCCGTCAAACGTCTCGGGGAAGGGAATCGGGTTCCTCCACCGACGCGTCTGGGGCCGGAGGGGCAGGGCCAGGAGGGCCTTGATCAGCTGCACTCGGCCGTCCATCGCGCCTCGCTCGCTTGGCTGGGCTGGGAGGGGCTGGGCGGAGGAGGGCGGGGAGGCGTGGCGGGAAGTGCGTGTGTGCGGGGGCGGGGCCAGGCGGGGGACGGGGGCGGGGCCGCGGGCGGTACCCGGCGCGTGCGCGGGGCTCACCGTCAAGGCCCGGTGGTCGCTAGTGTGCAGGCACGCAGGGAGCCCCGCTCAGGCCTGAGGAGCGGCAGCGGGGGATGGGCGTGGGGGCGTCCGGGGAGGCGGGCGGGGCCAGCGCCCGCTCGAGGAGGCGGGGCCAGAATCGGAGGGGCGGGGCCGAGGTGTTCTGGGGCGGGCCGAGGGTTAGGGGCGGGGACCAGGGAGGAGACCCGGGCACCTGGCTCTGTGCATTGAGGGAGGATCCCGCTACATGTCGGGATCATAGGGTCCCTGTTCTGGGGGTTGAGGAGTCTGGCCTTCTTGACCCCTTCCGCCCTTCGGTCACAGCGTAATGTTTGCTAACCCCCGACTCTCGGTGCCACTTGAGTGAGGTCCTGTGAATACATTTTCCTGCTTATGGATGAATATCTGAGCTAGAGAAGTATTGCACCACTGGTTGTAGATGTGGTGGCCGTGCACCTTAATGGAAAAGCCCCAAATGTTAGCCAACGTAATTCTGTGGAGGATATTCAAGGAATAATGCATCATCACTAGTTAATGTTAAGAGGGTTAAGTGTTGGGCCAGCCAAGTGGCTCAGTTGGTTAAGAGCTTGTTCAAGAGTGTGAGCTCTGAGCAACAGGGTTTCTGGTTCAATTCCCACATAGGCCAGTGAGCTGCACCTGAGCTGAGCTGCCGCTGAGCTGCTGACAGGTAACAGGATGGCTTGCTGGTGAGAGCACGTACTCCTAACAGTAAGGCTGCCTGTTAGAGATGGTGGGCTAAGCCCACCCACAAATAAAGACTGAACTCAGCACCTTGAGCTGAGCTGCCAATGGGGTGGCTCAGGGTATAGAATGTGAGTTCTTAACAACAAGGCTACCGCATGTGATGGTGGCTACCCCAAACCGCAACTAATTGAACACACCACCTTGAGTTAGTGGCGTGACTGGACTTGGAACTGAGCTAGCTGTGCCCTCCCCAACTAAGATTGAAGGAAGACAACAACTTGTCTGTTCCCCTTCCCCAATTCCCCAACACTATAAACACTATAACACTGTTCCCCTCTCCTAATTTCCCAATAAAATCTTTTTAAAAAACTCTCATCAAACTGGGAATAGAAGGGCACTCCCCAATCTGATGAAGGGCATCTACAAAAACCAACAGCTAACATAATTAAAGGGAAACCCAAAATGCTTTCCACCCTTCCATCAAAAACAAGTCAAACACTCATCACTTCAAGTTAATATTGCAGTAGAGGTTCCAGCCAGTGCAATAAGGAAAAAGAAAAAAAAGAATAAAGAAAGGGCAAAGAAATAAAATACATCTAAATTAGAAGGAAAAAAGAAGGTAAACTCTTGTTATTCACAGATTACATGATCACATATATCAAAAACAGATTCCCTATGGTGGAAGATCAACAACAAAAAACTAGAATGAATAAGTGAGTTTAACAAGGTTTCAGGACACAAGGTGAATGTACAAATGTTAATCATTATTTCTAGTAACAAATGAGAACTTTTAAACTAAAAATACATATTTTACACACTATAAATGTGGAAAATTTGGGGTTAAATATGACAATAATGTAAAAAAGTACACATTAAAAACTACAGTAGATTACTGAGATGAATTATAGAAGATCTGAGTAATGGAGAGATATATTTTCATGGGTGTGAACACTCAGTATTGTTAAGATAGCAATTCTCCCCAAGTTAGTCTATAGATTCAAAGTCCCAGAAAAATTTTTCGATATATAACAAGTAACTGATTATAACATTCATATGGAAATGCAAAGGACATACAATGGTCAGAACTACTTTGAAATAAAACTAACTTGGAAGACTAATACTATTTGATTTCAAGATTCATGATAAAGCTACAGTAATTAAGACAGTAATATTGTCATCAAGATAGACAAATAAGCGAATAGAGCAGAATATGGAATCCAGAAAAGGACCCACACATATATGGATAGCTGAGTTTGACAAAGGAGTAAATACAATTCAGTGGAGAAAGGAGAGTCCTTTCAACAATGATACAGGAACAATTAGCTATCCATTTACAAAAATTGTTTTTATCAATATCTCATACCATGTACAAAAATTAACTCAAAATATTTCATAGATCTAGTAAAACCTAGAATGATAAAACTCTTAGAAGAAAACAGAAGAAAAACATGTGAAACCTTAAGATTAGGCAAAGAATTCTTACCTATGACACCAAAAGCATAATTCATAAAAGGAAAATTAGGTAAATTGGACTTCAACAAATTAAAAAGCTTGTATTCTTCAAAATGCACGGTTAAGAGAATTAAAAGTCACAGGCTGAGGAAAAATATTTGTAAATAGCATATCTGATTAAAATGAATATAATAATATATATATATATATATATATATATATATATATATATATATATAAAACACACACACATATCCAACATTTAAAAAGTGAACAGCCCAATTAAAATTGGCAAATACAGACACTTCACAAAAGAAGCTATATATAGAGAGAGCAAATATATGTAGAGAGAGAGCAAATAAACACACCAAAAAGATGTTCAATGTCATTAATAATTAATTGCAAATTTAAACCACAATGAATTACCCATGACACCAGTTAATAGAATAGCTAAAATAAAAACAAAAGAAAACCAAAACAATACCTGACAATACTAAAAGCCCTTAAATTTGAAGAGCACATTAATCTCTCATACAATGCTGGTGGGAATAGAGAATTGTAGAATCACTTCAGAAAATATTTTTGGCATCTACATCCAACTTCGTAAACTATAATTTCCCCTCTCCTGAGATAACCATTATTCTGAGTTCTACAAAACACTTAGCTCTGCCTATTCTTGACACTGATATAAAATGGAATCATGAAAGTATACACTAGGGCCGGCTGAGTGGCATGGTGGTTAAGCTCTGGCTTGGGAAGTCAGCGGCCCCAGTTAGGTCCCACATATGAGGGCCAGTGACACTGCCCTCAAAAAAAAAAAGTATACACTATTTTGTGGCACACTTCTTTTTTTAAAAAAAAAAAAGATTTTTATTGTGGAATTGGGGAAGGGGAACAACCTTGGGGAAGCTGGGAAGGGAAACTGACAAGTTGCTGTCCTTTCGATCTTCACTCTAGTTGTGGAGGACGTTGGTTCACTGGCCCATTTTGGTATCATCATTGCATTCTTCCCGGGTGAGGCAGATTTGTCGCCAGCTTTTGGACGGCCACTCAGAGCAGCTCTGGGCAGCTCACACCGGCTGCCAGCCATTCACGCTCACTGCCGGCCACTCACTGTAGCCTATGACATCCCACTGCAGCAGGGGCTGCAGCCTACACCATCGCACAGACACGTGCACACGCCCAGCTCCAGGTAGAGATGTTGTTCACCATCTTAGCTGTAGAGGACAGTGTCCCTGGTCCTCATATGTGGGACCTGAACCGGGGCCGCTGGCATCCCAAGCCAGCTCTTAACCAACGCACCGCTGTGCCGGCCCTGTGGCACACTTTTTATACTGAATATATTGTCTGTAGCAGTCATCCACATTGCAGGAATATACTAGTAGTTTTCCTTCCTTCTCTTCTAGAACAGGCTACTCCTCTGGATATGAGGCCTCTTGATTGGCACTTATGATTGACAGCAGCCTATTAACTCATCTTTTCAGACTGTGCATGTACCCTCCCATAATTCACTGTTATAATGCTATTAATGAACTTCCGGGCATATATATGATATTCTAATGATGGTATAATGAGACTAACATGGAATGAAGGTTGCTACAACCCTTACTGCGCAGGCGTGGGTGACCTGACTAATCCAGTCAGGTATTTTGTATCCTTCAGCTTCCTCATAGTGGTTGATGGTTATGGTAGATAAGGAAAGGTTTGGGCGGGGAGGGGAGGTCTCTGGGTGGTCCTCTCCACAGGACACGTGGGATGTCTAGGAGACCCAATTCCTATCTCTAGCTGCCTGCCTTAATGCCAAGTAGAGAACTGACATGTAATGAGAGCCTATGGAGCTCGAGGCAATGTGCTGGACTGTTTGCTGCCCCCGTCTCAGTATAATCTCCACAGCCATCTGTTAGAGGAGGTCTTTGAGAGATTGTGACCACCAGTTGGATGTGACCTTTGAGCTGGACCCGGGTAATCAGGGACTCCTTACCCCTACCCCTGTCCTTGAAATGTATGTTCTGCCCACCATTCCCATAGGCAGAGCTGGTTCAAGGTTGAAGCCTTGAGAGAGTAAGGTGTTGAGACCATCTGGAGGGTATAGTGACTGAATCCTGGCCAGGCCTCTATATAAACTCTAAGATGCCTGTAGCCGTCCAAGACAAGCCTCGTATGTAAGTTCCCTTGTTTATTGAACCTGCACCCCCACCATCACCACCAATCTGGAGTGGTCTGCCTCTTTATTCAGTCTTTCCTTGCCCTCCGTGTTCACTGCTGTTGTTAGATGCATAAAGGTTTGGCTGTATATCTTCCTAATAGATAGGTTTTTATCAGTATAAACAACCCCTCTTTGGCATGTTTAATGTGCGGTTCTTGGATTTGTTTTGTCGGAAATTAAAAATACCATCCTTCAGCCATTTCTGCGAGGATTCCTGGTCCTTCTTATTGGATAATATAGTGTTTAGAAGCCAAGATCTTATTTCTGTATCCATCAAAATCCATGAGATCACACCAGGATCTTCAGTACCAGTCCAAGAGCACAGAGATCACTCCAGATTTCCCTCTCTTTCCACCTTTCCATGTTTATAGCACTCTCTGGCATGGAGAATGCTGCTTCCCAGGATCCTCAGTATATTTGCTTATTTGCACAGCCTTCCTGTATACTGACCTGTTGGGCAGCCTCTCCATTATATGCTAATTCATGCCTCTCGTGGGCCCTGGCTCCCACCAGGCCACCTTCACACCGCTTCTGGGCAGGCTGGCCGCCCACCATCCTACCCTTGGTGCCCTGCCCCCTAAGAAGGACGGGGAGTGAAAAGGGCTAAGCGGCAGCCTTCTGTGGCAAACCTGGCTAAGACTCAGCCACCCATGCGGGGGCTCAAACTCCACTGGCAGAGAAGCTGCAGGGAGACTCTGGTACTAGGGAGGCCGGGTCCTTGCTGGGAGAAGAATGCTGACCAAAGAGGAGTCTCTTCAAAACTGTCACCCTGAGAGCACTGAATTTTCCTCCCTGGGAGGAAGTGCCGCAGGAAGGGAGCACAGACATTCAGGATATGACTGCTGACTCACGGTCTAAGTGACACCCTTCTTGTCTCTCTCTGACCCAGCTGTAAAATGGACTCAACACAATGACTGCTCTCATGGCAATTTTTTAAAGATTAAATGCCATGAATGCCCTCAAGGCCCTGAGCCCAGGGCTTGGCTCAGACAGGCACTGAACACACGTTAGAATTAATGCGATTCACAGCAAGGATGCAACCCATCCCTCACACCCCAGCAAACTTCTCAGGTTTTAACAGATTCTCATCAACAGAATTCGGCCTTTAAAGTGTCCGCTGACTCATTCACTCAGTCCCAGGCTCTCGGAAGTTTGAGGATCCAAAGGGAAGCAAGTTAAGCATAGTTCCTGCACTTCCAGAGGCAACAATTATAAGACTCTCCACAAAATCTTTTTTTTTTAATTAAGTTTATTGAGGTGACATTGGTCCATAAAATTACATGTGTTTCAAGTGTAGAATCTATAATACATCACCCAAAGTGAAATCTTCCATCACCATTATCCTTTTTTTAAAAGTGGCAAAGGGAGACAGGCAGAAGAGTGGGCTAGACAAATGCCATGTGAGAAAGACTCAATCCACCACGATTGACTTTGAAGATGGAGGAAGGGGCGAGGAGCCTAGAAATGTGGTGGCTTCTAGTTGCTGGGAATGACCCTCAGTTTACAGACAGCAAGACAATGGGACTTAGGTCCTACAAACACTAAGAACTGAATTCTGACAATAACCCCAATGAACAGGAAAGGGATTATCCTGCATAATCTCCAGAAGGAATGTAGCCTGCCAATAAATACCATGATTCTGGACTGGGAGGACCCATACCGAACTTCTGGCCTACAGAACTGTAAGATGATAAATTCATGTTGTAAATTTGTGATGATTTGTTCAGACAGCAATAGAAAACTAACACAAAGAGGAAAATCCCTACGATCACCCCAGTGGAAATAAACAATAAACGCAGCCCCTAGCCTGCTAGGGGCGACACATGACTGTCCTTTTGGCTTGAGAACACAAGCACGTTTGTGAAGCAAAACCAAATGCACCCTCTAATCAGGGAGACCCACTCTACTGGAAATACAGACAGGAATCTGCTACAGGAGATCTGGGGAAATGCTTGGGAGGGAAGAGCCCCCACAGGCCTTCTTTGGTGTCACCCTCACCACTTTGTACCAACTGGAGAGCCTCGGGCTGGGTGAAGACCAGGCCCCACTTGGGGACCCCACCCCCATGCACATGAGTTGAAGTCACCCGCACCAACCGATTTAAAGGTACGGGAGCCCCTCTGGGAAGGGTCCTTGTGTGGGGGATGAGGGTCCTTGTGTGGGGGATGAGGGTATCTAGTGGGGCCCCCAGCTGCCTCAGGCACTCTCCCTCCTCCCAGCCCTCCCTCCACCAGAAGAAGGCCACAGCCCTGGTCAGAAGCCTGAGCATGGTCCTGCTATCACCATGGCCCTGGCACTCACCCCACCAGACAAGCATGAGGCCTGATTCTGATGCAGCCGCTGCCTCGCAGACGCCCCCCCATTCACAGGGACCTCTCAGGCCCATGCCTTCTGCTTCTGTCCCTCAGTCTCTGTGGCCCCGACCCCGATGGATGTGCTGCCATCCCAGGAGATCACCTAGCCTGCAAGCTCTGTGCCCCTTGGTGCACATCGTGCGGAATCCACCCCCAACAGGGTCCAGCCAATGGGGTGCAGTAAATGGGCTCCTGCAACCACTAAGAAGAAGAGCGCCTGGCTTCCCTGGCTCCTCCCATCATCAGTGAAGGCACGAATATGGTGGCCATAGGGAAGTGGGCTGGAGTCTGGGCCCTGTGTGTGCTTCAGGGGATAGAGGGGCTCCTGTGTGAGGTCCCTGAGAGGATGCGGGCCTGGCATGGAGGGTGTGGCTTTTTGAGCAGGGCTGCAGCCCTAGAGGAGACTGGCGGCTCCACACTGCCAACACCAGGATTCTCTGGTGAAAAAAACATCAGGATTTTTCAGCCCCATGGACAACATCCTCTGTGAATGGGAAGTAGGAAGCCCAGGCGAGGCCCGGTGTAATCACCAGAGAGATAGAAACCAAGACCGGCTGGGACTTATCCCAGGAATGCAAAGTTGGTCGAACATCGGAAAATCAAGGGTCATACACCATGTTAATAGGACAAGAAGAGAAAACATGCACATTGCAATACGAGGTCTGACAATTAAGTACACAAACTTGTTGCAACGATCTTGCTAAATTTTTTTCGTATCAGAGGGATTATTCATTGTGTATTCGTACAAACAGTTCACTAAATTTACTATTTGAAAGTGCTGAAAAGGCTGCGTGTAAAAATGAGACGACCTGAACTTTTCATCAATTCATGGCTCTTGCATCACGACAATGCACCAGCTCACACGGCACTGTCTGTGAGGGAGTTTTCAGCCAGTAAACAAATAACTGTATTGGGGAACACTCCCTACTCACCTGATCTGGCCCCCAGTGACTTCTTTCTTTACCCAAAGGTAAAGGAAATATAGAAAGGAAGGCATTTTGATGACATGCAGGACATCCAGGGCAATATGACGACAGCTCTGATGGCCATTCCAGAAAAAGAGTTCCAAAATTGCTTTGAAGGGTGGATTAGGCGCTGGTGTTGGTGCACAGTTTCCCAAGGGGAGCACTTCGAAGGTGGCCATAGTGATATTCAACAATGAGGCATGTAGCACTTTTTTAGGATGAATTTTCTTTTTGAGGGCAGTGTCACTGGCCCTCATATGTGGGACCCGAACCGGGGCCACTGGCTTCCCAAGCCAGCGCTTAACCACCAGGCCACTCGGCCGGCCCTAGGATGAATTTTTGAACTTCATTGTCAGACCCCGTAGATGCGAAAAACGTACTTGACTAAATCCACCACGTATTCATGATAAAAAATTTCAACACATTTGGAATAGAAGGGGATTTCCTCAACCTGATAAACAGTGTCTACAAAAAACTCACAGTGTGCATAATACCTAGTGGTGAAAGAGTGAATGTTTTCCCTAATACTTTCTAGTCAACATTGTACTGAGGTCCCAGCCAGTAGAATAAGCCCCCCACCCATCAAAATGAAGCCATCCTGATTCGAAAGGAAGAACTAAAACTGTCTTTATTCACAGATGACATGATCCTGTCAGGAGAAATTCCCAAGGAAAGACAAACTTGTGATGTGTGTAGGGGAGGGTGCATCACAGCCTCTCAGAGTCTGCTCATACTCAGTTATATCCCCTTGGAAAGCAGTCTGCGTCCACCCCAACACCAGAAGGTGTTTAAAAGAGACCCACCTGAGGAGGTCACTTTAGCAGGCCAGCACCCTGGGGAGAGGAGGAGGCAGCACTCCGTGTCCCCAGCTTCCCCACACACTGCCCCCCTGGAAAAGCAGGCCAATCTCAACAGTGTAAGCGCCTTGTGTCTCTGCGGAGAGCCAGTGCCCTGGGCTGGGGAGAGCTCCCCAAAGAGTAGGTGAGGGGAGTTAGGAAGAGAAGCATTGTGCCCACAGCAGTTCTTTAGTAACTGACCCGACTATTTAGTTTAGCGAACTAGGCATTAGCCAAAGGAAGGAGGAGGCCATCCCAGCAGCCAGAGGACTGAAGGGTGGAAAACAGTTTGTAACTTAACCCATTTGGGAAGCCCAGGGGAGCAGACAAATCGTGACCTGGGAGAGCTGGGCCCAGCCACTTAGAGGAGCACAAATCAGCTCAGGGGGTAGACGGACGTCTCCCAGAGCCACCTGATCTCACTCTGTGACAGTGGAGCAAGTGGGCCTCTCCTCAGTGCAGAGGGGGACGGGTAACCCATGAAGGGAGACACAATGGTTCCCAGGCCTCCCATCGCACTGCAGCATCATATGCAGAAGAGAGCAGACTTTTTCAGTCTGGTGTGATGAGCCCTTCAGAGGCCCCAGCAGAACCCACAGGGCTGCTGTGAGACCAGAGATCAGGAGGCCCCCTGGACGCCACCGTGACTGGAAGCCAAAGTGGGGAGCAAACATAGCCAGAGAGGAGAGGAACATCCATCACAGAACACGTGACCCGAAACCCTCGATGGCAGCAGGCCAGCCAAGTGAATATTCTGGAGCAGAGTAGAGGGCAGGTTTCTAATATCGACTCCAGGCCAGAGTGCAAGGCAGTACTTCACACTGTCAAGCCAAGAGCGGAGTCGACAGCGATCTCTCCAGCTCCGAGATGAGAACAGAGGCATGAGCTGGAAGCCTCCAGCCGTGCATCTATTCTTTGAAGGTACTGTGGCAACAGAGATCAATAGGATGCGTAGAAGGCGGAGAATTATGACTCATCTTTGATCCACTCTTGAGGTGGAGACCAGGGGCAAGCCGGGTTCATCTCTGCATCTGGATTTGTCTCAGCACCGTTGCCAGACACACACCTTTTATCCAGCCAGTTCAAAGAGACACACAACTCTCCTGAATCTGCCCTGATGGTGACTTTTGACTGTGGGTCGGGACTTTCTGCTTTAGAAGTATATTCTCACCTACATTTTGGTTTCACCAGCGGGCCTCTTCCACAGATGAACTTCTCTCCTGGCCTTACAGCCCTGTGATAGATGCTCACCAAGGTAGCCCACCGCCACCGCATGAGTTCCGGAACACTCCCAGGCCTCAGTTCTTTCCCATTAGGCTGGGTCGAACAGAGAGCTGAGATCTCTAGTGGGGGATCGGGTCACCTAGGAGTGGTCTGCCACTTTCCCCGCCTGGTGGGAAATAGCAGCAACAAGGCTCTTTGGGAAAGAGCAAGGGTGCTTTCCCTTTGCCGCCCCCCTCCCTGTCCCAAGCAGGCTTGTCCACACTGCCCTTGAGCTTGGCTCCTCCTTAGCACAGGTCCTCCTGGGCTTCTGGGCACATTGATGCTGCCCCCAGCTAAATGCCTGCCCCCTCTTGACCCAGCTCATATCATCCCACATTCCCAGAACCGTCAGCAGGCTTTCCCCAGCTCCTCCCAGGAAGAGGACCAGAATGGTCAGGCAGCAACATGGCAGGGGAGAGAGCCTTAGGGGAGCAGGGTCACTCACGGGGACTTTCCAGCTATTAACTGGATGGAGAGCAGAGATCGAATCCCGCCAACAGGGAACATTGGGGCCTCTGCAGCCCAGAGTCCCGGCAGGGCCATAGCACAGGTATCACCAACCCACAGGCTGATGTTTCTATGAGCAGAAGAGTGTGCTACTGTCTTGGCCCTGTCCTCACAGACCTTAACCGTCGAGGAGGCCCTCATTTTTGGTTGGCCTGATGCCCCAGGCCTTTCCTGGTATCTGGGTGTTCGGTGCAGCCTCAGGATCCCAGCCCTTGCACCCTACACCGCCCAGCGACGGCCAGGTGCAGCTCTCTCTGGCTTTCCTCTGGCTCTGCCCATCCCTAGAGCAGGATCGGCGTCCACCTCCTCATACCTCACTGCAGAATTCGCACTCATCCACCCTTATATGGGCTTCCCCCGGCCCGTCAAAAACAGCCTGCCATCTGCTTCATCCTCTGCCTCCTTCAGCTTCATGCTCTGGTCTCAACAAGGACTCTCCCACCGCCTGTCCCCTCCTCCTGCCTCCTGCTCTGCTCCCACATTTCCACAATGCTGAGCTCAGGGCTCACTCAGTTTCTGGGCCCAGACACAGTCTGTGTCTTCCATGCGAGCGTCCAGGTACCTCTAGGCCCCCTGCTTTGCACCCGCACGTGTCCTGGGTTTGAGGCTGCCTCCGAGTGCGCATACTGCACCGCACCCAGCACCGCACCCAGCTCTCTGTTCCTGGAACCCACTTCTGCAGCTCCTCCAGTGAGGCCCATTCTGGCCCCTGTGCTGCCCTTCCCCAAACCGGGGCAGGAACAGGATGCTGTGGCAGTGCCTGCCCATAGAGGCCAGCACTACAGGGCCCTCCTTCTCTGGTCAGAGAGCCACCTGAGCTGCCCAATCTCCACAAACAGCAGGCCTCCATGACCCACTGCCTTCCCAAGGCAGCGGGACTATCTGCCAGAACTTTTTTTGTTCTTTTAAACATTTTATTGGGGAATTGGGGGAGGGGAACAGTGTTGGGGAATTGGGGAAGGGGACCGGCCAAGTGGTTGTTCTTCAGTCTTCATTGTGGAGGGCGCCAGTCGCCATCTGACTTCCCGTCAGCAGCTCGTGTCCTCTAAGCTCAAGGTGCTGTGATCAATCTGAGTTGCAGATGGGCGTAGACACCATCCTATGCAGCGGGAGGTGAACCAGCAGCCTTGTTGTTAAGAGCACACGCTCTCTCCACTGAGCCATCCGGACAGCAGCTCAGCTCAAGGTGCTGAGTTCAGTCTTAGTTGCGGGTGGGCATAGCCACCATCCCATGCGAAAGTCCAACCCGGCAGCCTTGTTGTTAAGAGCGCACGCCCTATCCACTGAGCCATCCGGGTGGCAGCTCAGCTCAAGGTGCCGCGTTCAGTTTTAGTAGCCGGTGGGCATAGACCACCATCAAACAGGCAATCTTCTTGTTACACCAGCTGAGCTATCCTGCCACCTGGTGGCAGCTCAGCGACAGCTCAGCTCGAGCGCAGATTCCCACTGTCCCATGTGGGAATCGAACCGGCGGCCCTGTTGCTCAGAGCTCACGCTCTAAGCCAGCTCTTAACCAACTGTGCCACTCTGCTGGCCCCTATCTGCCAGAAAATTTTAAGGGCTCACGCCCCCCTCCCCAGCGCACTGCACAAGATCGGCTGCCCTCCCGCTGCGTGGCTGACAAGGGCAGATACCCCTGACCACACACCAGTCACCATTGCCATCTCCAGGCTGTCCACCTCAGCCATCTGGAATCATGGCGGGCCTGGGGCCCTCTCTCACTTCTGCAGAACAGTCCCCAAGGTCACCCCCGTCCAGCTTTTCCCTTGCCCTGCCACCAACCCTGTCTCAGAAGCCTCCCTCTGGGGCTGACATGACAAACCTCGCTCTCTCTGGCCGTCACAGAGTCCCTCTGCAACAACCGCTACTGCTCTTCCACCCACAACACCCCATTACACAGAAATCAGGAGTCTCTCCCTTGAGCCCCACCGTTTGCCCTGCTCCCCCACATACCAATTCATGCCACATGCAGCTGGCGGCTCATTAAAGTTCACACGGGCTCCATGCTCCCAGGAAAGAAAGACCTTTAGGACACCCTGGCTCTCGGTGACACCTACAGTGGAGGTGAAGGGGAGGTGAAGACCCTTGGCTGTTCAAATGGCGACACCTATTTCCAGGGTTCCTCTCCATGCCCAGCCTGTGGTGGGCCCTGGGCACAGACCCCCAGTGGGCCAGTTAGAGGACCCAACAGAGAACATGTGAGTGCAGAACAGTTTTGCGGATTGCATGAGGGCCCAGACGGGAACAATGCCCCCCCCCAAAAAAAAACAAACAAAAAAACCACAAACAAACCAGGAAGTAATCTGGGGTTTGGGTTAACTCAGAACAACCTGACCTGCCAGTCCAGCTGGGAACTGATTTTGAAAATCATGTATGTTAAAAAGAAACGGCAGGGCAAATGTGACAGGAATGCCAGTGGATGCACCTGACACAACGGGAAGGTAATTCCATTGATCTTCAAAAAGTGTAATCAATGAAATTTATCTGGAAGGTCCTTTCTAAAGCACTTTCCAGAGGAAACCCATAGCAGACTAGAACACCGTTTAAAGCATTTTTTATTCAGCTGTCCTGAAAAGTCCTGACCCAGGCCTTCTGTAGTGTTTTCTGTCCTCCTCTGCCTACTTCACTCTAAGGCAGGCTTGGGAGTTCCAGGTCCGAGGCTCACCAGCTATGGGAAGGCGGGTGGTCAAGGCCACCCCTGCACCCATTTCCCTGTCTGCGCCACAGGCACAGTGGCGCGGGCCTGGGGCGGGGAGGGAGGGCAACGTCACAATTCTATCAGTGTTTCGAGTCCCGCAAACTCGTTTCACTTGTCTCTAGTTTTCATTTTCTGTGACTTCACAATAACAGGGCGTCTCGACAAGCCTGCCACGTGCGAGTTACTGCAGTTGGAGGACGCACTGCCTGCGAGCTTTTCCCCAACGTGACATTTAGTCAAAGTCAGACCACATCACCCTGGGAATCACAGAGCAATTGCTAAAGCAGAGGCTCTACCGCCTCACACTGACCCCGCTTCCCCCACTCCCTTCCTGTGTCCCAAGACCTTCCTTCTCTTTCGTCCCTTCCCCTTCCCAAAAGCTGCTGAAGAGGGACGTGCGACTGTCCCTCCTCACCGCAGCCTTAGCAACGCAAGCCTGGGGCTTTTAATGTAGTTCCGAGGGGCAGCCAGCAGATGGCGCTGCTCCGCCTGCGCAGGCCAGACCCGGGCTGAAGCAAGGAGCATTTCGCCCAGCTTTAGCAGAATCAGCATTCTGGAAATGACTTAACCACGCGGATGTGACAGACAGGTTTTCAAAAGTTATCCGGGGTGCCAGATCTTGAACAA
Organism: Aselliscus stoliczkanus; assembly: GCA_033961575.1. Classification (NCBI taxonomy): domain Eukaryota; kingdom Metazoa; phylum Chordata; class Mammalia; order Chiroptera; family Hipposideridae; genus Aselliscus; species Aselliscus stoliczkanus. The sequence goes on from CM066737.1 coordinate 19,540,517, forward strand.
ATGACAACTTCGGGACTGATGGTGCGCTTCTGATTGCTATGCACGCTACGACAGTGATTCACAGACACAGCAGGGGCGCAGGACCGGCTCCCTGTAAGTCACCGGGGTCTTTTCAGAACACCAGTAATACTGGGAGATAGTCAGGCCCGTCTTGTAACGAGGCTCAGTGCGTTTGGAGCAGGCTTGGGAGAGGCAAGCAGCTGGGGATGAACCCTGCTTCGTCAGGTCATGAGCAGAGGGACTTGGCCAGGTCCCTCCCACTCTCTCAGCTTCCCGATCGTCCTCTGCAAAATGACTAGAGGCTCAGAGGTTCTGTGAGGAATCGGTGAAAGAATGCACAGGACTGGTCTTTATTAGCTATTAGCCTTATTCATCAGACGAGCCGTTCAGTCTCAGGGACGCCCAAAGGCAGCAGTGTGTCAGGGTCAAGGGCACAGACCATTAGGTACAGCAGCTCTACCACGCCATAAGGGCTGTGGGAACACCCCTGGGCCTCTCTGAGGCCCGGCTTCCTGACTGGTAAAATCAGCATGTGCAACACCCACCTCCCAGGCTGTCGTGGGGATCGAATGTCGCCGTGTGTGCCTGTGGAAGTGCCTGGAACTTAGGAAGCGCTCCCTAGGTGGCAGCTGCTGTGGCAACCCACACGACAGAAGCAGCGCCACCACAGGAGCCCAGGCCAGGGAAACCACTCATTCCTTCCGCCTTGCCTGAGCCTCGTCCATCTACTTCTCACCTGCTCTCACTCAGTTGCACAGAACAGGTAGCAGATATCCCAAGGCACAGCAAAAGAAAACCTAAAACAGAGGGCATTCTGTGCATCAAAGTTTTTCCGGATTTGGAAAAGACAGCCACGCTGTGGCTCTGAAGGCTGTATTACAGCTGGAATCCGCAGTGAGCCTCCCCGAAGCTCACAGCCTTCCTCTGCTGGCGTCCAGCTTTGCTGGAAACATCCGGACTCCTGGCATGTCTGCACCTTTTGGCCTCCTGCAGCCACAGAGCAAGTCTCCTGGCGTCCGCTGACTCTCCTGGAGAATGCCTCTGGGAGGACAAGTGAAGGACAAGATCCGGACCACATTCCCACCCTCAGTCTACTCTGTCCTCTGCCTCCACCCATCCCTCCCTCTCTGTGCTTTCCCATCACTTGCGTCTTCCAAGGAGCACAGGGGTTTGCTCAGCCTCTCAGGCCACAGTGTGCTTAAAACTCGAAAGTCAGCCACATCCCCTCCCTCTACTCCAACCCTCATGTAACTGCAGACCCTTATGACTCACCTGGGCCTCCGCAGGCCTTTATGTCCGCACTGCTCAGTTAAAATATGCCCGTCCTGCGATCCCTTCCCCTTAAGAATACCTTCTGCTTTAGCAATATATTGGTAGTTTACCCTGACCATTATAGTTCTCACGATAGTTCTCAGTCATGCAAGTTGATCGGCACTCCAGTCTCTGGTGAGCTTGCCTTGATTGCTGACTCGCAAAAATCAGTTTATTACCTTGCAATGCCAAGGACCAGCCCTTAGACATGGGAAACCAGTAGGTCCCGATCACCGAAATAGCTTCCTATGGCACTTTCAAATGTCCAAACTTGAAACGTTCCAAGTGGAACTTGCTTTACCTAGAAACCAAAAATACCATTCTTTCCTCCCTTGGTTCACTGTCTGGGGTGATATCACCACCATACACCACACACCCCTAAAATCAGGACTCATTGCTGTGTCTGAGTTGGCTGTGTCTTTCTCCCCCACGTAGCCAGATACTAAGACTCCATTTCCTGTGGTTACTGGAATCCATCCCCCCTTTCCATCTCCATTAGCCTTGCCTTGGCTTAAGTACAAATTCTTTCCCCCTTGACACCCTACAAGTTTCCTGTCACCGTCTAGCTGTTTCCAGGTTTTCAGCCTCATCCCCCACCAACGCCAAATTCATCCTCCTCATTGGGACGATGTGATTTACGGAAAACATAAATATGGCCAAGGCAATCTCCTCCTAAACATCTTTCGACAAATCTCAAAGTTTAGGATTGGACCCCATCTCCAGAGCCTCTGCCCCTTTCTCTGAGAATCTGATTTCCAACCCCCAGTGTGTACTGCGAGGCTGTGTTTTCCTGCTCTCCAGAGAATCAGAAGCTCAAGAAAGCCCTTCATGCTCAGGAGGACCTGGATTTGCAGTTGCTCTCCAAGGCAGATTGCATTTCACAGACGTCATGGAAATGTTCAAACACGTGGACGCTGAAACAGTAATGCAGAGAAACTGCATGTCCCATCGGCTATCTATCTACATTGCATATCAGCCCACAGTCCACCGGGTTTGATCTCTGCCCTCTCTCCTTTCCTAATGCCACGGGATTCTTTTAAAATCAATCCCATGCATCCTATGTGAATATGTATAGGAAATTGCTTTCAAAAGGAAGAGCAGTAAGCCTTATGACTAGCTCTAAGTGAACAATGTTCGGATCTGTTGTGTTCTTCCATTTTGTTGGCTTGCAAAACACTTCAGACAAGGGCGGCCGAGTGGCGCGGTGGTTAAGCGCTGGCCTTGGAAGCCAGCGGCCCGGTTCGGTCCCACATATGTGGGCCAGTGACACTGCACTCAAAACAAAACAAAACAAAACAAAACAAAAACACTTCAGACATCCCCAGAGCCAGGGCTGGGCTTCTAGGTGGCTGACGCGGGGATAATTTCTTGAGTTTCTGGGCATGTGAAAGGTGTCCAGCCCTATCGGAGAATAAACCTTTGCAGGTGCCTCCGGCTGTGACGCAAGCAAGCGTACCAGGCAGCGAGCGTGCTGCCAAGCCTGAGGGTACTTCACTGCATAGCAGGTGGCTGTATGCAGCCTATGGCAAGCCACAAGATGAGCTTCTTCTTGACGTATGCTGGTGTGCTAAGGGAAGCCCATGCTCTCTTTGCCTTTACACTGCCTCCCTGGGATCGATACTAAGCTCTGATACTTGGATACTGGATGCCCTGCCAGGAGCTACCAGGTTCCCCAAACTGCCCTCCCCAACTGGTGATTCCTGAGGCTTAACCTGTTTTGTTTTTTTTGAGGGCAGCATCACTGGCCCTCATATGTGGGACCGAACCGGGGCCGCTGTCTTCCCAGGCCATTTTTTTTTTAAGGAAAGACAGGGGATAGGTAAATTAGTGGCTCCCTGTGAGAAGTGAACCTTTGGGCCACGACATGAAGGCCACCGATACATACGGGAGGGTTGCGGGAGTGTTTAGGGCAATCTCCTGACCCTGCTAAGGGCAAGGCACAGGCAGGGTGACTGGTATGGTCCTACAGAAGACCATATAAGAAGTCAGAGGACCAGAACTGGAAACAGCGAGCACACAGCTAAATCCCCTTCAAACTGACATCGGAAACTTGGTGCCTTAACTCTTAAGTTTCCCATTACATCACAGTGCCTGGTTTTATGAAACTGTTTGAAGGCAGAATCAAAACAGGCAAGTCAGGGCGGGCCAAGTGGCTCAGTTGGTTAAGAGCGTGAGTGCTGAGCAACAGGGGGTCGCCGGTTCAATTCCAACATGGGCCAGTAAGCTGCGCCCGAGCTCAGTTGCCGCTGAGCTGCCAGCAGGTGGCAGGATGGCTCCGCTGGTGAGAGCGCGTGCTCCTAACAACAAGGTTGCCGGTTCGACTCCCGCATGGGGTGGTGGGCTATGCCCACCCACAACTAAGACTGAACAAGGCATCTTGAGCTGAGCGGCCGCAAGTTGCCGACAGGCAACTGGATGGCGACTGGACTTGGAGCTGAGCTAGCTACACCCTCCACAACTAAGACTCAAGGACAACAACTTGGCTGTTCCCCTTCCCCAATTCCCCAATAAAATGTTCAAAAACAGGCAACTCATAGGGCTACTTATGGCTTGGCAACTTGAGGAGCTCCATGAACCCAACCCCGAGTGAAACTGGTGAAAATTATTTCAAAACCAGCAATTTAAAGCCTCAGGAATGATGTCAAGGGAATACAGGAAATAAAGAAACATTTATTGAAGAAAGCCTACTAAAATATCAGGTCTTGATGGATTTGACTTGATTTGCCTTTGGAGGGCTGTGACTTTGGGTTTGTCTTTGTCTTTCAGTTGTTTTCCTTGTTTACGATGTGTGCACTTGTGCTTACACAAAGGATCTTGGAATTTTACATATGGAAAGATGTCAAAACGCATACGTCCTGTGTTTGTAACCTACGGGGTCAAGGCTCTAGTCACAGGCTGCTTGGTCTGTCCAACAGGCACCTTTTCTCTGTCACCTCCCCACTGCACACACACCCTTCTCTTGGTTGTGTGACTGAGTACCCTAGCCATAGCTACTTGGTTTGATGCTTGTCACCTCAGCCGAGTTGAGCCAATCATAGTCTTTGCTCTTATTTTCGAGTATTGAACTGAACACCAAGATGGACAGATTTCCTGCTAAGTTCCTTTAAAGCCATTTCTTTAGATAATTTTACTTAGAAGGTCTGCTGTTGATTTCTCTACCCTTGTTCCTGTCCCTGTGATACTTGTTTGTTGCTTTGGTTTCTTGGATTTTGAAAAATACTTGTGTTCTTCTAATCAAATTTGTTTGTTGGAGAAACTCCCACTGGTAGATTTCTCTTCTTTGCAACGCATACAAGTGTGACCAAGGAAGCTGCTGGTTCTGCCGTCAGGGGTGTACCAGGATGGAGCTCTGAGCTCTACAATCTGGGGCATTGAGGCGTGGGCTTCAGGCCGGGATTGAAGTTCTCCCCTTGTTAAGGTAGGAAAGATAGTAGGTAGCCTAACACCTTCCTCTGTGAAAGGGATCCTTTTGGCCACTACAGGAAGACCACAATTACATACCTGGATACTGTAGAGGTGGTGGGGCACCTTCTGTTCCAGCTAGAGTAAGGCAAATGTAGGGGATGTACACACAGTCTGCAGAGCATCGTTTCGGAAGTCACGAGGACCACAGCTGAAAGCAGTGAGCATGCAGTTAATTTCTGGCCCAGCCTGCATTAGAATCTGGGTCCTTTAAGTCTTGGGTGTTTCTCGTACCTCAATGCCCGGTCTTATAAAGTCTTAGTAAGTGCAGAATCCAGAGAGGCAGGTCAGCGAAAGATTATTTGCAGCATTGTCCCATAAACATATCAATACAGCAGCCACCCCACCCCCCTATTCCACAGTGGATATGTTGCAAGACCCCCAGTGGGTGCCTGGAACTTAAGATAGTACTGAACCATATAAATACTATTTTTTCCTATACATACATGCACGTTATGACTTCCCCTTGGCATATCTGAATTGCCAGCATTCTGTGCTTTGTGGCCATTGTCAAATACAATAAGGTTTAGTAGAACACCAGCGCTGTGATACCATGACAGTTGATCTGATCACTGAGATGGTTACTAAGTGACAAATGGTGGGGATGGGGGAGGGGTAACGTACACAACGGAGATAGGCTGGACAAAGGGATGATTCACATCCTGGGAGGGATGGAATGGGACTGGTTCGGTTCATAATTTAAACCTTATGAATTGTTTATTTCTAGAAGTTTCCATTTAGTATTTCCAGGCCCCTGTTGGCCACGGGTAACTAACTGAAATGGCGAAAGCAAAACCGCAGATAAGGGGGACTACTGACCATTTTCCACTACTTGTATAAAATTTCCAATTAACTAAAATTGTATGCGCTCTTCACCTGAAACTAAAATAAAATAATATTGAATGTCAACTGTACCTGAAAAATTAATAATAAAAAAAAATTGTATGGCCTCTGTCCAGCTTAGTGTGGTTTAAACATTCATGAAATTGCCTTACCATTGTGGTTCTTAAAATCTACCCCCATGAGAAACCAGAGAAAGACTGTCCTGCCTGAAGATGCACCACGCTGGCTGGCTGGGCATGGGCCTTTCTCTCTCTCTCTCTCTCTCTCTCTCTCTCTCTCTCTCTCTCTCTCTGTTTCTCTCCCAGGGATTTCATAAAGATCTTGGGCTGCAGGTGTCAGCAGCTCTATTGTCGCCATCCCATCTAGAGGGGCCCAAGCTTCAACATCTCATGTCCTGCCTGAGGGGCTTCTCAGTGTTCAGAGTTCAAAGAACCTCCCCTGGTCTCCCATTAACAGTTGGAACTTTATTTTTATCTCTGTCATTAAGCTCTGCATGTTGAGCAATGAGTCGTCATTAGGCTGTGAGCTACTCCCACCCAGCTATGCTCATCCTCATCCCAACCAGTATACTGTCATCACAGTGTGTGTCCCTCTCTCCAGAGATTCTCAGAAATGCTGTTCTGGGCGCTGAGCAGTTTGTAAGGGACTGAAGAGTTAGACGAGCAGATGGTCAGTGACAGTTGGAGTATTATTACCAACCAGACTCCATTGCAGCACTGGCACAGCCACAGGTGGCAACAGATGGCCTTCCCAAGCTTGTGATGGGAATCCAGCGATGAATCTTTGTCACAACTCAGATGTGGGCTTGGAGGCCTGGCTCCAGTGGCTGCCCAGCCACATGTATGGTGTCTCCCCTCAGCTGTTGGACGTTCTCCGAGCTGTCACCATACATAAGGTAGGACCTGCAGGACAAGAACCAAGAGGAAGCTTTGGGAGACTCAGGGGACTCACACCTGCTTTTCATTTTACAGGAGCAAGTATAAACACACACACACACACACACACACACACACACACACACAAAACAAGGACAACAACAACAACACACAAACAGGGAAAACATGAAGGTTGGGTGTTTGCTCCTGATAGTAACCTGAGGCCATCACAGGGGTCACCTCATGTGTTTTGTTTTCACTCTTAGGATACACTACCCTGGCTGCCTGATGTCTAATGACAGAAAACTGTTGTTTCATATATTTTAATGTTTTTCTTTTAACTTGTGAGTAACTCTGGGCTAGCCAGGTGCACAAGAGATATTTTGCACTTGAAAGGTCCTGTGGACACCAGACACTGTTGCAACTCAAGCAAGTGAAAGCAAATTGGTTGTCCTGGTGTTGGTAAGGGCAAGCAGCTGGCTCTGCAGTTCACCTAGCTCCAGCTGAGTCTCTTCCATCAGCTTCTCCAACTCCTGAGGCAGCATGTGCACCTCCTGGGTCAGGGGCCTGGGTCCATGGGTCCATACCTCCTTTATGTCCTCACACAGGGAAAGTGAACATCTTTAAGATGTTGTGCCATCCTATCTCAGACCTGGGTATGTATTTCTGTGTGCTTGAGTATTCTTTTGTACCCCTCTTTAGAATTTAAAATGTTCTTGAAGTTGCTTATATGATTTTTCAAATACATTTCTAGGCACTAGTATTTCTTTTGCATTGCTTTTCTGAACCGAGTCATTAACACCATTATCTTTTTTTTTTTTTTGAGGGTAGTGTCACCGACCCTCACATGTGGGATCCGAACTGGGGCCGCTGGCGTCCCAAGCGAGCTCCCAACCAACGCCACTTGGCCGGCCCACCATTATCTATTGTAACTGCTTATATTCTTCAGACATAAAGTTTGTGAAAGAGTTATATTAATTTCGTACCCAGCCAACAAACGAATTGAGACATAATAGCTCGAGTCCCGTCCTACAATTGGTTAACCCTTTAGTCATTTCTTTCCTTTATTCTTATATATAGAAATTTATAACGTCGTAGTTGGAAAGCATGCAAGAACTCGAGTCTTTCACAGGACCACACTCAAGGGGCACCGAGAGTCGGGGTTAGCAAACATTACGCTGTGACCGAAGGGCGGAAGGGGTCAAGAAGGCCAGACTCCTCAACCCCCAGAACAGGGACCCTATGATCCCGACATGTAGCGGGATCCTCCCTCAATGCACAGAGCCAGGTGCCCGGGTCTCCTCCCTGGTCCCCGCCCCTAACCCTCGGCCCGCCCCAGAACACCACGGCCCCGCCCCTCCGATTCAGGCCCCGCCTCCACGAGCGGGCGCTGGCCCCGCCCGCCTCCCCGGACGCCCCCACGCCCATCCCCCGCTGCCGCTCCTCAGGCCTGAGCGGGGCTCCCTGCGTGCCTGCACACTAGCGACCACCGGGCCTTGACGGTGAGCCCGCGCACGCGCCGGGTACCGCCCGCGGCCCCGCCCCCGTCCCCCGCCTGGCCCCGCCCCCGCACACACGCACTTCCCGCCACGCCTCCCCGCCCTCCTCCGCCCAGCCCCGCCCAGCCCAGCCAAGCGAGCGAGGCGCGATGGACGGCCGAGTGCAGCTGATCAAGGCCCTCCTGGCCCTGCCCCTCCGGCCCCAGACGCGTCGGTGGAGGAACCCGATTCCCTTCCCCGAGACGTTTGACGGAGATACCGACCGGCTCCCGGAGTTTATCGTGCAGACGGGCGCCTACATGCTAGTGGACGAGACCCTGTTCTCCAGCGATGCCCTGAAGGTGACGTTCCTCATCACCCGCCTCACCGGGCCCGCCCTGCAGTGGGTGATCCCCTACATCAGGAAGGAGAGCCCCCTGCTCAATGATTACCGGGGCTTCCTGGCCGAGATGAAGCGGGTCTTTGGCTGGGTGGAGGACGAGGACTTCTAGGCCCGGAGACCCTCGGGCCTGAGGGGGCGGGTGCTCGGGGGAGGGTCCGCGCGCCAGTCGCCGGCGCCCAGATCGCCACGGGCGTCCTCCCGCCGCGCCTCCCCCGCCCTTACGTTTGAGTCGCCGTGATCTCCCCCGCGCCCCGTCCCCTCCCGCGTAGTGCTTGCCTTTGTTCCAGGAATAGCGCTCCAGGTCCCGCTGCTGCAGCGGGGCCTCTCTCTGGAGCGCGCCGCCGCCGCCGCCGCCGCCGCCGCCGCCGCCGCCGCCGCCGCCCTCCTCCTCGCGGGCCAGCCCGGCCCCTCCCGTGCACACTTGGACTCTGTCCTGGGCTCCAGCTGCGAGCTGGGCTCCCGCTACACGCCGGACAGACCCCCACAGCCCAGCCGCTCCCTGTCAGGCTACCAGGCCTGCATGGATGTGCCCAGAGACCTCCGCGGCGGCTGCCATCACCATCCACCGCATCCCAGCGACGGACTGCAGCCTCCGGCGGCGCTCTGCTCTCACCCAGGAGGTCTCTGACCGCGCTGGCCACAGCCCCCGGACAATGATTCCAACAGCTCACCACCTCGCTGGAGGGGCTCGGCCAGCCTTTCACTTTCAGCGGGACCCATTCCCTCCCTACTCCCAGAGACACCTTCTGCTCCTGCCAGATGGCTGCCAGGTCCCAGGGGTGCCCGGCAGCCAAAGCGAGTCACTCATCTTCTCCTGTGGACCTGTTAGTTTTGCCCAGCATCCAGTTCTCTTCTGAGTTTGCAGCTGTCTCTCTGATGTGTGCCTTTCGTTCAACACAGTGACCCCTGCACTCTGCCCAGCTTTCCTACACTACCTGGACAAAAGCCTTTTCCTTGTTTTCAATAAATGTCAGATGCTATTACAAAAGAAATTGAGTCTCAGTGAATATTCAGGCGCCTCTCCCTCCCTGGTCCAGTGTTGGGGCCCGTGACTTGTTCAGCAGGTATGTCCCCTGCCACTCTAGGGCTGATGTGGTGGCCTTGGGGATGGAGACCCCTCTGGCTGGTGGCCGTTCAATCACAGATGCTGATTCCAAACCCGTCAGCTCCATGCCCCTTAGGAAATGGACCTCAATCTGATCCTGGCCAAGGTGAGGTAAGGAGAAGTCAGCTAGGGGCCTCTTCAGACAAGGCCCGTTCATTTCCAAAGAGCTGCTTGAAAGCACAACACCTAGTTGTTACAAACCGTGAATTCCACACATTTGTTGGTGAACACCTGTCAAAGTTCTGGTTAACCCATTTTTCTGGGAACACCAGCAGGATGGCAGAGGTGCTTCGGAAAATGCATTTATATTTGTAGAGCCTTGGATCCTGGAACTAGTGGGGAAAGGAATGCAGAATTGGGGTTAGTTTAGGCACAAACCTGTCTGATGGCCTGCAGGACCATGAAATTATAGCTTCCTCTAACAGGCAGCAAAGGAAAAAAAACGCTACTTTTTTTGCTGTTCCTCCACATGCTAACCTCTTAAACCCACAGTGCTGAAAGAGCCTCTGGTACCTCATGTATGGCTGCAAAAAGTTAAATATACTGATATTTAGGTGGTCCTCAGATGGTGCTCAGGTAGGGTGGCACTCTGGTGCGATGTTCAAAGGCCTTTGAGTTAACTCGGCCTTATTCCAATTATGGCTATTTTTTCGGAACATGTATGAGGTGGGAAAAGACTGAGCTTACTTAGTTCATGGGTGGGTTGGCTCGATATGTGGTAGGCAACAAAATGGACTTTGACTGCACTAGAGAGAGGCCTAATGCTTACATGCCCAATCCTTAGACTTCTCTGCCTTCTGCCTCTAGATGATACCCTTTGGCTTTGGAATTTATGTCAAATTGGCTTAATCACCCCGAGCCTTTTCACTGTCATTCCGCAGTTCATTAATATAGTAGCCTCTTATAACAACCATCTAATTGCACAATCTTGGTAATGATTACTTCCTCTGGACATCTCAAACGCCTGAGATACTGCACCTGCCAGTAATTTTCCGTCCGTTGGTGTCCTATGTCCGTTCTTCACTGGTGAAAGTTTTGACAATTGGACCACTGCCACATCACAGAGGTTATCGGTACTTCACTTACCACCTGTGATGTAATCCTCATTTCTAACCAGCTGGAAGGTAACCGGGCTCCAAACTCCCATTTCATAATCTGCTTCTTAGGATCACTTCTAGCACCATATATACTTTAAGTTCCCCACAGACAGATCTCATGAACAACTCTTTCTTGTAAGGGAGTGAGGGAAGCTGGATTGAGCAGAGGGAGAATTTGAAGAGCCATGCAGTTGCAATAGAGGGCTCAGCTGATCCTACAGGGATACCTAACGCTGGGATGGCCATTCGGAAATGTTAGGGGTTCAAAAGAGGAGGCTAGGCCTCTGTACCTCCACACTGACTAGTCATTGCATATGGTCTTACCTGGAGGAAGCAGTGTGCCCCTGAGCAAGGCAGCTCCCTTTAATCCATAGCAATTCCTGGACACTGATTCAGCTGTGACTTTCAGCAGGCTACACTCCTAGCCGTGGGGCAATGAATGCCTCAGTCCTAAAGGTGTGATCTGGGCAGTACATTGTAGCATCCACTTCGCTCATCTGTAGGGGAATGGCATCAACAGGATGGAACATAATTCAGCATTTAAAAGGGATAAGATAGACCTATGTTAGCTTGTTTGGAGAGCACATTTTTGCAAGGTTTTGTTAAGTAAGAAACATAATTTGCAGAAAACTGCACAATGTGCCCATTGTTTTGTTAGACATTAACCTAGAAAGGCTTATAAATGAACACACACACACACACACACACACACACACACACACACACGATTAACTAGGCATGAAGAACAATACAGAAATATACATACTAGGTTGTTAGTGCCGGCCACAAGAGGTGGCAAAGGGTTGTTGCCAGAGACAGAGTAGGGTCTTTGGGAGGAGACCCACATAAAAAGGACAGAAAACAGGGTGTGCTAAAATGGGGTATTGATGTGTGTCCCAGAAAACTGGAAAACCTATAGAAATTTGTGAGAAGGTAATAGTATCAATCAGGATGCCAAGAAGAAACGGATGGTACACATAAGTGGGGTAAGGGAGGGAATTAACTGAAGAGACTGTGTACAAAGGTATGAGCATGATTGAGAGAAATTGTGATAGATTGGATACTTGTTCTGCAAATATTTACTCCACATTCTCCCCAACCCTTTGGGATGGAGTGTACATACCTGTTGCTTTTGTCTATTGAATATGAGCAGACATGATGTGAATAGGGGATTTCAATATGCTCTCGTGGTTTGGTAGTCTTCTTGCCCTCCTGTGATTGTCATGAGACGAGCATGCTCCAGGCAGTTGGTGTTCCTTCAGATTGGGGTACCCAGTGATTCACCTGGAGTAGATTTGAACACAACCTGCATCCTAGAGCCAAGCCCATCCTAAATGCATCCTGAAGCAAACTAGCCCCAGACAGCTCAGAGCACACAAGCACAGAGTAAAAGTGACTGCTGTAAGTTTTCGGGAGGTTTCTTACACAGCATTACAATAGTGATAGCTGACTAATACTGACACCAACAAGGGATTTTGAAATACTCTGGGGGATGCAGAGGGCCTGAAAAACATTTCTCCAAAGAGCACATACAGATGGCCAATAGACATGAAAAGGTACTCAATATCACTAATCGTCAGAGATTTGCAAATAAAAACGACAATGAGTTATCACCTCTCATCATTTAGAATGGCTATCATCAACCAGACAAAGAATAACAAGTGTTGGAGAGGCTGTGGAGAAAAAGGAACCCTCATACACTGTTGGTGGGAGTGCAGATTGGCGCAGCCACTATGGAAGGCAGTGTGGAGGTTCCTCAAAAAATTAAATATAGAATTATGATATGACCCAGAAATCCCTCGCCTGGATATCTGTCCCAAAAATCTGAAAATATTTATCTGTAAAGATATATGTGCTCAGTTGTTCATTGCAGCATTATTTACGGTGGCCAAGACATGGAAACAACCAAAATGTCCTTCGATAGGTGATTGGATAAAGAAGATGTGGTATATACACACAATGGAACACTATTCTGCCATAAGAAAAGATGAAATACTGCCATTTGCGACACCATGGATGAAACTTGAGATTATTGTGCTAAGCGAATTAAGTTAGACAGAAAAAGTCAAGAACCACATGATTTCACTCATATGTGGGATATAAAACTGAAAACAACAAAGGAACAAGACACACAAAGAAACAAAAACTGATAGACACAGACAATAGTTTAGTGGTTACCAGAGGGTAAGGGGGGAGGAGAGTGGTAGATGAGGGTAAACGGGATCAGATATATGGTGATGGAAGGAGAACTGACTGGGTGGTAAACACACAATGTGATACATAGATGATGTATTACAGAATTGTACACCTGAAACCTATGTAACTTTACTAACCATTGTTAGTAACCCCAATAAATTTTAACTTAAAACAATGTACAACCTCTCTGAGAAAAGGAAATACCCTCAGGCTAGCAATAGTGGGGAACTGTTACCTCCCACTGAAGAATGAAGGGGTAAGGGCAGGCAGGGAGTTACTATTGGAACACAACGGCTATAGAAAAGAATCCTGGACAGGATTTGTGGCTTTTGGTATAGGAACTCAGCCACAAGTTCTCGGTCTGGTAGATGTGGTTGGACAAACCCCACCAGAAGCCAGAGGGCAAGGAAGCCATTTATTTATTCCATAAAGGTCAGCCTCCTGGGCACAGAACAGGGTGGTGGAGAATGATTTTAGAGGGCAAATGGAAGATATCCAAAAGATATATGCATACATTGCTAGTAAAATAGTGCAACTGTTACTGGCCAACTGAGCAGCATCAACCCCCACCACTGAAAAACTTTAATATTTTCTATTCTATAGAAATGTTAAGTATAAAAATGTTAAGTCTCCTCCGTAGTTCTTTAGTTTCTTAGCTCTTGGGCTTTGATTGCTCTTCTGACCAGTTTGTGAATCTTGGACTGAAGATCCCCCTTGCTTCTTAATTGCTTTGTAAATTAGTTCCTGAATCTGAAAGAATATAAGTCTCCTACCCCTGCTTCCCATAACTAGTTGAAAGCCTGAGACTTCATAACATCCCCCAGGCCAGGAAGCTAAATGTCAAACCCATTCTGTGTCCAGACAACTGACGCCACCTGAGTGATGGACTGAATAGCCACAAGTTTCATAACCTAACAGATTTATATTTTTGTCCTCATTCAGGAGCCTTGAGAATGCAGGGGATACCCCAACAAACAAAGAAGCCAACACGGTCTTCCAGGTGGAGCTTGAGAACCCTTCCTCTCATCTGAGACCAGCTAGGGTGAGAGTTCCGTGAACCCCAATAGGCAGGGACAGCTCTACGCCCCTGCCCAGCAGGAAGCAGATACAGAAGAAGAGACTTCCTGTCCCTCAGCTTCCCATTGAGATTTTATGGGGATCACATCTCTCAAGGCGAAACTAGGCAGGCAGTTAGAGGAAGGCATTGGGTCTCTGCATTCCTACACGTCCCACAGAGTGCGACCGCCTGGGGCACATCCCCTCTCCACCCAAAACTCCCCATTGTACTGTAATTACCTACCCCTGCAGGAAGAGCAAGTGGACACAAAATATCCAACTAGATCAGATCAGTCACAGCTAGGCAGGACCTCTTGTTAATCACAGGTGCCAATCAAGTTGTCCTACTCCCAGAAAGAACAGCCCATCCTAGAGAAAAAGGATAAAAACCCCAAGTCCAGGGCAACTGCTTTTTCCCTGCTCCTTTTTACCGCTTCTTCCCTTTAAGCCTCACCTTTGCATGTGCCCCCTCCACACTCTTTAGTAATGGGCCCTTGAGCCATCCTCTAGTACTCAGGTCTACTTCTATTTCTAAATGTACTATCTTTTCTAATAAACTACTTATTCTACTGCTTTACCCTGGTATCTCGTTCAATTCTTTGCTCGAGTTGCCAAGGACCTGGACTTCGTGCCGATAAAGGCCCACTCTCCAACAACACAACTATTGTGGAATGCAGCCTGGCCATTCCTCAAAATGTTTCTTTGCAGCATAGAGTTATCACTAAAGGCCACAAATCCTGTCCAGGATTCTTTTCTATAGCCGTTGTGTTCCAATAGTAACTCCCTGCCTGCCCTTACCCCTTCATTCTTCAGTGGGAGGTAACAGTTCCCCACTATTGCTAGCCTGAGGGTATTTCCTTTTCTCAGAGAGGTTGTACATTGTTTTAAGTTAAAATTTATTGGGGTTACTAACAATGGTTAGTAAAGTTACATAGGTTTCAGGTGTACAATTCTGTAATACATCATCTATGTATCACATTGTGTGTTTACCACCCAGTCAGTTCTCCTTCCATCACCATATATCTGATCCCGTTTACCCTCATCTACCACTCTCCTCCCCCCTTACCCTCTGGTAACCACTAAACTATTGTCTGTGTCTATCAGTTTTTGTTTCTTTGTGTGTCTTGTTCCTTTGTTGTTTTCAGTTTTATATCCCACATATGAGTGAAATCATGTGGTTCTTGACTTTTTCTGTCTAACTTAATTCGCTTAGCACAATAATCTCAAGTTTCATCCATGGTGTCGCAAATGGCAGTATTTCATCTTTTCTTATGGCAGAATAGTGTTCCATTGTGTGTATATACCACATCTTCTTTATCCAATCACCTATCGAAGGACATTTTGGTTGTTTCCATGTCTTGGCCACCGTAAATAATGCTGCAATGAACAACTGAGCACATATATCTTTACAGATAAATATTTTCAGATTTTTGGGACAGATATCCAGGCGAGGGATTTCTGGGTCATATCATAATTCTATATTTAATTTTTGAGGAACCTCCACACTGCCTTCCATAGTGGCTGCGCCAATCTGCACTCCCACCAACAGTGTATGAGGGTTCCTTTTTCTCCACAGCCTCTCCAACACTTGTTATTCTTTGTCTGGTTGATGATAGCCATTCTAAATGATGAGAGGTGATAACTCATTGTCGTTTTTATTTGCAAATCTCTGACGATTAGTGATATTGAGTACCTTTTCATGTCTATTGGCCATCTGTATGTGCTCTTTGGAGAAATGTTTTTCAGGCCCTCTGCATCCCCCAGAGTATTTCAAAATCCCTTGTTGGTGTCAGTATTAGTCAGCTATCACTATTGTAATGCTGTGTAAGAAACCTCCCGAAAACTTACAGCAGTCACTTTTACTCTGTGCTTGTGTGCTCTGAGCTGTCTGGGGCTAGTTTGCTTCAGGATGCATTTAGGATGGGCTTGGCTCTAGGATGCAGGTTGTGTTCAAATCTACTCCAGGTGAATCACTGGGTACCCCAATCTGAAGGAACACCAACTGCCTGGAGCATGCTCGTCTCATGACAATCACAGGAGGGCAAGAAGACTACCAAACCACGAGAGCATATTGAAATCCCCTATTCACATCATGTCTGCTCATATTCAATAGACAAAAGCAACAGGTATGTACACTCCATCCCAAAGGGTTGGGGAGAATGTGGAGTAAATATTTGCAGAACAAGTATCCAATCTATCACAATTTCTCTCAATCATGCTCATACCTTTGTACACAGTCTCTTCAGTTAATTCCCCTCCCTTACCCCACTTATGTGTACCATCCGTTTCTTCTTGGCATCCTGATTGATACTATTACCTTCTCACAAATTTCTATAGGTTTTCCAGTTTTCTGGGACACACATCAATACCCCCATTTTAGCACACCCTGTTTTCTGTCCTTTTTTATGTGGGTCTCCTCCCAAAGACCCTACTCTGTCTCTGGCAACAACCCTTTGCCACCTCTTGTGGCCGGCACTAACAACCTAGTATGTATATTTCTGTATTGTTCTTCATGCCTAGTTAATCGTGTGTGTGTGTGTGTGTGTGTGTGTGTGTGTGTGTGTGTTCATTTATAAGCCTTTCTTGGTTAATGTCTAACAAAACAATGGGCACATTGTGCAGTTTTCTGCAAATTATGTTTCTTACTTAACAAAACCTTGCAAAAATGTGCTCTCCAAACAAGCTAACATAGGTCTATCTTATCCCTTTTAAATGCTGAATTATGTTCCATCCTGTTGATGCCATTCCCCTACAGATGAGCGAAGTGGATGCTACAATGTACTGCCCAGATCACACCTTTAGGACTGAGGCATTCATTGCCCCACGGCTAGGAGTGTAGCCTGCTGAAAGTCACAGCTGAATCAGTGTCCAGGAATTGCTATGGATTAAAGGGAGCTGCCTTGCTCAGGGGCACACTGCTTCCTCCAGGTAAGACCATATGCAATGACTAGTCAGTGTGGAGGTACAGAGGCCTAGCCTCCTCTTTTGAACCCCTAACATTTCCGAATGGCCATCCCAGCGTTAGGTATCCCTGTAGGATCAGCTGAGCCCTCTATTGCAACTGCATGGCTCTTCAAATTCTCCCTCTGCTCAATCCAGCTTCCCTCACTCCCTTACAAGAAAGAGTTGTTCATGAGATCTGTCTGTGGGGGAACTTAAAGTATATATGGTGCTAGAAGTGATCCTAAGAAGCAGATTATGAAATGGGAGTTTGGAGCCCGGTTACCTTCCAGCTGGTTAGAAATGAGGATTACATCACAGGTGGTAAGTGAAGTACCGATAACCTCTGTGATGTGGCAGTGGTCCAATTGTCAAAACTTTCACCAGTGAAGAACGGACATAGGACACCAACGGACGGAAAATTACTGGCAGGTGCAGTATCTCAGGCGTTTGAGATGTCCAGAGGAAGTAATCATTACCAAGATTGTGCAATTAGATGGTTGTTATAAGAGGCTACTATATTAATGAACTGCGGAATGACAGTGAAAAGGCTCGGGGTGATTAAGCCAATTTGACATAAATTCCAAAGCCAAAGGGTATCATCTAGAGGCAGAAGGCAGAGAAGTCTAAGGATTGGGCATGTAAGCATTAGGCCTCTCTCTAGTGCAGTCAAAGTCCATTTTGTTGCCTACCACATATCGAGCCAACCCACCCATGAACTAAGTAAGCTCAGTCTTTTCCCACCTCATACATGTTCCGAAAAAATAGCCATAATTGGAATAAGGCCGAGTTAACTCAAAGGCCTTTGAACATCGCACCAGAGTGCCACCCTACCTGAGCACCATCTGAGGACCACCTAAATATCAGTATATTTAACTTTTTGCAGCCATACATGAGGTACCAGAGGCTCTTTCAGCACTGTGGGTTTAAGAGGTTAGCATGTGGAGGAACAGCAAAAAAGTAGCGTTTTTTTTCCTTTGCTGCCTGTTAGAGGAAGCTATAATTTCATGGTCCTGCAGGCCATCAGACAGGTTTGTGCCTAAACTAACCCCAATTCTGCATTCCTTTCCCCACTAGTTCCAGGATCCAAGGCTCTACAAATATAAATGCATTTTCCGAAGCACCTCTGCCATCCTGCTGGTGTTCCCAGAAAAATGGGTTAACCAGAACTTTGACAGGTGTTCACCAACAAATGTGTGGAATTCACGGTTTGTAACAACTAGGTGTTGTGCTTTCAAGCAGCTCTTTGGAAATGAACGGGCCTTGTCTGAAGAGGCCCCTAGCTGACTTCTCCTTACCTCACCTTGGCCAGGATCAGATTGAGGTCCATTTCCTAAGGGGCATGGAGCTGACGGGTTTGGAATCAGCATCTGTGATTGAACGGCCACCAGCCAGAGGGGTCTCCATCCCCAAGGCCACCACATCAGCCCTAGAGTGGCAGGGGACATACCTGCTGAACAAGTCACGGGCCCCAACACTGGACCAGGGAGGGAGAGGCGCCTGAATATTCACTGAGACTCAATTTCTTTTGTAATAGCATCTGACATTTATTGAAAACAAGGAAAAGGCTTTTGTCCAGGTAGTGTAGGAAAGCTGGGCAGAGTGCAGGGGTCACTGTGTTGAACGAAAGGCACACATCAGAGAGACAGCTGCAAACTCAGAAGAGAACTGGATGCTGGGCAAAACTAACAGGTCCACAGGAGAAGATGAGTGACTCGCTTTGGCTGCCGGGCACCCCTGGGACCTGGCAGCCATCTGGCAGGAGCAGAAGGTGTCTCTGGGAGTAGGGAGGAATGGGTCCCGCTGAAAGTGAAAGGCTGGCCGAGCCCCTCCAGCGAGGTGGTGAGCTGTTGGAATCATTGTCCGGGGGCTGTGGCCAGCGCGGTCAGAGACCTCCTGGGTGAGAGCAGAGCGCCGCCGGAGGCTGCAGTCCGTCGCTGGGATGCGGTGGATGGTGATGGCAGCCGCCGCGGAGGTCTCTGGGCACATCCATGCAGGCCTGGTAGCCTGACAGGGAGCGGCTGGGCTGTGGGGGTCTGTCCGGCGTGTAGCGGGAGCCCAGCTCGCAGCTGGAGCCCAGGACAGAGTCCAAGTGTGCACGGGAGGGGCCGGGCTGGCCCGCGAGGAGGAGGGCGGCGGCGGCGGCGGCGGCGGCGGCGGCGGCGCGCTCCAGAGAGAGGCCCCGCTGCAGCAGCGGGCCCTGGAGCGCTAGCCCGGGAACACCGGCAAGCACTACGCGGGAGGGGACGGGGCGCGGGGGAGATCACGGCGACTCAAACGTAAGGGCGGGGGAGGCGCGGCGGGAGGACGCCCGTGGCGATCTGGGCGCCGGCGACTGGCGCGCGGACCCTCCCCCGAGCACCCGCCCCCTCAGGCCCGAGGGTCTCCGGGCCTAGAAGTCCTCGTCCTCCACCCAGCCAAAGACCCGCTTCATCTCGGCCAGGAAGCCCCGGTAATCATTGAGCAGGGGGCTCTCCTTCCTGATGTAGGGGATCACCCACTGCAGGGCGGGCCCGGTGAGGCGGGTGATGAGGAACGTCACCTTCAGGGCATCGCTGGAGAACAGGGTCTCGTCCACTAGCATGTAGGCGCCCGTCTGCACGATAAACTCCGGGAGCCGGTCGGTATCTCCGTCAAACGTCTCGGGGAAGGGAATCGGGTTCCTCCACCGACGCGTCTGGGGCCGGAGGGGCAGGGCCAGGAGGGCCTTGATCAGCTGCACTCGGCCGTCCATCGCGCCTCGCTCGCTTGGCTGGGCTGGGCGGGGCTGGGCGGAGGAGGGCGGGGAGGCGTGGCGGGAAGTGCGTGTGTGCGGGGGCGGGGCCAGGCGGGGGACGGGGGCGGGGCCGCGGGCGGTACCCGGCGCGTGCGCGGGCTCACCGTCAAGGCCCGGTGGTCGCTAGTGTGCAGGCACGCAGGGAGCCCCGCTCAGGCCTGAGGAGCGGCAGCGGGGGATGGGCGTGGGGGCGTCCGGGGAGGCGGGCGGGGCCAGCGCCCGCTCGAGGAGGCGGGGCCAGAATCGGAGGGGCGGGGCCGAGGTGTTCTGGGGCGGGCCGAGGGTTAGGGGCGGGGACCAGGGAGGAGACCCGGGCACCTGGCTCTGTGCATTGAGGGAGGATCCCGCTACATGTCGGGATCATAGGGTCCCTGTTCTGGGGGTTGAGGAGTCTGGCCTTCTTGACCCCTTCCGCCCTTCGGTCACAGCGTAATGTTTGCTAACCCCCGACTCTCGGTGCCACTTGAGTGTGGTCCTGTGAAAGACTCGAGTTCTTGCATGCTTTCCAACTACGACGTTATAAATTTCTATATATAAGAATAAAGGAAAGAAATGACTAAAGGGTTAACCAATTGTAGGACGGGACTCGAGCTATTATGTCTCAATTCGTTTGTTGGCTGGGTACGAAATTAATATAACTCTTTCACAAACTTTATGTCTGAAGAATATAAGCAGTTACAATAGATAATGGTGGGCCGGCCAAGTGGCGTTGGTTGGGAGCTCGCTTGGGACGCCAGCGGCCCCAGTTCGGATCCCACATGTGAGGGTCGGTGACACTACCCTCAAAAAAAAAAAAAAGATAATGGTGTTAATGACTCGGTTCAGAAAAGCAATGCAAAAGAAATACTAGTGCCTAGAAATGTATTTGAAAAATCATATAAGCAACTTCAAGAACATTTTAAATTCTAAAGAGGGGTACAAAAGAATACTCAAGCACACAGAAATACATACCCAGGTCTGAGATAGGATGGCACAACATCTTAAAGATGTTCACTTTCCCTGTGTGAGGACATAAAGGAGGTATGGACCCATGGACCCAGGCCCCTGACCCAGGAGGTGCACATGCTGCCTCAGGAGTTGGAGAAGCTGATGGAAGAGACTCAGCTGGAGCTAGGTGAACTGCAGAGCCAGCTGCTTGCCCCTTACCAACACCAGGACAACCAATTTGCTTTCACTTGCTTGAGTTGCAACAGTGTCTGGTGTCCACAGGACCTTTCAAGTGCAAAATATCTCTTGTGCACCTGGCTAGCCCAGAGTTACTCACAAGTTAAAAGAAAAACATTAAAATATATGAAACAACAGTTTTCTGTCATTAGACATCAGGCAGCCAGGGTAGTGTATCCTAAGAGTGAAAACAAAACACATGAGGTGACCCCTGTGATGGCCTCAGGTTACTATCAGGAGCAAACACCCAACCTTCATGTTTTCCCTGTTTGTGTGTTGTTGTTGTTGTCCTTGTTTTGTGTGTGTGTGTGTGTGTGTGTGTGTGTGTGTGTGTTTATACTTGCTCCTGTAAAATGAAAAGCAGGTGTGAGTCCCCTGAGTCTCCCAAAGCTTCCTCTTGGTTCTTGTCCTGCAGGTCCTACCTTATGTATGGTGACAGCTCGGAGAACGTCCAACAGCTGAGGGGAGACACCATACATGTGGCTGGGCAGCCACTGGAGCCAGGCCTCCAAGCCCACATCTGAGTTGTGACAAAGATTCATCGCTGGATTCCCATCACAAGCTTGGGAAGGCCATCTGTTGCCACCTGTGGCTGTGCCAGTGCTGCAATGGAGTCTGGTTGGTAATAATACTCCAACTGTCACTGACCATCTGCTCGTCTAACTCTTCAGTCCCTTACAAACTGCTCAGCGCCCAGAACAGCATTTCTGAGAATCTCTGGAGAGAGGGACACACACTGTGATGACAGTATACTGGTTGGGATGAGGATGAGCATAGCTGGGTGGGAGTAGCTCACAGCCTAATGACGACTCATTGCTCAACATGCAGAGCTTAATGACAGAGATAAAAATAAAGTTCCAACTGTTAATGGGAGACCAGGGAGGTTCTTTGAACTCTGAACACTGAGAAGCCCCTCAGGCAGGACATGAGATGTTGAAGCTTGGGACACTCTAGATGTGATGGCGACAATAGAGCTGATGACACCTGCAGCCCAAGATCTTTATGAAATCCCTGGGAGAGAAACAGAGAGAGAGAGAGAGAGAGAGAGAGAGAGAGAGAGAGAGAGAGAAAGGCCCATGCCCAGCCAGCCAGCGTGGTGCATCTTCAGGCAGGACAGTCTTTCTCTGGTTTCTCATGGGGGTAGATTTTAAGAACCACAATGGTAAGGCAATTTCATGAATGTTTAAACCACACTAAGCTGGACAGAGGCCATACAATTTTTTTTTATTATTAATTTTTCAGGTACAGTTGACATTCAATATTATTTTATTTTAGTTTCAGGTGAAGAGCGCATACAATTTTAGTTAATTGGAAATTTTATACAAGTAGTGGAAAATGGTCAGTAGTCCCCCTTATCTGCGGTTTTGCTTTCGCCATTTCAGTTAGTTACCCGTGGCCAACAGGGGCCTGGAAATACTAAATGGAAACTTCTAGAAATAAACAATTCATAAGGTTTAAATTATGAACCGAACCAGTCCCATTCCATCCCTCCCAGGATGTGAATCATCCCTTTGTCCAGCCTATCTCCGTTGTGTACGTTACCCCTCCCCCATCCCCACCATTTGTCACTTAGTAACCATCTCAGTGATCAGATCAACTGTCATGGTATCACAGCGCTGGTGTTCTACTAAACCTTATTGTATTTGACAATGGCCACAAAGCACAGAATGCTGGCAATTCAGATATGCCAAGGGGAAGTCATAACGTGCATGTATGTATAGGAAAAAATAGTATTTATATGGTTCAGTACTATCTTAAGTTCCAGGCACCCACTGGGGGTCTTGCAACATATCCACTGTGGAATAGGGGGGTGGGGTGGCTGCTGTATTGATATGTTTATGGGACAATGCTGCAAATAATCTTTCGCTGACCTGCCTCTCTGGATTCTGCACTTACTAAGACTTTATAAGACCGGGCATTGAGGTACGAGAAACACCCAAGACTTAAAGGACCCAGATTCTAATGCAGGCTGGGCCAGAAATTAACTGCATGCTCACTGCTTTCAGCTGTGGTCCTCGTGACTTCCGAAACGATGCTCTGCAGACTGTGTGTACATCCCCTACATTTGCCTTACTCTAGCTGGAACAGAAGGTGCCCCACCACCTCTACAGTATCCAGGTATGTAATTGTGGTCTTCCTGTAGTGGCCAAAAGGATCCCTTTCACAGAGGAAGGTGTTAGGCTACCTACTATCTTTCCTACCTTAACAAGGGAGAACTTCAATCCCGGCCTGAAGCCCACGCCTCAATGCCCCAGATTGTAGAGCTCAGAGCTCCATCCTGGTACACCCCTGACGGCAGAACCAGCAGCTTCCTTGGTCACACTTGTATGCGTTGCAAAGAAGAGAAATCTACCAGTGGGAGTTTCTCCAACAAACAAATTTGATTAGAAGAACACAAGTATTTTTCAAAATCCAAGAAACCAAAGCAACAAACAAGTATCACAGGGACAGGAACAAGGGTAGAGAAATCAACAGCAGACCTTCTAAGTAAAATTATCTAAAGAAATGGCTTTAAAGGAACTTAGCAGGAAATCTGTCCATCTTGGTGTTCAGTTCAATACTCGAAAATAAGAGCAAAGACTATGATTGGCTCAACTCGGCTGAGGTGACAAGCATCAAACCAAGTAGCTATGGCTAGGGTACTCAGTCACACAACCAAGAGAAGGGTGTGTGTGCAGTGGGGAGGTGACAGAGAAAAGGTGCCTGTTGGACAGACCAAGCAGCCTGTGACTAGAGCCTTGACCCCGTAGGTTACAAACACAGGACGTATGCGTTTTGACATCTTTCCATATGTAAAATTCCAAGATCCTTTGTGTAAGCACAAGTGCACACATCGTAAACAAGGAAAACAACTGAAAGACAAAGACAAACCCAAAGTCACAGCCCTCCAAAGGCAAATCAAGTCAAATCCATCAAGACCTGATATTTTAGTAGGCTTTCTTCAATAAATGTTTCTTTATTTCCTGTATTCCCTTGACATCATTCCTGAGGCTTTAAATTGCTGGTTTTGAAATAATTTTCACCAGTTTCACTCGGGGTTGGGTTCATGGAGCTCCTCAAGTTGCCAAGCCGTAAGTAGCCCTATGAGTTGCCTGTTTTTGAACATTTTATTGGGGAATTGGGGAAGGGGAACAGCCAAGTTGTTGTCCTTGAGTCTTAGTTGTGGAGGGTGTAGCTAGCTCAGCTCCAAGTCCAGTCGCCATCCAGTTGCCTGTCGGCAACTTGCGGCCGCTCAGCTCAAGATGCCTTGTTCAGTCTTAGTTGTGGGTGGGCATAGCCCACCACCCCATGCGGGAGTCGAACCGGCAACCTTGTTGTTAGGAGCACGCGCTCTCACCAGCGGAGCCATCCTGCCACCTGCTGGCAGCTCAGCGGCAACTGAGCTCGGGCGCAGCTTACTGGCCCATGTTGGAATTGAACCGGCGACCCCCCTGTTGCTCAGCACTCACGCTCTTAACCAACTGAGCCACTTGGCCCGCCCCTGACTTGCCTGTTTTGATTCTGCCTTCAAACAGTTTCATAAAACCAGGCACTGTGATGTAATGGGAAACTTAAGAGTTAAGGCACCAAGTTTCCGATGTCAGTTTGAAGGGGATTTAGCTGTGTGCTCGCTGTTTCCAGTTCTGGTCCTCTGACTTCTTATATGGTCTTCTGTAGGACCATACCAGTCACCCTGCCTGTGCCTTGCCCTTAGCAGGGTCAGGAGATTGCCCTAAACACTCCCGCAACCCTCCCGTATGTATCGGTGGCCTTCATGTCGTGGCCCAAAGGTTCACTTCTCACAGGGAGCCACTAATTTACCTATCCCCTGTCTTTCCTTAAAAAAAAAATGGCCTGGGAAGACAGCGGCCCCGGTTCGGTCCCACATATGAGGGCCAGTGATGCTGCCCTCAAAAAAAACAAAACAGGTTAAGCCTCAGGAATCACCAGTTGGGGAGGGCAGTTTGGGGAACCTGGTAGCTCCTGGCAGGGCATCCAGTATCCAAGTATCAGAGCTTAGTATCGATCCCAGGGAGGCAGTGTAAAGGCAAAGAGAGCATGGGCTTCCCTTAGCACACCAGCATACGTCAAGAAGAAGCTCATCTTGTGGCTTGCCATAGGCTGCATACAGCCACCTGCTATGCAGTGAAGTACCCTCAGGCTTGGCAGCACGCTCGCTGCCTGGTACGCTTGCTTGCGTCACAGCCGGAGGCACCTGCAAAGGTTTATTCTCCGATAGGGCTGGACACCTTTCACATGCCCAGAAACTCAAGAAATTATCCCCGCGTCAGCCACCTAGAAGCCCAGCCCTGGCTCTGGGGATGTCTGAAGTGTTTTTGTTTTGTTTTGTTTTGTTTTGTTTTGAGTGCAGTGTCACTGGCCCACATATGTGGGACCGAACCGGGGCCGCTGGCTTCCAAGGCCAGCGCTTAACCACCGCGCCACTCGGCCGCCCTTGTCTGAAGTGTTTTGCAAGCCAACAAAATGGAAGAACACAACAGATCCGAACATTGTTCACTTAGAGCTAGTCATAAGGCTTACTGCTCTTCCTTTTGAAAGCAATTTCCTATACATATTCACATAGGATGCATGGGATTGATTTTAAAAGAATCCCGTGGCATTAGGAAAGGAGAGAGGGCAGAGATCAAACCCGGTGGACTGTGGGCTGATATGCAATGTAGATAGATAGCCGATGGGACATGCAGTTTCTCTGCATTACTGTTTCAGCGTCCACGTGTTTGAACATTTCCATGACGTCTGTGAAATGCAATCTGCCTTGGAGAGCAACTGCAAATCCAGGTCCTCCTGAGCATGAAGGGCTTTCTTGAGCTTCTGATTCTCTGGAGAGCAGGAAAACACAGCCTCGCAGTACACACTGGGGGTTGGAAATCAGATTCTCAGAGAAAGGGGCAGAGGCTCTGGAGATGGGGTCCAATCCTAAACTTTGAGATTTGTCGAAAGATGTTTAGGAGGAGATTGCCTTGGCCATATTTATGTTTTCCGTAAATCACATCGTCCCAATGAGGAGGATGAATTTGGCGTTGGTGGGGGATGAGGCTGAAAACCTGGAAACAGCTAGACGGTGACAGGAAACTTGTAGGGTGTCAAGGGGGAAAGAATTTGTACTTAAGCCAAGGCAAGGCTAATGGAGATGGAAAGGGGGGATGGATTCCAGTAACCACAGGAAATGGAGTCTTAGTATCTGGCTACGTGGGGGAGAAAGACACAGCCAACTCAGACACAGCAATGAGTCCTGATTTTAGGGGTGTGTGGTGTATGGTGGTGATATCACCCCAGACAGTGAACCAAGGGAGGAAAGAATGGTATTTTTGGTTTCTAGGTAAAGCAAGTTCCACTTGGAACGTTTCAAGTTTGGACATTTGAAAGTGCCATAGGAAGCTATTTCGGTGATCGGGACCTACTGGTTTCCCATGTCTAAGGGCTGGTCCTTGGCATTGCAAGGTAATAAACTGATTTTTGCGAGTCAGCAATCAAGGCAAGCTCACCAGAGACTGGAGTGCCGATCAACTTGCATGACTGAGAACTATCGTGAGAACTATAATGGTCAGGGTAAACTACCAATATATTGCTAAAGCAGAAGGTATTCTTAAGGGGAAGGGATCGCAGGACGGGCATATTTTAACTGAGCAGTGCGGACATAAAGGCCTGCGGAGGCCCAGGTGAGTCATAAGGGTCTGCAGTTACATGAGGGTTGGAGTAGAGGGAGGGGGATGTGGCTGACTTTCGAGTTTTAAGCACACTGTGGCCTGAGAGGCTGAGCAAACCCCTGTGCTCCTTGGAAGACGCAAGTGATGGGAAAGCACAGAGAGGGAGGGATGGGTGGAGGCAGAGGACAGAGTAGACTGAGGGTGGGAATGTGGTCCGGATCTTGTCCTTCACTTGTCCTCCCAGAGGCATTCTCCAGGAGAGTCAGCGGACGCCAGGAGACTTGCTCTGTGGCTGCAGGAGGCCAAAAGGTGCAGACATGCCAGGAGTCCGGATGTTTCCAGCAAAGCTGGACGCCAGCAGAGGAAGGCTGTGAGCTTCGGGGAGGCTCACTGCGGATTCCAGCTGTAATACAGCCTTCAGAGCCACAGCGTGGCTGTCTTTTCCAAATCCGGAAAAACTTTGATGCACAGAATGCCCTCTGTTTTAGGTTTTCTTTTGCTGTGCCTTGGGATATCTGCTACCTGTTCTGTGCAACTGAGTGAGAGCAGGTGAGAAGTAGATGGACGAGGCTCAGGCAAGGCGGAAGGAATGAGTGGTTTCCCTGGCCTGGGCTCCTGTGGTGGCGCTGCTTCTGTCGTGTGGGTTGCCACAGCAGCTGCCACCTAGGGAGCGCTTCCTAAGTTCCAGGCACTTCCACAGGCACACACGGCGACATTCGATCCCCACGACAGCCTGGGAGGTGGGTGTTGCACATGCTGATTTTACCAGTCAGGAAGCCGGGCCTCAGAGAGGCCCAGGGGTGTTCCCACAGCCCTTATGGCGTGGTAGAGCTGCTGTACCTAATGGTCTGTGCCCTTGACCCTGACACACTGCTGCCTTTGGGCGTCCCTGAGACTGAACGGCTCGTCTGATGAATAAGGCTAATAGCTAATAAAGACCAGTCCTGTGCATTCTTTCACCGATTCCTCACAGAACCTCTGAGCCTCTAGTCATTTTGCAGAGGACGATCGGGAAGCTGAGAGAGTGGGAGGGACCTGGCCAAGTCCCTCTGCTCATGACCTGACGAAGCAGGGTTCATCCCCAGCTGCTTGCCTCTCCCAAGCCTGCTCCAAACGCACTGAGCCTCGTTACAAGACGGGCCTGACTATCTCCCAGTATTACTGGTGTTCTGAAAAGACCCCGGTGACTTACAGGGAGCCGGTCCTGCGCCCCTGCTGTGTCTGTGAATCACTGTCGTAGCGTGCATAGCAATCAGAAGCGCACCATCAGTCCCGAAGTTGTCATTTGTTCAAGATCTGGCACCCCGGATAACTTTTGAAAACCTGTCTGTCACATCCGCGTGGTTAAGTCATTTCCAGAATGCTGATTCTGCTAAAGCTGGGCGAAATGCTCCTTGCTTCAGCCCGGGTCTGGCCTGCGCAGGCGGAGCAGCGCCATCTGCTGGCTGCCCCTCGGAACTACATTAAAAAAGCCCCAGGCTTGCGTTGCTAAGGCTGCGGTGAGGAGGGACAGTCGCACGTCCCTCTTCAGCAGCTTTTGGGAAGGGGAAGGGACGAAAGAGAAGGAAGGTCTTGGGACACAGGAAGGGAGTGGGGGAAGCGGGGTCAGTGTGAGGCGGTAGAGCCTCTGCTTTAGCAATTGCTCTGTGATTCCCAGGGTGATGTGGTCTGACTTTTGACTAAATGTCACGTTGGGGAAAAGCTCGCAGGCAGTGCGTCCTCCAACTGCAGTAACTCGCACGTGGCAGGCTTGTCGAGACGCCCTGTTATTGTGAAGTCACAGAAAATGAAAAACTAGAGACAAGTGAAACGAGTTTGCGGGACTCGAAACACTGATAGAATTGTGACGTTGCCCTCCCTCCCCCGCCCCCAGGCCCGCGCCACTGTGCCTGTGGCGCAGACAGGGAAATGGGTGCAGGGGGTGGCCTTGACCACCCGCCTTCCCATAGCTGGTGAGCCTCGGACCTGGAACTCCCAAGCCTGCCTTAGAGTGAAGTAGGCAGAGGAGGACAGAAAACACTACAGAAGGCCTGGGTCAGGACTTTTCAGGACAGCTGAATAAAAAATGCTTTAAACGGTGTTCTAGTCTGCTATGGGTTTCCTCTGGAAAGTGCTTTAGAAAGGACCTTCCAGATAAATTTCATTGATTACACTTTTTGAAGATCAATGGAATTACCTTCCCGTTGTGTCAGGTGCATCCACTGGCATTCCTGTCACATTTGCCCTGCCGTTTCTTTTTAACATACATGATTTTCAAAATCAGTTCCCAGCTGGACTGGCAGGTCAGGTTGTTCTGAGTTAACCCAAACCCCAGATTACTTCCTGGTTTGTTTGTGGTTTTTTTGTTTGTTTTTTTTTGGGGGGGGGCATTGTTCCCGTCTGGGCCCTCATGCAATCCGCAAAACTGTTCTGCACTCACATGTTCTCTGTTGGGTCCTCTAACTGGCCCACTGGGGGTCTGTGCCCAGGGCCCACCACAGGCTGGGCATGGAGAGGAACCCTGGAAATAGGTGTCGCCATTTGAACAGCCAAGGGTCTTCACCTCCCCTTCACCTCCACTGTAGGTGTCACCGAGAGCCAGGGTGTCCTAAAGGTCTTTCTTTCCTGGGAGCATGGAGCCCGTGTGAACTTTAATGAGCCGCCAGCTGCATGTGGCATGAATTGGTATGTGGGGGAGCAGGGCAAACGGTGGGGCTCAAGGGAGAGACTCCTGATTTCTGTGTAATGGGGTGTTGTGGGTGGAAGAGCAGTAGCGGTTGTTGCAGAGGGACTCTGTGACGGCCAGAGAGAGCGAGGTTTGTCATGTCAGCCCCAGAGGGAGGCTTCTGAGACAGGGTTGGTGGCAGGGCAAGGGAAAAGCTGGACGGGGGTGACCTTGGGGACTGTTCTGCAGAAGTGAGAGAGGGCCCCAGGCCCGCCATGATTCCAGATGGCTGAGGTGGACAGCCTGGAGATGGCAATGGTGACTGGTGTGTGGTCAGGGGTATCTGCCCTTGTCAGCCACGCAGCGGGGAGGGCAGCCGATCTTGTGCAGTGCGCTGGGGAGGGGGGGGCGTGAGCCCTTAAAATTTTCTGGCAGATAGGGGCCAGCAGAGTGGCACAGTTGGTTAAGAGCTGGCTTAGAGCGTGAGCTCTGAGCAACAGGGCCGCCGGTTCGATTCCCACATGGGACAGTGGGAATCTGCGCTCGAGCTGAGCTGTCGCTGAGCTGCCACCAGGTGGCAGGATAGCTCAGCTGGTGTAACAAGAAGATTGCCTGTTTGATGGTGGTCTATGCCCACCGGCTACTAAAACTGAACGCGGCACCTTGAGCTGAGCTGCCACCCGGATGGCTCAGTGGATAGGGCGTGCGCTCTTAACAACAAGGCTGCCGGGTTGGACTTTCGCATGGGATGGTGGCTATGCCCACCCGCAACTAAGACTGAACTCAGCACCTTGAGCTGAGCTGCTGTCCGGATGGCTCAGTGGAGAGAGCGTGTGCTCTTAACAACAAGGCTGCTGGTTCACCTCCCGCTGCATAGGATGGTGTCTACGCCCATCTGCAACTCAGATTGATCACAGCACCTTGAGCTTAGAGGACACGAGCTGCTGACGGGAAGTCAGATGGCGACTGGCGCCCTCCACAATGAAGACTGAAGAACAACCACTTGGCCGGTCCCCTTCCCCAATTCCCCAACACTGTTCCCCTCCCCCAATTCCCCAATAAAATGTTTAAAAGAACAAAAAAAGTTCTGGCAGATAGTCCCGCTGCCTTGGGAAGGCAGTGGGTCATGGAGGCCTGCTGTTTGTGGAGATTGGGCAGCTCAGGTGGCTCTCTGACCAGAGAAGGAGGGCCCTGTAGTGCTGGCCTCTATGGGCAGGCACTGCCACAGCATCCTGTTCCTGCCCCGGTTTGGGGAAGGGCAGCACAGGGGCCAGAATGGGCCTCACTGGAGGAGCTGCAGAAGTGGGTTCCAGGAACAGAGAGCTGGGTGCGGTGCAGTATGCGCACTCGGAGGCAGCCTCAAACCCAGGACACGTGCGGGTGCAAAGCAGGGGGCCTAGAGGTACCTGGACGCTCGCATGGAAGACACAGACTGTGTCTGGGCCCAGAAACTGAGTGAGCCCTGAGCTCAGCATTGTGGAAATGTGGGAGCAGAGCAGGAGGCAGGAGGAGGGGACAGGCGGTGGGAGAGTCCTTGTTGAGACCAGAGCATGAAGCTGAAGGAGGCAGAGGATGAAGCAGATGGCAGGCTGTTTTTGACGGGCCGGGGGAAGCCCATATAAGGGTGGATGAGTGCGAATTCTGCAGTGAGGTATGAGGAGGTGGACGCCGATCCTGCTCTAGGGATGGGCAGAGCCAGAGGAAAGCCAGAGAGAGCTGCACCTGGCCGTCGCTGGGCGGTGTAGGGTGCAAGGGCTGGGATCCTGAGGCTGCACCGAACACCCAGATACCAGGAAAGGCCTGGGGCATCAGGCCAACCAAAAATGAGGGCCTCCTCGACGGTTAAGGTCTGTGAGGACAGGGCCAAGACAGTAGCACACTCTTCTGCTCATAGAAACATCAGCCTGTGGGTTGGTGATACCTGTGCTATGGCCCTGCCGGGACTCTGGGCTGCAGAGGCCCCAATGTTCCCTGAGGCTCTGGTCACCCTGTTGGCGGGATTCGATCTCTGCTCTCCATCCAGTTAATAGCTGGAAAGTCCCCGTGAGTGACCCTGCTCCCCTAAGGCTCTCTCCCCTGCCATGTTGCTGCCTGACCATTCTGGTCCTCTTCCTGGGAGGAGCTGGGGAAAGCCTGCTGACGGTTCTGGGAATGTGGGATGATATGAGCTGGGTCAAGAGGGGGCAGGCATTTAGCTGGGGGCAGCATCAATGTGCCCAGAAGCCCAGGAGGACCTGTGCTCAGGAGGAGCCAAGCTCAAGGGGAGTTTCGACAAGCCTGCTTGGGACAGTGAGGGGGGCGTCAAAGGGAAAGCACCCTTGCTCTTTCCCAAAGAGCCTTGTTGCTGCTATTTCCCACCAGGCGGGGAAAGTGGCAGACCACTCCTAGGTGACCCGATCCCCCACTAGAGATCTCAGCTCTCTGTTCGACCCAGCCTAATGGGAAAGAACTGAGGCCTGGGAGTGTTCCGGAACTCATGCGGTGGCGGTGGGCTACCTTGGTGAGCATCTATCACAGGGCTGTAAGGCCAGGAGAGAAGTTCATCTGTGGAAGAGGCCCGCTGGTGAAACCAAAATGTAGGTGAGAATATACTTCTAAAGCAGAAAGTCCCGACCCACAGTCAAAAGTCACCATCAGGGCAGATTCAGGAGAGTTGTGTGTCTCTTTGAACTGGCTGGATAAAAGGTGTGTGTCTGGCAACGGTGCTGAGACAAATCCAGATGCAGAGATGAACCCGGCTTGCCCCTGGTCTCCACCTCAAGAGTGGATCAAAGATGAGTCATAATTCTCCGCCTTCTACGCATCCTATTGATCTCTGTTGCCACAGTACCTTCAAAGAATAGATGCACGGCTGGAGGCTTCCAGCTCATGCCTCTGTTCTCATCTCGGAGCTGGAGAGATCGCTGTCGACTCTGCTCTTGGCTTGACAGTGTGAAGTACTGCCTTGCACTCTGGCCTGGAGTCGATATTAGAAACCTGCCCTCTACTCTGCTCCAGAATATTCACTTGGCTGGCCTGCTGCCATCGAGGGTTTCGGGTCACGTGTTCTGTGATGGATGTTCCTCTCCTCTCTGGCTATGTTTGCTCCCCACTTTGGCTTCCAGTCACGGTGGCGTCCAGGGGGCCTCCTGATCTCTGGTCTCACAGCAGCCCTGTGGGTTCTGCTGGGGCCTCTGAAGGGCTCATCACACCAGACTGAAAAAGTCTGCTCTCTTCTGCATATGATGCTGCAGTGCGATGGGAGGCCTGGGAACCATTGTGTCTCCCTTCATGGGTTACCCGTCCCCCTCTGCACTGAGGAGAGGCCCACTTGCTCCACTGTCACAGAGTGAGATCAGGTGGCTCTGGGAGACGTCCGTCTACCCCCTGAGCTGATTTGTGCTCCTCTAAGTGGCTGGGCCCAGCTCTCCCAGGTCACGATTTGTCTGCTCCCCTGGGCTTCCCAAATGGGTTAAGTTACAAACTGTTTTCCACCCTTCAGTCCTCTGGCTGCTGGGATGGCCTCCTCCTTCCTTTGGCTAATGCCTAGTTCGCTAAACTAAATAGTCGGGTCAGTTACTAAAGAACTGCTGTGGGCACAATGCTTCTCTTCCTAACTCCCCTCACCTACTCTTTGGGGAGCTCTCCCCAGCCCAGGGCACTGGCTCTCCGCAGAGACACAAGGCGCTTACACTGTTGAGATTGGCCTGCTTTTCCAGGGGGGCAGTGTGTGGGGAAGCTGGGGACACGGAGTGCTGCCTCCTCCTCTCCCCAGGGTGCTGGCCTGCTAAAGTGACCTCCTCAGGTGGGTCTCTTTTAAACACCTTCTGGTGTTGGGGTGGACGCAGACTGCTTTCCAAGGGGATATAACTGAGTATGAGCAGACTCTGAGAGGCTGTGATGCACCCTCCCTACACACATCACAAGTTTGTCTTTCCTTGGGAATTTCTCCTGACAGGATCATGTCATCTGTGAATAAAGACAGTTTTAGTTCTTCCTTTCGAATCAGGATGGCTTCATTTTGATGGGTGGGGGGCTTATTCTACTGGCTGGGACCTCAGTACAATGTTGACTAGAAAGTATTAGGGAAAACATTCACTCTTTCACCACTAGGTATTATGCACACTGTGAGTTTTTTGTAGACACTGTTTATCAGGTTGAGGAAATCCCCTTCTATTCCAAATGTGTTGAAATTTTTTATCATGAATACGTGGTGGATTTAGTCAAGTACGTTTTTCGCATCTACGGGGTCTGACAATGAAGTTCAAAAATTCATCCTAGGGCCGGCCGAGTGGCCTGGTGGTTAAGCGCTGGCTTGGGAAGCCAGTGGCCCCGGTTCGGGTCCCACATATGAGGGCCAGTGACACTGCCCTCAAAAAAAAAAAAAAAAATTCATCCTAAAAAAGTGCTACACGCCTCATTGTCGAATATCACTATGGCCACCTTCGAAGTGCTCCCCTTGGGAAACTGTGCACCAACACCAGCGCCTAATCCACCCTTCAAAGCAATTTTGGAACTCTTTTTCTGGAATGGCCATCAGAGCTGTCGTCATATTGCCCTGGATGTCCTGAATGTCATCAAAATGCCTTCCTTTCTATATTTCCTTTATCTTTGGGTAAAGAAAGAAGTCACTGGGGGCCAGATCAGGTGAGTAGGGAGTGTTCCCCAATACAGTTATTTGTTTACTGGCTGAAAACTCCCTCACAGACAGTGCCGTGTGAGCTGGTGCATTGTCGTGATGCAAGAGCCATGAATTGATGAAAAGTTCAGGTCGTCTCATTTTTACATGCAGCCTTTTCAGCACTTTCAAATAGTAAATTTAGTGAACTGTTTGTACGAATACACAATGAATAATCCCTCTGATACGAAAAAAATTTAGCAAGATCGTTGCAACAAGTTTGTGTACTTAATTGTCAGACCTCGTATTGCAATGTGCATGTTTTCTCTTCTTGTCCTATTAACATGGTGTATGACCCTTGATTTTCCGATGTTCGACCAACTTTGCATTCCTGGGATAAGTCCCAGCCGGTCTTGGTTTCTATCTCTCTGGTGATTACACCGGGCCTCGCCTGGGCTTCCTACTTCCCATTCACAGAGGATGTTGTCCATGGGGCTGAAAAATCCTGATGTTTTTTTCACCAGAGAATCCTGGTGTTGGCAGTGTGGAGCCGCCAGTCTCCTCTAGGGCTGCAGCCCTGCTCAAAAAGCCACACCCTCCATGCCAGGCCCGCATCCTCTCAGAGACCTCACACAGGAGCCCCTCTATCCCCTGAAGCACACACAGGGCCCAGACTCCAGCCCACTTCCCTATGGCCACCATATTCGTGCCTTCACTGATGATGATGGGAGGAGCCAGGGAAGCCAGGCGCTCTTCTTCTTAGTGGTTGCAGGAGCCCATTTACTGCACCCCCATTGGCTGGACCCTGTTGGGGGTGGATTCCGCACGATGTGCACCAAGGGGCACAGAGCTTGCAGGCTAGGTGATCTCCTGGGATGGCAGCACATCCATCGGGGTCGGGGCCACAGAGACTGAGGGACAGAAGCAGAAGGCATGGGCCTGAGAGGTCCCTGTGAATGGGGGGGCGTCTGCGAGGCAGCGGCTGCATCAGAATCAGGCCTCATGCTTGTCTGGTGGGGTGAGTGCCAGGGCCATGGTGATAGCAGGACCATGCTCAGGCTTCTGACCAGGGCTGTGGCCTTCTTCTGGTGGAGGGAGGGCTGGGAGGAGGGAGAGTGCCTGAGGCAGCTGGGGGCCCCACTAGATACCCTCATCCCCCACACAAGGACCCTCATCCCCCACACAAGGACCCTTCCCAGAGGGGCTCCCGTACCTTTAAATCGGTTGGTGCGGGTGACTTCAACTCATGTGCATGGGGGTGGGGTCCCCAAGTGGGGCCTGGTCTTCACCCAGCCCGAGGCTCTCCAGTTGGTACAAAGTGGTGAGGGTGACACCAAAGAAGGCCTGTGGGGGCTCTTCCCTCCCAAGCATTTCCCCAGAACTCCTGTAGCAGATTCCTGTCTGTATTTCCAGTAGAGTGGGTCTCCCTGATTAGAGGGTGCATTTGGTTTTGCTTCACAAACGTGCTTGTGTTCTCAAGCCAAAAGGACAGTCATCTGTCGCCTCTAGCAGGCTAGGGGCTGCGTTTATTGTTTATTTCCACTGGGGTGATCGTAGGGATTTTCCTCTTTGTGTTAGTTTTCTATTGCTGTCTGAACAAATCATCACAAATTTACAACATGAATTTATCATCTTACAGTTCTGTAGGCCAGAAGTTCGGTATGGGTCCTCCCAGTCCAGAATCATGGTATTTATTGGCAGGCTACATTCCTTCTGGAGATTATGCAGGATAATCCCTTTCCTGTTCATTGGGGTTATTGTCAGAATTCAGTTCTTAGTGTTTGTAGGACCTAAGTCCCATTGTCTTGCTGTCTGTAAACTGAGGGCCATTCCCAGCAACTAGAAGCCACCACATTTCTAGGCTCCTCGCCCCTTCCTCCATCTTCAAAGTCAATCGTGGTGGATTGAGTCTTTCTCACATGGCATTTGTCTAGCCCACTCTTCTGCCTGTCTCTCTTTGCCACTTTTAAAAAAAGGATAATGGTGATGGAAGATTTCACTTTGGGTGATGTATTATAGATTCTACACTTGAAACGCATGTAATTTTATGGACCAATGTCACCTCAATAAACTTAATTAAAAAAAAAAAGATTTTGTGGAGAGTCATATAATTGTTGCCTCTGGAAGTGCAGGAACTATGCTTAACTTGCTCCCCTTTGGATCCTCAAACTTCCGAGAGCCTGGGACTGAGTGAATGAGTCAGCGGACACTTTAAAGGCCGAATTCTGTTGATGAGAATCTGTTAAAACCTGAGAAGTTTGCTGGGGTGTGAGGGATGGGTTGCATCCTTGCTGTGAATCGCATTAATTCTAACGTGTGTTCAGTGCCTGTCTGAGCCAAGCCCTGGGCTCAGGGCCTTGAGGGCATTCATGGCATTTAATCTTTAAAAAATTGCCATGAGAGCAGTCATTGTGTTGAGTCCATTTTACAGCTGGGTCAGAGAGAGACAAGAAGGGTGTCACTTAGACCGTGAGTCAGCAGTCATATCCTGAATGTCTGTGCTCCCTTCCCTGCGGCACTTCCTCCCAGGGGAGGAAAATTCAGTGCTCTCAGGGTGACAGTTTTGAAGAGACTCCTCTTTGGTCAGCATTCTTCTCCCAGCAAGGACCCGGCCTCCCTAGTACCAGAGTCTCCCTGCAGCTTCTCTGCCAGTGGAGTTTGAGCCCCCGCATGGGTGGCTGAGTCTTAGCCAGGTTTGCCACAGAAGGCTGCCGCTTAGCCCTTTTCACTCCCCGTCCTTCTTAGGGGGCAGGGCACCAAGGGTAGGATGGTGGGCGGCCAGCCTGCCCAGAAGCGGTGTGAAGGTGGCCTGGTGGGAGCCAGGGCCCACGAGAGGCATGAATTAGCATATAATGGAGAGGCTGCCCAACAGGTCAGTATACAGGAAGGCTGTGCAAATAAGCAAATATACTGAGGATCCTGGGAAGCAGCATTCTCCATGCCAGAGAGTGCTATAAACATGGAAAGGTGGAAAGAGAGGGAAATCTGGAGTGATCTCTGTGCTCTTGGACTGGTACTGAAGATCCTGGTGTGATCTCATGGATTTTGATGGATACAGAAATAAGATCTTGGCTTCTAAACACTATATTATCCAATAAGAAGGACCAGGAATCCTCGCAGAAATGGCTGAAGGATGGTATTTTTAATTTCCGACAAAACAAATCCAAGAACCGCACATTAAACATGCCAAAGAGGGTTGTTTATACTGATAAAAACCTATCTATTAGGAAGATATACAGCCAAACCTTTATGCATCTAACAACAGCAGTGAACACGGAGGGCAAGGAAAGACTGAATAAAGAGGCAGACCACTCCAGATTGGTGGTGATGGTGGGGGTGCAGGTTCAATAAACAAGGGAACTTACATACGAGGCTTGTCTTGGACGGCTACAGGCATCTTAGAGTTTATATAGAGGCCTGGCCAGGATTCAGTCACTATACCCTCCAGATGGTCTCAACACCTTACTCTCTCAAGGCTTCGACCTTGAACCAGCTCTGCCTATGGGAATGGTGGGCAGAACATACATTTCAAGGACAGGGGTAGGGGTAAGGAGTCCCTGATTACCCGGGTCCAGCTCAAAGGTCACATCCAACTGGTGGTCACAATCTCTCAAAGACCTCCTCTAACAGATGGCTGTGGAGATTATACTGAGACGGGGGCAGCAAACAGTCCAGCACATTGCCTCGAGCTCCATAGGCTCTCATTACATGTCAGTTCTCTACTTGGCATTAAGGCAGGCAGCTAGAGATAGGAATTGGGTCTCCTAGACATCCCACGTGTCCTGTGGAGAGGACCACCCAGAGACCTCCCCTCCCCGCCCAAACCTTTCCTTATCTACCATAACCATCAACCACTATGAGGAAGCTGAAGGATACAAAATACCTGACTGGATTAGTCAGGTCACCCACGCCTGCGCAGTAAGGGTTGTAGCAACCTTCATTCCATGTTAGTCTCATTATACCATCATTAGAATATCATACATATGCCCGGAAGTTCATTAATAGCATTATAACAGTGAATTATGGGAGGGTACATGCACAGTCTGAAAAGATGAGTTAATAGGCTGCTGTCAATCATAAGTGCCAATCAAGAGGCCTCATACCCAGAGAGGAGTAGCCTGTTCTAGAAGAGAAGGAAGGAAAACTACCAAGTCCTCGCCAGTCGGGACCCTTGAGCCACTCTTTTTTTCGAGCCCAGTCCTGTCCTTTTGGAGTGTACTTTCGCTGCTAATAAACTGCTCTTTCACCACTGCCTTTTCATGTCCCGCCCAATTCTTTGTTCGGGATACCATGCTGAGGGGAGTCCATGGGCGGTAAGTTTCCTCTCCTCAGAGTGACAAGGATGCTTCAGATGTGACCTGAAGACAAATGTTGAATAGACATCATCACCTTGAATGCTCACAGCCGTCCTGAAGGTTCCTCACTGGAAGCGCATGAGTCTACGTGGCTGGCCTGACCGCACAGTAGTGGGTGAAGGAGCTGGGCTGTCTCCCGCCCTCATCAGCGTGACTTGGGACTCTGGTCTGACCTTCTCGCATCTTGGCTGTGCCAGGCTACATGATCCCTGGCGTGGGTGGGACACACTCAGGGACTAAACAGGACCATCTGGACAAAGGGGAGGGAAGATCAGGGCACTGGCAGGGCCTGGGGTCCATTCTCCCTGTGGTGGCAGATTTTGGAAGGATCCCTCTTGTCACGGTGTTCTGACCCCTGGGGAGCTCTTGGCGACAGGTGAGGAGTGCACCCAGGCCCCTTACCCCAGGCTGTGCTCCTCCGTGAGACCACAACCCTGTGTCCTCAGGACACCTCCTTCCGGGGCCTGTGGCCCTGCCTTCCTCTATCCTGGCTGCTGCACTCTTCCCCAGATCTCCCTCACCCAGCCCTCTGCCTGACCGCCACCCTGATTTCTGCATCAGCCTCAGAGCCCCTGTCCTGGCTTCTCTGGGGAGACGCTGGGAGTGATGCCATAATGGGACAGTTGCGATCTAAGGTTGAGGGAAGGAAAGCTTCCGTCCAGGTGGTTTATCTTCTCCAAAACTCTACACCCATCTGGTCAGCAGGGAGGCGATGGGGACCTTGCCACCTACTGCTGCGGAGGGGCCTCTGGCTGACACAAAATGATCTGCAGACAGTCTATTTCACCTCAGTTCCCCTAGGCCACCTTTGGGGTTCAATGGAGTTCAGTGCTTTCCAACACCATGCTCTAAAATGAAGTCAAGACTGGTATGAGGTTATTCAAAGATTGTGAATGGACGATTGCCACCTCTTGGGCCAGGCTCATGCTGCTGCCTTCTCCCCATGGGGCAGTAGTTCAGTTCAAGGTGCATGTCAAGCACCTGCTGAACAGGCCCTGCCCACTCAAAGCCCTCTGACGGTGCTCCCCTCTCCCAGGTTCTGGCCATCAGAGGGGTGATCTCACTACTGGCCTGTGGCTGCTCCAAGGCTATTGCACCACACCAGAAACAGGAGGGCTCCAGTTTTATTTTACTTTATTGAACCCAAAACCTTTTTTAAAAAAAACTTAAATATTTGGCAACATCAGAAACAAGAACATCTCTCGGACCAGACTGTGCTGACCAGTAGAGTTAACACACACAGCAAAATGAAAGTCGTCTTATTTGGGTTGGCATCTGATTTTGTAGAAGTTCCGCTGACTGGAAAACAGACGGCAAATAAATAAAGTGCATTAAGAGCCCACCCAGCAGCCAGGGCCCAGTGGGCGATGGGGAAGTGGGCAAGCAGAAGCAGCTCACTAGTCAAGGCCAGAACGGTACAAAAAGCAGTGGCAGGAACACAGGCTGAGGACCAGTCCCTGGCCTGTCCCCCAGCCATTCCCTTGGGGCAGAGACAGCCACAGCCAGCTCCACCCAAAGCCACTTCTGCTGCTCCTCTGTATGGGGTGGAACTTCTCTGCCGCAGCGGCGGGTGGAGAGGTCTGTGAGACCAAGGGTGCCTGAGGCTCCTACACACATTTCTGCCTGTGGGACAGGGCCCCTCAGTGAGGAGCCTCCCTCATGCCAATCTCAGGCCTTGCTCCTCCCTGCCCGGCCCAGGAAGAGGCTGGCGCTGGGGATCCAGTCACCGAGAGGGTGAGATGTGAAAGGGGCACATCTGTGTAGAGCCCCAAGAAGCACCCCCGTCCTCCTCCCCTTTCATGCAGCCTGTGTTGCTGTCCTTCCTCTAAGGCTGTCCCCAGACATTTCTGGAAGGAGTTGGCATGCTGGCAGGCTCCCAGAAGCAGTCCAGGGTGGACAGGGTTGGAGTGGAGGAGGGAAGACCAGGACTGGGGGCTCCCGGGAGACTTGGCACAAGAAAGGAAGCCATCACGCCCAGTGTGTGGGAAACTGCAGGGGGCACGTGGTGGCCTCAGTCCAGTCTCAGTTCCCAGGGTGAGGCAGGTGATCTTCACCCAAGACCTGGGCTCCAGCTGGGCATCTGAGGAGCACAGATGGTGTGAGACTGGGCCTGGCTGTCCCTGGAGCTGACCAGGCTGCTGTGGTTTTCAGTCCCAGGAACTCCTAGTACTTGGGCCGGGAGCAACCAGTGTCAGAGCATACGTCGGTGGTGAGGTCCAGTGTCTCCCCTGGGTTCCCTCTGGGCTGCTCCTGGCCATCCTGCTATGCCAGTCAGCAGCACACTCTGGGCCTCCAGGACCAATCCAAGCCCATCTAGAGGACAGTGCCCCATGTGATCATGGGCATGGAGGAACAGAGCCTGAGGGCAGAGAGATGGGGTCATACATGGTTCCCAGTCCCATCACCCCCCAGGTTCATCGCTTCACCCTCCTGCTTACATCATGTCCCCAGGAGCCACCCTCCGCCACCCAAACTGAGAAGCTTGTGCCAATTGCTGAGGAGCCCTTGGTCAAGTTTGGGGTGGGGCTGGAGAGATCTGGTTCTGTGGGTGAGGACCTCAGCTCCCCAGGGGGTTCTGGGGCTCATCTCTCGGTGCCCATCTCAGCTTAGACTGTCCTTCCCCATCTCAGCTTAGACTGTCCTTCCGTCTTCCCTGTGACTTCCCATACCGCTCCAAGGAAAGCTAATTCCTCACATTCCCTACCCTGGGAGCCTTGTCACCTGGGAGTCCTGTGCTCCCTTCCCTCATCCCACTGAGCTAGGTCTTGCAGAAGACTGGGGGGGGGTAGGGGCGTGCAGGCCTTAGGGGTAGATTGAGCTCCACCACTCCTTATCATCTGTGTGACAAGGGCAAATCTGTCCCCACCCCCGAGCCCCAGTGTCCCATCAGTAAGTGGGGTGAATTGAACCCCCTCATGGTGTTGCTAGATCTCAGTGTCCAGGTGACATGGTCCCGTCCTTCCCCAGGCCGGCACCGGACCGCTGGGTCTCTACCTGGAAGGCTCTCCACCTTCTCACTCCTCTGCTCACAGACAGGTAGCTGGTCACAGATTTGACTCTTGAGAGGCTGGAAAAGGGATGAGTCACCACCTACAAACAGCAGTTCCTGAGAGAAAGGGAGACTTGAGAGTTGCGTCTCCACAGGTCCCCGAGTGTGGCCGCCTCTACAAGCCCCTTCTTCACCTGCACTCCGCACCCCAGCCTGAGAGCAGTCCTCTGCTCAAGGAAATCCCCCTTTTCCCAGATCCCTTCGGTCCACAGGGGCTGCTGGAGGTCCTCTGCGCTGGAAGATGGCATTTTGTGGCCCCGGGAGGAGGGCGCGAGGGAGCGTGGCTCAGATGCCATAAGAGTGAGGCTGCGAGGGGAGGGCTGGGGGGGAGGTGTCTCTCCCAGGCTTCCCTGTCTCCAAACGCAGAGCTGGGGAAGGTGCCCTCAGAGGGGAGGGAAGCGAACAAACGGGACGGCAGGAGCAGGCCGAGAGCCGCCCCTGGCCCAGAAGCAGGGTGCAGGGAGCTGCAGGGAGCTGCAGAGAGCCTGGGCGCTGAGAGCTGAGAAGGGGCAGACCTGGGGATTGGCCAAGAACAAAACCATCCCTCCTGGCTGCCTACCCAGGGGGCGGTGAGGGGTGGCAGCATCTTATCTCCTCTAGGGCCTTCCTTCCCCGGGGCCACCCCAGCCATGCCCCCCCGTTGCTTCTGGCTGCGGTGAAGCACTGGGACCTCTGGGCAGAGGGGCACGGGGGCTGGACTGCGGGAGGCATGGGACGCCCGGGTCTCCGTCCGTGATGGGCCGAGCCTCCGAGATGCTCCACGCAGAAGCCGCCGCCGCCCCTCACCCCCACTGTGGAACCGCGACTAGAGCCTCCGGCTGCCTTGCCTGCCTCCGCCGGGCTCCGCAGCTCTCCGGGATGGTGTCCTCGCGTCCCTTCCGTCCTTGCCCCGAACCCTGAGAGGTCTGGACACCGAGGTGTGGGCCGGGTGGTGTCCTCGCGTCCCTTCCATCCTTGCCCCGAACCCCTGAGAGGTCTGGGCACCGAGATGTGGGCCGCCGCCTCGCTCCGGCCCACCCACCTTTCAGTCAGCGTCAGTCAACGCGAGTCCAGGCGGCACAATTTGTTTTCTGGGTTCCCCCTCGGCCCGTGTGCGGCAACAGGTCGGCTCCACTCGGATCCTTTTCGCGAGCCCGAGGGAGAGGGCCCGTTCTGTGACTTTCTGTGCAATCTGGCTCCGGTCGCGACGCGTGTGGGCGGGTCCCGGCGGGGTCCTGGGCTCAGTGGCCCGGTGGTCCCGGCGGGGTGCGGGGCTCAGTGGCCCGGTGGTCCCGGCGGGGTGCGGGGCTCAGTGGCCCGGTGGTCCCGGCGGGGTGCGGGGCGCAGTGGCCCGGTGGTCGCGACGGGTCCCAGGGCTCCAGTGGCCCGGTGGCCGGCGTCCTGCCGCGAAAGCCTAGGGTCCGGGCGCCTCGGCCGCCCCGCCTCTTACCGCGGCCGTGTCTGGGGACCCGGGCAGCGCCCTCCATGTCGGCGGCCGTGCGCGCCGCGGGCGAGCGGGCGCGGGACCCTGTGGCCAGGGGCGCTCACTCGATCCGCACCTGCAGGCGGACGTTGAGCATCACCGAGGCCACGACGTAGAAGTAGGGGAAGTTCACGCGCAGCCGCCAGGCCAGGTCGAAGAAGGTGAGGAGCGTGCGCGTGAGCCCCTTGCAGAAGGCGCCGTAGGAGCTGCGGGCCGCGGCCCAGCGCGACAGCCTCAGTGCTACGCCCGACAGGGCCGCCGCCGCCGCTGCCGCCGACAGGGCCGCCGACGCCGCCATGGGCCGGGCTGGCGCAGGCCCTGCTCACCCGCAGGAGCGGGATCGAGCGGACAGGTGGACGCGAGGCCTGGAGTGACCTGCGGGCTGGGCGGCCTCCTGTCCCGCCTCTCCGTCCGTCTCCTCCCCGGCTGGGCTCAGGCCGCCGCCCCCGCCGCAGCCACTGCCCCTCCTCTGCCCCCAGAATGCTCCGCCCCTCGCGGGTTCCCTGAGTGGTGGCAGCCGGCGTCTGCGTCCCTACCATAGCCACGCCCCTACCATAGCCACGCCCCTTGGCCTGAGCCACAATGCTGCCACTGCACGCATAGCCCTGCCCTCTACACTTTTCAGTGGGCAACCCGAGGCTCCTAAGAGCAAAGCGCGAGTGTCTGAGCCCATTGGAAGGCAGTGCTCCTCAGGGATTGTTTCTGTGGAAAGCCCTAGAGCAGAGTGGGAGACCGAAGGTCTGGACCCACAGTCTGATTCTGTACAGAAGGCCCACCGGGAACGCTCCGCCCATTCACACCCCCCCTTTCTCCCCTGAAAATCCTGTCAACCCATTGTACCTTTCTTTAATTCGCATTTCTCTGGTACCAATGCACTATGGAGTTCAATCAAACCCACATGCACATTTTTTTTTTCCTTTCATGTATATTTGCTGGTCATGTGTATTTATTCGCGTATTGCCCCGTTGCCTTTACCTTTCACCCCATGGTGAAAGCATTGCTCTTAGTCTATGTTTGCACTGGATACTCAAACGGTCTTTTCAAGTTTTCATTAGACCTTTTTCGTGGACTTTTTCTTATTGGTGGGGTTAAAAGCCCTTTCGAGGTTTCATCTAATCTTCATTTTAAACCAAATCCAGCCCAAACTCTATCATGTTTTCAAGACTATTGAAATGCTCATGTTTCATTAGAGTCAGGGTTTTCAAAGATCTGTCTGCGAGAAGTAAATTCACGATGATCTCACGCCAGTTTTCAAGAGGAGGGCTGACCAAAGTATTAAGGCCCTGTCAAAATGCCTGTTCGCTGTCACAGGCCTTGTCAAAATGCCTGTTCGCTGTCACATGTGAACATCCCTTTGGCATCTATGTAACTGTTTAAGGAACCCAACAGATTTATATATGCTGATTGAGCAATTTTCATGCCTATGAGTACATGGTCAAGGAAAAAAAGTGAATTTCAGAGACACTAGATTATTGTGATTTTTATCAACAACACAAATCATACATAGGTATGAATGCATAAAAATACTAGGGCAGATATATCAAATTACTCAACATTGTTTACCTCTGGTTAAGGCAGTGGGAATGATGACTTAACACTTTAAACTCTATATGTATACATATACACATGTATATAAGTATTACTTGTGTAATACAATAAAAACAATTATTATTTGAAAAAGCGGCCACAGAAATACAGACTTAAGCCACATAGAAACTCCTTTTGTTTCAGACTGGATCCAGCCTCATTCATTTGCAGAACCTGTTTCCTCCAATCATTTCTGAAAGCTCTCCTTGGCCTCATCTCATTTATTTTTAACATTTTATTTGTAGACTCACAGAAATAATTGGAGACTCACAGGAAGTTGCTAAAATAGTACCAAAAACAAACAAACAAACAAAAAACCCTTGTGACTTTCAACCAGCTTCCCCAAGGTGACATTTCATATAGATGCAGTATATCAAAACCAGGAAATTGACATTGGTACATTACTGTTAACTAGACCACAGGGTTAATTCAGCATTCACCATTTGTCTAACCTGTGTTAATTTGTGTGTGTGTATGTGCACATGTATAGCTCTAG
Organism: Aselliscus stoliczkanus; assembly: GCA_033961575.1. Taxonomy (NCBI): domain Eukaryota; kingdom Metazoa; phylum Chordata; class Mammalia; order Chiroptera; family Hipposideridae; genus Aselliscus; species Aselliscus stoliczkanus. The sequence continues at coordinate 19,585,061 of CM066737.1, forward strand.
CAATTTTTTCCCATGTCAGGATTTGTGTAACCACCAATACAATCAAGGTCCAAAAATATTCCATCACCACAAAAGAACTACTTTGGACTACCTGTACATTCTCACTCAGCCACCCTTCTACATATTTTGTTAGAGTTTTACCTATTTTATTTTCTTTGGCATGGCTGTACATGGTACTGTGTGTTTAATTTTGGTTTTCACATATTCGTTGCTAGTATATAGAACTACAATTGATTTTTTTTTGAGAGCAGTGTCACTGGCCCTCATATGTGGGACCTGAACCCGGGCCGCTGGCTTCCCAAGCCAATGCTTAACTACTGCACCACTCAGCCGGCCCTACAATTGATTTTTTAATTAAACTTTTTATTTTGAGATAATTGTAGATTTACATGTGGTTGTAAGAAAAATGCAGAGACCCAAAGTATTTTTTACCCAGAGTCTCACAGTTTTAGCATCTTTGAAAATTACAGTATAATATCAGAATCAGGATATTGATATAATCCATCTATCTTCAGATTTCCTCAATTTACTTGTGTGTGTGTGTGTGTGTGTGTGTGTGTGTATTTAGCTCTACCCAATTTTATCGCATGCATAAGTGCATGCATCCACCACTACAGTCAAGATACAGAGTAGTTCCATCACCTTAAGGATCCCTGACAGTGCCCTTTTTTGACCACACACATTTCCATCAGGTTCTCCTTTAATACCTGGCAACCACTAATAATCTATTGTCTATTTCTATAATTTTGTCTTTTCAAGAATATTACAGGGCTGGCTGAGTGGCGTGGTGGTTAAGCGCTGGCTTGGGAAGCCAGCAGCCCCGGTTCGGGTCCCACATATGAGGGCCAGTGACACTGCCCTCAAAAAAAAAAAAAGGAATATTACAGAAATGGAATCATACAGTCTGTATCCTATTGGGATTAGCTTTTTACACTCAGCATCATTTTCATTTTCTGGAGAGTCATCCAAGAGGTTGGGAATATGAAGTATTAATAGTTCATTTCTTTTGATTGCTGAGTAGTATTCCTTGGCATGGTTGCATCATAGTTTATGTACCATTCACCCATGAAGGACATCAGGGTTGTTTCCAGTTTTTGGCTATTAGGAATACAGCTGCTACAAATATTGGTTTATAGGTTATCGTGTGAATAAAATTTTCCATTTATCTGGAATAAATGCTTAAGAGTGCAATTGCTGGGTTGTATGGTAAGGGCATGTTTTGCTTTTTAAGACTCTGCGAAACTGTTTTCCAAAGTGGCTGTAACATTTTCCATTCTCATCAGCAATTTATGATTATATCATTTCTCTGCATCTTCATCAGCATTTGGTGTTATCACTATTTTTTATTTTAGCCATTCTGACAGGTATATACCAGTGATATCTCATTGTGATTTTAGTTTGTATTTCCCTAATGGTAATGATGGGGAAAATCTTTTCATGTGCTGATTTTGTATCTGTATATCCTCTTCAGTGAACTGTTTCTTATATCATTTTCTAAATGAACTGTTTTTTACTATTGTTTTGTGAGTTCTTTATATATCCTAGATATGAAACCTTTGTTGGATATGTGGTTTGCACTTATTTTCCTCACATTCTGTAGCTTGTCTTTTCATTCGGTTAACGAGGGCTTTCTCAGAGCAAAGTTCTTTTTAAATTTTAATGGAGTCCTATTTATTTACAGATCATGGTTTTGGTATCATAAATAAGAACTTTTTACCAAGCCTTAGATTTTCTCCTATGTTGTGTTTTATAAATTTTAAAGGTTAATTTCACGTTAAAGTCTGTGGTTCATTTTGAGTTAAATTTTGTGTAAGGTTTGGAGGTTCAAGTCCAGGTTCGATTTTTTTTTTGAGGGCAGTGTCACTGGCCCTCATATGTGGGATCCAAACCGGGGTTGCTGGCTTCCCAAGCCAGCACTTAACCAATGCGCCACTCGGCTGGCCCTCTTTTATATAGTTTTATGACTTTAAGAAGAGCATGCCTCTGGAGTGATTACAGATGAAGGTGATGTGGGTGATGAAAGAACTGGATCCATGCCTTTTGATGAATGATTGAAACTGAAACGTTTGTAGTTCAGACAACAAGACTTTATAAAGGAGATATGAGAGATCCTTCAAATACTTGAAGCTCTACTGTTTTCCAGAGGGTTTATACTACTACAGTACTATCCCAAGGTTTAGAATTTAGGCCAGACGGCTGAAACTGTCCTTGGTCAACATAAGGAATGGGCAACCTTGAGAAGCAATGAGGTTTCCGTCATTTTAAATGTCCTGGCACCACTTGGAAATTAATTATTGGTCAGGGATATTGTTAAATTAATTCTTCATCATTAAAGAAAATGATGGGGCCATTAAGCTAGATGGCCTGAAAGAGCCTTTACAATTCCAGGCTCTTTTGCTTCCAAGTTCACTAATATTTATGCTCATTATAAAATTAAGTATTAATAATTTTATTTTGTAATTTATTTGGAAAACAGGTTTCCGTATAAGAGACACAAAACTATGCTTAAAATGAATAAATCTTTAAAATCACCTAAACATTTGAAGTGAGGTTCTTGTTGACAGCAAAGATTAATGATGTTTTTAAAAAATCTTCCCTGATTTTCTGTCTTTTGTTATTCTTACACTTTATCATTTAAGGTAATTAAGTAATATGTTAGTGCATAAGTCAGCCATTTTATTGTTTTTTGTTTGTTCATTTTGTTTCTCATTACTGTTTTCCTTCCAATAGGATACTTGAGCATTTTTAGAAATTCCATTTTTACTTATTTATATTTTTAAATATAGCTCTTTGTATAGCTTTTTATCATTTTATTTTATTCTATAGTTTTATTATTTATGTTATAGGTTTTTAAATGCAATATACATGTATACATGACACAGTTTACTGGTGTCAGGATCAGTAAACCACTTCGAGTGAAGTAGAGAAACTTCACTTTCATTGAAGTCCCTTTGTCCTCCTCCCATTTTAATATAACTAGCTTAAACATTTCCTCCAAGTACACTGACCCCACATCAGATGATGTAATAGTTTTTGCTTTATCCATAAAACATGATCTTAAAAATTCACAAGATGATTATTCTATTATATTTACCTCGACCTTTATTCACTCCATTCAGTCTGTCTTCCTTCCTGAAGTCTCATCCTCTTTGTGTTATAATTTCCTTTCTGGTTAGAGAATTTCCTTTAGCCATTCTTTAAGGGTAGGTCTGCTGCCAACCAATTCTCTTAGATTTCCTTCATCTGAGAATGTCTTTGTTTAAATTCCTCATTTACCTTATTACAGCAATCATGTTCATAGTGGTAGTGTCACACTGCATTTTAAACTCTTTCCCCCAGTGATCTGCCTTCTTCTTGTTGCACTTCAAACCTAACTTCATTTAGCAGTCAGTTTGATGCTTTTTGTCTCACACCGATGAATAAATTCACTCTGACATTCATTGTTATGCTTGTTGTGTTAAACTGAAACATAATCTTATACTAGCAGTCATCTAATTGCTTGTGTTGCCCAGTGAACTTTAACCTCATTCCAGCGGTCATCTTCATGCTTGTCTCACACCGAACCATAACCTTTCCCGGTGACAATTTCCTGCTTTTGTCTCACACTGGACAAGTGTTCTTTGTGCTTGTGGTTTCAAAGAGAATCTTAACTTTACTCCAGTGGTCATCATAATGTGTGTTGTTTCATGCTGAACCTAAAATTATTCTATCAGTCAGATTTATATGTTTGTTATCAAACACTGAACCCTAACTTCATTACAAGCATCATCTAACTCTTGTTGTCTTACTCTGAACCTTAATATAATTCATGCATGTCATTTAAAAAAGTAAATGTGATGGGGTGGTAGAAGAAGATAAACAGGGTCAAATATATGGTGATGGAAGGAGAACTGACTCTTGGTGGTGAGCACACAATGTGATACATAGATGATGTATTATAGAAATGTATACTTGAAACCTATATAATTTCACTAACCAATGTCACCCCGATAAATTTAATAAAAATGAATAAATAAAAAAGTAAATGTGACTGTTTCTGTTTGGTGATCACTATTTTAAATAAAATGAACTGTCCAATTGCTATAGTAAAAACAAGTCATTTTCCCATTCTCTTTTAGGAAAAAAAATGCAGCACAAATCAACTCAGTAGAGAATAGTGAAGATAGAATTACATATAAAATTTAAATTAGAAAACAAATGTACTTCTTTTAGATTAGTATGATATATAATTTTTGATAATAAAAGCCAAGAAAAATGAAATATAGACATTTGTATCTTATCATGTTTGTCTGCATTATAAAGACAACAAAAACCAAGTTAAACTTTTACGGGAGATAAATTACAAACATAAATCGGAAAAAGTGTCCTTTGTGTATTTTCACCCCAAATTTTCTTCTATATTCAGTGACAAAATTTTTCCTTTTCAAAAGTATATGACAGCTGTCCGTACAAATTTCTCACTTTCACAAAAAATTCATTTTATAATACATAAGTTAGGTATTAATGATGCATTTTTAAATGGAAAAATTTAATGTCAAACCCTGAGTTACTTTACTGTAGCTAGAGAAGACTTAAAACCTAGCACTGTATATCTTACTGCAGCATACACACTGTATTGCCCCGTATGCTAGTCAGTACTGCCGTGGTATTGATGTTAGGTGGCATTCCTCATTCCTCTGAGTTTTATTCTTCAATCTTGGAAACACCAGCCACATCAGAGGAAAGTTCATTCAGTACTTTTCTGTAAAGGGTCTTCCTGACAGCATTTCTCTCTTTATGAGATTAGATTACACCTTTTGATTGGGCAAATTCATCTGCCTCTCCAGTTGCTGCTACTTGAACAGTTTGTATTTGTGGCAACTGAATAACGGATGGCTGTGGTGTCTCAGTTACTGCCTGGTTATGTACAGTTTGGCCTGAGGGCACCTGCACTAGAGTTACAGCTGGGGAGCCGATTCTGGTACCTGATCTAGCTGCTGAAACCTGAGCTAAAGCAGAGATTGAATTCTGATCAGTCTGAGTCTGCCTATGAGCAGATTTACTCTCCGACACAGAATATCACACAGAATCTGCTCCATCCTGCCTGCTGGGATTCAATTGTTTCCATGGTCATTTGTCTTAATATGTTTTTTTCCCTGCCACATTGGTTCATTATTAAGGCATTTGTAATCAGTGCTTCACTCCTTGCCCGTTTCCTTCTTCATTTACCAGCCGTGATGTGATTTCTGTAGCAGACCACCTCACTGATTACAGAGGAGAGACTGTGGAGATAATGAACTCACTGCTGACATGGGAGCAGCACCGCTGCCCAGCAACCCTGCCCAGGCGGCCCCATGTGCCCCCCAGTCAGCTCTGACTCAAAGCCATGCTTCTCCACCTAGCTGGGACCAGTAGCAGTAATTTTTTATGCTATTGTCACATACTGGCCATTAACAATATTTGAGTCTTCATCTTAATGATTTTTGTCTCTTTGATAGGACAAGCGGCTCAAGCTCTGGGCAGTTCTTATTAAATGCTATTCTTGCTAACTGCTCAAATGTAGCACACCGTTTTGCAGACCAGTTGCAACCAAATGAGCTTGACTAGAATTCCAACCGGATAAATTTAGCCAACTGCAAGGAAAAAATCAATATGTAGTTAACTAAATAGTGTATCTAAGCAATGGCCAAGCCTCCCTTTGGGGAGACAGCTTTGCATGTGTGAATCCCATCCCCTTCGCTTGTTTCAAGTAAATAAAACTACCTAAAGGCAACCATGTCTTGCTCCTGAATAGAACACCCCAAGTGGCGAACCCCTTGAGTTTCATAACATCCTGACCAGTAAGAGTTCCAGGTTTTATCGCCATTCTTGTTGTCTTACATCTTAAATTTACTCCACTGAACATCCTCATACTTATCTCATTTTTAAACTTATCCCAAGGTCAGCTTCATGCTGCATCTTACAGTGAAACTTACCCTTTTCCAGGCTGGTGAACTTTGAATCCTAATGATCATGTGTAGATGCAACTGGATGCCCAGCATTCTCCCAGGCCAGGGGAGAGCAAGTCATTTTCTTGGGGGCAAATCAACTTCTCCATACTAAAGATGTTAGGCAGGTAAATCCTCTAGCGACATGTACCTTTACTATGACTTGTACTAAGAGGCTTTCTGGCATCACATGGAAGAACTGAGTTTTCAGTCCCACTTTTAACAATATGAGTGACCCCTCCCCTTGTGTATGAGGTACTGGTAGAGCTATATTAATACAAGAGCTTGTTGATGCTCTTAATTTCAGAGGACTTTAAAGAGATGAATCAGAATGTAGGGGTGTGGGAAAGTTAAAATAATGCCCTCTCAGGGGAAACCAGACTCCAAAGCTTGGAGATTCTATTGTTCAGAACTTTGTATCAACAAGGCAGTGTAAGGGCCGGCCGAGTGGCTCAGTTGGTTAAGAGCTTGCTCAAGAGTGCAAGCTGAGCTCTGAGCAACAGCGGTTCGAGGCCAGTCCGAGCTGAGTTGCCGTTGAGCTGCCGACAGGTGGCAGGATGGCTCAGTCAAAAAAAAAAAAAAGAAAAAAAAAGATGCAATAAAAGTCATGTATTGAAAAAAAAAATCCATTTAAAAACAAAACAAAACAAAAACAAGGCAGTGTACATGGAACTTGATGGCTGAGCTAGACATCTGGCTTGGAATTGAACATTCTCATGCAACATGTTGCGGACACAACACAGAAAGCTTTATTCAACTTCTATAGTTCTTCAACAGCTGGAGCAGTTGAAAGATAAAGCTGAAGTTGCATTGAGAGGGGGTGGTTCTGAGTTAGCATAGGGCTAACAAGAGGAATTACATTTTCTAAAAAACGTTATTATTTTTATTAGTTACAGATGTACAAAACTATGCAATAGTTATCTTTTTCACCCCCTTACAAAGTGACTATCCCTTCCTCCCCACTCCCCTGCCCCCCCACCCCCGATAGCATACATATCCTTTACAATTCCATTGACTCCATCCCCACACTATATTCCATATCCCATGACTACATATGTGTTAAATTATAGTCAACATCTAATATTAATCAGCAGCAGCTTCAGATGTACAGCGCAGTGGCAAGTAGTGGCACGGTAGTTAAGCGCTGGCTGGCCCCGGTTCGTGTCCTACATATGAGGGCCAGTGACACTGCCCTCAAAAAAAAATTAAAAAAATAAAAACAAGTACTTTGAGGAATTCCATTTTAAAGCCAGGCTCCATCCTGTCAAGAAGGTCAGGAATGTAAAGAGAAAAGCCGGAGACACTGATTAACCAGCTGCTGCCGATGTCCTGAATGTATATAACTAAGAAGGGAAGAAAAACACAATGCAATCAGCAGACCTTGTAAAATAACCAGTATGTTCCGTTCTCATGAAGTTAATCATTGTTTGTAAGAAAAACCAGAGATTGTAAAACTCCTGAGTAAGTTTGCTTTTACAGAATGTGAAAGATAACCCTATCATGAGACAAGATGGAGCAGACATCTGCTGACCATGAGATGGAGACATTGTTTGCTGACTAACACGATAACGACCCTGGGACAGTCGATCAGCTTCCCCTTCCTAGCCCTCTCTCCCTCCCCGTGTAACTCACAAAAGCCCCTCACACAGCCCTGTGGGGAGCCAGGCAGCTCCTTCCTTCTTGCTGGTTCCCTGGTGCACTAGCTCTCTCTCAATAAAGCTGTGTTTGCAGAACTTCGTATCAGGTACAGTGCTTATTTCTGTGACATTGAGACCCAAGTACCTGGCATTTAGTCAGCTCTGGCAATAGTTCAATTTTTCTATTTCATGCTTCTGACTTCTCTAGAAGCATAAAATCTGGGCCAGCTTATGTAGAAGTGGGAGCAAGGGCTTTGGTAAGACTGCATGAAAAGGTATTTTGTTTTGGAAGGGAGTATGAAGAAGTGAGTAGTTTAATGGGTATTAAGAATCTGGCATGAAGTATAGAGTATTATTCATCCTGGTCTTTCTTCCCTTCAGCACATAGCACTTCAAAATGCAGACCACATTGAAAGGTGAAGACAGTGGTAGGAGTATCCAGGAGAGGGAGGATCATGTATGGAATCCATCATTGCCCTCTTGACAGGAATTCTGAGTGCAGCAGTAAGAGGCTACATGCAGTCAACGTGGACTACTCATATTATTTATTTCAAATAAAAATCTAGAATTCTTCAGTGACTCAGTAGTTATATATCTTTTGAATGTAAACTTGTTCTCTATGAATCAGGTTTTCAGGTAATTCTGGGAGAAAATTTTGTTTTTCAAAATCAGTGTTGGCGATTGAGATGGGTTTCACTCATTCGAAAGAAAGATATATAATATTTCATTATCTTTGGGCCCTTAAAAATGTGAACTTCAGCCTTGCTAGATGTCTGAGAAGTCCTGTCTGACAATGCAAGCTAGAAAAGCCTGGATAGAGACAAGCCTAAACGTCACTCTGGTGAGAAAAGTATCTACCACTCCTAATCCCAGTCGTTAAAATTCCAGAGTTGAGGAGCTGAGTAAACATTATCTAAAGAGAGACTAAAGGATGAGCTGCCTTCCCATACATTCCATATCTGCCACAGAGGACAAGAAAAGAAGCAGGGGCTGCCCAAGTCTTAAGTGTGAGCTTTGGTTCTTTATAAGAGTGTTCAGTCCATATGACTACTCATAGACTAGAAACGAGAGAGGATTTCAGGAAGAAAGGTTACAGTCTCTTGGAGGTGCTCAGAATGTTTCTCTTCAGGATGTCACGCTGACTGCAGGTGTGAGAGGGCAGTCTTTCCGCTCCCACCTGATGGTGAGCTATTTGGGGGCTGATTCATCTGTATGTGCCCCAATTATCTTGATTTTAGCCTAGAAAAACCTCAGCATGCTATGAAACAATCCCTGCTGATTCAGGACCACTGCTGAAAAAACCTCAAAGTGTCCATTGCAGGTTCTGTGTGCTTTCAGGACAGACCAATGTGGAATCCCAAGGGAGAGCTTTCTCAGCCTGGTGTGGAGAGGCTAGCTCTCTCCTAGGTCCTTCAGCCTCCTGCTTTTACAGCCAGCCTTGATAGCTGGGCAGCTATTAACAATTGCTGTTAACCATACCTAAAATGGGTCCCCAAAAAAACTTCAAAAGGGAATGGAGATGACAAGAACACAGGCATTCAGAATGGGGAGCAAGGCCATTTACTGTGTCACTGCCACTTCACAAGCACCAAGGATACTCCTAAAGACATTAAAGTAATTGAGAGGCCCAAGATGTATTCTAAATTTGTGCCTTACAAATAGAATCCTATTTTCTAGGGTCTTTAGAATACTTCCTGAGTTTTATCAAACAAAAGTCTTAAAAACACCTGAATGAATTTTAAAAGCTGAAATAGAATGAACCTCATTTTCTAATCACAATGCAGCAAAAACAAAAATTATGAGGAAAGTGGCAATATTATACAACTTTTGGATCAAAGAGGAAGTATTAATGAAAGCTGCAATAACAAAGAATTTTGAAATTATCAATGACACTGTGATGGTTAATTTTACATACAAACTTGACTTGGCTAAGAGAAGCCCAGATAGCTGGTAAAATATTACTTGGTGTGTCTGTGACGGTGTTTCCAGAAGAGGTTAGCATTTGATGATTCAGTGGACTGCGTACAGAGATCCATCCTCACCAAGGTGGGTGGGCATCATCCAAGCCACAGACGGCCTGAATAGAGCAAAAAAGGCACAGGAAGGGCGAATTCATTCTCTTGTTGTGCTGGGACCTTCATCTTTTCTTGCCCTTAGCCACCTGAGCTCCTGGCTCTCTGGCTTTTGGACTTTAGGATTTACAACCATGGCCAACCAGGTCTCAGATCTTTGGCCTTGGACTGGGAGTTACACCATCAGCTCCCCTGGTTCTCAGGTCTTCAGATTCAGACTGAAGTATATCATCAACTTTTCCTTTTTCTCCAGTTTGCACAGTAGATAATGGGACTTCTCAATCTTCCTGTGTGAATCCATTCTCTCATTTTCTCTCTCTCTCTCTCTCTCTCTCTCTCTCCCCCCTCTGGAGAATTCTGATCAATAAATATAAACATTGTATATAAAAACTATGGAATGTGACCAAAGCCATATTTAGAGGAAAATCCATAGCCTTAAATACACTTATCATTGAACAACAAAAAATTAAAATACAGTATTACAGTATGCTGGGTATTTATTGAAAGCTTATATTCTGTAAAGCCTGAATGAAATATATTTCATTTAATCTTCATAGTACTTATAAGGTAGGTACTGTTTCTGTTTTTGCCCTTCATAGTACTTAGGAGGTAGGTACTGTATTTTGCGCTTATCTTTTTAAGTATAATTAGGCACATTCACACAATGTTCTAACTGTGATCTTTTTCCAAGAACTATTTCAAATATTTATTGATTCAATGCCACAAATATTTATTAGTGCTTATTATATACAGGACACTGTAACAAAGAAATAATGTTCTTTACCCTGTAAAATTCAGTCATGTGTGTTTATGATATAGATGAGGGGAGGATGCAGCTACTTTTATGATTCCAATTACCGCAACTAGCTAAAATTAACTGTAGTAAATGCTAAAGATGATGCATAAATCCAGCACCATGGCTGTAGAGAGTAAAGTGATTCCAGCTTAGGGTGGGGGCAGGAGTCAATTGTGGTGCCTGTTGCCACTGCTCATGGAAGCAGCTTTAAGTTGTGCAAATAATTAGTTAATGGGACTGAAACAGAAAGAGCACATATATTTCCACTTTATTAAAATATTGCATAGATACAGAGCAGTTGGGCACATCCATTCTAAGGCACTATTCGGATTGGAATGCAATTCCACAAGAGAGAAAAGAGAAGCCATTACATTCGGTAATTTTCATCTCTACATTCAGACTCCTCCATGTTACATTTTATTGCTACTAGGATCTCAATTTTAATCCCACATTTATAGCAGCATCACACAGAGACTGGGATGACAAGAATTACAGACACATCCTGGCTTTAGCACTTGCTATGATTTGGCACTTAGTACAAACTCTCTTGTATTGTTCTCCATTTGTTTCCCAACTCTTGTTTAACTAAAGATATTATAAACTCTTTATGAACCTGACCCATGAATTAATTTCTTTACTAGTTTCCATTAAGCCTAGAGTAGGACTAGATAGGCACATAATAGATACCCCCAAATACTCATATTAAATATGACTTCCAAGAACTTCAATAAAATAGAAAAAATATACTTTCCCTAACTCTAGTTTAAGGAAAGGATGACTGGTATCTTTATTAAGGGAAAATACTTGAACATTGTCCTATTTCTTTTATTTTATAATGAGGAACTAGGCTGAATATTTTTATGTATTAACAGCTTTAACTGACAAAGAAAGTTCTTCCCTTGCTACAGGAACTTGAGTCATTATAACAATTATACGAGAAGATTTATATAAGTAGCAATGTGTGTGTGTGTGATTATAAGTAAAATTCAGAGGTTGAGAATAAATGAGCAACTTCTAAATTATCTGAATTAGTGACCCTCATACCTCCTTAAAATATGTGTATATGTTTGTGTGTGTATTACATAAAAAACGTATACATATACAGAATTTTTCATAACACTTTTGAAACGACTGGAGATAACTTGGCTTAGAAGCAACAAGACGATACTGATAGCAATAGAAATATCTGTTAAAGGCAATGTGTTCCAAGAAATATTTGCAGAATACTAGTTCTGTGAGTTATTGCTGGGTGTACATGAAAACGGGTTCTGGGGTCAAAGAGGTTTGCAAAACATTGAGACAAAAGAGGTGCTTTTTCTGCCTTTACTGAAGGACCTGTCAGAGATTCTCATATGCTGATGTGCACTGTGAATCTAGAAGGGAGAAAGAGCAGGAAGGGATTCCCAAACTTATTTGCAGAATATCTCATAGAACTAAGTGTTCTATGACACACACTTAGGGAGACACTGAATTAAAGAATGAGTACAATTTAAAAAGCACTGACAGGCGTGATTGAATACCAAAGGAGAGTAAAAATCAATGGACACTGGCTCCTCGGTCAATCTAAATTAAATTAGATTCTACTTGAGTGATTTCAACTGTCAAATTCATTCTTCCACATCAAGCTTACTTATTCTGTGAACAAAATAAAGCATCAAATTAATAGCTCTAAGCAGCATTGCCCCTAGACTGCCAACAAAGCAGACTAGCAAATTTTGCAAAATTCAAAAGTAAAGGTTAAAATCTCAATTTCCTTAAATATAAAAATTTTAAATGGAAATAACCCAGTTCATAAGAGGCAGATAAAATCCTCTTAAGCCATGTGTTACTGACACATTTTTATTAATTGACAAAATACACTGTCTCTCTTCTTGCCACTCGGGACACATATATAGCTTTGAACTAATATAATCGCTTTTAATAATGATGGCAAAATAATTATAGTGCTGCTATAATAGATATGCCAGATAGACATGGTTATCCATTATATTGACCCTACCCTATATGCTTTAGGCTTACATCTATGATAGGTTGACTTGGGATGCAAAATTTTTCATTGTCATAAAAAAGAGTTGTAGAGACAAAATAAATCAAACCTAGTAAAGTTGCAAGAGTAGATGGATATTCTAATAGAATTCATACGCCTTGGAAGATGGGTTTCAAAAATAGTAAAAAAAAAAATAGTAAAAAAAAAGCTTCTTATAAGCTCAAACAAAAAGATTCTCCCAAGACAAACAGGCTGCTGGAGGTTAAGATTTCTTTGAGTTAGTGTTAATTTCTGTAGGAGCTGTTTTCTTTAATAATTCTTAAAGAAGTCCTCTAAAGTGAGTGACTTGGTGCATAATAAGGCCTGCTCTCTGTCTGAAGCTTTTAGAACAATGACTACACTTGTATGGCTTCTCCCCTGTATGAATTCTTAAATGAATAACAAGGCTTGGTCTCTGTCTAAAGCTTTTCCCACAATAATTACATTTAAAAGGTCTCTCTTCAGTGTGAGTTCTCTGGTGCAAAGTAAGAGCTGTCAGTCTACTAAAACTTTTCCCACAATTGTGACATCTATGAGGTTTTTCACCCGAATGAGTTTTCAGATGTCTTTTGAGACTTGATCCATGACAAAAGCTTTTCCCACACTCAAGGCATTTATATGTCTCTTCTTCAGAATGAGTTCTCTGATGCCCTATAAGGTGTGACCGCCGAGTGAAGCGCTTTTTACACACAGTGCATTCATAGGGTCTCTCCCCTGTATGAAGTCGTTGGTGTCTATAGAGGTCTGAACTACGAAGGAATCTTTTCCCACATTCAGGGCATTTATGAGGTTCCTCTCCTGAATGGATTCTCTGGTGCCCTGTAAGTTGTGACTTCCGGGCAAAACATTTTCCACACTGGGAACATCGGTGAGGTTTGTCTCCTGGACTCTTTTTCTTATGGGGTCTAGGGTTGAGAGGTTCTTCCAAGCTGGAGCTCTCAGGTTTCTCTCCTGCAGGGGGGCTCTGATTATCTACAAGTTTTGTTAAATCTGTCTGTAAATCTTCTGGGGGATTTCCCCATTGATTTTCTAAGTCTACATAGTCTTTTTGCAAAATGGGACTATGGAGAGCATTTCCCTCTAAAGTAACAAGAAATGGGTACATATTTTCCAGTTTTTTCTGTTTTGAAGTATCTTCTTCATTCTCTATCCCAATCTCAAAACCTGGTAGAAGAAAACAGAAACTGCAGATGTCACTGTGTCCCACAGAGAAAAGAACACGGGGGAAAATGAAGGGGTCTATTAAACCACCAGTTGGAATGTAGAAATTCCTAAATAGAATCTAAAACTCTTTACTCCGATTAAGGCTGAATTTTTCTTTTCTTTCTTCTCTATTATCAATGAACAATTACTTACCTATCTTGGACTCAAGTAATTGTTTAATTTCTTTGGAATCTTGTAGTTCCTTCACCCATGCCTCTTCTCTATTGTCCAATGGAAAGCTCACATCAAGCTTTGGTAGTGAATAACCTGGCCATTAGAAAGATGAGAAATATAACAGCTTAGGTGATCAAAGTTTTTTTGCCCCAGAGTTCAGACTGATATCTTGGACATATGGCCACTCAATATCTACTTCTACCTCAATTACTATTACTTCACCTGAAGTCTCTTACAAGAGTCTTTTTTTTTAAGACAAGAACAAAACAAAAATGAGAGAACATCCTTTTGTGCTCAACTCAAAGCTGTTCTCTAATCCATGGAAGGAGTGTGAATCAATTCTGTGCTGAAATAAATGCACTAAATGACTTCTGTATCTATTTTGATAATAGATTTACTTAGGTTAGAGACAAAATAGGAAATAAATCTTTATAAAGTTTTGTCATATTAAAACTAAGAAATGCTGCTATCGAGTACCAAGTAAAGAGAGGTAAAAGTAGGAATTATGAAACTGTTTACTGGAATAATTTCAGTTGAAATTTTCACATTAAAATGAAAACTGACTGGGTTAGCAACCAGCAAAAACAGTCTTTAGGTTTGTTTCAGCTGAAGTCTAGAAGTGGATTCTCTGGAAATTAACCCAAATAACAATCAAACAGTGTTTCTCACCATCAATCTGAGGATAACCAGGAGAAGTTTCTAGTATTAACCCTCCCCTTGTGTCCTACCAACCCTTTCCTCATTGAGAGCCATTGTGACTCGCATCATCTTTCTACACCCCTTCCTTGCCTTTCTCTGCTCTGGCAAAGAATATTGATTGGTCTGCAATAAAGTGTGGGTTGAAAATTGATGATTTCAGAACTAAATACAGGATGGTGTTTACATATTAGCATTATTAAAGTAACATTAGTAAGTTAATTTGATGGAAATTCAAATTTTAAAACATTCTATGAAACATAGAAAGTGGACTAAACTATCTTATTTTATATTTTTCCTGGAAGAAAAGACTTTTAAAGATTAAGAAGGGAATATCACTCAGCAATAAAAAAAGAATGAAGTCTTACCATTTGCGACAACTTGGATGGAGATGGTTTTATGCTAAGTGAAATAAGTTAGGCTGAGAAAGACATATACTATATGATTTCAATTATATGTGAAATCTAAAGAACAAAATAAATAAACAAACAAACAGAAATAGACTCACAGATACAGAGAACAAACTGATGGTTACCAGATTGGGGGAGGTGGTTTGGAGGACTAGGTGAGAAAGGTGAAGGGATTGAGAAGTACAAATTGGTAGTTACAAAATAGTCATGGGGATGTAAAGCACAGCATAGGGAACATAGTCAATAATATGGTAATAACTATGTATAGTGCCAGGGGGGTACTAGACTTATCGGGGGGACCATGTCGTAAATTATATAAATGTCTAACCACTATGCTGTGTTCCTCAAACTAATATAAAATAATATTGAATGTCAACTGTCATTGAAAAAGAAAAAAAAAAGCTTCCAAATTAAAAAAAAAAAATCTTTCTATAAAACTTTACCAGGGGCCGGCCGAGTGGCGCGGTCGTTAAGCGCTGGGTTGGGAAGCCAGTGGCCCCGGTTCGGTCCCACATGAGGGCCAGTGACACTGCCCTCAAAAAAAAAAAAACAATAAAAAAAAACACTTTACCTAATAATTATATTGTAAATTGGATTAGGACTCCTTGT
This sequence comes from Aselliscus stoliczkanus, assembly GCA_033961575.1. NCBI lineage: Eukaryota > Metazoa > Chordata > Mammalia > Chiroptera > Hipposideridae > Aselliscus > Aselliscus stoliczkanus. The sequence goes on from CM066737.1 coordinate 19,600,650, forward strand.
TTTTGCCTGGGTCTCTTTCATGATTTTACCATTTTCTCCCTGACTTCAGTGGACTCTATTTAGCATTTCTCTCTTGTATTTTAAGAAGTGGAGCTCTTTTCCAGTAAAGCAGACCTAGTCCCACTTCCCCCAACACACAAAAGATTAAGAAACAAAAAATGCATTTCAGATAAAATTCGGTTTACATTCACTATATTGTTTTTGTTTGGATTTCAAAGCTAAGAATGGGGTGAAAAGGTAATGTGGCACAGATCAGATAAAACTGGAGGTCACAGATAAAAGGAAAGCTGCCATTAATTGAAAGTGGGAGCGGGCCGGCCGAGTGGCGCGGTTGGTTAAGCGCTGGCTTGGGAAGCCAGCGGCCCCGGTTCGGTCCCACATGTGAGGGCCAGTGACACTGCCCTCAAAAAAAATAAAATAAATGAAAGTGGGAGCAACCTGAAATGTGAAGTAAGACAGTAGCATAGGTCTAGGTTTAAAATACTGATTTATAATCTAAATGTAGGGAGAGCGATAGACATTCAACATACCATGAGGAGCTCTGGGGATCTACTTACCAGTAAAACTGGTGAAAATTAATAAGAATAAAAAAGAAACATTTAAAGTCTCTCAAAATGGTCCGAAAGGCATACATCAAATTAGGAAACATCTATTTTTAAAAATCTGATAAAATTCACAGAGAATAGCAAGAGTCTTAAGTATTTTAGCCAAAATTTCTCTTTAGTCCCCCTCTGTTCCACTGTAGACTGGTGTAGCCAAGAGCCTGGGGCATTCTCTCCTTCAGCTCCCTGGCAGAGGGATATCTTTCCGAGAGAAGCAGAACCTAAGAATTTCTCATCCTACTCGCAGCTACCTACTGTTGAGTCTAAATTCTAGACCAGGGGTCAGTAAACTGTAGCTCGCGAGCCACATGCGGCTCTTTGGGTACATACACGTGGCTCTGAAGTAAAACAGAAAATGAAAAAAAAACTATCATAGTTTCATTTATAAAATTTTCAAAGGATATTATTCACATAATGGTGATTTCATATGTTTTATAGGTCTCGGAAAACTTTGACAGACAGGATTGGCTCTTCCATCTCAAAAGTTTGCCGACCCCTGTTCTAGACAATTGTGACTAAGAGGTGTGGGCTCCTTTTATCTACCCAGTCTCCACTGTTGGGATGGAGGATCCTCTTTGGGTGTAATATGGCTGAGAATACTAGGGCCCTGATTGCCCTTGTACGGCAATTGTGGTTTTGTAATTGTGGTGTTCTAATTGTGATTGTAAGGCAGTAAGGGGTTCCATGCTTTGAGAGGCAAGCCAAGAACACATGAAGCTCTGACTTAGTGCTCAGCTCCTAAAGTGGCAATGTTACTCAGAGATAAGCACACGATTGTTCCCATCTACAGCTCCAGAGCAATAGATCTGAGATCTGGCCTTGGAGATAGCTCCTAAATTCATCTCAAAGAAACTGACTTCATTTGCAACAGAGAATGGAGGAACTCAAACCTGAAAGTATTCTCAAAAAGAGTGGAGGTTGTAATGAAAGGCAATTGGAAAGAGTTTGATAGATTTATCGAATATACAGGCTAAACTATAGGCTGACTAGTTTGCAGAAGAGAACTAGGGAAAGAGACAGCTGGTAGAAGCCCATCTGGGATCCAAACAAATCTCAAAACTGACCTCAGGAACTACATTCAATAATATTGCAACAATTATGTATAGTTCCAGGTGGGTACTAGACTAACGGGGGGGGGGGAAAATCACTGCATAAATATATAGATGTCTAACCATTATGCTGTACACCTGAAACCAATATAAAACAATACTGAATGTCAACTGTAACTGAAAAAAATAAGTACATTTTAAAAAAGTGTTTGAATTTGATTGGATTAGTCTGCAGAGTAATTTATGTTCCAGGGCATTGTTCAAAACAATAGAGTAATTAGCTCGCAATTTATAGCTGGGTCTGATGAGGGAAAGAGACAGCTAACGAAAGCCCTGCAAAAACTACTGTCATTCCGGTGTGACTGTATGCACACCCAATGCTCAACATCAAATGCTTAACAAAGCAGGGTGGAATAGACTTCACTAAAATAATCCATCCATTCTCCAAACAAATAAACAAGGAATTAACAATAACAAGCCCTGAAGAGGGAGAAGAAGAACATAGACTTACTATATTATCTAAAATGTACAATTTTCAGGGAAAAAATGATAAGAAATGCATGTGGACAGGAAAATATGATCCATATGATGGAAGAAAACAGCAGGCAACAGAATCTGCCTATGAGAGTGACTAGATATTGAATTTAACAAAGACTTCAAAGTGGCCATTATAAACATGTTCCAAGAACTAAAAGAAATCGTGATTAAAGAAGTAAATTATGATGATAATTTCACATTACATCAAATAGAGAATACCAACAAATAGACAGAAATTGTAAAAAAAGAATCAAATGCAAATTCTGGGGTTGAAGAGTATAACTGGAATGAAAAATTCACTAGAACGGCTCAAGAGTATATTAGAACTGTCAGAAGAATTATGCTATCAGAAGAACAGAGAAAACAAATGAAGGAAAATGAACGGAGCCCCAGAGAAAAGTGGGGCACCATTAAGTGCACCAACAGATTTATAATGAGAGAACCAGAAGGAGAGCAGTGAGATAAAGGAGCAGAAAAAATACCTGAAGCGATAAAGGCCCTAAACTACCCAAATGTATTGAAAAACATTAATCTACACATCTAGGAAGCTTACTGAATTCCAAGTAGGATATGCACAAAGAGATATACAAACAGACATATCATAGTAAAAATCCTAAAAGGTAAAACAAAACCTTAAAAGACAGCAAGAGAAAAATGACATGTCACGTATGAGGGAACCCCAATAAAAGTTGAGATGTCATTAGAAATCATGGAGGTCAGAAGACAGTGGGATAACATTATCAAAGTGCTCAAAGAAAAATGAAAACTGTCAACCAACAATCTTTTTTTTTTTTTTGAGGGCAGTGTCACTGGCCCTCACATGTGGGACCGAACCGGGGCCGCTGGCTTCCCAGGCCAACGCTTAACCACCTCGCCACTCGGCCGGCCTAACCAACAATCTTTATCCAGAAAAGCTGTCTTTCAAAAATAAATATGAGGGCCGGCCGAGTGGTGCATTGGTTAAGAGCTGGCTTGGGACGCCAACAGCCCCGGTTCGGATCCACATATGAGGGTCAGTGACACTGCCCTCAAAACAAAAAAACAAAGCAAAAAAACCCCACAAAAAATAAATATGAAATAACAACATCTCTGATGAACAAAAGGTGAGAGAATTCATTGGTAGCAGACTTGCCTAGCAAGATATACTAAAGGAAGTTCTTTAGTTTGAAAACAAGTGATTTCATATGGTAATTTGAATCCACATGAAAAAACAAGGGCACAAGTAAGTGTAATTACGTAATTATTAAAGATAATATAAATAAAAATTTCTGCTTCTTTCTTCTCTTAAAAGAGCCAGCTGAGAGTCTCAGTTGGTTAAGAGCTTGCTCAAGAGGGTGAGCTCTGAGCAACAGGGTTGCCGATTGGATTCCCGGCCCAAGCTGAGCTGCTGCTGAGCTGCCAACAGGTGGCAGGATGGCTCAGCTAAAAACAAAAGCAATTGTATAAAACAATATATATGTAGTGTGTTGTTGGGCATAGAACACATAGAAATGTAATGTATTTGCCAATAACTGCACAAATGAGGCGGATGGAAGCAAAGCTGTGTTGGGCTAAAGAAATAAGTCCAGTTAGTAACTCGAATCCACAAGAAAAATGAAGGAAATCAGAAATGGCAATGTTAACATAACAAAAGTTATTATATTTGTTTTCTTTTCTTCTCTCAGCTCTGTAAAAGGTCTTAAAATTATATAAAGTAATAGCTATAACAATGTAGTGTTGAGTTTGTAACATTTTTGATGTAATGTTATGATAGTAACATCATAAAAAGAGGAAAAGGGAATAGAGTTATATAGGAAAAATATGTCTGTCTCACTGCATTAAGTTTGTATAAATTTGGGCCGGCCAGGTGGCACAGTTGGTTAGAGCACAAGGTCTGAGCAACAGGGTTGCCAGTTCAATTCCCACATGGGCCAATGAGCTGCGCCTGAGCTGAGGTGCTGCTGTGCTGCCAATGGGGGGTGGGGCAGATGGCTCAGCTAGTGGGAGCACTTGCTCTTAACAACAAGGTTACTGGTTCGACTCCTGCATGGGATAGTGGACTGCACCCTGCTCCCCGTATCCCCCCCAACCCCCCCAACTAGATTAAAAGTGGCGACTGGACTTGGAACTGAGCAGCGCCCTCCACAGCTAAGACAAAACGACAACAACTTGACTTGGAGCTGATGGGCCCTGGAAAAACACAATGTTCCCCCCCAATTCCCCAACACTGTTCCCCTCCCCAATTCCCCAATAAAATCTTTAAAAAAGTTATTATAAATTTGAAGCTGATTGCAGTAGATTACAGTAAGTCAAGATGTATATGGTAAACCCTAGAGCAACCAGTAAGGAAATAACTGAAAAAATAGTGAAAATTCATAAAAGTAAGTAAAATATTTACTTAGTGCAAAAGAAAACAGTATATGAGGGACAGAGGAACAAAAGAGATATGAGACAGAAAACAGAAAATAAAATGTGAGATATAAGTCTAACCATATAAAAATAAGATTAAATGTGTATAGATTAAGCAACTCAATCAAAAGGCAGAGATTGTCAGATTGGATTAAGAAAACCAACTATACCCTGTATACCAGAGACAAACTTTAGATTCAAAGATACAAATAGATTGAAAGTAAAGGGATGGATCAGCAATTCCTCTTCTGGGTATTTATCTGAAGATTTTGAAAACATTAATTTGAAAAGATGTATGTATCTCTGTGTTCACTGCAGCATTATTTACAATAGCCAAGATATGGAAACAATCTAAGTGTCCACTGATGGATAAAGACGGTGTGTGTGTGTGTGTGTGTGTGTGTGTGTGTGTGTGTGTGTGTGTTTTCCATTTCATATATACCAACAACTTTACTTTTTGTTGACAGGGAATATATTCCAAACTTTAATATAAAATCAACTGACTTTTCCATCACTTTTAAATTTCTTCTTCCACTCTGCCAGCAACCTTTCCACTCAGCCTACAATAGGATGTGTTTCATGTAATACACCAAAGACGTTTTCATGTGTTTTTTAAAGAAGCAGTAAAAGTAAAAGTAACATTTACATTATGCATCATTTTCAAAAGTATATCACTTTAAGAGTGATGAAAAAGGGGTAGTTTCCTCTCCTTCTAACTGGTATATTTTACTTGTTTAATTCATTCTATCTCTCCCTTGTTAAATACACTAGACTTTCCTGTGCTTTACAGAATAAAGCATAAAATCAAGAGCAATAGTGCTGCTCGGCATCATATGTGATCTTTGTACCTCGCACTGTAGCTAAGAGGAGCAAATTAACATGCGGAATGGGGGTACATATGAAGAAAGATTTATAATTAAATATTACTAGCTAATATTTGAAGAAATAATGGCTAAAAACTTCCCAATTTGATGAAAGACATGAATATAAACATCCAAGAAGTTCAACAAACTCCAAGTAAGATGAACTCAGAGACTCCCATCAAGACACACTATAATCAAACTCTGAAAATCCAAAGACAGAGAGAATCTTGAAAGCAGCAGAGAGAAGAGACTCATTACATACAAGGGAAACTTAATATGAAAATAAGCAGATTTCTCATCAGGAACTTTGGAGAGGCCAGAAGGCAATGGGCTTATATATTCAAAGTGTGAAAAGAAATAAACTGTCAACCAAGAATCCTGGATCTAGCAAAACTGTCCTTCAAAATTCAGGGAGAGGGCCGGGCGAGTGGCACGGTGGTGAAGCGCTGGCTTGGGACGCCAGCGGCCCTGGTTCGGGTCCCACATATGAGGGCCAGTGACACTGCCCTCAAAAAAAAAAGGCTGGGAGAAATTAAGACATTTCCAGATAAACAAAAGTGGAGGGTGCTCATTACCATAGACCTGCCCTGCAAGAAATACTCAAGGGTTTCCTGCAAGATGAAATAAAAAGGGCACTAGACAGTAACTTAAAGCCATATGAAGAAATAAGTACTATCTCAATAAAGGTAAAAAGGTAGGCAATTATAAAGGCTAGTATAGGGCTGGCTGAGTGGCGCAGGGGTTAAGCACTGGCTTGGGAAGCCAGTGGCCCCGGTTCCGTTCCACATATGAGGGCCAGTAACACTGCTCTCAACAACAACAACAACAACAACAAAAGGATTATAAAGTCTAGTATTATTGTAACAATGGTTTATAATTCCACTTTTTGTTTTCTACATGATTTAACGAATACACTTAAAAAAAACACAGTTATACTGGTTTAAAAGCTAGTATTATTGTAATTTGTTTGTAACTCCACATTTTCTATTTATATAATTTAAGAGACTAATGCACTTAAAATAATTATTAGTTTATTTTTGGGTGCACATAATGTATAAAGATGTAATTCTGTGACATTAATAACTGAAAGGAGTGGGGATATAGCTGTAAAAAAGTGGAGTTTCTGGATGTCACTGTAGTTAAGATGTTATAAATTCAAATTAGAGTGTTATAGTTTCAGCCTATTAAATTTAATCCCCGTGGTAGTCACAAAGAAAATAGCCAGAGAATAAATGCAAAGAGAAATTATAAAGGAATTTAAGTATTTCACTACAAAAAAACTCAACTAAACACAAAGGACAGTGATACAGGAAATAAGGTACAAGAAAGCTAAAAGGCATGTGGAAAACAAATAGCAAAATGACCCAAGTCCCAGTAATTACTTTAAATGTAAATGGATTATGCTCTCCAATCAAAAGAGAGAGATTGACAGGATGGATAAAAACACATGGACAAGAGATTAGCTTTAGATCTAAAGACACAAATAGAGTGAAAGCGAACAGATGGAAAAAGATATTCCATGAAAATAGTAACCGAGAGAGCAGGGGCAGCTACTAATATCAGACAAAAGTGACTTTACATCAAAAAATACTAGGAGACAGGGCCAGCCGAGTGGCGTGGCCGTTAAGAGCTGGCTTGGGATGCTAGCAGCCCCAGTTCGGGTCCCACATGTGAGGGCCAGTGACACTGCCCTCAAAAAAAAAAAAAAAGGAAGTGAAAAGTCAACCCACAGAATGGGAAAAAAAATACTACGAGACAAAGGACATTTTATATTAATAAAAGGTTCAATACAGAAAGAAGATATAATAATTATAAACATTTACATACCTAATAACAGATCATTAAAATATACAAAGCAAAAACTGACAGGAATGAAAGGAGAAACAGTTCTATAATAATAGTTTGGAGATTTCAATACTCTCAATAATGGACAGAACAACCAGATAGAAGATAAGGAAATAGAGGACTTAATACAATCAGCCAACTAAATCTAAGACATTTACAGAACACTCAAATTGAATGTTGTTAAAGAACACTCCAACAACAACAGCATACACATTTTTCTGAAGTGCACATGGGACATTTTCCAGGATACAGACCATATGTTAGGCCACAAATTACTCTCAATTGATTTAAGAAGATAGAAATCACACAAAGTATTTACTCTGAACACAACAGGATGAAATTAGAAATCAATTACAGAAGGAAAACTGGAAAACTGACAAACTTGTGAAAAATAACACTCTTAAACAACTAATGGATCAAAGAAGGAATCACAAAGTTAATTAGAAAATACTTAGAGATAAGTGAAAGTGAAAAAACAACATACTAAAACTTATGGGACACGGGCCAGCCGAGTGGCACATTGGTTGGGAGCTGGCTTGGGACGCCAGCGGCCCCGGTTCGGATCCCACATATGAGGGCCAGTGACACTGCCCTTGCAGCTAAGATGGTGAACAACAGCTCCACCTGGAGCCTGGGCTGCTGTGAGTCCGCGGGGACAGCATAGTTGCAGCCCCTGCTGCAGTGGGCTGCCATAGGCTACAGTGAGTGGCCGGCAGCCAGTGTGAGTGGCAGGCAGCAGGTGTGAGCATCCAAGAGCTGCTGTGAGCGGCCATCCAGAGGCCAGCGACCGATCTGCCTCACCCGAGAAGAGCGCAATGATGATACCAACATGGGCCAGTGAAGCAACGTCCTCCACAACTAGACTGAAGAACAAAAAAAGGACAGCAACTTGTCTGTTCCCCTTGCCCAGTTCCCCAACGCTGTTCCCCTCCCTCAATTACCCAATAAAATCTTTAAAAAAATAAAAAATAAATCTTATTGGACATGGTGAATGCAGTACTAAGAGGGAAATTTATAACTATAAATACTTACATTAATAAACAAGAAAGATCCAAAAATGATGTTCCTTTACATCTTATGGAACTAAGAAAAAACACAAAACAAAAAACTAAACCCAAAGCTACCAGAAAGAAGGAAACAATAAAAATTAGTCAGAGATAAACAAAATAGAGGCTAGAAAAACAATAGAGAAAATAAATGAAACTAAACGGTGGTTCTTTGAAAAGATCAGCAAAGTTGACAAACTTTTAGCTAGATCAGTTAAAAAAAAGAGAGAAGACTCAAATCACTAAAATCAAAATTAAAGTGGGGATATTACTAATTACATTACATAACTAAAAGTGTTATAAGAGTACTATGAAAAATCGTACATCAGCAAATTGGATAATTTGGATAAATAGACAAATTACTAGAAACACTAAACCTACCAAAACTAAATCATGAAGAAATAGAAAAATCTGAATAGACCTAGAATTAGTAAGGAGATTGAATTAGTAATCAAAACTCTCTTGATGAAGAACAGCCCTGGACTCGCTGGCATTATTGGTGGATTCTATCAAACATTTAGAGAACACCAATGCTTCTCAAACTTCAAAAAAAATCAAACAGAAGGAAACACTTCTAACTCTTTTTGCGATGCCTGCATTACCATGATATGAAATCCAGAAAAAGACACTATTAAGAAAACTACATATCAATATCCCTTATGAACACTGATGCAAAAATCCTCAACAAAATATTAGCAAACCGAATACAGCAGCATATTAAATGTATTATACATCATGACCAAGTGGTATTTGTTCCTGGAATGCAAAGATGTTTCAACACATGAAAATTGATCAATGTAGTATACCACATCAACAGAATGAGGAATGATCATCTCAATTGATGCAGAAAAACCATTTGACAAAATTCAATAACCTTTGATGATAAAAACACTCAACAGAAATAGAAGGGTGTACCACCACATAATAAAAGCCATACATGAAAAACCAACAGGGAACATCATACTCAGTGGTATATGACTGAAAGCATTTAAGATCAGGAAGAAGGTGAGGATGCCATTCATCCCAGCACTGAAAGTTCTAGCCAGAACAATTATGCAAGAAAATGAAATGGAAGACATTCAAGTCAGAAAGGAAAAAGTAAAATGATCTCTATTAGGACATGACATGATCCAATGAAAACCCTAAAGATTCCACTAAAAAACTGTTAGGAGTACTAAATGAATTCAGTAAAGTACCAAGATACAAAATGAACACATAAAAATCAGTTCCAGTTTTATACATTAACAATGAACAATTCTGGAAATTATGAAAACAATTCCATTTACAATCCCATAAAAAAAGAATAAACACTTGAAAGCTATGTAAATTAACTAACCACTGTCACCCCAATAAATTTAACCTAATAAAAGAATAAACACTTAGGAATTAACCCAAACAAGTAGGTGAAAGATTTGTACAACAGAAACTATAAAACATTGGTAAAAGAAATTATAGACATAAATAAATGGAAATACATCCCATGTTCACGGATTGGTATACTTAATATTGTTAAGATGTTAATACTACCCAAAGTGATATACAGATTCAATGCAATGTCTATCAAAATTCCGATGACATTTATTTTCAGAAATAGAAAAAATATTTAAAAATTCATATAGAACCTCCAGGGACCCCAAATTGACAAAATAATCTTGAAAAGGAAGAACAAAACTGTACGACTCACACTTCCTGATTTAAAAAACTTAGTACAAAATTACAGTAATCAAAACAGTTTGGTACTGGCATAAAGAAAGGCATAGAGACTAATGGAATAGATAGAGCTCAGAAATAAATTTTCACATATATGGTCAAATGATTTTTAACAAAGCTACCAAGATCATTCAATGGAGAAGAGACAGTCTTTTCAAAAAATGGTGCAGAAAATAACTGGATATGCGTGTATAAAACATAAAGCTGGACCCTTACCTCACACCATAAGCAAAAATTAACTCAAGGTGGATCAAAGGCCTAAAATTAAGGCCTAACAGTATAAACCTCTTAGAAGAATATACGACAAAAGCTTCAGGACATTGGATTTGGCAGTGATTTCTTGGATATGACAAGAAAAGCACAGGCAGTAAAAGAAAAAGTAGACACAGGGTACTTCATGAATAATTTAAAATTTTTCCATCAAAGACAATATCAACCAAATAAAAATCCACAGGATGCAAAAAACATTTGCAAATCATATAGCTGATAAGGGATTAATATCTATAATATATAGAGAACTCTAAAATTCAACAAGAAAAAACCCAAACAACCCAATATAAAGAAATGTGCAAAAGACTTGAATAGAAATACATTCTCCAAAGAAAACATACATACAAGTGGTCAATAAGCACATGAAAAGATGTTCAGTATCACTAGTCATTTAGAAAATAAAAATCAAAACCACAATGAGATACCATCTCACACCTATTAGGAACACTACTATCAAAAACAAAACAAAACAGAAAAAAACAAGGGTTGACAAGGATGTGGCAAAATTGGAAAGCTTGAGTACTGCTGGTGGGAATATAATATAGTACATCCGCTGTGGAAAACAGCATGGTGGTTCCTCAAAAAATTAAAAATAGAATAACCATATGATACAGCAATTCCACTTCTGGTTATATACCTAAAAGAAGTAAAAGCAGAGTCTCAAACAGGTATTTGTACACCCATATTCAGAGCATTATTCCCAATAGCTAAAATCGAGAAGCAACCCAAGTATACATTTATGGAAAATGGATAAGCAAAATATACAATAGTACGTATATACACACAATGGAGTATTTCTCAGCCTTTAAAGGGATAGAAATTCTGATATATGCTACAACATGGATGAACCTTGAGGACATTATGTTAAGTGAAATAACACAGTCACGAACTATGATTCCATTTATATGAGGTAAATAGAGTAGTCAAATTCAGAGACAAAAAGTTGAATGGTGGTTGTCAGGCGTTAGGTGAAGGTGGAAATAGGCAGTTATTGTTTAAATGGGTACAGAGTTTCAGATTCACAAGATGAAAAATTACGGGCATGGATGGTGATGATGGTTTCAAAACATTATGAATGTATTCATTACCACTGAAATGTATATGTAAAAATGGGTAAGAATTTAATCTAAGATTACGTGTATTTCACAATAAAAAATGAAGAGAAAAATAGGCTTCTTGAACAGGCTCATTAGTGAAAGGGGTTTTGAACCCCATTTGATGTAACATGGCTATGGCCAGCTATTCCCAGAGAAACATTTCCTCCTTCCTGTCCTCTTTATCAGAGTGATCCATTTTCATCCCGTAATTGGTGTTTCTAACCAGCCCCAACCCTGGAGGGCTCCCGGGCACTCCAAACAGCAATCAACAGAAGGAAATAAAAGCCTTGCTTTACCGGGGTCCAGAAAGGGCTGGCCTTCCCCCGCAGCACCGTAGCTCAGCTCCTGGGGCCCTGCCTCTGGGATCCATGCCTCTGCCACTGGGGCTTCGGGGACAGGTCCCATTGCTTGGAGTGGGGGTGACTCCAGGTCGATGCTTGGTGCTATGTCTGCCATTCCCACTGCTGCCAGGTCTTCCAAGAGCATTTCCTGCCTATCGAGCTGGGGGAAACACCAGAACCCATCACTCTAAGTCTAGACCAGCAGTGCCCAATAGCAATACATGTGAGCCCCCGAAATCATTGAAAATTATCCAGTGCCCATATGGAAAATAAACGAAACAGGTAAAGTCAATCTTAATATGCATTATTTTATCCAATATATCTAAAATACCATAATTTCACAATATAATCACTATAGGCAATTATTTATAACATTTATTAATGAGATATTTCACCTACTTTAGTTTTCATCGTAAGTCTTCTGAATGTGGTGTGCATTGTATACTTACAGCATATCCCAATTTGGACTGGCCAAGTCTCTAGACTCACGGCTACACCTGGCAGGTGGCTACCATACTGGCAATGCAGGATTAGGCCATATGAAGACAAATTCTTATGTGGTAAGCCAAACAAGGAGACAGAGACAGAAGGGAAACCATAAACCCATTCCAGCCTGAGGGCAGGAACCTCTGGAAGAGTCCAGTTCAGGCAGGCAGGCTACCTGCAGAGCCCCATCAACACACCAGACTCGTGTGCCCCTACTGCCCACCTTCCCAAAGGTGCTGCCCTGTGCTGAGCTCTGGCTCGTGCCAAACTTGTTTCACTCAGTGGCTCTGAACAGAGGGCAGGGCCACCGCCCCCATGAGGAGTTTTGGATACGATGGCAGGTGGTGGCGATCAGGATTTTGTGGGCAGAGAAGGGTGTATAATGCACACTGCGGATTTGTTCCAGGTCCCTACCAACTTTGGTGTGCTCCCTCAAATATTCATGTAGGAATAAAACAACCCGGTGGTCATATTAACACCAAATAATATTGCATATTTTAGCATGACTTGATTTTTCTACGAATGCACTACTTTGGAAATCATAGAAAGACTACACTACTAATTGTTCAGATTAATGATGAGTTGTTTGTCACTTTCAAAAAATCACATGACCTGCAGCAAAATCTGCTCATAGTGTTTGAGCCATTTCAGACTGAACATCTGTCTGTTGCCTTCACAGTGAGTCTAAGCAGAGAGGCCAGCACCTGACAACTTCATGAGGTCTCCTGGAGCACTCAAGCCCCGACAGGGGCATGCTGAAATGCTTATTGCTTTATAATAAACTACATGCCTTTTCCTTTATATTCCTTTTAGACTCTACTTGAGTCAATGTTGGCCACCCTTTTTTTGTAATGAGCCAGATAGTAAATATTTCAGGATTTCTAGGTCATGTTGGTGTGTTGCCTATTCTTTTTTTGTTTTTTTTGCAACAACCTTTTTAAAAAGTAATAACCATTATTAGGTCATGGGCTGTACTTGGCCCACAGGCCATTGAGCACTCATTACACTGATGTTTTTGATTTTGCGTATGTAAGTAGTTTACATTATCTAAAAATGTAACTTTAGGATAGTACAGGGGACATTACCAAATATTTGAGGAGTTGAGTATAATAGTTGAGAATCACTACTATATATGCTGATTCCAACAAAAGGATAATATGAAAATCACTGCAGAGAAATCCTGGGACACAAATACAAAATGTCTAATTTAGTACCAGATGTGTCTCCTACTTCTTTTGGTCTAATTACCCAGATCCAAACTCTTTTCTCACCTGCTGCTCTGGTATCTCAAGTTCTCTCTGTAAGTCTTCTATCAGTGACACAACTCTTTCTCTATTCTCTGGGCAATGTTCCCTCACCCAGGTCTCTATCTCCGTGGGCAGAATTGTTAAGAATTGCTCCAACACTAGAAGCTCCAGGATTTGTTCCTTAGAACGCAACTTTGGCTTCAGCCATTGACAGCAAAGCTCCCAGAGTTTGTTGAAAGCTTCATGAGGCCCGGCTGCTTCTTTGTACTGGAACTGCCTGAAGCGCTGACGGAAGACTTCAGAGTCAGTATCATACTCTTGAAACACTGAGCCCTGATTCAAGGAGGCCTGGATTGCACAACCTAGGGCCACAGCCATTGCCCGTTCCAGCCGTGTACAATTTATCTGGGGCCTGAAGTCTCAGATTCCAAAGTGTTTCTTTGTGTAATTCTTGTGGGGAAGGTACCTACAGCTGAGGACAGGGCAAATGAGAAAGGAGAAACAGCAGTGGTTACCACAGGGCATCCTTACCTCCCATAATTGATTACTTTTCACCAAAACCCTAAAACAGCACATTGTAATGTTTTGGGAGGCTTTGAGAATCTGATGAAAGCCATGGACTCACTTCCTAGAAAAATACACATACATTTCTAATTCTGCATCCAGGTTCAAAAAGGTTACAAAATCTTCAAGGCCATCCATGGACCCTCTAAAACTGTGCTGTCCAATATACTAGTCAATAGTTTAATGTGGCAGTTTAAGTTGAAATTACTTAAAAATAAAAATTCAGTTTCTCATTCATACTATTCACATTTCAAGTGCTTAGTAGAGACTGTTGCAGAAAGTTCTATTGGACAGCTCTGTTCTAGAATACCTCGGGCCCAAGGCTAAGAATCTCTTCCTTCAAATGAACGCCTATAGATCTGATGGCCTACATGCTCACTCCAAGTCTAATAACAATTTTCTTGTGTTTCTGAATATATGTAGGCCACAGAAGAAATAGGGGAGCAATACTTACAATCCTGGTCGGTAACCCTGAAAGTCCCTCTAGCTTTGAGGAACCTTTAGTCACCTTCATTCACCAGCATCTTAGTGAGAGACACACCTTACAAAGGCAGCAACCCATGAATCCCTCATTCTCCACTCAAGGTATGTGTAGTTCAGCCAACACCACCATGCCCCTCATCCTGCAATGGCATTCAGAGTGGCGTTCTCATGAGAAAAACACAGTGCACAGGAAAGACCTTCAGGAACCTGGTCTCCACTGATAATGAAGGACAGTTGTCACACAGCACGCTAGGTGCCAGGTGCTTTTCCAAGCCTCCTGCATCTATTAGTTCATTTAGCCCTCACCCAAAGTTAGGAGGTGGGTACTAGTATTATGCCCTGAATACAGACAGGTTCGGGGACTGAGGCCTGAGGCTTAGGAGGACTGAATAACATGTCCCAGGGGCCAGAGGGAAATAAATGGTGAGGCGGTAAGATTCCATGGACTCCTGCAACGCTCGTGTCTAAAAACATCCAAATGTTCTTAGTGCAATCTCTGAGGTCACAGAGGCGGTCACATGTATGTCTCCATAGGTGTAAACACCTGCCCGTGTGCTAGGGGTGCTCTCTCTCTGCATTGTCCACACAGCTCACGTACCTGTCCTCTTTCCTGGACCGGATCAAGGAAAAAATTCTCATGACTGTCTTCCTGCCTGGTCATCCAAAAATGACTCTCTGTTCCCATCCCATCTCTGGGCTGGTTTCCTAAATGACACCCAGGCCTCTCTCTAAACATCCGATTCATAAAACTGCCTGTGGCAGATCCAATTGCATGGAAAGGGAACCGCAGTGTGCCTGGCACAGTGGCTGCTCTTCAGAAAGGCGACTGCTCTGCTGGCAAGGACTCATTCCTAGGAAGCTTCTACTCCCACTTTTAGGCACCTAATCGCCGCTAGAGGGCATCCAGGAACTGTGCCGGTTTTGGCAGGGGACCCACCTTTCATGTGCTCCAGCCTCACAGCTGGGCTGCCCTCCCCTGACTGACCGGAACCTTCCCCCATGTCTCCCAGGGAATTGACCCTCTGGGTTTCCCTCCATCACCCTTCCGGATGAAAATTTCCCTTCCCCTCAGGGCTGGTGGCTTCTCCGCAAACCCTCCTGAATGAACCCGCGCTCACAGGGCCCGTGGATAAAGAGGCGCGCGAAAAGCGGCACGGGGCGCCGTGAAAAGAGGGCACTAGGGGAAAGGTTAGGGGGACAAGTCTCGAAACGGCTAAAAGCCAGTTTAACATCGGATGCCGGTAGCGAAGGCGCGGCTGCAGCGCGCTCCCCGGCGTAGTTCTCCCGCTTCCTCGAGGGGCGCTCCCAGCACCAGAGGACCCCCGGGAAGGCCCGGCCGGATCGCAAGGAGTGGCGGCAGAGACCCAGGCGGGACAGGGGCTCACAGCCCGCCGTTTCTACCCACGCCTGCCGCCGGGTCAGGGCTGGAGGCGGCCAGATTGTATAGCCCAAAGGGGATGGGAGCCCCACTCCCCGCACCCTAGGGACGGCCACGCCCTCCGGACGCTCCGGGACTCACCGCCTCGGCGCCCACAGCTCTCCCAGCTCACCCGGTGGAGTGCCCAGGGCGCAGGCGCGCGGCTGCGCGTTGGACTACAAATCCCAGCAGGCTGCATGCCACCCGCCCCGCCGCGTGGGCCCATAAGGATGCTGACGTGGGAAAGGGTGGGACTCTTCTTGGTCTCCACCAGGCCTCAAGCTGCTTTGGACCCGATCCCATTTCCGGTCCTAAAAACTTCTAGATCCCAGTGGATTGGGTGGGGCGTGTCATGTTCTTGATGTTAGCCAGGGCTTCTTTCCCATCAGCCCTAGAATAACAGGAGCGGGTGGGGATGTAAACCAAAATAAATTTTATACTCGAATGAAAGGCATTTATTTGAGAAAAAAAGAGCTGTAGCCCAACAGACACAGATTCTCATAGCAACTTGAATTTTGTTTCACAGAGACAAAGGAGAGACCATCTTTTATAGTGGAAGTTCTTACCCAATTTCTAAATTAAGTCTTTATGTAAATCAGGTACCCAAATTATGTAGTTCCTGATTGGACAGGGCAGATCTCAGTTTTTGTTTGTTTGTTTGTTTGTTTTGAGGGCAGTCACTGGCCCTTATATGTGGGACCGAACCAGGGCCGCTGGCTTCCCAAGCCAGATCTTAACCACAGCGCCACTCGGCTGGCCCTGGCAGATCTCAGTTTTTGGTGTAAAGGAGAAAACCAGGGTTTCCTGGTAATGGTTGACTCAGATGGTGTAAATAAACTGGACATAGTGCAGGAAGTGAGCGCTCAGCCTGAGGTTCTTCCAGCTGAACAGAGTATGCGAGAAATCCCTATCAGCAAATGGTCGCTAGGCTCTTATTTATAAATTTGGACCATGGGGAGTCCATCTCAGCAGATAAATTACTTCTTGGGGTTCACATCATGTGAATCTTTTTTCCCAGGGTCTACATTGACCTCCTGTAAATGTGTTATGATGGGGCCAGTGATTTTCAAACTTCTCTGTGCAGGAAGAATTTCTAGGGGAGCTTATTAAAAATTCAGATTTCTAGACCCCCATCCTGACACCCTGATGCACTGAATCTCACATGAGCTCAAGGATTTGCATTTTAATAAGCTTTTGGTGGGATTGTGACTCTGGTCTTCAGCTCTTGGGTTTTGAGTTACTTTGTATTTTCTTATCTCAAAGATCTGAGCTACGACCTAGCTACCCCATGCATTCCTCTTCACCTTCAGCTAGCCACCAGAAGTTTCTGTGGTCTTTGGGTTCACCCAATGGCCAGACTGTTGTCTTCCAATTGGTCCCTCAATGGTCTCACCCCTGGAGTCAAATTTCTCCACCCGGGTGGTCAGTGGTGACTTGTACCTTAGCCAGAAGTAGTGCTGTCATTTTGGTAAATGTAGTCATCACTTTGCTCTGAATCTAGTGCTGTTGGGTTTTGGATGCCATACTTCAGTGCTGGTACCTCCTGCATGGGACCAGGATCTAGTCCTGCGTGGGTCCAAGACAGAGAGGAGAGAGCTAGTTGCCTGTGATTGTGCCTTCCACAGGCCCTGGTGATAGCAAGACGAGGGGGCAGGTGCACCACTTTCCTGAACCCACAGAGGCCAAGGAACTGGAGACAGCTCTACCTGGGCTGTAGTTGTGCTTATGGGCTCGGACTTGGAGCCCCAGCATGCTAACTGCTGCACATGCTGTTTATTGTTGCAAAGGGAACCCGGACACCTTTGCCAGCAGTCGCATCTGGTTTCAGGGCTACAGTGTTCCAGGAGTCTGATGATGGTGTCTGGGTTTCCAGGAACAAAAAGGCTCCTGATTGTGCAACCACAGGTGTTTTTGCTCCTGGAGCTAGGAGATGTCCCGATACAGAAGGTGCAGCGGGAAGGCCTCCCACCTGTGCCTCTGTGGGTTCTGCCGCTGCTCCCCCAGGAACCCTTTAAATGGCTCCTGGAACTTTTCATGGGTGGGTAGCTTTGGCCTGAGATGCACCTCATGAAGCAACTCTTGCACCTGATGGTGTTGGAGCAGTTCGTGACCATCCTGTCCCAGGAGATCCACAGCAGGGTGCAGAAGCTGCATCTGCAGAGCTGTGTAGAAGCTGTGACTCAGAGTAAATTCAAAGAGAGCTTGTGAGATTTAGGCAATAGGGAGTGAGAGAGAGAAGTTTCTCATCTGTGGTTGGTTTGTCCCCAAAGATTGCGACATCACGTAGTCTTACGTCCCCATTGAGATAGTCTTGATTGCCCTGAGTAGACCTTACATGGCCAAGTGACTTTTTGTAGTTTAGCCTGGAACTTTCATCCTATGTATTTCTCAAGTGCACAGAGTGAACAGTGAAGGGACGCAATAGTTCGTGTCAACTCTGGGGTTAGATCAAAGTGGTTCAAATCCTGACTCTGCTCGCTGCCCACTAGCTATGTGACTTTCGGCAAGTTACTATTCCTCCTTGGGCCTCAATCTCCCAATTGGTAAAATGGCTTCTGGAATTGTTTTGAGGATTAAAGGGACAACAGCATGTAAGTTTTGATCATACTGCTGGTACTAGTTAGCACTTAAAACTGTTAGCTGTTGTTATGTTAGCACCAGCAGTCTGGTCTCCTCTGCAGAGCTGGGTCTCAGTTAATGGTGAACTTAAAAAAAAAAAGTGACAGTTTGGTACTGAGACTTTGAGATCTCTGCCTCCAGGGCCCTCCTGGTTAGCTTATCCAGTGAGGAATAGGAGCATCTGGAAAAGGTGGGGTGTAAAAGGAGAAGTGAAGTACATCTGAAGACTCATAGGGTAAGGCGTGCACTGGAAAGGATCCTCTCTCCACACTCCACACACAATCACATACACACATTTCTGCTCATGGACATGGTGTCAAAAACCCCTTCTAGTTTAAACCATCCTTTTCTCTTGTTGGGTCCAAAGAGATAGACTGATTTCCTGTTGAAGGTTTACCCTCAGATTCCTGTAATAATTTCCATTTTGGGGGGGCCCTGTTGTCATGATAAGTGATGGCAGGTTGGCTCCAGGTTACAAACAATGAGCTGGGAACAGAAATGCTTTTGGAGAAGATTTTGCCTCAGGAAACCACATGAAATTTACTGAGCTTCAAGCTGGTACCCAGGGCCACTCAGGGAAGCCCTGAAGTCTAGGGTAGTTGGTACTTCCTGCTCACTAGGTCCAATCAGCTTATCATCAGCAATGTAATAAAACTTTCTGATGTCTTGTGGCTTAAGAGAAAATTGATGAAAGCCTCCATGAAATAAATTATGACATAAAACTGGAAAATTGATATGCCCCTGAGGTAGGACAGTGAAGATGTATTGCTGGTCTTGCCAGCTGAAACCAAACTGCTTCTGGTGGTTATACTAACAGTCATTGAGAAAAAGCATTTGCCAGATCAAAAGTGGCATAACAGGTAACAGGGGGTGTGTTAATTTGCTTAAGCAATGAAATCACATCTAGAATGGTAGCTGCAATTGGAGTACCTGCCTGGTTAAGTTTATAATAAACTTCTGTCATCCTCCAAGATCCATCTGTTTTCTACATGGGCTAAATATGCAAATTGAATTTAGACGTAGTGGGAATCACCATTCATGTATGTTTCTTTCAGGTTATAGATGGTGGCATTAGTCTCTGAAATCCCTCCAGAGTGGTATTGCTTTTGGTATTTTTATTTTTTTAATTGGGGAATTGGGGGAGGGGAATAGCATTGGGGAACCAGGGAAGGGGAACAGACAAGTTGCTGTCCTTTGTTCTTCAGTCTAGTTGTGGAGGACGTCGCTTCATTGGCCCATGTTCGTATTGTGATCATTGCACTCTTCCCAGGTGAGGCAGATCTGTCGCCGGCCACTGGACCACCACTCACAGCGGCACTTGGCAGCTCACGCCAGCTGCTGGCCGCTCATGCTGGCTGCTGGCCACTCACGGTAGCTTACGGCAGCCTACTGCAGATCCACACTGCAGTCTGCATCGTCGCTGGTGGCTCATGGCAGCCCAGCTCCAGGTCGAGCTATTGTTCACCATCTTAGCTGTAGAGAGCGCAGTGCCACTGGCCCTCATGTGGGATCCGAACCAGGGCCCTGCTGCTCAGAGCTGGTGTCCCAAGCCAACTCTTAACCAACGTTCCACTCGTTTAGCTCTTGGTTTACTATTTTTCTAGGTAAAACAAGTTCTAATGGCTTCCACTTGGCCTCTCACCATAATAGCTCTCACTCCACAGGTCAGGGAACCAATGAGGGGAATCTGCCAGTTATTGAGTATATCTACTCTAATTATGCATTCCAGAACTGGGGAAATAACCATAGGATGATTTGGTGTGTGAACAGGTCGTACATGATAAATCCACTTTTACATTCCAATCTCCCTAACTTTTTGGGTACAGTATTCCAAAGCAGTTTTAGCATTTCAACTTCGTTTAGTGTAGATCACCTTTTGGTTCATGTTTCAGTTAACCAACAAACCAACCAAAGTGATAGTACCTTTTTTAACCCCTTGAGCTACCTCTTTTGAGTTCAGAATCTCTTCTTAGTGGAACCACATCCATATATTCAGCCTGATCCAACTTTATGTTCTTCACAGTGTTATCCCATACTCTTAATATTCATTCCCACACAAATTCCCCAGATTTCTGTCTGTATAAATTGGAAAAGTCATGCAGTTCTTTTGGTATGTAGTATGGTCATGGGTCACATTTTGCACTTCACCTTTTGGCGCCTGCTGGAACTTGAAAGACAGGTGTTGATGGGTATATCCCAAGGACAATCAGCAGTGTCTTGCAAGTCAATGACTTCAGGGGAAGCAATTAAAGGTTTTCAGGCAAAGTAGGGTTAACCTCCTTGGACAGAGGTGGAAGGGCTGCTTCTATTGGCAGAGAAGATTCAGCATAATTTAGGGGTTTACTGTCCCCAGTTTTATTAGGATCTGTCCATATGTCCCCATTTCAATGTTCAAGATCCCGTTTATTTCCAATCAATGCTGTCACTTTAACAGAAGACACCCTGTGAAATTTGGAATTTAATTTACATTGTAATTTAGCAACTGGCAGTATGATAGCCTGGGTTTAGTTTTCAGAAATTTCTGCCCTGTGGCTACCCTGTGGTTACTGTATTTTTTAGTTATATATTCTCATTCGGTTCTTTTTTATAACTTATATTTATTTTTTCTGAGATTTTATGTTTTTTCATTCAAGAGAATTTGTAATTGTGTTTTTGAATTACTTTATGATGGCTGCTTTAAAATCCTTGTCAAAGAATTCTGATATCTGAATTATCTCTGTGTTAGGGTCAGTCTATTGTCTTTTATCATTCAAGTTGTGACCTTCCTGGTTCTTTGTTTGAGGGATTTTTTTTATTGTATCCTGGACATTTTGGGTATTATGTTAGGAAACACTGGGTTTATTTTATTTATTCTATTTTATTTTTACTTTAGCAAGCAGTCCCCCTCTTTAAATTTGGCATGCAGTTCCTGGCCTACTGTTGTGGGTTATGATTGTAATGACAGTATGATTTTCAAAGATTATATGATGCTATATTGGCATGCTTGGTTTATAGCATGTCTTTCCTGCTGGTGCTGCTTGAGTGGGTGAAAGGAGCTTTCCTCCG
This sequence comes from Aselliscus stoliczkanus, assembly GCA_033961575.1. NCBI lineage: Eukaryota > Metazoa > Chordata > Mammalia > Chiroptera > Hipposideridae > Aselliscus > Aselliscus stoliczkanus. Next base: position 19,622,259 of record CM066737.1, read on the forward strand.
CCTGGCCACCTAGTGGTGGGGGAAGGGATTTTGTTGACTTCTGGATGAAGATGCTTCTAGTGTTGGGAGCTGCTGGAGGCAGGAGTCCTCCTGCCATTAGGGTATGGGGAACATTTTCTGGGCCTGGAACTTATGGCCTGATTCCATTTGCTGGTGCCTCCCAGCAGCAAAGTGTCTCTGGGTGGAGGTGGGCTCTCAGCCCCAATGGTGAAGGAGAGGTTTCCTGGGCCAGGCAGTCCTGTGAGACACAGGCCCAGGGAGGGACAGGAAAGCCCAGCTCCCTGGGATCTGCCTTTCCATCACTCCACTTCCTGGTCTTGGGCTTAAAGGTCACAGGATACTTCCACGCTACTCTTGACTAAAAGTGCATGTCCCCACCAATCCTTCCCTTATTTGCTGTCTCTTTAGCAGGAAGCATGGCAAAGCTCTTGTTTTTGGTTGGTCCTTGACTATAGGACCTTTCTTAAGTGTTCTTGACTTTGTGGAAGAATTCAAGTTCTGAATCTACTGTGTCTTACACACTCAAACCTACCTAACCACCACTAAAAATTGCAATGGGAAAACATTTAAGGATGTGAAACCAAGGTTTTCTTTCGCCAAATCATTTTTGCTGACCATGACTCCTTTCCCATTGAAGCTGAGGAATCCCCTTCAGCAGAAGAAGGGCAGAAACCACCATCCGGTCAAGATGTAGCTCTGGATTTCTGAAATAGGTTCTGTAAGTCTACTACATAGACCTTAGTTTTGAAAGTCAATATTTGCAAGAGCCAGGCTTTGTTGAAAGAAATAAGTATTATGCATACCCTCAGGTGGTCAAAGCTTAGAGCTCAGAGCCTAGAAATATGCATTTTTAGCCATAAATAAACAGGATCGAGGATAGGATCAAGTGCTGATTTCTCTCCCCAAAGAGAGAATAGGGCCCTTCTAGAGTTGGGGAGGGGGCTGGGCACAGCATCATTATGTGCTGCTGGGCAGACTGTACACTGCACAATTCCAGGGAACATCACCTGTGAATGGGTTCACATTAATTGCAGAATGCACATCCTGTGCAACCGTATGAAATTGACCTTAGAGAGAGGCTTAGAAAGGAAGGAGAAAGTATTGAGACAAGAAATGTGAAAGGGTGGGAATCCCAGAAGAGAATGGCCCCTGTCATCACATTCTACCTGGAGCTTTGGGAGGGAGACATCCTCTCAGTGTCCCACACCAACAGGAGTCAAGAAAAGGTCAGAAGTGACAGTCTGGCATTTAGGGAAGAGAGACCCTGGGACAGTGCCATTGAGTTCCCCAAGGCTTGTTTATAACATGAATGAGTTTCAGTTATGGGCCTCAGAAAGAGACTCTATAGAAATGCTGAGAGGACTGGTAATAAGACAAGGCCTGGGACTTGGAAGAAGATGGCTCAGAGTATGCAGCTATCCTGATGGAATGCCATGGCAGCAGCCACCAGCACCAGCAACAGATTCTGGTATGTGCCAAAGGCCAGGAAGGACTAGTTATACCCATCCACCGAAGATGCAGAGAGAAAATACCAAGCGCTCAAAGACTGAGGGAAATGACAGAGCAAAGGGGATAGGTCCATCCTCCTTGCAACAATAATCTGTAGCTAGATAATTTCTTGGGGAAGAGGAAGAGGAGTGAGAAGCAGAAGAGGAAGGAGGAGGAAATAAGGATGGGTAGGGAGAGAAGAGAAGGGGAGGGAAAGGAGGAGAAAAGCAAAGGGAGAAGTAGAGGAGGAAGAATAGGAGAGGGGTGAGGAACAGATGGCTGAGGAAGAGAAGGAAGAAGGAAAAGGGGGAAGGCAATGAGAGGGTGCGAGGGAGAACATATGAGAGGAGAGAGCAGCACTCATAGGATGTTGGATTTTGAATATATACAATTGAAATGCAGAGCAAAATAAGTAATTGATTGCACAAAAAGGAGTAAATTTTAAACTAGAAGAGCCTGAGTCACCTCAAAGGGCAAGGTTCAATTATTTTTCCCATAAGTAGAAGTGAGGGTTCATGAGCAGATTGCCCTAAGTTATAGACATATAAAGAAAGCTACATTTCTGAATGGCTGAGTTATTACTTGCAAGTACAAATCTGCTAGAAAATGCCAACATCCATAAAACTTCTTAGTGTCAAAAGGCTTGCATGTCCATTGGGGAAGTTCTCTTATTCTGTAGCTGAACTTCCATGAAACAGTTGTCAGTCATTATATGAATCAGAGCTCTCTGTGTCAAAGTAAAATAATAATAAAATAAGAAAAGCTGAGTTAAATAAAAAACTACATATTTGTAATTGCAAGATATTTGGGAATCTTTCATACTGATGGGCACCATGTGACTCCAGCCACTTACACAGCCTCCAGGTGGACAGTGCCCTCAGGCTGCACCAGCTGCTGCGAGTCCACACTACTCCAGACCTCAGGGACAATTCCGAGCTCACCTGTGGTATGCAGAACCCAGGAGACCAAGAGAGCACACAGCAGGAAGGGGAAGGAGTGGTCTCTCCGGGAGGGACAGCTCCATCTAGCAGGCCTTTCCACAGAAGCTCCCAGTTCCCAATGGAGTAACTGCTTGCTCCTTCCTCTGCTCATTGTGCCCTGGATCCCGCCCTGGCCCACTTGCTCTGGGTCTTGCAGCATCAATGGTCCTCCTCCTCCTTGCAAAAGCTCATTTACTCAGACACATTTTTTTCCTCAGGCTGGGAATTTAAAAAGTCAACTGGGTGTTCGAAAGAGCTCAGTTGACAAGATTTGTGGACTTACTATGGGGTGAAAAAGAGGTTAGGGCTAGAGTCGAATCAGGCTGAGAAAGGAGAACATGCTATCACTACCAAGAGGACCAAGAGTAGAAGAAAACAGGGAAGGCAAGGAGTTCCATTCTGGGCCCCCAGTTTTCCCTCATAGCCATTGTCCTGGGGGTAAATGTTAAAGAGAAAATCTGAAATTAAAGAGAAAAAATGAATTAACTGTCCGTCAGTGTAACCCAAGGAAGCTGTATCTGCATAAAAACACCTCAAATCAAAAGCAATGAAAATGAAGGTTTATTTTAACAGCTGATACAAGGCAGGAGTTGGTTATTCTAAATGATTTTTCTTTTTGCATTTTTCAAAATTACAGGCAGGCATAAACAGGTAAGTTACATAACATTTTGCTAAAGCCAACTCCCCCCCCCCCCGGTGTGGCTTATACCAGCACCCACGCCCACTTTGACATATCCACATCATTTTTCTGCATCCCCAGTTGCCTACTGAGTAAATAGTTCACCACGTTTTTGGAGGCCATTTTGGGTTTTATGTGTTTGTCTCCCGTCCTCCTGAGGACGGGAGAGAGCTTGTTGGGAATGACTTCAGGTTCGTCTCTATCCATGATTGGTCGACACCACAGACAGATTCAGGAAAGGAGTACGACCTAGAAAAAGATGATGAAACCCAGTAAATCCAGCAGAACCAGGGGCCTCTTCTTCCTCCCCCTCTTCCCCCCTGCCCAACACATTTCTTTCCAGCAGTAGCCCTATGAGATTGCTTTGGGACATCTTCTTACTTTACCTGCCAACCTTTTCATTTCTTTCATTTTGACATGTACATGGGTCTGTGTCTAGAATCTATTCTTTTCCATTGACATTCTTTCTCAAGTCCTAGTTTAATTGCTAAATCTATAGTCTAGATTTTCATATATTGTAGGGAAAGCTCAGTATCATGGGTCCTCCCACATTCTTCTATTCTGTTTACTGAGTAATCAACTCACTCATGGCAAAAACCTCTTGAGGTTCATGACTGTGCTTGCACTGAATACATAGATTCATTGGGGGAAGAAATGAGAGGAGTGCAATCATTACTTTTCCTATCTACCAAGAGATGGTATTTTTAGTGTCAAAACAGGAAATACATAGAAAATTTTCATGCATATTTTGCCCTATTTCAAAAATGATATTCACCTGTGTTTTCTGGCCAGCATGAAGTAGTTATACTGTTTCTGTTTTTCATACTTTACTCTTAGAGGAGTGTATAATATCTTCTTTTGTGGATATATATATATTATATATATATATATATATATATATTATATATATAATATATATATATAATATATATATAATATATATATATATATATATATATTATATATATATATATATATATATGTTTTTGAGGGCAGTGTCACTGGCCCTCATATGTGGGACCCGAACCGAGGCCGCTGGCGTCCCAAGCCAGCTCCCAGCCACAGCGCCACTCGGCCAGCCCTTACTAGTACCAATATTAATTTTGGTAAAATATATCATGATTGACTTGGGTATTCTAAAGAGATATTCACTTAAGAAGGCGTAGACAACTTTCCAATTTCCTTATGTAAATAAATTAGAGTATATGAATAATACGAAATAAAATACAGCTAGTGAGAAGGATGAAGGGGTCCTTTCTATGTACAGACATGGAAAGGATCTCAAAGAAATAATCATTGAAGAAGGAACCTTGAAATACAATAGGTATCTCAGCCTCCCCTTTGCCTTTCTTCACAGAGCCAGTGAAATGGATCAAAGTAAATGCAAAGGATAAGATCTGAAAAATTTACAGCAAAATGTTAATGGTAGTTCTGGTGTAGGGGTACAAGATGGTGGACTATGGGAGAGGGGGAGGAGGGGGGATATCAGTGGATCTTTATAAATGTAATTCAGACTTGTATTTTCTATAACAAGAATGTAACAATGAGTATAAGATGATTTTGTAAAGTTCTTTAAATCACACAGGAGTTCTCAGAAGCATACATTTTTTGAGACGCAGGGAGAAGCAAATGCCAAGGCAGGTTGCCCCTCACTCATTTGCTCAGCCTGTTTCCTCCAAGTGAAAGACACTGGAGTTCAGGAGATAAGCACCCAAATCCAAAACCCAACGAACAGTGAGCCAATCTGGAACTGGAGTTCAAGCAAGAGACCAGATTTAGCCAGGGAAGACGCTCTACCCTGTCTGTGTCTTTAAGAGCTTCTCATTCAGGATGCAAAGGGAGGGGGTGGCACCCACTCCCTAGTGTCTTAGATTCCCTATACCTCCCTGATTGACCAGGAATGCAGTAATGAGGACCACAGCACCAGCAACACCAGACCTCTTGGGTTGGGTGCCTGCCAAGCACTTGTCCAAGGGCTTTAGGTAGAGCAGCTCATGTTACCTCTAACAGCTTTGGTGGGTGCCACTGTCATGCCCATTTGCCCAGGGTACGGAACTGAGGCAGGCACAGGAAAGGTATGCACTGGCCCCAGGTCACTGGCACAAGCTAGTATGTGACACAACCAGGATGCAAACCCATTTGTCTGACTTCAGAGCCCCAGCCTCCCACCCCTTCAGGACGCCTCCTCTTGATCCTTGTGGGGGGCAAGGGAACAATTCTCGGCCTTCTGTTTATTTCGGTCTTTACATGGTTCCATATGGGATGGGAGGATGGCTGAGCCCTCTCTGCCACTCAAGGAAAGGTAAAGTGTGCCCTTGGCCCATCTTACAGGCATCTGTGCCTCAGTTTCCTGAGTTGTTATGTGAGACTGAGTGGAGCAGCGAGTGTGGGAGCAAGTCACATGTCCTTCCAATAGTCATTTTAGTTCCCCAGATCACAGCATATACAAGACACAAAGCCCTGTCCTCACCATCAGTCCTGTCCCATCCTGTTAAATTCCATGTCCTACATCTAGGCGATACCCACATAGGTCACATTTTAATGTTAACAATATCGTTGTTCTGTTTCAGAGACCTGCAACGTAATATGGCATGAGAAGTATGACTACTCACTGCCATACCTTCTACAACTAAATGCCCCATTTACGAGAAGTGACATTTTGAAAAAGCCATGATTTAAGAGTCATGGTCATGGCTGGATCCAGAGATCCAGAAAGAGGACAAACTCCTACCTGAGACAGAGCTTTCTTGTACCTCCTTCTGAGTGATCAGATCTTGAAGTCAGTATCGCTGACCACTGCTCAGTGGAGCTGCTGAAACACAATGAACAGTGTTAGGACATTTTGGTAACTCCCCCCACAGGAGAGGTTTCCAGTGGAGAGATTTTGCTCAAGCCAAGGAAACGCTCTGAGGCCGAGATAGCTGAGTGTCCAGGGAGCAGAAAGCAGATGGTACCCAAACATAGGTCATATCTGCTCTCTCTTCCAGCACCTCTCACTCACCATATCCAGCCCTGATCACCAACGTGGTTGTAACCAGTGCTTGGCTCTTGTAAATAGGTGAGGTCAAAAGGCTCTAAAGGTCATAATGAGCTGTCATGGCCTCTCTTGGCTTCTAACCAGTCAGGCCCTGGGGCTCAGACAGACTGGGAGGAGGAGAGAGGGAACTTTTCTCCCTCCTTGCCTTCCCTTCCACATCAATTGTTGCTCCTGCAGGAAATGCGATGCTCAGTAGCCTGGGAGATAGCATATCCTGATACACCAAGATAATGTGGCATCTTGACTTACCATCAAAATAACTAATTGAGCTGATTAACTCCTACCTTGATGTGTAATGTCAGGGTGAGGACTGTCCATTTCTTGTCGGAGAATGGGCCTTCCTCGGCGCAAAATCCAGGTCCTTGGCAACTGGAGCAAAGAATTCAATGAGATACCAGAGTAAATCAGTAGAATAGGTTGTTTATTAGAAAAGATAGTACATTTAGAAATAGAAGTAGAACTTAGTACTAGAGGATGGCTCAAGGGCCCATTACCAAAGATTGTGGAGGGGGCACATGCAAAGGTGAGGCTCAAAAGGAAGAAGTGGTAAAAAGGATCAGGGAAAGAGCAGCAGCAGAAGCCGTAGCAGCTGTGTGTGTTTCCCTCCCAGGACTTGGGGTTTTTATCCTTTTTCTCCAGGATGGGCTGTTCTTTCAGGGCATAGGACCACTTGATTGACACATGTGATTAACAAGAGGTCCTGCGTAGGTGTAAGTGACTGGTCTGATCTAGTTGGATATTTTGTGTCCACTTGCTCTTCCTGCAAGGGTAGGTAATTACAATACAACGGGGAGTTTTGGGTGGAGAGGGGAAGTGCCTCAGGAGGTTGCACTCTGTAGGATGTGTAGGAATGTATCGACCCAATGCCTTCCTCTAACTGCCTGCCTAGTTTCTCCTTGAGAGACGTGATCCCCATAAAATCTCTATGGGAAGCTGAGGGACAGGAGGTCTCTTCTTCTGTATCTGCTTCCTGCTGGGCAGGGGCATAGAGCTGTCCCTGCCTATTGGGGTTCACAGAACTCTCACCCTAGCTGGTCTCAGATGAGAGGAAGGGGTCTCAAGCTCCACCTGGAAGACCGTGTTGGCTTGTTTGTTGGGGTATCCCCTGCATCCTCAAGGCTCCTGAATGAGGACAAAAATATAAATCTGTTAGGTTATGGAACTTGTGGCTATTCATTCATCACTCAGGGGGAGTCAGTTGTCTGGACACAGAATGGGTTTGACATTTAGCTTCCTGGCCTGGGGGATATTAGGTAGTCTCAGGCTTCCAACTAGTTATCGGAAGCAGGGGTAGCAGACTTATATTGTTTCAGATTCAGGAACTAATTTACAAAGCCATTAAGAAGCAAGGGGGATCTTCCCTCAGAAAAGCAATCAAAGCCCAAGAGCTAAGAAACTAAAGAACTAGGGAGGAGACTTAACATTTCTATAGAAATGGAAACATTAAAGTTTTTCAGTGGTGGGGGTAGGTGCTGCCGGTAACAATCTGTTCAAATTAGTAAAAATACATTACATGCAGAAGTAGTTAGGAACGCAGGCTCAAGAGAGAGGTGGTCTCATTTCTAGTCCCAGTTCTGTGTGACCTTGGGCAAATCCCTTAAACTTGGTTCCTCAGGTTCCCCCTTATTAAAGTAGGGGTACCAATAGCATCTCCAGCCATAGGGGTTTGTGAGGATTAAGCGAGATGATATTGTATTCCCTCTATATTGGCAGTTTCATTCTGAGCATTTTCAGTTACTCTCAGTCAAGGGCAGTCTGAAAATATTAAATAGAAAACTTCTGAAATAAACAATTCCTATATGTGCTATCTCCCTCTTCTTCCAGCTTGTCTCAGTCACTGACCGTATTCAGCCCTGAACAAGAAGTAACCCAGGTGCTTTGACCAGTGTTCAGCTCTTGCCACTGAGTGTGGTCACAAAGCTCTGAGAGCCATTTTAAGTCACCATGACTCCTTTTGGTGCTTAACCAATCAGGCCCTGGGGCTGAGAGAAAGGTAGTGGGATAAGGGGAAAGGAAATTTTTTTCTCCTTCTTTGTTCTCTCTTCCAGACCAATTATTATTCCTGTAGGCTGTTCAAAATAACTCCCGTGGTCTGTGTAAAAGACTCAGATACATCTAGATCATGTAGCATCTTTATCTGCTGTCTACAAAATGAAGTGACTTGATGAACCCCAACCCTGCAGGATAATAACTTTGTGTAGGACTAACATGTGCCCCTATTTGTAAAATGATGCTACATACAGAAGTGGTTGGGAACACAAGCTCATGAGACAGCCTGCTTGTTTTGAATCCATGCTCTGTGTGTCCTTGGGCAAGTCTTTTAATATCTGATCCACAGGTTACCCCGTGTAAAGTGCGATGACAACACTTACTCCCTTTAGTCATCTGTGAGATCCTGGGCTATGCACCAACTCCATTTGCATCCCTGAAAATTCTGACAGAATCTGCTGTTGAGGATCTCAGCTGCCATATTCCCATGGCAGCCTGCATCATATTCCCAGAGAGCTGGGACATCTACCCTTGCAGCCATGCCTGAACTCAATTCCAGTTCTCACTGGTACTGGGGATCCTGAGGTCTGCCTGGGACACAGGTAGGTGCAAGTCGGGCATCTGGGCTTGAAGTGCTGCTGCTGTGGTGCTTATGGTTTGTCCTCAGGGACCGATTACCCCAAGTCAGTTACATGACCATGCGATTCCACAGCCCACAGACACACCAAACTTCGGCCTCTGTCTATAGTGCCTTTGCTATTGCTGCTCCCTAGGCTCCTATTGCAACAGAGCTTCTGATCCTCAGGGTCACTAGGAGCAAGCACTCATTGTCCCCCTGTGGCACAATCAAGGAGTTAGCTTGACTGAAGCCCAGGATACTTAAATCTAGTAAAGCAATCATTGCCACAGGCGAGGTTCCTAACTCTGGGGATAATGATTTCTGATTATGTGGAAGAAGAAATTTATAAATATGAGCAGGGTAGAGAGGACCCCCAAAGCATATCTAGTACCTACATAAAACAAATAACAAACAAACGTGGATTCAGGGGGAAGATATAAAAACTGAATGAGAGGTCCACAATTTGACCCAGTTGCAAATCCAACATTTACTAGAACAATTTATGCAGATGCTCCTCCACTTATGATGGGGTAACTTTTGTCCTGATTTGGTTATGGCTGGTTAATCGTAATTTGAAAATATGGTAATTGGAACATGCATTTAGTACACCTAACTTACCGAACATCCTAGCTCAGTTTAGCTTACCTTAAACAGGCTCTGAACACTTCTACTGCCCAACAGTTGGGCTACTATCTTGAGTAATTGCCTTCTTCTTCTTCTCAGCAGAAGCAGGAGACATGGTTGGGTGTTTTGTAGACATGATGGGATGCAGAAATCCAAAACACAGTAGTTAAAAAATTGCTGGCAACACAGTACACTAGAGTACACCATTTTACACTCGTGATCATGTGAATGTGTGGGAGCTGAGATACATTGCTACTGCCCAGTATCATGAGAGAATATCATACCTCATGTCGCTGGGCCAGGAAAAGATCAAAATTTGAAGTGTGGTTTCTACTGAATCACTTTTGCACCATTGTAAAGTTGAAAAATCCTAAGTTGAACCATCATAAGTTGGGCCATGTGTGTACACTAAAAGATAAATGAGGGACGGCAGGATAGCTCAGTGGGTTAGAGCAGGAGCTCTGAACAACAGGGTTGCTGGTTTGATTCCCACATAGGCCAGTAAGCTGCACCAGTAAGCTGCACCCTCTACAGCTAAGATTGTGCACAACGGCTTCATCTGGAGCTGGGCTGCCATGAGCTGCTGGAGTGACCCGCAGCTGGTGTGAGCGACCAGCAGCAGCAGTGAGCAGCTGGTAGCTGGTGAGAGAGCTGCCGTGAGCCACCATGAGTGGCTGACCGACAACCTGTGACCAACTGTCTCAGTCAGGTAGAGAAAAAGGATCATAATACCAACATGGGTGAGTGAGCTGCATCCTCTACAACTAGACAGAAGAACAGCTTGACTCAGAAGTTGCGGGGGAGAGGATGGGGAGATAAAAAAAGAAAGATAAATGGATGTTGATTGTATTTTATGTCTCTGAGATTGGGATTAACTTTAACATCTGCTAAAATGTACCATGAGTGCCCTAAAAGCCTTAATCAGTATTGGGGCTCAAAATACAGTTGTACTTGGGGATCCCACTAGTTTTAAACAAGGTACACCCTATATTCTGAGGGCACTTACCAAATATAAAATAGAGCATATGTACGGATAACTCACCCTAAACATTGAAACTTTTGCCTTACCTAAATTTCCCATGGTCATAGTGCCATTTCCCTAAAATATCCCCAGTGGGCATTACACACTGACCCACCGAGTACAAAATTATAATTAACTTTTCGGCATTTACAATTGGCTTGATGAAATGCGACCCCATGGCACTCCCCTTTCCCCTCCCTGAAATGGTTGATGAAGCCCAATATAAATTATAAAAATTGAAGCCTAGTATGCCAGATCTATTGATAGGAGTGCTAATTATTCCCACTGTGCCTCCATTGAACAGTCCAATTTGGCCTGTTCTTAAACTTGGAAACAATGAATGGCCCTTCATGGTAGATTTCCTCAGCATTAATGTCAAGGTCCACTCGTTAAGTCTCCTGCATTAGATTCCTATTGCTGCTGTAACAAATCACCACAAACATAGTAGTTTAAAATAACACAGATGTATTATCTGATTATTATGATAATTATGATAAAATGAGCTGGCAGGACTGTGTTCCTTTTGGCACTCTAGGGAGGGATCCATTCTCTTGCCTTTCCCAGCTTCTACAAGCTGCCCACATTCACTAGTTCATAGTTCCCATCATGCCAACTTCTGTTGTAGTATTCACATCTCCTCCTCTAACTCTAACAGAGCTATTGATCGACCCTGTCAGCGCCCGCAGCATAAAAAACAAGCAAAAACAAAAACAAACCAAGAAAAATTTTAACATCTTTTAGCAATTTTAGGGTTCTGGATACAGCACGTTCTTCATTTCAAAACTGTACTTCAACCAGTTTATGCTGATACTTTCAAAAAGCCTACCTGAAATGGGGGCGCTTCCAACATGAGGCTTTATAACTTATCCAAATTCCAATACAATGGACTCTCTTATTAGTACCTCCCTGAGGCCCTTTCACTGTAGGAGCTTTAGAAACCTTCCTTCATACCTGCAGGAGTCTCCGGACCACCTATAATAGCCATAAGTCATCCATGATCTTCTGATGCAAGGACTTGGCCCCGTGGCTACATGCCATAAGAATGGTAGTTGGTGGCCATAAACTGGGCTCCTCTGGAAATAGGCCCTAAGCCTGTGACTTTTCATACCCAGTCACGCATTATGCCTTGGGTCATTTAAGCAGCACCCACAAGCTTGGCATAGACGCCATCTCCTTACCACATGGTAGAGCCAAACCTGGTCCCTCTGGCACATTCCTCCTGCAGGAGAGGGCGGCTTTCTGTGATCTCCATTTTTTTTTTTTTTGCGAGATGCCCTAGTGCAGAAGTAAGTAATCCCTTTCCTGGAACCCTGGGCTTAACAAGGAGGCCCTTGGGATTAAGTGACTGAAAAGCAAAGGGTGTTTGTACAGCTTATCGCCACTATCATATGTGATGGAGTTTGATTAAGAAGTCTCTAAAAAGAAAGGGTCTCAGGGATCTGTGCAATTGATAGTATTTCATGCAGTTGTCCTAGCCAATAATTTATTGAATCTGAAAATTATTGCAGACTCTTTGGTTATTGCCAATGATCTGACCATCTGATACAGCCAATGGCAGCAACAAAAAGTCCTTATTGAAGGTGGCTGACAATGGGGTAGAGAACTCTGGGAGTTTCTTGCCTCATAGATGCCAAAACCATAAATCAGGTATGCAAGGCTGGTTCAACATTTGACAGTTGATTAATGTAATCTGTCCTATCAAGGATAAAGGGTGCAAGCAGAAAACTGATCCCATGCTGGAGCAACCCATGAAAAGCATCAGCCCAGTTAGCCAGCATGGGGTTTCGTGGGCCCTCTAAGGCCGATGGCAGGAGAAAGAAGGGCAGTGAAGACAGCCCTGCAAGCTCTGCTCTTCCCTGCTGAAGAAGGCAGGTGAGGCTCAAAGGGCATTGTCAGAAGACAATCCCCAGCCAAACACACTCAAGCTCCACAGGGGCATCCATGTTGATGCAATTCCAATCATCTGCTTCTTCCAGAAACCCCAAGGCCTTGAGATAGTGCTTGGGAACACCAGCTGTTTGTTTGTTCTGACAGCTGACTCTACAGTCACTCCTTGGGAGCATAGCCTGGAAAGAAGCCACACTTCCAAGCACATTTAGCTGATATTTATTTTGGAAACTGTGCAGGGTGCTGAAGACAGAGTTTTGACGAGGGCAGGGGATATGCTCCAGAGCTCACAGCTCAGTGTGGAGCCCCAAGGTGGCCTGGAAGCTAACAGGATGTTATATGTGGGGCAAGCTCACATCTCAGTTACCTGCATCTCCTTTGAGCACATCCTGATTTCCCCTCCACTGTTTAGGTTTTAAAGCTTTCAAACTTACAGAAAAGTTGAGATAATAGTGTAAAGAACACCCATATACCATTTAACTAGACTAAAAATTGCTTCAAATTTGCTATATTTCGTCCTCTCTCTCTCTCTCTCTCTCTCTCTCTCTCTCTCTCTCTCTCTCTCTCTCACACACACACACACACAAGCACACGCACATGCACACACGTGCTTTTTTATAGTTACAATTATTCTATTAGTCCACAAAATCCCCCAATTGTCCCAGTATCACCCTTTGTTACTTGTTTCTAATAAAAAAAATATGCAACACATTTACTCATCATGTCTTCATAGTTTAACTTCACCTAGAACACATCCATGCTTGTCTAGGTTTTTCCTCTACAAGATAGTGATATTTTTTAAAAGTTCATTCCAAGCAGAATGCCTCTAACATAATTTGTCTGATTTTTCTTCATTATTAAACTGAAGTGAAACATTAGATGTCTCAAGTTTTATCCATTGTAATTAAGGAGAATTTCCTCTTTATAATAAATAAGTAATCTGAGAGTATATAAATGCCATATTTTCCTACAACCTTTCATCCAATTGTTTTAGCATCCATCGATACTTTTGTCCTAAATAAATTATTGCAAGGGTGGTTAAACATGGCTATATATTTTTTTGAGGGCAGTGTCACTGGCCTTCATATGTGGGACCCGAACTGGGGCCGCTGGCTTCCCAAGCCAGCACTTAACCACCGCGCCACTCGGCCGGCCCTACATGGCTATATTTTTAAGGACGTCTTTTTCTTTTCAATCGTTTAGTTGCCATCATTTGCTCATTGTGCTTTAAACTTTCTGCACATCTCATGAACCCTTTAGCTTAGAGGTGATGTGGGGTTTTTCATTTCTTTAGATTTTGACCATTTCATTAATTTTAAATAGCAGTCACTGTTTGCAAGCTAGGACACAGAACTGAACTGCGGCAGTCTAGTCCTCTAGGAAACAAGGCCAAGTTTTGCCATCTTCAGCAGAGTGACATCATGATTGAAGCTGCCAACAATAGCTTATAATCTCTAAATAATAAACAGATTTCTATATTTTTCTTCAGTGTACACCTGAAAGTCTAGTCATTCAAGGCATGATTCACAGAACATCTTGGTGTACAAAGGACACAATGACCCCAATTATATGCTGGCCAACCGACTAGTGAACCAGATCAGAGCTGGACAGGTTGGTGAACAGAGAAAGTGTTTACATTTTGAAAAATTGCTCTGAGGGTTTAAAAATTTCTGGTTACTGTCAAGAAGAAAGCAAGTGAACAATATCACAGATGCACCCACAATGATATTTGATTTTGGAATCCTTACACTAGAACACAAAGTTAGAGATGAGTGTCAGGAATAAGACACTTAGACATTTTCCATGTAAATTACTTAGCAATGAAGAAATTTGACATACGGCATTCTTACACTTACTTCAAGAACAAATTGGCAATGAAGACTATTTAAAAGAAATGATCAGGGCCGGCAGAGTGCGCAGTGGATTAGCGTTGGCTTGGGAAGCCAGTGGCCCCGGTTCAGGTCCCACATATGAGGGCCAGTGACACTGCCCTCAAAAAAAAAAACACACAAAAAAACAAAACAAAACAGAAATGCTCAATCCTAACACGGGTGGTGCCAGCCCCATTTCCCATGAAAGCATACGCTCTGGCGTTCCCATAAAGTAACATTGCCACTTCTACATGATAGATATTCAAGTGGAAAAACCTATGAGGAGTGTTTGCTAGGGCTGGGAAGTAGCTTTTGCTAGAAGTGAAAAATAGAGCCACATCTACTTAGCTAACCTTAAGCTCAGTCCCTCCTGAAGCTGTTAACTGAGCTTACAATTAGTTAAAGGGACTCATACAGTGTGTGCATTTCTTCAACATCTGCAATATGCAGAATTCCTTGACTGTAGACACTTTCTGCTCACCGTATTAAAGGTGAACTGTTCCATCTGTGCCGCTTCTGCTATGGCTAAGGGGGCTGCAAGTGACCAAAGTCGGCAATGGCAGGAGTAACCCCAGTGGCCTTTGAATGCATAGTAGGGGATGCCCAGCTGGTAAAGTCCAGGGGTGGGGGCAGGAACCTGCCCATTCTCCCCACCCCTGAACCTTGCTGGCCTGCAGGAGGGACCCTATGTTGACGACTTAGGCTTCAAGGAAAACAGCACTGTAGCAAGCTCAGGGGTCTTCAGTGGGATCTCAGGAGGTCTTTCCTCAAACTGAAGGTCTGCGTAGCCATGGTCTGTGCTGAAGAGCCTTGAGCGTTTCACTTTAATTACCTGGGACTCCAGTCGCCAGGTTGGTTCCAGACGGCATGCTAACAGGCTGCCCCAGCTGCTGTCAGAGCGCAGGCCAGACCTTTCACCCAGAGCTCCAGACCTTTCCCCCAGAGCTCCCGCATGGCCCGCAGCTGAAGAGCCCCAGGTCTCCTGGCATGCCTCACCTAACTGCCCCCAAGGGCTCGCCCCATCCCCCATCCCACCCAACCAGCGTGGCACTGGAAAATCTTACACATGTTGTTGGATCCTTCAACCACTCCTCTATAAGTGCTTATGCCAGGCACTGCTTGCACGGTATACACTATCTCCCTAACACCTCTGCAGTTCCCCTGCAAGGAAGGTGTTAGCATCCCCATATTGCAGTCAGAAACCTGAGCTTAGGAAACTCAGTTCCATGCCCGGAGTCAGAATGCAACCCCAGATCAATCAAGCTCCTGAGCCCTTTTCCTATTCAATGTTAGATCATATTTTCTCCCTAGGAGTGAATAACATTATTTTATTAGTCATGATCCACAGAGGTCAATTTTCCTGCTGACTTACGAAGCTCAAAATGGGCGATGCCGACCACTCTTACAGGTCAGATACACATTTCTGATGCCTGGATGGGCAAGAAAACCCTGTATGAGACTGGCCAGGAATCAAGGGTTCCATGAGTTGCATTTGGTTGAATTTATCTACTGTTCAGTTGGCACATGTGTGTTATATTTCACAGAAGACTGAATCTTTTCAGATTTTTCCCGACTAGCTTTAATACTGAGTTCACTGGATTATGTTAATACAATAGCATCCAAGGCCAGCATATTTCCTGAAAATGGATGGACCCAAATAGATATTTCTAGCACAAGGAGCAGATATATGAAATTGTCAGGTTGACCAGAAAGATATTTACTGGGCTCTCACCAGGACCAGCAAACATTGTAAGGACCCTGAAGGCAGTTGGCTCACAGCCAGCCTCTGGTGTCTGCAATGAATGAATACTTGGAGCAATGATGGGACCACCCAGGGAACTGTGGGCTCCTGGAGCTGCTGACTTTGTATTAACAGGCCAGGCAAATATTCTTAGCAGAGTCTGAAGGACCTATGAGATAATCTCAAGTGATCAGGAAGAAAGTGGAACTTTCCAGGCAAACTAGGATATATCAAAATAGCAGAAATACTTTCAGAAACAGGGCCAATTAAGAGCCAAGGGGGGCTGGCCCAGTGGGGCATTGGTTAAGAGCTGGATTGGGAAGTGAGCAGCCCCGGTTCGGAACCCACATATGAGAGTTAGTGACACTGCCCTGTACAGCTAAGATGGTGAACAACAGCACCATAATGTTATTCAACAGCTGGCATAGCTGCAGCCCCTGTTCAGTGGGCTGCCATAGGCTACAGTGAGTGGCTGGCAGCCAGCGTGAGTGGCCAGCAGCCAGTGTGAGCTGCCAATAGCAGTGGTGATTGACTATCCAGAGGCCAGCGACCGATCTGCCTCATCCGGGAAGAGCGCAATGACAATACCAACAATGAAACAACATCCTCCTCAACTAGACTGAAGAACAAGACAGCAACTTGTCTGTTCCCATTCCCTGATTCCCCAACGCTATTTCCCTACCCCAATTCCCGAATAAAATCTTTTTTTTTTTAAAAAAGAGCCAAGGGACCTTATTTATTCATTTAGAGAGAATAGAAACATACCACAAACATCACCCTTTACAATGTGAAACTTTGTGATTTTTAGTATATTCATAGAGTTCTGCAGCCAACATCACTACATATTCCAGAGCCTTTTCATCACCTCCAAAACAGGAAAGATATGCACCATCAGCAATCATCACCATTATCCCCAACACCACCAGCCCTGGCAACCACTAATCTCAGTTCTGGCTCTATGAATGTGCCTGTTTTGTACATTTCCTATACATGGAGTCCTAAAATGTATGGTACTCTCTGACTGGGTTTTTTCACATAGCACAATGTTTTCAAGACTCATCCATGTTACAGAAGGCATCACTGCTTCATTCTTTTATATGGCTGAACAATACCCCATGGCGTGAATATACCACTTTTCAAAAATCTAATAATTCGTAGATGGACATATGTCTTGTTTCCTGTGTTTGGCGACGATAAATAAAGGCTCCAAGAATATCTGTGCACAGTGCTTGTGAGGACATATGTTATGAGTTGTGCTGGATATATACTAGGGACTGAACTGGCTGGGTCATAGGGTCACTGTGTTTAAATTTCTGAGACATTGTAATAATTTAAAAATTCTGTACGTTCCATTATTTCTCTCAAGTTTGAGGTCTCCAAAAGAGTGAAAACGCGAATTTCAGAGCAACAGTGGACCATGAAATCCCCAGGAACACATTAAAATTCTCCTATTGGAGCCCATGTGCCTTTCAGGGTGTGGCGCAGAAACCTGAGTGTTTAACAAGCTCTCCGGTGGAATTCTCCCTCCGCAAAGGGCACAGAATCTTGACCCGGGTCACAGTACACTCGCAAGAGCTCCCACCCCCCTGCACCTCGTGGCCTCTGGCTGAGGTTGCATATAAAGCAGGACCCAGAGCGCCCCTCCCCGGCGCCACAGGGAAGAAAAAGCAGTCTCTGGCTTAGCGGACTGAGGTCAGGCTGAAACCGAGGCGGTCTGGATCTTCCCGACAGCCGGCAGGAAGACCCAGCGGGTGAGCTCGTCTAGCGTGCCACGCTCAGGCAGTGAGTCCCCGGCGTCTGACGGCGCGGGCACGGTGCGCACTGGGAGCAGGGTTCGCTGGGATTCGTGGGCTCCGACGGGCGGTCTTCAGCCCGGAACTGTAGGCGGGCAGGGGGGAGGGGAGCGGCACTGGACCCCTGTCCCCCAACCCGCGCTGGGAAAGGGAGTGGTGGGCGCCGGGTCCCCTCCCCTCCAAGGTGGAGAACGGGAGGAGCGCCGGGGACCGGGCAGGCGGCCCTCCGTGGGCCGCGGGAATGGATGGAGCGCGGGACTCCGGCCCCCTGCCTTCCGCGGGCTGTGGGAATGGAAGGCACGACCCGGTACTTTCAACCCAGATGCCACCGCTACCGGTCGGCTCCAGCTGTGATTGCGCGGTTCCAGCGCTTGTAGGAGAGAGGGGCTGCGCGCCCCTGTTCCTGAAGCTGGGCTGGGAGCGGGTAGGAACGACCGGGTGTCAGCCCCCGTCCCACAGGCTCTCTGCCGCGGCTCCCTACGACCTGGCCAGGCTTCCTGGGACGGGTCCTCCGAGCCTCGCAGAGCTTCTAGGGGAAGCCGGACAAATACACCCGACAGCGCGCTCGAACCCCGCCCTCGCCAATGGCATCCGGTTCAAAATCAGCATTGAGACTTTGGGTGCTTGTCCCCCTAACCTTTCCCCTAGTGCCCTCTTTGCACGGCGCCCCGTGCCGCTTTTCGCGCGCCTCTTTATCCACGGGCCCTGTGAGCGCGGGTTCATTCAGGAGGGTTTGCGGAGAAGCCACCAGCCCTGAGGGGAAGGGAAATTTTCATCCGGAAGGGTGATGGAGGGAAACCCAGAGGGTCAATTCCCTGGGAGACATGGGGGAAGGTTCCGGTCAGTCAGGGGAGGGCAGCCCAGCTGTGAGGCTGGAGCACATGAAAGGTGGGTCCCCTGCCAAAACCGGCACAGTTCCTGGATGGCCCCAGGGACGGTCAGGTGCCTAGAAGTGGGAGTAGAAGCTTCCTAGGAATGAGTCCTTGCGAGCAGAGCAGTCGCCTTTCTGAAGAGCAGCCTCTGTGCCAGGCACACTGCGGTTCCCTTTCCATGCAATTGGATCTGCCACAGGCAGTTTTATGAATCGGATGTTTAGAGAGAGGCCTGGGTGTCATTTAGGAAATCAGCCCAGAGATGGGATGGGAACAGAGAGTCATTTTTGGATGACCAGGCAGGAAGACAGTCATGAGAATTTTTTCCTTGATCCGGTCCAGGAAAGAGGACAGGTACGTGAGCTGTGTGGACAATGCAGAGAGAGAGCACCCCTAGCACACGGGCAGGTGTTTACACCTGTGGAGACATGCATGTGACCGCCTCTGTGACCTCAGAGATTGCACTAAGAACATTTGAATGTTTTCAGACACGAGCGTTGCAGGAGTCCATGGAATCTTACCGCCTCACCATTTATTTCCCTCTGGCCCCTGGGACATGTTATTCAGTCCTCCTAAGCCTCAGGCCTCAGTCCCCGAACCTGTATTCAGGGCATAATACTAGTACCCACCTCCTAACTTTGGGTGAGGGCTAAATGAACTAATAGATGCAGGAGGCTTGGAAAAGCACCTGGCACCTAGCGTGCTGTGTGACAACTGTCCTTCAGTATCAGTGGAGACCAGGTTCCTGAAGGTCTGCCCTGTGCCCTGTGTTTTTCTCATGAGAACGCCACTCTGAATGCCGTTGCAGGATGAGGGGCATGGTGGTATTGGCTGAACTACACATACCTTGAGTGGAGAATGAGAGATTCATGGGTTGCTGCCTTTGTACGTGTGGCTGTCACTAAGATAACCATGATTAAAGGTGACTAAAGTTTCCTCAAAGCTAGATGTACTTTCAGTGTTACTGACTGGGATTGTAAGTATTGCCCCCCTATTTTTCGGTAGCCAGTATATTCAGAAACACAAGAAAATTGTTATTAGACTGGTAGTGGGGATACAGGCCACCACATCTGTGGTGTGTTGTTCTTAATGGCAGGTGTACTTAGCCTCCATCGATAGAATTCTAGAGCAGAGCTGTGCAATATATACTCGTGGCTGTCAAGCATTTGCAGTGTGGCTAGGAACTGAATTTTTCATTTGAATCAGTTTCGACCTAAATGCTCAAATGGTTCTGATGCCTATCATATTGGACAGCACAGCTCTTTGAATGGGTCTGGACATCTTATAAACATTTTGGAAATTGTATGCAGAATCGGAAGTGTACGTGTATTTTTCTAGGAAGTGAGTCCATGGCTTTCATCAGATTCCCAAAACCTCCCAAAAGATTACAGTCTGCTACTTTAGGGCTTTGGTTAAACGCAAGCAGTTAGGGAGTTAAGGATGCCCTCTGGTAATCACTGCTGTTTCTTCTTTCTCATTTGCTCTGTCCTCAGCTTTAGGTGCCTCCCTTACAAGAATTACACAAAGAAACACATTGGAATCTGAGAGTTCAGATTCCAGATAAATTGTATACGGTTGGAACCGGCAATGGCTTTTGCCCAAGGTTGTGCAATCCAGGCCTCCTTGAATCAGCGCTCAGTGTTTCAAGTGTATGATACTGACTCCGAAGTCTTTCGTCAGCGCTTCAGGCAGTTCCAGTACAAAGAAGCAGCCGGGCCTCGCGAAGCTTTCAACACTCTTCGGGAGCTTTGCTGTCAATGGCTAAAGCCAAAGATGCATTCCAAGGAACAAATCCTGGAGCTTCTAGTGTTGGAGCAATTCCTAATAATTCTGCCCCTGGAGCTAGAGACCTGGGTGACAGAACAGTGCCCAGAAAGTACAGAGAGAGTTGTGTCACTGATAGAAGACTTACAGAGAGAACTTGAGATACCAGAGGAGCAGGTGAGAAAAGAGTTTGGATCTGGATAATTAGACCAAAAAAGAAGGAGAGGCAGGTGGAATTAGATTAGACATTTATTTGTATTTGTGTCATTCTTCAGTCCCAAGATGTCTCCGTAATTCTTTTCATGTTTCTCTTCTGATGGGGTCAACATGGGCACAGTGGTTTCACCCTCATTATACCCAATGCTCTCCTATGAAAAATATGTTGTAATATCCCCATAAATAGACATAAATGAAATTCATAAATAACATAATCTCTGTGGGGAAAAAAAGGAGGAAGGAGAATAAGTGACACATCAAATTTGGAACACAAAGTCATTTACATTCTGGTTCTTTACAACAAAATTGGACAATTCTGAATGAAGTAGACTTCAGAATGAATATAAAAGGAAAGGAAGGTAGTTTATTATGAAGTAATGAGCATTTCAGCATGCCCCTGACGGGGCTTGAGTGCTCCAGGAGACCTCATGAAGTTGTCAGATGTTGGCCTCTCTGCTTAGACTCACTGTGAAGGCGACAGGTAGAAATTCAGTCTGACAGAGCCCAAGAACTATGAGCGGTGTTGTTGCTCATCATGTGATTTTTCCAAAGATGCAAACACTTTCACAAATCTGAACAATTAGTAGTGTGGTCTTTCTAAATTTCCAAAGTAGTGCACTCGTAGAAAACTCAAGTCATACTAAAATATGCAATATTATTTTGTGTTTATATGACCACCGGGTTGTTTTATTCCTACATGAATATTTGAGGGAGCACTCCAAAGTTGGTAGGGACCTGGAACAAATCCGCAGTGTGCATTATACACCCTCCTCTGCCCACAAAATCCTGATCGCCACCACCTGCCATCGTATCCAAAACTCCTCATGGGGGCGGTGGCCCTGCCTTCTGTTCAGAGCCACTGAGTGAAACAAGTTTAGCGCGAGCCAGAGCTCAGCACAGGGCAGCACCTTTGGGAAGGTGGGCAGTAGGGGCACGCGAGTCTGGTGTGTTGATGGGGCTCTGCAGGTAGCCTGCCTGCCTGAACTGGACTCTTCCAGAGGTTCCTGCCCTCAGGCTGGAATGGGTTTATGGTTTCCCTTCTGTCTCTGTCTCCTTGTTTGGCTTACCACATAAGAATTTGTCTGCATATGGCCTAATCCTGCATTGCCAGTATGGTAGCCACCTGCCAGGTGTAGCCGTGAGTCTAGAGACTTGGCCAGTCCAAATTGGGATATGCTGTAAGTATACAATGTACACCACATTCAGAAGACTTATGATGAAAACTAAAATAGGTGAAGTATCTTATTAATACGATTTTAAAATATATGTTTAACTGATTACATTTTGAATTCTGAAATTATGATATTTTAGATACATGATAATACCTTGGTTTGCAAGCATAATTCGTTCTGGAAACAAACTACTCATATTGCAAAGCATCACTCGTTTACCAAGTTAAAATGTATGGAAATGTTTGCTTTTCTTATGGAACACTCGCAAACCAAGTTACTCACAATCCAAGGTTTTACTGTATGGCATAACAAATGCATATTAAGATTGACTTTACCTGTTTCATTTATTTTCCATGTGGCACTGGATAATTTTCAATGATTTCGGGGGCTTACATGTATTGCTATTGGGCACTGCTGGTCTAGACTTATCTGGTGTTTCCCCCAGCTCGATAGGCAGGAAATGCTCTTGGAAGACCTGGAGGCAGTGGGAATGGCAGACATAGCACCAAGCATCGACCTGGAGTCACCCCCACTCCAAGCAATGGGACCTGTCCCCGAAGCCCCAGTGGCAGAGGCGTGGATCCCAGAGGCAGGGCCCCAGGAGCTGAGCTATGGTGTTGCTGGGGAAGCCCAGCCCTTTCTGGACCCCGGTAAGGCAAGGCTTTTATTTCCTTCTGTTGATTGCTGTTTGGAGCGCCCGAGAGCCCTCCAGGGTTGGGGCTGGTTAGAAACACCAATTACCGGATGAAAATGGATCACTCTGATAAAGAAGAGGGGAAGGAGGAAATGTTTCTCTGGGACTAGCTGGCCATAGCCATGTTAGATCAAATGGGGTTCAAAACCCCCTTCAGGAGTGGGTCTGCTCAGCAGTCTCTGACCCAGAATATTTTACAAGACATTGATAAGAGAGTGGGTAGTCTGATTAAGGACTAATGGCCCCACAGATTTGGATCAGTGGAATCTGTGGTGTTGTGGGTTCCATGGACCTCATTCGCTTTTGTGGCATAAGAGCCACATGCAAACTCGATACTTCCTTAACATCATCACTTCAGATCCTTTAAGAGGTTTTCATCACGTGCCACAGTAGTGCAAATACATATGCCAACCATCAAAACCTAGATCAGTGCTTCCCAAGCACAGTAAGCAGATTCTCTGTATGAGGATCACCTGGGGTGCATTTTTCACAAGCTCTCCAGTTGAGTGTTGCACATACTTCAGTTTGAGAACCACTGCTTCAGACGCCACAGGAGTTAGTCCAGGGGGAGAAAGACAGCTGGATCACGTAGCTCTTGTGTCCCCGTGTTTCATGTCCCATGGGGAATTTCTGACATTGCTACCAAAGCTCTCAGTCTCTACCCAACAGCACCCCTACCCCTTCCTCATTAAAGTTGTGGCCTAGTGTGGCCAGAAGCCTCCCCCTAACTCTCTCTAGCATAGCTTGCACATGTTGGCACTTTCAAGATGCTGTGAAATCCTGAGAAAACCAAACAGACCTTTAATAGAACGTGTTGAGAACAGCCCAAATGACAAAATGTTGATCCATAACTAGCTGAGCACCAGGGCCAGCAGCCACGTCCCTCTGCACATCTTAACGTGTACGCATTCAGCCAATATATGTGAGCGCCTCTGAAGAGCTGTCACTATGCCAGACCCTGGGGAGTCCGCATGTGCAGGACAGAACCCCAGTCCCAGGTGTCCTGGTGCTGCAACGCCTGTTCAGAAATGGAAACAGGACTGCAGGCATGGCTGTGATGTTAACAGAACTGTAAAATGACTTGTTGGGTGGAGAAGGATGCCATGGGAGGCCATAGGAGGGCTGCCCAATCAGCTTTTGGCAGAGAGGGAAGACGTCCTGGAGGAAGGCAGATCTGGGAAGAAACCTAGAGGATGAATTGGAGTAAAGCTGCTGAGTGGTGGAAGTGGGGAAGTCAAGGGATCAGAGCAGAACAGAAGGGATAGAGAGCATGGCATCATAAGACCTCCTGCAGTGTGAGGGGCGCACAGGAGGAGCCCAGGAAGCAGAGCGGCATCAAAGAGGCTGGAGAGAGAACTAGGGTGCTGGATCATGAAGAACTTTGTCCGTCTGGTGAGCAGCTTTGCTTTCCGATAAGGGCAGTGGGCACTCACTGGCGATTCTTAAGCAGGGGAGTGATGCTCAGAGATTTGCATCGTACAGGATCACTCTGATTACAACAGGAAGGGGTGATGCTTCAGGCAGGGGCACCATTTGGGAGGCTCTTGCCATCGCCTAGGTGAGAGAGGAGGCTTTTCTAAACTAGGGTCGGGTTGGTGATGGAGTGAGAAAGAGGGACCGATTCGAAAGATTTCTAGCCTGTGTAAATTATAGAACTCGATGATCGACTGGGCACTGGGTGATGACAAAATAAATGGTTACAAATGGCATCTGGGTTTCTGGTGTGTGAACTGGGTAGGTGAGTGTATTGTTCACTGACACATAGACGAGGAGGAGAGGATCAGCTTTGGTGGTCAAAGTGAGTTTAGCTTTGAACATGGGAGATTTGAGGTGCTTTTGGGTTTGCAGGTGGCAATGTCCTGTGTGGAATGAGAGCTCAGGAGAGAGAGCAGGGTTTCAGACAGAGATGTGCATGACAAAGGCTCACAGAAGGTCATCAAAGTCTCGAGGGTGGTTGAGGACTTTCCAGGATTGTATAGACAGAGGCAGCAGAAGCTCCTCTGGGCACACCCTGGGAGATACGTCAGAAAAAATCAGTATGTATGAATTCAAATATCTGTTACACCTTCAGATACCTTCCCTGGGTTCCTTGCTTTCCCATGCCCTGTCTAACTAAGCACACGAGACCAGACATCTTACACACTTTGACCCATTTGCTCATGCAGCCAATAGGCATTCTGGCTCTGGTGCTTCCGTGTGGTTCCCTTCTCCCCCCTAGTGCCATTTCTCTTCTCCGGGTGCCTGGCAGACAATGGGGAAGGGCACAGGTGACACTCCACCCTCTCCTTGGAAAGGATGGCTTGGTCCATTCCAGTCCTAGCACTAGAAACATATGTTATCTGTACAGTACCACCCTTCCCCCCCCCCATAGAATTCAGCTCATAACATCACAATGTGGTTGTTTGGTGACAAATTTGTCCCCCTTGCTGCATTGATTCCATGTGTCTGGGTACCATATTTTGTAGCTTGCTCTAGCAAGTGCTGGGCATGTCAAAGACATGGACTCTCTCATTTTAATAGAGGTGACCAGGAGCAAAAACCCACAAGGACATAGATCTATCCATTAAGATCAAAGCCAAACTACAGAAAATATTGTCCTTTATACTCCAGCTTTTACCTTACCTACATCTCTGATGCATTGGGAAGTTTGTAAACATCTGTATCTCTGTGTGTATGCCTGCAACAAGTGGCAGAACCTAGCTAGTCCTATTGAATTATAAATCTTTCGGCATATGCTTTCCTGTTGCACGTGTGAAATTGCTCCTATCAGCATCAGTGCTGTGTACAAAGATCACATACAATGCCGAGCAGCACTAATGCTCTTGATTGTAATACTTGACTCTCTAAAGCACAGGAGTGCCCAGTATAGTTAACAAAAGAGATAAAATGATATAACAAGTAAAACATACCAATGAGGAGGAGAGGAACTAGCCCTTTCTCATCACTGTTTAAAGTGATATAATTAATACGCTTTGTCCTACTGACTGGGAGGTCTCCATTATCTACCTCCTGCTCACCAAAATCTCATCTTCTATACCACTTCCAGAAGGTCCAAGGGTTCTGTGGTGATTAGGAAAGAGATATGACCAGGAGGTGGCAGTAACACGTACAAGTTTTGTTGGGCAACTCTTTGTCAGGAGTGCTTGTCAGGGAGGTCAGTGTCAGAAGGGGAGGAGGACAGGGGAACTCCACAGGGGGAAGGCTCAGGGAGCAGGCTTACCTGTCGAGGTGATGTCATAGCCCAACTGCACACTGGGAGTTTATGAGTTAGAGAACTCCAAAGGGCAGCTGCAGCTTGGAGTGTAGAACCACAAGTCTCCACCAGTTCAGGGGCTAGCAGATGTGGGTGAGGTTTTCTGGGATATGTAGAGGAGGCTGGCACTAAATGGCTGAAATTCTGCTTCTGGGGATAATTTTTAAATAATTGGATGTGTGAGAATTTGAGTTTGGCACCTGTAGGCTTTTGAGTCCGGAATCCCAGCCGGCAGTGAAGACATGAACAACTGAGGGGCCAACACAAAGAAGGCTCATTCCTACCCTCAGGCTCATTTCTAGAACAACCTTTCTGGTGGTTACTGTGCGGTTGAGGTTAAAGACAAGGGCCCTGCCCACAGAAGTAGGCATAAAGGCAAGACTTCTGACTCATGTTCAACATTGACCAAAATGAGCATCCTTCCATGGGCATGTGTCCGTTGGAAATGGCTCATTTCAGATTGAAATATGGGCAATGTTCAAACAAAACGGTGTGTTGTAGTTTAAATTCTCTTCATCTGAAATTCGTGGCCTTTTCTCGATGAAAATAGGACATAAGGTGCTTTTGTCGACTTCCTATGCTATAATGTTCCGGAAGTTAAATTTTCCTTCAGATTAAGATTAGCCAAATTAACTTGCTAATGTCATTTTACTAATTCCAATATTTAAACATTGCCCCATATTTCAATATGAAAGGAGCCACTTCCAACTCACACTTCACTATAGGCCAGTAAACTTGACCAGAGCTGAGGTAGAGGCATGGAAAGCGGATGCGAGCTACAGCATCTCTCAGTGTTTAAAGTGATATAAAACGCTTTGTCCTACTGACTGGGAGGTTTCCATTATCTACCTGCTGCTCACCAAAATCCCATCTTCTATACCACTTCCAGAAGGTCCAAGCGTTCTGTGGGCTGATTAGGAAAGAGATATGACTAACCATTGGCTGTCCATAGATTGATGGTGACAAACACTGCTTGATGGTTATTGGGGTTAATTTCAAGAGAATCTACTGCTAGACTTCTGGGGAAACAAGCCTAGACCCGTGATTTTTGCCCATTGCCAGCCTAATTCAGTTGCCATTTTAATTTAAATATCTCTTACTGAAATTATTCCATAAGCAGTTTCCTACATCTCACTCTCTCTTCACTTGACAGTCAATAAGACCGTGTTTCTCAGTTTTGATATGCCAAAAATGTAGGTAGATTGACTTCAGGTTCTGTCCCTCACCTATGGAATTGCAGTCTCAAGACAGCTGTGAACTCATTCAGTGCATTGACTTTGTCCCAGAATTGATTCGCCCCCCTTCCATAGATTGGAAGAGAATAGCCTTGAGCGTAGGAAAATAAGATCTCCCTCCCCTTCATTTGGGTTTTCTTCTTGTCTCAAAAAACAAAAACCAAAGAAAAGAAAAATGACTTGTCAGAGGCTCCTGGTGAGGCTGTCCTAACTGAGAAGGAAGTAGGCAGATACTGAGAGGCCACATGTTCAAGAAAGCAGCCTGACTGTAGAAGCCTGTGTTGACTCAAACTGTGCTGCTTCCCATCTCTCCTATGGCCAGGATACGCACAACCAAAGCCTGGCCCGAGTTTCCCAGCGGAGCCTAGAGAAGAGCTCCGGGGGAAGGAACTACCGGATTACATGGAAGTGAAACAGTTGCTTGACTCCATGATAGGTAGGTGAGGGTTCAAGGAATGCTCAGGATGGAAGAAAGGAAACATTCAGCCTCATCCCCAGAGTAAAGAGGTTTGGGGTGGCACTTGGAAGCGTCTATCTTCCCACTATCTCTCCATTCTCCTGGGAACATGGTGACATCTGCAGTTTCTATTCATGCTCTCAATTTTGATATTGGGAGAGAAAATGAAGAAAATGTGTCAAAGCAGAAAAAACTAGAGAGCATGTATCCATTTTTGTTTCTTTAGATGGAAATGCACTTCTGTGTCCCAGTTTACCAGAAAACTCTGAACAGCTCAAATATCAATTGGGAAATCCCACAGAGCAGCTACCAAGAGACTGCACAATGCCTGTCCATAATGGAGACCCCTCTTTTGGAGAGACAGCTGAGAGAGCCAACCGGGAAGAACCTCTGAGCCCCAGAGCCCATGAGCAAAACAATGCGCAAGAGAAGCCACACCAATGTATTCGGAGTGGGGAAGGCTTTGCTTCCAAGCAGGTACTTCACGGGCACCTGGGAATACATTCGGGAGAGCTCCGTCACGAGTGCCCTGAATGTGGGAAAAGATTCCTTCGTAGGTCGAACCTCTCCAGGCCCCTTCGAGTTCACACAGGCTAGGCACCCTATGAATGCAGTGTGTGTGTGACAAGCGATTCGCTCAGGTATCACATGGAAAGAACATCAGAAAACCTGTTCTGAGCAAGAAACATACCCTTGCCTTGAGGGTAAGCTAGGTTTTTGTAATAGAAAATGTTCTATATGACACCTAAAAGCACACACAGATGGAAAAGCCTGTAGATGTCACAGTTATGGGAAAAGGTGTAGCTGACACAGAGAGCTTCTTTTGTATCAGGTAACACTCAAGGAAGAGAGACCCTTTATGTGAGAATACTGTGAGAAAAGCAGTAGACAGAGATCAGGACTTGTTTTGCCTGTAAGAAACCAAGCAGGGGAGAAGCCAGAGAAGAGCAGTCATCGTTCTACAAGCTTCATAAAGAAAGCAGGCTGTAATATGCACCCAGCTGCTCACTTTAGAGAAGGAGTATCTGAGAATTTGTTGAGGGAAACAGCTCCTGCACAAATTGCCTCTCATCTAGCAAAGCTTTAGCCTGCACCAGGCTGTCTTGGAAGAAGACTTTTGTTTGCGCTTACTCATAAGAACAGCTTTGTGTTTTGCGGTGTTTAAAATGCATTTTCCATGGCCTATTAATTCTAGAGTATTTGGTGACTCTTGTCACTCTCCTGACTTGATTTTTTTTTGGTCTAGGCAAGTCTTGTGTAAGCACCGTGATGGAAATGTCTTTCTCCCTAGCCAACCATAGCATAGGTGTCAGTAGGAAGCATATAGATGTCGGCATTCCTTTTGGATCTGG
Organism: Aselliscus stoliczkanus; assembly: GCA_033961575.1. Taxonomy (NCBI): domain Eukaryota; kingdom Metazoa; phylum Chordata; class Mammalia; order Chiroptera; family Hipposideridae; genus Aselliscus; species Aselliscus stoliczkanus. Next base: position 19,651,003 of record CM066737.1, read on the forward strand.
GGTCAGCATTGCAGTAAATGGGGATGTGGCCAATTGACCTGTATCTGTGCCATATTTTAGTCATGTAGAAATGGATATGCTCTTCCTGTTTTATTGCCACGGACTAGTAGTTGGAGCAACATGCGGATGCCTCCCTGACAGTGGCAGCAAGCACTACCCTTGACTCGCTCTTACACCGCGCGTCAGAATCTCTTTCTCCTGTGCAGCCATTGCTATGTTTGTGCATCATTTGAGTCTTGAACACAGTCCATTTGAGAAATGTGGAGCATTTCCTAAAGGTAGGTGCAAGGAAAAATGTCCAGTTTCTAAAGCACTATGAAGGGCAGAGGACCGTACCCACCTTGCGAGTACTAGGAAGAGTGAGTGGAATATGTAAACGTTGGAGACACAACCATCAGTGAACTTTCAGTAAATAGCGCATATCCTTTCTTTGTTCTTTGAAGTGATGAAAGCATTGACAGCTGCAAATTTGAAGTCCAGCTTTGGTCACATCCCACGAATCGTATGCGTTGTTATTGATGATTTTGCAATGGTTTGTTACTGCAGTTTTCATTTCACTGCCTTTCTGCCCCAACAGTTGGATAATGTCGATGTTTTCCTGTCAATTTTTGGTTATAATGCACAGTTATTAACAAATGAGGTTCATCCAAGTTCTGCTTTGAAGTTTCCTTAGGATTACCTGAGAACTTACGTCCTGAGGCCACGGAGACTAAGGGTTCCATTTGTAGGGTACACCCTAGGAGAGGCATGGTTGGGTCATGGGTTTGCATCTATTCACCTTCTCCAACTACTGCCGAGCTGTACTGCGTTTATATCTTCTCCCACTTCCTGGCTTTTCTTTTCACTCACTCATTTGTGTCCCTTGATGTAGACAAGTTCCCGGGTGTTACACAGTCCAACTTTATCACATACCCCTGTATTATTAGTGCTCGTTGAATCCTGGTGAGGAAATCTTTGTCGCCTCCACGATCGTGGACATATTTTCTACATTTTCATTTTAAAGTTGTATTATTTTGCCTTACACATTGAGGTCACATTTTCGCCTGCAGTTGACTTCTTTTACAAATGGTATGATGTAAGGGCCAAAATAATTTTAGAATGGGGGGGGTACTTGCCACTTGATATTGTATCCTCGGCCTTTGGGTGTTAGCAACAATTGAGATGGTAAGAGAATGTTTTTACAGGCCCTTTATGTGGAGTCGAGCAAGTATGTTACGAATAGCACCGGAGGCAAAGGCATGTGTCATATAAAGGCCTGAGGAGAGGAGCACAGTGTGGCTCGAAGGAAAGCTGCAGTCAGAGGCTAGGTAACAGAGGGTCTAGTAATTCACCTGATGGAGATGGAACCTCATGCTGCGGTCAGTGGGAAAACATAGAGTGTAGTGGAGAAGTGCTGCTGAGATGTGCACCCTAGAAAGCTCACCCTGGTGCCTGGAAGGGGGGGCGTGTAGAGGAGATAAGAGCCCAGTGAGGAGGCTGCTGCAGATGAGAGAGAAAGTGGCTGAGATAAGGACAGCGGTGTGCAGATGAAACAGAAGGGAGGGTTGGAGAAGAATGAGGAGGCAGAACCTCATGAGTGACCGGATATGGGGGTTGTGACAGCCAGATGTGGCTCCTGAGCACCTGGAGTTTGGGCTGTAGGCAGACTGCTATGCTGAGTCATATAAAAAATTCCTGAGCCATATAACACTGGTAAAAAATATGTAGAAGAGACATCTTCTTTAGATCAGAGGGGAGCCCATTCACCATGGGAGGGCAGTTTATGCTTTCAGGGAAAAGTTCAAAGTTTGAAAATTGAATTCTTGATCGATCACTGACATTTTCTGAAACAGTAATAATACATGAGCAACATCGAAGTAAGGCCAATTATCTGTGAGTGGGTTGTGGTAATATACTGGTATATAATATTAACACCTACTGAGTACTTTTCATGGTTTGGGCAACTGTGCTGTAGGTAAATTACTTCACTGGATTCTTACACAATCCTATGAAATAGGTATTTTTTGCCCATTTCTTTCTAATGGGTAAAATGAGGTTTAACAGTTTAAAGGGAGACAGGTTATTTCTCAGGTCAGGTATCGCTATTTTAGGCATCTCTTATATTAGTGCAACACTTTCATCCCATGGGACATGACTAACATGTTCACTTTTATGAATAGCATAAAATCTTCACGTAAATGTCTTAAGTAATGTTATCAGTTGGGTATGATAAACCAAGGAGCAGGTATTAGCTCTGTTGATGCCTATAGCCCCAATTCTGTTTGTTTTGTTATTGGGGGGGTCAACAGTTGTCTCCAAAGGATGTTGGGGAATACTTAAAAATGTTTCAATTATATGATTCAGCTATATCCTAACAAACAAAGAAAAAATTAATGATGTGGATTAAAACCGATGGGCATCTTAGTATTGAGGGGTTTCTCTTCTGAAATGGTCATTCAGTGTGAGATAGGCAGAAATACTGTATTTTGTACGTCTGAAATCTTCGTTCTAGATTCTGATATAATATTTCTTATTACCTGTCAAAACTGACAATGTTGTATTTTGACATTATAAAGGAAATCTACAAAAGAATAAAAAATGTGTGCGTATACAATAATACAACATTGACAAAAGAGAAGAAGACAACGCAAGCTTGCCGAATTCCACATCTTCCGTGATCAAAATCAAGAAACACTGGCGAATGTTGCTACGTTAAGGAAGGGTACAAGCGGCTTCGGGAAGCGGCGGGGCCCATAGGCTGCTCTGCTCCGGGGCTGCGGGCACCTGAAGACACAGAGGCCGCCGCTCGGCCCCTGTCTCCCCCTGGTGGCGGCGGGCGGATAGGATGGCGCAGTGGCGCTGGAGAACCGGCGCTTCCTTTCGCAGCTGCCATCTCCACGTTGGCGAGACGGGAAGGAGGGAGGGGACTTGCGGCAGCAGCCGGAATGGGCTTCTCTCCGCTGACTGTCCTCTCCTTGCTGTCCTTGTCCTCCTCCGCGCGCCACCGCCGCCACACCCCTGCGCCCTCCCTGCGCAGCCCGCTCCCGGAGGGGAGAGGAGGGGGCGGCGGAGGGCGGGAGAGGCCTGTGGGTGGACGCGCCTTCCGAGGCACCTGCTGCCGGATCCGTGCGTCCCCGAGCCCAGGGTGCGTCCCCGAGCCCAGGGTGCGTCCCCGCACGGTCTCGGCCGCAACGGCAGCGGCGGGGACAGCAGGAAGGGGCTCAGTCAGGGAGGCGGGGGCTGCCCCACGGGGGCGGGACCGGCCGTGCGGGCGCCAGGTTGGGGGGCCAGGCTCCTCCCGACCTCATTCTTGCCCCCTCACTCCTGGAACCCAGTTCCGCGGCGCCGCCGGGTGAGGAGGACACACCTGCCCTTGTGGAGAAGACTGTTCCTGGGGACTTGGTCTGGGCAGCTGTGGTGGCAGGCAGTCGGGGATGGCAGAGGCCTCTCCTCCGCCAGCAGGACTCGCCAAGCCGAGTGCCTGCACTGGGCCAGGTTGAACTGTTGTTCACAGTCTTAGCTGCAGAGGGCACAGCGTATAGGCCCATGTGAGATCCGAACTGGCAACCCTGTTCTTCAGATCTCCTGCTCTAGCCAACTGAGCAACCCAGCCACCCCAACACGGGAGATTTTGTTTGTAGACAGAACTGAGACCTGGGATCTGTCACATCTATTTTTTTTTTGCCACAGATTGCCCTCCTCCAGCTCTGACAGCTGTCACACTTGCACACCTGATCCTAATATACGCTGCCAGTTTGATTTTTTTTCCATCCAATTAAAGTTTATTGGGATGACAAGTGTTACCAAAATTACATAGATCTTAGGTGCACAATTCTGTAATACATCATCTATATATCACATTGTGTGCTCACCATGCAGAGTCAGTTCTCTTTCCTGCACTATATACTTGATCCCGTTTACCCTCGTCTATCACCACCCCCCTTACCCTCTGGTAGCCACTAAACTATTGTGTTCTTCTATGAGATTTGTTTCTTCATTTGTTTTTCTTGTTCTTTTGTTGTTTTCAGTTTTATATACCACATAGCAGTGAAATCATATGGTTCTCGACTTTTTCGGTCTGACTTATTTTGCTTAGCATTATAATCTCAAAGTCCATCCATGTTGTTGCAAATAGCACTGTTTCATCTTCTCTTATGGCAGAATAATTTTCTATTGTGTATATATACCACAATTTCTTTATCTAATCATCTATCGAAGGACACTTTGTTTGTTTCCATGTCTTGGCGACCGTAAATAAAGCTGCAATGAACATTGGAGCACATCTATCCTTACAGATAAATGTTTCCAGATTTTTTTTGGTATATACCCCAAAGAGAGATGTTTGCGTCATATGATAATTCTATTTTTAATTTTTTGAGGAACCTCCACACTGTCTTCCATAGCGGCTGCACCAATCGGCATTCCCACCAACAGTGTATGAGGGTTCCTTTTTCTCCACAGCTTCCCCAACACTTGATATTATTTGTCTTGTTGATGATAGCCATTCTAACTGGTGTGATGTGGTATCTCATTATGGTTTTTATTTGCATTTCTCTGATGATTAGTACTGATGATTAGTACTGAGCATTTTTTTCATATGTCTATTGGCCATCTGTACGCCCTCTTTGGAGAAATACCTATTCAGGTCCTCTGCCCATTTTTTAATTGGATTGCTTGTTTTATTGTTGTTGGGCTGTAGGAGTTCCTTATATGTTTTGGATATTAGCCCTCATCAGAGGCGCTATTTGCCAAATTCTTCTCCCATGCGGTTGGTTCCCTCCTTATTTGATCGATGGTTTCTTTTGCTGTGCAGAAGCTTTTTAGTTTGATATAGTCCCATTCATTTATTTTAGCTCTCACTCCCCTTGCCTTTGAGGTCAAATTCATAAAATCCTCTTTGAACCCAAGGTCCATAAGTTTAGTACCTATGTTTTCTTCTATGCAGTTTATTGTTTCAGATCTCATGTTTAGGTCTTTGATCCATTTTGAGTTGATTTTGCTATATGGTGACAGATAGCAGTCTGGTTTCATTCTTTTGCACATGGCTTTCCAATTCTCCCGGCACCATTTATTGAAGAGTCTGTCTTTTCTTCATTGTATGTTTTTGGCTTCTTTGTTGAAAATGATCTGTCCATATTTATGTGGGTTTATTTCTGGATTCTCAATTCTATTCTATTGGGCTGTGTATCTGTTTTTCTCTGTCCATATTTATGTGGGTTTATTTCTGGATTCTCAATTCTATTCTATTGGGCTGTGTATCTGTTTTTCTGCAATACCACGGTTTTTTTTGTTTGTTTTTTTGTTTTTTTAAAGATTTTATTGGGGAATTGGCGGAGGGGAACAGCGCTGGGGAATCGAGGGAGGGGAACAGACAAGTTGCTGTCTTTTTGTTCTTCAGTTTAGTTGCGGAGGATGTTGCTTCACTGTTGGTATCGTCATTGCGCTCTTCCCGGATGAGGCAGATCGGTCGCTGGCCTCTGGATGTCGCTCACCGTGGCTATTGGCAGCTCACGCTTGGCTGCCAGCCACTCACGCTGGCTGCGGGCCACTCACTGTAGCCTATGGCAGCCCACTGCAGCAGGGGCTGCAGCCCACACCATCACTGGGGCTCGCACAGCCCAGCTCCAGGTGGAGCTGTTGTTAGCTGTAGAGGGCACTGTCACTGGCCCTCATGTGGGATCCGAACCGGGGCCGCTGGCATCCCAAAACCAGTGCTTAACCAATGCGCCACTCAGCCGGCCCTACCACACTCTTTTTATGGTTGTCCTGTAACACAAGCTGAAGTCTGGGAGTATGATACCTTGAGCATTGTTTTTTTTTCTTAGGGTTGCTTTGGCTATTCAGGTACTTTTGTGGTTCCATAGAAATCTGATGATTTTTTGGGTTCTATTTCTTTAAAGAATGCTACTGAGGGGCCAGGCGAGTTGCACGGTGGTTAAGCGCTGGTTTGGGAAGCCAGCAGCCCCCGTTCGGTTCCACATATGAGGGCCAGTGACAATAAATAAATAAATAAATAAATAAATAAATAAATAAATACTATTGGGGTTTTGATGGAGATTGCATTAAATCTATATATTGCTTTGGATAATGTGGCCATTTTCCTATATTGATTCTTGCAATCGATGAACACGGAAAGTCTTTCCATTTCTTTATGTCTTCTTCAATTTCTTTTAAAGATGTCTGATAGTTTCTAGTATATAGGTCTTTCACATCCTTGGTTAAGTTTATTCCTAGGTATTTTATTCTTTTTATTGCAATTGCAAAAGGTTTTTTTTTTTCTTTTTCCGAGATTTCATTGTTAGTATATAGGAATACAATGGACTTTTTTCTTTTTTAAGATTTTATTGGGGAATTGGGGGAGGGGAACAGCGTTGGGTAACCGGGGAACAGGAACAGACAAGTTGCTGTCCTTTTGTTCCTTGGTCTAGTTGTGGGGGACGTTGCTTCACTGGCCCATGTTGGTATCGTCATTGCGCTCTTCTCGAGTGAGGCAGATCGGTCGCCGGCCTCTGGACGGCCACTTACAGCAGCTCTTGGCAGCTCACACCAGCTGCCGGCCACTCACTGTAGTCTATGGCAGCCCACTGCAGTAGAGGCTGCAGCTATGCCATCCAGGGGACTCACAGCAGTCCAGCTCCAGGTGGAGCTGTTGTTCACCATCTGAGTTGCAGAGGACCCTATTACTGGCCCTCATGTAGTATCTGAACCGGGGCCGCTGGCGTCCCAAGCCAGCTCTTAACCAACGTGCCACTAGGCCGGCCCTGCAATGGACTTTTGTATGTTGATTTTGTAACTGGCAACTTTACTGTTTTCGTTTATCCTTTCTAATAGCTTTGTGGTGGAGTCCTTAGGGTTTTCTGTTTTTTGTTTTTTTTTGAGGGCACTGTCACTGACCCTCAGATGTGGGACCGAACCGGGGCCGCTGGCTTCCCAAGCCAGCGCTTAACCACCACGCCACTCGGCCGGCCCTCTTAGGGTTTTCTAAATATAGCATCACGTCATCTGCAAAAAGTGACAATTTAACTTCTTCATTCCCTATTTCGATGCCTTTTATCCCTTTCTCTTGCCTCATTGCTCTTGGCTAGGACTTCCGATACTATGTTGAAAAGCAGAGGTGATAAGGGACAGCCCTGTCGTGTTCCTGAATGTAGAGCACAAGGCTTCAAGCTTCAGTTTTCACCCTTAATTATGATATTAGCTGAGGGTTTGTCATATATGACCTGTATTATGTTAAGGTATTTTCCTTCTATACCCATTTTATTAAGTGTTTTAATCATAAATGGGTGTTGTACCTTGTCAAACACTTTTTCTGCATCTATTGACACAATCATATGATTTTTGTCCTTTATTTTGTTTATGTGGTGTATCACATTGATCGATTTGTGTATGTTGACTCATCCTTATGTCCTTGGGATGAACCTCAGTTGGCCGTGATGTATAATTTTTTTAATGCTTTTTTGCATTTGATTTGCTAGAATTTTATTTAGGAATTTCGCATCTGTATTTATTAAAGATATCTGTCTGTAATTTTCTTTTTTTTGTGTGTTATATTTACCAGGTTTTCGTATCAGGGTAATGTTGGCCTCATAAAGTGAGGTAGGGAGTATTGTCACTTCTTCAAATTTTTGGAAGCATTTGGGTAGGACAGGTATTAAATCCTTTAATGCTTGATGGAATTCACTAATGAAGCCATCTGCTCCTGGACTTTTGCTTTGGGGAAGGTTTTGGATGACTGATTCAATTTCCTTACTGTTGATCTGTCTATTTAGATTGTCCAGTTATTTGTGATTCAGCCTAGGAAGGCTATATGTTTCTAAGAGCATGTCCATTTCTTCTAGGTTATTGAATTTGGTGGCATATAGCCCTTCATAGTATTCTTGGATGATCCTTTGTATTTCTGTGACATCCGTGGTTAACTTCCCTCTTTCATTTCTGATTTTGTTTATTTGTGTCTTTTCTCTTTTTATCTTAGTGAGTCTAGCCAAGGGTTTGTCAATTTTATTAATGTTTTCAAATAATCAGCTCTTTTTTGCATTAATTTTTTTATTGTCAATTTGTCCCCTACTTCATTTAGTTCTCCTCTGATTGTTATTATTTCTTTCCTTCTACTGACTTTGGGTTTTATTTTTTCTGCTTTTTCTAGTTTTCAAGGTGTAACATGAGGTTATTTATCTGGGATTTTTATTATTTGTTGAGATAAGCCTGTAATGATATAAATTTTCCTCTTAAAACTACTTTTGCTGCATCCCCAAAATTTTGGCAGGATGTATTTTCATTCTCATTTGTTTCTATGTTTCTTTTGATTTCTCCTCTTATTTCTTCTTTGACCCAGTCATTCTTTAAACGTATGTTGTTTAATCTCCAATTATTTGTGGTTTTTCCTGCTTTCCTTTTGTAGTTGATATCCAATTTCAAAGCCTTGTGATCAGAGAATATGCTTGGTATGATTTCAATCTTCTTAAATTTGCTGAGGCTAGTTTTATGTACCAATATAAGGTCTATTCTTGAGACTGTTCCAGGTACACTAGAAAAGAATGTATAGTCTGATGTTCTAGGATGAAGTGCTCTATAAATGTTAATTATGTCCATTTCATCTAATGTGTCTCTTAGGGCTGATATTTAGTTACTTATTTTCTGTTAGGGTGATGTATCCATAGCTGTCAATGATGTATTTAGGTTCCTGACGATAATTGGGGTTTGGTCAATTTCTCCCTTTAGTTCTGTTAGCAGTTGCTTTGTATATTTCGGTGCTCCTGGATTGGGGGCATAAATATTGATGACTGTTGTTGAGTGTTATGTCTTCTTGTTGTGTAGTCCCCTTTATCATTATGAAATGTCCATCTTTGTCTCTTGTTACCTTTCTTATCCTGACGTGTGTTTATCTGATATCACTATAGCTACACCTGCTTTTCTGTGAATACCATTTGCTGGGGTGTCTATTTCCACCCTTTCACTTTGAGTCTATATTTGTCCTTGTAGCTGAGATGTGTCTGTTGGAGGTAGCATATGGTTGGTTTAGTTTTTTGATCCAATCTGCTACTTTGTGCATTTTTATTGGTGAGTTCAGCCCATGTACATTTAGGGTGATTATTGATATATGAGGATTTCCTATTATTCTATGTTTGGTTTTCTGGAAGGACAGTGTCTCCATTGTTCCTTTGCCTTTTTGTTCCTGTCTATTATTTCATTGTGGTGGTATTCTATGATTCTTCCCTCTGTTTCTTCTTTTTTTTATGTTATATGTATATTTGAGTCCTGGAAATTTTTTTTGTGGTTACCATTAAATTAATGTAAATCAAATGATTTATTTTATTTTATGTATTTATGTATTTATGTATTTATTTGTTTTAGAGGGGAATGTCAGTGGCCCTCATATGTGGGATCCAAACCAGCGCCGCTGGTGTCCCAGGCCAGCTCTTAACCACCGCGCCACTCGGCCGGCCCTGGCTGATTTTTTTTTTATTTTATTCGTTTATTTTGAAAGTTTCATATTTAAAGTATTCCATTTTCTCCAGCACGCTTCTTTTCTCCAATCCCTTGTGCCAGTTCGCACCTTTATTCACTCCCTTTTTATGTTTTTGTTGTCACAAATTATTCCTATTGATACTGTGAGTTGATCTCTGTGCTGCCGTAGCAAGTTGTGTTTTTCCTCTTTTTTTCAATTTTTTTTTTCTTCTTTACCGTATATGTTATGTTTAAGTATGTAGTGTCTTATTTGGTGGAGTGGCTGCCATTTCCTGCTTGTGTCTGTCTGGTTGTAATGCTACTCATGATTTTGTATACTTTTGCTTTTTTGTTTCAGGTCGAATATCCTCATTCAGTATTTCTTGTAGTGCAGGTTGTGCATTAGAAAATCCCCTCAGCTGGGGTAAAAAGTGTAACTATTGCACTGTGTTGGACACCTAAAACTATTTTTTTAAAAAGATGTTTATTTCACAATAAAAGAATTAAATAAAGAAAATTCCCTTCGCTTCTGTATGTCTGGAAAGGTCTTAATCCTCTTTCATATCTAAAGTATATCTTTGCTGGATATATTATCCTTGGCTCATAATTTCTCTCTTTCAATAGTTCGAATATTTGATTCCACTCCCTCCTGGCTTGTAGAGTTTCTGTTGAAAAATCTGATGATAACCTAATGGGCTTTCCTTGGTAAGTTACTGTCTTCTTTTCCCTGGCTTCCTTGAGGATTCTTTCTTTGTTGTTAATTTTTGACAGCTTCAATACAATGTGCTTGGAGAACACCTGTTAGGATTCAGGTAATTAGGTGTGCTATTTGCTTCTTGGATTAGAGGATCCAATTCTTTTCACAAGTTTGGGAAGTTCTCATCGACTGTTTATTTGAATGTAATCTCTGTTCCCTTCTCCCTTTCTTCTCTTTCTGGTATGCCCATTCTTCTTTTTTTAAAAAGATTTTATTGGGGAATTGGGGGAGGGGAACAGCGTTGGGGAATCAGGAAGGGGAACAGACAAGTTGTGGTCCTTTTATTTCTGTTCTTCAGTCTAGATGTGGAGGACTTTGCTTCACTGGCTCATGGTGGTATTATCATTGTACTCTTCTGGCGTGAGGCAGTCAGTCGCCGGCCTCTGGACAGCAGTTCACGGCGGCTATTGGCAGCTCATGCAGGCTGCCGGCCACTCACGGTAGCTTATAGCAGCCCACTGTAGCAGGGGCTGCAGCCTACACTGTCGCCAGCGAGTCATGGCAGCCCAACTCCAGGTCAATATGTTGTTCACAATCTAAGCTGTAGAGGATGCAGCGTCACTGGCCCTCATGTGGGATCCGAACGGGGCCCTGCTGCTCAGAGCTGGCGTCCCAAGCCAACTCTTAACCACCGAGCCACTTGGCTGGCCTTGCCCATTATTCTTATATTGCTCTTTCTGATGGAGTCAGAAAGTTCTTGTAGAGCTCTTTCATTTCTCTTCTTTTATCTGTGTCATTTCCAGATTTCTATGTTTAATGTCAGTGATTCTTTCCTCCATCTGGTCAGCTCTATTACCTAAGCTGGCTATTTCATTCTTCATTTATATTATTGAGTTCTTAATCTCCAGAAATTCTAGTTGGTTCTTTTTAAAAAATTTCAATCTCTTCGGTAAAATGTTCATTTTGTTCTTTGATTGTGTTTCTGAGTTCATTAAGCTGCCTATATATGTTTTGTTCCATCTCGTTGAGTTTTGTCAGAACTGAAATCTTGAATTCTCTCTCATTTATGTCACATATTTCCATGTCTTTAAGTTCATTTTCTGGAGAGTTTTCATTTTATTTCTGAGTTGCCTTGTTACCTTGGTTATTCATGGCAATTAATGAATTATTTCTCTTCCTAGTCATCTACAAGAGTGGGTTCTGCAACAGGTTGGTAGGAAGAGGTCTTCCTTTTGCTTACCGCTAGGTTTTGGTAGAATGCTTTATTTTCTCTTCCACTGCAGCCTTTTATTCTCTCTCATGCAGTAGTGTTATATTTTCTCTGCACTGTTCTGGCTTCTCACATGATTGGAGTGGGGGGTCCCTGGAAGATGAGCTGCTCCTCTGTGAGCAGGCTGCCTGGGTCTCGGGGCACTGCCTCTTTGGGCAGATGTGGAGAACTTCTGAAGTTCCTAAGCTCTTCCTGCACCCCATTCAGGGCCTGTGTGTTTCAGCAGCTCTGTTTACCCCTGCAGGGATCCACCCGATACGTGGGGGCAGGGTCAGGGTGAGTGGTGTGAGCTGTGACAGGTGGTTCTGAGCAATGGCAGTGACAACAGGCACAGCTAGTCCTGCACCAAAGGATTTCTCCCCTTTGACAGAAGTAGTTGGACTGTGAGTCCATGGCTGTGGGGCACAGTTTTCAGAGCTGCAAATATTCTGTTCTTTTGATCTGACACTGCTACTGTGCTGCTTCTAGCACTGGGCAGGTGGGGGTGGGCCCAGCTCTGGGAGAGTAGGGAGGAGGCGGCTAGGCTCCATGCCTATGCCTTCCATCCTCTACTTGGCAGTGAGGGTTTAAACCACCGTTTTCACCCTTCTTCTCTTAGTCTTTGCTCCGATGTCTCTGCCATGAGACGTGGGCCATAAGAGGAGCACTAGCAGTGCGAATTCTTCCCTCTGTCATGACGGCAGTAGCTCCGGAATGCAGGGAGTTGGGAGTTCCTGTCTGTGTTCAGCGGCACATGAGGGCCTGTGTCTCGGCACTTCCCCCTTTCCACCTTCCCCGCTCACCCAATTTGCCCCCCTTTTTTTTTTTTTTAAGATTTTATTGGGTAATCAGGGAAGGGAAACAGACAAGTTGCTGGCCTTTTGTTCTTCAGTCTAGTTGCGGAGGACATTGCTTCACTGGCCCATGTTGGTATTGTCATTGCGCCCTTCCCGGATGAGGCAGATCAGTCACCGGCCTCCAGATGTCGATCACCGCGGCTATTGGCAGCTCACACTGGCTGCTGGCCACTCACGCTGGCTGCTGGCCACTCACTGTAGCCTGTGGCAGCCCACTACAGCAGGGGCTGCAGCATACACCATCACTGGGGCTCAGGCAGCCTAGCTCCAGGTGGAGCTGTTGTTAGCTGTAGAGGGCAGTGTCACTGTCCCTCATATGTGGGATGTGAACCGCGGCCGCTGGCATCTCAAAACCAGCTCTTAACCAATGTGCCACTCGGCCAGCCCCAATTTGCCCACCTTTTGATGATTTCATTTGCACATCTCTTAGTCTTGACTGTCTGCTTTGGAGGGAGTGCTTTGTGGAATTATAGCTGTTCAATTTTTTGTAAATTCCAGGGGAAATTTCAAGAGACTCACCTCTCGCCGCCATTTCTATGAATTCATCCTGCAGGTTGATTTTAAACGACTTCCTGGACACAGATTTAGCTGTCCCGGGAGGGTCTCCCCAGAGACAGTGTATCTTGGAAATGTCCAAAACAGGCCTGAGATGTGTCTTCTAGATCAGTACTGAAAGAAGTCAAAGCTTTTTCCTACTACGTTCACCTGGCCCCACTAGGACATGATTTGTGCTACCGTGAACGCTCAGAATGGGATCATTGGTTCAAGCATTATCAGCTGCTTTTTGATTATATGAACTCTCAACCTCAGAATGATGTTAAGATACAGTTGGGACTTAGGAGATTATGTTGATGCTCTGGATAAAGAAGATGCCAGCAAAACAAAACAAAACAAAACAAAAATATATAACCTGAGGGCTGGCCGAGTAGCACGTTGGTTAAGAGCTGGCTTTCGTGAGCTGCCGTGAGTGGCCATCCAATGGAAGGTGAGAGACTGCCTCGCCCCCGGGAAGAGCGCAATGACGATACCAACATGGTCCAGTGAAGCATCGTACTCCACAACTAGACTGAAGAACAAAAGGACAGCAACTTGTCTGCTCCCCTTCCCCGATTCCCCAACGCTGTTTCCCTCCCCCAATTCCCCAATACAATTTTTATAAAAAATAATAATAAAATATAAAAAAGCTGAGAGCAGAGCCAAGGTATGTTGTGGTCTACAATCCTTCAGAACAAGAATGCAACTCTATTCTGGGAATGTAAATGATAATTTTGTGAAGAAACTATTATGTTAAGTGAAATAAGTCAGTTGGAGAAAGACAAGTACCATATGATCTCACTTATATGTGGAATCTGAAAAACTGAATGAATGATCAAAGTAAACAGACTCATAGATATAGAGAAAAAACTGAGGGTTGCTAGTTGCGGGGGTGGGTGGGTGGGGATAAGGGGGAAAGAAAATGGATTAGACAGCATAAATAGACAACTACAATATTGCCACAGGGATATGAAACACAATTCAAAAAATATAATAATGTTGTAAAAATTTTGGATGGAGTAGAGGCTAATTCACTGCACTGTACACCTAAACTGATGTTGTATAATATTGTATGCCAACGGTACATGAATATATAGATAGTCACGGGATGTGGAGTATACTGTGGAAGGGAGTCAAAGGAATTATATTAGATATGTGTGATATGGGGGGGAGTCGGGTGGCGAAATGGGGGAGGGCGGTTGTCAGTTTGGGGAGTAAAGAGTATAACTCTTGCATTGTGTTCTACACCTTAAACTAATATAAAAAAAAGGAAAGCAACTCTATGGTCACAGTCTGTCTGATTTCCCCCACAGGACAAGTGTCCTCCACTTCAGGAAAGCCTGTGGAAATTCAAATGAGTACCGTTTGGGATACAGCAAGTACTGTCTCCCAGACAGCCTATGAAATCTCTTTTCTGGCCCAGATGCTACCATTGGAACTGAAAGTGTATACGATTTTGGAATCAACAAATTCAAATCCACATTCAGGTGAATGTGTCCTGTATAATGATAACATAGAAGATAAAGGCATTTTCAACATGTAGAATATGAAAAGTGCTGAAGAAGATGTAACTCTAGAGAACTCCTTTCTAAGCTTGGGTTTGGTCAATCTGAGCTTTTGGAGGAAATGATAAATAAAGATGATAGGTGTCATGAAGTCAAAGTAGAATTTCATGCTATGGGACCACAAGTAAAAAGGACAAAAATGGTGCCTACCTCTTCCTACCTGATGGGAAGCCAAGTCTGATGTTTACACTACACTGCCTCTTGCCAGAGTGCAACGTGGAAGGCTTTACTCACATGTGACTTGCTCTTTTGAACATGTTACCCATAGAGTCCGACTGTACAGCGCACAGGGACTACAAGGACAGTCAGTTCAAGTTTCCAATACTGGGGACATCCAGAAAGAACATAACTGTGAGATTGCTATGAGAATTTCTTCTCGCATAAACAGCCAAAATCGATTTTATATAGACCTAAATGAATACCGGATTCAACCTAGAAAGACACCGAGCATGTTGCCTCTTCAAGCAAATGTCTACCCGATGACCCCAATGGCATACTTGCAGGATGCTGAGCATCGCTTGACACTGCTGTCTGCTCAGTCTTTAGGTGTATGGAGTCTAAAATGGTCTGGTTGAAGTTATCATGGATTGAAGACTCACGCAAGATGGTAATCATGGCCTTGAACAAGTTGGGGATTGTGAAGAGATTGTTGTGAGTGTCTTGTCCATGATAACAAGATCACAGCTAATTTCTTTAGAATACCAGTAGAAAAAAGAACTGTCATGAATATGGAGGAAGAAAAGAAGTCAGTCAGTTATCCTGCCCTCCTGAGCCACATAACTTCTTTCCCGAGTCACCCTGTCTTTTCAATGACAGAACAGATCCTCCATGCGCACCCTTCATCTGCTGGATGAATTCTCTCTGTTACTGTCATCTTTGCATTGTGACATTCGTCTCGTTAACCTGAGAACAGATAATACAGTCAAAGGTGGACAGCAAGCATTCCCGTGAGGCAGCCTTGATCCTCCACGGGAAGGGGAGAGACGGGGACAGCTTTGTTCCACTATCCAGGGAAACATACTGGTACAGAAACTTTTTAAACTAGTTTACTGTTGCAAGTCTCATAACTTCATCATTATCCTTGATACATTCACCTCCAGATGCCCAAAATGTAAGGGAGATCAGCTTGAGTCCCATGGCAATCAGCACAACCTGAATCCAGTTGAGGTGAACCTGGCTTTCAAATTTGGATGGGGAAGCTTTAGCTTTGATACACTGTTTGGTTTGACGTGAGTAAAGCAGCACATTATTTTAGCTTCTGGCTACTGTGAGAACATAAATTCTGTAATTTTTTTTTTGAACCAGAATAGTAAGAAAAGAAAGCCATGTTCAAAACTAGCTTATTTTTTTTTTTCTTTAAGTTCTTTCCATCAACTACCACCATCAGTATGAATTAATGCAACAAATGACGAGATGTCTAAGGACAACCTCTTAACAGATTGTATCTCAGGTTAAATAATAGCTAATTATATCAGTGTTGGGGATTGTGAAGAGATAGTTGTGAGTATTCATCATGCTGGTCTTTGTTAATTTTACAGAAATGACCATTTTTACCAAAATGGAATACAAAGCTGGTGAATAATAACTAATAACCAAAATGGTTGCAATCATTTATACACGTTAAAAAATTGTTTTTTTTTATATGTGGCAAAATGCAATCTATCAACCCTTATGAAATACATAGTTGATTTTTGCATCTTTTGCCAATGTACCACTTGACCCGTCCCTTCCCACCTTTTGTGAGTATTTCCTGATATACCAGATTTTGAATCATTCCATAGCAGAACAAGAGGCATATTTTCACTACTTGACAATGTGGGGTACGTACAATTTATTGCATTGTTACTAAACTACAAGAAGAAATGCTATAGGTATCATAGCCTATTTTAGGTACCACATGGTGTGGTTTTACACAGCTCATTTGAATACAGACTTTCTGAGAAGGGGTTTTCTATTTTTGAAATACCATATCATAATAAATGTGCCTTAAAAGTCAGGGATAGGGCCTGCCGAGTGGCACAGTGGTTAAGCGCTGGCTTGGGAAGACAGCGGCCCCGGTTCGGGTCCCACATATGAGCTACAGTGACACTGACCTCAAAAAAAAAAAGTCAGGGATAAATTTATTGAAAATTATATGGAGAGTCAAAGTAAGGAAAAAAATCTTTGGATGATGTATACTGACTATCACTCTGAATCCTTAATTACAAAAAACGTTGTAGCTATAACTAGAAAATTATTTGCCTCTTACATAAGAACAATGACAAAGCAAGGTGGTTTTCCACATAAATGTGACCACTTATTTTTTATAAAGCACCTTTGGACCAGGATTATCTCATACTCCATCAGAGGCAAACAGGAAAATTTAAAGACAAATAATTTCCATGACCAATTTTCAAAAGCAATTCCTGAATTCTGCATGCAGAATTCTCACCTTTATAGGTAGCAGCTCAGTTTGAATATATCTAGGAAGTCTTTTGAATTTCTAGGTTAAGATTTCTATATCCTTTCATGTCCAACAGAATTCTATAGCTTGTTTTAATCTTTAAAAATCATATTAATCAAAAGCACATCTGTCACCAGATTTAGATTTAAAATTACTAATTGTGCTACTGTCATTTATTATTTTTGTTGTGTGAAAATGCTAATTGTACTACTTTAGTGAACTTATTAGTGGTAATTGAAATCATTAATAAAATGGATGCCCAGTTAGCATTAGATGATTAATAGGGGTACATTAAAATTTTTTTTGCATGTCTAAAATACATCTGACTTGTTCTGAGACATCTGAAAAAATGTATCAGAACCAAGGTTAATGAATAAATATATCTAGTCTCATGGGCCAATAAACATGACGACATGTAAACACATCTAAATATGCACACACATCTTTCTACTAAAATTCTTGGATACTTTGAAAAGGAAAGAATTATTCAGATTGTTTTGATTCTAAAAGACAATTAATTGGTATGTGGCAATAATACTCTAGGGAACTAGTTTTTGAAGTTATAACATTATGTAGAATATGTTAATTTACATTCTTTTATGTGCTTGTAAGTTAACATGTTTCCAAAATTTAAAGTCCTGGGTTCCAAAAAAAATGTGGATGTGTTAAAATGTGTGTAATTATGCAAACATTTTGATGCTCTTTTCTGAGCTGCTGTTATTAAAATTTGTTTTAAATATTTTATTTAAGATTTTTATTAACATTATTTGCTGAATGCTTTTGTGATTAATCCATTAAAATTATCTTTAATATTCAAAGAAGTAAATGTGCCTTGTATTTTTGAAGTCTTGTTAAACCTTTAGTTGTCCATATTCCTGTTTGGGGAACGGGGAAGGTTGGAGGCAGGGAGTGGCATGGGCACTTTTTAGGACACCTAAATTGTAACGTTTTTGCCTGACGGTGCTGGCCACATTCGGATCTGTTTCATGAAATTTGTGGTGATATTATTCTCAACATTTTGACTATCTGAATGTACTGAGATCTCAGAAAACAAGACAAGGAATAAAATGCTGTTAATTAAAGTATGAGGTCTAACAATTAAGTTCTCGAACTTGTTGCAATGATGTTGCTATCCTTTTTTGACATCAGAGGGATTATTCACTATGAATTTGTACCAACTGGACAAACAGTTCACCAAGTTTACTATCTGGAAGTGCTGCAAAGGCTGTGTGAAAAAGTTAGACGACCTGAACTTTTCACCAAAAATTCATGGCTCTTGCATAACAACAATGCACCAGCTCACAGGGCACCATCTGTGAGGGAGATTTTTTTTTAAATTGGGGAATTGGGGGATGGGAAAAGCCAACTTGTCCTTCAATCTTAGTTTCTGGAGGGCACAGCAAGCTCAGCTCCAAGTCCAGTCGCACAACAGCTTAGGGTGCTGCGTTCAACCTGAGTTGCAGGTGGGCATAGCCACCATCCCATGCTGGAGTCAAACCGGCAGACTTTGTTGTTAAGAGTGCACACTCTATCCCCGGAGCCACCCGGGCGGCAGCTCAGATCATGGTGCCAAGTTCAGTTTTTAGTTGTGGGCGAGCATAGCCCACCATCTCAAACAGGCAACTTTGTTGTTAGGAGCATGTGCTCTCACCAGCTGAGCCATCCTGCCCCCTGTTGGCAGCTCAGTGGCAGCTTCGCTTGGGTACAGCTCAATGGCCCATGTGGGAATTGAACTGGCGACCCTGTTGCTCAGAGCACGCACTCTTGAGTGAGCTCTTAACCAACTGAGGTACTTGGCCGGCCCTGTGATGGTATTTTTTCCAGTAAACAAATAACTATTGGAACACCCTCCTTACTCACCTGATCTGGCCCCCAATGACTTCTTTCTTTACCCAAAGATAAAGGAAATATTGAGAGGAAGACATTTTGATGACATTCAGGACATCAAGGGTAATATGATGACAGCTCTGATGGCCATTCCAGAAATAAAGTTCCAATATTGCTTTGAAGGGTGGACTAGGTGCTGGCATCGGTGCACAGTTTCCCAAGGGGAGTACTTCGAAGGTGACCATAGTGATATTCAGCAATGAGGTATGTAGCACTTATTCTAGGTTGAGTTCGGGACCTTAATTGTCTGACCTCATATGCTGCTGCCAAGGAGACTGCAACTTCAAGCAAGGATTTTGTAACAAAAATCCACACACTGTGTTCATTTCTAAGGCATTAACCATATTGAAGCGAGAATACTTTAAAAGACACCCTGTTAGGGCCGGCCGAATGGCTCAGTTGGTTAAGAGCTTGCTCAAGAGTGTGAGCTGAGCTCTGAGCAACAGCGCTTCGAGGCCAGCCCGAGCTGAGTTGCCGTTGAGCTGCCAACAGGTGGCAGGATGGCTCAGCTTAAAAAAAAAAAAACAAAAAAAAACAAAAAGACACCCTGTTTTGTGCAGGCCAAGTGGCATGGTGGTTAAGAGCTGGCTTGGGACACCAACGGCCCCAGTTTGGATCCCACATATGAGAGCCAATGACACTGCCCTCTAAAAAAAAAAAAGACACCCTGTTTTGACATTTGCTTATATGTAGTTCACCATGAATTATCTTATTCTAAAAAATACATCTGTTCAATGAATTCCAAACTTTTGTATGTGTGTGCTAACCTCAAGGTGAAGATCCAAGCCCATGTACCATTACAGTACTTTTGATAAGATTTATTTGCGATCATTGTTACCTTGACATTAAAATAAAAGCCACATTAACAACGCTTGGAATATTCAGTTTTGGCACAGAAAGAATTCTTTGAATAGGTACACTTTTGAAAATTCTCTGTGTGTTAAAATAGGTTTAGTATGACCTGACTTCAACTTCCATTTACCTCCTGTCACTCCAACATCTTTATAGAAAAATTAAAACCTAATTTCTATTGCACCATTTAGTCTGATTATCATCTGGATTACTGTTAAATTACGTTAAATTCATAAACTTCCTTCAGCTTAAATAATTAAAGAAATAATACCGGTGTTGGTAAAGATATGACAAGAGAGTCATTTCATGTGATAAACAGGTACTGAAAGATTCCTTCCTCATTTTGGGGGAGGGGTATAAACAACTACACAAAGAAAAAACACTTTCCTTTTGTGGGCATCTATAGTTGTTAGGATTTTCAGAAGGACATTCCAGGAATAAGATCAGGTTTTTTATTGCATCTTAAATGTAAAAGCTTCCTATGGGAATTCACTGTGTTCTGCGGTTAAGAGGGTGTGCTTATGGTGCTGGAAATTCTGATCAGTTGAGCGAAAAGCCGATGTAATAACAGTGGCTTTGCCACTTCCAGTTATTTAAGATCGATCTGTCCCATGTCGGTCGGGTCATATTCAATGTGTGTTGCCACCAAATGCTCACAGGTAAAGCAGAAATTCTCTTTAACCAGCAAGTGTCTGCTTTTTATCTTTAGAGTCAATTATCAGGGAAATCAAGAGAGGATTCTTTTGGTTTGAGCTGTGGTCAAGAACTGATTAAATACTTTAGTGTCTCCAGCACAAGCTAAAAAATATACACTTCAGGCGTGATCTTGCTGGCATATTTGTGTACTTAGGTGTTCTTACCTTCATTATTACAGATGTTCAGTTGACCAAGTAGTTCATTACTTCCTCCTATTTTTTTCTGTAGTTGGTCGGTTTGTTTGCAGTTATAACTGCAGGACCTGAGAACTAAGCATCCTTGTTTTCTACAAAGACTGATTAAAATAAAATGCTGTAAAGAGTGTTATAAAGCATTGCAATTACCTTCCCATGTCTTTGTTGTACTTATGCTGAAATGTTTTCGCATCCCTTTGTCTGGGGAAAATCTTTGTTTTCATTTTGATTATGTTGCTTACCTCGGAATCAATAGGTTTTCATATTAGTCCCTTGGAAGATTTCATATCTTTTTGGATATATGTAATACAAGATCTCCAATAAAAGACAAATCTTATCAAAGCAAGTAAAAAAGTATATTATAAATGTTATCCAGGTGTCCATGAGAAGAGCTAAAAATGGAAACCATGAAAAACCACCATGTTCCCACTGTTTTTTGTTTGTTTGTTTGTTTGTTTGTTTGTTTCTGTTGCTTTTGTGATTGGGATATTTGCCCATGGTATGTTCCAGTTGGTTATGGTTGTATGTACAAAATTTATCTTGTACAGTAGTCCCCTCTATCTGTGGTTTAGCTTTCCAAGGTTTCAGTTACCCTGAGGCAACAGTGGTTCCAAAATATTAAATGGAAATTTCCAGAAATAAACAATGTATACATTAAAAGAAAAAACAACCATGACTAAGGAATGTAAGTTGGGTGGAAGGCATGAAGGGAGATTTTGACCTGTCATTTTATGTCCTTCTAAAATTTGAATTGTTTATGTATTATATATATACTTTTTTTCAAATTTAAAGAAAGTTGATATTGGGTATTCAGTTCACAGTTAATTAATATCTAAATAATATCAATTAAGTGCAACTTAATCATTTAAGAAAAGTAGCAGGAAGAGTTTAGTAAGTTTGCTATCTACCAAATTAAGAAACAAAAATGAAGTTTGATTATATAGGAAGAGAAATTAGTTGGAAAAGACTGTATAAAATTATGTTGTTAATGGAACTAACATCCTTGGAAACAAACTTTGCAAGAAATGTGCAGTACCTACCTATGGAAGTAAACCAGAAAAATGTTCAGAAGCACATAAGAGAAGAAGCACACCTTGTTGGGGAAAGAATGTTATCAGCATACTAAATATCCCTAAATGAAATCTATAAACCTAATGTCATCCCAGTAGAAACTCTCAACAGTTTTTGTCATTGTTGAGTAGGCGGAGGGGACTTACTGATGATTCTAAAATTTATCCAGAAAAACCAACATGTTCATATTCCAAAAATAAATGAATGAATAAATAAACAATAATTTTGACAGTGACTCTGCCAGCAGACACTGAAATGTGTTATCATGCTTCATTAATTCAAACCTTGATCATATTACCGAGGTAAGACAACACAATCAGTGGAACACAATAGGAAGACCCATTCGATTCACATGATTGTGGTGATGTAGTGTATGATAGAGGTATCATTTTAACTTGGTAGGGAAAAATTAGATTACTCAATTAATGATATGGAAACAACTGGGTAGCCATTAGCAAACTAAGATCTGGATGCCTCTCTCAGTCTTTACACCTAAATCGATTCCATGCAGACTGAATGATTAGACATGAATAAATAAGTATCTTTCAGAGGAAAATCTAAGTGAATATTTGTGAAAATTATTAAGGAAAATAAGCCTCTCTAAGAAATCTTACTAAACCCAAAAGCCATATAGATAAGATGGACATATTTAAAGTATATAAGAATTATACTCCATAAAACAACAGTCTTGGAGAAAATGTTTCCAAATCCTTCGTATGATAATTTTCCTAATCAAACTCCACTTAACCTACCAAATAGTTTTTGTCCCTTATATATGAGTAGCTCTCAAAAATGAAAAGTTGCTCTATTTTCACTAACATTTTGAAGACATGCAAAATAACGTATGGACATGTGGCCTAGTTGGTACAAAATAAAAGTATGTAGTATAAAAAGAGTACTTAGTACACAAAATTTAAAAACTGCAAAATAAAATCATGAGACTGCTTCTCACTTCTCAAACCGACAAAGATTTCAGATTGATAATATTCCACTCTTTGCCACTATCGGCAAACAGTCTCATGGCCTGCTGCTGGGAGTGTCAAGTAGTACAATATAACTAAAGAACAATTTGATGATACCCATTACCATGGCAACTATCTGGACTGTGGTGGTGGTTGCTGGACTCTGTAAACATACTCAAAAAAGTCACTGATTTCTCCTCTTAAAATGGGAGAATTTTTTATGTCAATATATCTCAATAAAGCTGATTTAAAAAGTGTTTAAAATGTATGTGCTCTCTGTACCTCTGAAGCTGATGTTGTATAATATTGTATGCCAACTGTAATTGAATATATAGATAGTCACGGCATGTGGAGTATACTGTGGAATGGAGTCAAGGGAATTGTAATAGATATGTATGATACTGATGGTAGGGGGGAGTGGGGTGGCAAACTGGGGGAGGGGGGTTGTCACTTTGAGGGGTAAAAAGTATAACTGTTGCACTGCATTGTACACCTGAAACATTTTGTTTTTTGTTTGTTTTCCACTTTTTTTTTTGAGGGCAGTGTCACTGGCCCTCATATGTGGGACCGAACCGGGGCCGCTGGCTTCCCAGGCCAGCGCTTAACCACTGTGCCACTCGGCCGGCCCCTGAAACTAATTTTAAAAAATGTTTATTTCACAATAAAAGAATTCAGAAAAAAAAAGGCCTTATTAGGCAAGAAAAAGGACAAGTATTTCATCAACACCAAACTGGGATTACATAAGTGTTACAGGATATTCTTTAAGCAGAAGAGGGCAGGGGGGCAGGCCGAGTCACGCATTGGTTAAGAGCGGCTAGGGATGCCAGCGGCTCAGGTTGGGATCCACATATAAGGAGCAGTGACACTGCCCTTACGGCTAAGAGGGTGAACAACACCTCCTCCTGGAGCTGGGCTGCCCTGAGTCCCCGGGACGACATAGCTGCAGCCCGTGCTACAGTGGGCTGCCATAGGCTACAGTGAGTGGCAGCCAGAGTGAGCAGCTGGTAGGCGGTGTGAGCTGCCAAGAGCCACAATGAGCAACCATCCAGAGGCGGGCAACCAATCTGCCTCACCCCAGAAAAGCGCAATGATGATGCCAACATGGGCCAGTGAAGCAAAGTCCTCCACAACTAGACTGAAGAACAAAAAGACAGCAACTTCTCTGTTCCCCTTCCCTGATTCCCCAACGCTGTTCCCCTCCCCCAATTCCCCAATAAAATCTTTAAAAAAAAAAGAGTGCGAACTGAGCTCTGAGCAACAGCAGTTTGATGCCAGCCCAAGCTGAGCTGCTGCTGAGCTGCCAACAGGTGGCAGCGTGGCTCAGCTTAAAAAAAAAAGGGCTATTACCCTGTATGCTATTGGCTTGTGAAATTCCCGCAGTGAATTTGTGCTAAATGACTGGGATTCTATAAGAGTTTTTAGGTTAGATGAAAAGTCACTACTCAAACTCTTGAATAGTCCTCACAAACTCTCAGTATTTACAGACTAAATGTCCACTCACATAGTTGCTCTCATTGATGAGCGCCCAGCATGGCCCCTCAGCTGCTGGGCTGCTGACTTCTTATCAAGGACAACAGGTATAGAAGGATGACATCCTGGCACAACTTACTTCATACTTATATAGCAAAGCAACCTTTATTTCTTTGTCATAAACAAGTGGATTAAAACTATCTGTCATAAACAAGTTTAAAATCATATTAAAGCTATACACAATAATATGGACAAGTCTTGACCAAAAGGCTCAACATTAGGTAAACACTGATAATTTGGGGACACTGACAACTCCAGATGAGATTCAAGTTCTTAGAAAGATAATTTGTCCAGAGGATTATGCTAAGCATTACAGGAGATATAAGATGAAACAAGGTCCCTGCCCTCCAGGGAAGCCTAATGTACTAGAAACAGTACAGGATATGACAACAGGAGACCTAAATTCCTGTCTAACAGAAAGTCACGTCCCATATCTCATATACATTCTTGATATGTCAAAGAGAAATATAAAGGGATCCTATATCACGAAGTTAAAACCTACCTGACAAGAATAAAACAATAATAGTTGAGGAGCGCATGCCAATGAACCAGAAAAAGGGTTTTTTAAAATACAAGGGACTGTGATTGCTGACCTAGTGAGGGGCCCGATGAGGAGTAAACTGCCTCTTACTCAGGGAGGCTGTGTATAAGCCTAGTGACTAAGGGTGGCGGCCCTTACCGGGTAAGGTTCCCTATAGAAAGGGCCGCCCACAGAAAGCGACGCCAGAACAACCTGATGGAGCAACACTTCGCTCGAGTCGGGCATACGAGATCGTGGCACCGTTTGTCAGTAGGCTACATCTCTCCCAGACAACGAGTTGGCTTTACAGGGCTCCTCTAGGCCTCCAGTGGGCGTGGAAACTTGGTGGCATTAGCTCCTGTTTGTATGTGGTGCTGAACCGGACCAGAAAATCAGTTCGTTCAGGGTGGAAAGGACCCGCTGAACGGTCCTGGCCGACTAGGCTGACACTGCACAGGTGGAGAGGAGACAGATGGCTGGGCGTGGCTCTCTCAGCCACCGGAAATACATCCCCCTTTTCCGGTAGGGGCGGAGTGCACAGACCACGACCACAAAATGGCGGGTTGGGGTGTGGTCCCCCGTAAATGTAGGGCTCTTCCAAGGGTCCTACGCTCCCCAGTCTAGCTTCACTCGTCAGGTTTCGTGCGGTGCCGACACCGCCTCCCGGAGTGACGCAGGCACGGAGCGCCTCCTCCCCCGAGGAGTGCGGAGGCGTGGCGACTTGGTAATCGAGCGAGGAAGACGGAAGTGGCGTCCGCGGAGGCCAGAGCTGCGTAGAGGTAATCGAGAGCCCGGGTTTTCCCTTTGGATTTGGTCAGTGAAGTCGGACAGATACTGGCCTCCTGTGCCAGTTGCACCCTTTGGGGGTGCCTTCGTTGTGGTGAGGGGATTTGTGGGGGGGAGGGGCGCAGCGCTTCCCAGTTCACGGTGGCATCATTGCCGGCCGGTGGTCGGTATGAGAGCGGGCGGGACCTATTTTCAGCAAGGCCGGTATTCAGGCTCCTACTTACACATCTAATCGACTCAAGCAATCTCTTTGTACCCTATATGCAAGTATCACTTAGGGATGCTGCTGAAGCACGCTAGGAGGCTGCCCGCGTGCACAGCGCTTATGCGCGCCCTTGTGGTCGATCTGGAAGGTGTAGCGAATTAGTGTTGGGGGATGGGGCAGTCATGTCTACCAGTGCACCTCACGAAACTTTTCCCGTTTCCACTAGCCTATGGTCACTGGAGAAAGGGTCATTTCAGCCCCCAAAACATTGAGCTTCTGACATAATATGGGAGGTGTCCCTGTACCTCCTGATTCTGGATAGGCGGTAAAGAATCGCTTATCTTTGACTACCAGTGGCATACTCGAAAGAATTTTGTTGCACTTTCTGTTGGATCACCTCAGGAAAAATCATGCCCTCAAAGCTGTTCTCTCTCCAGAACTTTAACCATCACCATTTCTCTTCCCCTTTTTAGACTCTGATATTTGAATATCTTATAAACAAATGTAAGTTTTTCCAGTAAAGTAAGCAAGAAATTTAATGCTCAGGCACAAATTTGCACAGTGCCTTTTATATGTCTTCCCCAAAAGTACCAAAAAAAAAAATGTTCAGGTCACTTGGTTGTTTAGTGGATATTTGCTGAGAGGAATAAGGTTACTTTTTCCCTGATTACTTTACTTCTTTTCTGATCTTCCTGTCTCAGTTCTCCTGCCAGTGTTAATGCAATGGAAAGGACACTATCAAATATCCGTGAAGTAAAGATTTCAATCTTCATAAGAGAATGAAGGGGCATAGAATTTGTTTTCCCCCTGACTAAAGACAAAAGACTGAGATAATCTGTTAAAATTTATAGAAGCTCAAATATGCCTTACTTGTGAAGATGGGACAGGAAGCACACACGTTAAGTATTGGATAGTCTCAAAGCTCCTTTTAGTAAATGGGTGCTTCATTTTTCACCCACCAACCTTTCCTCAACCTTTTAACAAAAAGTTATCACTTGACATCTGTATTCTCTGAGCTGTGCTTTGTTTCAAAGGTGAGTAACAAAGAAAAGGAGAGAAACACACGTTCTGAAGTAATCTAGCATCATGAGTGCCCTAATACATGACAGTTGATTTTAAGAAGGAAGCAGGACAGGAACTTTTTTGTTAATTCTTGTCTGATAATTATAAATAGTAAGCAAATATGTGTTATGTGGCTTTCATTTGATGTGTACTTTTTTCTCTCCTCCTTCAGTGCCCTTGGGGAGAAGATCTACCCATTGATTTTGTACCAAATTTGACAAAGCCTCAGTTGTCAAAGGTGGTACCAGGAGGATGTCACATCTAGGAGAAAAACTGTTCCTAGAGCAAATGATGATGAATATGAATATAGAGCATATGAAGGTGAATGCATACTTGTACCCATGCATGAAGGCTTTGTGGGAGACTAAGGAGTCTGTGAAAGAGAGCACCCGTCAGAGTAAGAATTCCAACCCACAGATGGACGACAGTCTTGTTCCTGAGAGCGCTCGCCAGCACTTTCGGAGCTTCTGTTATGGTGAAGCACCTGGACCGCTCGAAGCTGTCAGCCATCTTCAGGAATTATGCAGTCAATGGCTAAGGCCAGAGATGCACTCAAAAGAACAGATTTTGGAACTGCTGGTGCTAGAGCAGTTCCTGAACATCCTGCCCAGGGACACCCAGAACTGGGTGCAGAAGTGTCATCCACAGAGCATCAAAGAGGCTGTGGCCCTGGTGAAAGGCTTTGTGAGAGAACCTGGTGGAACAAGTAATGAGGTGAGAAGAAATATTCCCTATATGTACAGTGAAATATAGGATGAAGGTGGCTATGTCCGGGTGGGGGACATAATTGAGGAATAAGATAGGTTAGGTAACTCTTCCATTGTTCCTTTAGGACAGCTGGTGGGATCTGAAATCACAGACAATGCAGCAATAGTCTATAGGTTTCATAGCTCCTGGGAGTGTTTCCTGGCCTTAGGAAAAAAAATGCATTTTGCCCTCTTTAGGGCCAGTACAGATTGACAGTGGTGAGCCTAGTGTGCCATGACCAAGGAGATATACGACTTGATTTCTTAGAAAGAGAGAAATAAAAGGCAAGAAATAGTTGGGAAGGGGGAGAAAAAAAATCTGAAAAACAAACAAAAAAGGGCAGCACTTAGAGATCAAAGGAGAAAGACAGTAGCAAACAGAAACAGGAAAAAAAGAGAAATTATACGGGAAGAAAAATGCCAAAAGAGAAGTGGGGAGAATCAAGTGGCTGAGGGGTAGTGCTCTCCGTAATGGGAACACACATCTCTGGGCCAGGAAAAGAACCTCCATTGCCCTCCCTTCATGGTCTGTTCTTGGCTTTGCTGGTGAGTGGGGAACCAAAGTATGTCCTCGAGAGATGCCAACATACTTCCTTTCCTCAGGAGCCCACCTTGAAGACCACAAGGCAGAACATATTTTTATTGTCTTATTACAACTGAATCACGTGGAGGGACTTAGAGCCCAACTTTCCCCAATTTTTCCTTGATTGCTTCCCATTTCTCCCTGAAATTCTTCCTTAGTCATGGGAGGAATGGAAAACCTGACTGACAAGAAAACCTTTTTTATTCATTGCCTTATTTTTTAGAGAAAACTAGAAGAGAGAAATCTACTCAGGCAAGGATCTCAGTCAAGGAAGTAAGCCAGGGAAGGCAGTGTGAGCACAGGCAGCCTACTTGGACGCTGCTAACGATCTGAGCTGTGACTATATGTAGAGGGGTGGATGCTCACTGCAGTCACAGCTTTTTTCATTTTATCCTAATTTTCCCAGATGATGTATTTAGTTCCTTGTGAGAAAATGGTGGTCAGTGTTTTATTACTTCCTTTAATGTCATACACTTCCAAAATCTGGGCTCTACTCTTGTTTGTCCCTCCACCACCACCTCAAAACCCAAAGTAAATTCTGTGCTAATGAGGATGGGGATTATTTCTAGGTCACAGTCCATGACTTGGGAAAGGAGACGGTGCTCTTGGGAGGAACAGCAGTGGCCCCAGGATTTAAGCAGAAGCCAGCAGAGCCCCAACCAATGGGTGTGTTCCAGAAAAAATGTTGCAATACATGCCGGGTGCTGCAAGACCAGGTTGGCTGGAATACTCACAAAGAAACCCAGCCTGTGTGTGAAAGAGGTGAGGAGCTTCATAATAATTCTCTTCTGTGAGTTGTCATAGTAATTGGTTCAGCTAGAATGTCATGGGAATTTTCTAGATACTCCACCATGCTAGCAGTTATGATGTCTGTCAGGTGGGAGTACACTAGGTTAATGGTGGGTGAAGGTGAGGGTCAGTCAGGTACAGAAATATCCAAACTGCTGAACCCTGGTATTCACATTGTGGACCTTGCTCCTGAGAAATTTGAGAGGAGAAGATGGAACAGAGACAGTTGGGGTCATCTCGCTTGGATCAGAAATGGGCTGTCAGTAGCAAAATGGGAAGAGAATTGTACACCAGGAAAACATAATGAAAGACAAAAATGTCCCACATTTCGTGCCGTTCACTGGAAGACTTGTCTTTCATTTTCAAACACCTGTAATTCTTGCCCAGCCCAGTGAACAACTTAGTTTAGGAGAGGAAAAAAATACTGGTTTTCCTTCTATTAATTTCTCTCATGAAATCTGGGGAAACAGTCAACTGGGGAACCGGTTCTATGGAGTGGTGAATATTTGGTTCTTATTTACCATGACAAAGTCACTTTGGGCCACACACATACCTGAAGATAAAACGTCTTTACTGAAGGAATCCTGATGTTCTATATTTTAGAAATCAGCTCAAGATATTCATAAACAAAAAAAACTTCTGGCTCTTTTCCTCCCACAGCTGTGCCTACTCAACAGATTGTAGCCTTTTCTGAGCAAAACACTCAAAACTGGAAAATGGCATCTGAGCCCATCTTGCCTGAGTCCCAGGTAAGCTCTACTTTTCAGCTTTTGCAGACAGCCTGAATGTGACCTTGTTTGGCAAGTCAACCTTGTCAGGCACCCACAGTGCCTGGCAAGTGCTCTGAGCTATGCTAGTTCCAGATGTCCTTTAGGCAGCTAGGCTTGGCACAGTGGGAATTGGGTACTTCCCAAGCTTGTTAACTGATGTCTTTGCCTCTTTGTTTTTCTGCCATCTCACTTTTCCCCCTAAATCTTATACACTTAACTTCAGTAACTGGCATGCCATGTAATTCAGAAATGAATGATAGGACAGCTTCTGTAGTGGCAAGTACTGAACTACATCCTATTCTCTTTATAGAGTTCATTGACATTTGAAGATGTGGCCGTGTGTTTTTCCAAGGAGGAATGGAAATTAATGAACACTTCTCAGAGGATCCTCTACCATTATGTAATGCAGGAAACTTATGAGAATGTCATCTCTCTAGGTAAAGATTCTTCCTTTCCATTGTGTAGAAGTTTAATAATCTGTTATGTCCTCAGTTTATGGAAAATACACTCCTGTGAGAGTCCCAGTGTTCCATTAGCAGGTTGGTTCTCAACTTGATGATGGTGTGGGGAAAAAAGAAAGGCATATCAAGATCGCCTAGAGAGCTTTTTACAAATACACATCCCACTTATTTATTCTAAATAGAATTATTGATCTATTGGGTTGTCGGAAAAGTCATGATGTAGTTTTTCTATGTTTTTTTATTGCAAAAATGCGTCATGACTTTTCCGACAACCCAATATCATATCATACTTACACCCCAACCGGCAAACCTGCTCCTCCAATATCTTGTCTATCTCAGTAAACGGCATCACAATTTATGAAGTTGCTCAGGCCAAAACCTCTCAGTTATCCTTTATTCTAGTCTTTCTGTTATACCCCACAACTGATCCATTAGCAAGTCTCCAAAATAGATCCTGAATACAATCATGTCTCAACCTCTTCCAATCTTTTATTTTTATTTTTATTTTTTTTATTTTTATTTTTTGAGGGCAGTGACACTGGCTTTCATATGTGGGACCGAACCCGGGCCGCTGGCTTCCCAGACCAGCGCTTAACCACTGCGCCACTCGGCCGGCCCTTCCAATCTTATCATCCTAGTCTGAGCCACCACTATCTCTAACCAAGTCTATTTCAGTAGCACTGGATTCCCATTCTCCTTTTTGTTTAGATGGATCTTCAGGTTTAGTTCTTGGCTTCCTTGTTACATATTCACCCATGACCACAGTAGAGTATGCAGAAGGTATTGAATCTAAGATTATGCCCATTTAAACATTTGGAGTACATGAAAATATTGGGTTGTCGGAAAAGTCATGATGCATTTTTGCAATGAAAAACATAGAAAAAATATGTCATGACTTTTCCGACAACCCAATACAAAAGAGTCCTTCACTCACGCTTCCTGAAAATAGTGTAGAGTTAAGATGGCAGTCCGTGACCTCAAGGTTTTATTCTCAGAACATTTATTCTCAGAACATTATTGTTGCATTCTAAACTTAAAGTGATCTATTAGAACAAGGGGAAGAACCATAGATCCAAGGACCCCAAAACTTTAAGAACAGTCTTGGAGAGTCTCCTACAAGTAAGTATATTCATGGGAAGAGGAGAAATATTCCTTGATAGGAGCCTTTACAGGGCCTTAACAATTTTATTTATTTATTTATTTATTTATTTATTTATTTTTAAGCTGAGTCATCCTGCCACCTGTTGGCAGCTCAGTGGCAGCTCAGCGGCAACTCTGGTCGGGCTGGGCATCCAACTGCTGTTGCTCAGAGTTCAGCTCGCACTCTTGAGCGAGCTCTTAACCAACTGAGCCACTTGGCCAGCCCTTAGGGCCTTAACAGTTTTAAGAGTCTATTCCTGTATTTTGAATTGAACTTTTTATTGAGGTAATTGTGGACTCACTTGCAGATTTGAAATGTAATACAAAGAGAACCCATGTACACGACCTAGTTTCCTTCAATGATAACTTTTGCAAAAGTATCATAATACAATAACCAGAATATTGATCTTGATAGAATCCACTGACCTTATTCATATCTCCTGTTTTGCTTGTATTTGTTTATGTGTATGTGTGTATATTTAGTTTTGTAAAGGTTTGTCACATGTGTAGGTTTGTGTATTCACTACCACAGTCAAGATACTAGATAGTTAATTTACCATAAGGATTCCTTCTGTTGCCCTTTTATAACCATATACGTTTCCCTCCCACACCCCACACGATCACCAACCCATGCCAACCACTAATCTGTTCTACATTTCTGAAATTTTGTAATTTCATTAATGTTGTATAAATAAAGTATATAACCTCTGAGATTAATTTTTCTCATTCAGAATTATTCCCAGGACATCTAAGTTGTTGCATGTATCAGTAGTTTACTCCTTTTTACTGCTATGTAGCATTACATAGTATTGATATACCACAGTTTGTCTAACCATTCACCCATTGAAAGATATCTTTACTGTCTTCAGTTTTTAACTTGTGCATAAAGCTGCCATGAACATTCATGTACAGGATTTTCGGTAGAGATAAGTTTTCATTTCTCTGGGATAGATGCCTTAAGAGTGCAATTGTTGGTTCATATGGTAATTGCATGTTTAATTTTATAAGAATCTGCCAAACTGTTTTCCATAGTGGATGTACCATTTTACATCCTCACCAGCAATGGATGAGTAATCCAGTTTCCCCACATCCTTGCCGGTGTTTAATATTTTCATCATTTTTTTTTCCATTCTGATAGATACGTCCTTATAGTTTGGGTTTGTATTTCCCTAATAGCCAATGATGTTTTATAACTTTTCATGTGCCTATTTGCCATCTCTATTTTCTCTTCAGTGAAATGTCTTTTGCCCATATTTTCATTGATTTTTTTTTTTGAGGGCAGTGTCACTGGCCCTCAAATTGTTTATTTAACTGTTGAGTTTTGAGAGTTTTTTTTATGTGTTTTGGATTCTAGTGCTTTGTCATATAATGCGGTTTGCAAATAGTTTCTCCAGGTCTGTATATTGCATTTTTATGCTCTTCCCATGGGCTTCCACAGAGTAAATTTTTAAAATTTTGATAAGACCAATTTTTCATTGTTTTCTTTTTTTAAAAAATATTTTATTGGGGACTTGGGGGAGGGGAACAGTGTTGGGGAATTGTGGGGGAAACTGTTGGGGATTTGGGGAAGGGGAAAAGCCAAGTTGTTGTCCTTCAATCTTAGTTGTGGAGGGTGCAGCTAGCTCAGCTCCAAGTCCAGACACGCCACTCAGCTCACAGTGCTGTGTTCAATTAGTTGCAGGTAGGCGTAGCCACTATCCCATGCAGGAGTCGAACCAGTAGTTTCGTTGTTAAGAGCGCTCGCTCTATCCGCTGAGTCATCCAGGCAGCAGCTCAGCTCAAGGTACCAAGTTTGGTCCTTAATTGTAGGCAGGCATAGTCCACCATCTTGAACAGGCAACCTTGTTGTTAGGAGCACGTGCTCTCACCAGTTGAGCCATCCTGCCACCTGTTGGCAGCTCAGCTCAGGTGCAGCTCACTGGCCCATGTGGGAATGGAACCAGCAACCCTGTTGCTGAGAGCTCGCACTCTTGAGCAAGCTCTTGAGCAACTCGGCCGGCTCTTCATTATTTTCTTTTATACATTGTGTGTGTGTGTGTGTGTGTGTGTGTGTGTGTGTGTGTGTGTGTGTATGTATATTATATATATATATTTTATGAAGTGAGTGCTCTTTTATAGATTGTATATTGTTGATGTGAAGGCTAGAACTCTGATGAGCCCTAGATCTGTAAAATTTTCTCCTATGTTTTTTTCGTAAAAGTTTTATAGTTTTACTTTAAGTCCATGATCTATTTTGAGTTATTATATAAGGTGTGATGTTTAGGTTGAGTTTTATATTTTTGTCTATGGAGATCTAATTGCTTTGGCCCCATTTGTTGAAAAGGCTATCCTTCCTCCATTAAATAGCTTTTGCACTTTCGTCAAAGATTAGTTGGACACATTTATGAGTATCTGCCCTGGTCCATTGAGCGATGTGTCTATCCCTCTGCCAATATCACTCTGCCTTGGTCATTGTAGCTATATAATATAGTAACCTTTAATATCTATAAGGTAGAGTGCTTCTTCCCACTTTATTTTTTTTGTCTAGATAAAATTTTATTTTAGCTGTTTTAGGGCCTGTGCCTGTCCATATACATTTTAGAGTAAGCTTATCTATGTCTACAAGAAACTTTATTGGGATTTTGCTAAAAATTACTTTAAATCTATATATTAGTTTGAAGAGGATTAATATCTTTTTCTTTTTTTGAGGGCAGTGTCACTGGCCCTCATATGTGGGACCAAACCGGGGCTGCTGGCTTCCCAAGCCAGCGCTTAACCACCGAGCCACTCAGCCGGCCCCAATATCTTTACTATGTTGATTTTTCCAGTCAGGGAACATAGTATATCTCTCTATTTAGGTCTTCTTTGATGTCTTTCATCAACTTGTGGTTTTCAGTATATAAATCCTCTACATGTTTTGTTATTATAAATGGCATTATTTTCAATTTTGATTTCTACATGTTCATTGTTTTTATATAGTAATGCGTTGATTTTGTGGTTTGGTATTGTATCCTGTGAACCTACTGAACTCATTTATTCTAGGAGTTTGGGGTTTGTTTGGGGTTTTTTTGGTAGAATCCTATATATATTTATATATAGACAATTACATATTCTGCAATTTCTTTTATTTCTTTTTCTTGCATTATTATAATAGCTCCAACTTCCAGTACTATGTTGAGTACTATGTTGAATAAGAGTGGTGAGAGCATACATCCTTGCCTTGTTTCCAATTTTCATGAAAACATTAAATCTTTCACTATTATCTATGATATTAGTAGGGTTTTTTGTTTATAATCTTTATCAAGTCTATGTAATTCCTATTTTTCTTATATTGTTTTTATCATGAATGGATGTGGGATTTGTCAAATACTTTTCTGTGTCAGTTAAGAGAAGTATGATCTTTTAGAGTTTTTTGATAAGGTAGGTTATGTTGATCAATTTCAAATGTTGAACCAGCTTTGCACACCTGCAGTACATCCTACTTCATGGTATATAATTCTTACATATTGTTATATTTAGTTCGCCAATATTTTGTTGAGAATTTTTTCATTTAAGTTCATGGGAGATAGTAGTCTGTAGTTTTCTTTTTTAGTGTACTGTCTTTGTATGATTTTGCTATCAGGGTAATGCTGGCCTTATAAAAAGAGGTAATATTTCCTCTTTTCCGGAAAAGATTGTCCAAAATTAGTGTTAATTCTTTATTTGGTAGAATCTTCCAGTAAAACCATATAGTCCTGGAGATTTCTATTTTTGTGGAGGCTTTTTGATTATGAATTCAGTTTCTGTAATGGTAATAGTGTTATTCAGATTATCTATCTTATATTGGTTAAATTCTGACAGTCTATAGTTTTAAGAAATTCATCCACTTTTCCTAATTTTTAAAATCCATGAACATAAAGTTGTTTACAGTACTTCCTTATTATCTTTTTAATTACTGCACAATGTATAGTGATATACCCTATTTCCTTTTTGATATTGGTGATTTTTGTCTTCTCTCCTTTTATTTTTGTCAGTCATGATAGAGGTTTATCAATTTTAATTTTTTTTGAAGAACAAGATTTTGTGATTTCTGTTCTGATATTTATTATTTGCTTTCTGCAACTTGCTTTTGGTTTATTTTGTTTTTTGTGTGTTTTCTTGAGGTAGAAACTTAGATTATTGATTTGAGATGTTTTCCCTTTTCCGTTGTAAGCTTTTAAGGCTAGACATCTTCCTCTGAGCACTTCTTTATCATCATTCCACATATGTTGGTATAGTGTAATTTCATTTTCATTCAACTATGTATATTTAAATTTCCTTTGAAACTTTCTCTTTGAACCTTGGATTATTTAGTAGTGTATTATATAATTTTATGTATTTTTAGATTTTCCTTTTACCTTTCTGTTTTTTTGAATTCTAGTCTGGTTCCATTTTTGTTAGATTGCCTTTATCACTCAAGTTGTGAGTTTTTTGCGTTCTCAGTCTGATGGGTGATTTTTTTATTGTATCCTGATCATTTTGTCTATTATGTTAGGAAAGCCTTGATCCTATTGAAATATTTTTTTTTAAAGATTTTATTGGGGAATTGGCAGAGGGGAACAGCGTTGGGGAATCGGGGAAGGGGAACAGACAAGTTGCTGTCCTTTTGTTCCTCAGTCTAGTTGCGGAGGATGTTGCTTCACTGTTGATATCGTCATTGCGCTCTTCCCGGATGAGGCAGATCGGTCGCTGGCCTCTGGAAGTCGCTCACCGCGGCTATTGGCAGCTCACGCTTGGCTACCAGCCGCTCACGCTGGCTACGGGCCACTCACTGTAGCCCATGGCAGCCCACTGCAGCAGGGGCTGCAGCCCACACCATCACCGGGGCTCGCACAGCCCAGCTCCAGGTGGAGCCGTTGTTAGCTGTAGAGGGCAGTGTCACTGGCCCTCATGTGGGATCCGAACCGGGGCCACTGGCATCCCAAAACCAGGACTTAACCAATGCGCCACTCGGCCGGCCCCTATTGAAATATTTTAATTTAATAGGCAATCACCCTACTTTAGTTTTAGCATATAGGTTCTTTCCTACTTTTGTGGGATATGCTTCCAGTGACAGTTTAATTTTCAGAGCCTTTATGGTGTTTCCTTGGTTTATGTGGTACAGCTAAGGCTCCCATGTGTCCCTGCTTGGGCTCCCTGAAGGTAAGGAAGGCATTTACCTAGGCCAGCATGTCTCTCAGTGGGATGGGGGTGTCAGATTCTAGAGATGAAGAGGCTTCCTGGGCTGAGCTACTTGTGTCTAGGGCCCTCTTTCTAGTTTTGTCTGCCCATTTTGGCGTCTCCTAACAGGTTCTGATGTTATCAAAAGGCTTCTCATTCAGACTGGGGAAGGAATAAGCCTATCCAGGCAGCCTTCTGTTGCCAGGTTGAGGAAACACTAGATCTGAGTTGCCTTCTTCTGTTGGGTGTGGGATGTAAGACAACTTGCCATGTTATTCTTCTAGTCCTGGGGTCGCAAACCATTTTGCCTTATTTTTATACTACTTTTTAGAATTCTCTGTTGGTTATGTCTTACATTCTTTAATGGGCTTGTTGTTGGGCCTAGCAGGGAAGATCAGGGAAAAATGGGCCTATGCAATTTTGTCCAGGTTGGACCAGAAATCACTTGTTCCTGTATTTTTTAAAAGCAGTCATCATTGGTTTTTCACTTCATTCCTAGTTTTCTTCTTCTGGGACACAGATGGCTAATTCTTATGTTTATTCCAACAGGGTTAAAGCTCAAAAATGACACTGGAAATGACCAACCTATATCTACTTCTACATTAGAAATGCAAACATCAGGATGCAAAAGGTTAAGAAAGGCCAGAATGAAAGTTTCCCAGAAAACAACTGGCCAAGAAAATAATGGTGGTACACATAAGGTACAGAAACGGTCTACAGTTTATCTAGGGAAGAAAAGAAAGAAACTTTCAACTTGTAAAAATGAGCTTCCAAAAGCTCACAGGAAAGGCCATGCAGGAGAGAAACCTTTTAAATGTCAGCAATGTGAGAAGGGCTTCAGAACTAGGTCTGACCTTATTAAGCACCAGAGAATTCACACTGAAGAGAAACCCTATATATGTTCCCAATGTGATAAGAGGTTTAGATGGAGTTCAGATCTTAATAAGCACTTACTGGCACACCAAGGAATAAAACCATATAGATGCTCATGGTGTGGGAAAAGCTTCAGTCATAACACAAACCTACACACACACCTAAGAATTCACACTGGAGAGAAGCCCTTTAAATGTAGTGAATGTGGGAAAAGATTCATTCAGAACTCACACCTTATTAAACACACGCGAACCCACACAGGTGAGCAGCCTTATTCCTGTAGCATATGCAGGAGAAACTTCAGCAGGCGCTCAAGCCTTCTGAGACACCAGAAGCTCCACAGGAGAAGGGAATCATCTCCAGTGCCTCCCGTCTGAAGAAATTCACCATATGGAGGTTGGCGCTCAGAGGTGATGAAAAAGGACAAAATTTTGTGGCACCTGATGATAGGAGTCTGGCGTCAACAGAAAATTTGGGAGGGGTACATGTCATGCTTCACATAAAGGAATGTAAGCTGTCTCTTATTCAGTATTTTATGTTCGGTGTCTAGCACAAAACTGATGTGTGAGTACTTTATAAATAAAAGAATGAAAATATAGCTATCATATGTCTATAGTTATCTATGTATATATCTGTCTGGTTACTCAGTTTCCCCACCCTCTATAATCTAAATTCTTCAGGTATCAGGTGTTCAGCAGATGTAAGATGGTTATTAGTTTTGCTCTCATTCTTTCTCAGGAGAGATGGCAAATAAGAGTATTCAGGTTCTCTATGTCTATTCTGTCTGTATGAACAACCATGCCCAGGGCTCAGAGAACTTTATTGCGAAACAGGAAGAAGTACCCCCATTCTCGTTGCCTCTCTCCTGAGCAACCACTGCTACACTGTTTTCTGTCAAGGAATTCCAAGCCACAAGCGAAGGCCTGAATGCCAACACAGACCTAGGAACTTGCATATACTTGATATCTCTCCTTTTGCTGGTCTTCTCAACACTGAGTTATATAGAATGAAATGGTGAAGGAGGCAGTCTGGGCCCTAATTCAGATACCTGTCTTTTTGTAGAAAGCATAGGGCAGTGCTGAAAGGCTTTTTTTTTGAGGGCAGTGTCACTGGCCCTCATATGTGGGACCTGAACCAGGGCTGCTGGCCTCCCAAGCCAGCGCTTAACCACTGTGCCTCTCAGCCGGCCCTAATGGCTTTTTTTTTTTTTACTTTGACTTTAACTATGTAGACTGGATGCTTCCAAATTGGTGCCACACTGCTCCAAGGCCTAAAGAGAGGCCCATTATTATGGCTGCTCAGCACAGGTCCACACACCTGGATGCTCTACAGGAAGGTCTCGAGATTTTGTGAATGGCAAGGAGAGCCCTGTGGCCTTGTAGCCACAGTGCACATTGGATACTAGGAGGGAACGTCCAGAAGTGTCAAGAGCATAGTAAGACCTGCTACTTAGAATGAAGGCCCCAGTGAGCTAGGTCAAATGGAAACTTAAAAAGGTTTTATTGGGGAATTGGGGGAGGTAAACAGACAAGTTGGTGTCCTTTTGTTCTTCAGTCTAGTGGAGGATATTTCTTCACTGGCCCATGTTGGTATTATCATTGTGCTCTTCTCGGGTGAGGCAGATCGGTCACCAGCCTCTGGACTGCTGCTCTTGGCAGCTCACAATGGCTGCTGGCCACTGACTGTAGCCTATGGCAGCCCACTGCAGCAGATGCTGCAGCCCACACCGTTGCCGACGACTCACAGCAGCCCAGTTCCAGGTGGAGCCGTCGTCCACCATCTTAGCTATAGAGGCAACCAGGTGGAGCTGTGGTTCACCACCTTAGCTGTAGAGGGCAGTGTCACTGGCCCTCATATGTGGGATCCGAACCGAGGCTTATGGAAACAGAGCTGGAATCCCAAGCCGGCTCCTAACCAAAGTGCCACTCGGCTGGCCCCAATTGGAAACTTTTTTGATAGTTATTTCTCTTCCTTCCCCATTGGCCTCAGTGATTATCTCCTGAGAAGTAATGTGATGTCAAAGGAAGGGCAGGGAAGTTGGAAGACATGGATTTATATCTGTCAGATCTTAGATTAAGAGGTTTGCCGAGGCTGGTAGAAGGGTGTAACAAGTTTGCCATTCCAAATCCCTGTTCTCTGCAACTTGTGTTTGTGAGCAGTCTGAGTAAAGTCACCCTCCTACTCAACTAAAAAAAAAAAGATGTGGGCCAAGACTTCTAAGTATTCATAGAATTTCACACCTTTTTATGAAAGTAGCATGTTTCTTATTACATTTGAACATAAGATGTTACTAAATTACCCAGAGATGGCCAATGTTCACTTTTTTTTGTTGTTGTTTTTGTTTTTGTTTTTTACAGTGTCACTGGCCCTTTCATGCGGGACCCAAACCGGGGTCGCCGGCATCCCAAGCAAACGCCCAACCAATGCAGGCCCAACCAACAGGCGGGCCCTGTTTTTTTGTTGTTTTTTTTTGTTTTAGCTGAGCCGTCCTGCCACCTGTTGGCAGCTCAGCTCAGGCTGGGCATCGAACTGCTGTTGCTCAGAGCTCAGCTCGCACTCTTGAGTGAGCTCTTATCCAACTGAGCCACTCGGCCGGCACTGCACTTTTTTATTTAAATATCTTCAGATATTTTTCCCATCAAGAGACTTCTGTAAGCCTCTTCAGATTTGTAAAATGGAGATCATTCTTTTCTTTCAGGGCTTCTGTGAGGATCAAATGGGAGACATGTGAGCATGCCTAACACTGATGGGCCACAGGAGGTGTTCCATAAATATGTGGAACATTCTTCCTTCATCTTTCAGCTAGTTATTTTAAAAAGAAATCTTGTCTACTTGTCCCTAATTAAGCATCCCTAATTAATAGGGTTTCCATCATTTCAAACTGGTTTTTAAGCCTTCTAATGATGGTCAGAATGGTAGCCTTCAGGTATGACATACTTTTGTAGAAATGCTTCTCTTTAGTCAGTATTAAACAATAAGCTGATGTCCCCATTCAGCTAGA
Organism: Aselliscus stoliczkanus; assembly: GCA_033961575.1. NCBI lineage: Eukaryota > Metazoa > Chordata > Mammalia > Chiroptera > Hipposideridae > Aselliscus > Aselliscus stoliczkanus. Next base: position 19,691,056 of record CM066737.1, read on the forward strand.
TACACTGCTGAATAACAGAACCAAAATATACTAGGTGCCTGAAAAGGGGGAGGTGATGGCTAGGGTTGGAATTTTTTGGATAGTATTTACACTTTCAGGTGCATCCTCAAACTAATGAAAGAGGGAAATGTTGACTGTGTAGAACGGGCACTAAAAAAAAAAAAGCTAAGCACAGAGGAGGAAGTGGCCTGGAAGGAAAGGATCCCATTATATTCCTAACGGCTTGGAGACTGACTGCCCCACTATTCTTTCCAGAACTGAGATTGTGCCCTTGGAACTAAGGGGAAATTCAACTTCTTGGCAGAGGGCACTCTGTGTGAATCTATGATACCACCCTGAGTAGCTGCTATCATTACCGCCATTCCAAGGACATTTATTTGTGTAACATTTAGAAGAGATTGACTCAAAAACTGAAGGAAGTACTGCATCAATAGAACAAGCAGTTACTGGCCATCTGTGAGATTCACAAGAGCATGTCAGTAGGTCCCGGCCAGATTGGGTAGGACCCAGCTCTTTACCTTCTCCCTCCAAGCAAACAAGTACACGTCTTCTACTCAAGAGCCTGTTCAGGTCCCCTTTAGCCCTTCCTTCACCCCCAAGCAGCCTCGTCCTCCTTCACTGCCTTGTTTTCTCTGCCACAGGCCAAGTCCACTCCTGCCACTTGGCCAATCCTGTTCCAGTAGAGCAGGAGAGATACCCAGGAATATGACCTAGTGACCGTTAATGTGTTTTACTGTTTCCAGAGAAATGGACACAATAACTGAGAATGGCTAGCTGTTTCTAATTTAATGGAGGGCACTTCCTACAAAATCCTGTCCCTGGCTCAACAGCAGTGCACAGTTGCTGCTAAGCTCTTCCATTCTTGTCTTTGCCTTCCTCGTCTCCCTCTGTGCTGCCTGTTCCTTACTACCATTGTGGATTCAGGCAAGGGACACAGCTATGGAATAAGGGACAGGGAGTCGGGGGAAACTCTCCTGCAGATAAGCAATCATGAACGTATGAGGGAAGAGGGCATGAACCAAGGTTGAGAGGAGCAGTTGGTGAGCACCATATTACCCTCAGATCTGCTGGACAACCCAGGGAAAGAAGGGAGGGGAGGAGGCCAGGCCAGCTTCTGGAAGCAGCTCTGCTCTAGGGCTGGGACTTAGGGATGAAGTAAAGAGTAAGAGTTAGGAAATGCCAAGAAAGATTTTTCCCTGCCCTTCTCAGGCTCTGATTTGTCTGAGTGAGAGTGGCGAGAAAGAACTGACTCCAAAGCAAGGGCTACAACCTCAGAGAACTCTAGTTTCACAGCATAAGATCTCATGCCTGAGGGAGTTATCTCTTCAGGTAGGAACCATGTATCTGCCCATCTCCCGGCTTCCCTTGGGGAGGCCCTCAGCTTCCCTGAAGGGAGTTATTCTGGTTTTCCTTCACCTTGTGCCTCTTTCTACTGTGGCAGGAGTGTATGGATCTTATTTTTGTGGAGGCTTTATCACATATGCATGATGGATCATTAACTTCATTTCCAGCTCCTCTCTCCCTAGATGATGAGGGTGCTCCAAGCTTCTAACCATGGCTTCGTCTTTCTGGTGACCAGCCCCCATCCTGAAGCTACTCAGGAGTGCATCAAGAATCACCTCAACAGAACAAAAGACACTTGTATCGCCCAGGAAATTCCAAGGGATTTAGGAACCCTGTGTCAGGAACCAGGGTCAAAGACCAAATATTACAACAAAAGATGTTCCTAGCGTTCTTATCACTTAGAACATTACAAAGGTTTCAGGAGCTCTATTTCAGGAATGGAGGCAGAGACCAATATACATTTTTTCTATTATTTTATGTTCACTCTCTGCTTTATATATTTGAAAGTAATGGCAACACAATGAAATTCAAATGACTTCAAAACAGTGTTTGTCCCCACTAAAACTAGGGTTGGGGCCAGCCGAGTGGCACGGTGGTTTAGCGCTGGCTTGGGAAGCCAGTGGCCCAGGTTTGGGTCCCACATCTGAGGGCCAGTGACACTGCCCTCCAAAAAACAAAACAAAACAAAACAAAACTAGGGTTGCATATAGTTGAAATGATGATAGCCAAATATTTTTGTCTTTGAATCTCCTCCACCCGTTCAACCTTTATATCATAAGAATAAAGAATTCTTTTGTTTTTTTAAGATGTTATTGGGGAACTGGGGGAGGGGAACAGCATTGGGGAATCGGGGAAAGGGAACAGACAAGTTGCTGTCTTTTTGTTCTTCAGTCTAGTTGCGGAGGATGTTGCTTCACTGGCCCATGTTGGTATCATCATTGTGCTCTTCCCGGATGAGGCAGATCAGTCGCCAGCCTCTGGGCGGTCGCTCACCGCGGCTATTGGCAGCTCACGCTGGCTGCCGGCTGCTCACACTGGCTGCCAGCCACTCATTGTAGCCCATGGCAGCCCACTGCAGCAGGGGCTGCAGCCTACACCATCGCCGTGGCTCGCACAGCCTGGCTCCAGGTGGAGATGTTGTTAGATGTAGAGGGCAGTGTCACTGGCCCTCATATGTGGGATCAGAACCGGTGCTGCTGGCGTCCCAAACCAGCTCTTAACCAATGCGCCACTCGGCTGGCCCAAGATTAAAGAATTCTGATGTTCCTGCCTTTGAAAGAGACAAAACCAAAAGAGATTATAAATAGAACGTTACAAATCTGGCCAATTATTTTTTCATATAATAGTGTAAACCAAATTTTAACAAATTGTACAATTCTTCCTATAAAGTGACATCAATCATAATACAGATCCTGATTTCAGGTATGTGACACAAGGAAAGGAAAGTTCAATGCATATCAGGATGGTAATCTTTTGTGGGTAAAAATATCATCCATCTCCCCAAAGTCCATAGCAATGATAGAGTACTTACATTTTGTAGAGAAGTAACAAGGATATATCCCCACCTACAAGCGAGATAGCTGTCTCCATGGATCAATAAGAGATCCAAAGGACAGAGTAAAAAGGGAGGGGAAGTGGCACACATCTTGTTAGGCATCATGACCAAAAGAAAATTGCTAAGGCCAGAAATGTATATTTAAAGCTTGGGGTGGACATAGGACCTGGGTTAATCTACAGGTGAGTGAGGAGGAGTGGGTGTGAGGGGAAGAAGCAATAACTGTTTCTGTTATTTCTGCTGCTGAAGACAGTCATGGAGGCAGTGCTTTCTTATGGCTTTGTTAGCCCAGGTTCAATACTTACCATAAGCCTCTTTTATGTCTAAGTTTTTGTGAAATAGAAGTAAAAGATGTTGACCACCTCCAGAAGATTCTTTTTTTTTTTAGAGGGCAGGGTCACGGGCCCTCATATGTGGGATCCAAACCGGGGCTGCTGGTGTCCCAAGCCAACTCTTAACCACCATGCCATTCGGCCAGCCCCAGAAGATTCATTTTTTTTTGAACATATAGTGAGTTGATTATTGTAATTTAAAATTATGAATTTAAAACTTTAAAACTTTAAAAAAGTAATAATATGCACTGGCCGAGTGGCACGGTGGTTAAGCGCTGGCTTGGGAAGCCAACAGTCCCAGTTCAGGTCCCACATATGAGGGCCAATGACACTGCCCTCAAAAAAAAAATAAAAAAAATAAAAAAATAAAAAAGTAATAATATAAAATTTCTCAGTTTTAATTTCTAACATGATAAATATCAATATATTCCACATAAGCAAGAGTTCTCTGAGTCCTCATAACTTTTTAAAATTATAGTTGACATACAATGTTATATTAGTTTCAGGTGTACAACAATGTATATACATATACAGTACGAAGTGATCACCCCAATAAGTCTTGTAACCATCTGTCGCCATACATAATTATTACAATGTTATTAACTACATTCCATATGCTGTACTTCACATCCCTGTGACTTATTTTATAGCTGGTAGTTTGTGCTTCTTAATCCCTTCACCTTTTCACTCATCTTCCCACTCTACTCCTACCCCACCCCACCAGAGACCATCAGTTTGTTCTCAGTATCTATGAGTTTGTTTCTGTTATATTTTGTTTGTTTTTTTAGATTCCACCAGAAGATTAATTTTTTATCTTTGTCCCTTCCTCCTTTCCTCTTTCCCTCCCTCCTTTTCACCTTCTACCCTCCTTCCTTTCTTCACTATTTCTTTTTTCCCATCTTTATTGAAATATAATACACATATGAGATTGTGTATATTTAAAGTGTGTAATGCAATGATTTGATACACATATATATTGCAGCATGATTATCACTGTACCATTAGCTAACACCTCCATCATTTCACATAATTACCTTTCACTTTGTGGTGAGAACATTTAAAATTTACACTCTTAGTAACTTTCAAGTATATAATGCAGTATTTTTAACCTAGTAGGCACCATGCTATGTATTAGATCCTCAGAACTCCTTCCTCTTATACCTAGAAGCTTGTACCCATTGCTTCCTGAAACCCCAGCTGCAGGCAAACACCATTATAATAGCTGCTTCTATGAGGTTGGCTTTTAAGATTCCAAATATAAGTGAGATCATAAAGTATACTGTCTTATGTAGCTATTAGTAAGCTCAGACCCTCCTGAAGCTGTTAACTGAGCTTACAATTAGTTAAAGGGACTCATACAGTGTGTGCATTTCTTCAACATCTGCAATATGCAGAATTCCTTGACTGTTAGACACTGTTTCTGCTCACCGTATTAAAGGTGAACTGTTCCATCTGTGCCGCTTCTCCTATGGCTAAGGGGGCTGCAAGTGACCAAAGTCGGCAATGGCAGGAGTAACCTCAGTGGCCTTTGAATGCATAGTAGGGAATGCCCAGCTGGTAAAGTCCAGGGGTGGGGGCAGGAACCTGCCCATTCTCCCCACCCCTGAACCTCACTGGCCTGCAGGAGGGACCCTATGTTGACGACTTAGGCTTCAAGGAAAACAGCACTGTAGCAAGCTCAGGGGTCTTCAGTGGGGTCTCAGGAGGTCTTTCCTCAAACTGAAGGTCTGCGTAGCCATGGTCTGTGCTGAAGAGCCTTGAGCAATTCACTTTAATTACCTGGGACTCCAGTCACCAGGTTGGTTCCAGACGGCATGCTAACAGGCTGCCCCAGCTGCTGTCAGAGCGCAGGCCAGACCTTTCACCCAGAGCTCCAGACCTTTTCCCCAGAGATCCTGCATGGCCTGCAGCTGAAGAGCCCCAGGTCTCCTGGCATGCCTCACCTAACTGCCCCCAAGGGCTCGCCCCATCCCCCATCCCACCCAACAAGTGTGACACTGGAAAATCTTACACATGTTGTTGGATCCTTCAACCACTCCTCTATAAGTGCTTATGCCAGGCACTGCTTGCACGGTATACACTATCTCCCTAACACCTCTGCAGTTCCCCTGCAAGGAAGGTGTTAGCATCCCCATATTGCAGTCAGAAACCTGAGCTTAGGAAACTCAGTTCCATGCCCGGAGTCAGAATGCAACCCCAGATCAATCAAGCTCCTGAGCCCTTTTCCTATTCAATGTTAGATCATATTTTCTCCCTAGGAGTGAATAACATGATTTTATTAGTCATGATCCACAGAGGTCAATTTTCCTGCTGACTTATGAAGATCAAAATGGGCGATGCTGACCACTCTTACTGGTCAGGTACACATTTCTGATGCCTGGATGGGCAAGAAAACCCTGTATGAGACTGGCCAGGAATCAAGGTTTCCATGAGTTGCATTTGGTTGAATTTATCTACTGTTCAGTTGGTACATGTGTGTTATATTTCGCAGAGGACTGAACCTTTTCAGATTTTTCCCGACTAGCTTTAATACTGAGTTCACTGGATTATGTTAATACAATAGCATCCAAGGCCAGCATATTTCCTGAAAATGGATGGACCCCAATAGATATTTCTAGCACAAGGAGCAGATATGTGAAATTGCCAGGTTGACCAGAAAGATATTTACTGGGCTCTCACCAGGACCAGCAAACACTGTAAGGACCCTGAAGGCAGCTGGCTCACAGCCAACTTCTGGTGTCTGCAATGAATGAATACTTGGAGCAATGATGGGACCACCCAGGGAACTGTGGGCTCCTGGAGCTGCTGACTTTGTATTAACAGGCCAGGCAAATATTCTTAGCAGAGTCTAAAGCACCTATGAGATAATCTCATGTGATCCGGAAGAAAGTGGAACTTTCCAGGCAAACTAGGATATGTCAAAATAGCAGAAATACTTTTAGAAAAAGGGCCAATTAAGAGCCAAGAGGGGCCGGCTGAGTGGGGCATTGGTTAAGAGCTGGATTGGGACGCCAGCAGCCCCAGTTCAGATCCCACATATGAGGGCCAGTGACACTGCCCTCTACAGCTAACAGCAGCTCCACCTGGAGCTGGGCTACATGAGCCCCGGCGACGATGTAGGCTGCAGCCCCAGCTGCAGTGGGCTGCCATAGGCTACAGCAAGTGGCCGGCAGCCAGCGTGAGCTGCCAATAGCCATGGTGAGCGACCATCCAGAGGCCGGGGACCGATCTGCCTCATCCGGGACGAGCCCAATGACGATACCAACATGGGCCAGTGAAGCAACGTCCTCCACAACTCGACTGAAGAACAAAAAGACAGCAACTTGTCTGTTCCCCTTCCCTGATTCCCCAATGCTGTTTCCCTACCCCAGTTCCCCAATAAAATCTTTTTTTTTTAAAAAAAAGAGCCAAGGGACCTTATTTATTCGTTTAGATAGAAAAGAAACATACCACAAACATCACCCTTTACAATGTGAAAATTTGTGACTTTTAGTATATTCATAGAGTTCTGCAGCCAACATCACTACATATTTCAGAGCCTTTTCATCACCTCCAGAACAGGAAAGATATCCACCATCAGCAATCATCACCATTATCTCCAACACCACCAGCCCTGGCAACCACTAATCTCAGTTCTGTCTATATGAATGTGCCTGTTTTGTACATTTCCTATTATACATGTGTTGTAGGGGAGTGGGCTTCTCTCGGCGCAAAGTCCAGGTCCTTGGCAACTTGAGCAAAGAATTGAACAAGATACCAGAGTAAAGCAGTAGAATAAGTAGTTTATTAGAAAAGATAGTACATTTAGAAGTAAAAGTAGACTTGAGTACTAGAGGATGGCTCAAGGGCCCATTACCAAGGATCGTGGAGGGGGCACATGCAAAGGTGAGGCTTAAAGGGAAGAAGCAGCAGCAGAAGTAGCAGTAGCAGCCGTGCTTCCCTCCCAGGACTTGGGGTTTTCATCCTTTTTCTCCAGGATGGGCTGTTCTTCCTGGGTGTAGGACCACTTGATGGGCCCCTGTGATTAACAAGAGGTACTGTGTAGGTGTGAGTGACTGGTCTGATCTAGTTGGATATTTTGTGTCCATTTGTTACCGGCCAACTGAGCAGCACCAACCCCCACCACTGAAAAACTTTAATGTTTTCTTTTCTACAGAAATGTTAAGTATAAAAATGTTAAGTCTCCTCCCTAGTTCTTTAGTTTCTTAGCTCTTGGGCTTCAATTGCTCTTCTAACCAGTTTGTGAATCTTGGACTGAAGATCCTCCTTGCTTCTTAATTGCTTTGTAAATTAGTTCCTGAATCTGAAACAATATAAGTCTCCTACCCCTGCTTCAGATAATTAGTTGAAAGCCTGAGACTTCCTGATATCCCCCAGGCAAGGAAGCTAAATGTCAAACCCATTCTGTGTCCAGACAACTGACTCCACCTGAGTGATGGACTGAATAGCCACAAGTTTCATAAGAACTAACAGATTTATATTTTTGTCCTCATTCAGGAGCCTTGAGGATACAGGGGATACCCCAACAAACAAAGAAGCCAACACGGTCTTCCAGGTGAAGCTTCCCTTTCTCTCATCTGAGAACAGCTAGGGTGAGAGTTCTGTGAACCCCAATAGGCAGGGACAGCTCTACGCCCCTGCCCAGCAGGAAGCAGATACAGAAGAAGAGACCTCCTGTCCCTCAGCTTCCCATAGGGATTTTATGGGGATCACGTCTCTCAAGGCAAAACTAGGCAGGCAGTTAGAGGCAGACATTGGGTCTCTGCATTCCTGCACGTCCCACAGAGTGCGACTGCCTGAGGCACATCCAACAGAGTGCGACTGCCTGAGGCACATCCACTCTTCACCCAAAACTTCCCGTTGTATTGTAATTACCTACCCCTGCGGGAAGAGCAAATGGGCGCAAAATATCCAACTAGATCAGACCAGTCACTCACACCTACACAGGACCTCTTGTTAATCACAGGTGGCAATCAAGTGGTCTTACGCCCAGGAAGAACAGCCCATCCTGGAGAAAAGGGATAAAAACCCCAAGTCCTGGGAGGGAAGTACGGCTGCTACTGCTAAGTCTGCTGCTGCTTCTTCACTTTACGCCTCACCTTTGCATATGCACCCTCCACACTCTTTGGTAATGGGCCCTTGGGACATCCTCTAGTACTCAGGTCTACTTTTGCTTCTGGGTGTACTGTCTTTTCTAATATACTAATTATTTTACTGCTTTACTCTGGTATCTCGTTCAATTCTTTGCTCAAGTTGCCAAGGAACTGGACTTTGCGCCGAGAAAGGTCCACTCTCCGACCACACATTTGCTCTTCCCGCAGAGGTAGGTAATTACAACACAAAGGGGAGTTTTGGGTGGAGAGGGGATGTCCCCCAGGCGGTCACACTCTGTGGAACGTGCAGGAATGCAGAGACCCAATGCCTGCCTCTAACTGCCTGCCTAGTTTCTCCTTGAGAGACGTGATCCCCATAAAATCCCTATGGGAAGCTGAGGGACAGGAGGTCTCTTCTTCTGTATCTGCTTCCTGCTGGGCAGGGGCGTAGAGCTGTCCCTGCCTATTGGGGTTCACAGAACTCTCACCCTAGCTGATCTCAGATGAGAGGAAGGGGTCTCAAGCTCCACCTGGAAGACCGTTGGCTTCTTTGTTTGTTGGGGTATCCCCTGCATCCTCAAGGCTCCTGAATGAGGACAAAAATATAAATCTGTTAGGTTATGAAACTTGTGGCTATTCAGTCCATCACTCAGGTGGAGTCAGTTGTCTGGACACAGAATGGGTTTGACATTTAGCTTCCTGGCCTGGGGGATATTAGGAAGTCTCAGGCTGTCAACTAGTTATCTGAAGCAGGGGTAGGAGACTTCTATTGTTTAGGATTCAGAAACTGATTTACAAAGCAATTAAGAAGCAAGGGGGATCTTTAGTCCAAGATTCACAAACTGGTCAGAAAAGCAATCAAAGCCCAAGAGCTAAGAAACTAAAGAACTAGGGAGGAAACTTAACATATTTACACTTAACATTTCTATAGAAAAGAAAACAACGTTTTTCAGTGGTGGGGGCTGGTGCTGCTCAGTTGGCCTGGAACACATGCAGTCCTAAAATGTATAGTACTCTCCTACTGGCTTTTTTCACATAGCACAATGTTTTCAAGACTCATCCATGTTACAGAAGGCATCACTGCTTCATTCTTTTATATGGCTGAACAATACCCCATGGCGTGAATATACCACTTTTCAAAAATCTAATAATTCATAGATGGACATATGTCTTGTTTCCTGTGTTTGGCGATGATGAATAATGGCTCCAAGAACATCTGTGCACAGTGCTTGTGTGGACATATGAGTTGTGCTGGATATATACTAGGAATCGACTGAAATGGCTGGGTCATAGGGTCACTGTGTTTAAATTTCTGAGACATTGTAATAATTTAAAAATTCTGTCGTTCCATTATTTCTCTCAAGTTTGAGGTCTCCAAAAGAGTGAAAACGCGAATTTCAGAGCAACAGTGGACCATGAAATCCCCAGGAACACATTAAAATTCTCCTATTGGAGCCCATGTGCCTTTCAGGGTGTGGCGCAGAAACCTGAGTGTTTAACAAGCTCTCCGGTGAAATTCTCCCTCCGCAAAGGGCACAGAATCTTGACCCGGGTCACAGTACACTCGCAAGAGCTCCCACCCCCCTGCACCTCGTGGCCTCTGGCTGCGGTTGCATATAGAGCAGGACCCAGAGCGCCCCTCCCCGGCGCCACAGGGAAGAAAAAGCAGTCTCTGGCTTAGCGGACTGAGGTCAGGCTGAAACCGAGGCGGTCTGGATCTTCCCGACAGCCGGCAGGAAGACCCAGCGGGTGAGCTCGTCTAGCGTGCCACGCTCAGGCAGTGAGTCCCCGGCGTCTGACGGCGCGGGCACGGTGCGCACTGGGAGCAGGGTTCGCTGGGATTCGTGGGCTCCGACGGGCGGTCTTCAGCCCGGAACTGTAGGCGGGCAGGGGGGAGGGGAGCGGCACTGGACCCCTGTCCCCCAACCCGCGCTGGGAAAGGGAGTGGTGGGCGCCGGGTCCCCTCCCCTCCAAGGTGGAGAACGGGAGGAGCGCCGGGGACCGGGCAGGCGGCCCTCCGTGGGCCGCGGGAATGGATGGAGCGCGGGACTCCGGCCCCCTGCCTTCCGCGGGCTGTGGGAATGGAAGGCGCGACCCGGTACTTTCAGCCCAGATGCCACCGCTACCGGTCGGCTCCAGCCGTGATTGCGCGGTTCCAGCGCTTGTAGGAGAGAGGGGCTGCGCGCCCCTGTTCCTGAAGCTGGGCTGGGAGCGGGTAGGAACGACCGGGTGTCAGCCCCCGTCCCACAGGCTCTCTGCCGCGGCTCCCTACGACCTGGCCAGGCTTCCTGGGACGGGTCCTCCGAGCCTCGCAGAGCTTCTAGGGGAAGCCGGACAAATACACCCGACAGCGCGCTCGAACCCCGCCCTCGCCAATGGCATCCGGTTCAAAATCAGCATTGAGACTTTGGGTGCTTGTCCCCCTAACCTTTCCCCTAGTGCCCTCTTTGCACGGCGCCCCGTGCCGCTTTTCGCGCGCCTCTTTATCCACGGGCCCTGTGAGCGCGGGTTCATTCAGGAGGGTTTGCGGAGAAGCCACCAGCCCTGAGGGGAAGGGAAGTTTTCATCCGGAAGGGTGATGGAGGGAAACCCAGAGGGTCAATTCCCTGGGAGACATGGGGGAAGGTTCCGGTCAGTCAGGGGAGGGCAGCCCAGCTGTGAGGCTGGAGCACATGAAAGGTGGGTCCCCTGCCAAAACCGGCACAGTTCCTGGATGGCCCCAGGGACGGTCAGGTGCCTAGAAGTGGGAGTAGAAGCTTCCTAGGAATGAGTCCTTGCCAGCAGAGCAGTCGCCTTTCTGAAGAGCAGCCTCTGTGCCAGGCACACTGCGGTTCCCTTTCCATGCAATTGGATCTGCCACAGGCAGTTTTATGAATCGGATGTTTAGAGAGAGGCCTGGGTGTCATTTAGGAAATCAGCCCAGAGATGGGATGGGAACAGAGAGTCATTTTTGGATGACCAGGCAGGAAGACAGTCATGAGAATTTTTTCCTTGATCCGGTCCAGGAAAGAGGACAGGTACGTGAGCTGTGTGGACAATGCAGAGAGAGAGCACCCCTAGCACACGGGCAGGTGTTTACACCTGTGGAGACATGCATGTGACCGCCTCTGTGACCTCAGAGATTGCACTAAGAACATTTGAATGTTTTCAGACACGAGCGTTGCAGGAGTCCATGGAATCTTACCGCCTCACCATTTATTTCCCTCTGGCCCCTGGGACATGTTATTCAGTCCTCCTAAGCCTCAGGCCTCAGTCCCCGAACCTGTATTCAGGGCATAATACTAGTACCCACCTCCTAACTTTGGGTGAGGGCTAAATGAACTAATAGATGCAGGAGGCTTGGAAAAGCACCTGGCACCTAGCGTGCTGTGTGACAACTGTCCTTCAGTATCAGTGGAGACCAGGTTCCTGAAGGTCTGCCCTGTGCCCTGTGTTTTTCTCACGAGAACGCCACTCTGAATGCCGTTGCAGGATGAGGGGCATGGTGGTATTGGCTGAACTACACATACCTTGAGTGGAGAATGAGGGATTCATGGGTTGCTGCCTTTGTACGTGTGGCTGTCACTAAGATAACCATGATTAAAGGTGACTAAAGATTCCTCAAAGCTAGATGGACTTTCAGGGTTACTGACTAGGATAGTAAGTATTGCTCCCCTATTTCTTTGGTAGCCAGTATATTCAGAAACACAAGAAAATTGTTATTAGACTGGGAGTGGGGATACAGGTCACCACATCTGTGGTGTGTTGTTCTTAATGACAGGTGTACTTAGCCTCCATCGGTGGAATTCTAGAGCAGAGCTGTGCAATATGTACTTGTGGCTGTCAAGCATTTGCAGTGTGGCTAGGAACTGAATTTTTCATTTGAATCAGTTTCGACCTAAATGCTCAAATGGTTCTGATGCCTATCATATTGGACAGCACAGCTCTTTGAATGGGTCTGGACATCTTATAAACATTTTGGAAATTGTATGCAGAATCGGAAGTGTACGTGTATTTTTCTAGGAAGTGAGTCCATGGCTTTCATCAGATTCCCAAAACCTCCCAAAAGATTACAGTCTGCTACTTTAGGGCTTTGGTTGAACGCAAGCAGTTCGGGAGTTAAGGATACCCTCTGGTAATCACTGCTGTTTCTTCTTTCTCATTTGCTCTGTCCTCGGCTTTAGGTGCCTCCATTACAAGAATTACACAAAGAAACACATTGGGATCTGAGAGTTCAGATTCCAGATAAATTGTATACGCCTGGATCCGGCAATGGCTGTCGCCCAAGATTGTGCAATCCAGGCCTCCTTGAATCAGCACTCAGTGTTTCAAGAGTATGATACTGACTCCGAAGTCTTTCGTCAGCGCTTCAGGCAGTTCCAGTACAAAGAAGCAGCCGGGCCTCGCGAAGCTTTTAACACTCTTTGGGAGCTTTGCTGTCAATGGCTAGAGCCAAACATGCGTTCCAAGGAACAAATCCTGGAGCTTCTAGTGTTGGAGCAATTCCTAATAATTCTGCCCCTGGAGCTAGAGACCTGGGTGAGGGAACAGTGCCCAGAAAGTACAGAGAGAGTTGTGTCACTGATAGAAAATTTACAGAGAGAACTTGAGATACCAGAGGAGCAGGTGAGAATTGAGTTTGGATCTGGGTAATTAGACCAAAAGAAGGTGAGGCAGGTGGAATTGGATCAGACATTTATTTGTCTCTGTGTCGTTCTTCAGTCCCAAGATGTCTCCACAATTCTTTTCATGTTTCTCTTCTGATGGGGTCAACATGGGCACAGTGGTTTCACCCTCATCATACCCAATGCTCTCCTATAAAAAATATGTTGTAATATCCCCATAAATTGACTTAAATGAAATTCATAAATAACATAATCTCTGTGGGGAAAAAAAGGAGGAAGGAGAATAAGTGACACACCAAATTTAGAACACAAAGTCTAAAACATTTACATTCTGGTTCTTTACAACAAAATTGGACAATTCTGAATGAAGTAGAGTTCAGAATGAATATAAAATAAAAGGAAGGTAGTTTATTATGAAGTAATGAGCATTTCAGCATGCCCCTGATGGGGCTTGAGTGCTCTAGGAGACCTCATGAAGTTGTCAGATGCTGGCCTCTCTGCTTAGACTCACTGTGAAGGCGACAGATAGAAATTCAGCCTGAAAGAGCCCAAGAACTATGAGCGGTGTTGTTGCTCATCATGTGATTTTTCCAAAGATGCAAACACTTTCACAAATCTGAACAATTAGTCGTGTGGTCTTTCTAAATTTCCAAAGTAGTGCATTCGTAGAAAACTCAAGTCATACTAAAATATGCAATATTATTTTGTGTTTATATGACCACCGGGTTGTTTTATTCCTACATGAATATTTGAGGGAGCACACCAAAGTTGGTAGGGACCTGGAACAAATCCGCAGTGTGCATTATACACCCTTCTCTGCCCACAAAATCCTGATCGCCACCACCAGCCATCGTATCCAAAACTCCTCATGGGGGCGGTGGCCCTGCCCTCTGTTCAGAGCCACTGAGTGAAACAAGTTTAGCGCGAGCCAGAGCTCAGCACAGGGCAGCACCTTTGGGAAGGTGGGCAGTAGGGGCACGCGAGTCTGGTGTGTTGATGGGGCTCTGCAGGTAGCCTGCCTGCCTGAACTGGACTCTTCCAGAGGTTCCTGCCCTCAGGCTGGAATGGGTTTATGGTTTCCCTTCTGTCTCTGTCTCCTTGTTTGGCTTACCACATAAGAATTTGTCTGCATATGGCCTAATCCTGCATTGCCAGTATGGTAGCCACCTGCCAGGTGTAGCCGTGAGTCTAGAGACTTGGCCAGTCCAAATTGGGATATGCTGTAAGTATACAATGCACACCACATTCAGAAGACTTATGATGAAAACTAAAATAGGTGAAGTATCTTATTAATACGATTTTAAAATATATGTTTAACTGATTACATTTTTAATTCTGAAATTATGATATTTTAGATATATGCTTGGTTTGCAAGCATAATTCGTTCCAGAAACAAACACTCATATTGCAAAGCATCACTCGTTTACCAAGTTAAAATGTATAGAAATGTTTGCTTCTCTTACGGAACACTCGCAAACCAAGTTACTCACAATCCAAGGTTTTACTGTATGGCATAACAAATGCATATTAAGATTGACTTTACCTGTTTCATTTACTTTCCATATGGCGCGGGATAATTTTCAATGATTTCGGGGGCTTACATGTATTGCTATTGGGCACTGCTGATCTAGACTTAGAGTGATTGGTTCTGGTGTTTCCCCCAGGTCGATAGGCAGGAAATGCTCTTGGAAGACCTGGAGGCAGTGGGAATGGCAGACATAGCACCAAGCATCGACCTGGAGTCACCCCCACTCCAAGCAATGGGACCTGTCCCCGAAGCCCCAGTGGCAGAGGCATGGATCCCAGAGGCAGGGCCCCAGGAGCTGAGCTATGGTGCTGCGGAGGAAGGCCAGCCCTTTCTGGACCCCGGTAAGGCAAGGCTTTTATTTCCTTCTGTTGATTGCTGTTTGGAGTGCCCGGGAGCCCTCCAGCGTTGGGGCTGGTTAGAAACACCAATTACCAGATGAAAATGGATCACTCTGATAAAGAAGAGGGGAAGGAGGAAATGTTTCTCTGGGAATAGCTGGCCATAGCCATGTTAGATCAAATGGGGTTCAAAACCCCCTTCAGGAGTGGGTCTACTCAGCAGTCTCTGACCCAGAATATTTTACAAGACATTGATAAGAGAGTGGGTAGTCTGATTAAGGACTAATGGCCCCCACAGATTTGGATCAGTGGAATCTGTGGTGTTGTGGGTTCCATGGACCTCAGTGGCTTTTGTGGCATAAGAGCCGCATGCAAACTCGATACTTCCTTAACATCCTCACTTCAGATCCTTTAAGAGTTTTTCATCACGTGCCACAGTAGTGCAAATACATATGCCAACCATCAAAACCTAGATCAGTGTTTCCCAAGCGCAGCAAGCAGAGTTTTCGAATGAGGATCACCTGGGGTGCATTTTTCACAAGCTCTCCAGTTGAGTGCTGCACATACTACAGTTTGAGAACCACTGCTTCAGACGCCACAGGAGTTAGTCCAGGGGAAAAAGACAGCTGGATCATGTAGCTCTTGTGTCCCCGTGTTTCATGTCCCATTGGGAATTTGTGACATTGCTACCAATGCTCTCAGTCTCTACCCAACAGCACCCCTACCCCTTCCTCATTAAAGCTGTGGCCTAGTGTGGCCAGAAGCCTCCCCGTAACTCTCTCTAGCATAGCTTGCACATGTTGGCACTTTCAAGATGCTGTGAAATCCTGAGAAAACCAAACAGACCTTTAATAGAACGTGTTGAGAACAGCCCAAACGACAAAATGTTGATTCATAACTAGCTGAGCACCAGGGCCAGCAGCCATGTCCCTCTGCACATCTTAACGTGTACGCATTCAACCAATATATGTGAGCACCTCTGAAGAGCTGTCA
Organism: Aselliscus stoliczkanus; assembly: GCA_033961575.1. Lineage (NCBI taxonomy): Eukaryota > Metazoa > Chordata > Mammalia > Chiroptera > Hipposideridae > Aselliscus > Aselliscus stoliczkanus. Next base: position 19,706,843 of record CM066737.1, read on the forward strand.
CTATGCCATACCCTGGGGAGTCCGCGTGTGCAGGACAGAACCCCAGTCCCAGGTGTCCTGGTGCTGCAACGCCTGTTCAGAAATGGAAACAGGACTGCAGCATGGCTGTGATGTTAACAGGACTGTAAAATAACCTGTTGGGTGGAGAAGGATGCTATGGGAGACCATAGGAGGGCTGCCCAATCAGCTTTTGGCAGAGAGGGAAGAAGTCCTGGAGGAAGGCAGATCTGGGAAGAAACCTAGAGGATGAATTGGAGTAAGGCTGCTGTGTGGTGCAAGTGGGGAAGTCGAGGGATCGGAGCAGAACAGAAGGGATAGAGAGCGTGGCATCATAAGACCTCCTGCAGTGTGAGGGGCGCACAGGAGGAGCCCAGGAAGCAGAGCGGCATCAAAGAGGCTGGAGAGAGAACTAGGGTGCTGGATCATGAAGAACTTTGTCCGTCTGGTGAGCAGCTTTGCTTTCCGATCAGGGCAGTGGGCACTCACTGGCGATTCTTAAGCAGGGGAGTGATGCTCAGAGATTTGCATCTTACAGGATCACTCTGATTACAATAGGAAGGGGTGAAGCTTCAGGCAGGGGCACCATTTTGGAGGCTGTTGCCATCGCATAGGTGAGAGAGGAGGCTTTTCTAAACTAGGGTCGGGTTGGTGATGGAGTGAGAAAGAGGGACCGATTCGAAAGATTTCTAGCCTGTGTAAATTATAGGACTCGATGATCGACTGGGCACTGGGTGATGACAAAATAAATGGTTACAAATGGCATCTGGGTTTCTGGTGTGTGAACTGGGTAGGTGAGTATGTTGTTCACTGACACATAGACGAGGAGGAGAGGATCAGCTTTGGTGGTCAAAGTGAGTTTAGCTTTGAACATGGGAGATTTGAGGTGCTTTTGGGTTTGCAGGTGGCAATGGCCTGTGTGGAATGAGAGCTCAGGAGAGAGAGCAGGGTTTCAGACAGAGATGTGCATGACAAAGGCTCACAGAAGGTCATCGAAGTCTCGAGGGTGGTTGAGGACTTTCCAGGATTGTATAGACAGAGGCAGCACAAGCTCCTCTGGGCACACCCTGGGAGATACGTCAGAAAAGATCAGTATGTATGAATTCAAATATCTGTTACACCTTCAGGTACCTTCCCTGGGTTCCTTGCTTTCCCATGCCCTGTCTAACTAAGCACATGAGAACAGACATCTTACACACTTTGACCCATTTGCTCATGCAGCCAATAGGCATTCTGGCTCTGGTGCTTCCGTGTGGTTCCCTTCTCCCCCCTAGTGCCATTTCTCTTCTCCGGGTGCCTGGCAGACAATGGGGAAGGGCACAGGCGACTCTCCACCCTCTCCTTGGAAAGGATGGCTCGGTCCATTCCAGTCCTAGCACTAGAAACATATGTTATCTGTACAGTACCACCCTTCCCCCCCCCCCCATAGAATTCAGCTCATAACATCACAATGTGGTTGTTTGGTGACAAATTTGTCCCCCTTGCTGCATTGATTCCTTGTGTCTGGGTACCATATTTTGTAGCTTGCTCTAGCAAGTGCTGGGCATGTCAAAGACATGGACTCTCTCATTTTAATAGAGGAGACCAGGAGGATAAACCCACAAGGACATAGATCTATCCATTAAGATCAAAGCCAAACTACAGAAAATATTGTCCTTTATACTCCAGCTTTTACCTTACCTACATCTCTGATGCTTTAGGAAGTTTGTAAACATCTGTATCTCTGTGTGTATGCCTGCAACAAGTGGCAGAACCTAGCCAGTCCTATTGAATTATAAATCTTTCGGCATATGCTTTCCTGTTGCACGTGTGAATTTGCTCCTATCAGTATCAGTACTGTGTACAAAGATCACATACAATGCCGAGCAGCACTAATGCTCTTGACTGTAATACTTGACTCTCTAAAGCACAGGAGTGCCCAGTATAGTTAACAAGAGAGATAAAATGATATAACAAGTAAAACATACCAATGAGGAGGAGAGGAACTAGCCCTTTCTCATCACTGTTTAAAGTGATATAATTAATACGCTTTGTCCTACTGACTGGGAGGTCTCCATTATCTACCTCCTGCTCACCAAAATCCCATCTTCTATACCACTTCCAGAAGGTCCAAGGGTTCTGTGGGCTGATTAGGAAAGAGATATGACCAGCTTCTGGCTGTCCGTAGATTGATGGTAACAAACACTGCTTGATGGTTATTGGGGTTTATTTCAAGAGAATCTACCTCTAGACCTCAGCTGAAACAAGCATAGACCCATAATTTTTGCCCTTTGCCAGCCTAATTCAGTTGCCATTTTAATTTAAATATCTCTTACTGAAATTATTCCATAAGCAGTTTCCTACCTCTCACTCTCTCTTCACTTGACAGTCAATAAGAACGTGTTTCTTAGTTTTGTTTGTTTTTTTGTTTCTTTGTTTGTTTGTTTTTTGAGGGCAGTGTCCCTGGCCCTCATGTGGGACTGAACCGGGACCGCTGGCTTCCCAGGCCAGCACTTAACCACCACACCAATCGGTGTGCCCTCTCAGTTTTGATACGCCAAAAATGTAGGTAGATTGACTTCATGTTCTGGCCCTCACCTACGGAATTGCAGTCTCAAGACAGATGTGAACTCATTCAGTGCATTGACTTTGTCCCAGAATCGATTCGCCTCCCTTGCATAGATTGGAAGAGAATAGCCTTGAATGGAGGAAAATAAGATCTCCCTCCCCTTCATTTGGGTTTTCTCCTTGTCTCAAAAAACAAAAACCAAAGAAAAGAAAAATGACTTGTCAGAGGCTCCTGGTGAGGCTGTCCTAACTGAGAAGGAAGTAGACAGATACTGAGAGGCCACATGTTCAAGAAAGCAGCCTGACTGTGTAGAAGCCTGTGTTGACTCAAACTGTGCTTCTTCCCATCTCTCCTATGGCCAGGATACGCACAACCAAAGCCTGGCCCGAGTTTCCCAGAGTTGCTTAGAAAAGAGCTCCGGGGGAAGGAACTACCGGATTACATGGAAGTGAAACCGTTGCTTGACTCCATGATAGGTAGGTGAGGGTTCAAGGAATGCTCAGGATGGAAGAAAGGAAACATTCAGCCTTATTCCCAGAATAAAGAGGTTTGGGGTGGCACTTGGAAGCGTCTATCTTCCCGCTAGCTTCCCACACTCCCTATCTCTCCATTCTCCTGGGAACGTGGTGATATCTGCAATTTCTATTCATGCTCTCAATTTTGATATCGGGAGAGAAAATGAAGAAAATGTGTCAAACTGAAAAAACTAGAGAGCATGTATCCATTTTTGTTTCTTTAGATGGAAATGCACTTCTGTGTCCCAGTTTACCAGAAAACTCTGAACAGCTCAAATATCAATTGGGAAATCTCACAGAGCAGCTACCAAGAGACTGCACAACGCCTGTCCATAATGGAGACCCCTCTTTTGGAGAGACAGCTGAGAGAGCCAACCAGGAAGAACCTCTGAGCCACAGAGCCCTTGAGCAAAACAATGCGCGAGAGAAGCCACACCAATGTATTCAGAGTGGGGAAGGCTTTGCTTCCAAGCAGGTACTTAAAGGGAACCTGGGAATGCATTTTGGAGAGCTCCGTCACGAGTGTACTGAAGGTGGGAAAAGATTCCTTCGTAGGTCAAACCTCTCCAGGCCCCTTCGAGTTCACACAGGCTAGGCACCCTATGAATGCAGTGTGTGTGTGACAAGCGATTCGCTCAGGTATCACATGGAAAGAACATCAGAAAACCTGTTCTGAGCAAGAAACATACCCTTGCCTTGAGGGTAAGCTAGGTTTTTGTAATAGAAAATGTTCTATATGACACCTAAAAGCACACACAGATGGAAAAGCCTGTAGATGTCACAGTTATGGGAAAAGGTGTAGCCGACACAGAGAGCTTCTTTTGTATCAGCTAACACTCAAGGAAGAGAGACCCTTTATGTGAGAGTACTGTGAAAAAAGCAGTAGACAGAGATCAGGACTTGTTTTGCCTGTAAGAAACCAAGCAGGGGAGAAGCCAGAGAAGTGCAGTGATTGTTCTACAAGCTTCATAAAGAAAGCAGGCTGTAATATGCGCCCAGCTGCTCACTTTAGAGAAGGAGTATCTGAGAATTTGTTGAGGGAAACAGCTCCTGCACAAATTGCCTCTCATCTAGCAAAGTTTTAGCCTGCACCAGGCTGTCTTGGAAGAAGACTTTTGTTTGCGCTTACTCATAAGAACAGCTTTGTGTTTTGCGGTGTTTAAAATGCATTTTCCATGGCCATTAATTCTAGAGTATTTGCTGACTCTTGTCACTCTCCTGACTTGATTTTTTTTTTTTGTCTAGGCAAGTCCTGTGTAAGCACTGTGATGGAAATGTCTTTCTCCCTAGCCAACCATAGCATAGGTGTCAGTAGGAAGCATATAGATGTCGGCATTCCTTTTGGATCTGGGGTCAGCATTGCAGTAAATGGGGATGTGGCCAATTGACCTGTATCTGTGCCATATTTTAGTCATGTAGAAATGGATATGCTCTTCCTGTTTTATTGCCACGGACTAGTAGTTGGAGCAACATGCGGATGCCTCCCTGACAGTGGCAGCAAGCACTACCCTTGACTCGCTCTTACACCGCGCGTCAGAATCTCTTTCTCCTGTGCAGCCATTGCTATGTTTGTGCATCATTTGAGTCTTGAACACAGTCCATTTGAGAAATGTGGAGCATTTCCTAAAGGTAGGTGCAAGGAAAAATGTCCAGTTTCTAAAGCACTATGAAGGGCAGAGGACCGTACCCACCTTGCGAGTACTAGGAAGAGTGAGTGGAATATGTAAACGTTGGAGACACAAGCATCAGTGAACTTTCAGTAAATAGCGCATATCCTTTCTTTGTTCTTTGAAGTGATGAAAGCATTGACAGCTGCAAATTTGAAGTCCAGCTTTGGTCACATCCCACGAATCGTATGCGTTGTTATTGATGATTTTGCAATGGTTTGTTACTGCAGTTTTCATTTCACTGCCTTTCTGCCCCAACAGTTGGATAATGTCGATGTTTTCCTGTCAATTTTTGGTTATAATGCACAGTTATTAACAAATGAGGTTCATCCAAGTTCTGCTTTGAAGTTTCCTTAGGATTACCTGAGAACTTACGTCCTGAGGCCACGGAGACTAAGGGTTCCATTTGTAGGGTACACCCTAGGAGAGGCATGGTTGGGTCATGGGTTTGCATCTATTCACCTTCTCCAACTACTGCCGAGCTGTACTGCGTTTATATCTTCTCCCACTTCCTGGCTTTTCTTTTCACTCACTCATTTGTGTCCCTTGATGTAGACAAGTTCCCGGGTGTTACACAGTCCAACTTTATCACATACCCCCTGTATTATTAGTGCTCGTTGAATCCTGGTGAGGAAATCTTTGTCGCCTCCACAATCGTGGACATATTTTCTACATTTTCATTTTAAAGTTGTATTATTTTGCCTTACACATTGAGGTCACATTTTCGCCTGCAGTTGACTTCTTTTACAAATGGTATGATGTAAGGGCCAAAATAATTTTAGAATGGGGGGGGTACTTGCCACTTGATATTGTATCCTCGGCCTTTGGGTGTTAGCAACAATTGAGATGGTAAGAGAATGTTTTTACAGGCCCTTTATGTGGAGTCGAGCAAGTATGTTACGAATAGCACCGGAGGCAAAGGCATGTGTCATATAAAGGCCTGAGGAGAGGAGCACAGTGTGGCTCGAAGGAAAGCTGCAGTCAGAGGCTAGGTAACAGAGGGTCTAGTAATTCACCTGATGGAGATGGAACCTCATGCTGCGGTCAGTGGGAAAACATAGAGTGTAGTGGAGAAGTGCTGCTGAGATGTGCACCCTAGAAAGCTCACCCTGGTGCCTGGAAGGGGGGGCGTGTAGAGGAGATAAGAGCCCAGTGAGGAGGCTGCTGCAGATGAGAGAGAAAGTGGCTGAGATAAGGACAGCAGTGTGCAGATGAAACAGAAGGGAGGGTTGGAGAAGAATGAGGAGGCAGAACCTCATGAGTGACCGGATATGGGGGTTGTGACAGCCAGATGTGGCTCCTGAGCACCTGGAGTTTGGGCTGTAGGCAGTCTGCTATGCTGAGTCATATAAAAAATTCCTGAGCCATATAACACTGGTAAAAAATATGTAGAAGAGACATCTTCTTTAGATCAGAGGGGAGCCCATTCACCATGGGAGGGCAGTTTATGCTTTCAGGGAAAAGTTCAAAGTTTGAAAATTGAATTCTTGATCGATCACTGACATTTTCTGAAACAGTAATAATACATGAGCAACATCAAAGTAAAGCCAGTTATCTGTGAGTGGGTTGTGGTAATATACTGGTATATAATATTAACACCTACTGAGTACTTTTCATGGTTTGGGCAACTGTGCTGTAGGTAAATTACTTCACTGGATTCTTACACAATCCTATGAAATAGGTATTTTTTGCCCATTTCTTTCTAATGGGTAAAATGAGGTTTAACAGTTTAAAGGGAGACAGGTTATTTCTCAGGTCAGGTATGGCTATTTTAGGCATCTCTTATATTAGTGCAACACTTTCATCCCATGGGACATGACTAACATGTTCACTTTTATGAATAGCATAAAATCTTCACGTAAATGTCTTAAGTAATGTTATCAGTTGGGTATGATAAACCAAGGAGCAGGTATTAGCTCTGTTGATGCCTATAGCCCCAATTCTCTGTTTGTTTTGTTATTGGAGGGGTCAACAGTTGTCTCCAAAGGATGTTGGGGAATACTTAAAAATGTTTCAATTATATGATGCAGCCATATCCTAACAAACAAAGAAAAAATTAATGATGTGGATTAAAACCGATGGTCATCTTAGTATTGAGGGGTTTCTCTTCTGAAATGGTCATTCAGTGTGCGATAGGCAGAAATACTGTATTTTGTACGTCTGAAATCTTCGTTCTAGATTCTGATATAATATTTCGTATTACCTGTCAAAACTGACAATGTTGTATTTTGACATTATAAAGGAAATCTACAAAAGAATAAAAAATGTGTGCGTATACAATAATACAACATTGACAAAAGAGAAGAAGACAACGCAAGCTTGCCGAATTCCACATCTTCCGTGATCAAAATCAAGAAACACTGGCGAATGTTGCTACGTTAAGGAAGGGTACAAGCGGCTTCGGGAAGCGGCGGGGCCCATAGGCTGCTCTGCTCCGGGGCTGCGGGCACCTGAAGACACAGAGGCCGCCGCTCGGCCCCTGTCTCCCTGGTGGCGGCGGGCGGATAGGATGGCGCAGTGGCGCTGGAGAACCGGCGCTTCCTTTCGCAGCTGCCATCTCCACGTTGGCGAGACGGGAAGGAGGGAGGGGACTTGCGGCAGCAGCCGGAATGGGCTTCTCTCCGCTGACTGTCCTCTCCTTGCTGTCCTTGTCCTCCTCCGCGCGCCACCGCCGCCACACCCCTGCGCCCTCCCTGCGCAGCCCGCTCCCGGAGGGGAGAGGAGGGGGCGGCGGAGGGCGGGAGAGGCCTGTGGGTGGACGCGCCTTCCGAGGCACCTGCTGCCGGATCCGTGCGTCCCCGAGCCCAGGGTGCGTCCCCGAGCCCAGGGAGCGTCCCCGCACGGTCTCGGCCGCAACGGCAGCGGCGGGGACAGCAGGAAGGGGCTCAGTCAGGGAGGCGGGGGCTGCCCCACGGGGGCGGGACCGGCCGTGCGGGCGCCAGGTTGGGGGGCCAGGCTCCTCCCGACCTCATTCTTGCCCCCTCACTCCTGGAACCCAGTTCCGCGGCGCCGCCGGGTGAGGACACACCTGCCCTTGTGGAGAAGACTGTTCCTGGGGACTTGGTCTGGGCAGCTGTGGTGGCAGGCAGTCGGGGATGGCAGAGGCCTCTCCTCCGCCAGCAGGACTCGCCAAGCCGAGTGCCTGCACTGGGCCAGGTTGAACTGTTGTTCACAGTCTTAGCTGCAGAGGGCACAGCGTATAGGCCCATGTGAGATCCGAACTGGCAACCCTCTTCTTCAGATCTCCTGCTCTAGCCAACTGAGCAACCCAGCCACCCCAACACGGGAGATTTTGTTTGTAGACAGAACTGAGACCTGGGATCTGTCACATCTATTTTTTTTTTTTTTTGCCACAGATTGTCCTCCTCCAGCTCTGACAGCTGTCACACTTGCACACCTGATCCTAATATACGCTGCCAGTTTGATTTTTTTTCCATCCAATTAAAGTTTATTGGGATGACAAGTGTTACCAAAATTACATAGATCTTAGGTGCACAATTCTGTAATACATCATCTATATATCACATTGTGTGCTCACCATGCAGAGTCAGTTCTCTTTCCTGCACTATATACTTGATCCCGTTTACCCTCGTCTATCACCACCCCCCTTACCCTCTGGTAGCCACTAAACTATTGTGTTCTTCTATGAGATTTGTTTCTTCCTTTGTTTTTCTTGTTCTTTTGTTGTTTTCAGTTTTATATACCACATAGCAGTGAAATCATATGGTTCTCGACTTTTTCGGTCTGACTTATTTTGCTTAGCATTATAATCTCAAAGTCCATCCATGTTGTTGCAAATAGCACTGTTTCATCTTCTCTTATGGCAGAATAATTTTCTATTGTGTATATATACCACAATTTCTTTATCTAATCATCTATCGAAGGACACTTTGTTTCCATGTCTTGGCCACCGTAAATAAAGCTGCAATGAACATTGGAGCACATCTATCCTTACAGATAAATGTTTCCAGATTTTTTTTTGGTATATACCCCAAAGAGAGATGTTTGCGTCATATGATAATTCTATTTTTAATTTTTTGAGGAACCTCCACACTGTCTTCCATAGCGGCTGCACCAATCGGCATTCCCACCAACAGTGTATGAGGGTTCCTTTTTCTCCACAGCTTCCCCAACACTTGATATTATTTGTCTTGTTGATGATAGCCATTCTAACTGGTGTGATGTGGTATCTCATTATGGTTTTTATTTGCATTTCTCTGATGATTAGTACTGATGATTAGTACTGAGCATTTTTTTCATATGTCTATTGGCCATCTATACGCCCTCTTTGGAGAAATACCTATTCAGGTCCTCTGCCCATTTTTTAATTGGATTGCTTGTTTTATTGTTGTTGGGCTGTAGGAGTTCCTTATATGTTTTGGATATTAGCCCCTCATCAGAGGCGCTATTTGCCAAATTCTTCTCCCATGCGGTTGGTTCCCTCCTTATTTGATCGATGGTTTCTTTTGCTGTGCAGAAGCTTTTTAGTTTGATATAGTCCCATTCATTTATTTTAGCTCTCACTCCCCTTGCCTTTGAGGTCAAATTCATAAAATCCTCTTTGAACCCAAGGTCCATAAGTTTAGTACCTATGTTTTCTTCTATGCAGTTTATTGTTTCAGATCTCATGTTTAGGTCTTTGATCCATTTTGAGTTGATTTTGCTATATGGTGACAGATAGCAGTTTGGTTTCATTCTTTTGCACATGGCTTTCCAATTCTCCCGGCACCATTTATTGAAGAGTCTGTCTTTTCTTCATTGTATGTTTTTGGCTTCTTTGTTGAAAATGATCTGTCCATATTTATGTGGGTTTATTTCTGGATTCTCAATTCTATTCTATGGGTCTGTGTATCTGTTTTTCTGCAATACTATGCTGTTTTTATTGTTGTCCTGTAACACAAGCTGAAGTCCGGGAGTGTGATACCTTGAGCATTGTTCTTTTTTCTTAGGGTTGCTTTGGCTATTCAGGCTCTTTTGTTGTTCCATAGAAATCTGATGATTTTTTTTTTGGTTCTATTTCTTTAAAAGATGCTATTTGGGTTTTGATGGGGGATTGCATTAAATCTGTATATTGCTTTGGATAATGTGGCCATTTTACTATATTGATTCTTCCAGTCCATTTCTTTATGTCTTCTTCAATTTCTCTTAAAGATGTCTCATAGTTTTTAGTATATAGGTCTTTCACATGCTTGGTTAAGTTTATTCCTAGGTATTTTATTCTTTTTGTTGCAATTGCAAAAGGAAATTTTTTCTTTTTCCAAGATTTCATTGTTAGTATATAGGAATGCAATGGACTTTTTTCTTTTTTAAGATTTTATTGGGGAGTTCGGGGAGGGGAACAGCGTTGGGGAACCAGGGTAGAGGAACAGACCAGTTGCTGTCCTTTTGTTCTTTAGTCTAGTTGTGGAGGACGTCGCTTCACTGGCCCATGTTGGTATTGTCATTGTGCTCTTCTCGGGTGAGGCAGATCGGTCGCCGGCCTCTGGATGGCCACTCACAGCAGCTCTTGGATGCTCACGCCTGCTGCCGGCCACTCACTGTAGCCTATGGCAGCCCACTGCAGTAGGGGCTGCAGCTATGTGGTCCAGGGGACTCACAGCAGTCCAGCTCCAGGTGGAGCTGTTGTTCACCATCTTAGCTGCAGAGGGCAGTGTTACTGGCCCTCATGTGGTATCTGAACCCGGGCCGCTGGCATCCCAAGCCAGCTCTTAACCAACGTGCCACTGGGGCGGCCCTGCAATGGACTTTTGTATGTTGATTTTGTAGCTGGCAAATTTACTGTATTCGTTTATCCTTTCTAATAACTTTGTGGTGGAGTCCTTAGGGTTTTCTAAATATAGCATCATGTCATCTGCAAAAAGTGACAATTTAACTTCTCCATTCCCTATTTGGATGCCTTTTATCCCTTTCTCTTGCCTGATTGCTCTTGGCTAGGACTTCCAATACTATGTTGAAAAGCAGAGGTGATAAGGGACAGCCCTGTCGTGTTCCTGAATGTAGACCACAGGGCTTCAAGCTTCAGTTTTCACCCTTAATTGTGATATTAGCTGAGGGTTTGTCATATATGACCTGTATTATGTTAAGGTATTTTCCTTCTATACCCAGTTTATTAAGTGTTTTAATCATAAATGGGTGTTGTACCTTGTCAAACACTTTCTCTGCATCTATTGATATAATCATATGATTTTTGTCCTTTATTTTGTCTATGTGGTGCATCACATTGATCGATTTGTGTATGTTGACCCATCCTTGTGTCCTTGGGATGTACCTCAGTTGATCGTGATGTATAATTTTTTTAAAGCATTGTTGCATTCGATTTGCTAGAATTTTGTTTAGGAATTTCGCATCTGTATTTATTAAAGATATTTGTCTGTAATTTTCTTTTTTTTGTGTGTTATATTTACCAGGTTTTGGTATCAGGTTAATGTTGGCCTCATAAAGTGAGGTAGGGAGTATTGTCATTTCTTCAAATTTTTGGAAGCCTTTGAGTAGGACAGGTAATTAAATCCTTTAATGCTTGATGGAATTCAGTAGTGAAGCCATCTGTTCCTGGACTTTTGCTTTGGGGAAGGTTTTGGATGACTGATTCAATTTCCTTACTGTTGATCTGTCTGTTTAGATTTCCCAGTTATTTGTGATTCAGCCTAGGAAGGCTATATGTTTCTAAGAGCATGTCCATTTCTTCTAGGTTATTGAATTTGGTGGCATATAGCCTTCATAGTATTCATGGATGATCCTTTGTATTTCTGTGTCATCCATGGTTAACTTCCCCTCTTTCATTTCTGATTTTGTTTATTTGTGTCTTTTCTCTTTTTCTCTTAGTGAGTCTAGCCAACGATTTGTCAATTTTATTAATGTTTTCAAATAATCAGGTCTTTGTTGCATTAATTTTTTATTGTCAATTTGTCCCCTATTTCATTTAGTTCTGGTCTGATTTTTATTATTTCTTTCCTTCTACTGACTTCGGGTTTCATTTGTTCTTCTTTTTCTAGTTCTTTAAGGTGTAATATGAGGTTATTTATCTGGGATTTTTATTATTTGTTGAGATAAGCCTGTAATGATATAAATTTCCCTCTTAAAACTACTTTTGCTGCATCCCAAAAATTTTGGCAGGACGTATTTTCATTCTCATTTGTTTCTATGTATCTTTTGATTTCTTCTCTTATTTCTTCTTTGACCCAGTCTTTCTTTAAAAGTATGTTGCTTAATCTCCACATATTTGTGGTTTTCCTGCTTTGTTTTTGTAGTTGATACCCAATTTCAAAGCCTTGTGATCAGAGAATATGCTTGGTATTTTTCCAATCTTCTTAAATTTGCTGAGGCTAGTTATATGTACCAATATAAGGTCTATTCTTGAGAATTTTCTAGGTACACTAGAAAAGAATGTATAGTCTGATGTTCTAGGATGAAGTGCTCTATAAATGTCAATTATGTCCATTTCATCTAATGTGTCTCTTAGGGCTGTTATTTAGTTACTTATTTTCTGTTAGGATGATGTATCCATAGTTGTCAATGATGTATTTAGATTCCCGACTATAATTGGGGTTTGGTCAATTTCTCCCTTTAGTTCTGTTAGTAGTTGCTTTGCATATTTCGGTGCTCCTGGATTGGGGGCATAAATATTGATGACTGTTGTTGAGTGTTATGTCTTCTTGTTGTGTAGTCCCCTTTATCATTATGAAATGTCCATCTTTGTCTCTTGTTACCTTTCTTATCCTGACGTGTGTTTATCTGATATCACTATAGCTACACCTGCTTTCCTGTGAATACCATTTGCTGGGAGTGTCTATTTCCACCCTTTCACTTTGAGTCTATATTTGTCCTTGTAGCTGAGATGTGTCTGTTGGAGGTAGCATATGGTTGGTTTAGTTTTTTGATCCAATCTGCTACTTTGTGCCTTTTTATTGGTGAGTTCAGCCCACTTACATTTAGGGTGATTATTGATATATGAGGATTTCCTATCATTCTATGTTTGGTTTTCTGGTAGGACAGTGTCTCCATTGTTCCTTTGCCTTTTTGTTCCTGTCTATTATTTCATCGTGGTGGTATTCTATGACTCTTCCCTCTATTTCTTCTTTTTTTATGTTATATGTATATTTGAGTCCTGGAAATTTTTTTTTGTGGTTACCATTAAATTAATGTAAATGAAATGATTTATTTTATGTATTTATGTATTTATTTATTTATTTATTTGTTTGTTTTAGAGGGGATTGTCAGTGGCCCTCATATGTGGGATCCAAACCGGCGCCGCTGGTGTCCCAGGCCAGCTCTTAACCACCGCGCCACTCGGCCGGCCCTGGCTAATTTTATTTTATTTTATTCATTTATTTTGAAAGTTTCATATTTAGAATATTCCATTTTCTCCAGCATGCTTCCTTTCTCCAATCCCTTGTGCCCGTTCACACCTTTACTCACTCCCTTTTTATGTTTTTGTTGTCACAAATTATTCCTATTGATACTGTGAGTTGGTCTCTGGGCTGCCGTAGCAGGTTGTCTTTTTCCTCTTTTTTCAAATATTTTTTTCTTCTTTACCGTGTATGTTATGTTTAAGTATGTAGTGTCTTATTTGGTGGAGTGGCTGCCATTTCCTGCTTGTGTCTGTCTGGTTGTAATGCTACTCATGATTTTGTATACTTTTGCTTTTTTGTTTCAGGTCGAATATCCTCGTTCAGTATTTCTTGTAGTGCAGGTTGTGCATTAGAAAATCCCCTCAGCTGGGGTAAAAAGTGTAACTATTGCTCTGTGTTGGACACCTAAAACTATTTTTTTAAAAAGATGTTTATTTCACAATAAAAGAATTAAAAAAAGAAAATTCCCTTCGCTTCTGTATGTCTGGAAAGGTCTTAATCCTCTTTCATATCTAAAGTATATCTTTGCTGGATATATTATCCTTGGCTCATAATTTCTCTCTTTCAATAGTTTGAATATTTGATTCCACTCCCTCCTGGCTTGTAGAGTTTCTGTTGAAAAATCTGATGATAACCTAATGGGCTTTCCTTGGTAAGTTACTGTCTTCTTTTCCCTGGCTTCCTTGAGGATTATTTCTTTGTCGTTAATTTTTGACAGCTTCAATACAATGTGCTTGGTGAACACCTGTTAGGATTCAGGTAATTAGGTGTGCTATTTGCTTCTTGGATTAGAGGATCCAATTCTTTCCACAAGTTTGGGAAGTTCTCATCGACTGTTTATTTGAATGTAATCTCTGTTCCCTTCTCCCTTTCTTCTCTTTCTGGTATGCCCATTCTTTTTAAAAAAAGATTTTATTGAGGAATTGGAGTAGGGGAACAGCATTGGGGAATCAGGGAAGGGGAACAGACAAGTCGATGTCCTTTTGTTCTTCAGTCTAGTTGTGGAGGACTTTGCTTCACTGGCCCATGTTGGTATTATCACTGTGCTCTTCTGGGGTGAGGCAGTCAGTCGCTGGCCTCTGGACAGCAGCTCACGGTGGGTATTGGCAGCTCATGCAGGCTGCCGGCCACTCACAGGTGGCTTATAGCATCCCACTGCAGCAGGGGCTGCAGCCTACACCGTCTCCAGCGAGTCATGGCAACCCAACTCCAGGTCAAGATGTTGTTCACAATCTAAGCTGTAGAGGATGCAGCGTCACTGGCCCTCATGTGGGATCCGAACGGGGCCCTGCTGCTCAGAGCTGGCGTCCCAAGCCAACTCTTAACCACCGAGCCACTTGGCTGGCCTTGCCCATTATTCTTATATTGCTTTTTCTGATGGAGTCAGAAAGTTCTTGTAGAGCTCTTTCATTTCTCTTCTTTGATCTGTGTCATTTCCAGATTTCTATCTTCGATGTCAATGATTCTTTCCTCCATCTGGTCAGCTCTATTACCTAAGCTGGCTATTTCATTTTTCATTTATATTATTGAGTTCTTAATCTCCAGAAATTCTAGTTGGTTCTTTTTAAAAAATTTCAATCTCTTCGGTAAAATGTTCATTTTGTTCTTTGATTGTGTTTCTGAGTTCATTAAACTGCCTGTCTATGTTTTATTGCATCTCGTTGAGTTTTGTCAGAACTGAAATCTTGAATTCTCTCTCATTTATGTCACATATTTCCATGTCTTTAAGTTCATTTTCTGGAGAGTTTTCATTTTATTTCTGAGTTGCCTTGTTACCTTGGTTATTCATGGCAATTAATGAATTATTATTTCTCTTCCTAGGCCTCTACAGGAGTGGGTTCTGCAACAGGTTGGTAGGAAGAGGTCTTTCTTTTGTTTACCACTAGGTGTTGGTAGAATGCTTTATTTTCTCTTCCACTGCAGCCTTTTATTCTCTCTCATGCAGTAGTGTTATATTTTCTCTGCACTGTTCCGGCTTCTCACATGATTGGAGTGGGGGTTCCCTGGAAGATGGGCTGCTCCTCTGTGAGCAGGCTGCCTGGGTCTCGGGGCACTGCCTCTTTGGGCAGATGTGGAGAACTTCTGAAGTTCCTAAGCTCTTCCTGCACCCCATTCAGGGCCTGTGTGTTTCAGCAGCTCTGTTTACCCCTGCAGGGATCCACCCCAATACGTGGGGGCAGGGTCAGGGTGAGTTGTGTGAGCTGTGACAGGTGGTTCTGAGCAATGGCAGTGACAACAGGCACAGCCAGTCCTGCACCAAAGGATTTCTCCCCTTTGACGGAAGTAGTTGATCTGTGAGTCCATGGCTGTGGGGTACAGTTTTCAGAGCTGCAAATATTCTGTTCTTTTGATCTGACACTGCTACTGTGCTGCTTCTAGCACTGGGCAGGTGGGGGTGAGCCCAGCTCTGGGAGAGTAGGGAGGGGGCGGCTAGGCTCCGTGCCTATGCCTTCCATCCTCTACTTGGCAGTGAGGGTTTAAACCACCGTTTTCACCCTTCTTCTCTTAGTCTTTGCTCCGATGTCTCTGCCATGATCCGTGGACCATAAGAGAAGCACTAGCAGTGCGAATTCTTCCCTCTGTCCTGATGGCAGTAGCTCCGGAATTCAGAGAGATGGGAGCTCCTGTCTGTGTTCAGCGGCACATGAGGGCCTGTGTCTCAGCACTTCCCCCTTTCCACCTCCCCGTCTTACCCAATTAGCCCACCTTTTTTTTTTTTAAGATTTTATTGGGGAATTGGGGGAGGGGAACAGACAAGTTGCTCGCGTTTTGTTCTTCAGTCTAGTTGTGGAGGACATTGCTTCACTGGCCCATGTTGGTATTGTCATTGCACTCTTCCCAGATAAGGCAGATCGGTCGGTGGCCTCTGGATGGTCACGCTGGCTAACGGCCACTCACTGTGGCCTGTGGTAGCCCACTGCAGCAGGGGTTTCAGCCAACACCATTGCTGGGGCTCGCAGCCCAGCTCCAGATGGAGCTGTTGTTAGCTGTAGAGGGCATCGTCATTGGCCCTCATATGTGGGATCCGAACCGGGGCCGCTGGCATCTCAAAACCATCTCTTAACCAATGTGCCACTCGGCCAGCCCCAATTTGCCCACCTTTTGATGATTTCATTTGCACATCTCTTAGTCTTGCCTGTGTGCTGTGCAGGGAGTGCTTTGTGGAATTATAGCTGTTCAATTTGTTGTAAATTCCAGGGGAAATTTCAAGAGACTCACCTCTCGCCGCCATTTCTATGAAGTCATCCTGCAGGTTGATTTTAAAGGGCTTCCTGGACACAGATTTAGCTGTCCCTGGAGGGTCTCCCCAGAGACAATATATCTTGGAAATGTCCAAAACAGGCCTGAGATGTGTCTTCTAAATCAGTACTGAAAGAAGTCAAAGCTTTTTCCTACTACGTTCACCTGGCCCCACTAGGACATGATTTGTGCTACCATGAACACTCAAAATGGGATCATTGGTTCAAGCATTATCAGCTGCTTTTTGATTATATGAACTCTCAACCTCAGAATGATGTTAAGGTATATTTGGGACTTAGGAGATTCTGTTGATGCTCTGGATAAAGAAGATGCCAGCAAAACAAAACAAAACAAAACAAAAAATATATAACCTGAGGGCCGGCCGATTAGCACATTGGTTAAGAGCTGGCTTTCATGAGCTGCCGTGAGTGGCCGTCCAATGGAGGGTGAGAGACTGCCTCGCCCCCGGGAAGAGCGCAATGACGATACCAACATGGTCCAGTGAAGCATCGTACTCCACAACTAGACTGAAGAACAAAAGGACAGCAACTTGTCTGCTCCCCTTCCCCGATTCCCCAACGCTGTTTCCCTCCCCCAATTTCCCAATACAATTTTTATAAAAAATAATAATAAAATATAAAAAAGCTGAGAGCAGAGCCAAGGTATCTTGTGGTCTACAATCCTTCAGAACAAGAATGCAACTCTATTCTGGGAATGTAAATGATAATTTTGTGAAGAAACTATTATGTTAAGTGAAATAAGTCAGTTGGAGAAAGACAAGTACCATATGATCTCACTTATATATGGAATCTGAAAAACTGAATGAACGATCAAAATAGACTCATACATATAGAGGAAAAACTGAGGGTTGCTAGTTGGGAGGGGGGTGGGAATAAGGGGGAAGGGGAAGGGATTAGACAGCATAAATAGACAACTACAATATTGCCACAGGGATATGAAACACAGTTCAGGGAATATAATAATGTTGTAAAAATTTTGGATGGAGTAGAGGCTAGATCACTGCACTGTACACCTAAGCTGATGTTGTATAATATTGTATGCCAACTGTACATGAATATATAGATAGTCACGTGATGTGGAGTATACTGTGGAAGGGAGTCAAAGGAATTATATTAGATATGTGTGATATGGGGGGGAGTCGGGTGGCGAAATGCGGGAGGGCGGTTGTCAGTTTGGGGAGTAAAGAGTATAACTATTGCATTGTGTTCTACACCTTAAACTAATATAAAAAAAAGGAATGGAACTCTATGGTCACAGTCTGTCTGATTTCCCCCACAGGACAAGTGTCCTCCACTTCAGGAAAGCCTGTGGAAATTCAAATGAGTACCGTTTGGGATACAGCAAGTACTGTCTCCCAGACAGCCTATGAAATCTCTTTTCTGGCCCAGATGCTACCATTGGGACTGAAAGTGTATACGATTTTGGAATCAACAAATTCAAATCCACATTCAGGTGAATGTGTCCTGTATAATGATAACATAGAAGATAAAGGCATTTTCAACATGTAGAATATGAAAAGTGCTGAAGAAGATGTAACTCTAGAGAACTCCTTTCTAAGCTTGGGTTTGGTCAATCTGAGCTTTTGGAGGAAATGATAAATAAAGATGATAGGTGTTATGAAGTCAAAGTAGAATTTCATGCTATGGGACCACAAGTAAAAAGGACAAAAATGGTGCCTACCTCTTCCTACCTGATGGGAAGCCAAGTCTGATGTTTACACTACACTGCCTCTTGCCAGAGTGCAACGTGGAAGGCTTTACTCACATGTAACTTGCTCTTTTGAACATGTTACCCATAGAGTCCGACTGTACAGCACACAGGGACTACAAGGACAGTCAGTTCAATTTTCCAATACTGAGGACATCCAGAAGGAACATAACTGTGAGATTGTGATGAGAATTTCTTCTCGCATAAACAGCCAAAATCGATTTTATATAGACCTAAATGAATACCGGATTCAACCTAGAACGACACCGAGCAAATTGCCTCTTCAAGCAAATGTCTACCTGATGACCCCAATGGCATAGTTCCAGGACGATGAGCATCGCTTGACACTGCTGTCTGCTCAGTCTTTAGGTGTATCGAGTCTAAAATGGTCTGGTTGAAGTTATCATGGATTGAAGACTCACGCAAGATGGTAATCGTGGCCTTGAACAAGTTGGGGATTGTGAAGAGATTGTTGTGAGTGTCTTGTCCATGATAACAAGATCTCAGCTAATTTCTTTAGAATACCAGTAGAAAAAAGAACTGTCATGAATATGGAGGAAGAAAAGAAGTCAGTCAGTTATCCTGCCCTCCTGAGCCACATAACTTCTTCTTTCCTGAGTCACCCTGCCTTTTCAATGACAGAACAGATCCTCCATGCGCACCCTTCATCTGCTGGATGAATTCTCTCTGTTACCGTCATCTTTGCATTGTGACATTCGTCTCGTTAACCTGAGAACAGATAATACAGTCAAAGGTGGACAGCAAGCATTCCCGTGAGGCAGCCTTGATCCTCCACGGGAAGGGGAGAGACGGGGACAGCTTTGTTCCACTATCCAGGGAAACATACTGGTACAGAAACTTTTTAAACTAGTTTACTGTTGCAAGTCTCATAACTTCATCATTATCCTTGATACATTCACCTCCAGATGCCCAAAATGTAAGGGAGATCAGCTTGAGTCCCATGGCAATCAGCACAACCTGAATCCAGTTGAGGTGAACCTGGCTTTCAAATTTGGATGGGGAAGCTTTAGCTTTGATACACTGTTTGGTTTGACGTGAGTAAAGCAGCACATTATTTTAGCTTCTGGCTACTGTGAGAACATAAATTCTGTAATTTTTTTTGAACCAGAATAGTAAGAAAAAAAAGCCATGTTCAAAACTAGCTTGTTTTTTTTTCTTTAAGTTCTTTCCATCAACTACCACCATCAGTATGAATTAATGCAACAAATCACGAGATGTCTAAAGACAACCTCTTAACAGATTGTATCTCAGGTTAAATAATAGCTAATTATATCAGTGTTGGGGAATGTGAAGAGATAGTTGTGAGTATTCATCATGCTGGTCTTTGTTAATTTTACAGAAATGACCATTTTTACCAAAATGGAATACAAAGCTGGTGAATAATAACTAATGACCAAAATGGTTGCTATCATTTATACACATTAAAAAATTGTTTTGTGCTGAAATATGTGGCAAAATACAATCCATCAACCCTTATGAAATACATAGTTGATTTTTGCATCTTTTGCCAATGTACCACTTGACCCGTCCCTTCCCACCTTTTGTGAATATTTCCTGATATATCAGATTTTGAATCATTCCATAGCAGAACAAGAGGCATATTTTCACTACTTGACAATGTGGGGTACGTACAATTTATTGCATTGTTACTAAACTACAAGAAGAAATGCTATAGGTATCATAGCCTATTTTAGGTACCACATGGTGTCATTTTACACAGCTCATTTGAATACAGACTTTCTGAGAAGGGGTTTTCTATTTTTGAAATACCATATCATAATAAATGTGCCTTAAAAGTCAGGGATAGGGCCAGCCGAGTGGCACGGTGGTTAAGCGCTGGCTTGGGAAGACAGCGGCCCCGGTTCGGGTCCCACATATGAGGGACAGTGATACTGACCTCAAAAAAAAAAAGTCAGGGATAAATTTATTTAAAATTATATGGAGAGTCAAAGTAAGGAAAAAAATCTTTAGATGATGTATACTGACTATCACTCTGAATCCTTAATTACAAAAAACGTTGTAGCTATAACTAGAAAATTATTTGCCTCTTACATAAGAACAATGACAAAGCAAGGTGGTTTTCCACATAAATGTGACCACTTACTTTTTATAAAGCACCTTTGGACCAGGATTATCTCATACTCCATCAGAAGCAAACAGGAAAATTTAAAGACAAATAATTTCCATGCCCAATTTTCAAAAGCAATTCCTGAATTCTGCATGCAGAATTCTCACCTTTATAGGTAGCAGCTCAGTTTGAATATATTTAGGAAGTCTTTTGAATTTCTAGGTTAAGATTTCCATATCCTTTCATGTCCAACAGAATTCTATAGCTTGTTTTAATCTTTAAAAATCATATTAATCAAAAGCACATCTGTCACCAGATTTAGATTTAAAATTACTAATTGCGCTACTCTCATTTATTATTTTTGTTGTGTGAAACTGCTAATTGTACTACTTTAGTGAACTTATTAGTGGTAATTGAAATCATTAATAAAATGGATGCCCAGTTAGCATTAGATGATTAATAGGGGTACATTAAAATTTCTTTTGCATGTCTAAAATACATCTGACTTGTTCTGAGACATCTGAAAAACTGTATCAGAACCAAGGTTAATGAATAAATATATCTAGTCTCATGGGCCAATGAACATGACGACATGTAAACACATCTAAATATGCACACACATTTTTCTACTAAAATTCTTGGATACTTTGAAAAGGAAAGAATTATTCAGATTGTTTTGATTCTAAAAGACAATTAATTGGTATGTGGCAATAATACTCTAGGGAACTAGTTTTTCAAGTTATAACATTATGTAGAATATGTTAATTTACATTCTTTTATGTGCTTGTAAGTTAACATGTTTCCAAAATTTAAAGTCCTGGGTTCCAAAAAAAATGTGGATGTGTTAAAATGTGTGTAATTACGCAAACATTTTGATGCTCTTTTCTGAGCTGCTGTTATTAAAATTTGTTTTAAATATTTTATTTGAGAATTTTATTAACATTATTTGCTGAATGCTTTTGTGATTAATCCATTAAAATTATCTTTAATATTCAAAAAACTAAATGTGCCTTGTATTTTTGAAGTCTTGTTAAACCTTTAGTTGTCCATATTCCTGTTTGGGGAACGGGGAAGGTTGGAGGCAGGGAGTGGCATGGGCACTTTTTAGGACACCTAAATTGTAACATTTTTGCCTGACGGTGCTGGCCACATTCGGATCTGTTTCATGAAATTTGTGGTGATATTATTCTCAACATTTTGAGTATCTGAATGTACTGAGATCTCAGAAAACAAGACAAGGAATAAAATGCTGTTAATTAAAATACGAGGTCTGACAATTAAGTTCTCGAACTTGTTGCAACGATGTTGCTATCCTTTTCTGACATCAGAGGGATTATTCACTATGAATTTGTACCAACTGGACAAACAGTTCACCAAGTTTACTATCTGGAAGTGCTGCAAAGGCTGTGTGAAAAAGTTAGACGACCTGAACTTTTCACCAAAAATTCATGGCTCTTGCATAACGACAATGCACCAGCTCACAGGGCACCATCTGTGAGGGAGATTTTTTTTTTAATTGGGGAATTGGGGGATGGGAAAAGCCAAGTTGTCCTTCAATCTTAGTTTCTGGAGGGCACAGCAAGCTCAGCTCCAAGTCCAGTCGCACAACAGCTTAGGGTGCTGCGTTCAACCTGAGTTGCAGGTGGGCATAGCCACCATCACATGCTGGAGTCAAACCGGCAGCCTTTGTTGTTAAGAGTGCACGCTCTATCCCCTGAGCCACCCGGGCGGCAGCTCAGATCATGGTGCCAAGTTCAATTTTTAGTTGTGGGCGGGCATAGCCCACCATCTCAAACAGGCAACTTTGTTGTTAGGAGCATGTGCTCTCACCAGCTGAGCCATCCTGCCACCAGTTGGCAGCTCAGTGGCAGCTTCGCTTGGGCACAGCACAATGGCCCATGTGGGAATTGAACCGGCGACCCTGTTGCTCAGAGCACGCACTCTTGAGCGAGCTCTTAACCAACTGAGGTACTTGGCCGGCCCTGTGATGGTATTTTTTCCACTAAACAAATAACTATTGGAACACCCTCCTTACTCACCTGATCTGGCCCCCAATGACTTCTTTCTTTACCCAAAGATAAAGGAAATATTGAGAGGAAGACATTTTGATGACATTCAGGACATCAAGGGTAATATGATGACAGCTCTGATGGCCATTCCAGAAATAAAGTTCCAATATTGCTTTGAAGGGTGGACTAGGTGCTGGCATCGGTGCACAGTTTCCCAAGGGGAGTACTTCGAAGGTGACCATAGTGATATTCAGCAATGAGGTATGTAGCACTTATTCTAGGTTGAGTTCGGGACCTTAATTGTCTGACCTCATATGCTGCTGCCAAGGAGACTGCAACTTCAAGCAAGGATTTTGTAACAAAAATCCACACACTGTGTTCATTTCTAAGGCATTAACCATATTGAAGCGAGAATACTTTAAAAGACACCCTGTTTTGTGCAGGCCGAGTGGCACGGTGGTTAAGAGCTGGCTTGGGACACCAACGGCCCCAGTTTGGATCCCACATATGAGAGCCAGTGACACTGCCCTCTAAAAAAAAAAAAAGACACCCTGTTTTGACATTTGCTTATATGTAGTTGACCATGAATTATCTTATTCTAAAAAATACGTCTGTTCAATGAATTCCAAACTTTTGTATGTGTGTGCTAACCTCAAGGTGAAGATCCAAGCCCATGTACCATTACAGTACTTTTGATAAGATTTATTTGCGATCATTGTTACCTTGACATTAAATTAAAAGCCACATTAACAACGCTTGGAATATTCAGTTTTGGCACAGGAAGAATTCTTTGAGTAGGTACCCTTTTGAAAATTCTCTGTGTTAAAATAGATTTAGTATGACCTGACTTCAACTTCCATTTACCTCCTGTCACTCCAACATCTTTATAGAAAAATTACAACCTAATTTCTATTGCACCATTTAGTCTGATTATCATCTGGATTACTGTTAAATTATGTTAAATTCATAAACTTCTTTCATCTTAAATAATTAAAGAAATAATACCGGTGTTGGTAAAGATATGACAAGAGAGTCATTTCATGTGATAAACAGGTACTGAAAGATTCCTTCCTTATTTTGGGGGAAGGGTATAAGCAACTGCACAAAGAAAAAACACTTTCCTTTTATGGGCATCTATAGTTGTTAAGATTTTCAGAAGGACATTCCAGGAATAAGATCAGGTTTTTCATTGCATCTTAAATGTAAAAGCTTCCTATGGGAATTCACTGTGTTCTGCGGTTAAGAGGGTGTGCTTATGGTGCTGGAAATTCTTTTTTTTTTTTTTTAAAGATTTTTTTTATTGGGGCATTGGTGGAGGGGAACAGCGTTGGGGAATCGGAGAAGGGGAACAGACAAGTTGCCGTCTTCTTGTTCTTCAGTTTAGTTGCGGAGGATGTTGCTTCACTGTTGGTATCGTCATTGCGCTCTTCCCGGATGAGGCAGATCGGTCGCTGGCCTCTGGATGTCGCTCATCGCGGCTATTGGCAGCTCACGCTTGGCTGCCAGCCGCTCACGCTGGCTGCGGGCCACTCACTGCAGCCTATGGCAGCCCACTGCAGCAGGGGCTGCAGCCCACACCAT
The DNA here is from genome assembly GCA_033961575.1 of Aselliscus stoliczkanus. Classification (NCBI taxonomy): domain Eukaryota; kingdom Metazoa; phylum Chordata; class Mammalia; order Chiroptera; family Hipposideridae; genus Aselliscus; species Aselliscus stoliczkanus. The sequence continues at coordinate 19,730,565 of CM066737.1, forward strand.
CACCAGGGCTCGCACAGCCCAGCTCCAGGTGGAGCTGTTGTTAGGTGCTGGAAATTCTGATCAGTTGAGCGAAAAGCCGATGTAATAACAGTGGCTTTGCCACTTCCAGTTATTTAAGATCGATCTGTCCCATGTCGGTCGGGTCATATTCAATGTGTGTTGCCACCAAATGCTCACAGGTAAAGCAGAAATTCTCTTTAACCAGCAAGTGTCTGCTTTTTATCTTTAGAGTCAATTATCAGGGAAATCAAGAGAGGATTCTTTTGGTTTGAGCTGTGGTCAAGAACTGATTAAATACTTTAGTGTCTCCAGCACAAGCTAAAAACTATACACTCCAGGCGTGATCTTGCTGGCATATTTGTGTACCTAGGTGTTCTTACCTTCATTATCACAGATGTTCAGTTGACCAAGTAGTTCATTACTTCCTCCTATTTTTTTCTGTAGTTGGGCGGTTTGAATTTGCAGTTATAACTGCAGGACCTGAGAACTAAGCATTCTTGTTTTCTACAAAGACTGATTAAAATAAAATGCTCTAAAGAGTGTTATAAAGCATTGTAATTACCTTCCCATATCTTTGTTGTACTTATGCTGAAATGTTTTCACATCCCTTTGTCTGGGGAAAATCTTTGTTTTCATTTTTATTATGTTGCTTACCTCGGAATCAGTAGGTTTTGATATTAGTCCCTTGGAAGATTCCATATCTTTTTGGATATATGTAATACAAGATCTCCAATAAAAGACAAATGTTATCAAAGCAAGTGAAAAGGTATATTATAAATATTATCCACGTGTCCATGAGAAGAGCTAAAAATACAAACCCACTGTTTTTTGTTTGTTTGTTTGTTTGTTTCTGTTGCTTTTGTGATTGGGATATTTGCCCATGATATGTTCTATTTGGTTATGGCTCTATATACAAAATTTATCATGCACAGTAGTCCCGTTTTTCTGTGGTTTAGCTTTCCAAGGTTTCAGTTACCCCCAGGCAACAGTGGTTCCAAAATATTAAACGGAAATTTCCAGAAATAAACAATGTATACATTAAAAGAAAAAAGAACCATGACTAAGGAATGTAAGTTGGGTGGAAGGCATGAAGGGAGATTTTGACCTATCATTTTATGTCCTTCTAAAATTTGAATTGTTTATGTATTATATATATACTTTTTTTCAAATTTAAAGAAAGTCGATATTGGGTATTCAGTTCACAGTTAATTAATATCTAATAATATCAATTAAGTACATCTTAACTGTTTAAGAAAAGCAGCAGGAAGAGTTTAGTAAGTTTGCTATCTACCAAATTAAGAAACAAAAATGAAGTTTGATTATATAGGAAGAGAAATTAGTTGGAAAAGACTGCAAAAAATTATGTTGTTAATGGAACTAACATCCTCAGAAACAAACTTTGCAAGAAATGTGCAGTACCTACCTATGGAAGTAAACCAGAAAAATGTTCAGAAGCACATAAGAGAAGAAGCACACCTTGTTGGGGAAAGACTGTTATCAGCATACCAAATATCCCTAAATGAAATCTGTAAACCTAATGTCATCCCAGTAGAAACTCTCAGTTTTTGTTGTTGTTGAGTAGGCGGAAGGGACTTACTGATGATTCTAAAATTTATCCAGAAAAACCAACATGTTCATATTCCAAAAATAAATGAATGAATGAATAAATAAATAAATAATAATTTTGACAGTGACTCTGCCTACCAGACACTGAAATGTGTTATCATGCTTCATTAATTCAAACCTTGATCATATTACAGAGTTAAGACAACACAATCAGTGGAACACAATAGGAAGACCCATTCAATTCACATGATTGTGGTGATGTAGTGTATGATAGAGGTACCATTTTAACTTGGTAGGGAAAAATTAGATTACTCAATTAATGATATGGAAACAACGGGTAGCCATTAGCAAACTAAGATCTGGATGCCTCTCTCAGTCTTTACACCTAAATCAATTCCATGCAGACTGAATGATTAGACATGAATAAATAAGTGTCTTTCAGAGGAAAATCTAAGTGAATATTTGTGAAAATTATTAAGGAAAATAAGCCTCTCTAAGAAATATTACTAAACCCAAAAGCCGTATAGATAAGATGGACATATTTAAAGTATATAAGAATTATACTCCATAAAACAACAGTCTTGGAGAAAATGTTTCCAAATCCTTCGTATGATAATTTTCCTAACCAAACTCCACTTAACCTACCAAATAGTTTTTTGTCCCTTATATATGAGTAGCTCTCAAAAACGAAAAGTTGCTCTATTTTCACTAACATTTTGAAGACATGCAAAATAACATATGGACATGTGGCCTAGTTGGTACAAAATAAAAGTATTTAGTATAAAAGGTGTACTTAGTACACAAAATTTAAAAACTGCAAAAGAAAATCATGAGACTGCTTCTCACTTCTCAAACCGGCAGAGATTTCAGATTGATAATATTCCACTCTTTGCCACTATCGGCAAACAGTCTCACGGCCTGCTGCTGGGAGTGTCAAGTAGTACAATATAACTAAACAACAATTTGATGATACCCATTACCATGGCAACTACCTGGACTGTGGTGGTGGTTGCTGGACTCTGTAAACATACTCAAAAAGTCACTGATTTCTCCTCTTAAAATGGGAGAATTTTTTATGTCAATATACCTCAATAAAGCTGTTTTAAAAAGTGTTTAAAATGTATGTGCTCTCTGTACCCCTGAAGCTGATGTTGTATAATATTGTATGCCAACTGTAATTGAATATATAGATAGTCACGGCATGTGGAGTATACTGTGGAATGGAGTCAAGGGAATTGTAATCGATATGTATGATACGGACGGTAGCGGGGAGTGGGGTGGCGAACTGGGGGAGGGGGATTGTCACTTTGAGGGGTAAAAAGTATAACTATTGCACTGTGTTGTACACCTGAAACTAATTTTAAAAAAATGTTTATTTCACAATAAAAGAATAAAAAAAAAGATATGACCCTCGTAAACATTTATGAACCCAAGCTTGGAGCACCTAAATATATAAAGCAAATATTGACAGATTGAAAGGAGAGATTGACAGTAACACAATCATAGAGGGGACTTTAGTACCCCAATCACATCAATGGATAAAACATCTAGACGAAATCAACAAGGGAATAGCTCTCTAAAATGACACAATAGACTAGATGGAGTTAATAGATATTTTTAGCAGTTTCCAGCAAAGAAACAGGATACATTCTTTTCAAGCACACATGAACATTTTTCAGGATAAAGCATATGTTAGGTCACAAAACAAGTCTCAATACATTTAGGAAGATTGAAATCAGATCAAGCATCTCTCAGATCACAATGGTATGAAACTAGAAATAAATTATAGGAAGAAACCTGAAAAAACACACAAACACATGAAAGCTAAATAACATGCATACCACTGAACAATGAATATGCTAACAATGAGACCCAGAAAGAAATCAACAGATACCTTGCGACAAATGAATATGAAAATACTACCACCCAAGATCTACGGGACACAGCCAAGCAATTCTAAGAGGGAAATTCATAGCAATATAGGCCTACCGAAAACAAACAAAAATCTCAAATAAACAATCTAACCTTACACTTAAGAACTAGAAAAAGAAGAAAACCACAGTCTAAAGTGAGAAGAAAGAAGGAAATTAGAAAGATCCAAGCATAAGAAAACAAAAGAGTCTAAAAAAAAGATAGAAAAGATCAATGAATCCAAGAGGTGTTTCTTTGAAAAGATAACCCAAATTGATAAACATTTAACAAGACTCATCAAGAGAAAAATAGAGAGGACCCAAGAAATAAAATCTGAAATGAGAGAGGAGACGGGAGAACTGACACCACAGAAACAGAAGGATTATAAGAAAATACTATGAGTAATTATATACCAACAAACTGGATAACTGGAAGAAATGGATAAATTTCTTGAAACATACAATCCTCTAAGAATGAATTGAGAAGAAACAGAAGTTCTGAATGGAATGAAAACTATTTGAAAAATCTAATCAATAATCAAAAACTCCCAACAAATAAAACGCGAATTTTACCAAACATTCAAAGAAGAATTACTGACCCTTCTCAAGCTATTCCATAAAATTGAAAAGGAGGGAAGGCTCCCATGCTTATTTTATATTTATATTTATTATTATTATTATTATTATTATTATTATTTAGAGATGTACAAATCTGTGCAGTAATTATCTTTTTCATCCCTTACAAAGTGACTATCCCCTCCCCCTCTCCTGCCCCCCACCCGTGATATCATACTATATTCCACATCCCATGACTATATATGTGTTAAATTATAGTCAACATCTAATATTATTCAGTGGTAGCTTCAGATGTACAGTGCAGTGGTCAGGCCTCTACACCATCCAGGAAGGGGTCTCCCTGAAAAGACATGAGTCCATCTGATCCCCTAAGAAAAATATTTACAACCTTATTGATTATATTCCCTAAACTGTCTCTTCTATCCCTGCGGTAGTATTGTAGTTACCAGTTTATGTTGCCTCATCCCTTCCCCTTCTCACTCATGCCCATCCCTGTCCCATCTAGCCCTCATCAGTTTTTTTCTCTGTGTCTCTATGACTATTTCTGTTTACATTGCTCGTTTATTCAGTTCTTTAGATTCCACATATAAGTGAGGTCATATGGTATTTGTCTTTCTTTGGCTGACTTATTTCACTTATCATAATGTTCTCTAGGTCCATCCATATTGTTGCAAATGGTACGATTTCTTTCTTCTTTATAGCTGAGTAATACTTTACTGTGTAAATGTACCACATCTTCTCAATCCAGTCGTCTACCGATGGGCGTATCGATTGTTTCCAAGTCTTGGCTATTGTAAATAGCGCTGCAATGAACATAGGGGTGCAAATATTTTTCCTAATTAGTGTCTTGGGTTTTTCAGGATAAATACCTAGGAGTGGAATTGCTGGGTCAAAAGTAGTTCCATTTCCAGTTTTTTGAGATACCTCCATATTGACTTCCATACTGGCTGCACCAATCTGCAAGCCCACCAACAATGCAGCAGGCTTCCGTTGCCCCACAGCCCCGCCAGCACTTGTTGCTTGTTGATTTATTGATGATAACCATTCTGACTGGAGTGAGGTGATATCTCATTGTGGTTTTTATTTGCATTGCCCTAAAGAACAGGGAGGTTGAACATTTTTTCACATGCATGTTGGCCATGTGTATGTCCTCTTTAGAGAAAAGCCTCTTCATATCCTCTGCCCATTTTTTAAATGGGTTGTTTTTTTTTGATGTTGAGTTGCATGAGTGTTTTATAAATTTTGGATATTAACCCCTTATCAGATATATCATTGACAAATATATTCTCCCATTCAGTAGGCTTCCTTTGTGTTTTATTGATGATTTCCTTTATTGTGAAAAAACTTTTAAGTTTGATATAATCCCATATGTTCATTTTTTTCTTTTACTTCCCTTGCCCGTGGGGATGTATCAGTAAAAATATTGCTCAGGGTAATGTCTGCAAATTTATTCCCTTTATTTTCTTCTAGGAGTTTTATGGTTTCAGGTCTTCCATTTAAGTCTTTAATCCATTTTGAATTTCTTCTCGTATATGGTGTAAGGAGGTGGTCCAGTTTCAGTTTTCTACATGTGTCAGTCCAATTTTCCCAGCACCATTTATTAAATAGACAGTCTTTACTCCAATGTAAATTCTTGCTTCCATTGTCATAGATTAAGTGTCTATATGTGCATGGATTCATTTATGGGCTCTCTGTTTTGTTCCACTGATCTATGTGCCTGTTTTTATGCCAGTATCATACTGTTTTGAGTACCGTAGCCTTGTAGTACGTTTTGATGTCCGATAGCATGATCCCCCCGACTTTGTTCTTATTTCTCAGGATTGCAGAGGCTATTCGGGGTCTTTTATGGTTCCATATAAATTTTAGGATTATATTTTCTATTTTTGTGAAAAATGCCCTTGGTAGTTTGATAGGAATTGCATTGAATCTATATATTGCTTTAGGCAGTATGGACATTTTAATTATATTAATTCTTCCTATCCACGAGCATGGAAGTTGTTTCCATTTATTTGTATCTTATTTTATTTCTTTCTTCAGTGTCTTATAATTTTATGAATACAGATCTTTTACTTCTTTGGTTAAATTTATTCGTAGGCATTTTATAGTTGTTGAAGCAATTGTAAATGGAACAGTTTTCTTAATTTCTCCTTCCGTTAGTTTATTATTGGTATATGCAAATGCAAATGATTTCTGAATATTGATTTTGTATCCTACTACCTTACTGAATTCGTCTATCAGTTCCAATCATTTTTTGATGGAGTCTTTGGGGTTCTCTCTATATAGTATCATGACATCTGCATATGACAATTTTACTTCCTCCTTGCCAATTTGGATGCCTTTTATTTCTTTTTCTTGTCTGATTGCTGTGGCTAGAGCTTCCAGAACTATGTTGAATAAAAGAAGAGAAAGTGGACAGTCTTGTCTTGTTCTTGATCTTAAGTGGAATGGTTTTAGCTTTTCCCCATTGAGTATGATGTTAGCTATAGGTTTATCATATATGGCCTTTATTATGTTGAGATATGATCTCTGCATTCCCACTTTGCTAAGGGTTTTTAACATAAATGGCTGTTGGATTTTGTCAAATGCTTTTTCTGCATCTATTGACATGACCATGTGATTTTTATTCTCCATTTTGTTGATGTGGTGTATCACATTAATTTATTTACGGATGTTGAACCAGCCTTGTGTATTAGGGATAAAATCCAATTGATCATGATGTATGATCTTCTTAATATATTGCTGAATTCTGTTTGCTAATATTTTATTGAGAATTTTTGCATCTATATTCATTGGGGATATTGGCCTGTAGTTTTCCTTTTTTTGTGCTGTCTTTATCTGGTTTTGAAATCAGGGTGATAGTGGCTTCATAAAAAGAATTTGGGAGCCTTCCATCCTTCTGGATTTTTTGGAATACTTTGAAAAAAATAGGTGATAGTTCTTTTTTGAATGTTTGATAAAATTCACTTGTAAAGCCGTCTGGTCCAGGGCTTTTGTTTGTTGGGAACTTGTCAATTACTGATACAATTTCCTTGGTAGTAATCAGAATATTTAGATTTTCTGTTTATTTTCGAGTTAGCTTTGGAAGGTTGTATGCTTCTAGAAAATTATCCATTTCTTCCAGATTGTCAGATTTGTTGGCATATAGATGCTCATAGTAATTTCTTAAAATTTTTTGTATTTCTATGATGTCTGTAGTCATTTCGCCTCTTTCATTCCTGATTTTACTAATTTGAGTCCTGTGTCTACTTTTTTTGATGAGCCTGGCTAGAGATTTGTCAATTTTGTTTATCTTCTCAAAAAACCAGCTCTTGGTTTCGTTGATATTGTATATTGTTTTTCTGTTCTCTATATCATTTATTTCTGCTCTGGTTTTCATTATCTCCTTCCTTGTACTTCCCTTGGGCTTCTTTTGCTGTTCTTTTCCCAGTTCCCTGAGGTAAGGATAACCTGTTGATTTGAGATTTTTCTTCCTTCTTTAGGTAGGCCTGCACTGCTGTGAACTTCCCTCTTAGGACTACTTTTGCTGCATCCTAGAGATTTTTGAGTCGTGGTGTTTTCATTTTTGTTTGTCTCAAGGTATCTTTTGATTTCCTCCTTGATCGCATTTGTGACTCACTCACTATTTAGTAGCATGTTATTTAGCCTCCGTTTATTTGTCAGCTTTCCGGATTTCTTCTTCTAATTGATTTCTAGTTTCATAGCATTGTGGTCAGAGAATACACTTGATAAGATTTCAATCTTCTTAAATTTATTGAGACTTGTTTTGTGGCCTAACATGTGGTCTATCTTGGAGAATGTTCCATGTGCACTTGAGAAGAATGAATATTCTGTAGTTTTGGGGTGAAATTATATGAAAATATCAGTTAAATCCAGCTGGTCTAATGTGTAATTTAAGGTTGCTGTTTTCATATTGATTTTCTGACTGAAGGATCTCTCCATTGATGACAGTGGGGTGTTGAAGTCCCCTATTATGATAGTGTTACTGTTGATAGTATTACTGTTGATCTCCGTTTTTATGTCTGACAATATCTGTTTTATATATTTAGGAGCTCCTATGTTAGGTGCATAGATGATAACTAGGGTTATGTCCTCTTGTTGGATCAATCCCTTTATTATTATGAAGTGTCCTTTTTTTGTCCTTTATTATATTCTTCAATATAAAGTCTTTTATCTGATATAAGTATCACTACTCCAGCTTTTTCTTTGTGTTTTTTTTTGGGGGGGTTTGAGGGCAGTGTCACTGGCCCTCATATGTGGGACCCAAACCGGGGCCGCAGGTGTCCCAAACCAGCACTTAACCAATGCGCCACTCGGCCGGCCCAACTACTCCAGCTTTTTTCTCAGTTCCATTTGCATGAAATATTTTACTCCATCCCTTTACTTTCAGCCTGTATGTGTCTTTTGATCTGAGGTGAGTCTCTTGCATACAGCATATGCAGGGGTCTTGCTTTCTTATCCATTCAGCCACCCTATGTCTTTTGATTGGAGCATTTAATCCATTTACATTTAATGTGATTATTGATAGGTGTGCCACGCTTATTTTATGATGCCAGAATTACCCTGTTTCCATAACCAGATGAAGACATTACAAAAAAGAAAATTATAGGCCAATATCCCTGATAAACATAGATGCAAATATCCTCAAGAAAATATTAGCCATCCAAATTCAGCAATAATTAAAAAGATCGTACACCATGATATAGTGGGATTTCTCAAGGTTTGTTTAATATCCACACAGCAATTAATGTGATACACCACATAAAATGAAGGATAAAAATCATATGTTGATATCAATAGATGCAGAGAAAAAGCATTTAACAAAATGCAGCACCAATTTATGATAAAAACCCTCAGCAAGGTGAGACTAGTGAGAGCATACCTCAAGTATAATAACAGACTTATGTGACAAATCCACAACTAAAATCATACTCAACAATGAAAAGCTAAAAGTTTTTCCTTAAGATCAGGAACAAGACAAGGATGTGCATTTCACCACGGTTATTCAACATAGTGTTGCAAATCCTAGCCACAGACATCACACAAGAAAAAAAAAGGCATCCAAATTGGAAAGAAAAAGTAAAACTGTCATTATTTGTAGATGATATACTATATATAGAGAACCCTAAAGATCATACCAGAAAAACTATTAGAAGTGATAAATTAATTCTGTATAGTAACAGGATACAAAAAGAATATTAAGAAATCAGTTGGATTTTTATATACCAATAACAAACTATCAGAAAGAGAAATTAAGAAAACCCCATTTACAATTGCATCACAAAAATTAAATACCTTGAAATACATTTAACCAAGGAGGTAAAGACCTGTACTTGCAAAGCTATAAGACATTGAAAAAAAGTATTGAAGAGGCTATAAATAAATGGAAGCATATACCATGCTCACAGATAGGAAGAATTACCGTCGTTAAAATGTCCATACTACCCAAAGCAATCTATAGATTCTATTCAATGCCTATCAATATACCAATGGCATTTTTTTCACAGAACTAGAAGAAACAATCCTCAAATCTACATGGAATCACAAAATAGCCTGACTTGCCAAAAAATCTTGAGAAAGAAGAACAAAATTGGAGGCATTAAGCTACCTGATGTCAAACAATCAAAACAGCATGGTACTGATATAAAAACAAACACATACATGAATGGAACAGAATAGAGAACACAGAAATAAACCCACACCTATATGGTCAATAATGTATGACAAAGGAGGCAAGAATATACAATGAGGTAAAGACACTTTCTTCAACAAGTGGTGTTAGGAACACTGACAGACAAATGCAAAGAATGAAACTTGATCACTTTCTTACACCATATACTAGAATAAACTCAAACTGGATTAAAGACTTAAATATAAGACCTAATACCATAAAACTCCTAGAAGAAAATATAGGCAGTAAGCTGTCTGACATTGCTCTTAGTAATATATATTTTTTGGATATATCACCTCAGGCGATAGAAACAAAAGAGAAAATAAACAAATGGGTCTACATCAAAATAAAAAGTTTTCTGCACAGCAAACGAAACCAGCCACACACAAAAAAGACAACCTACTGAATGGGAGAAGATAAGAGGTGAATACATCTGATAAGGGTTAATATCCAAATTCTATAAAGATCTCATACAGCTCAATGTCAGAAAAACCAACAATCTGATTAAAAAATGGGCAGAGGACCTGAATAGACATTTCTCCAAAGTGGACACACAGATGGCCAATAGACATATGAAACGGTGCTCAATGTCACTAATCATCAGAGAGATGCAAATTAAAACCACAATGAGATAGCACCTCACACCTGTCAGAATGGCCAGCATCAATAAAGCAACAACCAACAAGTGTTGGCGTGGATGTGGAGAAAAGGGAACCCTGGTGCACTGTTGGTGGGATTGTAAATTGGTGAAGCCCCTATGGAAAACAGTAGGGAGTCTTCAAGAAAAATTAAAAGTAGAACCACGAGGGCCGGCTGAGTGGAGCGGTGGTTAAGCACTGGCTTGGGAAGCCAGCAGCCCCGGTTCGGGTCCCACATATGAGGGCCAGTGACACAGCGCTCAAAAAGAAAAAAAAAGTAGAACCACGATATTATTCAGCAATTCCACTTCTGGGTATTTATTGAGGTATTTATCCAAAAACACTAATTTGAAAAGGTATATGTGCCCCTGTGCTCATTGCAGCATTATTTATAGTACTCAAGATATAGAAGCAACCTGAATGTCCATCAATAGACGAATGGATAAAGAAGAAGTGGTACATATATGCAATGGAATATTACTCAGCCATAAAAAAGAGTGACATCTTGCCATTTGAAACATAGATGGACCTAGAAGGTAATATGATAAGAGAAATAAGTCAGAAAGATAAAGACAAATACCATATGTTTTCACTTATATGTAGAATCTAAAAAACAAAATAAGCAAACAAAACAAACTGTCTCATAGACACAGAGAACATTTTGATGGTTGCATGGTGGGACGGGGTTTGGGAGAATGGGTGTAAAGGGGAAGGGATTAGCATGTACAAATTTCCAGTAAAAAATCTGTCATGGGAATATAAAGTACAGCATAGGGAATGTAATCAACAATATTGTAATAACTATGAAAGGTGTTATATGGGTACTAGACTAATCAGAGAGATCACATCTTAAGTTATGGAAATGTGTAATCACTATGTTGTACACCTGAAACTGATATAATATTGTATGTCAACTATAATTGAAATATTTAAAAAAATATAAAGTATATTTTTAAAAATTGAAGCTATGTTTTCACTTCTTTTGGTTTGATGTGGTTTTTTTGTCACATGGTCTCTGTACTTCTGACCTTCCTCCATGTGATGCAAAGGCCACAAACATGTGACTCTGGCCCCTTACCCTTAGAGAATGCTTACTAACATTGCAGAGGCTGGCGATTTGGGGTCAAGAGGAGCCTTCTTCGGAGAAGCTGGAAAAGTTGCTGAGTTTATAAATGGAAAATGCCACATGCCTTAAATTTACTACAGGGATGGGGCTTCAAGGAGGCCACTTGGAGATCTCGATTGGTCTCCCTTGAAGTCTGAGAGAGACATGGGAAGAAGTCAGAATCACAAATACGGAATTTAAAATGGGTGTGACTGGGAAGGTTGCAGTAGCCGTCCTCTTTGTGAAGGCCATAAGTCAGGAAACTGCAAGACTTCAAGGCCCAGAGAGAGTGTCTCCAACATAGGCATGAAAGCCCCCACCAAAGGAGAAAACGATTTAAACAGCTGCTAAGGTCCATCCATATAAGATAGACTTGCCCATGGTTAACAAGCGGTTGCAGAAAAGGAGGGAGGAAGATACTGGCTGATCCAAGTGGAAGGATCAGGCCACACCTCCCTCCCCGTTCCTACTGCAGGCTGCAGCCTGGGCCAGGCTTGGTCTGTGGGAAAGGGGAGGTCTTGACATGGAAAGAAGATTCAAGTTGTGATTATTACATTGCAAGGGATATAAAACGACTTCACACTGACCATGTGGAATATTAAGCTCACTGAAAACATTGTATTCTACTAGTGATCAAAAAGTCACGAGGCTGATTGTTGGGAACTGACAGCATCCCAGTGTCTTAACAAGGCCACATTGAAATAAAGATCCTCGCTCAGCACTGGATGTCTGGGATGCTGCCTTATGGTTGGTCATGTAATATCTTCTGTCTCTATGAACCCAGGTGCCTTTCCTCCTATAGGAGACAATATACTCACTGCATTTGTGACAAGTTCCTGGGGTACCCTGATGATAGCTGGCTGTGTAAGTCAACGATGGGGCAAGATTTCCTAAAGAAAAGGAAACTCCCTAAAAGAGGCTACAGCCCGAGGGGACCCCTGAACTGAGATATTGGGGACTCAAGCCCCTTGGCCTATGCAGCTGTGAAAGGTTTCCTTGGACATCAGGAGACCAAGGTCTCTCGGCCATGAGAGTTCTGATAGGAGACAGCTTACTGACCATGAGGTATTTTAATTAAGAGCCTTGTTTTAACTCTTTGCTTTGTACATTGCTGTAGCAACAAAAACTGAAGCTTTGACTGAGAAAGATGTTCCCCTCTATTGCAATAATATGCAGCTCTTCCTAGGATAGGAAAAATATGAGGCTCCTTTTGCTACTAAGTATCATTAATCACTTAAAAATAGACTTTAGATGGGTTTAGCCCTAAACTCAGCCACTGCTAGTCCCTTGGCAATAGTTCAAGTATACGCCCTGTAAGATAGTCATGGTAACCACTCTTTAGACGGTAAGTAAAGTCCTTGAACTGGCCACGGTGTACCCTGGAAAGACACAATTACAAAAAGGTAAAAGCTCTGAGAAAGAGAAAAACATCCTGATCATGTGAAACATAACTTGCAATTGAGGTAATGGTCAGAAGCCCCTATAAAAGGGGCCAGGCTTTAATAATAAAGCATGTGATGCTCCTGTGAACCTCTTTCCGGTGTCTCCATCCTTCTTTCTCCTCCCTGACGCCATCACACCCGAGGGAATCCCTGGTCCTCGCGGGGGCTGGCTCCCCGCAGCTGATCCTGGGATAGATGATGGGCAGCAGAGGAGAAAGAACCCAGCTAAAAGAACTTGGCTGGGGCATTGGTGGTGGGTTAGGGAACAGAATTATTGGGTTTTGACCCCTGTTTAATCTACAAAACAGTTACACAGACACAGGACTGGCAAATCCCAAATTCAGGGTAGTGCTTACATGAAATCATTTAGTTTGAAGTGTTGTTTGCTTAGCTCAGAGGTGAGTATAAAGGCGATCCTCATATTGTTTCCTATACATTCCATATGTTTCTGTATCCCTAATATTCTTCATCAGTGGAGTAAAGGAAAAAGACAGGTAATGAGACAAGCAGAAATACCCAAAAGGAAAAGAATGGTGTAGAGTATATCTTTCAAATATTGGTAGAAAATAACTTTGAGCATAGAATTTTACTTCTGGCCAAATATTAAAGTGTGAGGGTGAAAGAAATGCATTTTTAATTTGGACATGGTGTCCAAATGTGGGTTTCTGGGAAGCAGACCCTGAGACAAACCTGTGAGCACAAACAGCTTACTTGAGAGGGAACCCCAGATTGTACTGGGTGGGGGAAGTGACACTTAGAAGGAAGGCAGCCAATTAAGGGGGACGGGTGGTGGTAATCTAGCAAGTTACCACTGTGGGCAACTGGAGCTTTGAGAGGGGGATTATGGGAGACAGTGTGAAATACATCTGAGATCCATCCCAAGTACGGATTGAGGAGGCTCGAGTATGTAGCCATGGAATACCCAACCATTATTAGTAAAGGGCGGGCTACTTCCAGGGGCAATAAATCTTTGCCACTTCCAGTGGCCTTCTGTCAAGTCCAGCGTGCTCCAAGGGACGAAAAAAACTCAGGCAGTGTCCTGATTAATCCTGGCAAGGAAGCTTGTGAGTGTAGAGGTGACACCTGGCATTGAAGGGCAAGAATCAAAATACAAGAGTGTCAGAATCTTTTTCGCATTGTCTGTTCCTTAAATTTGTCAATACTCTACCCACTGTTTGTATAAAATTTTCACTGGAATGAAATTACATTTCATCTCTAAAGCTGAGCATGTCTTAAATGTTTTACCAGTTAGCATTTTTAGTTGAAAACTGGTTTCAGGAACCCCAGTCCCATAGAATTTTGAGATGCTTTCAGCGGTCTGAGGAACGTTTGCATTGTAGATATTATAATCTTCTCCCGGTGAAAAGAGAGGACGACTTTTGTACTGTGCTTTGCCTATAGATATGCCACACTGGGTGGCTGAGGACCACTCTCTCTTCCTGGGATTTCATGAAGATCTTGGGCTACAGGTGTCAATAGCTCTATTCTTGCTATTCAGTCTAGAGGGGCCCGATGTGGGTGAATTCCAGCAGGTGAAATTCAAGAACCTCCTCTCCTGGTCTCCCACAGCAGCTGCAACTTTATTTACATCGCCATTCCTACTCTCAACATGTAAAGTAATGGATCACCATTAGGCTGCTCACTCCCACCTATGCTCATTCACACCCACACCCACACCCACACCCAGCATAACATCCTTATAAGGTGTGCCACTCTCCCCAGGGATTCTAGAAAACATTGTTCTGGGTGGTGACTTCATTTCAGCACCAACACAATCGCTGGTGGCCACACGTGGCCTTCTCAAGCTTTGGTGGGAGTGTAGCAATGAATCTTGGTCACAGTTCACATGAGGCTTACAATGTCCAGTGCCATTTTACCCCCTATCTCCAGTCCCATCAATCATCAATTATTGGCAAAATGCCTCAGAGCTATGACAAATTTAGGCTGCTGTTTCTGAGCATCATGTAAATGAGTGGGGACTCCTAGTGGCTTGGAGGACCCCAGCTGCTTTCCCTCTGTATTAACTCTAAAAGAGTTTGATTAGACCCAGGATAATCTCTGTTTACAAGACAGGCTAAGGGAGCTTGGGAAGAGCTATGCTTAAGTGGGGCACTACACTCAGAGAAAAAACCCAAGAAGGGAATTCAGTCCATGCAGCCCATGGTCACTCAAAGCAAATCTGAGAACAGAAAGTATCTTTAAGCTCTCACTGCTTACTCTTTAGGGATCCCCATCACTTCCCATCTGTGTCCTAGACCCAGATACACTGTTCACTGGAAATCATGTTTCTCTATTTCAAGAAATCCTGGATCTATGAAATATTGATAATTGTTGTGTAAACAAACTACTCCTTTGACAAGCATGTTGGGCAAACTCTTTATACGGCATTATATCCTTCTATGGGTGACACACAATGTCAATCAACATGGAAGACTCCAAGAAGCCTTCTTTTACTCCTACACCTCTCCTCCTACTCTTCACATCCCTCTTTCTCTTCCTCTTCTCCTCCTTCCCCTTCCTCTCCTCCTGCCCCCCTATTCATCCTTCTCATCTTCACCAAGTAAGTGTCTGGATACACAGGGAGCTAACAGAGGATAACTGCAGAAAAAGACAGACCCATCCCCTGTGCTTTCGCATCCTCCTTGGTCTTTGGATGTTGGCCATTGCACTCTGGTGGCTGGAGGCACACACCTACATCTGATGCTGGTGTCTGGGGTTGCTGCTGTGGCTTCTAATAACGAGAGATGCACACCTTGGGCCATCCTCTTCCGTAACCCAGGCCTATTGCCTTTTAAATTACATTTATGGGGGAAACAGTGGTTCATTACATTATATACACTTCAGCTGTGCAGCTTCATATGCTCCATCCATATGCTCTATCGTGTGCTGACTGCCAATGCCTAGTGTTCTTCCATCACAATATATTTGACTTCCTTTACCCTCTTTGCCTTCCTCCACCCCACATCCCCTCTGGTAAGAACCATTCTGCTGCCTGTCTGTATCTATGAGTTTGCTTTCTGTTTGTTCACTTGTTGCTTTTAATTTTATAGCCTACATATAAGTAAAATCATAGGGTTATTGTCCTTTTCCATCTGACTTATTTTGCTGAACATAATACTCTCAAGATCCACCCATGTGTCCTTCGATGGATGATTGGATAAAGAAGATGTGGTACATATATTTCAGTCGAATGCTACCCAGCAATAAAATGATGAAATATTGTCAGGCCTCTTCTCGTCAACCAGGATTCTTCTTACTACCTCTGTAGAGTCTCCTTCTGAGGCCCTCAGCCGGAGCTCATTCATACTACAAATAAGCCAAAGAAACCAAGGACACCACCTCAGGGCCTCTCTTAAATGCCAGGCTGTTGCTTCTGACCTCCTGTTGCCTCCTGTTGGTGTGGGACACTGAGAAGATGTCTCTCTCCCTCCCAGAGATCCAGGTAGAATGTGGGGCCAGGGCCCATTCAGCTCTGGGATTCCCAACCTGTCTTGAATCTCTGTTCATGTTTCCTACCCTGATACTCTCCCCTTCCTTTCCAAGTCTCTCAACTCTTCACCTTTGCTCTCCAGTGTCACTGCACACAGTTATACAGGTATGTGTACTTGGGGAGAAGCTCCTGGGAGAGCCTGGTGGTTGAGGTGGGATGTGATGGGAGCCATGGAGCCACCAGGAGTGAGTGGAGTCGGCACATCTGGGCAGGCCAGGGGCTTTAATTGAGGAGTGAGGCAACAGGGCAGGGATGATGGTCAAGTAGGTACAAAACCCTGCAAAGTATCTCCTAAGAGATCTACCGGGAAGGGGACAGAAATCCGGTGAGGAGGAGTGGAGCAGGGAGAGAGGCAGCATCCACAGCACCAAGTTTTCCAGGAACAAAGGAAGCAAATTCTCTATATGTTTGAAACATTTCAAATGGAAAAGTTGGAGGGTGAATTCAGAATAAAAGTTGGGTGAATAAGCTAAAGACAAATCACTGTACTTGGGTTGGTAAATTCTCACGGGGGCACAGATGAACGTTTCTGAAGCTGCTTTACAAGTATACTAGTTGAACAAATAAGTTAATGGATGGTAGATGGTGGGTGCCAAATTTCTCACTGTTGGTGAGAGAAGTTTAATTAAGAAAGAAGGGATAGCAAGAATGTTTTGTGGGGTCATGGAGGAGAGTTGGAGAAACCAGTATAAAGTCATGTTTATCTTACTATAGACACAGATGGGCAGATGCAGAAATATTTATAGATATGTGTGTATACACATTGCATAACTTTCCATTGCCACTGTGACAAATCAACACAAAATTAATGGCATAAAACCAAACCAAACAAAATACTCTTCTGCAGGTCAGATGTCTAAATTCAAGTTGTTCATAGGGTTGCCTTCCTGCTAGAGGCTTCCAGTGAGAATCTGTTTCTTTTCCTTGGAGGCCACCTACTTTCCATGGTTCATGACATCCTCCTGGCCTCACCCCAACTTCTTGCTTCCATAGTAATATCTCCTACTATTTGCTGTGCTCTTCCTGTATTTTTACAAGGACTTGTGGTGAGTTCAGGTATTTGCAGAGGGATTCAAAGAAGAGACAGGACCACAAGAGGCAGTAGCACTCAAGCTTTATTTGAGCAGAGCTTGGACAGGGCTGTATGAAAAGGGAAGTCCCTGCCCGCAAGAGACCTTCCAGAGATAGAGGCATAGGGCCACCACCCACATGCGGACTAGGGCAAGGGAATTCCCAAGGGAGAGGGGATATCAGAAAGGGGACTTATCTGTAGGTGATGTTGCTCCGCAGCTTAGCGTGGAGTCTCCGTGTCAGATAGCTCCAAAGAGCAGCAGCAGTTTAGGGTCTTTTGTACCCCCCAGGATTTGACTTATCTCTGGTTAGCAGATGTTGGGTAATGTTTTGTGGAGTATGTAAAGTAGGTAGACTCCAAATGGCTTTCAAAATTCGGGGTTTCTTTGGACTATATCTAAAGCAATTGGATGTATGAGAATTGGAATTTGGCACCAGTTGGCTTTGGGCTAATGGACACAGCCTGATCTGAAGAAGTAAATAACACAGGGTCTCATCCGTAGGGGCTCTTCTCCCATGTCTCCCAGGGACTTGACCATCTGGGTTTCCCTCAATTGGCACATCTGGATGAAAACTTCACTTACCTTTAGGGCTGATGGCTTCTCCCCAAAGCCTCCTGAATGACCCATGCTCAGGTCCCATGGTAAAGATGCGCATGAAAAGAGGCAGTGGGTGCCATGAAAGGAGGGCACTAGAGGAAAGGTTACAGGGGAAAGTCCCCAAATGTTTAAATGTAGATGCTGTTCATGGTGGGGAGAGTGCAACTCCAGAGCACTCCCGGGTGCACATGTCTGGCATCCTGGAGGGGTGTGCACAGCACCGGAGGGCCCCCAGAAAGGCCAGCAGGGTCACAAAAAGCAACGGTGGGACCCAGGTGAGAAAGGGGCCTGCTACCTTCATTCTTCCCACGCCTGGTCAGGGCTGGAGGCGGCTAGTTTGGGAAGCCCGAGGGGGATGGGAGCCCTGCTCCCCATGCCCCAAGAATGACAATACCCTCCGGCAACTCCAAGACTCACCACGTAGGTGCTCTAGGGTCCCCCTCTCTAGCAGCTCACCCAATGCAGTGCTCAGGGTGCAGGCACATAGCCGCACAGCGGACCGAATCTCTTAGACCCACCCAAACCAAGGCATGGGAGCTGGTTGCACCAGCGCCAAAGTTGGGCTCCTTGGCCTGGACTTGGTGCACCTGGCCACAGGCTGTTGGTGACACCACCCATCCTCAGAAAGGGCCTGAGCACATTTGCAGGTGGACGTGGCTGATTTTCAGTACCAGGCCCTCCTGGAGCTCTCATCAGGCTCCCAGAGAAGAAGGGTGAGGGTTCGGCTACCAGGAGGACACTGGTCCCCTGGAAAACCTTAGATGGCTCCTGGAACTTTTCATGGGTGGGTAGCTTTGGCCTGAGATGCACCTCAGGAAGCAACTCTTGCACCTGCTGGTGTTGGAGCAGTTCCTGACCATCCTGTCCCAGGAGATCCACAGCAGGGTGCAGAAGCTGCATCTGCAGAGCTGCATAGAAGCTGTGACTCAGAGTAAATTCAAAGAGAGCTTGTGAGATTTAGGCAATAGGGAGTGAGAGACCTTTCTCATCTGTGGTTGGTTTGGTCCCAAAGACTGTGACATCATAGAGTCTTATGTCGCCATTCAGACTATCTTGATAGCCCTGAGTAGACCTTACATGGCCAAGTGATTTTTTGTAGTTTAGTCTGGAACTTTCATCCTCTGTGTTTCCCAAGTGCACAGAGTGAACAGTGAAGGGATGCAGTGTCACTGCTGCAGTAGTTCATGTCAGCTCTGGGGTTAGATCAAAGTGGTTCAAATCCTGGCTCTCCTTGCTGCCCACTAGCTATGTGACTTTCAGCAAGTTACTACTATTCCTCCTTGGGCCTCCATCTCCCAGTTAGTAAAATGGCTTCTGGGATTGTTTACAGGATTAAAGGGAGAGCAGCATGTATGGTGCTTTTTTTTTGGTTTTGTTTTGTATTTAATTTTTTTTAGCTGAGCCATCCTGCCACCTGTTGGCAGCCCAACGACAGCACAGCTCGGGCTGGGCATCGAACTACTGTTGCTCAGAGCTCAGCTCGCACTCTTGAGCGAGCTCTTAACCAACAGAGCCAGTCAGCCGGCCCAGCATGTATGTTTTGATCACACAGCTGGCACTAGTTAGGGCTTAAAATTGTTTGCTGGCTTAGGTGGTGTGCTGGCAGGGAATTGTAGTCCCAGCTACTCGGGAGGAGGGGTGAGTGTGACCCCCACAGCTGCATTAGCCACTAGACCTCAGCTCCAAGAGAGAACCCCAAGCGGTAAAGAACACAGGTAAGGAACAGTTATCTGGGAAGGTGGGAGAGAAGAAGGGCTTTGGATGGCTTCACTTACACCAGCAGGATGGAGCCTAGCTGCTAACAAGAAGGTATTTCTTGTGGGTTTTTTTAAAGATTTTATTGGGGAATTGGGGGAGGAGACCAGCCAAGATGTTCTTCAGTGTTCATTGTGGAGGACGCCAGTTGCCATCTGGCTTTCCGTTGGCACCTCGTGGCCTCTAAGCTGAAGGTGCTGTGTTCAGCCTTAGTTGAGGGTCAGGGTAGCCACCATCCCATGCGGGAGTCAAACCAGCAGCCTTGTTGTTAAGAGCGCACGCTCTATCCTCTGAGCCATCCTGGAGACAGCTCAGCTTAAGGTGCCGAGTTCCATCTTTAGTTGCGGGTGGGCATAGCCCACCATTGAACAGGCAATCTTGTTCTTACACCAGCTGAGCCATCCTGCCACCTGTTGGCAGCTCAGCGACAGCTCAGCTAGGGCGCAGCTTTCACTGGGCCATGTGGGAATCGAACCGGTGGCCCCGTTGCCTAGAGCACACACTCTAAGCCAACTCTGAACCAACTGAGCCACTCGGCCAGCCCAAGAAGAAATTTCTGAAGAAAAGGATGTTGAACATGGAGTGAAAGACCTCAGAAATGGTGGTTTAAGTTTTTCTGGAGGAAAGGGGCAACTCTTAGTTAGTGCCTCTTTTATAGTAAATGTTTGATTTTGACATTGTTGTAGATTAGCATGCAGTTGAAAGAAATAGAAAGGTTTCCTTTATCCTTCACCTAGTTTCCCCAATGGTAACACCTTGCAGAACTATAGTACAATCTACAACCAAGATATTGACATTAATACAGTCTGAATACACAACATTTCCTCAACACAGGATCCCTCATGTTGCTCTGTTATAGACTCACCCTCATCCTCTCCTGCCCATCCACCCCTCCCCTATGCATGCCTAGAACCCTCACTCCTGGCAACCAACAATCTGTTCTTTTCTATAATTTTATCATTTCAAGAATGTTTTACAAATGGCAATGGCATCCTTCCCTCTGCCTTTGGTGCCATCTTCCCCTGACCTCTCTCTTACTCTCTCCTCCTTTGAACCTATCAGCGCCTTTCCAATTAAAGTTAAGCCCTCAGAGGATCCTATAGAACTCAGGTTTCATTTGATCCCTGGACTAAAGCTGAATTAGGAGCCATTGGTGAAGAATTTCCTATGGTTAACAGGATCCTCACAAATTTGCTGAGGAATTTTATATTGTTGTTCAGACCTATCAGCCTTGGATTTTTTTTTTTTGAGGGCAGTGTCACTGGCCCACATATATGGGACTGAACCGGGGCCGCTGGCTTCCCAAGCCAGCACTTAACCACCGTGCCACTCAGCCGGCCCGGGATATTTTATTTGATCAGCTAATTCCTATGCTAGTTGGTGAAGTCCAGGCTTACAATTATCTGATGAGAACATTACGAAAAGGATTTTGAAAAACCAACCTCTAATTTTAGGGAAGAAGGTGAAAGACTAGCTTTGAGTAATGACAGTAGATATCCCAAAGTCTGTTGATTGGAGCAAAATTCAGGCTTGCAAAATGAAAGTCTGATGAATCAGTGCATGACTTGTATAATCACCTTCAGATCATTTTTTTAAAGATTTTATTGGGGAATTGGGGGAGGAGAACAGCTTTGGGGAATCGGGGATGGGGAACAGATAAGTTGCTGTCCTTTTGTTCTTCAGTCTAGTTGTGGAGGACGTTGCTTACTGACCCATGTTGGTATCATCATTGCGCTCTTCTCGGGTGAGGCAGCTGCTCACCGGTCTGGTCAGCCGCTCACAGTGGCTCTTGGCAGCTCACGCTGGCTGTGGGCTGCTCATGCTGGCTGCCGGCCACTCATTATAGCTTATGGCAGCCCACTGCAGCAGGGGCTGCAGCTATGCCGTCCCGGGGGCTCACAGCAGCCCAGCTCCAGGTGGAGCTGTTGTTCACCATCTTAGCTGTAAAGGGCAGTGTCACTGGCCCTTATATGTGGGATCCGAACTGGGGCCGCTAGAGTCCCAAGCCAGCTCTTAACCAACGCACCACTCGGGCGGCCCACCTTCAGGTCATTTTTAAGGAAAATGCTGGTCTTCCTTCAGATGCTGATTCCAGTTGGGTAACCTGAACTCTCTGTGCATTCATGGGCTGAACTGAGATCTTTCCCCTTTTAGTTAAAAGAACCTCGATGGAACGGGAAACCATGTCCACCCTAGATTTGGTTAATCTGGCCAATCAGCTTGCTCATACTCTACAAGAGCCACCTAGAAGTTAGATTGCTGAGACATTTCATTTTCAGCCCTGGGAAATGAAGGTCCTATATGAAACCAACAGACTCCAACCTTCTGCTTTTATTGCAAAGAGCCAGGACATCGGAATAGGGGTTGTTGTGATTAAGCACTTCATGCACTCTCAGCCTTATGGGACTCTGAGGAACTACAGAGGCTTTCCCCAGCCCTCCTTCTTAATCAGCTTGGAGAAACTTTTGTTCAAATTGGTAATGAATCTACCTCTGTCTTTACTGACACTGGTGGTACACTCTCGGTGCTCTGCCCCACTGATAAAAAGCAGTCCCTGCCTCAGGGATATAATCGTTCAAATAGTGGTGATTTCAAATAAACTTCAATAGGTTTCTGTCTCTGAACCTATTCCTTTTTGCTTCAGCGCTTTAAGGCACACACCCCCTTTTATCCTTAGTTCTTCTGTCCCTAATCATTTAAGCCAAGACTTCCTAGAGAAATACAACGCCAGAATTTCTTTCACCCAAAATGGGGAAATAAGCCAAAAATTTGACAGTAGCTGTCAGAACAGCCAATCAGGTGAATTAAATAACTTTCCCACATCATATATATATATATATATATATATATATATATATATATATACACACATATATACATATTCCCATTTCTGATAGCACTGTTGCTGAATCTGGGAGTACTGATCAATTGTCCCTAGCGGATCAACTGCCATCCTCTTTGTGGGCAAAATCTTCAACTGATATTGGCAGAATGCACAGTGTATCCCCTATTAACATTCAAATGGATCTTTGAAAATCTCTTCCCAGAATCAATCAATACCCCATATGTAAAGAGGCCCTTCAAGGTATAAAGCCCTAATAGAAGATTATATAACTCAGGGCATTGTTATTCCTTGCACTAGTCACTGTAACACTTCCATTTTACCTGTGAGAAAGCTAAAAAGACAAGGATGGAGATTTGCCCAGGACCTCAAAGTGATACACAAAATTATTATCCCATGACACCCTGTTGTTCCCAATCCTCCTACGCTGCTAGCAGCTGTCCTAATTGGAAGTAAATTCTGTACTGTAATTGATTTACACAGTGCATTCTTAACCATTCCAGTTGATGAAGCTAGCCAATACCCTTTTGCCTTCACTTGGAAAGGTAAACACTTTACCTGGACAGTAATGCCTCAGGGTTTTATTGAAAGTCCTTCTTAATTCCAACACATACTGAAGGCTGATTTGGATGATATAACTTTCCTTAAAGGTTGTATTTGTGCAATACATGGATGATTTACTTCTTTGCTTTTCTTTCCAGGTCTCCTCACAAAAAGACAGCATCCACCTGTTAGAAAGTTTGGCCTTAAAGGGACATAAGGACTCTAAAGGAAAATCACAGTTTATCCCAAATCGTTTGATTTTTCAGACATCTGATATGGGAACAAAAACTATACCTGGATCCAGATGGGCTTCACGGTGTCCTAAGTTTCCCAAAGCCCAAAACTAAGTGTCAATTGTGAGGCTTTCTTGGGATAGTTGGCTATTGCCGAAACTGGATCCCAAATCTCTCTCTTATGGCAAATTCTCTGTATATTTTACCAAAGAATGACAGTCCTAACCAAATTTTATGGAAGGAACAGGATGACATAGCCTTTAAAGCTTTAAAGGTGAGTTTGATAAGCCCTTCTGCTCTTACGCAACCCAAGATCAGATTCCTTTTTGCCTTTTTGTATGTGAAAAGGAAGGGAATGCCCCATCACTGGACTGAAGCTTTCCCTTGTAGACAAGCTACTGCCTCTTCTGTGGCTAAAGTCCTGCCAGAGAAGGGGAACTCCTCTTGAACTCCACAGTGATCCAGGAACCCGTTTTACTGGTCAGATGCTTCAATAAGTCTGTGCCGTCTGGCCTGTTTTACAACATTTTCATGGTACTTCTCACCCTCAATCCTCAGCTTTAGTCAGATGTACTAATGGCATTAATAAGATTTGATTGGCAAAAATTGTAGAAACGGTCCAAATACCTTGGCCAACTGCATCGCTGTTGGTCCTTGTAAAACTCAGATCCAACCCCTCTGGAGTTCATAAACTCTCACCTTTTGAGATAATTACGGGACACCCCATGTATCTGGCTCCTGCTTCTTTCAATCCAAAGTGGATAAAGGGAGACATACTTCAATATTGTTAATGAATGTTTGCTTCTATTGAAAATCACCATGCTTTAGTACAGCAATCTTTCCACAGGGCCCTCTTAGGAGATGGAAACCCCAAACTACACTCTGCAATCTGAAGATTTTTTTTACTTGAAAAGACACCTCCAAAAAGACTCCCACCAGCCTTGCTGGAGGTGTTTCTATCAGGTACTGAGGATTAACCCTGTGCCGCTGAGCTCCAGGGAGTAAGCCCTTGGATACATGTCTCACATTCAAAGAAGGCACCAAACCCTGACTGGAACTGCACACAGCCTGGTGACCTGAAACTAAAGGTGTCAAAAACTTGCAGCCTTAAATACCACATTAGACCAGATGGATTTAATTGACAACTTTAAAGCATTTCACCCAAAGCAGCAGAATATATACTTGTTTTAAGTGCACATGGATAGACCATGTTTCCAAGATAGACCACAAGTCTCAATACATTTGAGAAGATTGAAATCATATCAAGCATCTTCTCTGACCACAATGGTGTGCAACTAGGAAACAACACACACACACACACACACACACACACACACACACGAAAAAAAATACCTGAAAAACACAAACACTTGGAGGCTAAAAAATATGGTACTAAACAATGAAACAATGAATGGATTAAAAACAAAATCAAGAAAGAAATCAAAAGATACCTTGAGATAAATGAAAATGAAAACAAAACAACAAAATTTCTGGGACACAGTGAAAGCAGCCCTAAGAGGGAAATCATAGTGCAAACCAGGCCTACCTCAAGAAACAAGAAAAATCTCAAACAATCTAACCTTACATTTATGTATTTATTTATATATTTTTTTAAATTAGTTTCAGGTGTACAACACAGTGCAATAGTTATACTTTTTAACCCTCAAAGTGACAACCCCCTAACCTTACATTTAAAGGAACAACAAAAAAAAAGGAAGAGCAAAGAAAGCCCAGAGTGACTAGAAGGAAGGAAATAATAAATATCAGAGTGGAAATAAACAAAATAGAGTTTAAAAATACAATACAAAAGATCAATGAAATCAAGAGCTTGTTCTTTGGAAAGGTAAATAAAATTGATAAACCTTTAACCAGACTCATCAAGAAAAGGAGAGGAAACAAATAAGTAAAATCAGAAACAAAAGAGAAGTGACAACTGACACCACAGAAATATGAAGGATTATAAGAAAATATTGTGAACAATTATATGCCAACAATTTGGGCAATCTGGAGAAATGGATAAATTCCTCAAAACAAGCAATCTTCCAAGACTGAATCAAAAAGAAATAGAAAATATGAACTGACTGATTAATACTAACAAAATCAAATCAGTAATCAAAAAACTCCCAGCAAACAAGAGTACTGGACCAGATGGCTTCACAAGTGAATTTTACCAAACACCCAAAGAAGAATTAACACCTATCCTTCTCAAACTATTTCAAGAAAAATTGAAGAGGAAAGGCTCCTATGCTTATTTTACAATGCCAGCATTATGCTGATTCCAAAACTAGACAAAGACATTACAAAAAAGGAAATTATAGGGCCGCCTGAGTGGCGCGGTGCTTAAGTGCTGGCTTGGAAAGCCAGCGGCCCCGTTTCGGGTCCCATATATGAAGGCCACTGACACTGCCCTCAAAAAACCCCAAAAAAACCCGGAAATTATAGTCCAATATCCCTGATGAACATAGATGCGAATATCCTTAAGAAAATATTAGTAAACCAAAATCAGCAATATAATAAAAAGATCATATACCATGATCAAGTGGGACTTATAACTGGGATGCAAGATTTGTTCACTATCCTCAAAGCAATTAACGTGATACAGCACATAAACAAAATGAAGGATAAAAATCATATGATGATATCAATACATGCAAAAAAAAGCATTTTACAAAATTTAGCATCCATTTATGATAAAAACTCTCAGCAAGGTGAGAATAGTGGGAACATTGACCTCAATATAATAATGGCCATATATGACAAACCCAAGTTAAAATCATACTCAACAATGAAAAGCTATAATTGTTTCCTTAAGATCAGGAACATAACAAGGATGTCAATTTCACCACTTTTATACAACATAGCATTGGAAGTCCTAGTCACAGTCATCAGACAAGAAAATAAAGGCATCCAAATTGGAAAGAAAGAAGTAAAACTGTCATTGTAGATTACATGATACTATGTATGTTGAGAACTCTAAAGATTACAGCAAAAAACTATTAGAACTGATAAAGTATTTCTGTACAGTAACATGATACAAAATTAATATTCAAAAATTAGCAGGGCCGGCCGAGTGGTGCGGTGGTTAAGCGCTGGCTTGGGAAGTCAGCGGCCCCGGTTCAGGTCCCACATATGAGGGCTAGTGACACTGCCCTCAAAAAAAATAAAATTAGCTGCATTTTTCTATACCAATAACAAACTATCAGAGAAAGAAATTAAGGGGAAAAAAATCCCATTTACAATTGCATCATAAAAATAAAATAGAGCCTGGTGACCTGCTGAGTGGAGACGCCTATTCTTCTAATCCTTCCTCCCTTCATTCCAGAAACACTCCCCAGAGGAGAGGTAAAGACCTTACTCAGTGACAGGGCTTATTTAACAAATCAGGTGGATGGATGTCTGGGTCATGTGTGTGGCTCCAGGAGCTAGCTTCTTTTCCTGGACTTGTGCTCCTTGTGCTGTGATTCTCTGTGTTTGCCTGTCATTCCAACTCTTGGGCTAATAGTTTGCCGTGTGACATCAATTGTCTGGTATAACTTAGATGGGTTATTGATTTTCAGCTTTTTATTTTTATTTTTATTTTTTTTAAGATTTTATTGGGGAATTGGCGGAGGGGAACAGCGTTGGGGAATCGGGGAAGGGGAACAGACGAGTTGCTGCCTTTTTGTTCTTCAGTTTAGTTGCGGAGGATGTTGCTTCACTGTTGGTATCATCATTGCGCTCTTCCTGGATGAGGCAGATCAGTCGCTGGCCTCTGGATGTCGCTCACCGCGGCTATTGGCAGCTCACGCTTGGCTGCCAGCCGCTCACGCTGGCTGCAGGCCACTCACTGTAGCCTATGGCAGCCCACTGCAGCAGGGGCTGCAGCCCACACCATCACAGGGGCTCGCACAGCCCAGCTCCAGGTGGAGCTGTTGTTAGCTGTAGAGGGCAGTGTCACTGGCCCTCATGTGAGATCCGAACCGGGGCCGCTGGCATCCCAAAACCAGCGCTTAACCAATGCGCCACTCGGCCGGCCCTGATTTTCAGCTTTTTAATCCTTTATCTTGTTATGAGGATGAAAGTAATTACTTCCAAGTTCTTTATTTGCTGGGTAAGAAGACTGATTTTATTTTTATATTGATAATGTTCTGTTTTTTAGGCGACATATGCTGAAAATTGTAGGGCTTACCTGTCATGAAGTAGGAAAATTTCCCAAAAGGTTCAGCACATTGTTTGTGTCAAGATGTTAATGTTTGTTGAGTCTACATGATATTTGGATATTCATGCTACTATTTCAATTTCTCTGTATATTTAAATTTCTACATATCATTTTGAATTTAAAAATTGAAAGGAAAATAGGAATCTAATCAGGTAAGGGAGCATGAAAAGTTACTATTTTCTCTAAGAGAAATTGCCAGCATGTGAAGTTTGACATCTTATCTGATAAGGTGAAAGAAGTCAGAGCCATACAACATGGGGTTTCTAACCTTACCAGCAATAGTCTGGGTCCCCAAGTTGTTACAACCTAATGGTTTGTAAGAACAGGAAGTGGATTTAACATGGTGTGGAATTATAGCTTAATTTAAAATACTCTGGGTTGTGTAGAGAACCTCAAATTTTGTACTTGTGTTTCTTGGACCATATCTACTAATGATCCCAGGCATCCAGCAGAAGTAAACGAAAATCTTCTCTGGAGTAAGTTGCTTGTGGTTAGGTCTCAAATTATTCTTATAAATATATTTTTAAACAAAATGGACAGGAGGAGTGAAAGAATAAGTAGGCACAGAAAGAAACAAGACTATGTGAATGCAAACCAGCAGAAAGAGAGTCACTTCGCCCAGTTTAAGTGGCACTTGATAGTAGGTTTTGTTTTAGTCCATTCATACTGCTCTAACAGAATATCATATATTGGGTCACTTACAAACAGAAATTTATTGTTCATAGTTCTGAAGGCTGAGAAGTCCAACAGGAAAGTGCCTTCAGATTTGGTGGCTGGTGAATGCCCACTTCGTTTTTCATACACAGAGGTCTGCTCACATGGCAGAGAGAACTCTGGTCGTTTCAGCTCCTTATAAAGTACTACAGTAGTCTCTCTTATTTGCAGGGAATACGTTCCAAGATCCCCAGTAGATGCCTGAAACCAGGGATAGTACCAAACCCTAATCAGCTTCTTCAAAACTGCTGGAAATGTGACAGCAATTTCTTTATCACCAGGCACAGCTTCTCCAGTAATTTTAATGTTTCTCAGTACAAACCTATTCCTGAATCTGTGTAACCGCCGCTTACTTGCAGTAAATGGCTTGGTGTTCCTGGTTGCAGGGGATCCCTTGCTGAAGTCTTCGTGGTAGGGTTACTGAGTTCTGGTGAAACATTTTGCCATCAGTCAGAACACATTTTCTGTTCACATCTTCAACCAACAAATTTAATGCCTTTTTCACCTAAACTAAGCATTTATGCATTTGGGGCCATAACTTCTGCAGTTTGAGATGTGACAGCAAAACGAGTACGGATTTCTTTCTCCTTCTTTACAATTTCACAGACAGAAGATTCATTCTTACAGACAGATGTTACCAACCTCACCATACGATTTTTTTCTTCCTTATTAAGTTGATAATTTTCACCTTATCTCTTTTTTTTTTGAGGGCAGTGTCACTGGCATTCATACGTGGGACCTGAACCAGGGCCGCTGGCTTCCCAAGCCAGCGCTTAACCACCGTTCCACTTGGCCAGCCCTCACCTTATCTCTTAAAGGAAGCAATTAGCAATTCCTCTTGGCATATTCAAATGACCATCCCAATAACTCTTGCGCTTTGGAGCCATTATTAAGAAAAATTAGTATCACTTGAACAGAAGCACTGTGATACTGTCTGAGTTAATGTGATAACCCAGGCTACTGCTGAGTGACTAATGGGCAGGGAGAGTCTACAGTGTGGAGACACTGGACAATCAGATGAGTCACATCTTGGGTGAGGTGGAGCAGGATGGCATGAGATTTCATCACATTACTCAAATGACACAATTGAAAACTTATTAATTGTTCATTTTTTTAATTTTACATTTAATGTTTTCAGACCACAATTGACTGAGGGTAATGGAAAACGCTGAGAGTGAAACTGCCAATATGGGGAGACTACATTATCATCTCATTTAATCCTCACAAACCCCTAAGGCTGGAGATGCTATTGGTACCCCTACTTTAATAAGGGGAAACCTGAGGAACCAAGTTTAAGGGATTTGCCCAAGGTCACACAGAACTGGGACTAGAAATGAGACCACCTCTTTCTTGAGCCAGCATTCCTAATTACTTCTGCATGTAATGTATTTTTACTAATTTGGACAAATGACAGTCCTCACCCTGACATTACACATCGAGGTTGGAGTTCATCAGCTCAATTAGTTATTTTGATGGTAAGTCAAGATGCCACATTATCTTGGTGTATCAGGATATGCTATCTCCCAGGCTTCTGAGCATCGCATTTCCTGAAGGAGCAACAATTGATGTGGAAGGGAAGGCAAGGAGGGAGAAAAGTTCCCTCTCTCCTCCTCCTAGTCTGTCTGAGCCCCAGGGCCTGACTGGTTAGAAGCCAAGAGAGGCCATGATGACTCATTATGACCTTTAGAGCCTTTTGACCTCACCTGTTTACAAGAGCCAAGAGCTGATTACAACCACCTTGGTGATCAGGGCTGGATATGGTGAGTGAGAGGTACTGGAAGAGAGAGCAGATATGACCTGTGTTTGGGTACCATCTGCTTTCTGCTCCCTGGACACTCAGCTATCTCGGCCTCAGAGCGTTTCCTTGGCTTGAGCGAAATCTCTCCACTGGAAACCTTTCCTGTGGGGGGAGTTACCAAAATGTCCTAACACTGTTCATTGTGTTTCAGCAGCTCCACTGAGCAGTGGTCAGCGATACTGACTTCAAGATCTGATCACTCAGAAGGAGGTACAAGAAAGCTCTGTCTCAGGTAGGAGTTTGTCCTCTTTCTGGATCTCTGGATCCAGCCATGACCATGACTCTTAAATCATGGCTTTTTCAAAATGTCACTTCTCGTAAATGGGGCATTTAGTTGTAGAAGGTATGGCAGTGAGTAGTCATACTTCTCATGCCATATTACGTTGCAGGTCTCTGAAACAGAACAACGACATTGTTAACATTAAAATGTGACCTATGTGGGTATCGCCTAGAGGTACGACATGGAATTTAACAGGATGGGACAGGACTGATGGTGAGGACAGGGCTTTGTGTCTTGTATATGCTGTGATCTGGGGAACTAAAATGACTATTGGAAGGACATGTGACTTGCTCCCACACTCGCTTCCCCACTCAGTCTCACATAATAACCCAGGAAACTGAGGCACAGATGCCTGTAAGATGGGCCAAGGGCACATTTTACCTTTCCTTGAGTGGCAGAGAGGGCTCAGCCATCCTCCCATCCCATATGGAACCATGTAAAGACCGAAATAAACAGAAGGCCGAGAATTGTTCCCTTGCCCCCCACAAGGATCAAGAGGAGGCGTCCTGAAGGGGTGGGAGGCTGGGGCTCTGAAGTCAGACAAATGGGTTTGCATCCTGGTTGTGTCACATACTAGCTTGTGCCAGTGACCTTGGGCCAGTGCATACCTTTCCTGTGCCTGCCTCAGTTCCGTACCCTGGGCAAATGGGCATGACAGTGGAACCCACCAAAGCTGTTAGAGGTAACATGAGCTGCTCTACCTAAAGCCCTTGGACAAGTGCTTGGCAGGCACCCAACCCAAGAGGTCTGGTGTTGCTGGTGCTGTGGTTCTCATTACCGCATTCCTGGTCAAACGGGGAGGTATAGGGAATCTAAGACACTAGGGAGTGGGTGCCACCCCCTCCCTTTGCATCCTGAATGAGAAGCTCTTAAAGACACAGACAGGGTAGAGCGTCTTCCCTGGCTAAATCTGGTCTCTTGCTTGAACTCCAGTTCCAGATTGGCTCACTGTTCGTTGGGTTTTGGATTTGGGTGCTTATCTCCTGAACTCCAGTGTCTTTCACTTGGAGGAAACAGGCTGAGCAAATGAGTGAGGGGCAACCTGCCTTGGCATTTGCTTCTCCCTGTGTCTCAAAAAATGTATGCTTCTGAGAACTCCTATGTGATTTAAGGAACTTTACAGAATCATCTTATACTCATTGTTACATCCTTGTTATAGAAAATACGAGTCTGAATTATATTTACAAAGATCCACTGCTAATTCCCCTCCCCTCCCTTTCCCATAATCCACCATCTTCCACCCTACAGCAGAAGAACTACCATTAACAGTTTTCTGTAAATTTTTCAGAACTTATTCTTTGCATTACTTTGATCCATTTTGCTGACTCTGTGAAGAAAGACAAAGGAAAAAATGAGATACCTATTGTATTTCAATGTTATTTCTTCAATGACCATTTCTTGGAGATCCTTTCCATGTCTGTACATAGAAAGGACCCCTTCATCCTTTTCACTAGCTGTATTTTGTCTCATATTATTGATATACTCTAATTTATTTACATAAGGAAATTGGAAATTTGTCTATGCCTTCTTAAGTGATGATCTCTTTACAATAACCAAGTCAATCACGAGATATTTTACCAAAATTAATAGTGTATATAAGTTAAACCCACAAAAGAACATATTATACACTCCTCTAAGGATAAAATATGAAATCACAGAAATAGTATAACCACTTTAGTCTGGCCACAAAACACAGGTGAATATCGCTTTTAATATGAGGGGAAATATGCATGAAACTTTTCTATGTATTTCCTGTTTTGACACTAAAAATACTATGTCTTGGTAGATAGGAAAATTAATTATTATACTCCTCTCATTTCTTCCCCCAATGAATCTATGTATTCAGTGCAAGCACAGTCATGAACTTCAAGAGGTTTTTGCCATGAATGAGCTGATTACTCAGTAAACAGAATAGAAGAAAGTGGGAGGACCCATGATACTGAGCTTTCCCTACAATATATGAAAATCTAGGCTATAGATTTAGCAATTAAACCAGGACTTGAAAATATGTCAATGAAAAAGAACAGATTCTCGACACAGACCCATGTGCACGTCAAAATGAAAGAAATTATACAGTCGGCCAGTAAAATCAGAAGATTTTCCAAATTAATCTCTTAGGGCTACTGCTGGAAACAAGTGTGTGTGTGGGGGGGGCGGGAGGAGTGAGGAGGGGGCAGGAGGAAGAGGCCCCTGGGTCTGCTGGATTAACTGGGTTTCATCATCTTTTTCAGGCTTTTAGGTTGTTCTCTCTTTCAGAGCCATCTGTGGTGTCGACCATTCATGGATAAAAGCCAATCTGAAGTCACTCCCAGTGTGCCCCCGCCTGCCATCGGGAAGAAGGCAAATGAATATCTAAAATTCATCCTGGTTTCCAAAAATGTGCTGAGCTTTTTACTCAGTAGGCAACTGGAAATGCAGAGAAATGATATGGATCTGTCAAAGTGGGTGTGGATGCTGACACAAGATACACCAGGGTGGAGTTGGCCTTTGCCAAAAAATCATGTCACTTATCTACTTATGCCTGCCCATAATTTTGGAAAATGCAAAAAAAATTATTTATAATAACCCAATTTTGCCTTCTTTCAGCTGTTAAAATAAACCATTTCCACTCCTTTTTAATGTGTTTTATGCCAATACAATTTTCTTGTGTTACACTGGAGGGGAGTCTATTCATTCTCACATTCTATGCAGGATCTGTCACACATGGGGGATGGTGACATCATGCTGCATGTCAGAGATCTTCCATCTCTCATGTGAAATATAGCAAGGGAGTAGTGATGTAGTATCAAGTCACTCCAGGACCCAAGACCCCCTCCTTCATAGGCATTTTGGAGAGACATCCACTGTGTTTCCCTCTAAAACCTAGTAGCTTACCCTGGTGAGAAGACATTATTTAAGAACAGGCCATGAGCCAGGTGTGAAATTTAGGATTCTCTTTGTGTATTACTCTGATGTTTATAAGAACATGATTTAGAAAGTACAGCTGGGATTACATCATAAAAATGGCAGCTTGAGGTGAGCCTCTTGAAATCTCTGCTGGAATTTACAACAAATTGAACAGCTATAGTTCCACAAAGACTCCCTGTGCAGCAGAGAGGCAAGACTAAGAGACACAAATTTGAAATCATCCAAAGTTGGGCAAATTGTGGGGAGGAAGGAAGGGGAAAGTGTGGAGATGCAGATTGTGTGGGCTATAGGACACAGACCTGAGCTCCGAGCTCTCTACATTCTGAAGCTACAGCAGTTGTGGGAGAGGGAAGAATTCAGACTTCTAGTGCTCCCTTTATGGCCCACAGTCCCGCGTGAGGGATCAGCATATAACACGGCTGAACCCAACGCTCACAGCAGAGATCTTGGAGCACAGACTGAGGGAAGGAGGATGAAAAAGGTGGTTTAAGCCCTCACTGCCAAGCAGAGGACGAAAGGCATAGGCACGGAGTTTGGCTAACCCCTCATCACCTCCCAGTGCTAGAAGTGGAATGGTAGAAGTCTCCAGGAAATGAACTTAAAGTCGTGGAAATATGTGACTTAAATGATAGAGAATTCAAGATTGCAATTCTGAAAAAACTCAATGTGATGCAAGGAAACACAGAAAGGCAGTTTAGTGAACTTAGAAACACTATCGAAGAACAAAATGAACATTTTACCAAAGACATTGAAATGTTTAAAAAGAACCAAATAGAATTTCTGGAGATTAAGAACTCAATAAAAGAAATGAAGAATGAAATAACCAGCTTAGGTAATAGAGCTGACCAGACGGAGTAAAGAATCAGTGACATCGAAGATAGAAATCTGGAAATGACACAGATGGAAGAAGAGGGAGACTTGAGAGTTAAAAGAAATGAAAGAGCTCTACAAGAACTTTCTGACTCCATCAGAAAGAGCAACAGGCATACCAGAAGGAGAAGAAAGGGAGAAGGGAACAGGGAGTATATCAAACAAATAGTCAATGAGAATTTTCCAAACTTGTGTAAAAGAACTGGATCCTTGAATTCAAGAAGCAACTAGCACACCTAATTACCTCAATCCCAACAGGTCTTCTCCAAGACACACTGTATTGAAGCTGTCAAAAATTAACAACAAAGAATCAAGGAAGCCAGGGGAAAAAAGACAGTAATGTACAAAGGAAAGCTCATAAGATTATCATATTTTTCAGTAGAAACTCTATGACACAGGAGGGAGTGCAATCAAATACTCAAACTACTGAAAGAGAGAAATTATGAGCCAAGAATTGTATATTCAACAAAGATATCCTTTAGATATGAAGGAGGAATAAAGACCTTTCCAGGGCCAGCAGAGTGGCACAGTGGTTAAGCGCTGGCTTGGGACGCCAGCGGCCCTGGTTTGGTCCCACATATGAGGGCCAGTGACACTGCCCTCTTAAAAACAAAAAAGACCTTTCCAGACATACAGAAACTGAGGTAATTTTTCTATCACACAACCTGCATTACAAGAAATACTGAAGGAGTCTTTTTGACCCGAAACAAAAAAGCAAATGAAGAGGGGATAACTAAGATGGTGCAGTAGGTAAACGCTGTGTTCACCTTCTCTCACAACCACATCAAAATTACAACTAATATACAAAACAACCATTATTGAGAATTGCCTAAAATCAAGCTGAACTGAAGACCTACAACCAAGGACATGCAGAAGAAGCCAACTCCAGACTGGTAGGAAGGTCAGAGATGCGGAATGGGCTGGTCCCACACCAGCGTGACAACATTAAAGATTGGGAGGGCTATTTTGGCTGTGGGGGTCCCCCTGCATTTCCTAGAGAAGCGAGAGAACCCAGCCCCACTCCAGTTAGGTTTGCAGTGTCTGGAGAGAAATCCCCATAATTTTTGGTTGTGAAAACCAATGGAGATTGTGACTGAGGGCAACTGCACTCCCAGGCACTCCTCTTAAAGGGACTGTGTGCAAATTTACCAACCAACGGAATCACTCTCTCTGAACTCCAGTGCTGGAGCAGCAGCTGGAGAGGCGGCAGGGACACATGGAGGAGAATTCAGTTGTCTTGCTTGGGATGGGAACTGGAGAGGCAGCTTTCTCCTGGACTGACAGCTTGCAGAAGCCATTGCTTCTTTGTTGGGCCCTCCCCATTCTCGGCGTGTGAACACAGGCAGCTGCCATTTCTGAGTCTCTGCCGTTCATCGTTCACCATGCCCTGGCGATTTGAAACCTGGCCCCGCCCAACTTTCAGACACACCCAGGCTGCTTTAAGTGGCTTTTTCATGCAGACCGCCTGCATTGGCTCAAGCTACAGTCTTTCCCAAGGTCTCTCAAAGGTTCAAAGAATCCAGACAAGTAGCATCTGGCTTGAGTGTGTCCTGTGTCTCTGGCTGAGGCACCCTGAGTCAGCACTAGTGACAGCCGTCCTTGGTTTGTGGCTTGGCCTCTCAAGGTGCTTCCAAGCACAGAAAGGGTGGCAGCCATCTGCAGATCTCTTTCTGGCTCTCTTTAGGTGGCCCTGGGTGGGGCACAGGCTGTGGCTGAAGTAGACCGACAGCAAACCCCTCCAAGGTGGTCCTGGGGCTAGCATCCCACAGGAAGTCAGCCAAAATGGAGAGACAAAGAAACATGTCCCAAATAAAAGAACAGAACAAAGCTCCAGAAAAAGCGCTAAGCAAAATGAAGGTAAGCAATCTATCAGAAGCAGAGTTCCAAACAGTGGTTATAAGAATGTTCAATTATATCAGGGAGAACCTCAACAGAGAGATGAAAACCATAAAAAAGAACCAGTCAGAAATAAAGGATACAATAAACGAAATGAAGAATATATTACAGGGAATCAACAGTAGATTAGCTGAAGCAGAGGATCCAACCAGCTATGTAGAAGATAAAGTAGCAGAAAACAACGAACCAGAAAAACATAAAGGAAAACGAATCCAAAAAATTGAGGAGAGTTTCAGGGGCCTCCAGGACAATATCAATCATACCAACATTCGCATTATAGGGGTACCAGAAAGAGGAGAGAATGAGCAAGGAGTTGAAAACCTATTTGAAGAAATAATGACAGAAAACTTCCTTAACCTGGTAAAGAAAATAGGCATACAAACCCTGGAAGCACAGAGAGTCCCAAACAAGATAAACCCAAAGAGGTCAACACCAGGATACATCATAATTAAAATACCAAAGAGCAAATCTTACAAGCACAAAGAGCAAATCTTAAAGCAGCAAGACAAAAGCAGTTAGTTACGTACAAGGGAGCCCCCACAAGACTGGCAGCTGATTTCTCAACAGAAACTTTGCAAGGAAGAAGGGAGTGGGAGAAAATATTCCAAGTGAGGAAAAGCAATGGTATACAACCAAGATTGCTCTACCCAGCAAGGCTGTCATTTAGAATTGAAGGACAGATAAGCAGCTTCCCAGACAAGAAAAAGCTGAAGGAGTTCATCACCACAAAAACAGTATTACATGGAATCTTAGAAGGACTTGTTTAAGATGGTAGGGCAGTAAAAGATTAGTGAAAGGGGAAGGGATTAAGAGGTACAAATTGGTTGTTATACAGTAGCCATGGGGATAGGCTATAACGTAAGGAATATAATCAATAATTTTGTAATAACTAGGTATGGTATTAGGTATGTCTAACTATTATGTTGCTTTGTACACCTCAAACTAATAAAATAAATAAATTAATAAAAAGATAGCCAGATAGGTACTAGATCTATCTGGGTGATAGATTGGAATGGGGTTGGGGGCAGGGTGAAAATAGTGCAGGCACTAAGAAATAGAAATTGGGGCCAGCCTAGTGTCGCTTTGGTTAAGAGTTGGCTTGGGACGCCAGCTCTGAGCAGCAGGACCCGGTTTGGATCCCACATATGAGGGCCAGTGATGCTCTGCCCTCTACAGCTAAGATGGTGAAAAACAGCTCAACCTGGAGCTGGGCTGCCGTGAGTTTCTGGTGACTGCGTAGGCTGCAGTGGGGCTGCCAGGCAGCGGGCGTGAGTTTTTGTGAGTGGCCGTCCAATGGGCAGCGAGCGACTGCCTCACCCGGGAAGGGCGCAATGATGATACCAACATGGGCCAGTGAAGCAACATGCGCCACAACTAAACTGAAGAACAAAAGGACAGCAACTTGTCTCTTCCCCTTCCCTGGTTTCTCAACACTGTTCCCCTTCCCCAATTCTCCTATAAAATCTTTAAAAAAAATAAAAAAGAGAAAAACAAATTGGTAGTTAATACAGTATGGGGAATATAATCAACAATGTTTTAAAGATCATGTAAAGTGCCAGATGGTCACGGGACTTATCAGGGGGATCACAACATAGATTGTGTAGATGCCTGCCCA
The DNA here is from genome assembly GCA_033961575.1 of Aselliscus stoliczkanus. Classification (NCBI taxonomy): domain Eukaryota; kingdom Metazoa; phylum Chordata; class Mammalia; order Chiroptera; family Hipposideridae; genus Aselliscus; species Aselliscus stoliczkanus. Next base: position 19,768,281 of record CM066737.1, read on the forward strand.
ATGTGCTATACACCTAAAGCTGACATAAAATAATATTGAATGTCAACTATAACTAAATATATAAGTATGTATAGTCATAGGTTGTAGAGTACAACATAGGGAAGACAAATGGTATTTTAACAGCTTTATAAGATGTCAGAGGGTTAGTAGCTTGGGGGATGGGTTATCACTTTATGTGGGGTTTAAAGTCAAACTATTATGTTGCTTTGTACACCTGAAACTAATAAAATAGATTAATTAATTAAAAAAAACCGAAAGACTAGAAAGCAATGTGTAGTATTATGAACAAACAGAAGCAAGAATTGGCAACCCCTATACCAAATAGGACACTATACACTTAAACATAGCATACAGGGTAAAGAAGGAAAACAAAAATTTAAAAACAGAAGAAAAAGACAACTTGCTACCGCAGAGCAGAAATCAACTCACAGCATAAATAGGGATAATTTGTGACGACAACAAAAACATAAAAGGAGAGAGAGTAAAGGTCTGAACCAACAAAGGGGAATAGAGAAAGGAAGCATGCTGAAGAAAATGGAATACTCTAAATGAAATTCTTTTACATAAACTTAATGGCAATCACTCAAAAAAAATCCAGAACTGAAATAGATAACATAAAAAAAGAAGAGAGGGGGCCCACCCAGTGGCACGGTGGTTAAGCGCTGGCTTGGGAAGCCAGCAGCCCCAGTTCGGGTCCCACATATGAGGGCCAGTGACCCTGCCCTCAAAAAAAAAAAAGAAGAGAGGGAAAAATCACGGAATACCACTACACTGAAATAACAGACAGCAACAAAAAGGCAAAGAAACAATGGAGGCACCGTCCTACCAGAAAACCAAAGATGGAGTGATAGGAAATACTCATATATCAATAATCACCCTAAAGGCAAATGGACTGACCTCACCAATAAAAAGGCACAGAGTAGCAAATTGGATCAAAAAACTAAACCCAAACATATGCTGCCTCCAACAGACACATCTCAGCTACAAAGACAAATACAGACTCAAAAGTGAAAAGGTGGAAATTGACACTCCAAGTAAATGGCATTCAGGGAAAAGCAGGTGTAGCTATACTGATGTCAGATGAAACAGACTTCAGGATAAAAAAGGTAACAAGAAACAGAAATGGACATTTCATAACGATAAAGGGGACTATACAACAAGAAGACATAACAGTCATCAATATTTATGTTTCCAATATGGGAGCACCGAAATATACAAAGCAACTAACAGAACGCAAGCAATAAATTGACCAAAAAACAATTATAGTAGGGGAACTAAACACATCACTGAGAGCTGTGGATAGATCATCCAAACAGAAAATAAATAAAGAAACATCAGTCCTAAATGACACATTAGATGAAATGGAGATAATTGAGATTTATAGAGCACTTCATCCTAGAACATCAGACTATACATTCTGTTCTAGTGTACATGGAACATTCTTAAGGATAGACCATATATTGGGGCACAAAACTACCTTCAGCAAATTTAAGAAGATTGAAATCCAAGCATATACCAAGCATATTCTCTGATCACAAGGCTTTGAAACTGGATATCAAATGCAAAAAAAACAAAACAAAACAGGAAAAAACACAAATATACGGAGATTAAACAACACACTTTTAAAGAACAACTTGGTCGAAAAAGAAATAAAAGGAAACATCAAAAGATACACAGAAACAAATGAGAATGAAAAGACCAAAATGTTCCTACCAAAATGTTTGGGATGCAGTAAAAGCAGTATTAAGAGGGAAATTTATATCATTACAGGCCTATCTCAAGAAAGAAGAAAAATCCCAGATAAACAACCTCATGTTACACCTTAAAAAACTAGAAAGAGGGCAGTCTGAGTGGCACGGTGGTTATGCGCTGGCTTGGGAAGCCAGCGGCCCCGGTTCAGGTCCCACATATGAGGGCCAGTGACACTGCCCTAAAAAAAAACAATACAAAAAAAGCCCCCCCAAAAAAACTAGAAAGAGAACAAATGAGACCCAAAGTCAGCAGAAGAAAGGAAATAATAAAAATCAGAGTAGAACTAAATGGAATAAAGAACAAAAAGACAATAGGAAAAATAATGCAACAAAGAGCTGGTTCTTTGAAAAGAATAATAAAATTGACAAACCGTTGGCTAGACTCACTAAGATAAAAAGAGAAAAGACACAAATAAACAAAATCAGAAATGAAAGAAGGGAAGTTAACCATGGATGACACAGAAATACAAAGGATCATCCATGAATACTATGAAGGCTATATGCCACCAAATTCAATAACTTAGAAGAAATGGACATGCTCTTAGAAACATATAGCCTTCCTAGGCTGAATCACAAATAACTGGGAAATCTAAATAGACAGATCAACAGTAAGGAAATTGAATCAGTCATTCAAAACCTTCCCCAAAGCAAAAGTCCAGGAGCAGATGGCTTCACTACTGAATTCCATCAAACATTAAAGGATTTAATTACCTGTCCTACTCAAATGCTTCCAAAAATTTGAAGAAGCGACAATACTCCCTACCTCACTTTATGAGGCCAACATTAACCTGATACCAAAACCTGGTAAATATAACACACACAAAAAAGAAAATTACAGACAAATATCTTTAATAAATACAGATGCAAAATTCCTAAACAAAATTCTAGCAAATCGAATGCAACAATGCATTAAAAAAATTATACACCATGACCAACTGAGGTACATCCCAAGGACACAAGGATGGGTCAACATACACAAATCGATCAATATGATACACCACATAAACAAAATAAAGGACAAAAATCATATGATTATATCAATAGATGCAGAGAAAGTGTTTGACAAGGTACAACACCCATTTATGATTAAAACACTTATAAATGGGTATAGAAGGAAAACACCTTAACATAATACAGGTCATATATGACAAACCCTCAGCTAATATCACAATTAAGGGTGAAAACTGAAGCTTGAAGCCCTGTGGTCTACATTCAGGAACACGACAGGGCTGTCCCTTATCACCTCTGCTTTTCAACATAGTATTGGAAGTCCTAGCCAAGAGCAATCAGGCAAGAGAAAGGGATAAAAGGCATCCAAATAGGGAATGGAGAAGTTAAATTGTCACTTTTTGCAGATGACATGATGCTATATTTAGAAAACCCTAAGGACTCCACCACAAAGTTATTAGAAAGGATAAACGAATACAGTAAATTTGCCAGCTACAAAATCAACATACAAAAGTCCATTGCAGGGCCGGCCCAGAGGCACGTTGGTTAAGAGCTGGCTTGGGACGCCAGCGGCCCTGGTTCAGATACCACATGAGGGCCAGTAACACTGCCCTCTGCAGCTAAGATGGTGAACAACAGCTCCACCTGGAGCTGGACTGCTGTGAGTCCCCTGGATGGCATAGCTGCAGCCTCTACTGCAGTGGGCTGCCATAGACTACAGTGAGTGGCCGGCAGCAGGCGTGAGCATCCAAGAGCTGCTGTGAGTGGCCATCCAGAGGCCGGCGACCGATCTGCCTCACCCGAGAAGAGCACAATGACAATACCAACATGGGCCAGTGAAGCGACGTCCTCCACAACTAGACTAAAGAACAAAAGGACAGCAACTGGTCTGTTCCTCTTCGCTGGTTCCCCAACGCTCTTCCCCTCCCCGAACTCCCCAATAAAATCTTAAAAAAGAAAAAAGTCCATTGCATTCCTATATACTAACAATGAAATCTTGGAAAAAGAAAAAAATTTCATTTTGCAATTGCAACAAAACGAATAAAATACCTAGGAATAAACTTAACCAAGGATGTGAAAGACCTATATACTAAAAACTATGAGACATCTTTAAAAGAAATTGAAGAAGACAAAGAAATGGAAAGACTTTCCGTGTTCATCGATTGGAAGAATCAATATGGTAAAATGGCCACATTATCCAAAGCAATATACAGATTTAATGCAATCCCTATTAAAACCCCAATAGCATTTTTTTAAAGAAATAGAACCAAAAAAATCATCAGATTTCTATGGAACCACAAAAAAACCTGAATAGCCAAAGCAATCCTAAGAAAAAAGAACAATGCTCAAGGTATCACACTCCCGGACTTCAGCTTGTGTTACAGGACAACAATAAAAACGGTGTGGTATTGCAGAAAAACAGGTACACAGACCCATAGAATAGAATTGAAAATCCAGAAATAAACCCACATAAATATGGACAGATCGTTTTCAACAAAGAAGCCAAAAACATACAATGGAGAAAAGACACTCTTCAATAAATGGTGCTGGGAGAATTGGAAAGCCATGTGCAAAAGAATGAAACCAGACTGCTATCTGTCACCATATAGCAAAATCAACTCAAAATGGATCAAAGACCTAAACATGAGATCTGAAACAATAAACTGCATAGAAGAAAACATAGGTACTAAACTTATGGACCTTGGGTTCAAAGAGGATTTTATGAATTTGACCTCAAAGGCAAGGGGAGTGAGAGCTAAAATAAATGAATGGGACTATATCAAACTAAAAAGCTTCTGCACAGCAAAAGAAACCATCGATCAAATAAGGAGGGAACCAACCGCATGGGAGAAGATTTTGGCAAATAGCGCCTCTGATGAGGGGCTAATATCCAAAACATATAAGGAACTCCTACAGCCCAACAACAATAAAACAAGCAATCCAATTAAAAAATGGGCAGAGGACCTGAATAGGTATTTCTCCAAAGAGGGCGTACAGATGGCCAATAGACATATGAAAAAAATGCTCAACAACACTAATCAGAGAAATGCACCAGTTAGAATGGCTATCATCAACAAGACAAATAATATCAAGTGTTGGGAGGCTGTGGAGAAAAAGGAGCCCTCATACACTGTTGGTGGGAATGCCGATTGGTGCAGCCGCTATGGAAGGCAGTGTGGAATTTCCTCAAAAATTAAAAATAGAATTATCATATGACGCAAACATCTCTCTTTTGGGTATGTACCAAAAAAAATCTGGAAACACTTATCTGTAAAGATAGATGTGCTCCAATGTTCATTGCAGCTTTATTTACGGTGGCCAAGACATGGAAACAAAGTGTCCTTCGATAGATGATTAGATAAAGAAATTGTGGTATATATACACAACAGAAAATTATTCTACCATAAGAGAAGATGAAACAGTGCTATTTGCAACAACATGGATGGACTTTGAGATTATAATGCTAAGCAAAATAAGTCAGACCGAAAAAGTCGAGAACCATATGATTTCACTGCTATGTGGTATATAAAACTGAAAACAACAAAAGAACAAGAAAAACAAAGGAAGAAACAAATCTCATAGAAGAACACAATAGTTTAGTGGCTACCAGAGGGTAAGGGGGGTGGTGATAGACGAGGGTAAACGGGATCAAGTATATAGTGCAGGAAAGAGAACTGACTCTGCATGGTGAGCACACAATGTGATATATAGATGATGTGTTACAGAATTGTGCACCTAAGATCTATGTAATTTTGGTAACACTTGTCATCCCAATAAACTTTAATTGGATGGAAAAAAAATCAAACTGGTAGTGTATATTAGGATCAGGTGTGCAAGTGTGACAGCTGTCAGAGCTGGAGGAGGAAAATCTGTGGCAAAAAAAAAAATAGATGTGACAGATCCCAGGTCTCAGTTCTGTCTACAAACAAAATCTCCCGTGTTGGGGTGGCTGGGTTGCTCAGTTGGCTAGAGCAGGAGATCTGAAGAACAGGGTTGCCAGTTCGGATCTCACATGGGCCTATACGCTGTGCCCTCTGCAGCTAAGACTGTGAACAACAGTTCAACCTGGCCCAGTGCAGGCACTCGGCTTGGCGAGTCCTGCTGGCGGAGGAGAGGCCTCTGCCATCCCCGACTGCCTGCCACCACAGCTGCCCAGACCAAGTCCCCAGGAACAGTCTTCTCCACAAGGGCAGGTGTGTCCTCACCCGGCGGCGCCGCGGAACTGGGTTCCAGGAGTGAGGGGGCAAGAATGAGGTCGGGAGGAGCCTGGCCCCCCAACCTGGCGCCCGCACGGCCGGTCCCGCCCCCGTGGGGCAGCCCCCGCCTCCCTGACTGAGCCCCTTCCTGCTGTCCCCGCCGCTGCCGTTGCGGCCGAGACCGTGCGGGGACGCACCCTGGGCTCGGGGACGCACCCTGGGCTCGGGGACGCACGGATCCGGCAGCAGGTGCCTCGGAAGGCGCGTCCACCCACAGGCCTCTCCCGCCCTCCGCCGCCCCTCCTCTCCCCTCCGGGGAGCGGGCTGCGCAGGAGGGCGCAGGGGTGTGGCGGCGGTGGCGCGCGGAGGAGGACAAGGACAGCAAGGAGAGGACAGTCAGCGGAGAGAAGCCCATTCCGGCTGCTGCCGCAAGTCCCCTCCCTCCTTCCCGTCTCGCCAACGTGGAGATGGCAGCTGCGAAAGGAAGCGCCGGTTCTCCAGCGCCACTGCGCCATCCTATCCGCCCGCCGCCACCAGGGGGAGACAGGGGCCGAGCGGCGGCCTCTGTGTCTTCAGGTGCCCGCAGCCCCGGAGCAGAGCAGCCTATGGGCCCCGCCGCTTCCCGAAGCCGCTTGTACCCTTCCTTAACGTAGCAACATTCGCCAGTGTTTCTTGATTTTGATCACGGAAGATGTGGAATTCGGCAAGCTTGCGTTGTCTTCTTCTCTTTTGTCAATGTTGTATTATTGTATACGCACACATTTTTTATTCTTTTGTAGATTTCCTTTATAATGTCAAAATACAACATTGTCAGTTTTGACAGGTAATAAGAAATATTATATCAGAATCTAGAACGAAGATTTCAGACGTACAAAATACAGTATTTCTGCCTATCTCACACTGAATGACCATTTCAGAAGAGAAACCCCTCAATACTAAGATGCCCATCGGTTTTAATCCACATCATTAATTTTTTCTTTGTTTGTTAGGATATAGCTGAATCATATAATTGAAACATTTTTAAGTATTCCCCAACATCCTTTGGAGACAACTGTTGACCCCCCAATAACAAAACAAACAGAATTGGGGCTATAGGCATCAACAGAGCTAATACCTGCTCCTTGGTTTATCATACCCAACTGATAACATTACTTAAGACATTTACGTGAAGATTTTATGCTATTCATAAAAGTGAACATGTTAGTCATGTCCCATGGGATGAAAGTGTTGCACTAATATAAGAGATGCCTAAAATAGCGATACCTGACCTGAGAAATAACCTGTCTCCCTTTAAACTGTTAAACCTCATTTTACCCATTAGAAAGAAATGGGCAAAAAATACCTATTTCATAGGATTGTGTAAGAATCCAGTGAAGTAATTTACCTACAGCACAGTTGCCCAAACCATGAAAAGTACTCAGTAGGTGTTAATATTATATACCAGTATATTACCACAACCCACTCACAGATAACTGGCTTTACTTTGATGTTGCTCATGTATTATTACTGTTTCAGAAAATGTCAGTGATCGATCAAGAATTCAATTTTCAAACTTTGAACTTTTCCCTGAAAGCATAAACTGCCCTCCCATGGTGAATGGGCTCCCCTCTGATCTTAAGAAGATGTCTCTTCTACATATTTTTTACCAGTGTTATATGGCTCAGGAATTTTTTATATGACTCAGCATAGCAGACTGCCTACAGCCCAAACTCCAGGTGCTCAGGAGCCACATCTGGCTGTCACAACCCCCATATCCGGTCACTCATGAGGTTCTGCCTCCTCATTCTTCTCCAACCCTCCCTTCTGTTTCATCTGCACACCGCTCCCCTTATCTCAGCCACTTTCTCATCTGCAGCAGGCTCCTCACTGGGCTCTTATCTCCTCTACACCCCCCCCTTCCAGGCACCAGGGTGAGCTTTCTAGGGTGCACATCTCAGCAGCACTTCTCCACTACACTCTATGTTTTCCCACTGACCGCAGCATGAGGTTCCATCTCCATCAGGTGGATTACTAGACCTTCTGTTACCTAGCCTCTGACTGCAGCTTTCCTTCGAGCCACACTGTGCTCCTCTCCTCAGGCCTTTATATGACACATGCCTTTGCCTCGGGTGCTATTCATAACATACTTGCTCGACTCCACATAAAGGGCCAGTAAAAACATTCTCTTACCATCTCAATTGTTGCTAACACCCAAAGGCCGAGGATACAATATCAAGTGGCAAGTACCCCCCATTCTAAAATTATTTTGGCCCTTACATCATACCATTTGTAAAAGAAGTCAGCTGCAGGCGAAAATGTGACCTCAATGTGTAAGGCAAAATAACACAACTTTAAAAAGAAAATGTAGAAAATATGTCCACGATCGTGGAGGAAACAAAGATTTCCTCACCAGGATTCAACGAGCACTAATAATACAGGGGGTACATGATAAGTTGGACTGTGTAACACCCGGGAACTTGTCTTCATCAAGGGACACAAATGAGTGAGTGAAAAGAAAAGCTAGGGAGTGGGAGAAGATATAAACGCAGTACAGCTCGGCAGTACTTGGAGACGGTGAATAGATGCAAACCCATGACCCAACCATGCCTCTCCTAGGGTGTACCCTACAAATGGAACCCTTAGTCTCCGTGGCCTCAGGACGTAAGTTCTCAGGTAATCCTAAGGAAACTTCAAAGCAGAACTTGGATGAACCTCATTTGTTAATAACTGTGCATTATAACCAAAAATTGACAGGAAAACATCGACATTATCCAACTGTTGGGGCAGAAAGGCAGTGAAACGAAAACTGCAGTAACAAACCATTGCAAAATCATCAATAACAATACATACGATTTGTGGGATGTGACCAAAGCTAGACTTCAAATTTGCAGCTGTCAATGCTTTCATCACTTCAAAGAACAAAGAAAGGCTATGCTCTATTTACTGAAAGTTCAGTGATGGTAGTGTCTCCACGTTTACATATTCCATTCACTCTGCTTAGTACTCGCGTGGTGGGTACAGTCCTCTGCCCTTCATAGTGCTTTGGAAGCTGGACATTTTTCCTTGCACCTACCTTTGGGAAATGCTCCACATTTCTCAAATGGACTGTGTTCAAGACTCAAATGATGCACAAACATAGCAATGGCTGCACAGGAGAAAGAGATTCTGACGTGCGGTGTAAGAGCGAGTCAAGGGTAGTGCTTGCTGCCACTGTCAGGGAGGCATCCGCATGTTGCTCCAACTACTAGTCCATGGCAATGAAACAGGAAGAGCATATCCATTTCTACATGACTAAAATATTGCATAGATACAGGTCAATTGGCCACATCCCCATTTACTGCAATGCTGACCCTAGATCCAAAAGGAATGCTGACATCTATATGCTTCTTACTGACACCTATGCTATGGTTGGCTAGGGAGAAAGACATTTCCATCACGGTGCTTACACAGGACTTGCCTAGACAAAAAAAAAAATCAAGTCAGGAGAGTGACAAGAGTCAGCGAATACTCTAGAATTAATAGACCATGGAAAATGCATTTTAAACACCGCAAAACACAAAGCTGTTCTTATGAGTAAGCGCAAACAAAAGTCTTCTTCCAAGACAACCTGGTGCAGGCTAAAGCTTTGCTAGATGAGTGCCAATTTGTGCAGGAGCTGTTTCCCTCAACAAATTCTCAGATATTCCTTCTCTAAAGTGAGCAGCTGGGTGCATATTACAGCCTGCTTTCTTTATGAAGCTTGTAGAACAATGACTGCACTTCTCTGGCTTCTCCCCTGCTTGGTTTCTTACAGGCAAAACAAGTCCTGATCTCTGTCTACTGCTTTTCTCACAGTACTCTCACATAAAGGGTCTCTCTTCCTTGAGTGTTAGCTGATAGATACAAAAGAAGCTCTCTGTGTCGGCTACACCTTTTCCCATAACTGTGACATCTACAGGCTTTTCCATCTGTGTGTGCTTTTAGGTGTCATATAGAACATTTTCTATTACAAAAACCTAGCTTACCCTCAAGGCAAGGGTATGTTTATTGCTCAGAACAGGTTTTCTGATGTTCTTTCCATGTGACACCTGAGCGAATCGCTTGTCACACACACACTGCATTCGAAGGGGCCTGGAGAGGTTCGACCTACGAAGGAATCTTTTCCCACATTCAGGGCACTCGTGAGGGAGCTCTCCCAAATGTATTCCCAGGTTCCCGTTAAGTACCTGCTTGGAAGCAAAGGCTTCCCCACTCTGAATACATTGGTGTGGTTTCTCTCGCGCATTGTTTTGCTCATGGGCTCTGGGGCTCAGAGGTTCTTCCCGGTTGGCTCTCTCAGCTGTCTCTCCAAAAGAGGGGTCTCCATTTTGGACAGGCATTGTGCAGTCTCTTGATAGCTGCTCTGTGGGATTTCCCAATTGATATTTGAGCTGTTCAGAGTTTTCTGGTAAACTGGGACACAGAAGTGCATTTCCATCTAAAGAAACAAAAATGGATACATGCTCTCTAGTTTTTTCTGCTTTGACACATTTTCTTCATTTTCTCTCCCGATATCAAAATTGAGAGCATGAATAGAAATTGCAGATGTCACCACGTTCCCAGGAGAATGGAGAGATAGGGAGTGTGGGAAGCTAGTGGGAAGATAGACGCTTCCAAGTGCCACCCCAAACCTCTTTACTCTGGGGATGAAGCTGAATGTTTCCTTTCTTCCATCCTGAGCATTCCTTGAACCCTCACCTACCTATCATGGAGTCAAGCAACTGTTTCACTTCCATGTAATCCGGTAGTTCCTTCCCCCGGAGCTCTTTTCTAAGCAACTCTGGGAAACTCGGGCCAGGCTTTGGTTGTGCGTATCCTGGCCATAGGAGAGATGGGAAGAAGCACAGTTTGAGTCAACACAGGCTTCTACAGTCAGGCTGCTTTCTTGAACATGTGGCCTCTCAGTATCTGCCTACTTCCTTCTCAGTTAGGACAGCCTCACCAGGAGCCTCTGACAAGTCATTTTTCTTTTCTTTGGTTTTTGTTTTTTGAGACAAGAAGAAAACCCCAATGAAGGGGAGGGAGGTCTTATTTTCCTCCGCTCAAGGCTATTCTCTTCCAATCTATGGAAGGGGGGGCGAATCAATTCTGGGACAAAGTCAATGCACTGAATGAGTTCACAGCTGTCTTGAGACTGCAATTCCGTAGGTGAGGGCCAGAACCTGAAGTCAATCTACCTACATTTTTGGCATATCAAAACTGAGAAACACGGTCTTATTGACTGTCAAGTGAAGAGAGAGTGAGATGTAGGAAACTGCTTATGGAATAATTTCAGTAAGAGATATTTAAATTAAAATGGCAACTGAATTAGGCTGGCAATGGGCAAAAATCACGGGTCTATGCTTGTTTCAGCTGAAGTCTAGAGGTAGATTCTCTTGAAATTAACCCCAATAACCATCAAGCAGTGTTTGTCACCATCAATCTACGGACAGCCAGAGGCTGGTCATATCTCTTTCCTAATCAGCCCACAGAACGCTTGGACCTTCTGGAAGTGGTATAGAAGATGGGATTTTGGTGAGCAGGAGGTAGATAATGGAGACCTCCCAGTCAGTAGGACAAAGCGTATTATATCACTTTAAACACTGAGAGATGCTGTGGCTCGCATCTGCTTTCCAAGCCCCTACCTCAGCTCTGGTCAAGTTTACTGGCCTATAGTGAAGTGTGATTTGGAAGTGGCTCCTCTCATATTGAAATACGGGACAATGTTTAAATTTTGAAATTAGTAAAATGACATTAGCAAGTTAATTTGGCTAATGTTAATCTGAAGGAAAATTTAACTTCCAGAACATTATAGCGTAGCAAGTCCACAAAAGCACCTTATGTTCTATTTTCATCGAGAAAAGGCCACGAATTTCAGATGAAGGGAATTTAAACTACAACTCACCGTTTTGTTTGAACATTGCCCATATTTCAATCCGAAATGAGCCATTTTCAACTGACACATGCCCATGGAAGGATGCTCATGTTGAACATGAGTCAGAAGTCTTGCCTTTATGCCTACTTCTGTGGGCAGGGCCCTTGTCTGCCCTTGTCTTTAACCTCAACCGCACAGTAACCACCAGAAAGGTTGTTCTAGAAATGAGCCTGAGGGTAGGAATGAGCCTTCTTAGTGTTGGCCCCTCAGTTGTTCATGTCTTCACTGCCGGTTGGGATTCCGGACTCAAAAGCCTACAGGTGCCAAACTCAAATTCTCACACATCCAATTATTTAAAAATTATCCCCAGAAGCAGAATTTCAGCCATTTAGTGCCAGCCTCCACTGCATATCCCAGAAAACCTCACCCACATCTGCTAGCCCCTGAACTGGTGGAGACTTGTGGTTCTACAACTCCAAGCTGCAGCTGCCCTTTGGAGTTCTCTGACTCATAAACTCCCAGTGTGCAGTTGGGCTATGACATCACCTCGACAGGTAAGCCTGCTCCCTGAGCCTTCCCCCTGTGGAGTTCCCCTGTCCTCCTCCCCTTCTGACACTGACCTCCCCCACAAGCACTTCTGACAAAGAGTTGCCCAACAAGACTTGTGCGTGTTACTGCCACCTCCTGGTCATATCTCTTTCCTAATCACCACAGAACCCTTGGACCTTCTGGAAGTGGTATAGAAGATGGGATTTTGGTGAGCAAGAGGTAGATAATGGAGACCTCCCAGTCAGTAGGACAAAGCATATTAATTATATCACTTTAAACAGTGATGAGAAAGGGCTAGTTCCTCTCCTCCTCATTGGTATGTTTTATTTATTATATCATTTTATCTCTCTTGTTAACAATACTGGGCACTTCTGTGCTTTAGAGAGTCAAGTATTACAGTCAAGAGCATTAGTGCTGCTCGGCATTGTATGTGATCTTTGTACACAGCACTGATGCTGATAGGAGCAAATTCACATGTGCAATGGGAAAGCATATGCCAAAAGATTTATAATTCAATAGGACTGGCTAGGTTCTGCCACTTGTTGCAGGCATACAACAGAGATACAGATGTTTACAAACTTCTTAAAACATCAGAGATGTAGGTAAGGTAAAAACTGGAGTATAAAGGGCAATATTTTCTGTAGTTTGGCTTTGATCTTAATGTATAGATCTATGTCCTTGTGGGTTTATCCTCCTGGTCACCTCTATTAAAATGAGAGAGTCCATGTCTTTGACATGCCCAGCACTTGCTAGAGCAAGATACAAAATATGGTACCCAGACACATGAAATCAATGCAGCAAGGGGGACAAATTTGTCACCAAACAACCACATTGTGATGTTATGAGCTGAATTCTATGTGGAGGGGGGAGGTGATATTGCACAGATAACATATGGTTCTAGTGCTAGGACTCGAATGAACTGAGCCATCCTTTCCAAGGAGAGGGTGGAGTGTCACCTGTGCCCTTCCCCATTGTCTGCCAGGCACCCGGAGAAGAGAAATGGAACTAGGGGGGAGAGGGGAACCACACGGAAGCACCAGAGCCAGAATGCCTATTGGCTGCATGAGCAAATGGGTCAAAGTGTGTAAGATGTCTGTTCTCATGTGCTTAGTTAGACAGGGCATGGGAAAGCAAGGAACCCAGGGAAGGTATCTGAAGGTGTAACAGATATTTGAATTCATACATACTGATCTTTTCTGACGTATCTCCCAGGGTGTGCCCAGAGGAGCTTCTGCTGCCTCTGTCTATACAATCCTGGAAAGTCCTCAACCACCCTCGAGACTTCGATGACCTTCTGTGAGCCTTTGTCATGCACATCTCTGTCTGAAACCCTGCTCTCTCTCCTGAGCTCTCATTCCACACAGGACATTGCCACCTGCAAGCCCAAAAGCACCTCAAATCTCCCATGTTCAAAGCTAAACTCACTTTGACCACCAAAGCTGATCCTCTCCTCCTCGTCTATGTGTCAGTGAACAATACACTCACCTACCCAGTTCACACACCAGAAACCCAGATGCCATTTGTAACCATTTCTTTTGTCATCACCCAGTGCCCAGTTGATCATCGAGTCCTATAATTTACACAGGCTAGAAATCTTTCGAATCGGTCCCTCTTTCTCACTCCATCACCAACACGACCCTAGTTTAGAAAAGCCTCCTCTCTCACCTAGGCGATGGCAACAGCCTCCCAAATGGTGCCCCTGCCTGAAGCTTCACCCCTTCCTATTGTAATCAGAGTGATCTTGTAAGATGCAAATCTCTGAGCATCACTCCCCTGCTTAAGAACCGCCAGTGAGTGCCCACTGCCCTTATCGGAAAGCAAAGCTGCTCACCAGACGGACAAAGTTCTTCATGATCCAGCACCCTAGTTCTCTCTCCAGCCTCTTTGATGCCGCTCTGCTTCCTGGGCTCCTCCTGTGCGCCCCTCACACTGCAGGAAGAGATCTTCTGATGCCACGCTCTCTATCCCTTCTGTTCTGCCCAGAGCCCTCGACTTCCCCACTTCCACCACTCAGCAGCTTTACTCCAATTCATCCTCCAGGTTTCTTCCCAGATCTGCCTTCCTCCAGGACGTCTTTCCTCTCTGCCAAAAGCTGATTGGGCAGCCCTCCTATGGCCTCCCATAGCATCCTTCTCCACCCAACAGGTAATTTTACAGTCCTGTTAACATCACAGCCATGCTGCAGTCCTGTTTCCATTTCTGAACAGGCGTTGCAGCACCAGGACACCTGGGACTGGGGTTCTGTCCTGCACACGCGGACTCCCCAGGGTCTGGCATAGTGATATCTCTTTAGAGGCGCTCACATATATTGGCTGAATGCATACACGTTAAGATGTGCAGAGGGACGTGGCTGCTGGCCCTGGTGCTCAGCTAGTTATGGATCAACATTTTGTCATTTGCGCTGTTCTCAACACGTTCTATTAAAGGTCTGTTTGGTTTTCTCAGGATTCACAGCATCTTGAAAGTGCCAACATGTGCAAGCTATGCTAGAGAGAGTTAGGGGGAGGCTTCTGGCCACACTAGGCCACAGCTCTAATGAGGAAGGGGTAGGGGTGCTGTTGGGTAGAGACTGAGAGCATTGGTAGCGCAATGTCAGAAATTCCCCATGGGACATGAAACATGGGGACACAAGAGCTACGTGATCCAGCTGTCTTTCTCCCCCTGGACTAACTCCTGTGGCGTCTGAAGCAGTGGTTCTCAAACAGTAGTATGTGCAGCACTCAACTGGAGAGCTTGTGAAAAATGCACCCCAGGTGATCCTCATACAGAGAATCTGCTTACTGCGCTTGGGAAACACTGATCTAGGTTTTGATGGTTGGCATATTTGCGCTACTGTGGCACGTGATGAAAACCTCTTAAAGGATCTGAAGTGAGGATGTTAAGGAAGTATCGAGTTTGCATGCGGCTCTTATGCCACAAAAGCCACTGAGGTCCATGGAACCCACAACACCACAGATTCCACTGATCCAAATCTGTGGGGCCATTAGTCCTTAATCAGACTACCCACTCTCTTATCAATGTCTTGTAAAATATTCTGGGTCAGAGACTGCTGAGCAGACCCACTCGTGAAGTGGGTTTTGAACCCCATTTGATCTAACATGGCTATGGCCAGCTATTCCCAGAGAAACATTTCCTCCTTCCTGTCCTCTTTATCAGAGTGATCCATTTTCATCTGGTAATTGGTGTTTCTAAACAGCCCCAACCCTGGAGGGCTCCCGGGCGCTCCAAACAGCAATCAACAGAAGGAAATAAAAGCCTTGCCTTACCGGGGTCCAGAAAGGGCTGGCCTTCTCCCGCAGCACCGTAGCTCAGCTCCTGGGGCCCTGCCTCTGGGATCCATGCCTCTGCCACTGGGGCTTCAGGGACAGGTCCCATTGCTTGGAGTGGGGGTGACTCCAGGTCGATGCTTGGTGCTATGTCTGCCATTCCCACTGCCTCCAGGTCTTCCAAGAGCATTTCCTGCCTATCGAGCTGGGGGAAACACCAGAACCAATCACTCTAAGTCTAGACCAGCAGTGCCCAATAGCAATACATGTAAGCCCCCGAAATCATTGAAAATTATCCAGTGCCATATGGAAAGTAAATGAAACAGGTAAAGTCAATCTTAATATGCATTTGTTATTACAGTAAAACCTTGGATTGTGAGTAACTTGGTTTGCGAGTGTTCCATAAGAGAAGCAAACATTTCTATACATTTTAACTTGGTAAACGAGCAATGTTTTGCAATATGAGTAGTTTGTTTCCGGAACGAATTATGCTTGCAAACCAAGGTATTATCATATATCTAAAATATCATAATTTCAGAATTAAAAATGTAATCAGTTAAACATATATTTTAAAATCGTATTAATAAGATACTTCACCTATTTTAGTTTTCATCATAAGTCTTCTGAATGTGGTGTGCATTGTATACTTACAGCATATCCCAATTTGGACTGGCTAAGTCTCTAGACTCACGGCTACACCTGGCAGGTGGCTACCATACTGGCAATGCAGGATTAGGCCATATGAAGACAAATTCTTATGTGGTAAGCCAAACAAGGAGACAGAGACAGAAGGGAAACCATAAACCCATTCCAGCCTGAGGGCAGGAACCTCTGGAAGAGTCCAGTTCAGGCAGGCAGGCTACCTGCAGAGCCCCATCAACACACCAGACTCGCGTGCCCCTACTGCCCACCTTCCCAAAGGTGCTGCCCTGTGCTGAGCTCTGGCTCGTGCCAAACTTGTTTCACTCAGTGGCTCTGAACAGAGGGCAGGGCCACCGCCCCCATGAGGAGTTTTGGATACGATGGCAGGTGGTGGCGATCAGGATTTTGTGGGCAGAGAAGGGTGTATAATGCACACTGTGGATTTGTTCCAGGTCCCTACCAACTTTGGAGTGCTCCCTCAAATATTCATGTAGGAATAAAACAACCCGGTGGTCATATAAACACAAAATAATATTGCATATTTTAGTATGACTTGAGTTTTCTACGAATGCACTACTTCGGAAATTTAGAAAGACCACACGACTAATTGTTCAGATTTGTGAAAGTGTTTTTGCATCTTTGGAAAAATCACATGATGAGCAACAACACCGCTCATAGTTCTTGGGCTCTTTCAGGCTGAATTTCTTTCTGTCGCCTTCACAGTGAGTCTAAGCAGAGAGGCCAGCATCTGACAACTTCATGAGGTCTCCTGGAGCACTCAGGCCCCGTCAGGAGCATGCTGAAATGCTTACTACTTCATAATAAACTACCTTCCTTTTCTTCTATATTAATTCTGAAGTCTACTTCATTCAGAATTGTCCAATTTTGTTGTAAAGAACCAGAATGTAAATGTTTTAGACTTTGTGTTCTAAATTTGGTGTGTCACTTATTCTCCTTCCTCATTTTTTTTCCCCACAGAGATTATGTTATTTATGAATTTCATTTAAGTCAATTTATGGGGATATTACAACATATTTTTTATAGGAGAGCATTGAGTATGATGAGGGTGAAACCACTGTGCCCATGTTGACCCCATCAGAAGAGAAACATGAAAAGAATTATGGAGACATCTTGGGACTGAAGAATGACACAGAGACAAATAAATGTCTGATCTAATTCCACCTGCCTCTCCTTCTTCTTTTGGTCTAATTACCCAGATCCAAACTCTTTTCTCACCTGCTCCTCTGGTATCTCAAGTTCTCTCTGTAAGTCTTCTATCAGTGACACAACTCTTTCTGTACTTTCTGGGCAATGTTCCCTCACCCAGGTCTCTAGCTCCAGGGGCAGAATTATTAGGAATTGCTCCAACACTAGAAGCTCTAGGATTTGTTCCTTGGAACGCATCTTTGGCTTTAGCCATTGACAGCAAAGCTCCCGAAGTGTGTTGATAGCTTCGCGAGGCCCGGCTGCTTCTTTGTACTGGAACTGTCTGAAGCGCTGACGAAAGACTTCAGAGTCAGTATCATACTCTTGAAACACTGAGCGCTGATTCATGGAGGCCTGGATTGCACAACCTTGGGCGACAGCCATTGCTGGATCCAGGCGTATACAATTTATCTGGAATCTGAACTCTCAGATTCCAATGTGTTTCTTTGTGTAATTCTTGTAAGGGAGGCACCTAAAGCCAAGGACAGAGCAAATGAGAAAGAAGAAACAGCAGTGATTACCAGAGGGCATCCTTAACTCCCTAACTGCTTGCATTCAACCAACGCCCTAAAGTAGTAGCCTGTAATCTTTTGGGAGCGTTTGGGAATCTGATGAAAGCCATGGACTCACTCACTTCCTAGAAAAATACACGTACACTTCCAATTCTGCGTACAATTTCCAAAATGTTTATAAGATGTCCAGACCCATTCAGAGAGCTGTGCTGTCCAATATGATAGGCATCAGAACCATTTGAGCATTTAGGGCGAAACTGATTCAAATGAAAAATTCAGTTCCTAGCCACACTGCAAATGCTTGACAGCCACAAGTACATATTGCAGAGCTCTGCTCTAGAATTCCACCGATGGAGGCTAAGTACACCTGTCATTAAGAACAACACACCACAGATGTGGTGACCTGTATCCCCACTCCCAGTCTAATAACAATTTTCTTGTGTTTCTGAATATATGTAGGCCACAGAAGAAATAGGGCAGCAATACTTACAATCCTGGTCGGTAACCCTGAAAGTCCCTCTAGATTTGAGGAACCTTTAGTCACCTTCATTCACCAGCATCTTAGTGAGAGACACACCTTACAAAGGCAGCAACCCATGAATCCCTCATTCTCCACTCAAGGTATGTGTAGTTCAGCCAACACCACCATGCCCCTCATCCTGCAATGGCATTCAGAGTGGTATTCTCGTGAGAAAAACACAGGGCACAGGGCAGACCTTCAGGAACCTGGTCTCCACTGATACTGAAGGACAGTTGTCACACAGCACGCTAGGTGCCAGGTGCTTTTCCAAGCCTCCTGCATCTATTAGTTCATTTAGCCCTCACCCAAAGTTAGGAGGTGGGTACTAGTATTATGCCCTGAATACAGGTTCGGGGACTGAGGCCTGAGGCTTAGGAGGACTGAATAACATGTCCCAGGGGCCAGAGGGAAATAAATGGTGAGGCGGTAAGATTCCATGGACTCCTGCAACGCTCGTGTCTGAAAACATTCAAATGTTCTTAGTGCAATCTCTGAGGTCACAGAGGCGGTCACATGCATGTCTCCACAGGTGTAAACACCTGCCCGTGTGCTAGGGGTGCTCTCTCTGCATTGTACACACAGCTCACGTACCTGTCCTCTTTCCTGGACCGGATCAAGGAAAAAATTCTCATGACTGTCTTCCTGCCTGGTCATCCAAAAATGACTCTCTGTTCCCATCCCATCTCTGGGCTGATTTCCTAAATGACACCCAGGCCTCTCTCTAAACATCCGATTCATAAAACTGCCTGTGGCAGATCCAATTGCATGGAAAGGGAACCGCAGTGTGCCTGGCACAGAGGCTGCTCTTCAGAAAGGCGACTGCTCTGCTGGCAAGGACTCATTCCTAGGAAGCTTCTACTCCCACTTCTAGGCACCTGACCGTCCCTGGGGCCATCCAGGAACTGTGCCGGTTTTGGCAGGGGACCCACCTTTCATGTGCTCCAGCCTCACAGCTGGGCTGCCCTCCCTGACTGACCGGAACCTTCCCCCATGTCTCCCAGGGAATTGACCCTCTGGGTTTCCTCCATCACCCTTCCGGATGAAAACTTCCCTTCCCTCAGGGCTGGTGGCTTCTCCGCAAACCCTCCTGAATGAACCCGCGCTCACAGGGCCCGTGGATAAAGAGGCGCGCGAAAAGCGGCACGGGGCGCCGTGCAAAGAGGGCACTAGGGGAAAGGTTAGGGGGACAAGCACCCACAGTCTCAATGCTGATTTTGAACCGGATGCCATTGGCGAGGGCGGGGTTCGAGCGCGCTGTCGGGTGTATTTGTCCGGCTTCCCTAGAAGCTCTGCGAGGCTCGGAGGACCCGTCCCAGGAAGCCTGGCCAGGTCGTAGGGAGCCGCGGCAGAGAGCCTGTGGGACGGGGGCTGACACCCGGTCGTTCCTACCCGCTCCCAGCCCAGCTTCAGGAACAGGGGCGCGCAGCCCCTCTCTCCTACCAGCGCGGGAACCGCGCCATAACGGCTGGCGCCGACCGGGAGCGGTGGCATCTGGGCTGAACGTACCGGGTCGCGCCTTCCCGTCCCACAGCCCGCGGAAGGCAGGGGGCCGGAGTCCCGCGCTCCATCCATTCCCGCGGCCCACGGAGGGCCGCCTGCCCGGTCCCCGGCGCTCCTCCCGTTCTCCACCTTGGCGGGGAGGGGACCCGGCGCCCACCACTCCCTGTCCCCGCGCGGGGTGGGGGACCGGGGTCCAGTGCCGCTCCCCTCCCCCCTGCCCGCCTACAGTTCCGGGCTGAAGACCGCCCGTCGGAGCCCACGAATCCCAGCGAACCCTGCTCCCAGTGCGCACCGTGCCCGCGCCGTCAGACGCCGGGGACTCACTGCCTGAGCGTGGCACGCTAGACGAGCTCACCCGCTGGGTCTTCCTGCCGGCTGTCGGGAAGATCCAGACCGCCTCGGTTTCAGCCTGACCTCAGTCCGCTAAGCCAGAGACTGCTTTTTCTTCCCTGTGGCGCCGGGGAGGGGCGCTCTGGGTCCTGCTCTATATGCAACCTCAGCCAGAGGCCACGAGGTGCAGGGGGGTGGGAGCTCTTGCGAGTGTACTGTGACCCGGGTCAAGATTCTGTGCCCTTTGCGGAGGGAGAATTTCACCGGAGAGCTTGTTAAACACTCAGGTTTCTGCGCCACACCCTGAAAGGCACATGGGCTCCAATAGGAGAATTTTAATGTGTTCCTGGGGATTTCATGGTCCACTGTTGCTCTGAAATTCGCGTTTTCACTCTTTTGGAGACCTCAAACTTGAGAGAAATAATGGAACGACAGAATTTTTAAATTATTACAATGTCTCAGAAATTTAAACACAGTGACCCTACGACCCAGCCAGTTCAGTCGATTCCTAGTATATATCCAGCACAACTCATAACATATGTCCACACAAGCACTGTGCACAGATGTTCTTGGAGCCATTATTCATCATCGCCAAACACAGGAAACAAGACATATGTCCATCTATGAATTATTAGATTTTTGAAAAGTGGTATATTCATGCCATGGGGTATTGTTCAGCCATATAAAAGAATGAAGCAGTGATGCCTTCTGTAACATGGATGAGTCTTGAAAACATTGTGCTATGTGAAAAAAGCCAGTAGGAGAGTACTATACATTTTAGGACTGCATGTGTTCCAGGCCAACTGAGCAGCACCAGCCCCTACCACTGAAAAACGTTGTTTTCTTTTCTATAGAAATGTTAAGTGTAAATTTGTTAAGTTTCCTCCCTAGTTCTTTAGTTTCTTAGCTCTTGGGCTTTGATTGCTTTTCTGACCAGTTTGTGAATCTTGGACTAAAGATCCCCCTTGCTTCTTAATTGCTTTGTAAATCAGTTTCTGAATCCTAAACAATAGAAGTCTCCTACCCCTGCTTCAGATAACTAGTTGACAGCCTGAGACTTCCTAATATTCCCCAGGCCAGGAAGCTAAATGTCAAACCCATTCTGTGTCCAGACAACTGATGCCACCTGAGTGATGGACTGAATAGCCACAAGTTTCATAACCTAACAGATTTATATTTTTGTCCTCATTCAGGAGCCTTGAGGATGCAGGGGATACCCCAACAAACAAAGAAGCCAACGGTCTTCCAGGTGGAGCTTGAGACCCCTTCCTCTCATCTGAGATCAGCTAGGGTGAGAGTTCTGTGAACCCCAATAGGCAGGGACAGCTCTACGCCCCTGCCCAGCAGGAAGCAGATACAGAAGAAGAGACCTCCTGTCCCTCAGCTTCCCACAGAGATTTTATGGGGATCACGTCTCTTAAGGAGAAACTAGGCAGGCAGGCAGAGGCAGGCATTGGGTCTCTGCATTCCTACACGTTCCACAGAGTGTGACCACCTGGGGGACATCCCCTCTCCACCCAAAACTCCCCTTTGTGTTGTAATTACCTACCCCTGCAGGAAGAGCAAATGTGTGGTCGGAGAGTGGACCTTTCTCGGCGCAAAGTCCAGGTCCTTGGCAACTCAAGCAAAGAATTGAACGAGATACCAGAGTAAAGCAGTAAAATAATTAGTATATTAGAAAAGACAGTATACCCAGAAGCAAAAGTAGACCTGAGTACTAGAGGATGTCCCAAGGGCCCATTACCAAAGAGTGTGGAGGGTGCATATGCAAAGGTGAGGCATAAAGTGAAGAAGCAGCAGCAGACTTAGCAGTAGCAGCCGTACTTCCCTCCCAGGACTTGGGGTTTTTATCCTTTTTGTCCAGGATGGGCAGTTCTTCCTGGGTGTAGGACCACTTGATTGCCACCTGTGATTAACAAGAGGTCCTGTGTAGGTGTGAGTGACTGGTCTGATCTAGTTGGATATTTTGCGCCCATTTGCTCTTCCCGCAGGGGTAGGTAATTACAATACAACGGGGAGTTTTGGGTGGAGTGGGGATGTCCCCCAGGCGGTCACACTCTGTGGGACATGCAGGAATGCAGAGACCCAATGTCTGCCTCTAACTGCCTGCCTAGTTTCTCCTTGAGAGACGTGATCCCCATAAAATCTCTGTGGAAAGCTGAGGGACAGGAGGTCTCTTCTTCTGTATCTGCTTCCTGCTGGGCAGGGGCGTAGAGCTGTCCCTGCCTATTGGGGTTCACAGAACTCTCAGCCTAGCTGGTCTCAGATGAGAGAAAGGGAAGCTTCACCTGGAAGACCGTGTTGGCTTCTTTGTTTGTTGGGGTATCCCCTGTATCCTCAAGGCTCCTGAATGAGGACAAAAATATAAATCTGTTAGTTCTTATGAAACTTGTGGCTATTCAGTCCATCACTCAGGTGGAGTCAGTTGTCTGGACACAGAATGGGTTTGACATTTAGCTTCCTTGCCTGGGGGATATCAGGAAGTCTCAGGCTTTCAACTAATTATCTGAAGCAGGGGTAGGAGACTTATATTGTTTCAGATTCAGGAACTAATTTACAAAGCAATTAAGAAGCAAGGAGGATCTTCAGTCCAAGATTCACAAACTGGTTAGAAGAGCAATTGAAGCCCAAGAGCTAAGAAACTAAAGAACTAGGGAGGCGACTTAACATTTTTATACTTAACATTTCTGTAGAAAAGAAAACATTGAAGTTTTTCAGTGGTGGGGGTTGGTGCTGCTCAGTTGGCTGGTAACAAATGGACACAAAATATCCAACTAGATCAGACCAGTCACTCACACCTACACAGTACCTCTTGTTAATCACAGGGGCCAATCAAGTGGTCCTACACCCAGGAAGAACAGCCCATCCTGGAGAAAAAGGATAAAAACCCCAAGTCCTGGGAGGGAAGCATGGCTGCTACTGCTACTTCTGCTGCTGCTTCTTCCCTTTAAGCCTCACCTTTGCATGTGCCCCCTCCACAATCCTTGGTAATGGGCCCTTGAGCCATCCTCTAGTACTCAAGTCTACTTTTACTTCTAAATGTACTATCTTTTCTAATAAACTACTTATTCTACTGCTTTACTCTGGTATCTTGTTCAATTCTTTGCTCAAGTTGCCAAGGACCTGGACTTTGCGCCGAGAGAAGCCCACTCCCCTACAACACATGTATAATAGGAAATGTACAAAACAGGCACATTCATATAGACAGAACTGAGATTAGTGGTTGCCAGGGCTGGTGGTGTTGGAGATAATGGTGATGATTGCTGATGGTGGATATCTTTCCAGATCTGGAGGTGATGAAAAGGCTCTGGAATATGTAGTGATGTTGGCTGCAGAACTCTATGAATATACTAAAAGTCACAAAGTTTCACATTGCAAAGGGTGATGTTTGTGGTATGTTTCTTTTCTCTCTAAATGAATAAATAAGGTCCCTTGGCTCTTTTAAAAAAAAAGATTTTATTGGGGAACTGGGGTAGGGGAACAGCATTGGGGAATCAGGGAAGGGGAACAGACAAGTTGCTGTCTTTTTGTTCTTCAGTCGAGTTGTGGAGGACGTTGCTTCACCGGCCCATGTTGGTATCGTCATTGCGCTCGTCCCGGATGAGGCAGATCCGTCCCTGGCCTCTGGATGGTCGCTCACCGTGGCTATTGACAGCTCACACTGGTTGCCAACCGCTCACGCTGGCTGCTGGCCACTCACTGTAGCCTATGGCAGGCCACCGCAGCAGGGGCTGCAGCCTACACTGTCACCAGGGCTCGCAGCCCAGCTCCAGGTGGAGCTGTTGTTAGCTGTAGAGGGCAGTGTGACTGGATCTCATATGTGGGATCCGAACCGGGGCCGCTGGCATCCCAAAACCAGCTCTTAACCAATGCACCACTCGGCCGGCCCCAGAAATGGGATTACTTACTTCTGCACTAGGGACCTGGCAAATAAAAAAAAGGGAGAACACAGAAAGCTGCCCTCTCCTGCAGGAGGAATGTGCCAGAGGGACCAGGTTTGGCTCTACCATGTGATAAGGAGATGGCATCTATGCCAAGCTTGTGGGTGCTGCTTAAATGACTCAAGGCATAATGCGTGACTGGGTATGAAAAGTCACAGGCTTAGGGCCTATTTCCAGAGGAGCCCAATTTGTGGCCACCAGCTGCCATTCTTATGGCATGTAGCCACGGGACCAAGTCCTTGCATCAGAAGATCATGGATGACTTATGGCTATTATAGGTGATCCGGAGACTCCTGCAGGTATGAAGGAAGGTTTCTAAAGCTCCTACAGTGAAAGGGCCTCAGGGAGGTACTAATAAGAGAGTCTGTTGTATTGGAATTTGGATAAGTTATAGGGCCTCATGTTGGAAGCGCCCCCATTTCAGGTAGGCTTTTTGAAAGTATCAGCATAAACTGGTTGAAGTACAGTTTTGAAATGAAGAACGTGTTGTATCCAGAACCCTAAAATTGCTAAAAGATGTTAAAATTTTTCTTGGTTTGTTTTTGTTTTTGTTTGTTTTTTATGCTGCGGGCGCTGACAGGGTCGATCAATAGTTCTGTTAGAGTTAGAGGAGGAGATGTGAATACTACAGCAGAAGTTGGCATGATGGGAACTATGAACTAGTGAATGTGGGCAGCTTGTAGAAGCTGGGAAAGGCAAGAGAATGGATCCTTCCCTAGAGTGCTAAAAGGAACACAGTCCTTCCAGCCCATTTTATCATAATTATCATAATCATCAGATAATACATCTGTGTTATTTTAAACTACTATGTTTGTGGTGATTTGTTACAGCAGTAATAGGAATCTAATACAGGAGACTTAATGAGTGGACCTTGACATTAATGCTGAGGAAATCTACCATGAAGGGCCATTCATTGTTTCCAAGTTTAAGAACAGCCCAAATTGGACTGTTCAATGTAGGCACAATGGGAATAATTAGCACTTCTATCGATAGATCTGGCATACTAGGCTTCAATTTTTATAATTTATATTGGGCTTCATCAACCATTTCAGAGAGGGGAAAGGGGAGTGCCATGGGGTCGCATTTCATCAAGCCAATTGTAAATGCCGAAAAGTTAATTATAATTTTGTACTCAGTGGGTCAGTTTGTAATGCCCACTTGGGATATTTTAGGGGAATGGCACTATGACCATGGGAAATTTAGGTAAGGCAAAAGTTCCAATGTTTAAGGTGAGTTATCTGTATGTACCCTCTAATTTATGTTTGGTAAGTGCCCTCAGAATATAGGGTGTACCTTGTTTAAAACTAGTGGGATCCCCAAGTACAACTGTATTTTGAGCCCCAATACTGATTAAGGCCATTAGGGCATTCATGGTACATTTTAGCAGACGTTAAAGTTAATCCCAATCTCAGAGACATAAAATACAATCAACATCCATTTATCTTTCTTTTTTTTTTTTTTTTTTTTTTTTTTGAGGTCAGTGACACCGGCCCTCATATGTGGGACCCGAACCAGGGCCGCTGGCTTCCCAAGCCAGCGCTTAACCACCGCGCCACTCTGCCGGCCCTATCTTTCTTTTTTTTATCTCCCCATCCTCTGCCCCCCAACCTCCGAGTCAAGCTGTTCTTCTGTCTAGTTGTAGAGGACGCAGCTCACTCACCCATGTTGGTATTATGATCCTTGCTTTCTACCTGACTGAGGTAGTTGGTTGCAGGCTGTCTGTCAGCCACTCATGGTGGCTCACGGCAGCTGTCTCACCAGCTACCAGCTGCTCACTCCTGCTGTTGGCCGCGCACACCAGCTGCAGGTCACTCCAGCAGCTCATGGCAGCCCAGTTCCAGATGAAGCCGTTGTACACAATCTTAGCTGTAGAGGGCGCAGCTTACTCACGCAGCTTACTGGCCTATGTGGGAATCAAACCAGCAACCCTGTTGTTCAGAGCTCCTGCTCTAACCCACTGAGCTATCCTGCCGTCCCTCATTTACCTTTTAGTGTACACACATGCCCAGACTTATGATGGTTCGACTTAGGATTTTTCGACTTTACAATCGTGCAAAAGTGATACACATTCAATAGAAACCATACCTCAAATTTTGATCTTTTCCTGGCCCAGCGACATGAGGTATGATATTTTCTCATGATACTGGGCAGCAGCAATATATCTCAGCTCCCACACATTCACATGATCACGAGTGTAAATTGGTGTACTCTAATGTACGGTGTTGCCAGCAATTTTTTAACTACTGTGTTTTGGATTTCTGCATCCCATCATTTCTACAAAACACCCAACCATGTCTCCTGCTTCTGCTGAGAAGAAGAAGGCAATTATTCAAGATAGTTGCCCAACTGTTGCCCAGTAGAAGTGTTCAGAGCCTGTTTCAGGTAAGCTAAGCTAAGCTAGGATGTTCAGTAAGTTAGGTGTACTAAATGCACGTTCGAATTACCACATTTTCAAATTACGATTAACCAGTCATAACCAAATCAGGACAAAAGTTACCCCATCATAAGTGAAGGAGCATCTACATAAATTGTTCTAGTAAATGTTGGATTTGCAACTGGGTCAAATTGTGCACCTCTCATTCAGTTTTTATATCTTACCCCTGAATTCAGGTTTGTTTGTTATTTGTTTTACGTAGGTACTAGATATGCTTTGGGGGTCCTCTCTACCCTGCTCATATTTATAAATTTCTTCTTACACATAGTCTGAATCATTATCCCCAGAGTTAGTAGCCTCGCCTGTGGCAATGATTGCTTTACTAGGTTTAAGGATCCTGGGTTTCAGTCAGGCTAACTCCTTGATTGTGCCACAGCGGGACAATGAGTGCTTGCTCCCAGTGACCCTGAGGATCAGAAGTTCTGTTGCAACAGGAGCCTAGGGAGCAGCAATAGCAAAGGCACTATAGACAGAGGCCGAAGTTTGGTGTGTCTGTGGGCTGTGGAATCGCATGGTCATGTAACTGACTTGGGGTAATCGGTCCCTGAGGACAAACCATAAGCACCACAGCCGCAGCACTTCAAGCCCAGATGCCCAACTTGCACCTACTTGTGTCCCAGGCAGACCTCGGGATCCCCAGTACCAGTGAGAACTGGAATTGAGTTCAGGCATGGCTGCAAGGGTAGGTGTCCCAGCTCTCTGGGAATATGGTGCAGGCTGCCATGGGAATATGGCAGCTGAGATCCTCAACAGCAGATTCTGTCAGAATTTTCAGGGATGCAAATGGAGTTGTTGCATAGCCAAGGATCTCACAGATGACTAAAGAGAGTAAGTGTTGTCATCACACTTTACACGGGGTAACCTGTGGATCAGATATTAAAAGACTTGCCCAAGGACACACAGAGCATGGATTCAAAACAAGCAGCCTGTCTCATGAGCTTGTGTTCCCAACCACTTCTGTATGTAGCATCATTTTACAAATAGGGGCACATGTTAGTCCTACACAAAGTTATTATCCTGCAGGGTTGGGGTTCATCAAGTCACTTCATTTTGTAGACAGCAGATAAAGATGCTACATGAGCTAGATGTATCTGAGTCTTTTACACAGACCACCGGAATTATTTTGAGCAGCCTACAGGAGTAATTATTGGTCTGGAAGAGAGAGAAAAGAAGGAGAAAAAGGTTTCCTTTCCTCTTTTCCCACTACCTTTCTCTCAGCCCCAGGGCCTGATTGGTTAAGCACCAAAAGGAGTCATGGTGACACAAAATGGCTCTCAGAGCTTTGTGACCACACTCAGTGGCAAGAGCTGATCACTGGTCACAAGCACCTGGGTTACTTCTTGTTCAGGGCTGAATACGGTCAGTGACTGAGACAAGCTGGAAGAAGAGGGAGATAGCACATATAGGAATTGTTTATTTCAGAAGTTTTCTATTTAATATTTTCAGACTGCCCTTGACTGAGAGTAACTGAAAACTCTGAGAATGAAACTGCCAATATAGAGGTAATACAATATCATCTCGCTTAATCCTCACAAACCCCTATGGCTGGAGATGCTATTGGTACCCCTACTTTAATACGGGGGAACCTGAGGAACCAAGTTTAAGGGATTTGCCCAAGGTCACACAGAACTGGGACTAGAAATGAGACCACCTCTCTCTTGAGCCTGCGTTCCTAACTACTTCTGCATGTAATGTATTTTTACTAATTTGAACAAATTGTTACCAGCCAACTGAGCAGCACCTACCCCCACCACTGAAAAAATTTAATATCTTCTTTTCTATAGAAATGTTAAGTTTCCTCCCTAGTTCTTTAGTTTCTTAGCTCTTAGGCTTTGACTGCTTTTCTGACCAGTTTGTGAATCTTGGACGGAAGATCCTCCTTGCTTCTTAATTGCTTTGTGAATTCGTTCTGAAACAATATAAGTCTCCAACCCTGCTTCCAATAACTAGTTGAAAGCCTGAGACTTCCTAATATCCCCCAGGCCTGGAAGCTAAATGTCAAACCCATTCTGTGTCCAGACAACTGACTCCCCCTGAGTGATGGACTGAATAGCCACAAGCTCCATAAACTAACAGATTTATATTTTTGTCCTCATTCAGGAGCCTTGAGGATGCAGGGGATACCCCAACAAGCAAAGAAGCCAACATGGTCTTCCAGGTGGAGCTTGAGACGCCTTCCTCTCATCTGAGACCAGCTAGGGTGAGAGTCCGTGAACCCCCAATAGGCAGGGACAGCTCTATGCCCCTGCCCAGCAGGAAGCAGATACAGAAGAAGAGACCTCCTGTCCCTCAGCTTCCCATAGAGATTTTATGGGGATCACATCTCTCAAGGAGAAACTAGGCAGGCAGTTAGAGGAAGGCATTGGGTCTCTACGTTCCTACATGTCCCACAGAGTGCAACCGCCTGATGCACTTCCCCTCTCCACCCAAAATTCCCCATTGTATTGTAATGACCTACCCTTGCAGTAAGAGCAAGTGGACACAAAATATCCAACTAGATCAGACCAGTCACTTACACCTACGCAGTACCTCTTGTTAATCACATGTGTCAATCAAGTGGCCTTACACCCTGAAGGAACAGCCCATCCTGGAGAAAAAGGATAAAAACCCCAAGTCCTGGGAGGGAAACACACACAGCTGCTACGGCTTCTGCTGCTGCTCTTTCCCTGATCCTTTTTACCACTTCTTCCCTTTGAGCCTCTTCTTTGCATGTGGCCCCTCCACACTCTTTGGTAATGGGCCCTTGAGCCATCCTCTAGTACTAAGTAATACTTCTATTTCTAAATGTACTATCTTTTCTAATAAACTACCTATTCTACTGCTTTACTCTGGTATCTCGTTCAATTCTTTGCTCGAGTTGCCAAGGACCTGGACTTTGCGCTGAGGAAGGCCCACTCTACGACAACAAACTGACAGTCCTCACCCTGACATTACACATCAAGGTTGGAGTTCACCGACTCAATTAGTTATTTTGATGGTAAGTCAAGATGCCACATTATCTTGGTGTATCAGGATATGCTATCTTCCAGGCTACTGAGCATCGAATTTCCTGCAGGAGCAACAATTGATGTGGAAGGGAAGGCAAGGAGGGAGAAAAGTTCCCTCTCTCCTCCTCCCAGTCTGTCTGAGCCCCAGGGCCTGACTGGTTAGAAGCCAAGAGAGGCCATGATGACTCATTATGACCTTTAGAGCCTTTTGACCTCACCTGTTTACAAGAGCCAAGAGCTGATTACAACCACCTTGGTGATCAGGGCTGGATATGGTGAGTGAGAGGTACTGGAAGAGAGAGCAGATATGACCTGTGTTTGGGTACCATCTGCTTTCTGCTCCCTGGACACTCAGCTATCTCGGCCTCAGAGCGTTTCCTTGGCTTGAGCGAAATCTCTCCACTGGAAACCTCTCCTGTTGGGGTTGTTACCAAAATGTCCTAACACTGTTCATTGTGTTTCAGCAGCTCCACTGAGCAGTGGTCAGCGATACTGACTTCAAGATCTGATCACTCAGAAGGAGGTACAAGAAAGCTCTGTCTCAGGTAGGAGTTTGTCCTCTTTCTGGATCTCTGGATCCAGCCATGACCATGACTCTTAAATCATGGCTTTTTCAAAATGTCACTTCTCGTAAATGGGGCATTTAGTTGTAGAAGGTATGGCAGTGAGTAGTCATACTTCTCATGCCATATTACGTTGCAGGTCTCTGAAACAGAACAATGATATTGTTAACATTAAAATGTGACCTATGTGGGTATTGCCTAGAGGTACGACATGGAATTTAACAGGATGGGACAGGACTGATGGTGAGGACAGGGCTTTGTGTCTTGTATATGCTGTGATCTGGGGAACTAAAATGACTATTGGAAGGACATGTGACTTGCTCCCACACTCGCTGCTCCGCTCAGTCTCACATAACAACTCAGGAAACTGAGGCACAGATGCCTGTAAGATGGGCCAAAGGCACACTTTACCTTTCCTTGAGTGGCAGAGAGGGCTCAGCCATCCTCCCATCCCATATGGAACCATGTAAAGACCGAAATAAACAGAAGGCTGAGAATTGTTCCCTTGCCCCCCACAAGGATCAAGAGGAGGCGTCCTGAAGGGGTGGGAGGCTGGGGCTCTGAAGTCAGACAAATGGGTTTGCATCCTGGTTGTGTCACATACTAGCTTGTGCCAGTGACCTTGGGCCAGTGCATACCTTTCCTGTGCCTGCCTCAGTTCCGTACCCTGGGCAAATGGGCATGACAGTGGCACCCACCAAAGCTGTTAGAGGTAACATGAGCTGCTCTACCTAAAGCCCTTGGACAAGTGCTTGGCAGGCACCCAACCCAAGCAGAGGTCTGGTGTTGCTGGTGCTGTGGTCCTCATTACCGCATTCCTGGTCAAACGGGGAGGTATAGGGAATCTAAGACACTAGGGAGTGG
The DNA here is from genome assembly GCA_033961575.1 of Aselliscus stoliczkanus. Taxonomy (NCBI): domain Eukaryota; kingdom Metazoa; phylum Chordata; class Mammalia; order Chiroptera; family Hipposideridae; genus Aselliscus; species Aselliscus stoliczkanus. The sequence continues at coordinate 19,799,342 of CM066737.1, forward strand.
GTGCCACCCCCTCCCTTTGCATCCTGAATGAGAAGCTCTTAAAGACGCAGACAGGGTAGAGCATCTTCCCTGGCTAAATCTGGTCTCTTGCTTGAACTCCAGTTCCAGATTGGCTCACTGTTCGTTGGGTTTTGGATTTGGGTGCCTATCTCCTGAACTCCAGTGTCTTTCACTTGGAGGAAACAGGCTGAGCAAATGAGTGAGGGGCAACCTGCCTTGGCATTTGCTTCTCCCTATGTCTCAAAAAATGTATGCTTCTGAGAACTCCTGTGTGATTTAAAGAATTTTACAGGGCCGGCTGAGTGGCGTGGTGGTCACATGCTGGTTTGGGAGGCCAGCGGCCCCGGTTCGGGTCCCACATGTTAGGGCCAGTGACACTGCTCTCAAAAAAAAAAAAAGAATTTTACATAATTGTCTTCCAGTCATTGTTACATCCTTGTTATAGAAAATACAAATCTGGATTCCCTCTACCACAAATGCCCTTCCCGCCACCTCATCACCTGTGCTCTTACTGGCCCATCATCTCAGCTTAAACTACACTCCCTTCTAGAATCTTCTCCAATTGCCAAACCAGCTCTTGGAGGTTCTGGTAAGATGGTGGAATAGACTGACGCTTTCCGAACTGCCTCCCAGGATCACATCAAAATTACAAATAATTTATGCAACATTTAACCTCGGAAGTCCCCTGAACATTAGATGAACAGAACCTCTAAACGAACGACCTAAAGAGGAGGCCGTGTCGAGTCTGGTAGGACAGGCGCTGACGAGAGAGGGCGAGCCCCGTGAGGGACGCCCCAGCTGTGGGGAGGCTTCTCCGGTTGGGGGAGAGACCCTCCGGCCCCACACAGATCTCACTAGCCCAGAGTTGCTTTGCCGGGAAGAGGAGTTCCACGATAGTGGGCAGTAGAAATTAGTGCTAATTCTTCAATGACCATTTCTTGGAGATCCTTTCCATGTCTGTACATAGAAAGGACCCTTTCATCATTTTCACTAGCTGTATTTTGTACTATTGATATACTCTAATTTATTTACATAAGGAAATTAGAAAGTTGTCTACACCTTCTTAAGTGAATATCACCTAAGAATAACCAAGTCAATCATGAGATATTTTACCAAAATTAATATTGATACTACCTTATTAAAATAGGGCAAAATATGCATGAAACTTTTCTATGTATTTCTTGTTTTTGATTTTTTTTTTTTTTACCTGAGGCATCCTTCCACCTGTTGGCAGCTCAGCGGCAGCTCAGCTTGGGCTGGGCATCAAACTGCTGTTGCTCAGAGCTCAGCTCACACTCTTGAGTGAGCACTTAACCAACTGAGCAACTCAGCCGGCCCTCCCAAAAAAAAAAATCGGCTTTTTTTTTTTTTGAGCTCGCACTCTTTTTTTTTTTTTAAAGATTTTATTGGGGAATTGGGGGAGGGGAACAGCATTGGGGAATCGAGGAAGGGGAACAGACAAGTTGCTGTCTTTTTTGTTCTTCAGTCTAGTTGCGGAGGATGTCGCTTCATTGGCCTATGTTGGTATCGTCATTGCGCTCTTCCCGGATGAGGCAGATCAGTCGCCGGCCTCTGGATGTCGCTCACCGCAGCTCTTGGCAGCTCACGCTGGCTGCCGGCCACTCACTGTAGCCTATGGCAGCCCACTGCAGCAGGGGCTGCAGCCTACACCGTCCCCGGGGCTCGCACAGTCCAGCTCCAGTTGGAGCTGTTGTTAGCTGTAGAGGGCAGTGTCACTGGCCCTCATATGTGGGACCCGAACCGGGGCTGCTGGTGTCTCAAACCAGCTCTTAACCAATGCGCCACTCGGCCGGCCCTGGAGCTCGCACTCTTGATCGAGCTCTTAGCCAACTGAGCCACTCAGCTGGTTGTATTTCTTGTTTTGACACTAAAAATAACATCTCTTGCTAGATAGGAAAATTAATTATTATACTCTTCTCATTTCTTCCCACAATGAATCTATGTATCAGTATAAACACAGTCATGAACCTCAAGAGGATTTTGCGACCAATGAGCTGATTATTCAGTAAGCACAGTAGAAGAATGTGGGGTGACCCATGATAGTGAGCTTTCCCTACAATATATGAAAATCTAGACTATAGATTTAGGAATTAAACCAGGACTTGAAAAAAATGCTAATGGAAAAGAACAGATTCTAGACACAGACCCATGTACATGTGAAAATGAAAGAAATGGAAAGGTTGGCAGGTAAAGTCAGAAGATGTCCCAAAGCAATCTCTTAGGGCAACTTCTGGAAAGAAATGTGTGTGTGTGTGTTTGGGGCGGGGGAAGAAGGGGAAGGAGGAAAAGGCCCCTGGTTCTGCTGGATTAACTGGGTTTCATCATCTTTTTCTAGGTCATACTCCTTTCCTGAATCTGTCTGTGGTGTTGACCAATCATGGATAAAGGCCAATCTGAAATCGTTCCCAACAAGCTCTCACGTATCCTCAGGTGGAGGGGAGACAAACACATAAGACCCAAAATAGCCTCCAGAAACATGGTGAACTATTTACTCAGTAGGCAACTGGGGATGCAGAGAAATGATGTGGATCTGTCTAAGTGGGTGCGGATGCTGAAATAAGCCACACTGGGGGGAGTTGGCTTTTAGCAAAATGTTATGTAACTTAGCTCTTATCCCTGCCCATAATTTTGGAAAATGCCCCCTTCAAAATAATTTGGAATAACCATCTCCTGCCTTGTTTCAGCTCTTAAAATAAAAATTCATTTTCACACCTTTTGGTTTGATGTGTTTTTATGCCAATACAGATTTCTTGGATTATACTGGAGGGGAGACTTTTCATTCTCACATTCTATGCAGGAGTTGTCACACATGGGAGATTGTGACATCATGCTGCATGTCAGAGATCTTCCATCTCTCATGTGAAAAAAAGCAAGGGAGTAGTGATGTAGTATCAAGTCACTCCAGGACCCAAGACCCCTTTTCATAGGCATTTTGGAGAGACATCCACTGTGTTCCCCTCTAAAACCGAGTAGCTTACCCTGGTGAGAAGATATTGTTTAAGAACAGGCCATGAGCCAGGTGTGAAATTTAGGATTCTCTTTGTGTATTACTCTGATGCTCATGAGAACATCATTTAGAAAAGGGTTTTTTTTTTTTTTTAGAGGGCAGTGTCACTGGCCCTCATATGTGGGACCCAAACCGGGGCCACTGGCATCCCAAGCCAGCTCTTAACCACCGCACCATTCAGCCGCCCCCGAGAACATCATTTAGAAAGTACAGTTTTGTATCTTTCTGGTTCTACCTAATATATTTTTAAATGAGATCAGGAGGCCCTTTAATATGGGAATGTCATGTCTTCTAAAGGTAATTTTCTTCTCTTTGTCCCCAAAGGAGTGGAACCCACAGGTCCCTTTATATGTGCCATGTGAAATATAGCTGTTTAGGCCACATCTGATGGAAGAGAATTCATTTGACTGAAGTGAAGCCAGCTTGTAAGTCACCAAGCCTAGTGTGAGGGCTTCCAGGAAAAAACAACAACAACAACAACTCCCCAAAGAAATGTGCTGGAAAAGTCAGACTCACTCAGAGAAATTGGGCATGGTAATCAAGTGGGCAATTGGGCATTCAGAAGTGAGAGCAAAGCTGCAGGGAGGACAGGAAGAGCTAACAGATAGGAGCAGTAGGGGGAAAGGGCAAGCTGAAATGACCACTAAGCTTCCATTCGAATAAGGAGGAAAATTTTTCGAACCATCACATATCCAAGCACAACTCTTGTCCTGTAAAGTGAGATGCAAAAGTAAACCCTAGCGGGCCAGCCGAGTGGCGCGCTGGTTAAGTGCTGGCTTGGGATGCCAGCGGCCCCGGTTCAGGTCCCACATATGAGGGCCAGTGACACTGCCCTCAAAAAAAAAAAAGTAAACTCTAGCCAGCTTTTTTCTTACCCTCTCTACTCTCCTCTCCACTGTCTGTGTTCTTCCAACGTGTAAATCATTTCTACAACACCCTTCCTATCTTTCTTCCCCCACCTACAGCTCAGGGGCTCCCATTCCCTCCCCTCAGCCCAGCCAGGTTCTCCCAGCTCTTCATTATTCCAAAGATCTAACCCCTCCACGTCCATTGCACCTTCTTCCTTGTTTCTGTCCCCCTTGCTGCGCATGCTCTGATATGGCATTGTCAGGATATGGCCACAGGCCCTCCTGAGAGGGCCAGGTGTGACTGTGGGATGGCGGGGAGGGTGTCTGAGCACCCCTGAGCTGTGATGGTTGACCCACCACTCGTGGGCACACAGATGCTATGAGGTAGAGCATGCTGAAGGGTTGAGATGAAAACCAGTGAGTAGGGCGAGAAGGAAACAAACCAGGGAGCAGGGACCCATAATGGTCACCCTCCAAAAGTCCACTGGCATCCAAGAGAAGACATGAAACAGGCCGTAGAGTTCTACAAACCAACGTGGGTAATTCTCACAATCATCCTATTGAGTGATAAAACAGCAGCACAGAGGAGAGTAGCAGTGGTGACTAACACGTGCTGGGCAGCCTTGGATATACACATACATAGTAAAGGTACCTAGTAAAGGTGTCCAAACCAGAGTGGCAGGAGGTCCAGCTGGAACTCTGTCTCGTCTCACACTTGGTGGACTCCCCCGAACAATTGGTATGGATGACTTCACATCTCACAGGGGTTGCCTACCATTCCTGGAGGACTGATAATGAAGGCAATCACACACAAATTATGTGAACTCAACCATTCACCCACAGGAGGGTGTGAACTACCAGGGGAGTGTCTGGGTATGTTGAATACCAGAGAGGCTCTCTCCTGAGAGGCTCAGTGGAGTGCTCAGTTTATAGGAGGAAAATGCCCTTCACTTATGGGAGGACAAGATCTCAAATTGTCCATTTGGAGAGCTTGATCTGTCTCTCCAAAAGTAAGAATAACAAATCAGAGATTCAAAATGTGAGTGGTGGGGTTGGGGAGGAGAGAGAGAGAGAGAGAGAGAGAGAGAGAGAGAGAGAGAGAGAGAGAGAGAGAGAGAGAGAGAGAGAGAATGAGAGGAGATATGGCTGGGATTCTGCTAAAGGAATTTTTCTCAAGAGAAGCTGATGGAAGCTTAACAAGGGAATTCTGGATGCAGGTGATCCCTAGGGACTAGAGGCTGATTGAAGAGTGCCTCACTTTGTCACGAAAATACTCTGTCTTTCCACTCTTTGATTTCTGCTTGCTGCCTCTCATTGGCAAAACACTTATGCTAGCCAGAGTGCAAGGAAGCCACAGATATGCACTATGGGAGTAAGCTTCCTGGGACACAGAGCAGTGGAGAAAAGGGAATAGGATATATTTGATTGGACAAGCTGAGAATAACTAAAACAATCCATCACTTTTTCCACAGCCAACATCCTGCTTTTTTGCTCAGATGGAGAAAACCTCTGCCCAACACAGGGTAACATAATGCTGTCAGCCTCCTCATCACCAAAATGTGAGACAGATTAGATCACATTCCCAGCTGGAACCTAAATTATAAGCTTAGTGATTTCAAGAGATTTTTCTACATATTATCATGGAATGGATGAGGGAAAAGCTATCCCACCTCTCTTTCTATAAAAGCAATTCCTTACACTCTGCCAGCAGCTTGAAGTGTTGGTGGAACTTTACCTGTGGGGTGATCCAGACATTCATTGCCAGAGGATCTGAATCCTTGAGGTAATGCCATTATTGAGGTGCATCAGTTTTCTTTTTCTTTTTTAATTTAAAGTTTATTGGGGTGACAATGGTTAGTAAAGTTACATAGGTTATGGTATACTGTCACATTATAGCCTGTCTGTCTGCCTCCATGCACCTCTCCATAAAGACAGATCATAACTTCAATATTATGCTTACTGTGTATATCCCCACTTGGCACCAAAGGATGGCTGGCTAGTCAAAGATGGGTAAGTTCCCACGAGAGGGACAACCGAAGTCAGACACGGTCGCATGGGTGCCAGTGGGTGCCCGTGGGTGCCAGTGGGTACCCGTGGGTGCAAGTGAGTGCCATGGGAGAAATCAGGGAGAGGAGAAAAGGGTCGTAAACCCCTTGCTTCAGGTTCTGGCAGCCTGCCTGTGAAATGACCTATTGATATGATAATACCTGTCCTCCCAGCATTCTTATCAGTAAGCCTTGGCAGAGGAAGCTGCTGTCTCTTAGAGGTGCATGACAATAACCTCATGGGTCCTCTGGTAATGGCAGTTTGCAGGCTTGGGAAATTAGGCCTAGTGGTTAATTCTTGGGTGTGAGACTCACAGACCGTGGAAGCTACATTGACCCTTGCTTATGTGTAAGATAATAAAAGGAACAGTCAGGCCCGATTCAGGGCTCCAGTTCACGAGGCTGAAGCTCCCTAGCCCCGAACTGTGTTCTCTCTTATTTTGTGTCTCTCTCTTGTTTCCTTAACCTTTTGCCATCCCTTCTCCACTCCCACCTGCTCTGTCGTGCAGGAATGCGACAGTGTACAATTCTGTAATCCATCATCTACATATCACATTATGTGTTCACCACCCAGAGTCAGTTCTCAGTTTTCCACTGAACATTAGAACTGTCCATGGGAGTGCTAGGAGACACCCCAATGAATCTCCTTAGTTCCAGAAATAATCCTCTTTTCCCTCACTATAAAGCTGCAAAACCAAATTTCCCTTGGTAATCTGGATCACTCACTTATTTATTCAGTACACTGACCCCCTTATCGGCTATTGGTTTTGTTGCCCAAAGGCTTGAAATTGGGCAGGGGACAATGGATCACTGTCAGTTTCCAATTTAATAGAACCATAGCTATGTTCTATGGGAGAGACATTCTTGCTTTGAGTACTTTAACCTCCAAACCCTCCAAGCCCAACTTTGAGGGGAAGAAAAGGGAAAAAAAAATCTGTAAATGATTCTTTAGGTATAAACATGAGAGGAGTCACTCTCTACCCTATCCTGGTCTGGGGGATGGCACCACAGGTTGCTTGGGGGTCAGGAGCTTGATCTGCATCTTCTAGAACAGCCCTGCTGTCTTGCAGACTTCCGTCCCATACAGTGCTGTAACTGAGTATTTAGCATGTTGTTCCTTCACAGTATGAGACCAGGCGCTTCCAGGTGATGGTAAGACTGGTGCATTACAAGGGCCTGAGCTCATACACAAATGCAGATGCCATAAAAAGAGTTATTGCACAAAAGTAATGTTTCGAGGAAATGGTGGTGTTGGAAAAGTTGTTCATGAGGTTGACAATTGTGGCTCTCATAGAATGACTAAGAACAAGGAAAGCAAATCTATATCCTGGATATATGTCTACCCTTTGTGGAAAACTTAAATAGCTCTCCATGAGGAATTAATGCTAGACACACAGTGGGTGTTTTATAAGAACTTAAGGAGTTACTAATAGTGCCTCTCATTTTCAGAACTTCAAAAATGTGATTCTCTAGGAAAGTGAGTGGAAGTGAGCCAGTGCCTAACCTTTACAGTCTTCTGAACCAGAACTGACTTCTACTAATCTTTCATGAAACCAGTGGCTCTCTGGACAGGCAAATGATCTCAGTACCTTTGCACAAGGGACAAAGTGATAGTCACAGCATGTTCTTATCACCTCCTATTCACCCCTTTGGTCAAGGAAGGATTCCCTGCCCTTAATAGTATGATATGCCTGAACATACGACACCCAATACTGGATAGATGAGATAGACAGCAGTTTATATACTCACAGCTCAGGAGAAGAGGACATGGCACATCATGCAAGACCACACTCGGGTTGCAGTCAGGAACAGAGTGAACTAGTAGGAGCTGGTGGTTGTAGGTTTTGTAATAACGAGAATATGGATTACCTCTTCACTCACATGGGAATATGTGATTGGTTGACTTGAATAATGCTGGTTGAGGACCAGGTAAATTGTAGCTGGTCCGCCTGAGATGGGGACTATCTGGGTGTGGAACCTTTCCCACTGGATAGGGAGCATATATAGCAATGAGCAGGGGAAATCATGGCTGGCCTTTGGAACCCCATAAGGCTCAAAGATGTCAAGGCAGCACATGGAATTTCAGGCCTTGCAGTGCACAGCAGTGAATTAAATTGTTGAGGAGAGGATGAACTGAGACGAGAAGTGAGTCAAAGAATTCTGAAGAAGGATGATATTTTAAGTATGCACTCAGCAATTGACAGCAATAAGGCAGTCAGGAAAGATGAGAGGTGGGTGTAGAAGCTAACATTGACTGGAACATGGCTTGAGTTTTTGGTGTATCTACAATACAAGGAATTTCAGAGCTTTTGGTGCTAGTTCAGTCATCTCTCTAGCTCTCAGAATTTATCCTCCAAAACCTATAAACCATTTGCCTTTTTGCTCTCACATGCATGCCATGCCATATTGGTTGGAGATGAACTAATGCCTCTAGGATCCCACACAGGAGTATGTTTTACAGAACAGGTTCTTCAGAACTCACCTGGGCATACAAAATCCAGCACTAGCGATGTTCACCAACTTCCCTCTTCCAGCTCCAGATATGTCTTCCTTTCTCTTAAAAAATTGGGTTAAGGAGTATTTCTACATAATGTTTAAAAATGTTGATTCTGAGAAACAGTAGGACAATGTGTTGTAGTACAAATGGAAGAATCCTAAAACTGTAGATTTCTGTTCTGAGCTTGCAATTAGACGACCAAAATCCATGAACATTGATTAAAACCATTTGCTACTTTGTGCCCATTTATATTGTGATGTGAGGAGGTTGGGCAGAGGACAGCCCCTATCTCCTGTCCCCTGGTGCCATCCTTGAACATGGTGTTGAAACCCCTTCCCTGAGTCTCTGAGAGACACAGATTACCAGCAGTGCCAGGGCCACTCTTGGGCTTGCTGACCAGCTATATGATAGAGACCCTGTTTCTGCAACCTGTTCCTTTAATTAGGCAGGGGCAACTTTTTAATTTGAATTTGTGCTTGCCTATTACACTGTGACAAAAATTACATTTTTGTTATTTAAATTTTCAGGTTTTTTCTTTCAACTTATTTTCATGTTAGTGTGAAACACTTCTTCTGAATAGAATTCCTTATTTCATATTAAACCCAATGTCTATTTCAGAGACATTGACTTTTCAGATGGTTCTGATTTAAAATAAACTTGACCTTGACTTTTTAAAATCAAAACACTGGTATTTCCTTTTACACTATTTGAAAAGCCTTGCAGTAGCACCCAGAACATTATGGATGGGAATGCATTATAGAAAACAAAAATCGTGACTAAGGACTGTGGGAGTGCTGCTCAGGTGCCATTGTTTCAGGGATGAGAACTTGAATTTAAAGGTGATTTTCAAGCCAGTTCTTTCTATGAAGAAGTTGAAAGATGGGACCCATAGACCAAGATGCGGGCATGGAGTGGTAGAATGCCTACCATGGTGGGATAGACATTTATTTACTAGGGGTACTGGAGGGTTAGGGCAATGAATAAAGTAATATATAGGTCAATACTCTTCCAAACCTTTACTCTTCCATACATTTTTGGCCATGTCCTTGCTTTGCAAACATTGTTCACTGGAAGCTGTATTTCCATCAATTTGCTGTAGAGCAAGATGGATCCCAAGAAGTTGGGCTTTTCTATGCTCTGAGCTGGCTTTTTCTAGACAACTTGCATCAAGGCTGAAGTGTCTAAGTGGCAGTTAGAAATTTCTAGGACTTGTCAAGCTATAGAGATTGGAGGATGTCTGTTAACAGACAGTGATAGAAAGATCTCCCCTTTTCCTTAGCTGACATAAAGTCATTCCATTTCAGGGTGGTGATTAATTCATTGAAGATTGGGTGAATATATTTGACAATTGAGGGAGAGGGGAAAAGTGCTAACTATAAATATGAACTAGTATTAAACGTTTTCATAGTGACTTCCAAACTCTAGACTCAGTAGAAACCTCTGGTTCCTGTACTCCTCTATATGCACAAGTATATAATACAGAATAGTGTTACCAAACCTGAAGTTCACCCACCCAAGGTCAATATTTCACATTGCTTTTTGTATAAAAACTAAAGAGTCAAAAGTGATTTCAACAAAAATGGCAGAGTACTCATATTCCTGTTGAGTACTTGTGTGCTTGGGGAAAATATAATTCTCAAAATGGGAAAAAAACACCCCACATTTTATGAGAAAGTAGCCCAACATAATTTCTTTCAAGATATTTACTTTATTCACATTCTTCTGATTTTGTCTAATTGTATGTGTTCATCAAATGTTAATTAGAAATAATATTATTAGTCTCATCATTAGAACAAGTAGTACATATTTATTGATGTTATTTCAATCTAGAAAACCTTTCAGTGTATACATTACAAAGCTTGCTATCAGTAAGGTTTCTATATTAAGACATGAAAGTTTGGGGCCAGCCGAGTGGTGCGGTGGTTAAGCGCTGGCTTGGGACGCCAGCGGCCCTGGTTCGGATCCCACATGTGAGGGCCAGTAATACTGCCCTCAAAAAATAAAATAAAATAAAGATAAGAAGACAGAAGGAGAGAATTAGCACATCTTTTTTTAAAAAAAGACATGAAAGTTTAAGAACATACTGTTTATATTTGTAAAAGTTAAAAAGCCATAGTTAAAAGGAACCGCTTTATTTAACTTAATTCCCTTCTTTTTATTTTTTTAGGGCAGTGTCACTGGCCCTCATATGTGGGACCTGAACCGGGGCCGCTGGCTTCCTAAGCCAGTGCTTAACCACAGCGCCAGTGGGCCAGCCCCTTAACTTAATTCTTGCATCTAAAACCCTAAGCCTTTGTTGCAGCAACTTAGTAGGCCATTATGATCTCAGTTTCCATATAGTCAGATATCAACTGCCATTTCAAACAGGACCCTCAAGTAATAATATATTTGTTGCGAGGAAGTCATAGAAGGTGAGACTGTTAATTGTCTTATTCTTATTATGATGGCTGCCATTTTGCTTTACATTTTTAAGGATTTAAATCAATTTTGGATAAACATAGATTCTTCAGTTCACCTTCATCTCCCTTAGTTCTTATGTCCAGCCACCTTACACATTTCCTTCATCTGCTGCAATCATCTGAATTTGTGACTGTAGGTATAGATGAAGTAAATGTCTTAAGGATCAGCATAGTATTGATATTCCTGTGTACTATCATCTGGTTTTTATAATAATATACTTTTTAATATAATAATATACTTACACTGAACCATCTGGATTGCTGCTATTAGACAGATTTAGTCCTACAAAAATAGCAATTTACTAGGTTCTACTAATAAGATGAAGGTAATAAGCTGTAAAACAGTCTAATGATGATTTCATGAAGGTGATTTATAGGTCATCATACTAACAGGGGAGAGGGAAGAAACTGAGTTATTATAGAAAAAAATGTTAGATCACACAGCAAAATTAATTTTATTGTACTCCACAGCATCTAGCCTTTTAAAGCACTACTTTGATAGTGTATTAGCTTGATATTTATAATAAGTATAAAACATTTTTTTTCTTTTGTTTTTATGCAGTTTGTGGTTCTGTTTTTTGAGGGCAGTGTCACTGGCCCTCATGCATGGGACCTGAACTGGGGCCGCTGGCTTCCCAAGCCAGTGCTTAACCACCGCACCACTCAGCCGGCCCTGCAGTTTGTGGTTCTTTATCAGTGTTCTCCTTCAGACTATATTCTGTCTTGTTCATATGTTCCACTTAGCAAAATCAAAACTGTGTACATAGAAAAATTAGTTGGTCACTCATTCTGATTTTCTTGATCAGTATAGCAAAAGCAATCTTGGCTTTGAAAACCATTTCAACATTTATAATTAGAAGGAAATGTTCTGAAGAAAATAGACTTCTATATGTTTAAGAAGTAAAGTTCTATTGGCATCAAGTACAAACTCCAAGACTGCAACTTCTCTCTGAAAGCAAAATTGCCATAATAAAAAAACACCTTTGTTCCTTTGGACATACTCTTCTCAAGTGAGTTCAACACAGGTGAATTTTAGGTAATCAATTAATAAAACAAACAAACAAAGACAATATACTTTTGCCTGTTCTTTTTCCTAGACAAAGCACAGCTACATAAAGCTCTTAAAAATTTGTCTCTTTTTCCTGAAATAGCTCAATCATGATTCACAAAATCACATTTGCTGTCATAATATTTTAGAACTGTTGAAAGTTAGAATGTACTTAGTCCAAACCCTTCATGTTATAAATGGGAATACTGAGACATAGGCGGGACATAGTGACTTGGAGCTTTACCTGGTCTGTCACTCAATCATCATGATGGAAACACTCAGTAATGCTGCCTAAAGCTGTATATTTTCCTTTTACATGGGGTTTCAACAAATAGTTTTAATTTACCCAACTTGATGCCAAGTGGCTTCTTGTAGAATAGAGATTGGAAAGTCATTGTTACAGCTATGAACCAAACATTAAAAATTGGGAATAAAATTCCATTTACAATAACAGGAGGAACAGAATTAGCCACAAACCACACATAAAGGAAGAAGGCAGAGCTCAAACTTCTCTTTTCAGATATTATACAATGTGCAGATTTCACTAAACAGAAGAAAGGGACAGGGAAGGAAGAAAGATATGGTGTAACCCAGAGTTCTTTGCTTAAACATTGAGTTCTAAAGACATGAGAGGACACAAGAAAGTCAAAGAGCCCTACAGATTGTAGCTCCAGAAAAAGGGAGCAAAGTCCGAGGTGGGAATCACATAACAGATACCTTTTAAATTACCAGTGGCCTTCCTTTGGTTCACACTATACACCTCTCCCCGCTCCAGTCTGCTATTGAGCAATGCTAGGCTGAGATAAGGTTGTGATTCAAATCGAGTAGTAAGCAGAAAAGTTTAAATATGAGATAGTGTATTGACACTGTTAACATAAAACTAAAAAGAGAAACAATAAGTGTTTATTTGGGATTAGAGAATTAATTTTGGAAGCACAGATTCAGGCAGAAACCAAATTTTGTCCCAATTACAGGATGGATGCAAGGGGGTTTTATGAGAAAAGAAAGGGAATAATTCCCCAAATAGAAGAAATTTCCATTGATGCTAACCAACAGAGTTACTCTTTAGCTATACATGATTAGTTACTGATTCTATCTTCAGATAGAGTCCATAATCGTCAGTCCTTGTAGTCAGTATGTTTTCCTGCTGGCTTTACAACAATTATTTGTAAGGCAATGTTGGTTTGGTGTAGTCCAAAGGTCTGGCCCAGTTCAAACAGTCCAAGAGTTCAAGAAGCAAGATGTACAAGGCAGTTCCTCTCCATTTTAAAGTGGCTTCATTTATATCAACTTTCACAGTGCTATTGAAAAAGAAAGCAAGAAACAGAAATAAGAAAGAGAACAAATTAACAACAATAATAAGGCAGAGAAAGTATAATTCTAGAAAAAAGGATTACTCCTAGGTAGTATAAGAGAAAGTTGGCCATATCCTCCTTTAATAGCACTAAGAAATTTCAAATCATGAAAAAAATTAAAGAAGAAATGGTAAGAGAAAGAAGGAAAGAAATAGATAACAATGAGCTGTCAAAGTTTATGTAAACATAGGAAAAAAATATAGCCATTGCTGAAATGAAATCACATTAGAAGCATCAAGAGTCAGAATAGATAGTGAAGGAAAAAAGGGGTCTGGTATAAGGAAATAGAATAGAAAAATTTTCAGACAAAGAAATAAAAGCCACTAAAAGAAGGCAATAGATGTGGAAGAGAGAGAACAAAGTGCTAACCTATGTGTTGTTGTTATTCCTACAACAATTCTCAACTGAAAATTTCATTTTTTAAAAATTATTTACCCAGTTCGGTCCCACATATGAGGGCCAGTGACACTGCCCTCAAAAATAAAAAGATATAAACATAATTTTATACAGGGAAAAATATCAGGCTGATTTTTAAAGTCTCCTGAAATTTTTAGTGTCCAAAGGTGTGTTAGTTTACAAAAAAAATCAGTGGATTAAACAATAGAAATTTATTATATCACAGTTCTGGAGACTAGAAGTCTGAGATCAAGATGTGGGCAGGGTTGGTCCCTTCTGACAGCTGTGAGGAAGAATCAGTTCCATGCTTCTCTCCTAGCTTCTGGCAGTTTTCTGGAAATATTTGGCATTTCTTAATTTATTAGTCAGCGTTCTCCAGAGAAACAGAACCAGTAGGATGGATATTTTTCTATTTTGTGCATGTGTGTGTGTGTGTGTGTGTGTGTGTGTATCTGTGTGTGTGTGTGTGTGTGTGTGTGTGTGCGCTTTATTTTTGTTTTTTAACCTATAGGATAGATGATAGGTAGATAGATAGAGAATTGGCTCATGTGACTGGAGGCTGAGAAGTCCCAAGATCTGCAGTCAGCAAGCTGGAGATGCCAGAGAGACCATGGTGTAGTTCTAGTCCAAGTTCAAAGGCCTGAGAAAGCAAGATTGCTGATGGTGTAAGTTGCGGTCTGAAAGCCAGCAGTTTCAAGATTCTAAAAGAGCCGATGTTTCAGTCCAAGTCTGAAGGCGGGAGAAGATCAATGTCCTGCTCAGTCAAGAGTAGTTCCCTCTTGGGAGTTCTGGTAAGATGGCGGAATAAATGGACGCTCTCCGAACTGCCTCCCAGGATCACATCAGAATTACAAATAATTTATGCAACATTTAACCTCAGAAGTCCCCTGAACATTAGATGAACAGAACCTCTAAATGAAGGACCTAAAGAGGAGGCCACGTCAAGTCTGGTAGGAGGGGCGTGGACGAGAGAGGGCGAGCCCCGTGAGGGACGCCCCAGCTGTGTGGGGAGGCTTCTCTGGTTGGGGGAGAGACCCTCCGGCCCCACACCAAGCTCACCAGCCCAGAGTTGCTTTGCCAGGAAGAGAAGTTCCACAATAGTGGGTAGTAGAAATTAGTGAGGACTCTCTTTGCTCGGCTCAGTGAGGCTGGGGGCAGCTGGAGAACCAGTGGGGCCGGTGCATGGGTTCGCTCACCTGTGAGCACTCACCCAGTTTCTGTTGGAGGGAGTGGCTGCATGAGCCGGGCCCAGAAGCCTGTTGGAGGAACTGAACTGAGCACCTTTGGTGCAGAAGCTGGAAGTTTTGGGATTGTTGTTCCACTGGTGCGGAGCTTGCACACAAGCGACATACAGGAGGCCGCCATTTTTTCAGGGTTGGGCTCTCCCACGAAGGGTCAGAACCGGGATTCCATTGGTCTGGTGAACTTGGCACAGGAGTGCGTGCGTGCATGCGTGCGCGCATGCGCATGCGGCCTTGGATTCCCTGCTTGTGTTGCGTTGCCTGGGAAACGCCTGGCGGGTGCCCTCCGGCTCCATCAGGATGCTCACTGAGACGCAGGAGTGCGCAAGCCGCCTTGGATCCCCACCCTCCGCCCTGCTTCAGCTGCATTGCCAGGGAAACGCAAGGCGGGTGTTCTCCAGCTGCATCAGTCTGTTCACTGAGACTCAGTAGCAGACAACCTGCAACAACCTGTGAAGATATTTTTTTTTTTTGGTAGTGAGCATGGTTCCAGAGCACACAGCACCTAATTGTGGAAAGCTCACTGCAACCCTGAGAAAGTGGTCTGCAGATTAAAGAGGACGGAGAGCCCCCTCACCTCTTTCCCTTTTTTTTTCTTTTTTCTTTTTTTTCTTTCTCTTCTTTCTAGGTGATCTATCTAATACATCGAAGCATTCACAGAACGACAGCCAGAATGAAAAAACAAAGAAACATGTCCCAAGTAAAAGATCAGAAGAAAACACTAGAAACGGAACTAAATGAAACAGAGGTATCCAACCTGTCAGAGACAGAATTTAGAACACTGATGATAAGAATGTTTAAGGAACTTAGCGAGGACATAAAGATAGGGAAACCATAAGAAACAACCAGTTAGAACTAAAGAACACAATAACTGAAAAGAAGAACACACTCGAAGGAATCACCAGTAAAGTAGATGAAGCAGAGGAGCAGATCAGTGAATTAGAAGACAAAATATCAGAAACCACCCAGCTGGAAGAACAAAAAGAAAAAAGAATAAAAAAGAATGAAAATAGTTTAAGAGACCTCTGGGACAACATGAAACGCAACAACCATTTGAATCATAGGGATACCAGAAGGAGAAGAGTAGAAGCAAGGGATTGAGAATGTATTTAAAGAAATAATGATGGAAAACTTCCCTACCATGGTGAAGGAAATTGATATACAAGCCCAGGATGTACAGAGAGTTCCAAACAAGCTGAATCCAAACAGGCACACAACAAGACACATCATAGTTAAAATGGCAAAGGTTAAAGACAGAGACAGAATCCTAAAAGCAGCAACAGAAAGACAGCAGGTTACATGCAAAGGAACTCCTATAAGACTAACAGCTGACTTTTCTTCAGAAACTCTGCAGGCCAGAAGGGAGTGGCAGGAGATATTCAAAATGACACAAAATAAAGGTCTACAACCAAGATTGCTCTACCCAGCACGGCTACCACTTAAAATTGAAGGAGAAGTAAAGAGCTTCTCAGAAAAGAATAAGCTTAAGGAGTTCATTACGACCAAGCCAGCATTGCAGGAAATGTTAAAAGAGCTTTTTTAAACAGAAGAAAGGGGAAAACAAGCTAACCCAGGAAGACAAGAAATACAAATAACAAAATGGCAGTAAATATACACCTATCAGTAATTACCTTAAATGTGAATGGGCTAAATGCTCCAGTCAAAAGACACAAAGTGGCTGAGTGGATAAGAAAACAGGACCCATGCATATGCTGTCTACAAGAGACTCATCTCAGATCAAAAGACACACACAGACTGAAAGTAAAGGGATGGAATAAGATATTTCATGCAAATGGAAATGAGAAAAAAGCTGGAGTTGCAATACTTATTTTGGACAAAATAGATTTTAAAATGAAGACTATAATAAAAGACAAAGAAGGGCACTACAGAATAATCAAGGGATCGATTCACCAAGAGGACATAACCCTAGTAAATATCTATGCCCCCAACATAGTAGCTCCAAAATATATAAAACACATTCTGACAGACATAGAGGCAGAGATCAACAGTAACACTATCATAGTAGGGGACTTCAACACCCCCTTGTCACCAATGGACAGATCCTCCAGACAGAAAATCAGCATGGACATAGTGGCCTTAAATGACACTTTAGACCAGCTGGATTTAATTTATATTTTTAGAGCATTTCACCCCAATGCTACAGAATATACATACTTCTCAAGTGCACATGGAACATTCTCCAAGATAGACCACATGTTAGGCCACAAAACAAGTCTCAACAAATTTAAGAAGATTGAAATCATATCAAGTGTCTTCTCTGACCACCATGCTATGAAACTAGAAATCAACTATAAGAAGAAATCTGGAAAGCTTACAAATACATGGAAGCTAAATAACATGCTTCTAAATAGTGAGTGGGTCAAAAATGACATAAAGGAGGAAATCAAAAGATACCTCGAGACAAATGAAAATAAAAACACCATGACCCAAAATCTCTGGGATGCAGCGAAAGTAGTCCTAAGAGGGAAGTTCATAGCAGTGCAGGCCTACATAAAGAAGGAAGAAAAATCTCAAATCAACAGACTCTCTCTACACCTAAGGGAACTCAAAAAAACAACAACAGCAAAACAAGCCTAAAGGGAGCATAAGGAAGGAAATAATAAAGACCAGAGCAGAAATAAATGAAATAGAGAACAAACAAAAACAATACAAAAGATCAATGAAACCAAGAGTTGGGTTTTTGAAAAGATAAACAAAATCGACAAACCCTTAGTCAGACCAACCAAGAAAAAGAGAGAGAGAGGACCCAAATTAATAAAATCAGAAATGAAAGAGGAGAAGTGACAACAGATACCACAGAAATACAGAAAATTTTAATAAAATACTATAAGCAACTATATGCTAACAAATTCGACAATCTGGAAGAAATGGATAAATTTCTAGAAGCATACAATCTACTAAGTCTGAACCAAAAAGAAACAGAAACTCTGAACAGACTGATTACTGCCAAAGAAATTGAATCAGTAATCAACAATCTTCCAACAAACAAAAGCCCTGGACCAGATGGCTACACAGGTGAATTTTACAAAACATTCAAAAATGAATTAGTACCTATTCTCCTCAAACTATTCCAAAAAATACAGAAGGAGGGAAGGCTCCCAAACTCTTTCTATGAAGCCACTATCACCCTGATTCCTAAGTCAGACAAAGATATTACAAAAAAGGAAAACTACAGGCCAATGTCACTAATGAACATAGATGCAAAAATTCTCAACAAAATACTAGCAAACCGAATTCAGCATCTCATTAAAAAGATCATACACCACAATCAAGTGGGATTCATTCCTGGTATGCAAGGCTGGTTCAATATCCGCAAATCAGTTAACATAATACATCACATTAAAAAAAATGAAAAATAAAAATCATATGATCATATCAATAGATGCAGAAAAGGCATTTGACAAAATCCAGCAGCCATTTATGATAAAGACTCTTAACGAAGTGGGAATAGTGGGATCATACCTCCACATAATAAAGGCCATATATGAAAAGCCCACAGCAAACATCGTTCTCAATGGGGAAAGGCTGAAAGCTTTCCCCTTAAGATCAGGAACAAGACAAGGCTGCCCGCTTTCACCACTTCTATTTGACATAGTTCTGGAAGTTCTAGCCACAGTAATCAGACAAGAAAATGAAATAAAAGGCATTCAAATTGAAAAAGGGGAAGTAAAATTGTAATTATATGCAGATGACATGATACTATATATAGAGAATCCCAAAGACTCAACCAAAAAACTGTTAGAACTGATACATGAATTTGGTAAGGTAGCAGGATACAAAATTAGTATTCAGAAATCAGTGGCATTTCTATACACCAATAATAAACTATCAGAAGAAGAAATCAGGAACTCAATCCCTTTTACGATTGCTTCAAAAACAATAAAATATCTAGGAATCAATTTAACTAAAAAAGTAAAAGACCTGTACTCACAAAATTTTGAGACACTGAAGAGACAAATCAAAGAAGATACAAATAAATGGAAATACATACCATGCTCATGGATAGGAAGAATTAATATAGTTAAAAAGTCAATACTTCCTAAAGCAATATATAGAATCAATGCAATTCCAATCAAACTACCAAGGACATTTTTCTCAGAAATAGAACATAGAATTCTAAAATTTACATGGAGCCACAAAAGACCCCAAATAGCTACAGCAATGTTGAGAAATAAGAACAAAGTGGGAGGCATCACACTACCTGACATCAAAACATAGTACAAGGGCCGGCCGAGTGGCGCGGTGGTTAAGCGCTGGCTTGGGAATCCAGCAGCCCCGGTTCAGTCCCACATGTGAGGGCCAGTGACAATGCCCTCAAAAAAAAATAGAATACTACAAAACATACTACAAGGCTACAGTAATCAAAACAGTATGGTACTGGCATAAAAACAGACACATAGACCAATGGAATAGAATAGACAGCCCAGGAATAAACCCATCTATATACGGTCATTTAATCTATGACAATGGAAGCAAGAATTTACACTGGAGTAAAGATAGTCTATTTAATAAATGGTGCTGGGAAAATTGGACTGACACGTGCAAAAAAAGGAAAATAGACCACCTACTTACACCATATATGAGAACAAACTCAAAATGGATTAAAGACTTAAATGTGAGACCTGAAACTATAAAACTCCTAGAAGAAAATATAGGGAGTAAGTTTGCAGACATTACTCTAAGTAATATTTTTACCGATATATCCCCTCGGGCAAGGGAAATAAAAGAAAAAATGAACATATGGGATTACATCAAACTTAAAAGTTTTTTCACAGCAAAGGAAATCATCAATAAAACAAAAAGGCAGCCTACTGAATGGGAGAAGATATTTGCCAATGAAATATCTGATAAGGGGTTGATATCCAAATTTTATAAAACACTCATGCAATTCAACACCACAAAAACAAACAAACCAATTAAAAAATGGGCAGAGGATATGAGGAGGCATTTCTCTAAAGAGGACATACAGATGGCCAACAGGCATATGAAAAAATGTTCAACCTCACTAATCATCAGAGAAATGCAAATAAAAACCACAATGAGATACCACCTCACTCCAGTCAGAATGTCTATCATCAACAAATCAACAAACAACAAGTGTTGGCGAGGGTATGGAGAAAAGGGAACCCTGGTGCACTGTTGGTGGGACTGCAAATTGGTGCAGCCATTATAGAAATCAGTATGGAGGTATCTCAAAACGGTGGAAATGGAACTGCCGTATGACTCAGCAATTCCACTGTTGGGAATCTACCCAGAGGAATCCAAGACGCTAATTTGAAAAAATATATGCACCCCTATGTTTATTGCAGCACTATTTACAATAGCCAAGACTTGGAAACAACCGAAATGTCCATCGGTAAATGACTGGCTTAAGAAACTGTGGTACATTTATACAATGGAGTATTATTCTGCTATAAAGAAGAATGAAATTGTACCATTTTGCAACGATATGGATGGACCTAGAGACTACTATGTTGAGTGAACTAAGTCAGTCGGAGAAAGACAAATACCACATGATCTCACTTATACGTGGAATTTGAAAAATTGAATGAATGAGCATAAGAAACAGAAACAGTCTCATAGATACAGAGGAAAAACAGGGTTGTTAGTTGGGAAGCGGGTGGGGATGAGGGAGAAGGGGAAAGGATTAGACAGCATAAATAGGTAACTACAGTATTGTCACAGGCATATGAAAGACAGTTCAGGGAATATAATGTTAAAATTTTGTGGGGTGTCAGATGGTCACATGTTTTGTTAGGGAGACCACTTCATGGATGGAGTAGAGGCTTGATCACTGCACTGTATACCTGAAATTGATGTTGTATAATATTGTATGCCAACTGCAATTGAATATATAGACAGTCACGGGATGTGGATTATATGGTGGAAGGGAGTCAAAGGAATTGTAATAGATTGTATGATATGGGGGGGAGGAGTGGGAGGGGAGACTTGGGGGAGGGGGGGTGTCACTGTGAGGGGTAAAAAGTATAAGTATTGCACTTTGTTGTACACCTGAAGCCAATTTAAAAAACTAGATATATATATATATATATATATATATATATATATATATATATATATAAAGATTAGTTCCCTCTTATTCATAGAAGGGTCAGCCTTTTTGTTGTATTCAAGCCTTCAGCTGATTGGAATGGGCCCACCCACATTAGAGAGGGCCTCTGCTTTAAAAAGTTTATCTATTCAAATGTTAATCTCATTTAAAAACATCCTCACAGTCATACCTGGAATAATGACTGCCCAATATCTGGGTGCTGGTGGCTTAGTCAAGTTCACACACAGAATTAACTATCACGTTTAGCTTCTGTTGCATCACCCTGATCTCTGCCTTCATCTTCACATGGCATTCTCCCTGTGTACATATCTTTGTTCAAATTTCCCCTTTTTACAAGGACACTAAGTCATATTGGATTAGGGGTCTATCCTACTCCATAATGATGTCATCTTAACTAATTACACCTTCAATGACCCTATTTCTAAATAAGTTCACATTCTGAGGTACTGGGGGTTCGGATTTCAACATGAATTTTGGAGGGGACACAATTCAACTCATAACTGAAGGTATACCAATGTTTTTTATTTGTTTCTTTGTTTTCAGAATTAGGAAGAAATGTGTGACACAAAAATTGTAAAACTTCTAAGCAGGGCCTTGAGTTGCACAACTCCAGGGGACACAATCGCAGAGTGCAAGGTGAGTTGTATTTCTGGAGGCACCATGCATAGCCCATCCTAGGTGAATAATGCCCCCTGGGGTTCAAAACAGGAACATTTGACTATTTTGCAGGCAACAGTAAATCTTCTCAGATATGCACTGACACAGGAAATACACTCATGTATCCTCCTTTCAAAATTGTCAGTTTAGTGTCATTTGCAAAATAGAGTCAGTCACGACCTAAATCATAGAAAATGATTTAGGACTGGATGAATAATTACATTAAAAGGGCAATGGGATTGTTTGGAAGTGTGTGGAATAAGAACTACGCTTTACTTTATAAAAGTATACACTATTCGAATACTTTTATACTAAGCTTGCATTATTTTATAATCAAAACCTAATTTTTAAAAGTCACTTTGTTTAGGTCTTATTTGAGCTAATAACACTAAATGCAAGTCTTTTCAAATGAGCACTATTATTGTTTCCTTTGAACACCAAATATCATTCTAACAATTTATATTTGTATATTGCCATATAGTTAAAACTAATTTTATAGTATAATTTTATTAAAAGTCACAGCAGCCTAATTACTTTGGTGTATGTGAGTTATCTGTTTTAAGGATCTTGACTCAGATCATCTAGCTATAAAATATGAATATGGAACCCGTTTAGTACACAGTTCATTAAAAAAACGTGTTTAAAATATTTTGTTGAGGGCCGGCCAAGCGGTGGTTGGGTGCTGGCTTGGTTGGCCAGCGACCCCGGTTTGGGTCCCGCATGTGAGGGCCAGTGACACTGCCCTCAAAAAAAATATTTTGTTGAACTTATGATTCTGAAAACATCTTGGCTAAAAAGGACACTCAGGAGGTATTTGTGATACTAGGATAATGCTGGATGTGCGTGTGGATGAATATCAGTATATGAAATCTAGCTTTAAATCAGCATCCTAACAAATTCTCTTTTCTGTGAGCTTTAGCTTACTTAGATTTTACCACATGTTTTACTTATGTTGAATTGCAATGTCATTTCAAAAATGAAATAATTTGAATAAGCTCATGTTTGTTAAACAACTGTTCATCTTTGAAATAAAACCACACTGGCTATAAATATGAACTGTAAGCCATCTTGAAACTACCTCTTCCATTTGAATACCAAGGAAACAAAGTCCATATTTCAGTTTGTAAATTATTTTACAATTTTCCAGGATTTTAAAAATAATGATATGCTGATAACTAAGGACCCAGATACAAATTCAGGGCAAAGAAAAGGAAGGTTAGTTGACAATTGTTAGTAAAGTTACATAGGTTTCAGGTGTACAATTCTGGGTGGTGAACACACAATGTGCTATACTAGATGATGCATTACCTTTGGGAATTTTTAAAGTTCATCTATGGTTCATTTGGCTACGGTGCTGGGAGGGAGGAGCAGGTGATTATAATACCTGGAACTACCTGCACTGAAGGAGGGAAAAGTGACCTTACATCTTTGTTTGCCTGGACTATAGTTCTGAAGTATTTAAAGATCATTTCTTTGTAGACAATACAGCAGTTTAAAAATAGTGAAACCTAAATGTATTTTTAGATGATTTCATTATTAATGTTGTTTTCATGATGATTTTAGCTAAAATTTCAACAATTTAACTTTGGAGATGAGTGTAGAAAACACAGTAATAATTTATTTCTGGCCCTACAGTTGTCAGGTCACTTTATTCAGTGACTGCAATATTGACATAGGAAAAGCCAAACAGCCAAATTAAACAAAAATCAGTTTTAAGGATCCATGTGCCGTTTCCCATGTGACAGTTTTATCAATGAACCATGTAAACATTTTATAACTGTTTTTATAATAGTAAAAAGCGCTGATATATATATATATATATATATATATATCTTTCAATTTTATGAAAATTATGATTATCCATGGTTAAATAGTAACTTATAACTCAGTATCAAGTCATCCAACTAGTGTCAGTATTTAATTTGATAATATTTTGTTATATGATGTTTGGGGCTGCACGAGAGAAAACCAGTTTTCTCTTCTGCATTTTCATGCCAGAAGCAGAAAAAAAACACCTTTCCTCTCTAGCTCTGCATCTATTGCTTCAACAGGAAGTCTCAGGGACATGGTAAGTGCTTAGCAAGCCATCAACACAAATGCAAGGAAGCAGGTTAAACTCATGTACTCTCAAATACATGTGTAAAACAGAGAACATTTAAAATGCCAAAGCAGATCCTTGGTTTTGTCCATAAAAAAAGTAATGTTTATAAATAAATGTCTGTTGGTCAGAGGACAAAGCCAGAGTTTTTGGTAGCTGAATTATTCCCTGACAATAACTCTCTATAGAAAATAAGACATCATATACTTAAAGTAATTCAAAAGTCCAATAACTGTAAGATAAAATTGAGGACCTTATGAAAAAGTCTTATCATCAGAAATGGAAAGATGGCATTCAGATGAGTCTGCACAAACAAACCTTACTAAAATTACCTTTATTTTCCACAATTTCCCATATATTTACCTTCCTAAAATTTACTGCTCCTAGAACTCCAACCCCCCTTTACTTTGTCTAGCCACTTCTCCACAATGTATCACACTTTGTTACAATGGTATACTAGAGTAAGCTTCCAAGTCTAACATCTTTGAGTTTCAGTCCTTTTTTGTGAAATCTCAGTGCACATAAAATTAAAATTAAATTTGTATGCATTTTCTCCTGTTAATCTTGCTTTCATCAGTTTAATTTGTAGGTTCCAGTAACAAAACATAAGAAGGGAGAGGAAAAGTCTTTCCTCCTCTACGAACCCATATATCTAAGAACCCAAGAAATATAACTGCTCTAGTACACATAAGAATTCTCTGCACAGTGTAAAGGATTCCAGATTTAATAAACAATTCATTTTGAATGCATTTATATTCTTATGATAATACTGAAGTACAATCAGATACATTTTAATAAAATCTCATCTAGATGTTAGACCAGTTAACTCATTAACAGATGGCAAACTATATCAATGTAATTTTCTCTCTTAGTTCTTCAATGTCATTCTAGTGTCTATGCAGTAAATTTTCATTGTTAAAAGATTTATTTCTGGGCCGGCTGAATGGCTCAGTTGGTTATGAGCTTGCTCAAGAGTGCGAGCTGAGCTCTGAGCAACAGCAGTTCAATGCCCAGCCCGAGCTGAGCTGCTGCTGAGCTGCCAACGGGTGGCAGGATGGCTCAGCTAAAAAAATAAAAATTAAAAATAACAAAAAAGATTTATTTCTGGGCCAGCCGAGAGGATCAGTTGGTTAAGAGTTGGCTTGGGAGCACGAGCTCTGAGCAGCAGGGCCACCTGTTGGGTTTCCACATGGGCCTGAGACATTGCGCCCTGTACAGCTAAGATGGTGAACAACAGCTGGACCTGGTGCTGGGCTGCCGTGAGTGGCCGGTGACAGCGCAGGCTGCAGTGGGTTGCAGTGGGCTGACCAGCAACCAGCATGAGCGGCCGGCAGCCAGCAGCCGTCAAAAGCTGCGGTGAGCCGCCATGTGCGACTAACTGCCTCACCCGGAAAGAGCGCAATGATCACAATACCAACATGGGCCAGTGAAGCAACATCCTCCACAACTAGACTGAAGAACAAAAGGACAGCAACTTGCCTGTTTCCCTTCCCCTATTCCCTGATTTCAACAACAACAAGTAAAACCCACAAAAGATTTGTTTCCCAAAAGCCCTTAAGAAGTGGGAAACATTATAAAAACATAAAAATCCCCTGGCTATATATAAGGGAGAAACATAATACCTTTAAGTGCCAACATCTTATTGACTGTGAAGAAAAAAAAAAAAACGTGTTTGAAATGACTGAGTCTTCCTTCTCTAAGCCAGAAATTAAGATCATGTATGTGGTAGCTTGTTAATACAATTCTTTTTTTTTTAATTTTTTTTATTGGGGAACAGTGTGTTTTTCCAGGACCCATCTGCTCCGTCAAGTAGTTGTTTCAAGGGCACATCTCAGTGGCCCATATGGGGATCGAACTGGCAACCTTGGTTTTAACACTGTGCCCTGTGCTCTAACCACCTGAGCCAACCTGCCGTCCCCAATACAATTCTTTTTTTTTTTATTATTTTTTATTTTTATTTTTATTTTTTTATTACTTTTCGGTGTACAACACAATACAATAGTTATACTCTTTACCCCCCAAAGTGAAAACCCCCCTCCCCCAGTTCACCACCCCACTCCCCCCATATCATACATATCCATCACAACTCCCCTGACTCCCCTCCACAGTATACTCCACATCCCGTGACCACCCACATATTCAGTTGCAGTTGGCATACAATATTATACAACACCAGCTTCAGTTGTACAGTGCAGTGATCAAGCCTCTACTCCATCCATGAAGTGGTCTCCCTAACAAGACATGTGACTATCTGACACGCCACAAAATTTTTACAACATTATTATATTCCCCGAACTCTGTTTCATATCCCTGTGGCAATATTGTAGTTGTCTATTTATGCTGTCTAATCCCTTCCCCTTCCCCCCCCATCCCCACCCCCTCCCAACTAGCAACCCTCAGTTTTTCCTCTACATCTATGAGTCTGTTTACTTTGATCGTTCACTCAGTTCTTCAGACTCCACACACAAGTGAGATCACATGGTACCTGTCCTTCTCCGACTGACTTATTTCTCACAACTTAATAGTCTCTTCACAACATTATCAATTACATTCCCAGAACTG
Organism: Aselliscus stoliczkanus; assembly: GCA_033961575.1. Taxonomy (NCBI): domain Eukaryota; kingdom Metazoa; phylum Chordata; class Mammalia; order Chiroptera; family Hipposideridae; genus Aselliscus; species Aselliscus stoliczkanus. The sequence continues at coordinate 19,825,670 of CM066737.1, forward strand.
CCCCCATATCCCTGCGGCAACATTGTAGTCCCACATACACTGTCCAAAACCTTCCCCCTCTCCCTCTTCCCCACTCCTCCCAACCAGCAACCATCAGTTTTTCCTTTATATCTGCTTGATATGACGTCAATCTTCTTAAATTGTCTCTCTGGGTTAGCTTGTTTACCCCTTTCTTTTGTTTAAAAAAGTCCTTTTAACATTTCTTGCAATGCTGGCTTGGTGGTAATGAATTCCTTAAGCTTATTCTTTTCTGAGAAGCTCTTTATTTCTCCTTCAATTTTAAGTGATAGCCGTGCTGGATAGAGCAATCTTGGTTGTAGGCCTTTATTTTGTGTCACTTTGAGTATCTCCTGCCACTCCCTTCTGGCCTGCAGAGTTTCTGTAGACAAGTCAGCTGTTAGTCTAACAGGAGTTCCTTTGTATGTAACCTGCTGTCTTTCTCTTGCAGCCTCTAGGATTCTGTCTCTGTCTTTAACCTTTGCCATTTTCACTATGATGTGTCTTGGTGTGGACCTGTTTGGGTTCAGCTTGTTTGGAACCCTCTGCACTTCGTGGGCATGTATGTTGATTTCCTTCACCAGGGTAGGGAAGTTTTCAGTCATTATTTTTTCAAATACCTTTTCGACCCCTTGCTTCTTCTCTTCTCCTTCTGGTATCCCTATGATTCTAAGGTGGTTGCGCTTCACCTTGTCCCATAGGGCTCTTATTCTATTTTCATTGTTTTTTATTCTTTGGTCTTTTTGCTGTGCCAACTGGGTGAGTTCTGCTATTTTATCTTCCAAATCGCTGATCTGCTCCTCTGCTTCATCTACTCTACTGGTGATTCCTTCGAGTGTGTTCTTCATTTCAGTTATTGTATTCTTTAGTTCTAACATGTCGTTTTTTATGGTTTCCCTATCCTTCTTTATGTCCTCGCTAAGTTCCTTAAACATTCTTATCATCAGTGTTCTAAACTGTGTCTCTGAAAGGTTGGATCCCTCTGATTCATTTGGTTCCATTTCTGGAGGTTTCTTCTGATCTTTTACATGTGACATGTTTCTTTGTTTCCCCATTCTGGCTGTCGCTCTGGGATTGCTTTGATGTATTAGATAGATCACCAGGAGAACCCTGGCTGGATCACGCAGGCACCCAGCTCACAGCCCAACCCTCTCAGGAGAACTCCCAGTCTCAGCCTGTCCCAATCAGCCGCTCGCAGATCAGGCCGAGCAGCCCGACAACCAATCACCAGCCTGGCAACTCTGCAAGCAGAGTGTGGAAAGCAGAGACCCAAGGCGGCTTGCATGCTCCTGCGTCTCAGTGAGCAGCCTGTTGGAGCTGGATCACTCCCACTAGGCGTTTCCCTGGCAACACAACACAAGCCGAGCAGAGGGTGGGGATCAGAGGCCGCAGGCGCGCGCACGCACGCACTTCACCAATTCCACCAGACCAATTAGGTCTCAGACCTGATCCTTCGTGGGAGGGCCCAAGCCCGACAAAATGGTGCCCTCCTTACACCACTCCCGTGCAAGCTCCACACCACGGGAACAACAATCCAAAAACCTCCAGCCTTTGCACCAAAGGTGCTCAGCTCAGTCCGTCCCTGCAGGCTCCCGGCTTACACAGCCACTCCCTCCATCAGGAACCAGGTAAGTGCTCACCGGCGAGCAAGCCCGGGTGCCGGCCCCACTGATTCTCCAGCCGCTCTTAGCCTCACCGAGCTGAGGAAAGAGAGTCCTTACTAATTTACTGCCGGCTATCTTAGAACTCCTCTTCCCGGCAAAGGAGCTCTGGGCTGGTGAGCTTGGGGTGCGGCCGGAGGGTCTCTCCCCCAACCAGACAAGCTTCCCACGGCTGGGGCTTCCCTCACGGGGCGCGCCCTCTCTCGTCTCCGCCCGTCCTACCAGACCCGACGTGGCCTCCTCTTTAAGTTCTTCGTTTAGTGGTTCTGTTCCTCCAGTGTTCCGGGGACCTCCAGGGTTGAATGCTGTATAATTTGCTTGTAATTTTGGTGTGATCCTGGGAGGCAGTTAGCACAACGTCTGTCTATTGCGCCATTTTACCGGAAGTCCCCCCCAATACAATTCTTTCTGTCATTGCATTATGCTATCATCCTACCCTTTTAATTTAAAGTAAAATCATTTTTCAGAATACCTGAAATATGTTGAATAATGGGTTTATTTAAAAAGTCGGTTAAAATTCAATGACAAAATTATGACCTAATTGCTCATCACCTAGTGTTGTTATGGATAATAATCATGCTTCACACCCTGCACAGATTTCTTGTCTTTTCCTGTTCTTGCTTTAATCAAGTGCAGAGCAGATTGTGTGGTGTGTGTGTGTGTGTGTGTGTGTGTGTGTGTGTGTGTTGGTGAGTGTCACTTCTTATGTAAAATATCTGTATTATCTATTGCCACAATTATGCCCAAAACTCAGTGACCTATAATAACAAGCCATTCATTTGTACATTCACATTGCTCATGGACTAGATTTTGTCGGTTCTTGGCTGTTTCAGATGTGAGTTGCCTGGGTTTGGCTCCACACTGCAAGCTGGATTCAGATCAGCTCCATATGCTGTCATTCTGGGCCTAGGATGAAGGGGCATGTGCTTCTCATGGTGGCTCTCCCAAACATTAGAGGCATTTACTCACATCAGATACTCTTACTTCCCATTGGCTGAATCAAATCATCAAATCAGTTGGCCAACCCCAAGGTCTTTCAGTTCTTTAAACTGCACCAAGTGGGCTGGCCGAGTGGTGCGGTGGTGGTGAAGCGCTGGCTTGGGAAGCCAACAGCCCCGGTTCGGGTCCCACATATGAGGGCCAGTGACACTGCCCTCAAAAAAATATTTTAAAAAAATGTACCAAGCATTTTTTTCTCCCTCAGAGTTTTTGCACATGTCATCCCCTCTACTCATAATTCTTTGCTTACTAAATGTCTACATATCCTTCCTTTTTCAACTTAAATATGGCTTGCCCAAGGGGTCTTCCCTGACACCTAATCTAACATAGCCCCCACCACCACTATTATCTCATATTCAGAGCAGCCTATTCTTTACACCTAGCCCATCTTAATTTTCATTTGCATCGTTATTTATGTGATCACATCCACCTTTCCCATCAGCCCAAAAGTGATGCTGAAGCCATGCCTCTTTGTTCACCTCTGCATTAGGAGCAGATATCCAGCCCGATGTTTAACAAAAACAAAAAATAAAAATAACTGTTGAATGAGTGAGTGAAAACCATTAGAACCCTTTACAGAGAAATTCCTCTTATCAAATGTACTTAGTTTACAAGTTTGAAAACAAACACAAATGAATATGATTCCTAGTTCTATTGGGTAAGAATGACTACAAAGTCACTTGATTTTTCTGTGCCTGTGCTTACTAACTCTATATTCCGTAGCTCTGACTGTGTTTTTGAGGATTAAATGAAATAGTGGATATAAGTTCCTAGCTCAATGTTGTGAGAATATTGGGTAGTCAAAATATATGACCATTTTGTTCTGTTTATCCTCCCAGACAGCAGAGCCGAAATCCCACTCTTATACTGAATAGCCAGGATTTTAGAACTTTTGTCATACTTTTTGGTTAATGTAGTACAAATAGTGTTCTTAGATACTGTATAGGAAAGTCATGTGGTGTGTGGAACTTGAAACTAATAAACATTTCCCTAACTGACTCCGTTTAAGTCTCTATTTCACATTTATGTTTGCTTTTAGACTTAAATAGATGGGATTTTTACAGGCAACAATGGAATTGTGAAGACTATAGAGATGAAACTCAAGAAAACAGTGAGCAGCATCAAGAAGAATAAAGCAAAAGGAAAGCATTAAGTGGATTGCATGAGCAATTCAGTCCCCTTGGATGAAGAGTTGTCTGGTCCTAGTTGGTAGGACATGGAATATAATGAGTCCAAGGTTTAGTTGCAGAGATGGGAGGTAAAAAGAATTGTTTTATGACACTTGAGCTTGAGCTCAAGATAGATTTCAGTAGGAAATTTAAATTTAAGAAATTTAGGCAGCACACCTGGGTGGACATAGATATTTAAAATTCAGATCGCAAGTGGTGTCCAATGCCATATGTGTGGCCAATTGAATGCAGTTGGGTCCCAATGTTTATAGGACTTCAAACCATTTCAATTGACTTTAAAATGCAGGAAAGGGAGTATAACTGTGACTCTATCTAAAAGATAAAATGCACAATCTGATTTTTATTCCTGATATGGGGTGTTTTCAAGTGAGGATGGAAATGTTCTAAAATCAAGATAGTGGTGATAATTGCATACTATGCAAACATATTAAAAACCATTGAATTATGCACTTTAAATGGGCGAATTGTATGTTATGTGAATTACATCTCCATAAAGCTGTTAAAAAATAATAAAGGTGCAGGTCAGATTTGGCTCAAGGGCTTAGTTGGCCAATGCTGTTCAACATGATTGTCTTATTTTTCTTCTTTGCATTTATCCCTAAGTGAGCTGAGGAGAATCTGTATATCAGCACTTTTCCTGTACACAATCTGGAAAGTTCTACTGCAGAACAATGGACCCAGAGAAATTTGAGGTTGCAGGTCTCTGTATTTTCTTTCTTTCTTTTAAAAGTATTTTTATTAAAATACAACATACAACACTGTATTTGTTTCAGGTGTACACCATGGTTATTCAACATTTATATACCTAAAGAACTGATCACCATGGTAAGTCCAGCAACCATCTGACACCATACCATGTTATCACAGTATTTTTGACTATATTCCCTATGCTGTACATTATATCCCATGACTTGATTTATACTTGAAAATCTGAAACACTTATTCCCCTTCAACTTCTTCCTTTTTAATTTCTCAATGACAATTGACATTCAATATTGTTTTATATTAATTTCAAGTGTACAGCATAGTAGTTTGACATTTATATAATTCACGAAGTGATCCCCCTGACTAGTCTAGTACCCACCTGGCACTAGACATAGTTATTAGCATATTATTGACTATATTTCCTATACTTTACTCTATATCCCCATGACTATTTTGTAGCGAACAATTTGTACTTTTTTTTTTCATTTATGCACTGTAATTTCATTGTTCATAAAGTCCAAAACTATAGGTTACAAATGCAGATGACTTTTGAAAATAAAATGACAAATTTTAATACATATTTTGCATAGTAAACACTATTTTACTTATTTTGCCATTCAAAGTTCTCTTGTTTAAGAAATTTTCTACACGTTAAGTAAAAGCACTGTTAACGAACAAATGAATACTTCCAATATTAAGATAATTGTACATTACTTAGCATTGAATTTTTGCAACTACAAATCTTACAAATTCAAAATTAAGATTCAAACCCATGGTATAAATGCTGTTAGTTTGGAAATGCATTTTGATGGTTGCACTTCAAATGATGAAAAGAATGTTATCAAACTTAGTATAAAAATACATACAGCTAGGGCTGGCCAAGTGGCGCAATGGTTAAGAGCTGGTTTTGGGATGCCAGTGGCCCCGGTTCGGATCCCACATATGAGGGCCAGTGACACTGCCCTCTACAGCTAACAACAGCTCCACCTGGAGCTGGGCTGTGCGAACCCTGGCGACGGTGTAGGCTGCAGCCCCTGCTGCAGTGGACTGCCATAGGCTACTGTGAGTGGAAGGCAGCCAGCGTGAGCTGCCAATAGCCGCGGTGAGCAACCATCCAGAGGCCGGCGACCAATTTGCCTCATCCAGCAAAAACGCAATGACAATAACAACATGGGCCAGTGAAGCAACGTCCTCCTCAACTAGACTGAAGAACAAAAAGACAGCAACTTGTCTGTTCCCCTTCCCCGATTCCCCAACGCTGTTCCCCTCCCCTAATTTCCCAATAAAAATCTTAAACCAAAAAAAATACATACAGCTACATAAATATGAAAATAGCCTCTTTTCTTGACTTCAAAAGTCGATTTGTGTGTTCCTTAAATTTTACCAAAAATCTTAAGAACATTTAGATAACTGGAACATACAGACAGACTCTAAACAGAATGGCTGGAACTAGGACTTACGTATCACAGCCTATGATGATAAAGCAATTTATTCAAAATATCCATTACCTAAAAAGCATTTATTTTATTAGTTCATATTTTCTTTCTCCTCTTCTATTGTTTTAATAGGAGATATTGTGATCTTTTATTCTAAGTTCTATTACATCAATACAATAAAGTGTTAACATTTAAGTTAAGATAATTAAGCATCATTAGTTTTTGTTTTGTTTTGTTTTAGCTGAGCCATCCTGCCACTGGCATCAAACCGCTCCTGCTCAGAGCTCAGCTCGCACTCTTGAGCGAGCTCTTAACCAACTGAGCCACTCGGCTGGCTCTAAGCATCATTAGTTTTTAAAAGAAAATAATGTTTTAAAACAATGAAAATAAGTCAGTGTGTCTTAACAAACTGCATTCATGCTTAATGAAGCTTTAGTCTTCTTAACAGGTGATGGCCAAAATCCAAACTGTAGAATACTCAGAAACTCTGAATTCAATTTATATATCATCAATGTCTTCATCATCATCTCCGATATCATCAAACTGGATTTCATCATCATCTCCAGGACCAAATGTATCTGTTTCATTGATTTTGGCATGGTCTGGAAGCTCACCATATATGCCTTCAGACTTCTAGCTTCATCTGCATTGTACTTTAAAATTATATTAGCTTTGTTATCCTGATAGTCTCGCAAGCCAACCAATATAATGGCTGAGGTATTTATCCAAACCTTTTTTCTCAATTTTCCTCTGATATGACATAACCTCTTTACATCATCAAGCACATTGCTTCTAATCGTCCATTTCCCAGCATTTTGATTACTTGAGCATACTCTTGTCCATCCTCTTTAAAGTCTAATTTTCTTTTTTCAGATTCATTCTCATTCTTTTTTTTTTTTTTTTGAGGGCAGTGTCACTGGCCCTTACATGTGGGACCAAACTGGGGTCGCTGGCTTCCCAGGCCAGCGCTTAACTACAGCGCCACTCGGCCGGCCTTCATTCTCATTCTTACCTCTACACCTGTTTTTACATTCTTTACCTTTATTCTAGGGCATGGCTATGAAAGTCACCTCCTGGCGTTTCCGATTCTTCTCCGGTGGTGCCCGTACAACTCACAGGAGCCCGCGAAACCAAGTAGTTTCGGGTTGGTTGTGCAGCACGATATTGCAACTCCACCCTAGGGGATCCGCAGCAAGCTAATGGCGTTGCCCGTCGCTGGCGTCGCGGATTCTTCCAATATGTACTTCTTAATTCCTTTACTGTTTTCACCCTGTCTCCCAAAGCCCCTCCCATCTACCACCCCAAAAAGTCTAGTATCAATCTGACACCATTCATAGTTATTGCAATATTATTGACTATATTCCTTATGCTATACCGTACATCCCCATACTTTGTAACAACCAACTTGCACTTTTTAATCGCTTCCCCTTTTTCATCCAATCCCTAACCCCGCCTCCCATCTGGCAACCATCAAAATGTTCTCTGTATCTATGAGTTTGTTTTTATTCTGATTGTTTATTTTGCTGTTTACATTCCTCATATAAGTGAAATAACATTGCATCTGTCTTTGTCTGACATACTCCACACAGCACAATACCCTGCAGGTACATCCATGCCAACACAGGTGGCATGAACCCATTCCCTTCCATGGCCAAACAATACTCCATTGTATACATGTACCACCTCTTCTTTCTCCATTCATCCATCAACACATACCCAGGATGCCTCCACATATTCGCCATTGTAAACAATGCTGCAATGAACATATGGATGCACACATCCCCTCAAAGTAGCATTTTGGGTTTCTTTGGATAAATACCCAGCAGTGGGATTACTGGGTCCTTCTTTGTCTCTTGTAATAGCCTTTGTTTTAGAGTCTATTCTGTCTGGTATAAGACTTGCTATCCCAAATCCTCAACAAAATATGTATTAGCAAACCAAATTCAGCAATACATTGAAAAGATCATACACCACGATCAAGTGGGATTCACTCCTGGGATGCAAGGTTGGTTCAATACTCATAAATCAATTAACATGCTACACCACATAAACAATATTAAAATAAAAACCATTTGGTCATATCAACAGAGGCGGAAAAAGCATTTCACGACATTTAGCGTTCATTTATGATGAAAATACCATTAGCAAAGTGGGATTAGAGGGAACATATCTCAACATAATAAAGGCCGTATATGACAAACCCACAGTTAACATCATATTCAAGGGAAAAGCTAAAAGTATTCCCCTTAAGATCAGGAACAAGACAAGGAAAGCCACTTTCATAATTTTTATTCAACATAGTACTCGAAGTTCTAGCCACAGCAATCCAACAAGAAAAAGAAATAAAAGGCATCCAAATTGGAAAGGAGGAAGTAAAATTGTCATTATTTGCAGGTGAAGATACTATTTATAGAGAACCCCAAAGATTCCACCAAAAAACCACTAGAACTGATAAATGAATATAGAAAATTAATATTAAGAAATCGGTTGCATTTTTATACACCAATAATGAACTATCAGAAAAAGAAATTAAGGAAACAATCCCATTTACAATTGATTCTAAAAAAAATAAAAAACTTAGGAATATATTAAACCAAGGAAGTAAAAATTATAAGACATTGAAGAGAGAAACTAAAGAAGATACAAATAGGGGCTAGCTGAGTGGCATGTTGGTTAGGAGCTGGCTTGAGACACCAGCTGTGAGCAGCAGGGCAGTGACACTGCGCCCTCTGCAGCTAAAATGGTGAACAACAGCTCACCTGAGGCTGGGCTGCTGTGAGTCACCAGCGGCTAAGGCGTACACTGCAGCCCCTGCTGCATTGGGCTGGCATAAGGTACAGTGGGTGGCCGGCAGCCAGTGTGAGTGGCCAGCAGCCAGTGTCAGCTGCCAAGAGCCTCTGTGAGTGGCCATGCAGAGGCCGGTGATCGAACTGCCTCACACGGGATGAGCGCAATGATACCAACATGGGCCAGTGAAACAACGTCCTCCACAACTCGACTGAGGAACCAAAGGACAGCAACTTGTCTGTTCCCCTTCCCCATTCCCCAACGCTGTTCCCCTCCCTCAATTCCCCAATAAAATCTTTTTTTAAAAAAAGAAGATACAAATAAATAGAAGCATATACGAAGCTCATGGATATGAAGAATTAATATAGTTAAAGTGTCCATACTACTCAAAGCAATCTATAGATTCAGCACAATCCCTATGAAAATACCAATAGTGGGTCAGCTGAGTGGCGTGTTGGTTAGGAGCTGGCTTGTGATGCCAGCTCTGAGCAGCGGGGCCCCGGTTTGGATCCCACATATGAGGGCCAATGACACTGCCCTCTATAGCTACGGTGGTGAACAACAGCTCCACCTGGCTGGCTCTATAGCTAAGATGGCTGGTTATGGTGTGGGCTGCAGCCCCTGCTGCAGTGGGCTGCCATAGGCTACAGTGAGTGGCCGGCAGCCGGCATGAGCTGCCAAGAGCTGCAGTGAACGACCATCCAGAGGCGGGCGTCTGATCTGCCTCACCCGGCAGCAGTGCAATGATGATACTAACATCGGCCAGTGAAGCAACGTGTCTGTTCCCCTTCACCAATTCCCCTCCCCCAATTCCCCAATGAAATCTTTTTAAAAAAAGACAGAAAATTACAAATACACAATTATTACAAAGGATTAAGATGAAAATGCCTTTAATCAATAATAAAAAATGCTGAACACTCTTCAGAAGGTACACTCCATTTAATCAACCCACATAGGATTTTAAAAGGATGTATTTCAGTTCATTCACTGTTGAGGTTTACTAAACTATTTTTTTTCAAAACACATTTAAACCAAGCCTTGTACTGCCAAGAGAAGAAAAGCTGCACAGGAAATAAAAATGTTATTTTCTTATTAACACTTTTTCACTGGAGTCATAGAAACTGCTCTCCAAGTATAACAGGACTGAATGCTCTCCACTGCAACCACGTTGATGATGTCAGATATTTGTGGTGTGTATCCATTAGGAAGTTTCACAGAATCCAAGGTGAAAAAGATACTATCATCTAGCACCCCACTTCTTCCATGTAGGCTGGTAATGCAGGCCTGTGAATATAAATGATGGAAATGTTTATGTGAAAGCATCAGACACTGTAACAGGGTCTGTACGTCCTCAGTTTGTAGGGTCACTCCAAATCAGTGATTCCCAACCTGGCTGGCATATTTGAAACACCAGGAGTGCTTTGTAAAACTACCCATGCCCAGACACCACTTCACACCAATTAAGTAAGAATCTCTGCAGATGGGGTTCAAGTCCAAGATTAGAAACTCTGCTCTAAATATAATACACAACGTCCATTAACCTCTAAAGATAAGGTGGAGAGAGAGAAAGAGGTTGAGTGAGAAAGCAATGGGGGAGTAAATAGAACATCTTTTTTCCCTACTGCCACATTCCAAGCTTCACCTACACCTTTGTGCAGAATAAATTTCCCACTCATTTTCATTCTCCACTACCCAAATCATACCCAACATTTAGTGTAACCTCTTGTCACACAACCCACTCCATTTATTCTTTCCCAGCAATTCCCTGAATACAATTTGTTTGCTGTTCTTGTTGATCTCAGAACATTTCAATACTTTTCAAAGAAACATTTAGATCTTAATTATACGTGTATTCTATATTATTCTCTGATTATTTCCTTTCAGAGGCACAGCATTTTCAATAAGATAATCGACTCCTCTTTGGCAAAGAATATATTTTCTTTTAGGTTTCTCAACACACCCAATAGAATCCTGAGCAGCAAACGTTATTACTACAGGAAGGATAAGCAGAAACAAATAAGAAGAGCAACATGCAAACAAAAGCTACCTCATGAATATGCTTGTGTCTCAGAGGCGTCACAGAGATGGCCTTTCTGCTCTGAGTGCCTGGCTGCATGGAATACGCAACTTGTACTCGGTCACCTGGATACGGTTCAAAATCTAAAACAGCCATGGAGAGAAATCAAATTGGAATTATCTCTTATTTTTTGGTAATGTTAAATTTCACAAGTTACTTCAACATTGTAGTATCCTAAAATAGTTTCTATTACATTGATGGTACATTTTAAAACAGGTAACCTGTAAATCGTCCTGTCAGCAAGGAAGTTTATAATCCTTTAAGCATTGATTCTCTCTACTGATTTAACAAAGGTGGTTCGGGAAAAGTGTCAACTGGGCATCCCATGGCAATCTTTCTGAGAGCAGCACATGATTTATTAAACCATTGGGCATTCACAGCTCCTTTTGAAGAGGCAGGAAAGTACTAAGTAGGAGCACAAGTACTAATCCAACTGCCTGGGTTCAAGTCTTGATACTGCTGCTTACTCAATTTGCAACCTTGGTCAAGTTACTTAACCTCTCTGTGCCTCGATTTCTTCATCTATTCAATGAGAAGCATAATAGTAGTACTTACTGCACAGAGTTGAAAGGACAATTAATGGATACATATAAAACTCATAGAACAGTGCCTGGTATACAACCAGCACCAAATAAATGTTGATTGCTATTAGTGGTGGAAGTAGCAGGAGAACACATTGCTACAGGAAGAAACAATTTTCTCGGGTGTTTTGGACAGGTGATGAATTCTATATATTTCATATTTTACATTTATAAACAAATATTTACAGATATTCACAACAAGTAAAAGTGAGGGGCCAGCTTCGTGGTGCATTGGTTAGGAGCTGGCTTGGGATGCCAGCTCTGAGCAGCGGGGCCCCAGTTTGGATCCCACATATGAGGGCCAGTGACACTGCCCTCTACAGCTAAGGTGGTGAACAACAGCTCCACCTGGAGCTGGGCTGCTGTGAGTCCCCAGGATGGCATAGCTGCAGCCTCTGCTGCAGTGGGCTGCCATAGGCTATAGTGAGTGGCCAGCAGCCAGCGTGAGCTGCCAAGAGCCGCTGTGAGCGGTCGTCCAGAGGCCAGCGAGCAATCTGCCTCACCCGGGAAGAGTGCAATGATCACAATACCAATATGGGCCAGTGAAGCAACGTCCTCCACAACTAGACTTTAGAACAAAAGGAGAGCAACTTGTCTGTTTTCCTTCCCCAATTCCCCAAAGCTGTTCCCCTCCCCCAATTCCCCAATAAAATCTTTAAAAAAAAAGTGAGTCACACACAGAATACAAATGGACCATGGAGGATCTGAGGCAAATGGAATTCTCAAATACTGATGCTGGAAGTGAAAATTGGTACAACCACTTTAGAAATTTGGCAATATCTACTAACTAAATATTTCTGTACTATATGACCCAGAATTTCCTAGTTCCTTCAAAGTCTTTTCCTTGTTCTTCCTTGATTGGAATTTACAACTAAACTTTAGAATGACCCAGGACATGTACTGGATCTCTCTCTCTCTCTCTCTCTCTCTCTCTCTCTCTCTCTCTCTCTCTTCTCTCTCTCTCTCTCCCCCCCCCCATACATCTATACATGCTTCTTTTGTGTGGCTTTATATAATATCCATAGGCTGATAACTCCAATATGTCCAATATGTATATAACTGTAGCTCTAACCAACTTCAGATTCATATATCCAAGTCCTCACTCAAATTATTTTGTCTAAAGCTGAGTTCTTGCTGTTCTTCTCATGTACTCAATATTGCATCTCAATCTTTCCACATTTCCAAAATGGAAACTCTTCCCTTACCATTACTCAAACAAAAAAGTTAGAAGTTTGAATTTTCATTTTTTCATACCAAATATCCAATCCATTAGCCAATACTTTCCTTTCTACCTTCAAAATATTTCTGGAATCAAATCAGTCCCTGCAGCCTCCACTAACCTTGGTCAAGTCTCCATCATTGTGCCCCAGGACTATTGCAACAGATTCCTAACTTGTCTTCCCAATCCCATCCTTGTCCCATACATGGGACAAACATGACAGCCAGAGTGAAAATCTTAAAACATAACTCACCTTATATCACATCACTGCTCACAACCCTCCAAAAGGCAAAATCCTTACAATTACCTAAAAATTCCTCTGTGGCTCATGTCCTCACTGCCCCTTCAGGTCTTTAATGAAACATTACTTTTTCAGTAAAACCTTCCCAGTACACTCTATGTAAAATTTCAACCTATGGTTCCCTAGATTTATGTTTTTCCTTAAACTATGATTCAGCAGTTTCAGTCCTAGTCTTGAGCATTTAGCTGTGACAAATATAATCATAGGCCCACAAAAAACTTTTTTTAAGCAGTTTTATTCATAATAGCCAAAAGCTGATAACAGCTAGCATGACCGTCTATAGGAAAATGGAGAACATTTTTTCAATTCGTTGAAATTTTGCTTCCTGGCAATTGTCAGTTTGGCTCTAATAACTTATAAAAATTCTCTACATGTTTAGACGTTTCTTACGACGACATGGTTAAGTATTTTAGGAGATGGCGTTTGGAGTCAGATGCCTGGGACTGAACTCTAACTCTCCAATTTACAGTAGAGACTCTCGTAATAGATCTCCAATGAACTGTCTCACCAGCTTAACCAATGCACCCAACAGCCTGGTTCCATTGCTCCCGGGTGGCAGGTAAGTTATCTCTCACACATCTGAGCACTTCAGCTTCTACAACTTTTGAATAATGGATCAACTGGAAGGCATGCCCTTGTATATTGAGTTAGTTATATAGTTATATGTAGTCACACGTCTTAGAGGAGCTCCTCAAAGTCACAGTTGAGAGATTTTGTTTACTGTTTCCGATTTGTGGGGGACCAATTTCAAAGCTAAGTAATCATATGTTTCAACTGTATTGTTTTAGGTGGTACCTAAAACATTAAAATGAAATGTTCACACTTTCCTAAGTTTCAGTTGGTACTGTGCTTAAACTATGCTTGTCACATAGTAAATGCTTGCTAAATGTCATTTCTTGTCTCTGTGTCCTTGGTTACTCAATGCTTCCTGGTCTACCATCAAAAAACAAACTCAAGGGCCGGCTGAGTGGTGCATTGGTTAAGAGCTGGTTTTGGGATGCCAGCGGCCCCAGTTCGGATCCCACATATGAGGGCCAGTGACACTGCCCTCTACAGCTAACAACAGCTCCACCTGGAGCTGGGATGCCCAAGCCCTGGCGACGGTGTAGGCTGCATCCCCTGCTGCAGTGGGCTGCCGTAGGCTACAGTGAGTGGCCAGCAGCCTGCGTGAGCGGCCGGAAGCCAGCGTGAGCTCCCAAGAGCCACAGTGAGCAACCATCCAGAGGCCGGTGACTGATCTGCCTCATCTGGGAAAAGCGCAATGACGATACCAACATGGGCCAGTGAAGGAACGTCCTCCGCAACTCTACTGAAGAACAAAAAGACAGCAACTTGTCTGTTCCCCTTCCCTGATTCCCCAACGCTGTTTCCCTCCCCCAATTCCCCAATAAAATCTTTAAAAAAAAATAAAAAACAAACAAACTCAAAAACCATGTAAAATAAAAAACAAAAAAACCCCAGGGAAATGGAGAAACTGATACATTCAGTATAATGGAATGAAATACACACACATGCAACAACATAGATGAATCTAAAAATATTCTTCTGAGTAAAAAATGTCTTATACAAAAGAGTATATATGTCTGATTCCATTATGTAAAATTCTAGACAGGCAAATTAAATATATGGTGGAAAAAAACAACAACATTGTTTTCCTGGGAGGTGGGGACAGGGATTGACTGGGGAAGAGCATGAAGGTAATGATTAGGTACCAGCACTTGCCAAAACCCAAAGAAACTCAGAAAAAAACCCATAAACAAATATTGAAGTTGAGTTGCTGATATACATTTTGAAGTATTCAGGAGATGCTATATAAATGTTTACATTTTACTTTCAAATGTATTAAAAATATAAGATATACTGATGCATGGATGGAATGACGACTAAAAGGATATATATGTGGTAAAATAAGTACATTAATACCTTGGTTTGCAAGCATAATTCGTCTGGAAACAAATTACTCGTATTGCAAGACATTGCTTGTTTACGACGTTAAAATGTATTAGAAAAATATTTGCTTGTCTTGTGGAACACTAGCAAACCACGTTACTTGCAATCCAAGCTTTTACTGTATAAGGAAACATTAATGGTAGATTCTAGGTGGTAGCTATATGGTTGTTCACTGTAACATTCTTTCAAATTTTCTGTATTTTTAAAAACTTTGTTAATATAAAGACAAAAACTTGAGCCAGGATGATCAACTTCCACTTCATACTTCCTGTGGCAGTCAACAGAGTTCTCACTATCATGGTAAAATCTGAACTACAGTCAGCAATAATCTACCTCTCTTTTCCAAACTCTTTCCAGGCACAAGATAACTAACTTTCCCCTTTCAAGGACCACATGGAGGGTGCTTGATGACAAAACAAAGTGTTGTTGGACATGAGCGGCACGGAACAGTGAACTCCAACCAGTCTCAGCTGGTAATAGGAGAGTTGAGAGATGCTGCTGGCCCAGCCTACCACTTAGTAGACCAGTTAGTCATGTCGTGGCCCATGTCACAGCATAAAAATGGCAAGATTCTACCACGCCATTAAGTTAGCAAGATCACTGGGAAATGTGCGATACTCTAGGTTAGGTTTACATGAAACTATTACTCCCTCTCACACACTCCAGTCACACATGGTCTATATATATTCATTCATCTATACCATTGTATTAGAACTGACCACACCAAGGTTACCTCAGAAGGTTCCTGATAGGATTAAATCTGATGGTGTAAATTATGTGCTTAACACAGTACCAGATTCTCCACCATTTGGATCCCACTGACATTTATAATCTTGTTTCATACTATCCCTCATTCAAGTCATACCACACATACTCACCACACTCTAGCCACCTGTCCTCCCTTCAGTTCCTATGAAATGCCAAGATTTTTTCCACCTCAGGACTTTTACAATGACTCTTTCCTGACTATTTTCCCCAGCTAGCTCCTTCTTATTCTTCCAGTCTCAGCTGAAGTGTCACCTCCTCAGAGAGGCTTTCCCTAATCTGGTATTAGTAAACCTTAACCCACCCTATCCCCAGTTTTACTATCAGGGTACCTTGTTCAAATCCTGGAGAGCAGAAAGCAATCTAGCTTTATTTTCTTACCTCCTGATTGTCTGAGGTCCACCTCATTAGAATGCAAATATTATGCAAATAGTACTGGGAACAGAGTGAGGACTCAAATATGTTGAATGAACAGCAATAAGAAAAGAAAATAGACTAACTCCTCATTATGTGAGACAAAAAAAAATAACATTTTCCTTCTTTTAGAATCTTATTGTTTTCAATTGGATTTTTTGCCATATTCATTGGGTTTCATAATCATATTAACAACTGCTATTTTGACAATTCTAAGTATGATTGAATAGCTGCTCAGGTTTTTTTAATCGAAAATCAATCAGTCTGTCTCTCTCTCTGTCTCTCTCTCTCTCCCCAACCCCCAAAAAGATGCTGTTACTCCAATTCACTATTTTGCAGCATCTACCTATGCTTTAGGTCCCACCCTCTCTTTCTGCCCAGGGACCTTGTTCCATCAGTCCTTCCTGATAGCTGCTTCACCTTCAATTAATCTCTTTGGCATTACAAACATATTCAAGTGTCTCCCATCTTGAGAATTCTCCTAGTGAGGGCTACCATTAGTGGTCTGGTAATAGGGACCAAGAAATTGCCTTTGGAGTTTAGCAATCATAGGACTTTTCTTCTAGAATTGGGTATTTCTGACTAAATGAGTCTTAAATCCTAGCTGCCACCAGACAATCAGTAACCTTTGAAGACTTCCAGGGTTAACAACTGAGGTCAAATCCTGGCTTTTACTTTCAATAAAAAGTGAAATAGAGGGCCGGCCGAGTGGTGCAGTGGTTAAGCGCTGGCTTGGAAAGCCAGTGGCCCTGGTTCAGTCCCACATATGAGGGCCAGTGACACTGCCCTCAAAAAAAAAAAAAGTGAAATAGAAAGCTGTCTGGTGTGGCTGAACTAAATTCCTCTTTTGTATCCAAGCTGGATTGCAGCAAATTGGTTTTAAACATGTACAAAATTTTTATTTCTATTCATCTTTCAACATACAGCCTGGCAAGGGGTTAGAGGGGTCTGGAGTTCAGCAGAGAGAACACCTTGCCCAGGCAGCCTTCTCCAGTTCTTCCCATAACAGTCAATCATTCTTTCTCCTCTGCTCAGTAATGTTTCCATCACATTCTTTTAATGTATTCACATATCTGTCTCTCTGAATTAGACTATGAGCTCTTTGCAGGCAGCTTTTAATAAAGTCATTTTTATCTTGGTCTTGCCAATATCTAGCACTCTATCTCGAGCTGAATTAAACTCAAATAGCATAAACAAATTAACAAATTATTGCTTTAGGCATAAAAAACTGAAAATGTTATATCTGATAACTAGAAATAGAATTCATCAATACACACACACACGCGCGTACACACACACACACACACACAGAAAGTGTTGGAGGAGGTTATCGAGAGGACATGATCATTAGCTGAACTTGAGCTGGACCCAAGAAATTGGAAGGCTCCTCTAGGACTCACCTCCCCTGTCCTTGGAATGGATGTCCCACTCACCATTCCCATAGCCAGAGCAATTTCAAGGATGCAGCCTTGAAAGAGTAAGGTGTTTTGAAACCATCTGAACAGAATAGTGATTAAACCCCTATATAAGTTCTTAAGATGCTGGCTAGCAAGTGTGGAGATCTACTTGTCTTGAGAAGTCCAAGATAAATTTGGTCTGTAAGTTCCCTTAATTATTAAACCTGCCACCTACCAATCTGGAGTGGCCTGCCTCTTTCTTCTATCTCTCCTGGTACTCTGTGTTCAGGGGCCAGTTTGGGAACTAACAGAGAGATACAAAGCTATCTCCAAACCTTATTTTAAAGCTTTTGAAGTATTTGAAAATATGGTATCCTTGTATACTTGTTTTTTTTAGAGGGCAGTGTCACTGGCCCCCATATGTGGGATCTGAACCTGTGCCACTGGCGTCCCAAGCCAGCTCTTAACCACCGCACCACTCGGCTGGTCCTGTATACTTGTAATATCGTTCAGTTAGATGAGAAATTCAATGCTTATGTGAATGGAAAAACTACACAAATACTAGTAACTACATCCAATAAATGAAAATGCAACAAATGGTAACATGAGTTTTAAAAACATTATATATCTGTCCCTTGCTGTACATTATTTTCAACTCCAAAGGTCTACCTCAAGTATTCAAGAGCCTCAGAATGGAGCCAAGGACACTGAAGTAGTTCTGGCACTAAAGTCTTCTCACCAAATAAACATGTCCCAAATTTGACCCTGAAAATGATGCCTGTAACCACCTCCAAATCCAATCTATAAAATTAAAAAATACATAAAACCTGACTTTAAATTTTAAGAAACATAAATTGTACCTTTACAAACAATATCTAGAGAGAAGTAAGCTGTGTGATCAGCACAATCCATTCGACAGGTAAGACAGCCAAATGACCCTCTAGTACAGGAGTCTGACAGTTCATTGCCATGGTGATTATCACAGAAAGGATCCACCTGTGAGATAAGGAAATGGTTACTTCAAACATAACAAACCTTTAAAAATCAAAAACATATGCTTAAATCATCATTTTTCGAGAAATGATTTCAACAACTATAAGAAACAGTGGTGAATAGATTTCACCTGACAAACACATCATAGACAAGATGACAATGCCTGAGTTTCACATCTTTCTTTACTTTACTTTTTAGAGAAGTTTAGGAAAATTGAGCACAAAGTGGACATATACTCCTCTCTTCCGCCCTCAGTTCCCCATATTATAATACTGCATTTGTCCAATTGGTGTTCAATTGATAAACAAATATTGATACATGGGCCAGTGAAGCGACATCCTCCACAACTAGACTGAAGAAAAAAAGGGCAGCAACTTGTCTGTTCCCCTTCCCCAATTCCCCAATGCTGTTCCCCTCCCCCAATTCCCCAATAAAATCTTTAAAAATAAGAAAAGTTTCCAATTTAAACTTGATTCATGAATGTGTAAATTCATTTTCATGTTATTTTTTTGAATAAACTAGTTCACGGTCTATTCCCATTTTTATTTATTTATTTATGTATTTATTTATACTATGTGCAAAGACCCTAGGTTGGTACTTTTGTTTTTGTTTTATGTTGTTTTTTTTTTTTGAAGATTTTTATTGGGGAATTGGGGGAGCGGAAGAGACAAGTTGCTGTCCTTTTGTTCTTCAGTCTAGTTGCGGAGGACGTTGCTTCACTGGCCCATGTTGATATCGTCATTGTGCTCTTCACGGATGAGGCAGATCAGTCGCCAGTCTCTGGATGGCCGCTCACGGCAGCTCTTGGCAGCTCACACCGGCTGCTGGCCGCTCAGGCTGGCTGCAGGCCACTCACTATAGCCTATGGCAGCCCACTGCAGCGGGGGCTGCAGCTACACCATCCCCAGTGACTCACAGCAGCCCAGCTCCAGGTGTAGCTGTTGTTCACCATCTTAGCTGTAGAGAGCAGTGTCACTGGCCCTCATATGTGGGTTCTGAACCAGGGCTGCTGGCGTCCCACGCCAGCTCTTAACCAATGCACCACTCGGCCGGCCCCTGTTTGTCTTCTTTTTTATTTTATGTATTTATGTATTTATGTATTTATTTATTTATTTATGTTTTTAGGGCAGTGTTACTAGCCCTCATATGTGGGACTCGAAGCGGGGCCGCTGGCTTCCCAAGTCAGCGCTTAACCAATGCGCCACTCGGCCGGCCCTGCTTGTCTTCTTATACTAACAATTTTTCTCTTTCTAATGAATCAACATCCAAACATACTCAGACTCTCCTGTCTTAAAAAAAGATAAATAAATCTCCCTTGATTTTATTTCCCCTTCAGTCTCATTTCTTTGCTCCTCCTCCTAGCAGAAGATATTTAAAGATTCATCTATACTCACTTTCTCATATCCTATTCCCTCCTCATTCCCCTCTGATCAGGCTTTTATCTGCAACATTCCTCTGAAACTGCTCTTAAGATCACCAGCAACCTCCCAGATGCCAAAACCAATGGTCATTTTTCCATGCTCTCATCACTCAGTCTCTTCGCATTTGATCCAGGTGATCACTTCCTAATTCTTGGAATACTTTGCCTGGCTTCTGTGGGGCCATCCTCTCAGCTGAAAAAACTGCATCACAGCCTCCTTTGGTAGATCCTTCTCCTGTTTCTTGTCACTGAACTGATTCCACTAAGTTACAGACATGGATGTACCACAGGTGTCTCACACTTAGCATGTCCTAAACTTCTCACAAAAATCTGCACTCCTCCCATCTTCTCCATCTCAGAAAATGGCAATTGAGCTAACCTGTTCTTACCACAAAACCCCTGGCATAACCCTTACTCCCTCACTTTCTCTTATATACCCATCCAATCCATCAGCATGTCACATCAATACCTGTAAAATATGCCTGTGGTCTGATCACTTCTCACTACCTCTGTTCTGACCACTCTAGTCCACACAACTAGCATTTTACATCCACAATATTGCAAAAGCATTCGATGTCACCTGTTTCCTTCTTCACTCACTACCAAACATTGTCCATAGCCAATGTTTATTTTTAATGAAGCATGAAATCTGTCTTTTCTCTGTTTTAAATATTTTACTGGATTTCTGCTTCACTTCAAGTAAATCCTAAACTGCTTATCCCAATCGACAAGGCCATATATGATCTCTTCCTCGGTCCTCTCATCTACTACTCTCATTCCCCCTCACCATGCTCCAGCATCTTGGACCATCTTTCTATCTCTCAAACACACATCACCTTTTAGACTGCCTAAAATTTAAATTGAATTTTAAAAAATCACATCCTTAGAGACCAGAAGCCTTGACTTGAGACACTCAGACTCCAGAGAATAAACTATCCATGTGGATCGAGAAGCAGCAGATGGAGGGCTCTTCTGGGTAGGGAGCTGCAGTGGGGTAAAACCAGGCAAATCCTGGAGCTCAACTTTTGAATTCCTTGATAAGTGATTTCCACATATATGAGCAAGGGTAGTTTTGTGTTCATGGTGGGTAGGTGGATGAGGAAGTCAGATTTAAGTGGGATAATACATGACAGGAAGAGTAGCTAATACAGATAGACAATTCTCTCAAGTTGTCTTGCCTGCAAAGGTAAGAAGAGAAGCTAAAAGAAGTGATCCTGAGGGCCAGGACTTGTATTTTGTGAGCTAAGATTTGAGCATGTTTAAATGCTGATGGATATTGTCACTTAAAAGGATGACCTATGGGGGCAGCCAGGTGGTGCAGTTGGTTAAGAGCGTGAGCTCTGAGCAACGGGGTTGCCGGTTCGATTCCCACATGGGCTAGTGAGCTGCACCCGAGCTGAGCTGCCTGCCACTGAACTACCAACAGGTGGCAGGATGGCTCATCTGGTGAGAACACATGCTCCTAACAATGCTCTTAACAAGGTTGCTGGTTTGACTCCCGAAGGGGATGGTGGGCTGTGCCTCCCTCCACTCCCCCCACCCCCCGCATCAACTAAGACTGAACAAGGCACCTTGAGTAGTCACTCTGCTGGTGAGTGCACGTGCTCTTAACAAGGTTGACTCCTGCATGGGATGGTAGGCTGTGCCCCTCCCTACCCCACAACTAGATTAAAAGCTGCGACTGGACTTGGAGCTTAGCTTGCACCCTCCACAACTAAGATTGAAGGGCAACAACTTGATTTGGAGCTGATGAGTCCTGGAAAAACACAATGTTCCCCTTCTGCAATTCTCCAACACTATTCCACTCCTCAATTCCCCAATAAAATCTTTAAAGATAAAAAAGGATGACCTAAAAAGACAGGAAGATAAGAAGGGTTCAGTTAAAGCAAACCACAAAAAAAGACTAGCTTTGTAAGAAAATGAAAAGTCCTAAAGTGGCTTGATAGCTGACTTTCTTATAATCTTCATGGAATATATAATTCTGATGTTAAATTGTGCAGAAATATAAAGAATAAAGGAGCTGAGTTAGCTGCGCCCTTCACAACTAAGATTGAAGGACAACAGCTTGGCTGTTCCCCTTCCAATTTCCCAACACTGTTCCCCTCCCCCAATTCCCTAATAAAAATCTTAAAAAAAAATTCCCTTTTAAGATCCTGAAATCATACTATTTCTTATTATACATATCAAAAAATTAACTGTCTTTGTTGATTTTGAACTTACAATGGTAACCTACAAAAGAATTAAAAAGAATGTGGCACATATGTGTGTCTGTATACATTAATACAATACTGATAAAAGGGAACAGAGAAATGGATAATGCAATTTAACCGAATTCCACATCTTTCGTGATACAAACTCAATAAATATTGGCTAGTACTGCAATAGAATAAAATGCTCAGTCTTTCTGACTCATCTTGCTCAAGCCTGCCCAGTTCTCATAACATGTCAATTAGCAACTTCTGCTTAGTCCTGCACACATACTTATCACTAAAGGAATCAAACCTGCAGCCTATGAATTACTGAAACAACCTCCTGCTCAAAACTACCCCCGCAAGGAGATTCTTTATCAAGATTTATAGGAACCTCATGACTTGGAACACCAGAGTTTGTTGACCAAAAGCAAAGAAGTTTCATTATCCCCCTCAGACCCTTGCTGGCATCCAGATGTCTGCAGTCATCAATCACTTCCTGACCTCAAACCCCTCCAGTTTCCCCTTCCTCTGACATAAAAGAAGACTGAATTCTGTATTTTCTCAAGATGATTCTTTAGGATGCTAGTCTACCATCTTCTTGGCTTGCTGAGTTTCCAAATAAAATCACTTTCCTTGCCCCAACTCTTTGTCACTCAACTTATTGGCCGTTGTGTGGCAAGCTGTTTGAGCTTTCACTGGTTAAAACATTGCTAAGTCAAGAAAAGGTATAA
Source organism: Aselliscus stoliczkanus (assembly GCA_033961575.1). Lineage (NCBI taxonomy): Eukaryota > Metazoa > Chordata > Mammalia > Chiroptera > Hipposideridae > Aselliscus > Aselliscus stoliczkanus. The sequence goes on from CM066737.1 coordinate 19,848,485, forward strand.
GTGGATGGGGTAGAGGTTTGATCACTGCACTGTACACCTGAAGTTGATGTTGTATAATATTATATGTCAACTATAATTGAATATATATATATATATATATATATATATATATATATATATATATAGTCATGGGATGTGGAGTATAGTGTGGGAGGGGAGTCAACGGAATTGTAATAGATATGTGTGATATCTGAGGGGAAGTGGGACAGTGGATTGAGGTAGGGGAGTTGTCACTTTGAGGGGTAAAAAGTATAACTATTGCACTGTGTTTTATACCTGAAACTAATTTAAAAAAAAAGTCCTGCTTTCATGAAGCTTCCAATTTAGTAATGACTTGCCTGATCAGAGTCAAGTTCCAGGTCCTTATTATATTTTTGTTGTTTATTGTGTCTCTTCCAATTAGAATGGAAATTGCACGAGGCCACGAATTTGTTAGTCTGTATCCATAGTATATGGCACATGTTAGATATTTAATAAATATTTGTTGAATGAATAAATAAACTTCCCCATACCAAAATGCATCTATACGCAAAAAAAAGAAAAGAAAATGTATAAGCATATTATGCATGTTTTCAAGGTGCCTACAAGAAGAGGGCTTCTATTTCTAAAAGTAAAAACCACAAAAAGCACCATATTTCAGGAATAAAATTTGCCCAGGAGAGCATGAAGGACGATTTTTCTTTTCATTTTATATACCCCTAGAATTTGAATTATTTATGTATGATTTTATGTGTATATAAAACTTTTCAAATTTAGGAGAAAGTTTATATGAAGCATTCAGTTGACAGTGCTACCTAACTAATAGTAATAATAATAATAATAAAGTGCATCTCAATCATTTAAGAACGTGACAAAGAGAAGTAAGGTTGCCACTTACCAAGTTATATAATAAAAATCAATATAGGAGTCAAAATTGGTTTGAACAAATAATATATAAATATATTAATAATGATTTAAGTTATCCTAAAATTCAGGTTTTTTTAATTTAATTTTTTTAAAAATTAGTTTCAGGTGTACAACACAATGCAATAGTTATACTCTTTAACCCCCAAAGTGACAACCCCCCTCCCCCAGTTCGCCACCCCGCTCCTCCCCCCATATCATACATATCCACTACAATTCCAATTCAGATTGTTTTTAAAAGTTAAATAAGTAATTTAAATAAAAATGTATATTAACAATGGAACAAAAATATTAATAATCTGAGAAATAAAATTAGCAGGAAATAGGGCCGGCCGAGTGGCACAGTGATTAAGTGCTGGCCTGGGAAGCCAGTGGCCGCGGTTCAGTCCCACATATGAGGGCCAGTGACACTGCCCTCAAAAAAAAAAAAAATTAGCAGGAAATATACAGAACCTATTGGAAGACAAGTATAACACCATTCAGAAGCATAAAAGAGGAAAGACATGCCTTTTTGAGGAAAAGGCAATTGCCATTATGTCAGTTCTCTCTACAATAAATCTATAAACTCAGTCATCCCCATTTCAAAATCCCAACTGGAGTTGTGGTTGTTGTGTCTGAGAGTGGGGGAACTAAACACAATGTTTTTAAATTGATGTAGAAAAACCAACATACAAGAATAATCAGGAAAATTTTTAAAAACTTAAACAAATTTTTGACAGGGAAACCAGGCTCCCAAACACTTCAGTTATAATGCTTCAGTATTTCAAACCACTTGATTATACCTCCAGGGCAAGATAATACAATCAAATGAACACAATAGGATGTCTCCAGTTTCAAATGCCTATAGGAATGTAGCATTTGAAGGAAGTGTCATTTCAACTCAGTAGGGGAAAAGTGGATTGACAAAAGAAAAATCCTGAGATGTTCTAAATTAAATTACAGTAGCCAGGGAGTAAAAGACAGGAATATGTAGTTAAGCAGTTGATAGTTGTGGGCCACCTAACAAAAGACTGCTCACATTCCTGAATGTAAGTTGAAGCCTCAACCAACCTCCGGGCATCTATGAGTGGACCACTAGATGTCTGCATCCTGCAAATGCAAGAATTTTCAGGACTGCTGCCATTTCTTCCTTATAGGCTGTGCACATATTCGAGAACGGTCTCTATTCACCTTTTCCCACCCCTCTTATCTGTAGCGAATGTAAATTCTTTCAAAACACCTTACATCTTTTCTTTCCCAAAATGTAATGTATAAAAAAGTCTGTCAACTCCAGGAGAGCAGACATGTTGTCTTTTCCACCTGGCCTTGCTGCTGGTGGTTTAGACTTCATGCCTCAGGACCTAGTCCTTTTCTGGCTAGCATTTGGCTCAATAAAACCTTTCTTTCAGAAAAACTTTCAGTTGTGAAATATTTTTAACAGGATTATTCATTAAAGGTATGGGGATAAGAGGGTAGCTAATAACAAAATAAGACCTGGATCCTTCTCTTAATTGTTAACCCAAATCAACTCCAGGCAACCTGAATGTTTAGATGTAAATAACCTTCAGAAGAAAATCTAAGTGAATATTTGTATAAATTATGAAATGGAGTAAGACTTTATAAGGATTTTTATTGAGCCAAAAAGCCAGGGGGACAAGATAGCCACATTTGAAGTCTTTAAAAATTAAACTCCACAAAGTTGAAAGACAGACTTGCAGGAAATATTTGGAAAACATTCATATGATAAATTTCCTAACAAAGCTCTAATTTCCATAACATATTGGGCTGTTGGAAAAGTCACAAAAAACAGAAAAAATATGTCATGACTTTTCTGACAACAATACAAACAGCTCTAATGCTCCATAAACAGCTCTAAGAAGTTGCTCTACCCTCATCAAAACTTAAATGAAAAATAAAACTATGAAACAGGTTTTCATTTTTCAGATTGGCAAAGATTTCAGAGATTGACAGTATTTCCATCCTTGTCAATATTGACAAACAGGCAGTTTCACAACATGTGTCAATTATTGATAGTACAATAAAGCTGAAGCATAATTTGATTTGCATATGGCAACAGTATTCCCCACCTATCCGTGGAATACTAAGTTCCAAGACCCCCAGTGGATTCCTGGAACTGCAGATAGTATCAATCTTCATCAACTTCTTCAACTCTGTCGAAAATGTTGCAGCACATTCTTTGTGGGCAGACACAGCCTCTCCAGTAATTTTTATATTTCTCATTCCAAACCTATTCCTGAATCTGTGCTGCCATCCTTAATTGTGTGGCCAAGCCCTTTGTAATTTTAATGCCCCTAGTATTGTGGCAGCTAGAATTAAATAATTTAATTCTCAATTAGAACTTTGTTCACATGTTAACTGCTCTTCTGGCCCAATTCCTTTTGTTCTCACAATATAATTTTGTGTTGCTGATGTGCTGTTTGTCAAGGAGATACTTCAGGGTCTCCATAATTTATGAATATATTTGAATCTGTTTTGGAAGAGGAGGGAATGCTCCAAGGTAGCTGCAACCAGCTGCTGAAGCCCAGGAGTCTGATGTGAAAAAGTGTTACCTAGGACTAAAGAAATAGACTTCTCTTTCAGTTCCCTGGAACCTCCCTTTCCCCTCCCCCCCTTTAAAACCCTGTTCTCAGTTTCTCTGGAGGAGCCACTGGAAACTTCTCTTTCTCAGTGTTGGTTCCCTTGTGCACAGGCTTAATAAACCTTTGCCTCTTGCCTTCACTTTCTTGTAGTGATCTCTCTTGATTTCCATCTGGGAGACTGAGAGAACCCAGGGTGTTAAGGGTGAAATTCGGTAACTCAATAATGTAATTAGACTTAGCTGGTTTGCAGTTTGCCTTGTTGCATAGCTTGCTATCTAGCCACTTGTAGTTAGGCGTAGCTAGTTTACACTTAGATCCATCTTGATATCCAGCTGTTTTCTCTTTGTTTCTCCTCTCATTGACTAACTTAAGAATTCTGATTTTTTCTCTTTCCTAAATCTACCCATACCTTGTTAATCTATTTAATCAGAAGAATCCTAACCTGGAAAGTTCAATTTCCCAATCCTCAGGCACCCTGACAGGAGAATCCATTTTGCAACTCCCTTGCAGTTTTTACTGGTGACACATAAAGCCACAGGCCAAGGTGGCTGAGTCCCAGTCAAGAAATAACATTACCTTAAGCCAGACCAGACCCCAGGAAAGATGTCAGCCCTGGGACCTGCCTGACCAACTCCCCCCTTTCCTTTGTTCTTTTCTTGTATCTGTAAAACCTTCTGACCAGTCTAGGAAGGGGGAGATGGCCTTTGGACAGGAGTCTGCCATATTCCCAGAATGTCAGCATTCTGAATAAACCTGCTTTTCTTCCCACCAACCATGTCCCTCTATTTTTAGCTTTTTCAAGGGTAGGCAGCCGGACCTTAGCATGATATCAAGGGCACCTGTAACACTTGCAGTAATTGGCTTGGTGTCCCTGGTTGCAGGGGATCCCTTGCTGAAGTCTTCATATGGGCTCATTGTTTTCTGGTGAAACATGTCGCCATCAATCGAAACAGAGTTTCTGTTCACACCTTCCACCTACAAGTTTAATGCCTTTTCCATCGATATTAAACACTTATCATATACTTCTGGCCATAACTTCTGCAGTTTGAGGTGGGATAGCAAAACTAGTATGAATTTCTTTTTCCTTCTTCACAGTTTCAAAGATAGAAGATTCATTCTAATAGATCTTAGCAATCTCAGCGTCCGATTTTTTTTTCTTCCCTTATTGAGGTGAGAATTTTCACCTTTTCACTTAAAGGAAGCACTCTATGGCTTCTCTTTGGCATATCCAAATTGCCAGCATCACTACTCTTGTGCTTTGTGGCCATTATTAAGTAAACTAAGGGTTACTTGAACACAAGCACTCTGATACTATGACAGTTGATCTGGTAACGGAGAAGACTACTAAGTGACTACTGGACAGGGAGTGCCTACAGCTTGGGGATACTGGACAAAGGGATGAGTCACATTCCAGGAGGAACAGCAGGACAGTGTGAGATTTTATCACATGACTCAGAATGGTGAGCAATTGAAAACTTACGAATTGTTTATTTCTGGAATTTTCCACTTAATAGTTTTGCATCACAGTTCACCACACATAACTGAAACTGTGGATAAAGGGAGACTACTGTACCTATTAAATCTGTATCAAGGTAATGGTTGCATGACTATAAATTTACTAACAATATCACTGAACCCTTAAAACCAGAGAATCTTATGGTATGTAAATTGTATCTCAATAAAGCTGTTTTTAAAAAGTGATTAAGGGGGCCGGCCGAGTGGCGCGGTGGTTAAGCACTGGCTTGGGACGCCAGCAGCCCCGGTTCGGTCCCACATATGAGGGCCAGTGACACTGTCCTCAAAAAAAAAAGTGATTAAGGGCTGGCCCAGTGGCTCAGTTGGTTAAAAGCACGAGCTCTGAGCAACAGTGTTGCCAGTTCAATTCCCACTAGGTGGCAGGATGGCTCAGCTGGTGAGAGCATGTGCACCTAACAACAAGATTTCGGGTTCGCCTCCCGCATGAGATGGTGGGCTATGCCTACCCACAACTAAGATTGAACACAGCACCTTGAGCTGAGCAGCCACGAGCTGCCGATGGGTGGCCAGATGGTGACTGGACTTGGAGCTGATCTAGCTGTGCCCTCCACAATAAGATTGAAGGACAACAACTTGGCTGTTCCCCTTCCCCAATTCCCCCAAACTGTTCCCCTTCCTCAATTCCCCAATAAAATCTTTAAAAAAATGATTAAAATGCATATCTGAGGGCCGGCCTAGTGGCGCTGTGGTTAAGCGCTGGCTTCGGAAGCCAGCAGCCCCGGTTCGGTCCCACATGTGAGGGCCAGTGACACTGCCCTCAAAAAAAAATGCATATCTGTTCACCTAGCAATTACATTTCAATAAATACAAAAATTGTTTACTTGATTGAAAAAAAGAAGTTTTCAGGATAGTATAGACTAATAATTATCACTGTTAACCTGATTTTTAAATACTGAAGAATATACAATTTATACTTTCATAAATAGAAACCACGATAAAGTTAAGAACAAATGCCCCACACAGTCTAGTGAATTGGACTTCACATTCCACCTACATTCGTTATACCAGGTCACCTCAGGGAGGCTGAATTAATAGAAGTAAAATGGAAAGCCCCCCAGGAATAGACAGTCCTCAAAATCATAATAATCTTACCTGGATCGCTTTCAATTCATGAGATATTGAATCTTCTTCCACAATTGCAGTAACTCTTTGTCCAACTTTCAGAAGCACACTGCCAGTCACAACATCACTACTGAAGTAGATCAACTCATCAATGAAGCCATAATCATTACAGAACTTTGTCACAACTCCCTGCACAGTTTTTAAGCTAGTGTCACCTAAGAGATGAGTAAACAAAAGGTTTCATAAATTAATCTCAAAAGCAAACACTCACTACAAATAAGTCCTACCATAGGAAGATATAGTAGACAATGGTCTAAATCTAGAAATAAATTGGACAAAATTTGAGATACAATTGACAATGACAGTAGAGCATAGTGGTTAAGTGTGCAGGATTCAGGAGACAGAATGCTTAAGTTGAAATGTTGGTTCCACCATTTCTCAGTATAGCACAGTGGCTCCATGCCCAAGGCAGTGGGGCTCTGAGGTAAAGAGCAGTGAGTCTGGAGCCAGACCACCTGGCTTTAAAACACAGCTCTTCCCCTTACCATCTGTGTAACCCTGAGCGCCTTTTTTTTTTGAGGGCAGTGTCATTGGCCCTGATATGTGGGACCCGAACTGGGGCCGCTGGCTTCCCAAGCCAGAGCTTAACCACCATGCCACTCGGCCGGCCCCCTGAGTGCCTTTCTTAACCTCACTGAATTTGTTTTCATCTGTAGAACCAGGACAATAACAATGTCTGCCAAAGAGAGTAGATCTTAAATGGTCTCACCACAAAAAAATAAGATAATTATAGTGAAGTGATGGAAGTATTAATTAGCCTTATTGAGTAATCATTTTACAATATATACATCAAATATATATATTACTATATATATCAAATCATCACGTTGTGCACCTTCAACTTGCACCATGTTATATGCCAATTGTATCTCAATAAAGCTGGGGAATAAAGGTTGTTTAAAATATAAACCAACACACACATGTCAACTGCTTAGAACTGTGAATGTCTCCACAAGTTAGAGCTTATATATTATTTCTCAGGGTATCTATATCTAGACAGTCTTTAAGCATCCATTATTGTTATGTAATTGCATCATTATCAACAATAGCAGCAGGTTCTTAAACATCTCACCAGTCAAAGCACCTAAAAAGATCTGGGATTTAAACCTAGCCCAAATGTGCATAAAACACTCAGGTTTATTTTATTTTTTAATTTTTTCTAAACAAACACAGCTCGTAAGCCATAATTTGGGAGCTGAACATAAAGAGTCAGCCTGTAGATCCCCACACCATGAGCCACAAGACTTGGGTGAATTAACAGGACGGCTGGGAAAAATCTGGATTATAATAGATTCCGAAATCAGAAGCCAAGAAAATCCTGAAAATTTGAAGAAAAAAAAAGGGTCAAATTAGTTAGGTGAAATAATAAAATACAGGAAAGTGGGAGGGACCAGGGTGACAACTGTTACTTAAGCACATGAAAATGTGTCAAAGATTGCTGTGTTGTCCCACCGGTAAAAGTAATGATAATTAGGGGACGCTATAGTGCGAGACCTTAGCTAAAAGCTAAATGGCAAACTTCTATGGCAAACTTTGGTAACTCCACTGGCAGAGAAGCTGCAGGGAGACTTTGGCACAATGGAGGCTGGGTTCTTGCTGGGAGCAGAGCACACTGAATTTTATTCCCCAGGAAGGAAGCGCCTCAGGCGCGGGCGTCAGTGCGTGCGCCTCAGGGGGCGGTGACTCGCGCCTCAGGGGGCGGAAGCTCGCGCCTCGGGAGCAAAACCTCTGAGGTGAGGAAATGGCTGCTGGATTCACGGTCTTCCTTATACTAACCCTGTGCCTGCTCTCCCTGGTTGTGTCTCCCTGACCCAACTGTAAAATGGTCTTGACGATACAACTACTGCTCTCATGGGAGTTTTTTGAGGATTAAATGTCACGAATGCCCTTAAGGCCGTGAGCCCGGGGCTTGGCTCAGACAAGTACTGAACACACGTTAGAATTAATGCGATTAGCAGCAGGGATTCGATCGACCTCCACCCCCACCCCCGCCCCCACCACTTTCTCACATTTTTAATAGATTCCCACCAACAAAATGTGTCCCCTGAGTCACCAACTCAGGGCCACACTCGGGAAGGTTTTCAGGATCCAAAGGTGAACAAGTTAAGGGCCGGCTGAGTGGCGCGGTGGTTAAGAGCTGGCTTGGGAAGCCAGCGGCCCCGGTTCGGTCCCACATATGAGGGCCAGGGACACTGCCCTCAAAAAAAAAAAAGAACAAAGGTGAACAAGTTAAATGCAGTCCCTTCCCTCCTAGGGGCGAAACATGACTGTCCACTTGGCTTCAAAACACATTCACATAACATATGCACAATGTAAGTACCAAAGGCATCTGGGGAAATGCAAGGGCAGGGTACAGCTCCCCAGGGGCCTTCTCCCTCTACACCATCGCCACTTTGGACTTGAAAATCCCAGCGTCTGAGGGACTCAGAGACGCCCCTGCCTGCAGGGTGGCACCGCCCTGGGCATGCAGCGCTCTTCTGAACCTTTGAGGCCCAGAACCGGGAATGGAGCGCACCCCTAGCTGAGTTGAGTACCTTCCAAGAGACTCTGACGCTGCTCCCTCTCTGCCGCCGATGAATCCGCCCTTCTCCAGAAACCAAGAGCCCTGGAAATAAACCGTAGCATGGTCCCGTCTTCAGGGTTGTCTGGAGCCCAGGTGACACTGGGGTCGGCAGAGGTTTGCTTCAGTTTAAGTTTAGCCCCTGCTCCCTGGCGGTGCCTGCTCTTCTGCACCGCCCAACCTCTAATCCGACGGTTTCACACTAGCCTTGATTGCAGCTGCCAACTGAGGAGGCCACTACCCAGCCAATGGGGGGCGCTGTGTGCTCAGCGAGGGCTACTGCACGGTTCTCCGAGGCTCCTCTCACCACTTATGAAGGCTGGAAAAGTGGTGGCCTATGGGAAATCGCCTCCAGGCCCACCTCTTTTGCATTTCTTAGGGTAGAGTATCTGATCTGTGGGTTTCTGCAGGGAGGAGGGCCTGGTGCCTGTCTTGAAAGGTGGTGCAACAACTTGCCCAGAGGATGGAGCTATATAGGCTCCCAGGTGTTAAGCCCCCACTCCTCACTGCCTGAGTTGTTTTCTTTTGCTTCTAGGAGCCCTCTACACATCCACCTACAACACCCCCACCCCCTTACCCCTACAACCACTTCCACAGAGTGTTCAGTGGTCAGCTGTAAGCAACTGATTTCTGTTGAATGTTAAATATTATTCCTGACGTAAGAACGTCCAAATCTGTAGGGAATTATAAGAGCATATTTGAACCAAACTGACAATATGCCAGGAAACAAGATCTCAAATGCTTCCACGAATGACAGTTTTGCAGTTCTTTTTATATATTTGGAATTAAGGAGGGAATTTAAGGAAGATTACATGAAGGAGGGAGAAAGCAAGACAGGGAAATCTCTATGATTGAATTATAGGATAGTTAATAATAAGATTATATCCTCCCTTGAGGGTGGTCTCCGAGGGTTCCCAAAAAGAGGATTACTCTGACATTAAAAGGGTGTGTTAAGAAACACTCTGACTCCTTTTCTTGTCTGCTAGATGCACAAGGACAACGGAGAGGGCTTACTTAAGACAAAGATAAACCAATTTTTTTTTGAGGGCAGTGTCACTGGCCCTCATATGTGGAACCCGAACCGGGGCCGCTGGCTTCCCAAGCCAGCACTTAACCACCGTGCAACTCGGCTAGCCCAAGATAAACCTTTTACTAGGGAAATTATATTAGGTTGTCAGAAAAGTCATGACGCATTTTTGCAACGAAAAACATAGAAAAAATATGTCATGACTTTTCCAACAACCCAACAGATATGAGGCATAACTACCCACCATTATGACCTGCCCAGTTAAGAATTTGATCAGATCACCCTGTGAGGTTACTTTCAGTGATTGCACTTGTCAGATTTATTACAGAGCCCCTTTTTCTTACCAGTAATCTTACTATATTCCAGGTGCTGCCTAGGACCAAGGCTGTCCTTCTATATCTCGAGCCCCACACACAGTATGTTGCATTGCTCCTATGTACCCAACTTCTAACACAGCCTAAGCCCTCTCTCCAGGAAGCCCCGGCCAGCCAAGTACTCTGGACCCTATGTTTAAGTGAGACTGAAAGAATTCACCCATCTTTGATGGTTCTGAAGCCCAGGCCCTGCAGCCTCGCTTCCCACCTTGCCAACCCTCCCTGGTCATGGATGTCTTCCCAATTTCAGAAGATCCCAACTTCTCGGTTCTCCTGGGCCATTGGTTGCCAGAATCCCTCACTCCAGGACCCTCCTCTGGACCACCCTCACCACCCACTGCCCCTTGGTCCTTTCTGATACATCACTCAGAAACCTTATCAGCTTGCTCTCTAGGGACCCTCTATACCTCATGAGCCTCCAAATCCCTTTAAAGCTGTCCCTCTCCAGTTCACATCTGCTGTTTTTGCCTATAGCATTAAAGCCGCTACAGGCTGGACCTGTCACCAACTGGACACTGGGTAGCATAATATTCAGGCATCTGGTGGCTGCCCAACTATTTATCAGGTTGAGGAATTTCCCTTCTACTCTGTTTTTTTGAGTGACTTTATCATGAAAGGATGTTAGTTTATGTCAAATGTTTTTTCAATTCATATGATCATGTGATTTTGGCCTTTATCCTATTAATATGGTGTATGACATTTATTGATTTTAATTTTTAACCAACCTTGTGTTGCTCGGATAAATCCCACTTGGTCACTGTTATGGGCTGAATTGTATCCCCCTAAAATTTATGCTGAAGTCCTAACCCCTGGTGCCTCAAAATGTGAATGAGATAGGGTCTGTAAAGAACCAACTGAGTTAAAATGAGGTCATTAGGATGGGCCCTGGTCCAATATCACTAGTGTCCTTATAAGAGGAAATTTTGACACAGATACAGATAGACGGAAAACTATATGAAGACACAGGGAGAAAATGACTATCTATAAGCCAAGGAAAGAGGCCTCAGAAAAATATCAACCTTGCTGATGCTTTGATCTTAGACGTCTAGCCTCCAAAGTAGTGAGAAAATAAATTTCTGTTGTTTAAGCCACATAGGCTGTGATACTTTGTTATGGCAGTCCTAGCCAACTAATACATTCATTGTGTATAATCCTTTTATATGTTGTTCGATTCGTTTGAGGATGTTTGCTTCTGTATTCTTAAGAGACATTGGCCTGAGGTTTTGTGTTTAATTTTCTTGTGATGTTTCTGTCTAGTTTTGTATCAGAGTAATATTACTCTCGCAGAATGAGTTAGGAAGTATTCTCTTCTGTTTTGGGGAAGAGTTTGAGAAGTATTGATATTCATTCTTTTTTTTTTTTGAGGGCAGTGTCACTGGCCCTCACATGTGGGATCAAACCGGGGCCGCTGGCTTCCCAAGCCAGCGCTTAACCACAGCACCACTCGGCCGGCCCTGATATTCATTCTTTTTTAAGTGATTAGTAGAATTCACCAGTGAATGAATCTACATCTGGGCATGAGAGAGAGAGACAGAGAGAGAGAAGTGCTTTACTTATTAATTCAATCTCTTTATTGTTATAAGTCTATTCAGATTTTCTATTTTTTTACAAGGTTTTGGGTTTTATTTTTCATTTTTATAGGAGCTTTGTTGAGATAATTCACATACCATCGCAATCACTTATTTTAGGCAGTTTAAAGTCTATTTCTTCTTCAATTAGTTTTGATAGTTTTTGTCTTTCTAGAAATTTATCCAGGTCATTTAGCTTTTTGGCATACAATTGTTCATAGCATTCTCTTATACTTCTGTTTAAAGATAGAGATGTTTTCTCTTTCATTTCTGATTTTAGCAATTAGAGTCTTCTTTCTTTTCCGTTGGTCAATCTACCTAAAGGTTTAACAACTTTCTTGATCGTTTCCCAGAACCAAATATTGGTTTCATTGATTTTCTCCATTGTTTTTCTATTCTCTGTTTCATTTTTTTCCTGCTCTAATCTTTATAATTTCTTTCCTCTGCTTGCTTTCAACTAGTTATCTGAAGCAGGGGTAGGAGACTTCTATTGTTTCAGATTCAGGAAATGATTTACAAAGCAATTAAGAAGCAAGGGGGATCTTCAGTCCAAGATTCACAAACTGGTTAGAAGAGCAATCAAAGCCCAAGAGCTAAGAAACTAAAGAACTATGGAGGAAACTTAACATTTCTATAGAAAAGGAAACTTTAAAGTTTTTCAGTGGTGGGGGTTGGTGCTGCTCAGTTGGCCGGTAACACCTGGGACTCTGGTGTAAGCCCTCATCAATTTTTATCGACTGACAGCCAAGCTGATGGGCCTTTCACACTATATGGTAACCGTCTATTCCCTTGGCCATATCCCCCTTAGAAATTCAGGAAAAGATGGACCTTGTCTGTCGTGCTCCCTGGATTAGTCAAGAACAGTCAGTTAAAGAGAAAACACTGCAGGCATTTCAAAAAGGAAAGGCTCTAATGCTGAAATTAGCAACTGACCCATCTGTTTAAGGTCAAGTAATCAGGACAGTGCAGGAAGCTGTGCCAAAGCCAGAGCCTCCCTGATGCCCTAGAGCTGGAAACTGATAGGTGACTGCGGAGTCCAAGAAAGTTGCAGGAACCCCCACCTTTTAAGCCTGCACTAGTCAGCCACCACACCAGTGCCAGAGAAAGAATGCATCCCTCTGGCCTCTCCATCTTGCAACAGTATCTCTCAGAGTAGACTCTGTGGCTGGGACTTTGCTTGCAAGAGGTTATGGGCATGAGAATGGGACAAGATGAAAACAAAACCCAGGGCTGGCCGAGTGACGTGTTGGTTAGGAGCTGGCTTGGGACTCTAGCTCTGAGCAGCGGGCCCCGGGTTCAGATTCCACATATGAGGGCCAGTGACACTGCCCTCTACAGCTAAGATGGTGAACAATGGCTCCACCTGGAACTGGGCTGCTGTGAGTCCCTGGGCTGGCATAGCTGTAGCCCCTGCTGCAGTGGGCTGCTGTAGGCTACAGTGAGTGGCCAGCAGCCAGTGTGAGTTGCCAAGAGCATCCGTGAGCTGCCATCAGGAGGCCTGGCGACCGATCTGCCTCACACGGTGCGGGGAGCCAGACCCCGCGAGGACCAGGGGTTCCCTTGGGTGGGACAGCGTCAGCGAGGAGAAAGAAGGAGGGGGAGACCAGAAAGATGTTCACAGGAGCGTCACACACACTTTATTATTAAAGCCTGGCCACTTTTATATGGGCTTCTGACCATTACCTCAATTGCAAGTTACGTTGCAAGTTATGTTTCACATGATCAGGAGCTTTCTCAGAGCTTTTACCTTTTTGTAATTCTATCTTTCCAGGGTACACCGGTTACCATGACTTCCTTACAGGGCATATACTTGAACTTAGTAGCAAAAGGAGTCTCAAACTTTTTCTATCCTAAGAAGAGCTATATCTTATTGCAATAGAGGGGAACATCTGTTTCTCAGTCTGAGCTTCACTTTTTGTTGCTACAGCAATGTACAAAGCAAAGAGTTAAAACAAGGTTGTTAATTAAAATACCTCATGGTCAGTAAGTTGTCTCTTATCAGAACTCTCATGGCCGAGAGACCTTGGTCTCCTGATCTCCAAGGAAACCTTTCACAGCTGCATAGGCCAAGGGGCTTGAGTCCCCAATATCTCAGCTCAGGGGTCCCCTCGGGCTGTAGCCTGTTTTAGGGAGTTTCCTTTTCTTTAGGCAATCTTGCCCCATCATTGATTTAAACAGCCAGCTATCATCAGGGTACTGCAAGAACTTGTCACAAATGCAGTGAGTATATTGTCGCCTATAGGAGGAAAGGCACCTGGGTTCATAGAGACAGGAGATATTACATGACCAACCATAAGGCAGCATCCCAGACATCCAGTGCTGAGCATGGATCTTTATTCCAATGTGGCCTTGTCAGACGCCGGGATGCTGTTGGCCCCTGGCAGGTTAGCTCAGTTGGTTAGAGTGCAGGGCTTGTAACACCAGGGTTGCCAGTTCGATCCCCACATGGGCCACTGAGATGCACTCTCCACAACTAGATTAAAACAATCACTTGACTTGGAGCTGATGGGTCCTGGAAAAACACACTGTTCCCCAATTAAAATATATATAAAACTAAAGTAACTTGAGCTTCTTGTCTCTGACTTATGACTTTCCCAATATTGTAAGCCTGAACTATAGGACAGTTTACTGTTTTTTGGTGGGTTTTTTTTCAGATTTTATTGGGGAATGGGGGAGGGGAACAGCATTGGGCAACCGGGGAAGGGGAACAGACAGGTTGATGTCCTTTTGTTCTTCAGTCTATTTGAGGAGGACATTGCTTCACTGGCCCATGTTGGTATCATCATTGCACTGTTCTCGGGTGACGCAGATCGGTTGCCGGCCTCTGGACGGCCGCTCACAGCAGCTCTTGGCAGCTCACACCGGCTACCAGCTGCTCACGCTGGCTGCCAGTCACTCACTGTAGCCTATGGCAGCCCACTGCAGCAGCAGCTGTAGCTATACCATCCTGGGGACTCACAGCAGCCCAACTCCAGGCTGTTATTCACCATCTCAGCTGTAGAGGGCAGTGTCACTGTCCATCATGTGGCATCCGAACCAGGGCTGCTGGCATCCCAAGCCAGCTCTTAACCAACACGGCACTCGGCCAGTCCAAGAAAATTTACTGTTGAGCTCCTTTAAAAATATATGAAGCATACCTATCATGCCTAATTATTGGGTTGTTAGAAAAGTCATGACATAGTTTTCCTATGTTTTTTGTTGTAAAATTGCGTCATGACTTCTCCGACAACCCAATATTTCTAACACACCCCTCCCCCAACCCTTTTGCTTGTGATGGCATGGGTGTCACAATGTGGGTCAGGGGATGACAGAGGAAGCCTTTGGTGCTAGCAACCATCTTGGAGAGTGCAAAAGATGGTTTGGGTGTAAGATACCTTATCAGTTTTATTATTCTGCATTTGGGACCCAATCCTAGAAAAGGGCAACATTATTAGAAACAGATGTCATGTCAGCATAAAGGTACCTGAGGGCCCCAAGTAGCCACACCCTTAGCACTCATTGATCATTCTTGCCTGAAATAACTTTTACTGGGATGTTTGTCTAATGTTGATTTTTCCATTAACATCATTCCTTCTTATTAGTTGGAAGGCTACTGTAATGAAGAGTTAACAACCAGAGTACCAGTGCTTTCTGAAAAACCACAACAAAAGGGAACATAACCTTAGGGATTTTATTATAGCTTCTCTAGAAGTGAGGAACTCTTACTCCTTCTGTTTTATTTGCTGATGTTTCTACAGTCGTCTGTAGTAGAAACACTCAACTGCAGCACATAGGCAGGAAAGTTCACAGACCTTTTTGAGAGTACACATTTACATTGGGTAAGGCAACACCTATGCTTTCTACAGTATTAGAAAGTATTGGATTGTCAGAAAAGTCGTGACACATTTTTGCAGTGAAAAACATAGAAAAAATATGTCATGAGTTTTCCAACAACTCAATAAATCTTTATTCCCTTACAGTGAGAACAAACTAAGCTCAATGCATAGTTTTTACAACCTACTAATTCTATTATACATAAGGTTCTCTTTTCAAAAAAGAATTTAACATAATGTCTCTCTATATTTCACTATTTAAATATACAAATTTATACATGGACATACTAAGTAATAGATGACATTATTTAAATTTTTTTTTGAGAGCAGTGTCACTGGCCCTCATATGTGGGACCTGAAGTGGGGCTGCTGGCGTCCCAAGCCAGTGCTTAACCAATGCGCTACTCCGCCGGCCTGACATTATTTAAATTTTCAACCTCAGTTTTAAAAATATAACTACTGTTTAAAAACTTATTATAAGACAATTGATTTTTACCATTATAATTTAAGTGTTATAGCCTAGTGCCTGGAGCTTGGTTTCTAATACCAGTCTCCAGTGAAAGGAACCAGGGTTCTCTGGGAAAATGGCAGATTCCAAGTCTAGGGCAGGAAAAGTACAAGATGAGCCGAGAGTATCATGTGATGCCAGAAATTCAGGAGACTGCTCAAGGAATGATGGAGAAAGATCAAAAAGACATGGGAGCTAACATATAGGGACTCCCAATAGCCAAATCATGAGCAATTTGAGCAGCAAAATAGTCAATGCTACTAACGGTTCATTACCTATAGGATAAAATTGGAGTCCCTGAGTCCATGATGATATAAGTAATTTGATAAATAATGAACAGGGAGAAGGGAAAGCTCTTCATTACAGTAGCCTTCCAACTAATAAGAAGGAATGATGTTAATGGAAAATCAACTTCAGACAAACATCCCAGTACAAGTTATTCCAGGCAAGAATGATCAATGGATGCTGAAATTAGTGGGTGAAAGTTTGATGAGGAACAGAATATTTACATAGCATTGAAGTATCATTCCTCCTAATGCTTATTGATTACAAAGGGAAAAATCATATATTTATAGTGAAGAAACCTGGCAGACATTGCCTTAACTAAGTAATCCAAATTCACATCAATAATGGGACAAATCAGTAGCATGTGCCTCCCAATATGAAACATTGTGAAGAATACACCATCACAACTGTTGTATTTCTGGCCCAAAAGGGAATGCCTGAAATTTGATGATGTCATATCCTCAGAGAACCCCAAATTCAGGGTCATTCTACAGAATAACTGTCCAGTGCCCTTCCAAAATGTCAATGTCATGACAAAGACTGAGGAACTGTTCCAGAGCGAAGGAGATTTAAGGAAATGCAAGATATACTACTGGATTGGATCCTGGTCCAGGAAAAGAACATTAATGAGACACTGGGGAAATTTAAAGAAGGGTTCTGGATTGGATAATAATGTTACATCAGTTTAATTTCTTGGTTTCGATCACTGTAGTGGGTATAGTTATATTAAATTTTAACACTGGGGGAGGGTATGCTGAAAATTTTGAGAGAGAAAGCAAGAGGAAATAAGGAAGGAGGAGAATCAGGAGTGTGGTGTCCCAGAAGCCAAAGAAACAGATTCAAGAGCAGAGTGATACATTAGTATCAAATGCAACAGAAAGGACAGTTATGGAAGGCCGCAAATAGTGTCCATTGGGTTTGGCAAGATAGCACTCAATGGTGTTCCTTATCAAAGCTGTTTCAGTACAATGGTGGGAACAGAAGGCAGACTGCAGTCAGTTTGTTGAGGGGAATTGGGAGTGATAAAATGGATACAGCTAGTATGGAGGGACTTCTCACCTCTGGGCCTGGAGGAAAGAGGGGAAGAAGCAGTGTAGATGTGGACAGGAGGAAAATGAGGTGGTTCATGCCTGATTCTTTCCACCTTTTCATTCGTCAATGATTTGAGTCTACTTTTGTAGAGTGAGGATGCTGCGTTTGAATGGGGACAAATGTTCAGAACATTACCGAGGGGAAACTGACCAAGGACTTGTAAAGAATTGTGGAGGGGTGTTTAGGACCCAGTGGAGGTTTCAGACCATGAGTCTACAGAGAAACCAAACTCCATGGCTGTGGGACTTTTCTCCAGCAGCACTCTGCAGCCTAGTAGGCTGTGGCAGTGAGCCAACGCGTGGCTTTGCTATCTTGGCAGAGCAGAATTAGAAGGGTACAAAGGACTTTCAGGATTTGGTGAGAGAGTGGTTCAGGTGGGATCCAAACTGAAGTGGGAAGTAAGGGAAGCCAGGAGCAGAGTGGTAGACTGGAGAATTGCAGGTCTCCCATGAGGCTGAAGCACTGATGTTAGGCAGGATGGCCAAAGAGAACTGGAGAGGAACAAAATGGTGGTGATGATTGGGATACTGCATTGTAAGAGCTGCCATCAGCAGCATTGGAAAGCATCCCTCACC
Organism: Aselliscus stoliczkanus; assembly: GCA_033961575.1. Lineage (NCBI taxonomy): Eukaryota > Metazoa > Chordata > Mammalia > Chiroptera > Hipposideridae > Aselliscus > Aselliscus stoliczkanus. The sequence continues at coordinate 19,866,426 of CM066737.1, forward strand.
CCAGCTCTATACCATTGTAGGGGGACTATACATTCTGGGTGGCCCTGGACAGTTCCAATTTATGTCTGTTATCCTGGCTTTTCCAATTTAGCATTTGTCCCAGGTTTTCCATTTTCCCACAAAGTGCAAGTATTAATAGTTGGATTGAAATAAGCCAGGATGGGACTGTTGAACCCCCACTTTCTAATTCCCAATTCTGCCTTGGTCTACTCTTTCTAATTTGTGAGATGCAGATACAGAGAACCAAGTTCTCACTTCAGCACAGAGTTAAAAACCTAAACAACAACCCTTCTCCGTTTCCCTAATCTTTTCCATTACAATATAACTTAACAACTCCCTCTCAAGGACAGCATGCTGGATGTTCTCTGATAAAGCAAGTGTACTCCGAGGCTAAGAATTAGAGACAACAGACTTATTCTTGTCCTTCCTGGGTGGGGAGGAGGGGAGGAGTATTCACCATTGTGTCCCTTGCTGGACACTGGGTAGGCCAGCGAGGTGTGCCCATGCAAAAGCCTGCAAGAAGGACCGGCCGAATGGCTCAGTTGGTTAAGAGCTCACTCAAGAGTGCAAGCTGAGCTCTGAGCAACAGCAGTTCAAGGCCAGCCCAAGCTGAGTTGCCGTTGAGCTGCCAACAGGTGGCAGGATGGCTCAGCTAAAAAAAGAAAAAGAAAAAAAAAAAGCCTGCAAGATACATGAAGATGCCAGGATGTCAGTTGCTAGGCCCGTGGATGTAGGAAATTATGTAAATTTACGTGTGCATCAATACATTCAGGAAATAGAGGCTGTGGAGTCCTGCCATAGGACATACAGCAAGTAGTCTGAATGCTCTTGGTACAGTGATTATGTTATTCATTATATGGTGCAAATCTAGAACCCTTTATTACTTTCAATTTGCAATCCTACCTTTCAGCATGTGAGTTCAAAAACTAAAGTGTATCATTAATGAAAAATTAAACACCCAATTTGTCACTCAAGAAAATTGATCATGAAAGTATAACATGAACAAAACATATGTCGACATGTATCATCCACACGCACAGGGATACTGATATCACAGATCACACAAAAACCAGAAGACATAAATTTGTAGAGACAGTATCAGCATCTACCTCCAAGGTTTGCATTTGTTTTAAGAAGACTGCCGGTCTGGCCGAGTGGCACGTTGGCTAAGAGTTGGCTTGTGATGCCAGCTCTGCGCAGCAGGGCCCCAGTTTGGATCCCACATAGAGGGCCAGTGACGCTGTGCTCCTTACAGTTAAGATGGTGAACAACAGCTTGACCTGGAGCTGGGCTGAGTTCCTGCTGCAGTGGGCTGCCATAGGCTACTGTGAGTGGCTGGCAGCGGTGTGAATGGCTGGCAGCCGGCGTGAGCTGCTGTGAGCAGCCGTGCCTGTCCAATAGCCAGTGAGCGACTGCCTCACTTGGGAAGAGCGCAATGATGATACCAACATGGCCAGTGAAGCGATGTCCTCTACAACTAGACTGAAGAACAAAAGGACAGCTACTTGTCTGTTCCCCTTCCCCAATTCCCCAACGCTGGTCTCCTACACCAATTTCCCCAATAAAGTCTTTAAAAAAATATCCTCTCTAGAACTGCACCTCGTTAAACCATTGTCCTGGGGTGCAATCTCATTTGTTTTAAAGTTTATATAAAATCATTTTTATACAATGTTACAATTCTCATAACATTTGACAGCAAGAGTTATTATTCTCATTTTTTTGTTGAAGAGAACTTAAATGACTTGCTCAACTTCAGAAATCTACCATCCCATATCTCTTAGTAGCCATAATGGAGGCTGCTGACTATGTGCTAGGCACTGTGGTGGGTGCTGGAGCTACACAGAATGAGCACGTTAGGAATGGAACAACTGATCTTTGCTTACTTTACCTAATTGAGAGTAGGGGAAAATATTTTCCCCCAGTTCCATATAGGGAATTGTGGAGGCAAAAATAAAAATAAGTAGTAGCAAGAGTTCCCATTTAATGATTGTGCACTGTCCTAATGCTGTACCATATAAATTGTTTTAAAAAGATACTGTACCGGGCCGGCCGAGTGGCGCATTGGTTAAGAGCTGGCTTGGGACTTCAGCAGCCCCAGTTCAGATCCCACATATGAGGGCCAGTGACACTGCCCTCTCCAGCTAACAACAGCTCCACCTAGAGCTGGGCTGTGTGAGCCCTGGCAACAGTGTAGGCTGCAGCCCCTGCTGCAGTGGGCTGCCATAGGCTACAGTGAGTGGCCAGCAGCCAGCGTGAGCTGCCAAGAGCCACGCTGGGCGACCATCCAGAGGCCGGCGATGAATCTGCCTCGCCCAGGAAGAGCGCAATGATGATACCAACATGGGCCAGTGAAGCAACGTCCTCCACAACTAGATTGAAGAGCAAAAGGACAGCAACTTGTCTTTTCCCCTTCCCCAATTTCCCAATGCTGTTCCCCTCCCCCAATTCCCCACTAAAATCTTAAAATAAAAAACCCCAAAGGTAATTTCCTGTTGTTTGAGTGAAGTGTGTGTGTGTGTGTGTGTGTGTGTGTGTGTGTGTGTGTGTGTTGAAGGCATGTAACATTTTAGGGATGGCCAATACCTACCTTTTATGGAGCCCAGTGGTAATTTATCATGGAATTCTTTCTCTTCCTCCTCCTTCTCCTCCTCCTCATCCTCCTTCACCTCCTTCTTTTTCTTCTTCTTTTCATTTTTTATTCAGATTTTATTTTTCTTGTAATAAATATCTACCTAAAATTGACAAAGATCTTAGAAAAATATTTAATTGCTTAATGTATTTAATTTGTAGAGTATGTACATATGTTGCTTACCTTTTAGTTTCACAGGAAATATCACAGTTGCTACATACAGTTCATTAATATCAACTCAGCAAGTACTAATCACTTTTTAATAATTTAAAAGAAAATAAACATTGAAAAAGAGCTATTTGTAATACTTTGGCTCATTTCTTAAAAAGATTTTATTGGGGAATTGGGGGAGGGAACAGCATTGGGGAATCAGGGAAGGGTAACAGACAAGTTGCTGTCTTTTTGTTCTTCAGTTGCCTCACTGGCCTATGTTGGTATTATGATCATTGCGCTCTTCCAGGCTGAAGCAGATCGGTCACCGACCATTGGACAGCCACTCGTTGCAGATCACGGCAACTCAGGCCGGCTGCTGGCCACTCATTCTGGCTGCCAGCCACTCACAGTAGCTTACCGCAGCCCCACTGCATCCTAGGCTGTCGCCGGTGACTCATGGCAGCTCAGCTCCAGGTTGAGCTGTTGTTCACCATCTTAGCTATAGAGGGTGCAAAGTCACTGTCCCATGTGGGATCTGAACTGATGGCCCTGCTGCTCAGAGCTCACACTCGCAAGCTAACTCTTAACCAATGAGTCACTCGGCCAGCCCCTACATTGGCTCATTTTTTTTTTAGTTTTTTATTTTTTTTAATTTTTTTTTAAATTAGTTTCAGGTGTACAACACAGTGCAATAGTTATACATTTTACCCCTCAAAGTGACAACCCCCACCCCCAATTTGCCACCCCACTACCCCCCATATCATATATATCTATTACTCTTCCTCTGACTCTCTTCCACAGTATAATCCGCATCCCGTGACTATCCATATATATTCAATTACATTAGGTATACCACCTCCGCTTTAGTTATACAGTGCAGTGATCAAACCTCTACTTCATCCATGAAATGGTCTCCCTAACAAGACCTTTGACCATCTGACATTCCACAGAATATTTACAACATTATTAATTATATTCCCCAAACTGTTTTTCATATCCCATTGGCAATATTGTAGTTGCCTATTTTTGCAGTCTAATCCCTTCCCCTTCTCCCTCATCCCCATCCCCCTCCCAATTAGCAACCCTGATTTTTCCTCTATATCTATGAGACAGTTTCTGTTTACTTTGCTCATTCATACAGTTTTTCAGATTCCACAAATGTGTGAGATCATATGGTATTTGTCTTTCTCTGACTGACTTATTTCACTTAACATAATAGTCTCTAGGTCCATCCATATCATTGCAAATGGTACAATTTCATTCTTCTTTATAGCGGAGTAATACTCCATTGTATAAATATACCACAGTTTCTTAATCCAGTCATCTACTGATGGGCATTTTGGTTGTTTCCAAGTCTTAGCTATTGTAAATTGTGCTGCTATGAACATAGGGGTGCATAACTTTTTTTGAATAAGTGTCTTGGTTTTTTCAGGATAAATACCTAGGAGTGGAATTGCTGGGTCAAACGGTAGCTCTATTTCCAGTTCTTTGAGATACCTCCATACAGACTTCCATAGTGGCTGCACCAATCTGCAATCTCGCCAACAGTGCAGCAGGGTCCCCTTTTCCCCACAGCCCCGCCAGCACTTGTTGTTTGTTGATTTATTGATGATAGCCATTCTGACTGGAGTGAGGTGGTATCTCATGGTGGTTTTTATTTGCATTTCCCTAATGACCAGTGAGGTTGAACTTTTTTTCATATGCTTGTTGGCCATCTGTATGTCCTCTTCAGAGAAATGTCTCTTCATATCTTCTGCCCATTTTTTAATTGGGTTGTTTGTTTTTTTGGTGTTGAGTTTCATGAGTGTTCTATAAATTTTGGATATTAACCCCTTATCAGATATATCGTTGGCAAATATATTCTCCCATTCAGTAGGCTTCCTTTTTGTTTTATTAATGGTTTCCTTTGTTGTGAAAAAACTTTTAAGTCTGATATAATCCCATATGTTCATTTTTTTTCTTTTACTTCCCTTGCCCGTAGGGATGTATCAGTAAAAATATTGCTCTGGGTAATGTCTGCAAATGTACTCCCTATATATTTTTTTAGGATTTTTATGGTTTCAGGTCTTACATTTAAGTCTTTAATCCATTTTGAATTTGTTCTTGTATAAGGCGTAAGGAGGTGGTCCAGTTTCATTTTTTTGCATGTGTCAGTCCAATTTTCCCAGCACCATTTCTTGAATAGACTATCTTTACTCCAGTGTAAATTCTTGCTTCCCTTGTCATAGATTAACTGTCCGTAAATGCCTGGATTTATTTCTGGGCTCTCTGTTCTGTTCCACTGATAGATGTGCCTGTTTTTATGCCAATACCAAACTGTCTTGATTACTGTAGCCTTATAGTAGGTTTTGATGTCTGAGGGTGATCCCCCCCGACTTTGTTCTTATTTCTCAGAATTGCCAAGGCTATTCTGGGTCTTTTGTGATTCCATATAAATTTTAGGATTATATTTTCTATTTCTGTGAAAAACGCCCTTGGTAGTTTGATAGGAATTGCATTGAATCTATATATTGCTTTAGGCAGTATGGACATTTTAACTATATTAATTCTTCCTATCCATGAGCATGGTAGGAGTTTCCATTTGTTTGTATCTTCTATGATTTCTTTCTTCAGTGTCTTATAATTTTCTGAGTACAGATCTTTCACTTCTTTGGTTAAATTTATTCCTAGGTATTTTATAGTTCTTGACGCAATTGTAAATGGGACAGTTTTCTTAATTTCTCTTTCCATTAGTTTATTATTGGTATATGCAAATGCCACTGATTTCTGAACATTGATTTTATATCCTGCTACTTTACTGAATTCGTCTATCAGTTCCAATTGTTTTTTGATGGAGTCTTTGGGGTTCTCTATATACATGTCATCTGCATATAATGACAATTTTACTTCTTCCTTGCCAATTTGGATGCCTTTTATTTCTTTTTGTTGTCTGATTGCTGTGGCTAGAATTTCCAGCACTATGTTGAATAAAAGAGGAGAAAGTGGACAGCCTTGTCTTCTTCCTGATCTTACAGGGAATGGTTTTCGCTTTTCCCCATTGAGTATGATGTTAGCTGTAGGTTTATCATATATGGCTTTTATTATGTTGAGATATGATCCCTGTATTCCCACTTTGCTAAGGGTTTTTAACATAAATGGCTGTTGGATTTTGTCAAATGCTTTTTCTGCATCTATTGAAATGACCATGTGATCTTTATCCTTCATTTTGTTGAAGTGGTGTATCACATTAATTGATTTACGGATGTTGAACCAGCCTTGCGCACTAGGGATGAATCCCCCTTGATCATGATGTATGATCTTCTTAATATATTGCTGAATTCTGTTTGCTAATATTTTATTGAGAATTTTTGCATCTATATTCATCAGGGAGATTGGCCTGTAGTTTTCCTTTTTTTTGATGTCTTTATCTGGTTTTGGAATCAGGGTGATAGTAGCTTCATAAAAAGAGTTTGGGAGCCTTCCCTCCTTCTGGATTTTTTGGAATAGTTTGAGAAGAATAGGTGATAGTTCTTTTTTGAATGTTTGATAAAATTCACTTGTGAAGCCGTCTGGTCCAGGGCTTTTGTTTTTTGGGAGCTTGTCAATTACTGATTCAATTTCCTTGGTAGTAATCAGGGTATTTAGATTTTCTGTTTCTTCTTGCGTTAGCTTTGGAAGGTTGTATGATTCTAGAAAATTATCCATTTCTTCCAGATTGTCAGATTTGTTGGCATATAGTTGCTCATAGTAATTTCTTAGAATTTTTTGTATTTCTGTGATGTCTGTAGTCATTTCCCCTCTTTCATTCCTGATTTTGCTAATTTGAGTCCTCTCTCTTTTTTTTTTGATGAGCCTGGCTAGAGGTTTGTCAATTTTGTTTATCTTCTCAAGAAACCAGATCTTGGTTTCATTGATCTTTTGAATTGTTTTTCTGTTCTCTATATTGTTTATTTCTGCTCTGGTATTTATTATTTCCTTTCTTGTACTCCCCTTGGGCTTCTTTTGCTGTTCTTTTTCCAGTTCCCTTAGGTGTAAGGATAACCTGTTGATTTGAGATTTTTCTTCCTTCTTTAGGTAGGCTTGCACTACTATAAACTTCCCTCTTAGGACTGCTTTCGCAGCATCCCAGAGATTTTGGGTCGTGGTGTTTTCATTTTCGTTTGTCTCGAGGTATCTTTTGATTTCCTCCTTGATCTCATTTGTGACCCACTCACTATTTAATAGCATATTGTTTAGCCTCCATTTACTTGTCAGCTTCCCAGATTTCTTCTTATAATTGATTTCTAGTTTCATAGCATTGTGGTCAGAGAATACAGTTGAAATGATTTCAATCTTCTTAAATTTATTGAGACTTGTTTTGTGGCCTAACATGTGGTCTATCTTAGAAAATGTTCCATGTGCACTTGAAAAGAACGTATATTCTGTAGCTTTGGGATGAAATGCTCTGAAAATGTCTGTTAAATCCAGCTGGTCTAATGTGTCATTTAAGGTCGCTGTTTCCACATTGATTTTCTGTCTGGAGGATCTGTCCATTAGTGACAGCGGGGTGTTGAAGTCCCCTACTATGATAGTGTTACTGTTGATCTCTGTCTTTATGTCTGACAATATCTGTTTTATATATTTAGGGGCTCCTATGTTAGGTGCATAGATGTTTACTAGAGTGATGTCCTCTTGTTGGATCGATCCCTTCATTACTATGAAGTGTCCTTCTTTGTCCTTTGTTATATTTTTCAATTTAAAGTCCATTTTATCTGATATAAGTATCGCTACTCCAGCTTTTTTCTCAGTACCATTTGCATGAAATATTTTACTCCATCCCTTTACTTTCAGCCTGAATGAGTCTTTGGATCTGAGGTGAGTCTCTTGTATACAGCATATGCTGGGGTCTTGCTTTCTTATCCATTCAGCCACCCTATGTCTTTTTATTGGAGCATTTAATCTATTTACATTTAATGTGATTATTGATAGGTGTGTATTTATTGCCATTTTGTTATTTGTGTTCGTAGTATTTCTTAGGTTGTTTTTCTCTTCTACTTAAAGAAGCCCTTTTAGCATTTCCTGCAAAGCTGGCTTGGTGGTAATGAATTCCCTTAACTTATTCTTTTCTGCAAAGCTCCTTATCTCGCCTTCGATTTTAAATGATAACCTTGCTGGATACAGCAATCTTGGTTGTAGGCCTTTATTTTTCATCACTTTGAAAACCTCCTGCCACTCCCTTCTGGCCTGCAAAGTTTCTGTAGAAAAGTCAGCTGATAATCTTATGGGGGTACCCTTGTAAGTAACTTGCTGCCTTTCCCTTGCTGCTTTAAGGATTCTGTCTTTGTCCTTAACCCTTGCCATTTTCACTATAATGTGCCTTGGAGTGGGCCTGTTTGGAATCATCCTGGTTGGAACTCTCTGCACTTCCTGAGCTTGTATTTCAAAGTCCTTTGCCAGGTTAGGGAAGTTTTCAGACATTATTACTTCAAATATATTCTTAATCCCTTGCTCCCTCTCTTCTCCTTCTGGTACTCCAATGACCCGTGGGTTATTGAGTTTGATGTTGTCCCCCAGCTCTCTTAAACTATTTTCCATGTTTTTCATTCTCTTTTCTTTTTGTTGTTCCGCATGGGTGATCTCTGCTATTTTGTCTTCTAAGTCACTGATTCGATTTTCTGCTTCATCCAATCTGCTAGTGATTCCATCTAGTTTGTTATTTAATTCAGTAATTGTGTTCTTACGTTCTAGCTGGTTGCTTTTCATGATTTCTCTGTCCTTCTTTATATTTTCATTAATTTCCTTGAACATTCTAATAATCAGTGTTCTGAACTCTGTCTCGGATAGGTTGGTTACCTCTATTTCCTCTATTTCCACTGATTCAGGAAGTTTCTTCTGTTCTTTTATTTGTGTTGTGTTTCTTTGTCTCCCCATTCTGGCTTACTCTTTGTGTTTGCTTCAATATAACAGATAGATCCCCCAGGTTTCTCAGTCTTTTCTGGGTAAACTTATATGGTGTGTGTCCTTTATATTTGAATTACTCGGACTCCTTATTCTCCTGTGCTTGTATCTGAGGTGTTCCTTGTGTCGTGCGTCTTCACTTGTTGAAGTTTTAGTTTTGAATACCTTTGGCTTGTCACTAGGTGGGATTGACTCCCAGATTGATTAGCTGTGAGGATCAGCAGTGTCTGCAGTTTATGAGCTGCTGTGAGAGGATTGACTCCTCTGATGAAACTTGGACCCTATGGGCCCTAGTACCTGTAGCAACTTCCTTTTGGGTGTGACTCTTGTATGTCAAATCCAGAAATGTTCTGGTTTTATCTAAAGTTGGCCTCCAGGTATGATGATTCTTGTGTCTGTTTGTTTGGACCCACTGCTGCAGAGTGATTTTAGAGCATAACAGATAAACAAGAACAACCTCCGCAGCCACCAAAGGAAACCAAATGCTCGCACAAGTAAAAAAAAAAAAACAACCATCAAACTACAGTCAACTTGTACAGAAATATCAATCATACTAATGAAGAAAACAAACAGAAACAAAACAAAAACCACACACACAATAATAACAGAAGAGGAAACAAAATAAAATACAATATCCTAAAATAAAAAATAGAATAAACATGAGAAACCGATTAGCTATACCTAAAAAATAAAAAATAAAAATAAACTAAAATAATAATAATAAAAAAGTAAGAATAAAAATTAAAAAAATAAAATTTGCAGAAAAAAGGAAAAGAGGAAAAGTATAGCAGTGAGAAGAATGAATAAAATAAGACGGAAAGTGAGGGTGGGGAAAAAAGAAAAAGAAAAGAAAGAAAAAGAAAAAGAAAAAAATATATATATATTTGTCTACACACCCATATATATGGACATATATTCACCTATATACACCTATGTATATGCCTATATTATAAACTACAAAATGATAAGAATGAAATAGAAATAAAAACCAAAAACAACCAAGATAAGCAGCCAATAAAGGGAAAACAAAACAGAATAAAACCAAACAAACCAAAAATACCCATGCCGGTCTTGGCTAAAGTCCACCAAGCTCTCTTCAGTTTGTCTGCTGTACAAAAATTCCTGTGCGTCTTGTGGGAACAGTAGGCCACCTGATGCCTAGCAGGATCCTGGCACTGCAGGTTTGCTGTACTTGAGTGTGGTTGTGACGTGTGATTGGTGGTTTTTACAAAGTCACTGCCTTTTTGCTTTTGCCTGTCCCAAGGTAGGCTGCACACCCAAAGGCTCAATGAGTGTCTCTGGGCACCCTTTGGGTTGACAGCCGTGGAGAATTAAAGAATTCCTCACTACCAAAAGCCTGCTGTTAAGAATCTGTTAATTAGTGCCTCAGCAGGTGAACCTGCCCTGCCTCCCAAGCCTTGCCTAAAGGTGGGGGCGGGGTAGGTAGTCTCACTCTGCAGCCTTCACTGGGTGGAAATTCTCAACCCCCTGCAAGTAGGGATATCTTCCTAGTCTGCCCCTATTGCTCCATTCAGAAGTCAGTTTAAGACTCTGTCTTGGTGGGGGCCAAAGTTTGTGGGAGTGGGTGGGTTATTGGGTTTTTTTGCTTTCTGTTCAAGAGTAGAAAAAGAAAAAAACACATAAAAATAAACAAAGCCACAGTTCCAACACTGTTTTAAGCTAAGGCCTTTGCCTCTTATGCTCCAGCGGAGTTCCTGCTGCTCTCCCAAAGGGTCTGCCGGGATGTAGGGAATTGCGCGCACCCTACCATGTGGCTAAGATCCCCGCTCTGTCTCTCGGGGACCTGCGTCTCCGCCCGGCGCGCTGCGTGGCTGCTCGAGTCTTCTTGTTTCCCCTCCTCCCCGGTTTAAGGCTTCTGCTTCGGAGCCGGTGGCGCCCGCGCGGATCTCCTGCTGCTCTCCCAAAGGGTCTGCTGGGATTTAGGGGACTGCGCGCCCCCTGCCGCAAGGTTCAGATCCCCGCTCTGTCTCTCGTGGACCTGCGTATCCGGCCGGCGCGCGCTGCTTCTCCGCGTGCCAGTCTTTTTTTTTCTGGCTTCATATTCTTAAACAGTGAATTTGAAATAAGAAGCCTTCTCAGGAAAGCTTCATGCACAGATGACTTCACTGGTGAACTCTGCCTGGGCTCATCCAGGTGGAGGCCAACCCAGCCGAAGGCGTTGAGCTGTCTTCCCTCCGTGCTGGGGAAGCTATCTAGGTCCAGTTCCCAGGCTGATTCCGTGCCGGTCTTGGCTAAAGTCCACCAAGCTCTCTTCAGTTTGTCTGCTGTACAAAAATTCCTGTGCATCTTGTGGGAACAGTAGGCCACCTGATGCCTAGCGTGATCCTGGCACTGCAGGTTTGCTGTCCATTGGCTCATTTTTGAAAGGAATTCTCCCATTAGTATTGAACCACATGAATTGGTTAGGGTTTCCTTTGAATTGTTTTTCAGTGTTAGCTTTGTGTTTCCTGATCACATTCCAAAATCTGTGAATTTTTTAACAATAAGCTATGACTTGTTGATTCACCCGGTGTAGCTCAAGAGTTCCCACAGCAGGATGTCTGTCTCTAATGCTTTTAATTTGGGAGTCACAAGTATGGTCTAACTACATGGGATTCTGTCTTTCTTTCTTTTTTTTTTTAATAAAGAAGGTGTGTGTTGTTTTTTTTTAAAGATTTTATTGGGGAATTGGGGGAGGAGAACAGCTTGGGGAATCGGGAAAGGGGAACAGACAAGTTGCTGTCTTTTTGTTCTTCAGTCTCGTTGTGGAGGATGTTGTTTCACTGGCTCATGTTGGTATCGTCATTGCGCTCTTCCCGGATGAGGCAGATCGGTAGCCAGCCTCTGGATGTCGCTCACTGCGGCTATTGGAAGCTCACGCTGGCTGCCAGCCGCTCATGCTGGTTGCCGGCCACTCACTGTAGTCCATGGCAGCCCACTGCAGCAGGGGCTGCAGCCCACACTGTCACTGGGGCTCGCAGCCCAGCTCCAGGTGGAGCTGTTGTTAGCTGTAGAGGGCAGTGTCACTGGCCCTCATATGTGGGATCCGAACCGGGGCTGCTGGCATCCCAAAACCAGCTCTTAACGAATGCACCACTCGGCTGGTCCATGGAATTATTTCTTAATCACTACTACCATTTATTGAATGGTTACATTACTCTGCAAAATGTTTTCCATTTATCCATTCATTTAATTAATATTTGTTGAGTGCTGACTAAGATATTCTTCTGAGCACTTAGAGTGAATCAGTGAACAAAGAGACAAAAAACTTGGTCCTTGTAGAACTAACATTTTCATGGGTTGAGGAAAGGATCGATGATAAAAACAGTAAATAAGTAAAATGTATGGTATATTGGAATGTAATAAGTGCTATGGAAAAATATATCAGGGAAGGAAGTTCTGGAGTGCTGGGGAGGGGTGGCAAATTGTATTTTAGAACCGGGTAGTCAGAATAAGCTTCATTAGGGAAATAATAGTTGAGCAAGGACTTAAAGGAGGTTAGAGGGACTTCTGGTAAGATGGCTTAATAGACAGACACTGTGCCAACTGCCTTCCAGGATCACACCAAAATTACAAATAATTTATACATCATTTAACCTTGGAAGTCCCCTGAACACTAGATGAACAGAACTTCTAAATGAAGGACCTAAAGAGGAGGCCATGTCAAGTCTGGTAGGAGGGGCGCAGATGAGAGAGGGTGAGATCTGTGAGGGAAGCCCCAGCTGTGGGGAGGCTTCTCCGGTTTGGGGAAAGACCCTCCGGCCCCACAACAAGCTCACCAGCCCAGAGTTACTTTGCCAGGAAGAGGAGTTCCAAGATAGCTGGCAGTAGAAATTAGTGAGGACTCTTTGCTCAGCTCAATAAGGCTGAGAGCGGCTAGAGAACCAGTGGAGACAGCACATAGACTCGATTGCTGGTGAGCACTCACCTGGTTCTTGGTGGAGGGAGTAGCAGTGTGAGCCGGGCCCAGGAGCCTGCGGGGATGGACTGAACTGAGCACCTTTGGCACGGGAGCTGGAGGTTTGGGGACCACTGTTTCCCTGGTGTGGAGCTTGCACACAAGTGGGGTACAGGAGGGCGCCATTTTGTCAGGGTTGGGCCCTCCCACAGAGGGACAGGTCTGGGAACTCATTGGTCTGGTGGAATTGGCACAGGAGTGCCTGTGTGCGTGGGCGCGCATGCTGACTTGTATCCCCACACTCTGCCCGGCTTATACTGTGTTGCCAGGGAAACGCCAGGCGGGTGCACCAGCTCCAACAGGTTGCTCACTTAGACACGGGAGTGCGTGAGCTGCCTTGGGTCCGTGATCACTCTCTGTACTGTGAGTGCAGAGTTGCCAGGCTGGTGATTGGTTGTCGGGCGGCTTGGCCTGATCAAGAGCAGCTGATTGGCCCAGGCTGAGACTGGGTGTTTTCCTGGGAGTGTTTGGCCATAAGCTATGCTCCTGCATGATTCAGTTGGGGCTTTCCTGGTGATCTATCTAATATATCAAAGCAATCCCAGAGCAACAGCCAGAATGAGGAAACAAAGAAACATGTCACAAGTAAAAGATCAGAAGAAACCTCTAGAAATGGAACTAAATGAAACAGAGGGATCCAACCTTTCAGAGACAGAGTTTAGAACACTGATGATAAGAATGTTTAACAAACTTAGTGAGGATATAAGGAAGGATAGAAAAATCATAAAAAACAACCAGTTAGGACTAAAGAATACAATAACTGAAATGAAGAACACACTCGAAGGAACCACCAGTAGAGTAGATGAAGCAGAGAATCGGATCAGCAATATGGAAGACAAAATAGCAGAAATCACCGAGTTGGAACAACAAAAAGACCAAAGAATAAAAAACAATGAAAACAGTTTAAGATTCCTAAGGGACAATATGAAGCAAAACAATATATATCATAGGAATACCAGAAGGAGAAGAGAAGAAGCAAGGGGTCGAGAATATATTTGAAAAAATAATGACTGAAAACTTCCCTACTCTGGTGAAGGAAACCGACATACAAGCCTAAAAAGTGCAGAGAGTTCCAAACAAGCTGAACCCAAACATGTCCACACCAGGACACATCATAGTTAAAATGGCAAAGGTTAAAGACAGAGACAGAATCCTAAAAGCAGCAAGAGAAAGACAGCGGATTACATACAAAGGAACTCCTATTTGACTAACAGCTGAGTTGTCTACAGAAATTCTGCAGGCCAGAAGGGAGTGGCAGGAGATATTCAAAGCGACGCAAAATAAAGGTCTACAACCAAGATTGCTCTACCCAGCACGGCTATCACTTAAAATTGAAGCTCTTTATTTCAAAGAGCTTCTCAGAAAAGAATAAGCTTAAGGAGTTCATTACCACCAAGCCAACATTGCAAGAAATGTTAAAAGGGCTTTTTTAAACAGAAGAAAGGGGTAAACAAGCTAACCTAGGAAGACCAAGAATACAAATAACAAAATGGCAATAAATATGCACCTATCAATAATCATTTTAAATGTGAATGTGCTAAATGCTCCAATTCAAAGACAGAGACTGGCTGAGTGGATAAAAATATAGAACCCATGTATAGGAGGTTAGAGAGTTAGTGAGGTTGATATTTGGAATAAACTATCCAGGATCAAACTTTGAAAGCATCCCCTTTAATATCAAGATAAAGGCAAATGAGGACTGGCTGAGTGGTGTGGTGGTTAAGCGCTGGCTTGGGAAGCCAGTGGCCCTGGTTCGGATCCCACATATGAGGGCCAGTGACACTGCCCTCAAAAAAAAAAAAGATAAAGGCAAAGAAAGTGTCTAAGTCTGAAGGTCTTAACCAGGATTTGTAATGCAACAAAAATCAATATAAGGATAGATAAGGAAGAGAGAAAACTGTTGTTCTTTACAGATGATAAGAATTTTATATTTAGAAAGCACAAAGAATCAAATATTAATCATTGGAATTAATAAGAGAGTTTAGCAAGTATGCTAGATGTAAAGTCAATGTAAAAATCAATTTTATATCTACCAAACAGTCCAATAGAAAAGTGGACAGAAAATTTTAAAGAAGCAGTTCTTATAGGATAGGAGGAAACCAAATCGTCAACAGACACTGAAAAGATACTCAGCTTCATCAGCAACTGGACAAATGTAGATTAAATCCACAGTGACATGCCAATTCACATCTGTCAGACTGGCAAAAATTGTAATCAGTTATATCAAGAATACGAGAGGACGTGTTGGTACAACTCTTATCCACTGATGGGAGGTATATGATTGCTGCCGACTCTTTTCGGAAAACAAATTGGAATTACCTGGTAAGTGTTCAAGCTGCACACACATCTCGACTCAGGATTCCACTCCTGAGTGTTGACCAGGGAGCATGGAACCCTTGTCCATGTACATCAGCAGACATGTATAAGTGTATTCGTGACAGCACTTTTTGTACTAGCAAAGTACTAGAAATAACCTGTATGTCTATCAATATCCTAGCCTCTGGAACAGTGCCTGGCACATCGTAAGCACCCATTAATTCTAGGAAGAGGGGTTGCAAAGATATATATTGTACATTTTGAAAAAATCAAAAAATGGCAGACTATTCAGCCTTCTATTCAAAGTGGCACCACAGGGTTCATTCTTACTTTCCTTTTTATTTATTTGTAACTTCTTTTTGCAACAGTGAGAAATCTGGCTTCCAATTTCTCATGCATTACTTTCATTTTACCGAAATGGTGCTTTGCTATATAGATCGCATCCTGTTTCTTTCTTTTTCTATCTGCACATTTTTCAGATACATCTATGTCGCTGTATGTAAATCTAGTCTCTTACTTCCAGGTACTGCATACTGCTTCATCATGTGTATCCACCTAGCTTACAGACCTGAATCTTTGCTGAAAAAAAAATGTTAGTCTAAAATGAGCTTAGGCAAAGAACTCAACAATCCCAAGGCAGAATCAACCTCAGCGCCTTTGCAATTGTTGTTCCCTCAGCCTGGACAGCTGTTCCTCCAGGTTTTCCATGGTTATTTCCTTTATTTTTTTTCTTCCTTCCTCCCACTGTCCAGCCATTGTTCACAATCTTAGCTGTAGAGAGGGCACAGGTTACTAGCCCATGTGGGAATAGAAAGACAGCACTGTTCAGAGCTTGCACTCTTACTAACTGAGCTATAGGGTAGCCCCACTCTTTCCTTTTGATAGTCTCAGATTTCAGCTCCAATGTAACCTCCTTAGAGTTTCCTTTCCCTAATCAAATTCCATGAAAGAGTTTTCTTTTCCTGCCATGAAACATTCTTTCACATACTCCTGCTGTATTTTCTTTATATTCTTGGTTACCAGCTGAAAAATCTAATCTATTGATTTATTTACAAAAGTATTGTCTGTCTTCCAGCACTTAAATATTAGCTCCTTGAGGGCAAGGATTTTGTTGTTTGCCATGCTTCCAGCACCTAAAAAACAAAGCCTGGCAGATAATCAGAACTCAATAAATACTTGAAGAAAAAAATGAATGAGAGAAGTGTAATGTCCTGGGCAATTCTAAGCAACCTATGGAGAGGATCTGCTTTCAAGGTAAGTCAGACCAAATCAGAATATTTCACTTCGCCACTTGCCTCAGTCTCGAGAGTATTCATCCTTACTCATGATAATGTTATAGAGCTGGCTGTAAACAGAGGGGGTGTTGCTCAAAAGGCCTGACATCCAGTCCTAGCTAGGCCTCTTCCTGGTTTTGTTACCTGCCCACGGGGCTCAGGCTATGGCAACAACTTGTAGGTGAAATCATCCAATAATAACTTGGACTTTCTATGATATGGGTTAAATCCCTGGTATCCAAGATTTGCAGTCTGTCGTAAAATGTTCCTAAAGCTACAAAATCTCTACAAAAGACAGTGGGGGATGGTGTGAATGGGCGGGGCCTTCGGATAGGCCTGCAGTACCTAATCAGCACTTCGGCCCAGTTGCTCCGGCACTCCACTCCCCTCCAGGGGACCGTCACCTTCTAATGGGCTCAGGCCCTCTGGCTCCGCACTTAGTAGTCTGGGAATGCGGGCAGGGTGGTGTCGTGGGCGGGGCTTCTCAGAGTTGTGGGTGCCATAGGCGGGGCTATATAAACCGCAGCAGCTCTGTGGTTCCCAGCAAGGGGTGTGTATACGGTAGGGGCGGAGCTATCCAGGCGAGGAGGCCAGGCAGTGGCTGCGGCGGGGGCGGCGGCCTGAGCCCAGCCGGGGAGGAGACGGACGGAGAGGCGGGACAGGAGGCCGCCCAGCCCGCAGGTCACTCCAGGCCTCGCGTCCACCTGTCCGCTCGATCCCGCTCCTGCGGGTGAGCAGGGCCTGCGCCAGCCCGGCCCATGGCGGCGTCGGCGGCCCTGTCGGCGGCAGCGGCGGCGGCGGCCCTGTCGGGCGTAGCACTGAGGCTGTCGCGCTGGGCCGCGGCCCGCAGCTCCTACGGCGCCTTCTGCAAGGGGCTCACGCGCACGCTCCTCACCTTCTTCGACCTGGCCTGGCGGCTGCGCGTGAACTTCCCCTACTTCTACGTCGTGGCCTCGGTGATGCTCAACGTCCGCCTGCAGGTGCGGATCGAGTGAGCGCCCCTGGCCACAGGGTCCCGCGCCCGCTCGCCCGCGGCGCGCACGGCCGCCGACATGGAGGGCGCTGCCCGGGTCCCCCAGACACGGCCGCGGTAAGAGGCGGGGCGGCCGAGGCGCCCGGACCCTAGGCTTTCGCGGCAGGACGCCGGCCACCGGGCCACTGAGCCCTGGGACCCGTCGGGACCACCGGGCCACTGAGCCCCGCACCCCGCCGGGACCACCGGGCCACTGAGCCCCGCACCCCGCCGGGACCACCGGGCCACTGAGCCCCGCACCCCGCCGGGACCACCGGGCCACTGAGCCCAGGACCCCGCCGGGACCCGCCCACACGCGTCGCGACCGGAGCCAGATTGCACAGAAAGTCACAGAACGGGCCCTCTCCCTCGGGCTCGCGAAAAGGATCCGAGTGGAGCCGACCTGTTGCCGCACACGGGCCGAGGGGGAACCCAGAAAACAAATTGTGCCGCCTGGACTCGCGTTGACTGACGCTGACTGAAAGGTGGGTGGGCCGGAGCGAGGCGGCGGCCCACATCTCGGTGCCCAGACCTCTCAGGGGTTCGGGGCAAGGATGGAAGGGACGCGAGGACACCACCCGGCCCACACCTCGGTGTCCAGACCTCTCAGGGTTCGGGGCAAGGACGGAAGGGACGCGAGGACACCATCCCGGAGAGCTGCGGAGCCCGGCGGAGGCAGGCAAGGCAGCCGGAGGCTCTAGTCGCGGTTCCACAGTGGGGGTGAGGGGCGGCGGCGGCTTCTGCGTGGAGCATCTCGGAGGCTCGGCCCATCACGGACGGAGACCCGGGCGTCCCATGCCTCCCGCAGTCCAGCCCCCGTGCCCCTCTGCCCAGAGGTCCCAGTGCTTCACCGCAGCCAGAAGCAACGGGGGGGCATGGCTGGGGTGGCCCCGGGGAAGGAAGGCCCTAGAGGAGATAAGGTGCTGCCACCCCTCACCGCCCCCTGGGTAGGCAGCCAGGAGGGATGGTTTTGTTCTTGGCCAATCCCCAGGTCTGCCCCTTCTCAGCTCTCAGCGCCCAGGCTCTCTGCAGCTCCCTGCAGCTCCCTGCACCCTGCTTCTGGGCCAGGGGCGGCTCTCGGCCTGCTCCTGCCGTCCCGTTTGTTCGCTTCCCTCCCCTCTGAGGGCACCTTCCCCAGCTCTGCGTTTGGAGACAGGGAAGCCTGGGAGAGACACCTCCCCCCCAGCCCTCCCCTCGCAGCCTCACTCTTATGGCATCTGAGCCACGCTCCCTCGCGCCCTCCTCCCGGGGCCACAAAATGCCATCTTCCAGCGCAGAGGACCTCCAGCAGCCCCTGTGGACCGAAGGGATCTGGGAAAAGGGGGATTTCCTTGAGCAGAGGACTGCTCTCAGGCTGGGGTGCGGAGTGCAGGTGAAGAAGGGGCTTGTAGAGGCGGCCACACTCGGGGACCTGTGGAGACGCAACTCTCAAGTCTCCCTTTCTCTCAGGAACTGCTGTTTGTAGGTGGTGACTCATCCCTTCTCCAGCCTCTCAAGAGTCAAATCTGTGACCAGCTACCTGTCTGTGAGCAGAGGAGTGAGAAGGTGGAGAGCCTTCCAGGTAGAGACCCAGCGGTCCGGTGCCGGCCTGGGGAAGGACGGGACCATGTCACCTGGACACTGAGATCTAGCAACACCATGAGGGGGTTCAATTCACCCCACTTACTGATGGGACACTGGGGCTCGGGGGTGGGGACAGATTTGCCCTTGTCACACAGATGATAAGGAGTGGTGGAGCTCAATCTACCCCTAAGGCCTGCACGCCCCTCCCCCCCCAGTCTTCTGCAAGACCTAGCTCAGTGGGATGAGGGAAGGGAGCACAGGACTCCCAGGTGACAAGGCTCCCAGGGTAGGGAATGTGAGGAATTAGCTTTCCTTGGAGCGGTATGGGAAGTCACAGGGAAGACGGAAGGACAGTCTGAGCTGAGATGGGCACCGAGAGATGAGCCCCAGAACCCCCTGGGGAGCGGAGGTCCTCACCCACAGAACCAGATCTCTCCAGCCCCACCCCACACTTGACCAAGGGCTCCTCAGCAATTGGCACAAGCTTCTCAGTTTGGGTGGCGGAGGGTGGCTCCTGGGGACATGATGTAAGCAGGAGGGTGAAGCGATGAACCTGGGGGGTGATGGGACTGGGAACCATGTATGACCCCATCTCTCTGCTCTCAGGCTCTGTCCCTCCATGCCCATGATCACATGGGGCACTGTCCTCTAGATGGGCTTGGATTGGTCCTGGAGGCCCAGAGTGTGCTGCTGACTGGCATAGCAGGATGGCCAGGAGCAGCCCAGAGGGAACCCAGGGGAGACACTGGACCTCACCACCGACGTATGCTCTGACACTGGTTGCTCCCGGCCCAAGTACTAGGAGTTCCTGGGACTGAAAACCACAGCAGCCTGGTCAGCTCCAGGGACAGCCAGGCCCAGTCTCACACCATCTGTGCTCCTCAGATGCCCAGCTGGAGCCCAGGTCTTGGGTGAAGATCACCTGCCTCACCCTGGGAACTGAGACTGGACTGAGGCCACCATGTGCCCCCTGCAGTTTCCCACACACTGGGCGTGATGGCTTCCTTTCTTGTGCCAAGTCTCCCGGGAGCCCCCAGTCCTGGTCTTCCCTCCTCCACTCCAACCCTGTCCACCCTGGACTGCTTCTGGGAGCCTGCCAGCATGCCAACTCCTTCCAGAAATGTCTGGGGACAGCCTTAGAGGAAGGACAGCAACACAGGCTGCATGAAAGGGGAGGAGGACGGGGGTGCTTCTTGGGGCTCTACACAGATGTGCCCCTTTCACATCTCACCCTCTCGGTGACTGGATCCCCAGCGCCAGCCTCTTCCTGGGCCGGGCAGGGAGGAGCAAGGCCTGAGATTGGCATGAGGGAGGCTCCTCACTGAGGAGCCCTGTCCCACAGGCAGAAATGTGTGTAGGAGCCTCAGGCACCCTTGGTCTCACAGACCTCTCCACCCGCCGCTGCGGCAGAGAAGTTCCACCCCATACAGAGGAGCAGCAGAAGTGGCTTTGGGTAGAGCTGGCTGTGGCTGTCTCTGCCCCAAGGGAATGGCTGGGGGACAGGCCAGGGACTGGTCCTCAGCCTGTGTTCCTGCCACTGCTTTTGTACCGTTCTGGCCTTGACTAGTGAGCTGCTTCTGCTTGCCCACTTCCCCATCGCCCACTGGGCCCTGGCTGCTGGGTGGGCTCTTAATGCACTTTATTTATTTGCCGTCTGTTTTCCAGTCAGCGGAACTTCTACAAAATCAGATGCCAACCCAAATAAGACGACTTTCATTTTGCTGTGTGTGTTAACTCTACTGGTCAGCGCAGTCTGGTCCAAGAGATGTTCTTGTTTCTGATGTTGCCAAATATTTAAGTTTTTTTAAAAAAAGGTTTTGGGTTTAATAAAGTAAAATAAAACTGGAGCCCTCCTGTTTCTGGTGTGGTGCAATAGCCTTGGAGCAGCCACAGGCCAGTAGTGAGATCACCCCTCTGATGGCCAGAACCTGGGAGAGGGGAGCACCGTCAGAGGGCTTTGAGTGGGCAGGGCCTGTTCAGCAGGTGCTTCACATGCACCTTGAACTGAACTACTGCCCCATGGGGAGAAGGCAGCAGCATGAGCCTGGCCCAAGAGGTGGCAATCGTCCATTCACAATCTTTGAATAACCTCATACCAGTCTTGACTTCATTTTAGAGCATGGTGTTGGAAAGCACTGAACTCCATTGAACCCTAAAGGTGGCCTAGGGAAACTGAGGTGAAATAGACTGTCTGCAGATCATTTTGTGTCAGCCAGAGGCCCCTCCGCAGCAGTAGGTGGCAAAGTCCCCATCGCCTCCCTGCTGACCAGATGGGTGTAGAGTTTTGGAGAAGATAAACCACCTGGACGGAAGCTTTCCTTCCCTCAACCTTAGATCGCAACTGTCCCATTATGGCATCACTCCCAGCGTCTCCCCAGAGAAGCCAGGACAGGGGCTCTGAGGCTGATGCAGAAATCAGGGTGGCGGTCAGGCAGAGGGCTGGGTGAGGGAGATCTGGGGAAGAGTGCAGCAGCCAGGATAGAGGAAGGCAGGGCCACAGGCCCCGGAAGGAGGTGTCCTGAGGACACAGGGTTGTGGTCTCACGGAGGAGCACAGCCTGGGGTAAGGGGCCTGGGTGCACTCCTCACCTGTCGCCAAGAGCTCCCCAGGGGTCAGAACACCGTGACAAGAGGGATCCTTCCAAAATCTGCCGCCACAGGGAGAATGGACCCCAGGCCCCGCCAGTGCCCTGAGCTTCCCTCCCCTTTGTCCAGATGGTCCTGTTTAGTCCCTGAGTGTGTCCCACCCACGCCAGGGATCATGTAGCCTGGCACAGCCAAGATGCGAGAAGGTCAGACCAGAGTCCCAAGTCACGCTGATGAGGGCGGGAGACAGCCCAGCTCCTTCACCCACTACTGTGCGGTCAGGCCAGCCACGTAGACTCATGCGCTTCCAGTGAGGAACCTTCAGGATGGCTGTGAGCATTCAAGGTGATGATGTCTATTCAACATTTGTCTTCAGGTCACATCTGAAGCATCCTTGTCACTCTGAGGAGAGGAAACTTACCGCCCATGGACTCCCCTCAGCGCGGTGTCCAGGTTCTTGGTATCCCGAACAAAGAATTGGGCAGGACATGAAAAGGCAGTGGTGAAAGAGCAGTTTATTAGCAGCGAAAGTACACTCCAAAAGGACGGGACTGGGCCCGAAAAAAAGAGTGGCTCAAGGGCCCCGACTGGTGAGGACTTGGTAGTTTTCCTTCCTTCTCTTCTAGAACAGGCTACTCCTCTCTGGGTATGAGGCCTCTTGATTGGCACTTATGATTGACAGCAGCCTATTAACTCATCTTTTCAGACTGTGCATGTACCCTCCCATAATTCACTGTTATAATGCTATTAATGAACTTCCGGGCATATGTATGATATTCTAATGATGGTATAATGAGACTAACATGGAATGAAGGTTGCTACAACCCTTACTGCGCAGGCGTGGGTGACCTGACTAATCCAGTCAGGTATTTTGTATCCTTCAGCTTCCTCATAGTGGTTGATGGTTATGGTAGATAAGGAAAGGTTTGGGCGGGGAGGGGAGGTCTCTGGGTGGTCCTCTCCACAGGACATGTGGGATGTCTAGGAGACCCAATTCCTATCTCTAGCTGCCTGCCTTAATGCCAAGTAGAGAACTGACATGTAATGAGAGCCTATGGAGCTCGAGGCAATGTGCTGGACTGTTTGCTGCCCCGTCTCAGTATAATCTCCACAGCCATCTGTTAGAGGAGGTCTTTGAGAGATTGTGACCACCAGTTGGATGTGACCTTTGAGCTGGACCCGGGTAATCAGGGACTCCTTACCCCTACCCCTGTCCTTGAAATGTATGTTCTGCCCACCATTCCCATAGGCAGAGCTGGTTCAAGGTCGAAGCCTTGAGAGAGTAAGGTGTTGAGACCATCTGGAGGGTATAGTGACTGAATCCTGGCCAGGCCTCTATATAAACTCTAAGATGCCTGTAGCCGTCCAAGACAAGCCTCGTATGTAAGTTCCCTTGTTTATTGAACCTGCACCCCCACCATCACCACCAATCTGGAGTGGTCTGCCTCTTTATTCAGTCTTTCCTTGGCCTCCGTGTTCACTGCTGTTGTTAGATGCATAAAGGTTTGGCTGTATATCTTCCTAATAGATAGGTTTTTATCAGTATAAACAACCCCTCTTTGGCATGTTTAATGTGCGGTTCTTGGATTTGTTTTGTCGGAAATTAAAAATACCATCCTTCAGCCATTTCTGCGAGGATTCCTGGTCCTTCTTATTGGATAATATAGTGTTTAGAAGCCAAGATCTTATTTCTGTATCCATCAAAATCCATGAGATCACACCAGGATCTTCAGTACCAGTCCAAGAGCACAGAGATCACTCCAGATTTCCCTCTCTTTCCACCTTTCCATGTTTATAGCACTCTCTGGCATGGAGAATGCTGCTTCCCAGGATCCTCAGTATATTTGCTTATTTGCACAGCCTTCCTGTATACTGACCTGTTGGGCAGCCTCTCCATTATATGCTAATTCATGCCTCTCGTGGGCCCTGGCTCCCACCAGGCCACCTTCACACCGCTTCTGGGCAGGCTGGCCGCCCACCATCCTACCCTTGGTGCCCTGCCCCCTAAGAAGGACGGGGAGTGAAAAGGGCTAAGCGGCAGCCTTCTGTGGCAAACCTGGCTAAGACTCAGCCACCCATGCGGGGGCTCAAACTCCACTGGCAGAGAAGCTGCAGGGAGACTCTGGTACTAGGGAGGCCGGGTCCTTGCTGGGAGAAGAATGCTGACCAAAGAGGAGTCTCTTCAAAACTGTCACCCTGAGAGCACTGAATTTTCCTCCCCTGGGAGGAAGTGCCGCAGGGAAGGGAGCACAGACATTCAGGATATGACTGCTGACTCACGGTCTAAGTGACACCCTTCTTGTCTCTCTCTGACCCAGCTGTAAAATGGACTCAACACAATGACTGCTCTCATGGCAATTTTTTAAAGATTAAATGCCATGAATGCCCTCAAGGCCCTGAGCCCAGGGCTTGGCTCAGACAGGCACGGAACACACGTTAGAATTAATGCGATTCACAGCAAGGATGCAACCCATCCCTCACACCCCAGCAAACTTCTCAGGTTTTAACAGATTCTCATCAACAGAATTCGGCCTTTAAAGTGTCCGCTGACTCATTCACTCAGTGCCAGGCTCTGGGAAGTTTGAGGATCCAAAGGGGAGCAAGTTAAGCATAGTTCCTGCACTTCCAGAGGCAACAATTATATGACTCTCCACAAAATCTTTTTTTTTAAATTAAGTTTATTGAGGTGACATTGGTCCATAAAATTACATGCGTTTCAAGTGTAGAATCTATAATACATCACCCAAAGTGAAATCTTCCATCACCATTATCCTTTTTTTAAAAGTGGCAAAGAGAGACAGGCAGAAGAGTGGGCTAGACAAATGCCATGTGAGAAAGACTCAATCCACCACTATTGACTTTGAAGATGGAGGAAGGGGCGAGGAGCCTAGAAATGTGGTGGCTTCTAGTTGCTGGGAATGGCCCTCAGTTTACAGACAGCAAGACAATGGGACTTAGGTCCTACAAACACTAAGAACTGAATTCTGACAATAACCCCAATGAACAGGAAAGGGATTATCCTGCATAATCTCCAGAAGGAATGTAGCCTGCCAATAAATACCATGATTCTGGACTGGGAGGACCCATACCGAACTTCTGGCCTACAGAACTGTAAGATGATAAATTCATGTTGTAAATTTGTGATGATTTGTTCAGACAGCAATAGAAAACTAACACAAAGAGGAAAATCCCTACGATCACCCCAGTGGAAATAAACAATAAATGCAGCCCCTAGCCTGCTAGAGGCGACAGATGACTGTCCTTTTGGCTTGAGAACACAAGCACGTTTGTGAAAGCAAAACCAAATGCACCCTCTAATCAGGGAGACCCACTCTACTGGAAATACAGACAGGAATCTGCTACAGGAGTTCTGGGGAAATGCTTGGGAGGGAAGAGCCCCACAGGCCTTCTTTGGTGTCACCCTCACCACTTTGTACCAACTGGAGAGCCTCGGGCTGGGTGAAGACCAGGCCCCACTTGGGGACCCCACCCCCATGCACATGAGTTGAAGTCACCCGCACCAACCGATTTAAAGGTACGGGAGCCCCTCTGGGAAGGGTCCTTGTGTGGGGGATGAGGGTCCTTGTGTGGGGGATGAGGGTATCTAGTGGGGCCCCCAGCTGCCTCAGGCACTCTCCCTCCTCCCAGCCCTCCCTCCACCAGAAGAAGGCCACAGCCCTGGTCAGAAGCCTGAGCATGGTCCTGCTATCACCATGGCCCTGGCACTCACCCCACCAGACAAGCATGAGGCCTGATTCTGATGCAGCCGCTGCCTCGCAGACACCCCCCATTCACAGGGACCTCTCAGGCCCATGCCTTCTGCTTCTGTCCCTCAGTCTCTGTGGCCCCGACCCCGATGGATGTGCTGCCATCCCAGGAGATCACCTAGCCTGCAAGCTCTGTGCCCCTTGGTGCACATCGTGCGGAATCCACCCCCAACAGGGTCCAGCCAATGGGGGTGCAGTAAATGGGCTCCTGCAACCACTAAGAAGAAGAGCGCCTGGCTTCCCTGGCTCCTGCCATCATCAGTGAAGGCACGAATATGGTGGCCATAGGGAAGTGGGCTGGAGTCTGGGCCCTGTGTGTGCTTCAGGGCATAGAGGGGCTCCTGTGTGAGGTCCCTGAGAGGATGCGGGCCTGGCATGGAGGGTGTGGCTTTTTGAGCAGGGCTGCAGCCCTAGAGGAGACTGGCGGCTCCACACTGCCAACACCAGGATTCTCTGGTGAAAAAAACATCAGGATTTTTCAGCCCCATGGACAACATCCTCTGTGAATGGGAAGTAGGAAGCCCAGGCGAGGCCCGGTGTAATCACCAGAGAGATAGAAACCAAGACCGGCTGGGACTTATCCCAGGAATGCAAAGTTGGTCGAACATCGGAAAATCAAGGGTCATACACCATGTTAATAGGACGAGAAGAGAAAACATGCACATTGCAATACGAGGTCTGACAATTAAGTACACAAACTTGTTGCAACGATCTTGCTAAATTTTTTTCGTATCAGAGGGATTATTCATTGTGTATTCGTACAAACAGTTCACTAAATTTACTATTTGAAAGTGCTGAAAAGGCTGCGTGTAAAAATGAGACGACCTGAACTTTTCATCAATTCATGGCTCTTGCATCACGACAATGCACCAGCTCACACGGCACTGTCTGTGAGGGAGTTTTCAGCCAGTAAACAAATAACTGTATTGGGGAACACTCCCTACTCACCTGATCTGGCCCCCAGTGACTTCTTTCTTTACCCAAAGATAAAGGAAATATAGAAAGGAAGGCATTTTGATGACATTCAGGACATCCAGGGCAATATGACGACAGCTCTGATGGCCATTCCAGAAAAAGAGTTCCAAAATTGCTTTGAAGGGTGGATTAGGCGCTGGTGTTGGTGCACAGTTTCCCAAGGGGAGCACTTCGAAGGTGGCCATAGTGATATTCAACAATGAGGCGTGTAGCACTTTTTTAGGATGAATTTTTTTTTTTTGAGGGCAGTGTCACTGACCCTCATATGTGGGACCCGAACCGGGGCCGCTGGCTTCCCAAGCCAGCGCTTAACCACCACGCCACTCGGCCGGCCCTAGGATGAATTTTTGAACTTCATTGTCAGACCCCGTAGATGCGAAAAATGTACTTGACTAAATCCACCACGTATTCATGATAAAAAATTTCAACACATTTGGAATAGAAGGGGATTTCCTCAACCTGATAAACAGTGTCTACAAAAAACTCACAGTGTGCATAATACCTAGTGGTGAAAGAGTGAATGTTTTCCCTAATACTTTCTAGTCAACATTGTACTGAGGTCCCAGCCAGTAGAATAAGCCCCCCACCCATCAAAATGAAGCCATCCTGATTCGAAAGGAAGAACTAAAACTGTCTTTATTCACAGATGACATGATCCTGTCAGGAGAAATTCCCAAGGAAAGACAAACTTGTGATGTGTGTAGGGGAGGGTGCATCACAGCCTCTCAGAGTCTGCTCATACTCAGTTATATCCCCTTGGAAAGCAGTCTGCGTCCACCCCAACACCAGAAGGTGTTTAAAAGAGACCCACCTGAGGAGGTCACTTTAGCAGGCCAGCACCCTGGGGAGAGGAGGAGGCAGCACTCCGTGTCCCCAGCTTCCCCACACACTCCCCCGCTGGAAAAGCAGGCCAATCTCAACAGTGTAAGCGCCTTGTGTCTCTGCGGAGAGCCAGTGCCCTGGGCTGGGGAGAGCTCCCCAAAGAGTAGGTGAGGGGAGTTAGGAAGAGAAGCATTGTGCCCACAGCAGTTCTTTAGTAACTGACCCGACTATTTAGTTTAGCGAACTAGGCATTAGCCAAAGGAAGGAGGAGGCCATCCCAGCAGCCAGAGGACTGAAGGGTGGAAAACAGTTTGTAACTTAACCCATTTGGGAAGCCCAGGGGAGCAGACAAATCGTGACCTGGGAGAGCTGGGCCCAGCCACTTAGAGGAGCACAAATCAGCTCAGGGGGCAGACGGATGTCTCCCAGAGCCACCTGATCTCACTCTGTGACAGTGGAGCAAGTGGGCCTCTCCTCAGTGCAGAGGGGGACGGGTAACCCATGAAGGGAGACACAATGGTTCCCAGGCCTCCCATCCCAGTGCAGCATCATATGCAGAAGAGAGCAGACTTTTTCAGTCTGGTGTGATGAGCCCTTCAGAGGCCCCAGCAGAACCCACAGGGCTGCTGTAAGACCAGAGATCAGGAGGCCCCCTGGACGCCACCGTGACTGGAAGCCAAAGGGGGGAGCAAACACAGCCAGAGAGGAGAGGAACATCCATCACAGAACACGTGACCCGAAACCCTCGATGGCAGCAGGCCAGCCAAGTGAATATTCTGGAGCAGAGTAGAGGGCAGGTTTCTAATATCGACTCCAGGCCAGAGTGCAAGGCAGTACTTCACACTGTCAAGCCAAGAGCGGAGTCGACAGCGATCTCTCCAGCTCTGAGATGAGAACAGAGGCATGAGCTGGAAGCCTCCAGCCGTGCATCTATTCTTTGAAGGTACTGTGGCAACAGAGATCAATAGGATGCGTAGAAGGCAGAGAATTATGACTCATCTTTGATCCACTCTTGAGGTGGAGACCAGGGGCAAGCCGGGTTCATTTCTGCATCTGGATTTGTCTCAGCACCGCTGCCAGACACACACCTTTTATCCAGCCAGTTCAAAGAGACACACAACTCTCCTGAATCTGCCCTGATGGTGACTTTTGGCTGTGGGTCAGGACTTTCTGCTTTAGAAGTATATTCTCACCTACATTTTGGTTTCACCAGCGGGCCTCTTCCACAGATGAACTTCTCTCCTGACCTTACAGCCCTATGATAGATGCTCACCAAGGTAGCCCACCGCCACCCCATGAGTTCCAGAACACTCCCAGGCCTCAGTTCTCTCCCATTAGGCTGGGTCGAACAGAGAGCTGAGATCTCTAGTGGGGGATCGGGTCACCTAGGAGTGGTCTGCCACTTTCCCCGCCTGGTGGGAAATAGCAGCAACAAGGCTCTTTGGGAAAGAGCAAGGGTGCTTTCCCTTTGCCGCCCCCCTCCCTGTCCCAAGCAGGCTTGTCCACACTGCCCTTGAGCTTGGCTCCTCCTTAGCACAGGTCCTCCTGGGCTTCTGGGCACATTGATGCTGCCCCCAGCTAAATGCCTGCCCCCTCTTGACCCAGCTCATATCATCCCACATTCCCAGAACCGTCAGCAGGCTTTCCCCAGCTCCTCCCAGGAAGAGGACCAGAATGGTCAGGCAGCAACATGGCAGGGGAGAGAGCCTTAGGGGAGCAGGGTCACTCACGGGGACTTTCCAGCTATTAACTGGATGGAGAGCAGAGATCGAATCCCGCCAACAGGGTGACCAGAGCCTCAGGGAACATTGGGGCCTCTGCAGCCCAGAGTCCCGGCAGGGCCATAGCACAGGTATCACCAACCCACAGGCTGATGTTTCTATGAGCAGAAGAGTGTGCTACTGTCTTGGCCCTGTCCTCACAGACCTTAACCGTCGAGGAGGCCCTCATTTTTGGTTGGCCTGATGCCCCAGGCCTTTCCTGGTATCTGGGTGTTCGGTGCAGCCTCAGGATCCCAGCCCTTGCACCCTACACCGCCCAGCGACGGCCAGGTGCAGCTCTCTCTGGCTTTCCTCTGGCTCTGCCCATCCCTAGAGCAGGATCGGCGTCCACCTCCTCATACCTCACTGCAGAATTCGCACTCATCCACCCTTATATGGGCTTCCCCGGCCCGTCAAAAACAGCCTGCCATCTGCTTCATCCTCTGCCTCCTTCAGCTTCATGCTCTGGTCTCAACAAGGACTCTCCCACCGCCTGTCCCCTCCTCCTGCCTCCTGCTCTGCTCCCACATTTCCACAATGCTGAGCTCAGGGCTCACTCAGCTTCTGGGCCCAGACACAGTCTGTGTCTTCCATGCGAGCGTCCAGGTACCTCTAGGCCCCCTGCTTTGCACCCGCACGTGTCCTGGGTTTGAGGCTGCCTCCGAGTGCGCATACTGCACCGCACCCAGCTCTCTGTTCCTGGAACCCACTTCTGCAGCTCCTCCAGTGAGGCCCATTCTGGCCCCTGTGCTGCCCTTCCCCAAACCGGGGCAGGAACAGGATGCTGTGGCAGTGCCTGCCCATAGAGGCCAGCACTACAGGGCCCTCCTTCTCTGGTCAGAGAGCCACCTGCGCTGCCCAATCTCCACAAACAGCAGGCCTCCATGACCCACTGCCTTCCCAAGGCAGCGGGACTATCTGCCAGAACTTTTTTTGTTCTTTTAAACATTTTATTGGGGAATTGGGGGAGGGGAACATTGTTGGGGATTTGGGGAAGGGGACCGGCCAAGTGGTTGTTCTTCAGTCTTCATTGTGGAGGGCGCCAGTCGCCATCTGACTTCCCGTCAGCAGCTCGTGTCCTCTAAGCTCAAGGTGCTGTGATCAATCTGAGTTGCAGATGGGCGTAGACACCATCCTATGCAGCGGGAGTTGAACCAGCAGCCTTGTTGTTAAGAGCACACGCTCTCTCCACTGAGCCATCCGGACAGCAGCTCAGCTCAAGGTGCTGAGTTCAGTCTTAGTTGCGGGTGGGCATAGCCACCATCCCATGCGAAAGTCCAACCCGGCAGCCTTGTTGTTAAGAGCGCACGCCCTATCCACTGAGCCATCCGGGTGGCAGCTCAGCTCAAGGTGCCGCGTTCAGTTTTAGTAGCCGGTGGGCATAGACCACCATCAAACAGGCAATCTTCTTGTTACACCAGCTGAGCTATCCTGCCACCTGGTGGCAGCTCAGCGACAGCTCAGCTCGAGCGCAGATTCCCACTGTCCCATGTGGGAATCGAACCGGCGGCCCTGTTGCTCAGAGCTCGCGCTCTAAGCCAGCTCTTAACCAACTGTGCCACTCTGCTGGCCCCTATCTGCCAGAAAATTTTAAGGGCTCACGCCCCCCCCCTCCCCAGCGCACTGCACAAGATCGGCTGCCCTCCCCGCTGCGTGGCTGACAAGGGCAGATACCCCTGACCACACACCAGTCACCATTGCCATCTCCAGGCTGTCCACCTCAGCCACCTGGAATCATGGCGGGCCTGGGGCCCTCTCTCACTTCTGCAGAACAGTCCCCAAGGTCACCCCCGTCCAGCTTTTCCCTTGCCCTGCCACCAACCCTGTCTCAGAAGCCTCCCTCTGGGGCTGACATGACAAACCTCGCTCTCTCTGGCCGTCA
Organism: Aselliscus stoliczkanus; assembly: GCA_033961575.1. Classification (NCBI taxonomy): domain Eukaryota; kingdom Metazoa; phylum Chordata; class Mammalia; order Chiroptera; family Hipposideridae; genus Aselliscus; species Aselliscus stoliczkanus. The sequence goes on from CM066737.1 coordinate 19,897,038, forward strand.
CAGAGTCCCTCTGCAACAACCGCTACTGCTCTTCCACCCACAACACCCCATTACACAGAAATCAGGAGTCTCTCCCTTGAGCCCCACCGTTTGCCCTGCTCCCCCACATACCAATTCATGCCACATGCAGCTGGCGGCTCATTAAAGTTCACACGGGCTCCATGCTCCCAGGAAAGAAAGACCTTCAGGACACCCTGCTCTCGGTGACACCTACAGTGGAGGTGAAGGGGAGGTGAAGACCCTTGGCTGTTCAAATGGCGACACCTATTTCCAGGGTTCCTCTCCATGCCCAGCCTGTGGTGGGCCCTGGGCACAGACCCCCAGTGGGCCAGTTAGAGGACCCAACAGAGAACATGTGAGTGCAGAACAGTTTTGCGGATTGCATGAGGGCCCAGACAGGAACAATGCCCCCCCCAAAAAAAAAGAAAAAAAAAACCCCACAAACAAACCAGGAAGTAATCTGGGGTTTGGGTTAACTCAGAACAACCTGACCTGCCAGTCCAGCTGGGAACTGATTTTGAAAATCATGTATGTTAAAAAGAAACGGCAGGGCAAATGTGACAGGAATGCCAGTGGATGCACCTGACACAACGGGAAGGTAATTCCATTGATCTTCAAAAAGTGTAATCAATGAAATTTATCTGGAAGGTCCTTTCTAAAGCACTTTCCAGGGGAAACCCATAGCAGACTAGAACACCGTTTAAAGCATTTTTTATTCAGCTGTCCTGAAAAGTCCTGACCCAGGCCTTCTGTAGTGTTTTCTGTCCTCCTCTGCCTACTTCACTCTAAGGCAGGCTTGGGAGTTCCAGGTCTGAGGCTCACCAGCTATGGGAAGGCGGGTGGTCAAGGCCACCCCCTGCACCCATTTCCCTGTCTGCGCCACAGGCACAGTGGTGCGGGCCTGGGGGCGGGGGAGGGAGGGCAACGTCACAATTCTATCAGTGTTTCGAGTCCCGCAAACTCGTTTCACTTGACTCTAGTTTTTCATTTTCTGTGACTTCACAATAACAGGGAGTCTCCACAAGCCTGCCACGTGCGAGTTACTGCAGTTGGAGGACGCACTGCCTGCGAGCTTTTCCCCAACGTGACATTTAGTCAAAAGTCAGACCACATCACCCTGGGAATCACAGAGAAATTGCTAAAGCAGAGGCTCTACCGCCTCACACTGACCCCGCTTCCCCCACTCCCTTCCTGTGTCCCAAGACCTTCCTTCTCTTTCGTCCCTTCCCCTTCCCAAAAGCTGCTGAAGAGGGACGTGCGACTGTCCCTCCTCACCGCAGCCTTAGCAACGCAAGCCTGGGGCTTTTTTAATGTAGTTCCGAGGGGCAGCCAGCAGATGGCGCTGCTCCGCCTGCGCAGGCCAGACCCGGGCTGAAGCAAGGAGCATTTCGCCCAGCTTTAGCAGAATCAGCATTCTGGAAATGACTTAACCACGCGGATGTGACAGACAGGTTTTCAAAAGTTATCCGGGGTGCCAGATCTTGAACAAATGACAACTTCGGGACTGATGGTGCGCTTCTGATTGCTATGCACGCTACGACAGTGATTCACAGACACAGCAGGGGCGCAGGACCGGCTCCCTGTAAGTCACCGGGGTCTTTTCAGAACACCAGTAATACTGGGAGATAGTCAGGCCCGTCTTGTAACGAGGCTCAGTGCGTTTGGAGCAGGCTTGGGAGAGGCAAGCAGCTGGGGATGAACCCTGCTTCGTCAGGTCATGAGCGGAGGGACTTGGCCAGGTCCCTCCCACTCTCTCAGCTTCCCGATCGTCCTCTGCAAAATGACTAGAGGCTCAGAGGTTCTGTGAGGAATCGGTGAAAGAATGCACAGGAGGACTGGTCTTTATTAGCTATTAGCCTTATTCATCAGACGAGCCGTTCAGTCTCAGGGACGCCCAAAGGCAGCAGTGTGTCAGGGTCAAGGGCACAGACCGTTAGGTACAGCAGCTCTACCACGCCATAAGGGCTGTGGGAACACCCCTGGGCCTCTCTGAGGCCCGGCTTCCTGACTGGTAAAATCAGCATGTGCAACACCCACCTCCCAGGCTGTCGTGGGGATCGAATGTCGCCGTGTGTGCCTGTGGAAGTGCCTGGAACTTAGGAAGCGCTCCCTAGGTGGCAGCTGCTGTGGCAACCCACACGACAGAAGCAGCGCCACCACAGGAGCCCAGGCCAGGGAAACCACTCATTCCTTCCGCCTTGCCTGAGCCTCGTCCATCTACTTCTCACCTGCTCTCACTCAGTTGCACAGAACAGGTAGCAGATATCCCAAGGCACAGCAAAAGAAAACCTAAAACAGAGGGCATTCTGTGCATCAAAGTTTTTCCGGATTTGGAAAAGACAGCCACGCTGTGGCTCTGAAGGCTGTATTACAGCTGGAATCCGCAGTGAGCCTCCCCGAAGCTCACAGCCTTCCTCTGCTGGCGCCCAGCTTTGCTGGAAACATCCGGACTCCTGGCATGTCTGCACCTTTTGGCCTCCTGCAGCCACAGAGCAAGTCTCCTGGCGTCCGCTGACTCTCCTGGAGAATGCCTCTGGGAGGACAAGTGAAGGACAAGATCCGGACCACATTCCTGTCCCCATGCTGTTCCTTCCTGTGACTTTGCCTTTTCCCCCTGTCAGGGAGAAGCCGGCCTTGTAATGCTTTGTGTAGTTTCTTGTCCCTGCTTCCTGAGAACTCTTCCTGACCAGGCCCACTTATTCTCTACTTGCCTGTTCAGCCCATCAAGTGAGCCTGTGGAGCCGGGCTTGTTTTTAGTGGAATTTTGAATCCCAGCATTTCAGAGACCAAAGATAATCTTGATATTCTTTTGTTGTTGCTTTTGGTTTGGTTTGGTTTCATCAACATCACTAACAATATTTATTGGACACTGAAGAGAAACAAGGCTGTGGTCTAGACACTTTATAGTACTAGGTTCCAGAATGCTTTATATAGAGACAATACAGATGAAACAGAACAGCTGCTGTCAGGTAAAACATAAGGAATTCGAGAAAGAACTAAGCTTTTTTTTTTGGAAAGTTCCCCCTCTTCTCATCATTCAAATCTGGTTTTAAGCAGAGCAATATAATAAATGCAGTTAAAATTATGCCACAAAAATGGTAACAAGGCATAGTTAGAGGGGAGGAAATAGGTAGGGCAAGGAGAGGCATTTTATAGCGATCTTCTTGACCACTTCCCGAGTGCAAGCTGTCCTCATGTCTGGCCTGGATGACAGTGACAACCTCCTAACTGGAAGTCTTCTTGTTTCTATTCTTGCCCCTCCATTCTATACACAACAGCAAGATTGAGGTTATTAAAACGCAAAGCATGTTTTTTTTCCCTGCAAAAAGCCCTATGATTCCACTTAAACTATGTCGCAAATATCATCCTTGTGCTATTCTCTTGTGCTCTCCCAATGATCTTGCCACATGTGCCTTTGGAGCATTTGTCCCTTTTTTTTTTTTTTTTTAACTGAGCCATCCTGCCACCTGTTGGCAGCTCAATGGCAACTCAGCTCGGGCTGGCATCGAACCGCTGTTGCTCAGAGCTCAGCTCACACTCTTGAGCGAGCTCTTAACCAACTGAGCCACTCAGCCAGCCCCTGAATTCATCCCTTTTTAATGAAAACCCTCACCCGGAATATCTCATTGGACCTTCTTCTTGTCATTCAGATCTCAGCTTAACGTGTCATATCAAAGTGGACTTTCCTGACCATCCTCTGCCATGCATGCTTATTGACTGCCTGTTTCTCATTAGAGAATGTGAACCCCAGCAGGGCAGCATCCTTGTCTGTCCTGCCCTCCAGGTATCCCCAACACTTAGAACAATGCCTGGCACATAACAGGTGACTGATAAATATTGGTTTAATTATGATCTATATCATCTTACTATATATATATATATATATTTTTTTTTTCTTTCCTTAAACATACAGTAATTCTCCACTTGGTTTTGTGACACTTTATGGTGATTTTAAGCTTGAAAGTGGACAAAGGAACCAGATATGGATTCTTGTCCTTGAGGAATTTTGGATAACTGCGTCAACTTGTCAAATTTCAGCTCTAATTAAGCCCTACTTACCTCACGGGCTGTGACGGTTAGATAATAAATGAAAGTGAAAGTTGTTATTTATGAACTGCGAAGCACTGTACTACACCACAAGCGTGGAAGGATGATGAAAAGGAAGGCCAGAAATATTAATTGATATCAACTGAACAGAGATTTCCCCACTACACCAAGCTGTAAAGCACAAATATTAAACAACATGTAAATGCATTGATTTTTAGTAGGTAAAATATCAATACAACACTCTTAGGAGAGGGAATAGATGCTGAGCAATGTTGGAAAACTTTTTTTTTGAGGGCAGTGTCACTGGCCCTCATTTGTGGGACCTGAACCGGGGCCGCTGGCTTCCCAAGGCAGCACTTAACCACCACGCCACTCAGCTGGCCCAGAAAACTTTTTTTAATGGATTTATTTTCTGTAAAAATGTCTCTCCTATTTCTCAAATTGCTAGGCCTTTAGGGTTGTAAATAAGCTCATAACACCCTTGTCAATATGTTGCTGTTGTTGTTGTCTTTAAGAAATAAAACTGCCTTTACTTGCAGGCAACAAGTTTTTTACACAGGAAATTTAAAGATATCTACAAAATCACTACTAGAACTAACAAGTGAATTTATCAAGGTTGCCAGATGTCAATGTGTTTTTTAATCCTTCCCTACAGGCTATACTATATGGACTGCCTTCAAACATACAATAATATTGTTTATAACCTTTTGTCTTTTTTTTTAACCCCAGATAGAATTTTCGGAAATTCTATTCAAATAATCAATTACCCCAATTATTTTAAATTTCAATAGTGACTACAGAGTTATATTATAATGTAGTGGAAATGTTTCAACTCTATTAGGCACTTGGAGCTTTTCGTAGAAACAGCACAGCAGTTCCATCAACGTAAGCTCTGGATTTAAGTTCCTGAGGTTGGAATTCCAACTCTCACTTACTAATAGTGACTAACCAATTACTCAATGACTAAGAACTCGGGTCCCTTATTTAAAATATAGGGCTAATAAAAATCTATCTCACAAGGATGTTAGGAGGTTTCAATGAAAACCATATGTACAATGCCTCACACAGTAAATGTTCAGAATTTTGTCTCTTCTTAGAATCTTAGATAAATAAAATGTTTAATGATTTTTCAGATACATTATATATTTATCATTCAGTAGTTTAAACATCTGACTTACTAGAAACATGGAAAAACAAAGGCATAACTAATGTTTACTGCATAATAATGTTAAAGTATACTTAAAAGTTTAAAGGACATTGTCCCGTATATGTGAAAAATCGATTTTACCACAAAATCTGAATTATATGAAGTTGAAAACCTGAAAAATGACTATCCTCAACTATCACTTATTTGTTTAACTTGCCATTAAATTCCATTTGAGTATGAATAATCTTTATTTCAAAATAGCATTTTCAGTAGATGAAAATGTAGAATTCCAGCAAGACCAGAAATATGGGTATATTTTCCTGGCCTTTCATATCTGTTGATCTTTATTTGCAATCTCTTTTTTAATACAGTTTACAACTTCACCCCCATTTCCAGGCGGAATATGTAAGTTAAGTGGCAGAAAGGCCTAGAATAAATACATTGAAAAAAAAAACCAACAGGGCCGGCCGAGTGGCGCATTGGTTAAGAGCTGGTTTTGGGATGCCAACGGCCCCGGTTCGGATCCCACATATGAGGGCCAGTGACACTGCCCTCCACAGCCAACAACAGCTCCACCTGGAGCTGGGCTGTGAGAGCCCCGGCAATGGTGTAGGCTGCAGCCCCTGCTGCAGTGGGCTGCACCAGGCTACAGTGAGTGGTCGGCAGCCAGCGTGAGCAGCTGTAGCCGGTGTGAGCGACCATCCAGAGGCCGGCAACCGATCTGCCTCATCCGGGAAAGAGCACAATGATGATACCAACATGGGCCAGTGAAGTGGCGTCTTCAACAACTAGACTGAAGAAAAAAAGTACAGCAACTTGTCTGTTCCCCTTCCCCGATTCCCCAACGCTGTTCCTCTCCCCCAATTCCCCAATAAAATCTTTAAAAAACAAACAAACAACGACAACAACAACAACGCAAACCTGTGAAATTAAGTAACATTCTACAGACTCTATGAGGGAAGGGTAGGGTAAGTGTCTGGGAAATAAAAGAGAGTAAGACACAGTAATTGGAAGTTTTTAGCTAAAATAGATCTTTCAATGATCTTTGTCTTTTGCTCCATAGTTTAAGGATGTGCATGAACTCAATGTAGTTGAAATTTCTGTTTTTGTCAGTAGTCTCTGTATAGCTCATTTACTTCCCCATCTGTAAACTAATCTCCCATTGTCAGCAGCTCAGACAATGTTCCTAAATGGTGCCTGATGCTTCTTCATCAAAGCAAGCAAAAATATTTCTGATAACATGTCCTTAATCTGTGCCATTTAACTTTTCTCCAAACACCATGAGGAGAAAAATAAAATTTATGAGCCCTGGGGTCTCATTCCTCATGGCATTGAGGTATGCATCAAATGGAAACTTCCCTAGAGAAGCAAACATACCATGCAAATGTTCCTTGTTGACGGAACCATCTCTGTTCTTATCCATCATATTGAAGACCTCTTTGAACTCCTGAATCTGCTAGTCAGACCTGGCAAACACGTTTGTTGGATGTTGTGCACTGATGGCACTTCTTGGTGGTCCTTGTCCTTTTAGCTCGACATAGTGGCTGTTTAAATCTGAGAATCTGTCCTTCAGAAGTTGCAGTTCATCTTGTCCAAATGAGTTTCATTAAATCAGAAATGAATGTTGAGTCAGCCATCACAGAAGTTGTTTAATTCAACAGAGCCTGAGGCCAAACACCAGAACAGGGGCTGCCCTGTTTTTTTAAGTTCTGATCAGTTGGACATGAAATAAGATTGACAAAATGGTGATACTTGTTGAAGCTGGGTAGTGGATATGTGAGTTTTTTATACCTTTCTTTTGAATTTGGTGTATGTTTGAAACTTTCCATAATAAAGATAGGTAAAAACATCGCCTCCCTCAAAAGGGCTGTAATCCAATGGTTTTCAACCTCTTTAAAAAAAGAAACAAAAGGACTCCTTTTACTTTTCAAATAAAATCTTAGGTGGAACCCTAATATGTAAAATGAATCAAAGGGCGGCTGTTCTGGCTGAAGCTGGAGAGAGGGTGGTGAATAGAGTCCTACCTGTAGCCTTCCATTAACACCAGTAGAGGGAGCTCTTGAGCCACCCTGTAGTCTCTGTGCTTGCTTGTGACTCAAAGTGTGGTTCAGGGACCAGCAGCATCAGCATCACCTGGGAGCTTGAGTCTGAGGCGCCCACAGCAGACTTACTGATTCAGAACCTGCATTTTAACAAGATGCCCCCGTGATTCAAGAGTACATCAGAGTTTGAGAAGCATAGCTCTGTGGTAGATTGAGGCTCCAGAGGTTGACATAAGTGAATTTCTTTATTTCCAAATGAACTAAGGAAGGATTACAATCATGTGCACAAAACCACACCACTAGTGGATGGGAGCGACCAGTTTGCCTGACTTTCAGCTCAGGCCTTTGTGCACCCCTCTTGTCAATTGCACTCTGTGGCAGATTCACCTCTGGTCCAAGAGGCCAGGCTCATGCTTTGTTTCTGTAACCAAGCCCCAGCCTTGTTCCTTATGCCCACAACAGGGCTCCTGTCTCAAGTCTTTGCATCTAAATCTATGATTTGCTTTCTTATCTAACACCAAGTTTCTCCAGAACTGGGGTCAAAACTTGTTCCCACTACTTCCCCCTCCTGATACATTTCTCACTCCAGTCCTTGCTAGAAACTTTCTGAATGGTCTGGCAGCCTAATGGGTAAAAGTTAAGGAGGGTAGGCAGTTGACATTGAGAAGTCCTTGGGCTGGTTGGAGTTCAAGGCTGGGATTCCAGTTTCTTGGCAAGAATTAGGATGAGCAACGTGGCAACTACTGTCCACTTCTCCTGTTTCTTGGTTATTCTTTAGACATGTGATCACCTATTGCTTATGCTGAAGCTGAAGCTGTCAGGCAGGGCAGCTGCTACCCACAACAAACATTTCAGCCTTATTCTCTCTAAAGATCATTTTAAAACATATTGAACACATCATAATAATCTTAAATAGAAAGGCTTAGTTTCTTGACTCCTGATCCCAGAACTACTCATACTGAGTCTGGGAATGCTCAATGTAGACCTTGTCTTGGACCACACTGGCCTGGGTAAAACAAGGAGTTATGGTATGTCCTGACCGAAAACTACAACAATGGACTCTGTAAAATCCTGGCACCCTGTTGCCAGCAGCAGGATGGCACTATATATTTAATTGTGTATTCCATACACATCTGAAATGCAACGGCCTACCAGCAGATAGAGATGAGGAGGGAAGAAAACAAATCCCAGGCCTTCTTCCCTGCTCCGGGGCTTCAGTCTATGAAATTTAAATGCTTGAGTCATGCTAGCTTTGCCTCATGAATCTCAGGACCCACTGAATAGAAAAGGAAGCTGGGGAGAAGACTTCTACCTAGTACCAAGGTATATTTTTCTCAGCACAAATTGGATATGGGTATGTATCAGGGGAGGAGCACCCTACATTTTGAAATGACTTGAAGATTTTTTGGACATGATTTGCTGGAGATGAATGATTTATGTTTAAGAACTGAACATTTGCACAACTCAATTCCATGAACACGTCCAATAATGGAAGGCTGGCAAAATTTGAATGTTCTTGGGATCTTTCTATACCTTTCCTGGCCACAATGAGGTTCTCATATACAGTATACATGAATGCAAGATGTATTACTCTGCTGGGAAAGAAGGCAATGCTTTTTGTGCTTGTAAGATTAACCGAGGTGGGTTATCACTAACCACCTATGCTGATCAGTAGAAAAAGCCTTCATCTGTCCAGTGAGGTTTTAAGAATTTGAGATAAATCTCAGGATATCTCAGGGGTTCCTGCTGGATTCCAGCACACAAAGCAGAGTGTGGCTGGGGATGTGGACTATTGAGAGTTGTTTATGTCCCTGATGTCTGTGACAGGTTCTTGAACAACATGGAAGTGGCCGCTAAAATCTCTGTCACCCCTGGGTGAAACTGAGGAACAATGATCCCTGAACTAGAGTAATTTCTCCAGGCCTCTGTAAATTATGTGGGCCACTAATATTCTGGTGGGGGATAATAAGTGCTACTCTGAAAAAAAAATTCTTTCCTCACCACCTGGCCACTTCACAAGAACTACCAAGAATGTAAAACTTCTGCTTTCCATGGATCCTCAAATATATTTGTGAAAACTAACTCCTTTATTGCAAAGCTCCATAAATGTCCAGGATTAAGGGTATCGTTTCTGAACTGGAGACTTGGCAGGGAAAGGGGCATGCCAGGGATAAAAAAATAAGGGTCAGGAGTCTGGGAACAGGTTAGCTGAGTGTTCTGCTCTAGATTTAAATCAGGCTACAATTTTCATCTGAGGTTCAAGGTCCTCTTCCAAGCTCACTGGCTGTTGACATAATTCCTTTCCTTGTGGTTTTTGTACTTTCTTGCTGGCTGTTAGCTGGGGGTTACTATGAGCTTCTAGAAGTGGTCCACTATTCCTTACCAAGTGGCCTACATATTTTTTTTGAAAAAGAGAAAAATAAAAAAGTCTTTAATAGTAGTGGGAAGTCTGAGATGGCAGGGTGAAGACCTGGTCTATAAACCTACTCCTCCATAAAAGCAAAAAACACTGTCATGTTCAGAACTCTGTAAATTAATCAAAGACTTGCAACAATCTAAGAGGCTTTTATTCAAGAAAAAATGCTGAATCTCAGTAAGAACAGCAGGTTTTATGGCTTTTTAACTTGGACTATTTCCATTCCCTTCTCTCCAGCTTCACAATCATGGTGGCTATGAAAACCATCAACCTGAAAAATGAATAACAAAAAAAAAGCCAAAATGGAAATAGCCCAAATGTCTTTGCATTAATAGCATTGACCCCAAGAATGAATGAACCTGTTGAGAAGGGCTCCTGGTGGTTAACTGAGCTCAAATGTATAAACAAACCCTAGAAGCCATTGCTAAATAGGGGCCTCTCACACAAGCCATGCTTTAGGGAGAAACCTGCACTGAACTGCCTGACTCCCACACTGAACTGCCTACTAGCACTGTGTTTGGGCCATCTGAGCCAACCCTTATAAAGGAGTTCTTGGAATTGTATTTCAACCAATAAAATTGAGACTTTCCCCATACAAATGGAGCCACACAGCTATGTCCCCATTAGCATCTTCACCAACCAATCAGAGCAGCTCCATTCTGAACAATCAGGACAGTGCCTTTTGGACCAATCAAACTGTGAGGATTTGGAGTCCTCATTTGCATAAAGATAAACAAATCAAGGACCTGGGGTGGGGAGTTCTCTCTATATAAGCCAGCACCCCTCTGTCTCAGAAAGTGCACTTTCCCTTTCCACCTAAGACTGAAGACTGCAGTTCCACGGAGGGGCCTGAGGGCAGACTGGCAGCCATGCTATTTCACAGCCCTGCTGTATTACCTAAAGTTGAATTGTTTGCACTGAATAAAATTTCCTTCTTCATTGCATCCCAAACTGGGGATTCCTGTTGGTGTTAATTTCGCACCAAGACCATTGGTTGACAATAGTGGTTATCTCTGAGTGGGGAGTGAGTTTGAGGGACTTTTCCTTTTATATTTTATAGCACTTATATACAATTAAATTGTTATAGGAGAGATACTTTAAAAATAAATAACACAATAAAGATAAAACAGAGGAAGACAGAGTTAACCGCAAAATGCTCTAATAATTAAGGGATGGTAGATGAAAATCTTACTGAACTACATCTATTTCTATTAATTTCATACCTATATAAACCATTGACATACTTGTTATTTGATGTCCCTTTTTTTAGGGGGGGTTATCACTTTTTTTTATTCTTTTATTCGTTTCTTGTGAAATAAACTTTTTTAAAAAATTAGCTTCAGGTGTACAACACAGTGCAATAGTTATACTTTTTACCCCTCAAAGTGACAACCCCCCTCCCCCAATTTGCCACTTCACTCCACCCCCTCATATCATACATATCTATTACCATTCCTTTGACTCCCTTCCACAGTATGATCCACATCCCATGACTATCTATATATTCAATTACAGTTGGCATACAATATTATACAACATCAGCTTCAGGTATACAGTGCAGTGATTAAGCCTCTACTCCATCCACGAAGTGGTCTCCCTAACAAGACATGTGACCATCTGACACCCCACAAAATATTTACAACATTATTAATTATATTCCCTGAACTGTCTTTCATATCCCTGTGGCAATATTGTAGTTACCTATTTATGTTGTCTAATCCCTTTCCCTTCTCCCTCATCCCCACCCCCATCCCAACTAGCAACTATCAGTTTTTCCTCTATTTCTGTGAGACTGTTTCTGCTAACTTTGCTCATTCATTCAGTTTTTCAGATTCCACATATAAGTGAGATCAGATGGTATTTGTCTTTCTCCGACTGACTTATTTCATTTAACATAACAGTCTCTAAGTCCATCCGTATCGTTGCAAATGGTACGATTTCATTCTTCTTTATAGCGGAGTAATACTCCATTGTATATATGCACCACAGTTTCTTAATCGAGTCATCTACTGATGGGCATTTTGTTTCCAACTCTTGGCTATTGTAAATAGCGCTGCAATAAACATAGCGGTGCATATATTTTTTCGAATTAGCGTCTTGGATACCTCTGGGTAGATACCCAAGAGTGGAATTGCTGGGTCGTATGGTAGTTCCATTTCCATTTTTTTGAGATACCTCCATACTGATTTCCGTAAGGGTTGCACCAATTTGCAGTCCCACCAACAGTGCACCAGGGTTCCCTTTTCTCCACACCCTCGCCAGCACTTGTTGTTTGTTGATTTATTCATGATAGCCATTCTGACTAGACTGAGGTGGTATCTCATTGTGGTTTTTATTTGCATTTCTCTGATGATTAGTGAGGTTGAACATTTTTTCATATGCCTGTGGGCCATCTGTATGTCCTCTTTAGAGAAATGCCTCTTCATATCCTCTGCCCATGTTTTCATTGGGTTGTTTGTTTTTTTGGTGTTGAGTTGCATGAGTGTTTTATAAATTTTCCATATTAACCCCTTCTCAGATATATCGTTGCCAAATATCTTCTCCCATTCGGTAGGCTAACTTTTTGTTTTATTGATGATTTCCTTTGCTGTGAAAAAACTTTTAAGTTTGATGTAATCCCATATGTTCATTTTTTCTTTTATTTCCCTTGCCCAAGGGGATATATCAGTAAAAACATTACTCAGGGTAATGTCTGCAAACTTACTCCATCTATTCTGCCATCTTATCGTAGGAAGTCCCCTCACAATATGTTTTGGAATGGAACAAATACAGTATCTCATTGTAATCTGACAGTCTGTCAATTAATGAGCTTGGTATGTTCTTGGGGTACCAATGGGACAGGACTGACCAGAATAGAAGAGACATGTTGTAAGCGCTGGGAAATAAGGGTGGATGGTGGCTGGGATGAGGACTGTTGGGGGAGGGTCTTGATAGGCTAACAGATAAGTTTTCATTTTCTACTATTGGAAACCCAGGGAGCCATTAAAAAATTTAGTACTTTGGAGTGAGCATCTTGCATGATGTTTAAGGACCATTACTCTGGTATCAGTATGTGTCATGCATTGAAGGGGGAAGTCATTGTAGTTATCCAAGCCAGCTGATGATCTTTCAAGCAGGAGAAAATGAGAGCCCTGCTAGGTTGAAGGTGGTGGTACTGGAGAATAGGTCGTGATAGAACATTTTAAGTCACCACTATCAGGAGCCTGGGAAAATCACCTCACAATGCCTTCTCTGATCATTGTAATCTTTTTTTTCAAATCCTAATAAAATCAAATGAAAATGCACATCAATATAGTCTTAATGGAGACCGGCCAAGCCAGCTCTGAGCAGAAGGCCCGGTTTGGATCCCACATATGAGGGCCAGTGATGCTGCGCCCTCTACAGCTAAGATGGTGAGCAATGGCTCGACCTGGAGCTGGGCTGCGGTAATTCGCCCACAACTGCATAGGCTGCAGTGGGGCTGGCCGGCAGTGGGCGTGCGCTTTTGTGAGCTTTCGTGAGCCACCGTGAGCGGCCATCCAATGGCCAGGGAGCGACTGCCTCACCCAGGAAGAGCACAATGATAATACCAACATGGGCTAGTGAAACGACGTTCTCCACAACTAGGCTGAAGAACAAAAGGACAGCAAATTGTGTGTTCCCCTTCCCCGATTCCCCAACACTGTTCCCCTCCCCTAATTCCCCAATAAAAAATCTAAAAAACAAAAATATAGGTTTAATGGGAAAAGGAATCACAGATCAGGATTACTGAGGGTGGTTGCCAAGAAAGCCAGTCTCTCACCACTTTACAAGCCCCATGTAATTTTTATTTTTCGATGTCAAGGGTTTATTCCCTCTCCCAGCACTCCTTTTACATGACTTGCAGCAAGATGAGACTCCCAAAGTCACCTACCTGTTTGGCCTTTAGGTGAGGATGATTCTGCTTTCTTGACACAAGTCATGTGTGTGTGTGTGTGTGTGTGTGTGTGTGTGTGTGTGTAGTAGTAGTAGTAGTAGTAGTACTAGTAGTAGCTCTCTCACAGCATCTAAAAATGTGAGGCTGCATAAGTAAGGTTCTTCATTTAATAGATACCCTGAACTGTTGCTTAATACACACACACACCCACACACACACGCATGCATGCACACACGACCACATGCACACATGCATACCCATACGCATATGCACTTTTAATAGGAACAGTGAATGAATTGAATGAGTTAGCCCAGATTAGAGAAGTGTACAGCACAATATATTATTGAAATAGGGGGATTCTGGTTTCTTTTCATAAATTAATGACAAGGAGGGGCCGGCCAAGTGGCGCATTGGTTGAGAGCTGGTTTTGGGATGCCGGCGGCCCTGGTTCAGATCCCACATGTGGGGCCAGTGACACTACTCTCTACAGCTAACAACAGCTCCACATGGAGCTAGGCTGTGTGAGCCCTGGTGACGGTGTAGACTGCAGCCCCTGCTGCAGTGGGCTGCCATAGGCTACAGTGAGCGGCCGGCAGCCAGCGTGAGTGGCTGGCAGCCAGTGTGAGCTGCCAATAGCCACGGTGAGTGACATCCAGAGGCCGGCAACCGATCTGCCTCATCCAGGAAGAGTGCAGTGATGATGCCAACATGGGCCAGTGAGGCGGCGTCCTCTGCAGCTGGACTGAAGAACAGGGAGACAACAACTTGTGTGTTCCCCTTCCCCGATTCCCCAACACTGTTCCCCTCCCCCAATTCCCCAATAAAATCTTTAAAAAAAATTAATGACAAAGAGTCTTATGGCAATGACATTCAAAATAAGCTAAGAAGAGGTATCCAGAATGGACACATAAACAATAGAAAGAATATAAAACAGCACAGTCAGTTGACATGTAGACATAATTTTCTCATTTGATATTATATGGAATTCATTAGGGTACATGTTTAAGACAACAGTCAGTCAAACCTGGTCCCAGCACAACTCACTAATCATATGGATTTTAACCTCTCTGCAATTCAGTTTCTTCAGATGTTAAATAGGGTAATAATAATACTAATTCCATAAGGTTTGTTTTTTTGAAGTATTTTTCAATTTTTTTTTTGAGGGCAGTGTCACTGGCCCTCATATGTGGGACCCGAACCGGGGCCGCTGGCTTCCCAAGCCAGCGCTTAACCACCACGCCATTCGGCCGGCCCTGTTTTTTTTAACTTTATTGTGGAACAATGTGTTTTTTCCACGACACATCAGCTCCAAGTCAAGTTGTTGTCTTTTAATCTTAGTTGTGGAGGGCGCAAATCAGCTCTAAGTCCAGTTGCTGTTTTCAATCTAGTTGCAGGGGGCACAGACCATCATCCCTTGAGGGAATCAAACCTACAACCTTGTTGTCAAGAGCACGTTCTCTAACCAATTGAGCCATCTGGCTGCCCACCGGCAGCTCAGCTCAAGTCGTTGTCTTCAATCTAGTTGCAGAAGGCACAGCTCACTGGCCCATGTGGGAATTGAACCGGCAACCCTGTTGCTCAGAGCATGCACTCTAATCAACTGAGCCACCCAGTCAACGCATAATTCCATGTTTTTGATGAAGTTTGAGACAATAGATATAAACAGTCCGATACATGGTAGTGCTCAATACATAATAGCTATTGTTCTTTAAACACAAACATAAGGTGGTATGTACCTTATTAGTCATAATATTTTCTAAACTGGCCAGATGGCAGACCATCACAGTGAAGTCAGAAGATGATAATGGAAATGTTTAAGGTAAGAATCCAGAGAGAAGAGTCTCCACTGAGGTATGAATGACCTAGAGTCTTTACCATGCGCTCCAATGTCTGGGGATTTGTATAATTGGTTGGTACCAGCTGACCATCTAAACTAACCTAGTGTACTTTGAAAAAGCTATCCATATTATAAAACACTATAGACCTGAATGTAAAATTATATTCGAAAGGCCTTTCTCTCTTAATTGTCCATCTTCTTGCACTAGTTCAAGACTTACAATACCTGAGAGGCTGCTGTTCCAAGTCATACATCTTTACTCTATTGTAGTCTTTTGAGGGCTTTGAAACCAGACTACCTGGACTCAGATATATGAAGCACTATTTGTAGCTATGTTTTCTTAGGCAATTTATTTAACCTCTCTGTGCCTTGATTTTCTCATCTGTAAAATGGCCACAATAATAGCAGCTCCTTCCTAGGTTTGTTGTGAGCATTAAATAAAATAATAATCCCTATACTACTTTGCATTATTATCTTTCTATTTATATGTACTCTCTCCCCAACTAGATTGTAGAACATATCTCTGAGGGCAGGAGCTGAGTCCTATTCATCTTTGAAGTTGATGTCCAATAGATGCTATGAGGAAACCTAAAGTAATAGTTTTCCTTAATGCATTAATTTTGAAAGACAGATCGCTGCAACTGCCATGAGGTGAGTTTTAGTTGCCACTTTCTATTTAGACTGAAAGTAGGTCAGTGAAATGGGTCGTCTGCTACCCTAGCTTTATAAAACAAAACCAGACACTCTCACACAATAATGAATGTCTTAACTATGACTTATAACCCAATGTATGGCATAAAGTTTTGGTCTTCATTTTGAAGAAATTCCAAAAGCTGTAAGTGTGTTTAATAAAGTAAAGGATTTCTGCTGTGGTTATGGCATTGTATAGGACTTTTAGGTTTATTTCCTAAAGAAAGTGTCTTTTCCTTGAGGACATGTAATTGGCTACAGATGGATCCATCCTGATTTGTTGCCTAGTGACAGCCAAAGGAAATCACCCTATGGTGAACTGCAAGTCTGTTTGCCATTACAGTTTCACACAAAATGGCCTTGTAGAAACGTTTGGTGAAAGCAATACAGGGCTCATTTCATCTCAAACAATTACTTTGGGGAAATTCTGAACCCCTGATTTGCTCTGGGGTGCCCTAGGACCACCAGGAGATTTGGGTTAAGATAAGAAAGAGTCCAGTGGCTCCAATGAAGCCCCCTAGTTACTTGGAATCACCCTCTAAATCTGGGTTTTTCAGAAACTCTGTAAGGAATTGATTATTCTGTGCACCTCCTCAAGATTTCCTAACTGCTTCAGGGGTCTGCTCTCAATTACAGTCTACTCTCTAATCAACTCTTATCCTTCAGGTCTTTTGACTCTCTTACTCTCTATCTACCTAGTATTAATTTCCTAGGTCCACTGTAACAAGTACCACAAACTCAGTGGCTTAAAATAACAGAAATTTATTGTTTCACAGTTCTGGAAGCCAGAAGTCTGAAATTAAAGTGTTGGCAGGGTCATGCTCCCTCTGAAACCTCTAAGAGATTCCTTCCTTACCTGTTACTAACTTCTGGTGGGTTTCCAGGAATCTCTGGGGTTCCTTGGATTGTAGATGCATCATTCCAATCCTCTGTCTTCACATGGTATTCTTCCTATGTTTCCATATTATATTCCCTCTATATGTGTCTCTCTCTCTGTCCACATTTCCTAATTTTATAAGGACATATAAAGTCATATTGTATTAGAACCCATAGTAATGACCTCATTTTTTTTTTGAGGGCAGTGTGACTGGCCCTCATATGTGGGACCTGAAACCGGGGCCACTGGCTTCCCAAGCCAGCACTTAACCACTGCGCCACTTAGCCAGCTCAGTAATGACCTCATTTTAACTGGATTACCTCTGAAAGACTCTATTTCCAAATAAGGTCATATTCTGAGGTACTGGAGATTAAAACTTCAACATATATAGATTTTTTTATTTTTTGGAGGGAACACATTCAACCTATAACATGCCTGTTTGTTGTTGTTTTTGTTTGTTTGTTTTAATCTCACCAGATTTCAGTCCTCTGACACTTTCATGTTTTCCAGTCAATTAGTTCTTTTCTGTCTTCATTTCCTTTCTAACCAGACTAGACCAGACATCATTCAATGACTTCCTATACTCCTTATATTTCCATTCCACTTCCCCAGAAGAACTTCAGTCCTGGATCAATCCAACTGCAACTGCCTTCTTTCTGTTTTCTTACTCTAGGGCTACTGAGTGCTGCCTCCACCAGAAGGATTAATGCATTTATTTCTCCTCTTAGGATAGCTGTTTTCTGGCTGCAGCTCTAAGCATAATACACTTCCAGCCCTTTCCTCTCTAGCATTTCATTCAAATCTGAACACTGAGTTAGCAACTGAGACATCAAAATCTACTCTACTATAGTGTGAGGCATCTCAGGGCCCCAGTAGGTACACTACATAGGTGATGAGCTGAGTCACATCTTACTTGGCTGAAATTAGCTCCTAAGTCAGGCTTTCCTGAGTTTTGGAAACATAAACAAAGATTATAGACCTGAAACTCTAAATGATACATGCTTGTGAGTGTCGTGAGTCCAAAATTCATGGTCTGCAAAGAAGGAAATGAGATCTCAAAAGGTTAAGAGTTGGCTTAGAGTGCAATCTCTGAGCAACAGGAACAGCGATTTGATTCCCACATGAGCCAGTGAAGGCTGCGCCCTAGCTGAGCTGTCACTGAGCTGCCAACAGGTGGCAGGATTGCTCAGCTGGTGTAACAACAAGATTGCCTGTTCAATGGTGGGCTACCCCGACCCACAACTAAAGATTGAACTTGGCACCTTGAGCTGAGCTGCCGCTCAGATGGCTCAGTGGATAGAACATGTGCTCTTAACAACAAGGCTGCTGGGTTTGACTCCCACATGGGTTAGTGGCTATACCCACCTGCAACTAAGACTGAATTCAGCACCTTGAGCTGAGCTGCCGCCCAGATGGCTCAGAGGATAGAGCATGCACTCTTAACAACAAGGCTGCTGGTTCAACTCCCGCATGGGATGGTGGATACACCCACCTGAAACTAAGATTGAACACAGCACCTTGAGCTTAGAGGACACGAGCTGCCGACGGAAAGCCAGGTGGTGACTGGCGAGCTCCACAACGAAGGTTGAGGAACAACTTGGCTGGTCCCCTCCCCCAATTCCCCAACACTGTTCCCCTCTTCCAATTTCCCAATAAAGATCTTAAAAAAAAAATGGTTAAGTGTCATGCTCAAGTGCACACAGCTGGCCAAGGACTGAAATTTCTGGACTTGTGATATCACTTACTTCTCCCTATATATTTTGCTGCTGCCTCATCCCAGGCTATTTCACTCTGGGCTGGGCATGTTATCTCCATCATCCTGCAACCTTGGTCCTATTTTGAGTGGGCTCCAGGGATAATTACCCTGAATTCAACTAGTAACTGGATCTGTGATGGTTCCTAACATGGCAGTTATTCATTGCCTGGTCTTCACACCCAGAAACATCCAGCTTCCATTTTCTTTAGGCTCCATAGCTTGGTTAAGACTAGGGTTACTCTCCAAGCTGGGACAGATCCTTCTCCCTGAAGATCCTTTTGGATCAGGAACTAGGAAGCAGCCTTCTGTCTTGTCATGTTTTTCTGCTTCCAGCTCTCCCCTCAGTGCTTCCATCCTCTGCCTGGATATAGTGTCAAAGAAATTGCTTTTACAGGGATTACCCCAGACTCAGAGCTGTCTTTGAAGAATCTGGGGGAAGGTGGGATAAAGGAGTGTCTATCATCAGGCTATTACTTTTCAGTTGCGATCGAAGAAACTCTTAGATCAGTGGATCTTACATTTCTGTTGGCCACAGGCCACCTTAGGAAACTGATGAAAGCAATAGACACTCTCTCAAATTCACATTAGCACCAAATTATACCTACAATTTCAGGGAAATCAAAGACCATCTGAATCCCATCCAAGGCCAAAGATAATTGTAGAAGTTATTTCCTGGTCTTAAGCAGAGATACTTTCTAAAAATTGTGAGGTGAATTTGAACCCTGCAGGTTACTTCCTTGTCTAAAATAAAACATGGATAATTGTACCTGGAGTGGGAGGTGGGGGATTTTTTTTCATGGCAGTTTTTTTTTTTCCTATGTACATTCACACAGATGGCGGGCTTCCGAAATAATGGGTTGCAGGAAAAGTAATGATGCATTTTTGAAATGAAAAACATAGAAAAAATACATCATGACTTTTCCAACAACACAATAATTGCAGAGACACTAACACAGTAGGTGGCTACCTAGTCTTCCTGCTACTGTACCTCTTGGGCCAGGATGCATTATTCTGCATGTCAATTGTTCCAGGGCCAGCCAAGTGGTGCGGTGGTTGAGCGCTGGCTTGGGAAGCCAGCAGCCCTGGTTTGGGTCCCACCTATGAGGGCCGGTGACACTGCCCTCAAAAAACAAACAAAACAAAAACAAAAAAAAATTGTTCCAGGCTCCAGGTCAGACTATAAAATTGGAAACAAAAAGCTGCTTATGATGGCTTCTAGTTAGCTTTTAAGATTATAGCTGAGTTAACTCACAGTTGTTTCTGCAAAGTGTAGTAGAGCAAACTTGCCAGATAAAGTCCTATACTGTAGTCACCCCCCATTTGCTATGGTTATGTCCCTGAAAACCATCATGATAAGGGAATTTACAGTTGATGAACTTAGAACTTTATGGGGAATGTAGAATCATGAACCAAAGATCAAATGTGAATCTGTAAAAGCTCTTAGAAATCTTTTTATGTCTTTCACTAAAATGAAATGTTAAAAATGGGACATCAATATTATGTAGAGGTTCCAGAAAGATGGCGGAATAGATGGACACTTCCCCAATGGCTTCCTGGATCACATCAAAATTACAAATAATTTATACAACATTTAACCTCCGAAGTCCCCTGACCACTAGATAAACAGAACCTCTAAACGGAGGACCTAAAGAGAAGGCCACGTCAAGTCTGGTGGGGGGGCCCAGACAAGAGAGGGCGAGCCCTGTGGGGGATGCCCCAGCTGTGGGGAGGTTTCTCCGGTTGGGGAAGAGACCAGCCACCCCCAAACCGTGCTCACTGGCCCAGAGTTGCTTTGCCAGGAAGAGGAGTTCTACGATAGCAGACAGTGGAAATTGGTGGGGACTCTCTTTGCTCAGCTCGGTGAGGCTGAGGGCAGCTGGAGAACCAGTGGGGCCGGTGCATGGGTTTGCTCATGGGTGAGCACTCACCAGGTTCCTGGTGGAGGGACGGACTGAACTGAGCACCTTTGGTGCAGAAGCTGGAGGTTTTGAGGCCGTTGTCCCCTGGTGTGGAGTTTGCACATGAGTGGTGTACGGGAGGGCGCCATTTTTCCATGGTTGGGCCCTCCCACAGAGGGTCAGATCCGGTATCGAATTGGTCTGGTGAAATTGGCGGAGAAGTGCGTGTGTGTGCGTGTGCGCATACAGCCTGCGATTCCCACCCTCCATTCTGCTTGTGCTGCATAGCCAGGGAAACGCAGGGCAGGTGCTCTCAGGCTGCATCAGTATGTTCACTGAGACTCAGGAGTGCGCGTGTTGCCTTGGGTCCCCGCGCTCCATACTGTTTGTGCAGAGTTGCCATGCTGGGGAATAGCTGTTGGGCTGCTTAGCCTGATCTGCGGGCAGCTGATTGGGACAGGCTGAGACGGGGAGTTTCCTGAGAGTGTTGGGCCAGGAGCTCTGCACCTGTGTGTTCCGATTGAGGCTTTCCTGGCGAGTTTGTGTGGGCTGGTTGCTGGTGCAGAGTGCATGCTGCTCTGACTTGGTGGGGGCCACTGACCACATCAAGTGGTGCCTTGGGGGCCTGCCCCACCTACCTAGAGCTGTGTTGCCAGAGGCACCCTGAGCTCCGGGTACCTGGCCCACATCTCTGCAGGCCACAGAGGGTTTCTTTGCGGTAGTGGACAACCTGCAACAGCCTGTGAAGATTTTTTTAGGTAGTGAGCATGGTTCCAGAGCACAGAGCAGCTAACTGCGGAAAGCTCCATGCAAGCCTGAGAGGGTGGCCAGCACATAACACGTTAAGCTCTTCCCCCGAATAAGGGGTGCTGAGTCACCCAGAGACTCTCTATTGTTGAGCAAGTGGTCTGCAGATTAAAGAGGATGGAGAGCCTCCCCACCTCCTTTTTTATTTCTCTTTTCTTTCTAAGTAATCTATCTTACACATCAGAGCATTCACAGGATGACCCCCAGAATGAAGAAACAAAGAAACATGTCCTAAGTAAAAGATCAGAAGTAAACTCTAGAAATGGAACTAAATGAAACAGAGGTATCCAAACTTTCAGAGACAGAGTTTAGAACACTGATGATAAGAATGTTTAAAAAACTTAGTGAGGACATAAAGAAGGATAGGGAAACCATAAAAAACAACCAGATAGAACTAAAGAATACAATAACTGAAAAGAAGAACACACACGACGGAATCACCAGTACAATAGATGAAGCAGAGGAGCGGATCAGCGAATTAGAAGACAAAATAGCAGAAATCACCCAGGTGGAACAACAAAAAGAAAAAAGAATAAAAAAGAATGAAAATACTTTAAGAGACCTCTGTGACAAAATGAATGCAACAATATTCCTTCACATCATAGGAATACCAGAAGGAGAAGAGAAAAAAAACAACGACACAAGGGATTGAGAATGTGCTTAAAGAAATCATGACTGAAAACTTTCCTACCCTGGTGAAGGAAATCGACATACAAGCCCAGGAAGTGCAGAGAGTTCCAAACAGGCTGAATCCAAACAGGCCCAAAGCAAGACACATCATTGTCAAAATGGCAAAGCTTGAAGACAAAGACAGAATCATAAAAGCAGCAAGAGAAAGACAGCAGGTTACATACAAAGGAACTCCTATAAGACTAACAGCTGACTTTTCTTCAGAAACTCTGCAGGCCAGAAGGGAGTGGCAGGAGATATTCAAAATGACACAAAATAAAGGTCTACAACCAAGATTGCTCTACCCAGCACGGCTATCACTTAAAATTGAAGGAGAAATAAAGAGCTTCTCAGAAAAGAATAAGCTTAAGGAGTTCATTACGACCAAGCCAGCATTGCAGAAAATGTTAAAAGGGCTTTTTTAAACAGAAGAAAGGGGAAAACAAGCTAATCCAGGAAGACAAGAAATACAAATAACAAAATAGCAATACATAGGCGCCTATCAGTAATCACTTTAAATGTGAATGGGCTAAATGCTCCAATCAAAAGACACAGAGTGGCTGAGTGGATAAGAAAACAGGATCCATGCATATGCTGTCTACAAGAGACTCATCTCAGATCAAAAGACACACACAGACTGAAAGTAAAGGGATGGAATAAGATATTTCATGCAAATGGAAATGAGAAAACAGCTGGAGTAGCAATACTTATTTCGGACAAAATAGACTTTAAAATGAAGACTATAATAAAAGACAAAGAAGGACACTACATAATAATCAAGGGATCGATTCACCAAGAGGACATAACCCTAGTAAACATCTACGCACCCAACACAGTAGCTCCTAAATATATAAAACAGATTTTTTATTTTTTAAAAATTTTTTTTTTGAGGGCAGTGTCACTGGCCCTCATAAGTGGGACCCGAACCGGGGCTGCTGTCTTCCCAAGCCAGCGCTTAACTGCCACGCTACTCGGCCGGCCCTATAAAACAGATTTTGACAGACAAAGACAGAGATCAACAGTAACACTATCATAGTAGGGGACTTCAACACCCTGTTGTCACCAATAGACAGATCCTCCAGACAGAAAATCGGCATGGACATAGTGGCCTGCAATGACACTTTAGACCAGCTGGGTTTAATTTATATTTTTAGAACATTTCACCCCAAAGCTACAGACTATACATTCTTCTCAAGTGCACATGGAACATTTTCCAAGATAGACCACATGTTAGGCCACAAAACAAGTCTCAACAAATTTAAGAATATTGAAATCATATCAAGTGTCTTCTCTGACCACAATGCTATGTAACTAGAAATCAATTATACGAAGAAAACTGGAAAGTTTACAAATACATGGAGGCTAAATAACACGCTATTAAATAGTGAGTGGGTCAAAAATGAGATCAAGGAGGAAATGAAAAGATACCTCAAGACAAATGAAAATGTAAACACCACGACTCAAAATCTCTGGGATGCAGCAAAAGCAGTCCTAAGAGGGGGAAGTTCATAGCAGTGCAGGCCTATCAAAGAAGGAAGAAAAATCTCAAATCAGCAGACTATCATTACACCGAAGGGAACTCAAAAAAGAAGAGCAAAACAAGCCTAAAGGGAGTATAAGAAAGGAAATAATGAAGACCAGAGCAGAAATAAATGAAATTGAAATCAAGAAAATAATACAAAAGATCAATGAAACCAAGAGCTGGTTTTTTGAATAGATAAACAAAATCGACAAACCCTTAGTCAGACTAACCAAGAAAAAGAGAGAGAGGATCCAAATTAATAAAATCAGAAATGAAAGAGGAGAAGTGACAACAGATATCACAGAAATACAGAAAATTTTAAGAAAATACTACGAGCAACTATATGCTAACAAATTCGACAATCTGGAAGAAATGGATACATTCCTAGAAGCATGCAATCTACCAAGTCTGAACCAAAAAGGAACAGAAACTCTGAACAGACTGATTACTTCCAAATAAATTGAATCAGTAATCAACAATCTTCCAAAAAAAGTCCTCGATCAGAAATCAGTTGCATTTGTATACACCAATCTTCTGACATAAACTGTCAGAAGAAGAAATCAGGAAATCAATCCCTTTTACAATTGCTTCAAAAACAATAAAATATCTAGGAATGAATTTAACTAAAGAAGTAAGAGACTTGTATGTGGCCTCACAGCAGCCTCACCATTTGCCTCCCTGCATTCGCCCATAACAACAGGGCCTCACGGGGACAGCATATTCACTATGTTTATGGCAAAACCCCATGGGACCCTAAGAGAGAGGGCAGGTCAGCCAATGACGGGCAAGACCCTAAATATGCACATTAGGGCGGCCTAAGACAGGCGCTGTCCTTGGTACCCTGGGAGGAATCAAGGAGGTGAAGCATGTGGAGCCTAAGGGCCTGTGAACCCTTATCTGCAGAGCTAGCAGCCTGCCAAAATAGAAATAAATCTTCCTAAGGAGATAACAACAGTCCTCCTTACATTCTTGCCTCGAGGTCTCATAGTGAACCATTGTCTGTTCCCGTAGGAGACAAGGTCATATTGAACAAAGGGTCTTTCGGCTGAGGTAGTCTGTGAGGCATAGGGATTTTTGGCTAAATTCTTGGATGACACATGTGATTTATAGACCTTGGAAAGAACAAAGCCCCTTCCCTGTTTGTACTACAATAAAAGCTACAAACTGACCAGATTCAGGGCTCCGTGTCCATCAGACAGAATCCCCTGGCTCACATTGCTTTTTAAACTATCCCTGTCTCTTACTCTTTATTTCTTTTTCTGAGTCCCCGCTGGTCCTCTCGAGGAAGCTAGACCCAGCCGCGCAGAGACATGACACCTGTACGCAGAAAATTAAGAGACACTGAAGAGAGAAATCAAAGAAGATACAAACAAATGGAAATACATACCATGCTCATGGATAGGAAGAATTAATATAGTTAAAATGTCAATACTACCTAAGGCAATATATAGATTCAATGTAATTCCAATCAAACTATCAAGGACATTTTTCTCAGAAATAGAACATAGAATCCAAAAAATTATATGGAACCACAAAAGACCCCGAATAGCAATGGCAATTTTGAGAAATAAGAACAAAGTGGGAGGTATCACACAACCTGACATCAAAACATACTACAAGGCTACAGTAATCAAAACAGTATGGTACTAGGGCCGGCCGAGTGGCGCGGTGGTTAAGCGCTGGCCTGGGAAGCCAGCGGCCCCAGTTCGGTACCACATATGAGGGCCAGTGACATTGCCCTCAAAAAAAAACAAAAAAAAAAAACCAGTATGGTACTTGCATAAAAACAGACAGATAGACCAATGGAACACATTAGAGAGACCCCAGGAATAAACCCATCCACATGCGGTCATTTAAACTATGACAATGGAAGCAAGAATTTACATTGGAGTAAAGATAGTCTATTTAATGAATGGTGCTGGGAAAATTGGACTGACACGTGGAAAAACATGAAAACGGACCACCTACTTGCACCATATACGAGAACAAACTCAAAATGGATTAAAGACTTAAATGTAAGACCTGAAACCATAAAACTCCTAGAAGAAAACATAGGGAGTAAGTTTGCAGACATTACCCTGAGTAATGTTTTTACTGATATATCCCCTCGGGCAAGGGAAATAAAAGAAAAAATGAGGGCTGGCTGAATGGCTCAGTTGGTTAAGAGCTCGCTCAAGAGTGCGAGCTGAGCTCTAAGCAACGGCGGTTTGATGCCATCCCGAGCTGAGTTGCCGTTGAGCTGCCAACAGGTGGCAGGATGGCTCAGCTAAAAAAAAAAAAAAGAAAAAATGAACATATGGGATTACATCAAACTTAAAAGTTTTTTCACAGCAAAGGCTATCATCAATAAAACAAAAAAGTAGCCTGCTGAATGGGAGAAGATATTTGGCAACGATATATCTGAGAAGGGGTTAATATGGAAAATTTATAAAACACTCATGCAACTCAACACCAAAAAAACAAACAACCCAATGAAAACATGGGCAGAGGATATGAAGAGGCATTTCTCTAAAGAGGACATACAGATGGCCCACAGGCATATGAAAAAATGTTCAACCTCACTAATCATCAGAGAAATGCAAATAAAAACCACAATGAGATACCACCTCACTCTGGTTAGAATGGCTATCATGAATAAATCAACAAACAACAAGTGCTGGCGAGGGTGTGGAGAAAAGGGAACCCCAGTGCACTTTTGGTGGGACTGCAAATTGGTGCAGCCCTTATGGAAATCAGTATGGCAGTATGTCAAAAAAGTGGAAATGGAACTACCATACAACCCAGCAATTCCACTCTTGGGTATCTACCCAGAAGAATCTAAGATGCTAATTCGAAAAAATATATGCACCGCTATGTTTATTGCAGCACTATTTACAATAACCAAGACTTGGAAACAACTGAAATGCCCATCAGTAGATGACTCAATTAAGAAACTGTGGTACATTTATACAATGGAGTATTACTCCGCTATAAAGAAGAATGAAATCGTACCATTTGCAATGATACAGATGGACCTAGAAACTGTTATGTTAAATGAAATAAGTCAGTCGGAGAAAGACAAATACCATCTGATCTCACTTATATGTGGAATCTGAAAAACTGAATGAATGAGCAAAGTTAGCAGAAACAGTCTCACAGAAATAGAGGAAAAACTGATAGTTGCTAGTTGGGATGGGGGTGGGGATGAGGGAGAAGGGAAAGGGATTAGACAACATAAATAGGTAACTACAATATTGCCACAGGGATATGAAAGACAGTTCAGGGAATATAATTAATAATGTTGTAAATATTTTGTGGGGTGTCAGATGGTCACATGTCTTGTTAGGGAGACCACTTCATGGGTGGAGTAGAGGCTTGATCACTGCAATGTATACCTGAAGCTGATGTTGTATAATATTGTATGCCAACTGTAATTGAATATATAGATAGTCACGGGATGTGGATCATACTGTGGAAGGGAGTCAAAGGAATGGTAATAGATATGTATGATATGGGGGTGAGCGGTGAGGTGGAGACATGGGGAAGGGGGGTTGTCACTTTGAGGGGTAAAATGTATAACTATTGCACTGTGTTGTACACCTGAAACTAATTTTTGAAAAATGTTTATTTCAGAATAAAAGAATTAAAAAAAACAATGAAGGCCAGCCGAGTGGCTCAGTTGGTTAAGAGCTTGCTCAAGAGTGCGAGCTGAGCTTTGAGCAACAGCGGTTCGATGTCAGCCCGAGCTGAGTTGCCGTTGAGCTGCCAAAAGGTGGCAGGATGGCTCAGCTAAAAAACAAACAAAAATAAAAAATAAAAAAAACACAACGCATTGTAAGCCTAATCTGTGCCAGGATCTTAATGTGGTTCTAGATCCCAAAGGTGAACAAGAAGTCCCTAGTCATCTGGTGGAGGTGATAGACAGCTGAAAAGACAATTGTATTGCAGTATGATAAGTTGTGTGATGAAGGAGGCTTAGGGAACCATGGGATTCCAGGGGAGAGACACCTAACCCAGACTTTGGATAGCAGGGAAGGATTCAAAATGAAGTGGTGTTATACTCCTGACACGTGAAGAATGAATAGGAGCTAGCAAGGCAAGGAGCTGGAGAGGTGGAGTGACAGTCCCAGTAGAAAGAGCAGGAATCAAAGACCACAGAGACAGAGTTGGAATATGTTTCAGACAGCTTTACATTGTACCTGTACCTAGGCACCTAGGAAGCACTGAGGAATTCTTAGTTGACCAGATTCTTAGTTGACCATTCTGCCTCTTCACCTGCTAGGCCATTGAACAGATTCATTTTGGCCAAGGGATGCTGTTTTAATTATTCTGTGGTAACAAAAATTTCAGGGGCTGACTACAACAGAATTTAATTTCTTGCTCTCACAAAGTCCATTGCTACTCCAGGTGACATTCTGGGGCAGCATTCCTCTATGTGGTGACTCAGTGACATATGCTACTCTGATTTTATGGCATCTATATCTCCACATATGCTTCCACAATCACTATGGGAAGGAGAAGAGAAAGTATAGGGTCTCACACAGGCAATGAAATGCCTTACTCATGAAATGTCACTTCATCTCACAATTCATTGGCTAGAATGAGTCACATGGCTCCTTCCCCTCTCCTCCTGGAAAAGTGGAATCCTCCAATGTGCTCAGGAGAAGGGAACCAGTTAGACTAATACCATCGAGGTGAGTGCTAGGCTTCTCTTAAGAACATATTACTTATGATCATTGTGTGCTAAGATGGTCTGTTGGTTATTGTGCTCAGAGAACAAGCTACTCAAATGAGTGGGCTTAGATATTTTTGTTACAGTTTTTGCTTTTCCTGACTGGAAATTATGCCATCATCTGTTCTTGGATTTGAGCCAACAATGCTAAGTCATCTGGCAAAGTGATTACATTACTTGAGCCACACACAGTATCAGTGATACTGTTGTCACTATTTGGTCAATATGATTTGTACGTGGTATGAGTGAAACAAGACAAAACAGCCAAGTGGCAGACCCAGGAAAGATCCACTACACTCTCTAGGTCTTTATTACCCGATGAATATTCCCTTTATCTGTGTCTTTTAATGGGTGATTCAGCTATGTCCTTAGATCAGGCTAGTGTGCAACCTAAGTCACACCTATTACCCATTTCTATCTATATCACCTATATAAAAACTCAGTGAAGTAATATATAGCACACAAGCTGTGTGTTCCTAAAGTGGGCATTGAATATACCAATCCCTGAGAAATGACCCTAAAACTTTTGAAGATAGTCACAGGTTATATGGGAAAATGATAAAGGCCAGTAAATACTAGCTTCCTAATTCACCCTAAATATGGATGTTTAACATATATTATTGGAGCAATCAGAGTAGGAAAGGTTTAAAAGTTTGATAGTATTGAAGAGGATGTAACAAGCCAACACACTCTTACTGAAAGTGAAAATTGGTATAACATTTTCAAAGGGCAATTTAATAACATCTATTAAAAAATAACTTTTCAAACCCTGTGATTCAACTTTTCCAGTGCTAGAAATTTATCCTACGGAAATATGACTTCAAATGTGCAAAGATTTATGTACAAAGATGTTTATTGCAGCATTGTTCATAATAGAAAACAATTGAAACAACACAAATGTCTATTCATAGAGTAACTGAGAAAATACACAATGGTGCATTACTTCTTTTTAAATTGGGTGGCCCTACATGAACTGATATGGAAAAATGTCCATGGTGTATAGCTCAGTGAAGAATGAAAGTTTAAAAATAGCGTAAATAATTTGCTTAAAAATCGTTTTGTTTTAATCAATCCTATCATACATACAAGAAAAAATGTTTGGAGGACTAGATGTTAATTTAACAGTAGTTATCCCTATAGAGCTGGAATTATGGGACACTTGCTTTCTATAATACTTGTACAGTTCTGTAATGTTAGAAAATTTTGTAATCAGTAAATGACACTATATTTTCTTCTAATTTATAAAAAACAATGTAAAAACTTCCTCTAAGAAAGCCTTGAATAAAACACTTTCAATAAAACCTGACTTCTGAGAAAACTCAGGTTTACTCTACAGCTCAGGAAATAGATTTGACAGCTCTTAACTTGACAAGCCAAGTGTAACAGAGTAGAGCTTAGCAAAAGGGTCTGAGCAATTAAAGCTGCAGAATAATTACCAGTCATCAGAGCTTCTGATGGAACCCAGGCCTTTACACTGTCATCTTTGATCTGCTATCAGGGCCTAATGATCTAAGTGTTTAGTGCTTTTGGGACAAGAGCACAGTTCTCATCAGACCACACTCTTTAAAACTTTTCATGACTACCAGTTGTCTATGGAATAAATCCAAACCATTTAACATGGCATTCAAGGCCTTATGCTATTTCCCAATCCTGAAGCCTAACCTAATCCAAGGGCATATACAGTATACTGTCTAAGCATTGAGGTTTTAGATCTTTAGCCAGGTCTAGGATTTAATTTTCTGCCTCATCTCCATTTCAACAAACTCTAAACTATTTGTCTTTCAAAGCCAAGCTCACCTGTCCTTTCTCCATACCTTGCCCTCCCCAGACCTGTATCAGAAAGTATTAAACTGTTATCCCCTGAACTCCTACATGGCCATGTCTATGCTGCTTTCGTGGCACTTACACTTTCTTACTAAGTAGTTTTTAAAAATGATATCTGTATTAAACTGTCAGTTCCGTGAAGGTAAGAACCTTTCCATAATGTACAGCATCTTGCTTGCACATGCCAAGCTGATATTCAATATTTATGGAATTGAATGAATAAAGAAGGAATTTCCCTTTTAACAACAGCCCTCCAATTTACACATGCTGCCAGCTGGTGGCAGTAGTCTCCTTTGGCTTTTCTACCATTTAGCACACTGCTGTTCCTCAAAGTCCAAAATCATTCTGCAAGTGAGCAATTCCCCCTGTTTAAGACAGTTTGACAGAGATGAAGTGCTGAACTCAGGAGTCAGGTAACCTGGCCTTTTAGCTGCAGATCTACCACTAACTAGATATGTGATTTTCCAGCCAGTTCCCTCACTTTCTGGATCTGTTTTTGTGTCTTCAAAATGAAGAAGTAGGTTGGGATGATTTCCAGAGTTTGATATTCTATGATTTTCATAATCTGCAAACTAACTCAAGATAACGAGAGCTATGAGATCCTTGGATAGCTGCCACCATCATTTCTCATCTATTCTAGAATTACTTATGGTAACAATACAGACTGAAATATTTCCTTAAAAATCCTCTTCAAATGCACTTTCCTTGTTTGGATATAATGGGACACACCAGGGCCCAACACTGTCTGACTAGTTTGACTCTCAGGAGGAAACTGGGTAGTAATTCTTAGAAGTCGGGGTGGGGGGGTATGGGGGGTGAGAAAGAGGATAAGGGGAGGAAGCTCAGTTCAAAAACATGGAATCAGCAAAAGCCTCTAGTAGTGGGGAAAAACTCTATTGTATTTATTTTGAAACCTCTGTTTTTCTTCTGCTAAACATGTGTTTAAAACGTATATTCAGGGTAGTTGGTTAGCTCAGTCGGTTAGAGCGCAGTGCTCATAACACCAAGGTTGCCGGTTCGATCCCCTCATGGGCCACTAAGATGCACTCACCACAACTAGATTGAAAACAAACAAACAAACAAACAAACAAACAAAAAACAACTACTTGACTTAGAGCTGATGGATCCTGGAAAAACACACTGTTCCCCAATTAAAATAAAAAGTTATATTCTGGGGGAAAGGAGTAGTTACTTTTTATCATTACTCTTATCATTCAACTATTAATTATTTTAAACAACAGTTCAATATCAATAAAACACCATTGGGCTGGCCGAGTGGCTCAGTTGGTTAAGAATTAGCTTAAGCGTGTGAGCTCTAAGTATAAGGGCTGCTGGTTCGATTCCTATATGGGCCAGTGACTCTGTGCCCGAGCTGAGCTGCCGGTGAACTGCCAACAGGTGGCAGGATGGCTCAGCTGGTGAGAGCCCATGGTCCTAACAACAAGACTGCCTGTTAGATGGTGGGCTACGCCCACCCGCAACTAAGAGTGAACTCGGCACCTTGAGCTGAGCTGCCAACCAGCTCAGGGGATAGAGCTTGCTCTCTTAACAGCAAAGCTGACGGTTTGACTCTCGCATGGGATGGTGGTTATGCTCTCCCACAACTAAGACGGAACTTGGCACCTTGAGATGAGTTGCTGCCCAGATGGCTCAGTGGATAGAGCGTGCATTCTTAACAACAAGGCTGCTGGTTCGATTCCTGCATAGGATGGTGGCTACGCCCACCCACAATTATGATTGTAACACAGCACCTTGAGCTTAGAGGCCACGAGCTGCCCACGGGCAGCCAGATGGCAACTGGCACCCTCCACAACTAAGATTGAAGAACAACAACTTTGCTGGTCTCTCTCCCCAATTCCTCAATACTGTTCCCCTCCCCCAGTTCCCCAATTAAAAAAAAAGTGTTTTAAATAAATAAATAAAACACTGTCCCTGCCTTCCCAGTTGAGGAATAGATAGTAGGTCAAGGTAAGTGCAGGTAGGCATAAGCAGAGGAATTCTTGTTGTCTAGGTCAGGCTTTAAAGGCAAGAAAGGACAAAGGGATGCCAAGTTACTTACAAAAAGATATACATAAATAGGGTTTTATAGCTGGTTAACAGATATAATGGGTATTGAATGCAAAGTTTTGGTACTTCTAAAGTTGTAATAAAGGGATATATTTTAAGATAAAATGTTGAACTTGTTGTAGAAGTCTGATTCTAGCTCCAAGAGAAAATATTCACACTTTCTCCATTATTTAGTGGCAGAGGGTACACATTACAAGAACAGTGATGAAATTTGGAAAAAGTGGCATTATTTTGTGGCAGAGAGTACAAATTACAAGAACAGTGATGAAATTTGGAAAAAGGATCCTTTTGGAAAGGGAAACTAACAAGTGGAAAAAATGTTTCATAGTTACAAGGAACAACTGCTTTAACTTTAGCTGAACCAATGATAGTAATGCATCTAAAGAAATAGTATCTATAGCAGGCAGTGAGAGAGGGGACAGGGGTGGAGTAGGGAGGAAGATAGGGGAGGGAGAGGAAAAGAGGGAGGTATACACACACCACACACTCACACAAACTGGAAATAAAACATTCACAAACAATACCTTATAATCAGGGCTGGTTTCCTAGGCATGTGACCTGTAGGGTAGTAGCATAGGGCTCCATGTCTGGGGCCCTCACTGTCTTGAAATGCTTAATAATTTATTTTAGAACTTGTATTTTGCAAGTGAAGTCAGATGGAACAGTGGAGCATGCCCATGTGCAGATGAGATTCGGGCCATATGTGTGTCAGCTGCCATTTCTTGCTGCCCCATTTGCACATATCTTTTGTGATGCCCCAGTGAGTGCAGAAGTCCAGTGGACCCACGGTGCGTGGGAGCTCAGCAAGACTCAAAGCAAAGACAAGGTCAATGTGTAGCTTCTACAATTGAGTAAGGTGGGGTTGGGGTAGGGGAGTGGTGGTGGTGACAAACCAAAGAGGTCACCCTTTCCTTTCCAACCAGAACTTGTTTCTAGTGCACAAAGAATGAAATAGAGTTCTGAGAAACACGAAGACCAAGGAACGCTATCATATCCTATTGTGTTACTTTCCTGTATTAGCTAACCTTTTATGCTGAAAATGACGACATAGAAGGAAAGGAAAAGATAAACCAATCTTTTCCCTTTCATCCTTCCTTAATGGTCAGTAAGCTGAATGTAGAATGTGATAGAATGCACGTGTGTGAAGAAGAGAACAACAGTTGAATTAGTTTTGTGCAGTGTGCCACGGTTCTGGTTAAGAACTAAATATATATTATATATGCATGTATGAACTGCAAAATATGGATTATGTAATTTTGGTGATTTTGCGTGATGTATGTTAAATGCTGTTACATTTGCATTTTTAAATCTTTTTTTTTAAATTTTTTAAAGATTTTTTATTGGGGAATTGGGGGAGGGGAATGGGAAACAGGCAAGTCGCTGTCTTTTTTTCCCATGTTGGTATCATCATTGCTCTCTTCCCGGATGAGGCAGATCGGTCGCCGGCCTCTGGATGGTTGCTCACTGCGGCTATTGGCAGCTCATGCTGGCTGCCAGCCGCTCATGCTGGCTGCTGGCCCCTCACTGTAGCTTATGGCAGCCCACTGCAGCAGGGGCTGCAGCCTATATCGTCACCGGGGCTTGCACAGCCCAGCTCCAGGTGGATCTGTTGTTATCTGTGGAGGGCAGTGTCACTGGCCCTCATATGTGGGATCCGAACCAGGGCTGCTGGTATCCCAAAACCAGCTCTTAATGAATGCGCCCGTCCACCGGCCCTACATTTGCATTTTAAACTGGCATTGCAAAACATAAAGGTGTATGATAAAATCATGTTAATAATTTTTTTTTTTACTTAGGATGATAAGAAATAGCAAATAAAAAATGCTATGACATGAGAGAGGCTGTAGAAGAAAGGAAAAAGCTTTACATTTGAATACCTTTAACAACACTTTTTTCCTGATTTTTTATCAGAGTCCCACGTTTCCATTTTTCACTGGGTCCTGCAATTTCTGTAGCCTGTCCTGCTTATAATGTGTGAGGCCCTGTGACACTTTTTACTCTGGTATTCTTTATTTGTTTTTAAATGTTGATCATGATCCACTAAATTGATTTCATGACCATAAAAGGGTTGTGATGGGCAGCTGGAAGAACCCTGCCTTAGAGGTTAGAATGCATGGTTAACATTCCCCCAAACATTTTTCTCCTCAGCTAAAGCAAAGGGCTTAACAGCCAGGCCTGGGGTCAATCAGAGGCAGTATTGTTCCCCTTGAGGGAGATAATCAGAGGTATCAGAAAAATCCTGCCAGCACCTTCGAAAGACTGCTTGATTAATTATTGCCGTGGCTTCTAGAACCAATGAGATGGGTAATTTGGTCCCTCAAGGCCTTATACATATGTCTCTTTGATCTTACCTCAGAAGTCTCTGTAATCCATCAAAGTAATGCTTCAATTAAGTTTATCCCAAAGCTATTTCAGATACTAGGTCAAGAAGTCACCCCTATTCTATTTCCCATCTAAAATCATTCATGATTCTGTTATCCCAATAAAGTCATCAGGCAAGATTACACAATGTGTGCTAGATATTAACATCCTGCAGAGGAAACTACATTTCTAATAAAATTAATACTATGGCAGTTCAGAGCATAAGCTTAGGAGTCAATTAGACAATGATACTAATCCCAGTTCTGTTCCTCTCTTGAGCATGTTACTTAATCTCTTTGAGTTTTGATATTCTCATCTGTAAAATAGCAATAGTAATACCTACCTCATAATCTTGCTGTGAGGATTAAATTTGTTAATGTTTGCAAAGAGCCTAATAACACTTAGTAAATGATAGCTGTTATTGCTGTTGTTGTCATTTATATTTCCAACAGAGAAATTTAAGTAAAGTTATCTAGAAGAACATCTTTTGTACACAACTCTCATTCTGAATCGTTCAGTCCAGCCAAAAGAGTTTTTCTTGAGTGCCTGTTAAGTGGTTCTTAATTAGGGGTGAATTTACCTCACCAGGCAATATTTGGCAATGTCTGGAGACATCAGTGGTTGTCACAGTTGTGGGGGAGGTGCTACTGACATCTAGTGGGTAGAAGCCAGAGCTGCTAATAAACATCCTACAATGAACAGTAAACCTCCTCCCCACACACAACACAGAATGATGCAATGCAAATGCCACTAGAGCCAGGGTTGAGAAACATACCCTAGTTGAACCCTGGACTAACATCTATAAGAGAGTACATAGCTCCTTCAATACCTCCAAAATTGAATTACTCCAACCCCATGACTCCTATCTTTCAAAGTTCCCAGAGTTATCACATTACATTGCACATGGTGTAATATCAAAGAAGAATATCCATGACTATCAGAAAAAGTTATTAAGACACTCCTCTTTTTTTCAAACACATATATCTATATGAGTCCTGATTGTCTTCACATACTGTAACCAAAACATATGGCAGCCAACTGAACACAGAAACAGATATGAGACTCTAGTTGTCTTTTATTGTACCAGACATTAAAGAGATTTTCAAAAATGCAAATCAATGCCACTTTTCTTACATTTTTTTGTTTTGGAAAATGGAAGGTTTTTAAAAAATTCATTTTACCTTTTTTGAGAAATACCTATACTTGATATCAAATTAAAATTGCAAATAGGACATAGCCCTCACCACCTACCTGGATTACCTGTGATCATCTATGAATCATCACTCTGGAAAGATATATTAATATATTTTAAATAAGAATCTAGCTAACTTTTATCATCTGTTTTCTATCAACCTGGGTGAGACTATGAGGACCCCTGGAAAATGTGTGATTGGGACTGTTTTGGATAAACAGAGACAAGTATTCCCACAGAAAAGGTTAAAAGATTTTAAGGAAGGGAATTGATGAATAGAAGTGTAACTATGCAAGAATTGGTAGAAATTTGAAGTTAAACATGATGGGATAAGGCTGGAAAGTGAAAAGTGAATTGAAGCTGTATCTTAGTCTACTAATGAAACTGGAGTCAGACTGAAAGTTAACCAATGGGGAACTATTCAAAAGTCCATTAGCAGGAAGATATATAAAAAAATTGTGGTGTATTCATACAATGAAATGTTACTCAGCAGTACAAAGGAATGGACTGCTGATACATACAACATTGGATGAACCCCAAAAACATTCAGTGAAAAAAGCCAGACACAAAAAATATATACAGTATGGGCCGGCTGAGTGGCACGTTGGTTAAGACCTAGCTTGGGATGCCAGCTCTGAGCATCAGGGCCCTGGTTCAGATCCCACATATGAGGGCCAGTGACACTGCCCTCTACAGCTAAGGTGGTGAACAACAGCTCGACCTAGAGCTGGGCTGCTGTGAGTCACTGGCGGGGCATAGCTGCAGCCCCTGCTGCAGTGGGCTGCCATGGGCTACAGTGAGTGGCAGGCAGCCAGTGTGAGCTGCCAAGAGCTGCCATGAGTGGCTGTCCAGAGGCCAGCGACTGATCTGTCTCACCCGAGAAAAACGCAATGACAATACCAACACGGGCCAGTGAAGCAATGTCCTCCACAACTAGACTGAAGAACAAAAGGACAGCAACTTGTCTGTTCCCCTTCCCTTAATTCCCAATGCAGTTCCCCTCCCCCAATTCCCCAATAAAAAAATCAATAAATCTATCTATCTATCTATCTATCTATCTATCTATCTATCTATCTATCTATCTACAGTATGATTCCATTTATATAAAGAACAGGCAAAAATAATCAATGGTCATACAATTCAGAAAAGTGGGTACCTATGAGGAGTAGGGATTGACAGGAAAGAGGCACAAACAGACTTTATGGGGTTACTTGGGCAATAGTAACACAAATATATACATTTCTCAAAGATAAAACTGTATACTCAAAATCTTTGCCTTTAACTGAATTAAGTTGTACCTCAATAAAAAATAAAAATAAATATAGATAGTCACGGGATGGTGGAAGGGAGTCAAAGGAATTGTAATAGGTATGTATGATATGGAGGGGAGGTGTAGGGGGGAGAATTGGGGGAGGGGTGTTGTCACTTTGAGGGGTAAAAAGTATAACTATTGCACTTTGTTGTACACCTGAAGCTAATTTAAATAAATAAATAAATAAATAAATAAATAAATAAATAAAAAGTTAATGAACAAATGGCTCAATCGTGCTTTGAAAGAATCTGTCACTGATTTCACCTCAGATGCTTGTTTTTTTCCAACTGAAATGGTTGAGGCAAGGCTGTTACCACCTGTGGTATGTTCTAAGACAATCCTCTCACAGCAGAGTATTTCTAGCTTTACGTGTATGTGCCTCTGTGTCCTAACATGGAGCTTCATACCACTTCTCACACTGAGTACAGGGAGGGCCAGGATGGGAAAAAGGACTTGTTTGTTCAGCAAAAAACATCCCAAAGCATCTACTTCTCCCCACCTCCACTACTGCATACAGAGTACAGGAAGAGCCCCCGATGTGGACTTCCTGCTTCCCATCCTGCCCTGCTACAATCCTTTGTCTACACAGCAACTATGTCAATCAGAAGATGCCATTTCCCAGCACAAACCTTCCAATTGCTTCCCACCACATTCAGGAAGAAAAGCAAGCTTTTTCCTGTCTCCTACAAAGCCTCACATGAACTGGTCCTGCCCTGTTCACCAACCACTCTGCCCCTTATTTCTGTGTTGGCTACCTTGGCCGACTTTCCGCTCAAAAGCACCAAGTTCTTTCTTGGCTATGGACAACTCACGCAGGCTCTTTCTTCTGTCCGGAAAGCTCTTTTTTGCCTCCCTTCAACTGAGTAACTGTCATACGTTCTATCTACACAGATCTGTTGGAATGTCAGTTCCCCAGAGAGGCCTTCCCTGATTCTCCAGTCTATTAAGTTTTCCTTTATTAATTCTTTTTTTTTTTTAGGGCAGTGTCACTGGCCCTCATATGTGGGACCCAAACCGAGGCCGCTGGCTTCCCAAGCCAGTGCTTAACCACCACGCCACTCGGTGGGCCCTCCTTTATTTATTCTTCATAGCACACCATGTTCTTTCTTTCATGAAAGTTCTCATTATTTATAGTTATATACTTATTAGTTTGTTCCTTTGTTTTTTTGTCTGTATTCCCTACTAGAATGCTGTTTCTCCAGGGTCTAGTGCTTATTCACCAATAATCATCTAATGAATGAATGAATGAATGAATGAATGCTGTCATCCTGCTAACTAACTGGAAAGCGTTTTTTAATGAGTACTTTGGAGGACGCTATGAAGATTGGCATAACAAAAACGAAAAGAGAACATTAGTAGAAAGACTCTGGACAGACTACACAGAAAAGCAATAGTGTAATAATGAAGGGCATCTGTTAGTTTTAATGAGGGCCCCAGGTAATTCTGAGGCAGAAGGTCCCCTAATGGGACTCATGCTTTAGTTGGTGCTACAAGTACTTAATTAGCACTGGGTGCTGGGGATACAGCAGGGAACAAGATAGAATGTGACATTCTAGTGGAGTGAATGACTGCAATATAATGTCAGGGTTGTTTATCTCCACCCCCACAGTTTATAAGCCTAGCAAGTACCAAGATGTACCACTCTAGCCTGATCACGTTGCTTCTCTGCCTTCTCACCATTTAACAGTAAATCCTGATCAGGTCACTGTTTTTTCTGTTTTCACTGTGTTTCCCAACCATGGCTGCACAACGGAATTGTTTGGGGAGTTTTATTTTATTTTTTTTGAGGGCAGTGTCATTGGCCCTCATATGTGGGACCCGAACTGGGGCCACTGGCTTCCCAAGCCAGCGCTTAACCACTATGCCAGTAAGCCGGCCCATGTTTGGGGAGTTTCAAAAAATACTGATACCTTGGGTTCCCCTCCCCCAGACATTCGGTTTTGATTGTTCTGGCATATGGTCTGGGCATGTGGATTTCTGTAAGTTTCAAAGGTGATTCCAACGTGTGGCAAAGGTTAGGAGGCTGCATTAGAAAGAATACTGCCAGACACAGTAAGGCTTAGACACCTGTGATTTTTTTTTTTTTTAGAGGGCAGTGTCACTGGTCCTCATATGTGGGATCCGAACCGGGGCCGCTGGCGTCCCAAGACAGCTCTTAACCACTGTGCCACTTGGCCGGCCCTGGACACCTGTGATTTTTAGTAAGTCCTTACTCTTAGCTGAATGCTTCAACCCTAACCAGAGGTTCTCAATGTGTGGTCCTCTGAGTGCCTGAATCCGCTGGGGAGTTTGTTGCATGCAGACTTCTGGACTCTACACCCAGAGTTTTGAGATAAGGCCAATGGATCTGCACTGAAACAAACACCCTCCATTGCGCTTACCCACTCTGAGGTCCATGGATCCTAGATACTGGCCACTTCCACCAACTGGGGGGTACAAAGCCCTGTTTTATGCAATGTGGTGGATTACAGAAAAAAGGAGTAAATCAAGGAACTCACAGCCTAGCAGACTGAATATTAGCAATTTCCCATTTTCTACCTATATATCTCTGCTATGTCATCCCCCTTACTGTACCTTGACTTTTGGCTATTTGTATCCAACTTTCCTCTCCTCTTTGAGGCTGTAATGCAAAAATACTCAAGAAGATATTAGCAAGTAGAATCCAACAATATATAACAATTGTATATCATAGCCAAATGAGTTTTATTCCAGAAATGCAAGGCTGGTTCAGTAGTTTTTAAAAATGAGTCAATAGAATCCTCGATAATAATCCAAAGACCTAATTATGATGATTATTCTTGAGTATTTCTGCTTCTAAATTCATGACGGATATTTCTATAGTTTTTGTTTTTGTAATGTCTTTGTCTGGCTTTGATATTAAAGTAAAACTGGCCTCATAAAATGAGTTGAAAAAGTGTTCCCGTATTCTATTTTCTGGAAAATATGGTAGATTATTAGTGTTAATTGTTCATTAAATGTTTGGTTAAATTTTTCAGTGAAATCATCTGAGCCAATCTTTTTAGGGAGATTTAAAGTTAAAAATTCAATTTCCTGTATTGTTATAGGCTATTCAAATTATTTATTTCATATTGAGTGAGTTTTGGTAGTTTGTGCTTTTCAAGGAATTGGTCCATTTTATCTAAGTTCTGAAACTTGTGTAGAGTCCTTTGTAGTATTCTCTTATTATCCTTTTAATGTCTACCTTCCGTGATGATATCTTGTTTCATTCTTGATATTAGTCATTTGTGTCATTTCTCTTTTTTCAGCCTGGCTAGAGGTTTGTTAATTTTATATACTTTTTCAAAGCACAAGTTCCTTGTTTCATTGATTTTCTGTAATTTTTTTTTCTATTTTCTTCTTCCTTTCTTTCTTTCTTTCTTTCTTTCTTTCTTTCTTTCTTTCTTTCTTTCTTTCTTTCTATTATTAGTTTCAGGTGTACAAAACAATGCGATGGTTATCCTTTTCACCCCTTACAAAGTGACCCCCCATCCACTGCCCCCCACCACATTACACAGCTATAAAGAAGAAAGAAATCGTACCATTTACATTACAATGTGGATGGACCTAGAGAGTATTATGCTAAGTGAAATAAGTCAGTCAGAGAAAGACAAATACCATATGATCTCACTTATATGTGGAGTCTAAAGAACTGAATAAACAAGCACTATAAACAGAAATAGTCTTAGAGACATAGAGGAAAAACTGATAGTTTCTTTTTCTATTTTCGATTTCATTGATTTCTTCTCTTTATTATTTCTATCCTTCTCCTTGCTTTGGGTTTATTTTGCTCTTCTTTTTCTGGGTTCTTAAAGTAGGAGCTTAGATTATTGACTTGACACTTTTATCTAAAGAAAACAAAAACACTATTTTGAAAAGATATACGCACCTCTATGTTCATTGCATCACTATTTATGACACTTTCTTCTTTTGTAATGTAATCCTTTAATGCCATAACTTCCCCCTTTTTAAAAAAAAGATTTTATTGGGGAATTGGGGGAGGGAAACAGCATTGGGAATCGGGGAAGAGGAACACACAATTTGCTGTCCTTTTGTTCTTCAGTCTAGTTTCGGAGGAAGTCGCTTAAATGGCCCATGTTGGTATTATCATTGCGCTCTTCCCGGCTGAAGAAGTCGCTCACTGGCTATTGGACAGCTGCTGATGGAAGCTCGCAAAAGCGAACGCCAGCTGTCGGCCAGCCCCACTGCAGCCTATGCCATCACTGGCAACTCACGGCAGCCCAGCTCCAGGTCGAGATCTTGTTCACCATCTTAGCTGTAGAGCGCAGCATCTCTGGCCCTCATGTGGGATCCAAACTTGGGCCCTGCTGCTCAGAGCTGGCGTCCCAAGCCAGGTCTTAACCAACACGCCACTCGGTCAGCCCTAAACTTCCCCTTTAGCACTGCTTGAGCTAGGTCTCAAAAATGATCGCATGTTATATTTTCATGATCATTCAGTTCAATGTATTTTTTTATTTCCCTTGAGACTTTTTTTCTTTTTTTTTTTTTTAGCTGAGCCATCCTGCCACCTGTTGTCAGCTCAGCGGCAGCTCAGCTCAGGCTGGGCATCGAACCGCCGTTGCTCAGAGCTCAGCTCACACTCTTGAGTGAGCTCTTAACCAACTGAGCCACTCGGCCGGACCTCTCTTGAGACTTCTTTGATCTATGGATTATTTAGAAGTGTGCTTTGTAGTTTCCAAGTGTTTAGAAATGTTCCTGTTATCTTTCTCTTATTAATTTCTAGTTTGAT
The DNA here is from genome assembly GCA_033961575.1 of Aselliscus stoliczkanus. NCBI lineage: Eukaryota > Metazoa > Chordata > Mammalia > Chiroptera > Hipposideridae > Aselliscus > Aselliscus stoliczkanus. The sequence goes on from CM066737.1 coordinate 19,938,855, forward strand.
CACATTGTGATCAGAGAACAAACCCAGTGTGCTTTCAACTCCTTTAAACTAGTTGAAGTTTGCTTTTTGGCCTAAGGTATGGTCTATCTTGGTGTTATGTTTTATGAGTGCTTGAATAAAATGTACATTCTGCACCTTTCTGCCATGTGAGGACACAGCGAGAAGACAGCTGTCTGTGAACCAGGAAGGGGGCTTCACCAGAACTAAATCTGCCTATGCCTTGATCTTGGACTTCTCCAACTCCAGAACTGTGAGAAATAAATGTTTGTTGTTTAAGTCAAAAAAAAAAAAGAATATGCGTCATTGGATGGAGTATTCTATAAATGTTGATTAGATTCTTTGGTTGATGGTGTTGAATTCTACATCTTTGCTAATTTTCTGTTTGTTTCATCAATTGTTGAGACAGGAGTGTTGACATATTAACTCTAAATGTGCATCTATTTTTCCCTTCAATTCTATCAGATATTGCTTCATAAATTTCTCAGTTCTGCCATTTGGTGGATTCCTAACGATTGGCTCTTTTATCATTATGTAATGATGCTCTTACCCTGATACTTTCTCTGTTTTGTTTTCCCTGTCTTCCTGTAGGTTATTTGAACGTTTTTTAGAATTCCATTTTGACTTATTTAGAGAGTTTTTTAGTGATCTCTTCATACAGCTTTTACAGTAGCTACTCTAAGTGTTACATTATATATATATATGTATAACATCACAGTCTACTGGTATCATTATTTTACCAGTTCATGTGAGTGTAGAAAACTTTATACCTCATTATGTCCTTTTTATGTCCCATTATGTCCTTTTTACCTTCCCCCATTTATCATATATTGTCTTAAATGATTGATTGACACAATTATCACAATTGTCTTTAATGATTTTTTTTTTTTTTAAAGATTTTATTGGGGAATTGGTGGAGGGGAACAGCGTTGGGGAATCGGGGAAGGGGAATAGACAAGTTGCCGTCTTCTTGTTCTTCAGTTTTAGTTGCGGAGGATGTTGCTTCACTGTTGGTATCGTCATTGCTCTTCCCGGATGAGGCAGATCGGTCGCTGGCCTCTGGATGTCGCTCATCGCGGCTATTGGCAGCTCACGCTGGCTGCCAGCCGCTCACGCTGGTTGTGGGCCACTCACTGCAGCCTATGGCAGCCCACTGCAGCAGGGGCTGCAGCCCACACCATCACCGGAGCTCGCACAGCCCAGCTCCAGGTGGAGCTGTTGTTAGCTGTAGAGGGCAGTGTCACTGGCCCTCATGTGGGATCCGAACCGGGGCCGCTGGCATCCCAAAACCAGCGCTTAACCAATGCGCCACTCGGCCGGCCCTGTCTTTAATGATTGACAACCACATTAAAGTACTATTATAGTTCAACCATCAAATATAATTTAGAAAACACAGGAAACAAAAGGTTTACTGTATTTACACATGTTATTTTTTTCATTCTGTTATTCTTGTGTCCTGATAATCTGAGACTCCTTTTATTATTTCCTGACTGTTTATAGAAGTTTCTGTAACCATACTTTTTTTTGCTGACATCACATTCTCTTAGTTTACCTTCATCTGAGAATGTCTTGATTTCACCTTAATTCCTGGAATATTTTTTCTGGATATAGAGTTTTGGATTGCCAGTTCTTTTTTTTCAGCAGTTGAAAATGTTGTCACTTCCTTCTGTCCTCCACAATTTTTGATGAGAAATCTGCTGTTGTTTGAATTATTTTTTCCTATTGGTAAGGTATCACATTTTTTCTTTTTGATTTCAAGCTTTTCTACTTGTATTTAGTTTTCAAAATTTTTATTGTGATTTATCTTGGCCTGATTCTCTTTGGATCTATCTTGTTTGGGGTTTGTGCAGCTTTTTGAAGTTGTAGGGTTTTTGAGTTTGGTTTTTTTTTGCCAAATTTAGGGGATTTCACCCATTTTTTTTTTTGCCAAATTTGGGGGATTTCACCCTTTATTTTTTGAGGGCAGTGTCACTGGCCCTCATATGTGGGACCCGAACCGGGGCCGCTGCCTTCCCAAGCCAGCACTTAACTACCACACCACTCAGCCAGCCCTCACTTATTATTTTCTGAGCACCTTTTCATTCCCTCTCTCTTTCTCCCTTGTTGGGATTCTATGTTAGATATTTTGTTATAGTCTCACGTGTCTGTTATACAAGTTTATATAAAAGGAAATTTTTTTTGCCCTCTTTTCAACTTCATTCCTATTTCCTCTCCATTTTCTGACAGGCTATCCATTGAATATTTTATTTTTGTTTTTGATTTTTTAATTCTAAAATTTCAACTTGATTCTTCTTTATATCTTTCATTTATTTTTCTGGGATTTTCTATTTTTCATTTCTTTCAAATGTGTCCATAATTGCTCATTGAAACATTTTTATGACTTCTTTAAAATATTTTTTTTTGCCAATTCTAATATATCTGTCATCTTGATGTTGGCATCTACTTATTGTCTTTTCCATTGTTAGAGATCTTCCTGGTTCTTTGTATAACAAGTTGTTTTTTAATTGAAAGCTGGACATTTTTGTATCATGTTGTGAGATTTTGGTTTGTATTTAAACCTTCTATTTTAACTGATTTCTTCTGACACTGATTTGGCAAGGGAAGGAGAGACACTGCCTCCTTACTCACAGGTGTAGGTCAAAGTTCAGATTCTCCACTTGGACTTCATTGACACCTGGGATGGCTCATAACAATTATGCAGGGATAGTAGTCCTGGCTCCTTGTATGGATTCTACTGATATCTGCCAGTCTAGGAGAGTTTGGGGCTCCTTATTACTGCTCCTCCATGGTCCTCATTGATGTTGGGGAAATGTGGGTGGTGTGAGGTGACCTATTTTCCACTGGGCAATGGAAAAATCCTGACTCTTCACTAGGCCTCCTCTGTCCCTACCTTAGCTGGGGGATTGGGGAAACTAGTTACAGCTTGTTGAGGGTGGAAGTCTAGGTAACACACTAGGACTTCACTAGCATGGGTGAGTTGGGGCCACAGTATTTTCTGTGGGGCTTGGCTAGAGTAGAGCAGTTATTGCTTAAAAGTTTTATGTCTTGCTATACTACCCCTCTATGTCTTTTGGCAAGAAAGCAGGCTTTCCTTGGGGCTCTTCTATCTGCGCATTTTGGAATTTTGGGTTGTCAGCTTCTCCAGCACCCAGTCTGGGCTACAGGAGGCAAATATAAATAGAGAATTCACCATTGTTTAATTCCTTGTTTCCCAAGGTTCCAAGTGACTTTTTGAATTTGTTTTATAAATAATGTCCAGAGTTTTTAGCTGTACTTAATGGGAGGAATAAGGGAGAGCAAACCACTCCATCTTTCTGAAAATGGAAGTCCCCAAATGTATTTTGAAATCCCAAATTTGGGGATTTCCAGTCAAGATGGTAGAGTGGTAAATGTTGTGCTTGCCTCCTCTCATGGCCACATCAAAATTACATATAAATTACAGAACAAACAAAATTGAGAATCACCTAAAGTTTCACTGAACCAAAGTCCTATAACTAAGGACACACAGAAGAAGCCACCTTGAAACCAGTAGGTGGGGCAAAGATGCAAAATGGGCTGTTCCCACACCCACTTATGATCATTAAAAATTGGGAGGGATATCTGAGCTGCATAGTTCTCCCTAAAGGAGCGAGGAATCCCAGCACAACACTAGGCTCCCGAGCCTAGGGTTCCAGTGTCAAGGAGAAAAGTCCCCATACATTCTGGCTGTGAAAACCAGCAGAGATTGTGGCCATGTGAGGGGGAGAGCGGCTGGAGTCCCAGGTGCTCCTCTTTAAAGGCCTGCATACAAACTTACTCACTGACAGTCTCACTGGGTCTGAGCTCCAGCACTGAGGCAGCAGCTCAAAATGTTCCAGGGACATATGGGGAGGAATTGAATTATCTGGCTTCAGAGAGAGGGCTGGAGGGACATCTTTCTCCCAGACAGAATGAATTGTTTCTTTGTTGAGCCCACTCTACTCCCAGCATGCAGATGCAGCCATATCTGAGTCTCCATCAACCTGGCTAACACCTTTTCTTCTCCCTTCCCTGGTGATTCCCTGAGACCCTGGCCCAACCAACTTTGAGGCACACTCAAACTGCTTCCAGTGGATTTTCCAAAGAAATGGCCTGTCTTGGCTCATGCTGTGGACTCTCCTAAAATCTCTCAAAGGTTCACAAAATCCAAACAAGCAGCACCTGGCTTCAGCATATCTCAGATATTTCTGAGCAGCCCCAAGCCTGACACTAGTGACAGCTGACCTCAGCTCAGGGCTTGGCTTCTCCCAGTCACCTCCAAGCCCAGCATGGGTGTGGCCAACTGCAGATTGCATTGTGGTTCATGCCAGGTGGGCCTCGGCAGGGTACAGGTTTTGGCTGAAATTGGCCTGAGGTAGGGCCCCTCCCAGGAGACCTGGGACCAGCATGACTGGTGGCCAGCTTTGGATTGAGCCAGAGCATCACACAGCGAAATCCAAGGATGACACACCCAAAGGGAAGGCAGAGTAGGTACCAAATCCCTGCTAAAGTGAATCCTACTCTGTGCGGCTAACCCCTGCACAACAGCTCCTCCACTGTAGTCATGGCCAGTCCTCACAACCAATCAGCCTGAGGGTAAATCCCGACGACTGATGTGCAATCAGCAACCAAGGTTCAATTCCAACAGGAGGGTATGCACAACCCACATGAGGAACATGCCTGGAGCACCTGGCTCAGGTGACCAGGGCAAATGCACCGCTGGATCCCACAGGACACCACTACATAAAGGCACTCTACCAAGACCAGGAATCTTAACAGCTCTACCTAATACATAGAAACAAACACAGAGATACATCCACAATGGGGAGATAAAGAAACATGTCCCAAATGAAAGAACAGAACAAAGCTGAAGAAAAAATGAACAAACAAAATGGAGATAAGAAATCTACCAGATGCAGAGTTCCAAGCACTGGTTATAAGGATGCTCAATAATCTCAGGGAGAACTTCAGCAAAGGATAGAAAACATAAAAATGGAGTCAGAAACCATAAAAAAGAACATTCAGAAATGAAGAATACAATAATGAAATGAAAAATGCATTAAAGGAAGTCAACAGTAGAATAGATGAAGCAGAGGATCAAACCAGTGATTTAGAAGATAAGGTAGCAGAAAACCACCAATCAAAACAGCAAAAAAAGCCAGCTGAGGGGCTCAGTTGGTTAAGAGTTAGCTTAAGAGTGCAAGCTCTGAGCAACAGGGCCTCTGGTTCGATTCCCACATGGGCCAGTGATGCTTCGCCCGAGCTGACCTGTCGCTGAGCTGCCACCAGGTGGCAGGATGGCTCAGCTGATGAGAGCACATGCTCTTAACAACAAGACTGCCTGTTCGATGGTGGCCTACGTCCACCTGCAACTAAGACTGAACTCGGCAACTTGAGCTGAGCTGCCACCCGGATGGCTCAGGTGATAGAGCATGCACTCTTAACAACAAGGCTGTTAGTTTGATTTCTGCATGGGATGGTGGCTATGCCCACCTGCAACTAAGATTGAAACACAACACCTTGAGCCAGGATCTGCCGATGGGCAGCCAGATGGCAACTGGCACCCTCTACAACTAAGACTGAAGAACAACAACTTGGCTAGTCCCCCTCCCCAATTCCCCAGCGCTGTTTCCCTCCTCCAAACCCCCAATTAAAAAAAAAAGTATCCAAAAAAATGAGAATTGTGTAAGGGGCCTCTGGGACAACATAAAGCATACCAACATTTTAATCACTGAAGTACCAGAAGGAGAAGAGAGAGATAACAAGGAATTGAAAACTTATTTGAAGAAATAATGACAGAAAACTTCCCTAACCTGGCGATGGAAATGGACATACAAGCCCAGGAACCACAGAGTTCCAAACAAGATGAACCCAAAGAAGCCCACACCAAGATATATCATAACTAAAATGTCAAAGGTTAGGGGCTGGCCGAGTGGCTCAGTTGGTAAAGAGCTCACTCAAGAGTGTGAGCTGAGCTCTGTGCAGCAGCAGTTCGATGTCCAGCCTGAGCTGAGCTGCCACTAAACTGCCAACAGGTGACAGGATGGCTCCGCTAAAAAAAAAAGGCAAAGGTTAAATACAAAGAGAATCTTAAAAGCTTCAAGACAAAAGCAGTTAGTTACCTACAAGAGAAAAATATATTTCATAAAAATAGAAACAAATAAACAAAAAAAGCAAAAAAAAGCTAGAGTAGCAATAGTTATACCATAGAAAATATACTTAACAAAAAGGTAATAAAAAGTTAGTTACAGCGTCGGCCGAGTGGCTCTTTGGTTAAGAGCTGCCTTGGGACGCCAGCTCTGAGCAGCAGGGCCCCAGTTCAGATTCCACATTAAGGCCAGTGACTCTGCACCCTCTACAGCTAAGATGGTGAACAACAGCTCCACCTGGAGCTGGGTTACAGTGAGTTGCTGGCGAAGGTGTAGGCTGCAGTGGGGCTGGCCGGCAGCTGGTGTGTGTTTTTGTGAACTGCCGTGAGCCACCGTGAGTGTCCATCCAATAGCCGATGAGCGAATGCCTCAGCGGGGAAGAATGCTATTGCACCAACATGGGCCAGTGAAGCAACAGCCTCCACAACCAGACTGAAGAAAAAAAAAAAGGACAGCAACTTGTCTGTCCCCCTCCCCCAATTCTCCAATATTATCTTAAAAAAAAAAGTTAGCTACAATTAAAACAATTACTTCCATAAGACTGTCAGCTGATTTCTCAACAGGACCTTTGCAGGCCAGAAGGGATTAGCACAAAATACTCAAAATGATGAAAAGCAAGGACCTAAAACCAAGATTACTCTACCCAGCAAAGCTGTCATTTAGAGTCACAGATAAAGAGCTTCCCAGACAAGAAAAACCTAAAGGGCTTTATTGCCACCAAACCAGTATTATAAGGAGTGTCAGAGGGACTTCCTTGAGATGAAAAAAAAAGATAAAAATATAAATAATAAAATGGCAATAACTGCATATCTATCAACAATTACTTTATTTTATTTATTTTATTTTTGAGGGCAGTGTCACTGGCCCTCATAAGTGGGACCTGAACCTGGACCACTGGCGTCCCAAGCCAGCGCTTAACCAATGCGCAACTCGGCCAGTCCTATTTTTTTTTAAAAGATTTTATTGGGGAATTGGGGGAGGGGAACAGCATTGGAGAATCCAGGAAGGGGAACACACAAGTTGCTGTCTTTTTGTTCTTCAGTCTACTTGCAGAGGACGTCGCCTCACTGGCCCATGTTGATATCATCACCGCGCTCTTCCCAGATGAGGCAGATCGGTCACCGGCCTCTGGACGGTTACTCACCGCGGCTATTGGCAGCTCACGCTGGCTGCCAGCTGCTCACGCTGGCTGCAGGCCACTCACTGTAGCCTATGGCAGCCCACTGCACCAGGGGCTACAGCCTACACTGTCACTGGGGCTTGCAGCCCAGCTTCAGGTGGAGCTGTTGTTAGCTCTAGAGGGCAGTGTCAGTGTCCCTCATAGGTGGGATCCAAACTGGGGCCACTGGTGTCCCAAGCCAGCTCTTAACCAACGCACCACTCGGCTGGCCCAATCATTTACTTTAAATGTAAAAGGATTAAAAGATCCAATCAAAAGTTAGGGTGGCAGGCTGGCCGAGTGGCACGGTGGTTAAGCGCTGGCTTTGGAAGCCAGCGGCCCCGGTTCAGGTCCCATATATGAGGGCCAGTGACACTGCCCTCAAAAAAAAAAAGATAGGGTGGCTTAATGGATAAGAAAACAAGACCCTTACATATGCTGCCTACAAGAGACTCATTTCAGATTGAAAGACTCATACAGACTGAAAGTAAAAGGATAGAAAAAGATACTTCTTGAAAATGGAAAAAAAAAAAAAGCTGGCATAGCAATACTTATATCAAACAAAATAGAGTTTAAAACAAAGTCTATAATAAGAAAAAAGCATGGATACAATAATTCCACTTCTGGTTATTTGTCCAAAGAAACCCAAAACACTACTTCAAGGGGACGTATGTATCTATATGTTCACTGCATTATTATTTACAATGGCCAAGACGTGGAGGCAGCCTGGGTGTCTATCAATGGATGAATGGATAAAGAAGAGGTGGTACATATATACAATGGGATATTGCTCAGCCACAGAAGAGAATGGGTTCTTGCTATATGTGGTGGCATGGATGGATCTGGAGGATATTGTGCTGAGTGGAATATGTCAGAGAAAGACAGATGCAATGTGATTTTGCTTATACATGGAATCTGAAGAACAAAATATACAAAAAAAAAGAGAAACAGGGGCTGGCTGAGTGGCTCAGTTGGTAAAGAGCTCGCTCAAGAGTGCGAGCTGAGCTCTGAGCAACAGCAGTTCGATGCCCAGCCTGAGCTGAGCTGCCGCTGAGCTGCCAACAGGTGGCAGGAGGGCTCAGCTATAAAAAACAAAAAACACAAAAAAAGAGAAACGGACTCATAGATACAGAGAACATTTTGATAGTTGCCAGATGGAAGGGGGTTTATGGGTGGGAGAAAAAGGTGAAGGGGATTAAGAAGTACATATTTGTTGTTACAAAGTCGTCATGGGGATATAGGGTATAGTATAAGGAATATAGTCAATAATATTGTAATAACTAGATTTATCAGGGTGATAGATGGGAGGAGGGTTGGGAACAGGGTGAAACAGACGAAGGGATTAAGAAAATCAAATTGGTAGTTACAAAATAGTCATAGGGATATAAAGTATAGGAAATATAATCAATAATATGGTAATAACTAAATATAGTGACATGGGGGTACTAGACTAGTCAGGGGGATCACTTCTTAAATTATATAAATGTCTAACCACTATAGTGTACATCTGAAATTAATATAAAATAATATTGAATGTCAACTGTAATTGAAACTTTTAAAAAGCAGGGAGGGGAAGGTGAAGGGGAATAAGAGGTCCAAATTTCTAGATATATAACAAATAAGTCATGGGGATGTAGCATACAGCATGGGGAATATAGTCAATAATATTGTGATAGTTTGGTATGCTATCTGATAGTTGCTGGATTTATCATGGCAATCACTTCTTTAGGTATATAAGTGTTGAATAACTATGGTGTACATCTGAAACTAATGTAATATTGTATGTTAACTATTTTTAATACAAATTATTTTTAGAAAGAAATTCAGATTTAGGGGGTTATTAAGATGATAATGTGATACAGCAGTTCTCAAACTTGAGTATGCTTCAGAATTGCCTGGAGAGCTTGTAAAAGTACAGTTTGTTGGATACATTCCCCAGATATTTTGATTGGGTAAATGTGGGGCAGGGATTGGAAATTTATATTTCTAACAAGTTCTAGCCAATACAGCTGCTTCAGGGAACCACAGTTTAAGAACACTCTCTTAGGGATATGTAGCCCAATGATTCTCAACTGTGACTGCTTATTAGAATCACCTGGTAAATTTAACTTTTTTTTGAGGGCAGTGTCACTGGCCATCATGTGGGACCGAACCGGGGCCGCTTGCTTCCGAAGCCAGCGCTTAACCACCACGCCACTCGACCAGCCCTAATTTTTCTTTTCTTTTAAGATTTTTTCTTTAATTGGTGAATTGGGGAGGGGAACAGCATTGGGGAACTGGGGAAGGAGAACAGATAAGTTGCTGTGTTTTTGTTCTTCAGTCTAGTTATGGAGGACATTGCTTCACTGGTCCATGTTGGTATCATCATTGCACTCTTAGGTGAGGCAGATCAGTCGCCGGCCTCTGGACGTCCACTTACAGCGGCTCTTGTCAGCTCACCCTGGCTTCTGGCCGCTCATGCTGGCTGCCGGCCACTCACGGTAGCTTATGGCAGCCCACTGCAGCAGGGGCTGCAAGCTACGCCTTCCCGGGGACTCACGCAGCCCAGCTCCAGGTGGAGCTGTTGTTCACCATCTTAGCTATAGAAGGCAGTGTCACTGGCCCTCATATGTGGGATCAGAACCGGGGCCGCTGGTGTGCCAGGCCAGCTCTTTTTTTTTATTTTTTATTTTTTTATTTTTAATTTTTTTTTATTAGTTTCAGGTATACAACACAATGCAATAGTTATACTCCTTACCCCCCCAAAGTGATAATCCCCCTCCCCCAGTTCACCACCCCACTCCCCCCCCATATCATACATATCTATTACAATTCCTTTGACTCCCTTCCACAGTATACTCCACATCCTGTGACTATCTATATATTCATGTACAGTTGGCATACAATATTACACAACATCAATTTCAGGTATACAGTGCAGTGATCAAGCCTCTACTCCATCCATGAAGTGGTCTCCCTAACAAGACATGTGACTATCTGACATGCCACAAAATTTTTGCAACATTATTATATTCCCCGAACTGTGTTTCATATCCCTGTGGCAATATTGTAGTTGTCTAATCCTTTCCCCTTCTCCCTTATCCCCACCCCGCTCCCAACTAGCCGCCCTCAGTTTTTCCTCTATATCTATGAATCTGTTTACTTTGATCGTTCATTCAGTTCTTCAGATTCCACATACAAGTGAGATCATATGGTACTTGTCTTTCTCCCACTGACTTATTGCACTTAACATAATAGTCTCTTCACAACATTATTTATCAATTACATTCCCAGAACTGCTCCCATATCCCTACGGCAACACTGTAGTCACCCACCTATGCTGTCCACAACCTTCCCCGTCTCTCTCATCCCCACTCCCTTCCAGCCAGAAACCATCAGTTTTTCCTTTATATCTGCTTGATATGACTTCAATCTTCTTAAATTTACTGAGACTTGTTTTGTGGTCTATCTTGGAAAATGTCCCATGTGCACTTGAGAAGAATGTATATTCTGTTTTTTCAGGGTGAAATGCTCTAAAAATATTGACGAAGTCCAGCTGGTCTAAAGTGTCATTTAAGGCCCCTCTTTCTGTGTTGATTTTCTGTCTAAAGGGTGTGTCCATTGGTGACAATGGGGTGTTGAAGTCCCCTACTGTGATAGTGTTACTGTTGATCTCTGTCTTTATGTCTGTCAAAATCTGTTATATGTAATTAGGAGTTCCTATGTTGGGTGCATAGATGTGTATTAGGATTATAATGCCCTTCTTTGTCTTTTATTGTAGTCATTTTAAAGTCTATTTTGTCCAAAATAAGTATTGGTACTCCAGCTTTTTTTTTCTCATTTCCATTTGCATGAAATATCTTATTCCATCTGTAAACAGCATATACATGGGTCCTATGTTCTTATCCACTCAGCCACTCTCTGTCTTTTCCAAGCCAGCTCTTAACGCTCCACTCGGCTGGCCCAAATTGAAGTTTTTAAAAAGAATTTCCCATACCCACAGAACCCATAGAGATAATACATAATTGTTGTTATTTTAAGCCAGATTTGTAGTAAATTATTTGGCAACAATAGATAACAAATACATGTGTCTAGACTCTGAAGTTATGATTTCCCCTTCAAAATTAGCTCCTCCTTCTTCCCTATCAAGGTTAATAGTATCTCCAAGTTTTTTTCAGTGACTGAGCTATTTTTAACTTACCCTTATCTCTCCACTTACACATAATTAGTTCTCAGGTGTTATAGATTTTCCTTTTTACAGTGTCTCTGCCATCTATCCTTATCCTTGGTACTTGTCTCTTTGCAGATTAAACTAAAGCTCAGCTCTAATCATTTTCATAACCCTGCTCGAAAGCCATCAACTTTCACAAAAACACAACTTCCAGATGAAGTTATATGTATGAATATATATATATATATTCTAAATATGTATATATTCACAGAAATAATGGTTTGCTTGTTCACTGCAACAAATTCAGATTTGTTATAACACAGATGTTTACAAAAAAGTGAATGTCTCACTCACCAGAAGTAATTACTATTAACATTTGCTATGTTACATTCCAGACATTTCTCTCTCTCTGTCTCTCTGTCTTTCTGTCTCTCTGTCTCTCTGTCTCTCTGTCTCTCTCTCTCTCACACACACACACAGAGTGAGAGAGACCTAGAGCTACATATTATATACACATATACAATAAATACATTTAAGAAACAATTTTTGCAAAAATAGGATCATAGCACATGTATTCTGCAATTTTATATTTTACCTAACATTACTTCCTCATTCTCTTTTCATAACAGCAAAGCAGATCTTATTCATTCATTTTCTGTATTTGAAAAATTAAATGTCTATTTTAAATGGTAACAGGGCAAGAATCTAAGACTGGGCTTCTCCTAGCCCATTTTTCTTTTCCCAGCAAATAGAAACAATTCTGTATGAAATGCTTTTAAATTTGAAGACACATGTAACCAACGAACACATAAAAACCACCAAATATCACATGACAGCCTGAATTTCCAGTGGACGCCCTCAGCAGGTAGTCCACCTGGCCTGAACCCCAAGGAGCCTGGGGAGCCCCAGAATAATGGCCCTGTAAGAGGGGCTTTAGAGGTCATGTGGTCAGCCTTGTCTCTCCCACATTTTGCAAATGAAGGCCCAGAGAGGGGAAGGATGTGCTGATTTCCCTCCTGCCCTCCACTCAGTTTCCAGAGCTCTTTCAAAGATGTGTAGCGGGGGCAGGGTTGGTCAGCAGTGGCTTAGGGTTGAGGCCTTAGCCCTGTGGCAAGTAAGGGGGCCAAAGGGCAGGCTGGAGTTGAGCCCGTGCTCCAATCACTTCAGAAGGGTTGTGCTTCTGTCCTAGGAAAGGGGCGTATCTGAATGGTTTCAAATAGAGAAATTGCCAAAATCAATCTAGGGAGGGGACTGCATTCATTGGCGAATGCTCAGGGTGCTACCCTTCCCTGGTGATCCAGACCCTTGAGAGAGAAGTCACAGAACTGGGAGTTCTCAGTTAAAACAGCTGAGCATCAGCCACATCAGGGGCCTCAGAGACCACCCACTTAATCCAACCACCCATTTCACAGATGGGCAAACCAAGGTCCAAAGGAGACACAGCTTCTGTAGCATTTACTCCCTCTTTTCTCATTGTCCCTGCTTTACTTCCTTGAACCTTGCAGAGATGGAGCTGGAAATGGGTGAGGATGATTCCTTCTGTGGGGAGCCCCAGGCAGGATGAATCCTGTGAGCTTTGCAGGCTGAGAAATCATCCCCATTCTTGCCAGGCTACCAAGAGAGGTGGACTTTAACCAACTGATAGGCCAAAGGATCAGTTTTTCAAACTGAGCTGACTGGTATGTACTAAACCCCTGGCAGTTTGGGGCTTGGGAGTTCCTGTTGTACTACTTCTCTTTTCTTTTCTTTTCTTTTCTTTTCTTTTCTTTTCTTTTCTTTTCTTTTCTTTTCTTTTCTTTTCTTTTCTTTTCTTTTTTAAGATTTTATTGGGGAATTGCGGGAGGGGAACAGCGTTGGGGAATCGGGGAAGACGAAGAGACAAGTTGCTGTCCTTTTTGTTGTTGTTGTTCTTCAGTCCAGCTGTGGAGGACATTGCTTCACTGGCCTATGTTGGTATCATCATTGCACTCTTCTTGGATGAGGCAGATCAGTTGCCAGCCTCTGGAAGGCTGCTCACAGTGGCTTTTGGCAGCTCACACTTTCTGCCAGCCGCTCACACTGGCTGCCAGCCACTCACTGTAGCCCATGGCAGCCCACTGCAGCAGGAGCTGCAGCTATGCTGTCCCCGGAATCACAACGGCCCAGCTCCTGGTGGAGCTGTTGTACACAATCTCAGCTGTAGAGGGCAGTGTCACTGGCTCTCATATATGGGATCTGAACCGGGGCCAACGGTGTCCCAATCCAGCTCTTAACCACTGTGCCACTTGGCTGGCCACGTCTTGTACTACTTTTCATCTTTACCCCTGCTTCCACCCTCAGAGCTTGGGAGTTATAGGAACCAAGAACTGGAGGGAGGTCTGCTTTCAGATTCTATTTGAACACCTTAGTCTCTGAAGACTCCAACCAGTTTCATTCACATCATGCATCATGGCATATTCAGAAAATGCTTACATTATCAGGGCACCCAGGAGTGAACAGGGGAGGCTGCTGGGGCTGGGAACTGAGGGAATTAATACCTGAGCCCACCTGTATCCTGCTGGGGGCACAGGGGTGGCACCATTGAAAGCTCTGCCATATGAGAGCCTTCTTAGATGGCCTTAAAGGGACACAGTCAGGGCTTGGCAGAGTGAAACAGCAAACCCTGTCCAATGTATGCCATTGCCACCATTCCCCATCTCACCCATGGGAACACTGTGGCATGGACCCATACTCCCAAAGGCCATTCGATCCCAAAGCACAAGGCTTTCCAAGTCTTTCCTCCCTTCCTCCACTGGACCCAGCACTGCTTTTTTCCTGTAAAAATCTGACCCATCTTCTTCTATGGAATCTCAGGCACCTCCTTTTCTTAGAAACCACCTTCTCTGATCTTCACTCCCTTCCCACACCTGCCCGCTGCACCAACTTCCCAGAGAAGTAGTCTCCTTTCCTCTGCCCATGCTCCAGTCAGTTCAAAATGGTTGTGCTTCCATCTTAGGAGTGGGACATCAGCATTTTAAGTACCTCATGGCCATAACAAATACCTTGTGTCCTTGTCTTTATCTCACCGACTGTGGCCTTCTCAAGTTCAGGGGCAAAGTCAATTCCATTGTCCTCTGTGTCTAGGCCAGAGCCTGATCACAGCAGCCATTAATAAGTGGTCAGGCCATTGGGCTGGTGAGGGGTGTGTACATACACTCACAGCAGCTAGAAGATGAGCAGTAGCCACCTCCATTAAACAGACTGGGAAGTCTTTTTATTATTTTTTTTTAGGATTAAGAAGGCCTCTCCTCATCCCAAGGTAGGATGACAGATCTGGTCTTCCTCTGAAACCATAGAAAATTTGGCCAAGAACTTTCAACATAAAAGATTCAGATTCCCTGTCCCCAGGCTCAGGAGGAAGCCTGAGGGAAGCCCTACCTGCCGACCCTGGCAGGCAAGGGAGGAGAGGCCTGGCCTCCCCTCTTCCTGGAGCCAGGTTTGAGTGCAACATGGCACCTGGGATATGAGGGAGCAAGGCAATGTGATGAGAGCTGGGAAGACACTCTGAGCCTGGCACTAGGACACACTTGTACCTGCCCTGGGACCTGGCACAAACCCCATGTGTCATCCTCCAGGCTCCATCTGCCCTGCTCTCTCCCTTGCACTGATTTACCTGTTGTCCATCAATCCTGGGAAATGCCCTCCTGTCATGCCACTATGCACACTGCTCTCTGGATACGACATATTTCTCCTTCAGTTTTTGCTCCACCCTGCATCCCCATGCAACTGCCTTGGGCACTCCATCAGGCCCTTTGCGTATATTTCCCCACTTGCTATTCTGTCCCCCTATGGCCTTCAACCCCTGCCTCATTCTCATCCTATCAGTACCTGCGCCTTCCCCTGCCGCACTGCCCATCCTGTAGAAACTTGCTGCATCATCCCCCTGGAGTGGCCTGTGCACTGCCCTGTGCCTCTGCTCAGCCTATTCCTGTCCCAAGGTTGCCCCTCAGTCCTGGCATCATTTCCAGTGCCCCCCATGCTCCCTCCCTCCCATATCCCACCCTGTGTACCACTTTCCCACAGCTCTACCAACCTCCCTCACCATGCTGGCACTCCCACGGCATTCTATTCCGCCTAGCGCAGTCCCAGCCTTCTCCACATGGTGCCCTTAGGTGTTGGGGTCTTGGGGAAGTCTTGGGCAATCTCTGTCCTAGAGTGGTAGAGTGGGCCTCTGACCCCACAGTCCAGGAACCCGACCCCCACAGTGTCTTTGTCTCCCCATCTCCTGCGTTCTGAGCCCTGATCCTTGTTCTTGGTTGCCCCATCATCCTCAGTTTTCCTTTCCTTTTGTCCTCATCCTTCTGCCTTTTTCACACCACAACCACTGCACTGACACTTGGCTAAAAGAGGGGGACCACTGCAAGTATCAACTATCCTTCTGTATCTGGGGATCTAATCCCTTTGTCCCTCAAAACCATCCCTAACCTTCCTTCTAGACTCTTCTATCTTTTGGTAGCCTTGCCTCTCCTCTGCCGAGATAGATAGGGATGAAGTCTATGTTCACTTTAGTCTTCTGGTCTTTGACTCCCTGGTCAGTGAGATGATGAGCTTCTCCCAGGATGGAAGGAGGTAACCCAGGGGGTGGGGGGAAGGGGGGTGAGGGCAGGGATGGAACGTGAGGTATGGAATCCAACTCAGAGCCCCAGCCCCTCCCTCCACACATCTAGTAGATACTCAGGTCTAGAGGGCAGGAAGAGGCTGAAGAATGCTTTTTGGCAATAGCTCTAACTAAGATCAGTAGAAGCATGACCATTATTGGTAAAAATCAAAGGTGGGCCCTGAGTGAGCAGAGGAAGTGCCTCAATCAGGCACACACCTCACAGGGAAAGGGCTCAGGGTCCCTGGTGTGAAGTACTTTGAAGGCCACAGTGGCAGACAGGAGAGGATTGGGCTGGCGGGGGCAATGGGAGAGGAGAGAGGGGAACAGGGAGGAGACAGCTTTGGTGTTTCTGGGCCTCTCTCTAGGCTTGGTGGGCCCCGTGTCACAGCTTGGTGCCCTTGGAAGGCTCCGAGAACTGCCACACATCTGTCTACTTCTGCATGGTGCTTTGCAGGGCCTAGTTCAGCTTCTCATCAAAAGTGATGGATGACATGAATGGCTTGAGGTAGGAAGTCCAGGGCCAGACAATTGATGCTGCTAGTGCTCTTCTTAGGGCCTGGACTGTTGGTACCACTGGGGATGGGAGATGCAGACACTGGGTTTTGCATAGGGACATAGTTCTCTTTGCTATTTCCCGAGACTGTGCTGGTGATGCTCTATGTGGAGATGGGGCAGCAGTACTGGGAGGAGCTGGGGTTGAAGGTGTGGGTAGCCCCAAACCAAAACTTGGTGACAGGTGATTTGAAGGGGAGCCCATCGATGATGGTGTTTTTTCTCAGATCAAGTGGTGCTACCTTTGCTTGCCGGTCAGGCTCAAGATTGCTGTTGACAGGGTGTGGCTGGATCTCACTCCCATAGTTGGGGCCTCTATGCTGTAGAACAGTAGCCTAGTGGGTCAAAGTGATGGGGCCCTGGGCTCATGGGGATGTAGACACTCTGGGAATTATCACCTGCTTGCTCCATGGCTAGCAGTGTGGAGGAAGCTAGATTAATGGGCAGGTAGTTGTCTTTGGAATTGGTGCTATCTGATCCACCTACAAGTGTTAACCTCAGGAAAGAACTAACTCCATCAGTCATAGACTCTGCAGACCGGCCTGCACTCTCCCCACCATGCTAGGGGCACTCGTAGGACTCACAGGAAGAACTTCAGTGAAGTCGGCTGTTGTCCATCACAGGGAGGGTATTGCCCCTGGGGATGGAGGCAGTGGAGGAGACTGATCAGTTATTTTCACGGATTGGAAGTCTGTTGAGGGCTCCCCCACTGAGGTGTTTCTGCCTGACTTGGCTTGAGTGATCGGGGTGGGGGAGCTATGGCTGAATCCCCAGGAACAGCTACTGCCATAGTATTGTGGTTCTTGTACAGTGTGAATGTCCTGGGAATCTCGTAGGCTGAGAGTGGGGTGGTTTGAACATCCATATTGTCTACCAGAAGGTCCCCAAACCTCCAGCAGAGGATATTGCTGGGCTTCCTGAAAGTATACACATCCTCATTATCTGTCTCAGAGTCTGTGAAGCGGCCCTTGGTGCCAGGCTCATAGGTATTATCTCTGAATTCTGTATTATGCCGGTTTGGCTTGGGGAGGCTATAGAAGCCATGGACTTGACCACTCACCCCGTTGATACAGTGTCCATTGCCCTGGGAAAGTTTTTGTATGGTTGTGCCACCCTGGAGAGTAACAAGGCCCTGGTGCCCTCAGAGAAGCTGGCACGCCTGGCATTTTCTGCTCTCTGGATTATGCACTGGTACAAGTATAGATACTCCTGAGGTGCACTGGTGGACAAGGTGGCAGTGCATGGCTCGACACAGAGGGTTTTTTTTTTGTTTTGTTTTGTTTTTAAGATTTTTATTGGGGAGAGGAACAGTGTTGGGGAATTGGGGAAGGGGAACATCGTGTTTTTCCAAGGACCCATCAGCTCCAAGTCAAGTTGTTGTCCTTCAATCTTAGTTGTGGATGACACAAGCTCAGCTCCAAGGCCAGTTGCCGCTTTTAGTCTTAGTTGCAGGTGGGCACAGCCCACCATCCCGTGTGGGAGTCGAACCAGCAACCTTATTGTTAAGAGCATGTGCTCTTAATCAGCTGAGCCATTTTGCCAGCCCTAGACACAGAGATTTTGAATGTGAATAAGTTTTGCTGGCTAGAGTCATGATCAGGCTGAGGATTTTCGTTCCAGGAGGAGGTCCTGATTGGAGCTGCTGAGCTCTGCTGGAGAGGGGCAGGGGCTGTGACTGGCTGAGGCAATATTTCTCAGGGAGCCCGTGTTCTTCTCAGTCTGCTTGAAGCCACAGTTCTGGTAGATAATTTGGACCCACTTATTCATGTCCTCATTTGTCTCAGCCACAAGGTAAAAGGTGCACTAACTGGTTGTGACTAGGTGGATGCAGCTCCTTTGTGTTGAAGTTCGGCCTGCATCCACCTAGTCACAGAAGTTGAGGCAGTGAACTTTTGACATCACTCTTACCAAAAAAATATTTTGGGATATATTTCCTTGGGCAGAAGAAACAAACAAAAATTAAATAAACAAATGGGACTACTTCAAACTAAAAAGGTTTTGCACAACAAAGGAAACCATCAACAAAATGAAAAGACAGCCTCCTGAATGGGGAAAGATATTCGCCAATGATACATTTGATATGGGTTAATATCTAAAATTTATAAAGAACTCATACAATTCAATACACACACACACACACACACACACACACACACACACACACACACACAATCCAATTAAAAAATGGACAGAAGACCTGAAAAGATATTTCTCCAAAGAGGAAATACAGATGGCGAATAGACATTAAAAGATGCTCAACGTCACTAATCATCAGAGAAATGCAAATAAAAACCACAATGAGGGGCCGGCCGGGTGGTTAGAAGTTGGCTTGGGCCGCCAGCTCTGAGCAGCAGGGCCCTGGTTTGGGTCCCACATGCAGGCCAGTGATACTGCACCCTCTACAGCTAAGATGGTGAACAACAGCTCAACCTGGAGCTGGGCTGCTGGGAGTTGCCAGTGATGGCGTAGGCTGCAATGGGGCTGGTGGGCAGCTGGTGTGAGCATTCGTGAGCTGCTGTGAGCCACCGTGAGCCACTGTGAGTGGCTGTCCAATGGCCAGTGAGCGACTGCCATACCCAGGAAGAGGGCAATGATAATACCAACATGGACCAGTGAAGCGACTTCCTCCACAACTAGACTGAAGAACAAAAGGACAGCAACTTATCTGTTCCCCTTTCCTGATTCCCCAATGATGTTCCCCTCCCCCAATTCCCCAATAAAATCTTTGACCCCAAAAAACACAATAGGATATCACTTCACATCTGTCAGAATGGCCGTCATCAATAAATCAACAAACAAGGGTTGGCAAGGCTATGGAGAAAAGGGAACCCTCATGTATTGTTGGTAGGATTGCAAATTGGTGCAGCCACTATGGAAAACTGTATGGATGTTCCTCAAAATATTAAAAATAAAACTACCATATGACCTAGCAATTCCACTGCTGGGTATTTACCCAAAGAAATCCAAAACACTAATTTGAAAAGATATATGCACCCCTATGTTCATTGCAGAGCTTTTTACAATAACCAAGATATGGAAGCAACTTAACTGTTCATCAGTAGACAGTTAGATAAAGAAGAGGTGATACAAGGCCAGCCGAGTGGCGCAGTGGTTAAGAGCTGGCTTGGGATGCCAGGGGTCCCAGTTCGGATCCCACATGTGGGCCAGTGACACTGCCCTCTTAAAAAAAAAAAGAAGAATAGGTGATACATATATACAATGGAATATTACTTAGCCATTGAAAAGAATGGAATCTTTCTGATTGTGACAAAATGAATGGTCTTACAGGGTATTATGTTAAGTGAAGTAAGTCAGATAGAGAAGGACAAATACCACATGATTTCACTGATATGTGGAATATAAAAAATAAAATGAATGCACAAAAAAACAGAAACAGGGGCCGGCTGAGTGGCGCGGTGGTTAGGCGCTGGCTTGGGAGGCCAGTGGCCCTGGTTTGGATCCCCCATATGAGGGCCAGTGACACTGCCCTCAAAAACAAACAAACAAAAAAACAGAAACAGACTCATAGATACAGAGAATTAACTGATGGTTGCCAGATGGGAGGGGGGTTGGGGAGCAGGGTGAAAAAAGGGGAGAGATTAGGAAGTAAAAATTAGCAGTTACAAAATAGACACGGGGATATAAAGTACAGCATAGGTAACAACAGCTCCACCTAGAGCTGGGCTGTGTGAGACCCGGCGATGGTGTAGGCTGCAGCCTCTGCTGCAGTGGGCTGCCATAAGCTACAGTGAGTGGCTGGCAGCCAGCATGAGCTGCCAATAGCCGTGATGAGCGACATCCAGAGGCCGGAGACTGATCTGCTTCATCTGGGAAGAGCGCAATGACGATACCAACATGGGCCAGTGAAGCAATGTCCTCTGCAACTAGACTGAAGAACAAAAAGACAGTAACTTGTCTGTTCCCGTTTCCTGATTCCCCAACGCTGTTCCCCTCCCCCAATTCCCCAATAAAAAAGTCTTAAAAAATAAATAAAAAATAAATAAAGTACAGCATAGGAAATATAGTCAATAATATGGTAATAACTATGTATGGTGCCAGGTGGGTTGTAGACTAATTGGGGGGATCACTTTATACTTTATATAAATGTCTCACCAGTATGCTGTATGCCTGAAACTAATATAATATTGAATGTGAAGTGTTTCTGAAAAATATATATTTTTTTGAGGGCAATGTCACTGGCCCTCATATGTGGGACCCGAACCGGGGCTGCTGGCTTCCCAAGCCAGTCCTTCACCACTGTGCCACTTGGCCGGCCCAGAAAAATAAATTTTTTAGAAAAAGAAACAGGGGAGAGGAAATCTATGTGTTAGCAGTAATAAAATCTTTCTTTTTGATTAGTGGAAATGGTTTGGTGTAAGACCTGGTGAAGTCTTTGTCAGAGCGCTAATCCTCCCAGAAGTTCAAAGAAAACATAAAGGTGTATCAGTCGCATGGACTAAGATGCAAAAGGTCTAAACCAAGGGGAAAAAAGGGTGGGTAAAACTTACCAGCACTTAATGAACTGGCGGATGTGAAGGAGGACAGAGGCAGAGGACTCCAAGCTGCTTGAAGCAGGAGAGGCCGACACCGCCTTCATCACCGCTGTCCTTGGAATCACTGTGTAGGATGTGCACTCCTGGAGTTCCACATAAGAATGAGACTGCTCTTGCCTTGTGAGTTCCTGTCTGAAGTTCCATGGGGTGGTGGCCTCAGGGTGGTGAGGTGGGACACTACCTGAGATATGAAGGGAAAAGACTGGAATTCCAGGACCTCAGCCCAGAGGCTCCTATGCCCTGACTGGAGACAAGAAGTTACCCAAGTGGCAAAACCCGCCAGGGAGCTTGTCTGGGGACTGCCCTGGGCCAAAGTTTCATCATCAGCTATTTTTATTTTTAGCTTATGCCACCTCTCAGAGTAACCAGTTCTATAAATGTCCATGCAGCTTTGCTCCCTGTCTCAGTGAGTGGCCCCACAATTTCCCTATTGCCCAAGCTGGAATACTGGACCTTCTTGACTCTTCTCTTTTCCTCACACCCGATATTCAACCAATGGACAAGACCTGACTCTCCTACCACCTAAGGGTACCTGGTATCCATGTGCTTCTCTCCATCCTCTGTCACCACTACAATTTGGCCCACTGAGATTAAAAAAATAGAACCCTAACTTGTCTTCTATATTCTATTTTTGCCCTCATGTAACCCATTCTCCATGCTGTGATAGAATATTACCAAAACACCATTCGCTGAGAATCATTCAATGGTTCCTCATTGGTCCCAGGATAAAATTCCAACTCCTCCGTAGGGCCTACTAAGCCCTGTGTAACCTGGCTCCTGTTCACATCTCCAAGCTCACCTCTAGCTACCCCTTTCCCCATCCTACTGCCACAGTCCTAGGGTCCCTATGCTCCAGCAACACACAACTTTTCTTTTTTCTAATGGGTCTCTTTCAGTGTCTCTCACAATCTCACCCACCTCACCACTTCCTGTCTAGAACACTCTCCCTCCTCCCCTGCACCATTCCTCTCACCCCACCAGCCCTCTTTTATCACGCTACTGCCTACATTTTCTGTGAGTGACAGCTTCAAAGTCATGTCCTTGAGGGAACTTTTCCTGCATGACTCTTGACTTCACCACCTCTAGAATATATGCTCCTTTTTCAGTGCTCCCGTAACACCATGTATTTCCTCTCTCTTAGCACTTATCTTACATTGCACTTAAGCTTTTGATTATTTTCCCCACTAGAATGTAATCTACAAGAGCATGAACTATATATATTCTTGCTTTTATTTAACACTTATATGGACCTTACTCTGTACTAAGCACTTCTATAAACTCTTTATAAATATTAATTTGTTTAATCCTCATAACAATTTTATGAGGTATTATTGTTGTTACCATTATATATATGATGGAGATGAGGCAGAGAGAGGTTAAGTAATTTGTTCAAGGTCACATAGCTTGTAAACAGCAGAGCTGGGATTTGAACCCCCAAATCCAAGCTCTTAACCACTACTATATATGGTTTCCCTTGTTCATCTATGTATTCTCAGTTGCCTGTCACATAGAAGGTCCACTAATAAATGTTTGAATGAAAGAAAGAATGACTAAATGAATAAAGATAGTGGAAATAACAAAGTCCTTTGTGGTAACAGTGGGAAGAAAAGATTTAGCCACGGACTGGGACAGAGATTAAGTTTAGGAGTCAGAGAAATAGAAAGAAAATAGTCCAAGGGGTAAGGAAGAAGCCAGGAGAAGTGGCAGGTGATGAAAGGCAAGGTGGCGGGGGCAGGAAGATCTCAGAAAGGCAAGTGACAAATAGCTCTGCAGTCAACAAAGAAAAATATAGAACAGACCGTTGAATTTGGCCAGGAGCTGGCCCCTGGGACCTCAGAGCAGTTTCCAAAGAGTGCTGAGAAGCCAGATTGTGTGGGCTTGAGGAGGGAGTGGGTGGATGGTAGAGAGACCAGACAGTGAGATTTTACTCCATGCTGAACCATGAAAGGTGGGATTTCCGAAGGGGTAGTAATTAGGTTAGGTAAAGTCTTTTAGTCAAGATGTGGTGATTAGGGCCTGCTTAAAGGCAAGAGGTAACAAATCTTTGGAGAATGAGAAGTCAAACCAGCCCTCACCAAAACAAAGAGTCTGCTGTATAGTGGTGGACCACACCACGGGCAACTACATGAAATGTAAACATGGGCAAAGTATGCTAGCTTGTTGTGAAGGGAATGAAGGCCAGAAGAGCAGTGCTCGGTGGGAATTCTTTCCTGAGAGATGTCTGTTAACTCCAGGCATGAGGTAGAAAGGTCTGGTACGGGGGAGCACAGTGACTTGATTTAAAGGCTACTAGTGAAAGAAAAGCAGATAAATAGCAGAGACATGAAGAGGAACGAGGAACCATTTTCAAGAGTTCCAAAAGCATGAAAAAGCCAGAAAGAAGACAGGGTGGTTAATGAAGGTCACAGAGCTACAATGAAAAAGGTATTTCGTTAACTGGCTAGAGGCCTAGCAGTGAAAATGGGCCTCACATTTGGGAGCAGTTGAGAAGAGAATTTGGCTGAGGGAGCCAAACAGTGAGCAGTAGTGGCCCAAAGAGTCATTTCACAAGGGAAGTGTAGGGGGTCTGGAGGGGAGTATCATCAGCTCAAAGGAATGGCCTGAAGGGGCCTACTGAGGCCCAAATCCAAAAGTCCCTCCATCCACAGAGGAAGGGAGCTGGGCCTACTGCCCTCTTGGTTAGGGGATGACAGGCAGCGCCAATGGACAGGGCTGGCCAAGTCGAGGAAAGAAACGGCAGGGAAGATAATGAAAGAATGGCAGCCACAGCATATCCAGTGATTTCTGTCAACAACCATTTGTTGAGCATATACTTAACACCAGGCATTGGTTATAGGCTCTGCCTGCTCTCCAGGAGTTTACATTCCAGTAGGAGACAAAGTTAAAGCATAGAACATTACCCTATAACACCAGGATACTGATATTCTGTAGGGGAGACAGATATAGAAAGGGCTCTGGGGGTTCTAGCATTGATGTGTGCCAAAGAAATGCAACAAAGAGGGATATACACAGTCCAGTTAATATAGAGTCTACTTTCCTCCAGGAAGTAAGGAAGAGACTTCATGCTGAGGTCTTGGGGTTTGGTTTAATCTGAATAAGCCCATAAACCCACTAGATGGTTATTTTTCGTGTATTGTCACTTTTGTCTTTTATAATGAGAAATGTTTTTCAGAGTCTGTATTTACATCATTTCAATTGTGTTTGAATTATGCCAAAAAAATCAATAACATACCCTGTTAGAAAAAAATAAATACAGTAAAACTTTGGATTGCGAGTAATGTGGTTTGAGAGTGTTCCGCAAGACGAGCAAACATTTCTAATACATTTTAACATGGTAAACAAGCGATGTCTTCCAATAAGAGCAGTTTGTTTCTGGAACGAATTATGCTCACAAACCAAGGTATTACTGTACATTGAAAGGCACTTACCTGCCAGGGGAGCACAACCTAAGGGCGGTGCTGTGGGGACTGCATGCCCTTTACCTCTGGAGCAGTGTGTGACTAAAACCATCTGTGCTTCCCTAATACTGGTAAATCAGTTTCAAAAACTGTTTCAATAGTATTTATTCACCTTGGAATGATTTTTAAAAATACTTTGTATGTAATTTTAAAACATAACCTCTTTTCTGATTATAAAAGTAAGGCACTCTCATTGTAGAAAAGTTGGGGGGAAAGTATAAAGAAGATTTTTTTGTCACCTTAAAATACCATTTGTGAACTGGGGAATATCACCATATATACGGTGCCAAAAATGTATACACATTTTAAGAAAGGAAAACTATATTAAAATTGTAATAATATATACTGATAACAAACGATGAATATAAGTCACATTGGACTTCTGCAATGACAAGAGGTGCTCACAGTGGTTACCATCAGTGTCCAGACACTTCTGATTACAGCGAACTACTGCTTGAGCAATGTTGACCAAAGTGTCCACTTGCATACATTTTTTTGGCACCCCCGGTATGTGTGTGTGTGTGTGTGTGTGTGTGTGTGTGTGTATAGACAGATAGACACAGATATATAAATATATTGATATATAACATATTATGTTATAATTTTAAACATATAAATACATATTTATGTATTATCTATAATATTGGGTTGTCAGAAAAGTCATGACATTTTTTCTATGTTTTTCGTTGCAAAAATGCATCATGACATTTCCAACAGCCCAATATACAGCAATAAATTATATAATGTTATATATAAACAAATATATATTTATTATGATTAAATATATTTATGTAAATATGTTTATATATAAATATACAAATAAGGACTGTGATTTGCCCCAGTTAACAAATGGCATCTTATATATATAAAATATAAACTAATAGAAAATCTTGTACTTCTTCAACCAAAGGATGGTCTAAGCAACCTATCAACCCCATGCATTTAACTGGTGGGCTGAAAGTGGCATATTGATACTTGGACTTCACATTAACAAGAACTGTGAACTAGGCAAAGTTTGTTTCCAGGTACTAATCCCACCCCCACCGAATGTTAGGCAGAATTCATAGATGGCCCTCCTGATCTCCACCTCATGGTGTCACCTCATATATGTATAATCCTCTCTCCTGAGTGTGGGTGAGATCTGTGACTTGTTTCTAGTCAATAGAATATGGCAAAGGTGATGGCTGGCACTCTTGTGATTAAGTTACAATACGTAAAGCATCATCTTAGCAGATTGGAGTGAGCGAGTTGCCTGCTGACCCTGAAGAAGCAAACAGCCATTCCATGAATAGCCTTTGGAGAGGGCCACGTGGCAGAGAACCACAACTGCAGGTAGACCTGAGGGTGGCCTCCCGCCAGCAGACAGCCACAAGGAAGTGAATTCTGCCAACACCCTGAATGAGCTTGAAAGCTGATTCTTTCCCAGTCAGACCTCCAGATGAAAACACAGCCTGGCCGACACCTTGACTTTAGTCTTGCGGGTCAGCAGAGAATCCAACTACAGCATGCCCAGACTCTTGACTCATGGCAACTGTGAAGTAATAAATGTGTATGTTGTTTTGAGCTGCTGCATTTATAATAATGTGTTACATAGAGACAGAAAACTAACAAAGCAGCCCCCACCAGTCCTGCACTTTTTAGCACTGTAGCCCATATAGGCATTGCCCTTCTCCAGTAATATTTGCATCCGAATGGAAATGGGGATTTCTAGTGTCTTTTTCATCCTTATTTCCCCATTAATTCCCACCAGGTATATCCCACCAAATTGGCCTGAAATGCACCATGCACATTATTATCTCTGGCTGCATTTTTTTTATACCATTCCTTCCAATCCAGAATCCCTCCTTTCACCCTTTGTGCCTCATCCATCTCATCCATGAAACCTTCTGAACTTCTAGAACACTGTACCATTGCTTCCATTGCACTTTTTATTTGCATCACTTGTTTGTCCCTAATTCATATACTGCCATGTGGCCTCTTCTGAAATCTTATTTTTCTGAAAATATTATTGAATGTGTGTGTGTGTGTGTCTGTGTGTGTGTAATATCTAAAATACAAAGAACATATAAAGGAGTATGTAAAGTTATACATATCTTTCATTCTCAATGAAATTATAAACTCATTGAAGCTCAGGATTCCACGTTGTGCATAGCATACTGCTAGGAATACACACCTAGGCATTTAAAATTTGTTACATGTAGCCAGGTGTACTTGACCACTTATTGAGCCTCTCCAGAGCCAGACTTGAGAGCATCCTTCATTGTTTCTCAAATCTCGCTGAGCTGCACTTTCCTTTACTGAAAAATGTCATCTAATGTAATTATTTCAAGGATTAAATTAGGCTAACGCGGTGCCTGGCACTTCATAGCTACTCAATAAACGTGAATTGAATCAGAATTTAGGTTGACAAACCTCCCATGTGCAAAGGCTGCACAGACACAAGAGTGGGTGGAATTATCACAGGCAGGCCAATACTTCGAAGAGCTTAGTGAAACTGAAGAAGCGTGTGCACACAAAAGGCCAGTTTCAGTAACTGTGTTTAAGCTTTAGTTTCATTTCTAAATAGATATATGAGGAATGCAAGGCCAGCAACTGACTTATAAGTACTGATCAAGAGTGGGGATGGATCTAAAGGAATGCGAGTAGGTCTTGCCAGGAAAGAAGTTTGCTGTTTCTGAAATGTTTTGGTCTTAGGCACTGGCAGGATTGATCGATTGCAGTTAGAAAAGCGTTTTCTGTGCAGCCTGTCCAAACGTCTGCTTCTGTACTTCTGTATAACTGTTGCTCGTATTCACTTCTCCTTTCGAAGAGCAAGCAAAAAATCCATCAAGCCACCCTAAGGATCCTAACACCTTCCAAGTCCTCTAAAGGAGGGTCCCTTACATTTCCCCTTACCCCCTTGCCTGGGTTCAAACTTCAACTCCCAGGGTTCGTCCAAATCCCTCCCCTTGCCCTGTCATCTAATGAATATGCAAACCCCACATAATTGGCAGCCAATGGTGTGGGTTCTGGTCACATGGTGCCGGTGGTAGGTGAGCGGACAGAAGTTGTGTGTCGGTGAACAGAGATAGCTCTCAGTCTGGGGCGAGCGCGTTAGTGAGCGTGGACGGATGCTTGGGCTATAGTCGCTGCGGCAGCGGTGGCGGCACTAGTGGTGGCAGAAGAGAGGAAGGGGGAGGGCCCGAGGGCTACACACGCTCATACTTTCAAGTTCCCTTGGAGGGACAGGAGGTGGGGCTGCAGAAAGAGGAGGCCAGGAGCAGTTCCATCTGTCCCGTCCCGTCTCCCTCTGTCCTCTGGCTCCCTGCACCCTGGCTCTGTGAGAGTTGAGGGTTCGGGTGGCAGTACGCAGCAGTGAGGGCAAGAGGGCCAGGAGAGCGGGGAGCGGAGCCAGGGGTGCGGGGGAAGATGCCCATCCTGCTATTCCTCATAGACACGTCCGCCTCTATGAACCAGCGCACTGACCTGGGCACCTCCTATTTGGACATTGCCAAAGGCGCTGTGGAGTTATTCTTGAAGGTAAAGGGAGGGGAGGTGGGAGCTGGGGAGAGCTCTGGAGGGATGGGGATTTAGGTGTTTCCGTAACGTTTGTGTCGCCCCCTCCTCCCTTTTCCTTTCGCGGCCCCCTCCGTCATCTCTCGTCCCGCAGCTGCGCGCCCGGGACCCGGCCAGCCGCGGAGACAGGTACATGCTGGTCACCTACGACGAACCGCCGTACTGCATCAAGGTAACGAGGCCATCAACGGGGTGGGGCGGGCGGGAAGCGGGAGCCAGTCGGCTGGGGCGGCTTCCTCTCCTGGCCCCAGCCAGAGCAGTCCTCCTGCGTCTCCCCGCGGGGTGTGCGGGACAGTGGGGGGGGGCGCGCAGAGGGCGGGCAAAGCGGTGCAGTCGGCGGCTTCCGAGTCGCCGCGGCTCCCAGGGTCGGGGGAGGGGCAGCTCCGGGGAGAAACCGCAGGAGAGCCGGGCCCGCGGCGGCCGCGACCGCAGCGGCCTCGGAAGATGGCGGACATTTTGCTTTTGTATGAGCCAGAGAGGGAGACTGAGGGCGCTGCTGAGATGGAAAGGAGGGAGGGGAAGAAGGAGCGGGGAAGAGGACCGAGACCCGCCCCTTTGGGGCGCACCCCAGGCGGCTGCGGCCGAGGGGCAGGACGAGCCTGCGACTCCGCCCCAGGTGCTCCGGGCCGGCGCGGGCTTCCCTGGAGCCCCAACTTCTCCTGTGGCCCCTCCTCCCGCTCCCCGCTGTTTCTCCTCCCCCCGCTCTTCCTCCCGCTCCCCTCCCCTTCCTGCTGAGAGCGTGGCAGCGCCAGCCACCGGCCTTCAAAGATTAGACTACTGCTTTTGCACTTCTGCAGTCTTCAACCCACCCCCGCCCAAAGGAAAAATCTGTCCGCTGAGCAAACCTCCCAACCCCCAGACCAGAGAAACTTTTCGTTTTTTCTCCGGAATCGGTCCGGCCAAGCCTGGCTCTCGGTTACCTTAGCTACTGTTAGTGTTTTATTGGAGACAAACCAAAGCCGAGAAAGGGTGGAGCGGGGAATTGCTCAGTTGGAACCCACAAGGGGCAGCAGAGCTTTTTGGGGACCTGGCCTACCTATTTACATCAACAGTTTGGTTTGTGTTAGCCACGTAGGGATTTGTCCAGGGAAGAGGAATGAAGAAAGGGGAGGACTCTACTGTGCGCAGTTATAGTAGTCAAATTGGATGATTTGATCCACAGGATTCTGACCTACAGGAGAAAAGTAGGGACAACTTCACCTTCGTGGGGGTAGTTAGTATGTGTTACTAGTGGCGAGGAGATAAAGACCCGCTTTGCCTGCAGTGACCCAATGAAATAGACCTCAGACTACTAAATCAACCTGTCTAAGAGTCCTGCTTGCATATTGAAACTTAGACAATACATTACCATAGCCCTTGACGTCTTTTGCTAGACGCCCTCTTTTTCTCAGAATTATCTTAATAGTGCCGGGGAGGTATCATCTGAAAGTGTAATTCGTTTCAGCCAAGTGAGGTATTTAAAAGAATGGAACCTACCAAACTGAATAGTTGGCCAAAGAGAGTGTTTCTGCAGAAATAAAACCAAAAGGGGAAAAAAAGAATAAAGAAAACCAAAGAGAGGCTTTAATTTTGTAACTCTTAGTTTCGGTGAACAGTTTGATTAGTAGGCTCCCCTTAAAACTTCTGTTTTTGATACTTTGTTTTCGGTTTTTTATTATCTATTTAGAAAAATGGAGCAAGTAGACACCTTTCAAAATGCCATAATCTTTTTTAAAATGTCAGTTTCCCAAAAGGGTGTGGCCATTTCTTCCACCTAGAAAAGTAGACGTTTGTACATCCTACGTCTGAAAGTCTGTACCCTTTGAATACTGATACATATAAGAACCCACCATTTATAGTGTGGCCATTTGGAGTCCCCCTTAACTGAAGTAGTAAAAAGGATAAACTCCAAAGAAGTGTGCCTTTTAAAAAATGGAATCACTTATTTAGCATTTTTCTGAATGTTGAGGCTCATAATTTAAAAATGGGTTTTGAACAAGCTAACAGATACAGACAACAGAAAAAAATTAACAAATGGGTTTTGATTTATAAAACTTCCATGGCAATGTTTACAGAATCTTTGGAAAAGAAAAAGAAAGTCTCACCTTCCTCTTAACCATCATTGCATCTTTTTACCTAGCATTGTAATCACAGTGTGCATATTACTTTGTATTCTGCTTTTTCCACCTATATTGTTCCATGAATTATTCCAGGCTGCCACATAGTCCTCATACTTAAAATTTTTAGTGTCTGTGTAACTTATCCATGGTATTTTGGAGGCTCAAGATAGTTCTGTGAGAAGAGGGGGAAAGTTGGATTTTGTTTTTAGTGGAAATTTCATCTCTTAGCTCTTTTTATTCTGCCATCTTATACACTATATTTTTTTCCCAAAGTAAAAGAACATTCTTCCAAGTTGAGTTTGATCTTTTTTCCTTATGTAGGTCAGGTATGAGAATATACTTTCTGTAATACTTTTAATTACTAATCATTACTTATCTTCTTATTTAGTATTATGCTTTCCAAGGTTATTCAGGGTTTTCATTTTAATCTTACAAGATAACTGCACATGCTAGGAAATGATTAATGATCTTAATGATGTTCTTGTCATGTTGCCATCTATACCTGAATTACTAATGATATGCCACAGTTTGGTAGCATTTTCTTTTTCTGAGTCTCTTTCAGCCACTCCCTTCTGCCCACCCCCAACCCTCCCCTCAGCATGTGGTCACTATTTGTTCTATAGCTGTTAGGATCTAGCCATCCTGGTAGGTCTGAAATTTTAGAACAGCTGGTGAATTTTTCTTAAAATTTAGTCTAGTCTTTCACTTGCTAATAGCTAGGAGACATAAGTGTCTGTTTTCTGTCACACTGATCATCAAATAGTTCTTTCTTTGATTGTCAGCAGGCGTCTTAGTTCATACTTAAAACTTCACTCTTCCTTAGCAGCCTGATGTCCTTTCAGCAAAGTGATGTTAGACAGGGTTTGATTTTTGTAGCTTATTTTCCTACAGAATAGTGGAAAGTGTATTCTTTAATTTCTCTACAGTTGGAGGGCCATTGTTTATCTCTTTAAAAATAACTGTTTATTTCTCAGGTCTTCATTATATCCAACTCTATACATTGCAAAAAAAAATTTTCTACTGGAAGATGTGATTCTATTGGTGACACAACAGGCATAAATTGTGCATTTGGTTGGGAGGTTTATTCCCTAATAGGCATGGAACTATTCCCAGTATATCCACTTACAAGCTCTGACAATAAATCTTGTTGTGAAAAGTTACTGTGACTGGAACTTTTCGCTAATGTATACTCTTGAGTATATGAATATAGTATTTCGACTAGGACTTAGTAACTTCTCACAACACACCCCTTAGGACATGGCTATGTGCTCTTTTTAAATCAGTCATACCTGTTACTTGCAGTCAGCTTTGCACAGATGGAATTAAGTTTGATTTGGGGACCATATAAAAAGCATATGAAATGTAAGCATTTTGTGCTGCATCTGTTTCAAGTGTTCCTTTGCAGACAAGTTTTGTACATAATGTCACAAGTGTTAACACTACATTTATACAGTGGTATCTTTAGTGTACACAGCTAGGATGAAACTCTAATAGTTTAAAGTTTCCAGTGTATCGTTATAAGACTAATACATGTAGGGTTTTTTTGGATATTCTTAATAGTTTCGTCTGTTTCTGCTGTCTTGTATGTTTTGTTTTCTGTGAATCATGATTTCCTTTTATTCAGTGACTAGCAAAGGTAAGCTCATCACTACTACTAACTCTGAGCCAATTGAGTGCATCAAGAAGAAAGTGAGCCAGGAGACTGGGCTATATAATAAAAAGATTCAAAATAGTTTGATGTTTTGAGCTACTTTCTTTACATGAATTTTTTATTGAAGGAAATGCTTTTAAACATAAAACGGAATCACTTTTCTAGAAATAGCCAAACACATGTATAAATAGTGGACAGAATGATATATATATAAAGAGTTGTTTCAAAGAAACATCCCGAGTCTGTAATTTGCAAACACAGAACATTTAAAAAAGTGAAAATTTTCCCTTGAGTACTACTTTTTCACATCCTGTAGCTAGCTTTGCTCACTAGTGTCTGCATGCCTTTATTAACATGTATCAGTAAAAGGCAACATTTAGACTTACAGATTTAGGAAGTAAACTTTTTTTTTTTTTAAAGATTTTATTGGGGAACTGGGGGAGGGGAACAGAGTTGGGGAATTGGATAAGGGAAATGGCCAAGTTGTTCTTCAGCCTTCGTTGTGGAGGGCGCCAGTCGCCATCTGGCTTCCCATCTGCAGCTCGTGGCCTCTAAGCTCAAGGTGTTGTGTTCAATCTTAGTTGCAGGTGGGCGTAGCCACCATCCCATGCAAGAGTGGAACCAGCAGCCTTGTTGTTAAGAGTGCACGCTGTATTCACTGAGCCATATAGGTAGCAGCTCAGCTCAAGGTGCTGAGTTCAGTCTTAGTTGCGGGTGGGCATAGCCCACCATTGAAGAGGCACTCTTGTTGTTACCAGCTGAGCCATCCTGCCACATGTTGGCAGCTCAGCGACAGCTCAGCTCAGGCACAGCGTCATTGGTCTATGTGGAAATCAAACAGGTGGCCCTGTTGCTCAGAGCTCCTGCTCTAAGCCAACTCTTAACCAACTGAGCCACTTGGCCGGCCCCCAACTTATGCTTTTTTATGACCTGTGTTCCAAACATTTGTTAGTATTTTAACAAAGGCATAACTTTTTCATATGCCCATGAGTATATTTTATGGGCCTATTTTGGAAAAGGAGTGACTTTTAGGGGGGCCTTTTATTGTGGTTAGAAGCTAAGGAAGTGCTTTTGTGTGAAAGCGTAACAACATGGCCTGTGAGAGCAACTGGAGACAATGGAAGGTACATTTAAAACTCAAAATGCCACAAAGGCAGTGTATTGATTTTTATGATGAATTGTTTCTCCCCTGATCTTGCTTCCTTTTCACTTTCCTCATTGGCCATTTGAAATGTCATGATAGTTATTTTGCAATAATAAAAGGGGAGAAAAACCATCAACAAAATAAAAAGGCAACCTACTGAATGGCAGAAAATACTAACAAATCATATATCTGGTAACATTAATATCTAAAGTATATAAAGAACTCATACAACTCAATAGCAAAACAAACAAACACCCCACAAAGAATCTGATCAGAAAATGGGCAGAGGATCTGAACATTTTTCCAAAGAGGGCATACAGATGCTCAACAGGTACATGCAAAGATGCTCAACATCACTAAGCATCAGAGAGATGCAAATCAAAACCACAATATGATATTACCTCACACTTGTTGGATACTATCAAAATGACAAGAGATAAGTGTTGGCAAGGATGTGGAAAAAAGGGAACACTTGTGCACTGTTGGTGGAAATGTAAATTGGTTCAGCTACTATGGAACAGAATGTAGAAGTTCTCAAAAATTTAAAAATAAAGGTACCTTATGACTCGGCAATTCAACTTCTGGGTGTTTATCTAAAGAAAATGAAAACACTAACTTGAAAGATATATGTACCCTCATGTTCATTGCAACATTATTTACAATAGCTGAGATATGGAAACAATCTAAGTGTCCATTGATGGACAAACAAATAACTAAAATATGGTGTATATATAATGGAATATTATTCAGCCATAAAAGAGAAGGAAATGTCGTTTGGGACAACATGGGTGGACCTTGAGAGCGTTATTCTAAGTGAAATAAGTCAGATGAAGAAAGACATACCAAATGATCTCACTTATATGTGGAATCTAAAAAAAAATAAACAAAACTCATATAATATAGAATATAATGTACATTGTGGTGAGTATAGTTAGTAACACTGTATTATATATTTGGAAGTGGCTAAGAGAGTAAATCTTAAAAGTTCTCATAAGAAAAATTGCAAGTATGTATAGTGATGAATGTTAATCAGACTTATTGTGGTAATTATTTTGCAATACATAGAAATGTCAAATCCATATGTTGTACACCTGAAGCTAATAGAACATTATATGTCAATTATACCTAAATAAATAAGTAAATGCTTACAGACATTTATCCAACCTATGAATTAAATATAGTTTACTGGACAGAATTTTAGTAGTGAGGTACTCTGACTGGCAGCTCTTTTCCTTCATACAAGAGTAGAACTTGGAGGAAATTTAGTGAAAGCTTATACAGATTCTTTATCACTCATGTATATACCACTATATCTGGAGTTTTGTTTGTTTTATTCCTGGTTTAAAAAAGAAAAGAAAAGGGGAGAGTTATTGGTAGAAGACCACCTCTCTGGGCAAGGGAGTAATGGCTATCTTCAGACTAGGCACCTGCGGGAAGGTGTCTGGGAAGCACTGACAAAACTGTGGAGTCTTATCTGTTCTGTACCCTAAGCCTTTCTTGTATCCATTTATTCTTATTTACTCCTCCCCTTTTTCAACCTTGATCATTCCATTGTTGCAGCAGCCAATCAATTAATCTCCCTACTTCTGATCTTGCTCTTCACTGATTCTTCCCCCTCATTGCCACTAGATTGATCATTCTTTTTTTTTTTAAAGATTTCATTGGGGAATTGGGAGAGGAAACAGCGTTGGGGAATTGGGGAAGGGGAACAGACAAGTTGCTGTCCTTTTGTTCTTCAGTCTAGTTGTGGAGGACATTGCTTCACTGGCCCATGTTGGTATTATCATTGAGCTCTTTCCAGATGAGGCAGATCTGTCACTGGCCTCTGGACGGCCACTCACCATGGCTATTGGCAGATCACACCGGCTGCTGGCCGCTCACGCTGGCTGCCGGCCACCTTCGGTAGCTTACAGCAGCCCACTGCTGCTCCGCTGCAGCCTATGCCATCGCTGGCAACTCACAGCAGCCCAGCTCCAGGTGGAGCTGTTGTTCACCATCTTAGCTGTAGAGGGCGCAGTGTCACTGGCCCTCATATATGGGATCTGAACTGGCCCTCATGTATGGGATCATATATGGGCCCTGCTGCTCAGAGCTGACGTTCCAAGCCAACTCTTAAACAACGCACCACTTGGCCAGCCCTAGACTGATCATTCTTAAAATACAACAACTCAAAATATTGGGCTGTTGGAAAAGTCATGACTCATATTGGCAATGAAAAACAGAAAAAATACTTCATGACTTTTCCGAAAACACGATAGAAAGTCATTCCCCTACTAAAAATCCTTCAGTGGCTCTCAATTACATTTCAGAATAAAATACAAACTCCTTAGACTGTCCTCCAAGGCCTTCATGATCTTCTGTCTTACCTTTCCCACATTGTCTCTCCACTCTCTTCTCTTCTCCTGGATCTCAGGCTCCAGCCACAATGAGAAATTAGTCCATCTTCTCCAAACTCGTTTGCTTCTGTGGCATTGCATACATTGTTCCCTTTGCCTGGGACACACTGGTTGGCCTGACATGCCTCAACACTTGAATCTATGTTCTCGGAAGTCATCCTGCACCTCTGCCCCACCCCTACTCCAAGCAGTGTAACACCTCCCACTGTGGTCCCTTAACACTTTGTCCAGACCTTAACTATCTATAGCACGTAGCATGTTACATGATTATCAGTGTTCATGCTGGCCTCCTTAATGTGAGCTCTTTAAGGGCACATATTTGAACTTCTCTATATTTGTACCTCAAGTACCTAAGGGAGTGCCAAGATTTTAGTATCTACTCAATAAATGGAGCACTATATAAGTGTGAAAGCTACCCCGTCCCCCTCACCCCTCCCATTCCCACTACTTCTCCACGGGCTGATCACCATTAACAATGTGATACTCATATGATCAATATTTATTACAGCTAGCGCGTTCATTGAGGTTCAGGTTTAAAATATGGTAGAATTGTTTGGTCTTTTAAAAAAAATTATTGTGGAATCGGGGAAGGGGAACAGACAAGATGCTGTCCTTTTGTTCTTCAGTCTAGTTCTGGAGGATGTTGCTTCACTGGCCCATGTTGGTATCGTCATTGTGCTCTTCCTGGGTGAGGCAGTCGCTCACTGGCCATTGGACGGCCGCTCACCGCAGCTCTTGGCAGCTCACACTGGCTGCCGGCCACTCACTTTAGCTTATGGCAGCCCACTGCCGCAGGGGCTGCAGCCTATTCCAAGCCAACTCTTAACCAACGTGCCACTCGGCCGGCCCATAGAATTGTTGTTGTTTTTTTTTAACAAGACTAATGTATATGTGTCCCCTTTTTTTGTTTATTGAAATATATATATTATATATAAAATATATATATATATAATATATATATATTTATATATATAAAATATATATATATAATATATATATTATATATATATATATATATATATAAATAAATAAATAAATAAATCAACCCTAACGACTTGATGCATTTTTACATCTTGGTGCATTCATGTACCTGCCACACCAGGCCAAGATACAGAACATTTCCATCAACCCAGAAAATGCCTTTTGCTTTTTGGTGCAATCCCTTTCCCCTCTGCTGGTAACCGTTAGTCTGACGTTTATCATTAATGTAGTGATATGATCAAAATGGTGAAATGGTGTTTCTGGAAGATAAGTATGACAGTGGATTGCTACTACAGCTATTTAGGCATTCATTTACCATGTGCATTGAGTATCCTCTCTGGGCCAGGCTTTATTATAGGAGACTAAGGGGACACCAATAAAGACCTTGTCCAAGGGGAGATGAAAATAATAAAGTGGTCCTACTTATCAAGGGTCTTGAGGATAGTCATTGGAGAAAGACGACTGGAGAATGTGGATTAAAGCGTGGGAGGTGTCAAGAACAGTAGACTCTTAACCAACAAATTGGAGGTGAGAGGAGGATGGGCAGGATGCAGTGAAAATTCAGTTTATCCAGTCAGGATTTCAACTAGTTGAGACTGGATCTCAAAAGGGCATTGAAACCTACAAGCTAGAGTTTGTACATCTCTCCCAGGGTAAAAACCTTTGAGGTGGATTTGAAGAGAAATAGGGCAAGACATGTTGTCTGTGTGCTTGTTTGGTTATTATTTCATAGAAGCATATGTTGAGGTGGGCTGGGGGAGGGAAGAATGAAAGGTGAGGGAGATCCAAATTGCCTAGTTTTGTATTAGTGCTGGCCACTTGATAGCTATTAGCCTTGAGTTTGGGATTGGGATGGGTAGACCTATAGAAGGGAAGGGCCATACATAAGCAAAGGGCAAATATTGTCTTTTTCAGTTTGTCTTTGCTTCAGAAAGATAATTAGAACTGCTCAGGAGACAAGCTTCTTCATTTCAGAGTGGCCAAACATGGCAGCTGTTCTACATCTCAGGGATAAATGTTCTTTTCAGAGAAGGGCAGGATTGAAGGGCTCTCTATATGGAGGGTGGGGGAACAGGGATGAAACCCACTGGTTTAAATCCTTAAATGAAGAACTCCTGGTAAACATGGCCTCCAGTTTCCTTTCACTGAGAGTGTAAATGAGAGATCCAGGCAGTCCCTTTGTGTACATATTTGCATCTTGGATCACACTTTGTCCTGGATACAATGTTCTAAATGGTGATTAGGTTCGCAGACTTTCCTCCTCAGGAAAGCCTTTCAACCCTTAATGTCACTTAGCCGTAGAGCAATTGTGTTGGTTATTGTTTCTACTGGGAAATGGATTTGGGTTTCCAAGGTGATCTGTGAAAAACACATCCTTCCCCCCTTTTTCCTCAAACTGTGGTGGATTAGTGGTCCTAGTGGGGGGGGCCATTATAAGAGCTCCATCAAAGAAGGTGAAGGGCTGAGGTGGCAGTGAGGGTAGGTATGGCTTTTCAAATATACAAACCATTCATATTTCAGATGGGCTATATTTACACTGTTTGGTACAGCATCCACTAGCCAAGTGTGATTACTGAGCACTTGAAAGGCAGCTATTCTGAATTGCAATGTGCTGTAAGTGTAAATTAAGCACTCAATTTTTAAGACAGCACAAAAATATATAAAATATCTCATTAACAATTTTATATTGATTACAGGTTTAAACAATATTTTTAATATATTGGGTTAAATACAATATGTTATTAGTTTCACCATTTCTTTCTTTTTTTAATGTGGCAACTTGAAAATATAAAATTACTTATCCAGCTTGCACTATGTTTCTATTTGACAGCAGTGTTGGTCTGTATTCTTTTTTAAGATACTTATGGTGTTCATATACTAGAAATTGCTTCTGAAGGAGGATCCTTTCTCTTGAAGTTCTGTTTAAAATGAACACTGCCATAATGGACTCATTTGTGCATGAAAGGTTATCATACAGTTCAGAGTTGATGGGTTGATAACCCTTTGCCCAGGGGCAAAATATGAAAGCATCCCATTCTTGTTTGTATTGAAAGCCAGTTTGGTTGCTTAGACTTTTGGATGTAGTTCGTGATCCAACTGGTTGGGTTAGAAATTTTTTTTCCTGGGCTAAGTACAGTAGGAGATACATGTGAGCTCCTAATACAACTACAGTAATTTAGAATTCTGTGTGTGCTCACTAGTGGTACTAAATGGTCCATGCTTTTACTATTATGTATTTAGTATATATGTAACATATTCCTTATTGGATTTACATAGCTACTTGGATCAAGAATTCCTAGGAACAGTATTCACCAAGAAAAGTAGGATAAAGGATAAATTCTCTAGCCTGGCATAATGTAAATCCTAAGAAACAAAGGGGAGCTTGTATCACTGCTCTTATTGAGGATGTTCTTTATGCTCCCTAGCAGAGCCCTTGTCTTATATCATGAGAAGTCATCAGTAGCATTAAAACAGGTGGAGAGGTCCAGGTCCACATGATAGGAGGGCTCCCATGAATATTACTTTCTCTAAGCTCAGTCCTCTTAATGGGGATTACAGAAGTGACTGTGTTAATTTTTGTTACTTTAATGGCTCCTACTTAAGGACTAACACCCATGTTTAATTCTGAGGCTGGATAAAAGCAGAGCTGTGTTGATGAATAGCATATATAGGAGGGGGAAGCATTTTATAGCCCTAGTTTTGGATCCTCCTAAAACCCATCTTGCAGTCAAAGGTGTTATCTGGTTTTTACAGATATGATTCAGCTTATATCTTGTAATAATGAACAATATGTAATAGGTTTCTAATGATAGCAGCTGACATTTATGCACAGGGCAATGTGCCAATGAATATAAAGTGCTTATTTATTTTCCCAACCAGCCTAAGTTGTGGGTACTATTATTATCTCCATTTAACAGATAAGGAAAACTGGGACCCAGAGCGGTTAAGTGACATAGCTGAATAGTTAACCTAGGTCTGTTTGTATTCAAAGTCTTAAGTAACGAGTCACTTCATTTTTCCCATCAATGATGGATGAATATTGCTTTCAATAACTTCTCACTGGTATGTTCTCGTTATAACATATGTCCTGGAGCCATGCTTTTAGCCAGAATTGTCATGCTATTGTTTATAGTTGCTTTTGATATAACAGTGCTTGGTATAGTAGCAAGCACTCAATGGAAGAAAATTATGACTGCCAGTGTTGCCATTTTTATTATTTGTCTATTTCTAGGTGAATATCATAATGCATTTGTTTGTGAAACACTTTGGCCTTTGATGTCCCACAGTCATGCCCCTCCTCAGAGACAGATGTGGATTTGTTGGGATGCTAAGCTGATGAAACTTGAGATAGTGTGTATGTGTTGGGGGATGGAGTCTGAAGACTAGTGGCAAACTGACTAGGAAGAGTGGTAGGCTTGAAAAAGCAACAGGGTATTCTAGTGGCCTCCAGAAACTGATTTACCATCCTCGCTTTATCAATATCCTGATAAATGTTTTTCTTATTGGCAAAAGAAAGACATCCAAGGTTCTCCACAGTAACCATTTTGCTTCTCCTAATCCACAACCTACGAGGGAGGCAGAAGTGGTTTTGTAAAAGGCCTGAAAGTACCACACCACCTTTGTGGAGTCTTATGAGTCAGCCTGTGCCTCACCTAATGGTGCAGTCTTTATTTCATCCAAGCCTCCCACTCTCCTCAAGCCACACCCCTACCATGGCCAGATAGCTGTTTTTCTTTCCTGCTTAGTTAGGTTGGTAAGGGGTGGATTTCAGAGAAGGAATGGAGATGCTGCCCGATCAGCCACTAGGAAAAAGTTTTTTTTTTTCTTGTTTTTTTTTGGGGGGGGCAGTGTCACTTGCCTTCATATGTGGGACCCAAACCAGGGCCGCTGTCGTCCCAAGCCAGCGCTTAACCACCGCACCACTCGGCCGGCCCAGGAAAAAGTTATATATGAGACTTTTGTGTTGATGTGCCAGGTGTTTGTAGAAAAAGTAGAGTTCTGTATCAAACCATATTCACCTGATTAGACTATGAATTAATGACAGTTGCTTTTTCATTATTTATCCTGCCCTGTAGGTTGAGTAGTTCAGTAAACTTAGTACCAAGAGCCAAACTCTGGACTTCAATGTTATTGAACAAAAGACTTGAAATATTGATGTGTGTACAAGTAAGGAATAGAACTAGTGAGAAAAGTAAATATGACTTATTAAGGTCTTAGGATTTACTGTATAGATCCTTGGACCAATTTACTAATGTTTATTCTCTTTGCCCTTGACTACATTTGAAACTGTTAATATGGCTTCCTTCCAGAAATTTATCACCTCCTCTATCCTGTCTCTCCACTCTGCTGTCTCTGATAATTCTTTCCCTATCCTCCCAATTCTTTCCCTAGGTGAATGCATCCGGCCTGACTCATGGTTTCAAACAGTCCTACACTGGTGCCTCTCCATCTTCAGCTTCTCATCCAGGCATCTCTAGCTGATGATAGAACATCTCTGCCTGGCTATCTATCCTGCCATCAGCTCATAGTTAGCATGTCAAGACCTCCTTATGGCTCTAAAGCCTATCCCCATTTCCATAACCCCAATCTTTTAGTCACTCAGGATTGAAAACTAGGCATTGTATGGCATTAATCCTGTCCTTCCATACTCTTCTAAGGCCCATCTGTCATCCCTTTGAAATGTCTCTTACATATGTTCCTTCAACTTAATTTCTGTTGCCATCACTTGAGTCCAGTTCCTGACCTTTTATGCTTTGACCACTGTAACAACCTATGTGGTCTCCCAAGTGCCCCCCAAATTCCTACTCTCTACTCACACCAACTGCTAACTTTCTAAAAAAAACTGGTTTCATCATATCACTCGCCCTTCCCAAACCTTCAAAGACTCCCCATGCCTATGGATGCCATTCTGAGCTCTCTGAGATCTTTTATGATCTCATAAAAGACTTGTTTCCCATTATTTCCCCATAGGAGGCCTGAGCTTCAGCCAGACCTGTCTCTTCCACCCACTGAGTTGGTCTCCCCATTCCTGATGCCAGCCCTTAGAACATCAGTTAACCAAAGGAAGAAGAGATACAGAGCCAGGAGAGCTGGAGGC
This sequence comes from Aselliscus stoliczkanus, assembly GCA_033961575.1. Taxonomy (NCBI): domain Eukaryota; kingdom Metazoa; phylum Chordata; class Mammalia; order Chiroptera; family Hipposideridae; genus Aselliscus; species Aselliscus stoliczkanus. The sequence goes on from CM066737.1 coordinate 19,980,412, forward strand.
TCTGGGGGAGGAGAGCAAGTGAACTGAAAGCATTCCATTAAGGGTTCCACTTGAGTGGGAGGATGCCACAGAAGGTGCTTTAAAGTGCTATGCTTATGATGAGATCTTGCGGAAGGAAGCCGGAGGGAGCTGGAGTATGACCTTTTGTGGTTGATTAGCCTGCACTAGATCAAGATGTTTTGATTTAGATTGGCCTAAAGTTTCCTGGAGGCATTGCTGTTTAATCGGAAGCCTTAGTCTCTCTTCATTTTTGTCTCTATAGAAGGAAGCCCACAAAACTAAACAGTAGAAATAGGATTCTAGGGAGAATACATAGGTTTTAATACAGCCATGGCACTGGAAAGCTGGGAATCCCTTTTGTTTTATTTCTTGTAAGAGAATGCTGAAGATATGCAGAGCAAAGCTATTTTTCTTAAAAGCTTATGTATGTGTATAGATATTGTAAATTCCGTGCTGATGTTTCTGAGCTGTATGTTAGAAGTCCGCTTAAGTCTGGGTACTTTCATAAAAACAGTTTTTACAAAGTGGTCCTAGTCCAGCCTGTCTAGATCACACCATCCACTGTCATGTAAATCTGGCAAGTTTTGCAATTTGCTACTGATCAAATACATACATGACCCCAGGCAACTAAGTCACTTAGCATTTTTTAGATGTGAGTTTTCTCATTTGTAAAATAAAGGCATTAGACTAGATTATTAACACTGTTCCTTCCGAAAACGTACAAGAGAGAATTGTGTAACCAAAGGGCAGGAATTGGAATAATTGAGGCGGAGAACTCAGAGTGATTTCAAAATTCCTTTAAATTTTAGAAAACAGTTTTTGTACGTGCTTAATGTGCTATATATCACACTTACTAGTTAGATGGATAAATGTCACTCCATCTCATTGGTATCGTTTATTTTTTGTTCAAAACAGTTTTTGTACGTGCTTAATGTGCTATATATCACACTTACTAGTTAGATGGATAAATGTCACTCCATCTCATTGGTATCGTTTATTTTTTGTTCAGGACAGAGTCCTAACAATGGTTACCTCTGAAGAGTGGAACTGGGAGTTTGGTGAAGAGATAGACTAACCTTGTATTTATGTTGAGATTTTTTTTTAACTTTTTTTTTAAATTGGAGAACAATGTGTTTTTCCAGGACCCATCAGCTCCAAGTCATGTAGATGTTTCAATCTAGTTGTGGAGGGTGCCTTTCAGTGGCCCATGTGGGGATTGAAACGGCAACCTTGGTGTTATGAGCCTGCGCTCTAACCAACTGAGCTAACGGGGCACCCTCTGTTGATTTTTTAAACAATGAATGTGTGTTACTTTTATGATGTAAAAAATAGCTCTAAAATTTTTTTGACAGAATTATTTTTAAAAATTAGTTGAGAGGAAAGAGATGTTGTATAATCTTTACAAAGTAATGAATGACCCTTCTGCTATCTCTATTCAACTCTTTCTGCAATGTTTGGGTGGTTTAGTCTGAGTCTTATCCTATTTTTCCAAGGCCACCTTTTAAAATTTTAATTTTGTGTATGTGTACATAGAAATGTCTCCTATCAGAACAAGCAAATCTAAATAATTGAATGTGTGATCTGCACAATAGCATTTATTTTTCTGATAATAGGTATTGGTCAATAGCTACTGTTGAAATGGTCTGTGAGTGAGAGAGGAAACTTAGCATTTTTATCTGAGAGAGTTTGTCAAAGTCTCTGAAGATATTTTTCCTTCAGTAACAGTGCAATTGATTACTGGACAAAGGAGAAAAGTTTCTAAAATTCAGTTTCTACATGTTAGGATCCTCTGGTGAAGATCATATTTCTTTTGATCTTATCGTGTTTTCAAGTGAACTCTGACAGGTGTGGTACTTCATAATTTTTCCCAATTCCCTGGGGTAAGAATTAAAAACTCAAAAATGCATTTTGCAGATATTTTAGACTAATTCTTATGATTGTTGAGCCACTAAAAAAATCATAGTAGGTATTTTAAAGAGACTGGTAGCCAAAAATGGTGAACTTTGTCTCAATAGAATCAAACTGTAAATAATTTCTTTTCACAGTTTATTTTATTTTTACTTTTTAGTTTATTTTTCAATTACACTTGACATACAATATTATATTTGTTTCAGGTTGCCCAGTTTATTTTATTTTATTTTGAGGGCAGTGTCACTGGCCCTCATATGTGGGACCCGAACCCGGGCCGCTGGCTTCCCAAGCCAGTGCTTAACCACTATGCCACTCTGCTGGCCCTGCCCATTTTATTTTAAAATATATGGTCATGAGAGTCTTTAACCATCTACTGAAGAAACAATTCAGCAGGCCACAGACTGTCAAGTAAGTTTTTGCAATACATTAGGGGGTGAATTTCTTAAGAACTTTTTAAAAAAATAGAAGACTCAAGTAAGCTAGAATTCTGTTATGTGGTCTTGACTGGTAGTATTTCCTGAAGTTTGTTCATGAAAATTGGTGTGCTCAACCACAGGATGATAGCATTCAGAGTTCTCAGGGAGAGAACTGATGTCATCAAATAAAATGGAGTTTGAGCATTTTAGCAAGTTTAGGACACTAAGAAGTGCCCCTAGGAAAGAAACTTTGAGAAAAAGGAATCCAAGAGAACTGGATATGCCTTTTTTATTTCAATTTATAATTTCTTCTATTACATTTGCTGTGCAATATTATATTAGTTTCAGGAGTACAGCATAGTAGTTAGACATTTACATGACTTACGAGGTGATCCCCCTACTATGTCTAGTTCCCACATGACAACATTCATAGCTATTACAATATTATTAACTATATTCCCTATGCTGTCCTGTACAATACCCGTGACTATTTTGTAACTACAAATTTGTACTTCTTAATCCCTTCACTTTTTTCACCCAGCCCCCCAACTCCCCTCCCATCTGGCAACCATCAGTTTGTTCTCTGTATCTATGAGTCTGTTTCTGTTTTGTTCAATAATTTATTTTGTTCTTTATATTCCACATGTAAGTGAGATCATATGTTATTAGTCTTTCTCTGTCTGACTTGTTTCATTTAGTGTACTAATCTCTAGGTCCATCCGTGTTGTTGCAAATGGTAAGATTTCATTCTTTTTTATGGCCAAGCAATATTCCATCGTATAATGTATGTACCACCTCTTCTTTATCCAATCATCTATTGATGGGCACTTAAGTTGCTTGCATATACTGGCCACCATAAACAACAATGCTGCAATGAACATGGGAGTGCATATATATTTTTGAATTAGTGTTTTGAATTTCTTCAGAGAAATACCCAGAAGTGGAATTGCTGGGTCATAAGGTAGTTCTATTTTTAATTTTTTTAGGAAACTAAACTGATTTCCATAGTGGCTGCACCAATCTGCAATCCCACCAATAGTGCACAGGGGTTCCCTTTTCTCCACATCCTCACCAGCATTTGTTGTTTGTTGATTTATCGATGATAGCCATTCTGACAGGTGTGAGGTGATATCTCTTTGAGGTGTTAATTTGTATTTCTTTGATGATTAGTGATGTTGAGCTTGTATTCATATGTCTCTTGGCCATCTGTATGTGCTCTTGGGAGAGATGTCTATTTAGGTCCTCTGCCCATTTATTAATTGAATTGTTTTTGTTTGTTGGTTTGTTTGTTATGATTGTTTGTTTGTTTTGATGTTGAGTTATATGAGGTCTTTATAAATATTGGATATTAACCCTTTATCAGATATATCACTGGCAAATATCCTCTCCCATTCAGTGCAAAATATTTTTAGTTTGAGGTAGTCCCATGTGTTTATTTTTTCACTTGTTTCCCTGGCCCTTTTTTCAGTATTCTTAAAACAAGTAATTGTATAAGAAAAAGCTATATTAGTATGCATAAAACACAGAATAATAGAATGCCTCCTTTGAAACTAGAAATGTATCAGTACCTTGAGTTAAGTGAGAAAACCATAAAAAAGTGAAGTCAGGCCAAGTTACTAAAGCGTTAAGGGAAAAGAAAATGCATCAGATAGGGTCAGAAAAAAAATAGAATGCAAGAAGAGAGTTTTCAAAGGAGACACAAGGCAATTCCATTCTTTTAATGATACAGCACCTTCCTAATGTGCACTTCACAATTTTAACAACCTCCTTTATAGGTGTGTTAGCTGTAAAGGCCATTTAAAAAGACAGTTAACATTTTAAGGTGATTCAGCTGTCACAGTTTTCTGTTTACCTAAGGGGGTAGGTGAAACTTTTCTTATAGCTATCAGAATTGGGGTCCATGTTCATTGTGAGAGGAAAATTCTTGAAGTTGAAAAATTTTAACTCGCACAAATATTCCATATAAGGCTAAGTGGAAAGTCATTTGTCTCCTCCGCAGATAGAGTTGATTGTAAAAGCAGGGCTTCTTATTTTTCATGTCATTCTTTCTCGCTGGTCGGTTTACCAACAAAAGAACACTTTGTGATGACAAAGATGAAAGAATGTTAAGTTGGAGAAGAAAGTAAGTTAGTTGAAAAATGCTGTTGAAGTTGATTTATTCAAATTGTCTGGGCTGTTGCAGAACAAGTTTTCCCCCAAACTGGTAGAGAGCAGATGGAAAAAGGAAAATAGTTTATCTTTCAACAAGAGAAATGATGGTTCTACTAAATATAGACTCTTTGGCTTTAACTTGAGACATCTGGGAAAATATTCAAATCCATTAATCATCTAGATTGTAACCACCTAGAAGAGCCCAAGGTCCAGGATAGCTTTCTCTATCTGGGATAACAAAGGGCAAATATGACCAGGCTGATTTCATTTCCTTTAATAAATATAAAAAGTTTTGTCAAGGAGAGGGAAGCAAACATGTATTGTCTCTCTGCATTCCAGTAAGGCTTTTTATTCATTGTGAAGAACTTGGTAGCAAGCTGGGAAGGCTTAGACTGAACTGAACTACTGTTCAGGGAAGTGTTCAAATAGGCTTTTGGGTGTGTGTGCCCCAAGTGGGTCAGTGCAGTGGCTCAGCACCAAGTCAGAGCGACATAGTAAGTGGTGCCTTTCAGTGAGAGAGTCTGGCTTGTGACAATCTATAATATAAAAGGATTATTCTAGCTCTTTGGAAAGATTCACTGCCATTCCCTTCCAAAAGCTATCACCCTAGAGAATTTTAATTAACCAATTATATTTTTATTTTATTTTATTTTTTTAATTAGCTTCAGGTGTACAACACAGTGCAATAGTTATACTTTTTACCCCTCAAAGTGACAACCCCCCTCCCCCAATTCTCCACCCCACTCCTCCCCATATCATACTATCTATTACAATACCTTTGACTCCCTTCCACCGTATAATCCACGTCCTGTGAATATCTATATATTCAATTACAATTGGCATCAATTTTAGGTATACAGTGCAGTGATGAAGCCTCTACCCCATCCATGAAGTGGTCTCCCTAGCAAGACATGTGACCATCTGACACCCCACAAAATTTTTACAACATTATTATATTCCCGGAACTGTCTTTCATATCCCTGTGACAATATTTACCTATTTATGCTGTCTAATCCCTTCCCCTTCTCCCTCATCCCCACCCCCTCCCAAGTAGCAACCCTGTTTTTCCTCTATATCTATGAGACTGTTTCTGTTTCCTTTGCTCATTCATTCAGTTTTCCAATTATTTTTAAATTTACAAATATTCAGTTTACATAGTTTTTAAGTGGCACTTTTCTTGTAGAAAGTTAGATGCAGCTGCTCTAAATATGTTTTTGTTACCTTGGATGGGGAAATTAATACCGTGTTCATTAAATTTGCCCATTATTCGAAGTCTAACCAGATCTTCTATGTTTTGGAAAAGGGTTACAAGTGACCTTTAGAGATAGAGCAGGGGTTTTCAGAAAGGGCTCTAACACCGCTTCCACATCCCTTTCAAGGACAGTTGATCTGCTTTTATCTCTCTCTTTTTATTTTTTATTTTTTATGTGGGACCCGAACCGGGGCCGCTGGCTTCCCAAGCCAGCACTTAACCACAGCACCACTCGGCCAGCCCTGCTTTTATCTCTTTTACTTTCTTATATTTCCTGGCAAGATTTCAGTGGAGGAAAGGGTTCTTCTATTTAAGTAAATAATAAAAATCAATGAATCAGAGAAATGGTCCCTCCAAAATGGGATGAAGTTTAGGAAGGATAAGTATTGGGATGCTGAGGTTTGTGGGAGCCTCTAAATAACACCCCTACTTTTACCCTCCTCCATTGAAAACAATGGAGAAATACGACATGGGAGCCAGCCAGAGTTCTAAATAACAGCTTCATTTCTGTTAAAAGCTATACTGGAGGATGAAGCCTAGATGTGTGTTCACAAAAAGCTTCCAAATAGTTCGCATGCTGACAGACCTCCCCTATGGGTCTGTCATAGGGGCAAGGCCTGCCTACCCCTTAAGCACCATGTGTCAGGGAACATACCAGAAAATTAGAAAGAGCTTCAGCAACAGGCCTAGAGGAAATATGCCATTTTCCTGTTGCCAAACCCACTGGTCAGATAAGAAGATGGAAATAAGGGTGCAGAGGGTCAGCAACAGCCCCAGTTGCGGGTAAATGACTTACCCTGGACTACTTGCTTTGCTAGTTAGTTACAGCCAGGAATAGACTAGGGTCTTCCAAGTCCTAATCCACTGCTCCCATACCCAATTGGTCTGCATTTAGACATCAGGGAAAGTAGGCTTAAATGAAATGAAATTTGGAAATTTTTAAAAAAAGATTTTATTGGGTAATTGGGGAAGGGGAACAGACAACTTGCTGTCTTTTTGTTCTTCAGTCTAGTTGTGGAGGACGTTGCTTCACTGGCCAATGTTGGTATCGTCATTGCGCTCTTCCCAGATGAGGCAGATCGGTTGCCGGCCTGAGGATGTCGCTGAACGCGGCTATTGGCAGCTCACGCTGGCTGCCAGCCGCTCACGCTGGCTGCCGGCTGCTCACACTGGCTGCCGGCCACTCTCTGTAGCCTATGGCAGCCCACTGCAGCACGGTCTGCAGCCTACACCATCGCCGGGGCTCACAGCAATGTTGTTAGCTGTGGAGGGCAGTGTCACTGGCCCTCATATGTGGGATCCGAACCAGGGCCGCTGGCATCCCAAAATCAGCTCTTAACCAATGCTCCACTCGCCGAGCCCTGGAAATTTTTTTAAACTCATAAACTTTTAAGCTACTGTTACAAGGCATGTCTATGAACTGAATATGTAGAATGGTAGAAGAATCTCTAGTACAGTGGTTTAAATTGGTGGGCTCTCAAATTAGGTTACCTGGGTTCAAATCCTGGCTCTGTCATTTACTAGTTGTTTGACCTGGACAAGTTGCTTATCCTCTCTGAGCCTCAGTGGGCTCATGTATAAAATGGAAATAGGAATAGCACCTACTTCATGGTTATAAGGCTCAGATGAGAACACATACAAAATGTCATGCTTAGCATAAATGAATTACTGACACATAGGCACTGATAAATATTACCTATGGTTATTATTTATCATCATCAACATCATCATCACCATTTTAGTTCTGGGAGACTTTTAAAACTTACTTGAGGATTTTACCTATCCCAGTTTCCTCCTTTGTCCTAAACTTTTTAGGTCTCCCAGGCTGGAAGTTTCGGAACCAATCATCTTTTATTCTTTCTCTTTCAGGCCCATGATCTGTCTGTCACCAAGTCCTAGCTCATTTGTTTAAAATGTTTCTCAATTAACCCCTTCCTCTTCATTCCCATCCTAATTCAGGCTCTGATTCCCTCTGGCATGGATTAATATTCAAGTCCCCAAGCTTCTTTTTCCTGACTGCAACTTCTCCAGTCCATCCTATCCGTCACTGCCAGGCTGACCTTCCTGAGACACTGCCTTGACACTGTTTCCCCTGACTTGGAATCTGTAATGAATCTATTGTCTGCCGAAGCAAGGCCAAGGTCTCAAACATCTCTGTCTAATAGATATATGATGCCAGCCAGACACAAAATTGGAAGTTTTCTAGTACCCACATTAAAAAGCAAAAATAAACAAGTGAAACTTATAGTAATATTTTATTTAACCAAAAACATTCAAAAAATCATTTCAACATGTCATTATAAAAATAAATGAGATATTTTCATTCCTTTTTTCGATCGTTCCAGGTCCTCAAATTCCGTGTGTATTATACACTTACATCACGTCTCAAGTCAGACTGACCATGTTTCACGTGCTCAGTAGCCATATGTCACTAAAGATACTGTATTACGGCCACTGTCACACCCCACACATGACATACCTAAACCTTACTTCTTCTTGGTTTGTTAAAACAAAATAGGGATGGTAATACCATGGCTGTTTTACAGGATTGTCTTAAGCAAACGTGAAGTGTGGAAGTGCTTTAAAATCTGTTCAGCTCCATGAGAATGTAGGGAAGTTATTATCAGGAGTAAAGGTTTTACTGATATGAAAGTAGGATATTTTTGGTGTAATTTGAAAGAAAAGACTATTAAGAAGGTGAATGGGCTGTCCTGAGTTCGCTTATGATAAAAGGAATTCTAAGCAATGAAGGAAGAATAGAAACATATACTTTCACCCACTAGCTCTTCATAATTATCTTTTTGAAAGAAATTTGTCACATTAATACGGGTCCCTAAATAATTAAATTAACCTGTAGACCTTTTTTTCCCCTTCAGCATCCTGAGGAATGGATTTAGGGGCATTTAGTTCTTCTCTTGAAGGAGCTAGCCTGCTACCAAGAAGTTCATTGCTTTGGGTAGTAAATGTAGCCCATACCCTCTGTGATACTGAGGTAGGAGAAGCATTCAAGTTTTTTGTATTGTCCACTTTGTTGCAAAGAATTGGAATTGACCCAAAAAACACAATGGCAGTGATACAGGTGCAGAAATGATCTATAAATTGTTTTCAATTCACAGTATAAGGAAAATTTTAAAAAGTAATTATTCTGACAGTTTAATTAGTAAGACTACTAACAGAGGACATATTATTTTAAATATTGATGAGTTATAGGGTGCTTGCTTAATGGTACCCAAATCTTATTGCAGCCCTTTACCAAGTCAAGTAGTCCACTAATTTTTCTTTAGTTATGCTTTGAGCTATCGTGTGGCTCTCAGGAGTTAACATTTGCTGTAGATGTAACTCTAAGTTTACAGTGTGAGAAATAAGATTGCTAAATGAAGTAACTCCAGAAAAAAAAGTCAATTTTTTTACTATAAGGTGGTTTCTGGGTGAAGGACCCCACCATTTACCGGTTTGCCCAAGCCAGAAACCTCAACCTAATATGTTTCCCCTTCTTCCTCATCCTTCCCTCTAATTAGTTATTAAATGCTTATGACTCCACCTCTTAAATACTTCTTTTATCTGCAACCTCCTGTCCATCCCACTGCAGGCTTTCATCACACTTTTTTTTTTTTTAGCTGAGCCACCTTGCCACCTATTGGCCTGTTGGCAGCTCAGTGGCAGCTCAGCTTGGGATGGGAATTGAACCAGCAACCCTGTTGCTCAGAGCTCACACTCTTGAGTGAGCTCTTAACCAACTGAGCCACTCGGTTAGCCCTTCATCACTTTTCTTATAAGCTATTGCAACAATCTTCAAGTTTCCCTGCCTCAAGCTTCAGCCTCTCTTTCCCTCCACTCCCCTCCACAATTTATTCTCCAACTCCCAGTAGAATGATCTTGCTAAAATACAGATCTGGTCATGCCATCCCCCAAATTAGAAACCTCAAGTTATTGCCAGGACTGACAGACAAAATCCAAATGACCAAGCACAATGTACAAAGCACATTACAGCCAGAGGCCAACTTATCAGCCTTGCCTACTGCCATGTACCCAGAAAAATTATAATCAAATTACTTGCTGTTCCCCAGGAAGGCCTATTCTCTTATGAACTCTGTTCTCTTCCTTTGCCCTGCCCCCTCTACTCCTCACTTCAGTGTGGGGAGTCCTGTGATCTTCATGCCCTTCGGCTTCTTCAAATGCCCCATCTTCTGTGAGAAGCCTTCCCTAGCTCTGTTCATTTGTTCTTTCAGTCTCCCTAACTGCGTTCCTTATGCTAATCCCCAGCATGTAACATGCTGCCCAACATAGCATAGTTAGTCCAAAAAAAATGTTAAATAAATAAAGGAAAGTATTGATGCTATCCCTCTCAACTGTATGCCTTTCTCTTCTACCCCAAAGAAGAAAGCTAAGTTTTGAATTCAGTTTGATTTGCAATCACCTGCTGTTATTTCTAGGTATTTGATGAGCACAGTTAAAAATCATAATCCTTCCTTTTAGCTCAAGTTTAGATTGTCTAGTCCAGTAAGATTTTGCTTGGTCCACAAAGAATTATTCTCATGCCCGACTTTCCCCATGTACTAAAAGTCATATTTGCAATCTGGCTGGAAGAACACATGGAAAGGTTTTACCTTTAGATCCTTTGACTTATAGGATACATTAGGAATATTAAAAACAAACAAACAAACAAAACTAAGCACATCTTTAGTTTCACAGAATCCCAGATCATTGGACTGGAATGGATCTTAACCTGGACCACCTTCGCCTTGTATGGTTTTGCACATTGTGTACTGTTCAACCTCAGAGGGCACCATTCTCAGGGATTACAGTGTGAATGACTGTCCTCCAGGGTTGTATTGTGCACAGCCTTAAACAGCGTCCTTTCTTTTCTAATCATTCTCATTTTCAGATGAAACGAAATTCCAGTCCTAAGAGCCAACAGGTTTGCTCAAGGTCACGTAGATACTTCATGGGAGGGTACGGTGGATAATCTTCCCACCTTCTGCCTCTCAGTCATTCTGATCCAAATTGCTCCAGGAAACTGAAACTAGAAAAATAGTGTTTGCTATAGTTGTATGGGTGATGGACAGTATGCCTTCAGCTACACATGAAATTTAAATCATGTGATTTTTCTTCATATTATTTATTCTTGCTATCTACCTCCAGCTATACTGGCCTGATCAGCGTGACTTCAGCATTCAGAATGTCACTGCTGCCCTGAGGGCTACCAAGACTCAGGTGGCTGTTTGTCCCACCAAGTTGCCAAGCTATAATGTCTGCTCTCTGTCTTGCTGGCCTGCTCTGTGACCTACTGCTACCTGCCATTTTCTTCTTTTGGCTTCTCTTCTTGGAATTTTGTGCTACTTTGTTTTTATAGTCATCACTGACCAGTCAACATGATTCTTTCCTTCTGTTCTACAGACCATTCAATCACAGCGTGTTGGCTGTTGACCTTAGGCCTTTGGACCTTTGCTGCTGCTTGTAGATGCCAGGGGTACTTAGGGGATGCTGTCTCTTTGCCAAAACTTTTTAGTTTCTTTTCTTTCTCTCCGTATTCTAGATTTGGGGGCTTTCTGAATGCTTGAAGATGCTAGAAGGGTTGTCTCCAAATAGTTGTGGCTCTATTCCTGTAATATCCCTTTTTTTCTTATTTCAAGGGAAAATATTGTTCAGGAGGAAGAATCTTGGTTAGGAAAGTTCCTGTAAATCAGATACTCAGTAGCTAATTGTTTCTATCAAGGACAATGCATTTAAAATGTTACTCCTTCCTCTACCCCTTACTCCATGATCGTCATCAGTATCAAACTAAGGTAAATACTGAGGTGTTTTGGTAGGTTTGATTGAGCCTGAATAGAAAACAGGACTTCTTGAACCGAAGTCCTCCAGCCATAATGCACAGATGCATCTTTGCTTTTCATCATTAATACTGACTGATCTTTCTGAAACTGATTGCTTGCCTTAGTTTCATTTGATCTGTTGAGACATAGAATAAAATTCGATTAAGGAACTATTGATTTGTTAGATACTTGCTGTTTTGTTACTTGCTGTTTTAGTGGTTGTTTGTACTTTATATATTATTCATTGTATAATCAGGAATTTCTTTGTAAATGTTTGGTTTTCAGGCTGGTTGGAAGGAAAATCACGCAACATTCATGAGTGAACTAAAAAATCTTCAGGCTTCTGGACTGACTACTCTTGGTCAGGCTCTAAGATCTTCATTTGATTTGTTAAATCTCAATAGATTAATATCTGGAATAGACAATTATGGACAGGTAAAAAAAAATTGAGTGAGTACAGCTAATTTATTTTGGTGATTTGGGTTAAGAATTTATAATTGGGTATGGTTAACAAGTTTCCTGCTACTTTTCATAACTTTAAAAAAGAGACATATATCTTTTAAATGTACATATTTTTCAAATTCCCTCTTTTTTGGGGGTCTTATATGTGGCTTGATCATAAAATAGTTAAAATTGCCTACCCATTAAATCATTAGATATCTAAGAATGTGATGAATACATTGCTGAGAAATATTGGATCAAAACAATTGAAGAGAAACTTTCAGTGTCCCTAATTCTCTCATCTGTCCCAATTCAATGACAAAGCTCTAGAATGAGAGGAAGGCAAAATAACATTTGCTGCTGCTACCATTGTCCTTTCCTACTGTCAAAATGGTAGTCACAATAACCAGAGTCCCTCTCCACGTTGCAGAGCATAAGTCACTAATGTCCCCCATCTGTGCCAGTATTTTGACTCAGGCGAATGGATTCCCAAGTGTGGATGATGCTGCCATTATCATCTCTTTAATATATTTTTTAATGATTACTTGAAAAGCAGAGGGAGAGGAGGATTTGGATGTTATAGTTTGGGAGTTCCTGAATTAGAAGAATTCCTCAGTTTATTCTGAATGTTACCTCTTCAAAATTGTTATTTTGATCCCCACCCACTCTGTCCCTAATCTTTTCCTTATTTATCCAGGCAAATTTTATCACACACTTGGGAGATCACTGGCAAGGCAAATGTAAAAGTTTAAATGCAATGTTATTACTTTACATGGCTCTAATACTTTTTAAATGTATTTTAGGGGAGAAATCCATTTTTTTTAGAACCATCTATTTTAATTACCATCACAGATGGAAACAAGTTAACAAGCACAGCTGGTGTTCAAGAAGAGGTGAGATTTCATTTTTAAATTTTTTGTTTAAATGGCAGAAAACATGCAGCTATTTTTGTGAGAAGCATACATTTCTAGTTAAGAATACATTTAATCATACCTCCCATCTTTGTGCTCCTTGAAAGAATTCTTCATTTTATTGAGTAAAATGAAAGAAAAGTGAACTGTTCAGTTCCTTAACTCCTTCTTCCTTTTGGTATGGGCTGTCCTGATGAAACTCTTCACATTTTGCCTTATCAGCTTCATCTTCCTTTGAATTCTCCTCTGCCTGGAAGTGAACTAACCAAAGAACCTTTTCGTTGGGATCAAAGGTTATTTGCCCTGGTGTTGCGTTTGCCTGGATTGGCTTCAACTGAACCAGAGCAATTAGGGAGTGTACCAACTGATGAATCTGCCATCGCACAGATGTGTGAAGTCACTGGAGGTATTGGCAGTATTTAATATTTCTAAAGGAAGAATTCAGGGCAGCAGAGGTTAGTTTTTCTTAAATGCCACCTCCAGCCTTTCCTTCAGAATCTTGTAATGCTGCTGCTTAAGCTCATCCTTAGTGTGATGTTTGCTGCCAATGTAGTTATGATTATTTCAAGTTGTATTTTAGGATTTCCAATGCTTGTATTGTGAAATAGTATTCTATTTGATCAAATTTGTACTATTTGTTTTTCCTTCTGGTATAGGTCGCTCCTACTGTGTTAGAACACAAAGAATGTTGAATCAGTGTTTAGAATCTCTAGTTCAAAAAGTTCAGAGTGGTGTAGTTATTAACTTTGAAAAAACGGGACCAGATCCACTTCCTATTGGAGAAGGTACAGTAGCTAATTTTGTTTTTACCATATAGTCTTATATAGGAGAATGATCTGAGATTTGGAAAACACTAAACTATGCATAAAAGACACGGTCTTCACTATCCACATGCATTCAAGTGGTTACAGGCATCCATCCAAACAACTACCATTTATTCATTGCCTATGTATACATATCAGGTTGCCAAATTCTAGCAACTTCAATTCAATGTCAAATCTTCCTAAGAAAATTCTTTCTTTTCCCTACCCATTTCATATTCCCTGGTCTCAGTCTGAGGACGACACTCAATTATTCACCTCTCTATTCACGAAATACCTGGAGATTCACTGTGGAGTGCCTCTTAACTAGCAATCTGGCTTTGGTCTTGTGAGTGCCAAATGTGCCAAGCTATTTTTATGAGACCTTGTGTTTGTTACCACACGTCAGCAAGAGATTGTGAGTTTTTATGCAGTAACTACTAGTATTCTATAAGATCCTTCACCAGCATTTCCCACTTTTTAATGGCAGAACTGTTTCTCTTCACATGAGATTTTACTGAAAGTTCAATGTTTTAAAATAGATGAAAGAAGAGCTACTTTTGTATAGGAGGGACTTCTCCCTCAACTGATACCTGCATCACAAGGCTTCCTCAGAGTGCTGTTCTAAGCTATTGCATCTCCTCAGCTCTTGTCAGTTCACACACATGAACACATGTGTACCTGCACTCCATCATTGCCACAATGCTTCTCTAATCTGATCGATACATTTTATTTGCCATAGACACAATCAGTGGTAGCTGCCTAGAGAAGCAAAGGGGGTAGAAAAACACAGATTTCTGACTGAAGTAGTGGATCCTGTGGTTACTCATCCTTTTGCTGTTTAGTTCCTGAAACCCTTTGAGAAACTGTTGGAACAATAGAGACCCCTTGAAAAATGGTCATAGGCTACACACACAATTTTGTGTTTAGCTTCAGGGGTTTATTGGAGTCCAGTTTAATAACACCTGCCAGAGAAGACTGAGGCCTCACAGCCTATTTTCAATTAAGTTAATTGTAAAGGAAGGACATATTGCTAACGATTGACGGCTCAATCTGTAATGTTGTGTTCATTACCTTAATGAACTGGGAACTTTCACACTGAAAACCTATTGGATTTGGTATCATGTAAATAACTCAGATTTTCTTTCCAGCTGCATTGCCCCTTTGGCCAGAATTGTTAAACTTTCCAATTCTGATGAAAACTATGAACACTCTCCTCAGAAAAAGGCACATCCCCAGAATTGTGAGCTCAACTTCAAAGGCGTCTCTTGTTCCCCTGAAGCCATTACATGTATTTCCTAGAGCTCCATAGACCCCAATAAATCTCCTGGTCTAAAGTAGTTGTTTGCTTAAAATGAATGCTTAATAAGTAAATCAAGTGACCTGTAATTTAGGGAAAGTGACACTCAGAGGGCCGGCCGAGTGGCGCGGTGGTTAAGCGCTGGCTTGGGAAGCCAGCGGCCCCGGTTCAGTCCCACATATGAGGGCCAGTGACACTGCCCTCAAAAAAAAAAATAAAAAAAGGGAAAGTGACACTCAAATCATTAAAACAAATATTTTACAAATATAGTTTAGATTAATGAATGATTACATTAAACTCTGCCTTGCCCTATTTGGGGGGACAAATGAAATATGCAAGTTTAAATAATTAAAATGCGTTTGGGATACATTATGCAGCATTATACAATGCCCAGTTTCCCTGCAATTTTAATGGTGATGGGGAAACTATAATGAATCAGTCCGCAATAAAATTGATGCATTTGCTTTGTGTTCCCTCCCCTAACTATATACATAGGTTGTATTGTCAGCATTGCTTCAACATTTCAGTAAATTTGGATTGTTTTTATTTTGCCTTTGTGGTGATTGAGTCTAACTGTTTAGTAGAGAATTCTTTTGTCATCTAATTGGGAATTGAAAAAAAAGTCTAAATGGAATTTATGACCTATTTTGTCAGATTCCCAAACTGTAAAACTATACCAGGGAATAAACAATTTCATTTGCCTAATTTGGAAAAATAACTGTTGTGGTTTGGTGTGTTTATGTGTCTAAATCTCAGAAAATTTAAAACTAATTTTATTTATTTATTTTTTAATTAATTAATTTTTTTTTTGAGGGCAGTGTCACTGGCCTTCATATGTGGGACTGAACCGGGGCCGCTGGCTTCCCAAGCCAGCGCTTAACCACTGCGCCACTCAGCCGGCCCCTTAAAACTAATTTTAAATAGTTTTCAATACTCTACATATTTTGGTCATACTTAAGGATGGGAGCGGGGTGGGATGTTGGATTAGAAGGGATGGATTTGATGAAAAGAGTTGCTAGTTCAAAAATCCTAGTAGAGTCACCATTTTTTTCTTCCATTTTTCATGAATCACTGTTTTGGTTTTTTTTTCCTGTTTTTTTTTTTTTTTTTCTCAACGGCAACTCAGCTCGGGCTGACATCGAACCACCGTTGCTCAGAGCTCAGCTCGCACTCTTGAACGAGCTCTTAACCAACTGAGCCACTCGGCCGGCCCTTGGTTTTGTTTTGTACTTTGCTTTCTGCCAAAAAATGTGTACAAGAAGATCAGCAGCTGTGAAAAGAAATTCATGCCTTAGTCTGTCTTTTGTTTAACTTTTAGATGTTCTTATGGATTCATCTAGGCCAAGCAATTCATTTGCTGCTCAACCATGGCATAGTTGTCATAAGCTCATTTATGTACGACCTAACTCTAAAACTGGTGTTCCTGTTGGACATTGGCCAATTCCAGAATCTTTTTGGCCAGATCAGAATTTACCTTCACTAGTAAGTACCATAAAACAAGAGGTAAACTTCATTCTGGATTTTCAATCTGCTGATTACAGTGATCCTTTTTAAAAAGCGTTGAGGCATTAACCATGCCTTCTATCTCTTGCCAGAAGTCTAGCTTGTACCTAAAAGCAAGAGAAGACTTCCTTTCTATTCTGGCATTCTTTCTTTCAGTTGCCTTTACCATTTAAACTGCCCTCTATGGATGTTAAAGCATTGTTATTTTGGATGCTGTTGCAATTTGTGACTTGGTTTTATTTCAGAGCAGCTGACTTGATTTACATGGTAAACACAATATCCAAGAAAGTGCTGGCATTCATTTTCATGTACACGGTGTGATCAAACAATACGGTGAATGTTTAAATTTAAAAAATTTTATTACCATTAAAAGACACATTGCTATTAATCCCCCTCAAAACACTCCCACAAAATATCCCAACTTGCTTCGAACACACTTATCCCATCGTTCTTGCCACTTTCTGAAGCAGCTCTGGAAGTCCTATTTCGTGAGTGTCTTTAGTTGTGCTGTCATTGCTGCCTTGGTGTTCTGAATCATTCTGACTTTGGGGAAGAGCCAGAAGTCGCATGGTGCCAGATCCAGTGAATAAGGTGGATGAGGACACACCGTAATATTTTTATTTGACAGAAATTGCTATATACCAGACATGATGTGTGACATGGAGCTTTGTCATAATGGAGGATGTTTTATGCACACTTTAAAAAACATCTTCTCTCAAACGTAGCTCACACCCAACTGACTGTACCGAATAAGCTGAAACTTGTCACACACTGTTACTAAGGTTCGACACACCGCTTCCTGTATTGAAGGTCCCTGACTTTCCATTGGATATCACTCGGCAGGAGCATTCACTGTATTTTGTGATCAGAATGGAATGGCTCCATGTCATACATAGCTTCTGGTACAGTAATTTCTGTCAAATAGAAATATTACAACATTACAGTGTGTCCTTAACCACCTTATTCACCGGATCTGGCACTGTGTGACTTCTGGCTCTTCCCCAAAGTCAAAGTGACCATGAAAGGAAAACGTTTTGAATCGATTCAGGACATCGAGGCAGCCATGACAGCACAGCTAAAGACACTCATGAAGGAGTACTTCCAGAACTGCTTCAGAAAGTGGCAAGAATGATGGAATAAGTGTGTTTGAGGCGAGGGGGAGTATTTTGAGAGGGATTAATGGCAATGTGCCTTTTACTGTAATAATTTGTTTTATTTAAACGTTCACCGCATTTTGTGATCACACCTCGTACATCCTCAGGAAATTCAAACTTGGTCTGCACCTTGTATAGATTTTGAAACATTTAAAACAGGTCATTTTACTTACTCCTAGGAAGTCATTAAACAGCTATTGGGGCTTTGTGGACCTACTTTTCATCTTTTTGTAATCCATGGACTTGTGTCCCTTGACAATGTACCTTTAAATGATGGGTAATTAAGCAATATTTTTAAAATGATCTCTAAGCAAGGACTTGTCTTTGTTCACTGCATTTGGTAGAAGAGGGTTTGATATTATAGTTGTTCCTAGTAGCAGAGGAATTGGCCTTTTTGGGGGGAGGGGTGGTGTCTAGAAATTAGGGAAATTATATGAAACCCACTCCCTTTCATCTATCTCCCTCCCCCCAAGAGAGGGGGAGGGGCACAAAATATCACTTATCCAGTTTAGCATCTTCCTGTTTCAGCTTATCTGTATTCTGTCTAAGTTTTAGAAATTTCTGACATGAACTGCATTTTTTTCCTGGATTACTATTTGTAGGCTCCTGCATTTTTTCCAGGAATGGCCATGAAAGGCCTGAAGGTAAAATTGAAGAACCATTTTCAGCTGTGGGTGAGGGTAAATCTTTCCCGCCTTACCTCAGGGCTCCCAGGTGGCACACTTGTCAAATTTCAGTGCCCAGTTACTCTCAGCCCTTTCAAACCCCAGAGTGAATGTTTTAGTTACGGAGTTACTTCATTATTGCCCATGACAGGGCTTCACTCATGTCTTTATTACTTTCTTATAGATTTAAATCTAATAAGTCAGAAATATTTTTCAAGTTTAATTAAAACTAAAATCAGGAAAAACTGGAATAAATTTCAAGTAACTCACACATAGCTCATGTGACCATGCCTTTAGCTTTAAAAGCACACTTGAGGGCTATTTTTCTCAGCTCCCAAAACATCTTCGAGGTTTGTAAGTCATAAAGGCAAGTAAGCAGGTTTTTTCCCTTTTATAAAGGAAACAGAAATGTTTTGTCATATTCATATTAGCCTTACAGATCTCTCAGCAAGAATAGGCAGAGTCATGTCTCACCCTTGTCCCTGGGACTTGTCCTGTCATATCCTTATCTTTCCCAATTGCCCTTGCTGCCACCATTTCTGTCTCTGATGTTCTCCATTCCCACAAGCTACACCTGTTAATAAAATGGCTGCTGCATCAGTCTGCTCTGGCACCCCAGGTACACAGGCCTTTGCAGCACAGACAGATGCACCCCCAACTCTAGCTGTTCAAGGCAAACATGCGGGTGTGACAAATGCTGTGAAAATTAAACTGGGAAAAATTTCTGCTGGGCTCTGGAGTTGTAACTGGTTCATTTTCAGTCTCTATCGTGCCCTTTCCATACCTTCATAATTTTTTATCTTTCTTGTTAGTGGCTCTAGCTCTGTCATGATCTCATTAGAAAGTTTCATGGATTTCTTCTTTCCTCACAGTGTCTGGACTATCTGTCACCTCATGGTACAAAGAAATGAAGGGAAGATGATGCTTGGAGGTGGCAAAGTGGATCTGAAATCCAGGGTTCATCCTACAGATCTTAATTAATGACTTCCAAAGCATGTTCAAAGCAGTTTTATTTTATACTTCACTGAAATTGTAGTTATGAGTGTTATAATTTATCTTTCCTCTTCCCATTGCCAATGGATGGTAGAAATAAAGAATCTAAGTGCCCTCCCCCCATCAAAGCCACTGGTGATATCTACAGATCAGGAGCCCAGTTTCTTAAAACACTAGTCTGTATCTCAGTGATGGTTTATAAAAATGTAAAAGGGATTGCAGATTTGTTAGAAATGTAAGCTCACTTAGTATTCCCCTCTTGTTTTTTAGCCTCCATGAACATCTCATCCTGTTGTGAAGTTCTCCTGTGTAGATTGTGACCATATATTCCCCTCTTGTTTTTTAGCCTCCACGAACATCTCATCCTGTTGTGAAATTCTCCTGTGTAGATTGTGAACCAATGGTAATAGACAAACTTCCCTTTGACAAATATGAACTTGAGCCTTCACCCTTAACTCAGTACATCCTGGAACGAAAGTCTCCCCATACCTGCTGGCAGGTACTTATCCTTACGTGTTAGACAAATATCTATAACCACTCTGGGATCTGTAAATGGTTTTAAGAAGTTTCAAAGGTTAATCTGAGGATAATTAGGCTGAGTCTGTAAGTAATGTTTCTCCAGAAATGCTATCAAATAAACAACAGGGCCAAGCAAATAATTTCACACTGATAGGAATCAGTAACCTACTGTACATTGCCATTTCACGCAGTCAAATCTGATGAAGCCTGTGTATTTGAGGACTGGGAGGATTCCCCAGAAGCCTGTCCAGGGAGCCCAGGTTAAGAATCGCTAACCTAAGAGATGTAATTCTATTCAGCTATGGCTTCTGCAGCAGAAGCGAGGTTCTCAGCCCTTAGTGTGAACTTGACAAATTGGAAGTATAAGATATTTTTTACAAAAAGCCATAAGCCCTGGAACTATTTTCTGTATTTAAGTAATGTAGCCAGACCCTTTCTGTGGCACGAAATTCACTGATGTGTGTAGTGTGGCATTTACTTGGATGAAGCAAATGCACATACCGGCTCTTCTGAGTGCGATCCTTCAGCCAGGAGGGCTTGCTGACTTGTTACTAGACTCACCTTTGGATTTTAATGTGTAAAAATCCAGACATGGCAGTCCCAGCCTTTTTATTTGGCTGTAATAAGGAAGTCCTACATTGTTATGATGTTTGTTCTATTTTTAAACTATAGTACCATATAGCAATCAGTAAATGTTAGCTTCTATTTATACAAGGAACACTTTCAGACTACTTTTTGTTTCATCTTAAAATGTGAGACAATTGCTACTAGTTGTCTTTAAGCTACTTGAATTCTCCAAAGATGCTAAAACTTGGTAGAAAAAAAGAAACAGGCTTAAAGCAAGGATTTAAATGTGCAAGAAACAGAACAATCTCATAAATGTAATATTAAACAAAAGAAGCCATACATAAAAGATCACATATTGTAAGATTTTACTTTATATATGTTTAAAAAGAGGTAAAACTTACTCTGTCAGGATGGTTTCTCTCAGGGGTGCAGAGTAGTGATCAAAAAAGGACATAAGGGGGCTAGCCGAGTGGTGCATTGGTTAACAGCTAGTTTTGGGATACCAGCGGCCCCGGTTCGGATCCCACATACAAGGGCCAGTGACACTGCCCTCTACAGCTAACAACAGCTCCACCTGGAGCTGGGCTGCGAGCCCCAGTGACGGTGTAGGCTGCAGCCCCTGCTGCAGCGGGCTGCCATAGGCTACAGTGAGTGGCCAGCAGCCAGCGTGAGCTGCCAATAGCCACGGTGAGCGACCATCCAGAGGCCGGTGACCGAGCTGCCTCACCCAGGAAGAGTGCAATGATTGCAATACCAACATGGGCCAGTGAAGCAACGTCCTCCGCAACTAGACTGAAGAACAAAAAGACAGCAACTTGTCTGTTCCCCTTCCCCGATTCCCCAACGCTGTTCCCCTCCCCCAATTCCCAAATAAAACATTTAAAAAAAAAGGACATAAGGGAGGTTTTGGTCATGTTCTATTTCTTCATCTGAATGCTGATTACAAGTGTGCATTCACTTTGTGATTTTTTTAACAGTACAGAGGTCTTTTATTTTTTTACACCTATTATGCCATAAATTCATAGGGAATGGGTTCCAGCAGCTTAGGCTCCTTTCCTTTGGTTCTCACACAGTGTGCTTCTCTGAGTGGGGCAGGCTGGTGTTTCAGTTGAACCCAGGTACCTTTCTCTTTGGCCTCCTTTCTTTGATCATTTTCGTTCACCTGTTTCAGGAAGCTGTCTCGGCTCTTAGAATGCTTAATATGCTCAATAAGCACATTAATTCTCTTGTCAAAAATCTTGTCCTTAACTTGTTTACAACAATGCCAAACACATGCTTGGTAACATTGTAGTTCCTTCCAGTTTTGCCATGGTGATGTTGTGGGCATTCCTTTTTGAACAGTGCCCATTCCCTTGATGTCTACAGCATCACTTTTCTTGTAGATTTGCATGTATGTGGCCAAAGGAACAATTCCATGTTTTCTTTTTTCTTTTTTTTTTTTTAATTGGGAGATTGGGGAAAGGGAACAGCGTTGGGGAACTGAAGAAGGGGAACAGACAAGCTGCTGTCCTTTTGTTCTTCAGTCTAGTTGTGGAGGACATTGCTTCACTGGCCCATGTTGGTATCATCATTGCACTCTTCTTGGGTAGGGCAGATCGGTCGCTGGCCTCTGGACGGCCGCTCACAGTGGCTCTTAGCAGCTCATACTGCCTGCCGGCCACTCACTGTAGCCTATGGCAGCCCACTGCAACAGGGACTGCAGCTATGCCGACCCGGGGTCTCACAGTAGCCCAGCTCCAGGTGGAGCTGTTGTTCACCATCTTACCTGTAGAGGGCAGTGTCACTGGCCCTCATATGTCGGATCCAAACTGGGGTCGCTGGCGTCCCAATCCAGCTCTTATCCAACGCGCCACTCGGCCGGCCCTCCATGTTTTCTAAATGGCCTAGAGTACATATAGCAGGCGCCTCTCCTCTTTCCATTTGTGTTGGTCATTTTGGTGAATTCCTGGAAGATGGTGGTCCCCCTCTTTGTGATCTTTTATGGAGCTATATACTTATAATTCATGTACATTTTTTGATGTATTTTTACATTTCAATAAAATACACCAAAAGTGTACTAGAAACGTAGAGATGTGGGTAGTAGAATGCTAACTTAAAGTCAAGATAGGAGGTTTGAATTTATTGGTTGAAAAAAATTTGCAATAAAAACAAATAAAATTTCAAATTATACTTTTCCCCTAAAATAAACTCTCTCTTCTATATAGTACATTCCTTTTAAATCTTCTCCAAAGAAACTTAAGAAATCCTGCCCTCACTCTCTGCACCACCCCTAAAATATGCCATATGCCTTTCTCCTGTACCTTATGTTACTTTGGTTTAGAGTAGTCTTAATGCGGTGAGTTAGTGAGTGAAAAAGAACAAGCCAGGAAATTTGGCAAAATCATAATAGAGACCGGATTCTAAACCTAGCACTGCTATCAACCATGTGGTCTTGGACCAGACACTTAACTTTTTTCTAGACTAGATGGTCTCTAATGATCACTTTGAATCTAAATTCTATGAATCTGCAGGATAAGGAATTTGAAAAAAAAACTCAAGGGGTTTATAGGAAAGAAGGAAGGGAGGGAGGAAAGAGAGGGAAAGCGAGTGAAAAATGAACAAAAACACTGTTTTTCCTTTCATGGGAATAATAGGTCTGACCCTTGATGACTGTAACTTTATTTTTTTATCCTTTATGATGACATTACCCCTTCTTCTCTCATACGCTCTTAGGAAATAGGGGGAAACCCAACATGTTTTATTAGTTATCTGTTTCTACCAAGCTTCAAAGTAACACATGAAATGTAGTAGATAGGTCATGTATTAGCAAAACTCATTGATTTTTGGAGTCAGAAATTACATAGGAAAAAATTATCCTCAGCTATAACTAAATATAGCAAGAATTTAATGAACTGGTAGGTGATGTTTCTGGTACTGAGAATTAGCAAAGTAAATGGATTCTGTTCACCATCAGGGTTTGACTGTTGTCTTAAATTATCCTATTGAAGGACGAATGAAACAGAAAACATCGTAGCTAGAGGATTCCATATAGCACATCAAGTGTATGGGACCTGACAAGGTATTATAATGTATATTAAATCAGGAATATCAGTAAGGAATAAAATGACAGTCATGGAATAAAGATTAATGTTTTAGTTGTTATTGAATGTTTTCTATATCAGTGTAATTTACAGGATAAATGCATTCCAGAAAGATCCAACGCATCTCCTTGCTGTCTTAAAATAATTAGCACAAGTGCCTGGCTTATAATTGGCTATTCAGTGAATACTTATTGGATGAAAATGAGTAGGTGGCTAGGGGAATGGGCCATCAAAGGGAAGTGGAAAGCAAGATTTAATAGTAGTACACATGAAGGGTGTTAGCATAATACTTTAAATGGGCTTTGTTTTTGTAATGGTGTGCTTTAGGCATGGGGCCATGTTCCATTTTCCTAAAAGTCTTTACTCTGGTCACTTGTTCTTTTAAGAAGTCAATTCGTTTTAACAACTGGTATCGCTTAGTGGTATTTCAGCCTTATTTTCCATTGTGCTAATCAAGTAAATATTTGGGTATTGTTGATGTAGCCTGCCATCTCTGAATGGTTACTGCACAGTACAGTTTCATTTCTTAACATAGTTTATAAAATAATTGCAATCTGAACATTCTTATATAGTATTATATGATATATTTGACATAGCCATAGGTTAAAAGCACTATTCCCATTTTTAAAATTCAATTAAATTATGCCATAAATGTGGCTGTGGAATGTTGCTGTGAGTTTGGTTTTACATAAAATCCTTATTGTCATAACTGTATATTACTTTATATTATTCTCAGGTGTTCATTACTAGCAGTGCAAAATACAATGAACTTGGATATCCATTTGGTTATTTAAAAGCCAGTATGACTTTAACTTGTGTAAACCTCTTTGTGATGCCGTACAACTACCCAGTTTTACTCCCTCTTTTAGGTAAGTCAAATATGTGCTATTTAATCATCTTTAAAATACAACAAAAACAGAAAAACACATGAAGGACTAAGCACTTTATTTTATTTTATTTTTACAGACGATTTTTTATAGACACTTTTAATTGTTTTCTGGATTCTATTCCATGTGGCTTTTTTTTTAAAGATTTTATTGGGGTATTGGGGAAGGGGAACAGAGTTGGGAAATTGGGGAAGGGGAACAGCCAAGTTGTTGTCCATCAATCTTAGTTGTGGACGGGGCAGCTAGCTCAGCTCCAAGTCCAGTTGCCATCTGGCTGCCTGTCGGCAACTTGTGGCCGCTCAGCTCAGGGTGCCATGTTCAATCTTAGTTGCTGGTGGGCTCAGGTCACCATCACATGCAGGAGTCCAACCAGCAACCTTATTGTTAGGAGCACGTGCTCTCACCAGCTGAGCCATCCTGCCACCTGTTTTCAGCTCAATGGCAGCTCAGCTCAGGCACAGCTCACTGGCCCATGTGGGAATCCAACCGGCGACCCTGTTGCTCAGAGTTCGTGCTTTAACCAACTGAGCCACTCGGCCGGCCCAGACCAAGCACTTTAAATGTAGTCAGAGTAATTGATATCAAGGTATATAAAAGTATAAAAGCTTATTTGGAAGGATAGAATTTGCATACTGTTTTCTGTGTCATTTTCTTTTCGTTTTTACATCAAATAGAAGAGATAATTAACATCTGGTGTGTGATCCTTATACAGTTCTTTAGGTTGCAGGCTCCCCCACACCTCAGTTTTAAGTTCATTTGGCTTTTCTGTAGACTAGTATGGGCCAAAAAGTACCATTGATTGGGATTAACGCTCCAAAAATCTGATGGAATTTTTCAGAAAATAAGGCTTCTGTGGAGGTATTGGCTCACAGCCATTCCTCACAAAAGAGCATTCAATGCTCTTGAGAAATCTGTTTTAGGCGGGGTAGCAAGTTAAGGTAATAGGTACAAGAGTAAACTCTGCAATAGCTCTAGTTGTAGAAGTTGTGGTTTCCCTGTCCAAATCCTAAAAGGAGCAACTCCAGAAGCTATTACTCAGAAATCACTGAAAATGTATGTAGAGATTTTTTCTCATTTAAAGAGCCATATCTGTTTAGAGCACTATAATACCACGTGGTATACTTCCAGTTATAAAGTTGCAAATATTTTTATTTGGTGAGGTTTCTTAATTTTTCCAAAAAGGACCAAACCTTACTGAGTTTGTTTTTTAATTTTAATTATTTTCCATTACAGTTGACATTCAATATTAGATTCAGGTGAACAGCATAGTGTTTAGACATTTATGTAACTTATCAAGTGATCCCCCTGATAAATCTAGTACTCACCTGATACCATACATAGTTATTACAATATTATTGATTATATTCCTTATGCTGTACTTTATATCCCTATGATTATTTTGTAATTACCAATTTGTACTTCTTTTTTTTTTCTTTTTTGAGGGCAGTGTCACTGGCCCTCATGTGTGGGACCCGAACCGGGCCCGCCCACTGGTTTCCCAAGCCAGCACTTAACCACCGTGCCACTCAGCCGGCCCCAATTTGTACTTCTTAAACCCTTCACTTTTTCATCCATTCTTCTCCACCTCCCTTCTGGTAACTATCCCTTTGCTCTCTGTTTCTATGAGTCTATTTTTGTTTGGTTTGGTCTGTTTGTTTTAAGATTCCACATGTAAGTGAGATCATATGTTATTTGTCTATCTCTGTCTGACTTATTTCACTTAGCATAATAACCTCTTGGTCCATCCATGTTGTTGCAAATGGTAAGATTTCATTCTTTTTTATGGCTGAGTAATATTCCATTGTATACAGAGGGTGCCAAAATGTATACACATTTTAAGAAAGGAAAAAAATATTAGAATTGTAATACTCAATACATATCGATAACAAAAGATGAATATAATTCATGGTTGACTTCTGCAATTACAAGAAGTGCTCAAAGTGGTTACCATTAGCATCCAGACACTTATGATTATGGCGAACTACTGCTTGAGCAACGTTGACCAAAGTGTCCATTTGTATACATTTTTTGGCACTGCCAGTATATGTACAACCTCTTCTTTATCCATTTGTTTATCAGTGAACACTTAGGTTGCTTCCATATCTTGGCTGTTGTAAATAAAGCTGCAGTGAACATAGGAGTGCATGTATCCTTTTTTGTTTTGTTTTTGTTTCGTTTTGTTTTGTTTTTAGCTGAGCCATCCTGCCACCTGTTGGCAGCTCAGTGGCAGCTCAACTCAGGGTGGGAATCGAACCGGTGACCCTGTTGCTTAGAGCTCTCACTCTTGAGCGAGCTCTCAACCAATTGAGCCACTCGGGCGGCCCTCCATGTATCTTTTTGAATCAGCGTTTTGGATTTCTTCAGATAATCCAGCAGTGGAATTGCTGGGTCATATGGTAGTTTTATTTTTAAGTTTTTGAGGAACCTCCAAAATGTTTTCCATAATGGCTGCAGCAATTTGCACTCCAACCAACAGTGAACGAGAGTTCCCTTTTCTCCACATCCTCACCAACACTTGTTGGTTGATTTATTGCTGATAGCCATTCTGACAGTAGTGAGGTGGTATATCATTGTGGTTTTAATTTGCATTTCTCTGAGGATTAGTGACATTGAGCATCTTTTCATATATCTGTTGGCCATCTGTATGTCTTCCTGGAAAAATGTCTATTCAGTTCCTATGCCCATTTTTTCAATTGGGTTGGGGTTTTTTTTGGTGTTAAGTTGTATAAGTTCTTTATAAATTTTGTATATTAACCTCTTATCAGATGTAACGTTGGCGACTATCTTCTCCCATTCAGCAGATTGTCTTTTCGTGTTGCTGATGGTTTCTTTTTCCGTGCAAAAACAAAAACATTATAGTTTGACGCAATCCCATTTGTTTATTTTTTCTTTTGTTTCCCTTGCCTGAGGTGATATATCCAAAAAAATATTGGGCCGGCCGAGTGGCTCAGTTGGTTAAGAGCTCTCTCAAGAGTGCGAGCTGAGCTCTGAGCAACAGCAGTGCAATGTCCAGCCCGAGCTGAGCTGCCAACAGGTGGCAGGATGACTCAGCTTAAAATATATATATATATATATATATATATATATATATATATATATATATATATATATATTACTAAGAGCAATGTCAGAGAGTTTGCTGCCTGTGTTTTCTTCTAGGAATTTTATGGTTTCAGGTCTTATATTTAGAGAACCCCAAAGATTCCACCAAAAAACTATTAGAATTGATTATTGAATTCAGTAAAGTAGCAGGATACAAAATTAATATTCAGAAACCGGTTGCATTTTTGTACACCAGGAATGAACAATCAGAGAGAGAGATTTAAAACAAAAATCCCATTTACAGTTGCATAAAAAAGATGAAATACATCGAAATATATTTAACCAAGGAGGTAAAAGACCTGTACTTGGAAAATTATATGGCATTGAAGAAAGAAGTTGAAGAAGATGCAAAAAAAAGGAAACATATACCGTGCTTATGGATTGGAAGAATTAACATCATTAAAATGTTCCTGCTACCCAAAGCAATCTATAGATTTAATGCAATCCCTGTCAAAATACCAATGGCATTTTTCACAGAACTAGAACAAGTAATCCTTAAATTTATATGAAACCATAAAAGACCCCAAATAGCCACAGCAATCTTGAGAAAGAAGAACAAAGTTGGTGGTATCACAATAGCTAATATCAAACTATACTACAAGGCTATAGTAATCAAAACAGCATGGTGCTGGCATAAAAACAGATACACAGACCAATGGAACAGAATAGAGAGCCAAGAAATAAACCCTCACCTATATGGTCAATTAATCTATAACGAAGGAGGCAAGAATATACAATGAGGTAAAGACAGTCTATTCAATAAATGCTGTTGGGAAAATTGGGCAGACACATGAAAAAAAATGAAACTGGACCACCTTCTTACACCATATACAAGAATAATCTCAAAATGGATTAAAAACTTAAACGTAAGTCTTGAAACCACAAAACGCCTGGAAGAAAACATAGGCAGTAAACTCTCTGACATTCCTCTTAGTAATATTTTTTTGGATATATCTTCTCAGGCAAAGGAAACAAAAGAAAAATAAACAAATAAGACTACATCATACTGAGTTTTAATATAATCATTAAAACCATAAGATTTTTAGTGTTATAAATACTATATGTATAAATGTACCGAAAAAGCAATTCTTTTCAAATGTTTCAAGTTAAGGTTAAGAATGGATCATCAGAAATATATTAACATGATTTTTCTGTATAGCCTCTATACTTTATTCTTTGGTCTAATCTAAAAATATCCTCTAAAAGGTGATTGTAACTGATATAAAGCATAAGCTATGTTTGGGATTGATAAGACTACCAACAAAAAGTATGTACTTGTATTTTATGGATTTATTTACCCCTTTTTATTAAACATGCCTTTATGACTTCAGTTTTCACAGCTATAGTGAAAGATCAAATGAAAATCTTAGAGTGTGAATAGTACTATTTTTCTGTTTTAAGTACACTTTTTATTTTGAGAGAATTGTAGATTCACATGTAGTTGTAAGAAATAAAAATAGAGATATGACATTAAAAGCACAGACAACAGAAGCAAAAATAAACACGTGGGACTACATCAAACTTAAAATCTTTTGTACATCAAAGGACACAGTCAACAGAGTGAAAAGGGAACCAACGGAATGGGGAAAATTTGCGACTCATACATATATCTGGTCATTTTGGGGGGATCTATTTTCTGTTATTCAGATTGGGTGATTTCTGTTGTTCTATTTTCCAGTTCACTATTTCATCTGCCCCCTCCATTCTGCTTTTGAGCCCACCCATTGAGCTTTTCATTTTGGTTATTTTATTTATTAGTTCTAAGATTTTCATTTGGTTCTTCATATATCTTCTACTTCTCACTCTCTTCTGAGGCTTTCTATTTTTTCATCTGTTTCATGCCTTTCTATAATGGCTCGTTGAAACATTTTTTATTATGATGGGTCCTTTAAACCCTTATTGAGTATTTTTATTTTTTATTATTTTTTTTTTTGAGGGCAGTGTCACTGGCCCCAATATGTGGGACCAAACCGGGGCTGCTGGCTTCCCAAGCCAGCGCTTAACCACCGCACCACTCGCCTGGCCCTATTGAGTATTTTTTTTTTAAGATTTTCATTGGGGAATTGGGGGAGGGGAACAGCATTGGGGAATTGGGGAAGGGGAACAGACAAGTTGCTGTCTTTTTGATCTTCAGTCTAGTTGCGGAGGACGTTGCTTCACTGGCCCATGTTGGTATCATCATTGTGCTCTTCCCAGATGAGGCAGATCGGTGGCCAGCCTCTGGATGGTCGCTCACGGTGGCTACTGGCAGCTCATACTGGCTGCCAGCTGCTCACGCTGGCTGCCGGCCACTCACTGTAGCCCTATGTCAGCCCACTGTAGCAGGGGCTGCAGCCTACACCATCGCAGGTGCTCGCAGCCCAGCTCCAGGTGGAGCTGTTGTTAGCTGTAGAGGGCAGTGTCACTGGCCCTCATATGTGGGATCCGAACCGGGGTCGCTGGCATCCCAAAACCAGCTCTTAACCAATGCGCCACTCGGCCGCCCCCTATTGAGTATTTTTAATATCTCTGTTATTTCAGTGTTGATGTCTCTTGATTATCATTTTAAATTTGTTTTGAGATCTTCTTGGTTCTTGGTATGATGAGTGATTTTCAATTGAGACCTGTAAATTTTCAATATTATGAGTCAATCTCTGGACCTTAATTTAAACCTGTTTTAGCTTGCTTCCTCTCACACTCCTCTGGCACAGATTTTGAGCAACTGCCTCAATAGTGCCTATGTTGAAGTCCAGGTTCCCCACTTGGCCTCTGTTGATACCCAAAAGGAAGGGGCTCCTTGTTATTGCTGTGTGGGGGTAGGAGTTCAGGATCCTCACTAGGTGGATACCTTCCTGTCTGGGAGAAGTAGGAGTTCCTCATTACTCCTCCCCACATGGTCTCCATGGATACCATAGGGGTGGAGGTGACCTCATTACCATAGGGCAGTGGAAAACTTCTCTAGAACTATTATGGGCTGAATTGCAGTATCTCATCTTTGGTCTAAACTCAGCCTGCCTTCCAAATTATTATATGAAAATGCCCTTACCTAGGGCTGGTGTCTCTTTAGAAATTGAGATATATAGCGCTTTACAGTAGCAAGACCCACCCTCTAAACCTGGTCTTGCAGGTAAGAGAAGTCAGATGTGGACATGGCATAATGGTTAAGAGGAAGCATTCAGTTCTTCCTTTGCCTAAAACCTTTTGTGCTTGTTTCCACTTTCCCAGACTCCCTAGTACGATATAAGGTCAAATCCTGACACTATCTTCCTGGTCACATCTTAGTCTGTACCACTCTACTACCCAAATGCCAAGTTCCCCTTTTCTCTGAAACGTCTTCTGTCACCAGAGAGACATATGTGGCATTTGTTCCTGGTCCTCTTTAGCCTACAACACTGAGAATCCAACCCTGCCTAGAGTATCACCATCCGTTTGCAGACATCCCAAACCAGAAACCCCAGAGGCATCGTTGATTCCTCCCCCTTCCCTACCCCACACATTCTTTTCAAGGCCATCCCATCCTTAGTTCCCATTCTGCTCTTTGGCTTCTAATATCTATTTCCAGGCTTTTCTATAAGCTGTGTGTTCTAAAGAGCATAAGGTTTTTTCACACCCTTTGAGGCTGGAGGTCCTTGTGCCCCTGAATCCTAAACTTGGGTTTTATGCTGAGGCTCTATAATAGATACTCTTAACATTTCCACCATTAATTCACTTTCTGGGTTATGTAGCTTCCAAGTGGCTAAGAGAATGCACTATAGGGCATAGCTGCCCTGGTATGAATCCTGGCTCTGCTAGCTTTGTGACCTTGAATAAGATACCTCTCTGTGCCTCAGTTATTTCATTGGTAAAGAGGGGATAGTGATAGTGCCTACCTCAAAGGGTTTAGTTGGGATTAAATGAATACAGTTAATTACACAGAACTCACCTGGCAAATAGTAAACTATTAGCTATTAGCACTATTATTACTATTGTCATTATTAATAGCTATGTTATCTTAGTAGCTCTTGAAGACATTATTTCATACTAAGGATATAATGTAAGACATAAGATGGTTTTGCAGTTTTAGTGGGCATAACATTTAGTAAAAAGGTGAGTTAAGTCACATACACTTCATAATGCCTGGAAACATCACTGCATAACTGTATAGTATAATAACTGTCCATAAAGGTGACCCCTGTTTTTTTATTAATTCAAGATTTCCATCAAAAGTAGTTAACAAAGGTTTAATGATTTAAGCATTAAAACTTACCTGGGATAGATAAGTGAGGCTTAATTGAATCAAGGAGCTACCATAAGAATTATGTTAGTAGAGCAGTAACCAGATTATTGTAGTTTGCAAGAAGACTATCCCTCAATCAAGAAACTAGGAAATTATTTTTTTTCTGTTGAGGGCCAGTAGCTACAGAAATTAAGGCATTTATAGTAACCGTCCTTTTTTTTTTCTTTTTTTTTTTTGGGGGGGGGCAGTGTCACTGGCCCTCACATGTGGGACCCAAACTGGGGCTGCTGGCTTCCCAAGCCAGTGTTTAACCACCGCGCCACTCGGCTGGCCCCCATTCTTTTTTTTTTAATATAACGTTGTTTTTTTTCAAGTTCTTTACATTGGCAATCAGTTTTTTTTTATTAAAAAAATTTTTTAAAAATTAGCTTCAGGTTTACAACACAATGCAGTAGTTATACTTTTTACCCCTCAAAGTGGCAACCCCCTCCCCAAATTCTCCACCCCACTCATCCCTCCCCCATATCATACATATCTATTACAATTCCTTTGACTCCCTTCCATAGTATATACTCCACATCCCGTGACTATCTATATATTCAATTACAGTTGGCATACAATATTATACAACATCAGCTTCAGGTATACAGTGCAGTGATCAAGCCCCTACTCCATCCATGAAGTGAAGTGGTCTCCCTAACAAGACATGTGACTATCTGACACCCCACAAAATATTTACAACATTATTATATTCCCTGAACTGTCTTTCATATCCCTGTGACAATACTGTAGTTACCTATTTATGCTGTCTAATCCCTTCCCCTTCTCCCTCATCCCCACCCCCTCCCAATTAGCAACCCTGTTTTTCCTCTACCGCTCTTTTTTATTTTCTGAAATACACCACATTCAATTCACCATATTTTTTTTAAATTGAGAACTAAGCACTTGTGTAAAATATAAAATTTAACTTCATATTAAGACCAGGAGGAGGAAAAGAGAATAATGGAAGGAGGATAGTTCATGTGTATTAATCACTATGCATTTAGTATTTTACAGTTTACACTTTTTGCATTCTGTACAGTGTTTTCATGTGCATAATCTAGTTCTCAGAACAATCGTGTATGATAAGACAGTTATCATTAAACTGATTTTATAGATCAAATGTAGTCACAAAAAGTTGAAGTGATTTGTCAAAGCTCACTCAGCTAAGTATGTGGCTGAAGTTAGACTCAAACCCATGTCTTCCTCCTCTTTGAAGCAGGAAATGGGAAGAAAGGAACTGGAAGAGAAAATGTCAGTAGTCTTTGAGGTGGTGGCAATATCATTTCACTCTCCTTCTACATTCTCACTTCCTTGTCTTTCAAATGTTGATTAACCAATTATTCATGACACCTTTACTGTACCATCCTAGACTCCTAGTGAATGAAAATCTAATACCATGGAAATAATTTTCTGAGCTACAGAGATAGTGACTAAAGCAGTGTCACCCTAAAAGCTCTCTACCCTGAATTTAGAATGTGAAAGAGTTTCTTTTTTCCTCCCACCCCTGTTAAAAAAATCCGACAAGAAATAATTAGGTTAGGGCCGGCCGAGTGGCGCAGTGGTTAAGTGCTGGCTTAGAAAGCCAGCGGCCCGGGTTTGGTCCCACACGTGAGGGCCAGTGACACTGCCCTCAAAAAAAAAAAAAAAGAAAGAAAGAATTAGGTTAAATTGGCTCCTGGGCAGAATCATTGCAGTTGGCATTGTTAAAAATATGAAGACTGTTATTGACTTGCATTATCTAATCTATTTATATCCAAATGTCTCATCAGTCTTGTGGTATTTAAATTTGTCAATTAGTTTACCAAATCTGCCTAATTTTCAACAGACTTCACATAAAGAAAGACGTAGTATAACAGGATATTTTCGTGGCCCGTCCCCCCCCCCCCCCTCTCTCTCTCTCTCTCTCTCTCTCTCTCTCTCT
Organism: Aselliscus stoliczkanus; assembly: GCA_033961575.1. NCBI lineage: Eukaryota > Metazoa > Chordata > Mammalia > Chiroptera > Hipposideridae > Aselliscus > Aselliscus stoliczkanus. The sequence goes on from CM066737.1 coordinate 20,014,035, forward strand.
CTCTCTCTCTCTCTCTCTCTCTCGCCTTTTTGTTAAGATACCAATGGTCTCTAAAAGACCTGCATGTTACAATGAGCCAGCAGTCTCTTTAGATCTTTTTTCTTTGTTCTTTCTACCCTGTTCCAATAGAACAAAAAACCCTATATTTTATGACTTTGTAAATTAATTTAACTCAGTTTCAGCAGGAGCGAATAATTTATTATAGCAATAAAAGAAAGTAAATTGGTTTTCTTAACTAAAGTAATTCAGAATTTCAAAGAATGGTTTTATTTGTAGAGAAATTATGCACATGGCATAGGAATGGTCTTGTCCCTGGAAATAAAGCATTTGTTTTTGGATTAGAGCCAATAAAACCTGAAGAAACAAAATAGAGGGTGAATTTATAGTATCTTTGATATTGATATTAAGTGTGGTTGGTTCATTTTGATGTCTGGGGATATAAAATTTGAATTATTATATTAGAAAAAATATATTTTACTCTCAGAAGGCAATAATGAAATATTGTGGAAATTTTCATGTGTGTATATATAATGCATTTAGATTATAAAGTACAGCAAGTCCCCGACTTACAAGCATTCAAGTTGCAAACAAATTGCGAAAGTAGCTAGACATTGTCCCAGTTGTGCTGCTGTGTGCTTACTGTACAGTGCGGTAGTGGACAGTAGTGCAGGGCTCAATCAGAGCCCAGGATGTCCGGAACCAAGAGGAAAAGCAGTGGTGATATGGAGGCACTGCTAAGAAGTGCAAAGACTCACTTGTCGGACTTACAGAGACCGACTTATGAATATTCTCCCAGAATTGAACTTGTTCGTAAGTCAGGGACTTACTGTAATTAAATTTAAGTGTGAAAAGATAGGGGGTATCTGCTTATTCAAGGAAAATATCTTTAGTTGTATTAATGCACATGGTATTCAAGAAACATATTTAGTTGTATAGAATTTTAAACTTCAAGCTAACATTTCTACTTGCTTTTACTAGTGCCATCACCCAATTGTTAACTAATATTTGAAAGACACAAAGTTTGGCTCAAAATGTCTGACCACTGAAATCAAAGAAATGAAGAAGGGGGAAATGTGGCTAAACAAAATATAGGCTGATTGTGGAGAATCCAAAACATAATTTAGAGCTTGCCATAATTACCTAGAAATTAGAGTCTTAGCTTTTGTTTTCATATACTTTGTAAAGTCTCTTACCTTGACCTTTCAGCAAAAAGTAGAACTCTGTCTATCTATTATTATAATTTATTTAATAATATTTAATATATTTATTATTATGATTAAAGTAAAGATATAATTGACTTTTAACATTATATTAGTTTCAGGTGTACAACATAATGAGTTGATATTTGTATATTTTGTGAAATGACCATCACTATAAGTCTAACTAGCATCCAGCATTACATATAGTTACAAATATTTTTCTTATGAGAATTTTTAAGATCTACTCTCTTAGGAACGTTCAAATATGCAATACAGTATTATTAACAATAGTCACTATGCTATACATTATATCTCCATGACTTATTTATTTTATAATTGGAAGTTTGTACCTTTTGATCACCTTCACTCATTTCATCCACCCCTGACCCCACCCCCACTTCTGGCAACCAAGAATCTATTCTCTGTATCTATGAGTTCAGTTTTGTTGTTGTTTATCACACCCTCTATTTAAATAAACAACAAATATTTCATCAACCAGTGACCATGAATTCCCTCTCAGGTGAAAATTACTACAGTAGGGTTACCAATATGTAACAGGTCAGAAAAGTGTTTGACTTGGATCAGAGTCAGTGGTTTAATATTGTATTTTATGTAGCTTCCCAGATGAAAGAGGAATCTGTAACATGAGAAAGTATTTCATTTTCTAGAAATATATTATATATAATTATGGTAGATAGTGCCAAAAAAAGACAATCAAATAAACTCCAATGAAAGGTTCATCTAATGTAACTAAAACTTGAGATTTCTAGGAAATGATATAATAGATGTGGGTTGCTTGATTTAGATCTTGGAAATTTAGGATGGAAATAATGTAATATTTTATTTGGTTTTCTCTTACAGATGACTTGTTTAAAGTTCACAAGCTTAAGCCAAATCTGAAGTGGCGACAGGCTTTTGACAGCTACTTAAAAACTCTGCCTCCATACTACTTATTAGTATGTATTTAATGTGTATATATGTATTAACTTTATCAATGATGATATTTGTCACATGAAATGTCAATGAATCAAAAACTTTAACCCTGAAATAAGATAGTTTTTTTAAAATTTATAAATATTTGTATCGCCATTGTCTTCTCAAATTAATGCATAAGAGCTGGGAGATGTCATAGTGGCACAAAAAGAACTATTTATTTTATTTCCTTTAACTGCCATGGTTATTTTTATAATACACATCTATGTTTCTCTTATTAAAACTAACCTTATGAAATTGTAATTTTAGAATTTAAGAAGAGTAGGTCTGGATTTATGTATTATATCAATTTCCCTTTTTAACTCTAGAAATTCTCAGTATGGGATTCCCTCTGAAAACACAATTATACTTACTTACTGGCCATTAAATGTGTCCTAGACACATCATGAAGTAAGGGCGCTGGTGCGGGGGATGGGGACATATTCATGATGATTTTGAACTGGTCATATAATCTAAATCAAGATTTATCAAAATAATTTCAGAGGTGGATGTGGTCAACGTTAAGCCAAGTTTCTAGAGGTGAAAAGGCAGAACCATTGGTGTCTGGTGTCACTGGGAGGAGAAATTGGGGTGTGTTAATATTTACCATGGCAGGAATGTGGTGCACGATAAAATGCAATGTGAAATAATTTTATGACTTGGGAATTAAGACTGAAAGCAATTTACCTGTTTGAATTTGCTGTTATTTGCTCTTCTTATCCCACTCTCTTCTGATTTTTTTACTTTCTGCTCCTTACTTCTCTGCTATTTTCATTGCCACTTTTTAATGTTCCATGTTTGGTTTTATGTGCAGCACCTTGACTTCTAAGAAATGAATCATGTCCCTTTGCCCCTTATAACTGAACTTTTGAGTATTTTAAGATTTATTCTATTCTTACTGTTGTGTATTTTGTTTCCTTATAGCCATTAAAGAAAGCACTAAGGATGATGGGAGCTCCAAATCTGATATCAGATAATTTAGATTGTGGACTTAGTTACAGTGTTATCTCTTACCTTAAAAAACTCAGCCAACAGGTAGTATTGGTAAAAACAAACAAACAAAAATCCTTTGCCCTCAGAAGTGCATTTCCTTATTCTCTAGTGTAATTGTAATTTTTCAAATTAAATGTGCATATATTTCTACACTATCAATTAGTACTAATGTGATTCTCTATGGCTTCTAGCTTCACCATTAAACTGAAGTTAAGGGTCTGTCAGTATCATCTGATGCTGTGCCATTTTTCCTTTTGCTTGCCAGTTTGTCCTACCCACAAGCTGGTTGATATTTTTTTGGCCTAAGAGGGGCAGAGGCTTAATAGAATTATTTCATGGGTCACATTTTGTCTATCCTCAACTTAGTTTCTCCTCAAATCACATTGGGCTAGACCATCCCCCCCTTTTAGGTCAGTACATTGAGTGAGGCATGATGTGATTAAATGACTTGCCTGAAATTAGTTTTTAGGCAGTAAATAGCCATATGATTTTTCTTAGAGAGGGGGAGATGCGACCAGTATTCCTCATACTGGAGGGTGATAGGCCCCAAGGGGACCTGAAGAGTGGAGTTCAACCTCCTCTCTTTGCCCCCCATCTGTTACTTTATACCCACAACTCATTTACCATTATTCACCTTGTCCCTTGCCTGCCCCTCTCTATTAGTACCTCATCCTCCACTCACCCCTACTTATCATACTTCTCACCTCTACCTAGCCCATTCTTGCAGGATGGAAATGTTTGAGAACTATTGAGTTAGAGCTATACTGCCATACAAATGTGTTATGTTATATATAAAAAATTCACGCGGCAGCTTTATTTTCTTATGCGCAAGTGTATTCCTAGGTAGGGAACATTAGTAGCATTTTCAATGACTACAATGCTTTAAGTTGGATATGTTTAGAAGTTGGGCCTTTAAAAAACAGAGTAGTAAGCAAACAAGTGGCAGATTTCACTGAAGACCCAAAGTGCCTCCACAATTTGGGATGCTGACACATCTTGCTAGGAACTGGCAAAAACTTAAGTAGTCTGGAGTTTACCAGCTCCTACCAGTCCAGTGTGCTCAAATTGCAAAAGAAAGGAAAAGCAAACCCAGATTTCTGGTCTATCAAGTATTCCCTTAACCCCTTTTCCTCTCTGCTGATAGATTTTTGTTGTTGTTAATGTTTTGCTTTGATTATTGATTGATTGATTGATCTATTGATTTTATATTTTTATTTGATGTCTACCTTAGGCCTTTAAGGCTGTGTCAGCAGGGTGTGGCCACAAGGAAGAATAGTGGACAGAGTTGAAACTCATGCAAGTTCTGGAACCTTCTGGGACACACATTGCTTTTATAATTTTATAAATGAACTTTTGGGACCATTTATGGGAACAGACCCTTCATTTACTCTTTTCCCTTCTTTCATGACTTAATTTTTAAAAAAGATAATAAACATACTTAACTCCAATAATTAGGGAAAATTAATGAATATCTCTAACCAAACCATAAAAAATTCAAAATTATTTTGGGCTTACTGGACATTGGTGGAATTCTATCTTTTAGAGAAAAAGAAAAAATCATTTCTAATTTAAATTAGCTCTAATTACTAATTTAATTACTAATTTAATAGCTAAATGTCACTAATGTTCTTTGAACTATCTTAGATATATATACATAACAAAATATGCCCAATATATTGCTATAATTCACTCTCAAGTACTATTTATCAATACGGTATAATAGTATCTATTAAGAAGATTTTTTTGTTGTAAGTTAGTAAGAAATTTATTGAGTACATACTGCAAATTATTTACTTGGCAATATTTGTTAAATTAAGCATTACTTTTTTTGCATGGTTCAATATTGCAAATAAACAATTTAATTTTTTCAGAAATAATGCCAATGTGTGTAATCTGAATTTAAGCACTAGTTTACATTTATAAATATGAAGTCTTAAACCTTTATGTCTGGGTCCAAAATGTTGACTTAGACTAGATTTTACAGTAACAAAATGTGATTTTACATGTCTATAAATATAATTTTTATCCATAATTTACATTCTCTCCACGATTCAATAATAATTTTGACACTAGACAAGATAAAAAGATGTATTAAGTTATTTGTCTTTCTAGCCCCCCTCTCTGTTTGCTGTGGTAGTACAGAGAAGCACAGGAAAATGTTTAATTACCCATTTTTCTGTGATTTCAATTGAAAATTGTTCTCTGGGGTTCTTAAAGTATTATCTTTCTTAAGTAGTAAAAATATCAGTGATAATATAGATCTTTTCATAACATACTATGTACTTTCATTTTAGACAAAACTAGAGTCAGAACGAATACTAGCATCAGTGGGGAAGAAACCTCCCCAGGAAATTGGAATCAAAGTGAAAAATCACTCTGGAGGTGGTGTGTCCTTGACTCACAGTAAAAATTTTAGAAAACTATTGAAAGAAATCATAGGGGAAACTTCACTGAGACTGACAGAACTGAATACCAAAGAATTTGCTGGCTTCCAAGTAGGGCTCTTAAACAAGGTATTGGTTTGAACTTGCCTGATACATTTGTGTCTTTCATATTTCACTTTAGTTTTGAAATAATTACAATCCTGTTTTGGACTTTATAGTTATTGATGGACCAGTTTAGAAATTATCCTGCCAGCAGACACCAATATAGAATTAAATGTACAAGATATGTTTAGGAGGTAATGTCTCTGAAAGATAAAGGGGTGGGGAACAGGAGTAAGCTGGGAGAGCCTTAAGCCACAATGCTGATCTAGTACCTGTGAGAGGAGAGAAGAAAGGAAGGAGGAGTGGGTATGTAGAAACTCAGACATTGTGTAGCTGGGAGAGAGTCTTGGCCAGCCCAACAGGGACCTCTGGAACCAAGATTTCCCATGGAGGAAGTCCACATTGGGCAGAAAACCCAGGCCCTAACAACCCCCCCTCAGTCATTGGCTGGGGGCAGCCTGGGAAGAGCATGGCCTCGGCTCAAATGCTGCCGAAGATCCCTAAGACACTGCAGCTGGAGGTTCTCAGCTGACTGCACTCCTCACATGATCAGCCATTGCTTCCCGGAGGGAGATGGCAGCAGCTCACCTCCATGGCTGCCAGAGGAATGCATCTAGATTACAAGCAGTGGACCTGCAAGGCTGCCACAGGCATAAATCTCAGGATTTGATATTTTAAATGACATACTTGAAAAAGGATATTCCCAGTGGCTTTAATGCTCTGTGGGTGTATTAGAATTCAGGACAAGGCCAGTGAAGGCAGATTTTCTACTGGGAAATTCTACTGTAGAAAATTGTATTAAATGTAGAGTACTTCACTAAGATTTTAAGAGGGTTACTTATTAAGTACATAAATTAAAAACCTTAGAAGTAACTGAAATCATTTGTTTCATTTCAAATAGGATTTGAAACCTCAGACATATAGAAATGCTTATGATATTTCACGGAGAGGTCTTTTAGACCAATTAACCAGAATGAGATCCAATCTGCTGAAAACACACAAGTTTATCGTTGGACAAGATGAAGGTAAATGAACACAGAAGTTGTTTTTGTTTGTTTGTTTGTTTTTAATTCTCTTATTGTGAAATAAACATTAAAAAATTAGTTTCAGTTGTACAATGCAGTGCAATAGTTATACCTTTTACCCCTCAAAGTGACAACCCCCTCCCCCAAATCGCCATCCCACTCCTCCCCCCCATATCATATATATCTATTACAATTCCTTTGACTTCCTTCCACAGTGTACTCCACATCCTGTGACTATCTATATATTCAATTACAGTTGGCATACAATATTATACAACATCAGCTTCAGGTATACAGTGCAGTGATCAAGCCTCTATTCCATCCATGAAGTGGTCTCCCTAACAAGACATGTGACCATCTGACACCCCACAAAATATTTACAACATTATTAATTATATTCCCCGAACTGTCTTTCATATCCTTGTGGCAATATTGTAGTTACCTATTTATGCTGTCTAATCCCTTCCCCTTCTCCCTCATTCCCACCCCTCTCCTAACTAGAAACCATCAGTTTTTCCTCTATATCTATGAGACTGTTTCTGTTTACTTTGCTCGTTCATTTAGATTTTCAGATTCCACATATAAGTGAAATCATATGGTATTTGTCTTTCTCTGAATGATTTATTTCACTTAACATAATAGTCTCTAGGTCCATCCATATCATGCAAATGGTATGATTTCATTCTTCTTTATAGCAGAGTAATACTGCATTGTATAAATGTACCACAGTTTCTTAATCCAGTCGTCTACGAATGGGCATTTCAGGTTTTGTTGATTAGGAAAACGTCAAGCCTGATGTACACAAGTAGGTTATTTTGTAATACTTTAATGTTTAGAATGCCTGTTTTCACTAAATACCTATGTCTACCCAGGCCAAAGTTTATTATTCTCAGGTTTAAGGGCAAGTGTGCATTAATCAGTGCATAGATTACAATATCATGCTTTAGCTCTATTTATAGGCCTCAAAATAACTTCATGAGATAGATACTATTTTATGCCCATTTTATGGATATGGGAACTGAGAGTGAAGATTTTAGTAGTTTGCCCAGGTTTAGTGAGCTGGAAACTGGCAGAACTCCAGTCTGTCCGATTTTGGAAATTGTATGTCCCAACACTGTACCACCCAGCCTACTGTGATTAATTCAATCCAGAATTTCTCATTTATATGAAAAGAATGAACCTGATAGTGTCCTGGATAATTGATGACAATGTACAATTCCTCTACACTCCATTTTGTTCATTTTATACAGGGTTATTTGTCCATTAAGATGTGCAAATCTTGGCCCGGCCAACCTCCTGAAATTATACACCAAGTTTTGTTTTGTTTTGTTTTGTTTTGTTTTGTTTTGTTTTGGGGGTTGGGACTTTTCTAGGTAGAGCACCTATAGACTTAATCAAATTCTACAAGAGGGTGAGGCCCACTAACCAATGATCCCTGGATGATAAGAGAAAACCATGAGGCCTAGGTCCTCTGAAAAGCAGAACAAACATGGTGTTTTGAGTGGGGATGGTGGTATAAGTGATGTCAGTCCATTCCCAAACTTGGTTTGAAGGGTAAGGGAGTCGTTCTTGGCCTAGTGATATGAGATTGAAAGTAGGTAATAATGATGGTGGGCTGGTAGTGAGTGGGATGAAGACAGATGATTTTAGGTCCTAGAATGATATTAATAGAATCAAGATTTTAGGCTATTGGATGCCAACATATATATTGCTAAGCCAGATAATGATTATGTCCTTTGCAAAGGACCATACACTTCAGCTGTATAGCATCTGTTTCTTTTCTGGTGACTTTGCAGATTCCCTTCATAGTGTTCCAGTTGCACAAATGGGTAACTATCAGGAATATCTAAAGACATTGGCTTCTCCACTTCGAGAGATTGATCCAGATCAACCAAAAAGACAACATACATTTGGCAATCCATTTAAACAAGATAAGAAGGTAGGATACTTATTTCTATGTCTGTCTAAACAGTGGTATTCTTTCTATAATTCATTTCTTCTTGGCAAGACAAATATAAATCAGTGGTTCTCCTATTTATTTAAAAGATCAAATATGACTGCAGGGTTTTTTGTGAATGGAAAGTGGAAGCCTCCTGATGCAAGAGTGTCTTGGTTGAAAAAAATAATAGCTGACATTTAATGAGTACCTAGTAGAAGCTGGCATTTGAAATGATCACACTTAATGCTCACAACCATTCTGTAGATGAGTTTTACTGTCCAACCTTTACTAAGAAGAAATCAAAGCTCACAGCAGTACAATAGCTTACCCTAAGTGACACAGATGATAAGAGCCAGGATTTGTACTCACATATTTCCAGCTCTAGTTTGTATTCATTTCTATCACCACACACTAATTCATTTAATATTAAAATCACCATTTATTTTACCATTTCCATTATTCAGATGTCTAGTGCTCTATCTGGATAATGGTGAAGTGTTCCTCCTGAAATATGAAATACTAGGTGGTGTTGCTTTGTTTGGGTTGTCCTACTAGAGATCTAAATGTGAGATGTGTGTGTGTGTGTGTGTGTGTGTGAGAGAGAGAGAGAGAGAGAGAGAGAGAGAGACTGACTTGACCATTTAATCATGAAGACAAAGTGGATTATATCTGCACTCATGGAGGAAGCCATTGGTATTAAGATGAAGACCATGCAATAATCTCTTCTGTAACAAAAGTAGACTGAAAGGTATTCCACTTCACCCCAATCTTCAATTAATGGAGCTTTTCTGAATCTTTCAGTGTCTTGGTTTCCTCATTTGCAGTACTGGGGATAATTATTACATGTAACTCATAGAGCTCTGTGGAGCATTGAGTTAGTACATCCATGCCATTTAGAACATTACTGTACATGTAGTAGATGCTAGTGAATATGTTTTCCCCTTTCTGTAGTGTTTTGCTTTGAAAAAATAATTTATCATGATTTTATTCAAATAATGGGAGCATGTATTTGTGGGCGATCCCTGGATGAGAACAGCTTTCAGCTAACCTTCTATACTGATGGCTCTCATCTTTTATCTACCCCCAAGACTGAAAAGCCCTTCATTTCTGTTCAGCACCAAGGTGGGCATATTTGAATCTGTGTGAGGTTGCTGTTGAGGGAATTACATTTTTCATCTACCTACCCATCACCCTCTACATGTAGCATTCTGTACAGTGATAATCAGTATTTCTTAATGATGGGTTGAAGGCGCAGAAGCACACAAAAAGGGATGATTTCCCTTACCAAGAGGGTTGATTCAAAATGGTTTGTGTTTCTTCAGAAAGGTCACTGTGGATTTATTCCCATTTTGGTTGCTGAGACTTGCTCATTCCTGAAGCTTTCTGGTTAATCATGATTGTATTATGTTTGACCATGGGCAACACCTTATATTTTAGTTTCCTCCTTATTCCCCTTAGACTGTATTAAAACTGATAGCATTTTCTGAGAACAGAGTCTGTGCAGCATGATAATTCTTTGGCCCATGATTACAGCCTACATTGATGATGTAATACCTATGAAGAGTGCTTGCAGTGTTGTCTTTAATGGACTATGTTCATTGATGTTTTTTAGGGAATGATGATTGATGAAGCAGATGAGTTTGTAGCAGGGCCACAAAACAAAGTGAAACGTCCTGGAGAACCCAGCAGCCCTCTGACATCTAAGAGAAGGCGGAGTATGTCCCTGCTGTCGAGGAAACCACAAACAACACCTACTGTAACTAACCATGTGGGCGGAAAGGGACCACCCTCAGCCTCGTGGTTCCCGTCTTATCCAAACCTCATAAAACCCACCCTTGTACATACAGGTATAGAGTAGTGGTTGTGATTTCCTTCTGGCTCCTAGAGGACTAAGACACTAAACAATTTTATCTTCCTTTGTATTCATTTCTTTTGTATACAGTTTAGTTCATTAAGTAAACCATTATGAAATCATCAATGTGGTAGGTACAGAGGGCCCCAGGGGCAGGGGGGAGCAGAGACCCTGTTTCAGGAATCTCAATTTCTATGAGGAGGAAAAGATCCCTACTTACATAGTAATTAACACAAGATGTAGAAATGGAGAGACATGAGCATGTTTGCTTTGCCAGGGCAGGGCATAGTGAGGTACAAATGTTGGAGTGGCTGCATGAGACAGAAAGATAGAGCAGGCCCCTAAGGCAGTAAGAGCCAACAGGCTCAGTAAGAAGATGGGTGTACACTTGCTCTTTGTGTCCGCATCTCCTCTTTATGCTCTAAACCAGTGCAGTCTGGCTCTGCCTGCTCCACTTCACTGAAAGGGGTCTCCTCAAGGCCCCCAGTGTCTGCCTCATGTTGCCTTACTTCTTAGCATCACTTGGCACAGTTGTTGACTCCCTCCTCCATGGAAACTTTCTTGGGTTCCCAGACACCATAAATTCTTGGGTTTCTGTCCCCTTTAATAGTGACTCCTTTTCATGTGCTGTTTCTGGTTTCTCCCCTTTCCCACCTCTATATAGTGTAGGGACGGGATGCAAAGCTCAATTCTGGACTCTGTCTTCTTCATTGCACTCTCTGCCTGGGTGATCCCATGCAGTCTTGGGGCTTTAAATAAGATTTACATTTCAACAACTCAGGTATTTATATCTCTAGACTACAACTTGTTCTAAGCTCCAGATTCAGATTTAACTGTGGACACGGTATCTTCACTTAGGTGACTAATAGGCATATTAAACTCAGTAGGTTTCACTTGTTTTAGCTGAGCTCCAGGAGACCTTCCCTCCCTCAAAACACCTCTACTTGCAGCTTTCGCCAGTGTAGTTAATGACACCATCCAGTGGTGTGTTGGTAAAGCTGTGACAGATGACTGTCCACAGGTGTGGGGATTGTGAGGGTTATAGTGTTTGCAGATTTCCACAGTATAAATATGCCAACATAATCAATGTCAAGTTATCAATGTGAGGTCACTGAACCAGACTAGGAAGAGTTGGGCACAATCCACTCTTGTGAGCAGTTGTGTAGCAGCGCTGGCATGGCCCTGTTACTATTTACCCAGTAGTTCCGGTGAAAAACCAGAGTCACCATGATTTCTCTTTTATTCTTCTCTCACTTCCATCCATTAACAAGTCTAGGCAACTTGACCAATATATCTGTATCCCATTGTTTCTGTCTATCCCTCAGTCTATGCTGCCATCATCTGTCACAAAACTACTACATAGCTTCTTATTTGATTACCAGGTTGGCTATCTTATCTAACCCATTTTCTGCCCAGCAGCCAGAGTGATCTTAACACAGAAATGCAGAGTCCACCCTGAAAACCATTATCAATATTCCTATGCATTTGCAACAGTATCTGAACTCCCAACCCTAGTCTACAGTCTCTGCACGACCTGGCCCTGCCCGCCTCTCCCAACACATGTCCTATCTGTCTCCTCCTTGTTCTCTCTGCCTCTGTCGTTTACTCTCTGGTTCTGGCTGGAATCCTCCTAGGGGCCCTACACTTGCCCTGAACGCAGCCTGGAGCTGTTCCTCTGCATGTGCACAGGGCCGGCTCTTTCTCCTCTTCCAGGCTCTGCCCAAAGGACACCTCCTCTGAAGGCTTTGCCTGACCACTCCATCCATTGAGGCTCCCCATCTCTGTTGTATCCCTGCTTATCTCTCCCAACACAAATTCAAACTTAGTATTTCATTTGCTCATTGTCCACTTACTATCTGACTTCCCCATGAGATATAAGTGCCATATGGGTAGGGACTGTTTGACCTTTTTTTTTTAAAGATTTTATTGGGAAATTGGGGGAGGGGAACATTGTTCAGGAATTGGTGAAGGGGAACAGCCAAATTGTTGTCCTTCAATCTTCGTTGTGGAGGGCGCAGCTAGCTCAGCACCAAGTCCCATCGCCATGCAGCCGCCTGTTGGCAGCTTGCAGCCTCACAGCTCAAGGTGCCATGTTCAATCTTAGTTGCAGGTGGGCATAGCACTCCATCCCATGCGGGAGTCGAACTGGAAACCTTGTTGCTAAAAGCATATGCTCTAACCGCTTAGCTATCCTGCCACCTCTTGGCAGCTCAGGACAACTCAGCTCAGACACAGCTCACTGGCCCATGTGGGAATTGAACTGGTGACCCTGTTGCTCGGAGCTCACACTCTTAACCAACTGAGCCACTCGGCCGGACCCCTTGTTTGTTTGTCTTATTCCAATTGCTGACCCCATCTCCTGGCATGATGCCTGGAACAGAAGAGGATAAGAAAATGAAGTAAGAGTGTCTGACTTAGAGTAAAAAGAAACCCAGTTATTTGACATAGAAGAGAATGATGACAATTATATACAGACAAGGATTTTTGATTATGGAGTGCATATAGAGCCTTCACACCTAATGGCCACCTCTGCTTTCTCAGAGCTTTCGAGGTAAAGAGGAGGGAGGTTGAAGCGGACCCACATAGTCTGGTGTCAAGCTCAGTAAAACATGGCATTTTATAGGTAAATTACAGAAATCATGACATCAAGTGACACTGGCTGCTTTTCATCTTGCAAAGCACTAAACCATGAGTGCCAGGGATCGAGAATGTTTATTACTTGTACCGTCTTACTTAGTTTCCACATGTATTTGTAGTGCCATGAAGAGAAGAAAGTGCTTTTGTCGTAGTATCTTCCTGAGCTCAATTTGAGGGGTCTCAGACTCCATCTGGTACATTCTCTTGCTTTATGAAACAAATGATTTCCTCAAGACTGAGGAGCAATGGGTTCTGCCTGTGGGGCTGATATGATGCATCTACCTCGCAGCTCAACTTCTTAATTCGGTTTCCAGATACTACTGCCACTCATGATGTCCATGAGGAGAAGATGGAAAATGGTCAAATCCCTCCTAATGGCTTGTTGTCAAAATCTGCTGCACCAGAGCTTATGAATATGGCAGGAGATGGTATTCCACACAACCAATTGGATTCTCTGTCTGATGACTTCACTAGTCTAAGGAAAGATGGCCTGATTCACAAACCTGGTAGTAATGCACTTATAGGAGGAACTAAAAACTGCAGTGTCTCTGCAGATGATGGAAAAGTTTCAGTGACATCTGTGCCAAATACATTGCAAATAACTCCTGCCATGGCACAAGGAATCAATGCTGATATAAAACATCAATTAATGAAGGAAGTTCGAAAATTTGGACGAAGTAAGTAATGAAAGAACATCTATCAATAATATAAGGAAGGTCCCTCTCATTGTACAATTCAGAATAGATTCAAGCTATCTCTTGAGATGCATTTTGGGGAAGCATTGGATTTTCACATAATTTAAAGTGATTCCTTTTGCTTTAACTGAAAAGATCCAATACACCATTTGCTCTTTTCCCCCTTACTTATTGTGTTAATTTACTTTTGCTGCTGTAACAGGTACCACTAACTTTGTAGTTCCAAACTGTATTATCTTACAGTTTTGGAAGTTAGAATTCTGAAATGATTTTCACTGGGCTAACATGAAGGTGTTGGGAGGCCGGCGTTCCTTCTGGAGGGTCTGGGGAGAATCTGTTTCCTTGTCGTTTCCAACTTCTATAGGTGCCTGTGGTCCTTAGATCATGGCCCCTTCCTCCATCTTCAACCCAGCAGTGTTAGCTTCTTCTTACCTCTCAAACCTCTGTTCCCACCCTTACACCTTTCTCTCTGACTCTACTGCCTCCATCTTATAAGGATATTTGTGATTATTTGGGCCTACATCCACAAACTTGGGTAATGCCCCCATCTCAAGATCTATAACTTAATTACATTAGCAAAGTAAAGTTCCTTTGGCTATATAAGGTAACATATTCACAGGTTTGGGGATTAGGATATGGACAACTTTGGGGACCATTTTTCAGCCTACTACACTTTATTAGTGTTTACAAGCATTTCCTTCGCAGATGTTATGATTGGAGTGTTTCAAGTATAAGCTATGTCTATCATTCCACCCATGAAGAATGATACTGAGGATGTGTAAAGATTGAATTTTATTTCCCATTCATATTTTTAAAATACTGGTTTTGTGTTTTTTTTAATGTCTTCAGAGTATGAAAGAATTTTCATTTTGCTCGAAGGAGTGCAAGGACCTCTTGCTGTCAAGAAACAATTTGTTGAATTTACCATCAAGGAAGCTGCACGGTGGGTGTAAAGAGAAAATCTATGTTCTTTTTAAAACAGTAGGGTCCAATGCAGGACAGGGGGAGAAATAGGCTCTGCCTTGGTTTTCTCAAACCCTGCCCCTCACTCATAGTTAAGGCTGTATCCAGAGGCATTTAGATTGATATTATCTGAGTCCAACTGATTCATCCAACTCTATGAGGTCTCATAGGCTCATCACAGTCTGAGGTGGGCTTGGGCCCTCAATTGGCATTGTTAATATTTACTGAACCATATCTTTACATAAGGATACATTTCTATTCTATGCAGAGTCGACTCGGTTCCATTTGTACCCCACACAGTGCCTTGCACATCATAAGTACTTTAAGTATCTTTTGGTTAATAACATTTCTCTTTATTTTTAGGTTTAAAAGGCGAGTCTTAATTCAGTACCTTGAGAAGGTACTAGAAAAAATAGATTCCCACCACCTTCTCAACAACGTTAATCACATCAACAGCAGATCATCGTGCTAATGCAGAGACCAAGGAGAGAAACAGGACAAGTTTCTGTGCTGTGGGATGGGATATTGTTGAAGCTTCCTAGAATGTTGTAGTCAAGAGAATTACCTTCCAGAAGCTAAGACAAAGCAGTGGAGATTTGTTTTGTTTTGTTTTTTTGAGGGTAGTGTCACTGGCCCTCACATGTGGGACCCGAACCGGGGCCACTGGCATCCCAAGCCAGCGCTTAACCACCGCACCACTCGGCCAGCCCAGAGATCTTTGATTTTATGATTCTCTGGCAGTAAAAGCTGGCTTTTGCTCTAAGAATTTTCTCTGAAAGTATTAATTTGTTATTATGTTGTTTCTTTACCCAGTTGAGAAAGGTACTGTTATTAATGCAGCAAGTTAAATTCAGTAAACACTGTCACCCCTACCACAGGTGACAATGGTTCACTCATTTGAACTTTGCTGTTCTGGACATTTCCAGAGTGACTGGGGGCCAACTGAAAGTGGAGCACTATTTAGTGCTCTTACTATGTCCTTTAGAAAGAATTGGTGTTCAGAATCCAATTGGTAATCTTGTGTGTGCCGAAGTTTTCAACAATTCTTAGTTGTGCCTTTTAAACCATGCAATATTCAGGACAGTTTGAATCAAAGAGTAAGAAAGCTGCTATTTGGGTAACTTATTTCTCTGTGGGAGGCATCAGGGAGAGTCACCAAACAATCTACCTCCAACTCTGTTCTATTTTGTCTAGAGACATTACCAAGTGCACCTGAGGCTGCCCCAACCCCTGACATTTCTTCTTGCATGCAATGACAGAAAGTCTTCAGGTGATCCTGAACATTCTGTGCTTTGAAAGCACTAAAAAAAATGTATATATTTCCTTTAATGTTTATACAAAGGTTTATATGGAACAGTATTGTTATGTATATTGAATTAATTTGCAAAAATTATGTGTACAAAGAGATTTTGACTTTGCATATATAAAATAAATCATTTTATTGATTTTCACATTTATTAATGCTAGAGAAATTTCTAGTTTTGTCTTTTTCATGATTTGTTATTCCTTTCCAAAAAAAAAGGACACATTATTAAATTAAGATGTTAACATAAGGATTTAAACTTGAAAATTTCACTCACAGAAGAGAGTGATATTTGTTAAAATGACAGAGTAGGGTATTCTGGGGGTTAATCCCTCTCCAGAAACACTGAAGACACTGGGAAAAAAACTGTCAGAATCAAGTTTATTGGAATTCTGGAAGACAGTCAAAGGTTTACAACAACCAAGTGAATGCTGAATCAGGAGAAAAGCCATTGAAACATGATAGTAGAGTTTTGTGGCATTTTGACTTATTCTTGCCCCATCCTCCTCAATGGCATAACACTGGTCTTGGAGATGGCAGCCTGCATTCCAACTGTGGGTTCCTTGTTTTGGAAGGAGGAGGGTAGACCGTATGCCCAAGGATAAATGTTGTCTGTTTGAACCTGTCTGAGGGGCTCCCTGAAGGAAAGACTGCTTTTGTTTCATCTAACTTCAAACTCTCTTAGGGTCAGAAATCGGCTATGTATGGGCCACCGAGTGGCGCGGTGGTTGGGTTCTATCTTGGGAAGCCGGCGGCCCCGGTTCGTGTCCCACATATGAGGGTCAGTGACACTGCCCTCAAAAAAAAAAATCGGCTATGTGGAGAACCGTCCTCAAAAACATTGAAAAGCGAGTGAACAATAGACATGCCAAAATCCTGGGAGGAAAAACGGGTGTGAGATACTTTGGAAAATAAGGGATTTGAAATGCTCCCATGTATACGTGGATATCTATTATAGAAAACCATGTGCATGCCCTGGGCAGGACTCAGAGTCAGAAATGACCACAGAAAAACATAAGATTTCACCTCTGGCTAATCTTTAGGCTCAGCACCGTAATAGATACAACTTGTCAGAAGATAAATAAAGAAATAGAGGATTTGAACAACACTGTAAATCAATCAGGTTTAATAGACACTTATAAAACAACCCATCCAACAACAGCAGAGTACATATTCTTCTCAAGAGCTCACAGAGTATTTTCAAGGATTGATCATATATTAAGCCACAAAACAAGTCTTAATAAATTTTAAAAGCTTGAAATCATGCAAAGTAACTTTTTTGCCATAATGGATTCAAACTAGAAATCAACAGAAGTTGGACCCTCATCTCATACCATATACAAAAATTGACTAAAATTTAACCAATACCTAAATATAAGATTTAAAATCCTGAAACTCTTAAAAGGAAACTTTGGAGTAAAACCTCATGACCTTGGATTTGGCAGTAGTTTTTAAAATATGACCCAAAATCACAAGCAACAAAAGAAAAATATAGATCATTTGACTTCATCATAATTAAAAGCTTTTGTGCATCAAAGAAATAGGATGGGAGAAAATATTGGTAAAGCACACATTTGATAAAAGTCTAGTATCCATCATATAAGGAGAATTCTTTTGACTCAACAACAAAAAGACAATCTAAGAAAAAATGGGCAAAGAATTTGAAAAGATATCTCCAAAGAACATATACAAATGGCCAAAAAGTTCATGAAAAGATGCTCAACATTATTAGTCATTAGGGACATGCAAATCAAAACCACAATAACGTAACACTTTACACTTACTGGGTTGGTAATTAAAAAGAAAAAGAAAAACTAACGTTCTGATGATGTACACTGCTGGGGATGAAGTACTGATACATGCTACAACATGGATAAACATTGAAGGTGTTATGCTAAGTGAAAGAAGCCAGACAAAATAGGGTGCATACTGTATGATTCCATTTATATATGATATCAAGAACTGGCAAATCCATAGAGACAGAAAGAAGATAACTGGTTGGAAGGGGTTGGGGAGAGGGAAATGAGGGAATGACTGCTAATGGAGTTCCTTTTTAAGATAGTGAAAAAGTTCTAGAACCAGATAGTTCTGTGATGATTGCACAACTTTGTGCATATCCTTTAGGCCATTGAGTTGTACATTTTTAAATGGTAAATTTTATGTGTAATTTACAACAAAATGCTCCAGAGCAATCCAGCCACCATCTGTTGCTATTTCATGCCATATGGAGCAGAATGATTGCCCATCTCAGCCCTGCTCAAATTTCTGACATACAAAATTATGAGATGTAATAATTTTTAAAAAAACTACTGACTTCTGATTTCCAGTCCTGCATATAAGGAATTTGGAAGTCTCCAATGCATCCCAACAACAAGTAAAAGGCTGAAATGTACTGAAAAATCAATTCTTAGATCCATAAGAGAAGGGAGAACACAGGGCAAACCACTGCCCTCAATATTGGAGAGTGACAGGCAAATTACTTGGAGTTGTGACTTACTGGAGTAGAGATTCATGACTGGAAACTACCTTGAGAACCAGTGCGGGGGTAGGAAAACCTGAACTATAATTGACAAATTGCTGAACGCTCAATGTGGACAAGTCTGGGAGAAAAATTCTGGCGTTTGGCTGTCAAGGTGTCAGTTTTTCCCAATTTTATCTGTAGATTCAATGAAGCTCCAATCAAAACCCCAGCAAGGGCCAGCCGAGTGGCGCATTGGTTAGGAGTTGGCTTAGAACACCAGCTCTAAGCATCTGGGCCCGATTCAGATCCCACATATGCGGGCCAGTGACACTGCCCTCTACAGCTAAGGTGGTGAACAACAGCTCCACCTGGAACTGGGCTGCTGTGAGTCCCCGGTGACGGTGTGGGCTGCAGCCCCTGCTGCAGTGGGCTGCCATAGGCTACAGTGAGTGGCTCGCAGCCAGCGTGAGCTGCTGTGAGCCCCCATGAGCAGCTGTCCAGAGGCTGGCGACCAAGCTGCTTCACCCGGGAAAAGCACAATGACACCAACATGGGCCAGTGAAGCAACGTCCTCCGCAACTAGACTGAAGAAGAAAAGGACAGCAACTTGTCTGTTCCCCTTCCCTGATTCCCCAATGCTGTTCCCCTCCCCCAATTCCCCAATAAAATCTTTAAAAAAAAACAAAACAGCAAGTTATCCTGTGGATATCAATAAACTGATTCTGAAGTTTATAAAGAGAAGCAAAAGATCCAAAATAGCTAACATAATATTGAAGGAAAAGAATAAAGTTGGAGAACTGACACTACCCTACTTCAAGATGTACTATAAAGCTACAGTAATCAAGACAGTGTGGTACTGGTAAAAGAATAGACAAAGAGATCATTGGAATACAACACAGAACTCAGAAATTGAGCCACATAAAATAGTCAACTGATCCTTGATTTTTAAAAAAAGCAAAGGCAATACAATGGAGCAAAGATAGTCCCTTCAACAAATGGTGCTGGAACAACTGGACATCCACATGCAAAAAAACAAATATAGAGCGACTTCACACCCTTAACAAAAATTAACACAAAATGGTTTTTCTGGTAAAGATGGTGGAGTAGGTAAACGCTGTGCTCACCTCCTCCCATGACCACATCAAAATACATCTGAAGTACAAACACCATTATTGAGAATCGCCAGAAGTCTAACTGAACAGAGAAGTCCTGTAACTAAAAATAGACAGAAGCCACATGGAGACTTGGAGAAGGGGCGTAGATATTGAATGGGCTGGTCCCAAATCCATGTGTGGCAGTTAAAAATTGGGAGGGATATCTTCGCTGAAGAGCTTCCCCACCGAGGATTGAGAGGTCCCAGCCCCACACCAGGCTCCCCAGCTTAGGGTTCCAGTGTCCAGAAGAGAAGTCCTTGCTGTAAAAAGCATTGTGGCTGAGTGGGACAAGGGCTGCTGGAGTCCCAGGCATTCCTCTTAAAGGGCCCATGCACAGACTTCGTTGCTGATGGACTCACTCTGAGCTCCAGTGCTGGCGCAGCAACTCTAAAGGCTCCAGGGACATATGGGGAGGAACTGAATTGTCTGGCTTCAAAACATGGGAAGGAGGGGGAGCTTTCTCCCAGACATAAGTGCTGGCAAAAGCCATTGTTCCTTTGTTGAGCACCTCCCTCTTCCTAGTCCACACACACAGGCAGGCCCCATATCTGCATCTTCATCAACCTGGCTAACATTGTTCACCCTGCCCCGCTGATTCCCTGAGACCTCAACCCACCCCACTTGAGGGCCCATCCAAGCCACTTCCAGTGGCTCTTCCATACAAATAGCCTGTCTTGGCTTATACTCCCCAAAATCTAAACACTCTCAAAGGTTCATAACCACCAAGCAAACACCTGGACTCAGTGTGTCCCTCCCTTACCTATTGCTAAGTAGGCCCACACCTGGCACTAGTGGCAGCCAGCCTCAGCTTGCAGCTTAGCCTATCTGAGACACCTCTGAGCCCAGCACAAGTGGCAACCACCTGCAGACCACTTTGTAGCTCCTACCAAATAGCCCCAGGCAGGGACAGGCAGTGGCTGCCCTTGGCCTGCAGCAGAGCCCCTCCCAAGAGGCCCCAGAATGAATACATCCAGTGGCCAGATCCAGGCCACATCAGAGCACCACCCAACCACCTCCACAAACAACAAACCCAAAGGGAAGACTGGGCAGGCATCCAAGCCCCACTAAAATGAATCCTGCTCCATAGGATAAGTACCTGCACAATAGCTGTTCTACTGTAGTCATGGGCAGTCCTCACAGCCAGTCATCCTGAGGGACAACCACTTCTACTGATGTGTCAACAGCAATCAAGGCTCAGCTACAACAGGAGGGCACACAACCCACACAAGGGACACACCTGGAGCACCCAGCTCAAGTGACCCAGGAGACTGTACCACTGGGCCCCACAGGACACTTACTACATAAGCCACCTTACTAAGACCAGGAGACATAGCAGCTCTACCTAATATATAGAAACAAACACAAGGAGGCAACCAAAATGGGGAGACAAAGAAACATGTCCCATATGAAAGATCAGAACAAAGCTCCAGAGAAAGAACTAAACAAAATGGAGACAAGCAATCTGTCAGATGCAGAATTCAAAACACTGGTTATAAAGATGCCTGTTGATATCAGTAAGAGTCTCAATAAAGAGATAGGAAATATTAAAAAAGGAGATAGAAAACATTTTTTAAAAACAGTTAGAAATGAAGAATACATTAGAAGGAATCAACAGTAGATTAGATAAAACAGAGGATAGAATCTACAATTTGGAAGATAAAGTAGCAGAAAATACCCAATCAGAACAGCAAAAAGAAAAAAGAGCCCCCCAAAATGAGAATAGTTTAATGGGCCTCTGGGACAACATCAAGTGTACCAACATTCACATTATAAGGGTACAAGAAGGAGAAGAAAGAGAGCAAGGAATTGAAAACCTATTTGAAGAAATTATGATGGAAAACTTCCCTAACTTGGTGAAGGAAATTGACATAACAAGCACAGGAAGCACAGAGTCCCAAACAAGATGAACCCAAACAAGCCCACACCAAGACACATTATAATTACAATGCCACAGCTGAAAGGCGAAGAGAGAATCTTAAAAACAGCAAGAGAAAAGCAGTTAGTTGCCTACAAGGGAGTTTTCATTAGACTGTCAGCTGATTTCTCAACAGAAACTTTGCAGGCCAGAAGGAATTAGCACAAAATATTCAAAGTGATGAAAATCAAGAACCTACACCATGATTACTCTACCCAACAAAGCTATAATTTAGAATCGAAAGACAGCTTCCTAGACAAGAAAAAAGCTAAAGGAGTTCATCACCACCAAATCAGTATTACAAGGAATCTTAGAGGGACTTCTTTAAGATGAAAAAAAGAATAGATCAAAACTATGAATAACAAAATGGCATTAACTACATATCTATCAACAATTACTTCAGGGGTTATCACTTATTTGCAAAAGACATATGTGATAAAGCACTATTCTCCAAAATACACAAAGAACTCTTAAAACTCAACAATAAGGAAACAACTAACATGACTAAAAAAATAGGACAAGACCGGGCGGCCGGGTGGCTCAGTTGGTTAGAGCGCATCCTCTGAACAACAACGTTGCCTATTCGAATCCCACATGGGCCAGTGAGCTGTGCCCTCTGCAATTAGATTGAAAATAATGACTTGACTTGGAGCTGATGGGTCCTGGAAAAAACACACTGTTACCCAATTTAAAAAAAACAAAAAAAGTAGAAATATAACAGGCACCTTACCAAAGATTATTGTAATTAGCAATAATTAGAGATAGAAAATAAGTATGAAAAGATGTTCCACATTATATGTCACCAAAGTGAATTCGAACAACAATAAATACCACTGTACTCCTATTAGAATGACCAAAATCCAGACACTGATCACACCACACCTGGTAAAGATGTAGAGCAACAGAGACTCTCATTCATTAGTGGCGGGAAAACACAGAAAGATTTTAGTGTCAGAGGGCAAGGAACTGAATTTTGCCAATAATCTGAATGAATTTGTAAGCACATTCCACTCTACACATTCCAGATGAGAACACAGCTTAGCTAAAATTTTGATTTCAGCCTTTTAAGACCTGAAGCAGAGAACCATCTCAAGATTGTCCAGACTTCTGAGCTACACAACTGTGAAATAAGAAATAAGAAATGGGTGTTGTTTTAAGTCACTAAGTTTGGGGTAATTTTTTAAGCTAATATTTTTGGGTAATGTCTTACACAAAATCAAAAACTAATACATTCTCTGAATCTGCACCCCTATGCCCATGTTGATTTCACTGAAACCATTTGGCTAGAAAAGAAATATGTGAGGCCTGAGTTATAGGTATTTCTTCACAATATGCAGACACTGCCTATGTTAGTTTCCTTCCAGAACAAAAGGAGAAACAGTATAAATAATTTTCAATCTGATTCCCTGGATTTATACTTAATCTAAAACGTAGACAATATGAAGAAGCACTTCTGCATTGGTGGATTAAGGGCCTGTGAAAATGGACTGTGGCATGAAACCAATGAGAACACTGGCAAATATGTAAAAATAAAGGTTTTTCAGAACTCTGGAAATTACCAAAAGTTTGCAACAACGTAAAAAGCATTTATTCAAGAAAAATGGCTAGATCGCAATACAAAGAGTGAACTTCGGGATTTTGTAACTTGCACTATTCCCATCCCCCTCTCTTCAGCTCCGTGGTAGTCTTGAAACGAGATGTCCAAAGCCAGGGGTTCTTTTTAATTTTTTTCTTTCAATTCCAGTTGACATTCAACATTTTATTAGTTTCAGGTATACAGCATAGTGGTTAGACATTTATATAACTTACAAAGTTATTCCCCAATAAGTCCAGTACCCACCTGGCACTATACATAATTATTACTATATATTATTGACTCTATTCCCGATGCTGTATTTTACATCCCTGTGACTATTTTGTAACTACCAATTTCTACTTCTTAATCCCTTCACCTTTTTCACCCTGCCCTCCCCAATCCCCCCTCCCATCTGACCTCGCTTCTACAGTACCTCTGAATCCCAACAACCTGTCAGCCACTGGAGGGGACAAAACTGATGGAACTGCCAACATCTCTCTTCCCAGACAACTCTCTATTTGACACACCTGATGAGTCCCTAGAAAGCACCGGTCTTGGGATTTGTCCCTAATTCTTGTCTGAGAGCTCACTCTGTGTGGACAGTCATATTCGCTACCTGAAGGTGCAACAGAGGGATTCCTGTAGTGCAGTGCTGAGCAGAAGAGGTGGCAGTGGACATTCTTGTCTTGTTTTTTGATCTTACAGGAAATACTTCTAATTTTTCACTTAGGAATAATGTATGTTATAGATTTCTGGTATATACCTTTCTTAACAAACACTTTTAGATTTTTCCTCATGAATAATTTTTGCTTTTTATCCCGTGTGTTTTCTGCACTCATTGGGAAGATTGGACAACTTGCCTCTTTTAATCTGTTAATAAAGTGTGCTGATTATATTGCCTGTAAGCTCCAAATTCACTCTTGTCCTGCTCTGTGAAAATGTTCTAAGTTCTTTAAATGTTTTTCTTCTGGCAGTTGTTACTGAAGTTTGTCTGTAGAGGGCAGCAGAGACAGTGAAAGGGAAAAGTTTGGCTTCCTGGTTCTGGTGTGCTGCACAGCCGGCTCCTGCTGAGCAGCACCAGGCTTCTCCAGCACCAGCCTCTGAACCACACTCACATGGCTTCTCCAGAGCATGACTGCACGGCATGGTGGCCAGCAGCACTCCATAGCCAGAAGCTTCTCTTACATCTTCCTTGGGCAGTAATATATTTGAGTCCTGGTGAGACACCTCCCTGTGGACAACATCCCCAGGCATTTTAGAGGCAGGTTTCCAGCAACTTCCAGAGGGTCCATTTCTAGAATGTTCCACTGGTGTGGCATAATGACAGCCTTATTGACATTCTGTGAGTTTCTGCCAGTCTTTTCCAGCAAAGTGAGAATTTCAACACTGGGGGTGGGGATACTTTCTCTTGGGTGCTCCATCTCTGTCCGTGTTACTCAATTACTTTATTTTACCCTTGTGGGAAGGTGCTCTCTCCAGGAAACTATCTCAGCCATGTATTGGAAGGGACTTTTCCTTGGGTAAACTCTTTCAGCCCTGGGCAAAGGGATTCTTCCTTGCGTGCTATATCTCTAATCCCAGATGGCGGGTTTCCAGCAAGTTCTGCTTGTGTGGCACCACAAAAATTCTCTACTGTCCATTGAGTCACACCTGGGCTTCTCCTGCAAGATCTAGACTTCAACCCTTGGGGGTGGGGGTTCCTAGTAGACTTGCCCTAAGGCTACGAAGAACTTGCATTGTTCATCAAGTTCAACCTGATTTTGGTGACTCTTCCTAGGACAGGGCTCTCACATGGGTGCACTGCCTCAACCCTGGAGTGGACGGTTCCTTGCAGGTTCTGTTTCATCCCTGTATGGTGGGGCTATTTCTGAGGTGCTCTAAGTGCTGGAAGGGAAGTTCCCATAGGCAGTCTCTCTCAGTCCTAAGGGATGACATTTGGGGTGGGGCTTGATCTCAGTCCTAGAGAGGGAGGCTTTCCTTGGGTGCATGATTTCAGCCCTGGAGGGATATCTTTTTAAATTTCTTTAATTTTTTTTTTTCAATTAGAGTATACAACATAGTGGTTAGTCATTTATATAATTTAAAGTGATCCCCCAATAAGTCTAGGACCCACCTGGCACCATACATAGTTATTACAATATTATTCACTATATTCCCTTTACTGTAATTTACATCCCTGTGACTAATTTGTAACTAGCAATTTGTATTTCTTAATCCCTTCACCTTTCTCACCCAGCCTCCCAACCCCCACTCCCATCTGGCAAGCATCAGTTTGTTCTGTGTCTATGAGCTTGTTTCTGGTTTTGTTTGCTCATTTATTTTGTTTTTTAGATTCTACATATTAGTGAGATCATATGGTATTTGTCTTTCTCAGTCTGACTTATTTCACTTAGCATAACACCCTTTAGGTCCATCCACGTTGTTGCAACGTGTACAATTTCATTCTTTTTATGGCCAAGTAATATTCCATTATATATATGTACCATATCTTCTTTATCCATTTATCTATTGATGGATATATAGGTTGCTTCCATATCGTGGGTATTGTAAATAATGCTGCAATGAACATAGGGATGCATATGTCTTTTTGAATTAGTGTTTTGGGTTTCTTCCAATAAACACCCAGAATGAGATTACTAAGTCATATGGTAGTTCTATTTTTAGTTTTTTTGAGGAAACCCCAAACCATTTTTCATAGTGGCTGCACCAATTTGCAATCCCATCAACAGTGCAGGAAGTTACCTTTTCTCTATGTGTCCTCACCAACACTTGCTGTTTGTTGATTTCTTGGTGATATTCATTCTGACTGGTGTCAGGTGATATCTCATTGTGGTTTTGATTTGCATTTCACTAATAATTAATGATTTTGGGCATCTTTTCATGTGCTTATTGGCTATTTGTATGCCTTCTTTGGAGAAATGTCTTTTCAGGTCCTCTGCCCATTTTTATTTATTTTCTCTTTTTTTGGCTGAGCCATCCTGCCACCTGTTGGCAGCTGTTGGCAGCTCAGCTGGAGCTGGGAATTGAAGCAGCGACCCTGTTGCTCAGAGCTCACACTTTTGAGCGAGCTCTTAACCAACTAAGCCACTTGGCCGGCCCCTCTTCTGCCCATTTTTAAATTGGATTGTTAGTCTTTTTCACATTGAGTTGTGTGAGTTCTTTATAAAATTTTAGATATTAACCCCTTGTTGGATGTATCATTGGCAAATATCTTTTCCCAATCAGTAGATAGTCCTTTTGTTTTGTTGATGGTTTCCTTTGCTGTGCAATAACCTTTCAGTTTGATGATGTTCAATTTGTTTAGTTTTTCTTTTATTTCCCTTGCCCCAGGAGACATACCCCCAAAAATAAAATTAAGAACAATGTCAAAGAGTTTACTGTCTATGTTTTCTTCTAGGAGTTTTATGGTTTCAGGTCTTACATTTAAGTCTTTAATCCATTTCAAATTTATCCTTGTATATGGTATAAATAAGAGGTCTAGTTTCATTTTTCTGTATATGTCTGTCTAGTTTTCCCAGCACCATTTATTGAAGAGACTGTCTTTACTTCATTGTATATTGTTGCTTCTTTTGTCATAGATTAATTAACCATATAAGTGTGGATTTATTTCTGGGTTCTTTAATCTGTTCTGTTGATCTATGTGTATGTTTTTATGCCAATACCATGCTGTTTTGGTTATTATAGTCTCGGAGTATAATATGATAACAGGTAACGTAACTCCTTCAACTGTGTTCTTTTTTCTCAAGATTGCTTTGGCTATTCAGGGGCTTTTGTGGTTCCATATAAATTTTAGGAGTATTTGCACTAGTTCTGTGAAAAATGCCATTGGTATTTTGATAGGGATTGCACTGAATCTATAGATTTTTTTGGGTAGTACAGACATACTTTTTTTAAAAGATTTTATTGGGGAATTGGGGGAGGGGAACAGTGTTGGAAAATTGGGTAGGGGGACCAGCCAAGTTGTTATTCTTCAATCTTCATTGTGGAGGGTGCCAATTGCCACCTGACTTCCCGTTGGCAGCTCGTGGCCTTTAACCTCAAGGTGCTGTGTTCAATCTTAGTTGCGGGTGGGCATCGCCACCATCCCATGCAGGAGTCGAACCAGCAGCCTTGTTGTTAAGAGGTCATGCCCTATCCACTGAGCCATTCGGGCAGCAGCTCAGCTCAAGGTGCTGAGTTCAGTCTTAGTTGCGGGTGGGCATAGCCCACCATTGAACTGGAAATCTTATTGTTACACCAGCTGAGCCATCCTGCCACCTGTTCGCAGCTCAGAGACAACTCAGTTAGGGCGCAGCATTCACTGGCCCATGTGGGAATCGAACTGCTGGCCCTATTGCTCAGAGCATGTGCTTTAAGCCAACTCTTTTGTTTTCTCTTGAGTTTATTTTATTTATTGCCATACAAAAGTTGTTTTTTATTATCACAAGGTAAATATATATATATATATATATAACTTCTGGATTCCAGTCTTGGTTTACAAAGACTCAGCTCCCCCCATATTGAACATGTAGCCTCCTAAATTTTCAAGATTGTTATTGTCTTACTTTTTTTTATTATTAGTTCAGATGTACAAAACAATGCAATAGTTACCTTTTGCACCCCTTACAAAGGGACTCCACCACCCCCTGCACTGCCCCCCACCCCCAATATCATACATATCTATTACAATTCCATTGACTACATCCCCATACTATATTCCACATCCCATGACTATATATGTGTTAAATTATAGTCGACATCTAGTATTATTCAGCGGTAGCTTCAGATGTACAGTGCCGTGGTCAGGCCTCTACACTGTCCATGAAGTGGTCTCCTTAACAAGACATGAGTGCTTCTGGTCCCCCAAAAATATTTACAACATTATTTTATTTTTATTATTATTATTATTATTATTAGTTACAGATGTACAAAACAATGTAATAGTTACAAAGGGACTCCCCCCTTCTCCCTCCGCTACCCCCCATACCCAATATCATACATATCTATTACAATTCCATTGACTCCATTCCCACACTATATTCCACATCCCATATATATGTGTTAAATTATAGTTGACATATAATATTATTCAGCAGCAGCTTCAGATGTACAGTGCAGTGGTAAGGCCACTACACCGTCCATGAAGTGGTCTCCCTAAAAGGACATGCATCCGTCTGTTTCCCTAAAACATATTTACAACCTTATTGATTATATTCCCTAAACTGTCTCTTCTGTCCCTGCCGTAGTGTTGTAGTTACCAGGTTATGTTGCCTCGTCCCTTCACCTTCTCCCTCATGCCTATCCCCATCCCATCTAGCCCTCATCAGTTTTTTCTTTTTATCTCTAAGATTATTTCTGTTTACATTGCTCGTTTATTCTGTTCTTTAGATTCCACATATAAGTGAGATTATATGGTATTTGTCTTTCTCAGCGTGACTCATTTCACTTAGCATAATACCCACTAGGTCCATCCATTGAAAGTTCTTTTGCAGGATGCCACTGTGACTGGTGTTGTTCAATAAAAGTCTCAAGGCTCAGTTTTAAATTTGCATATGAGTGCACAAAGGAAAATTCATGATGCAGTTTAAAGAGATCCAAACACAGTTCTGATATGTTACAAAATCTTGATATTGCCTGTGTTTTAAATTAATTATTTTATATAAAATTTATACAGAACATGTGTTGTCAGAATATGTGATAGAGAGTTTGGTACTGACAGAGGTTCTAGAGAACAAATATTAAAAAGATGAGTTCTCGGGCTGGACGAGTGGCACGGCGGTTAAGCACTGGTTTGGGAAGCCAGAGGCCCTGGTTCGGGTCCCACATGTGAGGGCCAGTGACACTGCCCTTAAAAAAAAAAAAAAAAAAAAAGATGAGTTCTCTGAGATCGTCCTGAGTTTCTGGAATTCTTTCTTTAATCTGATTAGATTTAAAGCCATTAGTGACATTTACTCGGCTGGCCCATTTATTCTAATTTTTAAGTGAACTGGTAGTCCTTTGCAAGAAGCAGCAAAGAAGCTTCTCAAAGTATCACATTTGGATACTTAACACCCAAATCCCTATAAAAGGCAAGAATGTGGGGGAGCAAATACATGCTACCTGTGAACATTTCAGTCAAAATAAAGAGAAAATAGAGATGACTGATTGTCCTAAATGTGCTGGAGAACTTAGGGAAGAAAATAATGTGCTCAGGACCTAAATGTCCAATCTCAAGGTCCACACAAAGGAACCGAAAGCTTCTATGAACTGGTTATTGTTAGCTCCTGTAGCTGCAGGCAAAAATTTGGGAAATCCAGTCCAATACCATGATTGGCTGAATTACAACACAAGTTGAATTTCCAAAATCTCAAGGTCTCTTCAGTTATTGTGAGAGCCCTGATTAGGAATGAATAGGATTCTGAAAATTGGAATGGGAAATAGATGCAGACTGATGAAGATGGGTACGCTGAACCCCTAAATTCTGTGAAATGACTTACCAGTAGAAGCAAAATGTCCTCCTGTCTGAGGAGATTATTTCTTCTTTGCCTGAAGAATATGTAATAGTCGCCTGAAGCAGCAGCCTTGCAGGAAACAGCTGCTTTTCCTCAGACAGTCCATCCACCACCTCTCTTTCCTTCAAAATCCTATAACAAGCCTCATGTTCCCACGTGCCAAAAAGTAAGTGGTAAAGCATGAACCTTGCAGAGGTATAGAATTCACCAAAAAGAACTGCATAATTTAAAATCTGTATACACAAAATCCCAGGGAATTTGCGTGGAAATTATTATTTGGGGTGATGTATGAAGGTAGAAGCTACATACAGTTGAATCAAACCAAATTTGCTGATATGAGCTCATTAAGCTGAGACTCTGGATTCTGCCTTTTTGCTTCAGGGGTTAGGGAAGCCTCTCATAGTTGCTTCGTTGATTCATTCAAAAATACCATTGACTGGGAGGCTTAAAAACAAACATTTATTTTTCTCAGTTCTGAAGGCTGGGAAGTTCAAGATCAAGGCCCAGGCAGATTTGGTGTCTGGTGAGTCTCTGCTTCCTAGTTCATAGACGGCTGTCTTCTTATTGTGTCCTCACTGGTGGAAGGGGGAAAGGAGCTCTCTGGGGTGTCTTTTATAGAGAATAAACCCATTCATGAGGGCTCCACTCCCATGACCTAATCAACTTCTAAAGGCCCCACATTCTAATACTACCACATGGAGCATTAAAATTTCAACATGAGGGCCAGCCGAGTGGCGTGGTGGTTAAGCGCTGGCTTGGGACGCCACTGGCCCCAGTTTGGGTCCCACATGTGAGGGCCAGTGACACTGCCCTCAAAAAAAAATTCAACATGAATTTTAGGGGGACATAAACATTTTATTCTACTGTAGTAGGTTGGCTGAAAAAAAGTCCCAAAGGGCTTAATTAAGGAGAAGTACAAGAACTTCCTTGGTGTACTGCAGAGGAAGAAATCCAAAGGCTTAAGGAAATTGGAACGTTAGAGTGAATTTACCACATAAAATGTGTTCACTCACCTCAGGCCAGAAGATAACAACTTTCACCAAGGCTGTGGTAAATTGCTTTCTAGGGGGAACCCAGGCATCTTTGAAAAGTGGTGTGTTGGCTCTTTCCTTCTCTACTGGTCAGAAATTACTGTGGGCCTTCAAGGAAGGGCCATGCTACGCTGCCAAATATGTATGCTGTTAATTGTTATCCAAACCTGTGGCCAATTACTAGGGTGATGTGCAATGGTGAAAAGTTAAGTAATCAGAATTCTAAGAGATTATTTGACACTGGCTCTCAACTAATGTTTGGAGAGCTAAAACTTCACTGTGGTTCACAGGCCAGAGAAGTGGCTTATGTATTTCACGGAACGAATGTGATTTTACTTCATGTGCATCTCAGTGGTGGGTTTCTGAATTCACCCTCAGGTTATTTCCTCAGATGCAGAATTTATAGTTAGAATAGTCGTATTCAGAAAATGACCGAATTCCCATTTTAGTTCTCTGACCCGTCGAATGAGGGTTAATATGGTAAGAAAGGCAAAGTAGAAGCCACTAGAACTACCTATCTATAAAGAAAGTAAACCAAAATCAATATTTCATCCTGGAGGGACTGGAGTAATTGTGGCACCATCAAGAATGAAAAATGCAGGGTGGTTACTTTATGACATCCCTTTCAATTTACCTGTTTTTCTTGTACAGAAACAGATCTTGGAATTTGACAGCCAATTATAATAATCCTAACCACATGACACATGATTATTCCAACTGCAGCTGCTGTTCTGCATGTGGTTTTGTTGTTTTAACTATTAACATATCCCCAGGCACCTGGTATACAGTATTGATTGGGCAAATGTTTTTCCCCCCATCAGTAAATATCACCAGAAAGAATTCAGCTTCAGCTGGAAAGGT
The DNA here is from genome assembly GCA_033961575.1 of Aselliscus stoliczkanus. NCBI lineage: Eukaryota > Metazoa > Chordata > Mammalia > Chiroptera > Hipposideridae > Aselliscus > Aselliscus stoliczkanus. The sequence goes on from CM066737.1 coordinate 20,045,567, forward strand.
CAACAATGCACCATCACTGTGTGTGTGTGTGTGTGTGTGTGTGTGTGTGTGTGTGTGTGAAGAAAATCAGTTTTATTCAAAATGCCAACATTCTGTGAGGATGGTGGACTCCTGTCCAAAATCCATTCCCCCCTTCACCATCACTTCTTACTTCAGACTTATTTTATATTGACTCTTTTGGCCTTATGTCATATTTTAGTCCTTGATCACGTTTATGTCATATTTTAGATTTTGATCACCTTTCCCTTACACTAGACATCACATTTTTTTGCATTGATGGCATTGTTCTGTTTGAGAAGAAAGTAGCAACTAACATAGACACACTGACAACACACTTGAAAGACAGAATGTGTTACATAATTCCCACACAAAATCAGGGACCTCCTTAATGAGTGAACTTTTTAGTGATATAGTAGTCTGGGTCAAGATAGTGCTCCTAAGTGAACAGCAAGTTCCAATATCTTGTCTTATCAGTAAAAAAGAATCGCAACAATGCATTGGTCTACTAGGTGCTGATCGTAACATATAATTCATTGTCATGTGGTTCCCATTGATGAGTAACCTGAAAACCTGTTGGCTTGGAGTGGGGCCCAGGAAAAAAGAAAATTCTCTGATCCTGGACTTACGGCCTCATGGGGAGGCCCCTGTGACCAGTTGACTAAAAAGTAAAGAAAACATCTTGCCCAATTTGCAGTTGTTATTTCACATTATGCAGACACCACCTGCATTAGAGTTCTACTGCTGCATACCAATCAACATAAATTTAGCAGCTTAAATTCATACAAATATATTGTCAAACAGTTCTACAGATCAGAAGTCCAGGCTGGTTTATTTGGTTTCTCTGCTTAGGACCTCACAAAATCAAAATCAAGGTGTCAGTCATTAAGTGGAGCCAGAGAGAGAGAGACTGCTTCTGCGCTCTTTCAGGTTATCAGCATATCTAGTTTCTTAAGGCTGTAGGACTGAGGTCGCCATTTTCTTGCAGTGCCAGCTGAGGCCACTATGAGCTCCAAGGACCACCCCAATACCTCCTTAGGTGCAACCCTCCATCTTCCAAGCAGTAATGGTGCATCATGGTCATGGAGGCACGGATGCAGATTATGCATGGGCCACAAACATGAACGTCCACACACCAAGACTGATCTTCTACACATACTGTTGACCGCTCAATCGGCCAGCAGCGGAGACCAAGTGTGAACACCTGATACAGCACCATATCCTAGAGCAGTGAGTCAGATACCGAGTGGCTAGTTGATTATTTTGGTCTGCTTCTATTCGGGAAAGGCAGCTTTTGTTTGTACTCAAATAGACAGTCTAGATATGGATCTTTCTTCTCACTCTTAGTACTTTGAAAAAAACAACATTTGTGAACTTAGAAAATGCCTTATCTACCATCATGGTATTCCACACAGCATCACTTATAAACAAGGAAGTTATCCTGAGGGCACATGCTCATGGAACTCACTGGTTTTATTATCTACCACATCGTCCTGAAGTGTCAGTTTCAATTAAACAATACAATGATCTTTTGAAGCCACAGTTATGGTTCTAACTTGGCAGCAATACCTTGTGGGGGTGGGACAATATAATTCAGGAGGTGGCAATGCTCTATCTCAGCATCCAGTATTTGGAGCTATTTCTCCCATAGCTATGATTCACATCTTATTTAATGAAGAGGTGGCAATGTGAGGGCTTCCTTTCAGTATTACTCCTAGGTATCCAATAGCAAAATTTTGCTTCATGTCCCCACAAATTTGGACTCTACTTGAGGTCTTCATTCCAAAGGAGAACTGTTTTCAACAGGAGATCTAACAATGACTGAAATGGAAGTAGACACTGCTAGCTGGTCATATTGGATTTCTCATCTCTCTCAATCAGCAGGCAAAAATGGGGTACAGTTGGGGAGATGGAACCTAACTATTAAAGGAAATTGGGTTGCAACTACACAAGACGCTAAAGAGGAATATATCTGGAATATTTGGAGTTCTTCTAGTATTCTCATGTTTTGTGATTAAAATCAAAGTTAAAATCATAACAACTCAATTTAGGCAAGACATCTAGTTGTCCAGATCCATTGGTAATTAAAGTTTGAATCATGCCCCAAGGCCAAGCCCTCCAGCAACCTAGGTGCTCAGGCAAAAAGAATACACAATGGGTAGTGTAGTATAGAAGGTAGTTATAAACACCAGCTACAACCCAGTGACCTGCTGCAGAACTAGGGCTACAGGGTAACCTGATTGTAGCTGAGCCCCTTGTGATTTTTTTTTGAGGGCAGTGTCACTGGCCCTCATATGTGGGACCGAACCGGGGCCGCTGGCTTTCCAAGCCAGCGCTTAACCACCGCACCACTCGGCCAGCAGCCCAAGCCCCTTGTGATTTTAATGCTCCTAATATTTTTGGCAGCTAGAATTGAATAGTTTTTTTTTTTAGAGGGCAGTGTCACTGGCCCTCATGTGGGATGCGAACCAGGGCCGCTGGCATCCCAAGCTAGCTCTTAACCACTGCGCCACTCGGCCGGCCAATAGTTCCTTCTTCTTTTTTTTCTTCTTTTAATCTGAGCCATCCTGCCACCTGTTAGCAGCTCAGTGGCAGCTCAGCTAGGGCTGGGTATAGAACTGCTGCTGCTCAGAGCTCAGCTCGCTCTCTTGAGCGAGCTATTAATCAACTGAGCTATTCGGCCGACGCAGTGGTTTAATTCTTAATTAGTCCTTTGTTCACATGTCAACAACTCTTGTTGCTCAACACTTTTTGTTGTCATAGGATAATTTTGTGTTGCTGATGTGCTGCTTGTCGAGCAGGAGGAGGTAACTTCAGGGTCTTGAGAATTTACAAGTCTGTTTTGTGGAAGGAGGGAATTCTCCAAGGTTGCTGCGACCAGCTGCTGGTGCCCGGGAGTTTGATGTGAATAAGTGTTATCTATGACTAAAGAAACAGACTTCTCTCTCAGTTCCCTGGACTCCCCCTCCTTTTCCCACCTTTGAAAACTCCTCTGCTTGGTCCAGAACTTCAGAGATGGTCTTTGGACATTGGTCTGCCATCTTCCCAGGCTGCCAGCTTCCTGAATGAAGCAACCTTTTCTCTCCACCCAACACATGTCTCTCGAGTATTAGCTTTTGAGCAGTGAGCTTCCAAATTTGTTTTTGTTTGTTTGTTTTTTGTTTTTTTTCTGGTAACATGATATGTTAATAATACTCTCACTTCAGGTGGGAAAACAAAGAAGCAAATGAACGATCTTTTGAATACATCAACTTTTACTAACAGAAATTTATAACATTAAAGTTTAAATTTTTTTCCCCTAGCTTCTGAAATGCAATTTTCTTAACTAACATGTTAGGAGGCTTCAACAGTATCCTGTTCCATTCTAGAACACAGCAATCTGGTTATTTTGATAACAGGATTATACGCTTGTGGTCTGCTCATCAATGTTCAGAAGGTGCTCAGAATGCATTTTGTCGAGCACCTTCTCAAGCTTCTGAATTAAGTGCTTTCTTTTATATCTAAAATTAAAGAGACAAGTCGTTAGCCAAAAGATATGCCAAAAAACCTATGACACAGGAGGCACTGTAGGGAATGGAAATAGGACCTTATGATTTACATGGGAATACAAAATGTATCTTCAGTGTAAGAGAAAATCTAGCAACTACAAGAATGTCAATTCAGGGTCAAAACCCACCACAACTTGTGGTGTGAATAGAAATCTCCTTGAGCTTGGAAGAATGTGGCAAACTCAGATAATATCAACCTACATAACTGTGGAGACAATGTTAACTTCGACTGAGAACCAGGGTTTGAGAAATGCAAGACAGGGCCTGTCCCCACCCCTCAACCCAGTGCTGCATAGGAACCAGCTGTTAAAAAATTGGAGAGTTCCCGGCCAGCCAAGTGGTGCAGTTGGTTAGGAGTTGGATTGGGACACCATTTCTAGCAGCAGGACCTCGGTTCGGATCCCACATGAAGACCAGTGATGCTGCGCCCTCTACAGTTAAAATGGTGAATAACAGCTCGACCTGGAGCTGGGCTGCCGAGAGTCGCCTGCGATGGCACAGGCTGCAGTGGGGCTGGCCGGCAGCAGGTGTGTGCAGTTGTGAGCTACCGTGAGTGGCTGTCCAATGGCCAGCGAGCGACTGCCTCACCCAGGAAGAGTGCAATGATAATACCAACATGGGCCAGTGAAGCAATGTCCTCTACAACTAGACTGAAGAACAAAAGGACAGCAACTTGTCTGTTCCCCTTCCCCGGTTCCCCTCCCCCAATTCGCCAATAAAATCTTTAAAAAAAAATTGGAGAGTTCCTCTTTACACTCACCTTGTTGCTTCCTTGATGGCAAATTCAAACATTTCCTTCCTCACTTCTGGAGGATCTCGTATCATATCAAGCAATTTGAAAATTCTTTCATATTCTGAAGATATTTTAAAAAATAAGCTTTCAGTATTTCTCAAATACGAAGAGGAGATAAAACTCAATCTTGGTATATCCACTACCTCAGTAATCATTCAGGGGCTAGAATGTTACACAGTGCATGTGTTTTAAATGTTTAAATCAAGACACCTGAACATATCTACCAATGGAACTCTTGTAAACCATAACCAAGTAATAAAAAGGGAGGGAAGTATATACTGTGACATTTTGGACCAAGTAAAGAGGAACTATCCTAAATTATGTGAAAACCCGTTTCTGGCAACACATGAGCCTCAAGAGGTAGGTAGGTTGAATCTATTGTAAATCATAAAACGAGAAAGACTTCCCATAGTTTAATTGATAAGAAAAGTTATACTACTTACTTCCTCCAAAACGTCCAATTTCCTTCCTTAATTGATGTTTTATATCATAAATGGTATCCGCTAGAGGTGATTCCAATTTTAACGACACCATTTCCAATCCAGACATGGCTGTGACTTCTGGATCATCTGCAAAGAGATAGCTGGCAATGATTCCTCCTCCAAGTGCATTACCACCAGGTTTGTGAGTCACCCCACCTCTCCTGAGACTGGATAAGTCATCAAACAAGAATCTAATTGGTTGGGTGGAATACCATCTCGTGCCATATTCATAAGCTCTAGTAGAAAATATTTTGATAAGGAGCCATGAAATTGGGTTTAACCATTTTCTCTCACCTCCTCATGAATATTGTGAAGGTTGAGAGCATCTGGAAACAGATTTAGAGGTTGAGTAGCAATTAGGTATGTTACATCAACTACATGTGAATATCCATGTGCTCCTCAGTGTCAATTTTTTATTATTATTATTTCATAGTAGGAGAATACGCCAAAGAGAAATCTCTAATCTGACAACTTCTCATAGGAAAGTCAAATGGTAAGCACAAAATGAACAAACAAAATAATTACAATTTGATTTCATGATAGGAAAGAGATAAGCAGGGATACGACAGAGATGGGGAACCTCAATGGATGGAGTGGTCAGGCAAAGCCTTCAGAGGAGGTGTCCTTTGGGCAGAGCCTGGAAGAGGAGAAAGAGCCGGCCCTGGGCACATGCAGAGGAACAGCTTCAGGCTGCGTTCAGGGCACATGCAGGGCCCCTAGGAGGATTCCAGCCAGAACCAGAGAGTAAACGACAGAGGCAGAGAGAACAAGGAGGAGATGGATAGGACATGTGTTGGGAGAGGCAGGCAGGGCCAGGTCGTGCAGAGACTGTAGACTAGGGTCGGGAGTTGCAAATGCATAGGAAAGTTGATAATGATTTTCAGGGTGGACTTGACATGATCTGATTTCTGTGTTGACTTAATCACACTGGCTGCAGGGCATAAAATGAGAGAGAGGGACAGGTTTGAAAGCTGACATATGAACTAAAAAGTTATTTAAAAATTTATTTTGTAGTAGTTTGGTGAACAATTCAGCAGGGTGGACTAGAGGGATAGAGTAATGTTAGGATTCAGGAATAACTGCAATATTTAGAGGAGATTTAAAAAAAAGAAGAAAAAGTAATGAAATGTTGCCAATAAGGAGAAGAAAACCAGTAGAGTGTGGAGTATGGGAATCCAAGAAAGTTTCCACAAAGGATAGCGTGAACAACTGTGTCAAATGCGTCTGACAAATTAATGGCAGTGTCAGCCAAAACTTGATGAGAACAGCTCCAGTGGAGTGAAGGAAACAGAAGCCAGACTGTACTGGGTAAGATCAGGGGGCAAGGACAGACATCCTTACCAGTTTTCGCTGACATGGCTGAGGCCCCAAGAGGATATTTTCCGTCTCCCGCCCCCTTTTCTATTGTCATCAGGGCCATACTCTGGAATTTCTCAGATGGAGATGAAATCTTACGTCCACTTCTGTCTTCACGCCCTACAGAAAACTCTTCTTCCTCATCAGTCATCATTTCTTGAGAAACATCAAAAAACAAATTCCATTAATGACAAAAGTGCAACCATTACAAATTGCATTGTACGTATGTATATACCACAGATATTTGCATCATTAATATGAGTTTTAATGATGAGCCAAGGTTTACCATGCCCCAACAAACATTCTGTTCTCAGAAAAAACAACAACCTAATTTTAACCCAGTAGAAGTGAAAAAAGGAGGATGGTAACATATAAATGTACATAGTACATGATTATTCAGGACGCATGCAGAATTAGTGAATCTCATCAGCCAAAAATTAATAAACACATGATTACTTCTTTGAGGAAGTATAAACCATTCTGTGTCGATCCTTATTAAGACAAATAATTCCTTTTCTTGGGCTTATTTGATTTAAACTCATCAATAACAAATATTGATTGACACTTTACAGAATGCTACTTGTAGATGGTGGAGGGCAGAGTATTTAGAAATCTTTAATCCACCTGCTTCCAACACAGAGGTTCAATTATGTCAATCAAGGAGCCATGCAATGGACACTATTCAATTTTGGTGGTAAATAAAGATGTATGAATATGAAAGCCTAGCTTAAAGTTCTTTTCATCCAAGGATAACCCAAGAATTTGCCCTACCATTATTTGAATAAAATGCTATTAAACACCTTTTCTGAACAATTTGCATTTCCCACTAAAGAGTAGTGCAAGGGGAGGAAATTATTTTCATGGAACATTTGATACAAGCTAGGTCTTCTTCTAAATGCTTTCCATGTACTAACACTTTATCTTCCACGAAGCCATAATTCTGGCAAAAACTTAGGGACAAATTTAGAAAGAAAAGATTTCGGATTAAGAGGAATCAGCATTTGCAAAGATTCCCATGATCAGTGTGATGCCTTGGTAGTAGGGGTGTCTTCTGCCAGGCCCAAAGCAGTTAGGCTTAAATATAATCTGTTAATCACCATCTCTTTACTTGGAAGAGTTACATTTTATGAAACCATGGAGATGAGTGGAGGTGGTCAGTAGTAAGACTAGCTAGAAACAAAACTTGAAGGTAACTGAAATCTGTAGGAAGGGGTCACATGTGCTATGCTCAACAATGTTTAAAAGGAACCTAGGAAAACAGGAATGAATAGTGAAAAAGCATTTCAGCCTGCTTAGCAGTACATTTCTCACCCCAAAATCGATATGTTTATCAGTCAACCTCTCAAGAGGTTTCTGAGTGTGAATCCGTCCTTCTGAGAATTATCATCTCCTGGGAAACTACTCAAACTGCATTTTCCGCAGAACCAGAACGAATAATCCTAAAATTTACATGGACCCATAAAAGACCCCAAATAGACAGCGTGATCCTGAGAAATAAGAACAAAATTGGAGGTGCCATTCCACCTGATATCAAACTATATTACAAAGCTATAGTCATCAAAACAGCATGGTACTGGCATAAAAACAGACACATAGATCAATGGAACAGAATAGTGAGCCCAGAAATAAACCCACACATATATGGTCATTTATTTTATGACAAAGGAGGTAAAAACATACAATGGAGTAAAGATAGTCTACTCAATAAATGGTGCTGGGGAAACTGCACAGATACATGGAAAAAAAAAAGAAACTCGACCACCTTCCTACACCATATACAAGAATAAATTAAAAATGGGTTAAAGACTTTAACATAAGACCTGAAACCATAAAACTCCTAGAAGAAAACATAGGCTGTAAACTCTCTGACATTTCTCTTAGTAATATTTTTTCTGATCTGTCTCCTCAGGTAAGGGAAATGAAAGAAAAAATAAACTAATAGGAGTATATTAAACTAAAAATATTTTGCCCGACAAAAGAACAAAAGAAACAAACAAAACAGAAACAGACTTATAGATTCAGTGAACAAGCTGATGGTTGCCAGAGGCGATTGCGGTTGGGGACCTCAGTGAAAAGGTGAAGGGGTTAAGAAATATAAATTGAGGAACCAGCCGAGTGGCGCATTGGTTAAGAGCTGGTTTTGGGATGCCAGTGGCCCCGGTTCAGATCCCACATATGAGCGCCAGTGACACTGCCCTCTACAGTTAACAACAGCTCCACCTGGAGCTGGGCTGTGCAAGCCCCGGCGACATTGTAGGCGGCAGCCCCTGCTGCACTGGGCTGCCAAAGGCTACAGTGATAGGTCAGCAGCCGGTGTGAGCTGCCAATAGTTGTGGTGAACGGCCATCCAGAGGCTGGCAACCGATCCTCCTCATCCAGGAAGAGAGCAATGATGATACCATCATGGGTCAGTGAAGCAACGTCCTCTGCAACAAGAACAAAAAGGACAGCAACTTTCTGTTCGCTTTCCCCGATTCCCCAACGCTGTTCCCCCCCTCAATGCCCCAATAAAATCTTTAAAAAAAACAATATACATCATGTTGTGGTGTTGTATATTTCTGGAAGGTAAAATTGATTTAAATTCAAAAATCAATGTTAACCATATTTTTAAAAAAACAAGAAAAAAATTCATGATCATTTTTTTTTTGATGGGTGGAAGTTTAACACCTGATCATGATTAAAAGTTATCAACAACTTAGAACAGAAGGCAATTTTCTTAACCTAATAGAGAGTATCTACCCCAAAATTTCCTATAGCAAACTTCATAATTAATGGTGATATATCAAACAATTTCTCCCTGAGTTTGTAAACAAGACAAGTGTCCACTATGTGTGAAAAAAATGTATGGAGGTCCCACCAAGAAAATAAAATAGGTATAAAGTTTGGCAAGAAAGAAGTAAAACTGTCTTTATTCACAAATGACATTTTTCTGCACATAAAATATCCAAAAGGATATAAAATGATTAGAGTTCATAAGTGAATGTAGCCAAGTTACTTGTATAGGGACAATAATTAAAAAAAACACTTGTATTTCTGTATAATAACAAAAATAATTAGAAAAAGATATTTTAAATGCAATTGAAAATATTATCAAGAACATCAAATACTGAGGAATAAATATAATGAAAGATGTGCTAGAGTACATGTAACACTGTAAAACATTACTGAGATAAATTAAAGACCTCAGTGAATGGAAAGAAATGCTCTTGGCATGGATTGAAAATCTCTTTATTAAGTCATTAGTGTCATTTCTCCACAGAATGATTATAGCAATCATGTTTAAATTCCAACATGTTAATTTGGGGGAAAGATTGAGGCTAATAAAAAGAATATGGAGGGCCGGCCGAGTGGCACATTGGTTACTTGTCTGCTCCCCTCCCCCAATTCCCCAGTAAAATCTTGAAAAAAAAAGAATATGGATATCAAAAGGCTTGGAATAGCCAAGACAAACTCTAAGAAAAAAACAAGTTTGAAAACACAGACTATCAGATATGAGACTTACTATATAGGTATAATAATGAAAAATATGTGGTATTGGAGCAAGGGTAAGCAAATACACCAATGGAAGAGGACAGAGAGTCTAGAAATCAATAAGGAAATACACAATTGCTAGATTTATGACAAAGGGGCCTGCAAATCACTGTGGAAATGATAGTCCATTTAATAAGTCCACTTCATAACTACATGGCGGAAATAAACCTTAATTCTTATCACAATCCATTCCATAAAAAATTTATTTGAGATGAATAGGAGACCTGTGTAGAAGAAAACTTGGGTTATTATCTTCATGGCTTTAGTCTAGTTGTGGAGGATGTTGCTTCACTGGCCCATGTTGGTATTATGATCATAGCGCTCTTATCGGTTGAGGCAGAATAAATTAATTAATTTGACTTAATTAAATTTCCCATTCATGAGAAAGCATTACTGCATTGAGTGAAAAAGCAAAACAGATCTATAGAAAATACTCAAAATTATATATTTAAATATACATATATGTATAAAAAAATGAACGGAATCCAGAATATATGTAAAATTACAAGCCAATTTAAAAAATACATATGTTTCAATAAAATATGTGTAAAACAGCTTAAAATTCACTTCATGAAAGACATATAAGGGCCCGCCCAGTGACGCGGTGGTTAAGCGCTGGCTTGGGAAGACAGTGGTCCCGGTTCGGTCCCACATGTGAGGGCCAGTGATACTGCCGTCAAAAAAAACATATGCGGCCGTCCGAGTGGCTCAGTTGGTTAAGAGCTCGCTCAAGAGTGCGAGCTGAGCTCTGAGCAACAGCTGTTCGAGGCCAGCCCAAGCTGAGTTGCCGTTGAGCTGCCAACAGGTGGCAGGATGGCTCAGCTAAAAAAAAAAAAATGAAAAAAACACACCATATGAATGGTAAATTAACCTCATTTATCAGCAGAAAGTGAGAGTTTCGACATAATGAGAGATCACTGCATACCGACCAGAGTGGCTGAAATTACAGACTGACTGTATAGTGTTTGTGAGTACGTGATGCAGCTGGAACTCGCGTACCTTGCTGGACCCAGATTCCCACAAAGACGTCCAAGGCTGTAAGGGAAAGGTTAGAAAGAACTCCCTCAAGGCTAAGATATAGAAATCTAAGAAAAGTGCCCCCCTCCAGCACTGAAACAGTGCATCTGAGGAAAAGCTACTGCCCACGGTAGAGACGGAGCCCCAAAGAAGAATCCCCAGCCGGGACGCAGATAGAAAGACCTAAGGAAGACTAGCCACCCCTATATAAGGCAGATGAAGTGCCCAAGGTCATCTTCCGCTGGGGCTGAGAAAGAGGCTGCATGACAGAATCCCCCTGCTCTGAGTACAGTGACCATCCAAGGAACTGTCTGGGCTACCTTAGCTCTCAGAGGGCCCTTAGATCTGAGAAAGAGCCCTAAGCCCCACTGCTGAGAAAGAACCCAAGATAAGGTTTTACCTCATTCACAGCTGAGGGAGAGCTCTCAAAGGAGAATTTCACCCCAGTCTTAGAGAATCCAAGGAAAAGCACCCCCCTCAGGACTGTGAGAGAACACTAAATGATGTCTCCTCAGAACTGGGATACCGTACCCACTAAGTTCCCACCACGGACAAGGGGAGCACCAGAAAAACATGCCCCATCATAGCTGAGAAAGAGGGCCCAGGGGAAAGGGTCCCACTAATGCTAAGCTAGAGACCAAGGAGACTCACTGGCTGCTGCGGGAGCCCCCAAGGGAGAGTAACCCCAGGGCTGAGGTTAGCTTCCCAGGGAAAAGCCACCACCCCAAGGCAGACATAGACAACCAAAAGAAAAGTTCCCCTTACAGGTCTGAAATAGAGAGCCAAGAAACACTCCCACCACTGCTGCTGGGACAAGGACCCAAGGAGTAGTCCCCACCAGCACCGAGAGAATTACACGAGGAAAATGTCCTCACAGAACTGAAAGCGACAAAGAGCGCCCCCTCCCCCAACATGGCGGACGTAACGCTCGTTACAAAATGTCGCCCCCTAGCTGAGATCAGCACCCGAGGAAGTGTCTCCACAGAGCTGAGGGATATCACCCGGGACAAGTACCACACCCTACACTGAGAACACACAAGGGAGAGACATCCTACCGGGGTAGAGATACAGCACCCAAGGCCCACACTCCCAGTCTTCCAATCCTTTCCTTGTTGGAAGAAAATGGCGGTCAAATTGTGAAGCTTCACGGGTGCCTCTAGATATTGTACCCAATCGGGGTGCTGCTGGAAATATTTCTTCTAGAATACCTGGGAATGATGTACACGAGGACGTGTTTCATCAGAAGCAGTCTAATGTATCAGAGGGAAGCTGCTGCCCATGGAGTGCCGTCGGCCACAATGCCCTGCACTCACCTGATCTGGAAAAACAGCCTGAAGTGCAGACGCTGGCGCCCAAAAGGAGGCGCTCTACCCGCAACCCAGAACTAAGAAGCCGTATCTCTGGCGCCCCCTGCAGACTATCTTTGGTGTCAACCTCCACAAGAGAAAAATTTAAAGGAACCCTAACCATTTTCACACAGCAGGCTAGAGGAGTGATTTTGGAGGTGAGAAGCAATAAATAAAAAACTGACACACTATATTAATGGAAAAGGATGAAGATTATATGATCATTGTAATTGATTCAGAAAACTCGTCTAATAAAATCTAACAAATATTCATGAGGAAAAATTTAGAACATTTGTTAGGAAGGTTATCTACTGGAAATCTGCAAGACACCATTATTTGTAGTAGTGAAAAACTGGGAGCATTCTTCACAAAGTCAAAACAATATAAGATTCCCACTTTTGTCATTTCTTTTATATATACATATATATAAATTCTTTTATTGTGAAATAAACATTTTTTTAAGATTAGTTTCAGGTGTACAACACAGTGCAATAGTTATACTTTTTACCCCTCAAACTGACAACCCCCCACCCCTAATTCGCCACCCCACTCCTCCCCCCCATATCATACATATCTATAACAATTCTTTTGACTCCCTTCCACATTATACTCCACATCCCGTGACTATCTATATATTCAGTTACAGTTGGCATACAATATTATACAACATCAATTTCAGGTGTACAGTGCAGTGATCAAGCCTCTACTCCATCCATGAAGTGGTCTCCCTAACAAAACATGTGACCATCTGACACCCCACAAAATGTTTACATTATTATATGCCCCGAACTCTTTCATATTCCTGTGGCAATATTGTAGTTACCTCTTTATGCTGTCTAATCCCTTCCCCTTCTCCCTCATCCCCACCCTGCTCCCAACTAGCAACGCTGTTTTTCTTCTATATCTATGAGACTGTTTCTCTTCAGCTTGCTCATTAATTCAGTTTCTCAGATTTCACATATAAGTGAGATCATATGGTATTTGTCTTTCTCTGACTGACTTATTTCACTTTACATAATAGTCTCTAGGTCCATCCATATTGTAGCAAATGGTACAATTTCATTCTTCTTCTATTTTTTTTTTTTGAGGTCAGTGTCACTGGCCCTCATATGTGGAATCCGAACCGGGGCCGCTGGCCTCCCAAGCCAGTGCTCAACCACCTCACCACTCGGCCGGCCCTTGTTCTTCTTTATAGCGGAGTAATACTCCATTGTATAAATGTACCACAGTTTCTTAATCCAGTCATCTACCGATGGGCATTTCCATTCTTTCCAAGTCTTGCCTATTGTAAATAGCGCTGCAACAAACATAGGGGTGCATGTATTTTTTCAAATTAGCGTCTCGAATTCTTCTGGGTAGATATCCCAGAGTGGAATTGCTGGGTCAAAAGGTAGTTCCATTTCCAGTCTTTTGAGATACCTCCATACTGATTTCCATAATGGCTGCACCAATTTGCAGTCCCACAACAGTGCAGCAGGGTTCCCTTTTCTCCACAACCTAGCTAGCACTTGTTGTTTGTTGATTTATTCATGATAGTCATTCTAACCAGAGTGAGGTGGTATCTCATTGTGGTTTTTATTTGCATTTCTCTGATGATTAGTGAGGTTGAACATTTTTTCATATGCCTGTTGGCCATCTGTATGTCCTCTTTAGACAAATGCTTCTTCATATCCACTGCCCATTTTTTAATTGGGTGGTTTGTTTTTTTGGTGTTGAATTTCATGAGTGTTTTCTAAATTTTGGATATTAACCCTTATCAGATATATCATTAGCAAATATCTTCTCCCATTCAGTAGGCTGCCTTTTTCTTTTATTGATGATTTCCTTTCTTGTGAAAAAAACTATTAAGTTTGATATAATCCCATATGTTCATTTTTTCTTTTATTTCCCTAGCCCAAGGGGATATATCAGTAAAAACATTACCCACGGTAATGTCTGCAAACTTACTTCCGATGTTTTCTTCTAGGAGTTTTATGGTTTCAGGTCTTACATTTAAGTCTTTAATCCGTTTTGAGTTCATTCTCCTTTATGGTGTAAGTAAGTGTTCCATTTTCATATTTTTGCACGTGTCAGTCCAATTTTCTCAGCACCATTTATCAAATAGACAATCTTTACTCCAGTGTAATTTCTTGCTTCCATTGTCATAGATGAAATGACCATATATGGATGGGTTTATTCCTGGGCTTTCTATTCTGTTCTATTGGTCTGTGTGTCTATTTTTATGCCAGTATCATAATGTTTTGATTACTGTAGGCTTGTAGTATGTTTTGATGTCAGGTAGTGTGATGCCTCCCACTTTGTTCTTATTTCTCAAGATTGCGTGGCTACTCGGGGTCTTTTGTGGTTCCATATAAATTTTAGAATTATATGTTCTGTTTCTGAGAAAAGTGTACTTGGTAGTTTGATTGGAATTGCATTGAATCTATACATTGCCTTAGGTAGTATTGACAGTTTAACTATATTAATTCTTCCTATCCATGAACATGGAATGTATTTCCATTTATTTGTATCTTCTTTGATTTTTCTCTTCAGTGTCTCATAATTTTCTGAGTACAGGTTGTTTACCTTTTTAGTTAAATTCATTCCTAGATATTTTATTGTTTTTGAAGCAATTGTAAAAGGGATTGATTTCCTGATTTCTTCTTCTGATAGTTTATTATTGGTGTATACAAATGCAACTGATTTCTGAAAATTAATTTTGTATCCTGCTACCTTACCAAATGCATTTATCAGTTCTAACAGTTTTTTTATGGAGTCTTTGAGATTCTCTCTATATAAAATCATGTTGTCTGCATATAATGACAATTTTACTTCCTCCTTTCGAATTTGGATGCCTTTTATTTCATTTTCTTGTCTGATTGCTGTGGCTAGAACTTACAGAACTATGTTAAATAGAAGTGGGGAAAGTGGGCAGCCTTGTCCTGTTCCTGATCTTAAGGGGAAGGCTTTTAGCCTTTCCCCATTGAGTATGATGTTTGCTGTGGGCTTATCATATATGGCCTTTATTATGTTGAGATATGATCCCACTATTCCCACTTTTCTAAGAGTTTTTATCATAAATGTCTGCTGGATTTTGTCAAATGCTTTTTCTGCATCTATTGATATGATCATATGATTTTTATTTTTCATTTTGTTAATGTGATGTATTATTTTAATTGATTTGCAGATATTGAACCAACGTTGCATACCAGGAATGAATCCCACTTGATAGTGGTGTATGATCTTTTTAATGAGATTCTGAATTCAGTTTGCCAGTATTTTTTTGAGAATTTTGTCATCTATGTTCATTAGTGATATCGGCCTGTAGTTTTCCTTTTTTTGTAATATCTTTGCCTGATTTTGGAATCAGGGTGATAGTGGCTTCATAGAAAGAGTTTGGGAGCCTTCCCTCCTTCTGTATTTTTTTGGAAGAGTTTGAGGAGAATAGGTATTAATTCTTTTTTGAATGTTTTGTAAAATTTACCTATGAAACCATCTGGTCCAGGACTTTTGTTTGTTACAAGCTTGTTGATTACTCATTCAATTTCTCTGGTAGTAATCAGTCTGTTCCGAGTTTCTGTTTCTTTTTGGTTCAGACTTGGTAGATTGTATGTTTCCAGAAACTTATCCATTTCTTCCAGATTGTCGAATTTGCTGGCATGTCATTGCTCATAGTATTTTCTTAAAATTTCCTGTATTTCTGGGGTGTCTGTTGACACTTCTCTTTCATTTCTGATTTTATTAGTTTGGGCTTCTCTCTCTTTTTCTTGGTTAGTCTAAGGGTTTGTCGATTTTGTTTATCTTTTAAAAAAACCAACTCTTGGTTTCATTGATCTTTTGTATTGTTTTTTTGGTCTCTATTTCATTTATTTCTGTTCTTGTCTTTATTATTTCCTTCTTTGTACTCCCTTTGGGTTTGTTTTGCTGTTCTTTTTCCAGTTCCCTTAGGTGTAAAGATAGTCTGTTGATTTGATATTTTTCTTCCTTCTTTAGGTAGGCCTGCACTGCTATGAACTTCGCTCTTAGAACTGCTTTCGCTGCATCCCACAGATTTGGGGTAGTGGAGTTTACATTTTTGTTTGTCTTGAGGTATCTTTTGATTTCCTCCTTGATCTCATTTTTGACCCACTCGCTATTTAGAAGCATATTATTCAGCCTCCAAGTATTCGTGTTTTCAAGATTTCTTTCTTATAATTGATTTCTAGTTTCATAGCATTGTGGTCAGAGAAGACACCTGATATGATTTCAATCTTCTTAAATTTGTTGAGACTTGTTTTGTGGCCTAACATGTGGTGTGTCTTGGAAAATATTCCATGTGCACTTGAGAAGAAAGTATATTCTGTAGCTTTGGGGTGAAATGCTCTAAAAATATCGATGAAATCCAGCTGTCTAAAGTGTCATTTAAGGCCACTGTGCCCGCGTTGATTTTCTGTCTGGAAGATCTGTCCATTGGTGACAATGGGGTGTTGAAGTCCCCTACTATGATAGTGTTACTGTTGATCTCTGTCTTTATGTCTGTCAAAATCTGTTTTTTGTATTTAGGAGCTACTATGTTGGGTGCATAGATGTTTACTAGAGTTATGTCCTCTTGGTGAATTGATCCCTTTATTATTATGTAGTGCCCTTTGTCTTTTATTGTAGTCTTCATTTTAAAGTCTATTTTGTCTGAAATAAGTACTGCGACTTCAGCTTTTTTCTCATTTCCGTTTTCAGGAAATGTCTTATTCCATCCCTTTACTTGCAGTCTGTGTGTGTCTTTTGATCTGAGATGAGTCTCTTGTAGACAGCATATACATGGGTCCTGTTTTCTTATCCACTCAGCCACTCTGTGTCTTTTGATTGGAACATTGAGCCCATTCACATTTAAAGTGATTATTGATAGGTGCCTATTTATTGCCATTTTGTTATTTGTGTTTCTTGTCATCCTGGCTTAGCTTGTTTTCCCCTTTCTTCTGTTTAAAAAAAGCCTGTTTAGCATTTCCTGCAATGCTGGCTTGGTGGTAATGAACTCCTTAAGCTTATTCTTTTCTGAGAAGCTCTTTATCTCTCCTTCAATTTTAAATGATAGCTGTGCTGAGTAGCGCAATCTTGGTTGTAGACCTTTATTTTGCATCACTTTGAATATCTCCTGCCACTCCCTTCTGGCCTGCAGAGTTTCTGTAGAAAAGTCAGCTGTTAGTCTTATAGGAGTTCCTTAGTATGTAACCTGCTGTTTTTCTCTTGCTGCTTTTAAGATTCTGTCTTTTTCTTCCAGCTTTGCCATTTTAACTATGATGTGTCTTGGTGGGGGCCTATTTGGGGTCAGCTTGTTTGGAACGCTTTGCACTTCCTGGGCTTGTATGTCAATTTCCTTCACCAGGGTAGGGAAGTTTTCAGTCATTATTTCTTCGTATACATTCTCAATCCCTTGCTTCTTCTCTTCTCCTTCTAGTATTTCTTTGATGTGAAATATTGTTGCACTTCACCTTGTCCCAGAGGTCTCTTAAACTATTTTCATTCTTTTTTATTCTTTTTTCTTTTTGTTGTTCCAACTGGGTGATTTCTTCTATTTTGACTTTTAATTCGCCTATCTGCTCCTGTGCGTCATCTAATCTACTGGTGATTCCTTCGAGTGTGTTCTTTATTTCAGTTATTGTATTCTTTAGTTCTAACTGGTTGTTTTTTATGGTTTCCCTATCCTTCTTTATGTCCTCACTAAGTTCCTTAAACATTCTTATCATCGGTGTTCTAAACTCTTTCTCTGAAAGTTTGGATACCTCTGTTCCATTTAGTTGCATTTCTAGAGGTTTCTTCTGATCTTTTACTTGGGACTTGTTTCTTTGTTTCTTCATTCTGGCTGTCATTCTGTGATTGCTTCCATGTATTAGATAGATCACCTAGAAAGAACAGAAGAAAAAAAGAGGGGGGTGCTCTCTGCCCTCTTTAACCTGCAGACCACTTGCTCAGCAATAGAGAGTCTCTGTACAACTCAGCACCAGCTGTTGGGGGGAAGGGCTTAACGTGTTATGCACTGGCCTCCCTCTTAGGCTTGCAGTGAGTTTTCTGCAATTAGCTGCTGTATGCTCTGGAACCGTGCTCACTACCAAAAATCCTCACAGGTTTTTGCGGGTTTTCTTCTGCTGCAAAAACCCTCTGTGGCCTGCGGAGATGGGGGCCAGGCACTAGGAGCTCAGGGTACCTCTGGCAACACAGCTCTAGGTGGGTGGGGCAGGCCCCCAAAGCACAACTGGATGTGGTCAGTGGCTCCCACCAAGTCAGAGCAGCATGCATTCTCCACCAGCAACCAGCCCACACAAACTTGCCAAAAAAGTCCCAACTGGATCACACAGGTGCACAGCTCCCAGCCCAACACTCCCAGGAAAACTCCCAGTCTCATCCTGTCCCAATCAGCCACTCGTAGATCAGGCCAAGCAGCCTGACAACCAATCCCCATGCTGGCAACTCTGCACACACAGTGCGGAGGGCGGGGATCCAAGAAGGCTGGCTCACTCCCGCATCTCAGTAAGCAGCCTGTTGGAGGAGGAGCGCACCCACCAGCGTTTCTCTGGCTACACAGCCTGAGCAATGCGGAAGGTGGGGATCCAAGGCAGCCCCGTGCACTTCCGTGCCTTAGTGAGCAGCCTGTTGGAGCCAGCGCACCCACCCGGCGTTTCCCTGGCAATGCAGCACAAGCGGGATTTTTTTTTTTTTTCAGCTGAGCCATCCTGCCACCTGTTGGCAGCTCAGTGGCAACTCAGCTCTGGCCAGGCATCGGATTGCTGTTGCTGTTGCTCAGAGCTCAGATTGCACTCTTGAGCGAGCTCTTAACCAACTGAGCCACTCAGCTGGCCCCCCACATTTGTCATTTCTATTCAGCGCTGCACTACAAGAATTTCTAACTTGCACCTTAAAATAGTGAATAGGCTGTTCACACACCGACCTCTCAGACTGTTGAATTATGGACAATGCCTGACAATGATGCTTTTCAGGGAGTTGCCAGGCATGTTAAATAGTACAAGTCTTAGAATGCAGCTTTTGGGAAACCCAAACCTATTTTGCCCCCCTTTAGTGGCTGTTGCTGCTTTTCAGAGCATCTATAGTTGTGAGACTCGATTTTCAAGGCTACCGTGGAGCAGAAGAGAGAAGGATGAGGAGAGAAAAATTTAAAACACAGCAAAGCTTCCTGTTACTGTGATTTAGCCATTTTTCTTGAATAAATTCTATTAGGATTTTTTGCAACACTTTGGTTAATCCCAGAGTTCTGGAAACATTTATTTTGACACTTGCCAGTGTTCTCATTGCTTTTTTGCAGTGGTGCATTTTCAGAAGTCCTTGCTACATCAATCCAAAAGTGCCTCTTCTCTTATGCTACATTTTAATTTAACTAAATCCCCAAAATTGGAGCCGGCCGAGTGGCACATTGGTTAAGAGCTGGCTTGGGATGCCAGCGGCCCCAGTTCAGATCCCACATATGAGGGCCAGAGGCACTGCCCTCTACAGCTAAGATGGTGAACAAAAGCTCGACTTTGAGCTGGGCTGCTAGAGTCCCGGCGACGGTGTAGCTACAGCCCCTTTTGCAGAGGTCTGCCATAAGCTACAGTGAGTGGCCAGCAGCCAGCGTGAGTTGCCGGTAGCCGGTGTGAGCTGCCAAAAGCCGCCGTGAGCAGCCGTCCAGAAGCCAGTGACCAATCTGCCTCACCCGGGAAGAGCGCAATGATAATACCAACGTGGGCCAGTGAAGTAACGTCCTCCACAACTAAACTGAAGAACAAAAGGACAGCAACTTGTCTGTTCCCCTCCCCCAATTCCCCTATAAAAATATTTTTAAAAAAATCCCCCAAATTATGCTTCATATCATTTACAGACTTTCTTTTTTTCTTTTGGGAAAAAAACTAATATGTGGTGCCTATATATTTTGCACAGCCATCTATGAGCAGAACTTGGTTCTTCAATCAACTGGTTTTAGTGAACTCCACATAAGGATATGGTGTGGAATCAGAGAGTATATTAGTTTCTATTGCTGCAAAAGTAACTATCTCAAACTTAGTGGCTTAAAACACCACATATATTGTATATCATTTTTTGTCTCACAATTTTGCAGCTCAGAAGTCTGGACATGCTTGACTTGGTTCTCTGATTCTCGAGTCTTCAAAGGCTGAAATCAAGATTTTTGCCAAACTGTATTACCTGAAAATCTTGGGTGGAATTTTCTTTGAAATTCATTCAGAATGTTGGCAGAATTCAGTTCCTTGCCATGGGGACTGAAGTCCTTGATTTTTTGTTGGCTGTTTGCTGAGGATCACTCTGGACTCATAGAGACTGCTATTCGGTCCTTTTAACGTAGCCCTTTTCATCTGTAAGCTAGCAATAGCACACCTCAGTTCTTACTGTGTTTCATATTCCCTTGTCCTCTTGTGCTAACAGCTAGAGAAATGTTCTATTTTGGAAGGGCTTATGAAACTAGGTTAAGCCCACCCAAATAATCCCATACATTATGGTCAACTGATCATGTTTGTGTGATCCACTCTGTTTGTTACCTCCACACCCTCTGTTGTGGTGACAACAGCCTTAAAGAGACTGTTTAACCAACTTCCACAATTGTCTTAGGCCAACTTCCTTTAACAAATCTATCTAGCTATCTAGCTATCTCCTAGTTTTATTAAGCCTCATTAGACCACCTGCTAATAGAGTTGTGTGACTTTCCTCTGTGCTAATAGCTTATATATGGGTCTTCTTTTGAATTCCATATGCAAAATTTCCTTGCTATTAAGTTCTATATTTTTTAACCAAGCATGAACAAATATAATTGTTGATACTGAGTGATGTTTCAGATTTAAGTCCTTACACTCTCATCTTAAATTTTTTTAAAGAAATATGGTACAGCATTTGTTCTGTAAGGAATAATAAAGCACAAGAAAGTGACAACTAGAGAGTTCTCCACCATTAATGAACTTGTGATACTATAAAAATTTATGCATGCAATGTCATTATCTTTTTGTACACTAAATATTTGCAAATTAATAAATACATAATAATATGACTAAACATATACCTTTTTATAAACATTTTTAAAAGCTAATGTATTTCTTATAGTGGATTCAATGTCAATGTGCTCATGATCTTATCTTCCAGGCTGCCTGACCTGCTCCAGCATTTTACTTCCATATATACTATATATGCAAAATTGACCATGTTTGAATAACCAGAAGACTGGAATATTAAAGGAGCATACTTAGAATCCTGCTTACAACAGAGGTCAAATGTGGACAACTGTAGCACTGCAGTCCCACTTTGGGACAGCCCTATAGGAAAATTGTTAAAGGAAATCCTCCCAGAGGGCAGAAAGTTGAGCTGGGCATGTGACTGAAAGAAGAGATAGCCAGAGGAATGAATCTTTATTGATGCATACTTTATGTGCAGTTGATTAGCTGATTGGTCAGAGACTTTGAAAGAACACCACTGAAAATCTGTGACAAAGAAATGTGGGGTAGAGGTACGTGGTTAGACTTGTCCAAATAAGCAGAGAATGTGAAGGTATTTGTGTCTCATGAGAATGATCAGGAAAGGGTAACCTCAGCAGAATAGAATTTTATTAATAATAATCTGGTGGACAATGTACCCATTATCTAAATATCAATCAGCCTCATCCCCCAACACTTGTGCCATGACTCAATGGGCTCAAGAGCAAAGCACCCAAGGTGGCAGGGATGGAAGTTATGTTCTGCAATATGGCCTTCCACTCACCAAGGCCAATCTCACTACAGCCATTGCTGACTATACAATCTGGCAGCAGCACAGACAAGCACTGAGCTCCCAATATGACACCAGTCTGCAGCATAATCAGCAAGCTACAGGTGGCAGGGAGATCACGTTGCACCAATTCCAGCTGAAGTGCATGGTCCTTTTCACAGAGTGTGATCATAGCAATGTGTTTCTCTACACCAAATACAGTCTGAAATCTTGTGTTTTGCATCATTATGTTCTAGGATCTAGAATAATCTCCCTTTATCTAAGTTATTACTCCAGGTGCAGATCACTAAGCCTAAAAGAACTCCCATGCCCCTCAAGCCAGGATCAAGAGTGGGCTGACCTTCCTTATACAACAATACCAACTCAAAAGAAACCACCCCTATTTTGCATTTGGAAGAACCTAAGCACTATGGTGGTCTCTTACCATCCAGAGAACCTTATCCTCCTTGAGAATTTAACTATGTACTGACTCTTCTCACAGAAAAATACCCTTATACAAAACACTGAGTATACATTTTCAGGGGGGTATCCTGGCTTAGATTTGCTCATTTTAGTGGACAGATGAGGCCAGTTAAAAACAACAACAGAGCAGAGTAAGTGAAAACATTTTAAGCAAACACATATTATCCTGGGTACTATCAGGTTCATTCTTTTCCTATAAATGAAGGATTCTCTACTGAACTCATAAAAGATACTATAGAATAGTGTTTGAGTGCACAATCTCCAGGATCTGACAGACCTAGCTTTACTTCTGACTCTACTAAGCAAACTATCTAAATTCCTATTCTCGGTTTTCATGTCCATAAAATATACATATAAATAGCATCTATTTCCTGTGGCTGTTTTGAGGATTAAGACATAAGCCTAGCAAGTGGACTGTGTGTGCTAATTAAACCCACTTCTCTAATAGACATAAACTTGTGCCTGAGTAGACATAGAGATTCAGTAAAAATTGGCACTCTGTGTATTAAAGTGCTACCAAATAACGAACTCATTATATGCAATAAACCTTGTGTAAGTCAGACAATATTTTAATAATTAACAAAAGTAATTCACAAAAATGTACCTATTATCAGTGGACTAGATCTTCTAGTTAACTGGTCTAAAATACCACTCTATGGAATATCATAAGCATTTCTATATGTCTGAGGATTTAAATCCTGCTTTAAATAAAGCAAATAATTTCAGTTTTTCCTGAGGTTTTTAATTTATAAAATTCAAAAGTAACCCTCTTAAAATTTTAGGGAAGGACTCTACATTCAATACAATACAATTGACTACAGTAGAATTTTCCCAGTAGAAAATTTGCCTTCACTGGCCTTGTTCTGAATTCTAATACACCCACAGAGCATTAAAGCCACTGGGAATATCCTTTTTCAAGTATGTCATTTAAAACATCAAATCCTGAGATTTATGCCTGTGGCAGCCTTGCAGGCCCACTGCTTGTAATCTAGATGCATTCCTCTGGCAGCCATGGAGGTGAGCTGCTGCCATCTCCCTCCGGGAAGCAATGGCTGATCATGTGAGGAGTGCAGTCAGCCGAGAACCTCCAGCTGCAGTGTCTTAGGGATCTTCGGCAGCATTTGAGCCGAGGCCATGCTCTTCCCAGGCTGCCCCTAGCCAGTGATTGAGGGTGGTGGATGGTATTAGGGCCTGGGTTTTCTGCCCAATGTGGACTTCCTCCATGGGAAATCTTGGTTCCAGAGGTCCCTGTTGGGCTGGCCAAGACTCTCTCCCAGCTACACAATGCCTGAGTTTCTACATACCCACTCCTCCTTCCTTTCTTCTCTCCTCTCACAGGTGCTAGATCAGCATTGTGGCTTAAGGCTCTCCCAGCTTACTCCTGTTCCCTACCCCTTTATCTTTCAGAGACATTACCTCTTAAACATATCATGTACATTTAATTTTAAATTGGTGTCTGCTGGCAGGAGGGTCCATCTGGTACAATTCCTAAACAAGTTAATTAGTATTTCTAAATTCAAAATAGGATGGTTACTGGGGATGACTGGGTGGCACAGTTGGTTAGAGTGCAAGCTCTGAGCAACATGGTCATCAGTTCGATTCCCACATGGGCCAGTGAGCTGCACCTGAGCTGAGCTGTGCCTGAGCTGTCAACGGGTGGCTGAATGGCTCAGCTATACAAGGTTGCTGACTCGACTCCCTCATGTGATGCTGGGTTGCACTCCCCCTCAACTAGATTGAGAGTGGTGACTGGACTTGGAGCTGAGCTTGCGTTCTCCACAACTAAGATTGAAGGACAACAACTTGACTTGGAGGTGATGGGTTCTAGAAAAACACAATGTTCCCTTTCCCCAACTCCCCAACACTGTTCCCTTCCCCAATTTTCCAATAAAATCTTTTTAAAAAACCCACAAAAATAAATGATGGTTACTATTACGAATGTAAAGCAATATGAAAGACACAAATGTATCAGACAATCTCAAGAAAATACCAACTATTCATGCCATAATTTATCTTGTAAATTTACCATTGATTGAGGGGCCATGTCTCTCTGTTTCAGGGATTAAATTCATATATTTATTCCAAATGTAGAATAGTTCCACTTAATCAGATAAAATAAGGATCTAGTATGCTGCATATCTAATTTCGTTTCTAGGAACTCCATGATCAATTAAGAATGCCAAAGGTCTCTGGGAGTCACACTACTGTGATTATCATCCTGGCTCTACTATTCATTGTGAGAACCATGCCTTTTTTGTCTTTGGCTGATAAGTGCTGCCACTTAGTCCTGATTTCCCAAATTTCCAACTATGACCATTGTGTGTATGGATGTTGGACATTTCTGTAGTAATTTCTGACCAACAGACATGAGCTACCATAGAGCTGTTCAAAGATGTTGGGGCTCCCATTATAAATTAATTTTTTTTGAGGGCAATGTCACTGGCCCACATATGTGGGACCTGAACTGGGGCCGCTGGCTTCCTAAGCCAGCGCTTAACCACCGCACCACTCGGCCGGCCCATAAATTAATTTTTTTATAGTCTTGGTGAATGGTGTGTCCTCTGAACCCCCCAGAGGTGGATGAGCAGGTCATATTCTCCCAAAGCCTTTGGCTAACTCTCACCGAAGTACACCAAGGAAATTCTTGCATTTCTCCTTAGAGTAGGCCACAATTGGTCCTTATTTTAGTCAACCAATGAAGCATATTACTGGAGCCAGCCAGAAAAGCAAAAAGCTTCATCTTAATAAGCCCACATTAAGAAATTTGGCATGATTGAACTTTATACTTCTTCCACCTTCATATTCCATCCATAAGGGCCATTCCCAGACAAATACCCTGGGTTTCTGGCTATATGTATTGGGGGAAAAAAGCATGCAGTTCTGTTATTTCACAGTTCCCAATCGTGGCAGCATGTACCTCACTCTTTGGGCCTGCAAGGACTTGAGTCTAGCTATTGTTCTAGAAGCACAGAGGGGTGGAAGGTGCAGCTCTTGAGGACCATCTACAGTGTCTTGAAAGGCAAATAGCTCAGACAACCCATTTCATTCTTCAGAAAAAGAGGGAATTAAGAGAGTGAGAGGATGGGCAGAGAAAACTCACAGAACTTATGGGGTCAAGGTAAGCAGCTTCATTGGAGTGGACCAGTATACCCTAATTATAAATTTCAAGATTCTGTTCTTTCCTAATCAGCACCCTAACATTAACAGAAGATACCCTGTGAATGTGGGATTCAATGTGTTGTAATGTAGTGTTATGGACTGAATGTTTGTATCCGCTCAAAATTCATATGTTGAAATCCTAACTCCCAATGCAATGGTATAAGGAGATGGGGGCTTTTGGAAGGTGATTAGGTCATAAGAGGGGAACCCTAATGAATGGGAGGAAACCAGAAAGAGAGCCCTCCTCAGAACCTTACCTTGCTGGCATCCTGATAGTGAACTTCTCCGCCTCCGTAACTGAGAAATAAATGTCTGTTGTTTAAGCCATAATGTCTCCAGTATTCTGTTATAGTAGCCAAATTTAGACATCCAGCCCCTCACAGGATTATACTTTGGATCTGGTTTGCCCAAATCTCAGCGCTACAGGAGCTAATGCTTTATTTGAAGGCAATTAGACAATACTTCAGGTCCTTTCTTGGTCCTTAAGCTAAGAATGTGAGAACTTGAACTCATCATTTTCTTTCCCTGATTCTCAAACACATGTAAGAAGCAACTAACCAACTCCTTTATACTTATTATTGTGACTAAAATGTTCTAAGGTAACAAATACTTGGTGACTCAGAGCCTGTTTTATTTTATAGGCACATGATGACAGAGAGATAAAATTTATGAATTAAACAACTCTATTTGCCACTTCCTGCCGCACACTACAAGTCGTCTCTTTAACACTGGAAACAGGGGCATTAATGCCTTTAAATCTAATGGGATTTTTAAAAGATATTCCAGAAAACCCAGAACCAATCCAGTATTAGCCACATTTCAATCAGAGAAAACAGAACCAGTCAGGTGTATATATGCATATACAAGGTATGATAAAAAAATACGGTGAATGTTTAAATTTTAAAAATGTATTACAGTAAAAAACACATTGCCATTAAGCACCTTCAAAATACTCCCCCTTGCTTTGAACACACTTATCCTATCGTTCTTGCCACTTTCTGAAGCATTTCTGGAAGTTCTCCTTCGTGAATGTCTTTAGTTGAGATGTCATGGCTGCCTTGATGTCCTGAATTTATTCAAAACATTTACCTTTCATGGTCATTTTGACTTTGGGGAAGAACCAGAAGTCACACGGTGCCAGATCCGGTGAATAATGTGGGTGAGGACACACCGTAATATTTTTATTTGGCAGAAATTGCCATACCAGAAGTGATGTGTGACACAGCACATTGTCATGATGGAGGATGATTTATTAAGTACTTTAAAACACACCTTCTCAGCAGTTTAGGGAATATAATCAATAAGGTTGTAAATATTTTTTTTAGGGGAACAGAGGGATGCATGTACTTTTAGGGAGACCACCTCATGGATGGTGTAGTGGCCTTACCACTGCACTGTACATCTGAAGCTGCTGCTGAACAATATTGTATGTCAACAATAATTTAACACATATATAGTCATGGGATGTGGAATATAGTGTAGGGATGGAGTCAATGGAATTGTAATAGATATGTATGATATCAGGTGTGGGGGGCAGGGGAGGGGTAGGGGGATTCACTTTGTAAGGAGTGAAAAAAATAACTATTGCATTGTTTTGTACATCTGT
This sequence comes from Aselliscus stoliczkanus, assembly GCA_033961575.1. Classification (NCBI taxonomy): domain Eukaryota; kingdom Metazoa; phylum Chordata; class Mammalia; order Chiroptera; family Hipposideridae; genus Aselliscus; species Aselliscus stoliczkanus. The sequence continues at coordinate 20,072,572 of CM066737.1, forward strand.
AACTAATAATAATAATAATAATAATAAAATAATAATAATAATAATAATAAAGAAATGCTGGTCTAAAGAATGGAGGCTCCAAGCCGGTGAATGAAAGGATATGTCCGTTAAGGGCGCTGCTATGAGCTATCGTCACATGCTGTAGATGACAGCAATAGCCCTCAGGAACAAGGAATGCCCGCTTCTCCTCTAACTCGGTGCCGGGGAGTCCCTTGTCAGTCCCCTCCGTCACTGACTCTGGACCTGTGACTTACTGTGACCCATGGGACATTAGCAAATGTGAAGCGAGCAGAGGCTTGGAAACACTTCTTGCTGCTGCAACTCTTCCTCCACTGTCTGAGGAAGGCTGGGCCAGCCTGTTCAGGACTCCGGGACTGACAGGCAGAGAGCCAGCACTAACTGGCAGGCACGTAAGGTAGCTCCACTGAGCCACCCGCTGACTGCCAGTACACGAGGGGCCACAGAGAGACGGAACTGCTTCCAGTGTGAACATGAGTCATGAGCAGATACAATGGTGTCCAAGCCACCAAGTTATAGAATGATGTTTATTACAACAACATCAACATTTCCAACACAATATCTTTGTATAATACAATGGCACATGGTAGGAATGGAGAGGCAGAGGTTTAGTGGGGCATGGGTGAGGGGGTTCTCCATTGCAGATATCTGGCATCGAGAAGAAAAACTCATGTGGGATGGTCTGGGACTTTGGAAGGTGCTTACTTTTCACACCATATTGCAACTAAGAATAAATGATGTAAAATGGCAAAAAAAACACCTAATATATACGTTAAAAAAAAAAACCACACCTTCTCTCAACCATAGTGCACACCCCACTGACTACACCAAACAAGCTGAAACTTGTCGCACACTGTTACTAAGGTTTGACACGCCACTTCCCATATTGAAGATCCTTATCTTTCTGCTGGATGGCACTCAGCAGTAGCAATTCACTGTATTTTTTGAACACATTTTGTATATGTGTATATGTATATATATATATATATATATATATACATTTGTGTATACATATAACACGTGTTTATATGTAATATATAATTTTTAAAATATATAAAATTAAAAATATGTGAAATATGTATAATGAAGGTGATTGTTACATGGAATTGTCCTTATAAATTATTCGGAATTAGGTACGATGTCTCTGTCTCTGTAAGGCTGTTGTTTCTTGGAGAATGCTGAGCCAGGGCAAACATTCAGGAAGCACCAGCAGGAACTCCACAAGGACTGACTGAAACCCATAGCTGTTCTTGCCTCTGACCTTGGAGACAAAGGGTACCTTGCAGAAGCAGAGGCCCTTTGGAACGGAATTGAACAGACATTCCCGGCCCTAGAGTTTGAGAGGCTGAAGGCAGATACAAGGAATGTAGAAGAGCTGCAGGCCTATGTGTTGCTTCACACCAATCAGGTGAATCAGCAGACTAGTACCTGGCGTGAGCCACATGATGGTCAGTGCTTCCCTCTGCCCCTGAACATCTTCCAGGATCCCCCTGGTGGCTTCTATGCAGAAACATACAAGAATAAGAACTGTGGAAATTGTAGCTCAGCCTGGCCACCTTGTCATGACAAAGGCATCAAATGGCCGTTGTATGAAGGCAGACAGGCAGAATTCATGCAGCAGAGAAGAAATTCCAGAGCAGACAGTTAAACCGGCACATATAAGGGGGAGAGTATTCACCAACCACATTGGGAACATACCCATCCTATGACTGTGTTGAATTGGCCACAGTGGGGATTTGAAGAAGGTAAGCCGTGAATGTGGGTACAGTTTTGTTTAACCTTCCTAGCGTTAGTTTATCAACTAGCACTAGGTGAGGCCTTATAGCAGATTTGATTTTACATTGCTTAACATAAACTGACAAGACTATCTGCATTGTTACATGAACTGTGAAGAATGGTAGTTCAGTTTCCGAAATTTTAGAGTTAAAAATAGACCCTAACCTCTGACATTACTGTTGATTGCAGGAAGGTTTTTGCATAGTGCTTTCGTAGGTGTTTTAAAGATGGAAAATGGGCTGTGACGTTCCTAAACAAACACACTACTCACCGTATTGCTTCTGTAGCAACTTTTAATTCATCAGAGCAGTTTGTGTAAACTTTCTTTCTGCACTCACCAAACTATATTTTGTACTAGAGGAATATAGTGGAGGCACGAAATTAGAGTGTGCTTACAAAAATACAGCCTCCAGTGAGCAGAGGCGCACTTACTTCAAACGTGTGGGTCTCCTGGAACTGGGCAAGGAGCAGCACTGTGCGCTATGCAGTCTGGAGACTTGATTTCCAGTCTCTGCTCTAGCATTGGCTGTCTATGACATTAGATGGTTGCTTCCCTTCTTGGGTCCTCGTTTGTGTTTCTTTAAAATAATGATCCCAGGATAGATGATGTCATAAATTCCTTGTGGCCTGAATATTCTTGTGCGGGGAGATGGCTTTCCCTGGCCACAGGAGTGAGTGGTGTGCCTCTATAATATCTTTATTCTAAATCTGAAAACGACTTAGTTGGATAACAAATCAGTTCCCATGAGGAATTCAAGGTAATTCACAGACACTCATTAAAATGTTTCCTTCATTCAACAAATGTTTGTTGAGTGCTGGATTTCTGGTAGACACTAGGGGGAGACAGTGGTGAAGCAGATCAGATGGTTTAGTACCTCATGCATCTTACACTTCAGGAGGTCATTGGTTTAGGAGTGCATTTGGCTGCATTGGCAGCAAATCTGCCTGAGCTAAGGGATGGCTCAGGGTATCACACAATCAGAAGTTCACAGGGGCATGCAGAACAGGGCCAGGACTAGGTTGAGACAAGTTATGGAGTTATCCCAGGTGCAAAATTTTAGGTGGTGCCAAAGCACTTGGTAATCAGGTAATCAGGATACATAATAGTTAACTATCATTATTTTAAAAAATAAAAATTAGGGCCAGCCGAGTGGCACATTGGTTAAGAGCTGGCTTAACACCAGCGGCCCCGGTTCGAATCCCACATATGAGGGCCACTGACACTGTCCTCTACAGCTAACAACAGCTGCACCTGGAGCTGGGCTACTGTGAGTCCCCGGGGACGGCATAGCTGCAGCCCCTGCTGCAGTGGGCTGCCATAGGCTACAGTGAGTGGCCGGCAGCCAGCGTGAGCTGCTGGCAGCCAGTGTGAGCTGCCGGGAGCCGCTGTGAGTGGACATCCAGAGGCCGGCGACCGATCTGCCTCACCCAAGAAGAGCGCAATGATGATACCAACATGGGCCAGTGAAGCAACGTCCTCCACAGCTAGATTGAAGAACAAAAGTACAGCAACTTGTCTGTTCCCCTTCCCCAGTTCCCCAACGCTGTTCCCCTCCCCTAATTCCCCAATAAAATCTTTAAAAAAATAAAAACTAGTGCAAAATATCCACGATGAACACAATATCAACATTTTAACTAAAGACAGGATTCAATCTTGCATTTGCATAACCATGAGTGTCATGCATGTGGATAGGTCAGTGGATGCCACAGGCCAATACTGACAAAACGGTCTCACTTTCAATTTCTTGTAAAGGCCATGGCTTTCTAAAGAGAGGAGTTGGCAAGTCATTTCCTTTGTATGTTCCTGCAATCCACATCACCACAGGGTTAAAGGAATAGTTTGATTTAATTACAAATACCTATTTGTACAATTTTTGAAAATATTAAGTGCACTCCAGAAAGTCATAGAAATTTTATTAATTAGTATATTTGACTCTTTAAAAATGAAATTTTATCGAATATCAAAAATTTTCTGGGATGGGTAGAGGCTTGATCACTGCACTGTACATCTGAAGCTGATGTTGTATAATATTGTATGCCATCTGTAATTGAATATATAGATAGTCACGGGATGTGCAGTACACTATGGAAGGGAGTCAAGGGAATTGTAATAGATATGTATGATATGGGTGGGGAGTGGGGTGGCAAATTGGGGGAGGGGGGTTGTCACTTTGATGGGTAAAAAGCAAAATTATTGCACTGTGTTGTACACCTGAAACTAACTTAAAAAAAGAAAGGTTTATTTCACAATGAAAGAATTAAAAAAACATTCTGGGGCTAGCCAAGTGGTGCGTTGGTTAAGAGTTGACTTGGGATGCCAGCTCTGAGCAGCAGGACCCTGGTTCGGATCCCATATGAGGGCCAGTGATGCTGCGCCCTCTATAGACAACAGCTCAACCTGGAGCTGGGCTCCTGTGAGTTGCTGGTGATGGTATAGGCTGCAGCCCCTGCTGCAGTGGGCTGCCATAAGCTACTGTGAGTGGCTGGCAGCCAGCGTGAGTAGCCAGCAGCTGGCATGAGCTGTGGTGAGCTGTTGTGAGCAGCTGTCCAATGACAGGCAACTGACTGCCTCACCCAGGAAGAGCACAATGATGATACCAACATGGGCCAGTGAAGCGACGTCCTCCACAACTAGACTAAGGAACAAAAAGACAGCAACTTCTCTGTTCCCCTTCCCCAATTCCCCAATAAAATCTTTAAAAAAAATTTTCTGAAAAACAATTCTTTACCATTGAAATAAAAATTAATAAGAAACTTTTATACTTTAATCACTTGAAACAATTATGAACATCATACTGGCATTCCTTTATTTTTAGAAATTTATTTTTCACTAGTTTCTTCATCATAATTGTCTAGAAACGTGATGTTTAATGTTTGGTTTGTAATTATTAATTTTTATATTTATACAAATTCTTATATGTATCTAAGTGATTATTCAATATTTTAATTTAGATGACTATAGATAATTAATATAAATTACTTAAGTATGTATTATATACTTAAGCATGCATTGTATTTTAAATGGATTGTACTGATTTTAAATATATATTTATATATTATGCTATAATTATTTTATAAAAATAAGGCATCAAAAATGAAAGTGGTGCAATATTCAGGAAAATAAGCAAAATGAATGAAAACTTATCAAAATTACAAGAGTCAGTTAGCTATTTGACTAGAAAAAAAATATTCATATTACTGAAAATGAAGGAGTTCTTATCATTGACATTATTAGAACACAGTTACCATCATATCCAGGGCAAACTAAATAATCTTTTTTGAATTGTGATAAAAAATGAAGTATTAGATATTTTAGAAACTACTGAACATAAGTGCAAGAGAATAAGAAGGTGTCATTTATAATAAATTGCAGAGATTTCCATCAGGAGGGCAGACTACATAAATTCTATGCTCACATCCTCCCATCACCACATCAAAATTAAAACTAAATTATAGAACAACTACCTTTCAGAAACACCTAAAGACTAGCCAAACAGAAGTCCTATAACTAAGGATATAAAGAATAAGCCACGTTGAGACTTGTAGGAAGGACAGAGATGTGAAACATCCTGGTCTCTCATCCATGTGTGGCAGTTAAGAATCAAGAGAGAAGGGCCAGCTGAGTGGCTCAGTTGGTTAAGAGCTCGCTCAAGAGTGCGAGCTGAGCTCTGAGCAACAGCAGTTCGATGCCCAGCCCAAGCTGAGCTGCCGCTGAGCTGCTAACAGGTGGCAGGATGACTCAACTAAAAAAAAAAAGAATCAAGAGAGAGATCTCTGAGCAGAGGTCCTCCCTGAGGAGCAAGGGGTCCTTCCACACACCAGGCTCCACAACCCAGAGCACCAGTACTGGGTAGAGGCGTCTCCATAATATTTGGCTGTAAAAATCCTGAAGGGCCCAATCACAGACTCTCTCATTCACATTTTCCCTAAGCTCTAGCAAAGGTAAAGATGCTTAAAAAGTTCATGGAACATACTGGGAGGAACTGAATTGTCTGGCTTCAGGGCAAGAGCTGGAGGGGCAGTTCTCTTCAGGATAGAAGTGCTGGAAGGCACCATTGTTTTCAGTCCTCACCCCACACAGCCAGCAGGCACAAGTGTGGGGAAGTGCTGGCAAGATCCATTATGCTTTGTTGAGCCCTCGCCGCACCCAGCCTGCAGGTTCCTCAAAAAATTAAAAATAGAACTACCCTTGAACAGAAAGCAAAAAAAACCAAAAACCCAATAACTCACCCACTCCCACAAACTTTGTCCCCCGCCAAGACAGTCTTAAACTGACTCCTGAAGGGAGCAATAGGGGCAGACTAGGAAGATATCTTTACCTGCAGGGGGTTGAGAATTTCCACCCAGTAAAGGCAGCAGAGTGAGACTACCCACCCCGCCCCCACCTTTAGGCAAGGCTTCGGAGGCAGGGCAGGTTCATCTGCTGAGGCACTAATTAACAGATTCTTAGCAGCAAGCTTTTGGTAGTGAGGAATTCTTTAATTCTCCACGGCTGTCAACCCAAAGGGTGCCCAGAGACACTCATTGAGCCTTTGGGGGTGCAGCCTGCCTTGGGACAGGCAAAAGCAAAAAGGCAGTGACTTTGTAAAAACCACCAATCACACATCACAACCACACTCAAGTACAGCAAACCTGCAGTGCCAGGATCACGCTAGGCATCAGGTGGCCTACTGTTCCCACAAGACGCACAGGAATTTTTGTACAGCAGACAAACTGAAGAGAGCTTGGTGGACTTTAGCCTAGACCAGCACGGGTACTTTTGGTTTGTTTGGTTTTATTCTGTTTTGTTTTCCCTTTATTGGCTGCTTATCTTGGTTGTTTTTGTTTTTTATTTCTATTTCATTATAATCATATTGTAGTTTTTAATATAGGCATATATATATAGGTGTATATAGGTGAATATATGTCCATATATATGGGTGTGTAGACAAATATATATATATATTTTTTTTCCTTTTTTCTTTTTCTTTTTCTTTCTTTTCTTTTTCTTTTTTCCCCACCCTCACTTTCTCTCTTATTTTATTCATTCTTCTCACTGCTATACTTTTCCTCTTTTCCTTTTTTCTGCAAATTTTTTTTTTTTTTAATTTTTCTTACTTTTTTATTATTATTTTAGTTTATTTTTATTTTTTATTTTTTAGGTATAGCTAATCGGTTTCTCATGTTTATTCTATTTTTTATTTTAGGATATTGCATTTTATTTTGTTTCCTCTTCTGTTATTATTGAGTATGTGGTTTTTGTTTTGTTTCTGTTTGTTTTCTTCATTAGTATGATTGATATTTCTGTACAAGTTGACTGTCGTTTGATGGTTGGTTGTTTTTAATTGTGCGAGCATTTGGTTTCCTTTGGTGGCTGTGGAGGTTGTTCTTGTTGATCTGTTATGCTCTAAAATCACTCTGCAGCAGTGGGTCCAAACAAACAGACACAAGAATCATCATACCCGGAGGCCAACTTTAGATAAAACCAGAGCATTTCTGGGTTTGACATACAAGAGTCACACCCAAAAAGAAGTTACTACAGGTACTAAGACCCATAGGGTCCAAGTTTCATCAGAGGGGTCAATCCTCTCACAGCAGCTCATAAACTGCAGACGCTGCTGATCCTCACAGCTAATCAATCTGGGAGTCAATCCCACCTACTGACAAACCAAAAGTAATCAAAACTAAAACTTCAGCAAGTGAGGACGCACGACACAAGGAACACCTCAGATACAAGCACAGGAGAATAGGGAGACTGAGTAATTCAAATATAAAGGACACACACCATATAAGTTTACCCAGAAAAGACTGAGAAATCTGGGGGATCTATCTGTTATATTGAAGCAAACACAAAGAGTAAGCCAGAATGGGGAGACAAAGAAACATAACACAAATAAAAGAACAGAAGAAACTTCCTGAATCTGTGGAAATAGAGGAAATAGAGGTAACCAACCTATCAGAGACAGAGTTCAGAACACTGATTATTAGAATGTTCAAGGAAATTAATGAAAATATAACGAAGGATAGAGAAATCATGAAAAGCAACCAGCTAGAACTTAAGAACACAATTACTGAATTAAATAACAAACTTGATGGAATCACTAGCAGACTGGATGAAGCAGAAAATCGAATCAGTGACTTAGAAGACAAAATAGCAGAGATCACCCATGCGGTACAACAAAAAGAAAAAAGAATGAAAAACATGGAAAATAGTTTAAGAGAGCTGGGGGACAACATCAGACGCAATAACCTAAGGGTCATTGGAGTACCAGAAGGAGAAGAGAGGGAGCAAGGGATTGAGAATATATTTGAAGTAATAATGTCTGAAAACTTCCCTAACCTGGCAAAGGACATTGAAATACAAGCCAAGGAAGTGCAGAGAGTTCCAAACAGGATGATTCCAAACAGGCCCACTCCAAGACACATTATAGTGAAAATGGCAAGGGTTAAGGACAAAGACAGAATCCTTAAAGCAGCAAGGGAAAGGCAGCAAGTTACTTACAAGGGTACCCCCATAAGATTATCAGCTGACTTTTCTACTGAAACTTTGCAGGCCAGAAGAGAGTGGCAGGAGGTTTTCAAAGTGATGAAAAATAAAGGCCTACAACCAAGATTGCTGTATCCAGCAAGGTTATCATTTAAAATCGAAGGCGAGATAAGGAGCTTTGCAGAAAAAAATAAGTTAAGGGAATTCATTACCACCAAGCCAGCTTTGCAGGAAATGCTAAAAGGGCTTCTTTAAGTAGAAGAGAAAAACAACCTATGAAAGACTACGAACACAAATAAGAAAATGGCAATAAATACACACCTATCAATAATCACATTAAATGTAAATGGATTAAATGCTCCAATAAAAAGACATAGGGTGGCTGAATGGATAAGAAAGCAAGACCCCAGTATATGCTGTATACAAGAGACTCACCTCAGATCCAAAGACTCATACAGGCTGAAAGTAAAGGGATGGAGTAAAATATTTCATGCAAATGGTACTGAGAAAAAGCTGGAGTAGCGATACTTATATCAGATAAAATGGACTTTAAATTGAAGAATATAACAAAGGACAAAGAAGGACACTTCATAGTAATGAAGGGATCGATCCAACAAGAGGACATCACTCTAGTAAACATCTATGCACCTAACATAGGAGCCCCTAAATATATAAAACAGATATTGTCAGACATAAAGACAGAGATCAACAGTAACACTATCATAGTAGGGGACTTCAACACCCCGCTGTCACTAATGGACAGATCCTCCAGACAGAAAATCAATGTGGAAACAGCGACCTTAAATGACACATTAGACCAGCTGGATTTAACAGACATTTTCAGAGCATTTCATCCCAAAGCTACAGAATATACGTTCTTTTCAAGTGCACATGGAACATTTTCTAAGATAGACCACATGTTAGGCCACAAAACAAGTCTCAATAAATTTAAGAAGATTGAAATCATTTCAACTGTATTCTCTGACCACAATGCTATGAAACTAGAAATCAATTATAAGAAGAAATCCGGGAAGCTGACAAATAAATGGAGGCTAAACAATATGCTATTAAATAGTGAGTGGGTCACAAATGAGATCAAGGAGGAAATCAAAAGATACCTCGAGACAAACGAAAATGAAAACACCACGACCCAAAATCTCTGGGATGCTGCGAAAGCAGTCCTAAGAGGGAAGTTTATAGCAGTGCAGGCCTACCTAAAGAATGAAGAAAAATCTCAAATCAACAGGTTATCCTTACACCTAAGGGAACTGGAAAAAGAACAGCAAAAGAGGCCTAAGGGGAGTACAAGAAAGGAGATAATAAAGACCAGAGCAGAAATAAACAATATAGAGAACAGAAAAACAATTCAAAAGATCAATGAACCCAAGAGCTGGTTTCTTGACAAGATAAACAACATTGACAAACCTCTAGCCAGGCTCATCAACAAAAAAAAAAGAGAGAGGACTCAAATTAGCAAAATCAGGAATGAAAGAGGGGAAATGACTACAGACATCACAGAAATACAAAAAATTCTAAGAAATTACTATGAGCAACTATATGCCAACAAATTTGACAATCTGGATGAAATGGATAATTTTCTAGAAGCATACAACCTTCCAAAGCTAACGCAAGAAGAAACAGAAAATCTAAATACCCTGATTACTACCAAGGAAATTGAATCAGTAATTGACAAGCTTCCAAAAAACAAAAGCCCTGGACCAGACGGCTTCACAAGTGAATTTTATCAAACATTCAAAAAAGAACTATCACCTATTCTTCTCAAACTATTCCAAAAATCCAGAAGGAGGGAAGGCTCCCAAACTCTTTTTATGAAGCCTCTATCACCCTGATTCCAAAACCAGATAAAGACATCACAAAAAAGGAAAACTACAGGCCAATCTCCCTGATGAATATAGATGCAAAAATTCTCAATAAAATATTAGCAAACAGAATTCAGCAATATATTAAGAAGATCATACATCATGATCAAGTGGGATTCATCCCTAGTGCGCAAGGCTGGTTCAACATCCGTAAATCAATTAATGTGATACACCACATCAACAAAATGAAGGATAAAGATCACATGGTCATTTCAATAGATGCAGAAAAAGCATTTGACAAAATCCAACAGCCATTTATGTTAAAAACCCTTAGCAAAGTGGGAATACAGGGATCATATCTCAACATAATAAAAGCCATATATGATAAACCTACAGCTAACATCATACTCAATGGGGAAAAGCTAAAACCATTCCCCTTAAGATCAGGAACAAGACAAGGCTGTCCACTTTCTCCTCTTTTATTCAACATAGTGCTAGAAGTTCTAGCCACAGCAATCAGACAACAAAAAGAAATAAAAGGCATCCAAATTGGCAAGGAAGAAGTAAAATTGTCATTATATGCAGATGACATGATACTGTATATAGAGAACCCCAAAGACTCCATCAAAAAACTATTGGAACTGATAGACGAATTCAGTAAAGTAGCAGGATATAAAATCAATGTTCAGAAATCAGTGGCATTTGCATATACCAATAATAAACTAATGGAAAGCGAAATTAAGAAAACTGTCCCATTTACAATTGCGTCAAGAACTATAAAATACCTAGGAATAAATTTAACCAAAGAAGTGAAAGATCTGTACTCAGAAAATTATAAGACATTGAAGAAAGAAATCATAGAAGATACAAATAAATGGAAACACCTACCATGCTCATGGATAGGAAGAATTAATATAGTTAAAATGTCCATACTGCCTAAAGCAATATATAGATTCAATGCAATTCCTATCAAACTACCAAGGGCATTTTTCACAGAAATAGAAAATATAATCCTAAAGTTTATATGGAATCATAAAAGACCCAGAATAGCCTCGGCAATTCTGAGGAATAAAAACAAAGTTGGGGGGATCACGCTACCAGACATCAAAACCTACTACAAGGCCACAGTAATCAAGACAGTTTGGTATTGGCATAAAAACAGGCACATCGATCAGTGGAACAGAACAGAGAGCCCAGAAATAAATCCAAGCATTTACGGACAGTTAATTTATGACAAGGGAAGCAAGAATTTACACTGGAGTAAAGATAGTCTATTCAATAAATGGTGCTGGGAAAATTGGACTGACACATGCAAAAAAATGAAACTGGATCATCTCCTTACGCCTTATACAAGAACAAATTCAAAATGGATTAAAGACTTAAATGTAAGACCTGAAACCATAAAAATCCTAAATGAAAATATAGGGAGTACATTTGCAGACATTACCCGAGCAATATTTTTACTGATACATCCCTACGGGCAAGGGAAGTAAAAGAAAAAATGAACATATGGGATTATATCAGACTTAAAAGTTTTTTCACAACAAAGGAAACCATTAATAAAACAAAAAGGAAGCCTACTGAATGGGAGAATATATTTGCCAACGATATATCTGATAAGGGGTTAATATCCAAAATTTATAAAACACTCATGAAACTCAACACCAAAAAACAAACAACCCAATTAAAAAATGGGCAGAAGATATGAAGAGACATTTCTCTAAAGAGGACATACAGATGGCCAACAGGCATATGAAAAAAAGTTCAACCTCACTGGTCATTAGGGAAATGCAAATAAAAACCACCATGAGATACCACCTCACTCCAGTCAGAATGGCTATCATCAACAAATCAACAAACAACGAGTGCTGGCGGGGCTGTGGGGAAAAGGGGACCCTGCTGCACTGTTGGTGGGACTGCAGATTGGTGCAGCCACTATGGAAGTCAGTATGGAGGTATCTCAAAGAACTGGAAATAGAGCTACCTTTTGACCCAGCAATTCCACTCCTAGGTATTTATCCTGAAAAAACCAAGACACTTATTCAAAAAAAGTTATGCACCCCAATGTTCATAGCAGCACAATTTACAATAGCTAAGACTTGGAAACAACCAAAATGCCCGTCAGTAGATGACTGGATTAAGAAACTGTGGTATATTTATACAATGGAGTATTACTCCGCTATAAAGAAGAATGAAATCGTGCCATTTGCAATGATATGGATGGACCTAGAGACTATAATGTTGAGTGAAATAAGTCAGTCAGAGAAGGACAAATACCATATGATCTCACTTATATGTGGAATATGAAAAACTGTATGAATGAGCAAAGTAAACAGAAACTGTCTCATAGATATAGAGGAAAAATCAGGGTTGCTAATTTGGAGAGGAATGGGAATGAGGGAGAAGGGGAAGGGATTAGACAGCAAAAATATGCAACTACAATATTGCTACTGGGATAGGAAAAACAGTTTGGGGAATATAATTAATAATGTTGTAAATATTCTGTGGAATGTCACATGATCATAAGTCTTGTTAGGGAGACCATTTCATGGATGGAGTAGAGGTTTGATCACTGACCTGTATTACTAAAGTGGAGGTGGTATACCTACTGTAATTGAATATATAGAGAGAGTCACGGGATGTGGATTATACTGTGGAAGAGAGTCAGAGGAAGAGTAATAGATATATATGATATGGGGGTGTGTGGGGTGGTGTATTGGGGGTGGGGGGTTTGTCACTTTGAGGGGTAAAATGTATAACTATTGCACTGTGTTGTACACCTGAAACTATTGGGGGTGGGGGGTTGTCACTTTGAGGGGTAAAATGTATAACTATTGCACTGTGTTGTACACCTGAAACTAATTAAAAATAAAATAAAATTAAAAAAAAAAAATAGAACTACCATATCACCCAACAATCCCGTTCTTGGTATTCATCTCAAGAAATCCCAAACACTAATTCTAAAAGATATATGCATTCCCTATGTTCATTGCAGCATTACTTTCAACAGCTGAGATATGGAAGCAACCTTAGTGTCCATTGATAGACAATTAGATAAAGATGTGGTACATATATACCTTGGAATATTACTCAACCATAAAAAAATAATGAAATCCTACCATTTGTGATGACCTGAATGGACCTAGAGGGTATTATACTAAGTGAAGTAAGTCAGACTGAGTAAGACATATGTCATATGATTTCACTTATATGTGGAATCTAGAGAACAGGATAAATGAATAAACCAAACAGAAACAACTTCATAGATATAGATATCATTTTGACAGTTGCCAGATGACTGAAGCTTTTAAAAACACATTTAAAAATGTATTAGAGGGCTGGCCAAGTGGCACATTGGTTAACAGCTGGCTTGGGATGCCAGCGGCCGCGGTTCAAATCCCACATATGAGGGCCAGTGACACTGCCCTCTACAGCTAACAACAGCTCCACCTGGAGCTGGGCTGTGCGAGCCCCGGTGACAGTGCAGGCTGCAGCCCCTGCTGAGGTGGCCTGCCATGGGCTACAGTGAGTGGCCAGCAACCAGCGTGAGCTGCCAATAGCCACAGTGAGCGGCCGTCCAGAGGCTGGCAACCGATCTGCCTCATCTGGAAAGAATGTAATGATGATACCAACATGGGCCAGTGAAGCAACCTCCTCTGCAACTAGACTGAAGAATAAAAGGACAGCAACTTGTCTGTTCCCCTTCCCCGATTCCCCAACGCTGTTCCGCTCCCCCAATTCCCAATTAAAATCTAAAAAAAAAAAGTGGAAGTGTATTTGTATATATATATATATTCAAAAGACCACACCTCCCTGCAAAGGAGTGTGACAAGGGGAATATTTTTTTTAAAGATTTTATTGGGGAATTGGGGAAGGGGAACAGCGTTGAGGAATGGGGGAAGGGGAACAGGCAAGTTGCTGTCCTTTGTTCTTCAGTCTAGTTGCGGAGGACATTGCTTCACTGGACCATGTTGGTATCATCATTGCGCTCTTCCTGGATGAGGCAGATTAGTCGCCGGCTTCTAGATGGTCGCTCACCACGGCTATTGGCAGCTCACGCTGGCTGCCGGCTGCTCACACTGGCTGCCGGCCACTCACTGTAGCCTATGGCAGCCCACTACAGCAGGGGCTGCAGCCTACTCCATCACTGGAACTCGCATTGCCCAGCTCCAGGTGGCGCTGTTGTTAGCTGTAGAGGGCAGTGTCACTGGCCCTCTGATGTGGGATCCAAAGCAGGGCTGCTGGCATCCCAAACCAGCTCTTAACCAATGCGCCACTCAGCCAGCCCAGGGGAATATTTTTTGAAGGAAACATAGCCACCTGAAACAAATTCAGGGTTCCAATAATGAAGAAAAAAGGAGAACTAATATTGGAAGACAGGTAGCAGTGCTTGCACATGTAGGATAATGAACCAAGACACAGACCAATTGTCTGCAAATTGTAGCACTATGTCAGAAACAAGGGGCTGAAAGAGGACATTACTGAAGGTCTTACTTTTTCCTCCCATCCCATCCCTACCAACCTTTCCTCTGGCAATCATCAGTTTGTTCTCTGCATCTACAGGTCTGTTTCTGTTATGCATTGTTTATTCCTTTGTTTGGGCTTTTTTAGATTCTACAAGTAAGTGAGATCATACTGCATTTGTCTTTCTCTGTCTGCCTTATTTCACTTTGTATGATATCCTCTGGATCCATCTATGCTGTTGCAAATTCCAAGAATGATTTCCTCTAAATAGGATTGTACTTCTTCAAACGGTAATCATGTATTTGTTCCCTTTTGGTTGATGAGAGCTGCTCATTACACAAACATTCTAATTATTCATGGTTGTATCACGTTTGCCTTTGGACAACACTTCATATTTTACATTATCTTTATTTCACTTAGACTGGATTAAAATTGGATTGCATATCCTGGGGACAGTGTGTATGTTGGGTGATGGTAAATCTTTGGTCCATGATTAAATCTTCTATTAATTATATAAACGCTTGGCTGTATATGTACATGAAGTTTAATTTTCCAATGATTGGATTTTGTCTTTAATGAATATGTTCACTGATGGTTTTCAGCAAACAAGGAACAGTAAAGCAGATCAATTTGCAGCAGGGCATTTAAAAAAATGTCCTGGAGAGCCCAATTGCCACACATCATGTAAGAGAAGGTGTAGTATGTCACCATGGTCAAGCCAACAGGAAGAGGAGGAACCCCATCTCTAGGGCTCAGTCATGTTTAAGCAAGTTTATAGCTATGCCCTTCAGGGTGGACAGATAGGAGCATGTTTTCAAGTGAAGGGGCAAGGCTCCAGTGAGGTGCAATCATTTGGAGTTGCTGCAAGAGTTAGACTAAAGAAGGTTTCTCAGGCAGAAGTAGATGATGGGCTCAACAAGAGGATTCTGCCTGTCTTTCCATTCTGTTCCTGCTCTGACCCAGTGAAGTATGCCTTCTTATTACTTTACTGAAATGTAACTGTCTGTCAAGGCCTCCAGTGTCTGCTGCACTTTGGCATTAATTGCTCAGTAGCATATAATTCAGTTGCCACTCTCTCTCCTCCATGGAAAATTTATTAGGTTCCCAGACTCCACCTTCTCCTGGATTCCTCCCCTCTTGCTAGTGATTCCTGTTCCTTCTCCCTTTTCTGTTTTTCCCCCTTCTGCAGGAACCCAAAGCTGGATATTGGGGCCCTTTGTCTTCAATCCACTACCACCCAGGGTGGTCCCATGACATCTTAGAGCTTTATATATGATTCACACTACAAATACTCTCACCTTTACACCTCTAGACTTCAACTTGCTCCTGAACTTCAGACTCAAATACAACTGTTTACATGGTATCTTCAATGGATGTCTACTGAATATCTAAAATTCAGTGGGTTCTCCATGTTTGAACTTCTGGCCTTTCTCCTTTCCAAAGATGCTCTACTTTAAGCCTTTTCTATCTCAGCCAATGACACCAGCCATGAGGTATAGCATCCATAAAGCTGAACAACCTAATGTCAACAGGTATGGAGGGCATGGGACGGTCTAGAGGCCCCAGTATTTAGAGTTTGCAGATATCCAAAGTGTAAACAGTGGCTCAGGGGAAGGGAAGGGAGGGTTGAATAAGTGAAGCAAAATGATATTTAGGGCTGTGAAATTATTCTATATGATAATGCAATTGTGGATACATAACATTATGGATTTGTCAAAACCAATTGAACAACAGAGCACAAAAAGTGAAACTTCAGATGCTTTTTGTTGTTTTTCATCTGATTTATTTCACTTAGTATAATACTTCCAAAATCCATCTATATTTTCGCAAATGGCAATACTTCATCTTATTTATGGCTACTATTCATATATATATATATATATATATATATATATATATATATATATATATTCTTTGTACACGCATCCATTGATGAACACTTACTTGGGTTGCTTCCACATCTTGGCTATTGTAAATAATGTTGCAATAAAAATAGGGGTACATATATCATTTTGAATTAGTGTTTTCTTATTCTTCAAATAAATACCAGAAGAGGAATTGCTGGATCATATGGTTGTTCTGTTCTTAATTTTTAAAGGAAACTCCATATGTTTTCCACAGGGGCTGCACCAATTTACAATGCCACCAACAGTACATGAGGGTCCCCTTTTCTCTACATCCTCCCCAACACATGGTCTCTCCTGTCTTTTTGATGATAGACATTCTAAAAGGTGTGAAGTGACATCTCATTGTGGTTTTGATTTACATTTCCCTGATAATTGCTGGTGTTGAACATCTTTTCACATGCCTGTTGGCCATCTGTATGTCTTCCTTAGAAAAATCTCTATTCAGATCCTCTGCAATTTTTATATTTTGGGGTTTTGTTAAATTTATTGTGGTGACATTGGTCAATAAAATTATATAGGTTTCAAGTCTACAATTCCATAATACATTATCTGTATATTGCATTGTGTTCACCACCCAAAGTCAAATTTGTCCCTGTTGCCATATATTTGACCCCCTTTACCCTCTTCTACCTCCCCCTCCTCCCTTATCCTCTAGTAACCACTAAATTGTTGTCTGCATCTATGAGTTTTTGCTTGTTTGTTTGTTGCTTTCAAGGTTTTGGCTTTGTTTTACTTTTTTATTCAGTTCTCTGCCCATTTTTTAATCAGGTTGTTTCTGTTGTTGTTAAGTTTTACAAAACTGTATAATTTCACTCATGTGGAATATAAAACAAGAAAATAACAAATGAACTAAAAAAACACAAAAACCCAGACTCATTGATACAGACAACAGAATGATGGTTACCAGAAAAGGAGGATAGGAGGAGGGCAAAATGGGTAAAGGGGGTCAATATATGGTAACAGATGGAAATTAGATTTTTGGTGGTGAGCATGCAATAGAGTACACAAATATTGAATTACAATGGTGTTTAACTGAAATTTATGATATTAACCAACGTTACCTCAATTTAAAATTTTTAATTTAAAAAAGTGAACCTTGATGTATACAAAAATTTTTTAAAAATCATTTAGGTCAGGGAAATCCCAGGATAGAATGCAGAAGGTGACAAAACAATCTAACTATATTAGAAATTTATGAAATAAATGTACTGAAGAGGGGGAGTTGCTGACCTAAACACCTTCGGAAATCAGTGAAGCCTGTAAAACTGATGGCAAGAAAACCTACATAATCACTGTGCTCTAGTTGAAAAAGTTGTTTCCCATGGGAGTACAGGTTAACAATTCTGAAACCACTTTACATATATTCTGGAATTAAACAACTTTATTAAATGGGTAGCAGCTGGTGGGAGCCAGGTTTCTGAATGTTGAAGTGGGAGTTTACAGATAAGCAAGGGGGAGGAGTTTAGAATGATTTATGTGGTGGTGGAGCAAACATCAGTATGAACTCGTGATTCACGTAATGGGAATATAGATGTTACACACAGAAATATTTATACATAAGTGTATATGCACAGGTTAGTATACACATATATTATTTCCTTGCTTTTTAGCTGACAGGGCCTCAAAGCAAAACAAAACAAAACAAAACAAAACAAAAACTCCAGCAGCACTGAGCCCAACTAGATCCCAAATCTTGGTTTCTAATTCCATTATTCAATTAAAGGAACCAGGGTCCTTGGAGAAAAAGCTGATTCTAGAACTAGGGAAGGAAATATACAAAATGAGCCTGGAGCATCTTGTAGTGCCAGCAAGTAAGGAAGTGGTAAAAAAAATCCATAATAATGGGAGTATGTCAAAGGGACACAGGGGCCAAATGAAAGAGCTACTGATGTCCAAAACTGGAACAATTTCAACAACAAAAATGAAGTAGTGGGCCGGCCGAGTGGCGCAGTGGTTAATCGCTGGCCTGGGAAGCCAGCGGCCCCGGTTCGGTCCCACATATGAGGGCCAGTGACACTGCCCTCAAAAAAAAAAAAAAAAAAAAAAAAAAATGAAGTAGTAGTGGATAACCAAAAGTATAAAATATTCATGTGCCCAAACTCACCTAAGTGACATAAATTAATAAATTCATAAGTGGGAGAGAAGAAACATATCTGTGCAGTAAGTTCCAAAAAATTGATGTAGATACTTCATCCTCAAGGAGGTAGGTGGAGCTTATCTCCTCACTCCCTAAGTGTGGGCTGCGCATAGTGACTTCCTTCCAGAGTACAGTATGGAAAGGGGAAAAAAAACAGTAACAGTGGAGAAACCGGATAAATACTACTTAGGTGACCAAGAATAACATTAGCAGTGATGTCACATTAATAAATATATACCCTTGATATAATAATGGCACATGTCATCCCAGTCTAATAAATGGTAAAAATATCATATAAATCCCAACAGAGGAACATTCTACAAAAATACCTGACCAGTATTCCTCAAAACTGTCAAGGTCATCAGAAACAAGGAAAGTCTAAGAAACTTTCAGTCAAGAGATGCCTAAGAAGACATCATAACTAAATGTAATGTGGTATTCTGGATAAAATCCTGGAACAAAAAGCACATTAGGTTAAAACTAAGGAAATTAAGTGTAGTTAATAATAATGGATCAAAATTGGTTCATTGAGTGTATCATTGTATCACTCTTAACACGTTAATAGGGAAAATTGCATGTGGGGTATGTGGAAACTCTGTGCTATCTTCCCAACTTTTCTATAAAAGTTCTAAAAATAGTTGATTTAGAAAATACTGTTTTAAAAAAAAGGAAGAGGGATTGTTTAAAACAGACTAGAGACACTCACCAATGTGAACCTTGGTGGGGGCAGCTCTAAAAGACATTCTGAGGACACATGGGGAAATCTGAAGATGAAATAACATTGGATGGTTCATCATTTTCTTAAGAGTGAGGATGGTATTGTGGTTAAATGGGAGAATGTCCTCACTCTTACAGGAGAGGCACACTGACATATTTAGGGATGTCACAACGTCATGAAGTGTGATGATGAAGTCTGCAACTTACAGCAAACAATTCCAGGAGAGGAAAAAAGCACATTTGAGAAATCAAAAGCAAAAGTGACAAAATGTTAGGATGGTGACTTCAAATAGAAGTATAATGGCTTTCATCATACTATTCTTTTACATTTTCTGTAAGTTTGAAACTTTCAAAATAAAATTTTAGGAAAAATATCAATAGGATTATAGATTGGGACAAAATGATACTAAATTTTATCTGGAAATATAAACATGTAAGAATAACTAGGAGGGCCGGCAGAGTGGCACATTGATTAAGAGCTGGTTTGGGACGCCAGCGGCCCTGGTTTGGATCCCACATATGAGGGCTAGTGACAATGCCCTCTACAGCTAACAACAGCTCCACCTGGAGCTGGGCTGTGCGAGTTCCAGCCACAGTGTAGGCTGCAGCCCCTGCTGCAGTGGGCTGCCATAGGCTACAGTGAGTGGCCGGCAGCCAGCATGAGCAGCTGGCAGCCAGCATGAGCTGCCAATAGCCATGGTGAGCGACCATCCAGAGGCCGGGGACCTATCTGCCTCATCCGAGAAGAGCGCAATGACGATATCAACCAACATGGGCCAGTGAAGCAACGTTCTCCGCAACTAGACTGAAGAACAAAAAGACAGCAACTTGTCTGTTCCCCTTCCCTGATTCCCCAACACTGTTCCCCTCTCCCAATCGCCCAATAAAATCTTTAAAAAAAAAAAAAGAATAACTAGGAAAAAATCCTGAAAATTATAATGAGGTAGGGACTAGCAAAGCCAAATATGAAAACGGGTAACAAAATAATTAAAAGACTGGTAATTTTTGCAACAGGTCTCAATATATATGGAAATTCAATGTATGAATAAGGATGGCTTTTGAAATCAGTGTGTAAAAAAAGTCAATAAATGGGAGTTGGATAACCATATACTTATTGGGGGAGAAAAATGTTCACTCCTTAGCTCACTCCTTCTACCTAAATTAATTCCAAAACAATCAAAGATTTAAAGGTTAAAAAAAAACTTAAAAGTATTGGGAAAATACATTAAATTTATTCTTAAATGTAAAGAAGGCCTTTCTAAGCAAGGCACAAATCCCAGAAGCCATAAAGACTGATAAGTTTAACTATATAAATAAATAAACAAAACTCAGGAAAACATCATTAAACATATGACAATGCACCAATATTCATAGCTTACAAAGAGCTCATACAAATCAACAGAAAACAAATCATCTAACGGAAAATAGAACATGATCACACAGTTCACAGAAAATGAAACATAAGAAAGCAATGAACATGAAAATGTGTTCCATCTCCTGCATTAAAATACATTACAGCTTCATTAAGATGCAAGATACCATTTAGTCACTTATAGATGATGAAATTTTAGTAAGTTTAGTACCCAATATTGGCATGGGCCTTGTAAAAAAAGTTGTTCTTATTATATGTGGAAATACAACTGGGCAAATATTTTTGGAGAACAATTTGGATATAACTACTGAAATTAAATGAAAAATTCTCTTTGACCCAGCAATTCTACTGCTAGGAATGAACCCTGTCAGTATCATCTCATTATACATACAAGTATGTTCACTGCGATATGATTTAGCAATATTAAAATGTTTAAACATGTATAACACATTCATACATTGGAATATCACACAGTCATTAAAAAGAATGAGGTGCTTCTGCATAGACTGGTACAGAAGGATCTTATAAGACAGCAAAAAAGGCAAGGTACAGAAAATTGTATACCATCTAATTCTATTACTGTAAACTTTTTCTTAAAGTATATGTTTGCTGGCAAATAATTTTTTTCCTGAAAGAATATACAAGACAGTTTAAGCTGGTTACCTTTGAAAGAGTTATTAGGAGTAGGAAGGAAGGGGGCAAATTTTCATTTCATGCCTTTCTGTACCATCTGATTTTTTTGCTATGTGCATATATTCTTTCTTTTTTCCTTTTTAAAGAATGCTTTGTTAGTAGGTTATTTTGAGATATCCCTAGGTAGATTTAAATATTGGTAGTATTATTTTTTAAATATTGCAGATAGGTGTCAAGTTTTGCGAACCGTAGCTTCCCCTTGGCTTTTCATTAATCTTTAGATTTGCCCCCTAGTGCTTTAATCATGATTTCCTGTTAAGTAGAAAGTGACATTTTGTAATGGCAGTTTAGCTGTATAACACATTCGTGATGGAATGATTAGACACTGCTACTAAAGGACCAAAATTCTTATACCCAAAGGTCATTTGATAATTCATAAACATAAATGAGATTACACATCCTATTTTGACTCAAAAAACATAACATTGCAATAAGACTTTACACATACAATAAATTAAAGTATCCATTGAATTTAGTAAAACAGCATCACACTGCAAAAAAAAAAAGTCATAAAATTACCTCTTACATTTTTCAGGGGACAGAGAAGCAGAAAAATACATTAAAAGTATAAAAGAAAAAAAACTACCAAAAACAGGGTGAGGGTCAGACAATCATTTATTTATTAGACAGGGCAAGGTCATTCAAAGAGAGGAAACATATCCAAAAGAATGTGTTTAGCTTGGTGTTACAGGCATTGATGCTCACAACAAACACTACTCAATACATCATGGAAACAGGTCACATACAACCAGGAAGACGCTGTCATGCCACTAAAATAGAAGCTACAGTGCTTAGGAAGCAATCATGAGGGAGTTACAAAGTGTCGTAGTCTCCAGTTCCCCCAATCTGTGTTTTCCACAGTGAGGCGGGTAGCCCATATCATTTTGCTGGTTCCCTGATTAAAAAGTGAGTTTTCCTATATTCTAGAGAGCCTTCAATAGTTCAAATATCTGAATGTCACTGAAATCAAGTCAACTGCTGGCTGAACTAGGTCACATCCCTACATTTTGGTGACTTCCCTTAGGTAGTCATGGACTGTCTCATAGCATTATAAATAAAATTCTGAACTTAATTCATTTAGCACTGTTATGATGCACCCAAATCTCTGTTAGTCTTATGGTACATACTTGAAAAAGATAGCAAAAATTCACTGGAGGAAATTAAGGAAGAAACTTGGGAAGCTCACCTGGCCCGAGGTATACAAGCTGGTAGCAAAGTGAGACACGACTAAAGATTGCCATGTCAATTATTTGCCAAATTATTTGGCATCATTTTTAACAGGACTTTCTTGACTAGGTAAGCAAAAATTTCAATATCCATTCCAGAGACTAGCCAAAATTATAAGTAACAGTATTTCACGAATGTCTGGTTATAAGGAAAAACTATTCAGCATAACATTAACTGAGAAACTAAACTACTTAGGTATCCAACCCTCCCTCCTCCATCTATATGTTACCAATCACTTCCTTTCACAGCAGTCACAGTTAGTTCCCAAAGTGAGAAACAGTTCTTGCTCCACATAGAACAAAACCATATTTGGGTAACCAGTCATGAAAAACCAGATATTGCACAATCCATTTAAATGACCAGACTAGACAGCCAATCATAGAGATCAAAAGTAGATTGACTAGTGGTTGCTCAGGGCCGGGAGGCATTGGGGTGAAATGAGATGTGACTGCTAGAGGATACAGGGTTTCTTTTTGGGGTAATGACAATATTCTCAAACTGTGGGTGTGGTTGCACAACTTTGACTATATTACAAAACCATGCACTACACCTTTTAAATGGTGCAATTAAATTAAAGTTGTTATAAAAACATATTAGGAAAGGAACGCGTCCCCAAGAGAGAAGCATGCAAGATGCTCTTGCAAATCAGGTCATAACTGAGGAAACGGTATACAAGCCTGATGTAAGGAGTTTCTTTCTCCCACACTACTTTGATTTTATCATCACCACTTTCAATCCCTGACTTCACATTTTTAACTCATGTCTAAAGAATTTCAGGTTATAAGAAGATTTCTAACTTTGTTCTTAGAGAGCAGAGTCAGCATTCTACAGACAGACTGGGTTGGCAAAACAAAACTAAACAACAATACAAACCCAATGACAAATTAAATCATCTTCTGCTTTTGGGCTGTGTCTTACCAGGTGGAACAGAAGAGCTGAGCTGCTTTTCTAATGGGAAAAATGCCATTAAGTGTAAGGGCATCATCTGACTCTTGCCTAAAGCACATTTCCTCTTCAAACCTGTGTAGTTATTCCCTTTACATCGATACAATTCAACATAAGCAATGTTTTCATACCTGTAGAATTCAATAAAAGCAATGTTCTCTACAAAGAAATGTTAAGTTTTCTGCAGATCAAAGAGCTGCCAAATTTCCCCTAAAACTAAAAGTACTGTTTCTAAAAATACTCTACTCTGTATCTCTTCCTCTTCTTCAGCAACATACAATAAAGATGAGAAATTCTAAGCCTGCTAGAAATCAGAAGCTACAAAACAATTTCTTAAATGACCTCAATTTTCTTTTAAAGATATTAGTTTCAAATATTTAGAACATATTTGGCCCAATTCCTTTGAAGTCTACCTTTAATGAGAAGTTTATTTTTACTAATTCACTAGTATGGTGTGCAATAAAATAGCAGACTTTTGAATAAGTTAAACTGGCTTATGAGAAATCAGTTTTCCTCAGTGATTACTAGCCTTCTAAGTAGGCAGGATAATTAAATCACAAAGGGTCTTTTTGATCTATTTTCAAAGATTCTTGTACTAAATAATCAATCAGGGAAATTTCTTACTGATAAAAGAAGAGAACACAAGGTGCTTTACAGCAAGTTGAGTTTGTTAAATACATTTGTTATGACAAAGAATTTCGGACACAAAAATTGCTCACTGCGCACAGAACCCCAGAGAAGTGATGAAACAAGACAGCTGATGTTAGAAGGTATATGGGAGTCGGGTAGGGTGAAAAGTGGATAAATTAAAAACTGACAGCTATCTGCTGAAGCAGAGCCATTTTAGGGGGCATAAGAAAAACCGAGTAAGTCACCTTTTTAAATCTCTTTAGAGAAGTCCATTTGTTGTTAAGAACTGAAGAACATTTTACTATCATTCACGCTGCAAAATGCAGTAGTCACATGATTTCCAAAAGGATCCTAAACACTGTAGTGCAAAAGAAAAGAAATCTAAAAAAATAAATAATTATAAAACCATCGACATTTTTTCAAAGAACTGTGTTCAAAACAGTGACTTTTACAAAAGATGAGAATTTGTTTTAAACAAACAAAAAGAATTCTATGAAAGATCAAAGACTTATTTCTCAGATAATTTATATTGCATCAATGATTAACAGTTTACAAACAAGGGCCATAGACTTTTTTTTAATTAGGTCTGAAAGATCAATATAAATACTGATGGGGGGGGGAGTGTTTTATACCCCAAACTCCAATATTCCAGCTCTGTGTGCTGTCCTGTTGTTATGATTTGTAAAAATCTTAACGACGCAGTGATTCAAGTTTCCGTAACTTCAACGATGTGTTGGAGGACAACACATCTTGGTTTGAAGAATTTGTTGTATCCGAAGGCCGGAACAGCACACTACCACGATGATTAAACACATAAAATGATGGGTGATTCCTTAATGTGTCAAATGTCCTTAAAAGAAAAAAAGCATGCATTTTAGATAAACCTTTATAAAAGTCTATTTTAAAATAAGCAGGCTTTTGATGAATTCTGAATTTGCTATGGGTTATATTTTAAACGAAGTGTAAATCCAGGACATCAGACTGTAAACGGTAATCATATTGTATGTCATTTTTTTCTCTGTATACAGAAAATAGGAAACCTAGAAAAGCAACACAACATATAGCACTCAAATATTTTATCCAGCCATCCCTTCCAGCATACCTATGTATAACACAAGTAATCGCTCAACTTTAATCACTTCTGTAGATCTAACATTAGCCCATGCCAAATAGTCTTTAAAAAACCAGTACAGAGATGGTACCTTTGATTATTCTCATTTGGCCCGCCCTCTTCAAGACCTATGATCATTTCAGACCCGTTTTCCAAGAATCTTTCAAGTACAACAAAAAAACTGCTTTGGCCCTTCTGTACCTGCTGTTGTCCAAACTCATACATTTTGCTACCACCTACTTAACATCATTCTGTTTTCCTTCTTTCTTTCCTGGCCCCTTGCCTGTCATTCTTAATAGACTCTTTGTAAGAACAGTAGTGGGTGGTGATAGTGAAGTATCCTTTCTTCTTTTTCAGTGAGAGATACGTAATCTTAAAAAAAAGCTCTTTTTAAACCATGTGTACCTAAGTGTGTGGTTTTTAGTGTTGGTTTGTTTTTAAATGCTATTTTCCTGGAAAAAAATGAATTCCTCCTTTGATAAAAAATCCAATCTCAAAGTCAGCCCACCTAAAAATCCAAGCATATCCGCATATAAAACAAGAAGCCTGAGATGTGACTATTTACAATATAAACTAAAAAGTTAAAAGAGGGTGAGTTTCCTCTAACACATAAATGTTTACTGTGAATCTTCCTAAGGAAATACTGTAAAGGGTTAAATCTTCCAGGATCAAGAAAGTGGGTAAAGTCCAGAGATGGAAGTGAACAAAGCTAAAGGATGATTTTATGAAAGTAAGAAATATGGAAAAGAAAAGCAAGCAAAGCTCACAAAAATAGCTTAGAAGAAGTACAGGAGAAAAAAGAAAGCAGAATAACAAATACACTTTAATCCAGGGATAGACAAGGGCCTGAGAGCAAAGTTTATATCACAGACTAGGTTCAAGTGACAGAGAAAAGAGAAGACCCCTTATTCTTCCAAAGACTAAGCTGGGACAAGAAGATAAAAAGAGGAAAAAGAAAGGAAGGGGGAAAGCCAGGAAAAAGAAAGAGAGGCAAGGAAGGTGAGGGAGAGAGGGAGAAAGGAAAGGAAAGAAGAAAAAAAATTCTGAGGGAATATCTTCCTATTTATCTATTTCCATCCACCCACCCAACCAACAAATAATTTTAAGCAACCACATATTACATTTTATTCTAATGTCAATAATGTGTCATTCAATTTCCACTTTTCCAATCATATCAAATACTGCCTCAATATTTTTTACTTCATTAGTCATACAGACTGTATAATCAAAATGTAAAAACAAAACTGACTTTTATATACCATAATACATACATTTACAATTAAATTAAATACATTCAAAAAGTAAAAGACTTACTTATTTTTTAGTTCTGAAGTGGCATCCATGTCTTTAAACTCCCCTGCAATATGAACTATACCATAACAGGTAAGTGCAAAGGCCAGAAGTGTCTGAAGAACTATCTGTGAGTATAAAGATTGACATTACTAAATAAAATACAAATATTATTATAAAAATTTACTATTTTCTTCCCATCTCTTTTTAACTTCTAATAGGTGTGTCTCCCAGATCCTATCAAGGATTCAGTTTTCATTTTGAATGATTTGAACTTAAGACACTATAAAATCTTCTATAAATTCTGTGGATTGGCTGCAAAACTACTTGTGGGTTTTGCTCAAATAGCAAAAACAAGTACTGAGCCACTCAAATCTCAGTTATCAACTACTACCTGCTTCCAAGAGCAACAAAGAATTTTTTAACGTATTATTGTTAAATATCATAGAGTTATCATCAAAAGAACACCTTTTACCCACCACTCAGCTTAAGAAACAGAACATTACTAGCACCTTTTAAATATCATGTGTCTCTCTGCAATTATATCCTTCACCCTCCCTCTCAAAGTTAACTATTGTCTCAAATTGTGTATTAATCAATTCTTCGCTTTTCTTTATAATTTTACCAACTACGTATGAACCTCTAAAACACATATTGCTTACTTTTCCTCATTTTGAACTTTTTCATGAAATTCATCCCTGTTGTAGTATACAGTTACAGTCTATTCATTTTCATTGTGTTTTGTATTTCATTATATGAAAATACCACAATTTATCCATTCCACTGTTGATGGTTATATGGGTTGTTTCCTGTGTGTTACTTTTACAATGTCAACGTGGATATCCTTGTGTGTGTCTCTTGGTGCATGGCGGTAGAATCATAAATGTCAAGTATATGCACGTTGAACTTTGTTAGGTAATACTAAACTGCTTTCCAAAGAGGTTGTGCAAGCAAAAACTTGCAATAAATGCTTGATATTATCAACATGGGATTACAGGCATATTTTATTTTCTTAATTTGTGATTGTCTCTATTTTTTAAAAATCTCCAATTTGTAAACAGAAGAAAGTTATTTTAAATAGATATAAATGAATGTGTGTGTGTCTCTGTGTGTGTATCTATCACAAGTGACAGGAGCATGAGTTAATAGTCACATCGACCATATCTTTGATCGTAGACAACTAAACTCAAAATTAGCCACAAGCTATTATTCTTTCTAAATTAAAACCTAATGTCATGTTATACCAGCTAACATTCCCACCACTAGTGCACCAAGGTCTATTTTATATAATGCAATCATAGGCACCATTAACAAGAATGTGGTAAATCTATGAGTCATCACGAAACTGTATCAAGACAGATTGTTAGGTAATAAAAAATCTAATTATAAAACTATACATATATACAGATGCATAATAACTTTTTAAAGCAAAATTCTGCGTGTTTTGATTAGGTAAAACTATACAGACATAAATAAAGGTGATGTTGTTTATGCACAGGAAGAAAACTTAACTACTGGTACACTCCAAATTGTTCATAATAGAAGTAGAATTGCTAAGCAGTGGAGTCAGGTTGGAGTTTTTTTGTTGTTGTTGTTGGTATGGGGTCAGTTTTACTTTTTACAGTTGCTCTTTGATTCTGTTACAAAGAACTTATTAATTTTTAATTTAAAATCCAATGAAGAAAAAAAATCCAATAAAGACAAAAATTGTGACTGAAGCCCACATATCATTTTAACTTAAAAAAACTTCCTTGTTGTTTAGTTTTACCACTTATATATGTGTCCCTAAACAATGTTTTGTTAGTTTTGCTTGTGCTTACACTTTATATAAAAAGGAACTTAAAAAAAAATAAAGTCAAATAATCAACTTTTTAAGTCCATCTCAGACTATGGACAGAGCAACTTCTAGAAAGACTATTTAAACTACAGTTCTAGAAACCAAAAAGAAATTTTTTGTTTCCAAATCTTTGGATTTTACAATAAGTGACAGAAAGTAGAGAACACAGGTAATTTCATGTCTGTAAAATTTTAAGAGAATAAAAACATTAAAAATATTATTATAAACTATATGGCTAATT
Organism: Aselliscus stoliczkanus; assembly: GCA_033961575.1. Classification (NCBI taxonomy): domain Eukaryota; kingdom Metazoa; phylum Chordata; class Mammalia; order Chiroptera; family Hipposideridae; genus Aselliscus; species Aselliscus stoliczkanus. The sequence goes on from CM066737.1 coordinate 20,101,223, forward strand.
TTAAAAATATATGTAAATAGAATATAAATGACCAACTTACATCTATTGGCAGTGATTCATCTTCCTTTTCTGTTAATCGCATATAAGAACGATCTATAAACCAGAAGCATACCATTAAGGAAACTGTAACCCATTTTTCTTTCTTAAAATGCAAGCAAATCAATATACCGAAGAAGCAGCTGACGTATGCTGCATAAAGTAACACTAATCTAGGAGTCCTAAAAAACCTCTATTTTCTAAGGCTGTCAGCCTGATCTTGAACCAGTTTATTTTCATCATGACCTGCTTTGTCATTTTATACAACAGGGTAAGAGTGAAAGGTGAGCAAGTATCAGGAAGAAATAACTAAACATATTACTATAGGAAAACTAGAATCCTCTGAAACAAACCATTTCTTTCACTAACTGGTCACAGAAATTACAATTACTTAAAAATTAATAAGCCTACAGAAAATCTCAACTCTGAAATAGCACCAACATCACATACAATTGGTATGGAAATATTTTTCCTGAGAGAATATATGCTGGGGGAATTGGTGGAACAGGACAAATTCCAGGACAGCAGTTTATGTCTCTGTGTTTCAATTATAAAGCTGCTTCTGTATTAGCCTCAGGAAGCAGCAAGGTATGAAGGAAAAGGATCAGGATTTGGAAGCTGATAAGCTTGGATCATAAGAACCAGCTCTTCAACTTACTATAACTGATGTTATCTCATTCAATGTAAGACATCCTCATGTAACGTGTAGCTCAATTTCAGAGTGTTAAAATGGAGGAGTGGGAGGGCAAGTGTATCTTAGAATCAAAGAAATACAGGAGCTATCTTTTCACTGCCTAAATTTCTGCAACAGTAAAATGGGAATAATGTGAGAATTAGATAAGATACCTGATATATGCTCTGTCTTAATAAAGTTCATCACCATTGCATGCTATCTGCTGCCACAATTTGACATTACACAATTAGCCTCAAAGGTAAATATTAGCCCCTTTCCAAGATGAGCATTATAAAGAGGTCCTGCTGCAGTGACAAAGGCCACAAGCATTTTCACCTCATTGGGGACACAAAATCCTACTTCTACTGGAACCCTGCATAATCCCTATTTAACAATGTATTGTGAACTAAAAAACCCCAATTGTTTGAGTGGATGTGTACTGATTCTTAAAAGGGAATGTGTTTACAGACACTTCTGAAGTTTTCTCTTACAGGGTTTATCATAAGGACAAGTGTAAAAGACAAAAATCAAACCAATACCAAAAATAGGTTTTGGCTAACTTCCTACTGTCTGTGCAGTTCCTGGCTAGCTTTTGTCTTTGCATGAAGCCTCATCTGACTCTAACACTGCTTTTACCCAGGCATCTCCTCATCCGTAAAACTAAGCGGTTGGACTTCAATGATATTGCTCCAGTACCATAAAATGTTACGGCTGAACCCTACTGTAGGGGTAAAATGTATAACTATTGCACTGTGTTGTACAACTGAAACTAATAATTAAAAAAAAAAGGAAAGAAAATGCCGCAGCACTCCACAGACTCTGCCCCACCCCTAGGGCAGTGCTCCTCAAAGGAATATGCACACAAATCACTTGGGGGATCTCACTGAAATGCAGATTCGGATTCAACAGATCTGGGACGAGAATTCTAACAAGCTCCTAGGTGATTAGAACCCTGCTGGTCTACTGAACACACTTGAGTAGCAAGGCTCTAGGACCACACCAGTCTGGAGCTTTACATACTTTTAGCATAGCATCTGTATCACTTTCTTGTGATTCTTTCTTGATCCATTTATTTCTCCACTTGACTAAAAACTCCCTCAGGGCATCACTGTACCTCTAGCACCTAAGCACACGCAATTTCAACCAATTCTCCAAGAGCGAATTCTATAAAGCCGTGTAGCACATAGGCTCTAGAGCCCAATGGCTCGTCTTTAAATCCAGGCCCCCCCCCCATTTCTCATCTCGAATTTTGTGTATTTCCTGTGTCTCAATTTCTTCATCTTTCAAAGACGGTAATAATAATAGCTACCTCACAGGGATTTTGGTAGGACTGAATTATATAATACAGGGAAAGTGCTTAGTTCGGTCTCTGGCACTAGGTAAGTACTTAATAATGTTAGTTATTATCATTATCATTAAAGATTGGAGCTTTGGAGAAACCGGCACAGAACAGAGGAGACTGAGGAAACATGACAACTAAATGTAATGTGATACCGTGGATTGATTCCCAGAACAGAAAGAAGGCATTAATTGAAAACCTGGTGAATCCAAATAAAAGCTAGACTTTTGTTAATAGTAATATACCAATGTCAGTTTCTGAGTTGTGACAATATACCGTGGTAAGATGTTACCCATGGTGGAAATTGGGTGAAGGTTATACAGTAACTCTCTATAGTATCTTTCCAACTTTTCTGTAAATTTAAAACTTCTAAATAAAAATGTATTCAAAAATAAGTTGCATTTCCTTCAGACAATGTCATAATACATGTATGTAATAAGTAGATAAAATAAGTGGATCATTTTAATTATATATAACAAACAGAACAAAAGGATTTAACTTGAAAAAAGTGGAACTTTGAATGAATTCACATTTCATTTTCCACTTTACCCCTGAAGATGGAAAGTATCCTAGCAAATAAACGAATAAAGTTCAAGTTTGAATTCATGCCCTTCATTCAACAAATTATATTGAGTACTTACTGTGGGAAAAATTGTGCTAGGCACTGAGATTACAGCGATAAATATAAAACATAGATTGTCCCTGCCCTCATGGGCTCTATATGCTAGGACAGGAGTCAGACAACTTTACCTGTAAAAGGCCGGATAATAACTATTGTAGGCTTTGCAGGCCATACTGTCTCTATCACAACTACTCAACTCTGCCCTTAGAAAGCAGCCAGACAATACCTAAATGAATGGGTGTGATTGTGACAATTAAACTTCATTACTGGATGTTGAAACTTGGATTTTATAGAATTGTCATGGATCATAAAATGATATTCTTTTGGTTTTTTCCCCCCAACAAATTAAAAATGTAGAACCATCCTTAGCTCACTAACAGGGGGGAGGCTGCATTTGGCCTACATGCCAGAGTCTGCTGACCCTTGGTCGAGGAGAGAAGGAAGACATCAAAACAGATCAGCTGCTTCAAGACTGCTGCATCCTCTGCTGGGTTTCTTCTCAACAATTTTATCTGTATGATAAAAGTACCTCTACTTTTTTTCATTTAAACTTCCCAATCACTCTGTGACATAGAAAGGGCAGGAATTAAAATAAACCTCAATGAAGCCTCAGGGAAGGGACGTGATTTGCCCAAGGTCACACAGACTTAGTGGCTAAGCAAGTTTTTAAGAACCGGCCCTCCAGACTACCAGTCCAGCGCTCTTTCCCTTCTACCACAGTCCCAGAGGCAAACGGTCACTTAACTTCTCAATCACTGTCTGGACAGCCCAGGAGTGCCCAAGATGCTGTCCACCTAGTTGTCATGGGACCGTAAGCATCCAGGGTCCTCAATCTGACACTTTGCCTGACCAGCCCCGCGCTGGATCTGACATCACTTGTCCTGGATTCCCGGGCAGACTCCCTCTTTGCCCACCGTGCAGCCCGCCCGTTCCGCTCTGAGCCCTCCCAGACACCCCCCTTCTAACGCTGCTACAATCTTCCACCTGGGAGCCCTTCATCGCTTCTCGTAATCACCCCTAACTCTGAGGTCTTGAATGACCCTTCCTGGGACACTCGGTCTGACACTCCCTCTGGGGTACGCCCACACACCGTCCCTGATGTGCAGCACAGGAGCGGTCCGTGTCCCCCAGGCACTTACGCTGCGCAGCGGAAAAGGCCGCGTGGGCTAGGGCAAAGAGGCCAATGCCTACCAGCCCCTTCCACAGTGACGGCGCCATGATTCCGGACAAACAGCAGCCCAACAAAAGCAGAGTAGGGCAGCAAAGCAGTTCCCTCTTTCACCGGCGGGTGTCCGCGCAGCGCAGAATGATGACGTAAATGGACCCTTGGGCGCCAAGTGCCTCGCAGAGGTGGAAAAACCAAAGAGCCTTGAGAAAACGGAAACAGGAATGCCGGGAAGAAGAGGAAAGCACACTGAAAAAAGTCTGCGAGTGTCCACAAGCCGTGCCTGCGCCACACTGCCTCTCTGCGAGGGGGCGAAGCTGAGGGGGACGGGGCGGGGAGGGAGGCATGAAAGAAGAGGCGAAAGCTGACCAATGGAAAAGAGGAGAGAAAAGGCGTCAGCAAATGAGCGTGGGCCGCGGGGCAAAGGGCGGGACTTATGAAGAGGCAGGGGCGGGGCCTTTGGAGAGGCCGGGGTGGGGCAGAGGGGTTGGGGGGGTGGAGGATTGGTTTAAAGGCCATCGGTGTTGCATTTCTGTCCCCCGCAGGGGGTTTTCGTTTGTTTGTTTTGCTTTTCCTTCAAGCTGTGTCCTTTGTATTCTGTTGGCTTTTCCTATGCCTCAGCCCTTTGGGAACTGACACTACTGAAGGAGGCAAGAAAGTGAAAGCAAAGGAAAACAGCCTGGGATTTGGAGCCTCAAGCACGTGGCACGCTCAAGGGGATACTCAAAGCAAGAATTAGTTCCCTTCTTACCTTCAAAAGGTCTTTAAGAAGGATTCGCGTCCTAAGGGGTGTAGCACAGCGGGAGTGTTTTGTGGTGAAGAGAACCAGTTTACATTAGGGAGAAATGATAGGGGAGGAATTAAAGGATGGTAGGATGGTAACAACTCAGGCCCATATTGTCTCTGTCTCAGTCTCCGTCTATTTCTCTCTCTGATTAGAATAAAATGCACTGTTCTTTTTCAAATTTTCTTTGTTTTCATCCCCCAAAACATAGACATTCAATAGCGAGGTTCTCCCCTTTACCTCTTTTCACTCTGTTCTTTGGTGAGCTCACCTATTCCTTTTCACTACTTCAGGCATCAGAGATACCACAGTGATTCCAAATCAACATCTCTGTCTCTAACTCCTCAGCTCCACGCCTGCATTTCCGACTACCTGCTCATCATTTATTTCTATCTAGTGGCACTTCAAACTTAATATGACCAAAATGGAATTCGTCCTCCCCTCAAAGAAAACTTTGCCCCGAATCCTCCAGTGCTCTCTGAGTGGCACAGGAATGTAAACTGCATATCACAAGTTAAATGCATAGTATGATCACCATTCTTTCCCCTCGACCCTGTAAGAATTCCAAGTTTTAGCTGCATCAATTTGCTCGCTCTCACTTACTTGAAGACACCTATCCTGACCACCTCTTTTAAATTTGCAATCTTCCCATTTCTGATCCCCTTAGCCTGCTCTGTTTTTATGAATTTACACTCTGCAATTTACCTATTTATTGTATTTGTTGTATTATTATTATTTACTGTCTCTTACCCCCACTGACGAATGTAAGTTGCAAGAGGAGAGATTTCTGTCTATGTCTAGAATATTGCCTGTCATATGGTAGGTATTCAAATAAATGTTTGCTAAACGAATTGATAAATTATGGGAAAGAATGGAGGAGGGGTATACCCTTGTTTGAAAGGATCTCTATAGAGACTCTTTCCATTAATTTGAATTCGATTCAAAAATCCCTATGGACTTGTGTGCTTTCTTAAATGCTGATAACTCATTGATTGATGATAAACATTTTCTGATATACTTGACCTTCCTCAGAGTTGAAAAAAAAACCTAGAAAATAAAGAAGGCCTCCAAGAATGATCAGATTTCCTCAATTTTACCTGTATAGTTTTTGTCCTGGATCTCATTTTCCAACCATTAATTATGGTCATTATTTTTCTGTGGGAATTCTCCAAATTCTTCACTTCTAAGTTAAGATTTGACACAGTACTTGGTCAATGTCAAGTATAGTATAATGTATTCCTTACAAATGTAGTTCTATTTATATGCCTCACAATCAGGGGGAACCAGGAAATAATCTTTCTCCACTTGACAGGAAAGTACTTCCTTCTCCACCCCTGGGAGGTAACAAGATAGAAAAGTTGGTTGAGCAGAAAAAAATCTTAAAACTTTGTTTTAGCTTTTATAATGGTGGAATTGAAATTAGCCTTTTCAGATACCCTATTAAATTACCCTTTCTAATCTTAATTTATCTGAAGCAGAAAATGATTCGGAGGTTTCTTAAAGGAGTTGAGATCTTGTTCCTTTCTTTTAAAAAGATGAGGTTATAGAAAAAAAGAGAGAGCCAGTAAGAATCTCATATTTGTTTAGGCCACTAATACATTACGCTACCCTTCAGGGAAGTGACTATGTCCAGGCATTAGATTTTATTTTCTCCATTACCCTCTTCAAATGCATTCCCCACTCTCTTCCTTTAAATCTTTTTACCCATGAACTGAGGACAAAAGAAACTAGGCTAGTTTCACATTTTCTAGAAGTAAGTGGTTCACTTATATTCATGGAGTGGGATTTTAATTGTCTTATCTGTGGATTCCAACCTAAAGGGAAGCCAAGGTATTTGTAGTCGCAGTTACCATGGCCTGTATCATTCAAATAAGTACCTTGGGTTCACTTTTACATTGTTGTCTAGGTCAGAGTTAATCTCATAGGTGCAAGGTACAGCTAGTGGCAGCACTGTTTTAATAAGCTCTTGGAACAAAAGTAAAACTTCATGAGAAAGAGCATTTAAATTCCTAGGTGACCCCAGAAGTGCTTTTAGTTTTCCCAGAGAAACAGCCATTTTCCATACGCACAATGGATAAATGCTGTGGGCATTGTTAAAGGTGAGGATAATGATCTTTAAAGTGTTTCCTACCCAGATGTTATTTATGAAGACTCATCTGGTTTTCCCACGATAGTCTGTTGAAAAGAGAAACCACTGCAATTCCAGCATCCCCTTCAAGTTAATTAACTTTATTACATGCCACTTAACTAGACGAGTAACTTCATACACCATTCATTCATGTCTCCGGTTTTCCACACAGATTCTCCCTCCATCTAGCACACTCTGTCCTTTTGTACCTGGTTCGAAACTCCACTTTCCTTAGGAATATGTTCCTGACTATCATAGGTATCTATAAGACGTAAGTGCCTATTGTGAGTACTAAAGCTTTCTTCAAAGCTTCTTTCAAAGCTATTTATTCTTATGACAGCCTCCCTGGGTAACAAATTCTGGAAGTTTACTACCTATTGGGTAAACCAGTATTGTCAATACTTATATTGAAATTGCATCCTCTTAATTTTCTTCTTTATAAAAGTAACATGTGCTCAGTTAAGAAATTTAAATGACAAAACAATGTATTTCTCTTAAAGCATTAAATGGTTTCTTGATATTTAGTTTTGAATCTTAGTAAACAAAAATTTGGTTACTTGATTCATATCTTTGAGATTTGTTTGCTGGGAGGTGCATACCTCCATGGTTAAAAAAGAAAAATCATATGCTGTAGAATTAGATTGGGTTTGAATAATGGCTTCTCTTTACTATGTCTGGGAGATTGGACACTTCACTGTGTCCTAGTTTCCCCATCTGTAAAGTAGGGGTAATAATAGTACTTACCTGATAAGGTTATTGTCAAGATGGAGATGATACAGATAGATAAGCTGTTTAGAATAATCATACACATAATGAGCACTCAATAAATGTTAACCATTATAATTATTGCTACTGTTGCTGCTCTTGACTCTTCTAGCTGTTTTTCCAAACTGAAGAGGTTTTATATCCCTTTATAACCTATAATCCTTATAACCCTTAAAACATCTGTTGTTGCTCCCCTTTGATTATTTTTTTTGAGGGCAGTGTCAGTGGCCCTCATATGTGGGACCCAAACCGGGGCCACTGGCTTCCCAAGCCAACACTTAACCACTCGGCCGGCCCTCCCCTTTGATTATTTTAATTGCTGTCCTCTGGACCATTTCCAGATTTACTAATATCTCTCTTGGGGTTTCCTTACCACATCTGCACAAAGTGTCCTAGGTTACTTGTCTGAGGTTAATATGATTATTCATTTCAAATAGCCTTGATGCCAAAAATGAACAGAAAATCTTATTTGGTTTTTTTAGCACATTGGGCTGGTATGCTTACAAAATAAACTGAAAACTCCAGCATAATTACGCTGGGTTCTAAATGATAGTTGTGACCTAGTCTTTATTCTACTTTTTAATACAGGCATTCCCTATACTTCTGCCCTAAGACTAGTTCTTTTTCTACCCTCTCTTCTTTGGGAGACAATTGTTGGAGTAAATCCTAGAAGAGGCAGGAAGGAGGTGATGGAATGCAGAGTACAGACTGAGGCATAGATTCATAGGAAGGAGGAAACACCTCTTCCACATGCTGGAGGGGAGAAAGAAATGATGGGCACTGATGGATATTTAAGTAGGTTGCAGGGTAAGGAAGGTGAGGACTATCTTCTTGAGGATCTTGATTTTTCCATTGAAAAAGGAGGCAAGGTTAAAAGTCCAGGTGACTTGTCTGTATTAGTATGGAAGTCACCCAGGATGATGACAGGGTTGGGGTGAAGGGACCCAAGTGGGAAAGAGGAAGCTGTGAACTATATGCCCAAGTGTTCTGTGAATGTGTGGGAGTGACCAGGAAGACACTAGGTGACTGGAACATGGACAGGAGAGGTTGTTCCAGCTTCAGTGAAAGGCAGAGGAGTAATGAACTTGAAAAGACAATGGGGAGTGAGCCGAGTGCCAACTCCTTCTTCGGATACAGGGCGTGAGTGTGTGTGTGTGTGTGTGTGTGTGTGTGTGTGTGTGTGGCAGTGGAGTGGTGAGGAAATGAGCATCTTCCACTTGAAACAGTTTCAGAACATGTGATATCCTGGATGACATTCAGGTACTGGTAAAAGGATATGGAGGGAGCATCAAGGCAGCAACTGAGAGGATTGAGTACTTAGATTCATAATGGATGGCATTCAGAGACCTCAAGAGGAGGATTGGCAGGGAGGGAAGTAGTTAGAGGAGAAACAGGGAGGTGAGAGTCAGAAGCTTAAAGCAGTGTTGGGTTGAGTGAGAAGAATATTCTGAGGGGAGCTGAGGGTTCATGGGGGTTGGCCCTCTTGGTAGAGTTATTGCCATCTCAAGATTCCTCCTGGAACTCTGATAAAGAAGTTGTTGGGGGTGCCTACTAAATTGCTGGGGTAATATAAACAGAGGTAGAGTCTGAGGCTTGAAGACTTGTTAACTGTGGTCAGGCAAGCAACCTGTGACAGTTTTTGCAAGTTTCAAATACTAGAAGGAAAACTGGTTTCATGCTGAGGCAAAACAGCCTTGGATTGGTGACTAGGCCTGAAGAAGCAGGTAAACTCCTTTGCTAGTCTTCTGGGGTGACCAAGATTGGTCTGGAAAGGGAGCAGTGTGGGGGCTGGGAACGATCCTCACCTGGGGTTCTTGCATATACAAAGCCAGCCCTGTGTGAATAGAGCAGTGTGGTTAGGCTGGAGTCAGGGCATAGGGGACAGGTGGCCATGAGGTTTCTTGGGAAGGCACAGACAGACTCAGGTACTAAGAGGAGAGAATGGGCTCACAGTCACTAGGACAGTTTAACTTGGAGTTAAACACCATTCTGGCACTTTTTGTTTTAAAGCTCACCATCTTTGCAGAACTTAAAGAGCTGGTTAGTGGGAGTGAATCTACACCAGAACAGCTTGGAGTTGCCTGAATTTTATTTGTTTTAGTCAAGAGGTTGTATGGCCATGAGATGAAAATGCTTGAGAATCATGAATTCTAGGCAGAATGATAGAAATTCGATTTATAGTAGTACCATCGATAGTATGAAAAAAATCAAGAAAAAATACATGTATACAGGGGAAAATAATGAGCTCATTTAAAAACACTTTTTTTTAGTTTTTGATATAACTAGGAGACTGAACAGGATATGTATCCAGTATCCAACAGGTAGCGGCCTGAAGGAAGGGTGGCAGGTCAGGGCTTGGGATTTGTAGTTCATTCATGTAGAGGTAGAAATGAAAGTCTAGAGAGAACAGAAGCCCACACAGACTAAGGAGTGATCTCAGAAACATGGGGGAAATGGGAATCCACTATTATCAAAGAAGTGAGAGCTAAAAATTCCGGTGTGCTAGGTTGAGAGGCTGAGATCAGAGAAAATGTTCTTTGCGAAGCCCCCACCCTGGTTCTGAGTGGTCCATGCTTAACAAATGAAGACTCCAAATCCTCACAGTTTGATTGGTCCAAAAAGCACTGTCCTGACTGGATGTTGAAAATGCTAATTAGGCTATAGCTACACAGCTCTGACTAGACAAGGACCATCCCAGTCCTATTGGTTAAAATATAATTCCAGTACCTCCTTTATAAGGGTTGGCTCAGATGGCAGAAACAATTCAATGTTAGTGGCAGGTGGCCTGCAGTGACAGGTCCCTGTTTAGAAATGGCTGCTAGGCTATGTTTTTAAATTTGAGCACAGTTAGCCACCAGGAGTCCTTGGTTATTGGTATCTTCTTTCTCAGGGTTGACACTTCTGAGCGAGGGAGATTTGCTTTAAAACAGCAGGTAAAAGGAGCAAGAGGAGAGGGGGAGATGGGTCACACCAAATCTTTTTTGAGGGGCGTGTTTGAAGCATGGGTAAATTTGAACACAAACTGATTGAATCTTCTTTGCCAGATTGATGAGTTTCTCTGTAGAGGTTCCCGATGTGAGAGATGACTTGTATCAGGTGTTTACATGTAAAGAAAACTGAATGAACATAGACAAACACGCATAATCCTTGCTTCCGAGTCCATTTTTTTTCCAATGAGGACCAACAAGGAGAATACAATTTAAATTACAGACATGGAAATTTAGGCCACTCCCAAGGGGACAACTTCTTATCCTGTTAAGAGACACTGGGGGACAATATTGAGATGGTTTATGAAAGATGGATTCCCCTGAGAGCTCCAAGAATAGGATTAAAGTAGACCAAGCGCAATCTGCAACTACTTGATTACACTGAGCTGAGGTTTCTTTTCCAGAAGGCAGTGGGCTTTATTTGATGGCCTTTCATTCCCGGGCAGCGCCTGAGTGTGCGTGTCCGGTTCTGGGGGTAGCTGGTGCGGAGGACAGAATGATGAAGGAGCCCAGCAGAGCGAGCTGGCGGTATCGCGGCCCCTTTAAGAGCGGCAGCGGCGGCGCGCACTCTGCCGGCTTCCCCAGGGCCCCGCCCCCTTCCCGTGAGCCCTCGGGGAGTGGTCCGACCGCGGGCGGCGGCGGGTGAGGATCGGGGCGGGGGGCGGGAGGAGTCATGGCTCGTCGCGGCTGGCTGCGGGCGCCCCTCCGCCGCGGTATCGGCGGCGGCGGCGGCCCCCGGGCCCGCTGGCTCACACGGCCACTCTGGTTGCTCCTCGCAGTGGGTGTCTTTGACTGGGCCGGGGCTTCGGACGGCGCTGGCGGAGCAGCGAGAGCCATGGACGAGGAGATCGTGTCCGAGAAGCAAGCCGAGGAGAGCCACCGGCAGGACAGCGCCAACCTGCTCATCTTTATCCTGCTGCTCACCCTCACCATTCTCACGATCTGGCTCTTCAAGCACCGCCGGGCCCGCTTCCTGCACGAAACCGGCCTGGCTATGATTTATGGCAAGTGCCTCACCCCCACGTCCGCCCCTGACGCTCCCCCTTCCTCTGCCCGCCGGCTGCTTCGCCTCCTCTCCTGGCCCTGCTCAGCCTACGTTGGATTCCCCATCTGATTCCTTCCATTTTCTGCCTCTCCCTCCCCCACCTCTTTTTCTCTGCCTCGCTCCCATTTTTTTCTGCTTCGCCCCCCGTTTCTCTGCTTCACCCCATTTTCTCAGCGTCGCCCCCTTTTTCCTGCCTCGCACCCCGCCTTTCCTCTGCCTGTCCGCACCTTTTTTTCTTCGACCCCACCCCCTTTTTTCTTCTGCACTCCGCTGCCTCTGGCTACCAAGCTTGGGACCCGGGACTGAGGATGGGAAGAGAGTGGGTGCGGTGTCTCGGATTGGGCTGGGGGAGGGGAACACAGCCTAGCGATTCATTTCTCTGGGGTGTCAGGGTGTCAGTGTGTTTGGGGTCCATTGAGGCTGCAGTAGCATCTCTAGGGCTTGGACCTGGCGTTCTTTTGGAGCCAGAGTCCACCTTTACCATCACCTAATTCTCGCTACGCCCTGTCCTTTCGAGGTAGAGAATGAAGACCTTACCCCGTTTAACCCAAGTAAAAACCCCAATGCGAAAGAAGCTAAAGAGGGCTTAGACATTTTTTAATTACGTTCTGATGTATTGTACTATGTTTGTAATATCTGATATGCATACGTATGGTTGACCCTTCTAATTCAGGCGTACAGAGGTGAGGACAAGGAAGAGTTAAACATCTTCCAGCAGTGTGTTGTACTATACGACTATCAGGAAGGTCCGGCCAAGCAGTAATTAGGAGCACCACGCATTTGCAGTATGACTTGCTGGTTGCATACGGTTATTCGTGGGTATTGGTGCGCTTTTTTTTTTAGGTTATTTATTTACTTATTTCTATTTTTTGGTCATGAGGCAAGACGGGCACATCAAACCATGGGCTCAGAGGCATTTTGGCCTGGGCCCTTATGAGAGGAAAAGATGCGAATTGTTGACTGTCTTAATCTAAGATGCCTGTGAGGGTATATGTGGCTGAATAGATGCAGGCAAACAGTCCTTTCTATTCAGTACATGGGTGAAGATTATCTTCATTTGGAACAGGCTTAAATTGATGAGCTTGTTGAGCTTTGTTTTTCAGACTTGCAGATAGGTAGAAGAAGCCTTGGCACAAAAAGACATTTCCCCATGCAACGCCTCCACCCCTCTCCAGTTAATTCAGACTTCAGTTAATACAGAAAGGTAGTTGTGTACATCAGGAAACTGCATGAATTCGGGCTTATTTTTCATTTTTAAGGTAATTAAATTCTAAGCCTCTCTGCTCCCTAGGATTCTTAGTTTTTAGACATATTAGATGGTTTTCATATTTCTTTCCTTTTTTTTGCATTTTAATTGCAGCACCCCTTAAGCTAAATTGGCCAGATGAGATATGCATCTCTATATAATTTCTTTGGATAAGACTGTGTGATGTATTTACTGTCTTCAACAAACATGTGCTAATCAGCCTACTATGTATTGTGCACAGAAAATACAAAGAAATATAAGATCCCGCCTCTAAGGAACTTATCCCTCTTGGGTGGACAGGTCGTGTAAAGAAAATAATGGCATCTTAAATTCGGGAAAATGCCAAATGAGTATTATGGTGTTAAAATAAGGAACCAATCACAGAAACCTCTTTTCTATAGAAAGAGTGTGATGTAGTGATAAAAGGTGCGAAGAGGTCTGCCAATTTTTTCTGTAAAGGGCCAGATAGTAAATATTGTCAGCTTTGTGGGTCACCTAGGTCTCTGTGTCTCTGTTGCATTTTCTTCTTTTTTTTTTTCTTTTTACAAACCTTTAAGAACATAAAAACTGTTCTTAGCTCTTGGGTCTTATAAAAACAGACTTCCACCATCATTTGCCAACCCCTGCTTTAGAGTCAGACGTGGGTTCCTGTCCCACTGTTCAATAGCTCTGTGTGATCTTAGGCAAGTCCCTTACTCTTTCACACTGTCATCTACAACTTGGGAAAAATGATAGTAGGATTATTGTGAGGAAGAAATGTTTTTAGCTTAGTTTCTGACTCCTAAGTAAATGCTCAGTAAATGATAAATTTGATACCGCTGTTGCTGTTATAACTGCATTTTCTCAGGTTAGGCTCAGAACATTTTTTTTTAAATCGCTCAGTGTTACAAGTTAAGAGGCAAACAGTATTTTTTTAAAAATCAAATAGTGACTTATAATTGCCATGAAAATATTTGCTCTTCGGTAGTTGATATCATTAACCTCATCTACCTCTTGGGCTGAAGTCAAAAAATGGGATTACTGATTGCATTTCCTGATGTTTCTAAGTTAATAAAAAGTGATGGGGTACCTTCGTGTTAGTATTTTGTGAAGGAAAAATGAGGGTATCTCTTGTGGAATATGAAGTGGAAAAGTGGTCGATTTGCCACAACTTGGCATTCTTTAGCCTATCCCATTTTCTTAGTTTGGGCAGTAGGGGCTGTGGACAAACAGCCTCCTGACTACCTCCCAAGTCCAGTTTGAGAATAGATGGGATGGGGTCAAAGTGGTTTCAGTGCCATAGAAATTGACATTTTCTCATCCTAATTACTGTCTGCCGTTTACTTTTTCTTACAACTCTTATACCATTGTGGTTATTATGGTAATATATGATTTCAAGACTTTTATTTTGAGCTTGAATTCCAGATGAAAAGGCTTCTTGAGCCGGCCGAGTGGCGCGGTGGTTAAGCGCTGGCCTCGGAAGCCAGCGGCCCCGGTTCGGATCCCACATGTGAGGGCCAGTGACATTGCCCTCAAAAAAACAAAAAAAAAAAAAAAAAACAAAAAAAAAGAAAAGGCTTCTTACTCTGGGAATGTCCAGATATCCAAGATTCAGTCCACTGATGATTGTATTTCTGTGATGTCGATTTAGCTACCTAAATCCTGGAAAGAATGCTATTTAAAAATACACCTCTCATTTATCTTTCTGAGAAGCAAGGGTAAAAAAGTATATATTAAATTACCAACGTGGTCAATTTGTACAATGTCAGAGTACCCAAGCATTCTGTTCATTGGGCTAACCTGCTTAAGAAACTTCAAAGTGAGTTGCTGGTAGTAAAAATTGTCAGGGTAGCGCCGGCCTAGTGGCCCGTTGGTTGGGAACTCGCTTGGGACACCAGCAGCCCTGGTTCGGATCCCACATGTGAGGGCCGGTGGCACTACCCTCAAAAAAAATTGTCAGGGTAGTTTGTTAAGTCTTAGTTTGTTAAGTCTGAAAAGTAATCACTCACTGCAGTGTGCTTATGATGGTCTAAAAAGCAAGATGGGGAGGAAACATTTGTTTCGCCTCAAACTTATAGCAGAGTCCTATGCTTAACTAATATGATTCATCAATAAATATTTATTAAGTGCCTTTGATGTATGAAATATGGGAAATACAGATATGACTCATCATCCCTGCCCACAAAACACTTACAATCTAGTGACTTAATAGGTAATGTTTGTTGAGCATTACAATGTGTTAGATACTGCTAGGTGCTCTACAAGTTACCACTATGTTTAAACCTGATAACAACCCTGTGAGATAGGTACTATTATCTTGGCCATGTTACAGATGAGGAAATTGGGACACAAAAGTTTAAATGACCTGCCTGACATCATATAACTTGGAATTATTGAGCCAGGATTCAAACCCAGTCAGTTTGGCTCAAAAACCCCATTCCCTTAGTTCCTAACTATATGTTGCCTTACGTTAAAATGGTACAACTTAACCAGGAAGACAAAACGGGTTAGTATTATCATCAGAGGTTCACTGAGAGGTTTTTTACCCTGAGGTCACAGACTGGAGTTTGATGGAGCTAGCATTCATATATCTATCTGACTTCCAAACTTGTGCTTTTACTCCTATACCATACTATACTAAATGTCGTAAGATAAAATATGTAGGGAGATAATACTTAAAGTTGCAGGGGTTTTGGAGTGGATTGTGAGGGAGGACTATGAGAGAATGGAGACCTGAACCACTGGAGAAATTAGTGCTGATGTGAGAGTAAGGAGATGATTATAAAATAATAGAGTTTGGAAAGAGAAAACCCAGATTTCAATCCTGTCTTTGTCACTTACTGCTGAATAATGTTGGGCAAGTCATTTATTCTCATTTTATAGATGAGGAAATAATGACTGAGAAATTGATAATATTATCTGTTTCATAAGGTTATGATGATCAAATAACATATGGGTAAACAATTCGGATGGAAGTTCGTTCAAGGTCCCAGGTGAAAGGATTCCCTTGGAAAACAAGTTGATCTTTCCTGAGAGGGGAGCCCAAGAGAAACGAGCTCATATTGACATGGAGATGCTTGGAATTGAGGCAGCTTATATCAGATGGCCTCCAGCTTCTCAGACACATAGGCAGTGAGATTGAGGACTTGAGAAGAGGATAAAGATTGAAGGAACTGTAGGAGACAAAGAGATGATTAATTACATGTAAAACTACTGGGTTGTCGGAAAAGTCATGACTAATTTTTGCAATGGAAAGCAGAGAAAAAATGCATCATGACTTTTCTGATAACCCAATAACTAGAGGTCAGCAAAAGCCTTGACTTTTTTAGCTATCCTGAAGTTGGACAAACTTTTAAGACAGAATCGAACAGCATCATATACATACACACACATATATGTGGACACACATACATACAGAGGGTGCCCAAAAGAGGGTGCCAAACAATGTATACACAGGGCCGGCCGAGTGGCTCAGTTGGTTAAGAGTTGGCTTAGAGTGTGAGCCCTGAGCAACAGGCTGCCGGTTTGATTCCTACATGGGCCAGTGAATGCTGCTCCCGTGCTGAGCTGTCGCTGAGCTGCCAACAGATGGCAGGATGGCTCAGCTGGTGTAACAACAAGATTGACTGTTCGATGTTGGGCTACACCCACCCACAACTAAGACTGAACTCAGCACCTTGAGCTGAGCTGCCGCCCGGATGGCTCAGTGGATAGAGCGTGCGCTCTTAAAAACAAGGCTGCTGGGTTCGACTCCCACATGGGACGGTGGCTATGCCCACCTGCAACTAAGAGTGAACACAGCACCTTGAGCTTAGAGGCCACGAGCTGCCGACAGGAAGCCAGATGGCGACGGGCGCCCTCCACAACAAAGACTGAAGAACAACAACTTGGCCAGTCCTTTTCCCCAGTTCCCCAACACTGTTCCCCTCCTCCAATTCCCCAATAAAATCTTAAAAAGAAAAATGTATGCACATTTTAAGAAAGGAAAAAAATAGATTAAAATTATGCTAGTGGTAACACTTTGAGCACCTTTTGTAACTGCAGAAGTCAAATGTGACTTGTATTCATCTTTTGTTATCAGTATATATTGAGTATTAAAATTTTAATATAGGTTTTTCTGTTCTTAAAATGCATGTACATTTTTTGGCACACTCTGTATATAAATATAGTGTATGTGTGTATATATATGTGTGTATATGTATGTGTATATATATCACATACTTTTTTTAAAGATTTTATTGGGGAATTGGGGGGCAGGAACAGCGTTGGGGAATTGGGGAAGGGGAACAGACAAGTTGCTCTCTTTTTGTTCTTCAGTCCAGTTACAGAGGACATCGCTTCACTGGCCCATGTTGGTATTGTGATCATTGCGCTCTTCCCACCTGAGGCAGTCGCTCGCCGGCCATTGGATGGCCTCTCAGGGCAGCTCACGAAAGTGCACGCCTGCTGCCAGCCAGCCCCACTGCAGCCTACAACATCACAGGCGACTCTGGGCAGCCCAGCTCAAAGTCGAGCTGTTGTTCACCATCTTAGCTGTAGACGGCAGTGTCACTGGCCCTCATGTGGGATCTGAACCGGGGCCCTGCTGCTCAGAGCTGGCATCCCAAGCAAACTCTTAACCAATACACCACTTGGCCAGCCTTCACATGCTTTTTAATATATAGAAATGTTATCAATTTTGGCCACACTTAGTATCCCAGTGATGTTCCTTCCATATTTTTGACTATCAGAGGCTTATAGTGTGATAAACTGGAAGTATGAGCTGAAATCCTTAGAAAACCAATTTCTACTAAGTGTAAGACTTATACAGTGGAAGGGCTTTGGCTGATATGGAGTCCTTTATTCCTAGGAGGGTTTCCAGCACAAGAGGGTCAGGAATATGTAGGAGGGGTGGGACCTCACTGTTTTGTAAAAGATAACTCTTTATGGTTGTATTCTTGATTGCCTGTTAGTGGTCATTTTAAATTTCATGATATCAATGGTTTTTGTGCCTCTGCCTATGTAGGAGGCTAGAAGTCCCCTTAACAAAGCACTCTTTCTGTATATGTATATTCTCTTTACTGAGAATTGCTGTAACTCCATGATTAGGACTTGACCTTTCACAGAACTCAGATTAACTTGGTTGAAACGAATTCCAGTTTTTCAGATGTCTGATGCTGTAACAAAGGGGTCTTGATTTTTTTCAACCTAAGTAATTATTGTTCTTGCTGATGTTTTAACTGCTACGGTGTATGTCTCAAATTTGTCCCAGTGCCGAGCCCTCCTCAGGGTACCCAGTGATGTTTCAGCATCAGTTTGGGGTACAGTAGACCCAGTGAGCACAGTTTGGCTTGGGGATGTGGGAAGAATTTTTGCTGCTGTTATTAGTGTTTTGTATTAGCTTAACTGTGATTTCTGCATATATGTAAGGGGACAACTTTTACTGAGCCTCTTACTTAGGAGCTCTTATGGGGTAGTAGAGAAAGAGCTGTTACTATATCATATAGGCAGAATGACTGGTTCTATATATAGCCTTTTCTCTCTCAAGTTATGTGTATCAAACACAGATGATTTTGTTTTCTTGTAGGTGAGATATTTTCAAAACAATCTTTCATTTATTTTATTTATTTATTTATTTATTTTTTTAGAGGGCAGTGTCACTGGCCCTCACATGTGGGACCCGAACCGGGGCCGCTGGCTTCCGAAGCCAGTGCTTAACCACCGCGCCGCTCAGTTGGACCCCAATGGACTTTAAATGTCTGTCTTCCTTGACTTCAATTCTGCTGGAGTATTTGCTGGTTTTCATCACTTCCTCCTCTTTTCTACTCCTGTGGCGTTTCCTTCATAGACTCCTTCATCAGCTCCACTTCCTCTACCAGCCCCTTAATGTTGGCTATTCAATGTTGGGGTAAAACCCCAGGCCGATATCCGTAGTCCTGTTCCCATTTTATTTGCTCCCCAGGTAACCTCATCTGCACCTGACTCAGCCATCTTATGACTGCTAAGTATGAATCCCCAGCTGAGATAACCTCCCCCCCCCCCCGGTTCCTTGAGCTCTGTATCCCACATACTCAACTGTGCATGTGGCACAGGTAGTACATCTAGCTCAACGTGTCCCAAACTGAACTGCAGATTTGTTCCCTGTCTCACTTGAATGGCCCTGATGTCCACCTGATTGCTTAGGCCAGCTTACCCACCTGGTCGCCAGGTCAGTTTAGGTTGCTCTTAGTCTTTCATCTTCCTTCCTCCTAGTCTACTCTGTTACTAAATCCTTCTCAAAGATAAAACCTTCTAAAACTCTATCTCCCTATGTCTACTTTCCTTTTTTTTAATTAATTAATTAATTTTTATTAATTTCAGGTGTACAACACAATGCAATAGTTACTCTTTACCCCCCAAAGTGACAGCTCCCCTCCCCCAGTTCGCCACCCCACTCCCCCCCATATCATACATATCTATCACAACTCCCCTGACTCCCCTCCACAGTATACTCCACATCCCGTGACTATCTATATATTCAGTTACAGTTGGCATACAATACTATACATCATCAGCTTCAGGTGTACAGTGCAGTGATCAAGCCTCTATTCCATCCATGAAATGGTCTCCCTAACAAGACATGTGACCATATGACACCCCACAAAATATTTACAATATTATTATATTCCCCGAACTGTGTTTCATATCCCTGTGGCAATATTGTAGTTGTCTATTTATGCTGTCTAATCCCTTCCCCTTCCCCCCCATCCCCACCCCGCTTCCAACTAGCCACCCTCAGTTTTTCCTCTACATCTACAAGTCTGTTTACTTTGATCGTTCACTCAGCTCTTCAGACTCCACACACAAGTGAGATCACATGGTACCTGTCCTTCTCCAATTGACTTATTTCACGCAACATAATAGTCTCTTCACAACATTATCGATTACATTCCCAGAACTGCCCCCATCTCCCTGCGGCAACATTGTAGTCCCATCTACATTGTCCAAAACCTTCCCCCTCTCCCCCCTCCCCACACCCTCCCAGCCAACAACCATCAGTTTTTCCTTTATATCAACTGTTTCTGTGTTGATTTTCTGTCTAAAGGGTCTGTCCATTAGTGACAATGGTGTTGAAGTCCCCTACTATGATAGTGTTACTGTTGATCTCTGTCTTTATGTCTGTTAAAATCTGTTATATGTAATTAGGAGTTCCTATGTTGGGTGCATAGATGTTTATTAGGGTTATAGTGCCCTTCTTTGTCTTTTATTGTAGTCATTTTAAAGTCTATTTTGTCCAAAATAAGTATTGGTACTCCAGCTTTTTTTTTTCTCATTTCCATTTGCATGAAATATCTTATTCCATCTGTAAACAGCATATACATGTGTCCTATTTTCTTATCCACTCAGCCACTCTCTGTCTTTTGATTGCAGCATTTAGCCCATTCACATTTAAAATGATTATTGATAGGTGCCCTATGTCTACTTTCTTAAATTAGGCCTGACACTCTCAGTGCACGAATGATTGCAGTGGCCTTCTATCTGGCCTTTTCAACCCACTGCAATCTAGATCAGTTTTTCTAAAGTAGAAATCTGATGTCAAGCCCTTGCTTATAACCCTCCTATGACTTCCTTTTGCTTTTGGGATAAAGTCTAACTCCCTTTCTCAACATGCAAGGTCTTTTATGATTCAGCTCCTGCTGCCTTTGTATTTCTACTCCTGTCACTTTATATCCCAGCCATACTGAACTCCATGTAGTTCCCTGAATGGGCTGTGTTCTCTCAGTCTTCCTTGTCTGCATAGATAGTACTATTCTGCCTGCCTGGAAATCCTTTTCTTTTTTCTTTTTTTAAACAGTTAAAAAAAAAAACTTTATTTGAGAACAGTGTATTTTTTCCAGGACCCATCAGCTCCAAGTCAAGTCATTGTCTTCAACCTAGTTGTGGAGGGTGCAGCTCACTGGCCCATATGGGAATTGAACCGGGATCATTGGTGTTAAGAGCCTGTGCCCTAACCACCTGAGTCACCCAGCCACCCCTGAAAACCTTTTCTTTTACTTTATTACCTGCTTAGGTGACACTTCTGGAAAGACTTCCCTAATGTCCCACTCCCTCAGGCTTACTTAGGTACTTCTTCTCTGTTTTTTTTATATATATATATATATATATATATATATATATATATATATATATATACACACACACACACACACACACACGTATATATATATATATATATATATCTCATAATTGTTTATTTCCATCTGAGAGCTACTTGAAAGAGGAAACTTGTTTTCAACTCTGAACCCTGGGGGCCTACTTAGCGTAGTACTCCATTCACATATATTAAAAGAATGGCTGGCTGGTTAGAGTGAAAGTACACAGGAAGGTAAAATGTAACTAATAGGGGTATCTGTACATCTTGGAGTTAAGAAAAAGTTCCAAGGGCCGGCCGAGTGGCTCAGTTGGTTAAGAGCTCGCTCAAGAGTGCGAGCTGAGCTCTGAGCAACAGCAGTTCGATGCCCAGCCCGAGCTGAGTTGCCGCTGAGCTGCCAACAGGTAGCAGGATGGCTCAGCTAAAAAAAAAAAATCTTTGGTATTTGTCCTTCTCTGACTGACTTATTTCACTCAACATTATAGTCTCTAGGTCCATCCATATCATTGCAAATGGCACGATTTCATTCTTCTTTATAGCGGAGTAATACTCCATTGTATAAATATACCACAGTTTCTTAATCCAGTCATCTACTGACGGGCATTTTGGTTGTTTCCAAGTCTTAGCTATTGTAAATTGTGCTGCTATGAACATCGGGGTGCATAACTTTTTTTGAATAAGTGTCTTGGTTTTTTCAGGATAAATACCTAGGAGTGGAATTGCTGGGTCAAAAGGTAGCTCTATTTCCAGTTCTTTGAGATACCTCCATACTGACTTCCATAGTGGCTGCACCAATCTGCAGTCCCACCAACAGTGCAGCAGGGTCCCCTTTTCCCCACAGTGGGGGGTTGTCACTTTGAGGGGTAAAATGTATAACTATTGCACTGTGTTGTACACCTGAAACTAATTAAAAATAAAATAAAATTAAAAAAAAAAAATCTTTGGGCCGGCTGAGTGGCACGGTGGTTAAGAGCTGGCTTGGGATGCCAGCGGCCCTGGTTCGGATCCCACATAGAGGGCCAGTGACACTGCACTCAAAAAAAAGAAAAAGTTCCAGATCCAGAAATCTGAGTTTAATTTGCAGTTCAGGTATAGCTATACAATAGAATATTATTTGACCAAAAAAAGGAATTAAGTTCTGATTCATGCTACAACATAAATAAGCCTTGAAAACATGCTGAGTGAAAGAAATCAGACATAAAAGGTCACATATTGTAGGACTCTATGTATATGAAATGTTCAGAATAAGCAAATCTATATATATAGAGAGAGTAGATTAGTTGTTGCCAGGGGCTGAGAGTTGGGGTGGGGGAAAGAGAGTGACTGCTAATAGGTTTGGGGTTTCTTTTTGTTTTTTTTTTCTTTTCTATTTTTTTTTATTTTTTTAGAGCAGTGTCACTGGCCCTCATATGTGGGACCCGAACTGGGGCCGCTGGCTTCCCAAGCCAGCGCTTAACCACAGCGCCATTCGGCCGGCCCTGGGGTTTCTTTTTGGAGCAATGAAAATGTTTTGAAATTAGATAATAGTGATCAATATACGACAATGTGAATATACTGAAAGCCACTGAATTATACAGTTTAAAAGGGTAAACTTTATGGTATGTGAATTATATCTCAATACAGCTGTTAGTGAACAGTTCGGTCAATGTGGTTTTATAGTAACTAGAACATTGTACATATTTGAACATCATGAGGATCCAGGTAAAATTCTGGCAATGTATTGATACCATAGTTCTAAAATCAAGACTTCTATTCCATGTTTTGATTTTGAAGCATATTTTTAATATTAAAATCTGACCTTTTCATAGTAGAAGAACTCAATCAATCTACAAATACCATTGATTTTCTAATTTGTTAAATGTGTATTATTTGGCTAGCCATGTGCTTTAGGAATAACTTGAGACATGTATGTGTTTAACAGTTTTGTGAATTGATGGATGGAGGTAGTAAACACATTTCTAACATGATTACACTGTCAGGTTGGGACACATTGGAGCATCATCTGTGTACAGATGATTTGAAGGTATTTTCTCATTTTTTTACTGTCCTAGTCACTTATTCATATCTTGATCTAGAAATGCAAAGATATGTGCTGTTACCCTACGGATGTTTTTTCCCTCCTGTCTCATTAGATTATATGAATATTGGACTCTTAGATTTGTGAATTTAGTAATACTTTAAAAATAACTGCATTCAGTCTAAAAATTGGTTCTAAACTACAGGGGGCTATTGTAAGAGATTTTCTGTCATCAATCCAAAGGTATTTGTGTAGTACAAAAGAAGTAATTTCTGTCCAAAATAAGAGCTAATATTGTTCTTTTATTATTCTTAGGTCTTTTGGTGGGCCTTGTGCTTCGATATGGCATTCATGTTCCAAGTGATGTAAATAACGTGACCCTGAGCTGTGAAGTGCAGTCAAGTCCGACTACCTTATTGGTAAACGTTAGTGGAAAATTTTATGAGTATACGCTGAAAGGAGAGATTAGTTCACATGAACTCAATAATGTTCAGGATAATGAAATGCTGAGAAAGGTAAGTTTTTAGTTAAAGGGTATCTTTGGATTTTTGTTTTTAATATATAACTAGCAGTAAAGTGACTCAGGAGCAAAATAACTAATTTTTATGATATTTAAAAATAATTTGTCTTTTAAATGGAGTAAAACCTCAACAAATGTAATGTTAAGGAAATGGACATGTCTGTACATTTCATTTTCTGATTGAGACTGAAGACTATAAACCTTTCTGTTTCACTCTGTGATATTTGCAGTTGTAATAAATGATGACCAGTATTGAGCTAAGCATAATTTATGAGTTTCTTTAATACTTTAGAACATTGAGTTTATTTGATAATATCTAAAATATCCTATTAATATTTCTTTGAATTCTTTCTTGCCTTGATGGTGTTCTGTACTGAGGACAATTTAGTCTTTCTTTGATTCATAATCTGGCACAACTTCAGGGGCTCAGTCTGAGTACCAATTATTGTACCATGCTGTACATAAAGCTTTATGTAGGAGGTTGGTTTGTAGCCTTACTAGCTCGCAGACATTGTTGGAACAGCTTTCTCCTGTCCCCTCATAGTTTCTGTGCCGAAGCCTCTCAGGGTCTCTTTGTTTCCGCCCTCCCTTGGCCATTTCCCTCCACTTCTGTCTTCTACATTGGCAGTACTCGACTTTTATAACTACTTGATTGTTCCTGACCATCTTCAATGCTTTCTAAAATTTCATATGAACTTCAAGTTTACTTTGCAGAAGGAGTTCTTTCCACCTGTGGAAAATTCCAGTTCCTTAAAAGTTATAGTAAACGAACTTTTAGC
Organism: Aselliscus stoliczkanus; assembly: GCA_033961575.1. Lineage (NCBI taxonomy): Eukaryota > Metazoa > Chordata > Mammalia > Chiroptera > Hipposideridae > Aselliscus > Aselliscus stoliczkanus. Next base: position 20,125,418 of record CM066737.1, read on the forward strand.
ATGGGTCTGTGTGTAGCTGCTTTGTGTTCATGTCAAATGCTACTACAGCCTTATGAACAGAAAGAGGTGACTATATTACTCTAGGGTGTAAGTATTGAAAGAAATGGACTGTCAGGACTAGAAATCTCAGTGGTGCAGAAAATATTTTACCATAATATTAGAGATGTTACCTACACAAGAAGAAGGTCTGTTTCTGCTCACCAACAATAATGTACCCCCCAATTTTATGTTACCAGTTTTGGGTCTCTTTTATTTAAGGCAAAGATATGTTCATACTTTTTCCTATTTTTAAGGTTTTTAATATCAGAGTATTTTAACGCACTTTCCATAGATGTGACTTAAGTGGTTGTTCCAACTCTGTCTCCTCGTTTGATTGAGAAGTGGAACAACAGCTATCCTATATGAAATATTTTTCGGTTACTCCAGTAAGATTCTTACCTTTCACCAGTTTAACATTTCATCTTTTTTCATTTTGATAATGTGATAATGTAATATGAGGTCTTCTAAGGGAATTCATCTAAAAGAATTCTTTATTTCAACAGGTTACTTTTGATCCGGAAGTATTTTTCAACATATTACTTCCTCCTATCATATTTTACGCAGGATATAGTCTAAAAAGAGTAAGTGCTTTTATATTTCATATACTTTGAACAATGTGAAACCCCCACGGGCTTTATCATCTTTGACACTTCAGAAACAGGCATTTCTTTCCAGGTTTTCCTCCCTTTTTCTATCCTTATCCTTTTTAGATGCTGAAATTTATGCCTGTAAAAAAATTCTCTCTCATTTCCTTTAATGAATAATGCATTTAATATTAGCACAGCACACTAGAAGAGAAAACCTTTTCTTTTTCAAATAATTGGTAAGTATTCTAACACAGTGTAACCTTTTCTTTTGTCAGAGACATTTCTTTCGAAACCTTGGGTCTATTCTAGCATACGCTTTTCTTGGAACAGCAATTTCTTGTTTCGTAATTGGGTAAGTACTTGACGTTTAAAACACTTTTTAGCCTTCAAATTATGATTTTAAAATAATGCCTATTTGATGTATGCAATATTGTATTCCTGAATGTGTCTAAGGATTTTTTCAGTAAAATGCATTCACATAGATAAGTTGTTTGAATTTACCTTTAGGCCAAGGTATTACCATATTTAACTGACATGAATTAAATTGGGAATTAGTCACAAAATACTACAGTAGACACATCTTATTCTTACTATATTCTTTTTTTCCTATTCTCTCTCTTTTTTAATATATATATATATATATATATATATATATATATATATATATATTTATTTATTTATTTTGAGGGCAGTGTCACTTGCCCTCATATGTGGAACCCGAACCGGGGCCGTTGGCTTCCCAAGCCAGCGCTTAACCACCATGCCACCTCGCTGGCCCTTTTTATATATTTTTAAGGGCAGTGTCACTGGCCGTCATATGTGGGATCCGAACCCGGGCCGCTGGCGTCCCAAGCCAGCTCTTAACCATGACACTTGGCCAGCCCTTCTCTCTTTTTTTTTTAATTAAAGTGTATTGGCGTGGCGCTGGTTAGTAAAGTTACATAGGTTACGATGTACAATTCTGTAATACATCATCTGTATATTACATTGTGTGTTCACCACCCAGAGTCAGTTCTCTTTCCATCACCATATATTTGATCCTGTTTACCCTCATTATTCTTACTATATTCTAACTTAGTTGATGTTTTTCTAAAGTAGAAATGTATTTATTGAACAGGTCAATAATGTATGGCTGTGTAACACTGATGAAAGTAACAGGACAACTTGCGGGAGATTTTTACTTTACAGATTGCCTGCTGTTTGGTGCCATCGTATCAGCGACCGATCCAGGTATGTTTTACATGAGAGTGGGGTTGAAGTACTTACAGAACAGTGTTTTGCCTGCAAAGCATATGTGGCTAATTAATTCTTCATTTGATGTGTAGAATTCAGGATTAGGTACTTCACATACTACTATACTTTCCAATTGTAGAGGAAAAAACGAAACTCATAGTTTCTTTTGGTTTAAGCATACATTATTTTTTCTTTAACTTTATTACATTTGCCTGTTACTGGTCCATAATTTGAGGCTGTTTAGACACGTGCTATAAGGTGTTTTTTTCAGAATTCTAGGTTGGTCTCTATTTCTAGTATTTGGGTATAGGAGATGAACTAGATTAGTTAAGATGGGTGATAATAATATACTTCCTTTCAGGCTTCTAGAAAACCGGTTCCCTAAAAACCTTCATTTTACATTCAACTATTTGCATTTAAAAGTAAGAAAAGAAGTTTTTAAATGATTGTTAGAAGGCAGTTGTACTACTACAAGTGTGACTTGGAGTCATTGGTGGGCTTTAATATACATTAAAGGGTTGTTTCTATAAAATTTGCCTTATGATTATAAAAACGGTTTTGGTATTAGCACAGCTGGAGAGTGAATTTAATTGTACTGAGTTAGGTTGTAGTTTTCCAAATATAGTATTGGTGGGCTTACAGCTACATTCAAGTTAGGCAATTAGAGAATATATAGGTTGAAGAGAAAGGGATAGGAGCATAGACTGCAGTTTTTGAACTAAGGATTCCAGTTTTCTTTAACTAGACTTTAGAACTGGATAGAGGTTTGTTCTGTTATACCGTTTGACCTTGTAAGTTAATTACCTTCTTTAGTTGCCATAGAGCCCAATTAAAGGTAAGATCCTAAGTTATCTCTCAATTTCTGTGTTAACTGTGATAACAGAGGGCATTATAGGAAGTAGGAAAAGATGTTTTACACGCTATAAGAAATGATTTTAAAAGATCAGAAGACATTTTAGAGAGGCAATTGTGTAGTTCAGTATTTTTCCAACTGAAAATCAGACTGCTTCCTGAAAGACCATCAAGGCTACCCCATTGTGTTTTTAGATGCTCCCATTATTAATATGAAGATAGGATGGTTTTTGCAAGGAGCTAGTGATCTCTGTTTCCTGAGTCCTCTCACTAGAGGCAAGTTTCTTGACTTTCACTTTGAAAGCCCATGAGAAATCTTAAGTCAATAGGACCGGCTCCATTGCTTCAAACTTTTAGTTTTGTTTTGGTAGGAGTGTTGCCTGAATGGCTCAAGCAAAAATCTTTTGCTTATGTAAAGTTGGGCAGTTATATTTTTTCTGAATTATAAAGGCATTGCCCCTGTAAGAATTCTTTTATTTTGCAATTGTTCACTTGATAGAGGGGTGAGCTGTAGGTTCTCTTCAAAATTCTGCAGCATTGTTCATGCCCTCTTTTTCTCCTTCTCTTGGTAAACTTTGGTATCAGTATATTCCAGATGAAATGCTTTGCAGTAGAAAGTATATCTTTTAAATGTAAGTTGCCTGTTTTTTGGTTGGCATTTGAAAAGACTCTCCTATCTCCAGCTATAATAATCTTTCGTGTCTGCTTGGGTTTATTTAGTGAGCTGTATGTGACTCAGCAATTAAGGTTATAATGCAACTTCAATCTTATCTGATTTTCTAAGAATTCTCATATAATTGTTTCCTAAAAGAAGAGTTTTTTTCTTAAGCTTTAATAGCTTGATAGTTGGCTTCTTATTAAGTTAAATATAGCAGCTGTAATTTGGTCATAAATTTTATCCCAACCACAAAACAAACTTGTGTTTTCATTTCCTACTGTCTTTGCTAAACCAGTATGCTTGAAATTTGCAAGTCAAATCGAAGTGAGTTGTAGGGCTCCAAGGAAAAAATGAAGTTTGCAGCAGGAAATGCTTTTCATAATATTCTTCTTGAAAGATTACCTGGTCTGTAAGAAATTCTGAATACATTCTTTATGGAAAAGAAATATACAAGACAAGATTATTAGCATTCCCATGAAGAATATAGGCCAACTCAGTATTCCAAGGTTATTTTCAGCTGTTTGTAGGAGAAAGAAGATATTGCTTGTACACATTTAGGGAAAAGAAAAATATTGACATAAAATGACTGAATCTTTAATATGGTAAGAGAATGTTTATTAAGATTGAATTCTAAGACAAAGAAATGAATTTCTAAATAACGATTATGATCATCTGTGAAGGGGAATATATTATATTTGTAATGTCTAAATATTCCTCTGCCTCTTTCTACTTGCTAGTGACTGTTCTTGCCATATTCCACGAGCTTCAAGTTGATGTTGAACTCTATGCACTTCTTTTTGGTGAAAGTGTCCTCAATGATGCTGTTGCCATAGTGCTGTCTTCGTAAGTGTTTGTTTTCTTATCATATTCTGTATGTTGAATATTAGGGTGCTAGGAACCAAAAGTCACTTATTGAATGAAGTGCGTTATGAACGGAAGCATTTGAAAGAATGAGGTGTTCTTTTCCTCTTGAAGAAATGCACACTTATGGATAACATGGAAAATACAGGGAAGAAAAAGGAAGGGAAAAAATGTACTCCTAATACCTAAAGACAATTACTGTAAACATGCTAAGACATTTCCTTATATTCTTTTTTCTATGCATAGTGTTTTTACATGATTGTGATTATATTCTGTTCTATCATTATAACATGAACATTTTGAATTAAAGTTTTGAGATAGATAATATATTCACATGGTTGAAAAATCAGAACTATATAGAAAGGTAAGTGTTGAAAAGGCAGATTCTTACTCGTGTCCTCATCCACTTCTACCTTACTCCTGTCTTGTTCCCCCAACTCCAGATAGGTAACCATTTTTGTTAGTTTCTTGTGTATTCAAGTATTTCTTTATTCAAATGCAAGCACACATATGAATGAATACTCTTATTTGCCACTTATTTCTTATTTTAAAAGTGTAATAGCATGCTATATATGTTCTATACCTAGCTTTATCTCACGTAACTCATTCTTTGTTTGCAGCTGCATAGTGTTCTATGTACTATGCTGTGAACTGAACTATAGCTTATTTAATCAGTCTTCTGTTGTTGGAAACAATCCAAATAACGCTGTAGAGAATACATTTGTAATTTTATTAGACATTGCTAAATTGCCTCTGAAAGGGGTTATATTATTTTGCACTTTAACCACTAAATTATGGGAGTACCTATTTCCTCACAACTTAACCAATAGAATATTTGTCAGACTTTTGTAGCTTTGCTAATTTGATGATTGAGGAATATCTTCTTGTAGTTTAATTTGTATTTCTCTTATTTAACATTATCATTTCAGAAACATTTTTAATTTTTAGAAGTGTTAAATAATACTTTTTATAGACAATTATCGAAATGAGCAATATTTTAATCTAATTATAAAGATTACTATACATGTTAATAGAAGGTGTTTGCAGGTGAAAAAAAGGGTCTCAACCTCTGAGGGGCTCAGTCCTGCCAACCAACTCTTACTAAGCAAATATCTAACCCTGTTGCCTTTACTCCATACCAGAACTTTCTATGAGAATAAAAAGTAAAAAGTCCTTCACATTTTCTCTTTATTTTTATTTCTCTCCTTAATTTCCACTTAAATAATTATAAAAGAGTAATCAGCCACTGACTCCGGTTTACATAGCTTGAGTGCCCCCATTTCCTTACTGCACAGTGGAAAAATGATCATTTCTGAGATGTAACACTAATCTCTTAAATGTTGCATATAAAGATATGCAAAAGGTCAAATCCTGTTTTGTGAATGTGATGTATGTAAATTCCACCCCTCTGCCATATTTATTGCCAGACTTTTTTGTAGCTATCTACAGCTAATGTAAATGTAAGAAATAAAGCCTAAAGGCTAGAACTAATATTCATACTGAACATATGTAACTTCAATGACAATAGGTGCAAAATAAAAGGAGGAAGAAATGGGTAGTGTAGTTATAACTTAGGTGTTATAAAAAAATGAAGGTACAGCCGGCTGAGTGGTGCAGTGGTTGGGCGCTGGCTTAGGAAGCCAGTGGCCCTGGTTCGGGTCCCACATATGAGGGCCAGTGACACTGCCCTCAAAAATGAATAAATAAATAAATGAAGCTACAAAGATTGTTAAAGCTTTCAGTACATAGGAACATGTACGATCACCAGTGCTATCAGAGGAAGAGAAAAAGGTACAGGCAGTTACTTTTAGCATCAGTTCCCCATCCTAGATAATTATTCTGCTACTTGGCCATCTTACTAATAAGTGTTCCTTCCTCACTGCCCTAATGGATGAAGAGTCAGAAAAATCTCTGTTCTGGTCATATCTTAAACCTGATGTGCTCTGTGCTGTAGTTTTTCCATCAGTAAAGCAACTTCCTGTAACTTCAAGAACAGTTGAGTAGTATTAAAGGAAAAATAACTCATTGAAAAAAATTGAGTTTGGGGGTATACGTTATCAGTGCTGGTGAAGAATAAATGTGTTAGAAAGAGAATGCCCTTCCCATAACACTTCTCACAAAGGGTCTTGCCCGTCTATTGCAGCCTTCCTCAAACAGGGTTATATGAGAGAATAAGCCTTATAGAAAACGATTCGTGTCATTCTTTTCTAATTCTCCTAAGGATGGTACATAGCTAGTACTATTTTAGATTCACAGGAGATAAGTTAACTCATTACATAGTTTGGTGGAACTCTAGTGGAGATGAGAAAGACTGTATCTAGAAAGAATCATATCGGAAATTATTAGCTGTGTCTTAGTGGAGGTAAGCAAATGAGTTCCTCCCCAAAAGCCGAAGGGAAACCAGTTGTGTTGCTGGCTGTGGGAGGTTACTAGCTGGGGTGTTCAGAGATAGGTTTATTATCATCTTTCATTTGCCTTTTAAAGTACATTAGATAGAGTTAGTCTACTTTGTGTTGAGTTCCGTTAGTTTGATGCTTATCTAATGTATATATTCTATAGAAGCAGCCATTTATAAAAGGGGGAAACCCCAAACAGAAGTATTTCTCTTTGGCAATGAACAGGTTAAGGCACCCCTTCTTGAAATTTATGTTGGAAGTTGTTTGTTATTTGAGGGCAGTGTCACTGGCCCTCACATGTGGGACCGAACCGAGGCCGCTGGCTTCCAAAGCCAGCGCTTAACCACTGCACCACTCGGCCGGCCCTGGAAGTTGTTTTTTGACCTGTTAGATTAGCAGTACTTTTTTTTGTTAATATTAATACATTTAATGTGGTGAGAGGGTGGAGTGAAACTGGTTCCCTCATACATCACTGTAAGCAATAGATCTGTATGTACTGATATGGTGTAGTATATCTATCTAGTTAGAGATAAAGCCTGAGCTGCTTTTTCAGTATTCTGCTGAATGGATATATCATAATTAGCCTGGAGACCTAAATTCACACTAGTTTATAATATGTTTTAGGGTCATTTACATTTTATAAAAGAAGAAGTACAGTGAGTAAACAAATATAACAGACAGATTGTTTAGCTTTACTAGTTACCAGAGATATACATGTTAAAATATGTGGCCATTTACCTGGTTCGGGTCCCACATATGAGGGCTAGTGACACTGCCCTCAAAAAAATAAAATGTGGCCATTTTTACCGATTCAGTTAATGAGAAAACTTTGTTAATGAAAGTAGTTATTGCTGGTAATAAGAGTCTACTACAGTTATTCATAACTAGGGGCAATTTTGTCCCCCCGCCCAGGGGATATTTGGCAAAGTTTGGGAACATTTTGGTTGTCATGACTAGGAGGAGGTTGCTACTGGCATCTAGTGGGTATAGGCCAGGGGAACTGCTAAATATCCTTCAATACACAGGACAACACCTACCATCCAACAAATAATTATCTAGCCCCAAATATCAATAATACCAGGATTGAGAAACCCTGGTGTCATAAAACTAGATCACTAATATGTTGGTGTTAACATTGAAATTGGTATCACCTACTCTTTTGTATTTTATTTTTTGTCATTATTTATGAGAATGCAATTAATACATGTTTGTAACAAAAACAAAGTATTTGGCTTCAGGAAATTTCTGAAATTTAAGCTCTCAGAAATAACCACCATTAAGGTTTTCATCTAGACGTTTTCCTTTAGGATCTTAACATACATGTAAACATTATAACAATTTTTAAGCAAAAAAGGGCACAGTACTATACATATTGTCCTGTGACTTGCTTTTGTCACGAGGACATTGTACTATATTAATACCTGTATTATCCCATTGTAAGGATGCACTACACATTTACCTCTCCAATTACTTGTTGATTAATGTTTGATGTTTTCCAATATTATTGTGAATAGCACTGCAGTGAACATACTTATGTGTAAATCTCTGAATCCTTGATATTATTTCTGTATGATATTTGTTAGAACTAGAATTTCTAGGTCAATGGATATGGTGACTAAAAAATTGAGAGGTATAGTCACATTTCCCTCCAAAAATGTAATACAGGTCTATTTGAAAGCAGTTGTGCAACATGTAAAAAGTGCCATAGGTATAGTAATACTGTTTCTAGGAATGTAGCACACGGAAATAATCCAAAATTTGTAAAAAGCCCAAATACAGTGGGTGCCAAAAAAATGTACACACATTTTAAGAAAGGAAAAAACTATTAAAATTGTAATACTCAATATATACCAATAACAAAAGATGAACACAAGTCACGCTTGACTTCTGCAATTGCAAGAGGTGCTCAAAGTGGTTACCATCAGCATCCAGACACTTCTGATTACAGGGAACCACTGCTTGAGCAATGTTGACCAAAGTGTCCACTTGTATACAAATGCATTTTTTTGGCACCCCCAGTATGTTCTTTCACACTGTTACTAATAGGAACAAAAAAATTGGAAGCCTTCAAATGTGTAACAGTGTGGAAATGGTTAAATAAATTGTTGTTTCCATTTTTGAAGTCTGAAATACTTTAGACTATTATAGAGACTATAATAATTCTTTCATTTTTTTTTTTTTGAGGGCAGTGTCACTGGCCCTCATGTGGGACCCGAACCGGGGCCGCTGGCTTCCCAAGCCAGTGCTTAACCACCGCGCCACTCGGCCAGCCCGTGAATATAATAATTCTAATGTTGTTGTCAGTTGAAGAAACAGAATTCAGTAGCATATGTTTATTATGATTACAGCTAAATATGAAAAACAGGGGAAAGAAACACAGAAGGAAAATAAGATAGATCTGTCAGGGTAGTGGAATGATGGGGTGATCCCCCAAATTGTGCATTGTATTACTTTCAGAATTTTATAAAAAAGTGTTCATAAAAATGTTGCTGCCTTGGGGCCAGCCGAGTGGCGCGGTGATTAAGCGCTGGCTTGGGAAGCCAGCGGCCCTGGTTCAGTCCCACATATGAGGGCCAGTAACACTGCCCTCAAAAAAAAAATGTTGCTACCTCAAGAGAAAATGTTGATTGATATGAGAAAGATGAGTTAAGATTTCAATCCAGAGGCCTGTGTTTGACTAAAAAAAACCAAACCTCTCGTTTGTTCTTAGCCCACCATGCTTTTCATGTGTTCTCGTACAGTTTAGTGATTAAAACATAAAATAATGATTAGTGTGAATCTTGAATTTACATGAACTAATCTAGGGAAAGCAGTCTCAGGAGGCATGGTGTTAGATATTTTGTTCCAGCCAGCATTTTGAAGACTATCGCTAGGGAGAGAGAAGTTTGTCACAGCAATGTCCTTTCATGCTATATTTTCATGTTATAATGTATGTGGTCAGATCTCATTTATGGTGGTGGGACTCATTATGTATAGATAAGTAGGCATGACATTAAAGGCCATTTTGTATTTGTTAAAACAATATCAAATCTACTGGTCCCAAAATAACCTAGTTATTTGGAACATTTAAATGCAAATGTTTAAAAATTTTCAGTGCAGGGCCGGCCGAGTGGCGCAGTAGTTAAGCGCTGGTTTTGGGAAGCCAGCAGGCCCGGTTCGAATCCCACATGTGAGGGCCAGTGACACTGCCCTCAAAAAAAAAAAATTTTTTTTCAGTGCAGATTGAATCTCAGGAATTTCTGGATGCTATTACCAGAAGTTAATGTTAGTGCTATATTTTAATAAAATAGGTAAAATTAGTTTGGTCTTAGTTGTTTTTTTTTTTAACTTAACTGGGAGATATTAAAAGAACTTGATGTACATGGTGTAGCAAGCCCATTTTGTAGCGTTGAATTAGAAAAACATTGCAGTAACCAAAGGGATGCTTCATTATATATAAAAAATGTGTTTTTTTTTCCTCCTTTTCTTTGACATGACTTCTGTGATGTCTTTGAGTCTAGACTTTTTTATGAAAACACTGGTACTTCAATTAACTGAAATGAGAACCGATTTAGTCATTACTCTGGCACTCTTGCCAGAGACCTGCTGGCAACAGTGATTTTCTCAGCTATTTCGATTTCCTGGGGTGAATACTTTAAAAGAAGCATTTTAGATCAGGTTTGGACTGTGAGTTCAGGATGGAGAGTGTGTCTCCTGTAATTGCCTGTGTTGGTCTATTATAGAGAGACTTTCTTTCAGAAGCTCCCGATGGAGGATCCATTTGAGTATGCTAAAAGTTCTGTTGAGTGGATTCTAATTCCTTGGAAGGTCTTTCAAGTCCATTTTCCTGTCAAAGTCCAATTCAGTGAGTGAATAGATATTAGGCATTGCGCCCATTCCGGTGTTCTGAAAATTGAAAGGGTACTTCAGTCATCTTTTTTCCCATAGGAAAAAAACAAGATGTGATCGGGTTGAGTGTTGAACAATATTCTTTATATTCTTATGCCTGTGCTGAAAACAAGTGGACTTTTTCATTAGCTTGTTCACATACATTAGGGCTTTTAGGCACTCAGTACTAGTAAATCTTAAAGAGAGTCACAAAAGAATAGTACTGCACAATATCTTGAGGCAGGAGAAAGAGGCTCAGTACAACATCCACATAAAGGACCTTCCAATGTTCTACCTCCTGGAACTGTCATTTAAGTAAAAGTCATATTTTCTTGTGAGCTGGATCCAATGCACGGCGTTTTGGTAACCTTTTGTACCTTGGCAATTCGAATCCAAAGTTTTTGTGTTTTTCCCCCTCCGATTTCACCTTTTAAGTTCTACACTAGATAATGTTTTTATTTATTCATTTTCTTATTTTTAGATAATGTTTTTAAAGTAAAAGTGGCTTCTAGAAGTCAAAGCATATTCTCTCTTTTATAGCTCAATAGTGGCATACCAGCCAGCTGGAGACAACAGTCACACTTTCGATGTCACAGCCATGTTCAAGTCTATTGGGATTTTCCTTGGGATCTTCAGTGGATCTTTTGCAATGGGTGCTGCTACTGGAGTGGTGACAGCTTTAATATCCTTCTATTATATTTATCTTTTCTTGTTAACCTAACAACAGAATTGAATGCTGTGTTCCGTGACCTCTCTGAGTTCCATAATTGGCATTGTGTTATAATTATTAACCGTATACCAAAGTAGTTGGATAGAAAACATTAGGCAATCATCTTGACCGAGAAATAAAAGAATTTAATTGTTTTGTATAGGGCTCCATGCCCACAAACTTTCACTGCAAAAGACTAATTAGACACAGTGACCCTTTGGGGTGAAATTTAAGGTTGTAGACTAAATTGATGTAAAGGTAGATATATTCCAAAGAGCCTCTGGGTATTCTGTGCCACTGTTCAGCCTGGCAGTCTTTTGCTTTTTGTTTAAAAGGACAAATAGGAAACATATGACCATGATGTCAACTGAACAAGATCTGGTTCCTGGGTTAAAGTAGATGGGACTTCATTTCAGCTCCCACTGATTTTAACCTTCTGCTCTGTAGTCCTAAGCACTGCCACTAGTTTGCTATTCGAAATATTGGGCAAGTCATTCTTGTATTCATTCTAAAAACATTTCCTGATTGCCTGCTACACATAGGTGCTATGTATGTTCTGGGCATCAAAGATAAATGACACAAACATGGCCTCTACCTTCCTGGAGCTTCTGGCATAAAAACCTTGACATTTCACCTCGTTGGACCTTGGCTTTTGAAAGTGGAGGGCAGGGACAGCAAGAAAGATGAGTGAGACTGGATGATCTCTGAAGAACTTCCAGCTCTGAAAATTCTAGGATACATTCATATAAAACATACTTTTCTCAAGAATCTATCAAGTTTGCTATACTTCACCACTGTGCCGGAAGAGACTTGTCTTAAAGCTTTTTATGGGTGAACTGAGGCACAAAGGGGCAGTAAAAAGAATTCTGGGGCCGGCCGAGTAGCGCATTCGTTAAGAGCTGGTTTTGGGATGCCAGCGGCCCCGGTTCGGATCCCATATATGAGGGCCAGTGACACTGCCCTCTACAGTTAACAACAGCTCCAGCTGGAGCTGGGCTGCGAGCCCTGGCGACAGTGTAGGCTGCAGCCCCTGCTGCAGTGGGCTGCCATAGGCTACAGTGAGTGGCCAGCAGCCAGCGTGAGCGGGTGGCAGCCAGTGTGAGCTGCCAATAGCCGCAGTGAGCGACCATCCAGAGGCCGGCGACCGATCTGCCTCATCCGGGAAGAGCGCAATGACAATACCAACATGGGCCAGTGAAGCAACATCCTCCGCAACTAGACTGAAGATCAAAAAAGACAGCAACTTGTCTGTTCCCCTTCTCTGATTCCTCACCGCTGTTCCCCTCCCCCAATTCCCCAATAAAATCTTAAAAAAAAAAAAGAATTTTGAATGAGGAACCAGGATAGTACCTCTTCCGCATTACAAGTTCCTTGGGCATAGGAAGTATATGTTATTAATCTGTTGCTGAAGTGAATGTAGAGTTCAGCCCAAGATTTGTCATAGCTTGACATGGGACCTTCCACTGTCAATTAACAAATACTTTTTTGACTAGTGTGAGTTATGTGCCTCAGTTTCTTCATTATGGAATGCTTCACATCACAGAAATATTAGTGGATCAATTAAAAGTGAAATCTCGGGCCGGCCGAGTGGTGCGGTGGTTAAGCTCTGGCTTGGGAAGCCAGCGGCCCTGGTTCGGGTCCCACATATGAGTGTCAGTGACACTGCCCTCAAAAAAAAAAAATAAGTGAAATCTCATCGAAATGAAATTGTAATAAATGGTACATTTCTGTTATCATGGAAGCTGTCTTGCCTTGGGTCGCAAATTTAATAGTCCGACTTGCTATGTTGTGTGTCTCATCTGTTGCTCCCATCTCTACCTGTCCTTTCCTGCATGGTTGCTGGCAAGGCTTGTGATACCCATAAAACAATTGGATTGACTAAGCTGTAAAACTTCCTTCTAGAAGAAAGGAAGTCTGCACACTCTTCAGTAAAATCCTCATTTGAAGAGTTTTTTCCCACTGGTGCCTCCTCATTATTCTGAGTTTTGTGTTAGAGAGGCTGGAGAACCCTTCTTTTGCCTTGATGGTTGGCTTGCTTTGACTGTTGTTTTTTCTGGTCACATGTCTGTATTATGAGATCTTGTTACCAACCTTGACAGTCTTACGTGACAAAGTTCACCAAGTTACGGGAGTTCCAGTTGTTGGAGACTGGCTTGTTCTTCTTGATGTCCTGGAGTACCTTCCTCTTGGCTGAAGCATGGGGTTTCACAGGTAGGTTGCTTTCTGCTTTTGATTGTAAACTCTTACAGGGAGTGACTTTGCCAGTGATTTTTCTTGACAAGCGGACCAACTCCTCAAGTATTTCAACACACTTGTTAGCATTAGGATTTATGCTGTCACTTTAGAATATAGAAAACATTTTCAACGGAAGTGGTTCCTCTCAACAAAGTAAGTTACAACTGAAAATGTCAACGCTAAGCATATTATCCATTTCTGTAAAATATGAGCCTGAGTAGAAAATTCGGGAATTCTCCTTTTATGTGAACTTGGAACTCGTTGTCTTTATAGGTGTGGTTGCAGTGTTGTTCTGTGGCATCACACAGGCGCATTATACATATAATAATTTGTCCACGGAGTCTCAGCATAGGACAAAACAGGTAAGAGAAATGGTCTAGTTTGTGAATAAACTTTTCCCTCCTGCAGTGAAACTGAAGTCTTTTTATACTGAAAAAATAGTCCTTGATCTGTTCTGAAAGGTGTCTATTCATTTCATCTCCTGTTCTTTTGACTCCAGAAGCAAATGGGATTGGCATGTTGAAGGGTGACAGCTTTTCAGGTAGAGGTAGGTCAGCAGAATAGCCAGGGGTTATTGTTATTGTGGCCCCAGTGATGAGTCAGTTAGCTTCTTTTTCTGTTTTCCTAATCTAATGGCTTTTAAGAGGAATGTTTTAGAAACTCACTCAGGTCTGACTAGAAGTATTGCTGTGTGACAGGTAGGATTAACTGCTGATCTGAGTAGATCTGCTGCTGGGTGATAACAGAAGATGAACTTCGGTCTTCTTCAAGCACTTCGAAGCTGCTGGGTTTCCAGGAATGTCAAAACATCAGTGGTTGGGCCTTACGTGGTACTAAATGATCAGCATGCAGCGTACCTAAAGGGAATTATAATATAAAGGAAATGGACATAGCATTTTCTAGTCTTACAGGGTTTATGAGACAAAGACATGACCAATATGTAATATCTGGAATAGAAACAGATGCATACTTGATTATGCTTATGTCTAGAAATAGAAGCTTTAAGTTTTGCCACATGATTACAACACAGTGAGATTAGCATGGAAAGGACTCATGATAAAGCAGAAGCAAAGGTACTTTTTCTTTTTTCTGTAGCCACAAATTTAGCGCATGACTTGTGTTTTTTTCCCAATACCTCAAAAGAGATTAGGCTGCCCCGCGCCCAGCTGCACACATTGGGTTAGAAATCCCTTTTACAAATTAATTCAGTACAGTAAGTATAGAGAAGAAAATCAGCTGGTGGGGGTAGGTTTGCATTTTTCTATGCAGTGGAATGGGGAATAAAAAAATACCCAAGGTAGATATATTCAGTCTTACTGATGATAGGAAGTTTGTGAACATAAAAAAACTAATAGAACTTCTAGTTGTGTGTTTCAGATTATATGTCATACAAGAGGTCAGAGAAGATGGGGGATGGTTTGAAGCTTGAGAAGCTAGAAAGTTATTGTAGAGGAACTGGTGAGCCTAGAAAGCTGGGAAGAATTCAGAAAAGCCTCGGGGAAACAATACCAGTCCAGGCAGAAATAAAAAGGCAGCTAACATTCTTGAACAGAAGGAAGGCAGTGAATGAAGTGCAGAGCAAGGGTTGGCAAATGTCAGCCAGACCTCCCTGTGAGGTCTACGAGCTAAGGATGGTTTTCACATTTCTAAGTGGTTGGAAACAAAAGAAGAAGAATATTTTGTGAGATGTGAAAGTTATATGAAACTCCGATATTAGTGTCCATCAGCAGTTTTGTTGGCACACAGCCATGCCTGTTTTGTAATGTATGGTCTTTGGCTGCTTTTGTGTTTAGCATCTGCAGAATTGAGTGGTTGTGACAGGGATCATGTGGCCCGCAAAGCCTCAAATATTTACTGTCTGGCCCTTCACACGAAAGTTTGTCAGCCCCTCGTGTGGATTAAAGCAGGGACTCAGGAGTCACTGTATTGTTCCAGATCCTGGTCCCACTCTTTGCTAGCTGTGTGACAGGGGGCAAGTTACATAACTTCTCTGTGCTTTAGTTTTGTCATCTTGAAAATGAGGATGATAATAGTACCTACCTCACAAAGTTGTTGTGAGATTAAAACGAGGTAATGCATGTCAAGTTCTTAGCATAGCATCGGGCATATATTAATAGTAAAAGCTGGATAAATTTTAGCTATTATAATTAAACAAATAAGTAAACAATAGCATATTAAGTTATTTCAAGTAAATTAAATATACGTTTATTTTCATTTTTTTATTTCCATTTTTCAGTAATAAGGCAACCCTTGTTTGTAAAGATTAACTAACTTGTCCAAAGCCACACAGCAAGTGAAGAAGGCATTTTGACTTCTCAGCCCATATTGTGACTTAATCACTACCCTGTTTTGTGGGGCAGAGGGCTCATGCTAAAGAGCAGTGGTAGGTAACTCTGATGGACAGAGGGATGCCGGGTTATGGGGGCCTTGAATTCATTCATTCAAGTCTCTTATCCCTGCCCCGTTACTAACACTTAATGAGGCAGTGATGTGAACGGGTGGGGGTTGGGCAGGCAGCTGGACAGGGAACAAAGTACAAGACAATAATGTACAAGCCCTTACTCCATAAATGAGGGCAAAGCCCCACGGAAACAGTGAAATCACACAGCAAGGCGGCGATATGAGAGTTGTCATGAAGTACTCTGTGCAAGGACAAAAGAATTTGAACTGGATCTTACAGCCTGTGAAGAGGGAAGCATCTTGAAACTGCCATATTTAGAGATATTTATTAGGTGGGGTGTAGAGGATGGGTGGCAGGCCATACCATTTAGGGTCCTTTTGTAGCATTATGGGTAGGAAGTGAAAGGTAGATGGAGGCAGTGGCAGGGACAACAAGGAACATTCCAAAAGAAGTGACAGACTTTGGAGGAGGATAAGAATGACTGGATATGGGGATGGGAGAAGGGACGCTGATTGGGGAAAGTGAGGCAACATTTCTCGCTTTTTCTGTGGGACTGGAAATGCCATCTTTACATTTGCTCCCCTGTGAATCATATATTTTGGGGGATGTACATGAACTGTACATATTTGAAGTGTCTGTTTCATTATCTTAGTAATACTCATATTTTCAAATTATGTAACTTATTTACTAGACTAACCTTTTAACATTTTGTTCCAGTTGTTTGAGCTTCTAAATTTCTTGGCAGAGAATTTCATCTTCTCCTACATGGGACTGACACTGTTCACCTTTCAGAACCATGTCTTTAACCCAACATTTATAGTAGGAGCATTTGTATCCTTTATTATGTGTTCAATTTTGAAAACTTTTTTGAAAATCGAGAGTCACATGTGTTTTCCTCTGAGTATAACAAGTAAGGATTTTAACTGTTTTTCCTACTCTGTTTTATTTATTTTCATTTTTTTTATTGCACAAATAATACCGACAGATTGAAATGATGGGAAAAAAGTCTCCTACCATTGTGCCAACCCCAAAAGATAAAACTATCTTTTAAAGATATTACTAAAGGGAAGAAGGAGAGTAGTGGTGCAGTCTGTATGCCACAGGGCAGTGGTTGAAAGATGATGAAAGGCTGAAGGAAGCTGCTTCTCTCTCTCTCTCTCTCTCTCTCTCTCTCTCTCTCTCTCTCTCTCTCCCTCTCTCCCTCTCTCCCTCTCTCCCTCTCTCCCTCTCTCCCTCTCTCCCTCTCTCCCTCTCTCCCTCTCTCCCTCCCTCCCTCCCTCCCTCCCTCTCCCTCTCTCCCTCTCTCTTGTTGAGTCTTTAAAATCCAGTTGAAAGGGAGAGGCTGAGTACATGAAAGAGAGCAATCAATAGTGCCAGCTTCATGAGAAGGCAAGAGGAGATGAAATTCAGAGCATGCGGTGAGGGATTGGCCTTCAGCGGGGGAGGTACCGCTCCACCATGGTTCCAGGAGAGGACAGGTTATGTGGTGATGAAGGTATATTGGTGAAATTATATTCCTTTCTGATAACCTCTATTTTAATCTGTAAAGTAGGAGGTGAGATTATCTGCTGAAAGTGACATAGGAGCAGGTGGCCTATCAGTTATCTGTTATGTAACAGATTGCCCTAAAATTTAGCAGCTTAAAAACAATAGTCGTGTATTATCTCACACAATTTCTTAGAGTTGGGAATCCAGTGGCAGCTTAACTGGGCCATTCGGGCTCAGAGATCTCTTGTGAGGTTGCAGTCGTGCTCTGGGCTGGGACTGCACTCTGCAGACTTGACGGGGGCTGGAGGATCCACCCAGAGCTCATTCACACAGCAGTTAGCTAGAGGCTTCTACTCTGTTCCGTGGGCCCCTCCATTGGGGCAGCTCATAACACATCTTTCCCCAAAGGGAGTGAGCTGAGAGAGCCACAAATTGGAAGACAAAGTGCCTTTTATAACAATCTTGGAAGTGATCATCCCTTCTGCTGTATTGTGTTGGTTACACAGATGGATCCTGGTACAGTATGAGCAGAGACTAAATAAGGCTATGAGTACTCGCAGGCAGGGATCACTGGGGACCATCTTGGAGGCAGGTTTCCATAGGAGACAGGAGTTTTGAGGAGAAGGTTTGGAAATAGTTGTAAAGAGTGAGTTGATCAAAGAAATGCAGTAGGATTGCTGAGCAGTATTTTTTTTTCCTTTTTTTTAAATTAATTTATTTATATATATTTTTAATTAGCTTCAGGTGTACAACAAAGTGCAATAGTTATACTTTTTACCCCTCAAAGTGACAACCCCCTCCCCCAATTCTCCCCTCCCACTCTTCCCCCCCATATCATACTATCTATTACAATTCCTTTGACTCCCTTCCACCATATAATCCACATCCCGTGACTGTCTATATTGCTGAGCAATATTAGGGACCCATTTGCATCTGAGGAATAGCTATTAAAAGTAGAATCATTCTGCCCTGTTGGATGACTTTGTCCGGAGTCCTTAGCTGTAAGCATGGAGAAAACTCTAGGTTTGGTGTTTTGTCAAGTGGGTGCAAAGAAAGCACAGAGATGGGTGAGTGAATGTTAGGTATTGCAGAGTATTATTGAGATGTGGCTAAGAAGGGAAGTGAAGTAGGGAAGAGGACTGACTCACTGAGGGGAAAGTAGTGGGATCTTTGGACTGGTGGTCCCAGCGAGGTGGAAGAATTTTCTGAGTGGGATAGAACACGAAACATGAAAAAGGAGAGATTGTGGTTAGAGAGGAGGATGTTTGAATTCATGCTTTTCTAAAGAAGTATTTTAAAAACTACCAAAGAATGCAGATTCTGCCAAAGAGATTAGCGGAAATATTTTTTAAATTAAAACTGTAAGTAGGATCTGTTAGAGAGTGAGTTATTACTGAAATGCCATTCTGCAGTCTTAGTCTACTGGGAATGAACGTCAGGCAAAAAAGATAAAGCCCTGTTAATAAAAGAACCTTAGCTGGAAGACTCTTGTGAGATTGGTAACTTCATATCCTGCTAGTCTTTGAGAAATTTTTGAGCAGTCAAGTGGATTGACCCACTATACTTAACCAGAAATGAGGCCAAAAATTCTCCCTAGGTTTCCAAGTCTATTAGGAATTGAAGTTCCTTAATACAAAATCCTACCATGAAAATGGGCCCTGACCAGGGACAGTTCTCGCTTGCTGACTATATTAGCTACGATATGGATTTAGTTTAATGTGACAAAGACCCAAATTAACCAAGGTTTAAACAAGATAGAAGTTCATCAAAGAGCATACAGTGCTTATGCACAGTTCCTTTTGCTTTACTCTTAAAGACTCTACCAAAGGTACAGCACTGTTTCCACCTTGTTATTTATTTATTTATTTATTTATTTATTTATTTATTTATTTTTTGTATTATCGGGGAACAGTGTGTTTTTCCAGGACCCATCAGCTCCAAGTCAAGTAGTTGTTTCAATCTAGTTGTGGAGGGCGCAGCTCAGTGGCCCATGTGGGCATTGAACCGGCAACCTTGGTGTTATGAGCACTGCGCTCTAACCAACTGAGCCAACCGGCCACCCTTGTTTTGTTTTTAATCTTGGATTTTCCTTTACATTCCTTTCAGAAAATGGGGTGGAGACTATATTGTAACCTCTGAAATAAATATTGTAATTGTAAACAGAAGTCTCGATAGACAGCAAAGTGGAGGAAAAGACACTAATGTTGGTTTCTAGTTAAAACTATTCTGAATTCCCAGTAAGCCTTCCCTTTGAAGCAGGGTGGAAGTTACAGACTCAGAGGAACACGTTGGGACTAGCAGAAATTTCAGTGATATGAGCTGTTTGAGCTGCTTTTTTCTTTTTTTTTAAATATATTTTTTTATTTTTTAATTACAGTTGACATACAATTTTATATTAGTTTCAGGTGTACATGAGCTGCTCTTTTCTGTGTTCTGAGGAAATAAGGGCAAGTTTCCTCCTACCAACATGGACAATTAAAATGAATTAGCCTGTTATAGCAATAATGTTAAGAGTACACCAAAGAAGCTCTGCTTTTAAAGCTATTTCCTTTCATCTCAGAATTTCCTGTATGTTAGGTCTGCACTATCCAACTTGGTAGCAGCTAACCACTTGCGATTATTTAAATTTAAGTCACACTAGCCACATTTCAGGCACTCAGCATGTTGGACGGTACAGAAAGTTCCATTGGACTGCTGTTTGTCAAAGGGTGGAATCGAAAGATTGTGTGTTAGAAACAAAGCTTTGTAAGATAGTCTTTCACCACCTTGAATGTAGACTCTAAATAATATTAATAGTAAAAAGAAATTATCCTTAACCTATTAATAATTTTAGATTGCGATTTTCTTGGGAAGAGCTGCCAATATTTACCCCTTGTCTCTCTTACTTAATTTGGGTAGAAGAAGTAAGATTGGATCAAATTTTCAACACATGATGATGTTTGCTGGTAAGTTTTCACTTTTGCTCTTTGCTTACTCCAAGAAACCACTCACAATGCATATGCCAGCTTGCTTTTAAACAGAAGTGATATGCTGGTAACATAAGACTCCCTTAAACATTGAAATTGCAACTGCCAATAGAAAAATTTTTTATAGTGACCCATTCTCTTCTATGGGAACTTCTTCATGTTCTGGTTCCCAATTCCAAGTTCAAAAATATGTCACACATATGTGGAGAAGATAAAGATTAATGCATTTTTCACCTAAAAACCTGTGTGTGAATGTTTATGGCAGTTCTGTTCACAGTTGTGAAAATCTGTGTTGGCAATGGGTGAATGAATCAGCAAAGAGTGGCACATCATGTCATGGATTACTACTTAGCACTGAAAAGAACCAACTGTGACGCACACAACATGGATGAACCTCAGGGGCATTGTGCTGAATGAAAGAAGCTAGCCTCCAAAGGTCACATACTGTATGACTCCTTTTATATGACATTCTCAAAAAGACAAAAGCATAGTGAGGGAGATCAGATCACTGGCATCAGGATTTTGACAGTTTGGTGAAGACATAGGACTAACACGAAGTTGCACAAAGGAATTTGGGGTGGGAGCTGGCAGTAATGAAACAGTTCTGTGTCTTGGTTGTGGTTGTGGTCACACACCTCTGTGCATTTATCAGAACTCGTGCAACTGGACACCAGAAAGAGTGAATTTTACTCTGTAAATTTAAAAATA
Organism: Aselliscus stoliczkanus; assembly: GCA_033961575.1. Classification (NCBI taxonomy): domain Eukaryota; kingdom Metazoa; phylum Chordata; class Mammalia; order Chiroptera; family Hipposideridae; genus Aselliscus; species Aselliscus stoliczkanus. Next base: position 20,146,418 of record CM066737.1, read on the forward strand.
AATTTCAAGGGCCAGCTGAGTGGCGCATTGGTTAAGCGCTGGTTTTGGGATGCCAGCAGCCCCGGTTCGGATCCCACATGAGGGCCAGTGACACTGCCCTCTACAGCTAACAACAGCTCCACCTGGAGCTGGGCTGCGAGCCCCGGCGATGGTGTAGGCTGCAGCCCCTGCTGCAGTGGGCTGCCATGGGCTACAGTGAGTGGCCCGCAGCCAGCGTGAGCGGCTGGCAGCCAAGCATGAGCTGCCAATAGCTGCGGTGAGCGACATCCAGAGGCCAGCGACCGATCTGCCTCATCCGGGAAGAGCGCAATGAGGATACCAACAGTGAAGCAACATCCTCCGCAACTAAACTGAAGAACAAAAAGATAGCAACTTGTCTGTTCCCCTTCCCCGATTCCCCAACGCTGTTCCCCTCCGCCAATTCCCCAATAAAATCTTTAAAAAAAAAATTCAAAATATTGTTAAAAGAATGCATGTCAGTGTTATCTACTAAATCTTGGTTTATTTGTATACACTTACATACGTTGATATAATGGGGGGGTGCCAAAAAATGTATACCAAGTGGGCACTTCGGTCAGCGTTGCTCAAGCAGTAGTTCACCATAATCAGAAGTGTCTGGACGCTGATGGGAACCACTTTGAGCACCTCTTGTCATTGCAGAAGTCAAACATGACATGTATTCATCTTTTGGTATTGGTATATATTATTACAATTTTAATACAGTTTTTTCCTCTCTTAAAATGTGTACATTTTTGGCACCCTCTGTATATTATGTATTTGTTCACATGCTTCTAAGTTCTCAGAATGTCCTGTATTTCTTTGAGTTTACAAAGCTCTCATCGGTAATGACTTACTGAAGAAATACCTCTTCCATTCCCTTTTAGGCCTTCGTGGCGCAATGGCATTTGCCTTGGCCATTCGGGATACTGCCACTTATGCACGACAAATGATGTTCAGTACCACACTTCTGATTGTGTTTTTTACTGTGTGGGTATTTGGGGGTGGCACCACTGCCATGCTGTCATGCTTGCATATAAGGTAAGTCATGAGTGGGGTCCTCATTTTAACATTAAATTATAATTCAGGTTATTTTTCTTTAATCATGAGAAAGTTTTAAGCTTTGACAAATCTATAATCTTTCACTTTTTTCCTTTTAAAAAGTATATAATATGTAGTATAGAAAAAATGGAAAATATGCAAAAGAAAAATAAAAAATGTTAATACTGAGGAATGTCTTTCCAGACCTTGTGCTGTGTATTATATATATATATTTTTTAACAAAAACGGCAACACTACAGGTACTCTTGTAAACTGATTTTTAAATATAATATAGCATGGACATGAATGTTCATCATTATTTTAATTGCTGGATGCATCATAATTTATTTAACCAAATCCCTACTGTTGGACTTTGGTATTGTTTCGAGGATTTTGCCATTACCATTAGCATTTGAGGATTTTGCTATTACTATTATCATTAACAATGTGAACATTTGTAAATGCATACCCCATGTGTATTTGTTTGTTTATTTCCTTATGATGCATTCCTAGAAGTGGAATTGCTTGGTCAAAGGATATTCGTATATTTAAGGCTTTTGATCTATATCACCAATTGGATCAAAATTTTTTCTTTTATCTGAAGCCTATGAGACAGTCCAGTTTATCCCATCCCTAATCAATGCTAGATATTATCATTGTTTCTCATCTTTGTGATCAACACGGTTTCTCACCTGCCAATCCAACGTTGAGAATGTAAGGTCTCCGTCTTAAATGCACACTAGTTAATGTATTCAATTGGAAAGCTCCCTTGTATCTCAAGAGTTCTGCAGTGTTTGCATGGATACAGCAGCCTATGTTGCTAAGGCCTTTGTAGATTTTAGTTCTGTGTTTGGCTGAAATTTCATAAACCTTAAGAGCTACTGAGCTTCCAGAATGTGTAGGGTTCATTACAGAAAACAAGTATTTCACATTTTATAGAATCTGTTCTCCATTTTTTCAATCTGTAATGCTTTTCTTTTAACATTCTAACCACCAGCCAGCCCTAAATCACACTTTGAATGTTGTTGTTATTCTTTTTCTTTTTCCTATACAAATCCCTTTCTCACTGTTTCTGTGCTGTTATTGTATATAATTGAAAATACACAAAGCAATGTTCGTATAATCCTGATTATTATTTCAGGGAGGACCTAGCATTTGTTGAGCACCTATTATTGGCTGGGCATTGTGCTAAGTGCATTTTATACATTTATCTAACCACAATAGCTCCATTTTACAGATGAGGAAATAGAGGCTTAAAAAGTTGCTAAGTTGCTTAAGGTTGTATAGCCAATTAAATGGTGGACAGAGGAGCCTCCTCAAGAAGTAAGGGTAGTACATTTTGGAAGGATTAAACTCCTTCCTTTTCTCAAGAGCTGTAAATGAAGACTCTTCCTTAATCTACTAAGAAAAACAATATTAAATGTAAGATGATTTAGGGAAGGTAATACTCTTAAATAGAGTCTCACTGTTTAAGTAGAATCAGTTCTCTAACCTAACTGTCCCCCACACAAGCAAGCAAAATACCCACTCCTACTCCCTCCTAAGAACCCCACAAACCCCTCTACTCACATAAAGTCGAATCCCCCTCACCAGCTTTGCAAGCTCTGGCGCCCCATCTTGCCTGTCCTGTAAGCATAGTTTGGCACTTAATTATATACATTACCTTACAGTCTTAAGTTAATTCTTGTTGCTATTCTTTGGGGTTATTTTGACCCTTTTGCAGTGAAAGACTGGAATATAAGTTTCTCTTCCCTTCCCTGAAATTTCTCTAGTACAATTTTGAGGATGATGCTAAGTTCTTAAAGTTTAAGATTAATGCAGACTTAGACTTGACTTTGAGTTCTTACTCCTTCCTTTACTAATTCTGTGATCTTAAGCAAGCTCTTTACCCTTTCTAAGCCTCAGTTTCCTCATTTGTAATGTGTGTATGGTAGCACCCACCTCCTAGGGTTGTTGTAAGGATTCAGTGAGCTAATGTCTGTAAAGCTCTTTGCACAGCATTGCAAATGTGCCTTTTAGTCATCCATTCGATAGATACTGATTGAGCACTAACCATGTGCCAGGCACTGTTTTAAGCTCTAACTTAGTGGTTCTCAACTGGGGGTGATTTTGCCCGTCCCCCATGGGACATTTGGCAATGCCTGGAGACATTTTTGATTGTCACAATCAAAGGAAGCTGCTACTGGCGTTTAGTTGGTAGAGGCCAAGGGTGGTGCTAAACACCCTGCAGTGCACAGAGCAGCCCCCCAGAACAGAGAATGATCTGGGCCAAAATGTCAGTAATGCGAAGGTCGAGACCCTGCTCTAGAGATGTACAGTGGTAGTAATAAGATAGAAAAGGTCCCTGGTCTCAAAAAGTGTATACTTTAGTGGGAGAAGACTGACAATAAACTAGTAAATAAATGAAAATGATAATTTTAGATGATATTGAATGCTGTGATGACAAAGGTACTGTGATAGTACGTGGGGACCTAGTGTACATATTTTATAGGCAGAGGTCAGGAAAGGTCTCTCTCAGGTTCCATTTAAGCTCAATCTACCTGAAGGACAAGGTATTGCCAGGTAAACAGGGAGCAGGAAGAAGAGCGGTTCAGGCAGAGGGGAAAGCAAGTGCGAAGGCCCTGGGGCCAGAACGGTTTTGCCTGTGTAATGAACAGGAGAAAAGCCCACATAGCTAGAATATAGTAATCGAAGGGCAGGTAGGAAATGAGGTGGGCAAAATCCTCCTGGGGGAGGGGTTGGCAAACATGTCCTGGAAAGGGCCAGAGAGCCGATAGTTTAGGCTTTGCAGGCTATATGGTCTCTGTCTCAACTACTCAACTCCAGTGTGAAAGCCCCACAGACAGTAGTAAATCAGGTGGTGTGGCTGTGTTCCAACAAGACTTTATTTACAAAAACAAGAGGTGCACCAGATGTGGCCCTGGGGCTGTAGTTTGTGGACTCCTGCTTTCAGGTCTTGTAGGACATGGTGAGGATTTTGTTTTTGATTTTGTTTTTTTTCTAGCTGAGCCGTCCTGCCACCTGTTGGCAGCTCAGCAGCAGCTCAGCTCGGGCCGGGAATCTAACCAGCAACCCTGTTGCTCAGAGCTCACACTCTTGAGCGAGCTCTTAACCAACTGAGCCACTTGGCTGGCCCTTGGTGAGGAGTTTGGATTTGAAAATCCAACTGGAAATCTTGTAGGATTTTAAAGCAAGGGAGTGATATGGTCTATTTTGCAGGGTAAAAGCATCACTCCAGCTGCTGTGTGGACAACGGACCCTCAGTGAGTTGGGGCCAGCCAGCCAGCTCTAGCTATCCCTGTGTCCTTTCATAGTTTGTGACAGTCACATTTGGCTCCCTGTCATTTACCACACATACTTTGCACTTCTCTGTCTCCTAGCCTTTGCTTCTACTGTTCTGCCTGAATTCTCTTTCACTCTCAAGAAATGGCACAGCTCAAGTGCATCCCCCTTTTTGCCCTCTGCCGTTTGCTTACCACTGGGTATCAGACTTGTAATAATATTGTTATAAGAGTGACCATTTGTGTTAACGGTGCATCAGACACTCTTAAAATCTTTAGATGTATTTTCTCATTTAATCCTTGCAGCAACGCTGTGTGGCGGATACTATCCCCATTTCCCAGGTAATAAAATCATGGTTCATCGAGCTGCATAACTTGACTAAGTTCACACAGCTGGACAGGAGCTGTGGTCCGATTGTCACCCAGCTCTTCCTGATTGCAGAGCCGTTGGGGACTGATTACGCTCTAGTTGTGTCTGCCTCCCCCACTAGTCTGAGAGCTCCTGGAGGGCAGAGGCTGTGTCCAATTCATGTCTGTGCCCTGTGCCTAGCGCAATGCCTGGCAGATAATAAATGCTCTCTAAGTATTTATTGCATTGAATTGGCTTCCAATAATATTCCGAGCATTACAAATGTGCTCTCTCCAAAATCACTAGGTGGCGCTTTAGATGCACAAATGTGGTTAGAGTGTAATGTAGCTAAGAAGATATTGAACAGCTTCTGGCCATTTTAACAAAGAAATAAGCCTTTCTTGGAATAATGAATCTGGTCACAGCCATCTGTTTCCAAGTACTTGACCATGATTCACTTGCCTTCCAGATGAGGTCTTGCATCATTTCCCCCCCTTCAGTGTTACTCGTATTCTGGGATGTACTGCTACAGCTTCTCACACTGCTGTTTCTTCTGTGTTGTCTGTAGTAGTGACCTTAATCGATAAACATTTGAGCACCTATTGTGTGTCAGGTACTGTGCTAGACTCTGGGGCTACAGACATGAATTGAGACATGGCCTTTACTCTCAAGGAGCTCACAGTCTATTTGGGGAGACTGACAGGTAAATAACTATACTGTGCTAAGTATTATAATTAGAGCAATCTAGAAAGTGCGGTAAAAGCACAAAGGGAAAAAAAAAGATTCTACCTGAAGGGGTCATAGAGTGGTTCATTTGGCACTCGAAAAGGAGTAGAAAAAATTGAGGGACAGTGCATTTTAGATACAGGGAACAAACAGCATGAGCGAAGGCATGGAGGCCCGGGAGAGGCCAGAGATCTGGGAGAGGAGTCGTTGGGTATGGCTAACAGAGAGTATGTGAAATAGAATGAGGGGAAAGGGAGGCTGGATGGCCAGGTGCTAATGTGTAGAGTCTTGAATGCCACACAAAGGACTTTACACTTGACCCTCCGGGTTGGAAGCCGCTCTCAGAGTGTTTTGTCAAGAGAATAACCCAATGAGCTCTGTGCTTTAGACAGCAAAATCTAGGGGAGAGCTTGGCAGCTGGAAAACCTTACATTCAGTTGCTACAGACCCCGTGAGTCAGAACGAGGCCTAAGCCTGAGCAGTTGGGATGCAAAAGAGACAGGATTGGAGAGAGTTTAGAGAAAAAAATGAACAGAGTGGTGAGTGCTCGTGTTGAGGAGATAGAGAGGAGTCACAGAGAGCTACTTCGTAATGAAGCTGTTCCCTGGGATGTGGAAAGCAGGAATTCTAAGCAGATGAAAAAGAATTACTAAGAACCAAGGCTGATGTCTATCCATTAGCCTGTGGGGGGCGGGCGGGAAACAAAACTGTAATTGGACCCTCTCATCAGTCATCACAACAGAATGTTACCATGAGGGCTGAGAGATGTGAAAACATGCACCTCCCTCCTGGAGCTGCATTGTACCAGCCTTGTTTTTGAAACCACCCGTAGTTCTTATTCAGTAGCTGGGGCAATGCTGCCTTCCCCAACTCTCTTATAGTGGACTGATATTCAGAGAAGCAAATGGCATTCTTCTGAAGCTGGGAAGTGGGGTTGCAAGAAGAGAATCATTAGTAGACCCTGCTTGCCTGAGGATCCAAGCTGCTGATAAGGAAAGTGGCAGGAGCCAAAATTTTATGTCAACAAGCAGAGAGAAGCAAGAAAACATTAACCATTCCATAGCTTCTGCTATGAAAAAAGTAGTTGCCTGACAATATACATATGTAAATAGACATTGTTTTTTGGTTTTTGTGGTTTTTTTGGCTTCAAAATCTCATTTGCCTTTTGTGTTTCTCCTTTAGGGTTGGCGTTGATTCAGACCAAGAACATTTGGTAAATATGCATTTGTGTTGTCCCTGACATTTCTGTCAAATGTGCAGTTGTTTGGAAAGAAAACAGTCTGCTGTAGACTTCATGCCACTATTATTTAGATCCTGTCCTATTTTCATCAGCTTTTCACTAGCGTCATTCCTGGCGTTTCTCACTGCACAATAGAGACAAAACCGAATTTTAGACAGCGTGTCGTTATCAGGGGTGACAGCTCTCGTATCTGCAGGCCAACCTGGCCTTTGGCTACAGAGGAGAGCAGTCCCAGAAGCGCTCCTGGGTTTTCAAGTCACTTCTCTGGCACAGGGAGCCTTTTTCCACTTTGGTTTGCGCATGAAGGCTTGTCTCTGATGTAAGCCCCACTCCAGCTGCTCTTCCTGTGTAGCTTTCAAATTGGATGACCAGCAGCTGCCCTTGAGAGCTGCCTGGAAGCTTTGGACTCCTCAGCTGGCCTCCTGTGCCTGTTCCGGGGAGCGCGCTGTCTTACCCCATGCATAGCCTGGCCCACATGTCCCTGCCTGCTTCTGTGTGTCACTTTCGCAGTTGTTCCTTTGCCCCTGGACCTGGAAGATCAAGTACAGTGTAACTCGGTGCCTTTTCTGTACTGACCGTTCTTTTCTGGCATTTTCAATCCATTTTTTTAATGATTTATTTCTGAGCACCCCTGAATACATGGCTCTACCTTGTATTTTAGATGGGAAATCACAGAAATCAGGCTTTTGAAGATGGAAAGCATCTCTTTTGAAACACAATTGTGTTTCTACTCTGAAAGAAACCCTAGTCTATTTGTCTTCAGGGTGTGGCTTAAGAAAACCTTCATCAGGCTCATTTCCTGAATACTAATTTTGTTAGCTGTTGAGTGATAAGTGTGTGTGTGTGATGTGATATAGTATTTACCACTTTTGTGGTCAGACCTTAAAGTGTATTTGTGTGGGCTTGAAATTCCTGAACAAACCAGGCCAGATAATTTCCCATGATGCTGAGCTGCTGTGGGTAGTTTCCAAGGGGATAGTAGCTCCTCAGGGCCCACCTAGCATCCAAACAACAATGAAGTTATGCAGTCCACCAGAAACAGGCTAGGTCACTGTCTCATAAGTCTCCACCTGCTATATGTGTTATCTCTATCGTCACTGAGGACAAATGAGAATGGAGTGACAGGGAGAGAGCCAGGGAGGTGAGTACCACCTGTGACATACAGAAAAACATAACATTTTCCCCTTGCCTTTAAAACCCTGTGGGTGTCTCGGTTTGTTATATTGTTAACTCAATATTTTGGGTGTCCACTGGGAAGCACAGAGGAACAGTATAGTAAATATGGAGTGTGTGGGGTTTGGGTGTACAGGTATTTATGTGGTGAGGGGATCATGAGATTTATAGATTAATTGCTCTTCAAAACGCAAGACCCATAAACCTGGGCCTGCTGATGTAAAAGGAAATGGAGGTATTTTTCGGCTCTTGTAAGACCATGCAATCTTCTCAGACATTTTTATATTATGTATGCATGTTGAAAGGAAGTATCATTTATTTCAAGGCTTGTGAAGGTAGAAAGGAACCACCACCCAGATTCTAAACTCTGTGCTCTTCAAAAATCATGGGACCATAGAACATTTATTTGTGCTAGAAAGGGTCTACGAGGTCCTCTAACCCTTACATTGTATGCATGAAGAAATTCAGGCCCACAGAAGGAAAGGGACTTGCCCAACTAGTTCATGTCAGAGCTCAGATTAATCAGATGCCCTACCGAACTGCTACTGAGAGCACCGTATTACAAATAAGTACCCAGTTGATATTTTTGGAAGCTATTTTTGAAGAGACCTGCTTGCTGTGTTAGTTTTCAAACTTCCTAGCCAGTCAGGCTTACCATGGAATTTATCTACTTTCATTTTGCTAGAGTCCTAAGAACATATTAATAGTAGCAACTTTGAAACTGCCCATTATTTTTGAGACCCATGACAGCTCCCCAAGATAGGATTATCAGTGCGATGTTTTCTACTTAAGTTGCAATTCACATTGTGGGTATAACTAAGCCTTTCAGATTTAAGGGGTGAATTATCTCACATTGATTTTTTAAAATGATAATAGACTCATAAATCAGCAAGCAGCCTGCATGATAGACGTGTTCAGAAAAACATTTCAACTTCCTATTCCAAAACCACAATACACAAGCTATTAAACTTCTAATGTTCTCTATGTTGGAGAGCATCTCATACATGAAAGATTGTATTTCTGAAAAGAAATGATTCTAAATACATGTGTTTTTAATCTTTGTTTATGTATTGATTTCTTCATTATTTGTTTGCAGGGTATTCCTGAAAATGAAAGAAGAACTACCAAAGCAGAGAGTGCCTGGCTCTTCCGGATATGGTACAACTTTGATCATAAGTATCCTTTACTGAGAAAAAAATTGTTACTATGCACATGGACAATTACAGTTTTCATAGAACGATGCTTTTGACCATTCCCTTCCTGAAGCAGAATATAAAACCTACCTTGGGCTTTCCCTTTCCCCTTCACGGTAGTGGAGAAGGTTATTAAAGGAAACCCACACGAATGAATTCCTCTGAAAACCCATGAACCAGTAGGGATTGGTTATTACAGAAGCTGGCTGTGTGAAGGGGACTCAGAAGCTCTTATGATAGACTTTCTTTGATATATAGGTTTATTTACTGAGCAAACCTTAATATTTGTTGTCCTGCAGCTAATTTAGTGAATACTAAAAAAAGTATTTGTTGGTTCTTGTCAGTGTACAGTTTGTTAGGGTAAGAGAGGAAAAGCTGCCTTAGGAAAAAGCATGTAATGTTAGATGCCACAATAGTCAGTGATAGGCCTTTTTTCTCTGACATTTACAAAAACCCGCAGATTCTCCTCTCCATTCAGAATGCCAGTGTTTCACTGTTTGCCAGTTTCTTTCTTTTCCTTTGTAACAATCTTCTTCATAGCTATATTTTGGGTCATGTTATATTCTATAACCTGTTTAAATTATGTCTTTAAAAACATTTTATCACTGACTATTAAAATTAATTTCTTATTTGAAAATGGAACTAGTAAAAGGGACCATAGAGTTCTGGCTCAGACTTATCAGTAAGTGAATCAAAACCTGGTTTATATTCCATTGAAGCAAATTTGGGACAACCACAGAATTATTTTCCCTGCTTTCGCCTTTCTGATCAAAACATTGTATATATAAGAAAAATGCAGTTGCTGCTTATTATTAGAATCTACTGCTTACTATATTCTGTTGGATAGAATTTTACGTTCACTTTTTGCAATACTCAGAATTAAATTACTGTATGGAAATAGAAATGTAAGCATATCTGTGGTATTAAGACTCCCATTAAGGAGAGAGATCCTGGCTCTTTAAAATTGTTTAATGATTATGTCATTCATTACTTTTGGATCCATTTTCTGTATTTGGGGCATAAACCACTCCCATCTCTCTTGGGGCTTTTTCATCCCTCTGATTTAACAAAAATTGTTTAGTGTTTCCTGCATAAAATGTTCTGTACATTTTCTGTATAATGTACAAAACAATGAAATGATCCTAATATAGAGAAAGGGTAGAATAATAGCTTATTTTTTCTGTGTATTCTTATAGAACTAACCACCAAGACGTGTTTGACTCAGTACTACCCTATTAAGTACTATGACCTGGTAATTTTAAAATTTGTATTCTAGTGGAATGAATCATTCCTCATTCTAGATTTCAGTTCCTTTGTGTAGCCAGATTGTTTGTAGTTTAGATACAATTTAAATACAGTAATGTACACAAATCCTAAGTGTACAGCTTAATGAATCTTGACCTATGTATGCACCTGTGTGCCTGCCACCCATATAAAGTATATACAACATTTTCAGCACCCCACAAAGCACCCTGTGTTCCCTTGTAGTCAGTAATGCCTTCCCTGTCCACCCCCAAAGGACAACCACTATTCTTATTTCTAGCAACGTGGATTAGTTTTACCTGTTTTTGTTCTTCATATAAATAGAATTATATATTATATGTTATTTTATGTCTTGCTTCTTTCACTCAACATTATATAATTTGTCCATATTGTTGCCTATGCCAGTAATTTATTCTTTTTCATTGCTGTGTAGTATTCCATAGTATGAATATATGACAGGGTTAGGTTTTTTTTTTGTTTTTTTTTTTTAAAGATTTTATTGGGGAATTGGTGGAGGGGAACAGCATTGGGGAATCGGGGAAGGGGAACAGACAAGTTGCTGTCTTTTTGTTCTTCAGTTTAGTTGCGGAGGATGTTGCTTCACTGTTGGTATCGTCATTGCGCTCTTCCCGGATGAGGCAGATCGGTCGCTGGCCTCTGGATGTCCCTCACTGCGGCTATTGGCAGTTCACGCTTGTCTGCCAGCCGCTCACGCTGGCTGTGGGCCACTCACTGTAGCCTATGGCAGCCCACTGCAGCCCACACCATCACCGGGGCTCGCACAGCCCAGCTCCAGGTGGAGCTGTTGTTAGCTGTAGAGGGCAGTGTCACTGGCCCCCATGTGGGATCCGAACCGGGGCCGCTGGCATCCCAAAACCAGCGCTTAACCAATGCGCCACTCGGCCGGCCCAGGGTTAGGTTTTTTTAACCATCTGTTGTTGATGAACAAACACTAGGTTTGTTTCCAGCTTTTGGCTCTTACAAATAAAGCTAAACATTTGTACAAGTATATATCTTTTGATAAATGTAGGCACTCATTTCTTGAGTTGGATACCTAGGAGTGGAATTTAGGGCAAGTGTATATTTAGCTTTCATAAATATTGCCAACCAGTTTTCCAGAGTTGTTGTAACTGATTTACACTCCCATCAGCAAGGCAGGGGAGTTCCAATTGTCCCACATCACCACCAAAACTTCGTTTCTGTCAGCCTTTTAATTTTTAGCCATTTTGATGAGCGCGCATTGATACCTCCTGTGGTTTCATTTGCATTTCTCTGATAACCTGTGAGGTTGAGCATCCTTTCCTACCTTCAGTGGTCATTTTGATATCCTCACTTGTGAAGTGTGTCTGTTCAGTTCTTTTGCCCATGATTTCATTGAGTTGTCTTGTCTGATTTGAAGTTCTTTCTGTATTCCTGGATGGGTTCTTTGTTGGTTATATGTATCATAAATATCTTCTCCCAATCTATAGCTCACTGTTTTATGTTCTTAATCCTGTCTTTTGAGGAACAGAAATTCTTCATTTTAATGAGGTTTATTTTATCAGTCTTTTCTTCTATGGTTAGTACTTTTTGTATCTTAAGAAATCTTTTAGGGCTGGCCAGGTGGTGCAGTGGCACTTGCTTGGGAAGCCAGCGGCCCTGGTTCGGGTCCCACATATGAGGGCCAGTGACACTGCCCTCAAAAACAAACAAACAAACAAACATTTTATATCCCAAGGTCATGAACATATTTTCTTGTTTTCTTTTAAAAATGTGATTGTTTTAAGCTATCATATTTGAGTTTCTGTATGGTATGTGGTATGGGTCAAGATCTGCTTTTTTCTGTATGGGTATTCAACTGACCCAGTGCCATTTATTTAAAATACTACCCTTAACACACTGAATGGCAGTGGAGATTTTGTTGTAAATCACTAGGCCATGTAAGTGGGGATCTGTTTCTGGACTCTTTTCTATTTGTCTGTTTTTATATCAATACCAAACTCTCTTAGTTATTGTACTTTATCCTCTAGGTTTGTTATTCTTAAGTATTGCGTTGGCTATTTTTGGTTCATTGCATTTTTGTCTAAATTTTAGAAACAGCTTGTAATTTTCCATACACTCATACACGCACAAAAATAAATCCACTGGCAATTTTATTGGGTTTGTATTAAATCTGTAGATGAATTTGGAGAGAACTGATATCTTCACAACATTGAGCCTTCCAATCCCTGAGTATAATATTTCCCTCCATTTATTTAGACCTTCTTTAATGTCTCTCATTAATATTTTGTAGTTTTCAATGATAAGCTTTGCACATCTTTCATTAGATTTATCCCTAAGTATTTGATATTTTTATGCTATTGCAAATTATTTTTTATTTTCCACTTATCTGTTATATTTTAGATATACAGTTGGATTTTTAAATATTGTCCTTGTATCCATCAATCTTGTTAAGTTCACTTATTATTTTTAATAGTTTGTAGATTCTTTCTGGTTTTCTGTATAAACAAACAAGTGGCTAATAATGTTTTTTATTTCTTTTCAAGTACCTTCTATTTCTTTTTTTGTCTTATTACACTGGTTGGACTTCTGCACTACAGTGTAGAATGTAAATGATGATGGTGGACATTTTTGTCTTACTCCTGACTTCAGGGGGAAATTTTTTGGTATTTCATTATAAAGTATGTTAGCTGTAGGTTTCTGAAATATCCTTTTCAAATTAAGAGTATTCCCTTCTATTTCTAGTATGCTGAAAGTTGTTTTTTTCCCCCTCATGAACAGGTATTTAATATTATCAGATACTTTTTCTGCATGAATTTATTTTATTCTCCTGTAATATGTTATTGTGCTGATTTTAATTGATTATTTGAATGTTAAACCAATCTTGCATTGCTAGAACAAGTCCCACATGGTCACAATGTGTTATTCTTTGTATATGACACTGGATTTAATTCACTAATATTCTGTGTCCCATTTTTGTGGCTTGTGATTTTTTTTTCTTATAACGTCTTCTCAAGTTTCTGTAACAAGGTTATGCTGGTGTTATAAAAGGAGTGGGGAAGAATTTTTCTCTCTTTTCCATTTTCTGGAAGATTGGTGTTATTTCTTTTTTTTTTTTTAAGAGGGCAGTGTCACTGGCCCTCATATGTGGGACCTGAACCGGGGTTGCTGGCTTCCCAAGCCAGCGCTTAACCGCCATGCCACTCAGCCAGCCCTGGTGTTATTTCTTAAGTGCTAGATTCTACCAGTGAAGCCACCTGGGCCTGAAGTGTTTTGTATAAGAAGGTTTTTAATTTCTTTCATAGATATAGGAGTATTCAGATTATCTTTTTTTTTTTCTTCTGTCAATGTTTGGTAAGTTCTGTTTCTGAAGGAATTTGTTCAAACAGAGTTAAACACCAAGAACTTGCTAGCCTCAGCACTGCCCTATTAAGGACCACTAGACTGAGACCTGGTAGCTTCTGTACTCAGTGCACCGGCTGACTTTATCATCCCAGGTTTTCAGTGGTTTCTTGTGGGCAGATGTTTTATAAAGTACATAAGTGCATTTATATATAGTACTTTAATCTTTACTTAGACTTTATATGGGAATTCATGACATTTTCTCCGACTTCTCGTTTTTTAATTGAAAACAACCTTAGGTTGTAGTTTTAGAAGGTGAGAATTTATATGTGTCTCTCTCCCTTTGTTTACTTTTTCTTGTGATTTCCACTTTTTTCTTCTGAGTATCATATATATTATCACATCTATTTTTCATTTTTTGGAGAATACTGAAATGAGGGACTATGATAGAGGAACTAGTGATACATAATTTTTTACAGCATTTTTCAAATTGAACATCATTTAATATTAAAGTTGTATGGCTTCAGTTCAGCAAGATTTTAGGCATTTCTTAGTGATGGTTGTTTTGTGGTTGTAATTTTGATGTGGTCGTGAGAGGATGTGAGCACAGTGTTTACCTACTGTGTCAAATATAAATCACTAAATATTAAATCTGAATAATCAGCAATATAAATTATTGACAGTTGTATATTCAACTGCAGACAAATTAAAATATTACTACTAAATTTAATGTAGATAATATTAAATAAAAACAATCTTTTTAAAGTCAAAATAATATGCATTTTACATCAGTTTAACAAATATTTATAAATTATCTACTGGGGAAATTAAACCAGCTTATCCACGTGTATACTGTGTTTTATATAGAATTAAAATTTGATATAATTAAAAAAGTAGAATTGAATTTCCTATAATACTGAAGTTTCAACTCATTCAAAGGGCCTGCTAAATCCACAATAAATGATTCAAGCCATTATTAGTATATTGTACTACTGGAATATTTCATCTCTTTTCTTATTGTTAACCATTCTTTTTTCTGTATTTTTTTTATAGATTTTATTCGGCCAGCTGAGTGGCTCGTTGGTTAATAGTTGGCTTGGGGCCAGCGGCCCCGGTTCAGGCCCCACATATGAGGGCCAGTAACACTGCCCTCAGAAAAAAAAAAAAGAGTTGGCTTGGGAGCGTGAGCTCTGAGCAGCAGGACTGCTGGTTCAGATCCCATTTGAGCCAGTAACAGTAACACTGCGCCCTCTACAGCTAAGATGGTGAAAACAGCTCTACCTGGAGCTGGGCTGCCCTGAGTTGCTGGAAACACTGTAGGCTGCAGTGGGGCTGCAGTGGGCTGCCGTGAGTTACCGTGAGTGGCTGGCAGTCAGCATGAGTGGCTAGCAGCCAGCATGAGATGCCATGATCTGCCGTGAGTGGCCTTCCAGTGGTTGGCGACCAATCTGCCTCATCCAGGAAGAGCGCAATGATCACAATACCAACATGGGCCAGTGAAACAGCATTCTCCACAACTAGACCGAAGAACCAAATGACAGCAACTTGTCTGTTCCCCCAACGCTGTTCTCGCTCCTAATTCCCCAATGAAAAATCTTTAAAAACAAAAAAAGATTTAATTGGGGAATTGGGGGAGGGGAATAGTGTTGGAGAATTGGGGAAGGGGACCCGCCAAGTTGTTCTTCAGTCTTTGTTGTGGAGGGCACCAGTTGACATCTGGCTTCCTGTTGGCAGCTCTTGGCCTGTAATCTCAAGGTTCTGTGTTCGATCTGTGTGCGGGTGGGCATAGCCACTATCCCATGTGGGAGTCGAACCAGCAGCCTTGTTGTTAAGAGCGTGTGCTCTACGTACTGACCATGTGGGCGGCAGCTCAGCTCAAGATGCTGAGTTCAGTCTTAGTTGTGGGTGGGTATAGCCCACCATCAAACAGGCAATCTTGTTGTTACACAAGCTGAGCCACCCTGCTGTCTGTTGGCAGCTCGGGCCCAGCATCACTGGCCCATGTGGGAATCCAACCAGCAGCCCTATTGCCCCAAGCTCGCACTCTTAAGCCAACTCTTCTTAACCAACTGAGCCACTCGACTGGCCCGATAGTTAACCATTCTTGACCTTCTTCGTATCTCCTTCAGTGCTAAATTGAGAGCGATTTTGTCTTCCTTTTGGTTTTAGTGAAACCAGAAAGGCAACACAATGTTGTGGAAAGGGCACAGGATTTGGAATCATACCAATCTGGGGTTGAGTATTGGTCCTTAATTTACTTAATTGTGTAACTTTCAGGCAGATCATGGACCTCTCTGAGCCTCAGTTTCCATGCCTGTGAAATAGAGATGATAATAAAGTCTCCCTGTGCTATCTCACTAACATAATGTGGTGATGAAATGAGACAACATATGTGAAAGCCCTTTGCCGTCCTCTGAAACGGTTGAGGCACTGTGACAGTGGTTTTGTCAAATGAGTTGTGTTTTACATTTGTGAAAAAGGAACGCTGGTCTTCCTTAACCACCACAGCTATCTGAAGCCTCTGCTCACACACAGTGGGCCTCCTCTTACAACAACACTGCCCGCCTGCTGTGGACCCATTGCGAGGTGCCTCACCAGCCCCCAGGCTTATGAAGTAAGTGGCTTCATCCAAAACCTGAGTTCCTCATTAGATTGAATTTATCTGCTCTGTGACTGGGTTACTGGTTTTGTTTTGCTTTGCTTTGTTTTGCTTTGCTTTGCTTGCCTTTAAGGTATAAAAATCCATCAGAGGAAGTAGAAGCATGTTTTGCTCCACCAGAAAATACACTGACATCTATAAGTCAGAGCCTTTGAAACATCATTTGAAAACAGATCTAGAATAGCACCTCATCTTACTGTTGGTGATTTTAGTGAATCTGTTTCCATGCTGGTTTTCAGTGATTTGCAGTGTGTGCCTGAGCTCAATACTAAATGTGTTATGTTTTCATCTATAAGTTAGGGTTGTCACAATCATATTGAGAGGATTAATAAAAGAATTTTTGATGCCTCCAAAGTGCAACAGCTGGTCTTTTATCTCACACTTTCCATTGTATGGACATTAGGAAAGGTTTATCTTCCTTTGTTCCACATTGCCAGGAGGCCTGAGCATATCTAGGCATAATCTACATGCCACATTTTTTTCTTAGCTACCAAGATATGACTAGTGATTCAGCAAGTGTTGCAACAAAGAAATGACAAATGCTAATCAAATTTTATTTTAAAATATAAATGTTTTATTTTCAAGTTCTTTTTTAAAAACTTTTGCTTCTAACCCAACCCTTGAAAAGTAATCTGTGGCATCAGAGACAGTGCCCATGATAACAAAACCCACCAGTTTTGACTGCTGTGATGCAACACCTTGAGTAGAGAGGCAAGGCTGTGGTGCAGCCGTGTAGGCCTACGCCCTCTGGGGTGTGTTAGCGCGGTCCCCACAGAGAATGGGTGAGGAAGAGCAGACTTACTGGGAATGACACCTGGGTCAGGGAGGAGTAGCCTACAGCTTTGTGTGGCACTGAGTCATGCATATTTCCTACAGACTGTGCTGGTGGGGCAAGGGGAACACCTCGTGTTGTCTTGTCTCTCCCTCTCTCATTGCCCAACCCCCCTCCACAAGCACATTTTCCATTCCCTCTGTGCACTGTTAGCCCGTGTGGCTCTGTGCAGAGGGGTCACCCAGGTCTCTTGGTAAGTCAGTGAGCCTTGGCCCTTAGATTCCAGAGACCCACCCGGCCATTACCAAAAAGCCAGAAAAGTTCCACAATGGACGTGTGTCCTGTGGAAAAAAGCCAAATACATCATTGTGTGAGTTTCCCAGTGCTGCTGTAATAAAGTAGCACAACTGAGTGATTTCACAACAGAAATTTATTGTCCCAGTTCTGGAGGCTAGAAGTCTGAGGTCAAGGTGTCGGCAGGGTTGGTTCCTTCTGAGGGCTGCGAGGGCGAATCTGTTCTATCCTCCTCCCCTGGCTTCTGGTTGTTTGCTGGCAAGCTTTGGCATTCCTTGGCGTACAGATACATCACAGCGATCTCAGTTTTCATCTTCACAGGATGTCCTCCCTCTGCATGGAGGGTGTGTGTGTGTACAAATTTGCCCTTTTAATATGGACACCCACCAGTCCTATTGGATCAGGGCCCATGCTAACAACCTGATGTTAGCATTCATGGGTACTAGGGGTTCAGATTTCAACATCTTTTACAGGGACACAGTGTAAATCCTGACAACCATAAAACGTAATTTTTAATGTTACCCTTTGTTGTTAGCTACCCTTTTTAGTTATAAAAGTAATATGCTGTGGTCAAATATTCAAACAGTGTGGAACGTACCGTGAGTGATGAAAGTTGCTCTCCTCCCACCTCCATCCCCCAGAGGCAATCTTTATTAAAGGTTTATTGTGGATACTTCCTGATATATTTTATTGTCACCAACTTATATGTGTATATACAGCTTTTGTTATTGTTTTACACAAACGAGGTCATAATCGTATATTGTCCTGATGCTTGCTTTTTTTCGCTTAATGATACATCGTGGATAACTTTTTATGAGTACATGGATGCGGTACCTTCTCTTTATGTGTGGCTGCACCCAGATTGATTCATTTAATCAGTCTCAGATGGTTAGACCTTTAAGTTGTTTCCTTTTCTTTTTTTATTATTACAAACAGTGTTTATGGTGAATATCCATGTGCATATAAATTTACTCAAGTATATAAAAGTATGTAGAATCAATTTTAAAGGTTAAATTGCTGGGTCAAGTGGCATATGCATTTAAAAATTTGATAGCGATTGTCTCAAACCTCAAACTTAATAAAGATATGAGAAGGCACTGAAGAACCCCTGCTTAGGTGAAGGTGCCATAGAGCTTTGTTGTGAGTGTTCCTGAATCAAGTGACAGACACTAGTTAGACATAGTATTTTAACTAGTTTGGGTGGGAAGGGATTATGGCCGGTTGGTGGTTATGGGTTTGGTTTTTAATTCACATGTCTTTGAGTATTTAGGCAAATTTCTAGCAACAACAAATTAAGTCTTTATTTTTATCTAGTAGTCTCTGCAGTCTGTTTGACTGTCTTAGACAAATTTAAGATTTTCAAACACGTAGGGTTGGAGAGCTGCATGTAAAATGTTTCTTTCAGCTCTGTTTCCCTCAAGGAGTACAATCACAGACTTTTTTTGCTAGGTCATTATGAGTGTTTAGAGTGATGTTCACTCCTTACATTAAAAAATGACTATGATTTTTAAAACTAGTATGTATTTTTTTTATAATGAAATTTCAGGTAGTACAGAAATAACAAAAATAAAATAAATATCACTAACAATCTGGTCATGCAGAGCTAATTATCATCATTTTGTTGAATACCCTTCCAGACTTTTCTATACACATATACATTTTTTTTTTACTAAAATGGCAGTATATATTCTTGACTTTCTCCCTGTTTGTAGAACTTTAGTTATATTCTTTTGGCCACAAATTTTCCATTAGAACCAAAGCTTATCAAGCTGGGAGACAAGTATGCTATAAGGTTCAATATACAGAGGGTGCCAAAAAAATGTATACACATTTTAAGAAAGGAAAAAAACTGTATTAAAATTGTAATACCCAATATATACCGACAACAAAAGATGAATACAAGTCATGTGTATACAGTTTTTTGGCACCTTCAGTATTTGGGGGATATTGTATTCCTAAGCATTGTTGATACAGAAGTAAAAGTTTCATTTATATAAATCCATCCAATAATCTATTGAACCTAAGTTTAGTGTGTACTTTCTGCATGCTTCAAACCGTTAGGTTGTTGGACTAGAGAGCAAAAAAAGGGACTTAGTCTAGTGGGGGTGGGGCATGCACAGAACAGACCAGTGCCCATGCAATTACGATACGAGGACAAGTGCCACTTTAGGGAGAGGGATAAGTACAGGATGCCAGGGGAGAACACAGGAGGGACACCTCAGCTAGCCTTGGAAAATCAAGGATGACTTCTGGGAGAAAGTGACTTTTAAGCTGAGACCTCATCATGTGGAAGAGCATCAAGGGGACCCGAGGTAGGAGAAACCTTGAGAGATGTGAGTATCTGTGAGCAGGTCAGTCTAGCAGCACACAATGGGGCTGTGGGGATGGGGGACGAGGACTGTGGAGGGAGATGAAGCTGATGGCCCAAGTCAACAGTATCTTTTAGGCCAAGGTAAGAAATTTAGACTATCCTGAGGGCAGCAGGCCACCCTGGAGGGGTTCAAATGGGGAGTCTTTCAAAACAGAAGAGACAGTTTAGGGAATATAATGAATAAGGTTGTAAATGGTTTTTTTTAGGGGAACAGACAGATGCATGCCCTTTTAGGGAGACCACTTCAAGGATGGTGTAGTGGCCTGACCATTGCACTGTACATCTGAAGCTGCCGCTGAACAATATTATATGTCAACTATAATCTAACACATATATACTCATGGGATGTGTAATATAGTGTGGGGATGGAGTCAATAGAATTGTAATAGATATGTATGATATCAGGTCGGGGGGACAGGGAGGGGGAGGTAGTCACTTTGTAAGTGGTGTAAAAGAAAACTATTGCATTGTTTTGTACATCTGTAACTTATAATAAAGTTAAATAAATAAAAATAAAAAGACTAAAAAAAATTCTCGTATTTGAAATATTTCTTGAATTTTGTAACGATTCTTAAAACATATTTTATTTGCTTTTAGAACCAGGAACAACTGAAAGATGATGACTCTGATCTTATTCTCAATGATGGCGATATTAGTTTGACTTATGGGGATTCTACTGTGAACACCGAATCAGCAACAGCTGGTGCCCCAAGGAGATTTGTGGGAAACAGTTCTGAAGATGCCTTGGATCGGGAGCTTGCATTGGGGGACCATGAACTGGTCATTCGGGGAACACGCCTGGTTCTTCCTATGGATGATTCTGAACCCCCATTAAATTTGTTAGATAATACGAGACACAGTCCAGCCTAAACTTACTAATACTCATTTAGTGATTTGTAAAATTTGCACATGTGATTGTGAAGAAATTCGTACTACCTAAAAAGTCCCAGTGCATGTCTCTGAATGTTTAAGCTATATAAATGGTATTTATATGGCATCGAAAGAATATAAATACCCTGTACAAGGCAGATTGTGGACAAACCCTTTTGTGTTTTATTGGCTG
This sequence comes from Aselliscus stoliczkanus, assembly GCA_033961575.1. Taxonomy (NCBI): domain Eukaryota; kingdom Metazoa; phylum Chordata; class Mammalia; order Chiroptera; family Hipposideridae; genus Aselliscus; species Aselliscus stoliczkanus. Next base: position 20,167,161 of record CM066737.1, read on the forward strand.
CACTGTTTTAGAAAGTTATTTTCACAGTGATGTTGTGTGTTTCATTAGCTTTATGTCTCAGTTAAAGTATAAAATGTGACAGATTTACTCTTTGTTGTATTTACCTGACACTTAACCAGAGTATAATGTTCTTGTGATGTGATTTAATTTCGTTTTGTGGGAGGGGAGGGGGAGAGGAAAGACAGAGTGTTATTTCTGGGGGAGCCCAGCAGGGAGAGGTTCCTTTGTTGGGAAACTCAGTGTTGATTGCTGCTGCCTTTGTCATGACCTTTTTTTTTTTTTTTCGTTTTCTCTGATGGCCTGTTGTGGCGCAAGAGGCTGATGGCGTTCGGATCTTGCCCTGTTCAGGTTGGGGAGTGGAGTGCAGGACCCTTTCCCCCCTGCCCTGCTGTGAAAGACCAGATCCACTGACTACAGTACACTGCTGTTAGGAAAAGATGGCTGCAGATGATTTCCAAGACTTGGTTTCTTTGCTTCCAGACCATAGGAGGAGACGCATCCAGCCAGCTTAGCCGAAGTACAGGTGTCTGTAGTTCAAAGTACCCGATTTCGATTTGGAGGGGCTAGGAGGGCAGGAGGGGAGTAAACAGAATGGTGGTTTCGGAGGTCTCTTCCCAAATATGTAAATATTCTATACCAGATAAGTTTAAATAAGAAACTCAATTGCTGCTTACTTTTTGATTCTGTACTTTATCTGTATAGTAAGCTTTGTGGTCAGAAGTTTTTATATCAATTTAAATCGCTGCTCTTTAGCAGCCAACAGGAGCAAAATGGAAAAATTTTGAACTTACTGTGTCTAATTGTCATTCGTTAGTCTGTAGTTGATGTTAAAAGTTAATTTATGAATCCAGGATCATTGCACACTACACTGAAGTCTATCATAAGAAATTCTGTGCTCCAGAGAGCTTATCCTGAGAGCGCTGATGTGTCTGCGTGCCTGTGTAGCTGTCTTCATTTTCGTCTTACTTTTTAATATGAAATACCTAAGCTGCCATGTGTTTTTGTTTTTTACAGTTTTCCAGGAAGAGTACATAACAAGTTCCCATTTCATATTCAGAGTATGAAAGTGGATACTATTTTGTAATGCCGAAAATACCAAAAGGTGCATTCAACGCTTGGGAGGGGGATACTTTCTGATGTTGATGCTGACCTGTTAGTGTTTCAGAAGGAAAAGAGACACTTTTGTGGGTTCCCCCACTCTGGTCTGAGTAGCATTGCCTTAAATCGTACCCAGTTCACAAATTGGTTTATTTACATGATGTTCAAATTTTCCAATGAAAAATATCTTGCCCCCCCCCAAAATGTACTTATTCTCCCAAAGGTATCTGTGTTGTTCCAAATACTCCTTGAGATTTTAAGGGAATTCTACAGTTGAACCCTTGAGTGGCAGCTCTAACTGTTGGCAGAGCCATTTGTTATGTAGTGGTAGCGACTTTCCTGCCATGCAGGAACCCTGTGAAGTGTGCATTTTATATGATGTGTGCCTCTTCATGCAGTCAGTAATTTCTTGTTAATGTATGTTTGATGGGCTTTGAACTTCACCGTCATTTACCCATGAAGTTATTCACGTTGTAAAAGGTTATACAAGAAATTAACTACCTTTTTTATTCTGTCAGGTTACTGAGCTCACTTTGTGAAAATGACTGTAAATACTTAGCATGACAAATTCAGTAACTCGTCTGTTCCAGCATGCATAAGACTTTTTCTTAGGGAAACTGATAACGCTTGACTCAACTAAACCTGCCTTCATACATGATCAAAGGGGAAACCAAGCCTGCTGTGCTTCCATCAGCATCTGGAAGATTCTCCTCTCCTCTAATCTGTGTGCACATCTCCAAGCAAGGAAGTAGAAACCAAACTCTGCTCATCCATCTACTGGGTTTAGACCCCTGAATGAACCTAGATGAAGTAGTGTGAGTTGCCATCATGCACAAGTAGAACTGCTCTCGGACTTGTTTTTCTGTTGTTTGTGGACCCTACACGTTTGAATGACTTCAACACTGCATCTTTTAAAGTTATTTTTGAGGTTCCTTGGCATTTTATCCTAATTGTCTGTGTTTGGCAATGTGCTGTAAAGTAATAGACTTTTAATCTTTATGTATTTTTTTGTTTCCCCTTGGAGTACTTGGACAGATGTTATAGTGGTTTCTTTTAGGAAAATCTGTCATTAAAAAAAAAAATTATAGCCTTGCGAATAACCACTCACCGTATTTGAGTCACAGTTTATTCTAGTGAGAAGAGTGCTGACGTCATTTGTCTTTCTACCTATATACCTAGTGGGAAAGGAGGATGACTGATGTTTAAAAAAGAAACAAACAGGGCCGGCCGAGTGGCGCGGTGTTTAAGCGCTGGCTTGGGAAGCCAGTGGCCCCGGTTCGGGTCCCACATATGAGGGCCAGTGACACTGCCCTCAAAAAGAAAAATAAATAAATAAAAATTAAAATTAAAAAAAATCTAACAGAACTTAACTTATGGGGCAGCACACTTTTGGTGCTTATGTGTAAGGTTGGATATATTTGCTTATGGTCATGATTGAACCGTTTCAGCAATATGACTCAAAGCAGTCGAATCCTGTCACATTGGTTTGTAGCCTGTTAGCTCTGTAATGGATAATGTCATGAAAGTATTAGTTTCAGTCTATGGAGAGACTAAATTCTGTATCCAGTTAGGTGGAAAGGCACTTCAAAGTTTGGCCAAAAGCATGATCACACAAATAGTCCTTTTTCCAAGTTAAAGCTGGGTCTTTTCTTTTGTAAATTAGAAGTTTTGTAGGTTAGAGTTTGCTGACAGCAACTTTGTCTAGTCTAGTAATGGCACCAACCACACTGTTACTGTTTGGTTGCCATCCTCTCCAGCTCCCTCTTTCATGGTCCTGGATATAGGTGGTGGGCCTACACACCACACGCTCTTTTCTTGACCAAACCCGTTTTCTAATTCCCAGGTCAAATGCTACATTACATTTGAACAAATACTTTCGTTAGCCTGACCCAATGCAAGAGTGTAAGGAGGTGAAAGCATAGATATTTTCACTTAATCAGAAAGTCCTTGGGCCAGCCGAGTGGCGCATTGGTTAAGAGATGGTTTTGGGACGCCAGCAGCCCCGGTTCGGATCCCACATATTAGGACCAGTGACACTGCCCTCTACAGCTAACAACAGCTCCACCTGGAGCTGGGCTGTGCGAGCCCCGGCGATGGTGGGGCTGCCATAGGCTACAGTGAGTGGGCGGCAGCCAGCGTGAGCGGCCGGCAGCCAGTGTGAGCTGCCAATAGCCGCGGTGAGCGACATCCAGAGGCTGGCGACTGATCTGCCTCATCCGGGAAGAGCGCAATGACGATACCAACATGGGCCAGTGAAGCAACGTCCTCCGCAACTAGACTGAAGAATAAAAGGACAGCAACTTGTCTGTTCCCCTTCCCCGATTCCCAAACGCTGTTCCCCTCTCCCAATTCCCCAATAAAATCTTAAAAAAAAAAAAGGAAGTCCTTGATAGGAAGTACCCCATACAGATAGGAGGCAGGATGTGGTCTGAGGCTTGAAATAAATTAGAAATGATAACAGTAGTTCCCCTTTTTTGAGCCCCTCTTAGATAAGACAATGTGTATATGTGGTATTTTTAAATGTCCATTTTAATTTAATCGTAATCATGCCGGGAGGGTACATTCTATTCTCATTTCAAAGATTAAGAAACAGGTTCAGGGAAGTTGTCACACTGCTAGTAAGTGAAAGAGCCAGGACTCAAACCCAGTCTTGACTCCGAAGTCTAGCCTGTTAACCATTTCTGTTCTGGCTCCAGTGGCAGGCTCCAGGCTAACCTGGCTTGAGTTTACCCAGAAGGCTGGTGAAGGGAGTCCCAGACGTGTACTGCTGCCCGCCACCTGCTTGTCATCAGGCCAGGCCAGGGCATGAGATCTCAGCTCTGTCCCTCCACTTGTTGCACTGTCGCCTGCAGGCACAAGTTCCCTGGATGGGATGTTTCTCAAATTCTTAGTGAAGTGCTCCCCTGTGTCTCTAAGCCCGTGGAAAGGACACACTGGCTAGCACCATGCCTTGACATTCCACCTTCCAACATTTTCATCAAGGGGCCCATGGCTTATGCCAGAGCTTGCGGTCAGTACAATGGCCCTGTGGCCACATAGTTTGGCATAACACAAAACAATGCAGGCTTTGGCGTTACACAAGCCTGGGTTCAAATCCAGACTCTGTTACTTGCTTATTGTGGCCTGTCAGCCAGTTACTTGATTTTGCTGAGCCTTTCCACTTTCTTAGCCATAAAGTTAATTCATTCAGGGAATATTTGAGTGCTTCCTTTGTGCCACACACCAGGGACCTAGCAACAAACAACAGTCCCTGCTCTCACAGAGCACATACTGTACAGGAGATGCTAACAGCTATCTCAGGTTGTTCTGAATCATTCATGCAAGAAAGGCTGATTGCCTTCTGTTAAGGGAATATCTGTCTTAAATAATAAGCAAATAACATCAAACACGATAGTCATAAGACTGATGGAAAACTACAGGAGGCCATGAGAGGGGATTGATCTGGCGATAGGGGAAGATTTTCCTGACCAGGTGGCTTTTCAGCTTAGCCCTCAAGAGTAAGCAAAGGGTCAACCCGAAGGAGGGGGTGAGGATGAGGGAGGGGGAGGAAACTGCTGGGCAGAGTGAAGAGTGACAGCTCTCCACCTACAATGGATCTACCACACAATATGCAATCGCATAGTTAGTGAGTGGCCAACATACCATGTGCTGTGCTATATCCATAGAGTGAGGAATAAATAGATGCATGCTCCATTCACAGCACTTACACGTGGAAGACAGGAGGCAGAACCCAGCAACCAACGAGGAACACCTGGAGCCTGAACCTGCCCTCAACTTCCGCCCCTTCAGCCCTCTCCCCCTGCATTTCTCAGGCAAGCCCACGCCCCTCCTCTGGGTTGCAGCCTTTAGACATTTGAAAAAAGGAGTTGGTGTGTCTTCCTGGAGTCTTTCCACCCCCAGGCTGACAACCCCATTCTCTTCCTGTCTTGCAGACATACCCCAGGATAGCATTGCTCTAGACATTTTTATGAATGCACCCAAGACCACATGGGCTTTCTTTTTTTTTCAGTGGCCACCTTCCCTTTATCTTACAGTAAGCTGTTAATGTCTGGGACAGCCCCTTGCCCTCGTGGAGCTTCCATTCCAATCGGGGAAGTCCAACCATAAATAAATAAATACACATAAAATAAGGGATTGGGATAATTGACAAATACCGTGTTTCCCCGAAAATAAGACCTAACCAGAAAATAATCCCTAGCATGATTTTTCAGGATGCTCATAACATAAGCCTTACCCCAAACACAAGCCCCAGTTAAGATCGTCAGCCAGACATGACTGTTTGAATAAATGTAGATTATTGTACATGAATACATGAATAAATGTTGATTGTTGGAGTAAAAATTAATATAAGACCCAGTCTTATTTTGGGGGAAACACGGTAGAAAATGTGATAGAGGGTAATGGGTATAGGAGGCAGGGGTAGGGTGGGTATGGGAGGGCTAGTCAGAAGGCCTTGCTCAGCAGGTAACAATAAAACCAAGGCTTGGGCCGGCCGAATGGTGAGTTGGTTAAGAGCTGGCTTGGGACGCCAGCAGCCCCGGTTTGGATCCCACATATGAGGGCCAGTGACACTGCCCTCTATAGCTAACAACAGCTCCATCTGAAGCTGGGCTGCGAGCCCCAGCGACGGTGTAGGCTGCAGCCCCTGCTGCAATGAGCTACCATAGGCTACAGTGAGTGGCCGGAAGCCAGCGTGAGCTGCCAATAGCCGCGGTGAGTGACCATCCAGAGGCCGGCGACCGATCTGCCTCATCTGGGAAGAGCACAATGATAATACCAACATGGGCCAGTGAAGCGACGTCCTCTGCAACTAGACTGAAGAACAAAAAGGCAACTTGTCTGTTCCCCTTCCCCAAATCCCTAACACTGGTCCCCTCCCCCAATTCCCCAATAAAAAACTTTAAAAAAAAAAATACAAGGCTTGAAGGGCCGGCTGAGGGGCGCGGTGGTTAAGAGCTGGCTTGGGACACCAGTGGCCCCAGTTCGGATCCCACATATAAGGGCCAGTGATACTGCCCTCAAAAACAAAAATAAACAACAAAAAAAACCAAGGCTAGAAGGAGCCAGGCAGACAGAGAACGGGCAGAGTGGTGGAAAGGTCTGGTTTAGGGTAAGGCTCAACAAATGTTTGTTTAAAAGGAGCAAAATGTCCTGATTTTTATTGAGTTGTATTTCAAAGGCCAGCATAGTAGCATAGGAGAGCTGAGAAGCCTGAGTCAGCCTTGTCTGCTGCCTCTGCATGCTTGTAGGAAGCCTCTGAAACCGCTCTGAGCCTGTTTCTTCCTTTATAAAATGATGACAGTTCATTGATTCAGTAAACATTTATTGAGCTACTGTCATGTGCCAGCACTGTGGTAGGTATTGGATTATGATTCTGGCCCCAAGTAGCTGCCAGGCCTGTTCAGAGGATCAGATGAAGTGATGAACATTGAAGCATTTTGACCAGGATTCAGAAGGCTCTTGAAACTGAGGTTGAGTATTCTGTAAGGTTTTGCTGATGAGGTGCTACAGGAATAAAATATGGAAAACTCTTTGCAGACCGTGCTTCTACTCTGGGCTGCTTTCCTTTGGAATCTCCAGTTCAGCAAGTTGGAGGTGTCCCAAGCGGTTGCCATGGCAAAGACTGAACTCTGAGAACTGGCTTAGCTGGGGCTGTAATGGCTGGAGTCTGAACTCCATGAGACCTGACAGTTTGTGGCCAATTCTGTCTGCCAAGTGAAAGAGCCCCTCTCCTTTGCCATGCACCCACACTACAATTGCAGCTTGGGAGTCCTGCCCTGGGTGTCCTGGGGGGACACCGGGTCTGCTTGTTTTCCACTTGGTGCTGTCTGATTGGACCCGCTAAAGAGACACAGCTTAGTTGTGTGTGTTATTCCTTTTGCAGTGATGGAAAAATGCATTGAGGGCACTGTGAGCGCTTCTTGGAAACAAGGTTTAATTTCTCCAGATTTGTTGGAACTGAAGTGGTTCACGGTGTGTTTAAATACTAATCCTACAAAAATTGCTTGAGAATATTCAATTCTTGGTTGCTTTGGGAATCATGAGGCTTTACTGCATGATTTTTTTTTTCTTCTGTTCATTTGAATTTCCTATACAGCTGTGTTCCCATGTGGAATAGGCAAAAAGCATGTGAGCTGTTTTTCATTTGAAAAATCTGGAAGACTTCTGCCAGATAATGGACAAGGCCTGTTTTTTCAATCGTAGAGCTGGTTTAGTGTGAGAATGCAAGATAATGGCAATTGGACCCCTGATCGTGCTACAAAATTGTGTGTGTGTGTATGTTTTTAACAAGTTCTTGAATCCTCAACAATCAAAGCTCCATTTTCTAAGGGGGATCAAGAGGTTGCTATTTAAACATTTCAGCCAACCAATTTTTTTACTAACTTCTGGTCACAGACACTGAGCACCTCACATGGGCTGTGCCCTGGGCCAGGCACTGGGGATACAGGGGTGCCAAAATCATGGTTTTGATCTAAAGGTGACTGTGACCAATTAGGTAAAAGCATTGCAGCTGTGTGAAAAGCATTGAAAGGGGTTGCTGTATGGAAGTCAGTTCCCTTACCCATTGCAGCTTGTGGTGGACAGAATAACAGCCCTCAAATATGTCTATGCCCTAATCCCTGAAACCTGTGAATATATTAGATTACATGACAAGGGGAATTAAAGATGTGGATGGAATTAAGGTTGCTAATCAGCTGAATTTGAGATGAGGAGATATTCCTGGATTATCTAGTGGGCCCTATCTAATCACATAGACCCTCGAAACTTTCCTGGCTATGTTCAGAGAAAGAGATGTGACAACAGAAGCAGGGTCAGAGAGAAGCTACGTTCCTGGCTTTGAAGATAGAGGGAAGTAGCCCCTAGAAGCTGGAAAAAGCATTCTCCCTTAGAGCCTCCAGAAGGAACGCAGCCCTGCTGATACCTTGGTTGTAGCCCATTGAGGTTTGGGTCAGATCTCTGACCTCCAGAACCATAAGATGACAAGAGGCTGTTGTAGGAATTTGTCACAGGGGCAATAGGTAACTAACACACTGACTTTGAGGGAGAGGTGTTGTTTCTGTTACTGTGTAGATCTGAATGTCTGCTCTGTGCCAGACACTGTGCATGGTGCTGCGGATACAAAACTGAACAAGATCCAGAGTCCATAGTCCAATGGGGGAGACTAGCAAGCATAGAGACAACATGGCACCATGATGAAGGAAAGCCCAGGTGAGAAATGCATATCCCTAGGGAGGGAGGGATAGGTTGAAGAAGCCCAGCCATTTCTGTGACTTTCACCAAGCTTTAACTAACACTTCCACGTTACTCATGGGTATTAGAAATCTTCCCAGGCCACCATGCCCACTACATAAGCTGAGAATGACAGTGTATGGGAGACATGATCAATTTCAGTTCTAGAGAGATCACTCTTGGGCCGGCAGAGTGGTGCATTGGTTAAGTGCTGCCTTGGGATGCCAGCGGCCCCAGTTCAGATCCCACAGATGAGGGCCAGTGACACTGCCCTCTACAGCCAAGGTGGTGAACAACAGCTCCACCTGGAGCTGGGCTGCTGTGACTCCCCGTGGACAGCATAGCTGGGGCTGCCATAGGCTACAGTGAGTGGCCGGCAGCCAGCATGAGCTGCCAATAGCCACGGTGAGAAACCGTCCAGAGGCCGGCGACCGATCTGCCTCATCCGGGAAGAGCGCAATGATGATACAAACATGGGCCAGTGAAGCAACGTCCTCCACAACTAGACTGAAGAACAAAAAGACAGCAACTTGTCTGTTCCCCTTCCCCAATTCCCCAATAAAAAATCTTAAAAAAAAAAAAGAGATGTAGCAGTAAAGGTACAAATCTAAATTTGCCCCTGGATCACATAGGTAAGGGCAGATGGAACCAAATCGGGAAAAGATGGGTAGGAGAAGGGGACTAAGTACCCCAAACAAGAAAGTTGAGAGAGGATACAATTTTGAGAAAAACACCAGGAATTGTAATCCATTCTTCCATTATAACCTAACAACATCTGGGGAAATAAGTGTTTTAACCAAAGTACAATGAATGAAGGAAAAAATAAATTTATTTTCCCTCCTTATAAAAAGCAGAAAACTTCCGAATTTCTCAGTGAATGATAGATGGTGTTATTAGGAAAATGGTAAAAGTGCGTCACTCTGGATTTTGGTGTATCCTCCACTGGTCTGGCCAGAAGAATGAAAATATATGCTGCAGGCTCTCTAAGATGCAGCTCTTAGCATTTTCCAGGAGGGTCAAGGGCCAAGGAATGAATACTGGATATGGAAAGGAAGCCACGGCTAGTTAGCCAGACCCACTCCGGTTCTGTGGAGGTTGACGTGCAAGCAAGGAGACATTGTGCTTTTCCCGAAAGTCTGTTGGAGGAGTTCTCTAGCAAATCCAATTTAGGATCAGAAGCCCTCTGGTATGCTGTTCTCAAACACTGTGTGCCATTAGATTGCTGAAGCAGTTGGCACCTGAGATGCAGTCTTTGTGGATGTTTGAGCCAAATAGCAACTATTGGGACAGAGTTCATCAAATATACAGGCATTCAAACTTTTTAAAAAATTGATGTTTGCTTCAATAGAAGGAAATCAGCAATTGACAGTGTAACTGACAAGAGAAACCATAGAGGTCGATATTAAAATGAGGGAAACATCTGGTTTTTGTTTTCTTAACTTTATTAATTCATCTGAGGTGTGAGTCATCAGCTCACCAGCCAATGTTTCCGAAATAAAGTCTTCATTGCCTCTGGAGTCATTGGGAAAAGTCACTTCAGAACTACCTTGAGAGAAAGATTATCCATAGAGAGGTGTCATTTTTAAAAAATGTAATGTTGGTCCTGATAGGTATATCATAAAATTGCTTTTATGTTAACCCATGATTACATTCCTCCCTCAGCAGGATTTTATTTCTCCACCCAGAAACTGTAGGACTCATGTACTGACCTAAGAATGTATCTTCAACTCAGAACCTCACACATATGCCCTTCGCCTATAAAGATAACTGTTTTGGCTCACCTTAGTCTTTCCTAATCATGGGTGAGTTAGATCTGCATTCCCCAGGAACACTAAGGAAGGAGAGACATTTCTTTTCTCCCTCTCCCCAAGGTTTATTTGACCCAATGCCAATCTCACCCAGGCAGCTGAGATGGAGGCACCAATTAGAGAGGAAGATAACTTGCTGGGCTAGACCCTACCAACGTTTGGGTTTGTGATTCTGTGTTGGCATCCACTCCTCTTTTTTTTTTTTTTAAAGATTTTATTGGGGAATTGGTGGAGGGGAACAGCGTTGGGGAATCGGGGAAGGGGAACAGACAAGTTGCTGTCTTTTTGTTCTTCAGTTTAGTTGCGGAGGATGTTGCTTCACTGTTGGTATCGTCATTGCGCTCTTCCCGGATGAGGCAGATCGGTCGCTGGCCTCTGGATGTCGCTCACCGCGGCTATTGGCAGCTCATGCTTGGCTGCCAGCCGCTCACGCTGGCTGCGGGCCACTCACTGTAGCCTATGGCAGCCCACTGCAGCAGGGGCTGCAGCCCACACCATCACCAGGGCTCGCACAGCCCAGCTCCAGGTGGAGCTGTTGTTAGCTGTAGAGGGCAGTGTCACTGGCCCTCATGGCATCCACTCCTCTTGATGACCAGTATCACATTTTCAAGATGACGAGTCAGAGCTCACAGTTGGCCTATGGTTACCATCCAGAACAAAGCTGGCTGGTCTATGCAATGATGGAGACAGAATTTGCTCTCGTTACACTGCACTCTATCCAGCTGATCTCTGCTCTGTCTGACCCATCGGTAGGGATATCAACAGTGGGATTCAAACATCTACCTTTCATAGCAGACCAATTACTTGACTCTCTTTATCATTCATTCATTGAATAAACTTTGAGTGCCTACCCAAGGTACTAGAAAATCAGAGGTTAATAAGGCATGGTTACCAGCCCTCAAGGAGCTCACAGTCTAGTGGTAGAGACAGATTTTAATTAGATGAGTTATTATTCTGTGGTTCTGGAAGAATGTGATGTTGCATTGAACCTTAAAGGATAAGTCAGATATATAAGCCTGAAGCATGGGAGAGGGATCTTGACTTTGGGAGTGGATGAGATCACCAACAGAAAGCATATAATAGAAACAGTCCTAGAGAAAAAACAGCCAAGGAAAACCAGTGACATTTAAAAGGGAAAGTAAAATAAAAGAAGAAAAAGTAGAGAAGTTGGTGGAAAACAAGAAGCGACTGGTATTATGGATATCAGGGGAGGGAAAGAATGTTTATAAGGAAGGAATAGTCAGTAACATCAAAAATCAATAAAAGATTGGGCTGGCCGAGTGGCGTGTTGGTTAAGAGCTGGCTTGGGACGCCAGCAGCCCAGGTTCGGATCCCACATATGAGGGCCAGTGACACTGCCCTCTACAGCTAAGATGGTGAACAACAGCTCCACCTGGATCTGGGCTGTGCCAGCCCCGGCGATGGTGTAGGCTGCAGCCCTTGCTGCAGTAGGCTGTCATAGGCTACAGTGAGTGGCCGGCAGCCAGCGTGAGCTGCCTAGAGCTGCTGTAAGTGGCTGTCCAGAGGCCGGCAACCGATCTGCCTCATCCAGGAAGAGCACAATGATCACAATACCAACAAGGACCAGTGAAGCAACGTCCTCCACAACTAGACTTAAGAAGAAAAGGACAGCAACTTGCCTGTTCCCCTTCCCTGGTTCCCCAATGCTGTTCCCCTCCCACAATTCCCCAATAAAATCTAAAAAAAAAATCCATAAAAGATTAAGTAATACAAAGACAGAAGAGCATCCATTGGATCCAGGAATATGAAGACATCACTGAACAATGGTGATGGCAAAAGCAGATTTAGGGGAGACCTATTGATTGCTTGGAAGGGAGGTGAGGGAGAGTGGGATGTTAAGGATGACTGCTAGGTTTCTGGACTGAGTGGCTGGTGAGTGGTGGTTTCATTCCCAAAATGTGGAACCCAAAAGGAAGAGCTGATCAGGGGAAGAAGGAAAGAGAGGGAGTTCAGGTTTGGACACATTGAGCATGAGGTCCCTGTGGGATAGCTAAGTGGAGTCATCCAGTAGGCCATTGGTTACATGAGTCTGATCTCAAAATTTCTAGTTTGTAAATAAAATAGACTAACATGGACATTTTTTTCTGCAGAGAACTTCATGCCAGCTTTTCATGATGCCTTTTGCCAGAATTAATCCCTTAAATTTTTTCTGGTATGTCTCTGTGAGTTCTCAACTGATTTTATTTGAAACAGGAGCATCAAAGTTTCTGCCCACACATTTTGAGCCACTTCTAAGGAACAACAGAATCACTTACAGGTAAATTAAAAAGTAACTACAACAACTCTTCTCTCTGTATTGTGCTAGCTGTCCACTTCCTTTCCAAAACGCTGATGTACAACATCTGATAATTAAGTTCGCAAACTTGTTGCATCAATGTTACTAATCTTTTTTGATATCAGAGAGATTATTCATTATGAACTTGTACCAACTTGACAGTTAACCAAGTTTACTATTTGGAAGTGCTGAAAAGGCTGCATGGAAAAGTTAGACGACCTGAACTTTTCGCCAACAATTCATGGCTCTTGCATCATGACAATGCACCAGCTCACATGGCACTGTCTGTGAGTGAGTTTTTAGCCAGTAAACAAAGTATTGGAACACCATTCCTACTCAACTAATCTGGCCCCCAATGTCTTCTTTGTTTACCTGAAGATAAAGGAAATATTGAAAGGAAGACATTTGGATGACATTCAGGATATCAAGGGTAATACGGTAACAGCTCTGATGGCCATTCTAGAAAAAGAGTTCCAAAATTGCTTTGAAGGGTGGACTAGGCGCTGGTGTCGGTGCATAGCTTCCCAAGGGGAGTACTTCGAAGGTAACCATAGTGATATTCAGCAATGAGGTATGTAGCACTTTTTCTAGGATGAGTTCGCTAACTTCATTATCTGACCTCGTATTATAGAACTTTCTCTTGTTAACCTAAGGAAGAAACAAAAGGGTAGCTTCAGTTTCTACCTCAATTATACAGCATTTAATATCGATACTTACAGACAATCAGACAATCTATATTAAAGCACAAAACAGTTTCAAATGTTTTCATGACATGACTGAATTTGCAAACCAGTGTGTACCCCGGTAATTCAGGATGAGAATTGTAGCATATGTTCTAATGCCATAAGAACAGTAGGTCTTCAAGTCCCTGTGTACGAAGGAAGGTCTTCATCTAGGTATCTCTCTTTCCTTTGACAGACAATCTAAATTTCTTGCCAGTTTCTGGCTCATGTAGTTTCCTACTATAAAATAGTCTTTATGTTGTGTCCCTTGCAGTAAATGAAAACCCTAATCTTCAGAAGGAAAATTATGTCACTGGCTTGCCCTTTTCTTGATTCCCCATCAGATTGAATTGAGATAGGATACTGGCAAGAGCAACAAGATAAATGATCAATTTCTGATGTTTCTGGTCCAAAGGGGATTATTTTGACAGTCTTTTCTAATCATCCAAGCAGTGTTTCCAATAAAAAGTTTTATTAAGTGTTGTCACAGATGTAAATGTTTCATAAAGATATCACTTCAGTTATAAATCATATACTTGAATTCATACTAAAGTCACATCATTAAATATCAAGAAAAACAATGTCTTACACATAAATCTTGGTCTCAAATAACTTAACAAAAAGGAGCAAAGAACAAAAAACAAAACTCAAGCCCCGGCCATCTAAAGCCAAACATCGGGAGACTGACAGGAATACAAATTTTCCTTTATCTGTTTCTTTAATCTTCGTTTGAAGATCATATACTCCAAAATTTTCATTATCTTCCTAGGTCCATTAGATTCTCCAGAGGTAATAGAACTGGAGAAATGATCCAGATTCTAACTTAAAAAACAAAATGACAACAACAAAAAACAACTTTGATTTGTTGAGGTACGATTTATATGGAGTAAAATCCTTTTTGGTGTACAGTTCTGTGAGTTTTGAAAACATATGGTCATGTATCTATCACCACAGTCAGGGTACAGAACATTTCCTTCACTCCAAAAAATCCCCGTGTATCTTTGTAGCCCCCTCCCCAGTCCCCCTCCAGGCTTCTGGCAAACACTGACTTGTTTTCTGTCCCTATAGTTTGGCCTTTTCCAGAATGTCATGTAAACATAATTATATAACTCATAGCCTTTGGCAAACTCTTGTAAAATTTAAATCATTTTTCAGATAATAAAGTTTAATACGTGTTCATTGTAGAAAAATTAAAACATTTAAAAAACAAGAAGATATATAAATATGCTTCCCAAAGATAACCATTGTTAACATTTTGATGGGTTTCCTTCCATCCATTTTAGTGTATGCGCATATGCACTTCCATGTGCAGGAAAAAATGGACAAATTTGGAATCTTATTGTATACAGGACTGTGTGTTTTGATTTTGTATTTTGTAACTTAATATTGTGAGCATTTTCTTAAGGATTAACTCTTTCTTGAGGGTTGGAAGCAAGAGTCTAATCAGTAGGCTCAGGAATGGACAAGAAATAGGAGCAGAGTCACCATGACCCAGACAAAGCAGCTCAAAAGCCTCTGAGACTCCCTGCTCTGCATTGGTTTCCTGGGTTGCTGAGTTCCACTTGTTTTCATCAAAGCCTATTATTTGTTGTTGCTGCTGGCTTTTTCTCAGACTAAAACAACACACTCTCATTCCTCTGGAGGCCCGACAGCACCCTGTGCTCCTCTCACACAGAGAAGTTTCCACACCACATTAGAACTATTCATTTCCTTCATCCATCTTCCCCACTAGATGGTGCGCCCCTCAGGCACAGGAACCCTTATCCTATTTGTCTCATTTGTCCCCAGGCCTGTGGCATATTACTCAGCAAAGAGTGGGTATTTAAAGAATGTAAGGAAGGAAAAAGTGAGTACAACAAGATGAGACCTACCCTTCACTGGACTGGCTGCTGTCACTCATTTCTTTTTTCTTCCCTTCTACTTTACCTTCAGAAAAAGAAAGGAGAAAAAAATCCCTTTGGGGGCATCATGTTTGGTGGCCACCACAGGAGGGCTGGATGTTGCTTTAAAATGCCTTGGCATTTCTGACTGGCAAGAGAGCCAACAAACTGCTTGTCACATTGCTAAGGCATGAGTCGTGCATTGCCCTACAGAGCCAGGCCAAAACTGTATCGTCAGGGAGATGTGAAACGCAGAAAATGGACCTGGCAGCGAGGAAGAAAAAGGCAATCTGCTCAGAGCTGCTGTTGCTGTACACACAGACCCATGAGTGATTGGTTTGTGCTTCTCGAAGGCCAGGTCACCTCTTACCCCACCTGCCCTTCTAGGGGTTGGGAGAAAATTGCAAGGGTCTATGTTTCAGAGCCAGGATGAGGTGAGAAGAGTGAGGATGAGGGAAGCCAGAAGTCAAACAGAGTTAAGACTCTCCTCTTTTTTCCCATTGATCCTAATCATTTGATAGTTTTCACCTGGAATAATAATAATAGTTGCCAATTATTGAATACCTAATATGGGCCAGGGACAGGGTTAAGCCCTTCACACACATTGCCTGGTGGAATCCTCATGAGAACCCTGAGCTAAGTGCTTGAGCTAAGCACTACTATTATTGCTCTTTTATAGGTAAGCAAGAAATTGAGGCTCAGAGAGGTTTAGTGAATGTCCAAGGTCACATAGCTACTGAGTACAGTCCTGGGCTAGAGTGAACACCCTAACAATGGTAGCTGTTATGGATATTATCACTATTATTAATCATAAGAGATAGTTTATGCCATGGGTTCAAAGGGTCAAAGCGAGCTCTGAGATATAGACTCCTATAGGCCTCCCTGGAGCTTACAGAGGCCTGCTCAAGATGCATGAGGCCCGCTGACTTCCCTTTCTGCCTCTTCAAGACTTAGGAAGGTGGCTCCTTGGGTGGTGGGGAAAATGATGCCATGCTTGTGTTTGGCTCCTTCTTGGTTCCCACAAATGCCCTTAACATTTTCCATTTTCTGAGCGCTTTTGTGAAACAGCTATGATGTGGTTGACAGTATTTGTAGTTGGAGCCAAGTCAAGCCTTCCTCTGGAGGAAAGCTGGAAGCCTTTACGGGTCTTGTCAGTGCTCACGTAGCCCACAGGGCCCTTCTCGGTGTTGCCCAAGGCCAAGGCTTTCCCGGCAGGCAGCTGTGGAGCACAGTGCGCTCATTGATCCTGGGGCTGTTTCTCTGGGTGGGGAAAGCAACACCGTATCAGCAAGGTCAGGGCCTTTCCCCAGGGAGGACTTAGATGGAGCCCATGATTTGCTCGTGATGCTCTTCGTGGTTTAGAGACTGCTGCGGACGGCTGAAGATGATTTCCCTTTCCGTGTTTTCTGCAGCTTTTTTTTCCCAAGACCCAGGAGAAACTTTGAAACTTAAAATTACCCACGTGCCAGGAATCCCCACAGCCTCCTTGTGAGGGGTAGATGAGCACCATATGCTGTTTATATAAAAATAAATGGCTTCCCCCCATGAAGCACTCGGGCCTGACTCACTGGCTAACCCCTCTTTTACCTTAGCAGCTGGAGTGGTGGCCTTCTGGATGACGACTCGTATGCAGAAAGCAATTTTGGCTCGAAAAAGCCCGCAACAGTTTGTTTGTGTGAGTTCTGCATCTCCTAGGGAAGCATGTGGTGGATAGGCCACTGTGGGACCAGCTGAAGAAGGCAAACAGGTAGTGCTGTCCAATGACCTTCTGCCACTTTCAGAGGGGTACCCTTCATCCTAACAACCCCCCACAACATCATGAGCCCTAGGAATAAGGGGAGAGGGAGATCTCTTCTTTTGGACTTGGAACGCCATAGGGCTTGGCTTAGGCAGTTGGTGTTCATTCATTCATTCATTTCTTTGTCAAGCAATTTTTGAGCACCTACTACCTGTACATGTTGACATTGCACAAAGTTCAGCCCTAACCGTGTGTCCCCAGTGACAACCCGCCCAGGACACTGAGCCAAAACTAAAAGTTTGGAAGTGAAGCAGGCTTAAACTTGACAGCCTAGGCAGCTAGTGAGTGAAGGCATCGGTTGTTGCATTTCAGGGGCATTTCATTCATTCAACAAACAATTCACGAGTGTCTGCTGTGCGCCAGACACTGTGGTAGGCATTAGAGTTATCAGAAGGCAGAATCCCATCTCTGATCAAAGGGAATTTCAGATAACAGGAGCTAACATTTATTGAGTGGTCACTCCGTGTGCCAAAAACTATGCTGAGTGCTTTCTATGCCTTATCTTTTTTTAAATGGTTGGGAAAACCGAAATATGTCATGATGTGAAAATTATTAGACATTCAAATTTCAGTGTCCATCAATAAAGTTTTATTGAGACAAAGCCACACCCATTTATTTACATATGGTTTAAGGCTTTTCCACAGTAACAGCAGAGTTGAGGAGCTGTGACAGAGGCATCATGGCCTGCAAAATTGAAAATGTTATTTAGCTCTTTGCAGGAAGAGTTTGGTGACCCCCTGGCCACGTAGCTCACTGGCAGAAAAGGAAGCAGGTCTCGGCCCATGCCTAAACTCTGGTGGTTTCCAGAGTCCTGACCGCCTCTCCCAGCCACTTTTTCAGCAAGTCAGGGAGCCCAAGTGAGCCCATGATGGCCGCCTTTCAGTTATTTTCAGCACTTCTTTCAAGAGTCTTTGAGGCCTGAGATGTTTAGGGGGGTATTAGGTTTTTCCTAATGTTTAGATAAAAATGTAGACAGCAGCAGACCCGGGGTTATTTGTGAACAAAGCCCTGAAAGCAATCCTGTTGGTCTTTGCCGAGAGGTGCCAAATTATCTCAGGCTCCACTGGGAGCTGCCTGCAGGGCCTTATATGGGCATAATCTCCTAACCCGGGCTTGTCTCCCTCTCCAGTATGGTCACATCCACTTTTAAGGTTATGTGTGAACATTTCTGGTCTTTCCATTTGCTCAAGCTGTGGGGAATTTAGCTTCTGCCACACTTGAAGGAAGCATGAATGCTGTCAACTTCTGCATATGTCTTATTTGTACATGAAAGACGACAATTACCTTCCCTTTGGCATTCATCCCTTTACACCCTTCTGTAGGTGGAGGGAAGCATTTTCGTAAGTGCTGGAGAGGGGGAAATGTAGCTTCATTATCCTAGCTGTTTCCCAGATTAGATTGTTTGAGGAGATGTTGATAAAGAACATTTAAAGTATGACTATAGGAAGTGGGTTCTATGGGAGGCATTCCAGGTGTCTTATGTTACTCAGACCTCACAGCATTCATTTATTCAACAGATATTTATGGATGCCACTATGTGCCATGCCCTGTGCTAAGCCAGGGCTACAACAGTGAATGAGATAGGTAGTCCCTTTCCTCATGGAGCTAACTCTCTAGTGGGAGAGACAATTGACAAGAAATATTACAAATCATGAGAGACTGGGATGAGTGGTATAAAACAAAATAACAATGGGTCAAGACAGAGTAATGGGGCAACCTACCCAAGATTGGGGAGTCAGGGAAAGCCTTTCAGAAGAGGAGACGTTGAAGATGAGACTTGAAGATAAGAAGAAGCTGGCTGGGAGACTCTCAGTGATTGGACTGGAAGTGTTGGCTTGTAAGAGTTTAGTTGAAAGGTAATGAAGGAGCTATGAGGATGACTCAGTTGACAGGAGCTTCATGCTAAGAACCCAAGACCACAGATAACTCTGTTCTAGAGGCTTTAACCTGGAGCCCAACTAGGCTAGCCCTGAAAAACACAGCTCTCGTTCAAAAGAGAACCCATGGGCAAGGAAGGTGCCCCCACTATTAAACATCCAAGTCCGTAAATGTTTGTGGAGCTTCTCCCACGAACCCAGCACTGTCAAGGCTCTGGGGATCCAGAGAGGAATCAGACAGCAAGGAGCCCACACTCTAGTGGAATAAATCAGTCATATAATCAAAGAGATGACTCACAGAGTGTGAATACAACAGAATATGTACAAGATCACAAGGCAGCACAGAAAAGGACACTGAACACATTTGGGAGGAAACAGCCAAAGGAGGCTAAATTTTGAAGGGCTGGAAGGATCTTCTAGACCAAGGAACTCCAATGAGCAAAGGCCCAGGGGCATGTGACTTCATGCCCCTGGGCCTTTGGGGAATTAGAAGTCGCTGTGTTATGTCTGTTTGTTTTTTGAGAGCAGTGTCACTGGCCCTTGTATGTGGGACCGAACCAGGGCTGCTGACTTCTGAAGCCAGCGCTAAACCACCGCACCACTCGGCCGGCCCTATGTTATGTATTTTTGATACTGGAGTACAAGATGGAGAGTGGTGACATTGAGGTTGGAGATTTCAGCAGGGGTAGGTCACAGGAGGGCTTTGTGAATAAGTGTTGCGGATTTGAGCTGCACTAAAGGTATGTAAACACAAGAAACAGATCTGGCTGTTGATTTGCCTTGATAATGCCCCTCTTGTTACCTAATCCCACAGGTTTAGACTCAATTTTCTAGGAAGCTATGGTATTTCAAAGAAACTGCCTGATCCTTTTCTAGACAAATTTCATGCTTTTGGAAGTAGCTTTTTCCCTTTAAGTACTTTATACTTTTCTTACAACTTTTCAAAGCACTTACCAGATGGTATTTCTCCCAAGTGAGAGATTATTATTCCTTTATTTGGGGGGAGCTGAAATGAAGTCATCTGTCCACTGGAGTGACAGCTGCAAGTGGAGATGTGCTCTCCAGGGCAGCAGGTCTGCCATCTGATCAGCCCAGTGAGCCTTCTCTGAGAGTGGTGTCTCCACTCAGCCACCCATTGCTGCTTTCCCTTGTTCCTTGCTCCACGTTATGTAAGAGCATTTTTTGCAGAGATGAGCTCTGGGCTTGTTCTGAATGTTTTAGGTGTCAAACATCCTGTTTTTCTCTGAGTAATGTGACCCTGTCAGTGACCCATTGCATTTCAATGATATCATGGGATTAAACTGAGAATGGCTGAAGAGAAGTGATTATGGGAGCCTAGGGGGCTCTGCTTGTCCCTTTACCTTTCAGCAAGTTGTTTGGAGATGCTGAACAAGAAGTCTGCAAATGAGTGTTTGCTGTGCAGAGAGCAGGGGTCATAAACTATGGCCTGTGGATGGAATCCTGCCCACAGAGCAAATCCCGTATGAGCTGTTTTTGCAAATAAAGTTTTATTGGCACACAGCCATGCTCGTTGGTTTGCATATTGTCTATGGCTGTTTTTGCATTGCAGAGGCAGGGTTGAGCCTATGTGATGGAGCCCACCTGGCCCAGAAAGCCAAAAATATCTATAATCTGGCCCTTACAGAAAAAAGTTTGCCAAGCCTGGCACTGAAGACTTCACCTCTCCCCCCAGGAAGAGAACATGTGAGTTTAGTGGCATCCCCTCCTCCCCAAACACATGGCACAACAAAAAGTAGAGACTGAATTTTAACAAGCATATCAGAGCTCTCATATTTATTCAATGACATCAGAACTTTTATATTTATTAAATGTGTTGCCTTTTCAAGAAGTTCCCTTGGGAGAATGCACACCTATTCTGATGACGCTGCCGGTATACTGGACGTTTCGGGGGCTGCTCTTCAGAGCCAAGTTACGTGACACCTGAGAAAATCCCCTTCACCTGCTTTTTGGACCCAAAGTAGTGCAGTCTTGTCGGAGCATCTGCCTAGTGGTCATGGATCAAATGCTGGTCAATTTTTAAAAATTTCAATCTAGCACTCAGGCTATCCCAAGGAGCTGGCTGCAGGTTCTGAAATTAGACCCCTAAAAAGGCACCCCACATATTATTTCTTCAAAAAAGGGGGTTCACCTGACCCAAGGAATTGAGAGTCAAGGTTCTATTTTGAAAATACCTTTTGGGATGTTGGTGGGTGTTTTCAGCGTTTGGGCCATTTGTTTTCTCACAAGATAAAATGCTCGACTTGTGTCTCTCTGCTTCCTATTCAGGGACTGTTTCCATCCTCCAAATGCCTTTACCACCTGTCTTGCATTTCCCCATCTCTTTTCAGCTGCTGGCAGTGGGTTTTTCTATGGCTTGCTGCATTGTACCCATTTGGCTAAAAACAGCATGGAGTAAGGGATGAGGGAATCCTCTGCTCAGCTCCTTTTCTTACTGCCAAGTCTGGATGGGAAAGAGTCCCCTGGAAGCTGGGATGTGGTATGCTGTGGATGGGCCTGGGGTTGTTGGGAGAGAGTGGAGGCAGTGGGCATGTCAACATTTGGCAGTCATGTTTGTCTCAGGGACTGCTGTGTGCTCTGGACTGCTGTGGTACAGGGGGTCTGGAGTTTGGCAGTTTCTGAAAACCATGAAATGCCTATTATTTCCCCACATTGTTGCTTTCTCATTTTCCTTAAACTCATTCTGCAGTGGGGATATTGTGTGGCCAGCCCCAAGCAAAAAGATAACCAGTTAAGCAAGTTGCTTTTTTTGGTCCTTTTTTTTTTTTTTTACTCCAAGAGCCACTGGCTCCCACACAAAATGTCTACATCTCATGAGCTCGAAGTTGCTTCACTGATTTCTGCTCCGCCAGAGTCTGAGATGTAGGCCTCTGGGGGCAGTTACTCAGATCCATGTTTGTGTTGGTATTTCCCATTGAAGTAAATGTGCATGCATGATGGCGTATGATCAAGTGGATTACTAGGAAGCAGGGAGGATTAGGACTGGAGCCACAAGTGTACATTCATTGGCACTCCACGGAGGTGGCTCTGGGGGCTGGGGTACTGCTTTCCAATCGACCCTCAGTTAGTTTGGGGGGTAGTTTGGTTTGGGAGGTGCTTTTGATTTTCTGAGATTTTTTTGCTCCAGGAATCAGGATTTAAACTTGAGCTGTTATCTGGTGCCCTGGGGGAGGTGTGGGTCCTGGTCCTGGTGTTCTGGAGCCAAGTCTTTCATGTCATGGGTCCCCAAGCAAGGCTGAGAGCCTCACACCACTCACCAGAGGTGGTGCAGAGAAAATGCTGGGCACACTATACATGTCTGTACTACATGTTTCTTCATTAATAAGTATGTCCTTCATGCATATGGTGAGCTGGCCCTGCTGCACCCTTTCAAGGGTAGGAATTATGTATTCTATTGTTTGGGTAGCACCACACAGGGTCTCTTGGACCAGAAGGCACATAATGTTTTGAATTGTCTATGACAATATGTGAAATAGCAAGTAAATGGGACTCTGGGGCATTTGGTTTTATATTTTGAGCTTAGTGTCTATTCTGGTAGTACTTAATAATCAAGTGGCCTTCGGTGGGAATCCTCTAAGAGTCGAATCCCACAGGACTTCCATCAATCAGGCAGCATTTGAAGGAACTTGTACTTTGTTCATAAACAGCCTGGCATAGGAAGTGTGGTCCTTGGGAGATGTCCAAACTGGCATGGCTCTCCACCAAAACCAGAGGTGGAGGAGGGGCTCTTTGCGAGAGAGCTCTTTAGTTTGCAGTTTCTAAAAAAGAAAGGGGTGGCTTCAGAAATGTGTGTTGGAAAGCTCAGAACCTTGGTTTTGATGCTGAACAAGGGAGAAGTTATGTTGGTAAGGGCTGCATTGAGGTCCGCTTCTTAGTATTCACAGGAGCAAAGAGATTGATTTAGTAGGTTGGACACGTTCCTGGGGGCAGAGCTTCTGGAGGTGCAATGACAGCTTTCTGTTCTTCCTGTTGGTGGTATGGGGGTAGGGGATGGGAGGGAGGGAGTGGGAAGGTGGGAGCGTTGAAGATAGTTAGAGGCAGGGTAAAGATGGAATGCAGGCACTGTTAGCCAATATTTCTCTTCGCTGCCCTCCGGAAAAGCTGACACGGTTCCAAAAGGCCATTAGACATCCAGGCAGCTCAGTCTTTCCTTGGGTCTCAACGCTAGCCAATGGTATGCTGGTTTTCATGCATGTTCATGTGACATCTGTGTCCCAGGCCTTACCTGTTACCAATTAACCAGTCTCTAGCACCCATCTGCCAGCCCCTCCCTTCAGCTGGCCATGGGAGGACTATTTTTTCTTTTATCCATTTTTCTTTCAAGGGTCTGCCCCATTTGGAAATGTAAAAAAAAAAAAAAAAAGAATCTTCCCCAGTGTCCTCCTTTCATGAGTTCCAGAGGCAGTTCATGCTGGGAGAATGCAGGCCACAGGCCTTAGAGAACCAGCCACTGATGACCAATCTTAGTCCCCAGGTGAGGCTTCACAGGCTCCTCACTTAGTTTACCACCTTTACTTGAGGACTGATGCTTTCCCCTGAGGGTTGCATTATTGATTGATTTGTTCATTCATTCATTCAATTCATCTAGCATGTATTCATTCATTCAACATTCTTCCTACCATGTGACAAGCTTTGACCTAGGTGCCATGTTACAATGTGGGGGGAAAACCAGACAAGTTCTCTGTTCCATGGAACATACATTCTTGTTGGGGAGAAAAGAATGAGATGTGAAAAGGTGAAGATAGAGCCACCAGAAGAAAGGCAACATTTTGCAGGATGGAAGGGAGCCCAAGATTTCACTACTCCTCCACTGCCTAGGAACTGAGATTGAATTCTCAATGGGCTGTGCAGGGGAAGTAACTCGGGTGAATTTCTACATTCGCTGAAAGTGTAACACCTAATACTTTCCCAAAGGGAAAAAAGTGGCCACACTTTACAGAGATTGAAGACTCATATGGTTCTCCACACTTCATGAAACCCTCTTCACAATGCCTCTCAGCCCTGGTTGACACAGGCTCCCCCTTCTCTAAATGCATTCTGTTCACCCAACTTTCCAAAGGCTCCATAAAGGGCCCTCCTGTACACTGAGGAAGCAGCAACTCATGATAAAACTTACTTGTTCTTTTTTTTTTTAAATCGTTTTAGGACTGCCTGTTATTAAGTGCACTGAATGGGCCTTGTGAATAAAGCACTGGAGAAGACAACTTCATGGGGTTTGCATTCTGGAAGAGGCAGACAAGAAGGAATAAACTATCAAACCAAGTATGATATTTCCAGATAGTGATGAATGGATTAAAGTAAACAAAACAGAGTAATGGGATGCACAGTGATGGGAAGGGCAGGAAACAGGGAATGAGAGAGGCTCTTTTCACCAGGATGGCCAGAGAACAGTTCTGTGAAAGGGAGGGAGATATTTGAACTCTGCAGAACTGCACTTGTTTCCTTCCTCCCAATCACAGCAATAACAATGACATGTGCTGGGGCTGCCACCACAGCCACAACCTCTTCTAATACCACCAGGCCACTTCAATGTCCACCAGGAAGAAGCTTCCACCCTTGGACTTTCAGTTCCTTTAACCTCCTTTCCTCCAATGATCCTGTCCCCCCACCTCAGCCACTCAATTCCATGATCATACCTTAGACCTGGTCATTATCATTTTTTCTACCAAAACATTTGATGTCTCATTGCAAGGCTAGGAGATACTAGTCCCCTATCTGTCCAGGTCAGTCCCATATTGACCCAACGTCTTTTGACCCCAGGAGACTTCTCATCCATTGTTCCTACTACTTTTTCACTGTCTCTTAACCCTTTGTTTTTGGGTGTGTTTTTTTGGTTTTGTTTAGTTTGTTGTTGTTTTTTTTTTTTTAGATTTTATTGGGGAATTGAAGAAGAGAACAGTGTTGGAGAATTGGGGAAGGGGAACATTGTGTTTTTCCAGGGCCCATCAGCTCCAAGTCAAGTTGTTGTCCTTCAATCTTTGTCGTGGAGGGCACAAGCTCAGCTCCAAATCCAGTGGCTGCTTTCAAGTCCAGTCACTGCTTTCAATCTAGTTGCAGGGGGCTCAGCCCACCATCCCACTCAGGAGTAGAACCGGTAACATTGTTGTTAAGAACAAGCACTCTCACCAGCTGAGCCATCCGGCCACCAGTTGGCAGCTCAGCGGCAGCTCAGCTGAGGCGCAGCTCAGTGGCCCATGTGGGAAGCAAACCGGCAACCCTGTTGCTCAGAGCTTGCACTCTTAACTAACTGAGCCACCTGGTCGACCCTCCCTCAACCCTTTGATATCCCTCTCCCCTCCTTACTGAGTTTACATTCCATACTCAATCATTGCAATCACTCCCTTGCATGTGCTCCAACTCATTGCCCTTCTCACATCTTCATAGTTATTTGGCAAAACCCCAAACCTGGTTAAATTCACCTCTCTCCCTGTTCTGCACCTACAGCTGAAATAAAATACAAAACCATGATATCTGGTCTCACTTTAAATTCATGACCACTAACCACAAGTAGGTCCTTGGAGTTGCCTGGCAACCAAACTATTTCCCTAGATATTCACTCTCTAATTCCCATTGAAGACTATGTCACATCACTCCTCTCTCATCAAAACTCTCCCCATTTCCACTTTCAGTAGGTAATCTAGTTTCCTATTTTGAGAAAGTAGAAGCAAGGAGATAAAAAGAACTTCCCAAAGTTCCCACAACCAAATCTGTTACAACGGAGATGTTTGTTTTCTGTCTAAAGGCAACTCTTCTACTTCTTCACCAAATTTCTACCCCCTATCGCCTACTCAAAGACTTAGCTATAACAATTCTCATCTGTGTAATGTTACCAGCTATTAGTATTAGTATTAGCTATTAGTATTGCTATTACTAATCTAAAGCATAAGTTTCCACTGAGGATTACAAAGTGGTGATATTAGAATTCCATCATCCCATCTTCACTTATTAGCTGGAAATACTTCTACACATAGAAATGTGTAGAAGTGTTTTTCCCCCATCTCACTCCAGTCAAGCTTTCACCATCACCGTTCCACCTAAATGGCTTCTGCTAAGGTCATCGATGATTTTCATGATGCTAAATCCAATGATATGGCTTCAATCTATGTTAAGTCTCAGCAGCATTTGACACACTCCTATTGAAACACTTTTTTTCTCTTTTCTTCCAGGACTATCCACTTTCCTGGTTTTCTTCCCACCTCACTGATGGCTTCTCAATCTCCTTTATTGATTCCTCCTCATCTATCTGACTTCTTTTTTTTTTTTTGAGGGCAGTGTCACTGGCCCTCATATGTGGGACCTGAACCAGGGCCGCTGGCTTCCCAAACCAGCGCTTAACCACCGCGCCACTCGGCCGGCCCTGACTTCTTCTTTTTTTTTTTAAAGATATAACTCACGTGCTAAAAAATTTACCCTTTTATGGTGCACAATTGAGTGGTTTTTAGTATACTCCCAGAGTTGGCAATCATCACAATGCTCTAATTCCAGAACATTATTATCACCCTCAAAAGTAACACCTTAGGGCCGGCCGAGTGGCGTGGTGGTTAAGCGCTGGCTTGGGAAGCCAGCAGCCCCGGTTCAGTCCCACATATGAGGGCCAGTGACACTGCCCTCAAAAAACAAAACAAAACAAAACAAAACAAAACAAAAAAAGTAACACCTTATCCACTAACAGTCGCTCTCTGTCCTCTCCCCCAGGCCCTGACAACCGTGAATCTACTTTCTGTCTCTATGGATTTGCCTGTTTTTCTCCTTGACTTCTTCACATTCAAGTGCTCCAGAGCTCAGTTCCTCTTTCTCTTTATTCTTGCTTTTTGGTGATCTCATCCAGTTCCATGGCTTGAAATATAATCCACACACTGATACCACCAGCATAGACCTCTCCCCTGAATTCTAGACTTAGATATAAAACTTCCTACTTAACCTACTCACATGGGTGTCTAATAGACATCTCAGACTTAACATGGTCAAAACAAGCTGCCCATATCCTAGCATGTGCTCTGCATGTATAGTCTTTGCCTGAGATTATGACAATCTCATCCTTTCAGTTCTTCCAGCACCAAAACCTTGTAGTCATCTTTTGACTCCTGTCTGTCACTCACATCCCACACTTACTAAATAAGGCAATCCTGTTGGCGGTAACTTCATAATACAGGGGGGTGCCACAAAAATGTATACACATTTTAAGAAATGAAAAAACTGTATTAAAATTGTAATACAATGAATGATGCTAGCATTCATTTGATTAATGCCATCTTTTGAGCGAACGTCATACTACACATTGCTACCATAATGCAATTCAACTTTGAAAAGAAATAGATAGATAATATCTCTTAAAATGTGTGCACTTTTTGCCACCCACGGTGTATCCAGGATCTGACCAGGTCTCATAGCCTCCACTGCTTTTATTCTTATCCAAGCCACCATCATTTCTCATTTAGTTACCCGCCTTATGCCTTCTATAGTTTTCAACTCAGAAAAGGATGATTCTTTAAATATTTGAGTTATACACATTATGCATGTATACATGTGTATACGTATGTATGTATACATATAATATAAAATACCTGTTACATATATAACACCTGATACGTTCTAGGCACTACAAGGCCTTACATAATCTGGCCGCCAATACTTCTCTGACCGTGTTTCCTACTACTCTTGCTGTCATTCATACCACTCTGCACTGACCTCTGAACACCCCACACATACTTCTGGTTCAGAGCTTTTGAGTTGCTATTCTCCCTGCCTGAAATATATTCCCCCAGATACCCTCATGGCTCATGGTTCATGGCTCTCTCATTCATTTCCTTTAGGTGTTCGCTTGCATGTCATCATCTTAGGTGACCAGCCCATCAAAAACTTCAACCCCACACTCAATCCCAGCATTCCCTATTCTCCTTCCCTGCTACATTTTTCTCCACAGCAATTATCGCCTTCTGACAAGCTACATGTTTTACTTATTTATTGTATCTATTGTTTGTTTCACTTCAGTAAGTTTAAGATCTATTAGTGAAAGAATTTTGGTTCTTTATTCCCTGTATTTCCATCTGCTGTATTTCCATCACCTAGAACGGTGTTTGGTGCTCAATAAATATTTTGTTAAATAACTGAATAACTATACCAGGTACCAATTAACAGACACAGATTGTGCAGCTAGACACCTTACATTGATGACATCATGGAGTTTTCAAAACAACCCTAAGAAGTTGTATTATATCCATATTTTGCAGTGAGGAAACTGAAGAGTTAAGTGAATTACTCAAACTCACACATCTAGAAAGTGCTAGAACTCCAAATCAAGCTTCCATAGGGTCACAGTGTGGCTGCTCTTGCCTCCTCTCATGGTGACTTGTCTCAAAAGAGTATTATTCTGTGGGTATTTCTGGACTCTCAATGCAAACATGTAAATGGGACCAAAATAATGACATTTACATTTTAGAAGTTGTGTCAGGCTGAGCTTTGTGGGTTTATTCATATTTTTCTTTCATGGTTTTGTATCTTTGGAGCTACAGCCACTAAGGACAAACTTGGATTTGCCCAGACTCCAGAAATGACAAAACTGACATATGCATCAGTGGGAAAGAACAATGTGATGGAAGTAGGAGATGAATTATTTTCTGGAGTACAAATTGTGTGCAGCAGGGGCAATTTATCACATCAGATCATCTCTGAAATTATCTCCCTGCTGCCTGCCAGCCCATCACAAGCTTTGCTTCAGTGGTTTCCTTAGTGTTAGTTAAGCAAATGAAATATGCTTGCTTCTAGCTTTATTTGTTTATGTAATGTTTGTACTGCTTTACGAAGAGAATGTGTTTTAATAACTTTATGTACTTCACAGATAGTCATAGACACTTAGGACAATATTTTTGCAGCTGTATAATAAAATAATCATTGCATTCTGTACCGGGTCAGATTGACCAGCACTTGCTGGCATAATCTTTTATATGTGATGCCAACTCTACAAATCAAATACAGTTAAAGCAAAATCACTTTATTGTGAGCGTAAAGTTCTGGTTTTCCACATAGCTGGACTTTAGTTGTGGGGGAGCATGGGGAGTGTGATGGAAGAGGAATTTTTTGTGTGTTTTTTTTTAGTTTTTTTTTTTTTTTTTTTTTTTTTTTAGTTGAGCCATCCTGCTACCTTTTGGCAGCTCAGTGGCAGCTCAACTCGGGCTGGGCATCGAACTGCTGTTGCTCAGAGCTCAGCTCGCACTCTTGAGCGAGGTCTTAACCAACTGAGCCACTCGGCCAGCCCAAGAGCATGTTTTTAAAAGGGTCATAATAAGCTATTTTCTATGCCATTTGACAGAGGTAAGATTTTGAAAAAGATGGCCCTATAAATGGCCTACAGAATTTAAACAGCATTTGGAACTGATCTTTCTCTTCTGAAAACGTAGTGCTGGGGGGTTGATATTAGCTCCATTTTACAGAGGTGCCTTGGGGAAGTTGCAACAACCTTACCATCTATTTCTGGTCCATTTCTAGTTAAAAATGTTTGATGTTTTACCAGGCACCTCCACTGACCTCTCTAAAGAAATCACAAATAGATAGTAATGATTGAATATAGGTGTTAGACTGTTTCCTTTCCCATTATTTTTGAAATTCCACTTTTCTTCCACTTGGTGTCATTCTTTGCTCCTTCACATCTGGAAAGAGGCACTATAAAGCAGTTCTCTGAGCACTATCTGGTGCATGGTCATTCAGAGACTGCTTAAATTCTAGCATGGTCACCTCTCTTTCTTTTACAGGGCCCTGGTATTAGGAGGTCACTTCTTTTTTTTTTTTAAATATTTTATTGGGGAAGTTAGGGAGCGGAATAGCACTGGGGAATCGGGGAAGGGGAACAGACAAGTTGCTGTCCTTTTGTTCTTCAGTCTAGCTGTGGAAGACTTCTCTTCATTGGCCCATGTTGGTATTATCATTGTGCTCTTCCCGGGTGAGGCAGATCTGTCACCAGCCACTGGACAGCCACTCACTGCGGCTCTTGGCAGCTCACACTGGCTGTCAGCCACTCACACCAGCTGCCAGCCACTCACGGTAACTCATGGCAGCCCACTGCAGCCTTGCTGCAGCCTAAGCCGTCGCCGTCAACTCATGGTAGCCCAGCTCCAGGTAGAGCTGTTGTTCACTATCTTAGCTGTAGAGGGCGCAGCATCACTGGCCCTAATGTGGGATCTGAACCAGGGGCCTTGCTGCTCAGAGCTGGCGTCCCAAGCCAGGTCTTAACCAACGTGTCACTCGACCGGCCCAGGAGGTCACTTCTTAATACAGAACCAAACTCAGCTTCACCATCACACCTACCTGCATGTTTAGCCCTGCCTTTGAAAGTGAACAGATATGTCCTCTTCCATACGACAGCCCTTCTAATATTAAACAAACAAACACACAAAAACCAAAAACACCAGAAACATTCCATGTCCCTCCTTAGTTGTTTGTCTCAAACTCCTCCACATATGGCAGGGTTACCTCTCATTACCATCCAAAATCTTGGCCTGTGGATACACTTAAATTTGTCAACAACTTTTGAAGAGTGTTGCATCTGGTTTCTAAATCTAAGTCAAGTTATAAAGAAAACAACTCATCAGCGGATTGGGGGAAGGGAGTTGTCACTTTAAGGGGTAAAAAGTATAATTATTGCACGGTGTTGTACACCTGAAACTAATTTTAAAAAAAAAGAAAACAACTCATTGAACTTTTGCTCAATATTAAATATTGTTGTCTTAGAATGATAGTTTCAAGACTTTATTTTCCTAGTTAAGAGTTCTTTCTACAACCCCATTCTGTCCTATATGACAGAATTAAGATCCAAAGAGATTTGAAAATGATGGGTTGGAACAAACAAGATGAAATATAACAGAGATTTTGCATCTGCTAAAGCAGCTTAAATTACATGCACTTTTAAAATTGCCATGTCATATGGCTGACTCATGCAGAACTTGCGGTCACCTAAAGCCCCCAAGTTTTTAACCATGCTGCCAAATTAGGTCTTCCTCTTGCTCTGCTTTAAAATTGTTAGACATTAAAGATCATCTTGTTTATTTCAACACATTCTTCTAGCCTGCCTGGATCTTTTTGTTAATTTTTAAAAATTTTTTATTAAGGTATAATTTAAATGTGTTGGTCTTAAATGTACAGTTTGATTGATCACATACACACACACACACACACACACACACACACACACACACACACACCTGTAAGCACCACTCAGATCAAGAAACAGAACATTATCAGCACCCAAAGTTCTCCCTGGTACCTCTCTCTAGTCAATAACTCCCACACCAAGGTAATTACTGTCTGTTTATAACACTGTAAATTAGTTTTTTCCTGCTTTTGAACTTCATGTAAATGGAATTATACAGAATTCACTCATTTATGAATGGCTTTTTTTTTCTTGCTCATCCATTATGTCTGTGAGATTCACTGATACTGTTGCATATAGCAGTAGGCTGTTCTTTTTCATTGCTAAGTAGCAGTCCATTGAGTGGATGTACCACAATTTGCTTATCCATTCTCCTGTTGGTGAAAATTTGAGTTGTTTCCAAGTTCAGGCTAATATAAATAATGTTGTTACGCATTCTTGTACATAACTTTGGTGGATACATGGATTTATATTAGGTATAAACCCTAAAGGATACCTGCTGGGTCATAGAACACACATATGTTTAGCTTTAGTATATGCCATCAAATGATTTTAAAAGGTGATTGTGATAATTTGCAGTCTGTGATGGCTAGACTTAGCTAGACTACAGTCAACAGGTATTCAACCAAACACTAATCTACATGTTGCTATGCAAGCATTTTGTAGATGTGATGAAAGTCCATAATCAGTTGACTTTTAAGGACATGAAAAATAAAAAGAAAAACAAAGAAGGACATGAGCCTAGATAATATGAGTGTGCCTGATTCAATCAAGTGAAAGACCTTAAGAGCAGAGCTGAGACGTCTCTGAAGACAAAATTCTGCCTGGGGACAACAGTTTCAGTTCATGACTGTGAGAGAGTTCCAGACTGCCTTTCCTACTGACCTACTCTGTGGATTTCAGATTTGTCTAGCCAAATCTCAATACACATCTCATACTGGTTATGTTTCTCTTGTTGAACACTGACTGATACATATTTTGTATTAGAAGAGTGCTTCTGTAACAAGTACCTAAATAGGTGGTAGTGATTTTGGAATTTGGTAATGGGTAGAGGCTGGAAGAATTTTGAAAAGCATGATAGAAAAATCCTACATTGGCTTAGACAGACTGTTGATATGGTTGTAAAAGATTCTGCTGGAAGGGCTTAGAAGTGAGTTAGGAACAGGTAGAGAAAGCCTGTATCGTATTAGCCTATACCATATTAGAGAATTTATATGTTATCATAAAGAGAATGATGGTAGGATACTTTATCCTTTTCATTTTTCAAATATAAATAAATCAAAATGTAACTCTAAATTATGTTCAAGTGTATTGAATGTCAACTATAATAAAATATATATAGTTATGGAATGTCAAGTACAGCATAGGGAATACAGTAAATAGTATTGTAACAGCTATGTACAGTATCAGATGGGTAGTAAACTTGTTGGGACTATCACTTTGTGAGGTGTGTAAATGTCTAATCATTATGTTGTTTTGTACACCTGAAATTAATTTTAAAAATGTTTAAGTGATCCATAGTCATGCAGGAAAAAAAGAAACAGAGAGAACAAAGAGAAAACAAATAGTAAAATGGCAGACTTAAATCCTGACACAACAATACTTATATTAAATGTAAATGCTCGAAATATATCAATTAAAAGGAGAATGCAGAGTGAATTAAAAAGCATAATCCAACTATATCTTCTTTACAAGAAACTCTCTTCAAACATAATAACATAAGTAGGTGGAAAGCAAAAGGACAGAAAAAGATATATTGTTCACACATTAATTTTTTAAAAATAGAAGTGGCTATATGAAACAAAAATTAAAAATTACCAGGTAAAAGAGGGAAACTACACAATCATAAAAAGATCAATCCACTAAGAAGACACAGTGATTCTAAAAGTGTATTCATCAAACAACAGAAATTCAAAATACAGAAAACAAAAAACTGATAGCGTTGAAAGGAGAAATAGAAAATCCACAATTATAGTTGGTGACCTGAATACCCTACTCTCAGCAATTGATAGAACAATTAGACAGAAAATCAGCAAGGATATAGAAAAACTCAACAAAACCATTAACCAAGAATATCTAATTGACATTTATAGAACACCCACCCAATAAGAGCAGAATACACATTATTTTCTTACTTTCTTTTTATTTATTTGTTTTAAACAAACAAAGAAACAAAAACTGATAGATATTCTTTTCAGGTGCTTATGTAACATTCATCAAGATAGACTATCTTTGGGCTGGCTGAGTTGCTCAGTTGGTAAGAGCTTGAACCCTGAACAACAGGGCTGCTGGTTCAATTCTCACATGTGCTAGTAAGTTGCGCTCTCTACAGCTAAGATTGTGAACAACAGCATGACCTGGAGCTGGGCTACTATGAGTGGCTGGCAACGGCCTAGGCTGCAGTGGGGCTGCAGTGGGCTGCTGTGAGCTACCAAGTGTGGCTGGCAGCCAGCATGAGCGGCCGTCCAGTGGCCGGTGACCAACTGCCTCAGCCGGGAAGAGTGCAATGATCATAATACCAACATGGGCCAGTGAAGCAGCGCCCTCCACAACTAGACTGAAGAACAAAAGGACACCAACATGTCTGTTGCCCTTCCCCGATTCCCCCACGCTGTTCCCTCCCCCAATTCCCCAATATTAAAAAAAAAAGTCTTAAAAAATAAAAGATAGACTATCTTTGGCCATAAAACAAACCTCAACAAATTTAAACTAATTCAAACCATACAGAGTGTGTTCTCCAGTCACAATGTAATCAAACTAGAAACCAACTAAGGCAGGGAAATCAAATAATTCATTGAACAAAATGACAATGAAAGTATAACACATCAAAATTTGTGGGACACAACTACAGCAGTACTTAAGGGAAATTCATAGCACTACATTCATACATTAAAAGAGAAAATGTCTCAAATCAATCATATAAGCACCCATTCAAATTGAAATGGAAAGGTAAGAACTTAGAATAGCTTAAAACAATTTTGAAAAAAAAAAAAACAGAATAAAGTGGGAGGAATTATTCTACCAAATGTAAGATTTACTATATAGCTATGGTAATCAAGACAGTGTGGTATTGGTGGAGGGGTAGACACACAGATTGGTGTTTAGCTGCATGCAGTAGGGCAGGCATTGTCAAAAATGCTTTCTGGGCTGGCCGAGTGGTGTGGCGGTTAAGCGCTGGCTTCGGAAGCCAGCAGCTCCGGTTTGGATCCCACATAGAGGGGCCGATGACACCGCCCTCAAAAAAAAATGCTTTCTGTTCTGTTAGGCCACCCTTTTCCTGGTCCTTTGGTAGGGCCCCCTAGAACCTTTGGCCCCACCTGACACCATGATATTGGATTTCTGGTCTACAAAATAGAATGTTGTTTTAAGCCACCAAGTTTGTGGTCATTTGTTACAGCACCCACAGGAAACAATACACTTCTCTTTTAGAACATATGTTCATGAGAGTCCATGTCCTGCTTAGAACACCATGCATTACATTCTTGGTATTTCCTGTACTTCTAAGTTTTAAACTGTATGACCTTTTATTTTCTGTTTTGTTTGTTTGTTTGTTTGTTTTTGTTTTACCATTCAAGCTATATGAATGTTTCATTTCACGCACCCATCCAAAGAAAAAATGCTTTGTGATTATTTGATAATGTTTTTTTTTAAAGATTTTATTGGGGGGCCGGCCGAGTGGTGCATTGGTTAAGAGCTGGTTTGGGACACCAGCAGCCTCGGTTCAGATCCCACATATGAGGGCCAGTGACACTGCCCTCTACAGCTAACAAAAACTCCACCTGGAGCTGGGCTGCGAGCCCTGGCGATGGTGTAGGCTGCAGCCCCTGCTGCAGTGGGCTGCCATAGGCTACAGTGAGTGGCCGGCAGCCAGCGTGAGCTGCCAATAGCTGTGATGAGCAGCTGTCCAGAGGCCGGGGGCAGATCCACCTCATCCAGGAAGATCGCAATGACAATACCAACATGGGCCAGTGAAGCAACGTCCTCCGCAACTAGACTGAAGAACAAAACACAGCAACTTGTCTGTTCCCCTTCCCCGACTCCCCAAAAAAAGATTTTATTGGGGAATCGGGGAAGGGGAACAGTGTTGGGGAATTGAAGAAGGGAAACAGCCAAGTTGTTGTCCTTCAATCCCAGCTATGGAGGGTGCAGCTAGCCTACCTCCAAGTCCAGTGGCCATCCAGCTGCCCGTTATCAGCTCAGGGAAGCTCAACCCAAGGTACCGTGCTCAATCCCAGTTGTGGGAGAACTCAGGCCACCATCCCATGCAGGAGTCGAACCAGCAACTCTGTTGCCAGGGGCACACACTCTCACCAGCTGAGTTGCCTTGCCACTTGTTGGTAGCTCACCAGCAGTTCAGCTCAGGCACAGCTCACTGGCCCATGTGGGAATCGAACCAGTGACCCTGCTGCTCAGAGCCCGTGCTTTTAACCAACTGACCAACTTGGCCAGCCTTTGGTACTGTTTTTTAACTCTAGGGAACACACCATGAAATGTAGCAGAAATGGCACAGGCTTTGAAGTCAGACAGACCCAAGTCCAAATCCCCCCTGTTCTATCTACTAGCTGAGTGACCTTCGGCAAATCACCTAGCCTCAGTTGCTTCATGTGTATGATTGGGTTAACACCACCTTCTTGGCAGAGTTACTGTGAGCATTAAAAATAATGATCCCATGGCAGGAGAGCAATGAACAATAGCTCTCGATATTCACAAAATGTTATTTTATGTTCGGTGTTTAACAGAGGCAAAGTTCCCTGTCTGCCCAAATCCATGACCTTTATTTTTGAAGATGGTCTGATCCAAGGCTCAGCAGTGCCTCTCACCACTCTCCTTATTCACACTGTTCCAGCTACTCAGGCTCTGTGCTGTTCCTCAAAAGTGTCCAGCATGCTCCATCCTTGTTACTTTTGTACCTGTTGTCCTCTGTCTAGAACTCTCCTGGATATCTGCATGGCTTGCTCCCTGACTTC
Organism: Aselliscus stoliczkanus; assembly: GCA_033961575.1. NCBI lineage: Eukaryota > Metazoa > Chordata > Mammalia > Chiroptera > Hipposideridae > Aselliscus > Aselliscus stoliczkanus. The sequence goes on from CM066737.1 coordinate 20,202,997, forward strand.
ATTAAGGTCTCTGCCCAAATGTACCATCTTATCCAAGAGACCTTTCCTTGCCACCCTAAACAGCACATCTCCTCATCTCTCTCTAAATTTGACCTGTTTATTTTTATTTAGAGGCTTTATCACCACCAGACATTCATGTATTACACGTCTCCTTCCATTAGAATATAAGGTCCAAGGAAGCAAGAGCAGAGGTTTTGTCTCTTTTGTGAACTACTGTATCCCTGATGCCTAGAACAGTAGGTGCTTAATAAGTATTTGTTGGGTCAGCCGAGTGGCTCAGTTGGTTAAGAGCCTGAACTCTGAGCAACAGGGTCGCCGGTTCAATTCCCCCATGGGCCGGTGAGCTGCAGCCGAGCTTAGTTGCCTCTGAGCTGCCAACAGGTGGCAGGATGGCTCAGCTGGCGAGAGTACGTGTTCTTAACAGCAAGGTTGCCGGTTCGACTCCCGCATGGGATGGAAGGCTATGCTCACCCACAACTGAGATTGAACACGGCACCTTGAGCTGAGTGCCATGGGGAGCTGCCAGCAGGCGACCCCATGGTGACTGGACTTGGAGCTGAGCTAGCTGCACCCTCCACAACTAAGATTGTAGGACAACATCTTGGCTGTTCCCCTTCCCCAATAAAATCTTTTTTTAAAAAAAAGTATCGTTGAATGAATGAATTAGTACATAGTCTAGCTGAATAGTGAAGCAAACATTTAGTTACAATGCAGTGTAATCAACACCATGATGTGTTTGTATGGAGTGTTGTTGGGGCCTTTAGTCTGGCTGGACTGTGGAGTGGGGGTAAGAATTATTAATGAAAGCTTCATGGAGAAAGTAACATCTTAACTGAACCCTACAGAATAAACAGGAGTTTCCAGGTCTAGAAGGTAGGGAAAGGATATTCCAGAAAGATAAAACAGTGTTGCGAAGTCCTGTAGACCAGAGATTTCAGAAATAGTTCAGTATGACACAAAGCAAGAAATGAGAGAGAGAAGTAAGGAGGGGTGGAGGGAGGGAGAGAGAAAGGGCAGGAGGGAGGGAGGGAAAAGGAAGGAAAAAAAGAAAGGGGGAGAAAAAAGGGGAAGGGAAAGAGGAGGGAGGGAGGGAGGGAGGAAGGAAGGAAGGAAAGAAGGAAGAAAGGAAGGAAAGAAGGAAGGAAAAAAGGAAATCTGTGCTTTGAAGAAATTCACACTTTAGTAATAGGGAATACTCATATGGACAATTAAAATGCAGCTCGATAAAACTGGTGATAGAGATAGTATTTTCAGGGTACTGTGAGAACACATAGGAAGAAATCTTCCTTCTGTGATGGAGGGAGAATCTGTGGAGGGAAAGAAAAGGCTTTCCAGAGAATCGTTCACCAGGCAGACAGAGAGGAGTAGGTCCAATCAAAGAAGTACAAATAAGATTTGCAAAGACATAGAGCTGTGAGAGAACACAGCAATGTGGACACGGGGGTGGGGTGGGGCCTGAAGCACGACATTTGGAGGCTCATAGGCAGAGAACTTTGGTGCTGCGATAAGGGGTCTGGATTGTATTCTAAGAACATTGGGAGCCATTGGGGGAATTTAAGTAAAGAGGTGAGGAGAATGTTACAGATCCAGATAGAAATTATTCTAAACCAATCATTTCTATCTTCTCTGTGAAGAATCAATTAAAAATAAAATCAAGCCTGGAGGCAGGAGGTCAGTTAGAAAAGCTACTATAAATATCCAGGTAAGACATGATATGACAGCCTAGACCCTAGCTACTAAAACTGGACCAAAGGCCAGCAGCACGTGCATCACCTGGGAGCTTCTCACACGTGCTGAATCTCAGGCTCCACTACATACCTGCTGAATCAGAATCTGCATTATAACAATATCCCCAGGTGATTGGCATCTGTATTAAAATTGGAGAAGTGTTGGCCAAGACTAAATGGGGATGGAGATGAAGGTATAGATATGAGAGCTGTTAAGGTGAAACTGACAGGCTTTAGTATCAGATCCTTTTTCAACTAACTTATTTCTCCATCTGCTGACATCTCCATTTTTTCATCCAACTGGGGTTCCAACGGACTGTGTACTCCCCTGTGTTGGGTTCACACCACAGCTGAGGAGCTGGCCTTCTCTTCGGGTTTGGAGTTATCTGTAGACAGAAAGTTGGTTTCTTTTCAGGAGCCCCAGCAGATGGCCCCTTATACAGCTCAAAATCAATAAAATGTAAAATAGAACAGTGTAGGATAATTCCACACATTTTTTTTGTTTTTGCCAAAGCAGATTTAGACTCCAGCTGTTTCAATAATTTCTTTAAGGTTCTTCAAAGACAACAGTTGACTTTCATTTAAAAGCACTGGAGGGGAGGGAGGAATTGAATTACCTTGAGAAGTTCTGAAAAGTAAAATGTGATCTCTTTATTCTAGTTGCAAAGGACAAAATGCATCCTTGCTTTCATTGTGGATACATTCTTAAAATCAAGAATTTGTGGGTTTCTATAACTGGTGTTTAAAACAAGGGGAATGGTGAGCAAGTTGATCCAGAGTATCATTAAATACCACAGGATCCAGGAAGGATCCCTCCCCATGAATAATAACTAACATGTGCCATTTTTAAAGGAAATTGATTTCATCCATGAGTCAATATGTTTATTCCCGTGACATTAGGATGACAGTTACTTCAGCTGCTGGCCTCTTGTTTCTATGTCCTTCAAAACCTCCAAGGAAATTTGTCAATTAATGAAAAAGAATACTCACTATTAGACTATGGCAGCCATGTTGGAAAAGCATGGGATGCCTTGCTGAGTAATGTCAAGTCAGGAGGAAACTTATTCAGACACATTCAGCAAATATTTGTTGAATAGCTACCAAGTTCAAGACATTGCGCTAAAAGGGTTCTTAGTTGCAGTAAACAGAAACCAACACTGGTTAACCTAAGGAGAAAAGGAATTCACTGGCAGGAAATCAGGTAGCAAACAGAATTGACAGGAAGGCTGGTGAACCAGGCTTGGAAACAGTCTGAGGCTCGGGGAAGCTTGGGGTTAGGGTCCACGCCAAGCTCACACCACAAGAAAAGACTATTTCAGTGCCTCTGCCATCCCCACTGGACACTGACTGCTGACTCTGTTACCGCCAACCACAGCCAATGACCACTTGGATGTCGCAACTGCTGCCATCAGAACAAATTCGGAACTGTCCCTTGCTTCTTTGCAACATTGGCTCCAGTTTCAAAGTGCCAGGAAGGAGCCTAGATTGGCTGAGCCTAGGTCACATGCCTGTGGCCAGTCTGCCAGGGGTGAGGGAGAGTGAGTGTCTCGCACTTTAAGTTTCCTCAGTGGAACTGCCTCTGATCACTACTCACACAGTGGGGATTCCCCAACACTCTTTCTCCTTCAGTGATCTCATCCTGCCCCTTGGCTTTAAATACTACAGCATACTGATGGCTCCCAAATCTGTATCACTAACCAACATCTCTACCGAGCTCCAGACTTGTATGTCTACATGCCTATATAATACCTCCATTTGCATGCCTAATCGACAACTCAAACTCATCATGGAGGACAAGAAATTCTTCATCTCCCCCATCTCCACCTCATACAAGCCCACATCTCCCTCAGACCTTCCTGCTTTGGTCAACAGTGCCACCAATCACTCAAACCCAAATCCTAGGAATTTGCCTCCATTCCTCTCTTTCTCCCATCCTCTACATCCAATACATAAGGACATCCTATGGTTTCTACCTCCGAAACATATTTCAAATCAGCCTTCTTCTCCCCACCTCCAGGACTACTGCTGTAGTCCAGGCCATCAGCATCTTTTTGCCTGGAACAGCCACCTGTGGCATTCAGGGACCAGAAGGAAACAGATGGCACATTAAAAAAAGTTAACCAAAGGGAGTCTAATAACTGTTAACTATAAACTGTTATATATTATTACTATAAACCATTATACATAAACTATATAAGATACATTGTAATATATATTATATATAAATATGATATTATATAAAATATAAGTTATAGTGTTTATTATATAGAGAGGGTGCCAAAAATGTATATACATTTTGAGATAACATCTCTTACGTGTTATTGTAAAATGCGTATACATGTAAGAGATGTTATCTTAAAATGTGTATACATTGTTTTGGCACCCTGTATGTATAATAAAGTCATAAGGTCTAATTATATATTACTGTCATATTATATAAAACATAATATATAGTTTTGTGTATGATGAGAAACCATTGAAGGGATTTAAACAGGCCCATGCTATGACTTGGATTATAAGGGACCACTCCGGCTGCTCTGTGAAGAATAGATTTGGGGGACAGGGAAGTGTGGGAGAAAAGTGACCCGTGAGAAGGTATGTTTTATTCCTCTTAACCTCTTTTTTTTTAAAGATTTTTATTGGGGAATTGGGGGAAGGGAACAGCATTGGGGAATTGGGGAAGGGGAACAGACAAGTTGTTGTTCTTTTGTTCTTCAGTCTAGGTGTGGAGGACACTGCTTCACTGGCCCATGTTGGTATCATCATTGCGCTCTTCTTGGGTGAGGCAGATGGGTCGCCGGCCTCTGGACAGCCACTCACAGTGGCTCTTGGCAGCTCACACCAGCTGTGGGCCGCTCACACTGGCTGCCGGCCACTCACTGTAGCCTATGGCAGCCCACTGCAGCAGGGGCTGTAGCTATGCCGTCCCTGGGGACTCACAGCAGCCCAGCTCCAAGGTGGAGCTGTTGTTCACCATCTTAGCTGTAGAGGGCAGTGTCACTAGCCCTCATATGTGGGATCTGAACTGGGGCCGCTGGCATCCCAAGCCAGCTCTTAACCAACGCGCCACTCGACCAGCCCCCCCTTAACCTCTTTACCTCTTATCCTTTACATTATCTGCCTTTCTCTTATAGTTACATAATATTTTATTTATTTATTTATTTATTTATTTATTTATTTATTTATTTATTTTTTGAAGGCAGTGTCACTGGCCCTCATATGTGGAACCCGAACTGGGGCCGCCGGCTTCCCAAGCCAGCACTTAAACACCATGCCACTCGGTCGGCCCAATATTGTATTTATTATAACTCTATGTTATATATCTATATATATATATATATATATATATATATATATATATATATATATGTAAGTAAATGTTACATATTAACTATTGAATATAAACCAAGGTGTGGGCAGGCTTAAGAAAACAACCAAAAGATGGCGGAACACCAGGAACAAGCACCAGAAGCTGCAGGAATACAGAGCCAGACCTGGTTAAGGAGGAAAGGAAATGGGGCAGGAGGAGGTGGTAATGAGTACCCTGATCCCTCTTGCAACTTCTGATCTTTTGCCAGGGCATCTTACTGGCTAAACTCAACCAGAAACCAGCCAGTAAAGAAGTAATGGAGATGCTGTCTACAGGGTCAGTCTTCAGGGTGAGAGAAGGGCAGATAATGTAAAGGATAAGAGGTAAAGTGGTTAAGGGGGGGGCCGGCAGAGTGGCACATTGGTTAAAAGCTGGCTTGGGACGCCAGTGGCCCCGGTTTGAATCCCACATATGAGGGCCAGTGACACTGCCCTCTACAGCTAAGATGGTGAACAACAGCTCCACCTGGAGTTGGGCTGCTGTGAGTCCCCAGGATGGCATAGCTGCAGCCCCTGCTGCAGTGTGCTGCCATAGGCTACAGTGAGTGGCTGGCAGCCAGAGTGAGTGGCTGGCAACCAGCCGTGAGCTGCCAAGAGCTGTGGTGAGTGACCATCCAGAGGCCGGCGACCAATCTGCCTCACCCGGGAAGAGCGCAATGATGATACCAACATGGGCCAGTGAAGCAATCTCCTTCACAAGCAGACTGAAGAACAAAAGGACAGCAACTTGTCTGTTCCCCTTCCCCGGTTCCCCAACGCTCTTCCGCTCCCCCAATTCCCCAATAAAATCTTTTTTTTAAAAAAAAAGAGGTTAAGGGGAATAACCAACATACCTTCTGACTCGTCACTTTTCTCCCACTCTTCCCTGTCCCCCAAATCTATTCTCCACCGAGCAGCCAGAGTGATCCTTTATAATCCAATTCATAGCATGGGCCTGTTTAAACCTCTCCAATGGCTTCTCATCACACACAAAACAAAAATTAAATCCAAGCTCCTCACCATTGACTATATGGCCCTATGTGATGTGGCCCTGCCTCTTTGCAATCATCTCTCATCACTTTTTCCTTGCTCATTAAGTGTGTGCAAAACTCATTCTTATCTTAGAGTCTTTGCATTTGCTTTCCCTGTATCTGGAACAGGCTTCCCTCAGTTCACTGCATGACTTCCCAATTACCCAATCTAAAATAGTCCCTTGCTGAAGCAGCAGCCATGGCTGGCGGGACAAGAAGATCCAGTGCAGCGGGAGATTCACCAGGACTGGGCGAACCGGGAGTACATTGAGGTCATCACCAACAGCATCAAGAAAATCGCACTTTCTTAACTCCTTCGATATGTCTTGTTGTTCAAGACTAGCAACACTAAATGAGAATTTGACAGCTCTTGAACGGAGAATAGAGTACATTGAAGCACGGGTGACAAAAAGAAGACTCTCACCTAGAGCTGTGCCAGGCTGCTGCTGGGCAGTTACGTTACAGAACACAGACCTACGTGGGAAAGGCCCCAGCGGACTTCAGCTCCTTCCTCTCTCCTTAAAGAGCAGTGGGGCTTATTCGTGTTTTTGTTTCTTCAAAAATGTGGCCTTTGGGCTCTGCCATGCACATCTGGCAGTGTGACGTGGCATGTGGGGAGAAGTTCCAGGGGAACTCTTGAAAACATTAGGCATTTTACCTTTTCAGTAACATTTTGTAGAACTACTTGTCAATGCATTTGAGGCACTCAGAGCCAAAAGCCTGGGACCCTTGGTTAAGGTCCTCCCCACACCTCTTTCTCTCTCACTTTCCTTAGAGCTCTCATTGCCTCTGCATGCAATCTATAAACAGTCTCTGTCTCCTCACCACCTTTGTTGGGGGGTGGGAGACACACATGCCCTGGCCAGGCAGCTGCCAGAGAATGTGGTTGCCAACCCACCAGTTTTTTGTCCTTTTGGGGAGGCCAAGGCCAGGCCCCCACTTGACTTGAAGGGACACTTTCAGAGTTTTCTTTCTGTCACTTGGGGTGTCTTTGCCTCTCACATTTCCCTAATAAACTCCTCAACTTTACCTGACTGCTGTGATTGTGGTGGGGAAAGGAGCTATAGATGGGGCTCACCTATTCTACAGAAATCTGATGTATGAGATTACTGTTCTAACAAAACTTTCAGGGGTAGCTGCTTGATCAAAGCCTAGGTGGCCTACTAGCCGGAGCCCTGATATTTGGACTTTGAGCTGAATGATTCATCCTGGGAATCATTTGGTTATTTAGCAGACATTTACCAAGTGCTTACTGTGTAGGTACGTTATGCTTCTATAAAAGATACAGTGTTGAATCAGGAAAAAAATTAAAAATAAAAATAAAATAGTCCCTTGCTAGTCACTCTCTATTATATGACCTTATTTTATTTTCTTGATGATATCATAGAATTTTGAAACCACCATGCATTATCTGAGATCCATTTAAGATGCCTATGTAATCATCCAAGTAGTAATCTCAATTAAGTAGTCTGATATATGAGATCTTTCTGTTGTTTCAGCCTTTGGGGCTCTATTTCTTCTTTTAATTGAATTCTAATTTATACTTTTAATTGAATTTTTATTTTGTAAAAATTCATTATTCTTAAATTCAATGAGCTTGGACAATTAGTATTCCTCTGTGTAAATAACACCTCAATTAAGCCATAAAATATCTCCATCACTTCAGAAAGTTCTTTCATGCCCCTCCCCCTGTGATATGATTTCTATCTTATATATTACTTTTGTCTGTTCTCGAACTTCATATACATGAAATCATATGGTATATACTCTTATGTCTGGCTTCTTTTCTGCAACATAATATATTTTGTAATTAGGGAACAGTGTGTATTTCCAGGACCCATCAACTCCAAGTCAAGTAGTTGTTCCAATCTAGTTGTGGAGGGCGCATCTCAGTGGCCCATGTGGGAACAGAACCAGCAACCTTGGTGTTATGAGCACTGCACTCTAACTAACTGAGCTAACCCGCCACCCCTCAACATAATATTTTTGAGATTAATCCATGTTTCTGCATGTATCAGTAGTTTGTTCTTTTTACTGGTGGTTAATATGCCAATGTATTAATTTACCACAGTTTGCCCTTTCTCCTGTATGTGTAAATATATATATATATATATATATATATATATGTTTTGGTCCTCCACCCCTAATTTTTGACTATATGAATAAGGCTGCTATGAACATTTTTATAGAATTTTTTTGTAGACATATGCTTACAGTTATTTTGGATAAATACCCAAGAATAAAATAGTTAGGTCATAGGGAAGGCATATGTTTAACTTTATAAGGACCTGCTAGTTTCCAAAGTGTTTTACCATTTTATATTCCCACCAGCAATGTGTGAGGTTTCCCATTGCACCACATCTTTGCTAACATTTTATGCTGTCAATCATTTTTATTTTAGCCATTCCAGAATGTGTCAAATGGTATTTCATTGCAGTTTTAGTTTGAATTTCCATGGCAACTGATAATGTTGAGAAAGTTTCTCATGTATTTTTTGGCCCCTTATCTATCTTCTTTTTTAAAAAATTGTGGAATTGGGGGAGGGGAACAGCGTTGAGAAACCGGGGAAAGGGAAAAGACAAGTTGCTATCCTTTTGTTCTTCAGTCTAGTTGTGGAGGACATTGCTTCACTGGCCCATGTTGGTATCATCATTGCGTTCTTCCCGGATGAGGCAGATCGGTCAATGGCCTCTGGACGGCCACTCACAGAGGCTCTTGGCATCTCATACCTGCTCCCGGCTGCACATGCTGGCTGCCGGCCACTCACTGTAGCCTATGGCAGCCCACTGCAGCAGGGGCTGCAACCTACACTAACGCCGGGACTTGCACAGCCCAGCTCCAGTTAGAGGTGTTGTTCACCATCTTAGCTGTAGAGGGCAGTATCACTGGCCCTCATATGTGGAATCTGAACCTGGGCTGCTGGGGTCCCAAGCTAGCTCTTAACCACTGCGCCACTCGACCGGCCCTTATCTATCTTCTTTTGTAAAGTGTCTATTCAAGCCCTTTGCTCATTTTTCTATTGTTTTTTTTTTTTGTCTTTCGTGCTGTGTCAGTTATACGTATTGTGAATATTCTTTTCCCAAACTGTGAGTTGACTGTTCATTTTATTTTTATTTTTTTATTTTATTTTTTAAATTAGCTTCAGGTATACAACACAGTGCAATAGTTATACATTTTACCCCACAAAGTGAAACCCCCTCCCCCAATTCTCCCCCCCACTCCTCCCCCCTCATATCTATCTATTACAATTCCTTTGACTCTCTTCCACCGCGTAATCCACATCCCATGACTATCTATATATTCAATTACAGTTGGCATACAATATTATATAACATCAATTTCAGGTATACAGTGCAGTGATCAAGCCTCTATTCCATCCATGAAGTGGTCTCCCTAACAAGACATGTGACCATCTGACACCCCACAAAATATCTACAACATTATTATATTCCCTGAACTGTTTTTCATATCCCTGTGACAATACTGTAGTTATCTGTTTATGCTGTCTAATCTTTTCCCCTTCTCCCTCATCCCCACCCCCCTCCCAACTAGCAACCCTGTTTTTCCTCTATATCTATGAGACTGTTTCTGTTTCCTTTGCTCATTCATTCAATTTTTCAAATTCCACATATAAGTGAAATCATATGGTATTTGTCTTTCTCCGACTGACTTATTTCACTTAACATAATAGTCTCTAGGTCCATCCATATCGTTGCAAATGGTACGATTTCATTCTTCTTTATAGCAGAGTAATACTCCATTGTATAAATGTACCACAGTTTCTTAATCCAGTCATCTACCGATGGGCATTTTGGTTGTTTCCAAGTCTTGGCTATTGTAAATAGCGCTGCAATAAACATAGGGGTGTATATATTTTTTTCAAATTAGAGTCTTGGATTCCTCTGGGTAGATACCCAAGAGTGGAATTGCTGGGTCATACGGCAGTTCCATTTCCAGTTTTTTTCAGATACCTCCATAATGATTTCCATAATGGCTGCACCAATTTGCAGTCCCACCAACAGTGCACCAGGGTTCCCTTTACTCCACAGCCCGCCAGCACTTGTTGTTTGTTGATCTGTTGATGATAGCCATTCTGACCAGAGTGAGGTGGTATCTCATTGTGGTTTTTATTTGTATTTCTCTGATGATTAGTGAGGTTGAACATTTTTTCATATGCCTGTTGGCCATCTGTGTGTCCTCTTTAGAGAAATGCCTCTTCATATTGACTGTTTATTTTCTTAATGGTGCATTTTGATGGGGAGAATTTTTTAATTTGGTGAAGTTTTGTTTATCTTTATTTTTTCTTTTATGATCAGTGCTTTTTATGTCTTGTCTAAGAAACTCTTGCCTATTCCCAGGTCATAAAAATATTTTCCTACATATTCTTCCATAATCTTTATAGTTTTAACTATACCTAACTGTATTTAGGTATATAATGCATCTCAAATTAATTTTTAAGTTAGTATTGAAGTAGGGAGTCAAGGTTAATTATTTTTTTCCATAAGAATATCTAGCTATTGCCAGCACAGCACCATTTGTTGAAAGACTATCCTTTCCGCACTAAATTGACTGTGCACCTTTGTTGAAATCAATTGATATATATAATCTTTTTAATGCACAAAAATAAGAAAAATATCTATATCTGTCTATACAGATTGGAAAGAAAAAAGTAAAACTATCTATAGTTATAGACAGATAGATAGATATAGATATGGATATAGGTCTCCAGACTCTATCCTGTTCCAATGGAATATTTGTCTGTTTTTATGCCAGTACCACACAGTAGCTTTACAGTAAGTATTAATTGAGATAGTGTGCATTGTCTAAAGTTTTTCTTTTTCAAGATTGTTTTGGCTAGCTCCTTTGCATTTTCATATAAATTTCAGAATCAGCTTGTCAATTTCTACAAGAGAAATTTGCTAGGCTTATAAATGGGACTACGTTAAATCCATAGATCAATGTGGGGGGAACTGACATCTTAAAATATTGATTCTTCCAATCCATCAACATGATGCATATCTCCACTTATTTAGGTCCTCTTTAATTTCTGTCAGCAATGGATTTTAGAAATTTTGATATATTTTATTAGAATTTTTCTGGGTGTTGGAAGTTTTTTTTGATGCTATCATAAATAACAATGTTTTAATATTTGTTTCCCAATTTTTCATTGTTAGTATATAGAAATACATTGAATTTTGTATTTTGACCTTCTAGCCTGTGACCTTGCTTAATTTGCTTATTGGCTCTAGCAATTTTTTTGTAAACTCCTTACATTTTTTTCTGTACACATTTATATTATATGAATAAAAAGTTTTACTCTTTTTTCCCCAATCTGTATACCTTTTATTTATTTTTCTTGACTTATTTCACTGCTTGAATCTCCAGCACGATGTTCAATAAAAGTGATGAGTGGACATCCTTGTTTTGTTACCAAACTTAGGGGGAAAGTGCTCAATATTTCACCAGTAAATATGATGATATATAAGTCTTAAAAAGAATATTCTGGCTGCTGTGTGAAAAACAAAGGCTCAGTGGATAAGAAAGGCTAGAGGTAGAAATTTGTGATTCATAATTGAATGGATGGTATTTCAAGAATGAGCCCGGAGGAATAACAACATTTAGAGGTTGTATAATAACTTAGGAATGAATCAATAGCAGGACTGATAAATGAAAAAGATGCCACCAGAAGACCAGAAATAATGATAGATATTATTTATTGAGTGTTTACTATTTACCATGAACTATTCTTAGCACTTTTCAGGTATTATCTTGTTTACTCTTTGCAGGAGTAAAGGAAGAGGAGGATCCAGCAAAAGACATTGAAGAAAAAGCCTGAAGAAAACCAAGATGTGGGATGTCAAAGAAACCAAGAAAACAGGTTGTCCTAAGAAAGAATGACTGCCTTCTGGATATTGCTGAGGCTAAATAATATAAGGACAGAATGTTCCTTTGATTTTCCAACATGGAAGTTGGATACCTCAGCAAGAGTGGTTTCAGTATAGTGGAGAGCCTGGAAGACAGGTTAGAATGGTTTGAGGGGTAGATGGGAGCTGAGGAGCAAGAGGCAGTGTAACTGGAAGATTCTTTGGAAATGTTTGGCTATGAAGGCGGCAGGAAAAAGAGTACCCGATGGAGAGTGCTGTGGGGTCAATGGAGGAATGTTCATGCTCCAGTGCTCCTGCCATACTGTCCTTACCATAGTTTTTCCAAATTGCCTCTGTCCATACTGTTCTTTTCACATGCAAAATTCTTTCTCCACCTGACAAGATCTTATCCATTTTTTCTGTTCTGTTTTTTCATTTTGTATTTTAGATTCCACAGATAAGTGAAATCATATTGCATCTGTGTTTCTCTGTCTGACTTACATACTCCATTCAGCACAATACCCTCCAGGTACATCCATGCTGGGGCAGAATGGCAAGAACCCATTCTCCTCCATGACCGAGCAATATTCCATTGTATATAAGCACCACCTCCTCTTTATCCATTCATCCATCAACAGACACCCAGGCTGCCTCCGCATTTTGGCCATTGTAAATAACGCTGCAGGCCGGCCGAGTGGCGCGGTGGTTAAGCGCTGGCTTGGGAAGCCAGCGGCCCTGGTTCGGTCCCACATATGAGGGCCAGTGACACTGCCCTCAAAAAAAAAAAAGAAAAAAAAGGCCGGCCGAATGGTTCAGTTGGTTAAGAGCTCACTCAAGAGTGCAAACTGAGCTCTGAGCAAAGGCGGTTTGATGCCAGCCTGAGCTGGGTTGCCGCTGAGCTGCCAACAGGTGGCAGGATGGCTCAGCTAAAAAAAAAAATAATGCTGCAATGAACATATGCACATGTCCCCTTGAAGTAGTGTTTTGGGTTTCTTCAGATAAATACCCAAAAGTGGGATTAATGGACCTTTTTTTGTATCTTATCATAGCCTTTGTTATAAAGTTTATTTTGTCTCATATAACGGTATAAGTATTGATACCTCAGCTTTTTTTTTCCATTTTCATGAAATATCTTTTTTCTATCCATTTACTTTCAGTCTGTGAGTATCTTCTGATCTGAAGTGAGTCTCTTGTAGGCAGTATATATAAGGCCCTTGTTTTCTTATTCATTCAGACACCTTATCCTTTGAAGCATTTAATCCATTTACTTTGAAAATAATTGTTGATAGGCATGTAGTTATTGCCATTTATTAATATTATTTTTTATCTTTTTTTTTCATCTTAAAGAAGCCCCTCTAACATTCCTTGTAATTCTGGTTTGGTATTGATGAACCCCTTTAGCTTTTTCTTGTCTGAGAAGCTCTTTATCGGTCCTTTGATTCTAAACGATAGTTTTGCGGGGTAGAGTAATCATGGTTGTAGGTCGTTGCTTTTCATCCCTTTGAGTATTTCCCTCTGCCAATCCCTCTGCCCTGCAAAGATTCTGTTGAGAATCATCAGCTGATAGTCTTATGAGGGTTCCTTTGTAGGTAACTAACTGCTTTTCCGATTCTTTGTCTTTAACCTTTGGCATTTTGATTATGATGTGTCTCAGAGTAGGTCTCTTTGGGTTCATCTTGTTTTGGACCCTCTGTGCTTCCTGGACTTGCATATTTATTTCCTTCACCAGGTTAGGGAAGTTTCCCATCATTATTTATTCCAATAGATTTTCAATTCCTTGCTGTCTCTCTTCTCCTTTTGGTACCTCTATAATGTGAATGTTGATATGGGTGACATTGTCACAGAGGTCCCTTAAACTGTCCTCATTTTTTTTTTAGAGGGCAGTGTCACTGGCCCTCACATGTGGGATCCAAACCAGGGCCGCTGGCATCCCAAGCCAGCTCTTTACCACTGTGCCACTCGGCCAGCCCTGTCCTCATTTTTTGTTGTTGTTGCGGTTCTGCTTGGGTGTTTTCTGCTGTAAATCGCTGATTTGATCCTGTGCTTCATCTAATTTACTGTTGATTCCCTCTAATGTATTCTTCATTTTAACTATTGTATTCTTTATTTCTGACTGGTTCTTTTTATGTTTTATGCCTCTATTTTTATGATTCTTATCTCTGTTGAAATTCTCCCTGATTTCATTGATCATCCTTATAACTAATGTTTTTAACTCTGCATCTGGTTGATTACTTGTCTCCACTTCGTTTAGTTCTTTTCCTGGAGTTTTGTTCTAGTCTTTCATTTGGGACATGTTTCTTTGTCTCCCCATTTTGGCTGCCTCCCCTTGTTTGTTTTTATGTATTAGGGAGGGCAGCTATGTCTCCTGGTCTTAGTAGAGTGGCCTTATTTAATAGGTGTGCTGTGGGGGCTCAGTGGCATGGTCTCCCTGGTCAACAGAGCTGGGTGCTCCAGGTATGTCCCCTGTGTGGGTTGTGCATGCTGTCCTGTTATAGTTGAGTCTTGGTTGCTATTTGTACATCAGTGGGAGGGACTGAACTTTGTACTGATTGGTTGTGAGGACTGGCCATGACTACAGTGGAGGAGCTGTTGTGAAGGAGCTGACCCTACAGAGCAGGATTCATTTAAGCAGGGCTCTGGTGCCTGCCCCATCTGCCCTTTGGATGTGTCATCCCCAGAGTTGACTGAGTGATGCTCCAGCTGGGTCCAAAGCTTGCCACTTAGCATGCCAGCCCCAGGGCCTCCTGGAAGGGGATCCACTGCAGGCCAAGTTCAAACACAGCATACGTCCTGTCCAGGGCCACCTGGTATGAGCAACAAAGCAATCTGCAGATGGCTGCCACCCACTCTGGGCTTGGAGGTTGCCTGGAAGAGGCCAAGCTGTGAACCAGGGTGGGCTGTCACTAGTGTAGGGCTTAGGGCTGCTCAGCCAGAGATATAAAACAAACCGAAGCCAGGTGCTGCTTATTTGGGTTTTGTGAACCTTTGAGAGGTTTTAGGAAAGTCTGCAGCGTGAGCCAAAGCAGCCTGTTTATACGGAAAAAGCCACTGGAATTGTGTTGGGTGGGCCCAGGAATAAGGAAAAAGGAATAGTGTTATCCATGTTGATGGAGACTCAGATATGATGGCCACCTGTTTCTGTACCCCAGGAGAAGGGAAGGTTCAACAAAGAAACAATGGCTTCTGCCAACTCCTCCGTCCTGGAGAAAACTGCCCCTTCAGCCCTTGCCCCGAAGCCAGACAATTCAATTCCTCCCCATATGTCCCTGGTGTCTTTCCAGCTGCAGTCCCAGTGCTGGAGCTCAGAGTGATTGAGCCCATCAGTGAGTAAGTCCATGCACAGTCCCTTTAAGAGGAGCACCTGGGACTCTAGCCGTCCTCCATCTCACTCAGCCACAATCTCTGCTGGTTTTCCCAGCCAGAAGTTATGGGGACTTCTCTCGCTGGCACTGGAACCCTAGGCTGGGGCGGGTGTGGGGCTGAGAGCCCTTCATTCCTCTGGGGAAGGGGGTACCTCTGCAGCCAAGATTTCCCTCCTGATTTTAACGGTCACACGAGACTGCGGGACCAGCCCATACAACATCTCTGCCTCTCCTACCAGTCTCAAGGTGGCTTCTTTTGTATGTCCTTAGTTGTAAGGCTTCAGTTCAGCTACACCTCAGGCAATTCTCAATGATGGTTGTTCTGTAGTTTAGTTGTAATTTCGATGTGGTCCTGAGAGGAGGTCAGCACAGTGTTTACCCACTCCACCATGTTAACAGGATCCTCACAAGATCTTATCCTTAAGATATATCTTAAATGACTTCTCCTCTATGAGGACTTTATTAAGTCAAAGTAAAGTGAGTTACTCCATCAAATGAGCCACTTTCTCCACCGTATCCTTAGGTACCATGTACACACTTTTACTAGAGCACTCAGCACGTGAATTATAATGTAATCATTTGTTTGTTATGTCTTCCGTACTAGGCTAGGCCTTCCTCCAGTGCAGAGAGCAGGTCTTACCCATTTTTGCTCATTCCCTTGTTTAAAAACTTCTATTGGAAATAGGTAACTGGTTACACCAGTGTAGTCAGCTTGTGAAAATCCACTGAGCTCTACAATTATACTCAAGAAAAAGCTTTTTCTAACGCACAAAAAAATAAGAAAATAAAAAAAACTGTTTCCCCACCCCATTGTTCTTCAGGTTAAAATCCAATTATTGAGTACCTACTATGTTCTCAGCACTATGCTAGGTTCTTAGATATTCCCAGCCTCCCTGTCTCTCTCCAGCTCTTAGGCTATGCTGGCTGGAGTCTGAAGGGATCATAAACATGTCCTGCTTCTAGGACTGTGGTCTCCAGAATGGTCAAATTCTTGCTTAGCTCTGTGGGATACTTTGCAAGGAGTTCAAAAATTCTGGATAAACAAAGAGAGTGAATTTACAAATGTTTTGGACTGCATGTTGTACTTCTGTTAATACATCCTGGAAAATCACAAGATCTTTTGCAATAATGCCTTCATATTTCACATTCTGCTTGGAGTGATTATCTATACATTCCTGTTGGGCTACATGTCATTAACCAATGATAGCAAAGATCTGAGAAGCTGATTTATGGACTGATGTGATGGAATGTTCTTTTTTGAAGTTCAAAATAAATTTTTCCTATGTTTAGCCAAAAATAAAGAAGCAAACATCTTATTTCCTCATTTGTAGCATTGGAGTGTATTACTCACACTTAATCTGTGTTTAGCAATCTGAAATGGGACCTTAAGGGTGTTTGAATTCCTGGAGCCCTTTCACATTTCCGAACATCAATTGAGTGAGATGAACACACTACAAGAGTAGCCATCTGTAATCAGGGAAAATCAACCCATATTAAACTATTAGAATCAGAATATGGCTTGTGTAACAGTCCATTTTGGAAATCGAGCCCCGGATAAATGTCTGACTTCAGCTAAATGCATCAATTTCCCTTCTCCTTGGGCTCTCCATCTTATAAAATGGAACTAATACTATAATCTTTAAGATTAGTAATTAGAAAGAATATGATAATAATTATAGAGTTGTTTGCTGGGAGAAAGTATGATTACCCATACATGTATATACCACTTTATCTGAAAGAAAGATAATAATTCTTTCCTCTGATTACAAAAGCTCCTTAGGTTTCTTATGTAGAAGTCTTTAAGAAAACATAGGGTTGTAGGGAACTATACACTTCAAACAGGTGAATTTTATGGTGTGTAAATTATACTTCAATAAAGCTTCTTTTTTAAAAAGAAAGACATAAGTGCACTTTAGTACAATGTCCCCAATCTAATAGGACCCACAACAGAAATTTCTCTCAGGAAAAGCTATACTTTATACTGAGTAAAACTATGGTTTATTATGTTGACCCCGAGAAAGAAGAATGTCAGATGATCATAGGTCTTGTTAGGGAGACCATTTCATGGATGGAGTAGAGGTTTGATCACTGCACTGTATTACTAAAGCGGAGGTGGTATACCTACTGTAATTGAATATATATAGTTAGTGACGGGATGTGGATTATACTGTGGAAGAGAGTCAGAGGAAGAGTAATAGATATATATGATATGGGGGGGAGTGGGGTGGTGTATTGGGGGTGGGGGGTTGTCACTTTGAGGGGTAAAATGTATAACTATTGCACTGTGTTGTACACCTGAAACTAATTAAAAAGAAAAGAAAAGAAAAGAAAAGAAAAGAAAAGAAAAGAAAAGAAAAGTTCCTGGTAGCTAACTGGGTTCAAATTTAAAAGCAGAACCTAGAAGTCATTTCTAAACAAGAGCCTTCCACCCAAGCCATCCTTCAGAGAGAAAACTGCACTAAGCTTCCTGCCTCCTGCACTGAACTGCCTGTCCTGTGTTCCTGCCATCTGAGCTGGCCTTTATAAAGGAGTTCCTGGAATTGTATTTCAACCAATAGGATTGAGACTTTCCCTGTCTAATCCATGCAGCTATATCCCCATCAGCATCTTCACTGACCAGAGTGGCTCCATTCTGACCAATCAGGACAATACCTTTTGGACCAATCGAACTCTGAGAATTTGGATCCCTCGTTTGCATGAGGATGGACCAACCAGGGACCTGGGGTGGGGAATTCTAGAGAGAAGTCAGCTCCCCTCTGGCACAGGGAGTATACTTTCCCTTTCCACTACAGACTGTATCTCCCTTGTTGGAGGTGAAACATGAAGCTATCTTGCCGGACCAGAGCAGAGTGTAGAATGGACAGGAATAATACAGAGCAGAGCAGATGAAACAGAGTGGAGTGAGGGAAGCAGACCTGGGGAGCAGAGCTGTCTAGCCAGAGGCACCTTGCCCAAGGGCTGTCTTACAGTCATGCTGTCTCATAATTGTCCTGTAGCACTATTAAACTTTTTTGAAGCCATGCTGTTCTGCAGGCTGCTGTATCACAATTGAGCTGTTTGCACAGAATAAAGTTTCCCTCTTTTCCACACCCTAAGTTGGGGATTCCTGTTGATGTTGAATTAGTACCAACAACTATTGGTTGACAATCTTATAGACAATATGAACTTGATCTTTCTTCCTTCTTTCGTTTGTCCACCAGGCATCCCATATCTAGGTTTGTGATCCATGTGTAGCATTTCAGCATACTGATTTAACTTCATTTTCGGCTTTATTATTTTCCTACCTGTATTTTCCCTTGGTCATGAACTTTAGCCATTGATTAATTTTTTTATCCTGTTGTATTACAGATTTATGTGACCCCCTTCACATCCTTTTTGAAATGAAGGAGTATGTAACTGACCAAACTACCACCTTAGTATTTTTGTTTGTTTGTTTGTTTTGAGGGCAGTGTCACTGGCCCTCATATGTGGGACCGAACCAGGGCCGCTGGCTTCCCAAGCCAGTGCTTAACCACCACGCTACTCGGCCGGCCCCCACCTTAGTTTTTTATTAACAGAGGAAGGCAATATAAACTTAACAAATATTCTGTGTTGAAAACATCATCCCCGCTAGCAATTTTAGAAAAAGGGAAGCGGGAGTAGACTCAAGTTCCACTTGGCTTTGCCAGGTTACTTGGCCATAATTATCTACAAGAATAAGTCTGCATATAATCACTGTACTCATATATTCATTCAGTAGGATATCTGAACTATTTAAAGACAAGGCTACTTTATTATGCTTTTAGACATTTCACATTCCTCACTGACAATCTGTACCCATCTGCCTAATGAAAGTTTATAGAGAAAGAGCCAGTCTGGAACAGAAACCCAAGAAACACTAGACTATAAGCAACTTTTTCATTTTCTCAGAGCACTTAGAATAAGAACCCCACTTCTCCCTGTGGGCTAGAGCTGTCTTTTGTCTGTCTCTTACACCTTGTTTCCTTCCACTCTGACTTTTGTTCACTAGGCCACACTGGTCTCCTTTCTGAAACTGACCAGCATTTTCCCATCTCGGAGGCTTTAGATTTTCTGTTCCCACTGCTTGGAATGTTCTTTCCCCAGCTCTGGACCTGGCTAGTTCCCTCTCACTCAGGAGGCATCAGCTGAAATAGCACCTCCTGGGAGAGGCTCTCTCTGACCACCTTTTGTTCCTTTGTTTGTTTCTTTTGTCATAACTTACAATTAGGTTAATTTTTTTTGTCTACTTGTTTTTAGTCTGTCTTCCTCAGTAGACTAAAAACTTCCCAGGGCAAGGCTGTCTTATATACATAAAAGATATTGAAATTGTGCAGTAGTACCCCCACCCCAGTGACCTTTACCATACCTCCTTGTTTATTTACATCACAGCTCTACTCACAATCTGAAATGTTCTTTCTTTGTTTTCTTGTGTATGGTCTGGCTCTCTGTACTAGACTGTGAGTTCTGTGAGGGCAGGGAACAGGTCTGTCTTGTTCACTTCCCTATTCCCAGGGCCCAGCACACGCCTTGATGCTGAATGAATGACAGAGGCTTAGCGTTTGCATTTAGGACAAAATACCAGTCACTGCTTCCTGAATAAACACTGCCTGCTCTTCTTTTTTTTTAAATTGGGGTATTGGGGGAGGGGAACAGCGTTGGGGAATCAGGGAAGGGGAACAGAGCAGTTGCTGTCCTTTTCTTCTTCAGTCTAGTTGGGTAGGGCATTGCTTCACTGGCCCATGTTGGTATCGTCATTGCGTTTTTGCTGGATGAGGCAGATTGGTCACCGGCCTCTGGATGGTCGCTCACCGCAGCTATTGGCAACTCACGCTGGCTGCCAGCCACTCACTGTAGCCTATGGAAGCCCACTGCAGCAGGGGCTGCAGCCTATACCATCACAGGGGCTCGCACAGCCCAGCTCCAGGTGAAGCTGTTGTTAGCTGTGGAGGGCAGTGTCACTGGCCCTCATTATGTGGGATCCGAACCGGGGCTGCTGGTGTCCCAAACCAGCTCTTAACCAATGCGCCACTCGGCCGGCCCAACACTGCCTGCTTTTAACTGTCTGGTCTAGAATTGCTGTGGTGGTGACTGCCGATTCCAAAGGTGTTTTAGTCTGTTTGGGCTGTTATAACAAATCACCACAAACTGGTAGCTTATGAACATCAGAAACTTATTTCTCTCAGTTCTGGAGGGTGGAAGTCCAAGGTCAACATGACAACAGATTTGGTGTCTGGTGAGAGCCCTCTTTCTGGTTCATAGACAGAGTCTTCTAGATGCATCCTCACATGGTAGAAGGGGCAGGGAACTCTCTGGAGTCTCTTTTATAAGAGCAATGATCCCATTCATGAGGGCTGCACTCCTATGACCTAATCACCTCCCAAAGGCCTCACCTTCGAATACCATCACATTGGGGGTTAGGATTTCAACACACAAATTGGGGAGGGGGGACACAAACATTTGGTTTATAGCAGAAGGAATAAGAAGAAATGAGGTGATCTTTCCTATCCCTGCTGTGTACTGAAATTATGGAGGACTTATCACAATCTTGAAATGGTATCATAGGAATGCTCAAGTGCATAAGCACATGTTTTAGGAGACTGGACAACTACTTGTGTTACTTAGCAGCTGCAATATTGAAAAACATTTTATGCCTTGTGTGCACTGTGACAATACAAACAGTCTCTCATTTTTGAGCATTCTCCCAACTCTTTATTTAAATTTATTTTTTTCATATTACAAAACCAAATCATATAATACAAGCTACGTTGACTAGCTTAGAAATTCCAGAAGTTAACAGGAATTAACAGGGTTAACTGCTACAAGTTGGATCACTCTGGGAGGGTCCTAAATTTTGAAGGAGATATTCTTTGAGGTGGTGCAGCCATTGAGAGTGATGGTGTAGTGCACTTGGCTGGAGATACTGAGAAATCGATGAGGACAAGTAGGGAGGATGAAACCAAGTGCAGTCCTCACCTTGCATCCCACTGCCACTAATATGATTCTTGTCTTTCTCCCCTGCATCTGCCTTCTTGCCTTGGTAACTTGTCTTTATGCAGTGAACAAGTATGTTTCATTTTATAGATACTATTTCATGTCATACTCAAATAATAAGACCCTAAATTTAAATTGTGGGAAGCCGACAGCCCCCCAGTGTCTGACAAGGCCACATTGCCCTGCTCAGCACTGGATATTAGGGGTGCTGCCTTATGGTTAGTCATGTAATATCTCCTGCCTCTAAGAACCTATGTGCCTTTCCTCCTATAGGAGACAATATACTCACTGCATTTATGGCAAGTTGCTGTATACCCCAATGAGCTAACTACGCAGCCAAAGACGGGTAAGATCTCCTAAACGAGGGGAGACAACCTAAGCCAGGCGGTAGTTCCGTGGGAAACCCCTAAACTGAGATATTGGGGACTCAAGCCCCTTTGGAAACTGAGGCATAGGCCTTTGGCCACATAGGCCTAAAAAAGCCAGTCTGTGAGAAACAGACAGCCTCTGTGAGAAACTGGTGCTATCGTTCGTCCTTGCCTGTGCAGCTGTGAAAGGTTTCCTTGGAGACCAGGAGACCAAGGTCTCTCGGCCATGAAAGTTCTGATAAGAGACAACTTACTGACCATAAGTTATCTTAATTAACAGCCTTGTTTTAACTCTTTGTTCTGTACATTGCTAGCAACAGATACTGAAGCTTTGAGTGAGAAACAGATGTTACCCTCTATTACAAAAACATGCAGCTCTTTGTAAGATAGGAAAAGTTTGAAACTCCCTTTTGCTACTAAGTATTATAATCACATAGAAATAGTTTCTTGCCTAAACTCTTGGCAATAGTTCAAGTATATGCCCTGTAAGGTAGCCATGGTAACCACTCTTTAGATGATAAGTAAAATCCTTGAACAGGTTGAAAATTCTCAATAAAAGCCATGCGCTGACCCGGTTCGGGGCACAGTCTTTCTTGGCTGAGTCTCTTGGGCTCAGTCGTCTTTGGCTGAGTCCCTTGGTCTCGCTCTTATCTTACTTCTGTCTCTTGTTCTTCTTTAATCTGCGTCGCCCCTCTCGTGTCCCACTTGCCCTTGCCACCCAGGACGTGACATTAAATGTCAAGGGATTTGCAACCACTATACATGGATGAATTAGTGTAGTCTATAACTTGCCTAGCAATTGCTGAGATGGTGAGGTTTATATAGAATCCACGCTTGCTTGTGTCTTTTACCACTGGAATGTCTGTTTAAAACTGAAAACTTCATAGTTACAAGAATAAGTTTGCAAGTAAGCTTGCAGACAAAATATATGCTCAATTGTTTTCATCTAGAGGGTAACCAATATCTCTTTCTTATTTTCTAATATATTGAGGCAGAACTCCCTTGGCATTGCTTATAGACAGTTGTATAACTCGGTCTAATACTTCTAAGGTGCTTAGCCTTTTGAACTATTCCTTTCTTATATTCCAACTAAGCCTGTGGGGATTCTGTACAAAATTCTGCTCAAACACCTTATTTGAAAATATCCACATCATGGTTTTCCAACTTTGCATTTGATCAGGGCTTACTTGCTAAGGATAAAGAGAATGGAATCTTGGAAATCCTAAAGCACTTAGGTCCAAATAGAACATACCTTATCCACCATTCCTTCTAACCCTTTACCTAGGAGTTGTTGCCCTGCTTCCAATAAGATTAATTGGTTCTCACTCTATTGTGCCTTTTCTTGGGAAAGGAGAGACAAGAGTGATGTGGCTATTGTTTTGTTGCCATCTAAGGAAGCATCTACTTTATAAATGAGCATCACCTTAGGAATCAGAAAGAATGTAACTTGGCCTTGCAAAAATATGTCAAGATTTATTCATTCATTCACTCAACAAATATTTATCAAGCGTTTACAGGTGCCAGGCCCTATGATAGATGCTGGGGATACAGCAGTGAACAAAATAGACAAGGTCCATACTCTGAAGATATTCTAACGAGACTCCTAATAGAAAAAATACCTTTGTGAATATACATTGAATAAATCTGGTTGAACATTTGTTGTCTGACCAGCTTAGTTCAGACCCTTATTATCTCAAGAATATTGCAACATCCTTCAAGTTAAGCTTCAACCATCAGCAAGTCAACCTTCACAGCACATCCAGACTTAGATTTTTTATAATTATATAATTAAAATATGTATTAATATATGAATATTATTTTAAAAATTCAGAATCAAATATCACATAATGAAAAACCACAGTTTTCCTATCCACATTTTACCACACCCTAATTCCACAGAAGCAACCACTTAAATTCTTTTAGCTGTTTCTTCTAGTAATTATGACCACATTTCTTTACACTATGATTTTACTGGTATTTCTAGATTTGTCAGTTTCAGACATCATCTCTTGACTTCTTGTTAGGCTAGAAAATCACTAAATAGATGAATATCTAACAATCTTACACTATATAGTTGTATTGGAATTACACTTTAAAATAAAACAAGTGTGTAGGGCTGGCCGAGTGGCTCAGTTGGTTAAGAGCTTGCTCAAGAGTGCGAGCGCTGAGCAACAGGGTTCCTGGTTCAATTCCCAACCTGAGCTGAGCTGCCACTGAGCTGCTTACAGGTGGCAGGATGGCTCAGCTAAAAATAAGTAAATAAATAAATAAAAATAAAATAAATATTTACACTATCACAACTATGTCAATATTGTTATTGTGGATTTGAGTAACACAATATGATTATTTTTTCTTTTTTGTATTTTTTCTTTCTTGTATATATTTTCCTGGAATTTCTAATTACCTTTTGTTTTATTTTCTTTTACCTTTCTTTTCCATGTATCCTAAATCCCTTATAACTTCTCTGTAGTATTAGATATTTCATCAAGTCCTCTTTTTTTTTTCTCTCTCTCTCAGAAATCACCTTCCTGGGGCTTCCCATCTTCTTGCACCAGCCTGGACTGGTTGCTCTTCACGTCTGCTGTACAGCTGTCATCCTGAAACTTCCCCACACCACTCTCCTAGATGGATCCAGTTTCCTGAATCACACTTCTTCTTCAGTCTTGTTTTATTCCCTCATTTTGCTAGAGTTTATCCTCCAGCAGTTTCTAAGAAAGATGCAAGAGAGAGAAAGTTTCTGATCCCTCATATTTCTTGCATTGAATTCATGGTTGAATATTATTTTCTCTCACATTTTTATGGCATTGCTCAAATATCTTCTTGCATCCATTGTTGCTCTTAAGAAGCCTGATACTGTTCTGATTCTCCTTTGTATCACATGTGACTGGTTTTCCAGAAGGTTTAAGATCTTTTTATAATCATTATTGTACTTACATTTGAACCTCTTCTGTCTATGCTTGTTAGTTCAAGTCATTGGCCTCTCTAGCTCATTTGCTCAGATCTTTTACTTAAAGATGAGATGGGTAGTTGGTACAGGTTAAGGGTGAGAGGAGTTGGGGGATGGGTGAGAAAGGTGAAGAGATTAGAAAGTACAAATTGGTAGTCACAGTATAGTCACAGGGATTTGAAATGCAATATGGGGAACTAAATCCATGATGTTGTAAAGAGTATGTAGGGTGCCAGATGGGTACTAGACTTACGGGGGGAATCACTTCATAGATTGCGTAGGTGCCTGACCACTGCACTATACACCTGAAGCTGAAGTAGAATAACATTGAATGTAAATATAATTATATATATATATATATATATATATATATATATATATATATATGCATGAAATGTAAAGTACAGCATAGGGAATATAGTCAATGGCTTTGTAACAGCTATATATGATGTCAGAGGGGTAGTAGATTGCGGGGGTTACACTTTGTGAGGGGTGTAAATGTCTACCTATTATGTTGCTTTGTATACCTGAAATTAACTAACTAGCTAACTAAATAACTACATAAATAAAATTGATCTTATCTTCATTGTAACTGATCCTCTTGGGTTCAGTATTCATTTTCTTCCATGTATTATAGTCATAGATGCACAGGTACTGGACTAAAAGCTCTTTGAGAGGTTTCAGTTATGATTTAGTCATTCAGTTATTATTTAAAATGTAGTGTTTTGGTTCCAAAAGAATCTACTACAGTGCATGGCATATAGTAACATAGGTACTCTATCAATGTTTGTGAAATAAATCTGCCATTTCTGTAAATGTGGAAGAATACCATCACATTTTAACAGCTTTATTGAGATATAATTGGCAGACCAGACAATTCGCCCATTTAAAGTGCACAGTTTAATGGTGTTTAGCATATTCATAGAATAGTGCAACCGTCACCACAATCAGTATTAGGACATTTTCACCATCCCAAAAAGAGGACTTCCATAACAACTTCAGAAAGTGGCAAGAACGATGTGGTAAGTGTGTTCAAAGTGAGGGGGAGTATTTTGAGGGGGAGTAATGGCAATGTGTCTTTTACTGTAATACATTTTTTTATTTAAACATTCACCATATCTTTTGATCATACCTTGTATATATCTTCCTTAGAGAAATATCTGTTTGGATCCTTTGCTAATTTTTAAAAATTATTTCTAATTGTGTAAAATACATATAAGATAAAATGGACCATCTTAACCATTTTTAAGTGCACAGTTCAGTGGCATTAAATACATTCACTTGGTTGTACAACTATTATCACCATCTATCTCCAGAACTCTTTTCGTCTTGCAAAACTGAAGCTGTGCCCACTTAAGAAAAACTTTCCATTCTCCTCTCCCCCTAGCCTTTGGCAACCATCATTCTATTTTCTGTCTCTATGAATTTGACTCTCTAGGTACTTCATATAAGTAGAATCATACAGTATTTGTTTTTTTTTGTGACTGGCTTATGTCAATAAGCATAAGGTCCTCAAGGTTCATCCATGTTGTAGCATGTGTCAGAATTTCCTTCCTTTTAAGGCTGTATAATATTCCACATATATTACATATTGGTTATCCATTCACCCATCAATGGACACCTGGGTTATTTCCAACTCTTGGCTATTTTGAATAATGCTGCTATGAACATGTATGTACAAATATCTCTTCAAGAGCCCTGCTTTCAATTCTTTTGCATATATGCCCAGAAGTGGAATTGGTGAATCATGTCGAAATTCTATGTTTAATTTTTTGAGGAACTGCCATACTGTTTTCCATAATGGTTATATCATTCTACATTCCCACCCAACTGTGTACAAGGTTTCCAATTTCTCCACATCCTTCTCCAATATTTATTTTTTAAATGATTTTTCATTTAAATGTTTTCCAGTGTTTTTGAGATATAATTGACGTATCACACTGTATTAGTTTAGTGTACAACATAATTATTTGATACATGTACACATTGCAAAATGATTACCACAATATATTTAGTTGACATTCATTACCTCATATAGTTACATTTTTTTCCTTGTGGTGAGAATTCTTAATATCTATTCTCTCATTGTGTTTTTTATTAATTTTATTAAATTTATTGGAGTGATATTGGTTAATAAAATTATATGTTTCAAGTATACAATTCTATAATACCTCACCTGTATATTGCATAGTGTATTCACCATCCAAAGTCAATACTTCTTCCATCACCATATATTTGACCGCCTTTACCCTTTTCTTCCTCTCTCCCTCCCCCCTGGCAACCACTATACTGTTGTCTGTGTCTATGAGTTTTTGTTTGTCTGTCTTGTTTGCTGCTTTCAGTTTTATATCTCACATATAAATGAAATCATATGGTTTTTTACTTTTTCTATCTGACTTATTTCACTTAGAGTGATATTCTCAAGATCCATTCATGCTGTCACAAACGGCAGCATTTTATCTTTTCTTATGGCTGAGTAATATTCCATTGTATATATGTACTACATCTTCTTTATGCAATCATCTACCAAAGGATACTTCAGTTATTTCCATTTCTTGGCCACCGTGAATAATGCTGCAATGAACATAGGGGTACCTATATCTTTACAAATAAATGTTTTCAAATTTCCAGGTAGATATCCAGAGGAGGAATTGCTAGGTCCTACGGTAATACTCTTCTTAATTTTTTGAGGATCCTCCATAATGTTTTCCATAGTGGCTGCACCAATTTACATTCCTACCAGCAGTGTAGGAGGGTTCATTTATCTCCACAGCTTCTCCAACACTTGTTATTACTTGTCTTGTTGATAATAGCCATTTTAACAGGTGTGAGGTGGTATCTCATGGCAGTTTTATTTGTATTTCCCTAATAACTAATAATATTGAGCATCTCTTCTTGTGCTTTTTAGCCATTTGTATACCTTCTTTGGAGAAATGTCTGTTTAAGTCCTTTGTCCATTTTTTAACTGGGTTGTCTTTTTATTATTGAGTTGTGTGTGTTCTTTATGTATTCTGTATACAAGTACCTTCCCAGGTATATGATTTGCAAATGTGTTCTCACTTTTTCTGGGTTGTTTTTTCACTTCCTTGATGGTGCCCTTTTGAAGCACAAATATTGTTAGTTTAATGAAGTCTATCCATTTTTTGGTCACTTATGCCTTTGGTGTCATATTTAAGAAGATTTTGCCTAACACAAAGTCACCAAAATTTACCTCTATATTTTCTTCCAAGAGTTTTATAATTTAGCTCTTATAATTTTGTCTTTGATCCATTTAGAGTTAATATTGCATAGGGTGTGAGGTAGGGCCAACTTCATCTTTTGAATGTGGATATCCAGTTGTCCCCACACCATTTGTCACAGGCTATTCTTTCTCCATTGAACAGTCTTGTCACCCTTGTTGAAAATCAATTGATCATAGATATATGAGTTAATTTCTTGACTTTCAATTCCATTCCAATTGTTCTGTATGTCTATCCTTATGCCAGTACCACACTGTTTTGATTGCTGTAGCTTTGTAGCAAGTTTTTATTTTTTGTTTTTTGTTTTGTTTTGTTTTGTTTTAGCTGAGCCATCCTGCCACCTGTTGGCAGCTCAGCGGCAGCTCATCTCGAGCTGGGCATCAAACTGCTATTGCTCAGAGCTCAGCTTGCACTCTTGAGCGAGCTCTTAACCAACTGAGCCACTTGGCCAGCCCACTTTGTAGCAAATTTTGATATTGGGAAGTGGGAGTCTTCCAACTTTCTTTTTCTTTTTTTTTCTTTTTTTTATTAATTTCAGGTGTACAACACAATGCAATAGTTATACTCTTTACCCCCCAAAGTGACAACCCCCCTTCCCCAGTTCACCACCCCACTCCCCCCCCCATATCATACATATCTATCACAACTCCCCTGACTCCCCTCCACAGTATAATCCACATCCCGTGACCATCCACATATTCAGTTACAGTTGGAATACAGTACTATACAACATCAGCTTCAGGTGTACAGTGCAGTGATCAAGCCTCTACTCCATCCATGAAGTGGTCTCTCTAACAAGACATGTGACTATCTGACATGCTACAAAATTTTTACAACATTATTATATTCCCCGAACTGTGTTTCATATCCCAGTGGCAATATTGTAGTTGTTTATTTATGCTGTCTAATCCCTTCTCCTTAAAATGTAAATGTACAATATACATACCTCCTATCGGGGTCAAATGAGTGCCTTTTTATTAGACATACAAAGACGTCTCAAGGCACTTAAGAGGTTAAGACACAATGCATGCATTCCTTTACATCAAGTATGTGAAATCACATGATTTGGCATAAGCCAACCTTATGATAAATATAAGTTACATTATTAAATTCAAGAAAATTTGTAGATTCATATTTATACTTTCTATAAGATGCTGGTAAATGGACAATGTGCAGCATTTCCTGGGATAGCAAATTCCACCTTTCTTCTTATGAACAGCAGGTCTCTACGGGGGGCGTGGGGAAAGCTGTGCTGCATCCGTAGGCAGTGTACTGGCTAATATTGAAAATGATATTGCTAACATTTAAAAATAAAATCTGGTCATCATTTTTCTTTTTTCAGTATTGTTTTAGTTATTTGGGATCCCTTACGATTTCATATGAGTTTGAGGATGGCCTGTGTCATTTCTGAAAGAAAAAAGAAAAACTGTTGGAGTTTTGATAGGGAATGCACTAAATTTGTAGATCAGTTGGGGAATGTTGCCATCTTAACCATATTAAATTTTCTGCTCCATGAATGTAGAATGTCTGTTTGTTTATTTAGGTCTTCTTTTCTTTCTTTGTACAATGTTTTGTACTTCACACAGTATAAGTTTTATGCCTGTTTTGTTAAATTTATTCCTAAGTATTTTAAAGTATTTTATTCTTTTTGATCTTATCATAAATGGAATTGATCTTAATAATATTTTTAGATTGTTACTGTAACCTTTTGTATGAGAGGTTAAAAATCACCATGATGAAGTTCCAGGTTTAAAATCAATGGTTGTAAATATTTTCAGTTGCTGCTTTCAGGAGTCCCAATGTTTCACAGTGGTCTGCACAATAATAAAGCTTAAAAAATTATCCCATTAGTAGGTTTTGGTAATGTGGAAACAATTGAATTCACTAACGGGTTTAATAGTATTATGAAAATTTCAAGCCAACCCCATCCTACCTGAGAAACTGCTTACTTTGGTTCTTCCAGAAATTTGTCTGCTAATAGTTAAAGTATATAATGTACTTCTTGTATGAGTGAGTATTTCTATACAGTTTTTTTTCTAGAGGACATGGAAAATTCCTGGGTACCAGTATTAATCTCCTACTTTCTTTTATGAACTGAGAATCTGATCCAATTAGATCAGAAAATTTTTAAGGCATTTGAGAAGTTAGAACAAACCTTAAAAAGCCAGGGCACTGGTCCATGAGCCAAATTCAGCCTGTAGACATGTTTTATTTGGCTCCTGTGGTATTTTAAAACTATTTAGATTAGTTGCCAACATTGAAAAATTAGGCAGTTTCACATAAAAATCTGGATTTCTGGCTTTTCTTGAAAAAAAATGGGTAAACCTGGCTATGTCAGGCCCACACTGCTGCATGGCACATATGAGAGCATGCGTGCTCCTCCCTGCATGACCCGCCTGGCTCCAGGAGGCCTTTGAGTCTGTGACTCCTGAGCTAATTCAATCCCCTCCTGAGGTTTTCAGACATCATTACTGCTCAAAATTAGTCAACAGCTAATTAGTTATCAATTTCTCAATTTGTTTGACTCAAATGCCAAGAGTCTTATTTATAAACAGTAAAAGTTAGGGAAGGGCTAATTATTCTAAATGTTCAAAGGATTTCCTTGATGATGATGACGTATTTAGGTTTTTAAAATATAATTAACTGTTAGAGGAGCTAAAGAAGCCACAGATAAACAAAGATTAATCACATCTGAAAACAATAAAATGTGTTCTGAATCATCATTTGTTTAAACCTATTTCCCAGTTTAACTCTGATATCCTCTTTAAATTTTTCTCTTGTTTTTCACCTCTTCTGAACGCTTATGACTTTACTTACCGAGCTGGGTAACAAGTAAGTTAGTATTTAATTATTCATCTATTAAATAAATATTTATTTGAGCACTTGTTAGATGCCAAGTGCCATTCTAGGCACCTAGGATGATAGCACAGACATCAAAACACAAAATGCCTTGTGCAGCTTATGTTCTAGTGGGAGGAAGAGACAATAAGTAGATAAACAAGACCAGTTCTACTAGTTATAGGCACTATGAAGATTTAAAAACAGGATAATGTGACAGTGACCTGGGAATGGGTGCTATTTAGATAGGGTGATTGGAGAAGATTTGAAGACAAAGAACCAGCTGTATGAGGGGAAGGGGGAAGGGAGATTGTTTTAGGCAGAAAGAAAAGTAAGCGCAATGGCCCTAAAGTGAAAATAAGCGTAGTATGTTCAATGAAGTAAAGGCCAAGGTAGCTGGAGTGCAAGGAAAGAGGGGAGGACTGATAGGAACTGAGATGGGGGAAGGAGGCAAAGGCAAGGCATGCTGGTCTTTGTGGTTCATAGATCATGACAAGAAGTTTAGATTTTGTTCTGCTTTAGAAGCCATTGGTGTTGTCGGACTTGCCTTATGCTTCTTCTGAGTCTTTCACAGCAGATTGTACAGTGCTAGCCATATAGTAGTAAGTGAATAAATACTTTTTAGTTATTGACCAATTGATTATTGGATCAGGGACCCCAGACAATCTTTTAGATGCTGGCTGTCACTAGGAGAACCTGGTATGGTGGGGCTTAGGAATGCTCCATTTGTAATTTCTCTGGGCTAAAACAAGGGGAATAGAAGCAAACAAGAGGAGTTCTTTAGCCTTTACATCTTATATGGTGTCATGAGAACTCTGAAATGCCTCTGTGGAGAAGAGAGCAAGCTGCAACTCAGGCCTTGAGTGAGAAAAGAAACGTAACTGGATGTCATCAATGTTTGTCCTCTTGGGTATGAACGATAGAAACAGGTCTCCTCAAAGAGGAGAAACCATGATCAGGCGGGGCTGCAGTGTTTGGCTGGAGATAAGAATCTTATCTCTGGCCTCCGGAGAACTGTGATTGACAGTTGGTTTGTGTGTGAAGGGGTCTGGACTCTGGGATCTGCTCAAACCTTTGAAATAGTTCAGAAGTTTAGACAAACATTCCAACAGAGGTCAAAGAAGCTAATACTGGTCATATATGATGATTACTAAATAGTATCTTGAGTAAAAACTAAAGGTGTTCCACTGAGAACCCCTTCAGTCTATAGTCTCTGAGCTCTGAACCTTCCATTCACTGATTTAATATAAGTGACAGGACAAGGGCATCTTGCCAATACATGATCAAAAATTCCCCTTAGGGCTGGCCGAATGGCCCATTGGTTAAGAGCTGGTTTTGGGATGCCAGCGGCCCTGGTTCAGATCCCACATATGAGGGCCAGTGACACTGCCCTCTACAGCTAACAACAGCTCCACCAGTGTGAGCAGGTGGCAGCCAGCGTGAGCTGCCAATAGCCACAGTTAGCAACCATCCAGAGGCCGGCGACCGATCTGTCTCATCCGTGAAGAGCACAATGATGATACCAACACGGGCCAATGAAGCAACGACCTCCGCAACTAGACTGAAGAACAACAACAAAAAAAGAGAGCAACTTGTCTGCTCCCCTTCCCTGATTCCCCAACGCTGTTCCCCTCCCCAAATTTCCCAATAAAAACTTAAAAAAAAAATTCCCCTCAAACAATTGTGTAAGTCAATCGCAAATCATGATCCAGCATCTCTAAAATATATATATGCAATGGTGAGAAACATATACCGGGGATGACAAAAAAATGTACACAAGTGGACACTTTGGTCAGTGTTGCTCAGGCAGTATTCACCATAATCAGAAGTGTCTGGATGCTGATAATAATCACTTTGAGCACCTCTTGTAATTACAGAAGTCAAATGTGACTTGTATTCATCTTTTGTTACCAGTAGATATTGAGTATTGCAATTTTAATACAGTTTTTTTTTCTTAAAAATGTGTGTACATTTTTGGCACCCTCTGTATATGAATAGAAGTCTATCTGTGCAAGCATAGTGAGTCAGAGCGTCTGGACTTGCATACCAGTAACCCCTCTTAATAACTGTGTGACCCTTTGCAAGTTGCTTAACCTCTCTTCACCTTCAGTTTCTTTTTTGTTTTAAATATTTTATTGGGGGATTGGGGGACGGGAACAGCGTTGGGGAATTGGGGAAGGGGAACAGACAAGTTGCTGTCCTTTTGTTCTTCAGTCTAGTTGCTGAGGACGTTGCTTCACTGGCCCCTGTTGGTATCGTCATTGCACTCTTCCATTGGCAGCTCACACTGGCTGCGGGCCACTCACTGTAGCCTATGGCAGCCCACTGCAGCAGGGGCTGCAACCTATACCATCTCTGGGGCTCGCAGCCCAGCTGCAGGTGGAGCTGTTGTTAGCTGTGGATGGCAGTGTCACTGGCCTTCACATGTGGGATCTGAACCGGGGCCACTGGTATCCCAAAACCAGCTCTTAACCAATGCACCACTCGGCTGGTCCAACCTTCAATTTCTTAATCTATAAGATGGTATCATATTATTTATTTTAAACCAGGGTTATTGTAAAAATTCAATGAAGCTGTACATGTAAAGCTCTTAAAACAATGAAAGGCAAAGAATGGTCAACAAACATTACCTATTTTTATTTGCTTCTTAATTCCTGCCTTGTTTAAAAGGCACAGAGAATTAAGGCAGTTTACATTTGCATTGAATTGGCAGCAATTAACAATGTGCTATCTGAGGGAAGAAATTTTACAGGGCTGGCAGAAAAGAAACAGTGACTCTTTAAACTGATGGCAATTTCAGTCACTGTCTTCTACTTCATCATGGTCTTCATAATGAGCTTTTAAATTTTTTTCTTCAATTACAGCTGACATACAATATTATATATTAGTTTCAGGTGTACAAGATAGTGATTAGACATTTATATAACTTATGAAGTGAGCACCCTGATAAATCTAGTACCTATCTGATACCAGTTATTACAATATTATTGACTATATTCCCTATGCTATACTTTATAAAGAAGCACCTCTTATCGAATTTCCAAATATAAGCCTAATCTCCACTGAGAATGGCTCTCACTCCTAAATCATTACAGTCTAGAAAACAAGTCAAGAATTCATTTGCCTCCATTTTTGTTCAGTTTTGCTAAAACCATTAATCCATAGACAACCTAAATTATCTAGCTCTTCAGAATTCAACTGTTGTTAATATTCAACCAACTCTAAGCTCAATTTAAACCCAGGATGAGAGAAGCTGTGCAAATTCGTATCATAAGCATATATAGTAGAAGTCTACATGTGGCAATCTGGACTAACAAAATAATTACATTGACATGATTTAACCCCAAACAAGAAACCTCCAAAGCCTAAGCTAGCTGTTCTTCAGTGGGTCTGTCTCACTTCCCTCAGCATTAATAATTCTATAAAGAGAACATTAGCTTATGATGTGTGTGATCGCATTTTTTTTTTGAGGGCAGTGTCACTGGCCCTCATATGTGGGACCTGAACCGGGGCCGCTGGTGTCCCAAGCCAGCGCCCAACCACCGAGCCACTCGGCCGGGCCATGTGACTGCATTTTAAAAAAATTGTTTTACAGTTATCAGTGGCTTTCAGTTCTGAACTAACAGAAAAATGGTTGAATATTACATTGATATAATCTGAATATATATGTGCTTTTGTTTTAAATTTTTTGTACAATGATATTGTTTGCACTTTAACAGTGAACAATTGAAAAATTAATGGATGGGGCCCGCCGAGTGGCGCATTGGTTAAGCGCTGGTTTTGGGATGCCAGCGGCCCCGGTTCGGATCCCGCGTGAGGGCCGGTGACACTGCCCTCTGCAGCTAACAGCGGCTCCACCTGGAGCTGGGCTGTGCGAGCCCCGGTGATGGTGTGGGCTGCAGCCCCTGCTGCAGTGGGCTGCCATAGGCTACAGTGAGTGGCCTGCAGCCAGCGTGAGCAGCTGGCAGCCAAGCGTGGGCAACCAATAGCCGCAGTGAGCGACATCCAGAGGCCGGCGACCAATCTGCCTCACCTGGGAAGAGCGCAATGATGATACCAACATGGGCCAGTGAAGCAAAGTCTTCTGCAACTAAACTGAAGAACAAAAAGACAGCAACTTGTCTGTTCCCCTTCCCCGATTCCCCAACGCTGTTCCCCTCCTCTAATTCCCCAATAAAATCTTTAAAAAAAAAAATTAATGGATGAAAAGTAATGTTTAATTAACTTGCTTTTATCAGACACCGTGACACTGCTATATTTAGCAAATGAACTAACAGAAAAAGCTGCTACTGAATTAGTCAGCACATCAGCCTGTTAAATATCAAAGAGCAGAGGAGGCCTTTTGTCTCAGCATTGAACCAGAGGCTGAAAATGCATCTAATTTTAGCATTTCAGAAGAAGATAAAAATATGTGAAACACAATAATCAGGAAAAATGTCATGCCTAAGTACACATTCATCAGCGGAGAAATGCTGGGAGGGTGGCATGATAAGTAAGAGGACTGCGTGGAAAGCAGAATTCATCACAAGTGAATTCTTTAAAATAATTTACCATTAAAAAAAGCCAATGGGCCAGCCGAGTGGTGCATTGGTTAAGAGCTGGCTTGGGACGCCAGCGGCCCTGGTTTGGATCCCACATGTGAGGGCCAGTGACACTGCCCTCAAAAAAAAAAAAAAAGCCAAGACTGCCATCTACACAGAGGTCTAGGAAGCAATACAGAGAATTGAGTAGGTGGCAGAGTTGTTTTCTAGAAGCAGTTTCATGTGGTCTACTTTAGCATTTAAGGGCTCCGTGTTATCATCAGTGCAATTGAAGGGAAGGATTAAAAGAATAAATGAAAAACTCTCTTTTCAGGGTGAGCTTTTATTTTTCTATAGAAAAGCTTCTTCTACTTTGAGAATGATATCCAGGTATAAGCTGAAGGGAGGAGGAAGTGGGTGAGATGGGCACTCCTTCAAGAAAGCCCAGCAATCCTAATATATTTTAAAGGTTTTATTGTCTTATGAAGGCAAGGTACACCTCCTGAATAAACAAATGTAAAGAGAAAGAAATGTGAACTTTGATTACCTATTATCATTTATTTTTATGTCCCAAGATCCTGGACCAGTGCTTGGCACGTAGTAAGTCTCAGTACATATTTGTTGAATAAATGAATTAATAGTTTCATGTCCAGATGGCAAAGTGAGACTATACATAATTCTCCCCACACTATTTCAAACACATAGGAATGATCTATAAGGTCTTTAAAGATATATTTGAGAGTACATAATGATAAAATGTGGGAGGAAAATCAGCATGGACCTAATCAGAGAGAAATAAAGTGGTAAGCCACAAGCAGTTGGGACCAAGGCTTCAAATCCATGGAAGAATGGGTCCAAACTTGCCCCAAATGTGGTATGGGATCCCAGTGGATCACAGTGTGAAGCTAGGGCCTATGGTCATGCTTTCTCATTGGAGAAAGAGCTCTGCCTACCCACTGGGATTGGGCCAGAATCTCCTGCTTGCCTTAGGTGGCAGCTGAAGCAGAGAACTCTAACATGAGACCTACTCCTGAGTTTGTGTCATGTGGGTATAGGCATTAGAACTGCTAAGTATTGTAGGAAGAAGCCCTGAGCTGCTAGTACTGTGTTTCCCTGAAAGTAAGACCAGGTCTTATATTAATTTTTGCTCCAAAAGACACATTTAATTCATTTTTTCATGTACAAGAATCTACATTTATTCAAATACAGTCATGTTTGGCTGATAATCTTAACTGGGGCTTATTTTGGGGTAGGGCTTATATTACAAGCACCCTGAAAATAATGCTAGGGCTTATTCCCCAGTTAGGGCTTATTTTCTGGGAAACATGGTATCTTGAAGAGCCAGACCTGAGACAACTGAGAAACCACTCCCACAAGGATGGGCATGCCAAAGAAAATTCCCATAGAAGATTGGCTCCCAAACAAAACTGAAATTTATGGAAAATTGGGCACCATAAAAACTGGTCAACAGACCCAATAATTGAAGAAGTGCAGATAAAAGAACAATCTAAAAAGGGTTTTTCCAGCCAGCTGAGTGGCACGTTGGTTAAGAGCTGGCTTGGGACACCAGCGGCCCCAGTTCAGATCCCACGTATAAGCGTCAGTGACACTGTCCTCTACAGCTAACAACAGCTCCACCTGGAGCTGGGCTGTGAGCCCTGGCGATGATGTAGGCTGCAGCCCCTGCTGCAGTGGGCTGCCATAGGCTACAGTGAGTGGCCAGCAGCCAGAGTGAGCGGCTGGCAGCCAGCATGAGCTGCCAATAGCCATGGTGAGCGACCATCCAGAGGCCGGCGACCCATCTGCCTCATCCAGGAAGGGCTCAATAATGATACCAACATGGGCCAGTGGAGCAACATCTTCCACAACTAGCCTGTTCCCATTCCCCGATTCCCCAACGCTGTTCTCCTCCCCCAATTTCCAAATAAAATCTTAAAAAAATAAAAAGTAAAAAAATGAAAAGTGTTTTCAAACAAGCTTGTATAAAATCTTCAAAGACTATATTGTGTTTGCAAGACATGAAATACCATATCCAGTATGCTAGCTTTTGCGTAAGAAAGAAAGGGAAATACTTATATAGGTATCTGCTAATATCTGCAGGATATATTTTGCAGAAATGATAAACCAGAAATTAAGGAAATTCATTGCCTGAAGTGGGTGGGTGTGAATGGGATGCAAGGAGGGCAATGGAGGATTTTTTTTGTATATTTTATCAGTAAATTACATTAATATTTTACATAGTCAAAACTAAAATTGAATTAATATGAGAAAAACTAAAATTCAATATAAACAAATAAATCAACTTACCTGCATACTACATTGAGAATATAACTATGCAGCAGAATAAAAAGGAATCAGTCCAATAAGTTTTTGTGCTTTTTTTTAAAATTGGGGAATTGGCGGAGGGGAACAGCATTGGGGAACCAGGGAAGGGAAACAGTCAAGTGGCTGTCCTTTCGTTCTTCAGTCTAGTTGTGGAGGACGTTGCTTTACTGACCCATGTTGGTATCGTCATTGTGCTCTTCCTGGGTGAGGCAGATGGGTCGCCGGCCTCTGGACGGCCGCTCATGGCGGCTATTGGCAGCTCACTCAGGCTGCTAGCCACTCACGTTGGCTACCGGCTACTCACTGTAGCCTATGGCAGCCCACTGCAGCAGGGGCTGCAGCCTACACTGTCGTCGGGGCTCTCACAGCCCAGCTCCAGGTGGAGCTGTTGTTCACCATCTTAGCTGTAGAGGGTAGTGTCACTGACTGGCCCTCATATGTGGGATCCAAACCGGGGCTGCTGGCATCCCAAGCCAGCTCTTAACCATCGTGCCACTTGGCTGGCCCCCAATAAGTTTTTACATCATACTCCCACTGCACACCCTGAGTGGGATATATTATATAGATAAAAAATAGCTGCAAAGTCATCTTGAACATTTTAATAGGTTTGTTATTAGTAATATGTTGCTGTAGTAATTCTGAAAGTATTTTGTTTGTATCATTGGATTGAGCAAATATATAGATACATTATAAATGAGTAAGTACATTGAGAATCAGGGTTCTCATGGTGGGTAAAGGGAAATACAAACTATATTATAGGAGAATGAAAGGAAGAACCATGTGATGCTGGATTGGCTTAGAGCTATTAGTATGAACTTATGATTTAAAAAATATGTCTGTCTACTAAAATGGACTAGAAGCCAAGTGGCTCAGTTAAGAGCTCGCTCAAGAGTGTGAGCTGTGGGCCAGCTGAGTGGCGATGTGGTTAAGCGCTGGCTTGGGAAGCCAGCGGCCCCAGTTTGGGTCCCACATGTGAGGACTAGTGACACGGCCCTCAAAAAAAAAAGTGTGAGCTGAGCTCTGAGCAACAGCAGTTCGATGCCCAGCCTGAGCTGAGCTGCCGCTGAGCTGCCAACAGGTGGCAGAATGGCTCAGCTAAAAAATAAAAATAAAAAATAAATAAAAAATGGAGAAGTCCAGTGGAAACCACCTGAACCAAGTGATCAAACTTCACATTACAATAATGGAATAAGCTGACATCATGTAATTCTGATGTGATGCACAAAGAAGAAGACATCAGTTATGTTGTATTACTGCCCAAATGTAAACAGTCAGAATGTAAGCAGTCAGACAAAGCCAAGTTAGGGAAATTGTAAAAGAAAAACTGACCTGGACTCTTCACATTGTCAATATCATGAAAGCAAAAATGGCTGGGAAATTATTCTAGATCAAATCAGACTAAAAAGACATGACATGTAATGCCTGATTCTTGATTGGATTCTGGATTAAAAAGAGCTATAAAGAATATTATTAGAACAACTGAGGAAATGTGATTATGGATATAAATTCAATTATATTATTATATCAAAGTTAAATTTTCCAGATGTGGGGGCTGGCCGAGTGGCTCAGTTGGTTAAGAGTTGGCTTAGAGTGCAAGCTCTGAGCAACAGGGCCACCGGTTCAATTTCCACATGGGCCAGTGTACTTTGCGCCCAAGCTAAGCTGTCGCTGAGCTGCCAACAGGTGGCAGCATGGCTCAGTCGGTGTAACAACAAGATTGCCTGTTCAATGGTGTGCTACGCCCACCTGCAACTAAAGATTGAACTCTGCACCTTGAGCTGAGCTGCTGCCTGGATGGCTCAGAGAATAGAGTGTGCGCTCTTAACAACAAGGCTGCTGTTTCGACTCCCACATGGGATGGTGGCTATGCCCAATTCGCAACTAAGAGTGAACTGTTCAGCACCTTGAGCTTAGAGGCCACGAGCTGTCGACGGGAAGCCAGATAGAGACTGGCACCCTCCACAAAGAAGATTGAAGAACAACATCTTGGCTTGTCCCTTTCCTCAATTACCCAACACTGTTCTCCTCCCCCAAATCCCCAATAAAATCTTTAAACAAGAAAATTTTTGGGCTGGCCGAGTGGCACGGTGGTTGAGCGCTGGCTTGGGAAGCCAGCGGCCCCCGGTTCAGGTCCCACATATTAGGGCCAGTGACACTGCCCTCAAAAAAAAAAAAGAAAATTTTCCAGGTATGATAATTGTGCGGTGGTTATGTAGGCATATGCCCTAGTTATTAGAAAATTTATGTTGAGGTATTTAGGGGTTAAATATCATGTTATTTGCAATTACAACAATCAAATAGTTCAGATAGATAGATAGATGATAGATAGATAGATAGATAGGTAGATAGATAGGATAGATAGACATCTAAACACAGATAAAGCAAATGTGGAAAAATCTTAACAATTGGTGTATCTAGGTGAAGGGTATATGGTTTTGTTTTGTTTTGTTTTTTTAAATATATATATATATATATATATATTTTTTTTTTTTTTTTTTTTTTTTGAGGGCAGCATCACTGGCCCTAATATGTGGGACCCGAACCGGGGCCACTGGCTTCCCAAGCCAGTGCTTAATGACCGCGCCACTTGGCCAGCCCATATTTATGTATATTTTTAATTAGCTTTAGGTGTACAACAAAGTGCAATAGTTATACTTTTTACCCCTCAAAGTGACAACACCCCTCCCCCAATTGGTTTTTAACTATACTGTTCTTGCAACTTTTCTAATGGTTTGAGATATTTCAAAATAAAAAGTTGAGAAAAATGAACAAAAATACAAACAAGAAAAAACCTCAAATTTCAAGAGACAAAAAAGGGAAATTAGCATACACAAAATTATAATAGAATATAAAATCACATGTAATAACAAATCAATTTCGAAAAAGAAGAAACTGATTGGATAAAGAATAGAAAGACAACAAAACATAAGATGTTTCTTCGAAAAGATCAACAAAATTGAAAGGCTTTAGGTAGACTGACCACGGCAAAAATAGATAAGACTCAGATTACTAAAATCAGAAATGAAAGAAGGTACATTACTACTGACCTTACAGAAATTAAAAAGATTATAAGTGAACACTATGAACAAATATATGCCAACAAATTAGATAACCTAAACAAGAAAAATTCCTAGAAAGACACGAATTACTGAAGCTAAGAAAGAAAGAAAGAAAGAAAGAAAGAAAGAAAGAAAGAAAGAAAGAAAGAAAGAAACCTGAATAGAACTATAATAAGTAAAGAGATTGAATTAGTAATTTTTAAATTTCACACAAAGAAAAGCCTAGGACCAGATTGGCCTCACTGGTGTATTTTATCATACATTTAAAGAAGAATTAATATCAATTCTTTACAAACTCTTCCAAAAAACAGAAGAGGAGGAAACCCTTTCCAATTCATTCTATGTGGCCAGTGGTACTCTAATACAAAAACCAAATGAAGACATCACAAGAAAAGAAAACTATACACCAATATCTCTGAAGAATATAGATGTAAAAACCCTCAACAAAATACTAGTAAACTGAATCCAGAAAAATATACAACGTATTATAAATCAAATGGGATTTATCCCAGGAATGCCAGGTTAATTTAACATCAGAAAAACAATTAATGTAATACAACATATCAATAGAATCAATATAATTGATATAGAATATCTACATCAATAGAATAAAGGAAACATTATCATCTCAGTACACTCAGAAAAAGCAGTTGACAAAATCCAACGTCCTTTCATGATAAAATCACTCAACAAATTAGTAGAGAGAGTCTTCCTCTATAAAAAAAATCAACAGCTAACTTTATACTTAATGGTGAAAACCTGAAAGCTTTTCTTCTAAGATTAGGTACAGGACAAGAATGTTCATTCTTACCACTTCTACTCAAGATGGTACTGGTTCTAGTCAGCATTACCAGGCAAGAAAAGAAATATGATACATCCAGGTTAAAAAGAAAGAAGTAAAATTATCACCCTTGCAGATGACATGATCTTATATATGAAAGATCCTACAAAACTCACAAACAAACCAATTACAACTAATAAATGAGGTCAACAAAGTTTCAGGGTACATGATCAATACATAAAAATCAATTATAATTTTCTACAGTAGCAATGAACAATCCAATGGTGAAATTAAGAAAACCATTCCATTTATGAGAGCATCAAAAGAATAAAATACTCAGGAATAAATTTAACAAAAAGTATAAACTCTTCTCTTGGAAACTATAAAATATTGTTTAAACAAGACCTAAATAAAGTGAAAGGCATTCATTGTTCATGGATTACAAGATTTAATTTGTGAGGATGACAATACTTTCCAAGTTGATCTACAAATTCAGTGCAATCCCTATCAAAATTCCAGCTGGCTTTTTTTTTTTTTTTTGCAGAAATTGACCAACATCAGTCAGAGAAATGCAAATCAAAATAATGTGATACCACTTCACTTACACCAACATAGCTATACTAAAAAAGACAGACAATAACAAATGTTGATGAGAACGTGGAGTAATTGGGACTCTCATACATTACTGTTGGGAGTGTATGGCCACTTTGGAAAACAGTTTGGCAGTTTCCCAAAAGCTTTAACATAGACTTGCCATTTGACCTAGTAATTCCACTCCCAGGTACATATCCAAGAGAATTGAAAACATTTGTCCACACAAAAACTTGTACACACATATTCATAACAACATTGTTCATAACAGTCCCAAAGGGGAAACAACTCAAAATGGAATGAACAAACGAAATATCCATACAATAGCCTATTATTCAGCAATAGAAAGGGTGAACCTTGAAAACATTATGCTAAATGAAAGAAGCTAGACACAGAAGGCCACATATTGTATAATTTCATTTATATGAAATTCCAGAATAGGCAAATGCATGGAGAAAGAAAGAAAGTAGATCAGTGATGGCCAGGAGCTGGAGAGAGAGGGGGATGGGAAATGACAGTCACCCAGTCATTTCTGGTAGTGGGGTTTCTTTTTGGATGACGACAATGTCCTGGAGAGTGGTGATATGGTTGCACAACCTTGCAAATATGCTAAAAACCAATTAATTATACACCTTAAAAGGGTGAATTACGTGGTAGGTGAGTTATACAATATCTCAATTAAAAAACAAACGGGTAGAGCCGGCCTGGTGGCACATTGGTTAAGCGCTGGTTCGGGTCCCACATATGAGGGCCAGTGACACTGCCCTCAGAAAATAAAAGTTAAACAAGTAATTCTCACATATAGCTTGGGATGAGAACCTCTGCTTCAAAGAAGAAGGGGAATAAATAAATAAAGCCATGATGATGAGGCAAACAAACAAAAATAAGTTGAGAATGATGTACACTAATGGTACTACTAAAGTACATCAAAAATAAAATTGTAAAATAAAACAAGGGCCGGCCGAGTGGCTCAGTTGGTTAGGAGCTCGCTCAAGAGTGCGAGCTGAGCTCTGAGCAACAGCAGTTCGATGCCCAGCACAAGCTGAGCAGCCGCTGAGCTGCCAACAGATAGCAGGATGGCTCAGCTAAAAAACAAAAAACAAAACAAAAAAAACCCAACTCATAATAGTTGTTGACTCAGGAGAGAGAGGGGCAGGACTGAACATGGTGGCCAACATTAAATATTTAATCTGTAATGTTTATGTTTTATTTTTATTTTCCCAAAGAGACTTAAAAATTAACTGTTAACAGCCATTAATTCTGAGTGGTGGGAGCATGTCTTTGTTATATTATTCTTTGTACTTTTCTTTTTTTAAATGTCTGGAAGTTTAAAAACAAAAACACAGGGAAAGGTCCTGAATTAGATTTTCAGCTCACTTGTATTGATTTCATGTGTAATACTGGCCAAGTCAAAATATTTAACATACTTTTTACAGTGTAAAAATAAAAAGATTACCAATCATACGTGTGTAAAAATGAGCATGTCACGGTGCAGAGGTGGGGAGGGAATATAATATCTGCTGAATACCCACTATATGTCTGACATTGTGCTAGGTGCTTTACATGTAGTATGCAATTTAATTCCATCTTCATATTAATCCTCTGATTTAAAAAATGCCCGTTCCAAATTACGGATGTGGAAACTGGGATGTGGCAAATTAAGTCAACCTAGGTTTTGAATATTATTGGGGATACATGAAGAATCCCAGGAGTCAGTGGGCCCATTCAGCTGTAAATAAATCAGTTTCTAGACTCTCACCTTCCTAAAATTGATCTCCTGGGAACAGAGTCTTTAGCAAGTGGTGTCTCCTTCTCCACCTCCTCTTTCTCAACAGCCCTTCTTTCATTTTACAAAAGAAAGACAATCCTCTACCCCTCCTTCCGTAATCTGACTTTGGTGATGCATTGTAGGGGAGTGGGAGGTGGGGGTGGGGGGTAGAAACCTCCTGGTACCAAACAAAGAGACCAGCCTAAATAAGAGTGTTGGTGTGGAAAAACGAATGATCCTAATCACCGCTCTGTTTTCAAGAAAATTGCTGAAAGATCTAATTAAATTGTCAGCTAATAAATCATTAAAATTAATTTTTGATGATAGATCATGATCGGATTTTTGATACATAACTCGGAAGAAATACAAAGAATTGTGTGGCAATGCTGTGAGAAAATTGTTTTTATTTCCTTCTACCTATTTTTGTGAGCAAAGCTTCTCAGCGTTTACATTTTTAAAAGTAAAAAGAGAATCAAAATAAAATCAATACCGAAGCCTGTGTCATTTCAGCAATAGTAATATTTATTCACAAATGCATGAACTAACTGAAAACACCTCATTCATCTTTAAGAGATACAGTTCCAAAACTTGTTTTACTTTGTATATTTAAATTATATTTAAAGTTTTATAAAATATTTAAGAGTTTTTGATCATTTGTGTACTAAGGATAATTCTATTCAGAAAACATTTTTCTTAAACACATAGAGCCTTATGGTGATAAGAAATTTTAAAAATTAATTTTAATTGCTATGGCTATTGATGGGACTGTAAATTGGTACAGCCATTATGGAAAACAGTATGGAGGTGATTCAAACAATTAAAACTAGAACTACCATATGATTCAGTGATTCCACTTCTGGGTATTTATCTGAAATAAACAAAAACACTAATTCGAAAAGATATCTGTACCTCGGTATTCATTGCAGCATTATTTACAATAGCCAAGATATGGAAACAACCTGAGTGTCCATCCCCAGAAGAATAAAGATGTGATACGCACCACCACCACCACCACCACAACAACAACAACGGAACATTTTTCAGCCATAAAAAAGAATGAAATGCTACAATTCAGGACAACAACAGATGGACCTTAAGGGCATTATGCTAAGTGAGGTAAATCAGACCAAGAAAGACAAATATCCATATGATCTCTCTTATATGTGGAATCTAAAATAGATAGATAGATAGATAGATAGATAG
Organism: Aselliscus stoliczkanus; assembly: GCA_033961575.1. NCBI lineage: Eukaryota > Metazoa > Chordata > Mammalia > Chiroptera > Hipposideridae > Aselliscus > Aselliscus stoliczkanus. Next base: position 20,247,959 of record CM066737.1, read on the forward strand.
ATAGATAGATAGATAGATACATACATACATACACATACATACATACATACATACACAGATACATAGATAGATAAAAACTAAGCTCATAAATACAGAGAAAAGATTGGTGGTTGTGAGTAGCAGGGGGTGGAGGATGGGAGAAATGGGTGAAGGGCAACAAAAGGAAAAAAGAAAAAAATTTGACTTATATCCATATTTTGTTGCACAGAAGTATACGGAGTGATCAAAAACAAACTTACAAGCATAAAATATAGTACATTAGGACAAAGTTCCATGGGTGAAGTAGAATGGAGATATGAGTTGAAGGAGGAAAAAGAAACGATGTAAAATTTACGATGGTTAAAGATCTATTAATTATGTATTTTTTAAATAGCTGATGTTGAGCAAAAAATGGCTATTGTATTCATATTCAATTGAACAGACTCTAAAAAGCAATGTAACCACTTTATTTTAGAATGTTGATATTCACTGTATACCAAAAATAACTTCCTGTGTAATTATAAAGCATGGAATGAAAACCTTTAGATATCAACTTGTAATATGTGAGGAGATAAATAGGTTTGCAAAACTATCTTAGGGAGCATGCGATCAAGCACTTAAAAAAATCTTTTTAAAACTTAAAAAAAATCTTTATTAAAATTATTGGGTGACATTAGTTAACAAGATTACATAGGTTTCAAGTGTAAAATTTTATAATACACCGTCTGTATATTGCATTGTTTGTTCACCACCTAAATTCTCCTCCTATCACCATATAGTTTTATTTATTTATTTTTTGAGGGCAGTGTCACTGGCCCTCATATGTGGGACCGAACGGGGGCTGCTGGCTTCCCAAGCCAGCGCTTAACCACTGTGCCACTCAGCCAGCCCTATCACCATATAGTTTTAATCTCCCCCCTCTTCCCAGTAGTCACCAGCAAAAAAGTTTGAAGATACCTGAGTTTATAATTTGCCCTGGGCTACACAACAAAGTGACTAAGCTCGAACTTCAACCCAGGTCAGCAAGATTCCAAAGCTTGTGGTCCTTTAACTATACCCAAGGGAGACAAAGGAGTCTATGACTGTTTATCTTAATTAAACTCCATTCAATTAAAAAAATTTTATTTGGGGCCGGCCAAATGGCACGGTGGTTGGGCGCTGGCTTGGGACGCCGGCGGCCCCAGTTGGGATCCCACATATGAGGGCCAGTGACGTTGTCTTCTAAAAAAAAAATTATTTGGTTGCCGAATATGAACAAGGCCCTGTGTTTGGTGCCATTGGGTACACGACAGTGATTAAGGCATTTTACTTACTTTAAGGAGCTGAAAACTTTATAGGAGAGATAAATAAACTGTCTTCACAAAATCTTTATATAAAATTAAATGTAATAAGAGCAAGAGATGTCTTGAAAAATGCTATGAGAAAAGGGAGAGATTATTATACTTTTAGCTAGGGTATCAGAGGAGCTCAAGAAGGTTCTAGCATCAGATAGAGATAGGTCTTTGTAAAATGGGCAGAATTTGGACTACGGGAGATTGTGAGTGAGAGAAGGTAGGGAGGATTCATCCATCCATCCATCCATCCATCCCATCCAAGAATCATTAAGTGGAGGCATATCAACCAAATATAATAAACGAGCCTTGAAAAGGATCCTGGTTGGAATAAACACACTGTAGAAAACATTTGGGGAATTCTGAATCCTGACTAGGTATTTGTTGATATTAAGGAATTTTAGTTCATTGCTTTGGGGTGTTATAATGACATTATACTTGTGTTAAAAAAAGGAGTCTTTATTTTTTTGATAATATGTACTGGAGTGTTTCTGGATGGACTGATAGGATGTGTTGCATCTGCTTTAAAATAGTCCAGTATGTGTGTGTTGAGAGAACGGGTGGGTGAATGTAAATGAAACAAGATTGGTTGTGTTGAAAATTGCTGAAGCTGGGTGTTGGATACATGTAAGTTCATTATACTGCTTTCTCTATTTTGTATATGTTTTTATTCTACCAAAATGAAATATTTTTTAAAAGAAATATTAATTTAATATCTACCATGTTCCAAGAAACTGGAGGTATAAACAAGAAAGACATACCGCCTGCCCTCAAGACGTCTATGATACGGTGGGGGGAAATAGACCTCTGAAACCATCAGGTTTGTAAACAATCATGTTTACTGACGGTATAAACCAAGTACCATGGGAGTAACTGATTCTGCCCAAGTTTGCCTGGGACACCTTGGAAGAGGAGGTGAGGTTTTACTATTTCAAAAGCAGAATTTACAGGGCTTGGCGACCCATTGGACATGAAGAAGGAGTCAAAAGGAAGGAAGGAAGCTTTCATCTTGGGCACCTGTAAAGCCCTGGGGTGGGTAGCATGCCATTAACGGAGATAGGGAATACAGGAAGAGAAATAAGTCAGGGTGGGGGCAGATGGAGGGGAGATACCTGTTAAATGCAGAGATGTCCAGGAAGTCATTGAAACTCTTCTAAGCAGAAGGAGAAGGCTTCCAGAGAGGAATGCACAGGATGTGATTCAAAATCCTTCTAGACCCTATGCTAGTGGCCCACAGGGACCGAGAGGGAAGAGGTGGGAAATAAAGCTGTTCGGAGAGGTCACTGCGAGTTAGGGTGGGCTCCACCATTGCCATGATGTGTAATGATCATGCAGTGGAGCAATTGACTGGAGGCTTGGGGCCTCTTGTTGAAGGAGACACTTGAACTCTGTGGTTTCCATTGATAGGGAAAAGTCATCGAGATGAAGGACTCAGCATCACTTTGGGGGAAAAAAATCACTTACCAGAAAGAAGCAGCCACTTTGGATGGCCATTGTAAGCATGATTAACTCTCTTCTGTCATCGTTTTGAAAGTACGGTATGCTGGATTGTGGGCTCATGAGCCATGCTGCTTGGTTTTAAATCCTGGCTCCAAAATTGCTTAACCTATTTGAGCTTCTGACAATGGGTATAATAGTATCTGTAACAGTGAGGATACTAGTATCTAATGTGAAAAGTAAATAAAATGATACATGTAAACTGTCTGGTATGTATTACACTTTCGGTAACTTAGAATCACCAGTCTTAACGGTGCTTTTTGAAGAGAAGGCAAAGGACTTTATTACTTTGTATATGCTGATAAATGCTTCATATTTCCTTCCAAGGGTGCTTTAAATTCTTTTGAAATCTAAGACCCTTCTCCTCATGCCTATTTTCTTACTCAAACAGAAATGAAAAAGATCAGATCTGAGATCATACCATCTGAATCTAGTCATCCTAAAAAAATTAAACAATTTCTTTTTGCTTCTTGTTACTGGAAACATTACCAGAATGTAACACACAAGGTAACAATTTGGGCAGCCACTTTCCTTTTGTCTGTTTTGCTTATTCTGCAACACAGTCCCCCACCTATTTTAAGTGGAATAATGTGTTCCCATGACCCACAAAAACCAAGGAGATGAAGTGTTATGAGGCAGGCAGGACTGACCTTGGGTGCAGACCAAGCTGGAGCAATGTGGGAGATGCGTGCCTTGCCCGTAATAGGAGCACGTCATGAATATCTGCATAAGGGAGGAAAGAAGTGTGGAAGGAGGGCAAGAAGGTGGGGGGGGGAGAAAGGAGGGGAAGGAAAGATGGAGAAAGGAAGCGGGGACGAAGAAAGTGGTCTTGTGAGGAATGAACCACTAAAGTGCCAAAGGGTAGCCAGAAGGTTCCTTGGGAGAGGGCCTTCCATCCAGAGCTCTCCAGCTTGGGTGCCTCTTGGCTATTTGGGGGCTGGGGGCTGGACTGGTATTATATTTGAACAGTTGCCTGCTCCAGAGCTGATTGTTCTTGGGATCAGGGTGGGGCAGATCAGCTCCTTCTTTTCCTAGCAAGTGTGAAGCTGAACCTTCTCTGACCACCCAAAAAGACCAAACATCAGTGCTTCTGGGGGCTTGGAATGGGAAAAGGGATGGCCCAAGCCCCTGGTGCCAGGAAGAGAGAAGGGGACTTTGCAAGGGTTTATGCTCTCTTCTAAGGAAAGCCAGCACCCAGTTTGTACACCTCGGTGGGGTGCGGTGGTGGGGGGAGCATAGGAATCATCAGAGTCGATTTGCTTGATCTCTACATACAGCCGGCTGTCCCCTAGCCCACCCCCTCCCTGATCGGCATATACCTCCGTGGTCTTTCCAATGGAGAAGGCCTTTCAGCTGGTGGATGGCCCATCCTTCATCTGGAATCCAGCTCTGGTTTCATCTTGCCTAGGCAAGGACTTGACTCCTTCAGTAAGCCCTTCTCTCTCATCAGCAATCCCTCCCTACTGATTATTCCTTAACGCACTCTCATCTCTCAAATTAAAAAAGGAGAAAGAAACCTTCTTTTGTCCTTACTCGTCCCCCCTGCTCCACCCCAATTCTGTTCCCCCTTACAGTAAAACGTCTCAAAACAATTATCTACACTATGCTGTCTCTACTTCAACTCCAATTCCCTTTTCAAAGTTGTTCCATCAAACCTTTCCACTGCCCTCCACAAGCACCATCTTAATCTAAATCACCATCAGTTTTGACAGGGACTATTAAGAAAGCCTCCTAACTAGTTCCTGTGTTTGAATTCTTAGTCTCCTCTGAGCCTTTCTCTATATGGCAGTCAAGGTGGTCTTTTAAAAATATAAGTCAGACCGGAAAGGTTACTCAGCAATAAAACAAGAAGCTGAGTGAATATAGCCAGTCCTCAAAGGTTACATACTGTATGACTCATTTACATAACATTCTTGAAATGACAAAATTGTAGAGATGGAGGACAGATTAATGGTCACCAGTGGTGAGGGATTGAGTGACTGGGGAGGTAGCTGTGGCTATAAAAGAGCAACAGGATGGATCCTTGTAATGATGGAACTGTTTTATATCTTGAGACTGTGGTGGTGGATATATGAGCCTACACATGTGATAAAATTGTATGGAATACAAATCAATCCAGGGAAATCTGAATAAGATTGGTAGATTGTACTACTGTCAGTATTCTAGTAGTGATCTTGTATTATAGTTTTGCATTGGAGGAAAATGGGTAAAGGGTACATAGGATCTCTGGTTTATTTCTTACAAATGCATGTGAATCTACAATAACCCCAAAAGAAAAAAGAAATATAAATCAAATCATGTCATGCCCCAGGGTAAAGCCATTCATTCAAAGGCCTCCCATTTATTTTGAAATAAAACGGTCTGCCCATTGACTAGGATGCAGTCCACCATCCGATTCCTGCCAACATGTCCAGCCTTATATTATGCTACTTTCCCCAGGTCTTCTGGTGCCCATCAGAGTCTCCACCTTAGTTCTAAGGCATCGAGATTCGCCCCCTCCTTCTAGCCTTCGTATATCTACTCCCTCTTTCTAGAAGGCTTTTCCTCAGCTCCTCCTATGGCTGCTTCTTTCATAAGTTTCAGGGCTCAGCTTCAATGCTGCCTCCTACATCCTAACCACCCAGTTTGCACCCTCTTTTTCCAGCACAGGTCTTATCCCAGATTTGATTATTTTCTTACTTCTTTATCATGTGTCTCCCCTACTAGATTGCAAGCTCCCAGGGCAGAGTGGATAGTGTTCTGCATGACTCTGCGCTGTCTCCCCAGCGCCTGGCACAGTACTTGGCACATAGTAAGTGTTCAGTAAACTGAATGTTCACTGAATGAATGAATAGCCACGTGCCGGGGCCATCAGTGCTTTTCTGAGTGATGTAAAGCCCTCTGGACTGGCAGTGAGTATACGGATGGGGCTCCGTTCCCTCCTGCCTGTTACTAAAGGGAAAGGTCGCCGGTGGGCACTTCGGCACTACTCTGAACCAGGGGACTGCGTAGTTGGGACGAAAAGGGGTGCGCCTCGGACCCGGGCCGCTTTTGCAGGGAGTACGCTGGTTAGCGGAGGCCCCTGGTGAGGCCACCTTCGCTCTACTCCTTTGTTACTCCCATTTCCCCTGCCCTGGGCGAGACTGCCTGCAGTGACTCGTGACTCCACGGTCGGCTCGAAGGCTGCGGCGCGAGGGAGGAGGGCCCCCCGGCGCCCCCAGCCCGCCCACCTCTCCAGGCCTGAAGCGTCCCTCTGGAGAAACGCTCGCCACCACCTCCCCGCAGCCACCTTCACCGCGCGCCCGCGCCTTGCATGCACAGCCTCCGCTCCCGAGGCGGGGACACGTGGGCGCGCGGGGTGCGTGGCGCTCCTGCCCCTAGCTCTCTGGTGGACCTGCCCCTGAGCGCGCGCCCCGCACCGCAGCCCCAGCGGGCAGAGCCCCGCCTGGCGCGCGCCCTGCCCCGCCCCGGGCCAGCCGCGCCCGCGCCCGCCCCCGCGCGCGCTCCTTCCACTCCCCGCCCCCCGCGCGCGCCCCTCCTCTCACACCCCTCCCGCGCCCTACATCCCGCGCCCGGCCAAGGGGGCTCAGTCCGCCACTGCCACCGCCGCCGCCGCGTCTCGGTGTCGGTGCAGGCAGCGGCCGCCACCGGGAAGCTGCGCTGCTGAGCATCCCCAGGCAGTAAGCCCGCTTTCTCACCGCGTGTGCGTGTGTGTGTGCCTCGCGTCCGCGGTCCCGCGTCCCCCGGGAGCCGCTGCCCTCCTGCCCTGCCGCCGCCGCCGGTCGGGGCTATCTGGCCTTTCGGGGACAGCTACCTGCGGCCTCCGGCCTCGGCCGCCTGGCCAGCGGTGGGGACTGAGGGAGCACCAGGCTGCGGGACGCCGACTGGGGGGTCCCCTCTGGTGCGTGCCTCGGTCTCCCTGGGCTTTCGCCAAGGGGGTAGCGGACAGTGGGGATGGTTGCTACTGGGGAGGGAGCGGGGTGGAAGCGAGGGAGCGGGAGTGAAAGAGGGGCTCTCCATGTTTGCTTCAGCAGAATGGTGGGGAAGAAGGAGGAAGGGAAGGGGGGGTCCTTGGTTTCCTCACCCAGGATGGCGGGCAGTGGGGGTGGGGCGAGGTGGGGGCACCTCTTGGTTTTCTCAACAAGGATAGCTAGCAGGGTTGTGGGGAGCGGGTGAAGATGAAGCGGGGTCTCTCTGCTTTTCTCATCAAGGATGGCGGAGATTGGGGAGGTAATGAGGGGGGACCTGCCTTGGTTTGCTCAGTGAGGGTGGCGGGGGTGAGGATGCGAGGGAGTAGAGGTGAGGGGCTCGCCCGGATTTTTAACACGGGGGATGCTGGAGGAGTGGGGGGTGCAGGGAGAATAAGGAGGAGAGGCCACCGTGCTTCTCTCTAATGGGATGGCGCGCGGGGCGGGGGGTGGGGGGTGGCAAGTGGGGGTGGGGGAGTGGAAGATTTCAGCTCCAGCGTGGAACCTAGAAAAGCAAGAGGAAAGGTTCTGTCACCTGGGTTGAGCCTTAGAAGGTGGATTTTCAAAACTACAGGGTGTAACCTTCCCTCTCAAAAAGCGTGAAATCTCTACAAGGTGCCGTCTGTTCTAGGCTCTGGGAGAGCGCTTTCTGCTTTCTAAGTTTGTCTTTCGCTTCCCTTCCTCACGGCTTCTCGTCGTCCAGGACTAGGTAGACGTTTGGAAATCAGCAAGGAAAGACTGTGTGGTTCGGGTTCAGTGCTATATTATTTTCTGCATTTGGGACTGTGCGAGTTTCTCGGGGTTGTTTTGATTGCCCTTTACAATAAAAATCCTGTACCAGGGAGACCCCTTGGAAAAGGAAGAGAACAAGGTTTATTAAGGGGATTCCAGGTTTTTTTGTTTGTTTGTTTGTTTAATTTTCTGAAGTGCAAGAGATCCGGCATTGTAGCATTTTGCCTGGCTATTAGAAGAGTTAGAAATAGAATAAACGTATGTCTTTGCTGGAAGTCTCCTATATTCATTTAAATTATTCTATCGGCATTATCCGAGCCCCCTTTGATTTGAATTTGGAATAGATCCAGTTTTCCTAATTGGAGCCATCATTTTGTAATTGCCTGTAATTCTTCTCTGGGTTATCAAATCTATGGCAAGCTTATAGAGCAGCAGGAATAATTTTTTCTGTTATCTTGATTAAGACAGTTTTAATGTAAGTTTTATGTTGTTCCTTGGAAATGTGAACATTTGCAGAATAGTGTAAGTTTAAATAGTGGGCCCCTTGGAAATTTTGCAAAGCCTTTCCCACCCAGCTTCTGTTCTCCCGGAACAGAACCCTCCCGTTTTTTTACACTGAAGAAGCGAGGGCTTCTGGGATGGTAGCTTTGCCTTCGGAAACTCATGCTCTTATTTGTTTAGCAAGAATACATATTAAAAAGCCAATAGGCCTTTAATGTGGTGAGGCCGGTACGTGCTTTCCCATTCTGGTTACATAAGGTTCCAATCTAGTCTTTACCTTCAGTCTTTAAAACTGTTTATTTAACATTTTTAGGAGCAAATAGAATCTTTATGCAACAGGAAATTGGTCACATAGGCCATGATTTGTACAAACCACCTCCCAATAAGTATGTAGTCTAATACTATGGTATAGGTTCTGTAGCCATATCTGGTTTTTGAAATTCTAAGCTACCATTCCCATATTGAATTTTTGGAGAAGGAAAGCATTGTTTTTCCAACCAAGTCTAGATTTTTGAGCGAAACACTAAAAACATTGTATAAGATTTCAATTGGTAAAATTCCTCTTGTACTGATACCAGTATATTGGAGCTAATTTAATAAGTATCAAACTAATGGACCACTTAACTAAGATAATTACTTTGTTTCCTGGAAATGCTAAACTGGAAATGTTAAGTGGAAATAAGAGATTTTGGTCTCAAAGACTAATGAAAATACATTTAAATAAACACCATTATATGCACCATTTCTAATGTTAATATGATACACATTATTTGCATATGCAACAATCTAAAAATAGTACAGTTGACCCTGGAACCACACAGGTTTGAACTGTGGGGGGGTCTACTTAAATACATGGATTTTTTTTTCTTCAATGAATATCTGTATTGTTCTTGATCTGCCCATCTGCCATTGGGAGGCTACAAATGTGGAGGGCCTACTGTATGCATTGATCTATGCTATTTTATGTAGGAGCCTTCAGTTTCTATGGATTTGGGTATTTGTGGGGGATCCTGGAACCAATCCCCCCACACACAGTAACAATTTAAGTCTTTGGGGAGTCAAAAGCTACATGCGGAATTTTGACTGCACAGAGGTCAGCACTCAGGATCCCTGTGTTGTTCAAAGGTCAATTGTACATTTAAAAATACAACGTAAGTCTGATTTTTTTTTCACTCTCTTATGAGTAGAATACTGAGAGAAGTAAAACCTTTTGAGAAGTGAAGCATGTTGATGGGTGGTGGGCCTCAAGTTTCTGTAGACAAAAGAGTAAATAGAGTGTCTTTCACCAGCTTTTTGAGAACCTGTTGTTTGTCCTGCAGGACTGGAGGGGAAAAAAAGATGGAGACATTTCAGAAATTAACATCTGATCAAATATCTTTCTAAGTAGCTTTAAAGATTTTGCTAGCATCCATTTCAAAAGTAAATCAAGACTTTTGTGTAAGAAATTGACCCTCACCCCTAAAGTTTTGGCTTAAAAATCAACAAATAACAGTTTGTTGAAGGAATGGAAGCTAACCTTTTGAGACTGATCCCTGTTTTCCAGCCCTCCACTTCCCGGTTCCCTACTTCCCCACACCCCTCCCTTTTTCCCCTCTGGTGCCAGCAACATTGGCTTTTATAACCTTGTGGGAGTTGAACAAATGTTGGCGCTTGCTTGAACTTTAGGCCTTATCTATTTGGCTGCTTTCCCCAACTTTGCCTACAAATTTTTTTTGGTTAATTCAACTTCCCAGTTGTTTGGATTTGTGGTAAAAGGGAGTAGACTGTAATTATTTTCTCTTAAAAGATCTTTTCTTTCAGCTCCTGTTGAAGGAGAGCAAAGAAAGGTTCTTTTTATTTTTCAATGGAGTACTTAATTAAGCAGAATATGTGACCATACATTTATTCAACAAACATTTACTGAGATACCTACCACCTCTGTGGGAGGCTCTGTGCTAGGTGCAGTGGTGCACAGTGGATAAGAAATGACTCCTGCCTTCTGGTACAATTGTTAAATGAAAGATAGACAGTGAATTTGTTGTGAATAATCAAGAGTTGTCTGGTGTTCTTTGGACATTTACATAGCACTTTATGTACATTAAACATGCTTCAGCCATGCAAACAGTGGAGTCATTTGTTTCCAGGGAATTATTCACTGCATAAATTTTATCTCACCTCCCCAACTAAGACATACTTTTCATTTGGGGTAGTAATATGGCTCATAAGCCGTCTTAAGGTCCATGGCCTTCTTTTTTTAAAAAAACAAAATAAGCTTTAGGTAAAAAGAGGACATAGCAGATTTCCTGATATTTAAGTTTAGCGTTTTGTATCACTGTGTAGTGAGAAGATGACGGCCAGGCCAGCATTCCTTCTTATGACTTAAAAGCATATTCTGACAGCAAATTGGCCACACAAAAAATGGTTTTCTGTGGTCACTTTTAAATTGTGGATAATAAGGATGGTGGAGCCCAGTAGGATGGACAATACTAAGCTGTAGCTGGAGTAAACCTTTGTCCCCCTGCAGGGCTACCTCCTGGGGTCTGAGAATTCCTGTTTGTGGATGTTGCTAGACCAGTGATTTTTAACTGGAGCAGTTTTTCCCCCAGGGGACATTGAACAGTGTCCAGAGACATTCTTGGCTGTCACAACTTGGGGCACCAGCATGCCACTGAGAGGCCAGGGATGCTGCTTTAACATTCTACAGCACACAGGGCAGCCCCCACAACAAAGAATGACCTGACCCGAAAAGTTAATAGTTCTGAGGTTGATGTAATTTCCTCTACAAAATGCAATAAAATGTAACTTCAGGAGAATAGAGAACAATGACAGTGTCTTGATGTGACTTGAGGAGTTGGCTGAGCTCACTTTACTAGTCTTAAAAGTGACTAGTTCCCGTACATGGACCTGAATAGTTAAAAGACCAGTAACAGCTACCATTTATGGTAACTACTCTGTGCCAAGCATTTCTATAGGTGGTATATTTTCTTCATTTTTATAAGTGAGGAGCTAGGCTCAGAGAGGTAAAGTAACTTGCCTTAGGTCTCACAGCTGGTCAAGTTTGGAAGTAGACATTAAAATTAAGGTCGTCTTACTCTTCAGAAGTTCGTGGTCTTAAGCACAATGTCATACTGTCTCCCTTGTGGCATGCTCCATTCAAAATCTTACTTAACAGCCGGCTGAGTGGCGCGGTGGTTAAGCGCTGGCTTGGCACCGGTTCGGGTCCCACATATGAGGGCCAGTGACACTGCCCTCAAAAACAAACAAATAAACAAACAAACAAAAACAACAGCAAAAAAATCTTACTTAACAAAATTAAAAGTACTAAATGTCCCATATACCATTGAGCTCGGTTGAGAGTAATTGAAACCACAAACGTTCAATTTGATCATAGTTGGAGTAAGTGGCCCAGGAGTAGGGGGAGAAAGGGAACCAACATCACTTGACGACCTATAATTCTAGACAATACTCGAGTTGAATTTATACCCATTATGTAATTTGATCCTCACAGCAACTCTGAAAAGTAGTTCTGATGCACATTTCACCAAGGTTAGTTAAGTAACTTGTCCAAGATTGCACAACTAATAAACGGCAGAGTTGGGATTTGAACTTAAGTTCCATGACTAAGCCGTTGTTCCCTGCTGCTTGCTCTAAAGTCTGGGGTTAATGAAGGGGTTAGTTGAGGGAGCCACTGCAGAGAGGTATGTAAGTGATCCTATAAAAAGCAATTTCACAGGTAACATGTTCTAGACGGTGGATTATATTCAGGTAGAGAATGGAAAGGTTAATTACTGTACCTTCCTCAACTGATGAGAACAAAGTTCAACATGGACTTTGTTCTGGAGATCTACTCAAACTGATCCTGTCATTGTCACTGTGCAGAACTTCATTTTCTATCTTACTTGAACTTTTTAAACACTTATTCAATAATGATCAAAGTAGAAGTTACCAAATTGCGTTTAGATCCTTTCTGCAGCTCACCTACCTTCCCTAGGACTGTTGTATAGAATTTAGTAATGGCAGCATTTGGTTTTGTTGTCTTTTTATACAATTTAAACATTTGTTTTTGCCATGGACATTGTTTTTATTAAAAATGTCACCAAATTCATATGTGTGTTTTCCATATGGGGGTGTGTGCATTATTTTGACAGCTAAATATTTATTTTAACTTTTGATGTATTTTAGAGCATAAAAAGAGGAAAAATAAGAAACAGCCCATTAGCAATCATATTTTGTCTGGCAAACTTTTTTTGTGGGTACAAGAAGGACCTCATGTTTCATTTCATTTACTTTAAATTGGAAAGGAATTTTAACCATGATTCTCAAGGACCAGGATGTTGGGAGGAAAGTAAATGTTATTTAGATAAAATGCATGTTTTGATTTCCACATAGGACTGTGAGGTACAGATTCTGATTGTAATAATAATGTCCTGATTCCGCCTACAGCTATCAGCCACTTGGGTAATCAGCTGCTGTATATGGGCACGTATTGTGATACTGCCTGTTTTTGTATATCCTCCCACCCCAATGATTTCAGAGTACACTTGAGAGATCTGATCAAAGTTGTAAAAATAGGGCCGGCCGATTGGTGCGGTGATTAAGCGCTGGCTTGGGAAGCCAGTGGCCCCAGTTCGGTCCCTCATATGAAGGCCAGTGACACTGCCCTCAAAACCCCCCCACCAAAAAAAAACAAAACAAAAAAACAAACTGCTTAAAAAAACAAAACAACAACAAAAAAACTTATAAAATACACTAATCCTTTTGAAAAACTAATTTTTTAATGATAATAGTGGTTCTTTTTCATTATAGAAAAATTCAGAAAATACAGATACACTTAAACAAGAAAATAAAAACCAGTTATGATCTACCACCCAGAAATTAGTGATGTTTCATATTTCTTTTTAAAGTACAGTGATATTTTTTTAACTGGTGGAATCAAGTCCATGGCAGAATCTCCAATCTATAAATGTAGTCTTAAGGTGTTTTTTTTAAAACTTCACCAAAAGATTTTCTGAATTATTGTTGCTTCTCTAGGTGTAGAAGTCATGGTTATGAGGAGTGAAATGAGAACACTGCCAGGGAGTTGGAGGGCTACCCTGTGACCTCCTCTTATGATACCCTTAAAATTTCTCCTCCTCCAACTTGAGTGATAGAATTTTAGTGCTAGAAGGGGTTGTGGGTATCCACTCCCCTTCATTTTACAGATGAGAAAACGGAGGCTCAAAGAGGTTAAGCACCTGATCCAAGATCATATAAGGTGTTCATGTCGGAGATCCAGTTTGAAGTTTTCAGTCCTCCATAGTAGGTAAGTTTTTATTTCCTAATTATTATACAAACTTTTCACAGTCAAGAACTTTTTGTTTGCCTGTCCTTCAAAAGAATAAGCTTTTATGGTGGAAGTATACTAACTGTGCAAAAGGATACCCAAAAGACCAAGTATTTCCTAATTTCAGAAAATGATCAAAAGAGTTATGAGCAGTACAGGAATTTTTCATATTATTTGCTTTATTGAAATTGAAGATTAGTGATGGGGAACCTCTTTTGTACATCTGGCTCTCGGTTTATTATCCCCTGGCCTATGGGGCAAGTACCGAGTAACAAGTACCAAGGCATATTCAACATGCTTATAGTTGAAAAACGACTTTGTATGAGTCTTTATACATGGTCGCCTGGAAGATCGCAATCAGAGCTATTGCTGCACAATTTTTTTTTCCTTTATAAAATGAGATACCGGGGGCCTGCTGAGTGGCTCAGTTGGTTAAGAGCTCGCTCAACAGTGTGAGCTGAGATCTGAGCAACAGCAGTTCGATGCCCAGACCGAGCTGAGCTGCCGCTGTGCTGCCAACAGGGGCAGGGATGGCTCAGCTAAAAATAAAAAATAAATGAATGAATGAATGAATGAATGAATGAATAAATAAATAAATAAATAAATAAATAAAATGAGATACCTGTTAAAATTGTGGGAAAGAAATTTCAAAGATTGCATTTGTAGAGCCGGCCGAGTGGCTCAGTTGGTTAAGAACTCACTCTAGAGTGCGAGCTGAGCTTTGAGCAACAGTAGTTTGATGCCCAGCCAGAGATGAGTTGCTGCTGAGCTGCCAACAGGTGGCAGGATGGCTCAGCCTAAACAAAAAAAAGGATTGCATCTGCTTCCAAACTTAGGTAGGAAGTTAATAAATTGTACCAAATGCTGGCAGTATGGTGTTAACACACACAAACACAATTGTTTTAATCTGGCACTCAAAAAAATAAGCTCTTCAGCTTTCCTTCCTCTCTTTCCCTGCCCTCTTCGTTTCTTTTTGGAGCTGTGTGGATCACTCTTTGTGTCTCCTTTGCCTGTGTGTCTATTTTCATTCCTAGGGTGACTCTTTTTTCTGTTCAACTGACTTGGCTCACTTACCTTTTCCCCAGCTTTCAGTGTATCCATATCATCAAGTGCATCTGCCGCTGTGTCTCCCCGTTACTGCAACCTGGACTGGGCGAGGTCCATTTTTCAGCCTAGGATGGGCAGGGAAGCTACTAACTGGAGCAGATGTGGGCTGAGAAGAACGGGTGTCACTCGATACAAAAATGTCACTGAAAGAATAAAATTAAATAAAACTTGACTAGAGATTAATAGGCTGCATATACATGTAAACCTGTGAACACGAAAGCATCCCCTCTCTGCAGCCAGGGACCCAGCAAATGCTAACGCTATGTGCAATAATGAATATGGATACTCATTGCTAAGGGCCTACTATTTGAACGAATGAGCAAATTGTACCCTTGCCTAGAGGTGTGTTCTTTTTTTTTTTTTAAAGATTTTATTGGGGAATTGGGGGAGGAGAACAACGCTGGGGAATCGGGGAAGGGGAACAGACCAGTTGCTGTCCTTTTGTTCTTCAGTCTAGTTGCGGAGGACGTTGCTTCACTGGCTCTTGTTGGTATCGTCATTGCGCTCTTCCCAGATGAGGCAGATAGGTCGCCGGCCTCTGGACGGCCGCTCACTGTGGCTCTTGGCAGCTCACGCTGGCTGCCGGCCACTCACTGTAGCCTATGGTAGCCCACTGCAGCAGGGGCTGCAGCCCACACCATCACCGGGGCTCGCACAGCCCAGCTCCAGGTGGAGCTGTTGTTAGCTGTAGAAGGCAGTGTCACTGGCCCTCATATTTGGGATTCGAACTGGGGCCGCTGGCATCTCAAACCCAGCTCTAAACCACTGTGCCATTCGGCTGGCCCGGGGTGTGTTCCTAAGTAGTTTTTGAGCCTGCTCCTTATTATTGCCTGCTAATGAGGGTGTGCATTGTCAGTGAGCAACTAGCTCTTCCAGCTTCCTGTAGCACACTGTATGCCTCTTAGAAACTGGGTTTCTCCCTGTATTTAAACCAATGAGATTTACTCATACTTTATTTTTGAACAACTTTAGGTATAAAATTCACAGATAGCAGACACGTGTGTACTGTTGGGTTGTTTTTTAATGCAGTGGAACTTAAAAAAAAGCATTTCAAAATAAGGCTTTTTGGTCAGCACTTTACTACTTGTAAAATTTATATTTTATTTATCCACATAAAAACTCTCTGGATCTTATATATATTCCAAGACTTAAAATGATCCATTGATACTCTAATCACAAGAATTTCTAATATCCACAAGGTTTTATGCTTACTTTTCAATAAGGAAATGATAGCTGAGGGTGCAGAGGTTTTATCATCAAGGTTGTTTTGACAAGGATGATACAAAACTAAATTTGTATGCTCGATTAACTAATAAGTTTTGTCATTCATTTCCAGTTTTAGAGCATGGGTAAGGCTGCTTGATTCCTGTCAAACTTAAAATGTGTGATTATTCAGAAGACATTAAGGATTGGTTTTTCAGCGATTCTCTGAAAGATCTAACTTTATGCATCATTCTTGCTTGTGAAACTGATTACTTGTGTCTGCTATAGACATAATCATCTGGACTCTCAAGCGGCCAGGTAAACGGAAGTAACAGGCGATCCACCCAGGTTTCTTAGAGGCTCAAGAGACACACACACACACAAATTATAAAATCTCAAATATTTCCCATCATCAAGCCATACTAGTGGATTTAAACATTTGAATTAACAAAAATTTTTTCCAACAGTTTCTAAGAAATACTCTGTAAATAATTATAGTTTCAAGTACTTGAAACAATGAAATAAAGTCCTCAGCTAGGTAGCTTCTGGAAGCTAAGGAGACCATTGTAAGTCCCTTGGCAAAGATTCTACCATCTCCAGATGCCAGGGTCAGTTCAAGTTTTCAGATCCTAGGATTCTTACATTCTAGACCACAAGAAGCTCTGCCTCTTTTTTTTGAGGGCAGTGTTACTGGCTCCCATATGTGGGACCCGAACCAGGGCCACTAGGCTTCCCAAGCCAGTGCTTAACAACCACGCCACTCAGCCGGCCCAGAAGCTCTGCCTCTTTTAAAGGAAGGAACCAGCGAGGAATTTTCCAATGCAGTTAAGCACATCTAACCACACTAAGGAAAGAAACCAAGCAGCCAAACCAATCGGAGGCAACAGTTTATATTTTCATCCATAGACAAAGCTGTCAGCTTTTGTTAGAGCCACTTTTTTAACATCAACTTTTTCCTCCACTTTATTCAAGAATAATTAACAAAAATAATTGTATATAGTTAAAGAGTACAATGTGATGATTTGATATACATATACATTTTGGAGTGATTATCAAGATAGTTTAATATCAAGTTCATTGAGTATTGTTTACATACAATAAACTGTATCCACTTAAGGCAAATAATTTAATGACTTTTGGCAGATGTATGAAACCATGAAACCACTGCCACAATCGGGGTAGAATATTTTTATCATTCCCACAAAAGTTTCTTTGGGCCCCTTTATAAGTACGTTCTTCCCTCTGCCCATGTTCCCAGGCAACCACTGAGCTGCTTTTGTGTGAGGGCCACTTTCTAAACTTGAATTTGATGGGCTGGCCGAGTGGCGTGGTGGTTAAGAGCTGGCTTGGGATGCCAGCGGCCCCGGTTCGGATCCCACATATGAGGGCCAGTGACGGTGCCCTCTAAAAAAAAAAATTTAAAAATAAAATAAATAAACTTGGATATGAAAATTTGTGGACCCTTCTCTAGCCAGACCAGATTTATATCCAAAACGCAATTTTCTTCTTTATGTTTAAAATAAAATAATACTATCCAGATTGCCTAAAGATGAGTACTTAAGAATTTTGCATGCAAATAAGCTACAGTTTTGTTCTTTTTTTTTTTTAAAGATTTTATTGGGAAATTGGTGGAGGGGAACAGCAGTGGGGAATCCAGGGAGGGGAACAGACAAGTTGCTGTCTTTTTGTTCTTCAGTCTAGTTGTAGAGGGACGTTGCTTCACTGGCCCATGTTGGCATCGTCATTGCGCTCTTCACAGATGAGGCGGATCGTTCACCAGCCTCTGGATGGCCACTCACCGTGGCTATTGGCAGCTCACGCTGGCTGCTGGCCACTCACTGTAGCCTATGGCAGCCCACTGTTGTTGTTAGCTGTAGGGGGCAGTGTCACTGGCCCTCATATGTGGGATCCGAACCGGGGCCCCTGGCATCCCCAAACCAGCTCTTAATGAATGCGCCAACTGGCTGGCCCCTACAGCTTCTTTCTTAAAGAGTCTCATTACATACTTCTATTGAAGGGAAATTACAGTGAAGACAGAAAGAATTCTGGTTAAACAGAAAAGCGGTATTTGTTCTTCTGAAGTAGTTACAGTGAGATGTGAAATTCCTCAAGAACAGGACAAATTTTTAAAAATTGAATTTTACTTCATGTTTATTTGTAAAGTAAAAGTAAAAAAGGAGAATAAATATTATATACACACACACACACACACCTACAGCTAATACACTCATATGTATATAATTATGCAAGAATAACCCTATCCCTTGAGCTTTCCCAAAAATTTGAAACGGATTTCAGAGCAATTTTTTTTTGAGGGCAGTGTCACTGGCCCTCATATATGGGACTGAACCAGGGCCGTTGGCTTCCGAAGAGAACAAATTTTCTGTGCGTAGGTGTATCACTTTTATGTACTTACATGCAAAGCAAACTTTGAATATGCTAAATGTTACTTTCCCATTGACCTATTCAATTGAACAAACAGCTATTAGGCAATTTAAGGGCCATAATATTGAAATGCAGTTTGCCCCTTCCTCAACCACCCTCTCAAAAATCTTCACGTCACTGTGCTTTTATATCTAGTTGGCTCTCTGTTCCATTGCTTTCGCTCTGTCAAGCATCCAGTCTCTATCTGCACTTCGGATTTCTACTGTCTTCCCCGATTTTCTTCCTCGTCTGTTCTGTCTCCTGATGCTACCTACCCGTTACACTGCTCTGCTTTCTCATGATACAGCTGTTTTTTTAAACATCTCCAGACCGAGTCATCAACTGACTGACTACTTAGCCCCTGTCAGATATCATCTTGGAGGCTGTATTCCTTTGTTTTGTTTTTTTAAAGATTTAATTGGGGAAGGGGAACAGACAAGTTGCTGTCCTTTTGTTCTTCGGTCTAGTTGTGGAGGATGTTGCTTCACTGGCCCATGTTGGTATCATCATTGTGCTCTTCCCGGGTGAGGCAGATCGGTCGCCGGCCTCTGGACGGCTGCACACCGCAGCTATTGGCAGCTGGCCTCTCACTGTAGCCTATGGCAGCCCACTGCAGCAGGGGCTGCAGCTATGCCATCCTGGGGACTCACAGCAGTCCAGCTCCAGGTGGAGCTGTTGTTCACCATCTTAGCTGTAGAGGGCAGTGTCACTGGCCCTCATATGTGGGATCCGAACCAGGGCTGCTGGCGTCCCAAGCCAGCTCTTAACCAATGCGCCACTTGGCTGGCCCTGGAGGCTGTATTCTTACTCTTTGTTTTGTAGTCCAATAATTTCTTCAGACTGCTTTCAAGTTTGGAGCCATGCTGGAGGTTTGAGAGTTATGAACGGGTCATTTTCAGATAATCAAAGTCAAATATGTTTGCAGGGCTAATACGTTATAGACAGTTTTTGAAACTGAATCATTAAAAAAGAAATGAATGATTTACATTAGAACCCTCTGGAACTTCCTTTCATAAAGCAAAATCAATTAAAATTGTTTTGAGATAAGATGATTTATTGCTCCTCAGAATATACTGTAAGGATTAAAAAAAAAAACTTCAACATTTGTCAAAATCTGTAGAATGCACAACACAAAGAGTAAACCCTAGTGTAAACTATGGACTTTAGTTAATAATAATTTATCAGTATTGGCTTCTCAGTTGTGACAAATATACCCCAGTAATGCAAGATGTCAATGATAGAGGAAACGGGGGACGGGGAGTCATTGAGGCATATGGAATCTGTACCTTCTGCTCAATTTTTCTGTAAACCTAAAACTGATATAAAAAAAAATCTAGAAATAAAACAAAAAACCTTCGTAAATCTGGGATTCAGAAATACAAACAATACATCTAGTATTTTTTTTATTATTAACTTGTAGATTACAGTGCAGTGTTTGTTTTTAAGTACTAGTAATATAAGAAAAGTGCTTCTCCTTGAGTGACATAACTTGTATCTTGGGTCCCCTGAAAAGCGAAAGCATGAGCTTCTGAAAGAGCTTCCCGGAACTGCTAACCACTGTCTGGTTACATGGTAGTTACTGGACAGGTTACGCTGAGTATTCGGTTGGGACTTTGCCACCATTGGGGCATGGTGCCATCTTTGAGATGTAGTGGAGCCCTAGACTTGACAAGATCCCTGCCCTATAACCCAATAAGTCCTTTTTTGACCTCTGTGGTGTCACTAGCAACAGTGACATTTGGCGAGCTAATGCCAACTCTGAGCCAATATCCAGGTCAGAGTTTGATTGCTTTGGGCCAAAGGCTGTTGCAGGGCTTGTAGAAGCATTGACCTAACACCAGAATCTCCATGCAGTCACTCAGTATGTCATTAGTAAACCTCTATGAAAAGATTAGGTTTTTAGAGGTCTTATTGTAAATGGTTTCTAGAAATTGAAACTGGGTGATTATTATGACCAACTACAAATTATGTGTGGCTTTCTTGAGTTGGCTGTGAAACGGAACATTTTATCGTAGGCAGAGTAAGTGCGGGGTGGGGGAGATTGGGTCTGAGAAGCACATTGAGACATGAGGGAGATGAAACGTTGTGGAGATGTTAAAGTCGCTGGAAGAGAAAAAACTGACAAAGTATCAAGGATTAGAACATAAGTGAGGGTGATCACTCAAGGTGTCTGAGATACCTTTGGGATGTGGCTGTTCACTGAATGCATCCGTCAGTTCTGGGATTAGACCCAGGATGGAAAACATCATACAGTTACCTGAAAAACATATTAATAAAGGGGGCAGTTGGTTATAGAGTTCATTTATTTAACTTATTAACATTTATTTTGTATATCCGAAGTAATTTTTACTTATGGCTCTGTTATGTATACTCATTGTAACACCGGTTATTACACAAACATTTATGTATTTTTATTGGCTTCATTGCTTGCCTGATTGACTATCCTGTACATGTAGTCCTACCTCTGTTGGAAATAGCAGATTTTATCAGGGAAGGGGTAAAAGCGGGGACAAGAGTAACTCTCCCTCGAGTCACAATCTATGATGGAAGCTGGAGATTCCAGTTCTGTTGCCAAGATCACGGGTTACTCTGTGCCAGTGGTGAACCAAATGGCACAGCCAATGCATTCCTGCGGTCACCTTCACAATTAATAACAAGTGCTGCAGCTGACTTGATTGTGCAGCAATTCCTGTCCGTTGTAGAGATGGCAAAAGTCTCGGTCGGATCAAATCATAAGGTATAGACAGGCTTAGTCAGCATGAGGCCTAGCATGGTCATGCTCCTCCCAGTGAAGCTTCTGGAAGGGAAGTAGCTGGAAGGTCTGGGAAGGTGTAGTAGCAATGGCATGCAAGGCAGGATGTGTGACAACATCCTCTCACCCCTTGCTGCTCACCCAGCTACTTCTCACAACCCTTTGGCTCCTCTTCATCTCTCTTCCCCTCCATCTCCTCTTTACCCTTAATTCAGTTACTTGTAGATTTTCTGTTAAGGAACAAGGAGGACCTCACCGCCAAAAAACTGGGGGACTGTTGGCCTATATATCCCAACTCCCAGTGCAGTGTACTTTAGATTTCCCTAACTGTCATATTTTTACTGCCGCACTGCATTGTTAGGTATAACATGGAACTTAGGGTACTTTGTAAATGTCTTCTGACACGTAACTTGAAAGTTGAATTGTGTCACCTTATAAACTTATCATTCCTTCCACTTTTCAAACCCCTATAATTTGCCTTTATGTGCTTATTACTGATGATAGCAGATACAGGCAATGTGTGTGCTGATGTGAAGGATTTACTCTGTGGCTAATTGATTGGAGCAGAGCTGCCCAATTGCCAACACTGTGCTAAAACCAGCTTATAAAGTATGAAGCTGAGTACTTCATAAAATGAAATCAGCAAATGTTTATTGAGTGCTTACTCTATGTGCAAGGCACTTTGCGAGGCTTGCTAGCTGCCTTGGGGAATATTAAAAACAAAAGTGATCTCTTTAAGCAAATAATGTCCATTCTAATTGGAGAAGCTGTTAGAGATACATTAAAGATGTGATGATGGAAAGGATATTGAACTGAGGGAGAGGTGGAGGGAGTCAGGAGTTTTGAATCCAGGCCCAAGTTCTGCCAATAACCACCTGATCCCTTGGGAAAATCATGTCCCTCTTGGGGTCTCAGTCTATGAAAAGGGAATTGGATTACATGATCTCTAAAACATTCTGAGAATTGGTTCATAAACTAATGTGTTAAAAAGGTAAAGTAACAGTATAAGGCAATAATAGAAGAGATCCCAGAAGATGGTACATTCTCCTTTGCCAAATAAAGTGCTCATATAATAGTTGCTATTATATGTAGAGTAAGTCCTCAATTAACATTGTCAGTAGGTTCTGTGACTTGAAGCAAAAAAAATAACGAAACCAATTTTGCCATAGGCTAATTGATAGAAATGAGTTAGGTTCCTATAGCATCTCATCAATGTTATAAGAAAACAACATTGAAAGAATGACATTATTCGAGGACCTGCTGTATATGTTTATACTATGTAATCATACTAATTACGACTATACAGCAGCAGTTCTCAAGGTGGTGTCCTTGGGCACCACCTGGGAGCTTGTTAGAAATGCCAATTCATGGGCCCACCCCAGACCTACTGAATCAGAAACCCTAGGGTTAGGGCCCAGCAATCTGTTTCAACAACCCCCTCGCCGGCAGGAGATTCTGATGCCCACTAAACTTTGACAACTAGGGGGCAATAGGAATTTGGGGCAGTGGTTCTCAAACTTGGCTGCACATTAGATTCATCTTGGGGAACCTGGGGGGGGCACCCAGGCATCACTAGTTGTTCTGGTTCCCCAGGTGCAGCCAATTGGGGAATCACTGGTTTAGGGAAGGGTGGCATCAGCCACAGCACCTGTTACTCTCCAGTGGTGACAAACCTCAGAGGCATGGAGTCAGCCAAATTTGAGTATGGGGAAAATGAAAAATGGACTCGGATCTGATTGGAAGGCCATCAATTTCATGCTAGAAATTTGGCCTTTAGATCACAATGGAGGAAGGTCTTAGGGAAAGGGATTGATACATTTAAGGTGGTACGTTTGAAAGATTATTCTGGCAGCTATATGAGGAAGGGAGCATGACCACAGTTGAGTCTGATGAAGCACTCTGGGTGTGAAGTGATAATGGGCCACATTACAATTGTAGAAATTAGATTACATGGAAGAAAAAGCATGACAGTTCCTTTTCAGGACAAATGGAAAGGATTGTGGTGATGGTTGTGGGAGTGAGGGACAGTGTTAGAATGTCTTTGGCTCAGGAATTCCTCTCAGACTTCTGGGACAGCCTGTGGTCTCTCGATGCATCTGTCAGAATTGTCACATTTTATGGATCTGTACTCATTTTTCTGTCCCCCATTGCTTTGATTTGGGAGTTC
This sequence comes from Aselliscus stoliczkanus, assembly GCA_033961575.1. NCBI lineage: Eukaryota > Metazoa > Chordata > Mammalia > Chiroptera > Hipposideridae > Aselliscus > Aselliscus stoliczkanus. The sequence continues at coordinate 20,270,901 of CM066737.1, forward strand.
TAAATGGGGGGAACAGGTATTCCCCGGTGAGTTATATAAAAATACTGAATTGTAGTCACCCAGAAAGCTACTCGTCATCATTACAGGGTGGAAACCCTGTTTCTCTTAATGAAAGAATGCTTAGAGTTGTGGGAAAGTTGTAAACTTGGTAATGACTAATTCAAGCCTATCAGTCAATTAAGTGAATTTTTATTTTATCATTTGTTTTATTTGGGAGCTGTTGTAATTGTCATTGAAAGGACATCAATCTTCGTATTTTTAAAACAAAACAAAATGCAATTGAACATTAGGGCAAAGGACAAGAATTTCAAGGTTTTACCTTTTGACTTTAGCAAATATTTGCTGCTCCATTTTTCTTGCTGGATTTTGCCATTCAGTTTTTTTTTTTTTTTTTGCATTTTTCCCATTTGTTCCTAATGCCTGATGATTTTAGCTTCCTCTGTTCTGTTGTTGATGGCTTTTTAAATTAAGTATTCTTCAAGTTATATTAGTTTTTACTTTTTCACTTTTCGCTATTTTCATAAAGCTCATTAGCCAACAATTATGCAACAGTATACACAGAGAAATAGCTATAGTCTTTTTTAAACCATTCACCCCTTCACCTATCTCTCCCAGCCCCCAGCCCCTGCCTCTGGCAACCACCAATCTGTTTTCTGTATCTATGAGCTTGGAATTTTGGGATGTTGTTTTGTTTTAGATTCCACATATAAGAAAGACCATATGGTATTTGTCTTTATAATTAATTTCACTTAGCATAATGTCCTGAAAGTCCATCCATGTTGTCGAAAATGGCAAGATTTCGTTCATTTTTATGGCTGAATAACATTCGTGTGTGTGTACACACCCTATCCTCTTTATCCATTTATCCGTTGCTGGACACTTAGGTTATTTCTGTATCTTGGCTATTATAAATAATGCTTCAATGAACATAGAGGTACATAAATCTTTTCAAGTTAGCATTTTCATTTTTTTGGATAAATACCCAGAAGTGGAATAGCTAGATCATATGATAGTTCTATTTTTAATGTTTTTGAGTAGCCTCCAAACCATTTTCCACAGTGGCTGCACCAATTTGCAGTCCCACCAACAGGGCACAAGGGTTCCCTTTTCGCCACATCCTTACCAACACTTGTTATCTCTTGTCTTTTTGATAATAGCCATCTAACAGGTGTGAGGTGATATTTCATTGTGGTTTTGATTTGTGTTTCCCTGATGATGAGCAATGTTGAGCATATTTTCATGTACCTGTTGGTCATCTGTATGTCTTTTTGGAAAAATGTCTGTTTAGACCTTCAATCCATTTTTTAAATCAGATTACTTTTCTTTTTTGTTGTTGTTGGTTTTGGCCACTGAGTCATATGAATCTTTTGTATATTTTGGATATTAGCCCTTTATCAGATACATGATTTGAAAATATTTTCTCCTATTCAGTAGGTTGCCTTTTCATTTTGTTGATGGTTTCCTTTGCTGTGCAGAAGCTTTTACTGTGACGTAATCCCACTTATTTATTTTTGCTTTTGCTGCAAAAGTACTCTCAATGTTTTCATACTCCAGTCAAAAATAAGTATATTTTTATTTCTTATCCCCGCTTTATGACAAAAGTTCTTTAAATTCGCATCCAGAAATGGTCCATAAAAAGTGCTCCATAAAGGCCAGCCGAGTGGCTCAGTTGGTTAAGAGCTCACTCAAGAGTGTGAGCTGAGCTCTGAGCAACAGCAGTTTGATGCCCAGCCCGAGCTGAGCTGCCGCTGGGCTGCCAACAGGTGGCAGGATGGCTCAGCTATAAAAAATAAATAAATAAAAGTGCTCCATAGTGTTTAGTTGAGGCATGGTAGGGGCACTGCTCATCTTTCCACTTTTAGTGAGTTTAGAGGATGTGCCATATCCAGGAGGAAAGACATTTTATTTACTAGTTTAGAAACCCATAAAAGCAAATTCAATATTTTAAAGGGTTACCTATATTCAAGTGCAAGGTTTACCATTTTTCTAACTTTGGTAAAGCTGTGCACTTTTTAGTCTCTGAAGGAACTGTAAAATTCTAGGAGGAAATCAAGACTGATCACAACTTTTTAACATGTAGTGTATCTAATAGATACCTTTAAAAATATATAACCTACCTTTCCCAAACCGAATAAGGATAAACCCTTCTCTTCCAAATTGTGAAGAATATTATGATTATATCATATAAAATAAATGTGGAAACTTGTGCAGAGTAAATGATCTTCTAGACATAGTATAGAGCACATCACCAGATACACATCACCAGGTATACTCTATACTAGATTTTAATATAAGGACACAAAATTAGATTTTATTGTATTTCTATAATGTAATGTCTTTTTTTGTTATTTATTAATTTAAGATATTGTTAAAAAATAAAAGATATTGTTAAAGATTTGATTATTTTGCAGATCTTGATTATGTTGAAATTATTTTAAATGAGGCATCTTTCATCTAAACCGTTTATTTATATCAATAAATTCTTTTGCTGAATGAGAGCCAGTGTATCAGCTCTTCTGCTAAAGAAAAAATAAGCCAGTGGCCATCTCATTTGTATTTATTACTGCATTTTACAGTAACATTTAGAATGTGTTTTGAATGGTGTGTATGCCAGTGTTTCTGACTACCATAGCAGTGGAAGCATTTGAATAAAAGAGGATAAATGAGAAGTCTAAGCTGCAGCTGCCTGTTACCATCACAAGTATACCTAATTAAGAAGATATTTGGGGTCCACTGCTCTTTGGTTTCTTAGGTGGGAGAGAATATTCTGAACAACATGATTAAGGAATGGTTACCATGACAATCACATTCAAAGAATTTAAAGGAGACAATGAATCTGTGGGGCTCATCCATTGATTCAACTGGTCTTTTAGGCTCATTCAAACAGCTGCTGTCTCTGGATTTCAGTGTTCCACACAATTCACCCAATTGATTGGTGATTTGGGGGTCATTTAAGCTTGGCTGACGGTAGCGATAGGGTCGCCAGTGTCTGTGACCACAATACTATTGTTAAATCTGAAGGAGAATGATTGTGTATGCTAAATGTCACAAGAACATAGCTACTGGCTTCTTCTGGAATAATATAAATCGTTTGTCTAATTTTACTTATTAATTCTCTGTCAGGGTGGGATAAGATTAACATGATTTATTTTAAAGCATGACTGACCCTAGTGTTTGGGTTTTATTTTGGATTACTTCACTGTCATCACATTTTACCCAGTGTGTTTGGCCGCTGTTCTATTTTTATTCTTTGACTTGTGCAATATCATCAACACAATTTGTATTACGTCTGGTCAGAGGCACAGTTACACACTGCAGATTCAAAAGTACACAGAGCTCTACCTGCCATGAGTGTCTGCATCCTCCTCATTCCAATTAAATGTTAAGTGAGACACACTACCCCAGACAATAAAGTGGAACAGAGCTACAAAAGCTGTTAAAATCTCACTGTACATTGTTATCATTCTTTGTGGTCTAGTTCTTGATGGTGAAATCATGAACTAAGGAACCAAAGAGTCCCCTGGCCGGGGCCCAAGTTGGACCCCAATGTGAGAGCTCTGCTTCCTCAGCCTTTGGGCCTTTCCCTCTTCTGCCCTCTGGAGGGTGTCAGGGAGCATGACATGCCATGAATTCTATGAAAGGGAGAGTCAGTCTTAGAAGACAAGTTGTCTGCCACCCCGCCCGTGGCGGGGGTGGGGGGTGGGGGGGTGGGGGGGGTGCTCAAAGCCTGAACTTGTAGAAGTGGGAAGCAGGCAGAGATAAGGCAGGGAAGGTACTGGCAGGGTGGGGTCTTAGGGAGGAGGCTATTCTGGGTCTTTACACAGAGAACCAGATTCCTTCAAGTAGAACCCTGTATGTATCGAATCCATCCCCAGGAAAAAATTGATTCCAAAGGTTGAGTAAAATGAAACAGTATATTAAGGATCGAGTGTGATGGATTCAGGTTTGAAGTTTAAGTTGGGTTGAATCTAAAGAGGGGTATATTGGGTGCCAAGCGTTTGTGGCAGCATGTGAAATCGTTATCCAAATGTGATCACATTTTTACTCTACACCTGTTATAAGTATAGTAGTAAATATATATCTGATATTCAGTGAGTACCTTTTATGTGTGAGCACTTTTTAAGTGCTGTTACATGCACTGCCCTCTTGCCACCTCACAGCCTCTTTGTGAGGTAGGTGACCATTATGAGGTTGAGAGGCTGTACAGCTTATATGAGGTGGGACCAATATGTGAACCCAGGCAGTCTGACCCGGAGCCCTTTCTGTGAACAGCTGTGCCATGCTGCATTCTCCCCGCACCTGGAGCAAAGGGTGTGGAATCACCTTCTAGAAACAGTGAGTTCCATAGGAGTGGGGGGTGGGTGATGAGAGATGAGACTGAGTAAAGCCTTTTGTATATACATACCATGCTAAGTACTTGAAGATAAAAGAGAAAGAAGGGATTTCTGTCCCTGCCACCAAGAAACTTCAAATCCTGTAGGACAACCAAGACATAATATGAAAGTCACGGGATGTGGATTATAATGTGGAAGGGAGTCAGAGAAAGTGTAATAGATATATATGATACGGGGGGGAGGAGTGCGGTGGCTAAATGGGGGAGGGGGTTGTCACTTTGAGGGGTAAAAAGTATCACTATTGCACTGTGTTATACACCTGAAACTAATTAAAAATAAATAAATAAACATTTTTTAAAAAGTCATACATATTCTATGATAGAATATGAAAATATTATCTCTACTTAAGTATAGGTAGGAAGAGGACTAGAAGGGGTTCCTTTGAAGTCAATCACTTTCAAACATATGCTTTTGAAAGTTAGCTCTTCAACCACTGGCACAAATTCGCCTTCCTCTGGGCTTTTAACCTGGCAGATGAGAACCCCGTCCCTGTAGACTTGTCCATTTTGAGTCTGGAAGAGTTATCTTCCACTATGACAGTTGTCATTAAGACCTCTAAGCAGATGAACCCATTAACCTATTGAGCTAACTGGACCAGCTATTTATTTTCCAGTACATCAACATTTTTTTAAATCTCTAACCATGGCTTGATTAGAAATGGGGGTGGGCAAGAAGGCAACTAGAACCCTGGCTATAATCCTTGGTTTATGTTTGCCCTGTTTCATTCGGTAGATACTTGAGAGCCTCCTGTGTGCCAGGCACTGTTCTAGGCATGGGCCTAGAGCAGTGAACAGTACAGACGGGGCCTCCTCTCAGGGAGCTCTCGTTCCCTCAGATTTTATTTGCTCATGTACATTCCACAATTGATATAAAAGTGCTTTCTGGTATGAGTTTCAGGATTTCACACATTTGGAGATAATACAGTGATCACACTTCCTCTCTCCTTAGAACCAGCTAGTCCTTTCTGAATAATGGCGGGCAATAATGGGTGTGAGTCACGCCTGCAGGTCAGGGAGTACTGTCCCCGTGGTGATGGGAAAAGCACAGGGCACACCTGTTTCCTAGAGATGCGGAACCATCCTCACCAGCCTGCATCATAATCCTGCTGTTGATTGGAGATAACTTCATTGGTTACAGGCACCTCATCTCCATGGCAACACCTCTAAATATTCCTCTGGTGACTTGTGCTCTACATTTTGTCTGGATCTCAGAGCCTCCTGTGGCAAAATATTCTAAAGATGTTAGAATGGGGGGCAGAGGGAGAAGTCTCAACTAATAAATCTATTCTAAACGACTGAGTCATTTGTTTTGATTACCCGGGTGATTGCCAAATGTTAATTTTAAACCGAAATAGGCCATGAGCTCACTCCACTAACAATGCTGAGTGTTTGAGCTAATATAGCTTGATAATGAGGTGGCCAGATCCACTGCCGGTGAGAATGTTATATGATAAACAGACATTTGGGGAAATATGCAGAACATTTTGGCACTTTTCCTTTAACTTTAAAGGGTTGTAAATACAAAGTAGAATGAGTTACCATGAGCCATTTCAAAGGAAGTTGACTTTTTTTTTTTTAGATTTTCCAACTTTTCTTCTGAAAAGGTAACTTTGCCTCTTGATTCTCATTTTTTCCTAACTTAGGCACATTGGAAGTTGTTGACAACTGTATCCAGCCCTTGCTGAATATATCTCCACACATCCAGTGTGAGGTAAGTTTTACTAGTCACCACAAATTCATACACTGATCTCCAGCCCTCCAATTTGTGCTATTAGATCGACATTGTACAAAGAGCTTTATTTGTACAGTGGATTTAAGAAGGTTCATTTTAATTGACCCAACCATTATCACTGCTTACCCTAAATATTAGGTCTCTGGAGAATGCCTTTTCGAGGGGACAAAAGTCTCATTTGGTTTTAATTTGGGGGCATGAAAAGTGAATGCGCCAAGCACAACAGAGCTGCTAGAAGGTCTGTTTGAAAATAAAGATCTGTTCATGTCACAGCATGAACAGTAGGGAGCAGGAAAGCTGCATGGAGCAAATACTGGGGTTGAGGGAGGCGATGCTTGCTGACAACTGGGAGGAGGTTGGGCGGATCCAATCAACTATGAGTGAAAGCAGCTGAGACGCAGGATGCCTCTAAATCTGGGAATAGGAACTTCAAAGGGTGCTTCCGTTGGGTTGCGTTGACATGGGCCAGCCCATTTTTATCTGATTGGCACTAAAGTTCAGAGCACTGCTACACTGGTGCGAGCAGCCTGATGACCAGCCCTTTCATTTAACACACATTGGCCTGGAGTCCTCTGCCCTCTTCCTTTAGCCACAGTAGCTTATGTCTACTCCACAGGTAATCATTTCTCTCTGTGAGAGACTAGGTGGGCATTTACCTTTGAAAATAATGAAAGGAGGGATCTCAAGAGATGGTTCATTGAGGCTCAATGGAAGGGGCCCCAGTCTTGCTGCTTTCTGTGCCTCAGTGTCCATGCGTTTACAAGAGGGGACATAACATTTGCCAGCACGGGGCCAGCCAGGATTTCCAATTTCCTCCATCAACAGGTTTTTGTCTTCCCCTTCCACCCTGCCCCGCCTCCATGCACAAGTCCCACATTCCGTGGAGGTCCTTTCATTTCAGTTAGGGTAGACGCTTGCTAGGTGGTGATATTTGCCTTTGTTACACCTGCAGAATAATTCACCAATTTAAAAATGTATTCCAGAGTTGTACACCTGAAGCCTAATTACAGTATGTAACTTTACTAACCGTTGTTACCCAGTAAACTTTAAATAAAAAAATATGTATTCAAATACCTAAACATATTAAACCTTAACGAGTAAAAAAAGTAGGACTTGTTTTAGAAATGTTTCATCTGAATTTTATCAGTTTCGTCAATGGTGGTACAGATCAGAGGCCTTCCCAGGGCCTGGGGCTGCACACTGGCCTGATGGCAGAAGCTTCAGCAGTTCCTCTCAGCTGCCAGAGGTGGACTCTTCCATCTTCAAGTCTAAACCCTGGAACAGCTATTAACCTTGGTCTTTACCGAAAAAAGTTGTTTTCAAACTTATTTTTCTTATGATAGAAACCTGCTTTAAAATAAAATCTTAGGTCTAGCCCCAATAGAGAACACCAAAGCAGAACTGCTTTGGTTCAGGTAGAAAGCTGTAACTCTCTCACCGTCCTCTGAGGAACCATTCCTAGCGCAGTTGGAAAGCACAGGCCTGTGTCTAAAGAACAGAGATTTTTAGCTCTGAGCCCTTTCGCGGCTCTTATTTTTATTTTCCCGCAGAAACAGAGACTAGATTGTTTAAGGAGATATGCAGAAGGGTTAAAGTGTCTGCCCATCAGCTTAGTTGGAAATGCTGGCTGGGTGAAACTTGGTCATTAGCATGCATTGTTTGCCCTCAGTCATTTGACAGCAATCTGCCACTCGAACAAACTTCATCATTATCAAACTTCGATAGAAACTATGTGTACAAGACTGTGTTCTTAAAATAGAATCTTTTAATTGAAGCTTTTCAAACACATATGTGAACTGGCTTGTGGTATTAAGAATACCCCAATGACCAATGACATCTTTTTTTTTTTTGAGGGCAGTGTCACTGGCCCTCATATGTGGGACCCGAACCGGGTCCACTGGCTTCCTAAGCCAGTGCTTAACCACTGCGCCACTCGGCCGGCCCCCCAATGACATCTTTAATTTGATCAGAACTTGGGTTTTCTTTTAGAGCACTGAGTTTCTCAGGTGAGTTATTAAATAGAATCTGTTAAATTCTGTTTCACTGTGACAGAAATATGATTGATGTGAAACAGTTCAACAGTCACAATGCAGTTAGTTATATCTTGTGATCTTCCTTCCTTCCTTTCGTTCATTCAGCCCTACGGTGTACCAGGCCAGGAGTGTATGAGTGAGAAAAACAAAAAGAATAATACATTTTGGCCTGACATTCTTGAAGTGTGGGACATCCCTAGGTTATTTTCCCTTTTGCAGATGAGGAAACTGAAAATTGGTTTGCCTTTTTAAATTACATCGCCATTATTGAGTAGACCAGTTTGAGTTCAGGGGTGTAGTTCAGAATCCTTGTATCTTGTGTGCTCTTTGAGCCTGTGATGTATGCCACCTCCGTGGATGCATGAGCAAATAATAAAGTATGCAGGAATTGCTGGGGACGCAGCTGTGCCTGGGACCCAAATGCCCCCAAATGAAACCAAATGTAACTGTGTATTTCAGACTCTAAAAGTTTGTTTGGAATAATTGAACAGTTTAGGAAAATGGACTTTGCAGTTTCCACAGGAGGATATCTTGGTTTTTTTAAAGTGATAATGTGTCTCATTTTATGTTTAACACAGCATCTATCACAGGTAATATTTATAATTCAAGAACTTGAATTATTATTATTATTATTATTATTATTATTATTATTATTATAAGACCAAATTATTCCATTTGGCTGCCTTTTAATTATGGATTTATTTGGGACAAAAAATGGAACACAACATAGGGCCGGCCGAGTGGTGTGGTGGTTAAGCGCTGGCTTAGGAAGCCAGTGGCCCTGGTTCAGGTCCCCCATATGAGGGTCAGTGATACTGCCCTCAAAAACAAACAAACAAACAAAAAACTGGAATACAACATAATTCTTAATGCATATGTGAGCTGGGTGCTCTATGTATCATATTTGCTTCTGTTGGAGGGACAATATTATTAATTAAACATGTATTTCACATCTAGGAAATATTTGTTATCCCTGACATATAGTCACTTTCATTATTTATCTGTCAGTTTTTGATAATCACAAAACACAAAATTTTCAACTATAGTAGTCATAATGATTTGATTTGTATCATTCATATTGATGTGACCTCTCTCCTTGGTGCACTAGCAGTAAGCATGAAAATCACAGATGGGTTACACAAACTTAAAGACTTTGGAAATCATCAGCCTAGAGCCAAGGTCTCAAACTGGTAGGCTGGATCTGGCAAGCAGTGGTGTTTTGTTTTTTTTAAATGTTTAAGTAAATTGCCAGCATTTAAAATTTGAGAGATTTTACATTTTTTAAAAAAAATCCAGATTTTCAGCTTCTCTTGAAATATCAGAAGATCTGGCAACATTGAGCCCGCATTCCTGTTTGGTGACACTAAGCAGGAGCCAAATAGCTGCTGTATCTCTAGATGGAACGTGAAGTCTGAAATTGACCACAGTCTCCACCACTTCGTTATCTCCTTGACACTAAGGACAAGGGCATTGGCCATTATCTGAATGTTGTGGTCATTTATAAGACCTGATTGGCTCTAATCGCATATTTTCGCCCCAGGTCTAGATGAAATTGAGGCTGCAAACTTAGATTCATCCTTTCTCTCAAAATATCAGCTTGTTACTTGGCAGGCGCATGATGTTGGGTGATGTTCATTTTAAGGGAATGCATTCAAAGGGTTGAGGGTAAACATTTGTGGGAAGGGATACCTTCTGGTGGTGCCCGATTAAGAGACAGAGCATCAAAAGAGTTTGGAGGTTTCCTGAGGTCTGCCCAGTGCTTCTCAGACTGTAATGTGTGGATGCTGATGAAGCAGGTCGGGGGAAGGACGTGAGATTCATCTATTCCAACAAGCACCAGCTTACACCACTGCTGGTCTGGGGACCCACCTCTCTTTGTTTGAGTGGCAAGGGGACTCTACCCTAAAGCAATCCTAAGGAAAGGAAGTCATGTAGTGATTGTTCTAAATATCTTTTTCTTTCGACTGGGAAGGAATTTTAGCCAGGCTATTTGGGGTTGAATCTTTTATAGGTGAACCTGCATTTGCTTCTAGTTGTAGCAGGGTAAGCTAAAATAATCAATTATTTGTAATACAACATGGCCTATATAAATGCTAAACTGAATTTTTATTTAAAACTTGTTCTAAATTAAGTGCTGCTAGGGAAAAAAAAAGCCAGGTATGTTAAAGTTCAAGAATAATGAAGTAGGGACTAGAGATTTTCATTTTATAATTATAGGAGAATATGTTTATGAGACTCTGAGAAAAATTATAAAGACCACAGAAAATGGGATAATTATCAAATCCCTGGATATATGATAACCTTGGAAGGTTAGATGGTTCAATAATAGAAGTCAAGAAAAGATCAACAGGGCCAGCCGAGTGGCGCGGTGGTTAAGAGCTGGCTTGGGATGCCAGCGGCCCTAGTGTAGGTCCCACATATGAGGGCCAGTGACACTGCCCTCTAAAAAAAAAAAAAAGAAAAGAAAAGATCAATCAACAGATTCAAATATATAAAAATTTGCTAAGAGAGTAGATCTTAAGAGTTCTCACCACACACACACACACACACACACACAATGGTAACTCTAAGGTGATGGAGGTGAGGTTTAATTAACTTGATTGTGGTGATCATTTCACTATGTATATGTATGTCAGATCATCATGTTGTACATCTTAAATATGTACAATTTTGGTGAATTTTATATACCTCAATAATGATGGAAAAAGCAACTAATGAAAAGGAAAACACAATAGGAAAAGTCTGTGGTGAATTTGACAAGATAATTAATTCCCATATTATGTACAGAGCTTATATAGATTAAAAGGCCTGACACAGACTTGGCATGAGGTAGATGTGCCATAACTGTTGGCTAAAAGAATTTCTGAGGTAGGCAAACAGGCAAGAGACGAGTTATATCACAAAGTAGAAAAATGCGTGGAAGAACCATTCAGCCTCTCTGGTATGCAAAAACAAGCATATTCAAATGGCAACAAAGTACATTTTTCACCTATTAAATCAACAAAAACAAAAAACCCTATGCTAATATGGTTACCTTGAAACTGATAAACACTGACTCATTGCTGGTAGCACTGCCAGTTGGTAAAAAGCCTTTTGAAACATTATTTGGCAATATGTGGCAAAGGTCCCAGGTTGGTACCCCTTGATCCAGTAATCCTATTTTGGGAAATGTGTTCTAAGAAACTGTTATAAGAAAAGAAGAAAAAAGTTTTATGTTGTGGGTGTTCGTCACCATGTTATTTGTAAGGACATAAACGTCCAACAGGAGAGTAATGGTTGATTTATTCAACAGATATTTGGGGTTAAGCAATTATGATACCTCTATGCAGTGCAATTCCATGCATCTGTTCAAAATGATCTGCAAGTACTAGAGCAATATGGAAGAATTTGTATAATACAGCCTTACTAAAATATGCAGTGGGCTGGCCGAGTGGCGCGGTGGTTACGCGTTGGCTTGGGAAGGCAGCAGCCCCGGTTTGGGTCCCACATATGAGGGCCAGTGACACTGCCCTCAAAAAAAAACCCTAAAAACAAATGCAGTACACAAAATTGTGTCTGTGCTGTGATTATAACCTTGTAAAGAGGTATGTACATATGGGCAAGAACTTGAAGGTGCATGGACAAATGTAAGTAATACCTTATTTGAGGTTTTATTTGTATTTTCTCCTATTGTTTGTACCTTTTACCGTTAAGTTTATGCTCACTTGGAGGTTGAGGACCTTCAGCTTTTTTCTTACCTACTTAAATCAACTCCATTTCTCAAGCAACAATATTCCCACTGGTCACACAGTAGGTGTTTAGTAAGTAACTATGAAACACGATGAGGACTCCTGCCCAGAGCCTAAACATGGAGTTCCAGTGATACGGTTCCTATGTGCTGCTTTGTTCCGACATCCTAAGCTCCCATTTTTCTTCTGTTTCCTGTGGTTGGTACAGAGGCATCCGGGTGTCCCCCATGAGAAAGTCTAAATATTTGTCTCAGGGCTTTTCATTAATGTGTAGAAGTGCCAGAGAGTGAATCTTACATCTAAAGGCTCAGTGTACACTGAAGTAGAACCTTAACAGGGCTGTAATTCAATTGCAATGCCTATTTCATCTTCTGGTTTCGTTTAGGGAAGTAACCAAAATTCACTTTCGTGTCATGAGCCGCCTTCTTTTAGTATCCCCTCCCTGTTTCAGTCAGATATACTTGTTTCCCTGCTGTAAGTATACTTTTCTCCTTTAATGAGGTCAGTTACTTCATGTCTGTTTTTCTTTTTTGACATGGTTTCCTCTGGCTTTCGCACCACATATTTTCCCCATATGTCATTGCCTCTGGAGCTTCATGTTGCAATCGTTTTGCAAGGGGAACAGAGAGCACATTACAAAGCGGGTAGCTCTTGACTCTCTGCCTGCCCTTTGCCTGCTTGAGCGTTCCTGTTTCTTTTGGGCCTAGTTCTGTTTGGTTTTGTAGTCTTCATCATCCGTTTTGTTTGGACTGAAAGATACTTAAGTAAAAATAATGGTAAGTCCGAGATATGTCTGGCAAAGGTGCAGCACATTTGTTAAGGTTACTGGTTTATTTATCTCCCCTGTCTCTATGGTGACTAAATCCAGAGCTGGGATTTAATGGACTTAATTTTGACCTCTTGTACATCTCCTAACTTTCCCGGCCTCTGATACAGAAGGAATTCATTTTCACTTAAGGAGAGAAACTGCCCCACTTAGGGAAAGGGTCCTAACCGGACTCTTGAAAAGTGGAATCTCTAGGGCCTTCAATTTTTAGGCCCTCTTCTATCAGAGTTCATATAGCACTTGTAAAGAAAACTGAGTCCTTTATGTCAACACACACATGCATATAACTTTGCTAATGACCCTGGGAAATAATTTTCTTATCAGTCAAATAAAATATTTAGTTAATGTGAATGAGCTGTATGTGAGAACTTTTTATAAGAGAACCTTTTATAAGAATATTAAATCAATGGGAACATTGATATTACTTTTTATTTTTAGAAAGTACCTCCTTTATCCATTGCAGGATTATGAATTTGCTTACATATAGACATTCAAACCATATTTCAGAGTTCAAGTGTATTAAACTACCATGGAAGTCCACAATAAAGGATGAGTTTGACCAGGATTCCCATGGAAGAAGTCAGATCTGGACATTGAAATTCAAATCTAGAATTCCATCTATAGCCAACTGATGTGAAATGAAGACACGGATATCTGACCTCTAAGGTAGCTAGAGTCAACCATCTTGGACTTCATTTGGTTCAAATGACCCTTTAAAACATCATTATTCTCTCTCATGTGATCCTTTGAGATTAACAAGGATACATCAGTTTTAGGAAATTGAATAATTTATCCAAAATTGAGTCAGAGTGCTTTACTTTATTTAAAGACTAGTGTAGCTGCTGAGCTGCCAACAGGTAGCAGGATGGCTCAGCTAAAAAAATAAAAAATAAGAAGTAAAGACTAGTGTATACTTTGTAGTTTACTCATGGATAATTTATTTATTTGCAAGTCCTTTCATCTTCTCTAGGAGCGAACTCACATATGTGAATTTTCTTTTAAAATCAAAACAAGGGGTCAGTAAATGATAAGGATTGCACAAAGGCTGAGACAAGGGAAGCGACATAAATGCCCCTACATCCTTATTCCCCAATAAAATATTAGAGTTCAGATCTGTCATCAAATTCAGTTCAAGTCTAATAGGAACTTGTGAATACTTAATGTTTTATTAAGATTTTTTAACATCATAAAACTCAATGGATATGGAAGTTGTTGTAAGATTTTCTCTATCGTCAACACGTCTATTAATAGAATGAAGACTTGAGAAGCCAACAGCAGAAGAGATCCATACTTGTAAGATGAATGTTGGGTACTCATTAAGTTCTGAGTTTGAAATTTTGCGTTATGTGTCATAACTGTGAACTTTGAAAATGTATTCGGTCACAGTCATAACTAAATCATATAAATTTTATTATGGCCAGTACAATAAACATAGCTGAGGCCAGAACTTACAGAAATCAAAATGTTAAGGCCCAAAGCCCTTAATAATGCTTGAGAAAGTGTAGCAAGTTTATCATCATCATGATTATTTTCTTATCAACCTTATGTTTTAAGAGCCCATTGTGAAAAGCTGTGCTAACAATGATAGTTGTAATTTATTTTATTATCTCTTTAATTGTTAATATTTCAATTTTGTTTAAACAGCTCCAAGGAGCAAATCAGTTTAAATTAAAAAAGGATGAAATATATACAAATGTATTTACAATAGTAACCTCATTCTCCTGTCCTATTAGCCAGATAAGCTTCAGACTTTGTATAGCATCTCTCAATGAAGGATATCCATATATTGGATGAACAGTTAGTTTCTTTAACAGTTTTTCACCTAATAGTAAAGCAGTGGTCCTTAGGTAGTTTGGTGAGAATTTGCGGTCTTTGCGAGTCTGTGGATCTCTCTTCAGCCATGCGATGTGACCACTTTTATGCATTATTCAGGGTTGCAAATTAATAATTTACTGAAGATATGCCAAGTGTTTCTTTCCCAGAACCAGTGGAGCATTTTCTGTGGATTTTATGAGCGTTTGTCTACATAATTGTCAGTATACATGGGCTCAGGGATTCATAATCCATAGTGTCGTTTGCTCACCAAAGTAGTTGAAATGCTGACAGATTGGAAAAGATGCATTCCACCCTTGGCATTGGGCTCACATGATGAGTTTGAACCTGGAAACACTACAACATGTTACATTATTTTTTAGCCCATTCTTTATGTTCTCAGCCATATCCTCTGTATTGTCAGTCCTCATAGACTTTACACAAGATCTTGACTCAACCTCTTTGGTCCTATCCTGGGTATTTTCCATTTTTATTACGGGGCCAATCTAAGACATGAAGAGGGTCGAGGATTTGGTTGGGGTTACTGTCTTAAATCGTACCCTGCTTTCCCTGGGAAACTGGAAGCTCCTTGGAAGCAAGAATGCCTTCTGACGTCTTCTCTGGTGTCCTTCATATCATTTATTATTTAGTGCCAGAGCCTTAGTAGGCATTTACTAGAGATAGAATTGAATGAAAGACGTTTTGTAAATGACAAACCATAGCATTACTGTGGTGGTATTACACAGTGTGATCAGGATCTTTGTTTGAGTCCCTAATATCAGTATTCCTGACATCATTGGAGCATATTCTCAAATGCGACAGTCTCTCAAACAGACAAAAAAAGTTCAAGTTATATAGTAAACACTCATATATTCCCACCACCTAGAGTCTACAGTGAAACATTTTACTGTATTTGCTTTACCACATATTCATCAATCCGTTGGTCCATTTACATTTTTTGGATACATTTCAGAGTAAGCTTCAGGCTGCCATACATTTCACCCCTAAACACTTCAGCATGCCTGCTGTCAGATTTGCTGATTCTGACACTGATTTTTGTGGTGGCTAAGACAAAATGGTAAGTTGACTGTGACACATTGTTTGTATTGTTGAAACTTGGAAGGCCAGCCTAGGAAATAGAGTTGACGGTCTTGTTTATATGAGTAAAATACGATAATTGGGTTTGAGCCTAGTGGGGGAGTGGGTGCAATAGGGGAGGGGTATAGAGCTTGAGAATCAGGAAATTATTGGTGGAAATTATTGTTATAAGTAAATGTATTACTTATACATGTAAGTCTAGAGGGGGGGTTAGTGGCTGTTTCTATTACCTAAGGGTCATATATTTAATCAACACTAACCGTACAAATAGAGGGTCCTTTTAGTCCAGTGGTTTTCACGTTACATTCCATAGAACATTAGAATTCATAGAATGTTTCCGAAGCTTCACCAATGTTTGAATTAGACTTTTAAAGTGTATTGAACTGTTTTAAAAAACTTTCAAAAATGACAGACATACTCAACCCGGGCTGTTAAGTGTTTTGTGGTAAATTTTAACATTACTGGAGAGCACTTACTGGTTGACTTTAAAATAAGTAAAGGTTATTAATGTCAACTTAAAATAAAATTTTGAATAACACTTATGTATCTTCCATCAAAGCCAGGATAATATTTCTGTTGTGGGAATAAAGACAAAAGGTCTTCAGTGAGACCATTACACAAAAGCCAAGGTGTTAAGACACTGGCCTGCAAAAGCTGAAGTTACATTTTGGTTTCCAATTACCATGAGCACTTATCCATCTGTTATATTTAGATATTTTTTTCTAGTACCTTTAGAAATCTGGAAACAGATGAGTAAATGCTTTCAACTTGAAAGGACCATAAAAGGGGAAAGGTAGTTAAAAGGCCAGAGGCTGGCTCTAGTGTCATCCCTCGGATGGTGCTGTGTGAATGGATTAGGGAACCTTCAAAAAGGTCTCTCTCTTGGCCCATAGCTCTAACTGCTCAGCATAAATCTGAAAATGTATGTGTGTGACATTGCAGTTCATTATGACATTTTCAGGGCTTCTTTGATTATGCCTGCAAAGCCTTACAAATGGTTTTGGCAGATTTTTTTTTCACTTGGAATCTCTGGTATTCACTTTGGTTCCTTCATTCCAGGTTGTACCACATTCCGTGCCCATAGTCTGAAATGCCTTTTGGAAGCCAGTACCTGTTAGTGTATAACTGCATTTGATTTTTAAAAAAATATTTGCTTATCTATACTTTATTTTTCCCCTAACATTTTCTTATGAAGATTTTCAAAGTTGAAATGATTTTGCAGTGTACACACCTGTATACCCGTCATTAAGAACCTGCCATTAAGAACATTTTACGTGTTTCATCACATATCTATCCATCTCTGTCCATCAATCCATATTATTTTCGAATTCATTTCAAAGTAAATGTGGTAGATTTCACCAGTTAACTTCATATATTTTACATACTTGGAGCCTGGCTTTTCAAACGTTACACAAATGTGCCTAAATTGTTATAGAGTCCTGTGAAAGTTGTAAAATAAATGCCTGTTTTACCGGGGGGTGGGGGTGGGAAATGTAGGAGACTAATTTTAAAAGTAACAGATTTTTCTGGAATTCTGGCATGAAGTTGGAGAGAATACTGTCTTATTTTTAAATCTGAACTTTTTTGTGACTCAGACATTGCTGACCCCTAATAAAGAGGGGGGTATACTTATAAATTTTGTTTTCATCATTGAGACAGGAGCCAAATAACTTCCAGTTCTTCTAGAGAGACAGGATCTTAAAAAGTGTTATAAACATCAAGTGTTGGTCACTCCAGCAAAATCTATTGCATTTGGAAAGCAGAGGAGCAGTTAACTGAGGACTAAATTGGTCTATGCTGGATCCCATCCCAAACCCTGGTGTCAGGGTGTTAAGTGCAAATTATTAAAAAACACTCTCATTACCATTGGAACAGTGAGACCAGGATGGAGATGAAAGATATTAGTGTATGGCTTTTGCCCCTATTTTTGCAGAAAGCACTCCCTACGTTCCTGCAAAGCTGTGTTGTTGTTGCCTGTATTCTCAATCCCCGGAGTCATGTCCTAACACTCTCCCTTGGCCCAGGGGGTTGGCTGGGTAGATTTCCTTCTGGAAGTCTTCACTTGCACTCTTGAGTTGGCTGGCAAGAGATCGCTTAAGAGCATTTCCCAGCAGTGTTTCCCACTCCCTATAGGAGCTAATCTTGCAATTTCCATTTCAGTTTCAGAGGTTGTTGCTTAGGTAAAAACAGTTCTCCACTATGTTCCCAATCTCTGGACCTTCCAAGAAAATTTGATGTATAACCACAAAAAGTTAGAATAGAAACTCTTCGGGGGCAAGGGGTTAGGTGACGGATATGGGTGGGGGACTTGGTGATTAAATATATTTTAAATGTGTCAGTAGAACATGATTTTTTTTGAATTACATATAGGGCGTTGTAAAAATTTAACCAACCCCCCTCAGACAGACACACTGTCATTTAAAACCCATAAAACATCCTTGGCACCGTGGAATAATATGTATTTTGGTCTTGGAAGGGACTATTAGGCTGCTACGGTTTGATTCCTCCACCACTGACTTGCTCTTTGATTTCGGAATGTGATTGACTTGCTCTGTGATGGTTTCATAAGCATTGATAATAAAACTGATTTAGTGCATATAGTATAATAGAGAAGTTTAAGACTATCTAGTTGCTGTTAGGCATCAAGTTTTGGAGATTATTTCATTAATATTTCGATATTAACATGTATCAGATTTAATACTATTTGAAAAAAGTTGCTTTGTGTATGAATACTTTATATTCTGTAGTTCATATACATGGTACCACCCTTAATTAAATGATATTTCTACAAATTCGTTTTGAAGATATATTTTTTTAACGTAAAATGTGTTTAAGACACATAGACATTGATCAGACTATGTACTTATTGCTATCAAGAAGGTGGAAAGCATCCTAGATTTATGATTAGGACAGGTGACAGTACTTGAGCTTCTATTCTTAGTTTAACCTTGCCCCCTTCTCTTAAGGCAAGACACTTAATCTTTTAATGTCTCATTTTATCCACCTATAACACCTATAGTTTTATTTCATGAAAATAGTACATGTCTTTTATTTGATAGCTTTTGAGGACTTGATGTAGAAGGTGGCATGGATGTTCAAATTACTAGGTAGAAGTTATTTGTATGTTGAATGATAATCTCAACAAATTAGTAATTACTACATTTAGAAAGTTACAGCTCTAGAGGGAATTGATATTTGATATTGTTGCCCTGTGTGCTCTAAGTTACCATCATAACAGTAGGAAAATAAACTCTGTCTTGGATGTGTTACAAAGGGATTAACTCACTTCTTCACGTTGTTACTAAATTGCTAGCCCTTTTGACAACAGAAATAAAAAAGTACTCCTTGTTTTACTTAATTTTTCTGGAATTAAAGCCTTCTGACTAATCTTGGCTTAATTTTATTTTTCTTTTGTTGAGGGCTTTTCAAGTTACTCTCTTTGTAAAGAACGAAGGATAAACCATGTCAATTACTTAAAGCAACTAAAGTCACCCTCTACAAATATGTAGAGAGGAGTATGCTTTTAATTTTTAGATGAAAGCAAAGAACTAAGATTATGTGGGACTTACTTATTATACATTTGTTCCCAGCTACTTACTTGTGCCTCTGCAAAGAATTAAGCATTAACTAACTATCAGGAGGATTACATAGCTAGATCCTAAGTAAAACTAAAATACCCCTATGATGATTTTCTCAATTCTACATCCTTCAAAGTTTGGGCTAAATTGAGAGAGAATCCCTATCATGGAGATTGTCAGTCTTTTCACAGTGACCTGCTACTATATTTTTATGGTGCATGATAAATGGTGTATGTGTATTGTGAAAATTGTGTGAGTCATGTGAAAAATTAAATCCACTTGAAAAATTTGAAGACAATACCTACTTATATACAAAGCCCGATTTATATACGTTGACTCTCAAACAACATGGGTTTGAACTGCTTGGGTCCATTTATAGGTGGATTTTTTTCCCCAATAAATAACGGTAAATGTATTTTCTCTTACGATTTTCTTAATAACATTTTCTTTTCTCTAGCTTACTTTATTGTAAGAATACAATATTCTTATATTGTAAGTATATAATATATAGTTTAAAAATATGTGCCAATCAAACTGTTTATGTTATCAGTAAGGCTTCTGGTCAAGAGTAGGCTATTAATAGTAAAGTTTTTTGGTAGTCAACAGCCGTATTTGGATTTTCGACTGTCTGGGGGCCAACACCCCTAACCACTGCGTTGTTTAAGGGTCAACTGTATGTATATATTTTTTCTTTCACAAATATATTTTGATATTACTTTTCAGTTCATATAGTACTTGGACACATTATTTAATTTCATTCCTAAATCAATTCTATAGGGAAAGCAGGATAGGTATTAATGTTCCCATTTTATCAATGAGGAAGAAAATTAACTTGGCTAGTGAATCCTAACCAAAGTCAGGGATTCCATCAGGGGCTTTTGATTCCATGTCTATTGCTCATTCCTTGATTTACAAGAGAATAAAGTCAACCAAACATTCACTGTTCATTAAATGAAAGCTTAAAATTCATTTGACTCTTATACTGTTGTCTGAAATTATTTTTATAAAGTTGTAATTGGTTTTGCACTTGCTCAAAATGTTTTACGATTAAATGTCCTGTTTCAGGGCTCCTGATCACTTCCGTTTTCAATATGATCATTTATATAGTGCTTTAGCATTGACTTGTGCCATTAAATGAGTAGACCATTTGAAGCGAATGGAAATTAATTCAGTTTTGTGATTTTTATCATACTCCTGGTTCACCACACTGAATTGCCACAACACTGTGACTGAGGATCCCCGTTTTAACACCTAACGGAAATAGCTGGTACATACATTTTTCAAATGATTTGCATATATTAAGCTGATTTACAAACATCAACCCCTTTTCCTGAAATCCAAAGAGTTAAATTTTTTTACATGTTAGCTGTGAAATTGGAGTGGGGTGCTAGTGACATTTCTTTTCCTTGTTTGTCCATAGAAACAGGGAGGTACAATCTAAGTTGGTAAATCAGTGACAAATAGCGCACGAGTCATCTGGCTTCAGTTAGTTATGCTGCTACCTTTAGAATACAGCACACATTTCAGAAGACTGATTTTTAGATTACAGACATTGAGCTATGCTTCTGCTCTAAAGAAGGAACACTTACAGGGTTAATTTAAAACTCTCATCCAGATAGAGTTGAAAAAATCCCTGACAGGTTTCTATAACGAACGAGTACGGTGTTTTGTTCTCCCAGTAGGCACTTTTAAGGTCAGAACTGTGACTCAGAGCCCTGCACTTGCTTGGTGCTAGGCATCGTTGACATGTTACATTCTAATAGTCCAAAAGGGCTTGTGCCCAGCTCAGGTTGCTCCATTATCCCCAGCTGAGAAGCCACCTTTAATTTTTTTTAAATAGATAAAGAGGAGAACATGAATATTTGAAAATCAAATACCACATGTACTTTATAGCTTTTCAGCCTAGGAAGTTGATGAACCCTAAGTGCCTCCTTCGTTTTGAGAGGTAATCCCCCATTGCCACTCATCTGTCATGGCCCGGCACTGCATGAGCATATGTGTACTTTGTCAGGACGAGTGGGTTACTGACTTTATTGTTTTGTAATTCATTGGCAAGGCATTGTGGTTTGGTGCAAAGAGCACTAGACTTGGAATCAAAAACCACTTCCTGTCTGGGTGGCTTATTAACTGAGGGTAACCTTAGCATAGTTGGCATAGGATTTCCAAATGGCATCTCCTCTGCATGAACAGAAATAATCTGCCATTTCAGTCAGCTTTGGTGGGTGCTACCTAATCCACTTGAGATCCTTTCATCACTTTTCCTTTTTTTCTCTCCCTTCCCTTGTAAATCACAAATCTTGTTCTTTTAATGCAGCTGACCCCTGTTGGGTGTCAAAGGAAGACAATCTGATTAATTTACTCCTTATTTTTGGTTGGTTCATTCCATTGTTTTATTTATTTATTTATTTATTTATTTTGAGGGCAGTGTCACTGGCCCTCATATGTGGGACCCAAACCGGGGCTGCTGGCGTCCCAAGCCAGCGCTTAACCACCATGCCACTTGGTCGGCCCTCATTCCATTGTTTTAAACTTTGTGTATTTCTTACAGCATTGTTTGTAATAACAGACTGTAAGCAACTTAAATGTCTGTCAGTAAGGGACTGATTAAATTGTGGCATGTCTACAGTTGGATACTATGTACATATTACAAAAGTAGAAACTTTATGTGCTACCATGGAAAATTCTCTACAATACATTAAATAGAAAAGTCCCGGTGTAGAAGAGTATGTATAGTATATCACGATTATGGTTTTTAAAAAGGAAAAAGAAAAAAAATGTATATAGCTACCTATTTTTCATATGCCCAGTATCTCTGGGAACATAGGAAGACACTGGTATCATTGGTTACTGATGGAGAGAGGGAAATGCGTGCCTGGGCACAGGCAGAGGAGGAAGACGTTTCACTATATACTCTTTTGTGCCTTTTCAAAAATACATATTTAAGAAATCAACTCACACACACACACCACACACACACACACACACACACAAATGTTCACAGTAGCATTATTCATAATGGCTAAAAAGTAGAGGCAATTCATGTCCATCCATTAATTGATGAATAGGTAAATAGTGTGTGGTGTACCCATACAACAGAATATTATTTAGTTATAAAAAGGAATGATGTGCTGAGCACCTACAATATACACAAACCTTGCAAACATGCTAAGTTAAAGAAATCAGCCACAAGAGGTCAAAGCTTGTATGATCCTATTTATATGAACTGTGTGAAATAGGCAAATCTGTAGAGACAGAAAGTAGCTTAGTGGTTGCCAGGGGCTGGGGGGAGGGAGGATAGGGAGTGATGGCTGAGAGGTCCAGGGTTTCTTTTTTTGGCAATGAAAATGTTCCAGCATTAGATAGAGGTGATGGTTGCCCAACTTGATGAATATACTACAAACTATTGAAGTGTGTGTACTTTAAAAGGGTGGGTTTTATGGTGTGTAAATTGTATCTCAATAAATAAAAACAACTTGGTGAAATCATGAACATGGTCATTTTAAGAATCACTGTGAAGGGGCTGGCCGAGTGGCGCGGTGGTTAAGCGCTGGCTTGGGAAGCCAGCGGCCCTGGTTTGGTCCCACATATGAAGACCAGTGACGCTGCCCTCAAAAAAAAAAAAAAAGAATTACTGTGAACATATAAAACAATGAGCAGCTTTCGGTTTCCACCTAAGAAGTATTTCCGTTGTAAAAATATTTTACATAGATAGCATCCCTGATGGCGTCCTTTCACTAACACCAGCGGTCTTTTCACTTTAGGGGAATATTTTTTACCCCAATGGAGCCCTGATTGATAGAATTTTAGGCAAAATAACCAAGTAACGGAGTTTCAATGACATGGGATTGAGATGTTGCGGCTGCAGGCTTTCCCCAGACCATGCCAATAGGAGAGTAGGCTCTGGGAGTTCTGAAGGAGCCTCAGAGAATCTTCTGGACCAGCCTGCCCTTTCTCTCCCCACAACTGATCCCAGAGCTGCCCTTGCCTCAATCCTGCCTCCCTTCTCCTGGGTGGAACTGAATCACAGGCTTTAAGGCGCCCTTTCTGATAGGGTATTAGCTTTCGGGCTTTGCGGTGAGATTGGTGGACCTGACAGTACAGCTTCTCTTCCCATAATCACTAACTGTTCATCGGCGCTGGGTCATTGTGGATTTGGTCCAGCAGGACAATTGCCATCATAGCATGTGGCCTGTCCACGGGTTGGTTGGATACCGGTTTTCCAACTCCAGCTGTCTTAACTTGAATTCACTTTGGAGTGCGCATGACCACAGTGTATCTTTGGTCAGGAGTGGGGTACACGATGCATATTTCAGTTTGCCACCCCTGAGATCTTAGGCATTATTCCTGTGCTCACCGAAGCTAAGTCACCCCACAAGCAACCTTATCTTACGTGAACTGCTGCATCCTCCCTGTAAGTGACCTACTAAGATGAGGTCTGTCCATGTCCTTGGCGTTCATTTAGAATTAACTCACACAGTACAAAAGTAATGTACGTTCTGGCTGGAGTTACTGTTCTGATCATATATGTAGCTGCTTTTCGTTGTTGATCTTCAGCGGCCCACGTAAAATCAAAGGAATGAACCACAGGTGGCCTGTCTCATGAATTAGTCACATCACAGCAAGCCCTTGTTCATCATGTTGGAAAATCTAATCATCCGTTGGGCATACTGGGCCCTTACTTTGTAGGAGGGATGTAGGGAAGAGCCTTCCTCACTCTAAGACAGCAGGTGACCTAGATCTAGCAGGTCTTTTATTTGCACTAGAGGATCAAGAGCAGTGTTTTGCCCTCCCTAGGTCTCCATCATCTGCTCCTAAACCCTCCTTATCCATGTCGGGTATACAACTCTCTTTGGCCTCTCTCACTGCCAGAGGCTGATTCCTCTGAGTTCCTAGGACTTTTAGAATTGCTCTCTGGTGCCCCAAGCATTCTCACGTCCATAATCCTTACAGCTGGGCTCTTGGCTAACATCCCGAGCTCTTATCTCTTTCTCACATATCCTCTGTGAGCTGGTTAAGTTGAAGATAAACTCTTCTTTTGCAGGAATCAGCTACTTGGGACATCCACATTTTTAGAGTGTAATTGAATAAATAATAACATTTTTTGCTTACTGTGTGCCAGCCACTGTTCTAAATATTGCAAATATTTGCTACTTTATTTTTCCCGACAACCCTATTCACATGGGTATTATTGTTATCCCCATTCTACAGGTGAGCAAATTGAGTCACAGAGAAGTTAAGTAGAACTCGCACATAACCAGTAAGTGGTGAAGGCAGGATTCGATTCTAGACATTCTGGCTCCAGAGTTCATGCTCTTAGCCACTACACTTCATTCCCTTGAAACTTTATAAAATAGAGATATTCATGTGAAACTGAGGGCAGATTCCACATTATTTGTCTTAGAACAATTTTGTTCAAACAATCTCACATAAAATTTAGACTTCAATTTGTTTCATGGGAATCTTCAAAAATAGCTATGACCCAGTCTAAACCATTTTATCTGAATTCCATTGGATGTAATAATCACCATCACTCTTTGTTTAGTTTTCCATACCTTCGGCACTGTGGTAAATAAGGCAAATAACACTAGGTACATATTCACGTGTTTGTCTTCTTGAGTACTACACTGTTTGGAAGTGAACAAGAAGGGTTGGGGTTTGAGGTAAATGTGATGTAATCTTTTCAAGTGCATGACCTTTGGTGGCTCCTGCCACTCCTTTTTGCATTCTGTTTGCTGAACTTCTTGTTCCTGTCGTTCTGTTCATGTACTCGCTTTCTGGCATGGTGAACATATTGCTTGACTTCAAGAGCTTTGAGGGCCGGCTGAGTGGCGCGTTGGTTAAGAGCTGGCTTGGGATGCCAGCAGCCCCGGTTCGGATCCCACATATGAGGGCCAGTGACGCTGCCCTCTACAGCTAAGATGGTGAACAACAGCAATTTGTCTGTTCCTCTTTCCCAGTTCCCCAATGCTGTTCCCCGCCCCCAATTTTGCAGTAAAATCTTTTTAAAAAAAGAGCTTTGAGACCACTCACTCGTACTCCTTGAGTGTCAGCTGCTGTAAGCAGACGCTCTGTTCCTCCATCAGCCTGGTCCGTATCTCTCTTGGCTCTGTATCAACTGCCACTTTTCAATTATCTCAGCTGAAGTTTATGGTCTCTTTGATTCCACTCTTGCTGTAGCATGAGAGAATCTGCAAAGTGTTCATCTATAAATCACACAACTATTCCTTAGTCTCCAGGTCTGTGACCCAGACACCTAGGCTCTGCTGATGATTATCAAAAACCACGGAACAGGGCCGGCTGAGTGGCTCGGTGGTTAAGCGCTGGTTTGGGAAGCCAGCGGCCCCAGTTCGGGTCCCACATATGAGGGCCAGTGACACTGCCCTCGAGAAAACAAAACAAAACAAAAACAAACCAAGGAACTATGAGCCCCATCTACCATAAACTGCATTCCCAGGTTTTGCGTTGTCATGAGGAAAGAGCCCTAGTTGGTAGCAGCTTGATATGGTGCCAGGAATAGTGCCTTGGGAGTCTTTGCACTCAGATTCTAGACTGGAGCTGCTGTTAACACAGCAAAGCAAGTCATCTCCACTCTGGGACTCAGTTTCCCCGTTTGTAAAATGGGGTGATTGGACTGCATGGTAACTGAGGTCATTTCCAACTCTATCATTAGGCAATCATTATGAAGGTGGAAGCACCCAGAGACTTCGCCTGTTATACTCTGTCCTGACGGTGCAGAGACTGAGAGAGAAACCAAGCTTTGCTTTGGGGCAGTGAACTCAGGCCAGGCCACACACAAGATCACACTGGCCTTTGTGCTGGCCCTTGCAAACAGAATAGCTCTTTTCCCAGAAAGTTATTTGTATTTGCTCTCTCAGCTATGGATCACTGTGGATCACTACCCTCCTGGGTCCTCCTGTGAGTATCTGCTTCGAATCCAGATTGAGACACAGCTCAGACAATCAAATAATGACACTCAGGGAAATGTGGCAGCTGGGGACCAAGTGCGGTTTCACCTTAGGCTCTTTCAATCCTCTAGAAATCCAATTGCCCCTGCTATCAAACAGTCCACCTGTTACCCAACAAAATGTAGACTTTCTGAGTGACACCCCATCACTGCTTGATCTCTTTCCTCCTCCCGTGCTCCCACTCCATTTCTGTGCACCATGACCAAGCCCTGCAGAACCACTTCTGAGTGTTTCTGACTTTCACCCTGAATTCCAGGGCTGTTGCCTGTTGGGTTGAAAATACCAATGCACAATAAGGTAATGTATTAATTACAGTCCTTTGATAAATGAAGACAGTTTATATTAACTAGTTAACTAGTTGACATCTCACACCAAGAAGCAGGGCTCATGAGGTGTTGTGATAACACCTCTGGTAAAGGCAGTCAATCTCCATTAGCAGCTTTAAAAATACAGAAATAGAAGCTTATTTGATTTGCTTTTTTTTTCCTGTGATGGATATTAATCAGCTGGGTAGATTAGAGACTAGGGTCATGGCATGTTTAGCCCTCAAGCATCTATCAGAGGCTTGAAATGTCCATAACAGGTGGGCTTGGTGAATGCCAGGACTTAACATGATTGAAAGGGTATTTTGAATCATGGCACATGGCAACATGGAAATAAAACAGATATGTCACAAGTAGGTGGTAGAAATAGAATGGAAGAGAAGTTTAACACCTAAAATATGACAAAGATTTATCCCTACCAGCTTCTCAGTTTCATGATACATTCATTTTCCCTTGATCTGAGATTCTGTATTTGTAGTAATGTATTTTCTTCTAAAACTTTTTCTGCTTCACTTCTATAATTTTTTCTCTTTTAAATGCCACTTCATTTTTTTTAAAAATTCTGAGACCATCACAGTGGCTTGCTGGGAAAGTCATTTGTTCAGTGTTGTCCTGATGGTGATTTCTGGGTTAGAGGCCAAAAAAAGTATCTATAGGGTGCTGTTGGGATAGTTCATACATTTGGTGAGAATCTCGTAGCAGTAAAAGACGGGCCGACTTTCAGGACAAGAGCCATTTAAAACTCTTATGAATCATGGGCTGACATTTCCAATAATCAAATGGCAGAGGCCATGGCATGTGTTTAAATTCTTAATCTCTGAGTGAAGATTACAAGGAAATCTTGTAAGCCCTGGTTAGTTGTGAAATGAACAGGACTTCTCTGGAGGGAATTAGCATTTCCCAGGTGCTTTGCTATTTACAGGGTCCTCAGTTTCATGCATCTTACCTCATTTATAACAGGTCTTCCCCTTTCATAACATGCCTTTCATTTGCTCTGAAACTCAGAGAGACCCTTTGGGGAGGAAGAATCCCCACTTTATTTCCATTTGGATCTTGCATGATGAAATCACCCCTCAGGTGGTTCTGGGGACAGGGGGGCTCCCTTGTTTTACTCTTGGATGGATATGCCCTGAATTATGTGACATTTAAGCAGTGACTTTGCAAGATTTGGCTTGTCAATAAGAAAAAGTACTCTTCCCACCCTAAAGATTGACAGGAACATGAGATGGCTGAAGCTGTACTGGCCTTTTTTTTGGCAAGAACTCATAGGACAAGGAATACTTGGGAGAGCTCAACATCGAATCCCATCATATCATAGTGCATGACTGGATGGCTTAAGCTCGCAGTTGGAGTTACTCAGTAAAATTGTTGGCTGAGGGACTAGTAACCTGACAAAGTTATATTGAGAAAAAACTTGCAGTGTGTTAATATATTAGTAGTAGGCATGATGAGAAAAGAAGAAGCAATAAAATGAAGATCAGACCTCTGATAAACCCACAAAGGCTCCATTCCAGATTGTCATAAGCCTCTTGCCTCTGTCCATGACTAATGGCCAGTAATTGTCTGAATAAGTTTTCAACCATTTGGAAATTTCTTCAATAAAAGAAAAATATAGTAAAGGGAGAAGGGTGACCACAAGCCAAGCTGTGAACGAGGAACTCCCGAGATATAGGCCAACTAGGTCACTGAATTTGCCGTGTTTGACTCTTAGGTTGCACCACTTTGAACTTTGGAAGTTTGATCCTCCCAGTGGTGTTTCTGAGGTAGAGTCTGGGATTAGATTGCAGTGTGAGAATTCCCATAAACGTGATTCCATCATAACTGCACTGTTAGCCCTAGTTCTCTCTTGATTTGATAACTGGATCCCATGAAAGGGGGTTAGTTATTGACATCTCAGGAGAACCTCACAATAAAACCTCAAATAAAGTGCCACTCTTCCCCACACCAGCACTGCCCCCCAAATTCCCCATTATTTCCTGATCACCCAGAATCACCACATCAGAGGGATTGAGAGCTCCTTCCGCTCCATTACACTGAACCAGTCCTTTGAGTCCTGCTGTCACAGTGTCCCTTCCATCTCCTTTCCCTTTCATTGTTGCCATTGTTACTCTCATTCATGCAGTCTCTCCTTATGCTCCATCTGGACAACTGCAGTACTCTTCTAGACTCTCCCTGCTTTCAGACTCCATTCCCCAAGTCTCCCTCTTTTTTTTTTTTTGAGGGAAGTGTCACTGGCCCTCATATGTGAGATCTGAACCAGGGCCGCTGGTGTCCCAAGCCAGCGCTTAACCACCAGGCCACTCGGCTGGCCCAAGTCTCCCTCTTCTTATCACTGCTTACATTACCCTGATCTCACCCTTCTCTTGTACCGATTGCAAGAAGACCCCGCCCCGCCCCGTGCTCTGGCATTCCCTTCCTTTCTAGCTTGCTGTGCCACCACTGGCATATCCTATGCTCCTGTCCCCACTAGGCTGCATCCTGCTTTGGGAGAAGGCCCTGTGTTCTCATATTTTTGCTCATACTGTGCCTTTTCTTGGAATTCCCTCTCCTCTTCTCTTTGTGCTAAAGTCTTACCCATTCTTCAGGGACCAGGTTAAATATTATCCATCAAGTCTTGTCTGACCCCCCCAAACCGAATACGATCACTGCCTGTGATGAATCTATACCACTTTATTTATTTTTATTTTTTTAGCTGAGCCATCCTGCTACCTGATGGCAGCTCAGCGGCAACTCAGCTTGGGCTGGGCATCGAACTGCTGTTGCTCAGAGCTCAGCTCACACTCTCGAGAGAGCTCTTAACCAACTGAGCCACTCGGCCGACCCTATACCACTTTATATCTCTTGTAATATTCACCATGCTATGCCTTGCATGACAGTCATTTGTATATTGATCTTGATACACTTGGAAGGAATGACTGTATCTTACTCTTTGTGAGCAGCGAAATATCCTACACCACGTAGTAGGACATCTGTTCAATAAGTGTTCATCTTATAAAATAGATGAATGGATGGGGTGGTATCATCTACAGGTGGGGCTTATGGGTAGGTTAAAATGTAACTGCTGAGCAGTTGGAAGACAAGAATGTGTAGATAACCTCTGAAGTTAATGGCTCTCATAGGACCACATGGAAGAGGGAGTTTAGGACTTGTGATGCCTACTCACTGAACAACTCACTGAAAAATCATCCCGGTGTACACTGGAGTGTGAAAGACTAAAAGGTCTGAAATGTGGCCTTCAGACACTAAAGAGATTTGTTAATCAAACACCAGCCAGCTCCACCAACAGTATATAAAGGCACTTTGTAAACAGTACAGTGATTATTAAGGATATTATTAACATCATACTGTTAATGTGTAATGAAGTTGGCTCAGATGCCAATGAAACCAGTGATTGTTCAGGTATGTGCTAAATAACCGTCAAAGTCCCTGAACCCCTGAGCCAAGGCAGGTCAAAATTACCAGCTTTTTTTTTTTTAATATTTTATTGGGGAATTGAGGAAGGGAACAGCGTTGGGGAATTGGGGAAGGGAAACAGACAAGTTGCTGTCCTTTTGTTCTTCAGTCTAGTTGTGGAGGATGTCGCTTCACTGGCCAATATTGGTATTGTGATCATTGCGCTCTTTTCCTGGCTGAGGCAGTCAGTCGCTGGTCATTGGACAGCCGCTCACGGTGGCTCACAGCAGCCCATGCTGCCTGCCGGCCACTCACGGAAGTTTATGGCAGCCTACTGCAGCTTATGCCATCGCCAGTGACTCACGGCAGCCCAGCTCCAGGTTGAGCTGTTGTTCACCATCTTAGCTGTAGAGGGTGCACCGTCACTGGCCTTCATATGTGGGATCCGACCCAGGGCCCTGCTGCTCAGAGCTGGCGTCCCAAGCTAACCCCTAACCAGCTTGCCACTCGGTCAGCGCCACTAGCTATTTTTATTGAGCAATTGTGTTTCACCTCACAAAGAGCCTGTTCTATTTTGATTTTGTGAAAGTTGTAGTTTCGTGACTTGACATGGCCATGGGGACAAAGGTCCAAGCAGGCAGTGGTCATGCCTCATGAAGTTTTTTAGGAAGGCAGAGTTAACCTGGTTGAAATAAATTGCAGATGGAATAAATGTAGTAGGGCCAAGCCCCCAGCTCACACTGGCTTGTCGTAGCCGACTGATTAATTGTCAGGAGTAATTCTCTTGTTTTTGTGTTTTCTCTTATG
This sequence comes from Aselliscus stoliczkanus, assembly GCA_033961575.1. Classification (NCBI taxonomy): domain Eukaryota; kingdom Metazoa; phylum Chordata; class Mammalia; order Chiroptera; family Hipposideridae; genus Aselliscus; species Aselliscus stoliczkanus. The sequence continues at coordinate 20,301,589 of CM066737.1, forward strand.
TTTCAGGCAAAATAGAAATATGTTTATTTGCTAATTTCATAAGGCTATCTGTCTGGCCATATTCTGTTGCTGCTTTTCAAAATAATCAGGTGGCTAATGGAACTACTATACTTGGTAAAAGAATGGGATCAAATATATGGTGATGGAAGGAAAACTGACTTTGGGTGGTGAACACACAATGCAATATATAGATGATGTATTATAGAATTGTACACCTGAAACCTATGTAACTTTACTAACAATTGTCACCCCAATAAACTTGAAATTAAAAAAAGAATGCACCTCCTGATACATGGCTTGAAACTAGAATTAACTTCCTTGAGGAAAGCCCTTGGCAATCCAAGTTTATTCTGCACAGCACTACAGGAGAGGTTTTAAAAAAATACCTTGGCTGTACCTAAAAATACACCTCACAAAATCTAAAATTTCAGTTCATAAAGGTTGATTGTTGAATAAATTAGGAGCATTTCCTCAGGGTGAAAGTTTAAGTTTATTTAAGGGGTGTAGTACTGTTCAGACTGGCCAGTCTCCCTGCCCTAATGTAACCAGGCTGGGTAAGAAAGGTTCGAGAGGCGTGGGGGAGTGCAGTGTCACTTCCCTTCTCCCAGGCTTATTTTGTTTTTTTTGACATTATCATGTAATAAACTTGTAACATCCTGGCATTTATTGTTATGTCATTTTTCCAGCTGTCTTCTAGAATAGCTTTTCTAAACGTTTGAAAAACCCATTGATTCATTTATCCATGAAGCATATATTGCTTACCTGCCATAGGCTGGAAATAGAAAAACAAGTAAAGCATGTTCCAGGCCCTCAGCCCGGTAGGGGAGATGTGTGAATAAGGCCCAAAGCAGTGACATGCACTAGACAAGGCAGAGTCTATAAGGTACTGAGTCCAGGGCCTGTCCGAGACTGAAGGTCGGATGCCTGCCTTGAAGTTCAGTGGGCAAAGCCACTTTTAGGGTTCCAGGTGGGACTGTGTTTTGGTTTTATATGAGGCTTGATTAAGTCTTTTTGCTTCTTTTAATTCTTTTCTTTTTTTCAACAAATTGTTATTGTGGGGAACAAATTAGGGCAGGGCATAGGGAGTGCAGGGTGGGGTGGGGAGCACGGTTGCAATTTTAAATATGGTGGTCAAAGAAGACTTCACTGAAAAAGTGACTTGGAGTAAAGCCTTGAAGGAGGCTCAGTGCTGAGGGAATCGGCATTGGGACCCTGAAGTGGGTGTGTCCGAAGGGTGCAAGGGATAGTGCAGAGGGCAGTGAGGCTGGAGTTGACGGGAGCGAGGGCAATTGGGGCAGGTATGAGGTCAGAGAGTGAACAGGGTAGGGCGTCATGGAGGGACTTAGAGGCCATCTTGAAGACCTTGGCTTTTCCTAGAGCTTACTCCTGATGAGCAGCCTCTAGCCCTCGTGTAGCCTGTTGAGCTGTTGCAGCATGATACATTACCTTCTTCATTTTCATCCATATGTTTACTTTTATTGTCCTTGATGGTGAGAAGAGACTTTGTTTGTGGGACAAAGTCTCTTCCTTGTCTATATCACGGGGATAGGCATGTATGTCTGTGTTCTGTCCTACTCTGTCCAACACTAAGGAGATACGAAGCTAGAATTGTTCTTTTCAGTAATTCTGCTGATCTGTGGTACATACCAAGGAGGACATAAATAATGCCCTTGGTCTCTGTATTCATAGTGTTGAATCCCCTTTGATTACACTGGTAACATAAATCTTTCTCTTACAGTTACTTTTATCATTAATGGCACAAAAATGAATTCTTCATAGGGCCAAATGCAAGTGCTTTAGGCATATAAAGTGAGTTAACAAGGGTGGCTCAGCGTTAAGCTATGCCAGAGTTGAGTCCAAATTTTATTCCGGTACAGAGATGACTTTCTATGTGGCCTCTCTGGCTCTGGAGCTAATTTGGATGCTGAGTAGCGCCACAGGTATTTATATGTAGTGTTTGGTATTTTTACTGGGTCCTATTCTTCTCCCTTGGATCACCTAAAATGGTTAAGAATTTTCTAGTGGGATTAAGGTTGTGATCTCTGGGGAGGGGTGGGCCATCTGCTCTCGGTTATTTTTGTGTTAGCTGCTTCCCCTTAAATGTATGTTCACAAATGAGCCACAGCCTTCTCAGGTGGGGTCGAGGGAGGGCTGGTCTACGTGCTGCTCCACGAGTTGGTCTCTGAGCCATGGCTTCCCACAGACACTCAGGTAAAAGCTTCATATTCTTTCTCTTGAGCACAAGTTGGTTAGGGCAGTGAATCCATCATTTGCCTCAAAGGTACTTTTTGATGAAATTATTTTAGTTTTGTCTAAATAGGTAATAAGACAGCTCATCTCTGTTCTGTCCTTTTAATGCTGTTTCAAAGATAAAAGGTTATACTTATTCAAGAAAAATTAGCAGTTTGAGTGGCTTCTTTTAAAAAAAGACATAAACCTTTTACTATAGTGTACATTTTTCAGGACATCTTATGAAACTGTAAGAGGTCGTATGAGGAAAGAGGTTTTCTTTGGTTAGGAATTTGTGGTTATTTATAAGATACAAATTTTTATCTTGACAGTGCTTTAAATTGAATTTAAGGTGATTAGAAAAGGTCAATCAAATATGGAGCTGGAAGGAGGAATATTTATAACTGAAAAAGTCCAGGACGACTTGACCACATATCTTCCCTTTTTCTAAATAATCTTTTCAGTCTTCCTGAAGAAACAACTAGGATCCTTTTGATATGACACTTGGGTTATTAATTGTTCTTATCAGGAAAAGGGGCAAATTTTCAGAACTCTGGACCGTCATTACCATAAGAGTCTTTCTCTTGTTTTGTAACCTGACATTAAGAAAGTCTTTTGGCCATGGACACGACACTGCGGAATAGGGGTCAAAGGACTGAAGGTCGGGCGGCCTCCCCGGAAATCTCGGTTCTCTCAAGTCAGCCTACTGCCAGTCTCTCCTCCAAAGCCAGGAATGCTGCTGTTGCCCTGTTGCCCTCTGCCTAAGTAATGGTCCCATTTCTTAGAAACCTGGCACTTGGTCCTGTCGCCCACCTTTCATTTCATTTCATTTCATTTCATTTCATTTCATTTCATTTTATTTTATTTTATTTTATTATTTTTGAGGGCAGTGTCACTGGCCCTCACATGTGGGACCGAATCAGGGCTGCTGGCTTCCCAAGCCAGCACTTAACCACCGCGCCACTCGGCTGGCCCTTGTCGCCCACCTTTTAGATTAAGGGACAAAGTAATTACTACTGGCAGTCTTTTGGGAAAATTATTTTGAAAACTTACGATTGCCTGCTGATACTTAAACAATGGGAATACTTTTGGAAATGTTTGCCTTGAGTGTTTTAAAACAAATATGCTGCAATGGAATCCACTGCTGTAATGCAATGTCTTCCTTGTTCACAAGTGTTCAAGCACTGTCTCTGTTTCCCAGGAGCCATTTTACCAACGTGGCACCACATGCCTGAGATTGTGCTCATCGGCCAGCATACACATTTTCTGGGTGCAGGCAGACTATTCAGCTGTACTAGTTGTTCCAATGGACTTTGAATATATGTGAACTGGTAAAGTAACTCCCCATTTTATTTACTGAGTGACAGCATAGGAAAATAATATTTTTAAAAGGTGACATAATTACAGCCAACCTTGGGTTTTAAATTGTACCAAATCCTGACATTATTCTTGTTTATGTAAATCTGGAGGCCATAACTGTGACTCAATTAGACAAATTAATTGATACCTTTTCGATGAGTTTTTAAATCGGGAACTGTTGTTTTGTATTGCATTAGGTTCATAGGTCCATGAAAGCAGATAAAAGAGAAAGAAAATCCTCACAGAATTTTCTTTCCTCACAGAAAGAATATCCACATTGCCCCCAAATTGCCTTTTATATGGACAGAATTGGATCAGAATCCAATTTTAGTGACCATCCACATACTGAGAAGACATTTCAAGTATGAGAAATTACACTTTTGTTACTGAACACTTGCAGCCGGCAAAATTATGTATATGCAAATCCTTGACCCTTTCTATGTGTTTTTTTTTTTTTTTACGTTTCAAGTAGCGGTCCGGTGTGGGGGTGCGGTGGGAGGGAAGATCATTTGTCATATTATACAGCCATTAATTCCCTTCACCAGCCATTGCCAAGTGGGTTACACGCACCTGACAGTCTGTTCTCAGGGCAGGCATGGAAAATGAAACAGTGGGGTGAGAGGGAGTAATCAAACTGGATTGGCTCCTTAAAATAACTGAAAAATGGTAGTCATAAGATTTGGTGGAGGGTGACACTGAATGTTTTGTACTTTTAATGACCACCAAATGACTGCCTACTACTTCACCACTACTAGAGAAACTAAAATCACATGTTCTATTGCTGCCAGGTTGGAAGCGCTTTTTTCCTATATGGAAGATGGAATGTGCTGCACATAATATGTGCAACATTAAGGAAAGCTTTGACTGTGCACAAAATAGCACTGGAATAGAATCTGGCCCCATGCAAGTTCAGTGGCACATAATTTTTTGTTTAATAATCTCTATCCAACCCTCCTGATACCAGGTATAATGCAAACTGTGATACCTGTCTATCAGCGATCCACAAAAGATTTATTTATATGGGTTTTTTTTCCCCCTAAATGCAGTGTACAAGTGATGTTGCTAATAACATGGAATCATTCTGTACATGTTGTATTTTTAAGGGAAAAAACACTCTGATTTTCTATGAAATTCTATGAAAGACGACTTTTCAGCCATGACTCATGAACTCCGTCTCATGGCAGCTATTTAGGTATTTATTCCCAAACGTCTGACGACACCTCCAGGTGCGTGAGCATGTCTATTACACAAGTGTCCTATTCATCAGCTAAGGCTCCGTTCCATTTGTTGAATGTTCCATTTGTTGTATATTGCAGGAAAGCAATATACCCTTTCTTTAGAAGTCAATATTTATACACAGAGTGACTAACGGACTGGTATGTTGGACTTAGCAATTAACAGATCAGAAATAACCTGGTTTTGTTTTGTTTTTCTACTTGGGTTGCTGTTCATTGTTTACACTGTACATTTTATATACCATACAGGGAAAGAAAGCACATGGTTAGAAAAATGCTACCTAGTCATAATACTTACTTTTTCCTTAAGTATTCTTATTTTGAACCACTTAGGCATGAAGCGAAAAATGAACGTTAGCCAGAAATGCGTGAGAAAATACACATAAAAATACAGCAAGATTATCAAATACAAATTGAATCTTCTCTAATGAGAGGTTGATAGTAAAAAAATAAAAAAGACTGCAATGTTATATTACTTGTATGTATACATGATTAAATCAAAAGCCAAAACTTTATTGAGATACTGAGGTTTATGTAAGGCACCTCATAGCATATTGGATGTAGTTCAGGAATTTTCAGAAAGAGGAAGCTTGTTTATTAAATGAAGAGTGATGTGTCTTTTGAAGCTGGCATAGCAAGAAAATCAGGCTACCATCTTGGAATAAATATCTAAAATTTGATCACTCAGTGACATTTCCGACTGCATTTTAAACTACACTAAGTCTACACAGGACTGCTGGTTAGATGTCAGCCCCTTAAGGTCACAGGAGATGTCCCCTACTTTTCTAAACTAGAAATCTTTGTTATAAAGGGCTTGTAATAAAAGAGGTTTTAAAAGCTTACTGGAGGGCTGGCCGAGTGACACGGTGGTTAAGCGCTGGCTTGGGAACCCAGCGGCCCCGGTTCGGGTCCCACATCTGAGGGCCAGTGACACTGCCCTCAAAAAAATTTAAAAAATACATTAAAAATAAATAAACAAACAAACAAATAAATAAATAAAGCTTACTGGTGATGACTTACCTCCCTCTGTCAATCAACAGGCATGTTCTATGTGACTCCTGTATGCAAGGCCCTGGGTTAGGTCCCAGGGGCTCCTAGTGTATTGGCAAATTTTTCTGTGATAGAGAAACCTCATTACTATGTATAGATAGGGTCCACCCTGTGAGGTTAAGATTAATCAGAGAGCTACCTTAGGGCAAACATGGCCTGGACAGTGATGGGCGGGAAGGGAAGTGACGCTGTAATTACATGTATCCAGGTTTCATTTAATGATTGATGACATGCCCTTTCCCAGGTAACAGCAAGAGATCAAGGCAAACAGACCTGGAAGTTTTGGAAGGTTAAAAGGCTTTGGATTTCATGGACTTAGAAATTGCTAAGGGGGTATAAATTATTTCCTAAGAGATAAACACCTAAGTATGTCATTCAGTAAGATTAAAGAAAGCCCCAAAGAAGAGGTAAATGCCATCTTCGTTATTCTCTATTCTCTTTTTTCCAAGAAAGGGAAAGAAAGGAAAGTGCAAAGCTTTTCTCTGCTCTTGAAGTCAGAGCTTAACTATGGCTCATTTTGGTGGAGCCCACAAATCACGGTATTTGCTCTTTTTGGAACCTCTCAGCGTTGTCATTTATAAGCTGCTAACTTAGCATTGTTAACCTCTCTGAAGATAAGTAGTCACAAAACATTTTGCTCTTGTACACATCGTTGATGCAAAGTTTTGACTTGGTAACTATCTTGTCAGCAGGCATGTATTACTCCAGCTTCCTCCTAAGCACAGTGTGTGGCGTTTCAGAATAGTTTGGGACCAAATAATCATAAGGTTAGAAAAACACGAGGTAAGCTGATTCAGGTTGCCCAAAGTTCCACTTAATTGGATTTATTGCAAAAGAGTACTAGAGTTCATGAATTTGTCATCGACATTGTTAACATGCTTTAAGTATTTCCAGCCTGTTTACTTATTAGGCAATAAAGCCAGTATTCCTAGAAGTGCCTATTTTATCTTGACAAATAAGAGTTTCCATACAAATGAATCTGCGGTGGAAATCAGTTCTAAAAGAATATGCCCTTGGAAATCTGTCTCTCCACCTGGACACAGACTCTTTGGGTTTAAGTGTACAGTGGTGGGGAATATAAGATGCCTGGATTTTTCACATTGCAGAAAAAAAGAAAAACCAATGCCTAAAGCTAGGAACCCAAAACACCAAGAGGTTGGATTCTCCTTAGTGGTGCCATTAACTTGGGTTGGATTCATTTAATTTTCCTTTTGCTTGGTTTAAGACCCTGTACTATAGGAATGATAAAGTGGTGAGCACCTCCATTGACTGACTCCGCATGCATCATACTCTGGTACTTCCATGTTCACTGGGGAGCCATGGATTATTTCATCATCTGGATGCCTAGAAACTCTGAGCGAGTCGTGTTCTAGAACTATGAAAGTAACCAATGAAGAACTTGGCTTGGGTAACATTAACTGTTTGAAAGTATGTGGTTTTAAAGTGGTGAAGGCTTGGCAGGTAAGATCTCTCTGGTACTGTGAACCCAAACCTCTGAATACCTCTAAATAGAATTCACTATGTTTTCCAGTGGTTTCTTTTTTGTATGTCACTAATAATACCTATATTTTTACCATAAAGCTAGGACTCAGAAATAGCATGAGATGGGACTCCCCTTAGCTGGGACTCCATGTGGTACTTTAATGTAGATATATTTGGAATCCATTTCTTCTTTGAAAGGCACCGAAACTGAGTGATATTAAAATGAGTAGGGTTCAAAGTTCTACTCTAAATAGAGACTTTGGTAAGGCAGAATTTGGGATTCTCTAATACGGTTGAAGAAAATAGTCTCTGAAGGTCTAAACCAGCTGAGGTTAGTAGCCACGCAGGAAGCCAGTGCTTCTTATCGATTCTGATTTCCTGCCAAATGGCACTTAGGAGCCACTGATAATTTAATTTCCTGGCATGTGCTGTTACTGGAGATTTATTTGGTTTCTCTACTGAGCTCTTAACAACAAAGTAAATCTTTGTTGAGTGCACAGTTTCAATATGGAAAAGCTAATAAGGCAAGGATTTTATGTGACATGTGAAAGACCAGCATGACTGAATTAAGGACAGTGATTTCCAACATACTATCACTGTGACAGATACTGTTTTCTATATGCACAGAGGCTAAAGGCAGTTTAAAAGCTGCTTTACATAAATAGTGTGTAGTTCAAGGAGATAGACCTTGCTTTCACTGTGTCTGTACTTTTCATTTTTAACCCAATTATGTAAGGGAGCATCCTGCTTTTCTTTTGGGGGAAAGTACTAGTAAGAACCATTCTCTGGTCTCAATAAAGTTCTGAACTGTGACACAACTGTGTCAAGCAATTGTCTTTGTCTAAGAATTCCAGTTACTTGCTTCAGTCATTAGTTTTATAGAGACGAGGGGGGCTGTCCGTGTGTCAGCAGGAGCAGGAGCTGGACTGGTCCAGAACATGATGCTTGTCAGTAGTCCCATGCCATTTGGAGACTGGCTTCAGAAACTGACCCAATTCTGAGTGACAGTTCACCAAGCTTCGCTGAGGCGGGGTCTGAGACACAGGGTGTGGTTTCCTTAGCTCACACTCTGCTATTTGGTTGCCTGTGGCAACAGGATCCAAATAACTTGGACATGTGTTTCTATAAAAAAAAAAAAAGACTGGGAATGGGACCCAAAGTGGGAGTTTGGGGCCGTTCAGTGAGTGGAAGAGCTGTGGTGAGTACTGGGGAGCTGCTCTCTGCTTTCGCCTCATTCTTTCTCTCTAAATTACACAGGGAATGTCTGCTAGCACAATAACCATGAGTGTGGGTAGCTGGAGAAAATAGTCTCCATTTTCGTGTTTCCACACAAGTTAAATAATTGCTATGTATTTGCCCATGTAAGTTTCTTTTTCAGGGAGAGAGGAACAAGTTATATATGTTTAAAGAAGTTGAGAGTTAATAGATACTCACATGGTACCTTTTCGGTGGCAGGAATAACAGAGTGCCTTAGCAATGCTTGTGATGCAGGCGGGTGGGCTAGTCAGGGGTCGGCGGGGTGTGGGGGAGGGGACAAGGGGAATTGTTCATATGAAGGCAGTGAAAGGGGTTCTTGGAATAATCAGCTTAAGACTTTTTATTTATTTATTTATTTATTTATTTATTTATTTATTTGAGGGCAGTGCCACTGGCCCTCATATGTGGGACCTAACCGGGGCTGCTGGCTTCCCAAGCCAGCGCTTAAATGCTGCGCCACTCAGCTAGCCCTCAGCTTAAGACTTTTTAAAAGTCACTACCTGTCCCCAGATTTTACTTTAAAATTGCAATTTTGAAAACAGCAAATGTCCTAAATAGTAACACTTCATTAAGTGTATCGATCTTCACTTGCTCAAACAAAAGGGGGATTTGATTTTGGCATGTCACAGACCTGCACAGCCCTGTGACAAGTCATTCAGCTGCAGAAATTGCCAATTGAGAATGCCATTTTTACGATGAAATCCTCTCTTGCTTGATTATTTTAAACAAATTAATAAGGATTGTTTGCACGCCTAGCGTAGAGCCAGCAGTCAGTTTTTATTTGGATGAAGTGAATTTTACAGACAGGAGGAACATGAGGACCATGAAGGATGCTGTTCACCCCCTAAGCAGTAATGGACGGGGAGCTGGAAGCTGGCAGAGAGGTTTCTGGTGCACTGTCTAGAACGCAGCCCCTAAAGCAGAGGGTCTGGGCACCTCCCTCCTCTGCAGACAGTGCCCAAAGCTGTGTGTTGCTTTGTGTAAAACAACTCCTCCTCTCTTGCCTGCTCTGTCACACCCCTGCACTGTTCACATCACTGCCTAGAGCCGCCGCACAGCCCAGAGTCTCTGTCCGGCCAACACAAGCTCTGATCCACTTGTCCCCCTCAGGGTTCTGGGAAGCAGTGCAGTGGGATATCCCAGCAGGGTTTTCTCCCAAGTCACCAGGGACTCACTGGCCATTGGCCTTCTGATCTCTCAGGGGCTCCTTCTTCCCAGGAGTCACAGCGAAGTATCTGTTGCCTTGGCGCCTGCAGGCCCCACACGACATCATGCAGCTGTCCCGGGAGCCTCTGCAGCAGAGTATGGTGGCCTTTCCTTTGGTCATTTGTCCTGTCTGCTTGCCCCACAGGTCCCTCCAGGTACAAGGTTGGAACCATGGCTGAGAAGTTTGACTGCCACTACTGCAGGGACCCCCTGCAGGGGAAGAAGTATGTGGAGAAGGATGGCCACCACTGCTGCCTGAAGTGCTTTGACAAGTTCTGCGCCAACACCTGCGTGGAATGCCGCAAGCCCATCAGTGCGGACTCCAAGGTAACTGTGGTCATCACTTGGGGACGGGATAGGGTGGCTTTCCTGCGGCTGAGACAACAAAAGTCCGCCTTCTCCTGAGATCTCCTCATCACCTCAGCCGCCTGTGTGGAAGACAAGGCAGGCAGTGGCATGGAGATGAGGAAACTGAGGCCCTGGCCCAGGAGCTGGCCGCCCTTGCCTGTAACGCTCATTGCCTTGACAGCATCCCCAGCTCTTTGTGCAGGACTTGGACTGGCTGGCGTCAAGGCTCACGCCAGCTCTTTGGTTGTCCTCTTACTCTTGTTTCAGGAGCTGTGAGTCTTCCATCCTCACCTCAGTGTCCCTCATGTTACTCACAAGGACATTCACCTGTGGGTAGCCCCCGGGTGGAAAGGGCGATGTCATCTCAGTAGTCGGGCCCTGCCCCCCCCACCATGCGCCCGTGTCACTCACAGCAGCCCGTCCCCTTCTCCTTGGCTTCCAGGAGGTGCACTACAAGAACCGCTACTGGCACGAAGCCTGCTTTCGCTGTTCCAAGTGCCTTCACCCCTTGGCCAATGAGACCTTTGTGGCCAAGGACAACAAGATCCTGTGCAACAAGTGCACCACGCGGGAGGACTCCCTCAAGTGCAAGGGCTGCTTGAAGCCGATTGTGGCAGGTACTGCCCACACTCACCCCCAGGGCGGCCAGGGAGGAGGCCTGAGGGCAGAGATGATGGGGGGTTGCTTGTGACGATGGGGCTAATGCTGCTGTGAGCTGCTCTTAGCTTTTAGCGTATATATGCACGCATATATATACATGTATACATGCGTACACATATATGCTCGCACACACGCACACACTTGGAAACTAAAGACCACTGGAGAGAACTGTCTGTGGCAGGAGAAGGAAGTGAAAAGTATGTAGCACTTTCTCTTTTGGGTATAGTAAGTGATCGAAGCATGCTTCCTCCTCAGGGTATAACTCTGGGTCAGCCAGTCCCCTAGGGAATGTCTAAGTCCACAAAGGGCATGGGAGTGGGAATGGGAACTCATGCATCTACTCCTCAAACACTACAGCTGGGGTCCCCTCCCCGACAGCTCTGGGTTGGCACACCCACAAGTAGGCCATTGTCGAGAATCCCCCACGGGTAGGTTCGTGGGAAGCGTGAGGCCAGTAACTGCAGGGCCTGCATTCCCTCGCCTCTGGAGGGCCCAGGCTGGGAGCTGAGTGGATGCAGCCCCCTGCAGAGCACTGTCAGTGGGGCTATCGGACTGCTTCCCCTCCCCACAGGAGATCAGAATGTGGAGTACAAGGGGATCGTCTGGCACAAAGACTGCTTTACCTGCAGCAACTGCAATCAAGTCATCGGGACTGGAAGCTTCTTCCCTAAAGGGGAGGACTTCTACTGCACGACTTGCCACGAGGCCAAATTTGCCAAGCACTGCGTGAAGTGCAACAAGGTAGGTTGTCAAAGGAGTTCTGTGTGGACTGTTGTTTCTAGAAGCGTTTGACAGTTGGCAGAGCACTTGCACACACACTATCCCATTCCATCCCCACGACAGCCCTGTGATGTGGGAATTATTATGCTCGTTTTACAGATGAGGAGACTGCGGTAGTAGAGAGCAGTGCCTGGCCGAGTCAGGCTGTCTGACGGCACTCACCCCGGAGGCACGGGCGGCCCTGGCTCTAGAGGCCTGCCTCCACCCCCTGGTTTCTGTGTCACCTTGCATAGGGGCTCGCCTTCTCTGAGCCTCAGTGTCTTCATCTGTAACTCGGGGATAATAATAGCACCTACCTCCCATGGCCGTTGTGGCGATTAAATGAGATACTGTAGACCAAAGCGCCCAGCACAGTGCCTGGCACATAGTAGGCATTCAACAAAATGGTTGTTGAATCTGAATCCGGTGCTACACTCCCTGGTCTAGGCCATCACATCTGGAGGAATCACTTACCAGGATCAGCCCTGGCATGCCGAGTGCTTTGTGTGTGTTACCTGCTCTAAGAAGCTGGCTGGGCAGCGTTTCACCGCTGTGGAGGACCAGTATTACTGCGTGGATTGCTACAAGAACTTTGTGGCCAAGAAGTGTGCTGGATGCAAGAACCCCATCACTGGTAGGCTAAAGAGTCCTTGCTAAGTCGGCCAGGCTAGGTTTTGCGCATGGTAACCATCTCTCATTTTCCTACGTCGTCGGTTTCATCCACAAAGGCCCCCAGAGAATGCCCTCTCCCCTTGCCATTGTGGTCCCGAAGGCCCCCACATAGTTTGGATTCTTCCCCAGGCCAGGTTAGCCTTTGCAATACAGAACACTTCCTGACTACTGCTGACTAACTTACGATGCTGTGCTGAGGAGTTCACGAGCCTGAGACCCACGGCCACGGGCAGGCACTGCGTGCGCGTGGGATTCTGGGGGGGAGAGGGGTGGGAAAGCGGGGGGCGGGGGAGAGGAAAGGGGGAGGGAAGTGGAGGCTGGAGAGCCATAGGCTGCCATCATAACACCCCATAGCGGAAGGCTAGCTCAGAGGTGCCTGTGGGCAGCTATATTGCGATCAGAAGCCAAGCTAATCACTTCATTTCTCATCTCGCGGCCGCGATCCACGTGCCCTGGGCCCTTTCCCCACCTCCACTCTTCCCATCTCCCCGGGGAGCCTTGAAATGTACATTTGAGAAGACTTTTGCCATCCTCAGGGAAAAGGACTGTGTCAAGAGTGAGCCACCCAGTCTCTAAAGCTAGAAAGCCCCCAGTGTGCCACGGGAAACGCTTGCCTCTCACCCTGTTTCCCAGCGCCAACCTCCGGGGCAGGCATCCGGGTGGAGAGAGGACTTGTCCCTCATGGGTGGTGGTTCTTTATAGAAAAAATCGAAGCTTAGCAGCTCCTCGAGGCCCGGTAAGTGCACACCCCACGAACAGCCCAAGTTTGCCTCCTGGTGGCCAATTTGATGCCATGGCCCTGACCTAAATCAAAGAAACTGGTTATGCTGGGAGGTCGGTGCGCGTCACAGGGCGATCGCGGTGGCATGTGGGTTCTTTAAATCAGGGAAGCCCTTGGCTAAGCTCTGGCATCTCCTCAGGTCCTTGAGAACTGTAGCAGGGTCACGGCGGCGTGGCGTGGGGGACAATGCACGATGGAGAGGGGTGGCCTGGGAGCCGGGCAGACGCTGCCCCTGCGTGCTTGTTGGCTCTGTGAACGGGCAAGGCGCCGGCCTATCTTTCCACCTGTATTCACTCAGCTGTCTTTTTTGTTCTCTTTTGTGTTTTCCATAGGGTTTGGTAAAGGCGCCAGTGTGGTGGCCTATGAAGGACAATCCTGGCACGACTACTGCTTCCTCTGCAAAAAATGCTCCGTGAACCTGGCCAACAAGCGCTTTGTTTTCCATCAGGAACAAGTGTATTGCCCCGACTGTGCCAAAAAGCTGTAAAGTGACAGGGGCTCCTGTCCTGTAAAATGGAATTGAGTCTTGTTCTTTGTGTCCTCGCCCTCTGCCCTGCACCAACTATAGGGAAAGAGTGGCCTTTCACCTCTTCCAAGTTGCTCCTCTCTCTGTTCTCCCATTTTACAGTATTACTCAAATAAGGGCACACATTGATCATACTAGGATTTAGCAAAAAGCAACCTTGCAGCAAAATTAATTTTGTGATGGCTACAGTTAAAAAAAAAACACTTAGATTGACTCTTCTGCATGTTTACCATAGAGCAGAAAAGTGCTAACCATTTAGCTGCTTAGTGATGTAAGCAAGAAGCCTAAAAGACAAAGCCCCTACTGAGGTGCCCCTTCGTGGCTCAGCTGGGACCTACCGTGTCATCACGTGACACACAAGAGTTGTAGCGGCTGCTCCAACTCACTGCTCACCCTGTTCTGTGAGCAGAATGAAAACTTACCGAAATGCATGGTTTAACTTTCTCATCAAAACCTTCCTTCTGTTCTTTTTGTGCTTTTGAATGAGTAAAACGAATTTCCAGAAAAATAACTTTTGAACTTAGCTATGATTCTAAACTGACCTTTCCCCTGTACTAATGTTTGAGTTCCCCGTGTGGCGTGTTTTCTGAACGTTCCTATCAAGCATGGAACACGCAGGTGATTTGGAAAAGTAGGCACAGATCTGAGAAAACGAGCCTGTTTCAGAGGAACATTGTCACAGCAGATACTTCTGGAAGCTTAACAAAACTAACCCAGCTGTCCTTTCTCTTTTAATTAATAATAGTTTTGTTTTAATTAATAGCAACATAGTTTATGGGTTTGGAGACTTGCATGAAAACATTTTAGCCCTCTCAAACGTTCCTGCAGTTTTGAAATCATCCTACAGAAGTAACCATAAAACTCGAGAGGGGTAGCTGAGCAGGCACCAGGACTGTCATTGCCATGGATGTGACCTTTCCAAACAGTGACAGGTTGAATTCCTTGTAACATAGTAGCTGTCTGCTCTTTGTCCGTGTGTTAAAGAGGCCCACCACATACATCCCTTCTCTTGTGATTCTTAGGACTGTTCCTCAAGAGCTTAGCTGGATCTCCGGGGGAGTGGGGAGGCCACCATCCTCACAGGCAGAACCGGATTTCCATGTAGTGCTTAGCTGAGATGCAGGATCACCTACTTACTGTATTCTATCTACATTGTTATATTACATAGTAGAATGAGACGATATCAAAAGTGAACATGTAATGACAATACATATTAACATTCTCGTAGCTGTGGTTAGAGAAGCCGATGCCTCATTTCTACATTTTGTCATTAGCTATTATCATCTGATGTTTCAGTGTATCCTTACAGAAATAAAGCAGTATATAAATAATAACTTGCCTCCTGTTTTGTTTGTTTTTTTGTTTTTAAGAAGGCAGTGTCACTGGCCCTCACATGTGGGATCCGAACCAGGGCCACTGGCATCCCAAGCCAGCTCTTAACCACCGTGCCACTCGGCTGGTCCTTGTCTCCTGTTTTTTAATTCTGCCCGGTGCAATTGCAGTAAGGTGATAACTACTGATCCAGAAATTTGCATGATTTTTTTTCCCTTCCTTCAAGGACATGCACAGGACACAGGAATTACAAACAAGACAAGACAAACCTGTAACAGTACTTGGATCCAGTTAAAAACAAAAACCCATTCTGACCCAAAATACCATTTTCCGAGCTGTTTCCATCCCTTCAAAAGAGCAAATTGATTGGCCCTGGCCAGGGGCATGGGGCTAGGAAGGGAACTAAGGCAGAAGCGTGTCGTTGAGAAATCCTCAGTGTCCGCATTCTGTTGGCTGCCCTTTCCCTGTGCCCTCTGGAGCCTGGACCACATTGAACACTGCTGTCCTCAACTGCTGCCCTCTATAGTGCAGCCTTCAGGAGAACCTGACGCCCCCTTGTGGACAGTGCTTATTTGGGCCAATGGACTTTGGGGCGAGGCTAGGGGAGAGCAGCGATGGGGTGGGCAGAGGTTGCAGCTTGTAGATTATCGCCACACACCTGAGGCTCGTGTTCTTGAGCCATTCAACCCACCCACCCACCCCTACATGGTCATTGCAAGATGGCACTGGAGGCCCAGTGAGACGGGTGTCTGGAAGGTTCACCAGGCCATGAGGGCACCTAGTCAGACTACAGCTAACGGCAGAGTTGGGAGAGGTCGGCAGGTAGTCCTTGATGAGTCTCAGGCCCAGGGTAATAAAAACAAAGGGCAGAAACCCTTGGGTGCTAATATTTACTGTGTTAGCAGGGAATCGGAACCTGTCAGCAAGAAACCATAATCATTTTTATGAATGGGGAATATCCCCTTGTGTTTCCCTAGAGAAATTAGCTGTTGAAACCCTTAGAACAATGAAAAAAAGTCTATCTGGTCATCTGGGGCTCTAAGGAAGCAGATACGGGTGGGGAATTAAGATGACACCCTTCTGCTTCTGAGGCTCTGGCAAGGGATGGAGCCCAGAGGGAACACGCCTGGAATAGAGGTCTTGGGCATCGGCTTATGCTGTTCTCTGTAGGAAGAGACCATAATGCAATTCTAGTGCCCTGCACCTCTGCTTGTTCTGCTTCAGCAAACCCTGGACCTTTGCAGCATCCCGACTCACCTGTCCTCTAACCACACCTCCTGGTCCTCTTCTGAGCTAGATCTTTGCTCTCCAGTCCACTGACTGCTCATTTCCTCTCAGCCCCTTCCTGTCCTTACTCTCCTCCTTATATCTGCTCTAGATTCTATGCTGTATCCCTTTGACCATTCTTATCCCCCACTCAATACTCTTGTCCTTTTGCCTGCCTATTCCACTTGGCCTGCAGCATCACAGCCCACACCAGGGCCAAAGAGCTCTTCTCAGAAAACGCCACATCATTACTGACTGCACCAGCAGTGCACGAACTCCTCAAGCCTGCATCGCCACTCCAGCACTTCCTGCATATTCCCAACAGAGTGCCTCCACCACCTTCCTCGCCCAAGAAACAGGCCTACTGGTCAGCCTCTAGCTATTGCTTGCCACACGATGCATGCTCTTAACACTTGAGCACGGTGAGAAGTGTCTTATAGCACTGGTCCTCTCGCCCCATCTTCCAGGTGAGAATTGAAGTTCAAAGGTTTGCTTAAGATCACACAGCTAAAAAGCAACACATCATCGTCCCAGGCACACCTCTAGCCTATCATTTAATGACACTGTGTTGCCATAGAAACAGTGACCCCCTTAGGGTAGGGATAGTGTCTGCTGCATCACAATGAGGAAACTCATGCATAGTACTCAGTACTTAATTTTAAGAGTGACAACCATCAAGACTCAGGAGGAAGAAAGGGAAATTTTAGTTACCAAATTTTCAGCAGAAAAACCTTTTCTCCCTCATAGTTAAGGGGAGCAGGATATCCAGAATGTATCTGCTTGGGGTTCACAGGATGGGTTCTGGAGCCCAACTGCCAGGGTTCAAATCCTGGCTGCTCTGCCCTTTTCTAGTTAGGAGACATTGGCACAGTTACCTAACCTCTCTGAGCTTTTTTCCTCATCTGTAAAATTTTATATATATATATATATATATATATAATTCCTACTTTGCAGAATCACATGCAGATTTCATGCTAATACAAGTGCTTAGCAGGGCGACTGACACCCCGTAAAGGCACTCAATAAACTTTACCATTTATCTCCCATCACCAAACACAGTGTATTAACTACCACACAAGCCACAGGCCACTCACTGTTCCCACTCCCCAAGCAGTACGGGGTGTTAGCTTTAGAATGACTTGGGTTTGAGTTCTGCTCTGCCTTTCTGGTTGTGTGCTCTTGAACAAATGCCAGTCTCCACGAATCTGTATCCTCCTAGGTAAAAATGAATGCCCACACCTCATAGGATTGTGGTGAGGGTTTGAAGTGATGCCTATTAAGTATCTGGCATATGGTATGTGTAAACTAGTTATTACAACATAGTTGGAGGAATTGGGCACACCTTTCTGGAAACACTGGAACTGCATTGGTGGGGAGACCATGGCAAGGTGGCCTTTCTGGGGCCTGCTTCAACAAAGCCTGGCGGGGAGGGAGGGAAGAGGGAGGCACTGAACGTGACAGGTAACTGACCTGATAAAATGACAGTCTGCCTCCAGGCTTGGCTCGGCACTAGGTTGTGTTTTATACCTGAGTCCTGACCCTCCGGCTCTTGCCATGTTAATTCCTCAGAACCAAAGGGCCCTCAAGATTGTCGTGAAACCCCCCTTGCTTGCCAGATATGAGGGCTCAGAGGGGCCATAATGTCCTCAAAGTCACAAAAGATCACAGCTACCTCGGCTAGGATTCATGTCTTCAGATCCGTCTAGTGTCCCTTCCAGTCTCCCGTAGTACACTTTTGTGGTTGCCAGGGATTGGAGCCTTTAAAAGGCTTCATTCTACAGTATTCAGGGCATAGGTAGAGGAAATGTGCTCGTCCTCAGAATCTGATAAGGAAAGGGACCCCTTGGGAGAGAGGACACCAAGAGGCTATCCAGAGAGAAGGGGAAACTGGAAGCAACCAAGTGTACCGGTCCAGGGCAAGAGGGGACACTAGGTCAGTGCCCATCAACTTATAAACAGGGCGCCTTGACAGTTTCAGGTTGTGTGCGTGCCAGGAGGTGTCCTATTCAATAGCTCCAATGGAAGGACCAACAGAATGAAATGCTAAGTGGGGAATGGCTGATACCCTTCTTGTAAGCACAACACCCCAAAGACTGGGGATAAATGGGATCTTGCCTTATCAAAACCAGTAATTACTGGAGTACATGTTTCAAGATTGGAAATAAACATCTACAGGAAATCAGAACATGTGCTTTGCCATGCATAACACGTAACAGTGATGTCAACAGCACAATTACCACCGGAGCAGTCACACTTTAAAAAACAAATGTGGGGCCGGCTGAGTGGCTCAGTTGGTTAAGAGCTTGCTCAAGTGTGTGAGCTCAGAGCAACAAGGTCACCAGTTCGATTCCCACATGGGCCAGTGAGCTGTGCTGGAGCTGAGCTACTGAAGGACAGCAGGATTTGCTCCGAGGTTAGAGCGTGCGCTCTTTTAGCAATGAGGTTTCTGGTTCGACTCTCACATAGGATGGACTGCACCCTCCGCAACTAAGGTTGAACACGGCACCTTGAGCTGAGCGGCCGCGAGCTGCCGATGGGCAGCCCGATGGCAACTGGACTTGGAGCTGCGCCCTCCACAAATAAGATTGAAGGACAACTTGGCTATTCCACTTCCTCAGTAAAATCTTAAAAAAAAAAACAAAACCAAGGGCCGGCTGAGTGGCACAGTGGTTAAGGGCTGGCTTGGGAAGCCAGCTGCCCTGGTTAGGGTCCCACATGTGAGGGCCAGTGACACTGCCCTCAAAACAAAACAAAACAGCAAATGTTTTCCACATCTATGGCAAGCACCAAATGTGAGGTTTATGAGATATAGGGTTTCTTTGTAGGGTTATGAAAAGGTTCTGGAACTAGACAGAATTGATGGTTGCGCAACACTGAATATACTAAATGCCACTGAACGGTGACTTACGTGAATTTTACCACAGTAAAAACAAAGGTACGCTAATCACTGGTGTCAGGTGTTAAGTCAGAGCCACCATGGGGAAGTGTAACGAGCAGGAAGATCAGTTTGAAAATTCACGTCTTAGTGTCCCACAGGTGGAACTGCCAAACCATCAACTAGCTGAAGAGGTGCATCAGAGTGTCTGATTACTACCCGGGGTGCCAAAAATCTGTCTACACATTTTATGTGATGTTAACACTTTTGTCAACATTGCTCAAGCAGTAGTTCGCCATAATCAGAAGTTTCTGGACGCTGATGGTAACCACTTTGAGTACCTCTTATAGTCGCAGAAGTCAAACATGACGCATAGTCATCTTTTGTTATTGGTATATATTTAGTACAATTTTAATAGTTTCTTCCTTTCTTAAAATGTGTATACAAGCACATTTTTTGGCACCCTCTGTATTTCAACTTGCTGGTTGCCTGTGTTCATAGCTTCGCTAACAATTGGTGTCACCTTTATTACTACCACCAGTACATTTTCTTAGTATAATAAAAAGAAAACTTGGCTTTACCTGCAAAGTTTTATTTCGTAGAGCACACATTTATACAGAAGTGTAACAGTGTTTCAACATGTGACATTTGTGCAGAAAAATAGCAGAAATATCTGTTTTAGGATGATTGTCTCTGCCTTCTACATAAAAGAACTAGTATATAAAAAATAACATTGTTGGGCTGGCCAAGTGACACGGTGGTTGGGAACTGGCTTGGGACGCCAGCGGCCCTGGTTCAGATCCCACATATGAGGGCCAGTGACTCTGCCCTCTAAAAAAATAAAAAATAAAAATAAAAAATAAAATAAAAATAACTTTTAAATCTAAGGCACCGACCTTTAACCTGTAACAAAGGTACAGTACTCTGAATAGCAAAGAACTAGGGAATCAGAAAGAATAATTACTCCCTTCTACCTAACCCAAGAATGGTGATTAGAAAGGAAGGCCCCCAACTATTTATGGCTCATCAGAAAACTCACTAGCATTAGGACAACTAATCTGCATTCAAGTTTTAGTCAATGGTTTTAAGCAGGATTCAATGCACTGTCCCAAGCTGGAGTATATACTGAAATGCAGGACTAGAGAGGGCACAAAAACAGAATAATATTATACACAGTAAACATTTAGAGGAATTAAACATATCCCACCACACAACAGCCAAATACTGCCTTATGTACACAACAAAATAATAGAGTTTTGTAGATCAACCCCAATATGTACTTCAATAGGAAATAATGACAAGAGCACAAAAGATGCTAACTGTTCCAAGATAACAAAAATAATAGTTTTGGAGATCAACCCCAATATGTACTTCAATAGGAAATACTGACAAAAGCATAAAAGATGCTAACTGTTCCAAGATCACTTATTAGGATCACAGCTTTTGGGGTATCAGTGCTTGTGCACTCAGCTGGCAGATTTGGCAGAGGTAAACATACACGTACATAATGTTAAGTGTGCTTTTCTATATCTTGCACCCTTCAGTATTGGTATATTAGAAACAATCCAACAAAGCTCTTGTGAGCAATGCTGTCCCTCCCATAACCCCTTGTGTTTTCTACAAGATCAAATGTGAGTTTTTAATTGCTGTGTTGATGTCATGATTAAATAAAATAAACATTAAGATTTCAAATATGGGAAGCCAGCGGGCCCCGGTTCGGGTCCCACATATGAGGGTCAGTGACACTGCCCTCAAAAAAAAAATGTCTTCATTTCAAATATGTACTGAGAGACAATTATTCTTTCAGTAGAGATTCTTTTAAAAGCTCAAGAGTTACTATTTTATAAAGACACACTTGCTGCACACTAACACGTGGCAGGAAAAACACAGGAATGAGAGATAATAGAGATTTTTACAGAAAAACGAAACTCTTTACTCAGAACCCTTGCTTATGGGCAAGAGTCAAGATGATACGAGCATCTTCTGAGATCTGTTAAAATGACTTTTTGATATTTTCCCCCTTTTTGATGGTCATTTTCTTTGCCTGACTCAAGTCAGAGGTGGAGAAATTTTGGGATGGGCCTGGAAGTTGAAACCCAGAGTGGAGGATAAATTCTCTTCCAGGCTGCACGAAGTTTACATATCTGACCAGAGAGATAAAGAAAAGCAAGGTTAGTAGAGAAGGTGCTGTTCTCACAGTTAACTTGGGCCCCAGCTGCCTTTCCTTCCAGGCCGGGTAGGCCCAGACCATCAGCAGCCCCCAGGAGTTGCTGACACACTGGTACTCACTGTGTCGTGTTCCCCACATCTCTAACCCTCAAATGAGCCCATGCTGCCTCTCAATCTCAAAGAGAGCTTCTCTAGTAAAGAAAAAAGCCTTTAGGTTTTGCAAAGAGGTTGAGAGGCGAATTCCACAGACCTCATTAACCCTCTGCCGGAAGTGATAATTGGTGTGCTGTAAAGCAGCTGGTGGGTCAGGAGCTCAGAGGAATCTTAGTGTGTGAAAAGAACCTACTTTGTATTATATTGCAGGAAATGCAGGACCTAAAAATTAGAATCAAGTCATTAATGCTCTCAAAAGTAACTTGATGAAAGACTCTTTGACATTAACCTAGCTTTTAGACCCACTGTCTTCTCCCTCACCTCCAAAGATACATGGTACCAAGATAACCCTGGAACAGCAGGAAGCACAAGAGGGTTCAAGGTCAACTGCCTTTCAAGCAAAGTGAAGATGGGATTAAGGCTTACCCGATTCAGAAGAATCAGATTTGTTTGTCCTGTGGCTATCTAAAGATGTCTGGGGACTTTGGTGGAATGTCGTGGAACCTTTCAGATGGTGTTTTTGGCTATCAGGATGGACACTGGACATAAGTGGCTTGCTCTCGCTTTCAATATCTAGGATCTCGTCATAGGTCCATCCCTGTGCCCTTGCACATAAACTCTTGGGAGGTCCCATGGTGTTGCTGGCTTCGATTGTCTTTCTGGTTTTTGCTGCTCGATTGGTCATTCTTTTGGTAGATAGTCTGGAAAGAGATGTTTTGCTTAGAATCCTGATTATCCCCAAACCAGGCCTTTGTCCTAAAAGAAGTTTTGTACTTTAATTAACTTCTACAAAATGCCTTGGAAGTAAATGAACTTTCATAAAATGGGAAAGCTGGAAGGTGCCCTGAAGATCACAGAACACACCAGTTTCCACATTGTGGCCTACAAAGTCCTAGGTTCCATTGACATGCTGAGGGGCTAGGAGGAGCTAAGTAAGCATGAAGGCTCCCTCCATGAACCCTGTCCCTACTTTAGGCTGCCTGGGACATGGCCAGGAAGATGGGGCATCACTGTGCCTCTCAGTGGAGAGTTTCCATGGGCCTTGTAGGTTAATGTCTTTCAGGCAATTGCCCAAAGAGTCTTCCTTTCTAAGAGTCTGTTCCTACTCTCTGACCTAACCTAACTCTCAGTTTCCTCAAATGTCAAATGAGGACATTAATACTGAACTCAGAGGGGCAGTGAGAATTAAAATAGGTAATTCCAACTGCCTGGTATTCACCAGTGAGACAATCAATGGCCTGATTTCATGAAACAACATTAATCAGTATCAACTAAACAGAATTTGGAGTCAGATGTACCTGGGTGTGCATTTGGGCTCTGCTATTAACCATAGGATGTTAGGCAAATATGACCCATAACTTCTCCATGCCTGTTTCCTTGTTTGTAAAGATGGGGATGCTAATCCTTACCTAGCAAGGCTGTTGTGGGGATTAGTTTGTGTCTCTAAGTCAAGTGCCTGATATAGTGTTTGGTATAAACTAAGAGCTCAGTCAATTAATTTCATGTATCACAAAATCTAAGAACGTCAATCATAATGCCACCAAGTTTATCCTGATAAGCTTGCCGAGTGATTCACCTGGTACCCTTGGCCTTAGCCGAAGGGTCCTTCATGTTTTTTCTGTAGTTTTTCATGTCAATTTTTTTAAAAGACGCTTTTGTCTCCTTATGGACTTGGCCAGAACTTGGGTCTAAAAGCACCAGCTTGGGGGTGTTATTCCCATTTCTTAAATTTGTCTTGAGGTTTGTAGATGAATCCATGCCATTTACAAATGCTAGGGGGAAAAAAAGGAACAAGATTAATTGTAACTGGAGTTTCGACAACGAAGAAAAAAAGAGCAGTCTGTGTGATCCTCATGGGCTGGTCGGGGGAGGAGGGATATCTGTCTGAAGGCAGGAAGCGTCACAAACAGTGCCCTGGGGAGGCATGTCCTGCAGCCCGTAAGCTGCTGTACTTCCCACAGCCATGGCCCAGGCCACTGCCTAGCACACCTGCTTGCTTGCCCTGCCCTCAAAGCACAAAGGGGCCACCTTTAAGGAACTTGCCCTCTCTCCTTTGCCAGTAAAGTCTGCCAAGCCAGAGGACAGGGCTGCACCATGCTTCTTACCCCTCATTATTACACACCTAGCCAATTCTGCCTCTTATTTCAGTCTCACTTTCAATGCTACCATCTACGTTAACCTTTCCAGTGCCCTAAGGCAGACCCTACACCTACCCTCCTCCCACTGCCCTATTCTCATTGCATTTTGGCCAAACTTCTTTTAATACAACCAGCTTGTAGCAGTATCACTGTTTATTCATATGTCTGCCTCCCCACTGGCTATGGTTCCTCAAAGCTGAGGGCCCTGTCTCCTCATCTCTGTATCCCAGTACCTGATGGAGCACTTGACTTGTGAGATAAAGGGTGGACAATAGTGTTTACTCAGACGTCAATTACTGCTGCCATAAAGTGTCCCCTACTCATAAGGGAATCAACAATATATCAATCAATATTGTAGAGGACACTCACAATCATGAAATGATTTTAATTTTTCTCAATGAGGTGGAAAATGGCATTCCATCTGTGATCAATCATGGATGTTGTTGGAGGGCCTGAGCTATGAAATGCTAGTAAGCGGCACATTCAGTTGAGAAAGAGTCTTTCAACACAACCTGCAAAATAACAGCTGCAGTAGCAGCTAATATTTATTGAAAGTTTGCTATGTGTCAGGCACTGTTCTCTTAGCATTACGCGGATTATCTCATTGAAATCTCTTGCTCGCCTTAGGAGGACAACAATTTCCCTTTTTCAGACAGGAAAACTGAGCACACAGAGATTAAGTAACTTGACAAAAGCCACACAGCTCAGAAGGGTAGGAGCCCCTGGATGAACCTAGGAAGTCTAGCTCTTAAATAGTGACTAACAAAACTCAAAAGGCCAGCAAACCTGATGGAGGTAACTCATTGAAGGAATCCCCGTCGTCACTTTCTGACTCGTCCTCATCGTCTGCCTCATCCTCCTCATACATGTCCTTGCTGGGTGTTTCCAGAGCCTGTGATGAAAAAAGAAAATCATGGTTCTATTTAAATATTCAATCATCCTGACTTACTTATTTCAAAGACACATTTCATGGATTATGGCTAACTTTTATCATTTCAATGAAAAGATTAAAAAAAAAAATTCTAACCTCTTTGGCCACAAGAATCTACAAGGGACAGGACAAGTGGCCCTAGTGGTGTCTTTCAGCTAGGGAAAGACACTCAAGAATTAAAGACTTTCCTGAGTTGGAGCCAAGGGACAAGAATTTTGGGTTGGCACACGGTCCCTGCCCACTCGGAGACCTAACTAAGCCAAGGTGGGGCCAACTGGTGAATAGCTAAAAAAGTTCTTGGCTACCGCTTGAGGTAAAACTTCTCAGGCCAATGAGCTAAATGATCTTTGAGATGATGACTCCAAAAATTTTTCAGAATTGACTTTCTATGCTAAATTTTCATAATCATATGAATGACCAGAACTGGGCAATTGTAAACAGGCAAAACATCAGTTGTGTAGCACAGAAAGCAAAGAGCACAGAATCTGGAGAAAAAGGATCCTGAAAAGACAGGACACTGAGGTAAGCAAATACTTATGAGACAGACCCTCAACACAGTTAACCATACAGGAAAACAAATGGCTCAATTTGAGTTTACTCAAATGAACTGCTGTTGGGCCGGCTGAGTGGTGCAGTGGTTGGGAGCTGGCTTGGGACGCCAGCGGCCCTGGTTCGGATCCCGCATGTGGGGACCAGTGACACTGCCCTCTATAAAAAAGAGCAAATGAACTGCTATTCATCACAAGGCATTATGAGAATGTGAGCAAACTGCAGTCTGGGGGCTGATACCTGCAGTGCATATATCCAAAGGGCTCATAACCAGAACAGGGAAAAACTCCCACAGATCAATAAGAAAAAAGCAGGAGACTCAATAGAAACATGGTCAAAGGACTTAAACAGTCACTTCCCCAAACCAAATCTCCAAATGGCCAAAAAGCATATGAAAACGCAGCCAAGGGCCGGCAGAGTGGCGCATTGGTTAAGCGCTGGTTTTGGGATGCCAGCGGCCCTGGTTCAGATCCCACATGAGGGCCAGTGACACTGCCCTCTACAGCTAACAACAGCTCCACCTGGAGCTGGGCTGTGCGACCCCCGGTGATGGTGTGGGCTGCAGCCCCTGCTGCAGTGGGCTGCCATAGGCTACAGTGAGTGGCCCGCAGCCAGTGTGAGCGGCTGGCAGCCAAGCGTGAGCTGCCAATAGCCGCGGTGAGCGACATCCAGAGGCCAGCAACCGATCTGCCTCATCCGGGAAGAGCGCAATGACGATACCAACAGTGAAGCAACATCCTCCGCAACTAAACTGAAGAACAAAAAGACAGCAACTTGTCTGTTCCCCTTCCCCGATTCCCCAACGCTGTTCCCCTCCACCAATTCCCCAATAAAATCTTTAAAAAAAAAAAAGAAAACGCAGCCAAATCCATTAGACATTAAAAAATATTGATAAATTCAACAAGGTAAAAATATCCAGCAGAAGATAGCTTTAAGAAAGGACAAAGCCATAAAATGGGAGAAGGTTATCTGCAACGCATATAACCAAGAAAGCAGCAGTATCCAGAACAATTGAAGAACCACAAATCAGTAAGAAAAAGACAAATCAGCCTAAAAGTTCTGGACTAAAGACCTACACCAGCACTTCACACAAGGAAAGATAAGAAAGCTAACTAAAAATATGAAGACATGTTCAGCCTTTTTAATACTGAGGAAATGAAATGTGATGCTTTATGATATTACCACCATATTAATAAAACTTAGAAAATAGCCTAGAATGTGAAGCAACAGGAATTCTTAGACACTGTTGGTAGGAGCATGGAGATTACCTTTGAGGCATTTGAATCGGTCTTTCTTGTCCGCTTCATAATTTCCTCAATTCTCTATTATTAAAAAAAAAAATCAAACACGAAAACAAATGAAAAACAAAACAGTGGTCCTGAAGAAGTTGATTGTTTCCATTTTCCAGAAGTGGACAATATCAGTGACTGCTCCAAAGCCATGCTTAACCGACACAAGACCTTGGGTGGCAGCTAGGTTCCTTCTTCCAGTCTGGGTCTTACAGTTATCTAGAAAATGCCTCGAATGGTGATAGTTATACCTGTTACTGTACTTGTTATCCAAATGATTCCTCACTCCTAATTTTGCAGACTTAGAAATTCATTCTTTAAACTAAGCACATATTACTGCAAACCAGTTCGACCTTATTAACATCATTTTAGTCTGAACACATTATGACTGAAGTCAATGTTAATGAAAAGAATGTACCCCAATGTTGCAACACTGTCAGAGGTTCTGTTACTAGAAGGAGCATACATACAGGAGGGATCAAAATTCCTTTCCCAGTATACACTTCTTTCCCTGAAAGTGAGGAGAACTGTAAGTCTCTCGCCTCCTCGGGTGACTGATATGACAGAGGCCTTGCAGCAGCATTTTGGCCAGGACCAGAGGTCCGGGGCCACACGTGTCACACAAAGTGAGGTCCCTATGTTACTAACAGGCCAATGCCTTGGCCTCTCAGAGAGAGCTGCACCTTCTGCTCCTTCTCAATCAGTGGCTGCAATTTCTAGCCCCGTTTACAAGAAACTCCAACTTCCACCAACCCCTACCGTGACCTGAGTAATTCTGCTCAAGGTAGCTTTGCTACATTGAGGCATCACTGTAATGGCCACCAGTGGTCCATGAGGGAGAGGTGTTTGCAATAAAAGGAGACATTTCTAGGTAGGAAAGGGCACATCCATGGATAAGGAAGCAGAGGGTAGAGTGGGAAAACAATCTGGGGCTAGCGTATCACTTATTTGTGATTTCCAAAACTGTTTTTGTATTATGTGCCTAACATTATTGTAAACAAAGAACCAACCCTGCCCCCCCGCCAAAGAAAGAGAGTACCTTTTTTCTTTCCATCCTCTCTTGTAAATTCTGTAACATAATTCTTTCGCGCTCCTTCTTGCGTTTCTCGGCCTCCTCTTGAGCTTTTATTTTGGCATCCCCTCTCTAGGAAATTTGTACCAAAGTGGTTAATTTCAATATATCTGAATGACATCAGACAACACTTTAAAAAGTTAAACATTAAAATGTTATCCAACATGGGCCGGCCAAGTGGCATGGTGGTTGGGCGCTCTTGGGAAGCCAGTGGCCCCAGTTTGGGTCCCACATGTGAGGGTCAGTGACACTGTCCTCAAAAAACACACACACAAAAAAACAACAACAAACAAAAATAAATTAATAAAATAAAATGTTATCCAACATAAAGAATGTAACCTTTATGGGCCGGCTGAGTGGTGCGGTGGTTAAGAGCTGGCTTGGGAAGCCAGCGGTCCCGGTTCGGGTCCCACATATGAGGGCCAGTGACGCTGCCCTCAAAAAAATAAAAATAAAAAGAATTTGAAGATTTAAAAAAAAAAAGAAAAAGAATATAACCTTTTGGGCTGGCCAAGTGGCGTGGTGGTTAAGCACTGGTTTGGGAAGCCAGCAGCCCCCGTTCGGGTCCCACATAAGAGGGCCAGAGACACTGCCCTCAAAAAAACAAAACAAGAATGTAACCTTTTGATTGTGAGTACCTATATATAAAACATAGGGATTATTGGTTTACAACGCATTAGCTAAGATGTACAAAATCAAGTTATTATCGTGAGGATTTAGAAGTCATGTTAATCCCCTCCAGGACCTCAGGGTTATCATTAATAGTGGTTAATCAGACCACTACAGTTTCAAAGTATGTGACTGTATTAACATAACATAGCAACAGGAGCCAAAAGTCTTGCACTTCTCAAAAGCACCGAGAGGAATCCTAAAAGTACCTTCTTTAGGAATGTAAATGCACACACAATTATTTATGTAACATATAACTAATTTTGATGAATGGTACATTAAAACTGGAATATCAATTAGGCTATTTAAACAGAGTCTAGTCTGAGCTTCGTTTGGGTATTTATTTACCTGGTGATTTGAATTCACCTGGGTGAGACATTCTTATTGGTGAATATGATGACTTTAAAGTTTTAGAGGTATTCATAATTTTTATCTCATCTGTTGGGACATGTATGGGGTGCAGCTGTGTCTCCACAGAATGCAGGATTGGTAAAACTCACACAAGACGTTTAATCTGTGTGGGTGGTTTGGATTTCCTGAAACCAAGCTGCAATGTTGTTTACGTAGACAAACTAAAGGACTGCTAATGTATAATTTGCTGCTTTCTGCTTTTGTTTCACTTGGAAAATATTCTAGGATTTTGCCAAGGGTGGCCGAGAATGGCGTGCAGAGGTGTGGGGTATGAGTTTGACGTGGATGTAAAAATGCAGCCAGCGAGGGCAGGGCAGCATCTGTCCATCGTCTTTCTTGGAGAAACAGATTTTGGCTTTGGGTTTAAACTGTATTTTATAACCTGGTTCTCATCCCCTGATAAAGAGCTAGCAAACCTGTTGTAACATTTTCTGGTCTTCTTGATCCTGACATTCTGTCTTCTTTTCTATTTCCTTTAGTCGTTGCCCAATGTCAAATTTTGAGAACTTTTCTTCTTGGTCTTCAGCTGCTTTCTTTGCCATGTTTTTGTCTTTCCTAATGACACAGAATATTTAAATAACTTAGTATTTGTCTTGGTCTCTACCACATACAGCTTGCAGTAAGTACAATTTATATTTATTCCAGATTCACTACATTTTCTGTGTTGTTACTACACAAGATTTGCATAATTTCACCGTTTTTATATGGG
The DNA here is from genome assembly GCA_033961575.1 of Aselliscus stoliczkanus. Lineage (NCBI taxonomy): Eukaryota > Metazoa > Chordata > Mammalia > Chiroptera > Hipposideridae > Aselliscus > Aselliscus stoliczkanus. The sequence continues at coordinate 20,330,716 of CM066737.1, forward strand.
GAAACTAGCCCTTGGGAGTATAAAAAGATTTCTCTCTTGTGGTAGGCTACTTTACATCTTAAAACGAGAGAGAGAAATATATATAGAGAGAGAATATGAATCACCCATTTTTAACCATTTTAGACACATGGGACTCGCCAAAAAACCTTACTTACACATGCTTACACCCAATCTCACATGGGGGTGTGATAGGAATAATTTAGAGGAGGCTCTGGTGGTACCCCAAGGAGAAAGCCCAATTCACAATGAGCTGTATTCAGGGCTTTTAAAATGCTAAATCAGCTGTTTAAATGAAGCAAAGAATATTTTTCAAGTCATAGTCTTTTGCTCTTCACAATATCCCCCTTCTCGTTCTTTCTCCCAAACCCCATATAAAGTATATAGAAAGCATGTGATTGTATTTCAAAAAACACAATACTTAAATCAAAGTCAAGACTTTAGTTATTCTTTGCAGGCAGTGGACAGTGGTTTACATTACATGGCCCCAACTCAAATGGGTCTTAAGATGGAGGATTAAGAGCTATCCCACGGCAGCCATTGAGGAGCAGCTGCCATGGCTCTGTGCTACCCCATGGCCATGGACCTCAACAAGGGAAGGGCCACAAGGTGACCATGAACATGAGCAAGCAGAGGCACAGCCACCACCACGGACACCTCACCAAGCACACCAAGTTCATGCAGGACATGATCTGAGAGGTGTGCAGCTTTGCCCTTGTGAGCAGCGCACCATGGAGCTGCTCAAGGTCTCTAAGGACAAGTGGGCCCTGACGTTCATGAAGAAAAGGGTGGGGACACACACCCACACCAAGAGGAAGAGACAGGAGCTGAGCAATGTCCTGGTAGCCATTAGGATGGCAGCAGCCAAGAAGAACTGAGCACCATCCCGTGTGTAATAAAACCTTTTCAGACCAAAAAAAAAAAAAAGACGGAGAATCAAGAAACCTTTGGATCAAGTTAGAATGCATACAACTGTACATGAAATTTGCTGACCACAGGAACTCCTTCCGGCAATGAGTGAAGAGACTCAGTCATGCCATAAGTCAGTGGAAAACACCCTTAGAAAAACATAAGGAAGTATACTTTTTACATTTACAAATTTGAAAATTTAAATTAAAAAAGCCTTTTGAAATCAAGATAGGGGCTGACACCAGTGAATGCCAACGGAAGTGGTGTTCTTGTGTGACCTCTCAGGTCCTACTGCTGAGATCCAGGACCCTGACATGAGTAAGTGTCTCTTTCTGCATTTCCATAGCAGGACCGGCCGAGTGGCTCAGTTGTTGAAGAGCTCGCTCAAGAATGCGAGCTGAGCTCTGAGGAACAGCAGTTCGATGCCCAGCCTGAGCTGAGAGCTGCTGAGCTGCCAACAGGTGGCAGGATGGCTCAGCTTTAAAAAAAATCCTATTATACCTGCAGAGCACGTGACACAGGAACACGGAAGGGCCCATGGAAGGGTCCTATAGCAGGCATCTACAAGTATCCTCCCTGCTGGACATGCTTCCCATGCTTCCCACGCCTGGTTAGAAGGCAGTCACTCATTTCGGATTCATACTGCAGAAAAAGTCACTTATTCTCAATTCTTTGAGAATTTATAATACGTTGAATTTGAGAGTAAATTCTGACTTTCTAACTCCGGGCCCTAGCCAAGATTCTCAGTACAGAAAAGATAATTTGTGCTGACCTTTGCTCCATTTCTTTTTGTAGTCTTTCTTCCTTCTCTCTTTGTTCCCGAGCAAGGCGTCGTTTTTCTGCCAAAATTTGTGTTGCCTCCTTGGCATTCATAGTCCCTGGTGTGCTTTTATTACCAGACTCTAGGTTAAATTAACATGTGAAACAGTTAGTTTAGGCAACTTACTGCCTCTCAATCCAATAAAAAGGTGCAAGACAACCAACAATATTAAAAACCAAACATGTACTAAAATGTATAAAAATCAATCTATAAGTAATTATATATGATATAATAGATTTTGTTTAAAACCACAACTCTACCCCAACAACAGAAGTAGCGCTTTACTTCTTTTTAACAATTACTTGTTCCAAAATGAAATAATGTATTCCTCCCTCCCATTTCGGTTTAGCTGTTTTGAGATCCCTGATTAAATTGATCTCATGAGTAAAAAGATTAAGATATACTAAAATAGAGGAAAACAAGATTATATGTGTTCCAAATGAAGTGCATAAATCTTAAATACTCGATTAAACAAAAATATATCCAGCATAGTTTAAAATTTGGCCATCATTTTTAGTAAATAACTTGTTTAGCTAAGCATTGATAAGTATATTACATATTTGGTTGATCATAAAATGCCTAATGTAGATAACCAAAGAAACTAAGACTATCAGCAAAATAAGATGACCATGTGAAAGCAATTATAATATTTTGGTCCATATGACTGATTTCTTTATTTTAAATAAACCACATACAAGGGCCTGCCGAGTGGCACGGTGATGAAGCGCTGGCTTGGGAAGCCAGTGGCCCCGGTTCAGATCCCACATGAGGGCCACTGACACTGCCCTCAAAAATAAAAAAAAAATAAATAAATAATAAATAAACCACATACGAAAATGAGGGTTTTGTGTCATCGGGAATGAGCAATTTATAATACTGTTCCTGTTACAAAGAATTCATTGTGGAATTCCTTCAAAAAGCCAAATAAATTCCCCAGTGCATTTAAAATTAAATAACATCCACGGATATTAAGAACACATGTATGTGGGGTCGGCCGAGTGGCTCAGTTGGTTAACAGCTCACTCAAGAGTGTGAGCTGAGGGCCGGCCAAGTGGCATGGTGGTGAAGCACTGGCTTGGGAAGCCAGCAGCCCTGGTTCAGGTCCCACATTGAGGGCCAGTGACACTGCTCTCAAAAAACAAACAAACATATGTATGTGACAGGCAAAACACCAATATGGTGCTTTCAGGAACCCACACACTGCCCAGGCACATGGTGTGGCCTATGTATATAACCTACAGCTTCTGATGGAAACCCAGTCAGCCACAAATGGCTAAAAATGGCTACATGTGCTCTCTCCAAGGATGGAAAACAGTTTGGGGCTATTCACAGAACCATCCACTATTAGAGCTGCAAGGGAAGGGCCTATAGGGATCCTCTAGAGTCTAGACTGATATATTCATCCAACCGGTACTTTTAACATCAGTTTCAAAAGTGAATTTTCCAAAACAAAGGGGTGGGGGTTAAGAAGCTCTGATAATGAAAAGTAAGCCCTGTGCCAATGTTTAGTTAAATTCTCTTTACCTAAAAGAAGGCTCATTCCCTTAAGTTTTCTGAACTGGGGAATAAAGTAATGTTGACCATTCCTATGCCTAACATTTTCTGTGTTGCCAAAATATTAACTTCTCAGTGAAGGAACTTACCATCATAGGTCATATGCTTTCGGTTCAGAGTCTCAGAGCTTTTGGTGTTTTTAGAAACTGCTTCTTTTTTCTTTCCGATAATACCTAATGTACTTTGTGTAAACGCGGTACGCTGAACAGGAATTATTTTACTTGAAAAAGAAGATTGTGTTGATTGTTTTGGCATGACCGGTGAAAGCGATGGGGACCGATTCTTTTGGATTTGCCTGCTGAGAAGAATTAATACTTAATGGGCGAAGTCTAATATGATTTTGTAATAAATATATGTCAATTAATTTTTAGTGTACTATTTCATAAAATATGAGACCATGATATTTTACAATAGACAAAGGTACACGCTTTGTCTATTAAAGTTTTTTCTTTACATTTACATTACCATGCATACTACATTATTTCAATTATGAAACATTGACTTAAAATTTATCCTCGTTAAAACATATCAGGAACAGCTGAAAATAAGGTACTTACTTAGCACTAATGGGAGAGGGTGGAAGACATCCACTTGCAGAGGATGGCCATTTATAGTATGGTGTGTGTGATGATGGTTGGTTCTTGGTAACAGGGCTTGAGGTCTCTATGCCCATTTCTGAACTCTGAACAGATCAATACAATCAGGTAAGAGATACTAGCATTTACCTTACTGAAGCTGGCTCTTTCTTTTAAGAGAAAAACCTTCTGAATAAAACACAATATAGCTCCTGAAACCCCCAATTTTCCTTTCATGCATGAGATTCAGGTACAAAAATACATTCTTCCACACTAACAATTCATATTACACAATTCAAGCAGGTCACAGAAATAATTAATTTAAATTTGATACTTCAAAATCTAATTCTATTTCTAAATCCTAATGAAGGGTTTGCAATATTTCTTAATAAAATTTTCTTTGGAGTTTAGAAGCATAGTTCATATAACTGTTACATTTTCTTCCTTCTACAAAAAATTAATATTTCATCTTTGGGGAAAATTCTGGAACAGGGAATATCAGATAATTTTAAACCATTAAACTGAGTTATCCTATTTTATTAATTTTATTACAGAATGCTATTAGTAAGTTGTTTGTATTGGAAAACCTGACCTACCACACAAGCTTTACAAAATTAAAATACACAGATCTTAATAAAACATTGGTCAATAAAAGGCATTTAACAAACCTGTGGACGGTCTCTCACTTCAACCTCAGAAGATGTTTCCATGCTCACTTTGGTGGATGACTCAGTAGATGACTCAGGGGACACTTCCACACTCTCCTTAGGGGACACTTCTGTGCTCTCCTCAGGGATTGTTTCCATGCTTGCCTCATAAAACGCTTCCATGCTAGGATCACGGAACCCATCCACACTAGCCTCAGATGATGACACTTCCACGCTCACCTCAGCGGATGAGGCCGTGCTCACCTCAGGGGATGAGTCCAGGCTTGAGTCAAGAGACGAGTCCGTGCTCACCTCGGGAGTTGGATCCACACTCACAAGGGACACGTCATCGCTCCCCTCAGGTGATGTTTCCACACTCTCAGAGAGGGTTTCCTCACTCAGCGCGGAGGCCACATCCACACTTGGCCTGGGGGCCGCTTCCACGCTCACCATGGAGGGCGCTTCCACGCTCACCTGAGGGACTGCTTCCTCACTCATCTTGGGGGGCGCTTCCACGCTCACCATGGGCGGTGCTTCCACGCTCACCATGGGCGGTGCTTCCACGCTCACCTTGGGGGGCGCTTCCACGCTCACCTTGGGGGGTGCTTCCTCGCTCACCTTGGGTGGCGCTTCCACGTTCACCTTGAGGGGTGCTTCCACACTCAGCACATGGGGCCCTTTCACGCTCTGCACGGAGGGCACTTCCAGGCTCATCCTGAGGGGCGTTTCTACTTTCTCCTGGGGAGGCATTGCTACTGTTGACTTGCGACGCACTATGGTATTCTTCAATACATCACTGTTATGGCTAAGCAAGGGCATGTTTATATAAGGTATTATAGGATTCTGGATGCCTGTGGATGAATGAGAGAGAATGAAATTCCATACAGTTAGAAACCTGACAAGACAGAAATGTACAATGAAACAGTATAAAAACAGTATGAGAGGGCCGGCCAAGTGGCGCGGTGGCTAAAAGCTGGCTTGGGACGCCAGCGGCCCTGTTTCAGATCCCACATATAAGGGCCAGTGACACTGTCCTCAAAAAAAAACCAAAAAAAAACAGGAAGAGAGAGAGAGAGGAGAAAGAGACTGTGTGTATTAGGAAATGACAGGGATTACACACAACACAGAAGTGTTTAGTACCATGAACAGACATGCGACAGAAGCATAGCAAAGTTGGTATTTCAGGAGCATCACCACCAATAGAGACATTGTGAAAGCAATAATCCACTACAGATGATCCTTAAGATGCTTCTCCAAAGTTGATGTTTGCAATAAGCCATTTCTATTCTAATCACACTATATATAGTTAAGAATGATTTTCACAGAAAATTACAAGATCTCAACACTTTTTTAAAGTAATCCAGAGGCCAGTGGGGTGGGACAGTTGGTTAAAATGCAAGATGTGAGCAACAGGGTAATCGGTTCAATTCCCAAATGGGCCAGTGAGCTGTGCTTGAACTGAGCTGCCATGGGGTGACCCGATAGTTTAGCTGATGGGAGCATGTGCTCCTAACAAGGATGCCAGTTCGACTCCAGCATGGGATGCTGGGCTACACGATTCCCCACCCCCACAACTAGACTGTAACTGGCGGCTGGATTTGGAGCTGAGCTTGACCCTCCACAACTAAGACTGAGGGACAACAACTTGACTTCAAGTTGATGGGTCCTGGAAAAACACAATGTTCAACTCTTCCCCAATTCCCCAACACTGTTCCCCTCTCCAATTCCCCAATAAAATCTAAAAAAGAAATAAATAAAAAATTAAAGTAAGGTCTGGCCAAGTAGCTCAGTTGGTTAAGAGCTTGCTCAAGAGTGCTAGCTGAGGGCCGGCTGAGAGGCGCTGTGGTTAAGTGCTGGCTTGGGAAGCCAGTGGCCCTGGTTCGGTCCCACATATGAGGGCCAGTGACACTGCCCTCAAAAAATAAATAAATAAAAAAGAGTGCAAGCTGAGCTCTGAGCAACAGCAGTTCGATGCCCAGCCCGAACTAAGCTGTTGGCAGGATGGTTCTGCCAAAATAAATAAATAAATAAAGTAGAGCTGCCCAAGTGGTGCACTTAGGACGCCAGCTCTGAGCAGCGGGGGCCCCAGTTCAGATCTCACATGAGGGCCAGTGACACTGCCCTTTATAGCTAAGGTGATGAACAACAGCTCCACCTGGTTGCCTCTATAGCTCAGATGGCCAGCAACCGCGTAGGCTGAGCCCCAGCTGCAGTGGGCTGCCATAGGCTACAGTGAGTGGCCGGCAGCCAGCATGAGCAGCTGGCAGCCAGCCTGAGCTGCCAAGAGCCACAGTGAGTGGCCGTCCAGAGGCCGGCGACCAATCTGCCTAACCAGGGAAGAGCGCAATAATAATATCAGCATGGGCCAGTGAAGCAATGTCCTCTACAACTAGATTGAAGAACAAAAGGACAGCAACTTGTCTTTTCCCCTTCCCGATTCCCCAATGCTGATCTCCAATTCCCCAATAAAATCTTTAAAAAAAATTAAAGTAATCTAAACAACTTCACCAAGGCCAGAAAACTTACTGTTACAGATGATAATGTAAGACACTCTATACATGATTATTTTAGGATAGAATATAAAAAAAGCATTTTCTCTCCCATACTATAAATTGTACATTTGCTACAACATTGGATGAATCTTGAGAATATCATGCTAAGTGACTAAGTCAGAGGACAAGAGCCATATAATTTCACCCATAGGTGGGATATAAAACAGAAAGCAACTAAGAAACAAAAAAAAAACCTCACTGAAACAGACAACAGTATGGTGGTTACCACAAGGGGGAGGGTATAAGAGGGTAATGGGGGTCGAGTATATGGTGACAGAAGGAGACTAAACTTTGGGTGGTGAGAACACAATGCAATATACAGATGATGTATTATAAAAATGTACACTTGAAACAATCTTATTAACCAATGTCACCCCTATAAACTTAATTTAAAGAACTGTAATAAGACATTAATCACAAGGGGCTGGATCTCCACAGTCTCCTTAAAAGCTTTAACAATCTAATTTTTTTTTGCCTAATAATTGGAAAAAAATGATAATACTTTGTACCAATGTTGGGAACCTGGCAACTTTATAATCTGTTGGTGGGAGTGTGAATTTGCATATGCTCCTTGGAGGGCATTTTGGCAATAATGTTATCAAAAGCCATTTTAAAAAGTGAATACTCTTGGGCTGGCTGAGTGGTGCGGTGATTACGCGCTGCCTTAGGAAGCCAGAGGCCCCGGTTTGGTCCCACATATGAGGGCCAGTGACACTGCCCTCAAAAAAAAAAAAAAAAGTACATACTCTTTGTTCCAGCTATTTGACTTTCAGGTTGATCCTTAGCAAAAAAAAGAAATCAGGTAAATAAATGAAAATGTATGTACAAAGTTATTTATTATAGCATTATAATACTGGAACAATTGAAAATATAATCCAAATTTTTTTTTTAGAGGGCAGTGTCACTGGCCCTCATATTGTGGGACCCGAACCGGGACCACTGGCTTCCCAAGCCAGCACTTAACCACTACGCCACTCGGCCGGCCCAATATAATCCAAATATTTAACAGGAAATTTGGACTACACTTACGCAGTCATTTAGAGTTAATAATATGCAATTTATGGACATAAAATTATATTAATTTTAAACAACAGCAGGTCATGATCCCATTTTGTGAAAAAATATATGCACACAAAGAAAAACACTCAGTTATCAGTGGTCAGTGGATTCTGTAAAAACAGGAAATTATCTTTAAATTTTTCTACACTAAACATTTATTGCTTGTATAATAAAGAAAACAAACATTTTTAAAAAAGTATTTGGTGCTGGCTTCCTTAAAATTTGGTAAATTTGTCATATTATCTTTCAATATGTGTTGCACATTTTTACATGATCTCATGCAATAAATAGTACAAATTACCAAAGGTTGACTACTTAAAAATGAAAAAATTTGACTGAATTAAATGTTATTTTTTTAGTCCCTCCCTCATTTTTGTTAGAGGAAGCATTTAGTTTTTTTTGTGTTTTTTTTTTGTTGTTGTTTTTTTTTAGCTGAGCCATCCTGCCACCTGTTGGCAACACAGGGGCTGCTCAGCTGGGGCAAAGAATTCAATGGGCAACCCTGTTGCTCAGAGCTTACACTCTTGAGTGAGCTCTTAATCAACTGAGCTACTCGGTAGGCCTTTGAAAGCATTTTATTTACGTATCTGCATGTACCTAAACAGTTAAATTATTTAACACCGACAGCTTGTGCTACAGAAAATACAGTAAGTCTAATAACTAAATTTCTATTCATTATAGAAATGAAAATCTACAAAACCCTGAAGATTTGTTTTACTGTACTAACAATATGTCCCTAATTAAAAGCTAAAGAGCAGCTCAATATTAATATTCCATATTTTAGGAAAACAAGGGAGGTGGAGTAGGAAACTTTCTCCTTTGATATTTTTTCTATACTTTTAAAATCCAGTACTTTTTACAGTACTGTGACACATTTAAGCACAGGTGAAGAAATTCAGAGCTTTAAAATTTAACCACCACCAAAATTACCTACCTCATCCTATAAATCACCTACGATATTACAGATAACTGCTCTACCATGCTAGAAGTCATAAAATAAATACGCAACATAAAATGTTGGGTAAAATCACTCATTTGGAAAACTATTGATTTGAATTATGTTCATGCATTACTGCAACAAATTAAGTGATACAACCTACTTTTTTTTTTTTGAGGGCAGTGTCACTGGTCCTCATATGTGGGACCGAACCAGGGCCGCTGGCTTCCCAAGCCAGCGCTTAACCACCGCGCCACTACAACCTACTTTTTAAGAGCGAAAACAACCCCTTTCCGGCTTTCTACCATGCCTATTACCTGGAGTAGATACTCTTCCAGGGACTGAAAATGAAGCAGCACTTTTGCTCTTGGCTATTGATGCTTTTGTTGGGGCGATCAGGCGCATGATTAAATCATTCTCCCAAAGATCGGTGTACAGGTGCTGAACTAAATGATGAGAACAGACAAAATGGATTCAATTGGAGGCCCCAGAAATATTGGAGAAAGATCAATGTGTGCTGCTGCAAATAACTTTCTCAGCCAAGAAGTAGAGGCAATGAGAACAACATATACATAATAGTGAACACTGCCACCTGACCAGATTGCATTACTAGGGAAGACAGTATCTGGATAAAGGTGGAAAGGCCTCAGCAAACCATAATAACCCCACTGAAGGAATCTAGGTAATATATTTAACAGAACCATAGCCAATGGATGGAGTCTCTATGGAGGAACTCACATAGGGAGAAAGAAGTTGTACGTGACGTGACAAATTTGACATGGATTCCTACAGATATGTGCCACTGATGGACATACTGGTCAAGTCCATTGCCAAAAGCTCTAAGGGACTGACTGAATTCTTTTGCTAATAGTGAAATATTGTTGTAAATATCTTGCTCCAGTAAGTTTTTATGGTCATAAAGATCCCTATGACAATGGCATTTGTTGTAATAGGATGTGACCTGAATCAATGAAGTGGGGTGTCTTTTGTAAGTGAATAGTACAGTATGGGACAAAATGCAACAATCATGTTTGACGGGAAAGGTTGCGGGTAAAGTGTTAGAAACTACCTTAAATAAAACGAAATTCCGCATGCAATAAGCAGGGAAACCATGGAAAAAGGAGAGATGTGAGGTGATGCTATGAAGTAACAGAGCAAAGCTTTGAAGTTCCAAATGTCGCCAGTAATTTAGAACTTTGAAATACAAATTGATAAAAAGATTGAAGGGAATCAACTCCTCTGGTACAATCTCTCTCTTCCAACATCTGTCATCCAGTTTGTCAGCTTCACTAAAGACCACTTGCTCAGATGATGGCAGAATTTTTCATTTAAAGACACTCTTCTGGCTTCAGCCAAATAAGCATGGCACCGAAGTACATTCTTTAGTTAAATAAGGGATATTTTGGCTTTCACTTTTAGGAATGACTTTTCAAGCAACTGAATATTGACATATAGATCTCTTTTAAACAACTATTTAAGATTGGTTCTTAGAAATAACTAACCACCTGATTCTCTTTTCACTGGTTCTGTTTCCGTAGGTGAATGTTGTTTGCTATGTCTTCTATTCAAAGGTGACTTTATCCTCTTTTCTGTCTTCTCTGGAGATCAAGGGCAAAGGCATATTATTTTTTACAAACTGTTTAAATATATTATTTCGGGAGTGAGCCACTCCTTTTTTAAACACTTTATATCTTCTCTGCACTTAATTGTAAAAATGTACTTAAATTCCAAAACTGAAAACTCGTTTACTCTTTATCTGAAAATTATTTAGAAAAATGGTAAAAATTAAGAGGGATTTTAATTTTGTCTGCTACTACCTCACATCAAAGTTCCCAAATTAGAAGTATACAAGCTTTCATTTTAGACACCTATTGACATGTATATGACACTTATATGACATCTATTACTAAGTAACTTATACTTTAGTTGTATCTAGTATTTTTTTAAACAAAAATGATCATTAACATATGGTATAGATGTACAATTTTAGCAACCCAATCCATTCATAGGGGAAATAATCTGTTTTGCGTAGATGCTCTTCCATTTCACTTGAAATATTCTGGTTCAGTATATTAAGGAATGTCTGTTTAAAGAATAACTTCTCTTGGGCCGGCTGAGTGGCACGGTGGTTAAGCGCTGGCTTGGGAAGCCAGTGGCCCCGGTTCAGGTCCCACATATGAGGGCTAGTGACACTGCCCTAAAATAAATAAATAAATAAATAAAATGATTTAAAAAAAAAAAAAGAATAACTTCTCTTTTGGGACCTGCAAATAGATAATCTATCATCATTTGAAAATTCTTTTTTTTTTTTTTTTTTTGAGGGCAGTGTCACTGGCCCTTGTATGTGGGACTGAACCAGGGCCACTGGCTTCCCAAGCCAGCGCTTAACCACCGCGCCACTCGGCCGGCCCTGAAAATTCTTGAATTGATAATATAACTGAGCATCATGAACTACAGAGGTGTGACTGATTTAATCAGGTGATTAAATCACACGTCCTTTATTATCATACTACAAGAAATGACAAAATGGCATAAATAGTTATTATGAGTCAGCAATGAGAGGAAGAAAAATAGACTATTTGAATCAGACAAGATTTAAAATAGGGTTATTTAAAAATATTAGAGGTTAGATTATGAACTTCATTTGAGTCTGAAATGCTCCTCTCTCCAGATTGAACAGGTTTCATTTCAATTTGAAGGGATTTTACAAAGGCAAGCCACTGCCAGTATTGATTTTATTTTTCCTGAAATCATTAATTGCAACATTCATCGTGTCAGGGTGTCCAATATACGGTACCTTTAAGCAAGTTATTTCACAAAGTATCTTCCACACATACCTTCTTGTATTAAAAACTAGTAAAGAAATAATTTAAAGAGTTACTTGGAATTGCTCCTTCAGTGCAACTTAACTAATTATTACCTTGAAAGTCATCACCTGTCCGTTCTCTTTACAAGTTTCATTAATATTGCAAGTAGACATATTAATGCAAGCATACTAGTGTTTGCTCATTATATTAAAAATTGCATTGTCCCTCTGGAAAAAACCTGTGCTAATTCTTCACAGCAATTAGATAATAAAACATTCAATGCTTGTGAAAAATTAAGATAAATTAAAATGTAAGTATATAAACATGACATTGCAATGAATGTTATCTAATTTATCTAAAGGACTGATTTGATGAAAAAAATTAGTTTTATTATGTGAAAGAAAGGTGCTAGAGAAAATCTCCCTATATCTATGAATGGACCCAGGCTATACATAAATGTGTTTTGGGAAAGCATAATGAGGATAATGGTGGTAAGTGAATCAACTTTTGTTAGACTATCACAAGAGACAATGTGATGGACCGGCCAAGTGGCACGGTGGTTAAGAGCTGGCTTGGGAAGCCCGTGGTCCCACTTCGGGTCCCACATGAGGGCCAGTGACACTGCCCTCAAAAAAAACAAAGAGAGACAATGTGATGCACCAAGACTGACAAAATCCTTGCAAGCTCATCATTGGAAATTGTATGAGTCCTAAAAGTACAAATAACATAATTTAAGTATGAAAACAACAAAAATCATTTCAATATATTGAAACTCTAATGTTTAGACAGAAAATGGAAATCTTTCCCACTAAGTTAACCACTACTACAATTAATTATACTTTAAATGAGATCCAGAATCTTTTGCTGTACTGGAATTATTGTATAGCAATCTGCATTGCTCCAAAAAATGTCAAGGCACCTAATAGTATTTTAAAAACTCTTTTTGGGGCCGGCCGAGTGGCAAAATGGTTAAGAGCTAGCTTGGGGACGCCAGTGGCCCCGGTTCGGGTCCCACATATGAGGGCCAGTGACACTGCCCTCAAAAAAAAAACACTTTTTTAATTCAAGCTATAATTAGGCCTTTTTTCTCAATCCATAAGGCACAAAAGTAGTATTTTTTAATGGCTAAGTTTCAGGGAATGCTGTGGAATGTTGGCCATGTCTTTTTGCTGCCAAGATCACTTCTATCTATTTTCATCTCCAGAAAGAAAAAGGATTTTTTTTTTGAGGGCAGTGTCACTGGACCTCATATGTGGGACCTGAACCGGGGCCGCTGGCCTCCCCAGCCAGCACTTAACCACCGCGCCACTCAGCCGGCCCAAGGATTTTTTTTTTGATTGATGGGTATGGTTGCCTAATCCATTTCAATTATCAGTGAGAGAAGCATCATGTGCTACAAGCCAGAAATGGACACTGACACAGATTCAGTTAATTTTTTAAATAGGGCACACAAATTAAAAGGGCAAACACCAGGGGGCCGGCTGAGTGGCACGATGGTTAAGCGCTGGCTTGGGAAGCCAGCAGCCCCGGTTCAGGTCCCACATGTGAGGGCCAGTGACACTGCCCCCCCAAAAAATAAAAATAAAAAACTAAAAGGGCAAACACCAGGAGCAAAAGGTATTTGAAGTATCCATAGTAGGTAACTTCATTCAGACCTTAACTACAACACTAGGAAGGTAATTATACTTGCCTGTCAATTTTACAAGGTGGTGAATAACAAATATGTGAAGCAGATCAATATGTCCACTGTTATATATATGCTATTATTTTCCTTAAATGAGTTAATACTGAACAAACTTAATGAAAATTAAATGACTAGTTTAACTAGTCCCTACAAAAAACTATTTCATTTATAAGTTAGAAAGAATAAGGCCGGCCGAGTGGCGAAGGGGTTAAGAGCTGGCTTGGGACGCCAGCATCCCCAGTTCGGGTCCCACATATGAGGGCCAGTGACACTGCCCTCAAAAAAAAAATACCTATAAGTTAGAAAGAATAGAAATTAATTTTAAAATAAATTATCATGCCATGTAATGGCAATGTCTTTTGGTCAAAATATGTTTTGGTTTGGGCTACCTGAGCCCAACAAAACCATCTGATATGATTAATACAGAAATCACAAAATGAGGATTTATACTGATACTTATATATTGATTTTATATACATACATATATATTGGTATTTATATTGGTATATTAAAAATACAAAATGGTAATGACCACTGTACCCACTATAAAACAATGCTCTTCTGAAAGAAATCTAAATGTTCCACAATCTAAAGAATAAGTGATACTGTAAAAATACATATAAAGAATTGATTTTATTGGTTTGAAATTCAGTAGAATACATGAAATAACTACTCACTTTTGGCAATAGAATTTTGAAGACCAGCAGATGACATAGTCGTTTGTTTGTGTAAACCAGAAGTCTCCTTTTCGAGTTTTTCAGTAGATACAGATCGTTTCTTAACTGAGAAGAGATATAATATTTACTATATTCATATTTTAAGAAAGCATCATTAGCTGAAACAACATGAGTTCATGATGCAGTTCTATGGAGCATAAACATGCATTAATTAGGTACACAATGTTCATTATCAGTCATTCCTTAAAAAACTATGTTATTTAACTTACATTTTATGAAATTGTGTAGAATTATGTCCACATACAGGAAAATTTACAGTACATCAATAGTATAAACAGGGCAGATTTAATTTATTTTTAAAATATGCATTGTATAAAGCTGTATAAAGTGTATTAATTATTAATCGTTTTTATACTGGTTATAAGAAATGGTAAGACTTTGGATATACTGGATAAAATACAATTATAAAATTTTCAAAAAACATAAAATTTTCACCTGTTTCTTTTGCAATCTCATGACACAGGTGAAAAACTGTATCTACCCAAGATTACATGACAGGACTTCCATTTTGATACAAAATTCAAGGAGGTGACCAACTAGCTCAGTTGGTTATAGCGTGGTACTAACACCAAGGTTGCCAGTTCGATCCCTGCATGGGCCACGGTGAGCTGTGCCCTCCTTAGGAGACTCAGCTTGCATGAGAACAATGACCATGGCTGTTCCCCAATAAAAAAATTTTTTTAGAAGACACAAAAATCAAAACCTTGTTGTAAATGCAACTTCATACTAATAGCCAATATTTAAATAAGAGCATGAATGAACTTTAATAGTTGTATTAATTACCAGTTTTATTTTCGGAGGTCGCTGTCATGGAGCCTTCCCAAGACCATCTTTTTTGGCGTTGATCAACAGTGTTACTCCGCTCCAAAGTACGACAGAGAACAGCCTTGAATTTTTCCTATTTAAAATATATGCCAACGATTTTTATATATTACTTATAGTGGTTAGTATAATTTCGATATGTGGGTTACAAAACAACACCATCACCAAATTTCTGTATCAGGCAAAAAACTTTTTGTATCAGGTAAAAGTAAAAAATAGAGACATGTTTCAGTTATCAATCATTATCAGTGCTTCTCCTGTATAACTAGGATTTAATCTTATGAATCAGAATTGAGGAACTGACTGTACCTCCCCCTGTGCTTATATCATTAGTAAATTTAGAACCAAATTTGTAAGCCTATTTCTAGCAACTATACAAAGACTGAGTAGTCCACTTTTGTGTTTTTGTTTGTTTTAGCTGAGCCATCCTGCCACCTGTTGGCAGCTCAACAGCAACTCACCTCGGGCTGGCATCGAACCGCCGTTGCTCAGAGCTCAGCTCGCACTCTTGAGCGAGCTCTTAACCAACTAAGACTCGGCCGGCCCCACTTTTGTGTTTTCTAATAATACCTTATGTTTTATTACTTTCCTACTTTAATTTCCCCCTCTGCTTGACTCCCTCAAGCATTGGTTGTGGTATGTATCTTTTTTTTTTTTTTTTAGTGGGCAGTGTCACCTGCCCTCATACGTGGGATCTGAACTGGGGCCGCTGGCATCCCAGGCCAGCTCTTAACCGCCGTGCCACACAGTTGGCCCTGTATTTTTAAAAATATACCAGAAATTCTTTTTGGAATGGGGCAGGAAAAAATCAACTAACACACATAAATGTGAAATCTATGCCAGAGTCATCTATTATATCCACACTTATACCATCTTAAATTCTGGTGTTAACTAATACAGTTTTTCAAAAAAAATAATCCATGTGTTTCTCTTGACCTCAACTTCAATTTTAACTACTCAGGATAACAGCGATACAAATGTATATGTCACACTATGGCAAAACAACTCCACTGCCAGAAATGAGGTGGTTTTCTTTTCTATTTTTCATCCCTGTGCTATAACATACTATGGGCTATACTCGGGTAAGCAAATTAACTTCAGGGCCGGAAGTTCTTCTATTTTTCCCTGACAACAACTGTTTCTTAGCAACATCCTTACAATGTCCCCACCATTTCTCTGAGGACGATGAGGGTAAACATACCAGGAAAATAAAGAATCATCCATATGCTCTGTGGAGAACAGCAACTGTAATTCTTAAAATAAAACTTATCTAATGGTAGGTAGTATTTTAAAATTACATTTTTCTGGAAGGAGAACTGACTCTGGATGTTGAACACACAATGTGATATATAGATGATATATTACAGAATTGTACACCTGAAACCTATGTAACCTTACTAACGTTGTCACCCCAATAAATTTTATAAAAAAATATAATTGTATTTTGGGCCGGTCGAGGGGCATGTTGGTTAAGAGCTGGCTTGGAACGCCAGCAGCCCTGGTTCGGATCCCACATATGAGAGCCAGTTGACACTGCCCTCTACAGCTAAGATGGTGAACAACAGCTCCACCTGGAGCTGGGACACTGTAAATCCCAGGGATGGCATAGCTGCAGCCCCTGCTGCAGTGGGCTGCCATAGGCTACAGTGAGTGGCCGGCAGCCAGCATGAGAGGCTAGCAGCCAGCGTGAGCTGCCAATAGCCACTGTGAGCAGCCATCCAGAGGTCAGCAACCAATCTGCCTCACCCGAGACGAGTGCAATGACGATACCAACATGGGCCAGTGAAGCAACGTCCTCCACAACTAGACTGAAGAACAAAAGGACAACAACTTGTCTGTTCCCCTTCCCCAATTCCTCAATAAACACTTTAAAAATAAAAAATAATAAATTATATTTTCTAACAGAAAGTTGTTCTAAATTACTTATAAACCCAGAAATTATAATAAAGAGTAAAAACAGAGATCAATTTTGTATTATAAAACATTTGATTCCTAAGAATTCTATACCGCTGTTTCCAAATGCACTGACCCTCTGTGCTCCGAGGTTCCTTCTGGCATCTGTGGCTCAAATGTTATCTCCTGCCGCAGCCCACCCCAAGCCTACTTAGTGTCCCATGGCCCCTGTTCTGCTGGGACTCCCCTGCTCTCTAGGCCCTTTCTCTTTCTCTTTCTGCCTCTTCTTCCATGTCTCTGGCTTCCTTTCTGTCTAGTGTCCTTTTGCTGCATTCTCTCTCGGATTCCTTTCTGTAAGATGGTATTTATTTTTCTCAGCCCCTGGGACTCTCTCTCTCTCTCCACCAGGGGCCCTCCCCCACTTTGCACACACAAATTTGTTTTGGTTTCTTTGGTTTATTGTCTTAGTGTACATTCTTTCTCTCTCAGACACACATACTCTCTCTCTTTAACATAGATATGTAAATTAAGGTATTTCACCGAGGAAAATGGAAAGTGACAGAAATTCTGAGAGTCCATCAAATACTGAAATATGAAACAAGACAGACATAAACAACCATAGACAAAGGTTCAAAAACACAGAAAGTGGTACTGGATCATGGGTAGGGAGGAAATGTTACAAGGGCAGTCCGAGAATAAGGAAGATCCACAGATGGAGGCATGCACCAGAGCAACTGTGTGGACAAGGAAGGAGGAAAAGTGGGCAGCAGAGCAAGACACAGAGAAGAAGGCTCATGGGGAGAAATGGAATCAAAGAGAAAAAGAAATTTAAAAATTAGAGCAACAGAATAAAAAGAGAGGAAGATAAAAACACACATACTGAGAGAACAGGCAGAAATTCCAAAGATGGGGAGAGAAAAAGAAAGAAGCTAAAACAAAGAAAGCAAAAGGAAAAGTGAGGCACCTCGGGAAGAAAAAGGCCAGAGTCAGAGAACCAGAAGACAGACTAAGACTTATTTAGGGATACTTGAGAGTCACTGGGATAAAGAAAAAGAGAATGTCAGCAAGGAAGAGAATGGTGTCACAGAGAATATGCTTGATCCAAAAGAGTCAAGGATACTCAGAATAAAGTAATGGAATGACTTATAGGACAAAAATTTAGTGTCAGAAAGAATCATACTGAATGAGACAGGTAGCCAGATGCCCATGTATAAACAATAAAAGGCAAACTGATTGGAGAGGGACAGAAAGGATGAAGAGAAGGCATCACAAAGGGAGTGACTCATACCAAGAGTCTGGAAAGGAAAAGAGAGCAGTGGGCCATAAAACAACACAGAGAAAGAAGGGCACGTGAGGAACGAGAGGGAGAGAGTGAGCACACACAAGAGGGAGCAAGGAGAACATGGAAGGGAGAGCCGTGCTCGCATTTGGCTGGGACTCAGTCACGCAATTAGAGGAGCTGTAAGAAGTGAGCCTGTCAGATGGGGGCCTGTCAAGGAGGACCAGACGGTGAGTCTGTGAATATCAGGAATTGGGCCAACACTGAAAGCTTTTTGGTGGGAGACACACACAGACCAAACCGCAGGCCTCAGGCACCCCGTGTGCCATGTCCTGAAGGTGGACAGGGCTCTCTCTTCCTGGATCTGCGAGGTTCCTTTAACCTCAGCCAGTGAATCTAAATTTGCGGGATCTGATTGGACAGGGACAAGAAAGCCTAATGTTGCAGGGAAGAAAGGAAGAAATGGGATTGGTTCCCTTTCCACAGGTTGGACAAGTAAAGGCAGAGAAGAGCTAAAACAAAACAAAAATCTATTCCAGGGCTGGCCAAGTAGCTCAGTTGGTTAAGGGTTGGCTTGGGAGAGGGAGCTCTGAGCAGCAGGGCCGCCAGTTTGGTTCCCACATGGGCCAGTGACACTGTGCCCTCTACAGCTAAGATGGTGACCAACAGCTCCACCAGAGTTGGACTGCCGTGAGTTGCCAGTGACGGCGTAGGCTGCAGTGGGCTGCCATAAGCTACTGTGAGTGGCAGGCAGCCAGCGAGAATGGCCGGCAGCTGCCATGAGCTGCTGTGAGCAGCCATCCAATGGACAGCAACCGATCTGCCTCAGCCGGGAAGGGTGCAATGATCACAATACCAACATGGGCCAGTGAAGCGGTGTCTTCCACAACTACACTGAAGAACAAAAAGACAACAACATGTCTGTTACCCTCCCCCAATTACCCAGTAAAATCTTTAGAAAAAAAGTATTCAAGACCCAGGCAACGCACTATATCATCTGATTAGCAGGCTAGAAAAATATGTACCCTTTCTTCCCGTAATCTTTGTTTCCTTTTTTCTTCTGCGGATATTCTCCGCTGTTCATCTTTTTCTTTTTGTTCTCGGAGCTTTCGTTGTTTTTCTTCCATCTGTTTTTCATACTGGATTTTGGCCTTTCTTTCTTTTTCAAGTAGCTGTATTTCTTTATTAGCTGAAATATTCCAAATACAAGGGGTTTAAGAGCTAATAAAATATTTAAGTTTTCCACATTACAGAAAGAAAAACTAATCTCATTCTCTTTCTTAAAAACAACCTGTGCTAATAACTAGAGATTTACTATACAAGTGAACAGTTATACAAGTGAACAGAGATGGCCACTAAACATTCATTTTCACTGGGTGTTCATTTAACTCCAGAGAACTAAATTTGCTTAGATAGATGACTCTCCCCGTCTGAACCAAAATTTCAAATTAAGAAGAAACAGTTTCACTCATGTGATGTTTCCGTTGATTTGAGCTAAAAGGTGAAACCCCACCAGCTTAACATGTGGTACTTAAGAATTAAAAAAAGGGGGCGGGCAAGTGGCATGTTGGTTAAGAGCTGGTATGGGATGCCAGCTCTGAGCAGCACGGCCCCAGTTTGGATCCCACATATGAGGGCCAGTGACACTGCCCTCTACATCTAAGATGGTGATCAACAGCTCCACCTGCAGCTGGGCTGCTGTGAGTCGCCAGCAGCCACGGCGTAGCTGCAGCCCCTGCTGCAGTGGGCTGCCATAAGCTACAGTGAGTGGCCAGCAGCCAGCGTGGGCAGCTGGCAGCTGGTGTGTGCTGCCAAGAGCTGCCGTGAACAGCTGTCCAGAGGACAATGACCGCTCTGCCTCACCAGGGAAGAGCGCAATGATGATACCAACATGGGCCAGTGAAGCAATGTCCTCCACAACTAGACTGAAGGACGAAAGGACAGCAACTTGTCCGTTCCCCTCCCCAATTAGCCATTGAAATCTTAAAAAAAAAATGGGCTGGCTGAGTGGCGCATTGGTTAAGCACTGGTTTTGGGATGCCAGCGGCCCCGGTTCGGATCCCACATGAGGGCCAGTGACAATGCCCTCCACAGCTAACAACGGCTCCACCTGGAGCTGGGCTGTGCAAGCCCCGGTGATGGTGTGGGCTGCAGCCCCTGCTGCAGTGGGCTGCCATAGGCTACAGTGAGTGGCCTGCAGCCAGCGTGAGCGGCTGGCAGCCAAGCATGAGCTGCCAATAGCCGCGGTGAGCGACATCCAGAGGCCGGCGACCGATCTGCCTCATCCGGGAAGAGCGCAATGACGATACCAACAGTGAAGCAACGTCCTCCGCAACTGAACTGAGGAGCAAAGGGACAGCAACTTGTCTGTTCCCCTTCCCCGATTCCCCAACGCTGTTCCCCTCTGCCAATTCCCCAATAAAATCTTTAAAAAAAAAAAAACTTAAAAAAAAAAGAATTAAAAAAATACACAACCAGGATATATATTTTTTTCCTTCTACTAGGAAACTTCTTTTATTTATTTATTTATTTTTTTGAGGGCATTGTTACTAGCCCTCATATGTGGGACCCGAACCAGGCCGCTGGCTTCCCAAACTAGCGCTTAACCACCTGCGCCACTTGGCCGGCCCGGAAACTTCTTTTAAAGGTCTCATCTATATAGACCAAATTAAACATGGGAGTTCATGGACTTAGTCCCATACCACATTTTGATGGTTTCCTATATTCCAATATCCCCTAGCTAAAGCCTGGAGAGAATCTACGCAGTTATAAAATACTCTCCTACTAAGACCTTGGAGGAAACTGCTTATCACAAAAACAAAGGAAATTGATATTCCACTTGAAGTTAAGCAGTAGCATTGTCAGTGGATTTACAAGACCAGATGACAAAAATACATGGTTGAGAAAGCATTCTCAAGGTGTAGAAAGATTCCTTTTTTTACATCCAAATTGATACAAAGTTCCACTAGAGACACAGCCAAATCAGTGAAAGATACCCTGTCTTAGCAACTTCATTTTCATCTCAATATCATTTGTACTGAAGTCCCACTCTACCTGTTTCTAAAAATATTGAGGAAATTTACGTACTTTAGCTTTCAGAAAATTAAAGCTAACAGAAACTACTACTTTAAAAATAAAACAATTTAGGGCCAGGCGAGTGGCCCGGTGGCTGAGAGCTCGCTTGGGACTCCAGTGGTCCCGGTTCGGATCCCACATGTGAGGGCTAGTGACACTGCCCTCAAAAAATAAATAAATAAAATGAGCCTCCAAAAAAAAATAAAATAAATAAAATAATTTAGGGCTGGCCGAGTGGCGCGGTGGTTAAGCGCTGGCTTGGGATGCCAGCGGCCCCGGTTCAGGTCCCACATATGAAAGCCAGTGACAATGCCCTCAAAAAATAAAAAAATAAATAAAATAAAACAATTTAGTCAAATACTTTTCATTAGCCTTGTTTATCTGATTTAGTATAAGCATTTAGTCTAATGTAATGCATACTATAAAGTATAATCTATGATATAAACAGATTAGGAAGAGTA
This sequence comes from Aselliscus stoliczkanus, assembly GCA_033961575.1. Taxonomy (NCBI): domain Eukaryota; kingdom Metazoa; phylum Chordata; class Mammalia; order Chiroptera; family Hipposideridae; genus Aselliscus; species Aselliscus stoliczkanus. The sequence goes on from CM066737.1 coordinate 20,352,524, forward strand.
AGTAAAACCACTTTGGAAATATATAACCTTAATATAAAATTCATTCTGATTTTTTTTAAAAAAGGTCGAAAATATACCATCTTGTTGACGTCGCATTTCTTCTCTGCGCTCCTTTGCTAATTTTTGTTTTATGTCATTTTTAAGCACAGATCCATCTATTATTACTAAAAAAAGGAAAAGAATAGACATTAATAGGGTATCAAATGTTAATGATATGACACTTTGACATCTATCAAAGCATTCTACATATTATACCTGGTTTAAATGCTGATCTTGTATTTGAGGATTGGGATGGAAGAGAGCTAGAGCCACTCTGATTCCGTCTTTCTTTAGCAATGGCATGAGCAGCAGCAACTAAAATACAGGGAGATAAAGGAAAAGGATTAGATATTACGAATACAAACAGCTAATATAGGGGGCGGCAAAGCATAGCCAATTGTGTTTTTGATAATCAAGAATAGCATCTCTTCTGTAATACAAGTCATGACGTGTTAATCAGAGTCAACAACAAAGACATACTGAGTTCATGATGTTCAACAATAATTTCACAAAGAATTGAAAGTGTGTCCTGTGGATGTGCCAGCATATCTATGGACACAGTGAGAGATCTGTTGGAGTAGCAGCACAAGTTTGTGGATGAGTAGGAGCTAATGATTAACAGCTTTCCAAGGTGCCTCAGAGGAGACACTGCGTGGATGCTATTAGAAAAACTGAGCTGGCAAGGAATTGGAAAAAATGTTTCGCCATAAATTGGGAATCTAGAAAAGATTTGGAGTTTATGGATTTTAATTTGGAAGCAAAAGTGTCAACAGTGAGATCCTCAGGGACAGGGCCGAATAATAAGGAGTATGACCTAGCAGGGGCTTTCTACCCTGGTGGCAAACTAATCTCCTAAACTGCTTTTTAAAAATTAGCAATGCCTGCCCTTCCCTGCCCCCCCACCCCCGTTCTCCGGTGGTGGGGCCCAGGCCTTTACAGATGCTAAAAGGTCTATTCTGATGCATAGTGAAGGTAGAAGACCACTCAAAGAATTTCTAATTAGATGGCATTCTTCTAGTTAGAAAAATGTCAAGCAAATACAAAATACACAATACAAATTTACATATGTCTTGAATAAGCAGGCAAAAAAAAGTGGTAAATAAACTTCAATAAGGGGCTGGGGGATGGGTGTAAAAGGTGAAGGGCAATACAGTCAATAATACTGTGAGAAACTTGCATGGTGACAGGTGATTACTCGACTTAGTGTGGCGATCACATTGTAAGGTATATAAATGTCAAATCACTATACTTTAGACCTAAAACTAATTTAATATTGTACACCAACTATGCTTAAAAAATAAAATAAACTTCAATAAAGGTGAAATATGAGGGTAACACAATTTGAGGCAAAGAAAAACTAAAATTCTACATGATACACATACATATTATTATAGGGTTTTCCCTGAAACCTTTAAAACCATGTATGGCTGTTTCTTAAATGCCCCACAATAAGGGTCATCTTCAGGAAGGATCTGGAGAATAACACTGAAAACTCTCTTCTATCCTGGTATGAAAGCGCAAGAAATATGATCCCGGGGTTTCTGCATACAATTCTGGTTTCTATATATCAAGGAAAATATAATAGCTGATGATGGGCAGTTAAAATAATTAAGGGAATAGAGGGGCTGTCGTCATACTCACAGAATGAAAGGACTCAGAGCTGTTAGTTGCCACTGAGCAATGATATCTGGGAGTCATTTTACAGAGTAACCTTGAAAGTGACATCACAATGGCGCGATAGGGATCACCATTTCAAAAGGGAAAAAGGATTTTTTTTTTTTACCCCAGAGACCTAACAGCTCAGATAATCCATGACCTAGCTAAATTTGAAGATTCGACTCTTCCCAGCTTCCTTAATAATTCAACTACTGACAATTTTGTAGATGACAATTATCCTCTCAACTTGAATACTAGTGTATTAAGAAAAATACTTAAATACACTCTATAAATTAATTAAGCCTTCCTATATATCCCCCTCCCACTCGCAACATTTCTATGTGAACACAGAGAAAACAAGCTGCTTTTGCACATTTGGTTTTCTTTTCTTTTCTTTTCTTTTTTTGAGGGCAGTGTCACTGGCCCTCATATATGAGACCAAAACCGGGGCCGCTGGCATCCCAAGCCAGCACCTAACCACTGCGCCACTCGGCCGGCCCCAACACACTTGGTTTTCTTGCTTAGAAGTCTTTAGGAAAGTCTATACTGGGCCGGCTGAGTGGCGTGGTGGTTAAGCGCTGGCTTGGGAAGCCAGCGGCCCCGGTTCGGTCCCACATATAAGAGCCAGTGACACTGCCCTCAAAAAAAAAAAACAAAAAAAAACAAACAGGAAAGTCTATACATATTTTGGCACAATTTAGCTGACCATAATGGCAATTTCTCTCAAAATGTACAATTTACCAAATTTAGAGATCTTATTAAATAGAAGAAACCTTAGAATTAGCTGTGATGGGAATAAAAAAAACCCAAATCATATAAAGATTAATGTGTAATACAACATCAAATCTGATTTTTAGAACTTTTTATCAAAATTCCTATTGGCAAGAAATGCATTCACCAAAAAGGCAGGCTCTAAAATTTATTTAAAATATCCATGCAATGTGAGAAAGTGTTTATGTCCGGACTTAAAAGAGTGAATGTTTTATTCCACTGGATAGAATGAAGGCATTTATTTATCATTCATATTAAAGTAATAGTAAGGTGCAGGAAGTATACCACAGTATTTCTGTAGATCTTATACTAAATTCTAATCCCAAAGTAAGGTTAAAGGTTACCTTTGCTTGGAGATTAAATACAAAATTTTGTAGAATTTATTACTAGAACTGAATTATGAATCTTAATCCATACTTATACTTTCCTAAAAATTGCCATAACAAATAATGTACATCACTTCACCATATATGAAGTTCTTTTCATTTGTATCACCTCATTAAATTCTCCTAACAATCCTATAAAGTGGATATCATTGTTTTCCACATTTTCTTTACAGATAAGACTGAAGCTAAACATAACTTTCCCACATCACATAGATAGTAATGGTGAAGCCAGAACTTGACTGAATGGTAGATTAAGGAGCAACTATACTTTGAAATATTACATAATTATCAAGGATCAGACTATACATAACCCACCTAACCTTTATATGCGTTAGTTCATTATTCTCACCTCAGCTACTTTCTAAGGTTATTTCTGTTTAAAATATGACAAAAAAGGAATTAAGGTCTAAATATACAAAGTTGATTCAACAGGAAATAAATGAAATATATAGGTTTTGGTTTAAAATATACTTTGAAAATACAGCAATGGAATGATTTTAAAACAAAGCATTTACCATTTTTTTTTGTGAAAGAAAGCGCTATTATGCTGTGGCTTAGAAAGGCCTACATTAAAAAAAAAGTATAAGACATTACAGGAAGAAAACCATTCTCCTCCTTGAGGGGAAAACTTACAGTCAGTAATCCTACCCAGCCCAATAAAAGCCTCAGAATGAAATGAACCAAAAATAGGCGCCACTAGAATGCCAAAGTTAAAAAATGCTTTACACTTAACTTAATAGGTTTAAAAAAAATTTCACTGAAATTTTGAAGCCCCTTTTGGACATAAAGCATTTTAATTTATTACTGACTATAATAAGGTGGAAAATCTGTTTTTTTCTATCCCCCACCCCCGTTCCTCCACACACACACACACACACACACACACACACACACACACACACACAAAACACAGGATCTGTGTCACTAGAGCTCTGCTCCACTAGGATGAACTAAATGCAAGACAGGAAGAACACTCCATGACAACTAGTTCAAGAAGCACAATCACACTAAAATGCTTAATCTTATGAGACGTCAATGGATAAATACTCATCCCCATACTTATTCAGCAATTCTGTATCGTCTGTCACTGATGTTGCTCTTGAAATCACATTCCGAATTCAGCCTAAAATCTGTAGTCCCACCTCTCCATGACCTTTCTTCCCCCAAGATCCTTTCTTTCTTTTGTACTCATGAGAAATATTAGATCACATAAACTAGAATTTTTCATAGGTAGGAAAGGGCAGAGAACAACAACACTATGAAACTTACAGATTAACAAATTTAGTGCTACTCACTGTTATTTGGAAAACAGAATAAAAACAAGCAACTGCCACTAAATGGCCAAAAATTTCAAAGGGGACACAATGGGGGACTCTTGGCCCCCTTGTCCCCTTCAGGAAGCACTGAGACCATGAGGGCAGTTCTGGTCTATCTAACATGTTGATGCTTTTAATTTCTAACAGAAAATGGGCAGCAAGGATGTCAGCTGTGGTTCTGGGTTAAGCCTTTTTGTATGGCTTTTTAAGTTTCTGGTTTGAAATACTCTGAATTCAAGCAACTGTCCTATATAAAATTTAAAAATTTTTAAATACTTTTTCAACGTTCAACATACAAATGTTTCAGGGGGTTATCAGGAATGCTGGTTAATTTAAAGTACTGAAATAAACCAATGCCAGAAAGACTTAGTGTCAATAAGCAATAAAACAATCTGAATTTTTTGCAAACTCTCTAGGTGAACCATGAAAAACAAAGTAGAGACTGAGTTCTTCTCCCAATGGAATGATGAAAGTGTATTTGCTTCTGACACATTTGGGGAGTTGATACAAAGCGTTCTTAAGTAACATAAAGCCTCGCAATCGCAGCCAATGTAAATTAATTTTTCAACTGCAAATGAAAAAATCTCTAAGGATTTCAATAAAAATCAGTAAGATCGTTTTATTCAAGTTCATGTAGGAGGTAACTAGCCAGAGAACTAACTAAAAGCAACCTCCCACAAGCAAGAAATACTATCTCGCTCACGTAGTGGAGCAGTCTCCTGGGCTATGCAATGTGCTGCCAAATTTTACAAAATTAACGATTTTGGGAGGCAGGGAGGGGGCTTTTTGGCGATGGGACCAATTTAGGAGAAGTACTCGGAATCAGTTCAGCCTATGGTCTGCAAGATGTCCCAGAAAGGTGACATCTTCGAGAAGTCAAGTACTATACAGCAGGCATATCAGGATGAACAGAGAGCCAAGTTTCATCCCAACTTAGGCTCCCTCCTCACTGCACCTTGACGAGACGGGTGCAGGAAGGAAGCCTCTGGAAGAAGCAAGGATTGCGACCGTGAGAAATTATTAGTGTGCGAGCGCCCGCGGCAGAGGGAAAACTCCAACCGCCGGTGCCTGGAAGGGCTGCCCCCAGCTGCAAGGGGCGGTCCGGGCGTGCGGGGTCCCGGCGGGGGCCGGCACATCCCGGACAGCGGCGCCGCCCGCCCCCCCAACGGCAGGCGGGGCTCGGATCCGTCCGCTGGGTCTGGGGTTCCAGCCTCCCTCGACCCAGCACCGCCCGTTAGTACCGTCGCGCCCCGCCCGTGGAGGTTCGGCCATTGGTGGGAGCAGTTGGGCCGCTGGCTGCCGGACTTCAGCCGTTAGCGGCGCTGGCCTGCCATTTCCCCCTCGCGTCCCTATCCCACCACGGCTCTCCATCCCATCCCATTGGGGCACCAGCGGGGGGTGAAGGGAGGACCGGACGGCTCGCGGGGACTCCGGACTAAACTTTTCTACCGCCCGCCACGCCACTCCAACGGTCTTAGGGGACACGGGAACCCGGCCTCCCGCACTGCCCGACTCTTCCGTCCGCGCCCCAGGAGCCGCTGTCCACTCACCCATGCGTTCCCTCAGTCCCCTTAGGGATGTGCTACCACCAGCGCCGGCACGCTCCGCCATCTTCCGAGCAAATGAACCGGGAGCAGCACCTACCGCTGCGGCCACAGTGCGCAGGCTCTGCTACGGCCGCCTCTCAAGCCACGGCCGCGGCGCCGGAGGGCGGGGCAAGGCGGGGCCCGAACCCCCGCCCACCTGAGACCCGCAAACTGGGCCAGCTGCTCTCCACCCGCCACGTGATGACTGGCAGGGCAGAGACCACCTTGTCTAAAAAAACCCTGTTCTACGCTCCCTGCTCTGCCCACACCCCCATGCAACATTCCTTTTCTCCTCCTGTCACTTCTACGTGCCAGCTCAGTAACATTCCTTCATTCATTCATTCGTTCACTTAGGGAGCTTTTACTGAGTGCCTCCTTTTTGCTCTTGTATCTTGAAACACTACACAAACAAAGGCCCAGTTTGGGGGAAGAGGCCCAGGGACAGGTTGGGAGAGAGGTTCCTGTGAAATCCTAGGGGTCCTATCCCGAGTAGGGACTTTCTTAAACTGTTGCAGAATAAATCATGACACCGCTACGTCTCAAAGTTAATTGAATTATGTTTAGGGTGCTTGTGGGTCTTTATAGTGAAGGAGAGAACTTAGTGGCATTAATCTCTTCAGATTTTGGAGGAGTTCGAGTTTGCAGAAAGTTTTTCCCACTCACCGGGAAAAACCTCATTGGCTGGATGCTCCTTTGAGGGGCAGACATCACTTAATGGGTAAGCTTGTCTGTGCAAAATGGAGTCACCGCCATTATTAGTGTGCTGTGCCACACGGTTATAGGTAGCAGTTTATGGATGCGACTGTAGATATGGTGCAGGAGAGTCCCAAATGGGGCAGGAGACCACTTGTGGTATGAACACTTTGATGAGCCCACTATGTCTCAGAATTACATGGGAGCTGCAAATGGTAAAAGCTAGTAACAGCAAACACTTGCTGACTCTTACTATGTGCCAGGCACTATTCTAACTGCATTACATTTATTAACTCATTTAATCCCTCTATTACCCTATGAGGATGGTGCCATAATCACCCCCATTTTATATATGAGAAAAATAAAGCAGAGCAAGGTTAAATAATTTATCCAGAGTCACATGGTTATAAAAAACAGAACTAGAATTTGAATGCAAAACATCTGACCACAGTATCCATATACTTAGCTTTAGCTTTATGATACTGTTACCAGCCAACTGAGCAGCAACAACACCCACCCCTGAAAATTTTTAATGTTTTCGTTTCTATAGAAGTGTTAAGTATAGTGCCGGGGGCCGACAGCATCCCAGTGTCTCACAAGGCCACATTGAAATAAAGATCCACGCTCAGCACTGGATGTCTGGGATGCTGCCTTATGGTTGGTCATGTAATATCTCCTGTCTCTATGAACCCAGGTGCCTTTCCTCCTATAGGAGACACTATACTCACTGTATTTGTGACAAGTTCCTGTGGTACCCTGATGATAGCTGGCTATCTAAGTCAACGACCGGGCAAGATTTCCTAAAGAACAGGAAACTCCCTAAAACACGCTACAGCCCGAGGAGACTCCTGAGCTGAGATACTGGGGACTCAAGCCCCTTGGCCTATGCAGCTGTGAAAGGTTACCTTGGAGATCAGGAGACCAAGGTCTCTCCACCATGAGAGTTCTGATAAGAGACAACTTACTGACCAAGAGGTATTTTAATGAACAGGCTTGTTTTAACTCTTTGCTTTGTACATTGCTGTAGCAACAAAAACTGAAGCTCGGACTGAGAGACGTTCCCCTCTATTGCAATAATATGCAGCTCTTCGTAGGATAGGAAAAGTTTGAGACTCCTTTTGCTACTAACTTCAAGTATACCCTGTAAAGTAGTCATGGTAACCGGTGTACCCTGGAAAGATACAATTACAAAAAGGTAAAAACATCCTGTCCTGACAGCTCCAACTGCCTGTGTGCTCCCACCCCTCCCCAACCTTCTACTGGCTGCTGTTTTAAAGTTTGCCCTCCCCCAAATTTGGATTTTTATTACAGACCTAAAGCTCTTTCAATTTTATACTGATTAAATCAGTACTGCAGTATTTGACTTACAAAAAACAAACAAACAAACAAACAAAACATCCTGATCATGTGAAACATAACTTGCAACATAACTTGCAATTGAGGTAATGGTCAGAAGCCCCTATAAAAGGGGCCAGGCTTTAATAATAAAGTGTGGGTGTGTGACACTCCTGTGAACCTCTTTCCGGTCTCCTTTCTTCTCTCTGATGCTGTCCCACCCAAGGGAACCCCTGGTCCTCGCGGGGGCTGGCTCCCCGCAGTATAGAGATGTTAAGTCTCCTACCTCTGCTTCAGATAACTATTTGAAAGCCTGAGACTTCCTAATATCCCCCAGGCCAGGAAGCTAAAGGTCAAACCCATTCTGTGTTCAGACAACTGACGCCACCTGAGTGATGGGCTGAATGGCCACAAGTTTCATAAGAACTAACAGATTTATATTTTGGTCCTCATTCAGGAGCCTTGAGGATTCAGGGGATACCCCAGCAAGATTGCCAGTCACAACCAAAGAAGCCAACGTGGTCTTCCAGGCGGAGCTTGAGACCCCTTCCTCTCATCTGAGACCAGCTAGTGTGAGAGTTCCATGAACCCCAATAGGCAGGGACAGCTCTACGCCCCTGCCCAGCAGGAAGCAGATACAGAAGAAGAGACCTCCTGTCCCTCAACTTCCCATAAGCAGATACAGAAGAAGAGACCTCCTGTCCTCAACTTCCCATAGAAATTTTATGGGGATCACGTCTCTCAAGGGGAAAACTAGGCAGGCAGTTAGAGGCAGACATTGGGTCTCTGCATTCCTGCACGTCCCACAGAATGTGACCACCAGGTGACCTCCCTTCAGCACCCAAAACTTCCATTCATTGTAACTATCTACCCCTAACACAAATGGGTACAAAATACCCGACTGGATTAGACCAGTCACTCACACCTGCGCAGTAAAGGCCATAATGACCTTTGTTTCACCTGGGCCTCATTATACCATTATTGTAATATCATACATATACCCGGAGGTTTATTAATATCATCATAACAGACTGAACTCTGGGAAGGAACATGGGCAGATGAGGTAATAGCCTCTTGTAAATTACGGGTGCCAATCAAGTAGACCCACGCCCAGAGGGCAATAGATAAATACTCCAAGTTCTGAGAAGGCAGGGGCTACTGCTACTGCTACTTCGGCTGCTGCTGCTTCCCTGCTCCTTTTGACCGCTTCTTCCCTTTGAGCCTCGCCTTTGCACGTGGTCCACTCCACACTCTTTGGCCTCTAGTACTCAGGTCTACTTTTATTTCTACATGTACTATCTTTTCTAATAAACTGCTTATTTTACTGCTTTACTCTGGTATCTTGTTCAATTCTTTGCTCGAGTTGCCAAGGACCTGGACTTTGCACCGAGAAAGGCCCACTCTCTGACAACAATACTGTTTAATGAGAGCTGACATATATACTATATAATAAATGATTAGTATCCAGAATGCATAAAGATCTAAAAATACATAAGAAAGAGCCAACCTCCAAAAAGTGAGCAAAAGGCATAAACAAGCATTTCACAGGAGAGAAAACACAAATGGTCAATTGACATAAGAAAAGATGCTCAAGGGCTGGCCAAGTGGCACGGTGGTTAAAAGCTGCCTTGGGACACCAGCAGCCCTGGTTCGGGTCCCACATATAAGGGCCAGTGACACTGCCCTCAAAAAAAAAATTAAAAGGCAAAAATGAATAAATAAAAGAACCTAAAATAAAAGATGCTCAAACTCTTCAGCAGACAAACGAATACAAAGGAAAACCACAAGGTATCATGTTACACCTACAGATTTGGCAAAAATTAAAGACTGACAAACTATAAGTGCTGTTGAGGATATAGATTAATACTAGTGGGGGGAAAAGTTTGCCATTCTAGTATCCCAAACTCTGCTCCTATATACAGAGAAGAATGCTTTGCATGATCTATATGATGGTAGCCATGATTATTAATATGGCACACATGTGACTAGGGTGCTAGCAAAGCATATACTGTACACACACACACGATTTCCACTTGATGAATTTATCTGGAACTTCATAAACAAAATCTAGAAAAATGCAACATCACCTTTGGAGTTTTTTGCAAAAATATTGAAAATATTAAACCTATTGTTAGATGTTGAACGCATCCAATAATGAGGCAACATTCAGACACATGCAGACTGTGGCATATTCTACAAAACAACTGGGCCTGGATGTTAATGTCATGAAATGTTAATGTCATGAAAGTTTAAAAACAAACATCAGGGAAGTGCTCCAGATCAGAGGAGGTTAAACAGACCAAGATTGAAAAACAAAACAAAACATAGGGGACATTCATTATTGGGACAATTGGGGAAATTTGAATACAAGCTGCATATTAGATGATCTTAATGTATCAAAGTCAAATTCTTTGGGTGTGAGAATGATATTCTGGTTATGTAAGAAAATATCATTTTTTTCTTAAGAAATAAATGCTGAAGAATTTAGGGGTAAATCATCGTAATGTCTGAAATACTGGAGAGTATTTCAGAGGAAGGAACAACAAATATCACAAAATGTTAAAAATTGGTGAATCTAGATGGTTACAGAGATGTTCATTTTACTATTCTTTTAACTCTTCTGTGGGTTTGAAATTTTTCAAAATAAGAAGTTGGAGAAGGGTGAGGGGTGGTAGATGAGAGTAAATGAGATAAACTATATGGTGATGGAAGGAGAACTGACTTTGGGTGGTGAACACACAATATGATATATAGATGATGTATTACAGAATTGTACAACTGAAACCTGTGTAACTTTACTAACCTATTGTCACCCCAATAAACTTTAATTTAAAACAAAAGAGAGAAAAAGAAGCTGGAGAATTTTTTTTTAATTGGGGAATTGGGGGAGGGGAACAGACCAGTTGCTGTCTTTTTGTTCTTCAGTCTAGTTGTGGAGGACATTGCTTCACTGGCCCATGTTGGTATCGTCATTGCGCTCTTCCCGGATGAGGCAGATCGGTCGCTGGCCTCTGGATGGTCGCTCACCGGGGCTACTGGCAGCTCACGCTGGCTGCCAGCTGCTCACACTGGCTGTTGGCCACTCACTGTAGCCTATGGCAGCCCACTGCAGCAGGGGCTGCAGCCTACACCTTCACCAGGGCTCGAAGCCCAGCTCTATATGGAGTTGTTGTTAACTGTGGAGGGCAGTGTCACTGGCTTTCATATGTGGGATCCGAACCGGGCTGCTGGCATCCCAAAACCAGCTCTTAACCAATGCACCACTCGGCCAGCCCTGGAGAATTTTTTTAATGTAGAAAGTTTGTCTTCGGCTTACTTGGAAATATTGCCACTTTGAAAACTAAATTTGATTTGGAATTACATATGGGGAGGTACCCTCCATAATCTTTTCAGTATTTAGAGCCTGTAAAGACCTTAATTCCACCCCAGTATGGGGGATCACGGGCAATAAACAGTCTACAAAAAAAAAAAAATACCGGTAGCATATGCTGGGAGCTGGGTGAGAAATTAAAGTATATTCTAGGGCCGGCTGAGTGGCGCTGAGGTTAAGAGCTGGCTTGGGACGTCAGTGGCCCTGGTTCGAAAAAAAATAGAGTATATTCTAAGCTAGGAAGAATGAGAAATTACCCCTTTTGGGGTGATCACAAAAGCTATCGAGGAAGAATTGGCACTTATTCTGAACCTGATGCCCAAAAGAAAGCAATCTCTCCTTAATTCCAGCCTGTGGTAGCTGAGTAAAGTCATGGGTCCATCTGTGGTCAGATCTTCTGGTTTTTCAAAATAAGCTGGAAATCTGGATTTTTACGTAACATCTCTTATTTTAAAAATGATGACAACATTAAAAGTTTTGAAAACTCTGGTGCAGGGCAAATACGATGATCAAATAATCAGTGTTCAAGTTTCCCAATTGTCTCTTTTTTTTTCCTGAGGGCAGTGTCACTGGCCCTCATATGTGGGACCCGAACTGAGGACACTGGCTTCCCAAGCCAGCGCTTAACCACAGAGCCACTCGGCCGGCCCCCCAATTGTCTCATTTTTTGTGTTTGAATAAAAATTCAAACACTGTCCACACGTGGCATAATTGATATTCTTTTTAAGTGTCTTTTAATCTATAGATAAACCCTGCTTTCTACCATCTCTGATAGATCACTGTGAAGTTTAGCACTCATCCATTCATTCAGTATGTAATTCACTCAATGAAACTTTACTGACCACCCCCCATTGTGCCTGGCAGGTGGGGGAGAAAGAGACAAGGAAGAAGCCCTGCCCTCCATTAATTCTAAGCTAATGATTAGATATCAGGACCCCTTTGATGTTTCCCTGGAGCCAGAGCAGCTCCCTAAGGAGTCCCCATGAAACTGTACATTTCTCAGAAAAATATTGGAACTGAAGACTGCCAGCTTGAGGAGAGCAAGTCTATACTGGAGCCAATGGATTCTCAAAGCTGGGAAAGAACCCAGCTTGCTCCTCCCCTCTCCTCCGGTATTTAGAATGCCTGTGTTCCCCAGGGAGCAAAAAAAGAACTGCAATCCTCACTTTTTTTTTTCCTACTTGGCTTCTCCCCCCATTAAACCTGACACCAGCAGGAAAAATATTCAGAAACCAGTCATAATAGGTCTAGGAATTGTCAGGGTTTTTTTTTCCTATTAAATGATGAAGTTTTTAAAACTGAATTCACATGTAATAAACACTTGGACTTACCAAGTCTAACAAATTTGCATTTAAACTGCCACCACCACAGCTCTGTACTATGAGTTTCAAGCTTCACAGCCATGAACTACCTGTCAGACTCATGCATCATGCCCACATGGAGACAGGGCTCTGGTTTTGTGTTCCTTCTCCTCTCATTTCTGACTCTTACCTCGAATCTGTTGCAGCTTGGCTATGTTGCAAGAGGAAGAGTGATGTTTCCTTCTGGATTCAGCACTTGCCAAATCTACTCATATTTTCCTTTCTTTTCCCAAATCTGTACTTTTCTTCTCTCTGAAGTTACAGATTTACCTCAGGTTCTGATCATTTCTCTCTTGGGTGATCGCAGCCTTCCCAGCTCCAGAATCCCCACTGCAGCACCATGCACCCCACCCCCATCCCAGTGACCCTTTAGCACTCCTCTCTCCCTCTTTTCCCTCCTCCCTTTGCATGAAGGACCAGGGTGACTTTCCTCTCTGTACCCTCTCTTTTTAGGGAGTCCCTGGTTTTTCTTGGGGTGGGGTAAGGGGATGATTCTCATAAACTAAACTCACCAGGGTCAGGGGAGTGAGCTTCTGAGGAGAGGAAGAAGACACCACCACCACCAGTTTAGAGGGAAATACCCTCCAAACTGGAAATTCAGAAAAACGTCAGAGAGGAAGGGTGTGGTAGCAACCATGGTGATCTGCTTGGAGCAATGCTTTAGCCTTGGGTACTTATGAGTAGATAGTAAGAGCTGCCATTTGTCCTGTGCCTACTCAATGGTAGGCATAGTGCTAACAGTTTTACATAGATTATTTCATATAATCTTCACCACAACTTTATGCGAGCATCTATTATCATCTCATTTTACAGATGAGAAAACAGGCACTGGGAGGTTAATTAACCTGCCCCAGGTTAGCACAGCTAGGAAGTGGCAGCAGGATTCAAGCCCATGTATATCTGGTACTCCTTCCACTGTATCTTCCGATTACCAAATAATGAGCCCCAGTCCAGTCTTAATTCCTAATCCATATCTTCCTCGTCTTCATTGACACAGTCCCAACACTCAGGCTACTAAGCCTTTTCAAAGTAGTACTTTCTATAATTGGTAAGTTCTTCCTACAACTGTATCTCCCAACTCAAAGATCAGTATAGCTGTCTCTTAAGTTTAATAGAATTAACAAACTATTTGGTAAGAAACGATTTAAAATGGGTGTCTAATATATGCCTTGCAATGAAGATAAATATGACTCCTCTTAAGCAGCCTTCCTTCTAGAAAGGCTCAGAAAAGTCAATAAATTCTGAGTACTCAGGATTGACTTCAAAATGCACATGTAAAGGAAAACATGCCATAGCTATCGCATTGTTTATTGTACAATGAATATTTGTTGAATGAATGAAAGAGAGTACTAAAAGCTTCCACAGTACTGAAAGAAGAAGAAATGAAAATATTTTGAATGGCCTCCAGGGTGTTGAAATGGTCTAAACTTAAAATTGTTAAAGGGCAAGAAAATGTCCTCATTTTTTTCCCTTTGACTTCAAATAAGGTACAGCAAACATAGGCTATGCCTTCTCATTCTGTTACCGGCCAACTGAGCAGCACCAACCTCCACCACTGAAAAACTTAGATGTTTCCTTTTCTATAGAAATGTTAAGTCTCCTCCCTAGTTCTTTAGTTTCTTAGCTCTTGGGCTTTGATTGCTTTTCTGACCAGTTTGTGAATCTTGGACTGAAGATTGCTTCTTAATTGCTTTGTAAATCAGTTTCTGAATCCTAAACAATAGAAGTCTCCTACCCCTGCTTCAGATAACTAGTTGATGAATCCTAAACAATAGAAGTCTCCTACCCCTGCTTCAGATAACTAGTTGAAAGCCTGAGACTTCCTAATATTCCCCCAGGCCAGGAAGCTAAATGTCAAACCCATTCTGTGTGCAGACAACTGATGTCACCTGAGTGATGGACTGAATAACCACAAGTTTCATAAGAACCAACAGATTTATATTTTTGTCCTCATTCAGGAGCCTTGAGGATGCAGGGGATACCCCAACAAACAAAGAAGCCAATGCAGTCTTCCAGGCGGAGCTTGAGACCCCTTCCTCTCATCTGAGACCAGCTAGGGTGAGAGTTCCGTGAACCCCAATAGGCAGGGACAGCTCTATGCCCCTGCCCAGCAGGAAGCAGATACAGAAGAAGAGACCTCCTGTCCCTCAGCTTCCCATAGAGATTTTATGGGGATCACGTCTCTTAAGGAGAAACTAGGCAGGCAGGCAGAGGCAGGCATTGGGTCTCTGCATTCCTACATGTCCACAGAGTGCAACCACCTGGGGCACTTCCCCTCTCCACCCAAAACTCCCCTTTGTATTGTAATTACCTACTCCTGCAGGAAGAGCAAGTGGACACAAAATATCCAATTAGATCAGACCACCCACTTGCACCTGCAGATGTTTTGCCCTAGTGTGCATTGAAAGCCAAGGTATCACTTGGGCGTTGCCTGTGAGCATCACACAAGAGGGTCATCACAATGGAGGGAGGAGCCTCACGTGCAGGACGGTGCCTCAGGGCATTCTATACAATTTCCTGGAGCAGAGTCTGATACAGCACACTATAGACACGGGTTTTCCTTCTCTTTGCCTCCCGCCCCCAGGACAGTGCACACACATCTACAACTACATTTTAAAAGGAGCTAGTTAGATGAATGAGGGGGAAAGTAGAGGCATTCACATCACACACAGGAAGTGACATGCATAAGACACCCCTCTTCTCATGCTCCAAAAGAGAAGTTTCAGAGGGAATTCTGGTCAGATTTAGGGCAGATTGAGTCTGTGTCCCTTTACCCACTATACCCAGACTCTAGTTTATCATACTGTAAACTCTGATGTCTCTGGGGTAGAGGAAATGGTTGGTTGCTTTGGGTATTGATCAAGATGTTTGACAGTTGTGTGGACGGAAAGAATCTCACCCATATTTATATTTTTTTTATTTTTTTGAGGACAGTGTTACGGGCCCTCATACATGGGACCCAAACGGGGGCCACTGACTTCCCAAGCCAGTGCTTAACCACTGTGCCACTCGGCCGGCCCTCACCCATATTTATATACTGCACTTCATGAATCAAATTTTGTCTAGGACTACATAGTATTCTAAAAAGCTGTAGGTCTTTAAGATTGTGAGACTCAAGCTGAAACCATTTCCAGTGGCTAAAAAAATCTGTCCTTATTCAGGCTCTTGAAAATTTCCCTTTGCAAAACTGAATTGTTTGTCAATAGGCGATACAGTTGTGTAGTCGAAAAACTGTACTGTAAACCTCATTGTTTCTTCATGGCCAGCTCCAGATCTATTTAGAGAGTGTGTATTTTGAGCGGAAAAAAAAAAGGCTTGAGAGTACAAAGAGACCTGTGTGCACACTCTTCAGGGCACGTGGGTCTATCGGAATGCACACACGGGCAGCCAAGAACCCAGCAGCCAAGGGCTGAAGTAGTTTTTTGCCAGTGGGTTCCCATCATCTCTGTATGCAGCTGAGGTGAAGGACTCAGCAACACAGAGCAAAACTTGTAAAGGTCAGGATGGCCCCAAATCCAGCCGCTCCAGGCCTCCAAGGGGTGTTTGCACAGAAGACTCTTGGGGTAGATGGGGAGGAGAAAAGAAAGAGGACAGGATATCCCTGAGGTCAATGGGTAAATAGAGATATGCATATCTTTGACTTTGCTTTTCTTTTTTTCCAGTTTATGGAACGTGAGGGATAGGGAGGACCATCAAGGCCACTTAGCTTGGTCTTCTCATTTCCCCCTGAGGCTAAGAGAGGGGTGTTGACTCTAGTTCCCACAGCTGGAACCCAGGTCTCCTGACACCCTATTGAATGCCCTTTCTTCTACACACACATGAAAGGCTGTCCAAACAATCTTTTGGAGGAAAAGAAAAAAAGGAGGGAGAATTTGCTGATCCAGTACTGGGAACCATTATGTAATCCAGCTGGAATTTGACCTATATCCTCCCAAAGAAACTGAAACGGAGATGGAAGGGAAATAGATGGAGAGATCACAAAATTGGGAACAGCGTACTTAAAGGATGTTTAACAACTTATTTTTGTGAAGGGTCCAATGAGTTGGCCCCTGCCTGCTGCGCCAACCTCAGTTTTTTTCTACTACCTCCCAGGAATCCTTTTTTGCAGCAGCAAAACAGACAAATACCTTGGCTCACACATACTTCCTGATCTTTATTTACTCTTCCCCCACTTCACAGAGGCATGATTCAAATTCAGGAGAATTTGACTTCAGAGCTCTCCAGCTTTCCAAAGGTATGAGGAGCCATAGCAAAGAGTGTCACTAGAAACGGTGTCTGACAGCCTATGCCTCAGGAAAAGAGTGACAAAATCAAATTGCTATTTGAATCTGGGAGTGAGGTGGGAACAGGGGAGATGGCCAAGCACTAGTAAGCCTGAGAGGCTTCATGGAAGAAGTGGCTCCTGGGCCGGCCGAGTGGCGCATTGGTTAAGAGCTGGTTTTGGGATGCCAGCGGCCCCGGTTCGGATCCCACATATGAGGGCCAGTGACACTGCCCTCTACAGCTACAACAGCTCCACCTGGAGCTGGGCTGCGCGAGCCCCGGCGACGGTGTAGGGGGCAGCCCCTGCTGCAGTGGGCTGCCATAGGCTACAGTGAGTGGCCGGCAGCCAGCGTGAGCTGCCAAGATCCGCTGTGAGTGACCATCCAGAGGCCGGCGACCGATCTGCCTCATCCGGGAAGAGCGCAATGACGATACCAACATGGGCCAGTGAAGCAATGTCCTCCGCAACTAGACTGAAGAACAAAAAGACAGCAACTTGTCTGTTCCCCTTCCCTGATTCCCCAAAAACGCTGTTCCCCTCCTCCAATTACCCAATAAAATCTTTAAAAAAAAAAAAAAAGAAGTGGCTCCTAAAACCAGGCTTCTTACATGGTTGTTATATAAATTCTTATATGTGTTAACCTCAGAACTCTGTACAATACTCTATAGAGGGTTTCTGTTTAATACGCATGTTTGTTAATAATGATATTCATTATTATGCCTGGGAATAATTCATTCAATTGAAACACACTCAGGAGAAACTGTTCCCTCTTCTGGAACTAACCAGCTCTTTTCTCTTTCTGGGAGGAAGAGCATGTGCGCCAAATTTTAGTTCCTTCTGGATGTGTGTACACTGGATGTGGATACAGCAAATAAGGCTGACTTCAGAAGGAAGGTGTGAGAAATAAAGCATCCATTTCAATTTGAGTTCTGTACAAATATTTGGGAAGCCTGTTTGGTGATGTTTTCATGATAAAAATGACCCAGTGCATGTGCTGGACAGGAACATGGTCACAGCAGGCCTGACATATGCTTTTTCCCATCTCCATATGTTTCATTTATATCTTAATCCACAGTCTGCTGGGAAATAGCTGGGAAAGATAGCACTTTGGGGACTGCTGTCAGTGGGTCTCATTCTATTTTGTTAGCCTATGGTATTCACACATCCTCCACTGTGAGCTGGAATCTGGCCCTGAGCCTGTGGAATTGCCATTGGGCTGACTGCAGGGGAAAGAAAATTCAAAATGTGAAATGACTTTGTTCAAATGTGAGTCAGGGATGTGTTTGGTCTGTTTATAGAAGGAGGAAATGATATTTGAAGAAAACTGGTTCAGGGAGAAATGCTGTCATTATATAAGCATTCAGAATTTAGTAACTGGCTAGAAGAGTAGCCGACTGGCTAACTTGCGAAGCCCCCCAATATGCCCTTTACCTATGCTGTGTGGTGAAAAGAGAGTAGGCTTCAGTGCTCAAAATATCTGGGCCTGGGTCCCAGTCCTGTCACTTAAACACTATTTGAAATATAAAATAATGTTGAATGTCAACTACAATTAAAAAAATAGTCACGGGGACATAAAGTACAGCATAGGGAATATAGTCAATAATATTGTAATAACTATGTATCATGTCAGATCGGTAAGAGACTTATCACTTGTGAGGTATATAAATGTGTAATCACTATGCTGTTTTGTACACCTGAAACTAATAAAATAAAAATTAGTTGACCCCCGAGCCTCACTTTCCTCATTAGTAAAATGAAGATAATAACAATACCTTAAAATTTTTTTATTGATCTTTTTTTTTTTTTTTTTTTTTTTTTTTTTTTTGAGGTCAGTATCACTGGCCCTCGCATGTGGGACCGAACCGGGGCCGCTGGCTTCCTAGGCCAGCGCTTAACCACCACGCCACTCGGCCGGCCCTGTTTTATTGATCTTTGAATCCATTGATATAAAGTGTCAGGTACAGTGCTCAATATGCAGTATGAGCTCAATATAAAAGTTAGTAGTAGGGCCGGCCGAGTGGCGCATTGGTTAAGCGCTGGTTTTGGGATGCCAGCGGCCCCGGTTCGGATCCCACATGAGGGCCAGTGACACTGCCCTCTACAGCTAACAACAGCTCCACCTGGAGCTGGGCTGTGCGAGCCCCGGTGATGGTGTGGGCTGCCATAGGCTACAGTGAGTGGCCCGCAGCCAGCGTGAGCGGCTGGCAGCCAAGAGTGAGCTGCCAATAGCCGCGGTGAGCGACATCCAGAGGCCAGCGACCGATCTGTCTCATCCGGGAAGAGCGCAATGACGATACCAACAGTGAAGCAACATCCTCCGCAACTAAACTGAAGAACAAAAAGACAGCAACTTGTCTGTTCCCCTTCCCCGATTTCTCAACGCTGTTCCCCTCCGCCAATTCCCCAATAAAATCTTTAAAAAAAAAAAAAAAAAAAAAAAAAAAAAAAAAAAGTTAGTAGTAATAACAATAGCTAATATTTTAGAGGCACGTACTATGAGCCAGACAGTGAGTTATGCATTTTTGTTACCCTGTCTCACTTAAGTCCTGATAATAATGCTATGAGGTCAATAGAATTATGCCCCTAAAGTGCCTAATACTATTAATATGCCACACTGCTCAGATTGGAATAGATAATTCCAAGCTTCTTCAGCCTGCCTTTTCTCCCTCATTTCGCTCCCACACTGAGATTTGTGTTGATGTGTCACCAGGTGATAGGGGAGTCAAGACATGGAGTCTAAGAAAACAAGCATTTGCAACTCAAATGCTGGAAGAGGGGTTTTCAAGTGAGAGACAAGAAATCAAGTTTTCATAGGAAGAATAATAATAGTGTCTAACTAACAAAGAGGCTTGTTTTGGGGGGAAACACAGGAGTGTTCACATACTTGAAATCTTTTAAAACCAGAATATGGAGCTTCACAGGGTGTCACTTTTCTTTGTGTTTCTGCTCATCCTCCTTTCTCCACTTTCCTCAGCTGCTGGGGGAGGAGAAGGCCTGTTTCACAAGGGGACAAGGTAGGGTCTATTCCCTCTAGGTGGCAACAAAGCAAGTCCTGCAGGCACCGACCCACCCACCCCAAACGCCAGGCACATCTGTGTCTGTGGGGAAGCCAGAAGGCAGGAGCAGACACAGTCTGAACTGACGGATGTAGCCACTAGGACGCTTGCACTCTCATTTCTTAACAATGGAAATGGCCTTATGGGAAGATAGATCTTGGAAGAGAAGGTCTCTCTGAGGAGTAGGGCAGAAGCTGAAGCCCCATCAGATGAGAATCTGGGCCAGAAGACCACAGTCAGCCTCAGCAGTTAAGGCAAAACAGAAAGCCCATGGGCTTTGAAAAGCACTGGGTCTAGGAGGGGTTAACCCAGGTCACGTGGCCAAAATCACCGCTCCACCCACTTCTGAAGGACAGCTGCACTTAGGGGGGAAATAGTGCCTCCTCCATGAGAAGGTTATTTTATTACAAACTAAACTCGAGTTTTCCTTTGGCCTCAGAGACGCCCCAGCACAAACTTCAACATTTTTTCACTTATGCTATCTGTGCATGATTCCAAATTCTTTCTGAGTAGTTTCCTCCTCCCTGCCGTCTCTGCCAGTTCTCTGGGTGTGGTAGAAAGGAAGCACTTTCAGTCCGGTCCCCAAAATTCATGGAAATACGAATGACAGTAATGTAATATTTTGAATCGTGTATTGTTTTAAAATAGGCAAGTAAGTTATATTTTTCCCCAGTGGCATTTTGCACCATACTTTTCAAAACAACATGTTAAGGACACTTTGGAGTAAGCATCTGAGCAGGGGTCCCCAGAAGCACCAGAGATGGAAAAATTCAAATTATGACTTATTCGATAACTCAAAGACACTCAGTTTTGAGAGCTAGAGATTTAAATTTTAGTTACCTCCTCATTTTACAAAGAAAACAACTTAGAGGGAGTGACTGTGTGTCCAAAGCCACACAGCAGAGCCATATATGTTAAAGTCCCATTTTCAAAATGATGTAATACACAATCCAAATTATAATCCCAGCAGGGGCGTTTTTATCATGTAGGAATTGACAAAATGATTATCTGTCATGAGAATTAAATGAGATAACATCTGTAAAGTGGCAGGGGCAGTAACTAAATAGAACTAAATCAAAATGTTCTATTGGTTACACATTTTTTTTTATTTTTTTGAGGGCAGTGTCACCGGCCCTCACATGTGGGACTCAAACTTGGGGCTGCTGGTGTCCCAAGCCAGCACTTAACCACCACGCCACTCAGCCGGCCCCACATTTTCTTTATATTTATGTCCACATGTATTTAGGGCTTACAGAGTTGTAATATTTGTGTCTGTGCTGTCATGGTGTGGAATAAAGCCCTGGTCATCCACAAAAGGTGACATATACCACATTGTGATCTTTTTTCACTTAACACAGCCTGAATACTTAACATTTTAATGCCTATAGAACATTCCATCTGGGCTGTAGACTCTTACTTTTTTAAGACATTCTACCCTTATGGAACATTTGGGTTGTTTAGTTTTTTCCACCATTTATAAATAGTGGGGCTTGAAATAACCTTACATAGCCTGCCACCTTCCCATCCCCTGTGCTCCTTTTGGGAGGGTGTTTCTTTGGAATATGTTCTCAAAAATGGAATGAGACATAGAGCTTTCACACCAGAATGCCCTCCAGAGAAATACTACCAGTTTACTGTTTTGTGTGTTACTAGTGATGGGAAACTATATCATTGGGGGGAAATTGTGGTTTAACTCTTCTCTCTAGGCATAGAAAAGAAACTCAGAGATTCTTGGCTGAAACTTCCTCCCCCATCCCGGCTCACCCCACCCCTACAACCTTGGCAGTGTTAGTGCTTTCCTGGCCTTTTTCTAACTTCCTCCTTCTGCTCAGTCTTGGAGCAGAAGTGAGCATGCTAATACAGGACAGGATGAACAGTCTGTATCAATACGAGGCAAAAATCTAAAAAAGCAACACACGGAAGTGGGATTATCCCAAGTGTATCACCAAGTGCTTCTGACAAGAAAAACCTGCCATTTCAGAAAGAAAAGTCTAACTGTGGATCTATATGTCTATGTGCTTGAATGTGAACATTTGGCCCACTGGACTTGGGTTGCCTCTTCTGATTTGTGTCACTTAAAAATTGTTACTAATTTAATAATAATAAATGATATTTTGAGTGTTAAGGCCCTTTGTTCCCATGCATCATCTTATTTAATCCTCGAAACAACCCTTGGAGTAGATGCTATTATCATTGTCATTTTACAGATGAGGAAACTAAGACTTAGAAAGATTATTTCACTTGCCCAGAGTCACAGAGCTGGGAAGTGCCAGAGCTATGATATGAACTCAGGTCTGTTTCATTCAAAGGTTTTTATACTTGAACTTGTCCTGCCTTTTCTACTCTCATCTGTGAGATGGTGACTTACCTGCCACACTGATTCCAGTGTTGTTTCAAGGATCAAATGACATCAAAATCCCAAAATGTGGTCCAGCGCTAGGCTTCCTGGGGAGAGATTCAGTAGTTTCTATCCCACAAACAATTTCTGAGAAGGGGGTCCCGATTATAGTTGCACTGTTGTTGTCAGAGAGTGGGCCTTTCTCGGCGCAAAGTCCAGGTCCGTGGCAACTCGAGCAAAGAATTGAACGAGATACCAGAGTAAAGCAGTAGAATAAGTAGTTTATTAGAAAAGATAGTACATTTAGAAATAAAAGTAGACCTGAGTACTAGAGGATGGCTCAAGGTCCCATTACTAGAAGTTACATTCCAGAGAGTGTGAAGTGGGCCATGCGCAAAGGCAAGGCTCAAAGGGGAGAAGTGGTCAAAAGGAGCAGGGCAGAAGCAGAAGCAGAAGCAGCAGCAGCCTGGGCTTCCCAGGACTTGGGGTTTTTATCCTTTTTCTCTAGAATGCGCTATTCTTTCTGGGCGTAGGACCACTTGATTGGCACCTGTGATTGACAAGCGGTACTGCGCAGGTGCGAGTGACTGGTCTGATCTAGTTGGATATTTTGTGTCAATTTGCTCTTCCCGCAGGGGTAGGTAATTACAATACAATGGGGAGTTTTGGGTGGAGAGGGGATGTCCCCCAGGCGGTCACACTCTGTGGGACGTGCAGGAATGCAGAGACCCAATGTCTGCCTCTAACTGCCTGCCTAGTTTTGCCTTGAGAGACGTGATCCCCATAAAATCCCTATGGGAAGCTGAGGGACAGGAGGTCTCTTCTTCTGTATCTGCTTCCTGCTGGGCAGGCGCCTGCCTATTGGGGGTTCACGGAACTCTCACCCTAGCTGGTCTCAGATGAGAGGAAGGGGTCTCAAGCTCCACCTGAAAGACCGGGTTGGCTTCTTTGTTTGTTGGGGTATCCCCTGTATCCTCAAGGCTCCTGAATGAGGACAAAAATATAAACTTGTGGTTATTCAGTCCATCACTCAGGTGGCATCAGTTGTCTGGACACAGAATGGGTTTGACATTTATTTTCCTGGCCTGGGGGATATTAGGAAGTCTCAGGCTTTCAAATAGTTATCGGAAGCAGGGGTAGGAGACTTATATTGTTTCAGATTCAGGAACTAATTTACAAAGCAATTAAGAAGCAAGGGGGATCTTCAGTCCAAGATTCACAAACTGGTTAGAAGAGCAATCAAAGGGCCAGCCGAGTGGCACGGTGGTTAAGCGCTGGCTTGGGAAGCCAGCAGCCCTGGTTCGGATACCACATATGAGGGCCAGTGACACTGCCCTCAAAAAAAAAAAAGTTAAAAAAAAAAAAAGAAGAAAAGCAATCAAAGCCCAAGAGCTAAGAAACTAAAGAACTAGGGAGGAGACTTAACATTTCTATAGAAAAGGAAACTTTAAAAGTTTTTCAGTGGTGGGGGTTGGTGCTGCTCAGTTGGCCTGTAACACTATGGTATTTGCAAATGCAGTGCTTCCCACAATAGAGCTGTAAGGGAACCGATGAGACTCACCTGTGTTGACTTTGGTGTTTTTACGCATGTTTCAAAAGGAGTCCCACGAACTAGACTGGGCGTGGTACTCAGAAGACATGTCTTGGGGGCAAGTCCAAGTCTCCTACCTCAGGTCTCATTGTTGTGGGTGAGTGAAGAAGGTGAGGATAGTAACTGAATGGGCCACTGTCTCTCACTTCCTCTCCTAAGGGAGAAACTTGGAGTTACACGCAGTTCACTTCAATACCTGAATCAGAGAGGTTGGGAGACTGTTAGAATTTAAAGGAGCCTTAGGTATCCTCTCATTGGATGCTGACACCTCCCATTTCTTATTTCCTGAATATAGCTTTATTGTTTTGTTAAAAATGCATGTACTCTCCCGTATGGAGTAAAAAGACAACAGTGTATGTAGTATGTCGTATTATACTCTGTCATGGGAAATTGTGGAACAAAATGCCTTCAGGCCTGCCTGTCTATGGCAAGCCTCCATGAGTGTGGTGTGCCTCCCTGTCCCTTACATGCATGGTCTCTAATTCTAGTAAAACCCTATGAAATAGATACCATCATTATGCCCATATTACAGATGAGTAACTTGAGGCCCAGAGAGGTTAACTAATCTGCCCCAGAGTACACAGTTACTAAATGAAACTATTGAACATATTCACCTCTCAAAAGAAGTAAAGGGGAAATGATTGAGATTGAGAGGTAAAAGAGACTTGAGTTGTAGTTCACATTTTTTTTTGAGGGCAGGGTCACTGGCCCTTGTATGTGGGACCTGAACCGAGGCCACTGGCGTCCCAAGCAAGCGTTTAACCACCGTGCCACTCGGCCTGCCTTCTAGTTCACATTCTTTCCTGGCTTTATATTCTACGCCTTTTTCTGAAATCTGTACTGTTATTTGTTGTTACTTGTAATTGGAATGAAACCTGTTCAGTTGTTCAGGAAAATAGAAATAAAAAGGATTGGGGTGGTCCCAAATCAAACATATAGATGATAGAGATGATCATACAAATGACAATAAAAAGGTCACTTAGATTCTATTTGGCAAAGCTAAGTGTTGCTGCCACCTAGTGAAGAAAAAGGAGCATGGCTTCGATGCAAGGTCTGATTCCTTTGAGGCAGTTTAGGGAGTTAACTACCAAAAACCATCCACTTGACCAGTTAATTCATGGGATTTCACAGATATGTTAAATCTTATAGTGTTTTTGCAAGCCAGTTTCCTTCCCTCTGATTAGAAGAGTGTCTCTGGGAGTTATTATTAAGTAGACCTGACTCATCTTTGGCCTCCTAAAATTTGTATGTACCGTGTCCTTTCCCATGGTCCTCTCCCTCTCCCTGCTGGAATCCCCAAACCCTAGAAGGTCTGAGTAGGAAGGAACCATTCTCAGAGAATTTCTAGGGCAACCCATTTCATAGTACAGTGGAAAAGTGTTCTGACCAAGGTCACAGAGGTAACAGTTAACACAGGCAGGGGTGACAGTAGGCTGGTCTCAGAACTCTGAAAGCTGGTCTGAAAAAATTCACCCGGAATGGATGAGATTAGTTATTTGCAACATCACCTTCAGAAGCAAATAGAGCTCCTGGGCCAGGAGCAAGATTAGGAGATGTAATCAATAATATTTCCATATTTAAAGAAAGCCTTAAGTCTTTCCGGCGGGGGGCGGGGGGGGGGAGGGGAAGGAATGGCTGGTCTGTCAGGAAACCTTGAGGAGTTGATGCTGTGGGGAGCTTTAAGCACTAGAAGGGGGGATGAAGGAAGAGCTCACTCACAGGGACTCCCAGAAGCCCCCAGCCAGGAATCATAATATCCCTGAGAGACAAGCCCACCCTTGGGGAGCGTCCAGGGCTCCCAGTGCACCAGGTGTAATCTAGAATGTATTTTTAAAAATTCAAAGCTTTTACTATTATAATAAATCGCTTGCAACACACTCACAGCCCATAGTTGAGAAGATCTACTTATTCTTGTAATGATTCTTTGCAAATCAACAACCTTTTATAATAATAATGGTTGACATCACCAAGGGCAGCCATTGAGTCAGGAGCTTTGCATTCATTATCTGATTTACATCTGACAAAAGACCAATGAGGGAATAATTATTATGAGCCTCATTTTAAAGCTGAGTAAGCTTAGGCTCAGAGATCAGTTTATCCAGAGTCCCACCGCTCCCCTATCTCAGTCCTTAATCACTACCATATACCACCTCCTCCCCGAAAGCTTGGCCTCCCAAATGCACTAATTCTGGGGAACAGGTGGTTTGTGTGTACACCCCCGCTAGTGGACAGGTACATTTCTATCTCTAGGAAAGGATTTCTGCCTCGCAACCACAGACCCCAATTGTTAATGAGTGCAGAGGCATTCTAGTAATACGACCTCTCCTTGGGGAACTGATCCACCAGCTTGGTAGGCTTGTTGCCTGTAGGGGGAGAGATTACCTCAGGAAAACATTTTCCCTAATTTACAACAAATTGTTTGCTGGGCAGAGCTGGAGGGGGAGACAGACTGTAGGAGGACAGGTGACTAATTGAGGGGAAGATTTTTTGATTATGTGTTGTTTCAGCTTATCAGAGCAATTGCTTCTCTCTATTAACATGCATAATTAAGAATTGACTATGTAGTTAAGTTATTCATACTTTTCTCTCTCACACACAAAATTCCTTCAGTAATAAACAGGCATATGCAGAATTATTCACTGAAAGGTATGAACTTCTGAACAGTGTTTGTTGTCAAATATGACCTCCTTTTCTCCCCATTAAATTATCCATTAAGTGAAGAGCTTCCTTAAACAAATCTCTCTCTCTCTCTCTCTCTCTCTCTCTCTCTCTCTCTCTCTCTCTCTCTCAGAATCTATTACATATATATCTATGTAATGGGAACAGAATATACACAACAGTAATTTTACTCTTGCCCCAACCCTCTCTGCTTTTGACTTTTTTTTTTTTGGTTGGTGAGCCTAAGAATACATGGTGAGGCTTATATAACATTTTATGCTGTCTCTCTATAGTTTTTTTTAAAGGAAGAGAATAATAAACAAGGGCATTTAGAAAATGTGAACAGGAAATAGTTGAATACAGGCTGAGAATGCTGCTAAAAAAGAGGAAGTGAGTCTCGGGAAGTTTTGTGTTCCAACAGTCATCAAAAAGGAAAAGGCCTATTTAAAAGAAAAGAGGCCTCACCTCATGCCTAGACTCCAGGCACCAAATCTGGACTACAGGCAGCTTTTTTAGCTGTGTCCAGAAATAAGCCCAGAGCACAGACCACAAGTTGCCATCCATGGCTTGAGATTCTGTCTTATATATCATTAAACCCCCTCATGTTTTAGATACTCAATATTTAGTGAGTCAGATGGACTTTGTAATCAGGTTCCAGGCTTCAAGAATCAAGTTGCTTCTTTTTTTTTTTTTTTTTTTTTTTTTGTTAAACAGCAACGGAAATGTGAAGCTATTTCAGAATGTGAAGGGGAGACTGTAAAGATAGTTCATGTTCTTGTCCCATTTGATATGAATCATAACTGAAATAATGCAACCAGCAGTATATGGGCAGTTATTCTGCGACTTGGCACAGCCACCTTCTAGTCTACCTGTCTACCTTTACAGTACAATTCACCGAAACAATTTTTTTTGAGGGCAGTGTCACTGGCCTTCACATGTGGGACCGAACTGGATGAAACAATTTTTTAATTAAAAAAAGTAAACCCTTGACCGGCCGAGTAGCACGGTGGTTAAGCACTGGCTTGGGAAGCCAGTGGTCCTGGTTTGGTCCCACATGTGAGGGCCAGTGACACTGCCCTCAAAAAAAAAAAACAAAAAAAAACCCTGTGTGTGTGTGTGTGTGTGTGTGTGTGTGTGTGTGTGTGTGTGTGTTTGTAACCCAGAGAAGCTAGTATTGAAAGGAATTTTTGGAATTAGGGCACTTCTTACTACCAGAAGTCTGAGGTCACTTACATGGTGTGGTGTGTGAGAAGTTCCCACAGACACCCCCTTTGTTTCCCTAACTCACCACCCCTATGCCTTTCACCTCAAGCATGTGACTGCTATTTAAAATCCTGAGAGGGGAGGTAAGGTTTTGTGTTTCAATGTCCTTTGTTAAAATCATATATTTGGGAAGAAGGGAGAAGAAACCACCTGAAAACTTGGAATGGAGCAGTTGTTATGAGCCAGGCAAAGATGCATATGAATAGATGCTCAACTTCATTAGTCCTTAGGGAAATGCAAATGAAAGCCACAGTGAGACACCACTGCATACCGATTAGGATGGCTAAAACAAAAACAAAGCAAACCCAAAACTGATGCTTTCAAATGTTGGCAAAGATGCTGAGTGTTTGACCCTCTCAGATATTGCTGGTGAGATGAGAACGCTTCAAGGAAAACAAGATGAAAATGTGTAATAATTTGGTCTCTCGTCTAGAATGGAGTTTTCTTGTCGGGCACTGAAGTAAAGTATTGTTATAAGTAGGTCCTGACAGGGGCAGTAGCTAAAACTAGTAGTGCCCAAATGTTAGATGGTGACTAAATCACTCCAGGGTAAAATGGAGAACCCTAGAGAAAGACTAAGTTCATGATCTCAGCTGGAAGCCTGGTCCAAAGGGGAGGGCTTCTTTTGACATTCTTCCTATTAAAATGACATACTTCTGGAAACCTACTTTCCACCACTGAGAGAATACACATATTTCCATTTTAAGAAATTGATCACTTCTCTAGATCTTTCCTAGTAGAGAGGACTTTGTAAAATTAGAGAGAGGGCTGGCTGGGTGGCTCAGTTGGTCAGAGTGCAAGCTCTGAGCAACAGAGTTGCCAGTTTGATTCCCACATGGGACAGTGAGCTGCGCCTCAGCTGAGCTGCCGCTGAGCTGGTGAGAGTGTGTGCTCTTAACAAGGTTGCCGGTTCGACTCCCTCATGGGATGGTGGACTGCATCCCCCCCACAACTAGATTGAAAGCGGCAACTGGACTTAGAGCTGAGCTTGTGCCCACCACAACTAAGACTGAAGGACAACAACTTGACTTGGAGCTGATGGGTCCTGGAAAAACACAATGTTCCCTTTCCCCAATTCCCCAACACTGTTCTCCCCAATTCCCCAATAAAATCTTTTTTTAAAAAAAAAAAAATATATATATATATATATATATATAGAGAGAGAGAGAGAGAGAGAGAGAGAGATGAGAGAGAGAGAGAGAGAGAGAGTCCTTGGTGATTATGTGGTGTAACTTTTGCAGATGGACCTAGTGAGGCCCAGAGGACAGGAGAAAGGTCTTGCCTAGGGTCACATCATGGTGGAGGCAGGACCAGCTCCTGGGCCTCCGGGTGCCCAGTCTCTTAGAACTTCCTCTAATGATAGCATCATGCTGCCTTTTAGTCCTCAGGTTTGTGTACAGATTTGCTGAGTTCCAAATTAGTCCTAGCAACCTGAGCTTCCCAGGACTGGTGACTCCTGCAGAACATCTGATAAGGAGAAGTGTGTGCTTACAGGATTTACTGTACCTTTCACAATCGATACTGATTACTTTTCTTCATTAATGGCTTCTGCTTTCAGCAAGAGTAGGGCACCTCCCCAGTTCTGTCATTTCCCTGACAATTATGAGTTACAATCATGGTTACCCTCTTATCTCCACCTGACTCATATCACCCTCCTGGCTTGGGAGCTCTGGGCAGCTTACCAGACAGATATTGCTCTGTTTATGTTTGCCAGACTACCTGCCAATTTGGTTAATATAGGCAAATAAACTTATGCTCTTTGCCTTTTACCTCTGGAGAGGACCTGTCTGGAGTTAATTGAAACACCGAGTATCAAATAATTTAGAATAAATATACATCATGTTACACAGGCAACTAAATCAAGTTACAGAGTAATCTAAAGCGAGTCTGTGTTGTTATTACATTGCTCATGTGGAGGTCATTTTTTGGACTAGAAAATGACCGATGATTGTACAATCAATGGGATTGCCATTTGGTTGATTTTGTTCCGGTTAGTTTGGCTGAATACCATCCACCAGAAAACAATCCAGCTGACTGAGATCATTTCTAATTTTTCTGACAGAATTGATTGAGGGCTTTTCACCCATAGAAACAGACTTGTTTTTGATATTTGGGAATTTGGATGCCTTTTCCTTGATAAATGATTCAAAAGTTCCATTCCTTTTCTTAAATAAAACACACATCTGCCTGGAAGCTGAGAGTTTATAATATGTCACCTGTTATTTGTATAATTAAATCACTAAACACTCTGAAAATGATCTGCCGGGGGCCAACAGCATCCCAGTGTCTCACAAGGCCACATTGAAATAAAGATCCACGCTCAGCACTGGATGTCTGGGATGCTGCCTTATGGTTGGTCATGTAATATCTCCTGTCTCTATGAACCCAGGTGCCTTTCCTCCTATAGGAGACACTATACTCACTGCATTTGTGACAAGTTCCTGGGGTACCCTGATGATAGCTGGCAATCTAAGTCAACGACCGGGCAACATTTCCTAAAGAAAAGGAAACTCCCTAAAACAGGCTACAGCCCAGGGGGACCCCTGAACTGAGATATTGGGGACTCAAGCCCCTTGGCCTATGCAGCTGTGAAAGGTTTCCTTGGAGATCAGGAGACCAAGGTCTCTCGGCCATGAGAGTTCTGATAAGAGACAACTTACTGACCATGAGGTATTTTAATTAACAGCCTTGTTTTAACTCTTTGCTTTGTACATTGCTGTAGCAACTGAAGCTCTGACTGAGAAACAGATGTTCCCCTCTATTGCAATGGTGTGCAGCTCTTCGTAGGATAGGAAAAGTTTGAGACTCCTTTTGCTACTAAGTTCAGGTATATGCCCTGTAAGGTAGTCATGATAACCGGTGTACCCTGGAAACACACAATTACAAAAAGGTAAAAGCTCTGAGAAAGAGAAAAACATCTTGATCATGTGAAACATAACTTGCAACATAACTGGCAATTGAGGTAATGGTCAGAAGCCCCTATAAAAGGGGCCAGGCTTTAATAATAAAGTGTGTGTGACGCTCCTGTGAACCTCTTTCTGGTGTCTCCCTCCTTCTTTCTCCTCGCTGATGCCATCCCACCCGAGGGAACCCCTGGTCCTTGCAGGGGCTGGCTCCCCACAATGATCTTCCTTTCAAGTCCTGCTTGATCTCGGGGGTGACTTTAATATCTATATCACTCTCCATTGAGAACACTCTATGATTGCCACCAAATCCCAGAACTTATAGGGGCCTGTTCCAATGAGGGGCCCTGAAGTTTACCCAAAGCCTCAATAGCTTCTTTTCTTTTCTTTGCTTTGCTTTGCTTTGCTTTGCTTTGCTATGCTTTGCTTTATTTTTTTTAAAGATTTTATTGGGGAATTGGGGGAGGAGAACAGCATTGGGGAATCGGGGCAGGGGAACAGACAAGTTGCTGTCTTTTTTTATTCTTCAGTCTAGTTGCGGAGGACGTTGCTTCACTGGCCCACGTTGGTATCGTCATTGCGCTCTTCCTGGATGAGGCAGATCCGTTGCCAGCCTCTGGATTGTCGCTCACCGCAGCTATTGGCAGCTCACGCTGGCTGTCAGCCGCTCACACTGGCTGCTGGCCACTCACTGTAGCCTATGGCAGCCCACTGCAGCAGGGGCTGCAGCCCACACCATCACCGGGGCTCACACAGCCCAGCTCCAGGTGGAGGTGTTGTTAGCTGTAGAGGGCAGTGTCACTGGCCCTCACATGTGGGATTTGAACCAGGGCCGCTGGCATCCCCAAACCAGCTCTTAACCAATGTGCCACTCAGCCGGCCCAATAGCTTCTTTTTTTAAAAAAATTATTTTATTGTGGAATAAATATTTAAAAAAAAATTAGTTTCAGGTATACAACACAGTGCAATAGTTACACGTTTTACCTCTCAAAGTGACAAACCCCCTCCCCCAATTTGCCATCCCACTTCTCCCTATATCATACATATCTATTATAATTCCCTTGACTCCCTTCCACAGTAGACATGACTTCCACATCCCATGACTATCTATATATTCAATTACAGTTGGTGTACAATATTATACAACATCAGCTTCAGGTGTACAGTGCAGTGATCAAGCCTCTACTCCATCCATGAAGTGGTCTCCCTAACAAGACATGTGACCATCTGACATGTGACCATCTGACACCCCACAAAATATTTACAACATTATTAATTATATTCCCTGAACTGTCTTTCATATCCCTGTGGCAATATTGTAGTTACCTATTTATGCTGTCTAATCCCTTCCCCTTCTCCCTCATCCCCACCCCCTCCCAACTAGCAACCATCAGTTTTTCCTCTATATCTTCAGTAGCTTCTTTAGCTTTATAGTAAAACTCTCTCTACAGAGCACCAAACTTAGTTTTCTGAGTTACGAAATCATTAGTGCATCTATTTTATTAATATCTTCTTTTTCTAGTAGGCCAAGTTCCATAAGAACAAGGACCATGTCCAATTTTACTCATTATTAAATCTTTAGTATTTAGTGTGGTGCCTGGAATAGAACAGGCACTCAGTGAATACTTCTTTGCCTAGCACAGTGCCAGATGGGACTCAGTGCTAAGCTGAGAAGCCCTACCCTTTCCAAACTTTTTGTAGTCAGAATACCAATGTCTAAACAGTCGATGGAAACAAAGGTGTGTGGGCATATTTATGGGAGTGGGGGAATGGGGAAGGAAGCAAATATAGCATGCTTAGGCTAGCTTGGACTAGCTGGACTAGGAAGCCAGGGGTATTAGCATGAGTGGGGCTGGACCTGTCACACTTTAGTGCTATCATTATTTCTCCAAGCCTCATGGGGGATGGGCAGAAGGCTATGCAGGACAGCAGGTAGAAGGGAAAAGGTGCAGGGAAATCAGAAAGCAGACAGTAAGCATCATTAGAATGAGCTAGTAATAATCATAATAACTTCCATTTACCAAGTTTCAGGCCCTGTGCTCGATACTTTCCCATATATTATTTCACATCTTCCTCATAATGTGTCAGTGAGAGGGATATTATCTCCATTTCATGCTGTGCAAACTAGGACTCAAGTTGGCACAGAATTTGGCAGTGCTCCCACAGAAATCCCAGTCAATCTAATCCTGGTCTTTCTCAGTTCAGAGCCAGAAATCCTTTTTAACCACTACTGGATGAAGAGTCTAAAAACATGCAGAGCCTCCTGTGAGTGGGGACCAAAGTAGCTTCCAGGGTGCACTTAGGTCAGTTGCTAGAGAACCAGACAGGAGAGAGAGATCTCTTGTCCATTGGGCAGGGGACCTGTGGAAGCAGGATTTGGCTTGAGTCGTGACTAGGGCTGGAAGAAGGGTGGCACCAGGGAAGGACAGGGCCAATAATAATTAAAGGGAAATATCCAGCACCTAGGAGAGCTCCAGGTTTGCTTCTCAGTGGAGCCAAGCTGGACTTGGCAATGGTATTGACCCACTCATTTACCCAAGGAACTTTCCCAGCTCAAGCAGTCTTTTCAGCAATG
This sequence comes from Aselliscus stoliczkanus, assembly GCA_033961575.1. Taxonomy (NCBI): domain Eukaryota; kingdom Metazoa; phylum Chordata; class Mammalia; order Chiroptera; family Hipposideridae; genus Aselliscus; species Aselliscus stoliczkanus. Next base: position 20,385,685 of record CM066737.1, read on the forward strand.
TGACTGGGTGGCCCATGCTGCTGCTGCATGCAGCTCACACGTGGGAGCTGTGTTTTTAGAGGGAGAATTTTATTTTTTTTTAGCTGAGCCATCCTGCCACCTGTTGGCAGCTCAACGGCAACTCAGCTCGGGCTGGCCTCGAACCGCTGTTGCTCAGAGCTCAGCTCGCACTCTTGAGCGAGCTCTTAACCAACTGAGCCACTCGGCCGGCCCTAGGGAGCTGTGTTTTTAGATGACATGCATGCCAGACTTCTCGAATAGCCCAGCTAAACACCTGAACGAGGATCCTGCCCTGAATTCTTGAGCAGTGGAAAAAGCAGTGAGAGCTGTAGAAACAGCAGCCCTTCTCACCTCGGCATTGAATAATAGAGCACATCATCATTGCAGGGGGAACCAGCAACATTTGCCTTTCCTGGCCCTTACTTAACTTGTTCTAGTTATACAGCCTTTCCATGTTCCCACTCTTTTAACTACTGTATATGATGCAAAAGAGGAGTAGAGACAGAGACAGAAAGAATGAGGGAGAATTAATTTACCACTGGGTGAAATGAAAATGCACTGAAGTGTAATGGAATTTCATTAACTTCGGAAATGATGATGAATGCTGTCCAAATAATTCTTACTAATGCATAATTCATAGCTGAAAATAGAGTCAAACTCTCCTAAAAAGCACATCCATTTATGCCCCCAAATTAATTTGGTGTGTTATTCAGGATGGTTGACAGGATAAAAGATCTACTATGAAATGTAATCATCTGTTAAGATTGGGAATCTATGAGTCTTTCTAGTTTAGTAGATGATGGTAGCTAATAACAAGTGGCATCTTGAAAGGCAGACACCCACAGTCCTCATTCTCATAATTTAAATCTCCCCAAAGACATCATTTCAGACATAACCACAGAGAAGTTAGGATGAGCTTTGAGATCTCCATAGCAACCATGGCCCAATTCATATATATATATATATATATATATATATCCCAAAAGCAAATTAAAATGAGTTTCAAAGGATTCAACTGGGGTCAGGAAAAGGCCCATACATTTTCTGATAAGCAGTGTTTTTACATTACATATTTATATAGTATGTACATTATATAGATCAGATATATATATTTACATACAATTACGCAGAAAGGTTTAAAAATTTATTTCTTTCTTACTTTGTGTAATACTGTCTATCCTATTCCACAAACTCTCAGCGACATTTATCACTTAATGTCTCAAGACATAATAATCCCTTCATTAAAACCCGCTTATGCTTTTCATATACTCTAGGGAGTGGTAATGGGGAAGAGACCTTTTCACCTTTAGATCTAACACGAACCCCCACTGTGGTTGGCAGAGAAAGACTATTATTAAGTAGAAGGGTAGCTATTGGCCCAGCTTCCACCAATGGGAATATATAGCTTCAGAGGAGAGTCAACACCTCACAATGGGGGCATCATGGCTCTTCTTCCCATGAGCCACTTCAGCCAATTAAAGAACACCTTGGTCAGATATGTGAATAGTAATGCCAGGGATGACTTCTGGAATACTCTGAACCACTTCCACAGGATGGATTGCACAAGGTGGGGGTGTTATAGGGGAATACTACTTTTCAATGTCTCCTCTAATTGTCTTAATGGCAAGATATAATGATTTTGGACGCCATAGTGGTAAACAGCACATTGGCTTCTGATATTGTGAATGTGATTAAGTAGGAGGCAGCCATTGACCAGCTCCCACCAATGGGAGACCTGGGTTTGCCAAGCCATGAACTCTAAACAGTGGAGGAATCGTGGCTCCTCCTTCCTCCCTTATTACCGCCTCATGGGTCCATCAGTGACTCAGAGAACACCTTGTGCTGACATGTAAATAGTGATGTCAGGGATGGTTTCTGCCTCCCTCTAGTCCTTCCCCTAAATCAGGGTGCAGCATGCAAATACGGAAGTGATAGGAACCAGCACTACCTTCTAGGGCCATCCCTATTCCTCTTAACTGCCTTCCCTTATGATATGGATGCTGAGGTGTGAATGATGTATATTGAATGCTGATAAAGAGGATGTGATTAAGTAGGAGGCAACCATTGGTCAGCTCCCACCAATGGGAGACCTTGGTTTGCCGGGCCATGAGCACCTCAAAATGGAGGCATCATGGTTCCTCTTTCCTCCCTCCTCTCCCCTTACACCCTTCTGAGGGTCCCTCAGCCACTCAGGGAGCACCTTGTGCTGACATGTGAACGATGATGTCAGAGACGACTATTGCTACCCTCTCAGGTTTTTCTCTTAAACAAGGTCTAGTGAATGGAAATGGATGTGTCATGGGGCAATACTAACTTCCAAGACCACCTCTATTGCTCCTAAAGGCCTGACTATCAAATGGTGTGTTGCTGTTGGAGACAAGCCCATTAGCTGCTGATATAGAGACCTACATTAAGTACAAGGCAGCTATTGACCACCTCCCATCAATGAAAGATCTTGATTTGCCAGGGCAAAAATGCCTCCTAATGGCAGCATCATGGCTCCTCCCTTCCATGGGACCCTTCAGCCACTTAGCATCTTGTGTTGATGTATGAATAATGATGTCATGGAATGTTCCTCTCCCTCTGAACCATTCCCCTTGGCAGAAATGCAAATACAGAAATGTATTATTAACTAGATGGCCCCTGATGTCTCTGTTGATCCCATTTCCTCACCCTTGTCCCTTCGTATCTCCATCCAATCTTTCTGCTGCCATTTTGTGGTGCCATCACCTCCTTACATCACAGTAACCAGGTAACCCTTGTTAGAGACATGTGTCTTTGTTATTCCCATTCATAGGGATTTATGTGGAGTTCCACTGAATCACAATACTTGCCCTTTTTACCCTACACAGTTTCTAAGATATATTTTTGAGTTTTTCACACACCAGAACCTTTGAAACCAGCTGAGGGATAGCAAAGGATGACTTTCAAGAAACCCCATCCTCCCACCCATTTCCAGAGGCTCCTCTCCATCATCTTTACTCTAGGTAACTTACTCAGGCCTAGTGTAGGCATCAATGCTCACTCTTGGCCAAAATGTGTGATCCATCACCCCCACCCATACAATTTCACTTATCTTTCAAAGCCCCAGTTCATTTTCTTCTTTGAAGCCTTCTCCCTCCTAGTTTAATGCTAGTTTGAATTGAGACCCTGTATGAGAACTGGACCTTTACCTTGTTCTTGGACTAAGTAGATTACCTACTTTTATCTCTTTGCTCTCTATTTTTTTTTAAAGATTTTATTGGGGAATTGGGGGAGGGGAACAGCGTTGGGAAATCGGGTAAGGGGAACAGACAAGGTGCTGTCTTTTTGTTCTTCAGTCTAGTTGCGGAGGATGTTGCTTCACTGGCCCATGTTGGTATCGTCATTGCGCTCTTCCCGGATGAAGCAGATCAGTCGCAGGCCTCTGGATGTCACTCACCGCTGCTATTGGCAACTCATACTGGTTGCTAGCCGCTCACCCTGGCCACCAGCCACCCATCGTAGCCTATGGCAGCCCACTGCAGCAGGGGCTGCAGCTATGCCATCCCGGGGACTCACAGCAGCCCAGCTCCAGGTCGAGCTGTTGTTCACCATCTTAGTTTTACAGGGAAGTGTCACTGGCCCTCATGTGGGATCCGAACCGGGGCTCCAGGCGTCCCAAACCAGCTCTTAACCAAAACGCCACTTGGCCAGCCCTCAAATATCTCGTATTTAAGAAACAATTCTTATCACTTGTGAGCTTCTTATCTACTTCTTAGAAAGCATTTTCTTTTGAACACCACTGTCTTTTGCTGCAAGCCAGCCTCTTTCCTTTGCCTGAAAAACTCCATAATTGCTTACCTGCACAGACCATCTAGAGACTACCTTGAATAACACAAATTTAATTGTGCTTGTTAATTGTTGATACATAAAAAGTAAAACCCAAAATAGACAAACAGGATATACTATCACAAATTTAAATTTACTCTTAAAATATAAACTCACAGAAATTAAATCAGTTTAGATGGCTTAATTGATTGTCTTTGCCTAAGCTTACCAACTGACAAAAGACAGAATAAATATTTATATTGATAGTAAGTACATAGCTTTAGGTTAATCAAAATGCTTTGAAACAAGAGATTTTTCTGACCTTGATTCAAACACTTGTAAAAATGGATAAATTAAAGAACATTCAGATGTTGCTAACTTAAGGAAATAGCTATAATAAAGGTGAAGCATCATTCAAAGCACAAGGACCCAGAATCTCATGATAAAACCTTAGCTGACCACTATGTACTATGTTGAACAAGCAAATTTCACCAAGATAATTGCTCTTGTAATCACTCAGAAAGGAGAGCTCTCAGAGAAATTAATAGATTCTTCTAAGATTGCTGTTAACTGTCAACAATTATTGTTAACTGTCAGAGATAAGCCTCTAATTTGGAAAATAGATATCTGGGAAAAATTTGAAGGTTCATTGCATAAAGACAATATTTAGCACTCTCGCTATGGATAATTGGTAGTGCCAAATCTTTTAAAACAGATTTTAGCAAGAATTCCTCATGATACTATCCACAACAGGGAAGATAAATTGGCTATGATATTACACTAACATTGTTGTGGTAATTTTAGAGGTATTGTCAAAGATGTTTCTAAAACCTGCCCTACCTGCTAATGACACAATCCTGGTTAAACTGTCAAGATGGGTTATGGACAGAACCAAAGCCTAGAAGACGCTTTGAACACCTCAAAATAATTCACATGCCAAAGTGGCGTGTCTTGGGGAGGCCTGTTCTGAAATCCTTCAGTACAAATGTATCCTCAATAGGCTATAAATAAGTCTGGTATTGTTTATTTTCAGAGTGGGTTAAAGCTTTTTCCTGTCAGAGGGCTACAACCCTGTATTTGTTTGCTAGGATTGCTGTAGAAAAGTACCACAGACTATGGGACTTATACGATAGAAATGAATTGTCTCACAGTTCTGAAGGGTAGAAGTCCAAAATCAAGATGTGGGCAGGATTGGTTCTTTCTCAGGCCTGTGAGGGAAGGATCTGTTCCAGGCTGCTCTTCTTTGCTTGTAAATGGCAGTCTTCTCCCTGTGTTTCTTTACATCAATTTCCCTTTCCATGTCCAATTTTCTCCTTTTTATAAGGATACTAGCCATACTGGATTAGGGATCACTCTAATGACCTCATTTTAACCTAAATAAAAAGACATTCCAAGGTACTGGGGGTTAGGACTTCAACATATGAACTGTGGGGGTACATAATTCAACACATAACAGGTCTTAACTGTGGCAAAAATGAAATCTTGATTTTTTTTCCCCCATTCTTGGGAATTCCAGCTTATATCTTTAGTGACAGGGGAACTCATTTTACCAGCATTGTTATTCATTATTATTTTTTATATCTATTTATTTATTTTTATTAGTTTCAGGTGTACAAAACAATGCAATAGTTATCCTTTTCACCCCTTACAAAGTGATAAGCTCCCTCCCTCATCCACTGCCCCCCACTCCCGATATCATACATATCTATTACAATTATATTGACTCAATTCCCACACAATACTCCATATCCCATGACTATATATGAATTAAATTATAGTTGACATATAGTATTATTCAGCAGCAGCTTCTGATGTACAGTGCAGAGGTCAGGCCTCCACACTGTCCATGAAGTGGTCTCCCTAACAAGACATGAGTCCATCTGGTCCCCTAAAAATAATTTACATTATTGATTATATTCCCCAAACTGTCTCTTCTATCCCTGCAGCAATATTGTAGTTACCAATTTATGTTGTCTCATCTCATCCCTTCCCCTTCTCCCTCATGCCCCCCATCCCATCTAGCAATCATTAGTTTTTCCTCTGTGTCTCTAAGACTATTTCTGTTTACATTGCTCATTTATTCAGTTCTTTAGATTTCACATATAAGTGAAATCATATGGTATTTGTCTTTCTCTGACTGACTTATTTCACTTAGCGTAATGTTCTCTAGGTCCATCTATATTGTTGCAAATGGTACGATTTCATCCTTCTTTATAGCTGCGTAATACTCCATTGTGTAAATGTACCACAGTTTCTTTTTTTTTTTTTTGAGGGCAGTATCACTGGCCCTCATATATGGGACCCGAACCAGGGCCACTGACATCCCAAGCCAGCGCTTAACCAATGTGTCACTTGGCTGGCCCTTTTTGTTTCTTTTTTTTTTTTTTTAAGAGGGCAGTGTCACTGGCCCTCATATGTGTGATCTAACCCTGTGCTGCTGGCATCCCAAGCTAGCTCTTAACCACCGTGCCACTCGGCCGGCCCCTGTACCACAGTTTCTTAATCCAGTCATCTATCGTGGGCATTTCGATTGTTTCCAAGTCTTGGCTATTGTAAATGGTGCTGCAATGAACATAGGGGTGCATATATTTTTTTTCAAATTAGTGTCTTGGGATTTTCAGGATAAATACCTAGGAGTGGAATTACTGTGTCATACAGTAAATGAATTACTGTGTCATACAGTAATTCCATTTCCAGTTTTTTTAGATACCGCCATACTGACTTCCATAGTGGCTGCGCCAATCTGCAGTCCCACCAACAGTGCACCAGGGTTCCCTTTTCTCCACAGCCCTGCCAGCACTTGTTGTTTGTTTACCAGGACTGTTATTAACGAGCTCTGTAAGCTTCTCTCTTTTACCCAGAAACTCCACTGTCCTTATCATCCAGAGTTTTTATAAAAAGTAGAGCGAATTAATGGAATTCTAAAAGTAAAACTAGCAATGCTCCTAGAAACCCTTAAACTTCTATGACCTAAAGTATTGAAATTAAGTTGTTTTTTTTTTTCCAAAAAATATTGGGGAATTAGGGGAGGGGAACAGTGTTAATGACTTGGGAAGGTGGAATAGACAAGTTGTTGTTCTTCAATCTTAGTTGTGGAGGGTGCCAGTTGCCATCTGGCTGCCTATCAGCAGCTCGTGGTCTCTAAGCTCAAGGTGCTGTGTTCAATCTTAGTTGCAGGTGGGTGTAGCCACCATCCCATGCGGGAGTTGAACCAGCAGCCTTGTTATTAAGAGTGCATGCTCTATCCACTAAGCCATCTCGATGGCAGCTCAGCTCTTAGTCCAGTTTTAGTTGCGGGCAGGCATAGCCCACCATCCAACAGGTGGTCTTGTTGATAGGAGCATGTGCTCTCACCAGTTGAGCCATCCTGCCACCTGTTGGCAGCTCAGCGGCAGCTGAGTTCGGGCGCAGCATCATTGGCCCATGTGGGAATCAAACCTTGGAGCTCTGTTGCTCAGAACTCACGTTCTTAAGGTAATTCAACAAACTGAGTTAGTCGGCCGGTCCCCTGCCATTAGTTTTAATGTCTGTAAAATTTAATGACCCTCTGGGACACACAGGTTACCTTATGTATAATAAGTATTGATGAAATAAACCTATGTGTTCCTATGTGGTTGGGAGTTTCACCCTCAGCCTTAGATTCTACCCTATCACAAGCAGGTATGATTAGTTAATACAAGAGATTTCTATAACATCTCTAGGTGTATCACAAACAGGTACAAGCCACATTTCTAAAATTATCTACCTAAACAGCCTCTGCATGCTGCACTCTTGAGATTTTGTTTTCTGGAAAAGACACTAGAGAACTGTTCTTGAGCCCCAACGGAAAGGACCGTATCAAGTACTGTTAACAACTGTCACAGCAGCAGAGCTCCAAGGTAGAGATTCTTGGATTCAGAGTTCCCAACATAAAGATATGTTCCGCTTCACTTGATTACTGATATCCTTGGAGACTTTAAACTTTGGATTGTTAGGAACCCTCCAGAAGCTGCTGATGTCAGAGGTGGACAGCTTCTGCTCAAGATGACAGACAGAAAAAGCCACTGACCTCAAAAGTGAATGACTTCTGCCCAACATGACAGAACAGGATTAATTTTCTGATTGTTCAACACTCTTTTCCGTTCCTTTACTGTTCCACTAATCTTGCCTATTATTCTACTTTGAAGCCCTCTATAACATTAACATGACATCCTGTATCTCTTTCCAATGATTTTTGCCTCCCTATGTCTCCTTCTACTGCTTAACAAAAAGCAAAACTCTCTTATGTGTTTTACCTGTAACCACTACTCTGAATTTAACTGACTGCTGCATCTGTTACCCTCTACCGAACCCTGCTGAAAAAATTTAATAGCTGTTCCTTTAAACACTTTTGGAGGCAGATTCTCTTTTACAGGTCCCTTCTGGTCCTTATTTCCCTCACAGTGTTAACCTTCCGTTTTGTAAAAATTGGACCTTGATCTCACATCAACAAAATGCTCCTGCTGAAGTCATTATAATACTATCAGCAAGTCCTAGTCAATCAGGAGTAGACACTAATATTGGGGATATCCTGGTTGCAATGATCTGTTTGTTCTCTTCAACCTGCTTTGCAGGAGGTGTTTAATTCCACTAATGGGATATGCCCATCCTGGGAGACACAAATGAGCTCGCTGCTATTGTAGTAAATGATAGTTATATTTCTAATACAATCTGTGCTCTAAGGGTACTCTTTCTTATGTGGACATCAGCCTTAGACCTTGAGAAACCTCCAAGAGAAAGTAAACACAGGTTATTTAAGAGAACTTCCAAGAGGAATAACTGATTCCTTCTTTTTTTTTTAAAGATTTTATTGGGGAATTGGGGGAGTGGACCAGTCAAGTTGTTGTTCTTCAGTCTGCATTGTGGAGGGCGCCAGTTGCCATATGGCTTCCTGTCGGCAGCTCGTGGCCTCTAAGCTAAAGGTGCTGTGTTCAATCTTAGTTGTGGGTGGCTGTAACCACTATCCCATGTGGGACTCAAACCAGCAGCCTTGTTGTTAAGAGCACACACTGTATCCTCTGAGCCATCCGGGCGGCAGTTCAGCTCAAGGTGCTGAGTTCAGTCTTAGTTGCAGGTGGGCATAGCCACGCTCCTATGCGGGAGTCAAACCAGCAGCCTTGTTGTTATGTGCGCACGTCCTATTCACTGAGCCATCCAGGCGGCAGCTCAGCTCAAGGTGCCAAGTTCAATCTTTAGTTGCGGGTGGGCATAGCCCACCATTGAACAGGCAATCTTGTTACACCAGCAGAGATATCCTGCCACCTGTTGGCAGCTCAGTGACAGCTCAGCTAGGGCGCAGCATTCACTGGCCTATGTGGAAATGAAACCAGTGGCCCTGTTGCTCAGAGCACACGCTCTAAGCCAACTCTTAACCAACTGAGCCACTCGGCCAGCCCTCTGATTCCTTCTTTATGCATGCACTATGAGCTGCAGTTCCCATGATGGGGATAATACAACTAGAAAAATGGTCAGAAATTTGTTTCTGCCACTAATCGAAGTCATACGTAACAGACTTATGCTTTGGAGCCCAACAAACTAGTTTAAATTCATTAACCAGAGTTGTCATGGACAATAACATAACCCTTGATTTCCTCTTAGCCAGCCAAGGGAGAGTTTGTGCTAAAGCAAATATTACTTGTTTCACTTATGTAAGTACTTACTACAGGGAAAGCAGAAGAGTTTGTGACTAGGCCCTAACAAAAAGCCAACCATATCTAAAACAGATCTGATTGGATACTGATATGTTTTCATTACCTGGATTTCATAATCTAGGCATCTGACTTCAAGACCTGTTACTAATATATGTTTCTGATCATTGTTTCTGTTATTGGCTGATGCAAACTGCCCAGAGTTTTTTTTATATTGATCTCTTACTGTGCAGCCATTTTCATATTAGAGAATGCAACAAACTCATCCTGCAGCAGTCAGGAAAGACTACCCTTAGTCCAAGCACAGACTACGTTTTCTAAACAACTTCCTGATCAGCAATTGGGACATTTGAGTATTATGGAGTAATGGCTTACAGCCTGACTTCATCTGTCCCTGGCCGAAAGACAATGAAAAGAAGCAGCCCCTGATATACAGGAAGTGGTCTGATGCTCACAGATAGGTCTCAGTGTTGGTACAAGCTGGCTTGGTACTCACAGCTAGATCACGTTATTCTCCTCTTACACATAAACAATGTTACAGAGCACCAGTGTCAGACAAGGTTACTCCAAGACCATGATAAAGTAAGACAAAACAAGGTCACTTCATAATTTTGTTAAGTGCAAACAAATACAAGGTCATGGTGCAGCCCAAAGAATGTCAAACATCTCCCTCTCCTGGCTAATATAAGTGACTGCTGCTTCTCTACCACTTAGTTTTAGCTTTATCCTCCTTCTAGTCTGCTCCCCCTATAGATAAGATTTACGGAGATACCCAATGATAAAATTGCCCTGCTTTCTGACAGCACTTAATCTAAAGCAAGCCCTTGCTTCCTTAAACCCTCTCCAAATGACCCAGTCAAAGCCCAAATCCAGTAATAAGTCTTCTTGATCGAGCTTCTTCTTTCTGAGATACCTCACGGTCTCCCATGGTGTATGTTCTCTCTTGTTGCAACAAGTAATAAACTCAACTTGTTCAACTATAAATGAATTCCTGGTGGTCTTTGACTGGAGGATGTTGACACTAGAGAACTTTGATGGGACCCAAGAGTTGCTAATGAGACTCATCTCCAAGACCCTGAAGGAAATGTTTCAGAAAGCTACACCTTTGAAGGAGGACTAAGTTAAGGTATCTTATACAGTTTTTCAGCGTAAAGGGTGTGATCTACTTGGACTACCTCAGCTCACTGTCAGATAACAAGAAGAAAGAGATTATTTTTGTGTTCCAATAAGATTTGGAAGGCATTAAGGGAAGGGGCACATTCTTATAGAAGCCTCAAAATTCAACTGAGTTGTGTCTTCTAGTTAACCAAGCCTACTTCCCTCTTCCCTGTGCCCCAGGCTCTTTGAATTCTGGCCTTCCCATATCCCCAGGGTTTTCTGGGGCCTCTGTTCTCCTGGAAGTTCTACTATCCCTGTTTAGTATCAAGGACTCCAGTACTTCAGCCTTGGGGCTTCCTTGTGTTATGGGGCCAGGCCTTGTGAACCTGAGTTTCCTAGGGCCTCAAACCAGCAAGGCCGATCATTATTCTTGATACATTAGGACAAAAGGAATCTGAAAGATGATTTTTATCTCTCCTAGGAATCCAGAAAGGTGACTGAATGAGAGGCACTAGTTCCCACAATGAAGGAGAGGTGATATGTTCCCACAATGGCCTGAATGATGACGTATTTGGGATGGGATGTAACTGGAAGGAATTGCTCAGGGAAAGCTTCACAGAGGAAAAAAATAGCTGTGTTGAGTCTTGAAGGATGAATAGAAAACCATCAGATGGTCAAGGGTTAAGGGAAAGTCTGTGGAAAGAATATTTTAGGGAAAAGGAACAGCATTTGCAAAAGCACAGAAGAATGAAACAGAATGGTGCATTTTTGGGAAATTTAAATGGCTCACTATGGGCAAAATACAGGATTTGAGTCAGATCAGTGGGGGATGAAGTCCACAGGGACCAGGCCATGGAAGAGCTTTCTTCGCAAGGCAACAGGGTTTTAACTACATAAATAATATTATCTGTTTAAAAGTTTTGGCCGAAGAGCCACATGGTCAGATTTGCAGAAAAAGAACTCTTTTCAATACTGATGCATCTTCCTACTTTCTCTTTAGTTCTTTTAGAGTCAATTTTTAGCATAGCAGCCTGAGTAAGACTTCGAAAACATGTCAGATCATGTTATTCTTATGCTTAAAACTCCGTCATGACCCAGATCTTAGTTTCTAGACACCAGTATCCACGAAATAGAACCAGGGATCCTAGGAAAAATGGTGGATTCTAGGTCTGAGGAAGGGAAAATGCAAGATAAACCTGGGATACCTTATGCAAGAAAGTAAGGAATTGCTCAAAGAATCATGGGGATGTGTCAAAAGGACACTGTAGCCAGTTTGAAAGGGCTCCCATTGGGCAATTAGTTTCATCTAGGACAGTTTGAGCATAAAAATAATAGTAATAGATTGTTATCCATTGAGTAAAATAAGAATCCATGTATCCATACTGATAAAAATGAATGAATGAATGAATGTGGGAGAAGGAAAAAATATTTTGTTTTTGTAGAAAGCTGAGCGATAAATGTAGGAAAAATGATAGAAATAGAAAATTGTCATTTGGCAATCATCAGGCAAAGGTTGGCAATGACTACTAAAGCTATTAATTAAAGGTTTGAGTGCTATACAATGAATATTTGCATACACCCAAAATTCATATGTTGAAACCTAGTCTCCAATGTGATGGCATTTGGGGGAGAGGCCTTTGGGAGGTGCTTAGGTCATTGGAGTGGGGTGCTTAGGTCATTGGAGTGGAGCCCTTATCAATGGAGTACTGCCTTTGGAGAGCTTTCTCACCCTTTGTGCCATGTGAGGACACAGAGAGAAGACAGCCATCTATGAACCAGGAAGCTTGTCCTCATCAGACACCGAATTGGCTGGTACCTTGATCCTTGATCTTGAACTTCCCAGCTTCCAGAACTGTGAGAAATAAATGTTTGTTGTTTAAGCCTCCCAGTTTACAGTAATTTGTTATAGGAGCCCAAATGAACTAAAACAAGGAGGAAGAGAATATTTTCACAGACTAATTATTTTCCCACAGATCACTTATGAATTACAAATGTAAAAATTGTATCATTACAGTGAAAAAATCTGATGGACATCACCTAACCAAGTGATCAAAGTTGACATTTGCAATAATGGGACAAACTGACATCATATGTGTCCTGATGTGGTGAGAGTTCTTTGTACTTTTCTTACAACTCTTCTGTAAGTTTGATGATATTGCCAAATTAAAGGAATTTTTTAAAAACCCTGCAATGGCTCCACATTTCTCTAGAGTATAGCCAAATTTATTTTTTGTTGTTGTTTTTAAAGATTTTGTTGGGGAATTGGGAGAGAGGAACAGCATTGCGGAATTGGGGAAGGGGAACAGACAAGTTGTTGTTCTTTTTGTTCTTCAGTCTAGTTGTGGAGGACATTGCTTCACTGGCCCATGTTGGTATCGTCATTGCGCTCTTCCCGGATGAGGCAGATCGGTTGCCGGCTTCTGGATGGTCGCTCACCGTGGCTACTGGCAGCTCACACTGGCTGCCGGTCGCTCACGCTGGCTGCCGGCCACTCACTGTAGCCTATGGCCGCCCACTGCAGCAGGCGCTGCAGCTATGCCATCCTGGGGACTCACAGCAGCCCAGCTCCAGGTTGAGCTGCTGTTCACCATCTTAGCTGTAGAGGGCAGTGTCACTGGCCCTCATATGTGGGATCTGAACCAGGGCCGCTGGCATCCCAAAACCAGCTCTTAACCAATGTGCCACTCGGATAGCCCTCAGCTCGCACTCTTGTGCGAGCTCTTAACAAGCTGAGCCTCTCAGCTGTCCCTAGCCAAGTTTCTTAAAATGGCCTCCAGACCCTGTGTGATTTCACTGTCCATGAAGCCTCTTACCTCCTCTCTCACTGTTTTCCCTTTAGCTCAGTCTGCTCCTATCACACTGACCTCAGGACTGTTTCCAGAAAGGCTTCCTGTGCTCTGTAGTGCTCTGGGTCTTTCTCCCTATCTGGAATGTTTGTTCCTCAGATTGTTTCCATGGCTCACTCCCTCGTTTCCTTCAAGTCTCTGTTTAAATGTTATTTTATGAGGACATCCCTGATCACCTTATTTGAAGTTGCTGTCTCCACCCTCCTTCCAGAAATCCTTTCCAACTCCATTTTTTTCTATGGCATTTATTGCCTTCTAATATATGCTTTATTTTTCTTATTTATTTTTTGTCTACTTCCGTCAGAACATGAACTTTATGAAGAGAGAGTGTTATCTATTTTTGTTACTGCTGAATCCCCAGCATCTTAGAATCATCAAATATTTCTGACTAAGTTTCAAAAGAACACCTATTAATAGCTAATATTTATTCATTTAATATGTACCGTGCAGTGTTCTAAGTACTTTACATATATTATCTCATTTGTACCATAAAAGCACAATAGGTGGATACCTTTATCATCATCATCATCATCATCATCATCATCATCATCATAGTCATCCTTGTCATACCCAATTTGCAGATGAAGAAGCTGAGGCAGTGAGCCATGATGGAACACAAACAGTATGGCTTCGGAGTCTATTTTATTAACTACTATGCTGCACTGCCTCTCTTGTAGTATTATACCTTTTATATCACATTTAAAGAAATGCACATTTAAGTAAACAGAAATAGTCTCAGAGATGTAGAGGAAAAACTGATGGTTGCTAGATGGGAGGGGGGTGTGGATGATGGAGAAGGGGAGGGGATTAGACAGCATAAATAGGTAACTACAATATTGCCACAGGGATATGAAAGAGAGTTTGGGGAATATAAGCAATAATGTTGTAAAGATTTTGTAGCGTGTCAGATGGACACTTGTCTTGTTAGGGAGACCACTTCATGGGTGGTATAGCTGCCTGACCACTGCACTGTACACCTGAAGCTGAAGCTGAGTAATACTGAATGTCAACTATAATTTAATATATATGTAGTCACAGGATGTGGAGTACAGCATAGAGAATAGAGTCAATGGAATTGTAATAGATATATATGATGTCAGAAGGGTAGTAGATTGGGGGAGGAGGGTTATCACTTTGTGAGGGGTGAAATGTCTAACTATTACATTTTTTTGTACACCTGAAACAAAGAAAATAAAATTAAAAAAAGAAAAAAATGTGCACATTTATGTGATATATATATATATATATATATATATTTATTTATATAAATATTTATTTATTTATTTATTTATATTTTAGAGGGCAGTGTCACTGACCCTCACACATGGGATCCAAACCGGGGCCGCTGGCTTCCCAAGCCAGCTCCCAACCAACGTGCCACTCAGCCGGCCCTTATGTGATGTTTAAGAACATGTAGTATTATTAATTTTTTTTTGAGGGCAGTGTCACTGGCCCTCATATGTGGGACCGAACCGGGGCTGCTAGCTTCCCAAGCCAGTGCTTAACCACCGCACCACTCGGCCGGCCCTAAGAACATGTAGTATTATTATGCAAAATATTGTTAAGGGATGCCCACATATGTAGCAAAGGTATGAAATTATACATGGTAATGACAACCAACAAGAAATCGGATGGTTGGTAATGTTTAAGGTGGCAATCAAATATAATCAAAATTGTCCTTGAAGATCTCTTAGGAAGTCAACAACACAGATGAATTTCCCTCTAGCATCAAATCCTTTCACCGAATTCAGGTTGATCCCTGAATAATTCAATAGTGGGCTTACAGGGCCGGCCGAGTGGCATGGTGGTTAAGCGCTGCCTTGGAAAGCCAGCAGCCCTGGTTCCGGTCCCACATATAAGGGCCAGTGACACTGCCTTCAATAAATAAATAAATAAATAAATAAATAAATAAATAAATAAATAAAAATAGTGGGCTTACAGTTGGAGGCCATGTTGTGTGGAAGTCGTCAGACTCCCAATTGTCCTGGTGGGGTGGTCACACCAGGAAAGAGAAGAGGGAACAATGATAGCCTAAACCATCACCAGGATAAGGGTTTCTTCTGGTGTCAGAAAGGGGGACAGAATCTCAACAAACTCAGCTCTCTCTCTCTCTCTCTCTCTCTCTCTCTCTCTCTGGGAGGACACATCAATCATCAGAGCCATATGGCTATCTAGACCTTTGAGTTTCCAGGGCTGGATGGCTCATAACATCCTGTGATAGCTTTTTCTGGTGTTTATCAGCTTCTATCGTCAATAATGGCTTATTTATGTTTAACTCACATCTCTCATTGCAAATTCAGTCCATTTCCTATTACTCTGTAGATATGGAGAACAGATGGTCAGCATTCTCCTTATAACCTTTCAGAGAATGGAAGATACCCATTGAAGCCCTTCCTCCTCAGGTGGCATTTTTTTTCCTGACCAGAGTTCTAACCTCTTCATTTTTCTGCATGTTTCCACTTATTTCAGTTGTAATAGATTGGATTCAAAAAATAAACACAGTGCTTTTCTTTGAAAAAGCAACACATGCAGATAATTACAAATGGAACAGTACAAAAGCATATGAAGAGAAAAGCAAGTTTTCTTCTCATCCAAGATCTCTGTCTCCTTATCTAAAATGAGCTATTCTCATCAGGGTCTTGTTCCAGAAGATTTTCTTAATGTATCAACCTACCTATGAATATATTCTCCTCTATATTCTTTTTTTTTTTTAATTTTTTTAAAGATTTTATTGGGGAGTTGGGGAAGGGGAACACTGTGTTCTTCCAAGACTCATCAGCTGCAAGTCAAGTTGTTGTCCTTCAGTCTTAGTTGTGGAGGGAACAAGCTCAGCTCCAAATCCAGTCGCCACTTTCTATCTAGTTATGGTCAGGCGCAGCCCACCATCCCATTTGGGAGTTGAACCGGCAACCTTGTTGTTAAGAGCAAATGCTCTCACCACCTGAGTCATCCGGCCACCTGTTGACAGCTCAGTGGCAGCTCAGCTCAGGTGCAGCTCACTGGCCCTTGTGGGAATCGAACCAGCGACCCTGTTGTTCAGAGCTCACGCTCGTAACCAACTGCGCCACCTGGCTGGACCTCTCCTCTATATTCTTTTTCTATTCAGCAAATATTAAGCACCTACTGCATGACAGGTGTGTTAACTCCTGGGGCAGGGCATGAAGACAACAGAGATGTGTTTCCCTGTCCTCAGTAAGTGCACGCTTTAATAGGGGAGAAAGGCATAGCCATTCACTTATCAAATATTGATTGAGCACTCTCTATGTGTTAGGAAATGTGTGAACCTCTGAATAACACCAAGTTCCTGCCCTTCTAGAGCTCACAGTGTTATGGAGTGTATGGACAAACCAATGAGCAGGCATGGTGACAAATATAAACCAATGCCAGTGAAGCAACAAGGTGGTTCTTGGTAACTGCCCCATATCTCCTTGTAATTTGTGTGACCCCATGTGGGGAGCAGGTCACGAAAGCTAAGCCTGCCACCTAGTGGGAAGGGGAAGCAGTGGAGTTCTAGGCAGGAGCAGCGGCACTGGAACCTGTGGCAGGCCCTAGGCTAAGCCCTATACACACATTGTCTCACATAACCTTCACAGTGATATGAAATGAGTGTCATTATCTCCATTTTACAAATGAGGACACCGGGGGCTCCAGAGATGTTAGGGAAGTGGCCCTAAATCACACAACTGAGATTCAAACTCAAGTCTACCTTTATGCAAAGCCGGGTCTCTCATCCTCCATATTGATGACAGTTTCTGGGCTTAGGGTTGGGTAATGGGTGATTCTGATACACATCTTCTGTCCCTCCTCCCCTTGGAGAATCACTGGACTACAGAAAATAGTTTGACTCAAACTTTTTTTTTTTTTGGAGGGCAGTGTCACTGGCCCTCATATGTGGGACCGAACCGGGGCCGCTGGCTTCCGAAGCCAGCGCTTAACCACCGCGCCACTCAGCCGGCCCTTGACTCAACCTTTTATAAGACTGAATTTTTCCATTTAAGATGTGACATGGAGAGAAAATCATATTGGCCTGGGAGTCAGGAGCCCTCAGTCCTACTTTCTGCTCTGTCTCTCATAAACTCTAGGACCTTGAGCAGGTCGTTATACCCTTGGGACCTCAGGGTACTGCTCTTGGAAATGCAGGGGCTGGCGGGGATCCTCTCTGGATGCTTGACGCGATTTGGTATTTCGATCATCCCAAAAGGACTGTAATGACACCTTCTGGGGCTAAAACTACATCCCCCTCCTGAGAATGATACAAAACCAGTTGGGTAACTATTTATTTTGAAGGCAATTTGAAGAATGGATCTGCAGTGAATGTAAACAGCTGGGTTCACCTTATTAACAGTGTGAGATGTGAACATGTTAATACTTCTTGGCCTCTGCTTTCTGCTCATAGTTCTGAACACTCCCCTCCTCCCTGTTTTCTCAATAAAGTGAAATGAGCCTTAGTTAAGGGAGCAAGTACCCACTTAACACATCCAATTGAATTAAAGTGATCATCAACTAGCAACCGAAGATAATTTTTAATAAAAACTGGGAAAGAGTCCTCAAATTAATGGGTTATTGCAGGTATGTAATAACCTTAGGACTTTGCTCATGCTGATTTCATGCTCGGGAGAGCAATCTCATGACGTGCTGTGAACCACAAAAGGAGGATCTGCCCTGGTCAATAAGCCCCATAAAGCGAAGAGCAGAGAGGCTGGTTTGATCCAGAACAGGAGGTGACTGAGGCATGGCTAGCAAATAACAAGCCTCCTGCTTTTTGTTCATTCCATTTCACATCGAACCTAGGGATTTAGAGACCAGATCTGCTTATTTGTAAAGGAAACTCTTCTTCTGGACCCCACAGTGACACGGAGGTGGGAAGTTCAAGGAATCCAATTCTCAGGTGAGTGTTTTGCTTCTTCTCTTCCTCCCTTTCTCCCATCCTTCCTGCTTCCCTCCCTCCCTCTTTCTTTCCTTCTTTTCTTCCTTTCTTTCTTTTTTTTTAAATTATGAAAGGAACAAATAAATAAATAAAGTCATCATAAAAGGACCACATTGCATAATTGCATGAGGTTAATATAAAAGTTCTTACTCTCTACTCTTTCTTCTCTCTTTCTTTTTTTCCTCCTTCCCTTCTTTCTTTCATTTCTTAAAAATTATAAAAGGAATGCAGGCTCATTGTAAAATAATCAAACAGTACAAAATGCTATGAGGTGTAAAGGAAACTTATTTAATTCCCATTCTTCCTTTATTTCTGTTGTCCCCTTCCTTCCTGCCTTCCCTCCCTTCCTCCAGCCCTCCCTTTCTTCCTTTCTTTCATTTAAAAAAATTACATAGGTTACATATGATAATTGTAAAATAATCAAGAAATAGAGAATTGTATGGCACAAAAATTAAAGATCCTCAGTCCCTACCCCCCTTCCTCAATCCACCTTTTCATGCCGGACAGACATATAGATTTACCTTATTCCTTTTAATGGCTGCATAGTATTCTGTAGTGTGAATGCTCCATGATTTATTTATTAGGTTCCAGGTAAGTTTCTGAAACATACCTTGGAATTTTTATAAAAGTTTAGAGAAAATGCAAGAAAAATATAAATTGGATTGTTTGCTGCTGAAAATTCCATTTTATAGATAGTAATCATATCCATTTTTATAGCACTTTATACTTTGTTTTTTTTTTTTGAGGGCAGTGTCACTGGCCCTCATATGTGGTATCTGAACCAGGGCTGCTTGGGTCCCAAGCCAGCTCTTAACCACCATGCCACTCAGCTGGCCCAGCACTTTATACTTTGAAAATTGCCTTTAAAATTGCCTCATTTGATCCTTTTCTATAGCAGCTCTGGGAAATAGGCAGATTATTATCTCTATTTTTACAGATAAGGAAACTGAGGCCCAGGGAAACAAAGAAACAGAAATACAACCTCAAAGCTAGTTACGGATTCTCACTATGGTTCCCTTATAGCACTGTAAATTTAAGTTGCATTTCATCTTGCAACTCATAAAAAATTTTGACAACCCCTTACTTTTAAGCTTGTAGTTTAGAAAATCCATCCAAGTCATACAAATTCCCTTATTATTCTAATGAGAATGGCAGTTGAAGGCTCGGTAAATGTGAAGAGCCTTATTAATGGCTGGCTCTCACAGCAAGTCCAAGATAATTTGGTTTCCTAAATGACTTCTGTTACTTTAAATGTAAAGTGAGTCTATTCACTCCAAATCTCACTTAGTAATGGAAATAAATACAATATATTGCATTATCCTATAGGAAAAGAAATGTTTAAATCAGTAGTAAATCATTCAGAAGTGTATTTTATTTAAAATCAGAAAATGCCCATCAGCACCCTACTGCCAAGCTTGTGTAATATATTTGCGTCAGACTTGGAGTTTTAACACTGCTTTGGATAGAGAAATGGGGATTTGTAGTGTGTTTTGTAAATAGCAGCTTTAGTTACAATTATTTAAGGTGAGAAGCTGGGTGAATGTAATGCATTGGTCAGGTTTCTCTAAACAAATCTACTTTAAAAATAGAATGATTTGGACCGGCCGAGTGGCACGGTGGTTAAGCGCTGGCTTGGGAAGCCAACAGACCCAGTTCGGGTCCCACATATGAGGGCCAGTGACACTGCCCTCAAAAAAAAAAAAAAAGAAACAGACTCATTTTCAGCCCGAGCTGAGCAGCCGCTGAGCTGCCAACAGATAGCAGGATGGCTCAGCTTAAAAAAAAAAAAAAAAAAAAAAGAATGATTTGATGAGTTAGTTTTACCAATAAGGTCTTGCACTTCCTTCAAAAAGTTTAGGATGATTAAAAACAAAAGTTGTTGGGTTGAAGTTGTGTGCATTAAGGTTGAATGCATCACATTTTGTATTTATGCATTTAATATCTATCTTTCCTTTTGGGCTAACTGCCCCATGAGGGCAGGTGTGTCTGTTTTGTCTTCCCAGTACTTATTCCCAGTGTGTAATACAGTGTCTTTCAATTAGTAGGCACTCAATAAAATTTGTTGGACAGATATGTAAATAAACCAATCCGTGAGGTTTCAGCCAGTCTGTATAACTCACTCAGGTGTTTAGGTTCTGGCTGGCTGACATGGCTTTAAGAATAGAAAAAAGCCTATGTGGAATCTGAAAAACTGAATGAACGAGCAAAGTAAACAGACTCGTAGATGTAGAGGAAAAACTGAGGGTTGCTAGTTGGGAGGGGAGTGGGGATGGGGGGAAGGGGAAGGGGTTAGACAGCAAAAATACATAACTACAATATTGCCACAGGGATATGAAAGACAGTTTGGGGAATATAATAATGTTGTAAAAATTTTGTGGCATGTCAGTTGGTCACATGTCTTGTTAGGGAGACCATTTCATGGATGGAGTAGAGGCTTGATCATTGCACTGTATACCTGAAGCTGAGGATGTATAATATCGTATACCAACTGTAATTGAATATATAGATAGTCACGGGATATGGATTATAATGTGGAAGGGAGTCAAAGGAAGTGTAATAGATATGTATGATATGGGGGGGAGGGGTGGGGTGGCCAAATGGGGGAGGGGGGTTGTCACTTTGAGGGGTAAAAAGTATAACTATTTCACTGTGTTGTACACCTGAAACTAATTTAAAAAAAAGAATAGAAAAAAGCCTTGAGTGAAATGTGAAGAAGTGTTGTCATATACTCTTAGAAATTGTTTGTTCTGAATCTGAGTTGGGAATATTTCTGACTTTTTGAACACAGGTTTAGACAATGAAAGGACATATCATATACCAGAGGCTTTATGGATTGATTCTCATGTCGAGTTTTATCTTTCTCTCAGGTAAGAAAATGTGTTCTTATTATCTCTTTCAATGTCTCATGTGCAGTAGGTTACCGAAATAACCCATTTGAAAAATTGCTGGGCTGCCTCTCAATGACTTCCTTTTGGTCAATATGGCTGTAGGAAAAGCTCGAGCTTCAGTAGATGAATCCATTCACTAAGTATTATGCATGATTGATGGAGAGCTGGCCTCAAGTAGACTACTGTTTTCGACATTTCTTAATGCAACTCTGAAATGCCATTTGGTGGTTAATGCACACCTCACAAAAGCTTTGGGTTTTCTTTTGGACCACTTTCTTTCATCCATAATGCTTTATTTAAAGCTTCCTGGAGCATTATGATACCATCTTTCTGTCTCCATTATATGTACATGACAACAATCATAGAATATAGACGGGAAAACTGAGGTGTGCCAAAAACTGGTCACTGATTCACAGTGACATACAGGCATATGTTCTGGGGGAGGTCCAGACGTTGCTTTGACTCTATGACAGGAACGGAGATAGATTCTGTCTTTGTTTCTATTCTGCAGCAAACAGATGATTAAAACAGTTCAACTGAAGTAACTGATAATTTGGAGACGAAAGGAAAAGGTTGTCTTGGAAAACTGCAATTTCATCCATATTAAGTAAACTCAGTTGTTATCATTGCTTATTTAGTTGATCAGTCTTTAGCTAAAAGGTCATCCACGCCAGTGAGTGACAATTCCTGATGAAATAGATCTGGGGTTCAATTTGAACAGCTCTCAGATTTGAAAGCTAATCTGCAAAAATACCAAATCTTCACCACCATCAACAACAAATACTGACTGGTTTCCTGCTGTGTGGGCCTGATGGGAAACCATGTTTCTTAAACTAAAGTTTTGTGTTTTTTTTTAATTTTTAAAAACCTCTTGTCTTTTTTTTTTATTAGTTTGACATATTCTTACACTAAAGTTTGAAATGGAACCTATGGGGCACACTGGCAACTCTGTCACCTGGCTTTGACTATCCACTAAGATGTTGATTTATCTTTTCCTTGTCTGCTTCCTCAAAGCCAAGTAGCTGTGGTTGTTCCATTTCTTTTTTTAAACATTTTTTTTAAATTGGGGAATAGTGTGTTTTTCCAGGACCCATCAGCTCGAAGTTGTTTCCATCTAGATGTGGAGGGTGCATCTCAGTGGCCCATGTGGGGATCAAACCAGCGACCTTGGTGTTATGAGTACTGTATTCTAACCAACTGAGCTAACCAGTTGCCCCATGCTCCATTTCTTTATCCAAAACACCCAGCATAGGTCTTGACACACAGGTTAGGCATTCAGTACATATTTGCTGATTTAATAAATTAATTTAATTTGAAATTATAAGATTTTTTTAAAATTCAAGTTTATTGGGGGTAACAATGGTTAGTAAAGTTACATGGGTTTCAGGTGTACAATTCTGTAATACATCATCTATACATCACATTGTGTGTTCGCCACCCAGATTCAGTTCTTCCATCACCATATATTTGATCTTTAAACACGTGTATGGTGGTGATGTATGTGATCTAAACCTTAAGTGTTTCTTTTTTGTTTTGTGAGGGTTCATGGGTCATGGAATAAAGGAATCTAGGAGTAGAGGAATCTAGGGAGAGAGGGATCTAGGAATCTTCAATGTAATCATGGAAGAAAAAGTGAAAGAGTGTGTGATATTGGGAAGTTGGAATGGGTTTTGTGAGGAATGCTATTGGTGAATGAAAATTATGATAGATGTGCAGATTTTAAACCTGCAGAGGTCACTTTCAAGCAGTTACAAGGTTTTCCAGACTCAGTTTTAAATCCATGGGTCAAGGTAATGATTCTTTTAGGTAATTAATTAATTCTAATTGTCCTTCAGTTGGTGAGAAATTCATCATTTTCTTCTTGGAAAAAGTATTCTATTCCTGAAACAATGGTATAACTAAGGTTCACTCCTCTGTAGGCTCCAGTCAGTCATTAGCCTCCCAATTGTGTGGGTTATTGTGGTGGAGGGGGCTGGGACCAAGCCTAGATTAGGCAGAGGGTGATCAGATCTTCTAACTGGAGTGAGCCAGAGTGTGGAACAAAACCATGTCCATGTAAGAATACCAAGGGTGAAACAGAAGAAACCAAATCTGTTAGAAGGTCTAAGGGGTGAGAACAGAACTAGCAGGAAAGGGTGAAGACAGGTCAGGAACTGAATAGTTGCAGAATGGAGCAGGAGGTAAGGAATAAAGCAGAAATAACCTCCTAATTGGACTCCAGTCTTGCTCTGTACAGCCTGTTCTCAACACAGTAGCAAGAGTAATCCTTTTTTTTTTTTTTAAAGATTTTATTGGGGAATTGGCGGAGGGGAACAGCGTTGGGGAATCGTGGAAGGGGAACAGACAAGTTGCTGTCTTTTTGTTCTTCAGTTTAGTTGCAGAGGATGTTGCTTCACTGTTGGTATCGTCATTGCGCTCTTCCCGGATGAGGCAGATCGGTCGCTGGCCTCTGGATGTCGCTCACGGCGGCTATTGGCAGCTCATGCTTGGCTGCCAGCTGCTCACGTTGGCTGCAGGCCACTCACTGTAGCCTATGGCAGCCCACTGCAGCAGGGGCTGCATCCCACGCTATCACCGGGGCTCGCACAGCCCAGCTCCAGGTGGAGCTGTTGTTAGCTGTAGAGGGCAGTGTCACTGGCCCTCATGTGGGATCCGAACCGGGGCTCCTGGCATCCCAAAACCAGCGCTTAACCAATGCGCCACTCGGCCGGCCCAAGAGTAATCCTTTAATGTACCAAGTCAGATCATGTCACTCTTGCCGATAAGTTTTCACAATTAGAATACAATCCAAATGCTTTAATTACACCCCAAAAGCACTGCATGATCTGGTATCTTATTGGCTCTTAGGCCTCATTTACTACCATGCTTTCTCTCTTTCACTCCACCCCAGACACTCTAGCTTTCTTTCCTATTCCTTAAACATGCCAAGCACAGTCCTACCTCAAGGCCTTTGCACACGCTATTACCCATGTTTGAGTCAGTCTTTCTCTACATCTCTGTAATCCTGCTCTTTTTCATCTCCTAGGACTAAGTTAAAATGGTTCTTCCGGGCTGGCCGAGTGGCGCAGTGGTTAAGCGCTGGTTTGGGAAGCCAGCGGCCCCAGTTCGGGTCCCACATATGAGGGTCAGTGACACTGCCCTCAAAAAAGAAAATCTAAAAATGGTCTTCCTCAGAGAGGCCTTCCTTAACTATCTTATCTAATGTAGACATTCCCATCCCCCTCATCTCTACCCCTCCTATCATCTAGCTCAGGGGTCGGCAAACTTTTGAGATGGAAGAGCCTCCAGGGGTCAGCAAACTGCGATTCGCGAATGTGTGGCTCTGAAGTAAAATTGAAAATGAAAATAAAACTATTATAGTTTCATTTATAAATTTTTTCAAGGATATTATTCACATAATGGTGATTATGTAAAAATATATTTATGTCTCTCGAATAATTTTTAAATTGTTGTGAGGGAAAGGATTGGTTCTTCCAGGGGTCGGCAAACTTTTGACGGAACTTACTCAATCAAACAGCTGCATGTGGCTCATTAGCCGCAGTTTACCAACCCCTGATCTAGCTCATCAGCCTCTTAATTTCCTTCAGAGCACTTTTCACAGTTTATAATTATTTTCTTTGCTTGTTTATTGACTTCCTCTCTCTCTCTGGAATGTAAGCTAACTAAGGCCAGGAACCTGGTGTGAACATGCGTTCATTCTATCACTGTATTTCAGCACACATAGTACTCAGTGAACACCATTGTAGAGTAAATGAGTTTTCCAGGGTGCTTCTGGCTCTATGATTAAGGATATCCATTTTGTTGGGTAAGACATAGACCTTGAATCCAATATTTGTAAGAACAATCATATTACCTACATGAGGGTAATTCCTCTGCCTCCTATTCTAAGGAGGACTGTTGGCAGGCCACATACGTGGTCAGCAGCCTGGGTACTAGAGAAGGGAATGTGTTGGATAACTCTGTGGCTGGTGACTGGTGAAAGAAATGAGGCTGAAAGTTGCATACATGGCAGATCTGGTTTATCCAAAGATTAGTTGGTTACTCACAAGACCAGTGGGAACTGTAGGCAGTGGGTGGCACAGAGTAACTCTGGTTCTCTGAACACTTATTTGCAAGAATTTGTGATACAAAGAGCCAGAAGACCCCTTGCTGAGGTAAAGGTTTCATATACTATGGGAATGAGTATCTTCCTTCTTCCCTTTTCTGAGTGAGTAGTGACATTTTCCAGTTGAGGCAGGCATGATATACCCTTGGCAGAATGCTCGCTCTCAGAGTGGCTAAATTCTCCATAGTATAAACACAGCCAATGGCTCTGGTGGGCCCCTTCCCTCTCCCTCTACTCATAGGAAGTATTGCCAGGTGGTTAGTCGGGCCTTGAAACTTATACAGTATTATGAGCTGAATAGTATTCCCATAAAACTCATATATTGAAGTCTTAACTCTCAGCACCTCAGAATGTGTCCATATTTGGATATAAGGTCACTACAAATGTAATTACTTAAGTAAAGATAAGGTCATACTGGAGTAACGTGGGCCCCTAATCTGATATGACTAGTGTCCTTATAAAAGGGGGAAATTTGGGGGCCGACCAAGTGGCGCGGTGGTTAAGTGCTGGCTTGGGAAGCCAGCCACCCCAGTTCGGTCCCACATATGAGGGCCAGTGACACTGCCCTCAAAAAAAAAGGGGGACATTTGGACACAGACATGCATACAGGGAGCAGGCCATGCAAGGTAAAGGTAGAGATTAAGGTGATGCAGCAGAAGGCACGGAACACCAAGTATTGTCAATGAACTACCAGAATATCTAGTAAAGACACATGGAACAGATTTTTCCCTCAGAAAACAACAACTCTGCCAACTCTTTATTTCATATTCTTAGGCTCCAGAACTGTGAGACAGTCAATTTCTGTTGTTTAAGCCACCCAGTTTGTTATTCTTTGTTATAGCACCCTCGTAACTAATATACTCAGACACTGATGGTAAATCAGGCTCTCTGGATCAGAAATCTTGGGTACAGTAGAGGGAAGTAGGTCATGTTATGGGAAAGAACCAGTGACCAGGTCATGTCCACACTGCCTGAACTTCATTTGTCAACTCTTCCTAAGATGTCTAGAATCTCAGTCCTCTAACCTTTGAAACACTTCATTCTTTCAAGGAGAAATTTTGACAAGAAAAAAACAAACAAACACACAAAAAAACCAAGGACGGGTTATATCTAATGATTACTTAATGCTGTCTTCAGAATATAAAGGGAAAAATTATTTAGATTTTTTATCTCTTAGAGCTCTAAACCTTTTACTCACTGACTTTTAAAATGAATGTATTTATTACTTTTGGGGTCTGGCAGAGAGAGGGAACTTTCACCTAATCTTTCACCAAAAGTTCTTTAAATCAGAGGGCAGGGCACAAGTTCAGTGTGCAGTTGAGAACTTCTTATTCTATGCCAAATGTTTCACTCGCATCCCTGATACCTTCGCACAAGGGACTGCTCTCCATCTGCCCACCCATTAGCTCCCAACTCAGTGCCTTAATACATTTATTCAGTAAACAGCTGTAAAGGACCTACTATGTGCCAACCATTATGCAGGGCACTGGAAACTGACAGTAGGGGCCAAGACTCTGGTTATACCATTGCCCTGAATATCAGATAATACAAAAGTTGGAGCATTCTGGGAAAAACTCTCATTGTTTAATGCCCAACAAATTAAATGCTGCTTAAAAGTTCTTAAACATGGCATCACCAGATAAAGCATCTTTGGAATATAGCAGAAAGCAATAGAAAATTATAAAATGAAATAATCATTGCAAAAAAGTTTTATTTCCCCCCTGGCTATGCCAGAGAAAGACGTGGGGCACAATGTCTTGCTATATCAATCTGCTAGAAAATTAAAAAGTGGTAGCTGGCAGACAAAGACATCACAAGAAAAGCAAACTACAGACTAATATCTCTTATGAATATAAATGCAAAAATTCTCAACAAAATACTAGTAGACTGAATTCAGTAGTATATGAATTAATCTGGTAGTGTATACACCCTGACCAAGTGGAATTTATTCCAGGAATGCAAAGGTGGTTCTACATATAAAAACTGATCAGGGGAGCCAGGTCAAGATGGCTGAGTAGGTAAATGCTGTGCTTGCCTCCTCTCATGACCATGTCAAAATTACAACTAAATCATAGAACTACCATCATTGAGAATTGCCTGATGTCTAGCTAAACAGAAAACCTATAACAGAATATACAGGAGAAGCCACCTCGAGACCGATGGGAGGGGCAGAGATGCAGAACAGGCTGGTCCCATACCTATGTGTGGTGGTTAAAAAATTCAGAGGGATATCTCAGCGGTAGAAGACCCCCCTGAGGAGTGAGGGGTCCCAGCCCCACACTAGGCTCTCCATTCCAGGATTCCAGTGCCCAGAAAAGAAGTCCCCATAATTTCTGGCTGTGAAAACCAGTGGAGATTGTGGCTGAGTGAGACAGAGGGTGGCTGAAGTCCCAGGCGTTCCTCTTAAAGGGTCCGAGAACAGATATACTCACTGATGGACTCACTCTGAACTCCAGCACTGGAGCAACAGCTCGAAAGGTGCCAGAGAAATACAGGGAGAAACTGAATTGTCTGGCTTTAGGGCAAGGGCAGGAGGGCTAGTTTTCTCCCAGAGAGATGAGCTGGCAGAGTTTCTTTGTTGAGCTCTCCCCACTCCCAGTGTGCAGACACAGGTGGCCACCATATCTGAGTCTCCATCAGCCTAACTAACAGGGTTGGCCCTGCACTGGAGATTCCCTGAGAACCTGCCCCACCCAAATTGTGTACTTACCCAAAGCATTTCCAGTTGCTTTTCCACAAAAAATGGACTGCTACGAGTTGTCCTAAAATTTCTCAAAAATTCACAAACCCCAAACAAGTTTCATCTGGTCTCAGCATGCTCCATACCTTTTGCTAAGCAGCCCCAAAATTGGCACTAGTGGCAGCTGATGTAGGATCCCAGAATAGCCTCTCCCAGGCACCTCCAAGCCCAGCACAAGTGGCAACCATCTGCAAATCACTTTGTAGCTCATACCAAGCGGCCTCTAGCAGAGCACAACAGCAGCTGACTTGGCCTGCAATAGAGCCCCTCCCAAGAAGCCCCAGAACCAACACATCTGGTGGCCAGCTTCAGGCTACACCAGAGCACCACTATTTATTTATTTATTTTTTTAGAGGGCAGTGTCACTGGCCCTCACATGTGGGATCCAAACCGGGGACGCTGGCGTCCTAAGCCAGCTCTTAACCACTGTGCCACTTGGCTGGCCCCAGAGGGCCACTCTTAAATGCTTAAATGACACTCCCAAAGGGCAGACAGGGCAGGCAGCTGAGCCCTGTTAAAGTGAATCCTGCTCTGTAGGGTCAACCCCTACACAACAACCCCCTTACTGTAGTCACAGACAGCTCTCAAAACAAATCAGCATGAAGGTTGGTCCCTCCGATTGACATGCAAACCTCAACCAAGGCTCAACTTTAACAGGAAGGGACACACAAGAGACACACCTGGAGCACCCAGCTCAGGTAACCAGGGAGACTGAGCCACTGGGCCCCACAGGACACCTACTACAGAAGGCCACTCTCCTAAGACTGGGAGACATAGCAGCTTTACCTAATACATAGAAACAAACACAGGGAGGCAGCTAAAGTGGGGAGACAAAGAAACATGCCCCAATTTAAAGAACAGAACAAAGCTCTAAAAAAAAAAGAACTAAATAAAATGGAGACAAGCAATCTACCAGATGCAGAGTTCAAAACACTGGTTATAAAGATGCTCAATGATCTCAGGGAGATCTTC
This sequence comes from Aselliscus stoliczkanus, assembly GCA_033961575.1. Classification (NCBI taxonomy): domain Eukaryota; kingdom Metazoa; phylum Chordata; class Mammalia; order Chiroptera; family Hipposideridae; genus Aselliscus; species Aselliscus stoliczkanus. The sequence goes on from CM066737.1 coordinate 20,414,716, forward strand.
AACAAAGAGAAAGGAAACATAAAAATGGAGATAGAAAACATAAAAGAGAACCAGTCAGAAATGAAGAATACAATAACTTAAATAAATAATACATTGGAGGGCCGGCCGAGTGGCGCTGTGGTTAAGTGCTGGCTTGGGAAGCCAGCGGCCCCGGTTCGGGTCCAACATATGAGTGCCAGTGACACTGCCCTCAAAAAAAAAAGAATACATTGGATTATTATTTAGGGAATCAATAGTAGATTAGATGAAGCAGAGGATGGAATCAGCCATTTAGAAGGTAAGGTAGCAAAAAACACCCAATCAGAACTGCAAAAAGAATCCAACAAAAGTGATGGGAGTTTAAGGGACCTCTGGGACAACATCAAGTATACAAATATTTGCATCATAGGGGCACCAGAAGAAGAGAGTGGGCAAGGAATTAAAAACCTATTTGAAGAAATAATGATGGAAAACTTCCCTAATGTGGCAAAGGAAACAGACATACAAATCCAGGAATCACAGAGAATTCCAAACAAGATGATTTCAAGGAGACCCACACCAAGATACATCATGATTAAAATGCCAAAGGTTAAAGACAAAGAGAGACTTTGGAAAGCAGCAAGAGAAAAGTAGTTAGTTATCTGCAAGGGAGCTCTCATAAGTCTGTCAGCTGACTTAAGAAGAAGAAGAAAAAAAGTTAAAAAACATGAATAATAAAATGGCAATGACTACATATCTATCAACAGTTACTTTAAAGGTAAATGGATTAAATGCTCCAATGAAAAGACATAGGAAAGGGTTGGCCGAGTGGCTCGGTTGGTAAAGAGCTCGCTCAAGAGTGCATGCTGAGCTCTGAGCAACAGCAGTTCAATGTCCAGCCCGAGCTGAGCTGCCGCTAAGCTGCCAACAGGTGGCAGGATGGCTCAGCAGCCCTGGTTTGGATCCCACATATGAGGGCCAGTGACACTGCCCTCTAAAAAGAAAAAAAAAAGACATAGGAAGACTGAATGGATAAGAGAACAAGACCCTTAAATATGCTGCCTACAAGAGTCTCTTCAGATCCAAAGACATATATAGACTGAAAGTAAAGAGATAGAAAAAAGACATTTCATGAAAACGGAAATGAAAAAAAATAAGCTGGGGTAACAATAGTTATACCAGACAAAATAGACTTTAAAGCAACAGCTATAACGAGAGACAAAGAGAGACTCAGTAATCACACTTCTCGGTATTTACCCAAATAAGAAATCCAAAACAACAGTTTTAGGGGGTATATGCATTCATACGTTCATTGCAGCATTATTTACAATAGCCAAGATATGGAAACAACCTGGGTATCCACTAATGGATGAATGGATAAAGAAGAGGTACATATGTGTAATGGAATATTACTCCGCCATAAAAAAGAATGAAATCTTGACATCTGCACCAACATGTATTGACCTAGAGGGTATTGTGCTGAGTGGAGTAAGTCAGACAGGGAAATAGAAATGCCATATGATTTCACTTATATGTGGAATCTAAAGAACAAAACAAATGAACAAACAAATCAGAAACAAACTCATAGATACAGAGAACATTTTAATTGTTGCCAGATAAGAGAGTGTTGGGGGATTGGTGAAAAAGGAAGATTAAAAAGTGCAAATTGGTGGTTACAAAATAGTCATCAGGATGTAAGGTATAGCATAAGGAATATAGTCAATAACATTGTAATAACTATGTATGGTGTCACATGTATACTAGATCTATCAAGGTGATAACTTTGTAAGCTGTACAAATATCTAATCACTGTTGTACACCTGAAACTAATATAATACTGTATGTAATTGAAAAATAAAAATAGTTTAAAAATTGATCAACCCATGTAATACACATTAATAGATTGAAGGGGAAAAAACCAAATGTATACCTCAATTGATGCAGAAAAACATTTGACAAAATTCAATACCTTTTCATGATAAAAACACTCAACACATTAGAAATAGAAGGGAACTTCCTCAACCTGATAAAGGGCATCTACAAAAATCATCAGTGAACATCACACTTAATGTTGAAAATCTGAAAGCTTCCCTCTAAGATCAGGAACAAGACCAGAATGATCACTTTCATTACTTCTATTTAACATTACATGGGAAGTTCCAGCCATAAAAATTTGGCAAGAACAAGAAATAAAAGGCATCCAAACTGGGGGGAAAATTAAAACTATCTCTTTTCACAGATGACATGATCTTACATATAGAACATCCTAAAGAATCTGCCAAAAAAAAGATATTTAAGTTAATAAACAAATTCAGCAAAGTTGCAGGATACAAGATCAATGCACAAAAATTAGTGGTATTTATATGCACTAGCAATGAATAATCTGAAATGAAGTTAAGAAAGCAATTTTGTTTATAATAATATCTAAAAGAGTAAAATACCTAGGAATAAATTTAACCAAGTAGGTGAAAGACTTCTACACAAAGAATTTGAAGAAGACCTAAATAAATGGAAAAGATTCTGTGTTCATAGATTTAATATTAAGATGGCAAGACTTAATATCACGATGGCCAATATTCCCCAGATATCTATAGATTCAATGCAACCTCAAGAATAAAGTTGGAGGAGTCACACATTCCAATTTCAAAATATATTACAAGCCTACAGTAATCAGAACAGTGTGTTTTTGGCATAAGGATATACATAGATTAATGAAACAGAATTGAGAGTCCAGAAAGAAACCCATACAAGTACAAGTATAGTCAATTAATTTTCTTCAATATTGCCAAGACCATTCAATGGGGAAAAAGTCTCTTCAACAAATAGTGCTGGGACAACTAGTTATGTAAACACATATCCATGTACACATACGTATACCTGTGAACACATGTAAAAAATGGAATTGGACCGTCACTTCCCACCATATACAGAAATTAACAAAATGGCTGAAAAACCTAAATTCAGAAGGTGCAAAAAAATATATACACAATTAAAAAAAATTTTTTTTTTTTTTTTTTTTTGTTGTTGTTGTTGTTGTTGTTTTGAGGGCAGTGTCACTGGCCCTCACATGTGGGACCCGAACTGGGGCCGCTGGCTTCCCAAGCCAGCACTTAACCACCGCGCCCCTCGGCCGGCCCTTTAAAAAATTTTTTAGCTGAGCCATCCTGCCACCTGTTGGCAGCTAGCGGCAGCTCAGCTCGGGCTGGGCATCAAACCGCTGTTGCTCAGAGCTCAGCTCGCACTCTTGAGCGAGCTCTTAACCAACTGAGCCACTCAACCAGCCCTATGTATACCCATTTTAAGGAAGGAAGAAACTATTAAAATTGTAATACTCAATATATACTGCTAACAAAAGATGAATACAAGTCACATTTGACTTCTGCAATTACAAGAGGTACTCAAAGTGGTTACCATCAGCATCCAGGCACTTCTGGTTATGGCGAACTACTGCTTGAGCAACATTGTCCCAAGTGTCCACTTGTATACATTTTTTTTGCACCCCGGTATAAGATCTACAACTATAAAACTCTTAAAAGGAAGCGTAGAGGTAAACTTTAATGACTTTGGAATTGGCAATAGATTCTTAGAAATGAAACAAAAGAATAAACAACAAATTAAAAAAATAGATAAATTGGGTTTCATCAAATTTAAAAATTTTTGTGCATTAAAGAACACTATCAAGAAAGTGAAAAGAGGGGTGGCCGGGTGGTACACAGTTGGTTAGAGCATGTACTCATAACAACAGTTTGTGGTTCGACTCCCACATGGTATGTGGGCTATGTCCCGCTCTGCAACTAGATTGAAAACGGTAACTGGACTTGGAGCTGAGCTGCAGCCTCCACCACTAGATTGAAACAACCACTTGACTTGGAGCTGATGGGTCCTGGCAAAACACAGTGTTCCCCAATGAAGTTAAAAAAAAAGTAGTGTGTCACTGTCTTTCAGGCATGGGGGTGCTGCTGGAGCCTGCCTTCCCCTGCAGAGCGGGGTGAGTCTGAGGGGGAAGAATAAGGAAAAAATCCTGTTATTCACTCTTTTACTCCAGGACAGCACCCAATTGTGTGGGATCAGGAGGGGGTTGTTCACTGGACTGTGAGAGCTTGAGATTTGAAGATCCTTCGTGGTCTCCAGCTTCACGCTGTTAAGGAGAAAAGCCACAGGCCCCAAATAGCATCACTTGTGCTGAAGCCTATGATACCAAACCTAGACTTACTACCTGACCTAAGTTCAGTTTCGACCTTCCCCATGAATCACCTAATAACACCATTAGATCTTCAAATTTACTTGATTGAAATTAATTCTTTAACAATCCCCACAGGGATATGTGGACAGGAGGCCAGGGGTGAGTCAGGGGATCTTGGGACAAGGCCTGAGAACCTCCTAGAAGTCTGGAATAAGGGGATAGTGATGACTGATGGAACTAAGAACTTGTCTGCACTCCTGCAAACTCAGGGTCCCAGGCTGCTTTCCAGAATATTCAGATCTTGGGAGCAGAGGAAGAGGGGTGTGTAGGTGAGGGAAGAAGAGATAGTCAGACATTTGCCTTCTGTTCATGGGCTTGTGTGACTACTTCCTAGACAAGAGGAGACTTTCCTGAGCCTCCCATCACTGAGGAACCTCATCTTCCCCATCTTTCATCAGAGCAATATTCTAATCCCTTGGTTTCAGGGGTCCCAGGGAGCTGCCCTGCTGGGCTGGGACTGAGGTGGGGCCCAAATGGCTTCTGCTCTTTGGGGCCTGTTCTGACTGGGAAGACACTGGCCGCACCGGTGCTGCAGTTGTTGTGGAGACAGCCCCTCAGACACACTGGCTCTGCACCCGCTTTGTTACTCCTTGATGCCACAGTAGATAGCCCAGGAAGGAGGAAGGCAGAAGGCCCAGAAACAGGAGTCAGAGATCTGGAAGCTTCAGAGCTATGATGGGCTGAACTGCTCCTCCCTCTTCACTGCTGATGTGTTCAAGTTCTAATGACCAGGACCTCAGAATGTGACTGTATTTGGCTCCTGGGACTTTAAAGAGGCCATTAAGGTAGACTGAGGTCATTAGAGTGGCTGATCCACTGGCTGGTGACTGACAAGAATAGGAGAAAAGTAAACGATTTTTATTGAATTTTCACTCACCCATAGGATCAGTCCCAAGAAAATGCAGACTCAAAAAAAAGTGACCAGAGCAAGACGCTTTTATACCTTTTAGACAAAGGAACAAAAAATTTGTAAAGAACTGACATGACAGATGGGTTGGGGCTGGGGAAGTTAGTAAATGGTGAAGTAACCAGGAAGATCAAGGTTTAATAAAGTTTGTCTTTACAGAGTTCTTGGCCCACAGTTCCCCCCTCAGGTGAAAAGAATATCTTCCTCCTGGCACAGAGAGTCACAGGAGGGTTTTATGACTGTTTTTAGGAGAAAAGGATGAGGGGTAGGTGGTCAGAGTGACCCTCAGGCTTCCACTGTTTTCTCAAAGTTCCTCAGCTTAAAAGAGTCAATGTGCTGAGGCGCCATGTTTTGGTAGCATGTCCTGAACCCCGCCCCCACTACATACATTTTCATGGAGATGAAATCAGGTTAATTTAATAGTAATATATGGTTGTTTATTTGAAAAAAGGAAAGAAAGGAAGTGAAAAGACAGCCTACAGAATGGGAGAAAATATTTATTTGCAGGCCATACATCTCGTAAGGTTCTATATCCAGAATATATAAAGAACGCTTACTACTCGGGCCGGTGGAGTGGCACAGTGGTTAAGCGCTGGTCTTGGAAGCCAGCGGCCCTGGTTCGGGTCCCACATATGAGGGCCAGTGACACTGCCCTAAAAAAAAAAAAGAATGCTTATTACTCAACAACAAAAAGAAACAATCCAATTAAAAAATGGGCAGAGGACTTGCATATGCAAGTAGCCAACATGCACATGAAAAAGATGCTCAAAGTCTTTAGTCATTAGGAAAATGCAAATCAAAACCTGGATGAGATATCACTCCACACACTCTAGGATGGTTACTAATTTTATAAAAATGTGTTGAAGAGGAGGTAGAGAAATTCGAATCCTCATACATTTCTGGTGGGAATGTAAAATGGAGCAGCCACTGTGGAAAACAGCTTGGCTGTTAATAATTTAAACATAGAATTACTATACGACCCAAAAGAAATGAAAGACCCAAAAGAAAAGAAAAAGGTATATACCCAAAAGAAATGAAAACGTGTTCAAATAAAAAGAATGGCACAAATGTTCATAGCAGCACTGTTCATAACAGCCAAAGAGTAGAAACAACCCAAATATCCATTAACAGATGACTCAATAAACAAAATGTGGTATATTCATAAGATGGAATATCTTATGGATTATGCCATAGAAAGGGTTAAAGTACTGACACATACTACAACACGCATTAATCTTGAAAACATTATGCTAAGTGGAAGAAGCCAGACACCAAAAACCACATATTGTATGGTTTAATTTATATGAAATGTCAGAATAAGCAAATCCACAGAGACATAAAGCAGATTAGTGGTTGCTAGGGGCTAGGGAGAGGGGCAAATGGGGAAATACTGCTTAATGGGTACAGGGTTTCCTTTTGGGGTGATAAAAATATTTTGGAACTAGATAATGGCGATGGCCGTACACCATCGTGAATGTACTGAATGCCACTGAATTGTATGCTTTAAAATGGTTAAAATGGTGTATTTTATGTTATGGGAATTTTCTCAATACAAATAAAATGGTGCCTGGCATTCCTGGGGCTGTAACATAGCCATTTAAATGAGGTTTATGATAAGTTTTTCCTAACGTGGAAAACACTTATGTCATAATGTTAAGTGAGAAAAGCAGGGTACCAAATTTTTCATACGGTATGGTTTCAGCCACATAGAAACAACCAAAACCCATACAAAAAAAAAATCAAAGGAAATAAACCAAAATGTTAATGGTGGTTGTCCCTGGGTGGTGGGACTCCAGCTGACTTTGTTCTCACCTTTTTGCTTTCTAGTACTTTCACCTTTTCTTCTAAAAAGCATGTACAGTATCACTCTTATAAAGGAAAAAAAAAAACACTTCTTTTTTTAAGTGGGGAAAACAATAAATGTAATTTAAAATAAAAGGAAACAGGATAGGGGTGAAGAGACACAGAGGAGAGAAATCAGGAGAGAACACGCTTCAGGGCAGCGATCATGCAATTTGGACTTGAAAATTGCCAGGGAACAGATGGCAGCATCCAAGCAGACATTTGCAACCCATAGTTAAATCATATACAGACACAAGTGGCCTTTGAAGCAGACCCTAGGGAGACCCGTCAGTGAATGCAGCTTGCCTGATCAAACAGAAGGGCACAGCCTCTGTCCTGCCTCATCCCTGCTCAGCCTCCTCTGAGCCCTGCTGGGGCCCTGGAGGCTGCAGCAGAGTTCACTGCAGACGTGTTTGCATGCATGATGGTGCAAGAGTTTCTGGGAGAAGTAAGAGGCTTCTAAGAATGATTATGGCAAACATGGCAGCTGACATTTACATGGGGTTTCACAGTTTATAAACTTTCACACATACATAACCTAAACATTAGTGATTACTGCATCATCTTTCCTAATGGCCCTATGAAGTAGGTAATTATTATTCCTGTCTTACCATGGAGGAATGAGACACAGAGAAGTGACGTGAGTTTGTTTATTTAACATTCATATAGTCCTCATTATGCCAGTCACTGCCCTAAGAGCTTTTTCAGGCATTAATTGTTCATGTTCACACAGCTAGTAAGGGGTAGAACTTTTTTTGGACTCCATTACATCATACTTCTGCTCATATCTAAGCAGAACTTGTATATATGCCTGTAGAATCTTGAGTATAGCCAAGAGTGGTTCTATCTATCTATCTATCTATCTATCTATCTATCTATCTATCCGTTTATCTCTATTTTTTCTGATTATAAATGATTGTATAAAAATGCAAATATTACTGAAATAAGTAACATAAAAAGTAAAAATACTCCTAAATCTCACATCTAAAGATACTCATTCTTAACTGTTTTTTTTTTTTTTTTTTTTTTTTTTTTAAAGATTTTATTGGGGAATTGGCGGAGGGGAACAGCGTTGGGGAATCGGGGAAGGGGAACAGACAAGTTGCTGTCCTTCTGTTCTTCAGTTTTTAGTTGCGGAGGATGTTGCTTCACTGTTGGTATCGTCATTGCGCTCTTCCCGGATGAGGCAGATCGGTCGCTGGCCTCTGGATGTCGCTCACTGCGGCTATTGGCAGCTCATGCTGGCTGCCAGCCGCTCACGCTGGCTGCGGGCCACTCACTGTAGCCTATGGCAGCCCACTGCAGCAGGGGCTGCAGCCCACACCATCACCGGGGCTCGCACAGCCCAGCTCCAGGTGGAGCTGTTGTTAGCTGTAGAGGGCAGTGTCACTGGCCCTCATGTGGGATCCGAACCGGGGCCGCTGGCATCCCAAAACCAGCGCTTAACCAATGCGCCACTCGGCCGGCCCTCATTCTTAACTGTTTGATGTGTGTTCTTCCAGATTTTTTTCTATACGTATGCTAACACACATATTTTTCTCTTATTTTAACAATAGAATAATACTATATCTACACTTATGTAACCCCCATTTCATGTAATATAAAGCCTTGAAAATCTCTCCATAACTATATGGATCTACCTTGTTTGTTTTAATATTCCATTGCATAGAGGTAACAATTGCTTAACTAATTACTTATTGATAGACACACAGGTCTTCCTATTTTCTCAATTATAAACAATGATACAGTAAAGATCCTTGTACTTGCATCTTTGTATACATGTACAATTGTTTAGAATGAATTAATAGAATTAGAATTGCTGTATCAAAGTATATATGCAGTTATACACAATTAAAATTTTCATGAATATTGGCAAATTGTTCTTCAAAAAAGAAAGACTGTACTAATTGGTACTCTCACCAGCAGTGTATCAAAGTGACTTGTTGGGCCGGCCGAGTGGCACGGTGGTTGAGAGCTGGCTTGGGATGCCAGCGTCCCGGGTTCGGATCCCACATATGAGGGCCAGTGACACTGCCCTCTTAAAAAAAATAAAATAAAATAAAGTGACTTGTTTCCCCACAGGCCTATCAAAACTTCATATTCTGTCTAAAATGTTGACACTTTAAAAGGCAATAATGGTGTCTTATTGTTGTTTTAACTTAAATTTTTAAAACAGTGGGAGGCCTTCTTTTTGTATTTCTGATTTAGTAAGTTGCTTGTTCATGTCCTTTGGCAACTGGTTTATATTAATATATTGCAGAGAGGAGAGACCGTTGTATACCACATAAAATTATGGTACATTCTCTTTTAAGGGACAAGTAAGCCCTGGAGATTTATGGTCACCATAAAGTTCATTGTTAAATGTTGTACTTGAAGTCATTTTGGAGGGCTGAACAGAAAAGCAATATTAACATAATCAAGACTTGGGTTTCACAGCAATTATTGCTTTGTGGGATTAACTCTTGATTTATTAACCACATGAAAGATGATAATATAATCACATAAGCCAGAGACAGAAATAAACATTTGCTCATCCACCATGAGTAGTTCAGAAATAGCTCCCTGGCAGGTGGATGGTATGAGTTCTGGCACATAGGGGTGTGTGTGTGCTTGTGTGTTCGCGTGCACGCAGGCACATACTTGTTTGCTTTTGTAAGATGTTCAGTAGAGGAATAGAGGGAGAGAATACTGTAGGGCTAGAGAATATCTAGAATCTTTTATTTGCAGACATCTCCCAGAAGCAAGGAAGTTGTCACTCCCTGCCAGCTTCTGTAGTGTGCTGTATGGCCGTCAGTTTTAGAGTGGTGGTCTCAATGTTACACTCCTAAGTCAGAGATGGGATAGAGTTCCATTCTGCCATAAAGCTTTTTTTTTTTTGGTTTGCCTTAGGCTGTGGGGGGACTGCAATTAGATTGATGTTCAGTAATCATGATAATTGCCTATTGACCTGGGGTGTGAGGTTTGTAATGATGACAGTATTATGATTCACCAATAGCTTCCTATGAAACAAAGGATGTACTCAATTTGAATCTTCATAGATATATTTTTTTATGGTTTTTTTTTGTTTGTTTGTTTGTTTTGTTTTTTTGAGGGCAGTGTCACTGGTCCTCATATGTGGGACCCGAACTGGGGCCGCTGGCATCTCAAGCCAGTGGTTAACCACTGTACCACTCGGCCGGCCCAATAGATATTTTTGAATTGCCCACCAAAAGACTGTACCAATGGACATGTCTTTCAGCAATGTTTGAGAGGGCTCTGCATACATCATCTCACTTAATCTTCAAACAATCTTAGGGCCGGCTGAGTGGCTCAGTGGCTAAACGCTGGCTTGGGAGGCCAGCGGCCCCAGTTCAGTCCCACATATGAGAGCCAGTGAGACAACCTCAAAAAAAAAAGAGGAACATTTTGGGGCCGGCCGAGTGGCGCGGTGGTTAAGTGCTGGCTTCGGAACCTAGCGGCCCTGGTTCGGGTCCCACATATGAGGGCCAATGACACTGCCCTCAAACAACAACAACAACAAAACAAACAATCTTGTAAGGTCATTAGGTAGGGGTATTACCTGACATAGACTATAATGTGGATGGTGGTCCCTAGAATCATGCACACATACAACACTGTGGCTCTAAATCCCCATTTTACTGAAGCAAACATTGAGGCATCAATGGGTTAAGTTACTTGCTCAAAGTTACACAGCTGATTAGTGTGAGAGCTCGGATTCCAACCCAGGCTGCATGACTGCAGATCCAGAGATACCCTGGTCCATGGCTATCTATGGCCTCAAAGCTGCTGCATCCCCCTTTGAGGAGACGGAAGGAGGGAATCAGGACACTCTCCGGGAAGTGCCATTTCTCCCATTCCTGAATGAAAACACAAGTCCTGGCACTTTGGTATTGTCCAGCTGGTTATCCTTCAGGCTCCTGTCTGTGCCTTTCGTAAGAAACAGCCTTCAGAGACAGAAGAATAAATCAGGTAATTTGCCTCAGGAAAAGGCACTGGAGAAATAAATTGTTGTTGAACCATTAATATAATAAAAAAGCTATGTAGATGGAAATAGTTATCCTTTGATTATATGAGTGGGAATCATGTGCAGTAAATTCTAAGTCCACTGCCTTCTCCTTGGCTTCCCCGGTCCCTCACTAGCCACACACTTCTGTCTCCTCAAACTGTCCAGCTTGTGTGTCCTTGGGGAACATGAATCTAAATTTTCACATTAGCCCAGGCAAAATAGAATTAGGAAGAAACTCTTCTGCCAAAAAGTCACATGCCAATGTTAAATAGAGATAATTTTTGTATATCTACTAATTTGCTTATTTGTACCAGTAATGACTCATAATAGTATTGTATAATCTGGATTTGACTATATGGCTAATGAAGATGACAAAATTGATTGTTTTGTCACTGAAATTTCATTTTGTTTTCTCTTTTCCCTTCCTAAAATTTCGACAGATGCACTTTCGCTAAAAGGACAAAGGCTGGATTTTTATGGAAGAGCAGACACATATGTAAGCCTCACCAACCTCGTTCCTGAACTCAGTCGATTCACAGCATGCATTGACCTGGTATTTGTGGATAACAAATCAAGTGATTGGATGGCCTTCTCCTACATTACTAATAACACCTTCCTGGGCAGAGAAGACATAGAACTTGGACTTGCAGGAGACCATCAGCAGCTAATACTACACAACTTGGGCAAGACCTTTTATATCCATTACCCCCTGATGCCATTTCAATGGCATACAGTATGTTTGATATGGGATGGTATGAATGGCAGATTAGAGCTCTTGCTGAATAAAGAAAAGATACTGGTAATGATGGATCAACCACAAAACCTGACACCTAATGGGACCCTGGTTCTAGGACATTTTCTCAAGAACCGGGACAGCCAGGATAAAAGCGTGCTGCCTCGCTTCACCGGCAGCTTGTACTACTTTCAACTCTGGGACCGCATCCTAGAACATGAGGAGTTTATGAAGTGTTTGGGTGGAAACGTAGTTAGTTGGGAAGAAGATGTTTGGTTCGTCAACAAGATGATTCCAACTCTTGACATGAGACTGCGTTGCTGTGAGTAACTTATGAATTGTCCTTCTTAGCAAGCGTAACAGTGATGCAGTGCTCTTCAACTCACTACTCCAATTACCCCACTCCAAGCTCAAGGGTCTGTCTTCCGTACAGGGGCCGAAAGTTGCCATAGTTTTGTCATTTACTGTTTTTTAAGGTTTTTATTGGGGAATTGGGGAAGGGGAACAGTGTTGGGGAATTGGGGAAGAGGAACAACCAAGTTTTTGTCCTTCAATCTTAGTTGTGAAGGACGCAGCTAGCTCAGCTCCAAGTCCAGTTGCCATCTGGCCACCTATTGGCAGTTTGCAGCTGCTCAGTTCAAGGTGCCGTGTTCAGTCTTAGTTGTGAGTGGGCAGAGCCCAACATCTCATGCGGGAGTCAAACCGGAAACCTTGTTGTTAGGAGTATGTGCTCTCACAAGCTGAACCATCCTGCCACCTGTTGGCAGCTCAGCACGGATGCAGCTCACTAACCCATGTGGGAATTGAACCAGTGACCCTGTTGCTCAGAGCTCATGCTCTTAACCAACTGAGCCACTTGGCTGGCCCCTGTCATTTACTTTTTTTTTTAAAGATTTTATTAGGGGATTGGGGGAGGGGAACGGTGTTGGGGAATCTGGGAAGGGGAACAGACAAGTTGCTGTACTTTTGTTCTTTAGTTTAGTTGTGCAGGACATTGCTTCACTGGCCTATGTTGGTATTGTGATCACTGGGCTCTCTGGGGTGAGGCAGTTAGTTGCCGGCAATTGGAGGGCCACTCACAGCGGCTCGAAGCAGCTCACGAAAGTGCACGCCAGCTGTCGGGCAGCCCCACTGCAGCCTACATGTTGCTGATGACTCACAGCAGCCCAGCTCTAGGTCGAGCTGTTCTTCACCATCTTAGCTGTAGAGGGCAGCGTCACTGGCCCTCATATGTGGGATCCGAACCAGGGCCCTGCTGCTCAGAGCTAGCGTCCCAAGCCAGCTCCTAACCAACGTACCACTCGGCCGGCCCTGTCATTTATTTTTAATGTAGAGCAAATACTATTTTTTTTGTCTTTTATTTTGATGATTTCAGATTTACAGAAAAATTTCAAGAACAGGACATAGAACTTCTATATATTCATTACCCAATTTCACCAACTGTTATATTTTCCTCTTATGTTTTGTCTTTCTCCCTCTCTCTTTCTCTTTCACCCTGTCTCCTACACACACACACACACACACACACACACACACACACACACACACAATTTATTTTGTAATGATTGGAGAGTAAGTTGCAGGCATAATGCCTCATTAGCCATAAATATTACCCCTAAATATCTCAGTGTGCATTTCCTAAGAATATGTCCAGTCTCTTATATAACCACAGTATGATGATCAAAATCAGGAAATTTAACATTGATATAATACTAATATCTAATTCATAGTCCATATTCAAATTTAGCCAATCATCCTAATAATTTCCTTTATAGCTATTTTTGGCTTGGTCCAAGATCCAGTTCAGGATCATGCATTGAATTTAGTTATCATGTCTCATTAGATTCTAATCCTGTACAGAACCTTAGTCTTTCCTTGTCTTTTATGATGTCAGTTTGTCCCATTACTAGTGATGATAACTTTGATCACTTGATTCTGATTGCTAGATTTCTCCACTATAAAGTTATTATTTTATTCTTTGTAATTAATAAGTAATTTCTGTGGAGATATTTGGAGGCTATGTAAATATCATGTTCTTATCAAACTTTCACCCAGTAGTTTTACATCTATTGATGACTTTAGCCTCAATCACTTATTACTATGATGGTTGCAAAATGATGATTTTTTTTTTGAGGGCAGTATCACTGGCCCTCATATGTGGGACTGAACCGGGGCCGCTGGCTTCCCAAGCCAGCGCTTAACTACTGCGCCACTCGGTCGGCCCAAAATGATGATTTTTATAACTCAAGTTTTTCTACACTTATTAGTTAACATTCTGTTGTAAGGAAGAGTGTTCTCTTCTTCCACATTGACTTATTTATTTTTCAGTTGTTTATGTGTTTATATTACATGAACTCATGGATTCTTTCTTTATTCAATGGGTTACAATCTGTTGCAATCATTTATTCTAATGTTCAAATTGGCCTAGATTTAGCCAGTGGAAGTCCTTCGCTCTGACTCCTGTGTCCTTTGGCCATGTTCCCATAATTTTTGGAGCAATTCCTTACTTTATAGCACAACAAGATGTTAGAGGATCATACTTTAATATCTCTGCTCAGTCCAAGAATCAGCCATTTTATTAAAGACCCTTGGTTACTTTTAGTGGGGAATGGTATTTATAAGTCAATTCATTTTTCTTTTGAGAGCAATAATGATGTTGGAGAACTGCTTGAATGGAGTTCTTGTAAGAAAACTGGCTTTTTGGAATTCCACATGTACTTGTCCCCTTCTTTCTAGTTTTGAAGAGGAAATCCATGATTGTTTTTCTCTGTACAGCCTCACTGTCTCCTCAAATTCAATCCTCTCCACCATCAGTAGCAGCAGTCCTAAAGTGTGGGTAAAATCAATGGTAATAGCATCAAGATAGGGTAATTTTCTCATTTTTTGAAATGTTCACTATTCATTTTTTTTGTTTTTGTTAACGTTTTATTGGGGAATTGGGGAAGGGAACAGTGTTAGGGAATTGGGGAAGGGAAACATTGTGTTTTTCCAGGACCCATCAGCTCCAAGTCAAGCTGCTGTCCTTCAGTCTTAGTTGTGGAGGGTGCAAGCGCAGCTCCAAGTCCAGTTACCACACTCAATCTAGTTGCAGAGGACGGACCGGGGTGCAGACTACCATCCCATGTGGGAGTCGAAACAGCAACCCTGCTGTAAAGAGCTTGCGCTCCCACCAGCTGAGCCATCCGGCTGCCCAAATGTTCACTATTCTTAGATGAGTATTATTTACTGCTCTTATAGATTTGGGGTGGGAGGTTAGTGAAGGAATGGGGGATAGATCCATGCCTAATACCACTCTCACAGAATACAGAGACATATTTTCACCAACAGTCTGGATGTTTGAGTTAATGGCACAGGCACATTCTAGGAGGTTTCTCTGTTTCTTTGAGATCAGACTAATGCAAAAGAACAGGACAGCTATTCCTTTGAGCTACCACCTGAAGGCATTTGTTTTTTTTCTCTTCTTTGAAGCCTTGCAAATAAAAGAGAATGGTACTAGCTAGCTCTGATTACAAAACCAAGCTAGGGACAAGTAGGTTAAGCCTGAACATCTCAGGCAAAGCAGTTTAAACTAACTTTATCTTTTTTTTTTTTAAGCTGAGCCATCCTGCCACCTGTTGGCAGCTCAATGGAAGCACAGCTTGGGCTGGGCATTGAACTGCTGTTGCTCAGAGCTCAGCTCGCACTCTTGAGCAAGCTCTTAACCAACTGAGCCACTCGGCCTGCCCCTAACTTTATCTTTTTAAAAAAGTTTTCCACTTATTTAATTTTTCAATTACAGTTGACATTCAGTATCATTCTATACTAGTTTCAGATGTACATTACAGCACAGTGATTAGACACTTATACAATTTATGAAGTGATCTCCTTGATTAGTCTAGTATCACCTGGCATTGTGATATAGTTATTACAAAATTATTGACTATATTCTGTATGCTGTACTTTATATACTCGTGACTATTTTGTAACTACCAACATATACTTCTTAATCCCTTCACTTTTTTCAGCCAGCTTCCCAAC
Source organism: Aselliscus stoliczkanus (assembly GCA_033961575.1). Taxonomy (NCBI): domain Eukaryota; kingdom Metazoa; phylum Chordata; class Mammalia; order Chiroptera; family Hipposideridae; genus Aselliscus; species Aselliscus stoliczkanus. Next base: position 20,430,422 of record CM066737.1, read on the forward strand.
CCCCTTCCAATCTGGCAACCATCAGTTCATTCTGTGTATCTGAGTCTTTCTGTTTTGTTTGTTCATTTATTTTTTCTTTAGATCCCACATATAAGTGAAATTATATGGTATTTGTCATTCTCTGTATGACTTATTTCACTTGGCATAATACCCTCTAGGTCCATCCATGTTGTAGCAAATGGTAAGATTTCATTATTTTTTATGGCTTAGTAATATTCCATTGCATATATATGTACCACATATTCTCTATCCAATCATCTATTGATGGGCAGGGCACTTAGGTTGATTTCATATTCTGGCCACTATAGACAATACTGCAATGAAATAGGGGTGCATATATTTTTCCGAATTAGTGTTTTAGATTTCTTAGTATAAATACTCAGAAGTAGAATTGCTGGGTCATAAGGTAGTTCTATTTTTTATTTTTTTGAGGAACTTCCACACTGTTTTCCATAGTGGCTGCACCAATTTGCAATCCTACCAACAGTGAATGAGGGTTCTCTTTTCTCCCCATCCTCACCAACACTTGTTGTTTGTTGATTTACTGATGATAGCCTTTCTGACAATTGTGAGATAATATCTCATTGTGGTTTTAATTTGCATTTCTCTGATGATCAATGATGTTGAACATCTTTTCATATGTCTATTGGCCATCTGTATGTCCTCTTTGGAGAAATGTCTATGCAGGCTCTTTGCCCATTTTTAAATTATGTGTTTGTTTTACTGGTGTTGAGTTGTATTAGTTCTTCATAAATTTTGGATATTAACCCCTTATTGGATGTATCATTGAGGGATATCTTCTCCCATTCAGTAGGTTGTCTTTTCATTTTGCTGGTGGTTTCCTTTGCTGTGCAAAACTGTTTAGTTTGATGTTCTCCCATTTGTTTATTTTTTCTTTTGTTTCACTTACCCAAGGAGATATATCAGAAAAAATATTACTGATTACCGATTAGGAACTCCAACATGGCAGAGTAGATAAAAAACTGTGCCTGTGGGCCGGCCGAGTGGTGCGGTGGTTGGGCACTGGCTTGGGAAGCCAGCAGCCCTCGTTCAGGACCCACATGTGATGGCCAGTGACACTGCCCTCAAAAAAAAACAAAAAAAAACTGTGCCTGTGTTCTTCTGTGAACACATTAAAATTACAACTAAATTATAGAACAGTCAACCTGGAGAGCCAACTGAAGTCTAGCTGAACAGAAGCCCTATAACTAAAAATATAATGAAGAATCCATGTCAAGACTGGTAAGAGGAGCAGAGATGCAGAAGGGTCCCCAAACCTCTGTGTGGTGGTTGAGAATCAAGAGGGATATCTGTGTTTTTTTTTAAGATTGTATTGGGGAATTGGGGAAGGGGGACAGTGTTGAGGAACTGGGGAAAGGGAACAGCCAAGTTGTTGTCCTTCAATCTTAGTTGTGGAGGGCGCAGATAGCTCTGCTCCCAAGTCCAGTCGCGATCCGGCAGCCCATCAGCAGCTCGTGGCCTCTCAGCTCAAGGTGCCGTGTTCAGTCTTAGTTGCATATGGGCGTAGCCCACCATCCCATGCAGGAATGGAACCAACGACCTTGTTGTTAGGAGCACATGCTCTCACGAGCTGAGCCATCCTGCCACCTGTTGGCAGCCCAGCAGCAGCTCTGCTTGGGTGCATCTCACTGGCTCATGTGGGAATTGAACTGGTGACCCTGTTGCTCAGAGCTTGCACTCTTAACCCACTGAGCCTCTTGGCCAGCCCAGGACGGATATCTTAACCATGGAAGTTCCCCCCAGAGGAGGGAGGGATACCTGCCCCACACCAGGCTCCCCAGCCCGGAGTACTGGTGCTGGGAAGAAGAGCCCCCACAACATATGACAGTGAAAAACAGTGGGTATTCTGACCATGTGGGTGGGACAGAATGCTGCAGGAAACCCAGATGTCCTCTTCAATGTCCTGTGCACACACTCCCTCACTTGCGGGCACTCATTCTGGGCTCTGGTGGAGTGATGGAGACTTGGGGGGTTTGGAAGGCATACAGGGCACAGACTGAAGTGTGTGGTTTTGGCGTGAGGGCTGGAGGACAGTTGCCATTTCCCTGTGAAAAGACCGTCTCTGGTGCAGCTTGCAGACGGGCACCATTCTCCTGTGTTGAACCTTCCCCCACAGGCCAAATATGAATCTGCATTGGTCTGATCAGCTCCACTTGGTCCCCACCCTACCCAACTCCCCCAACATCAGAGGCGCTTTCTTGGTGAGCAGCCATCCCCATCCACATTGCACCCTTTCTTTGAAAACTATCAGAGTCTGGAAGGGCCCAGGTGGGTGGTGACTGGCCTCAGTTCGCTTTGAGACTTTTGCTCAGTCACTCCAGGCTCAACACTGGTACCAAAGCAGGATTTGCCTTAACCTGGAGACCACAACTCTCGCCAGCCTACTGACTCCCTGAGACATGCCTCAGCCAACTTGCATACCACATGAGGCTCTATTAGTGGCTGAACCTTAAGGGAACTGGCAGGTGGCAGCAGACCTCTGGGTGTCTTTGCTTTTTGTGGCGATATGCCAAGCCCAGTACTGAAGGCAGACATCTTCAGATCACAGCATGACCTCTCCCACACACCTCCAGATTTAGCACAGGCATCAAACAACTGTAGATTGCTTTGTAGCTCCTACAAGGTAGCCCCTAGCCATTCACAGGCAGTGGCTGAACTGGGTCTGCACTGGAGCCCCTCCCAAGAGGCCCCAGCACCAATATATTGGAGGTTGGCTTCAGACCACAGCAGAGCACCACCAAATTAGCCCCACAAGTGACATAGAGAAAGGGAGGTCTCAACAGGCACCAGAGGCCACTGGGGCGAATCCCACTCTGTGGGCATAACCCCCTACATACAGCAGCCTTTAAACTGTGGATATGGCCAAATGCCACAGCCAATCAGCCTTAGGGTCAGTTTCACCCACTGATGTGCCAATAGCAATCAAGTCTCTCAACTGTAACAAGAAAGCACACACAACCCATACAAGGGACACTCCTGGAACACCCAGAGAAGGAGAGCATGGATGGAGACTGTGTGCCAGGGCCCCACAGGACCCCTACTACATAAGGCCACCGGCCCAAGACTGGAGACAAAATAGATCTACATAATACATAGAAACAAACACAGAGAGACAGCCAAATGAGGAAAAAAGAAAAGTGTCACAAATGAAAGAAAAGGAGAAAGCTCCAGAAAAAGAACTAAACGAAGTGGAGGCAAGCAAACTACCAGAGACAGAGTTCAAAACAATGGTTATAAGGGTGCCCAAGGAACTTAGTGAGAATTTCAACAAAGACATAGCAAGCATAAAAAAAGAACACAGAAACCATTAAAAAGAACCAGTCAGAAGTGAAGTATACAATAACAGAAATGAAGAATGCACTAGAAGGAATCACCAACAGACAAGATGAAGCATAAGATCAAATCAGTGATTTGGAAGAGAAGGTAGCAGAAAACACCCAATCAGACCAGAAAAAAGAAAATATAATCCAAAAAATTAGGATAGTTTAAGAGACCTCTGGGACAACATCAATCATTACAACATTTGCATCATAGGGGAACCAGAGGGAGAAAATAGAAAGCAAGGGATTGAGAATTTATTTGAAGAAATAATGACTGAAAACTTTCCTAACCTGGTGAAGGAAACAGACATACAAGTCCAGGAAATGCAGAGAGTCCCAAAGAAGATGAACCCAAAGAGACCCACACCAAGACATATTATAATTAAAATGGCAACGGTTAAAGACAAAGAGTCCTAAAAGAAGCAAGAGAATGGCAACTAGTAACTTATAAGGGAGCTTGCATGAGACTGTCAACTGAAGTCTCAAAAAGAAGTTTGCAGGCTAGAAGGGACTTGCACAAAATATTTAACATGATGAAAAGCAAGGACTTACAACCAAAGGTACCATTTAAAATCAAAGGACAGGGCCGACTGAGTGGTGCATTGGATAAGAGCTGGCTTGGGATGCCAGCAGCCCTGGTTCAGATCCCACATGTGAGGGCCAGTGACCCTGCCCTCTACAGCTAACAACAGCTCCACCTGGAGCTGGGCTGTGCGAGCCCCGGCGACAGCGTAGGCTGCAGCCCCTGCTGCAGTGGGCTGCCGTTGGCTATGGTGAGTGGCCAGCAGCCAGCGTGAGTGGCTGGCAGCCAGTGTGAGCTGCCAATAGCCACGGTGAGCAACCATCCAGAGGCCGGCAACCGAACTGCCTCAGCCGGGAAGAGCACAATGACGATACCAACATGGGCCAGTGAAGCAAAGTCCTCTGCAACTAGACTAAAGAACAAAAGGACAGCAACTTGTCTGTTCCCCTTCCCCGATTCCCCAATGCTGTTCCCCTCCACCAATTTCCCAATAAAATCTTTCAAATAAAATAAAAGGACAGATAAAGAACTTCCCAAACAATAAAAAGTTAAAGAAGTTTATCACCACCAAATCAGTATTACAAGCAATGCTAGAAGGACTCTTTTAAGATGGAAAAAAAAATCAAAATTATGAATAATAAAATGGCAATAGCTACATATCGGTCAACAATTACTTTCAATGTAAATAGATTAAATGCTCCAATCAAAAGATTTAAGTGGGCTGAATGGATAAGAAAACAAAATCCTTACATATGTTACTTACAAGAGACCCACTTCACATTGAAAGACACACACAGACAAAAAGTAAAGGGATGGAAAAGGTATTTCATGAAAATGGAAACAAGCAAACAAACAGCTGTGGTAACAATATTTATACCAGACAAAATAGACTTCAAAACAAAGGCTATAACAAGAGACACTGAAGGACCCAATAATCCCAGTTCTGGGTATTTATCTGAAGAAACCAAAAATGCTATTTCGATGGGACATGTGCATCTATATGTTCATTGCAGCATTGTTTACAGTGGCCTAGGTGTGGCGGCAGCTTGGGTGGCCATTGATGAAAGAAAGGATAAAGAGGGTTGGTCCATATATACAATGAAATGTTGCTCAGCCAGGGAAGTGAATGGGTTCTTTCTTTTTTTTTGAGGACAGTGTCACTGGCCCTCATATGTGGGACCGAACGGAGACCGCTGGCTTCCCAGTCCAGCGCTTAACCATTGCGCCACTCGGCCGGCCCTAAAATGATCCTTTGTTGTTTTTTTTTGAGGGCAGTGTCACTGGCCCTCATATGTGGGACCGAACCGGGGCCGCTGGCTTCCCAAGCCAGCGCTTAACCACCGCGCCACTCGGCCGGCCCTGGGAATGGGTTCTTGCCATCTGCGGGGGCATGGATGGACCTGGAGGGTATTGTGCTGAGTGGAGTGTCAAAGAAAGGCAGAAGCAATGTGATTTTGCTTATATGTGGAATCTAAAGAACAAAATTAACATACAAAACAAACTCATAGATACAGAAAACATATTGAAGGTTGCCAGATGGGAAGGGGGTTGGGGGCGTGGATGCAAAAAGGGGAAGGGATTAAGAGGTACAAATTGGTTCTCAAAAAGAGATTATGGGGGGCCGGCCTAGTGGCACGGTAGTTAAGTGCTGGCTTGGGAAGCCAGCGGCCCCAGTTCGGTCCCACATAAGAGGGCCAGTGACACTGCCCTCAAAAAAAAAAAAAGTGAGGGCCAGCCGAGTGGCGCATTGGTTAAGCGCTGGTTTTGGGATGCCAGCGGCCCCGGTTAGGATCCCACATGAGGGCCAGTGACACTGCCCTCTACAGCTAACAACAGCTCCACCTGGAGCTGGGCTGTGCGAGCCCCGGTGATGGTGTAGGCTGCAGCCCCTGCTGCAGTGGGCTGCCATAGGCTACAGTGAGTGGCAGGCAGCCAGCGTGAGCGGCTGGCAGCCAAGCGTGAGCTGCCAATAGCCGCGGTGAGCAACATCCAGAGGCCAGCGACCGATCTGCCTCATCCGGGAAGAGCGCAATGATGATACCAACAGTGAAGCAACATCCTCCGCAACTAGACTGAAGAACAAAAAGACAGCAACTTGTCTGTTCCCCTCCGCCAATTCCCCAATAAAAAAAAAAATAAAATAAAATAAAATAAAATAAAAAAGGGATTATGGGGATGCAGGGTAGAGCTTTTGGAATATAGTCAATAGTGGAATAACTATGTATTTGTGTCAGATGGGTACTAGATTTATTGGGGTGAGAGATGGGAAGGGGTTGGGGGCAGGGCGCAAAAGGTGAGGGAATTAAAAAGTACACAGTGGTAGTTACAAAATAGTCATAGGGTGTGAAGTAAAGCACAGGGAATATAGTCAATGATGTGATAATAATTATGTCTAGTGCCAGGTGGGTACTAGACTAGTCAGGGGGATCACTTTTTTTTTTTTAATTGGGGAGTTGGGGGAGAGAACAGCCTTGGGGAATTGGGGAAGGGCAACAGACAAGTTGCTGTCCTTTGGTTCTTCAGTCTAGTTGTGGAGGACATTGCTTCCCTAGCCCATGTTGGTATTTTCATAATTGCGCTCTTCTCAGCAACGGCAGATGGGTCGCTGTCCACTGGACATCCACTCACAGTGGCTCACCGCAGCCCACTGCAGCAGGGGCTGCAGCCTACACTGTCACCAGCAACTCACGGCAGCCCAGCTCCAGGTGGAGCTGTTGTTAGCTATAGAGGACAGTGTCACTGGCCCTCATATGTGGGATCCGAACTGGGGCCCTGCTGCTCAGAGCTGGCCTCCCAAGTCAAACTCTTTTTTTTTTTTTTTTTTTTTTTTTAAGATTTTATTGGGGAATTGGCGGAGGGGAACAGCGTTGGGGAATCGGGGAAGGGGAACAGACAAGTTGCCGTCTTCTTGTTCTTCAGTTTAGTTGCGGAGGATGTTGCTTCACTGTTGGTATCGTCATTGCGCTCTTCCCGGATGAGGCAGATCGGTCGCTGGCCTCTGGATGTCGCTCATCGCGGCTATTGGCAGCTCACGCTTGGCTGCCAGCCACTCACGCTGGCTGCGGGCCACTCACTGTAGCCTATGGCAGCCCACTGCAGCAGGGGCTGCAGCCCACACCATCACCGGGGCTCGCACAGCCCAGCTCCAGGTGGAGCTGTTGTTAGCTGTAGAGGGCAGTGTCACTGGCCCTCATGTGGGATCCGAACCGGGGCCGCTGGCATCCCAAAACCAGCGCTTAACCAATGCGCCACTCGGCCGGCCCCCCAAGTCAAACTCTTAACCAACGAGCCACTTGGCCAGCCCGGCAATCACTTGTTAAATTATATAAATGTCTAACCACTGTACTGTACAGCTGAAATTAATATAAAATAATATTGAATGTCAACTGTAATTGAAAAATTAAAAAAGGGGGACAAAATGAATGGGAATAAGAGGTCCAAATTTCCAAGTATGAAACAAATAAGTCATGGGTATGTAATGTACAGCATAGGGAATATAGTCAATAATATTATTTTTTTAAAGATTTCATTTCGGAATTGGGGGAGGGGAACAGCATTGGGGAGCTGGGGAAGGGGAACAGACAAGTTGCCGTCCTTTTGTTCTTCAGTCTAGTTGTGGAGAACATTGCTTCACTGGCCCATGTTGGTATCGTCATTGCGCTCTTCTGGGGTGAGGTAGATTTGTTGCCAGCCTCTGGACGGCTGCTCACAGCGGCTCTTGGCAGCTCACACTGGCTGCCGGCCGCTCATGCTGACTGCTGGCCACTCACTATAGCCTATGGCAGCCCACTGCAGCAGGGGCTGCAGCTATACCATCCCGGGGACTCACAGCAGCCCAGCTCCAGGTGGAGCTGTTGTTCACCATCTTAGCTGTAGAGGGCAGTGTCACTGGCTTCATACGTGGGGTCTGAACCCGGGCTGCTGGCGTCCCAAGCCAGCACTTAACAAACGAGCCACTCGGCTGGCCCTCAATAATATTTCGATAGCATGGTATGGTGTCAGATGGTTGCTGGACTTATATGGTGATCACTTCTTTAGGTGTATAAATATTTATAACTATAGTGTTCCTTTGAAACTCATATAATATTGTATGTTAGCTATATTTCTAATTAAGATCTTTGAAAAATAAAGTAAAGTTTTATTGGAAAAAATATTACGAAGAGCACACAGGAAGTGTACTGCCAATGTTTTCTTGCAGGAGTTTTATAGTTTTAGGTCTTATATTTAAGTCTTTAATCCATTTTGAGTTTATTCTTATATATGGTGTAAGAAGGTGGTCTGTTTCATGTTTTCATGTATCTGTCCAGTTTTCCCAACACTATTTCTTTTTTTTTTTTGAGGGCAGTGTCACTGGCCCTCATATGTGGGACCCAAACTGGGGCCGCTGACTTCCCAAGCCAACGCTTAACTGCTTAACCACCGCGCCACTCGGCCGGCCCAGCAGTGGTCTTTGATAACCTAATCTGGCCAGTGTATTGCCATGCACTTTCCTACCACTTTGCTGGTAATTTGCTAAATCCAACCTTGTGTTATAGTGTTAGACAACACTTGTTTTTGTTTTTTTTTGAGGGCAGTGTCACTGGCCCTCATATGTGGGACCCGAACCAGGGCCCCGCTGGCATCCTAAGCCAGCGCTTAACCACCACGCCACTCAGCTAGCCCCTAAACAACCCTTGTTTATTTTGCTCTTTTTTATACTTCTTCATTTACAATCTTTCTTCTTGGTCTGATTAAATCATGGCGGGCATGATACACAAATAATCCAGCACAACAAATAAGTAAAAAATTACAACCTGGAATGGCAATCAACAAAAGTAGTAGAAAATGTTACTTCTACCGTTCTAGTTTCTTCACATGTTCTTTCCAGATCTTAGGCCAGTGGCTCCTAACCTGACATCCAAAATGGCCTTAATGGGTGTGCAAAGCCCTTGAAATTATATGCAACATCCTAAAATGCAAGGTAGATTTCTTTTCCTGAGGACAGATTCTATAGTTTCCATTCTATTCCAAAAATAATATAATTGTTACCTTTTACTAAGTTCTTTCTATGGATCAGGCAATTTTATAGATGAGGAAAGAGAGGCTCGAAGAGGTTAAATAAGTTGCTTAAGTTCACCCATCAAATAAGTTGTGGAGCTGGGATTTGAGCAAAGATTTGTCTAGTTTGCAAAGCCCATGTTCTTTTCACCCCCACATCATCAAGACTACCTTTAGGGAGTCTATGGCTCACCCAAAAGTTATGAACTACTGTCTTAGACGCTTCCTTTGAAGAGCATTGCTGGTACTGATGACTGACCTGGGGAAATTAGGCTGCCAACTGCAGTCACTGATTGCTCACCACTGAAGGAACTGTAACACCATAGAATTTCTTCTACCTCCATCTTGGCTGTATGACATCTGATATAGAGGGGACAATTATATGAATCAATAGGAGTGATTGCAACATATCTAGATTCAGGTTTTTCGTAATAAATTGTTATTTATGGTCCATGGAAAGATTATAATCTTTAAAAATAAATTTTATAATTTTTTTTTCTTTTAGCTGAGCCATCCTGCCACCTGTTGGCAACTCAGTGGCAGCTCAGCTCAGGCTGGGCATTGAACTGCTGTTGCTCAGAGCTCAGCTCGCACTCTTGAGTGAGCTCTTAGCCAACTGAGCCACACGGCCGGCCCTTAAAAATAAATTTTAATGAGCACATTGCTTGGTTACAAATCTCAACAAATCCATTTACACATAAATTATATATGTATATATTTATATATTCATGAGAACAAAACTTTTGGGGAACATTTGATGAAAACTGTGAACCTTACCTTGATTTAAGAAACAAGTATTCACTATAGTTGGAGTTGTCTCAGGAATATTTAAACAGTACAATGATAAGTAATAGTAAGAGCAAAATTGCTAGTCATTAGTAATTTAGTTTTGGAGTAGTTTTTAAGCACATTTTCTTTACTTAAAAAAATTACAAATATAATACATTATGATTGTGAAAAAAATAAATTCAAACAATGCAAAAGTACACGAAGCATAAAGTAAAATCTATGCCAAATTCTCTCCACAGAGGTGTCTTATTGCTTTAGATTTTTTCCTATGAATTTATAATAAGTGTGTGTGTGTGTGTGTGTGTGTGTGTGTATGTGCATGGATGTGTATGGGTGTGTATAGTTAAACAAAAACACCCAAAAATAATATGTGCATAAATACATATTCTTCTATAATTTGGTTTGTTTTAATCTAATATTATGATGGACACATTAGTACATATAGCTCCACCTCATCCATTTTGGGGGCTGTATGTATCCATTGTAGAGATATACTATAATTTATTTAACTAACTTACCATTGATGAACATTTAGGTTGCTTTCAGTTTTTTGCAGTTATAAACAATGCTACAATAAATTTCCCTGTACACACATCTTGGTATCTGTGGGCTTGTAATTTCATAGGACGCATCCCTTTTCAAAGGAAAAAGATATGAGATTTTACAAATTAGATTTATTTACCATTTTTAATAGTTATTTTATTAATTTAACTATTCATTAAGAATTGATTTATTGGGGCCGGTCTACTGGCCCATTGGTTAAGAGCTGGCTTGGGATGCCAGCAGCCACGGTTCGCATCCCACATATGAGGGCCAGTGACACTGCCCTCTACAGCTAAGATGGTGAACAACAGCTCCACCTGGAGCTGGGCTGTTGTGAGTCTCTGCTGCAGCCTCTGCTGCAGTGGGCAGCTATAGGCTACAGTGAGGTGGCCAGCAGCTGGCAGCTGGTGTGAGTCGCCAAGAGACACTGTGAGCAGTCATCCAGAAGCTGGTGACCAATCTGTCTGCCTCACCCGAGAAGAGCGCAATGATGATACCAATATGGGCCAGTGAAGCAATGTCCTCCACAACTAGACCCAAGAACAAAAGGACAACAACTTTTCTGTTCCCCTTTCCCAGTTCCCCAACACTGTTCCTCTCCCCCAATTCCACAATAAAATTATTTACAAAAGAATTTATTTATTTATTTATTTATTTATTTATTCATTCATTTATTTATTTAGAGGGTAGTGTCACTGGCCCTCATATGTGGGACCTGAACTGGGGCCGATGGCATTGCAAGCCAGCTCTTAACCACCGCGCCACTCAGCCCGCCCAAGAATTGATTTATTTTTTAAAGTAAAGGTTATAGACACACATGGTAAAAGTTTAACCAATGCATAAAGATATAAATTAAAAGTAAAAGTCTTTCTCTTGAACCCCTTACCTTAGTACTTCTCTCTAAAAGTAATGATAGTTAATAATTTCTTATGCATCCTTGTGGAAACAATTTAAAACTTTGATTTACGTGTACATGATCTTTGTTTTTCTTTTTCATAGTTGGAATAATCATCAGATGCATAGTCTTCTGCATCTTTTTTTTTACATTTAATAATATATTTTAGAGATATTTCCATATCAGAAAATATAGAGCTGATTATTGGAGTGATGATGATTAGTATAAGGACACTGTGATTCATTCAACACATTCAATCTGAATGGCTTTTAGGTTTTTTTCCAGTTTTTAACTGTGACAAAAGTCTACAGTATTATTTAAAGCAATGTATGGTGATAGTAATTTATTGAAGGGACTGTTAGGGACTGATCATCAGCTAAAATTCCTCTCTAGGTACGTTGAACATAATTTCCTAATCTCAGTTCAGACACATGATACAACAAAGGATTTGTTCTGACTTGTGAATGTATGAAGATGAAGAGTCTTCCTAAAGTTATGCAGATTAAATTATTCTTAGCTATGCACCTAAGAAAATCCCTCTTTGAAAAGAATGAAATAACATGAATCAAGTCTATCCTGAGAAATCTACACTGTATCAAAACACAGTGTTCCTCTAATTGCGGAGCTATTGATTTGCTAAGATTTATTAATTGAACTAGTGTTCCAGCTGCTTTGAATTACTTTATTAATTCAACATTTAAAAAACGTGTAGAGATTTATTACATAGTTTATGTGCTTTCTAAGGTCTTTGGCCCACTATGAAGCCCTCTATCCAATTATAAACTCTGGTAGGAAAGTTTTGAAAATAATTTTTTCACATCATTTTAAAGATGCTCGTTTCATATTTTTTCTACCCCACAGACAGATCTGTCTGTGGCAGTTTCTGGTCACCATTATCTCTTATAAATCTAATAAACACACTCTGAATTATATTTACAGAGGTCATGATTGAAAGAAAAACCAGACTTGATATGTAGGCTAGAAAAACACAAAGATTTCATATGAAGTGATATACTCAAATCACGAGCAGAATTTGGTATCTTAGCAAATGTTCTACTTAATATTCTGTTGGCAGGTACACTGCAACAAAATGCCTCATAAATATTCAACTACTCTATACCTCTGTTCTCCAGCTCCCAATGATTGCAATAATACAATTTTGTCTAGAGTGAAGGAGCAAATGGCAATTAAGCCTACAGGCCCCTGTGAATTACCATGGATTATTCCCACTTTAAAATACAGAGACAGCAAAGCTCATGCAAATAATTTGTGCAAGTGATCACTTGTTCACAAATGGAAACAGGATGAATGTGGCACAACATGTCTGTGAGCCCTTCAAAGATGGAGGCCACATTCCATGGCTCCTGTGGTTTTTCCAGTAAGGATGGATATTTAGTTGTCACTGAACTACCTGCGCTGCGCAGTGTGGTCTTTTGCATTTACTTTTATTTTTTTTTGAGGGCAGTGTCACTGGCCCTCATATGTGGGACCCGAACCGGGGCTGCGGGCGTCCCAAGTCAGCGCTTAACCACCGCACCACTTGGCCAGCCCATGCATTTACTTTTTTAAATTGAATTTTTAATGAGATAATTGTAGATTCATGTGCGGCTGGAGACTTTTTCACCCAATTTTCCCCAATTGTGACATTTAGCAAAGCTAGAGTATAATAATCAGAATACTAACATTGATAGCATCCACCAATCTTATTCAGATTTCTCTAGTTTTACTTATACACATTTGTATGTGTGTGTATTAAGTTCTATACAATTTTCCCATCAGAGAAAGTTTGTGTCTCCACCACCACAGTCAACATACTGAACAGTTTCAACACGACAAGGATTCCTCATGTTGCCCTTTTATAAACATACCCCCATCCCTTCTACCCTTTCCCCCCACTCTACTCTGCCCCCACATCCTAATCCTCGACAACCACTAATCTGTCCTCCATTTCTAAAATTTTGTCATTTTAAAAATATTAATAAATGGAATCATACAGTATGTAACCTTTTTGGATTGACTTTCTTTCTTTTTTGATTTTTTTTTTGATTGGCTTTCTTTTTACTCAGCATACTTCTCTGGAGATCCAGTCTGGCTGCTGCTTGCATCAGTAGTTCATTCCTTTCTATTGCTGACTGGTATTCCATGGTATCAATATACTAGATCTTGTTTAGCCATCCACCTGTTGAAGGACATTTGGGTTGATTCCAATTCTTGGCTATTAAAAAGAAGACCTGCTATGGACATTTTTGTACAGGGGTTTGTGTGGACATAAGTTTTCATTTCTTTCGAACAAATGCCCAGGAGTGCATTTGCTGGACCATATGGTAGTTGCACATCTAGTTTTATATAAAACTGTCTGTATTCTAAAGTGGCTGTACCATTTTATATTCCCACCAGCAATAGATGAGTGAACTAGCTTCTCTGCATCCTTGCTAGCATTTGGTGTTGCCACTATATTTTATTTTAGCCATTTTGGTAAATGTATAGTGCTCTTTCATTGTGGTTTCAATTGGCATTTTCCTAATGCCTAATGGTGTTGAACATCTTTTCCTGTGATTATTTGCCACCCATATATCCTCATCAGTGAACTGTCTATTCATGTCATTTGCCCATTATAAATTTTTTTTACTGTTGAGTCTTGAGAGTTCTTTATATAGTCTAGTCCCTTGTTGGATATATATTTTGCAAATATTTTTTCCTAGTCTGTAGATTGTTTTTTATCCTTTTCGTGGAGCAGAAACTTTTAGGTTTGTTGAAGTTCAGTTTATGAATTTTTCTTTTTGTGGATCATGCTTTTGGTGTCAAGTTTAAGAACTTTTTGCTTAGTGTTAATTTTGTATCCGCTAACATTACTGAACTCACTTTTAAGTTCCAGGAGATGTTAGTTTTTGTTTTTTTGTTTTTAGATTCCTTGGGATTTTCTTTCTTTATTAAAAAAAATTTGTCATAGCTTATTTATTTTCAACAAGTAATATTAGGGAAAACTACAAATACGTATTTCATGCATTCATACTATTTACGTTTGTAATTATAATGTATATCAAATTAGATCAAACTTTGGGAATTATTTTACCAACTTTGGGAAATAACTTATATTGTATTAACTTTTCAGAAAATAATCATGAGCTCTTCAAACACTTTGTACAAAGGCTTCAAACACCACCAGGAGAGGAGAAGCTGCAAACCTCAAGAAACATTTTTTTTCTTGGAATTTTGTCATTGTACTTATCTATAATGCAAATGAATACAGTATCAAATGATCCAAAGTTATTTTTATTAGTTTCAAGTGTACAAAGCAATGTAATAGTTAGACATTTACACCCCTCACAAAGTTATAACCCCCCTCCCCCAATCTACTAACCCTTTGACATCGTATATAGCTGTTACAATACCACTGACTCTATTCCTTATGCTGTACTCCACATCCTGTGACTATATAAATATTAAGTTATAGTTGGCATTAATTATTATTCAGCTTCACCACTGCAGTGTACACCTGAATCTGTAATGCCTTTTATTTCTTTTTCTTTCCTTAGTGGAGTGCTTCTAACTTCTAGTACTAGATTGGGTAAGAGTGGTGAGAGTGTACATCCTTGCCTGGTTTCTATCCTTAGTGGGAAGACATTTGCTCTCTCATAATGTCTCATGGCTGTTGTCTTTATCAAATTGATATAATATCCTCTATTCCTAACTTGCTTAGAGATTTTATCATGAATGAATGTGAGATATTGTCAGGTGCTTTTCCTGTATCAATTGAACATGTTTGTTAACCCATCGTAATTCACTGCTAGACTTAATGTTTGAAAGAATCTTTAATTCTTATGGATCCTGGTTACCAAGTTACTGACATTTGATTGGATCACTTATATTTAGGACATGGATGATTCTTCAAGGTAAATTTTGTTTCAGGACATGACTGTAATTTCAGATTCCCACTGGGCTTCAATCCTTAAGCTTTCAAGCGCACCTTCATATTTTGGTTTAGAACTATGATGCCCTCCTCTAAGGTTTATGTCTCATTATTTTTGATGTTTGTTTTTTCTCATGCTGTGCAGCACTTGCAGAATTTAGCTTTTATTATCTAAGCTTGTCTTTCATTGGTTCTTTTAGGTAGAGTCTCTTCATTCTCCTGGGTTTTTGGTGATTCTGTGTAAATTGAGGGCATGCACTTATGGGTACTAGATAATTGAGGCACTGGCACATATTGTCATATTTCCTTTCTACATATTTTACCTGTGGAAATCTCAACTCAACACTGCACCTCCCTCAGCCTCATCTCTAAATGAGGAGATTGAAAACAATCTCCCAGACTTAGTTTTAAAATTCTGTGATTTTAATTAAGGAAGACTTTTTATGAATAAAGACTTTAGAGGAAAAACTTGATACACTAATCCCTCCAGAAAAAATCCTTTCCTCTGAAAGATTCAATGGGAGGTTTGCTGAAATATATAAACTCAGACTTCAGGTTAAAATGAAGCAATGCAAATTGCATTATTCCCTAAGAGATATCTGGTACTTAAAATACCACCTGCTTGCAATTTTATTCAACTTATATGTTTTTCTTTCTTTTTAAAAAAATTTATTGGGGAATTGGGGGAGGGGAACAGCGTTGGGGAATCAGGGAAGGGGAACAGACAAGTTGCTGTCCTTTGTTCTTCAGTCTAGTTGTGGAGGACGTCGCTTCACTGGCCCATGTTGGTATTGCAATCATTGCGCTCTTCCCACCTGAGGCAGTCGGTCACCAGTCATTGGACAGCTGTTCATGGCAGCTCACACCAGCTGTTGGCTGCTCACACTGGCTGCCAGCCACTCACAGTAACTCATGGCAGCCCACTGCAGCAGGGGTTGCAGACTATTCCTTTGCCATCGCCAGTGACTCATGGCAGCCCAGCTCCAGGTGGAGCTGTTGTTCACCATCTTAACTGTAGAGGACGCAGCATCACTGGTCCTCATGTGGGATCCGAACCGGGGCCCTGATGCTCAGAACTGGCGTCCCAACCCAACTCCTAACCAACGTGCCACTCAGCTGGCCCAACTCATTTGTTTTTCTAAACCTTATGCATCCTTTTGAGATGCTTGCCGGAAGTGTTAATAACAATTAACATCTATAACTCAGCCCTCTCTAGAAAAAAAATATGCCTAAGTCTGATCTTTTGTGTTCTAGAAGAGTTTCCCATTACTCTTTTAAGATTTCTTTAACAGTGTTCTTTCAGTGCTGTACCAAAGAAGATAACTTAGCCTTTTGTGGTACTTAGTGTTTTATTGTTTTCCTAAAAAGCGAATGCTGCTCAATCAATCATTTGTAAAGGAGTGGGAATTGTGAACTCTTCTCTCAACAATTAGTGCATTCATAGAGAGCAATTCAGGCTGTAGGATGCCACACTCTTCCAATGTGATATAAGTGACAATTTAACAGGTTTGCTAAGCCAATTGGCTGTGGTAAAACCATCTGCAAAAATGGAAACCAAGATCGTGACAATTTTTCTCTTACTTGTAGTTATGGACCAATTTGAAGGCAGAAAGCTTTAAATAAATATTGTGCTGCTGAAATATACATTTATTGATAAGGTCTAACAGAATGTGAACTGTTGATAATTGAAAGAATGTTGTAAAATTAAGTGAAAAAGTACTTCTTATGTAACTTTGACTTTTCTCCTTATAATGTGAGTATTTTTGTCACCTCATCTATACAGTCAGTGGTAGGCTCCTGGTTGTCACACATTTTATTTGTTAATGACCACAAAATCCTAAAGAACATCTACAATAAAAGTGGGGATTCCAACCACCTGGGCGAGATGGAAAGCTTCAGGAAAACCAGATGTCCTCTTAAAGGGCCCACACACAGACTCACTCACTGGCAGGCACTCACTCTGGGCCCTGGCAGAGGGAAGATTATTCGGGAGATATCAGAGACATACAGGGAGACACTGAATTGTGTGGCTTCAGAGCAAATACTGGAGGGACAGTTATCATTTTCCCTGTGTAGAATTTTCCTCTCATGCAGCCAGCAGTTGGGTACCATCTTTCCTGTGTTGATCCCTGCCCCCCACAGCCAAATCTGAATCTGCATTGGCCTGGTGAACTGTGTTCATTCCACCCTAGTGACTCTCTGAGACCCTGCTCCATCCAAATTGCACAACGAGACAGTTTCTTTTTTCAGCCAGCCCCATCCACGTTGCACTCTTTCTTGGACAACTCTCAGGGGTCCATAGACCCCAGTCAGGTGGCAGCAAGCCTCAGTGTACTCTGAGACTTTTGATGAGTAGCAACAGGCTCAGCACTGGAACCAAACCAGAATCTATTATGTATTAACCTGGTGACCACTACTTGTCCTACCCTGTTGACTCCCTGAGACCCCACCTCACCTAACTCACATGCCACATTAGGCTCTAAAGAAAAAAAATAATGAACATATAAAGCAGAAACAAAGTCATAGATACAGAGAACAAGCTGATGGTTGCCAGATGGAAGGGGAGTTGGGAGGCCGACTGAAAAAGGTGAAGGGTATTAAGAAGTACAAGTTAGTAGTTAAAAAATAGATATGGAGATGTAAAGTACAGCATAGGGAATATAGTTAATAATATGGTAATAACTATATATAGAGCCAGGTGGGTACTAGACTAATTGGGGGGATCACTTCTTCTTCTTTTTTTTTTAAACTGGGGAATTGGGGAAGGGGAACAGTGTTGGGGAATCAGGGAACGGGAACAGACAAGTAGCTGTCCTTTGGTTCTTCAGTCTAGTTGTGGAGGATGTTGCTTCACTGGCCCATGTTGGTATCATCATTGCGCTCTTCTGGGGTGAGGCAGATTGGTCATCGGCCTCTAGACAGCTGTTCACGGCGGCTATTGGCAGCTCACACTGGCTGCGAGCCACTCATGCTGGCTGCCGGCCACTCACTGTAGCCTATGGCAGCCCACTGCTGTCCCGGGGACTCACAGCAGCCTAGCTCCAGGTGGAGCTGTTGTTCACCATCTTAGCTATAGAGGGCAGTCTCACTGGCCCTCATATGTGGGATCTGAACTGGGGCCGTTGGAGTCCCAAGCCAGCGCTTAACCACCGCGCCACTCGGCCGGCCCTAAACCATGCATATCTTTATGGGCTCTATTAAGAAATTTTTTTAAAAAATCCTATGAATAATGAAAAGCCACTAAAGGGATCTATGTGTGAGTGTGTGTGTGTGTGTGTGATTTGATCAAATTTTCATTTCAAAGAGATCATTCTGATTGCATTATGGAACAGATTGGACGGGGCCCAAGAGTAGAGGAAGAGTCCATTGGGAGGTTACTGCAGTAGGCTAGGTGAGAAATTGATGGTAACTTGGTCACAGTGGTAAGTTGATAGAGATGGAGAGAAACAGACAAAACCAAGAGATATTTAGGAGATGAGAGCCATAGGACAAGATTATAGGTTGGCTATGGCCAGTGAAAGAAAAAAATGAAGGAGACAAAGGGAGAAGATTTTGGCTTGTATAACTGAATGTATGATAGTACCATTTATTGAGGGAATACTAAAAGAGGACCCAGTTTGGGGAGGAGATAATAAGTTGAATTGGGGCTGGCCGAGTGGCGCAGTTGTTAAGTGCTGGCTTGGGAAGCCAGCGGTCCCGGTTCGGGTCCCACATATGAGGACCAGTGACACTGCCTGAAAAAAAAAGTTGAATTGGGGTACATTGAGTTTGAGGTGTTAATGAGATATCCAAGAGATGATTTCAAGTAAAGAGTTGATTGTATAAATGTGGAACTCAGAATAGAGATCTGGTCCAGAGATATAACTTCGAGATTCATCTGTGTATAGGTGTAAATTGAAATTCTAGGCGTGGAGAAACTATAGAGTGAGAAGAGATGAGGTGCTGGGACCAAGGCCAGGGGGACCCTAATATTTAATATCCAGAAAAAATAGGATGAGTCTTCAAAGGAGATAGAGGAGTGGCCAGAAAACAGGAGAAAACCCAATAGCACATTATGTCATGGAAATCAACAAAAAGAGTATTTAAAGAAGGAGGGAGTGGCCTACATTGTCAAAAGTTGTTGAGAGGTTAAGTAAGATGAGGATGAAAAATGTATCCATAGTATATGTCTATATGGAAGCCATTGGTGGCCTTAGTGAGGGCTGTCCAGTTGAATGATTATGGCAGGAGCCAGTTAGTGTGGGCTAAAGAATGGGGCAGGGGAGCATTCAGACAGCTGGTATAGATAAACTTTCTTTAAAGAAGTTTGGGTGTGAGGGGGAAAAGAGAGGTAGGGCAGTATCTGCAGAAGAATGTGGGGTTATTTTTTTATTGTGGGAGACTGGAATATGTTTTAAATCAGGAGGGAAAGGCTCCTTAGGGAAAGGAGAGATGACTGCTGGTATAAGATTTCTGAGACAGTAACACAGCTAAGTTTCTACTGTGGACTTCCATTATTTTTTCCTATCAAGTAAGAGGCATGGTTACTTAACAAACATTTGGGGGTAGAATTTGAGAATGGGGAATATGTTTTTTTGTTTGCTTGTTTGTTTGTTTTTTCTAAAGGGCAGTGTCACTGGCCCACATATGTGGGATCTGAACTGGGGCTGCTGGCATCCCAAGCTAGCTGGAAACCACTGCACCACTCAGCCAGCCCTATTTTTTTTTTAGGGCAGTGTCACTGGCCCGCATATGTGGGACCCAAACCGGGCCGCTGGCATCCCAAGCCAGCTCTTAACCACCGCGCCATTCAGCCGGCCCGGGAATATTTTTAAATAGTGCAGACAGTAGGAGCATAAATTGAGCAGAGAAAAATAGTAGGATGTTTGGGTAGTGTGAAAAGATTATTTGAGGTTGGTGACCATGAATTTACAAAAATACTAATTCATCCTCTTGTGTGACTGTCCATCATTACTTGACTGCTCAAGTGCAAGTATGAAGGCGATGGGTAGTTGAGCTGGTCCAGAGTTAGTGGGAGTAAGTTGGGAAGGATAACTCTACCAGTCTCCTAAAGGGACTCCTTGCCTTCATTTATTTCCCCCCATTCTTACCCATCCTGTACACTGCCACAAAATTCATTTTTCCTTAAAGACCACTTATTTTTAAATAGATTTTTATTGGGGAATTGGGGAAGGGAACAGTGTTGGGGAATTGGGGAAGGGAACATTGCGTTTTTCCAGGACTCATCAGCTCCAAGTCCAGTCTCCGCTTTCAATCCACCTGGCCACCTGTTGGCAGCTCAGCTCGGGTGCAGCTCAGTGCCCCATGTGGAAATCGAACCAGTGACCCTGTTGTTCAGAGTTCGCACTCTAACCAACTGCGCCACCTGGCCAGCCCCAAAGACTACGTTTTTTTTTTTGAGGGCAGTGTCACTGGCCCTCACATGTGGGACCCGAACCGGGGCCGCTGGCCTCCCAAGCCAGCGCCCAACCACCGCGCCACTCAGCCAGCCCCCAAAGACTACTTTTTATCAACTCATTTTCCTTGCTCAAAAATCTATACCCTTTCAAATGGTGTAGTGGTTAAGAGCAAAGATGATACACCTTGGTTTGAACTCAAATTGTGAACTTGAGCAATTCATGTAAATTATCTGACACTCCGTTTCTTCAACTCTGAAATGGGGGTAATTGTAATATATATATATATATATATATATATATATATATATATATATATATTTGACATTTCTATTTTTGTGTATGTTTATAATGTACATAATACAAATTTATTATAAAGAAACATATATACATTATTGATAAATATATATACATAAGTGGTGCATGTTCAAGAAATTTTAATCTTGGGGTTCCTGATCAAAACATTTTTAATCTATAGTATTTAGATGAGTAATAGAAATTTGATCAAGTCTAAAATAGCAAGCCTTTATTCACAACAGTTAATTATTTTTTGAGTATTTACTGCTTGCCTGGTACTATGCTAAGTGTTTTACATGCATTAACTCAATTCCCAAAACAACTTTATAAGGTAGGTGTTATTATCTCACATTACAGAGGAGAATATTGAAGTACAGAGAGGTTAACTAGTCCAAGGCTATGTAATGAGTAAGTAATGGGGCCAGGATTTTAAATTACATCTATTTGAGAACCGGCTGAGTGGTGCAGTGGTTAAGTGCTGGCTTGAGAGGCCAGCGGCCTCTCGGTTCGGGTCCCACATGTGAGGACCAGTGACACTGCCCTCAAAAAATAAAATAAAATAAAATAAAATAACATCTATTTGAATCCAAAGCTGGTCCTATTTTTTTGGAAGATTTTAAACCACACAATTCAATTTCTTTAGTAGATATAGGACTACTCAAGTTATCTATTTTTTCTTCAGTGAGTTTTGGTAACTTGTGTCTTCCAAGAAATTGATCCATTTCCCAAGCTAATCATCTTAAGCAGTACACTACTCTAGCATGTATACTTCTTTCAGGAGTGCTTAGATGTTTTTGTGGAAATACTATGGAATGGATGTCCTTCTACTTGTTACTTAAAAATGGCATTATGAGGATGATATATGTTTTAGAAAGTAGAAAATCAAGAAAAACCAGGTAATTAAGTGATGATTATATCTGATACTTACCTCCTCTTTAAAATATGAGAAGAAAACTATAGAGCTCTTTCTTTTTTTAAGATTTTTTAAAATTGGGGAATTGGGGGAGGGGAACAGAGAAGTTGCTGTCTTTTTGTTCTTCAGTCTAGTTGCGGAGGACATTGCTTCACTGGCCCATGTTGGTATCGTCATTGTGCTCTTCCTGGATGATGCAGATCAGTTGCCGGCCTCTAGATGGTCGCTCACCACGGCTATTGGCAGCTCACGCTGGCTGCTAGCCGCTCATGCTTGCTGCCGGCCACTCACTGTAGCCTATGGCAGCCCACTGCAGCAGGGGCTGCAGCCTACACCATTGCCGGGGCTCACAGCCCAGCTCCAGGTGGAGCTGTTGTTAGCTGTAGAGGACAGTGTCACTGGTCCTCATATGTGGGATCCAAACCGGGGCCGCTGGCATCCCCAAACCAGCTCTTAACCAATGCGCCACTCGGCTGGCCCTATAGAGCTCTTACTTAAAGAATCATCTCTGATTTCTAAATCTGAATCTAAAGTAACACATGCTTTCTATTTTTTCAGTTGTTTCTGAAAATATAACAATTCAAGAAACAAGTACAACTCTTTCACAACAAATAGATTTGACAACCCCATCTCAAGTTACTGGACTAAAACCACAAAAGACTGTGTATTCTTCTACAATGGTTTCTAAAAGCAAGCCTATATTTGCAACTGATTATACAACTATATCATATTCCAATACAACATCTCCACCTCTGGAGTTAACAAGTGCACCAATTTTTTTAAAGACTTCCACAGCTGAGACAGCTACATTTGCAGCAGACATTTTGTCTACTTCAGCAGCCATTACTCTGCCTACCAAGAGTACCTCCATAGACACTACTACCAATTTCATAAAAATAACTAAATCCCCACCTTCCGAGAGCACAAGAACAACAAAAATGGCTGAAGCCACTGCTACTGAGGCCTTTCATCCAACTGCAGCTACTAATTTCCTGTATACATCTGGATTTACCAAGAATTCAGTAGTATCCAAAACTTCGGTGACTGGATCTCAGCCATCCATTATAAAGATAACTTCTTTATTCTCATCTATTGAGTCGACACCCACATCTACCACATCTTGGCCCAAACACAAATCCACAGATATTGGGGTACGCCCTATCTCCACAGCTAGTCAGGAGTTTCTTGCATCTACAGCAGCTGGAACTGTACCTTGGTCTACTGTGAAACAGACTTCAGCTGCAACTACTCACATTGGGACTGCACCAGCATTCCCACCTGAGTCTGTGCCCATCTCTGCAGCTACTCCAGGGGATATTGTATTTCCTAGAAATCAGACAGCATCTACACTGGCAATGTCTGATACAGAAATATCATTTACAGTTCATTCAGTGACCCTCCCTACTAAGCCTATTGAGATGACTCCTGAGCTAAGAACAGCTGAAACAGAATTGACATCTACAAATTTCCAGGATGTCTCTTCACCCAGAGTAGAGGATACAACATCTACCTCCATGCCAAAAGAGGCCTCTTCTATGGCCCTTTCTTTCAGGACATCCTCTTCATTCACTGGAGCTCAGAGTGTACAAACAGTTATTGATGCTGAGACTACACATACAACCATGAGTCCTGGAATTACACTTGTATCTACAGCAGCTGAAAGTATGTTTTCCCCCACAATCACTGGGCAAGTCTATACCCAGAATACACCCACAAGTGGTGAAAACATGTTTCCTTTGATTTCCACTGGATCAGCTTCCACATCGAACGCATCTGAGTTGGGTCCCACATCTGACCCACATCTGTTCTCCACCAGTGAGATCACTTGGACTTCCAGGCCAGACAAGACCTTGTTGACATCAGTATTCCATGGGAGTACTTCAAATACAGAACATTCATCCACAACTATTAACATTATCCCACCAGAAGCATCCTCAGAGAGTGAGGCTACCACTATCACTGATTCTCTCATTACTACTGATGCTATTACAGACACACATATGACAGCTCTATCTAACTCGACATCTCCATGGTTTGCCAATTTCTCCACAATTTCTGGAACCACATCTGTAACCAAATTGCCTGAGTTTAAACTTACTACTTTACTACTAAAATCCACCCCTATGTCCACAGTAGTTGGAAATGAACTCCTTTCAACATCAAGGGAGACAGTTGTTTCACCAGTAGATATAATATCTACCCTTGCTAACATTGAGCCTAATTTTTCTACTGAGGAGAGGGCTTCTGAGACCACACAAACAGAGACAAAAGGTACAACTGAATTTGGAAAGACAATAATTCCTTTACCAGAGTCTGCAACAACACAAAGATCCAATGCTACTGTGACAAGAAAAGAAACAACTTCCCATTATCTTAAAGGAAAATCGACTACAGCAGTGACAACTGAGGTTTCGCCATTTACAACAATGCTGGAAGCAACAGATGAGTCTGCACAAATGGCGACAACTTCTGTCGCCATTTCTCATTTTCCTGATTTAGAAAAGTTTTCTACCTCACTGGATAGTAAAACTGCAACTACTGAGGTGGAAAGAAGTTGGCTTTCTACAAAATTGGTGAAAACCACACCTAAGAATTCATCCAATGGAACTACTGATATCTTTAATTCCACCCACACCTACACAGCACTTTGGACTTCAGAGAGTCCACCTGAGGGGAATCCAGCTCCATCTTCTACTTCTGGGAGGACACAGGCATTCCCTGAATCCCTGGGTGCTTCCACCGCAAGGATATTGGAGGGCAGTTCTGCCACTATCCCTGCAGACAGGACAGTTATGTCCTTGTCTGCTAGTCTCTTGCCTCCACAGCCCACAGCTACCCATTCCCCAGCAACCCCTCTACCTATTACCCATATGTTCTCACTGCCAGTTAATGTCTCTGCTGTAAGCTCTATGGTGGTATCTGAGGAGACTAAGGTTAGCATGTCTGAGCCTTCTACTCTGGCCAGGGCCTCCTCCACATCTATACTCTCAGATGTCTCAATGCTGCCATCAGCTGAAGTGACCACAGCATCAGCTAAAGTGACCACAGCATTGGTACCATCATTGGATCAGACTGCTTCCACAACCAGTAACATTGTGCCTACCCACAGAGTCTCAGCTCACCCCACTTCAGAGGCCACAGTGATCTCTGTCAGGATGACCCCTACAGCAGTTCCTTCTCTGACAGAAACTCCAGTCCCCTCACTGAGACCTAGCACTCCCGTGGCAACTAAGGCTGAGACCACCCTTCTCTCTACCTCAGTTGACACAGTAACTCCACCCACGCACACTCTGGCCTGCTCTAAATCTCTCCCTGGCAACATTCCTGTTACATTCTCTACTCGTATGATGTCAACTACAACTACACCAGTAGAAACCCACCCTGTATCTCAAATGGAGGAGACTTCTACCCATGATGTCAGCTTTCCGTACACTTTCAGCGGTAGTGGAGATGGTATTAGTTTGGTCACTGGCACCACAGAAACTTCTGTTGTTGATGAGTCCATGCCCTCACACACCTCTGCCAACAAGCTTACTACTTCAGTAGATGGTCACATTTCTCAATTTTCCACACGTATTGCAGACATTTTGGTCCCCACCCTACCAGTGACTGACTTTTCTACCTTGTTTTCTGGCAAAGACCAGATAACCACCTCCCTGGGAAATACCCCTAAAACTGTGAATGCTACAGAAATGTCCTCATCAAAGAATCCTTTTATTTCAGAGTCCCAGGGTACTTCATCTTCAGAAATGACAGGTACAGGATTTACTGAGACCACAAAAATTTCCAATCACCAAACACATTCACCTTCAGAGATTCCACTTGCAACTCCACATGATAGGATTTCAGCTTCATCTCCCATTCCTAGGAGTACACAGACTATGCCTACCTGGACCTCAAGTAACACAGATGTTCACCTTCCAGAAATGTATACCAGTCTTGGGAAAACAGTTCTCCCTTCACAAGCTGTGACAATTACCACAGTTTTGTCTCCTGAAAAACCAAGTATGAGTGCCCTTTCAGTATATACTCCCAGGACTGAGAAAACGGCAACAGTAAGCACAACCTCTGTGACTCCCCCTTTTTCATACAGCCAGGGTCCTTCATTTGTAGATACTGCAACTTCCAGGACAACCAGAATTTCAAATCCTGTAAACATCAAAACAACTCCTTCACACTTGATTTCACCCCGGACTCAACCTGAGGTGACTTCAGTTGCCTCTCCCATTTCTGAAAGCACACAGACCTCCCCTGAGTCCCTGTCTCTTTCCACAACTGGACTACCTAGTGCCAAATTTACAATGATCTCTACTGACGGGATCACTACATTCCTTCCTGGTCCAAATGTAACTACTATGGCACTTCTTGGGAAAACCTCTATGCCAATGTCCATTCCTATCTACCAACTGTCCTCACTGCCAGTTAGTGTCACGGCCTTCACCTCCAGAAGAGTTTCTGACACTCCCACAGTAATAAAGACTAAATCTTCAAAAACAGCACACCCAGATTGTTTGAAAAGTCACTCTGTAGCCACTTCTGGGCCTGTCTCTGAGGTGTCCTCAACGTCAGTTGATGACTCTGCTTTCTCACCTCCAGCTGTTTCTTCTGATACTCCCACAAGAGTTGGACCATTCCCTACATTATTGTCTTCAGTTACCCCCAGGACTACGATGACCATGGAAACATCTACAATGGATATCACACCGGTGACATATGCTGGACCTACTTCAAAAAGCACAACGGTTTCCTCTGCTTTAACTACTTCAGAAATGACAGAGATGCCCTCCAGGATCATGCCTACATCCTTTCCCTCTACAACAGAGCCAACTTTTTCCTCTGTGAAAACCATTCCAACCACTATTACAACAGGAGTGTTGACTCCATTTGTGGGCACCACTATCTCCACTGAAACTGTTTCTTCTACTCCGAAGACCACACTTGCACCTTTTCTATCAACAACTCAAGAATCATCCCAAGGAGATGAGGCTACAACTCTGGGCATATTATCTGGAATTACTAACAGCTCCCTGTATACCTTAAGCAATGGTAGAATAACAGCTCTCACAAATACTTTTTCCAGAACTGCTGCCCCTGAAAGTGTGCTTTCATCTACTCCTTCAGATAGTCTCCAAACTTCCTTAAATATTCAGGATTCCCAGTCTTTGACTAGCTTTAGGAGCACTCCTGGACCCACAAAAAGTAAAAAAGCCACCACTTACCTTTCTTCAAATACAAAAAAGACGACTTCCTTGTCAGAACGTACGTCGACAACTGAACTAATAAAAGGCTCCACATCTGTGCATGCCCCTGTTTCATACCCTTCACGGATTCCATCCAGTGCAACTCTGCCCTCTTTGACATCATTTCTTTTTTCACCTCATAGTACTGAAACTGAGTTCTCTACTCCAAAGACTTTTCCTGCTTCCACATCCCAAATGGTTGAATTTCCAGTTCTGGAAACAAGAACTCCATCTAGTAACACCCAGTCTCTGCTTATGACTTCCTGGAACACACCCACAGCTGAACATTCTCAATTTCCAATTTTCACCACTATTCCTGCACCTACACCCAACAACATGGAAACGGAGACTCCACACCTTGTTCCTGGGTCTTTGTCAACATTCACAGCCCCTCCGACTGCTCTTGTATCTGGAGATGGTATGGCAATGTCATCAATTTCCACATCAGGAATTCTTCCTACCTTGGGGATGTCTGAGAGTCCTTCATTATCAATATCTTCAAGATCTATCTCTACCACTTTGGCTGATATTAAACAGACATTTGAGAAGACAACCCCATCTGTGGCTCCTGGGACCACACTCCCATTGAAGCCTTCTGGTGCTGCTTCAGGATCTATCATTTCAAAGGCTACTACTTCACCCATGCTGACTTGGATTTTATCTAATCTCCCTTCAAGTTCCCCTCTGGCAACTGTATCTAATATGCCTCACATTGTAACTGCCTCTACAGGAAAGGTGTCAAAATCCACATTTCTGACTAATAACATGACACCAACACACCCATTCACTAACTTTACAACACTACCCTTTGCTACATTAAGCACCACACTCACCAAAACCACTCTTATGTCTATAGTGGGCAGTATCACTACTGACTTCCCAACTTCTCTCCCTATGTCTATGAAAATCACAGATGGCAGTGTATACATTTCTAAATCCCCTGAGGTTCCTTCCAGAACCACTGTGACTGCCAACTCCAGGACTATGTCTCAACCTTCATCTTTTAGCAGAACAAGTAAGACACCCTCTACAACTAATCACATCCTATCTATTGGTTCCATGCTTCGGCCTAGCCCAACAATGACATCTGCATGGAGCAGAATTTCAGCTGCATCAGCATCTCCTACTTTAGTTTTTCCTAAGCCCACATTGGACTCCTTTCCAAATATAACCACCACCACATCCACTGCTACTGGAGCCTCATTTCCACTCATATCCACTAGAGTAACATATCCTCCCACAGCAACTGTGTCTTCACTACTGTCCTCGTCGTTTGCAACAACCCGGCTGGATTCCACCCCGTCCTTTCTATCTACAGAAACATTGACTTCGCCTATGGCCAATGAGTCTACAGGTGTGTTCCACAATGTGTGCAGTGTATCACTAACAGAATGCATGCTCAACAAGCCATGTGTTTTCCAACATGGTCAGTTCTCTGAAGGCAGAAAAGTATAAAGAAGGGTACAGATGTTTCTTATCTCCTTCAGACAGTGGGTACAGTGGGTACCTTATCCAAATACAGAATTCTCTAGCAATCTTGCTTATCTTTGCTTTATTGAAATATAATGCAAATATAATTTTTTCACCTATTTTATTTCTGATGCTCTACCTCTGATTCTGCCAATGTAAACATGGATCAGGAACATCACCCCCTTCCTAATAATAGGTTATATAGTCTTAGGTCCGGCGTATTGACCACATACCAGAAAACATCAAAAGATATTCTAACCTGCCTTTGTGAATTCCTCTTATACAAGTCTCAGCCTTCTCCAATCATCGCCTCCAGCTAGCTTGAAATGTTTATCAGAGGCCAGGGAATATTTGGCTTGCATATTGCTCAAATTTTGGATGCTCCTTCAACTTTTAACATTACAAAAATGAAATTTGATAGGAGAGATGAGAGAGAGGGAACCACAGAGAGAAAAACCTAAAGCAGAAAGAAAGGCACAGGGAAAAAAATATTTTCTCAGGACAAATGATCTTGTGAGACAATATTCAGCTTGGCCATTAAATGGACTGGAAATGTGTTGGCCAATGAAAATTGAGGATTTTGGAAATTTAGAGAATGTCTATTAACTGTATAGAACTGTCCAAGTAATTAAAGCAAAAATTCGATGGTATGTCTTGTTTTGCTTTTGAATATGAAGCCAAAAATGCTGGTTCTTGACCTTGGAGCTATATTAAGCAAAGTTTAAGAGTGAGACTTCATTGTTTGGTTTCTTTAAAATGAAGAGCAATTCTGACCAAATTGACAGAAGTTAAATTCCTTGAACGAAATGAATGAAGTTAATCTCCTTATTTTTAATTACAGTTTCCTTCTACAATATTGAAATGAGCTTCTCTGTTTTTGATGAAGTGCCAGCAATCCCTATTACCAGTGTTGTAAGTGAATTTGCAGAAAAATGGGTAAGATAATCTTTTGAATATTTATGGCACATATAAAATGTGTGTGTGTGTGTGTGTGTGTGTGTGTCCGTGTCTGTGTGTGTGTACATATGAAAGACTGAATAGATTAAAGCTAGGCTTTACTTTTTCTACCCATAATACATTTCACAGCTAATTGGTTTTTATTTTTTTTGCTGCAAATCTATCCACTCTGTAATCAACACCATGAGGATGTATGCAGTTTCTCTTTCATAGTGTCAAGGCTGAAAGCTTTTATAGAGTGTTAATATTTTAATTTGTTTAGAACTGTACAATTCTCTCCACTGACACAAATTCTGGGTCTTTGCCAAATTTTTCTATTTGGGGATGGTAGGAGAGCAGTGACAACGAAGTCTATGCCATTGTTATTTAAATATTTTTGTTTCCTGCATTTTAATTTCTTTCTCTCCCACACAATAAACATTTTATTTACCCTTACATTTTTCTGATATAAGGGTATCACATACTCCCTGTAAAAATCCAGAAAGTGAAATCTGAAACCCAGAAAATAAATGTCCTGTCTAATACCGTATCTTGTATTAACAGCTTTTAATAGTTAAAGGTGTATTCCTTTGGATTTTTTCCTATACATATAAAAACATTGATGCATGCATGTTTTTTTTAAAAAAATAATTGGAGTCATGCTAATTATGCTATTCTGCAACTTGCTTTATTTCACTTAGCCATCTATCTTTGAGCATATTCATAATGATATATATAGATCTACCTTATACACTTTAATAGATGCATAGGATTTCACTAGATAGTTGTAATGCAGTATTTTTTAAATCCAGCTATCCATTGGCGGACATTTATGTTGTTTCTATTTTTTCCCTATTTGGAAACAATGCTGACAATAATGCTCTTGCAATAAAATTTGGTGGTGGGGGGCACTTGAGTATTTCTATAGGATAAATTTCTAGAATTGGAATTGCTGGATCAAAGGACATGAACATTTCACATTTTAGTAGCTATCGATAAGTGACTTTCCAGATAGGTGATACCAACTTGCACCGGCACGAACAGCAAATGATCATGTCTGTTTCCTCCCTCTTTCCATCAGCATTTATTTTAAAGTATCTATGACATAATTATAAGTGCTTTAAAATGGATGGGTATAGTCATCCTCTAGGATTGCCATAACACAGTATGATGCACTGAGTGGCTTAAACAACAGATGTTTATTTTCTCATAGTTCTGGAGACTGGAAGTCCAAGATCAATATGCCAGCAGGGTTGGTTTCTGGTGAGGTCTTTCTCTCTGAATTGTAAATGGCCACCTTCTCATTGTGTCCTCAAGTGGCTTTCTCTCTCTCTCTCTCTCTCTCTCTCTCTCTCTCTCTCTCGAGGTCAGTCGGTCTCTGGTGTTTCATCCTCTACTTATAGGGACACCAGTCCTATAGGATTAGGGCTCTACCCTTATGACCACATTTAGCCTTAATTACTTACTTAAAGGCCCTAGTTCCAAAATACAGTCACATTAGAGGGCTAGGGCTTCAACATAAATTTTGGAGAGACACAGTTCCTCTCCTAACAATAGTAGAAACCAAGTGGAGCTGATGGTAATGTTGAACCAACTGAAATGATGAATGCAACTTAATGATCATATAATCTCATGTAACTATGCTGAGATAGAGAAGTGGGAATACTAAAATTGATACGTTTTGTTTTTACAGTTGAATTCTATATTTCAGGATAGTGAATTTGCCCTTGCTAATCTGGCTTTTCATATCAAAAGCAGGTATGTGAGTGTCCTCTACTGTGGGTTGAAGGGAAGTCTGAGGGCATTCTGGGTCTCTACCTATCCAGAGGAGATTTCCTTTGCTTTTGTCTGAGATGTAGGAGATGCTGCATGTTGAGTTGTGTCTTCCCTTCTGAGTGTAGATTCTCTCCGGAATGAGAAAGAAATTTGTATTATTTCTGTAAGGTATAAAGCCAGTAGGAGAATGAAACAGAAGAAAATAAGTAGAGGAAACAGTGGAATTGGACTCAGTTACCTCTAATGCCCCTTTTAGCTTTAAAATGCTATAATTCTACGACTTAGACAAAAAAAAAAAAACATGCCTTAAAGGGATGAAAGGCTCAGAATGTCCAATGAATGAGGATTTATAAGTCCTTTTAATTTTGGATAATGCACTTTCAAGAATTAGAAATTCCAAGGGCCGGCCGAGTGGCACAGTGGTTAAGTGCTAGCTTGGGAAGCCAGCGGCCCCAGTTCGGTCCCACATATGAGGGCCAGTAACACTGCCCTCAAAAAAAAAAAGAATTAGAAATTCCAATGGGAACTTGAAATGTTTAAAGTGAGAAACACTGACTAGTCCAAGACTTGCCTGAGGCACAAATTTGGAGAGGTGATGGCAGTGAATGGGCAGACACTGAGAAGTATCAAGGAGACCATGACAGAAGCAATTGGTCATCTGAGAAATATTTTCTCTGCTCTTGCCCTGCACATATACTAGTTCTCTGTTAAAGGAACATCCAGAAGAATCCCTTTGAAAAATAGGCATAGCTCTAGTATACCGTGGTAAGCTGATTTTTAGAACAGTAAACTTAACTGCCTATCTTCCACACACTGGGATTTTGGTTTCTATTGTATGTTTAAATATAAATAGGTTCAAGAAGGTTTATAGAAAGTAACAGAAGTAAATTCATGGTAGGCTATTAAAAGAAAATTGGGGATGTCTGGAGTAGAAAACATTCTTTCAAACAATTGTGTCCATTATTTTTCCTTATTACAAAAGTAATATGTGGCCATTGTAAAATCTTAGAACTTTACAGAAATACATAACTTGGATAGCAAAAGTCTCCAGAAACCTGCCTTTCCCCACACCCTCCAAGAACTCGGGGTAACAGCTTATTTGACATATTCCTCTAGATTTGTTGCCAAGCATTCACAACAGAATGATATCCTACTCTACATAGTGTTTTACAACTTTCTTTTCTCACTTTAGAATACATCATGTACATCTTTTCAGGCCAATACATACAGGTTTAGCTTATTCATTTCAATGCCTGCATAAGATTGTTTTGTATGGGTGTGCCATGGTGTATTTATCCAATTACCTAGTCATGGACATTTCAGTTATTTCCACCCTTGTACATATATTTTTATATACCCTTGCTTGTACTCTTATAAGAGATTTCTGAGTCAAAGGCTTATCACCATTTTGGTGTGTAAATAACGACCAAGCTCTTTTGAAGTGTCTCCTTGGAGCCCTAGTATTATTTGAATTCCAAGCTGGGGGATTCTATGTTTTGCTTCAGAGTTATCTTTCTTCTGATTTTGTGCCTTTGTGTTTTTGGTACTCTATTTCATTTTTCTATAAATTTTGATGCTTTTGATACAGAAACACTTCTGAGGAAGAAATAACCGAGGACCGAGCTTCCGTAAGTAATTTTTGAAAACAAATGTACTTGTAACCAAACCATCCTGCATCTGATTAGATGTAGGTAAATAGCTCTTCCACCCAAGTGTATATTATCAGGCAGTGTTATATTGTGATCATTGAGGGTCAAAATAAACTACTTTCTTTGGAATCTGCACAAGAATCCATTAAGGAAACCATTCTTTGATTTTTCTGAACTATCTATGTGGCAGCTTTTTGTGGGCTATGGGAGTATGGAATGACTTGGGGATTGTAAATGGTGAATGAAATTTCTTGGTTGTAGACTTCTTGCAAAAAAGCCCCATTCTTCCAAGAGTGACACAGTTGTTTGTCAAACTGTGATTCATATAACAAATTTACTCTCTATTAGTATATGTTTGATGTCACAGTGTGTCAAAACTATCTCCCATCATCCTTGCCACAATTCTCAGTACTTTTTTTAGTGCCTGAAAGCTTTACAATGCTAGACTCTGAAAGGATTAGTAAGCACACAGCTTTTAAAATCTAAATATGAGCTAAATATTTTGACTATACAAAATACAATCAAGCTTACAGTGCATTCCAAATTACGTGCCATCATTTAAAATACTTTCTGTAAATAGCTGAGTCAGAAATTTTTTATTTACCATATGATAAATAACATGACATAACTAAAACGCCTCTCAAATAATAGCTGTAAAAGCTTTTTGGTGATAATGTTGTCTGCAGTCAGGCTACCTGGGTTAAAATTCCTGTTCTTCCACTTCCTGACTGTGAGACCTTGGGCACCTTGACTAACCTGTCTGTGCCTCAGTTTTCTCATCCGTGAAATGAGTATAACAATATTACCATTCCTCACAGGGCTATTGGAAAGATGGAATGGGATTAATTTATGTAAAGTGCTTAGCACGGGACATAGAGTATAGTAAATGCTTGTTAGTGTTTACTATTGTTATCACCTTGTTAAGCTTCAGACCCAGAAGGCTTAGATTTTGCTCCCAGTTCTGAGACTCATCAGCTGTGTGATACTGGGCAGATCATTAACTGCTCTGAGACTTAGCTTCCTCATGTAGAAAATGGGGTGACAATTCCTGGATTGCCCACCCTACCGGGCTGGTGTGAGGACTAAATGCATTGATGTTTTTGAGGGTAACCTGAAGATGATAATGGGTTACAATAAATATAAAGTATAATCGTGATTGCTGTTGACAATAAGCCCTGTATTCAACTGTGATGTTTAAAGATTTCAGGGGCTATGTCTTTTCTTTTGCATTATTTGGAACAGAGAGACGGGCAAGAGATGGCTACAGTTTCCCATGTACAATACAGGTAGGAGCTGAGTTTATTCATAGCTGGTACATTTAGTTCTGATTTTCCTTCCATTTAATTCTGTAAGTGCAGCCTATTGGTCAGAGTTGTCAGAAGGAGATCAAAGTACCTAGTGGTGATTTCACAGAGGCTGTGATTGAGCTCTTGTTTTCATGAAATAAGTTCTTTCAGTTGGTCACAACATAGTCTAGCAGTCTGCCTGCTGCTTCTTTATAGTGAAGAGAAAATGGGGTCCAAAGAACTCATAAATTGGGGGTGGGGGAATAAAGTGTTTGTTGTCATCAAAAAAGCCCACAAAATACTGAGCAGGGAAATTGAAAAAAAACAGCATGGAAAGCATCCTTGATCTTGTTCAGACTGTGGTCCAGTTCCTCCCCAAACGCTGGCTATTTTCTGTCTGCTTGATGCAACTCAAGAAGGACACATAGCTAAAGAAGGTTCGTGGAAAGGTCATAGAAGTGTTCAGGGTTTTAAGAATAGAAGGTGGGTTGCAGTAAGAGGAGGAGTTTTAAAAAAGAGGAGCCCTCTTCAGACTGGAAAGATGAAAGCTGAGAAGAGGTAGGCTCCAAATAAAATGTGTAGGATGAGCAGGTACTTCAAGTAATATGGATCGATGGAGGGGGAAGCATGACTTAGATTGGACATAGAGAGAAATTCTGAGTAAACACAGGCACATATAATGTTCCTAGGAAACATAGGAAATGTGTTCTTCAAAAAGACACATCTACAAATGGAAACAGAGAAAAAGTATAGGTACACTTTTGATCTGAAATGGGCTCTGTAATGCAATAATAAAGAGATTGAAAATGTTTGAGGACCTCGCTATAGGGGTGGAGGTCAGGGACAGCCTTATTATTTCATAACATATCTGTTAGTGGAAAGAACAGTCAGAAAAAAAAATACCAGGTCTTTGTGACCTTGGCTGAGGCTCGGTTCCGTCATCTGTAGAATGGGGATAACAAGAGCACTACCTCATAATGTTGCTGTGAGGATAACATGAGTCATAACATGTGGAGCAAGAGCTCTATAAATGTTAGCTACTATAATTATCATCATCATCATTAGTATTCTATTATAGACATAGGCTTTCTGTAGAACACATCTTTATAGACCAATTGAGCATGTGCCTATTTGCCTTATTGAAGTAATGGTGGATAAATTGGAGACTAGAAGGATAAAAGGTTTTCTCTGAAGTAATAAATCCTGAGTACGTCATCTTCTCTATTAATTATCACAAACTCCTAGAGAAATAGCATGGCTAGTCAATTTCAACATAATGTAAAAGTTGCTGACTCTTCTTTTAAAAATGAGTTTTGAGTTGTTTGTTTTGGATATGAGAAAATGTATCAGAAGATTTCAATATGCTGTCTTACATCATTTCTTAAGATTTGCCACTTAATAACTGTAAACTGTTTGATATTTTTGAGCTACCAACTGTACAGAATTTCATCACAACAAATTGCACACTGTTGACAAAACTGCAACATCTTTCTTTTGTGTTCTATTTTTTAGATGTGCTTGTCAGGTCATCATAAAGGCCAATTCTTCTTTAGCATCCACAGAATTGATCGGCAGGATCAAAACTAAAATATATGGGAATTCCACACATGGAAACTTCACACAAGATCAATTGACGTTATTAGTCAAGTCTGAACATGTTACAGTGAAAAAACTAGGTAATTGGGAGGGGGGAGATATTTCCATATGTATTCACTTTCCTTATTATAAAGCTCATACTGTACACACAGTAAGAGATCTTGAGTTCAGAGGGGGAGAGAAATGGGCTTCACGTTCCTTTCCACATCCTGTGCCCACTTGCCATGACAATCTTTCTACCTTTAAGAACTTATAAAAAAAACTCAGAATGCCAGAAGGGTTGCCAGAGACTGTTGGTCAGCTCTGGATTTCAGCAGTGGCCAGTCCATCAGTGGAATGGAAGGATTGTTTCTCTGGCATAAATACCCAGAGACCAGGAGCGCTTCATCATTACACACAATAGCTGCCCAATAGATACTTGCTAATTTATTGATTGACTGAACCAGCCTATTCATCTTGGAAAGTGATCTGGGAACAGTGCAGCATGTCTCTCATGGGCATTTTCTTTTTAGATTAGCGAGTCTTTCATGGTAAAAGAGAAAGGCTATGAGGCCACTCCACTTCCTTCCCGCTGCTGCCAGCTTTCCTTCCTTTCCCCAATAGACTGTGGTAAAAATATTGAGCTAACCCAGATAACCCACGTAGGCATCAGAATGCACAATCCTTGGCAGCAAACTAATTAGGTGGCAGAGGACGGGCTGTGATCTCAAATGAGAGTGAGCTGGAAGGCAGAGAAGTGTTGAAGCCACAGGCAGAGCTGCCATGCAAATGATGCTAATGAACAGTGTCCTGAAAGTGGGTGTCAGGCACCTTTTGTCCTCACTCAGGGGAGCAGACTGGAATGGCTGTGCGAAGCTGGCTGGGCCACTTCTTGGACCACTCTGTGAACACCTGAGGGAAAGATTTCCAGAATCAAGGTCACAAACCCACTGAGTCATCAGTAAAAACTGGGAACTTATCACATAAACTTAGCCTAGGTAGCATCTGCCTTAAGGTAACAACATTTGGCAGCAATATTTTGCCCTCAGCACCAATATCACAACAGAGATCCCCTGTCTATATTGGTGATGGTGGAAACAGTGAATTTATTAAAACCACATCCACCCCAGATTCCCTTAAGAAGAGAAGAGCCATCCAGAACGAGAAGTCAGCCTTTAGTCTCCTGTTATTGCACCTCACACAATTAATAGTATGTACCTCAGAATTTGGGCAATTGGCAGGTGGAGACTTTTGGGTTTTACTCTACACCTCATTGTGTGGCTTGAATTTTTTTCAAGGCCACGTGTATCATTTTTAAAAACAAAAACCTGTCATGTCAACTAGGAGTTTTAATGGAAAGGTCTAAATGTGAGGTTGTACCAGGAGGCTTATTTAAAAAAAAAAGATTCCATTTAATCTTACTTTCAGTGAAGCCTGCTTTAAATGGCCTGGTAGAAAAAGTTTCCTTTTTTATTTGCTGATGTTTGTGTGCAGGGTAAGAATGATGGGTCGTAATGGATGTTCATGTTATTTTTAAGTGCCTTTTGCCCTTTAAAATGTGCATATGTCTTCCTGTAGAGCCGGGAAAGTGCAAAGCCGATGAGACAGCCTCTAAATACAAAGGGACATATAAGTGGCTCTCCACCAACCCTACTGAGACGGCCCAAACTAGATGCCTAAAAAATGAGGCTGGAAACGCTACGAGATTCTGGTATGTACCGGCCAAGTTCTAATTACTAGTTCAGATACACAAAGATCTGCTTAATTGGGGGCATGTTTCTATGTCATTTGTCTGAGTATGCTTCTTTTTTCCCCCTCTACTGTCAGTCATTCTTTCTTTTATCTTTTCGACCTACTTAAGCATACAGTGCAACCTAATAACATTCCAGAAAAATTTTCAAGAAGACAATAGAGTAAAATCTAATCCCACCACCTGAACACAATTGTCAGGTGGGCATATTTTTTTTCATCAAGCCTTTCACTGCATTCCTTTAAGTTTTATATAGTGGTAATCATTGTCTTCATATCAAAAACCTTTTGACTCAGTGGTGTATCAACAAATTTTCCATGTTTCACATTAGTCTTCATAAAGACCACTTCAAAAAACGGCCTCAGAAGGTACCTCGTGGATGGGCCATATTCGTTTACTAAGTTACTTTTCTATTGTTGACATTATCATTTTCCTTCTTAAAATCATCATCCCTTCTTTTTCTTTTTGCTCTTAATGGTTTGTGCCATTAAGTTAAGTGGGAAGACCAGAGGGGCAGCAGGTTTTTGACAGAGGCTTAAAAGCTCTCTTTTGGAGGGTAACATCTTGAACTGTAGTCTACCTCTGCCTCCCTACATATAATTAGTCAGCGAACCATGCAGCTTTTATAGTCACAGTCAGAGCTCACATCTAGCCTTTCCTTTCCAGCCCCAGTGCTACTGACCTGGCACAGGCCCTTACTATCTCTTGCCCACTTTTATATTCTTTTTTTTTGAGGGCAGTGTCATTGGCCCTCATATGTGGGACCGAACCGGGGCCGCTGGCTTCCTAAGCCAGCGCTTAACCACTGCGCCACTCGGCCGGCCCTTCTTGCCCACTTTTAGAACAGTCTCCTTGCCTTCTAACTGCCCACTAACCCCCAGCCATACTCCATACTGCTGCCAAGGTGATTTTTCTAAAATATCCTTGCCATAATGTCACCCTCTCACTCTGGTTCCACACTGACTCAAGAATTAAGTCCAAACCTCTAAATACAGTAACTCAAGACCTGCAGGCTCCCTTCTTTACCACGTTCCAGGCAAAAAGGGCCATTTGCCTTTGTGGAATCAATGGGTGCTTCCTTGTGTCTTTCTCTGCTTGTGCTATTCGCTTGGCTTAGCGGTGTTGGGAGTGCTTTCTCCATCTCTGTCCTTTCAGCAACCAGCTTAGCTGAAAAGTTTCAAGTAAGTTCTCCTTGCTTGATGGTTTGATACATTCAATTTTGTTTGTAAGGCTTTCCATCTCATATCTTGCCTATTAAATGTAGTTACACTT
Organism: Aselliscus stoliczkanus; assembly: GCA_033961575.1. Classification (NCBI taxonomy): domain Eukaryota; kingdom Metazoa; phylum Chordata; class Mammalia; order Chiroptera; family Hipposideridae; genus Aselliscus; species Aselliscus stoliczkanus. The sequence continues at coordinate 20,469,020 of CM066737.1, forward strand.
ACAGTGTCAAACCACCAAGTTACAAGCTCCTCAAGGGACAAGACCCTGCCCTATTTGTCTTTCCTAACTACTACCAGTCTTAGAACATAGTGGGTGCTCAATAAATCCATTAGCTGACTTAAAATGAACTGGTTTGAATTGGGTGTGGCATAGGGGAGGGTGGATGATGAAGGCCAATGATCTACAGGGGATGCTATATTAATTGCCTTGAGTAAATTAATATGCTAAGAGAGAGATCACAGTCTAACAGAAATGGGGATAGGAAGGGAAAGTGAGGGTAAGGAGTCATGTCCAGATGGGCAAAATCTCTACCTTGACTCTTGGTCTGCTGGACATTGTCATGCCCCATCTCAGACTCTCTTGCCTGTTTATAACTCCTGTGTGGGGACCCTAGGTTCACTTCCTCCCCATGAACAAAGTTTTCTTCACTTTCTAAACACTGGAATCCTTTGCTATCTCAGCCAGGAGACTGGGAGTGGGTGAAGGAGGCATGCCAAAGATAACCCTTAATCCTTTGCCATTTGCTTTAAGACTCTTCTGGTCCCATCCTCCAATGAGAAATCTTGTTGTTCCTCTCTCCTCTCTTTTTCAGCTCAATCAGTATCGACACAGGCAAATCTCAGTGGGAAAAACCAAAGCTTAAACAATGCAAATTGCTTCGAAGCCTTCCTGATAAGATTGTGGATCTTGCTAATATTACTATCAGTGATGGTAAGAGTGTTCTGTATACATTGGACAAATAAAGAACCTCAGTTAGTCTACTGGCCTTGAGACCAGAGAGAATACAGGCAAACCCTCACTTAGGAAAATCTACCCTACAGAAATCCAGTTTCAGGAAATGTTGATGGAGATAGGAGCGGAGCATGACAAGTTAAGACTATCAGTGTTTTCTGTTTTATAATTTTTGGCTAATAATTATTTTTTCATTTCATTTTAATTTTTAAAAGTTTTAATAGATAATACTTCACATGGTTCAATATTGAAAAAGCAAAATAATATACAGTGAAACATCTGTTTTCCACTGCTGACCACAACCGTTCAGCTAATATCTACAGAGGTATTTTGTGCATCTATAAGGGAATTTATATGTGTGTGTGAGTGTGTATTGATATACATTCACAAAAAATATAGATGGTTATGTAAAGTCTTCCTTCCTTTTTTTTTTTTTTTTAGCTGAGCCATCCTGCCACCTATTGGCAGCTTATCGGCAGCTCAGCTCAGGCTGGGCATCTAACTGCTGTTGCTCAGAGCTCAGCTCACACTCTTGAGCGAGCTCTTAACCAACTGAGCCACTTAACTGGCCCCCTCTCATTTTTAATTTTAGGCAATTTTTTATTTTTCAATTACAGTTCACATACAATATACTAGTTTCAGGTGTACAATGTAGTGATTAGACATTCATATAACTTACGAAGTGATCAGCCTGCTAAATCTAGTACCCATCTGACACCCTACATAATTATTACAATGCTATTGACTATATTCTCTATGCTATACTTTACATCCACATAGCTATTTTGTTTTTCATTTTGTTTGTTTGGGGGGAGGGGGTTTTGGGCAGTGTCACTGTCCCCCATATGTGGGACCCGAACCGGGGCCGCTGGCCTCCCAAGCCAGCGCTTAACCACCGCGCCACTCGGCTGGCCCTACACGTAGCTATTTTGTAACTACTAATTTGTACTTCTTTTTTTAAAATTGGGGAATTGGGGGAGGGGAACAGCGTTGGGGAATCAGGGAAGGGGAACAGACAAGTTGCTGTCCTTTTGTTCTTCAGTCTAATTGTGTAGGACGTTGCTCCACTGGCCCATGTTGGCATTATCATTGTGGTGAGGCAGATCAGTCGCTGCCCACTGGACAGCAGCTCACAAAAGCACACGCCAGCTGCCGGCCAGCCACAATGCAGCCTATGCCGTCGCTGATGACTCACAGCAGCCCAGCTCCAGGTGGAGCTGTTGTTCACCATCTTAGCTGGAGAGGGCACAGCGTCACTGGCCCTCAATATGTAGGATCCGAACCAGGGCCCTGCTGCTCAGAGCTGGTGTCCCAAGCCAACTCTTTACCAATGTGCCACTAGGCCAGCCCTTCTTTTTTTTTAATTGAAATTTATTGGGGTGACAATTGTTAGTAAAGTTACATAGGTTTGAGGTGTACAATTCTGTAATACATCATCTGCAATTTGTACTTCGTAATCCCTTCCCATTTTTCACCCATTCCCCCAAACCCCCTCTCATCTGGCCACCATCAAAGTCTTCTCTGTATCTTTGAATTTGTTTGTTCATTTATTTTGTTTTTCTGATTCCATATATAAGTGAAATTACATGGTATCCTGTGTCTGAATTATTTCACTTAGCATAATACCCTCTAGGTTCATCCATCTATTGCAGGTGGCAAGATTTCATTCTTTTTTATGGCTGAGTAACAGTCCATTGTATTTATGTACCATCTCTTCTTTATCCATTCATCTCTTTTTTTTTTTGAGGGCAGTGTTACTGGCCCTCATATGTGGAACCAAACCGGGGCCACTGGCTTCCCAAGCCAGTGCTTAACCACCATGCCACTCGGCCAGCCCTCCATTCACCTCTTGATGGACTCTCAGGTTGCTTCCATATTTTGGCTATTGTAAATAATGCTGCAATGAACCTATGGATGCATGTATCTTTTCAAATTATCATTTTGGGTTTCTTTGCATAAATATCTGGAAGTGGAATTACTGGATCCTTCTTAATCTCTTGTTATAAGCTTTGTTTTAAAGTCTATTTTGTCTGGTATGACTATTGCTCCTCCATTATTTTTCATTTTCATTTTCATGAAATATCTTTTTCCATCTCTGTACTTTCAGTCTCTGTGTGTCTTTAGATCTGAAGTGAGTCTCTTGTAGGCAGCATATGTAAGGGTCTTGTTTCTTATCCATTCAGCCATCTGATGTTTTTTGATTGGAGCATTTAATCCATTTGCATTTAAATTAATCATTGATATATTTGTCCAGTTTTCCCAGCACTATTTATTGAATAAACTGTCTGTACCCCAATATGTATTCTTGCTTCATTTGTCATAGATTAAATGACCATATATGCATGGGTTTATTTCTGAGCTCTCTATTCTATTCCATTCGTCTATATGTCTGTCTTTATATGAGTACCACACAGTTTTGATTACTGTAGCTTTGACTTTGTTCTACTTTCTCAAGATTGATTTGGCTATTTGGGTTTTTGTGTGTGTGTGTGTGTGTGTATGGTTCTGTATCAATTTTAGAATTGCTTTTTCTATTTCTGTTTTAATATACATATATCACATTGGCTAGGCTAGTTCAGTGAAATCTAGTTCCCCTGCAGTATACATCCTCTGATGCTCCTCTTTAAAAGATGCAGCCTTCAGCATGTACACATTTTCTTTGGCCACCAGTGATGACTGTTTTTAGCTGGGTTCTCTCTGACGGTCTCTCTGTTCTTGCTACGTTTCTGGCTGTTCTGCCTTTATTGGAATCACATGTAGCTGTTAGCCTCCTAATTGCTAGTTGATTGCGATGTTGTTTTTGACAAAATCTTGGGGGCATACGTTGCTCCATGGTCTTATCCAATTAAAGTCTGTCCCTCTTGGCAGGGGCAGAGTGTTGCCAGTCTTTGAGGCTTTCTCCTACACTCATCTGGGCAAAATATCTCCCTTATGGATCAAGAGCTTGGGGTGGTGGTGGTAGTGGTGGATGTGCCCTTGACCAGTTGTGTCACCAGGCTCTTCCCTATGGAGCAGGAACTGTGTGTGTATTTGGGAGGAAGGGGGACTTATGGCTGACACTCAGCTGCTGCCACTGCCCAGTATGGATCTTCCACAACCCAGTGTTAGAAAGATGGAAACTGCCAATGTTCACCAGCTGTAAAATCCACCTCAGGGACAAGAGGTTGATGATGACTGGTACTTGACTGTCTAGCCCAGTGGTCGGTAAACTTTTGAGACAGAAGAGCCAATCCTGTCCTTCACAACAATTTAAAAATTATCTAAGAGCCATAATACAAATGAAATCACCACTATGTGAATAATATCCTTTAAAAATTTTATAAATGAAACTATGATAGTTTTATTTTCATTTTCAATTTTACTTCAGAGTCACATGTGCGTACCCAAAGAGCAGCATGTGGTTTGCAAGCCACAGTTTGCTGACCCCTGATCTAGCCCAGTTGAACAGTTCTTCCACAAGGCAGAGCTGTGGGGGATGGGTGCAGTTCCTGGCTCATATGTCATGGCCTCCCACTGTTCTTACCAAGTTTCTATATATTTTGTTGAATAAATGTGTCGCAATTTGTTTCAAGATCTCCCATCGATCTCCAGAGAGTTAGAATGATTGTCTTTGCTAATTTTGACCAGTATGATAGATGTCTCTCTTGGTGATCTTTTCCCCTAGACCTCCTTGCAGCACCACTCTGAAAGTCTTGCCCTTCCTTGTTGGTGTTTTGTTTGTTTGTTTGCTTGTTTGTTTGTTTTTTGAGGGCAGTGTCACTGGCCCTCATATGTGGGACCAGAACCGGGGCCACTGGCTTCCCAAGCTAGTGCTTAACCACCGCGCTACTCGACTGGCCCTTTATTGGTGTTTTTTAGTACATATAAAGGTTTTCCTCATAGAATTTCAGTTAATACACACCTTCTCAGGCATAGCACTATGGCACAAAGTGGGTCCGCCCCACAATGAATAATTGGAAATTGAGGCACAGGCATTGCAGACACTGCAGAAGAACCAGGGCATTGCTTTGAGGCAATGAACATCTCAGGCTCGTCTTCCTTGCAGAAGATGTAAATTTGAGATCTTAGCCAAGGCATATCTAGAAGAATTATAAAAGCAAGCATAGCTCTGATGGTTTCTAGATATGAAACCATGAGTCAGGGCAACCGGTTATGTTGCAGCTTGAAGTGAGTGGGCAGAGAGAGAGAGAGAGAGAGAGAGAGAGAGAGAGAGAGAGAGAGAGAGAGAGAGGTCTGTGTTTCACACTGACCTCCCTCCTTCTGAGTGACACATTTTTCTTACACATACTAATGGAATTTCTCTGTGGAAGAAAAACTTAACAAACAACCATAATAACAACAAAATCATTGCATTAATTTGAGAGTTTTAGAAAATTAATGGTCAGAAGTCACTTTAAAAAAAATCTGCAGAAGAAGAGAATAGTTGGATGGTGGCTTTAAAAAATAACTGAAAAATAAACTATTAAGTTTATTAGCTTTGGAGGAATCCTTTTCTCCTTGTAAGTTAGAAGCCTAATGAAAAATGAGTACAATGTAAAGGAAATACATTCATGTTGAAACAATTTTTCTTTTGCTTTCAATCTTGCTGACAAACCTTAGATACCTTGGTTGGAGAAAACTGATCAGTTTTCCATTTAAGTGTTCTGAATATAACAGAGTTAGAAAAGGTACCCTTGTTTCAAAGGTCTGTGGGTTCTTTGCTGTGCTCAATTTTTTTTTACCTGCATGATACTGAAAGGTGCATCACACTCTAATGAAGTTGGCTGGAGCCTTTCACAAAACTGTCTCCTGTCTGTGTCTGTCCCACTGTCGGGGCAGGATAGTGTGTGATTGAGACAGAACAATGTAATTCCCAGTTGTCAGGGAGACCTGCAAAGCACTGTTGTTCCACCCCCCAACACCATGGAGAAAAGAGACCAAAGAACAGATGCTGGAGTAGAAACACTAGCTTTGAAATCAAACAGGCCTGGACTAAAATTGGGGTTAGAGTCTCTGTGTCTTTACTTCTTTTTTTTTTTTTTAAAGATTTTACTGGGGAATTGGGAGAGGGGGACAGCGTTTGGGCAATTGGGAAAGTGGAACAGACAAGTTGCTGTCTTTTTGCTCTTCAGTTTAGTTGCAGAGGACGTCGCTTCACTGGCCCATGTTAGTATCCTCATTGTGCTCTTCCTGGGTGAGGCAGTTGCTCACTGGCCATTGGACGGCCTCTCACGGCGGCTCTTGGCAGCTCACGCTGGCTGCCGGCCACTCACTGTAGCCTATGGCAGCCCACTGCAGCAGGGGCTGCAGCCTATGAAGTCACCAGTGACTCACGGCAGCCCAGTTCCAGGTTGACCTCTTGTTCACCATCTTAGCTGTAGAGAGCACAGTGTCACTGGCCCTCATGTGGGATCTGAACCAGGGCCCTGATGCTCAGAGCCGGTGTCCCAAGCCAACTCTTAACCAATGTGCCACTTGGCTGGCCCTCACCATCATTTTTAAAAAAAGATTTTATTGGGGGCTTCAGAGAAGTGACTTGTGAAATAAATGAGAATGTTTCATAGAGAAGCCAGAGTTGGTATGATTATTGGGAAACGCTGCACAATGCCACTTTCTGTCTGGTTCCTCATGGTCGCAGGCTCGGGTCCTTCAGGTTCTTGGAGGCTCTGCAGGCTGCCTGTGTCCCTGTGATGCTCAGCAATGGATGGGAGTTGCCATTCTCAGAAGTGATTAATTGGAACCAAGCTGCCGTCATAGGCAATGAAAGATTGTTATTACAGATTCCTTCTACAATCAGGTCTATTCATCAGGATAAAATCCTAGCACTTAGACAGCAGACACAATTCTTGTGGGAGGCTTATTTTTCTTCAGTTGAGAAGATTGTATTAACTACACTAGAGATTATTCAGGACAGAATATTCAAGCACATATCATGTAACAGTTTAACATGGAACAAACATCCTGGAGGATTGTTCGTACTACCACAGTATTCATCGTATCTGGGAGATTTTCCTTACTACTATGCTAATTTAGGTTTAAAGCCCCCCTCCAAATTCACTGCAGTCATCCATGCGGTGACCCCCTGGTCTCTCAGGGCCAGCCAGTGTTGAAACTTCTCGTGGTTGCAGCCAAGTCGCAATACTGTGCCCAGATCATAGTTCTATGGAATTGTGACAAGCTCCTACCAGCCAAACGCCGCTGACCTGCCACTGCCATGCCTGTCATTGTCATTGAAGGAGAAAGCTAGGTTACAAGCAGCCGTTTTCTGCCCTATGACAACATCATCACAGATGCAGTGCTGAGCCTGGATGAGGACACCGTGCTTTCTACCACGGAGGTGGATTTTGCCTTCACAGTGTGGCAGAGCTTCCCCAAGAGGATTGTGGGGTACCCTGCACGCAGCCATTTTTGGGATAACTCTAAGGAGTGGTGGGGGTACACATCCAAGTGGATGAACGACTACTCCACGGTGTTGACAGGAGCTTCTATTTACCACAAATATTATCACTACCAGTACACCCATTATCTGCCAGCCAGCCTGAAGAACATGGTGGACCAACTAGCCAACTGTGAGGACATTCTCATGAATTTCCTGGTGTCTGCTGTGACAAAGTTGTCTCCAATCAAAGTGACCCAGAAGAAGCAGTATAAGGAGACAATGATGCGCAGACTTCACGGGCCTCGCGCTGGGCTGAACCTGACCACTTTGCCCAGCGACAGAGCTGCATGAATACGTTTGCCAGCTGGTTTGGCTCCATGCCGCTGATCCACTCTCAGATGAGGCTCGACCCTGTCCTCTTTAAAGAGCAGGTCTCTATCCTGAGGAAGAAGTACCAAGACATTGAATGACTTTGAGGAACCCCTGCCGAGTGGTGGAGGGGAAGCGAGAAGGGCGGGGGGGGGGGGGGTCAAGCGGCTCTCTCTTCCCAGTGCAGATCCACTCAGCTGCTGAGCCAGATAGTGCCAAGTATCCAAATAAACTTATATGATCAGAAAGAAAAAAAAAGAAAAGAAAAGAAAAGGCCAATGAGGACTCGACTCCTGGCTCCTGGGACTGCACCGGACTGCTCCGAACTCACCTCAACTGGCTTCTATATCCCAGGACTAGGTTATGTACAATTTAATTATGGAACATTAAATAATTATTTTTGAAATGATTGCTATGCAGGTTTAAACTTTTTTAATGATCAAAACTATTAAAAACCAGCCTCCTTTCTTTAAAAAAAAAAGATTTTATTGGGGAATTGGGGGAGGGGAACAGACAAATTGCTGTCCTTTTGTTCTTCAGTCTAGTTGTGGAGGACGTTGCTTCACTGGCCCATGTTGGTATCGCCATTGAGCTCTTCCTTGGGTGAGGCAGATCAGTGGCCGGCCTCTGGCCAGCCGCTCACGGTAGCCTGTGGCAGCTCACACTGGCTGCCAGCCACTCACGCTGGCTGCCGGCCGCTCACGGTAGCCTGTGGCAGCCCACTGCACCAGAGGCTGCAGCCCACCGTCGCTGGGGACTCACAGCAGCTCCAGGTGGAGCCATCGTCCACCATCTTAGCGATACAGGCAACCAGATGGAGCTGTTGTTCACCACTTTATCTGTAGAGGGCAGTGTCACTGGCTCTCATATGTGGGGTCCTGCTGCTCAGAGCTGGTGTCCCAAGCCAGCTCCTAACCAATGTGCTGCTCGGCCGGCCCAGATATTATTGTTTTGATTGCTGCAATTACTATCAGATTAATTGTAATCATTTTAAGCAATGAGGATGTATTTATTCTACAACAATTAAGGAAAGATTCCTTTTATTGTTTTTGCTTGTGGACTTAAATTTTTACACAATGAGTGTAACTTGTCCTGAATTTTACTTAAAAACCATATAACTCTAGATGAAAAGTCTAGAATTATTTTCTACAAAATAGTCTCCTAGGGGCCTGTTGTTTACTTTCATTCTGCCACAGCAGGGACTGCATGAAGTGAAATCACACCAAGGCAGCCCAAAGAATAATGACCCCAGCCAGGTAGGCAGCTCTGGCTACCCCATTTACAAGAAAGCCTGAACAATTTAATAATAGCAGTGGAAAGATCTGTGAATGAGCATGCTATATTTTTCTTCCATCCCTAGTCTTATAGTTTTCTCAATTTCTTTAACTGATTGGAAGATAGATGTAACAGGGACAACATATTAATTTGGAAGTAATTAGTACAATCTTGTTGAATCTCCCTCCTCAGAGATAATTCTGTCGACTGGGTTCCTATGTAAGCCATTGTTCAGCAGAGTGGGGTAATGGTTAAGGGTGGGGGGGCTTGAGAGGGTCTCAGATAAGATTGCTTAATTTACACTGACAATGACAAAGAGTTGGGGGGAGAGAGAGAGAGAGAGAGAGAGAGAGAGAGACAGAGAGACAGAGAGACAGAGAGACAGAGAGAGACAGAGAGAAAGAGAGAGAATGATGTTCGTGTTTTATTATTTTGTTTTCCCAAAACAGAGTTGGTCATTTATAATGTAATCTGGGTTAAGTGTGTTATGAGTGTAATATCTCTCTGGAATTCTTCTCAACAGATTGTATTTTTCAATTATTTTCCATTATATTTTGATTACTGGACTTGAATGTGAGTACCTTAAGCTCAGAGGGTACCACATGGGAGCTGAGCTTTATATGTGTTGTATTGAACTAAAATCTAACTCGTGTTGTATTTGTTTACCAAGCTCTTAACTTTAAAAGTAGGCAATGATTCAAACAAAAAACCTATTTCTAAAAAGCACTTATGAGACAATTAAGGACATTTGAGCACTGACTGGATATTTGATGATTTTGAGTATTATTGCTAAATTTTTAAAGATATGATATTGGTATTATCATAATGAGAAAGGTCTTTGTTTTAGAAGTGCACACTGAAGTATTTATGGATGAAATGATATGATATGTGGGATTTGCTTTAAAATAATCTGTGGTTGGGGGAAAGTGGGTGGGAGTGTAGATAAAATCAGATTAGCTCTTTATTGACACTTGTTAAGTTAGGTGATTCATGAGGTACATGGGGATTCATTAGACTATTCTTTGTGCTTTTGTTCATGTTTGAAAATTTCCATAATAAAAAGTGAAGAAAAGGTGGGCGAGTTAAAATCTATTGTTCTTACTCTCTAGAAACATCTAATGAGGTTGCTTGATTTTTTGTTATGTGGTCCATATTTACTTTTTTTTCTGTGGGCTGCTGGTTCTTGACAGAAAAATATAATCACCACTCTTTATTATGAAAACATAGACTGAGTGTTTGCTGATATTTGAGTACAGGTGGGATCTACTTAACTCAATCCAATTGTCTAAAGCCTTAACTTAATTAGAATCTAATTTCAAGATAATTCTTCAGTGACAAAAAGGTTTCCTTGGTGTATTTTTTTAAAAGCATTTTAATGAATAAAAGCTTGTCTTATGTGCTACTTTCTGAGACTCCATCGATTGTAGAAATTGAGGTCGAGCATTTTCCTTCCATAAACTTTGTTGCCTTGCTATGTGTTTCCATTTCACTACCTTCACTTTTTTTTTCCTCCAGTCAATTTTAATGAATGGCAGTATGCATCACAAGCTAACACCAGTTCAGGGTGAGGGTTTTCTAATAAACCTTTCTGATACTAACACTGCTTCCTTTCGTGCCACCCAATTGTCCATCCCAAGTGGAGGGAAGAGAAGACTGGATGGGCCCTAAGTTTCTGAGGAGAAATCCAAGTTGATGTGTTCCATCTTTGCAAGATGAGGCAGGGAGAGCGAGTTCTAGCCCACAGTCAGGACTAACAAGCAGAACATCCTGCTCCATTCTTCCTGTGACATCTGCCTGCCCTTAAAGAGGAACTGCAGCCTTAACCCACAGGTAGTTTTCAAGGTAGCAGTGGCTCCCATTGTTTCTTGCAGCAGAGAGCCCTGGGCTCCTGGAGCCTCTATCCTCCCTCTGTCACCAGCAGTAGTGGGCCAGGGCTCGGTTGGCCTCAGCCATCTTGTGCATGTTATGCTTCCTCTTGATCACAGGGCGCTGGCTGTGAAAAGCCTGCAGCAGCTCGTGTGACACCTTCTCTGGCATCAGCATCCTCCGGTGCTTCTTCTCCCTGCACTCAGTAATCACCCACTTTATGGCCAGGAAGCGACGCTGCTGGTAGGCTAGCAGCACAGGAACCTGGTAGAAATGACCACCCTTGGGGATGGGTACCAGCCCAATCACAGGCTCACAGTTTTTCAGTGCTTGGTGGAAGATGGTGTAGGGATTTCGTTCAATGGTTGCCTCTTCCTCTGCAGGAGCAGCATGGTACTTCTCAAACTGCTTCATTTTTACAGCTTCCAGAGTCTGTGTCATGAGGGATCTGGCCAGTACTTTGTTTCCTCCTTTCATCATCATGTTGGTGAATTTACTGATCAATGGGTCTTCAAACACAGAGCTTGTTTTCATCACTGGGGCAGCTTTGATATGCTGAGTCTTCCTGAGTTCCTGATCAAACTTCTCTTCCTCAGTCAGCTTGGCCAAGGGCTTGCGGTAATATTCCTTGTCAATCTGGGGATCCCTGTATTCAGGACCATAGCAGCTCCACCTCACCTGAGTTAGCCCTGGAAACCGCAGTACAACACTCTGCACACCCAGCGTTAGGTGCGACCACCCTCGCACAGCCTTCACTGCGGAGGCAGCCATCTTGGCTTGCCCTCCATTTCACTACCTTCACTTTTTAAAATAAAGAATGGCCCCAAACTAACTAATGCAGGTTTTACGTTTCGATTTTGTTTCTCCAGAGAATGCAGAGGATGTTGCAGAGCACATTTTAAATTTGATAAATGAATCCCCTTCTCTGGATGAAGAAGAAACAAAGATTATTGTTTCTAAATTATCTGATATTTCGCAATGTGATGAGATAAGTATGAACCTAACCCAGATGATATTACAAATAATAGATGCTGCTTTGGGAAAGCAAACCAATTCAGCGTCTGATCTGCATGAAGTATGCAATGAGTAAGTACTAATACTTTGGTAAAATAAATTTTCATGAAATTTAAAATATTTGTTATTAATTTTGTTTTGCATATGGTAATCATCAATTTTAAAGGTCAGGTAGCCATGCATTGAAAGGTCAGTTAGTACCACCCAGTGGGGTCATCCTACTCAAATCCCAATTGTGAAAGAATGCATTCAAATTCTAACTGAATCTTAATGACTTTCCAAAGAAATAATTACCCCAAACCAAACCTCTGATCTATTTTCCCAGCCCTGGTGCTTCTCTAATGTGCCACATTTCTACAAAATGCATCCACTCGATGCTCAAGCAAAAAACCTTGAGAATAAAACTAGTTACTTTACCCCAGAACTTATCAATAACCAAGTCTTTCATGAGGCACTGTACTGTACATAGTTTTTTAACCCCTTAGATATTCCTGGGATGTATCTACTTCTCTCCATCTCTATCACCACCATGCTAGTCCTAGCCCCATTTCTCCCAGCTGACTTTCTACATTAACCTACTAATTGGTTTCCCTGCTCTGCTTTGCCTCTCTATGGTCTATTTTCTTTTTCTTTTTTTGTTTTTCAAGATTTTATTGGGGAATTGGGGAAGAGAACAGTGTTAGGGATTCAGGGAAGGGGAACAGACAAGTTGCTGTCCTTTGGTTCTTCAGTCTAGTTGTGGAGGACTTGGCTTCACTGGTCCATGTTGGTATTGTGATCATTGCGCTCTTCCTGGGTGAGGAAGATCGGTCACCGGCCCTTGGAGGACCATTCACGACGGCTCACGGCAGCTCATGCTGGCTGCCGGCCACTCACAATAGTTTACGGCAGCCCACTACAGCCCTTCTGCAGCCTACACCGTCGCCAGCCACTCACGGCAGCCCAGCTCCAGGTAGAGCTGTTGTTCACCATATCAGCTGTAGAGGGCGCAGCATCACTGACCCATGTGGGATCCGAACCAGGGCCCTGATGCTCAGAGCTCGTGCTCCCAAGCCAACTCTTAACCAATGAGCCACTCTGCCAGCCCGCGTCTATTTTCTACACAGCAGCCAGAACAAACTTTTAATGCATATATCAGATCATGTTATTCTCTTGCTTTTAAAACCACTCAGTGGCATCTATTACATTGCTTAGTGCACCTAAAACTAATAAAAAAGAAAAGAAAAGAAAACCACTCAGTGGCTTTCTGTTACATGTAGAATAAAATCCAAAGTTCTTGACCTAGGAGGCCCTGCAGGTCCTGGCTTTACATACAATTTCATTCAATCTTTAAGACAATCTTTTCAGATGAGTGTTAGTATTACCTCTGACTTTGTATAATAGGTGAGGAAATGGAAGCTCAATGAGGTTATTTTATTTGCCCACATAGTTAGAAATTAGAGGAGCTAAGATTTTTACCTCAGTCTGTCTGACTCCAAAGCCAGTGCTCTTATCTAATAATTTCCAAACAAAATAAAGATAGTGATTAAAACTCAAAGAAAAGTCTCACATTGAGGAACTCTTGTAAGGAGTATGGGATTTACATTGAACAAGTAGGAATGTTCTCTACCTGTGGTTCCTTGCAGAATTCTGAGGATAATCGAGCGTGCCGGTCACAAGATGGAGTTTTTTGGAAGGACAGCAAATCTGACGGCGGCCAGCCTGGCTTTGGCTGTCCTGCGGGTGGACCACACATTTGAAGGCATGGCCTTTAGTATTCGCTCCTACGAAGAAGGCACAGACCCTGAGGTGAGTGCAGCTCAGGGACGGAGAACCAGTCAGGCAAGCCTTGTTCTAAGTCTCCATTCATTTACTCCTTGAGAGGGAAAGGGGGTACTTTTTTAAAGGTTTTAATCTTCAACGGACCTTATGAAAATACAAATATCCCAGGGAAGATTCATATATAACCCTTAGTAGGCTAACAACTAGGCTAGAATGGTGTCCATGAGATGTGCAATGATACCCCTTTTGACCCTGAGACCCGAAATCATCTCAAGTGTAACTTTACTATTTGGTACCATTTATAGAGCACTTACTATATGTTGGGCATGGTGTTACTGTCTCCTTTGTACAGATAAGGAAATAGAGAAGTTAAGTAACTTGCCCAAGGACACATAGCCTAGTGGCTGAACCAAGATTCAAACTTCTGACTGGCTGACTTTAAAATCTGGGCCCTTTTCACCACATCACATTATCTCAGACTTTAGCAGGCCATAGGTTGCTGACACCTACTCAAAACAATTTGAGAGAGCTGCATTTTTAAACTTACCATTAAAAAAAAATCATAAAGTTTACATACGGGGAAATGCACAAATTCTAAGTATACATTTTCTAAATTTTGACAAATGTGTACATCTGTGTAACTTAAACCCCTATCATGATATAGAACTTTACTTTCACTCAAAAGTACCCTCATGCCTCTTCCCAGACAATCCCTGAAACTACTGCCTACATTGGCAACCAGGATTCTGATATTTTTCCACCATAGTTTTGCCTGTTCTAGAACTTTCTATAAATGGAATCATATAATATGTACTGTCTTGTAGAAGGTTTCTTTCATGTAGCATGCTTTTTGTTGTTGAGATTTATTCTTTTGTTTCTATATTCTTTTTAATATTCTATTGTATGGATATATGATAGATTATTTTGTCTATTCTCCTGTTGATGGACATTTGGATTATTAACAGTTTTTGGCTATTATGTTAATGCTGCATTGGACATTCATGTGAAAGTCTTTGTGTGGACATACAGTTTCATGTATCTTGAATAAATATCTAGAAATGGAATTACTGGTTCATAAGATGTATGTTTGAATTTGTAAGAACCTATTATATCGTTTTCTAAAGTGGTCAGTGATGTGATTTTTCATTTTCGTATTGGCCATTTCTATATCTTCTTTGGTGAAGAATCTGTTAAAATCTTTTGCCCACTTTTTAATTGAAATTTTGTCTTCTTACTATTGAGTTGTAAGCATTTTTTTTACATATTGTGGATATAAGTCATTTATCAGATATATGTTTGAGAATATTTTCTGTGTGGCTTGCCTGTTTACTTTCTCAGTGGTGTCTTTTGATGAGCATAAGGTTTAATCTTGATGCAGTATAACTTATCATTTTTTCTTTCATGAATAACAATACAGTAAAACTTTGGATTGCGAGTAACATAGTTTGTGAGTGTTCCACAAGACGAGCAAACATTTCTAATACATTTTAACATGGTAAATGAGCAATGTCTTGCAATACGAGTAGTTTGTTTCTGGAACGAATTATGCTCGCAAACCAAGGTATTACTGTAGGCTTGCCTAAGAAATCTTTGCCTACCAGCAAGTCATGAAGATATTCTCCTATACTTTCCCTTAAAAGGTCTATGGTTTTAGCTGTATGTTTAGGACTATAATCCTAATTAATTGCATTAAATTTTGTTTATGAGGTGAGGTATGGTGTGGTGTATGCTTTGGAGTTCATTTTGTTCCATATAGATTTCTTGTTATTCTAGCATGATTTATTGAAGACTTTTCTTTCCCCATTGGCTTGCTTTGTTACCTTTGACAAAAAAATCAAATACTCATGTAAATGTGGGTCTATTTCTTCACTATTTCCTCTCATTTCCTTTTGGGACTCTAATTACACGTTTGTAAGATTTTTGGTGCTGTCCCATAGGTCCCTGAGACTGTTCTTATTTTTTAATAATTATGCTACTTATTCTTCTGATAACATAATTTCTATTGATCTTCAAGTTCATTACCTGTTTCTTCATGTTACTACTGAACCTATCCAATGCAGTTTTAAAATTTTGGGGCCGGCCAAGTGATGAATTGGTTAAGAGCTGGTTTTGGGATGCCAGCAGCCCCGGTTCGGATCCCACATATGAGGACCAGTGACACTGCCCTCTACAGCTAACAACAGCTCCACGTGGAGCTGGGCTGTGCGAGCCCCGGTGATGGTGTGGGCTGCAGCCCCTGCTGCAGTGGGCTGCCATAGGCTACAGTGAGTGGCCCGCAGCCAGCCTGAGTGGCGGGCAGTCAGCGTGAGCTGCCAATAGCGGTGGAGAGCAACCATCCAGAGGCCGTCGACTGATCTGTCTCATCCGGGAAGATACAACAACGATGTCAACGTTGGCCAGTGAAGCAACGTCCTCTGCAACTAGACTGAAGAACAAAAGGACAGCAACTTGTCTGTTCCCCTTCCCCCATTCCCCAATAAAATCTTTAAAAAAAATTTTTGGAGGGCCGGCCGAGTGGCGCAGTGGTTAAGCGCTGGCTTGGGAAGCCAGCGGCCCTGGTTCAGTCCCACATATGAGGGCCAGTGACACTGCCCTCAAAAAAAACAAGCAAACAAACAAACAAACAAATTTTGACACTGCATTTTCAGTTCTAGCATTCCATTTTGTTCTCTTTTTTTTTTTTTTTGCTTCCGTTTCTCTGCTGTTATTTCTTCTTTTTGTGTTAATTGCAAGCATGGTCTATTTTAAATACCTGAGAATAGTTATACTATAGCTGCTTTAAAATCCTTGTCTGCTAATTCTAACATCTGAGTCATCTCAAAGTGGATCTCTATTGATTGTCTTTTTATTGAAAATGGGTCACATTTGTTTTTCTTCACATATTGAGTAATTTTGGATTATGTCCTGGGTAATGTGAATGTTATGTTGTGGAAACTCTATATTCCACTATATTCCTCTGAAGAGTATTGATTTTTGTTGTACTAAGGCAAATAACTTGGTTGGAATCAAACTGTAGATTCTATTTTTTGATTGGCAGCTCAAAATCCCAATTAAGGCCATTTATCCTTATTTGGAGTCTTTCCTGTACATGTGTGGTCAGGCAGAGTTTTTACACAGAATTTTGGCTCGCCCTTTTCCAGCTCTCTCTTCTCCAAGATTTACCCCTGACCTTACAGTGACTGTGATTATCCTGACCTTCGTTTTCTGGTACTTTATGCCAGAAAGACTGCAGGTTTTGAGTATCCTTCACAATTTTAATTTCAGCCTGCTTGATGGCTAAAAGCTGTAAAAGAAAAACCAGTTAACTCACTTTGTGATGTTACCTTTTTCCAAGTGTCTACATTTCTCAAGAATCTGCCACTCTTGTTTATTTTCCAGTGCCTTAGAGTCATGGTTACTTTGTATACTTGTTCTATACAGGAAGGCCAAGTCAATTAGAAGCCACTCAGCCATACTGGAAGCAGATGTTGACTTCCCGTTGTGTTTTGGTTACATACGGGGAATTCTGTTATAGCTCTTGATGGAGAACCAAACCAACCAACCCCAATCACATTCTTGGTACCAGTCTGCTTACATGTTGAAGCTAAATCATAACCTCTCCATGGTACTTGATTGCCCTAGCAGAGTTCATTTGTGCCAAGAGAAGAGCCATATAACTTTTGGGCTCACAAGTCATTTTTAGAAATATTATAAACTTTCATCTTCCCATGTTGCACCCAGGTAGATAATAGTTCCTTGAGACGCAGCATGTATAATGGGGAAAATGTGGGCCAAAATCACATATATTTTTGTAAAAATGCATCCCAGCTGTGTGACTGTAGACAAGTCACTTAACCTCTCTGAACTTCCATTTCCTGATAGCATAATAGAACATACCTCTCAGAGTTGACAGAGGGATTAAATGAAAGAATGCATGTAAGAGTTCCATATACCTTGCTTTGCCTGGGAGAGTCCAGGTTTACAACTGTGGTCCTACTGTAATTACAGGTAAAGCCCCCTTTTACAGCCCAAAATGTTCCAGTACTTATCAAATACTATTACCA
This sequence comes from Aselliscus stoliczkanus, assembly GCA_033961575.1. Taxonomy (NCBI): domain Eukaryota; kingdom Metazoa; phylum Chordata; class Mammalia; order Chiroptera; family Hipposideridae; genus Aselliscus; species Aselliscus stoliczkanus. Next base: position 20,486,438 of record CM066737.1, read on the forward strand.
GTCAAATCAGCAAATTCTTCTGATAGCAAGCTTTCTAGAAGAATTCCTAAAGCCTGATATCTCACTTTCCTGCCCCACTTTTTAACAAAAGCATTGCTGAATAAACTATGTGGCAAGCGTCTAATGCCATTGTATTGTTTTTTTTTGTTGTTTTTCCCTTCTCTTAACTACATGGGAGAAGATAGCCTGCTTTTATAGAGTGGCCTTTATTTTTGAGAATCATGGCAAATCACCTAATTTGTCATTCCCCTTTCCACCCTGAGAACCAGGGTGGAAGCAGATCAAGAGGAGAGAAACTCAAGGATAGGTTTAGAAAGGAAAGGGTGGTGTGTGTGTGTGTGTGTGTGTGTGTGTGTGTGTGTGTGTGTGTGTGTAAAAGGTGTAGCATAGCTTATGGAGCTAGTTCCCACCCTGCAACCCTCTGCGTGATACTCTGGGACTGAGGCAAGGGCTAGGGCGGGAGGTGAGGAGGACTTGGAGTTCATGGATGAAGACTCCAGTTTTCATTTCCTGGCTTTCCTTGGCAGATTTACCTAAGCGAAGTCCCTCTGGGGAGGGTTTTGGCTTCCATATATTTGCCTAAATCACTGAGGAAAAGAATTCCACTTAGCAACTTACAAACCATCTTGTTTAATTTCTTTGGCCAAACTTCACTCTTTAAGGTAAGTTCTTGCCTCTGGTAGGTATCATAGATTGGCATACAGTGACTCATGGTAATTATGAACTCTTGCTATTTTCATAGTGTTCTGTTGATTTTAGAATATACTCTGATTTATTCCACAAGTCTCCCAGCAAACCCCTGGCCTTCAACATGAATCAACATCTACTTTAATTATGTTTCACAGTTTTTAGTTTTCACAGCTTTTCAGCTTTGGAAGGGACCTTGAGGATTATCTAGTGACCAATCAGAGGCCTCAGAATGTTTTTAAGCCAGAAAAGAACAGCAAGTTCTCTTGATGAAAGGCCGTTTTGGCTTGTCAGTGCTTTCCTTCGAAATCTCACTGGCTTCCTCAGAATCAACATGCCCATTCTCTCAGGCCAATGTAGTTGAAGCTGAGTGGTGTCCAGTAGGACACTTGCCTGCAGGTATTTTTGTTCCTTCTCATCACCTCCATAGCACTTTCTCTGAGGGCTCCAGTCCTTGCCCATTATTAGTACAGAGAGGCAGCGTGATGTGGTGGTTAAGAGCACTGGCTCTGGGGCCAGACTGGCTGAATGTAAAACTGGCTATGCCATAATCTACCTGTGTGAGCTTGGGCAAGTTACTCAACCTCTATGTGCCTTAGTTTTCTCCTATGTAAAACAGGATAATAGCAAGCACCTTACTGGGCTGTAGAAGGAGTCAAGGAGTTAATACATATAAAGTGCTTATGATATTGCCCGGCACATAATAAGTGCCATGTGTTTGCATTGATATTATTACTTCCTGTCTTGAGGCTCTGCCTACCAAAAGGCCCATTCCTTCAGCCTGGTTTAGTCCAATCTAGCTGTTAGGAAGACAGCAATTAGAGTTGGCATAAAGTTGTTGGTGATGATTGCTGCTAATTATTAATATTTACACTTATTATCTCATGTACTTCTCACAAGAAACTGAGACTCAAAGAATGCTACAGTCTGAATGTTTGTGACCCCTCCAAATTCTGGTGTTGAAATCCTAACCCCCAAGTTGATGGTCTTAGAAAGGGGGTCCTTTTGGAGGTAATTAGGTCATGAGGATGGATCGCTCATGAATGGGATTGGTATCCTTATAAAAGAGGTCTTAGAAAGCTCCCTTGCACCTTTCACCATGTGAGGACACAGCAAGAGGGTGTCATCTATGAACCAGAAATCGAGCTTTCACCAGAACCCAGCCATACGGGCACCATGATCTTGGCTTCTGGCCTCCAGAACTATGAGAAATACATTTTTGTTGCTTGTAAGCTACCCAGTCTGTGGTATTTTTTTTTTAGGGCAGTGTCGCTGGCCCTCATATGTGGGACCAAACCGGGGCCACTGGCTTCCCAAGCCAGCGCTTAACCACCGTGCCACTCGGCCGGCCCAGTGGTATTTTTCTATAGCAGCCTGAACAGACTAAGACAAAGAGGCTATGCAATTTTGCCCAAGATCACACAGCTAGGAAGTGGCCCAGCTGGGAATCAAACCCAAGCTGTCTGACTCCAAAGTTCAAGTATTTAATAGATCAGTACATTAACTTACCCGGGTGTGTTTGTATTTTCTAAAGAATCTATCCAAAGGAATTAATTTCTAATGGTCAAATATTCACAGAGCTATTTTGGGGAGGTTGTACTTGGCCAACTTAAATATACCATATACTCATCCTACATACTAATTGAAATATACTATGTTATCTCCAGCTATGTCTGTAGGATATTCTGTTCTACTAGAATTCTCTAGCTACTGGCCTCCATCTAAATTCTATGTATTCTTGTAAGCTTAGCTCAAATCTCACCTAGGAAACCTGCCTGGAGTTCGAGAGCGCCTGCTCTCCTCCCCACCCCTGCTTGTAGTCTTGTCTTAAACTTCTGCTTAGTTTTCCAAGTAGGTTGTGGCATATGTCATGGTTCAGACATGTTTTCTTTTCATGGTACCCAACACAGGGCTGAGTACCCCACATGTTTTCAGTAGATATTTATTAGATCTCTTTTTTAATGGAAAAAATTTAGGTTGGATCCAGAAGAAGCCAGTTAATAACAAAATTTTAATAAAAATTAAGATTGTGATTCATAGCACTCTGACCATTTCAGTAGGCTTGTAATTTCTCTGTATCATTTGAGATGCCATTATTTTGGTAACTTTTCCCTTTTATGGGAGGGCTGTGCTTCTCTCATAGAATAAAAGATAAACTTGTTTTGCATAGATTTCACACCTAATAAGTAATTTTTATTCACTAACACCTTCCACTGAAAGGGATTAAGGTTCTTTGCCAAAATTAGGCTACAGACGTCAGAGGCCAGATGAAGAAGGATTAGAACTGGCATGTCATCAAATTCAGAGCTGCAAGTCTCTTATAATTCATAATGTCCCATGTCCTCATTTTGCCAATGAGGAAATTGAGACCCAGAGAGGGGAAAGAACCTGCTGGAGGTGACGCTATTTGTTCGTTTATTCATGCAGCTATTAATTCAGTCAGCAAATATTTATTTTTATTTTTTAAAGATTTTATTGGGGAATTAAGGGAGGGGAACAGTGTTGGGGAATTGGGTGAGGGGACCAGCTAAGTTGTTGTCCTTCAGTCTTAGTTGTGGAGGGCGCCAGTCGCCATCTGGCTGCATGTCGGCTGCTCGTGGCCTCTAAGCTCAAGGTCCCATGTTCAATCTTAGTTGCTGGTGGTCATAGCCACCATCCCATATGGGAGTCGAACCCAACAGCCTCGTTGTTAAGAGCACAAGCCCTATCCACTGAGACCTGCAGGTGGCAGCTCAGCTCAAGGTGCTGAGTTCAGTCTTAGTTGCAGGTGGGCGTAGCCCACTTTTGAACAAGCGATCTTGTTGTTACAGCAGCTGAGCCATCCTGCGACCTGTTGGGAGCTCAGCAACAGCTCAGCTAGGGTGCAGCATCACTGGCCCATGTGCGAATCAAACCAGTGGACCTGTTGCTCAGAGCTCGCACTCTTAAGCCAACTCTTAAGGAACAGAGCCACTCAGCAGGCCCCAGTCAGCAAATATTTATTGAATTCCTACTATGTGTCTTGTATGGTGCTGGATGCTGGGGATACAATGGTAAGCAACAGAGTTGTGCTGCTTGCATTCATGGAACTTAGTCTGATGGGGAAGAACAGAGACCTAAAGATTCTAATATTGAAAGGGGTGACAGGAGAGTGGGACCTGTGCCATTTTTTGTGAGCACTTGCAAGAGATGCCACCTTTTAACTGCCTTTTCCCCCTGAGTCTTGAGTCTCACAGCCTTACTTTCACACTGCTTCTTCTCACATCTTTCGATCAATATCTTTTTATTTTAAAGATTTTATTGGGGAATCGGGGAAGAGGAACAGACAAGTTGCTGTCCTATTTGTTCTTCAGTCTAGTTGTGGAGGACGTCATTTCACTGGCCCATGTTGGTATTATCATTGCACTCATCCCAAGTGAGGCAGTCGCTTGCTGGTCATTGGACAGCAGCTCACGGCAGCTCACGAAAACGCACGCCAGCTGCTGGCCAGCCCACACCGCATTGCAGCCTACACCATTGCCAGAGACTCACGGCAGCCCAGTTCCAGGTCAAGCTGTTGTTCACTATCTTAGCTGTAGAGGGCAGAGCGTCACTGGCCCGCATGTGGGATCTGAACCAATGCCCTGCTGCTCAGACCTCATGTGCCCAAGCCAACTCTTAACCAACAAGTCACTCAGCTGGCCCTTGATCAAAATTATAACTGTCATTACAACATATTGCTTTTAAAATTCTTTATAAGACACCCCTCTTGGAAAGCATGTGCCTTCTCCTCCACTCCTTCACTAATGGCAGTTCTAAGGGAGAGGGAAAAAGCATTAGGCAAGTACAGGGTGGTAAAGGGGCTCTGGGAGCCTAGAGGACGGCACCTACCCTTCTCTGGGAGATCAGGGAAGACCTAGTGTAAGAGAGGTGTCGGCTGAGATCTGAGGTTGAGTAAGGGCTGGAAGATGAACGATGGCGAAGAGCAGGAAGGAGGAGTGTCTCAGGCAGAGAGAACAGTTTCTGTAAACATTCAGAAGTAAAATAGGTTGGGGCCGGCTGATGGGCTCAGTTGGTTAAGAACATGAGCTCTAAGCAACAGGGTCACCGGTTCAATTCCCACATAGGCCAGTGAGCTGTGCCCGAGCTGAGCGGTCAACAGGTGGCAGGATGGCTGAGCTCGTGAGAGCATGTGCTCCTAACCACAAGGTTGCCGGTTCGACTCCTGCATGGGATGGTGGGCTATGCCTACCCGCAGCTAAGATTGAACAGGGCACCTTGATCTGAGCTGCCGATGGGCTGTCGATGGGCGGCCAAATGGCGATTGGACTTGGAGCTTAGCTAGCTGTGCCTTCCACCACTAAGACTGAAGGACAACACTTGGCTGTTTCCCCTCCCCAATTCCCCAGAAAAATCTAAAAAAAAAAAAAAAAAAAAAAAAAAAGAAGAAGTGAAATAGGTAAAACTTAAGCCTAGTGTGCAAAGGGTGGAAGAGTGAGAAATTATTTAGTTTTATTCCCCCACATGGCTGCCATTTTTTATGTAAGGGAAATAAAGCCAGAGAACAGGTGAATTAAGTACTGGGTCACAGTGTTTCTCCTCTTTAGCCTTTCTACTACAGAAAACTGTATCTTTTAGACTAAGTTGGGAGGGTTGTTAGATATCATCTGGTCCACTTTCTTTTATATCACCAATGTCCCAGAAAGGGGAAGGGACTTTCAAGGAATAGAGGGCTTGGGCTCACACTTGGTTTTTTCACTGTCAGCCAGAGCCCTTTTCACCATATCCACCTTTACATCAGGCTACTCCAGGGGAATTCCTCTGGGAAGGGAGCCCTGAACCATTAGGCTGGCTTGAGGCTGGTGAGGAACAGGAAGTTAGTACCTTCTTAGTGGAGACCCAGGCTGCGTTCACAATTATTCAGTCTCAGTGGCCACAGGGCTCAGAAATATGAGGGCTTGGCATCTTATAAAAGTGACCCAGTAGGGCCGGCCGAGTGGCGCATTGGTTAAGCGCTGGTTTTGGGATGCCAGCGGCCCCGGTTCGGATCCCACATGAGGGCCAGTGACACTGCCCTCTACAGCTAACAACAGCTCCACCTGGAGCTGGGCTGTGCGAGCCCCGGTGATGGTGTGGGCTGCAGCCCCTGCTGCAGTGGGCTGCCATAGGCTGCAGTGAGTGGCCCGCAGCCAGCGTGAGCGGCTGGCAGCCAAGCGTGAGCTGCCAATAGCCGCGGTGAGCGACATCCAGAGGCCGGCGACCGATCTGCCTCATCCGGGAAGAGCGCAATGATGATACCAACAGTGAAGCAACATCCTCCGCAACTAAACTGAAGAACAAAAAGACAGCAACTTATCTGTTCCCCTTCCCCGATTCCCCAACGCTGTTCCCCTCTGCCAATTCCCCAATAAAAAAAAAAAAGTGACCCAGTAGGCTAAGAGACATCACCTGGGCTCACCTCCTGTAAGCTTTCTTGGCAAGTCCTCAGAGGATTTGCTCACTCTCCTTCCTGTCTTACACCTGCCCTATCTCTCATCTGTTCACGTGTGCCCCAGAAAAGGCAGTCTCCAGCTGCCTTGCCTTCTGGACCCTTAGCATGTGGCACTTTGTCCCTGTTAATTAGCAAGCTCCACATCTCAACAGCTACATTCTGGTTTGTTTCCTTTTACCAACATTTGTTAAGCGTACCTGCCCTATATCATTCACTAGCTGTACGAACTTTGTCCAAATTTTTGAGCTTCCCCAAGCCTCAGTTTAACTGAAAAATGCCTGTATTGTTTCAGTTAACTGAAGGCAGTGTATGTAGAAAGCACTAACAAAGTAACTGACTCACTGTGGGTACAAAATGAAATACCTGCTGTGTGCTAGGCCATGTGGGCTACACCAGGACACACAACACCTATGCTCTGGCCTCTGAGTTCATGGTCCCCTACGGAGGAGATAAATGCCCTCAGAGACGTGTTCCAAGCTGGATGTTGATCAACTTGCTTCCATCTCCAGTGAAAATGGAACAGGAAGTGACTTACAACTAACCCATGAAGGATTTATGTTCCTTATTAGGCAAGGCTCCCTAAAAGTAAGTAAGGATGATTGAGGGTTAGAACTGGGGTAAGTTGGGATATATCAGGTTCAGAGAGTTATCAAAGTAGGGAATAGTTTCATTTTGTTGCAGTAGTGAGTAGCAGGCACAAAACCAATGCTTATTGGATAGATATTTGGATATATGGATGGATTAATGAATTGTTCTATTGTTCTAGTTTGGTATTATTGAGACCTTATGTGAAGACAGGAGATGAGATAATGACCTCTAAGAATTCTTTCTTAGATTGTGATTTTATTTCCAGATTTCTGTACCTAATGCTGTGTAGTACTTCAAAATTCTAGATTGATTATTAACATTCAAAAATTAGAAATTGAGGGCCTGAACTCCTCTTCCTTATGTTTCATCCACAGACCAAAAACGTCACTAATGCATTAACCACGTATGTTGTGAGTGCCAGCATTTCAGATACATCCATTCAAAATTTGGCTGACCCAGTGGTTATTACTCTGCAACATATTGAAGGAAACCAGGTAACATATCCATTTTCATCTCAGAATTAAAGGCTTCAGAAACCCTCCACGATTTTCCCATTAAAAATAGTTGGCTAGTTAACAGATATGATCTAAGACCAAATGAAGATTATGCCATTCCAGGTAGCTGAGATGTGTTGTAATTGGGGCCTTCTAGAAATAATGCCCTTAGCCTAAAGGGATAACTAATGGTGGGCTTCAAGCCCTGTGACAGATTGATGGAGGGCCAGGTGGATCTTTTGGTTGTCCCATCACACTAAATGGTATTTAATTCCATTTACTTTTGAGTGAGGCAATCAACTCAATTCAAAATAATTGAAAATTTTTATCCCTTGAATTTCCATGAAGTGCATTAAAATATGTATTAATTATCACCAAAGTTTTAAAACCATAGTCATATGGCATAACATAAGATATACATCACTAAATGATCAAATTTAGCAATAGTATAAGAATGAACTACTATTACAGTTTTTGATGTTAATGTATGTCCAGTGTGAAGTTTTAATAGTTTCCTTCATTCCCAATCTAAAAGACCATATGGCACAGCATATTTTTCATAGGTCTTAATTCTAGACTGGAAGAAGGAAAAGTATGAGAGGGAATTTAAAAAAAAATAATAACAAATGAAACATGTTAGATGGGTAAGATCTCGCAATTCCAGCTGGGCCACAGCTCTCCAAGTATTCTCCCAATAACCAGTTTTTCATTGTCTCTAGTCCTGGAGATTGTAGGAGCCGGTGAGACCTCAGGAATCCTCATTAGGTCTAATAAGGAGGCAGCTCAAACTTGTACCTATAAGTCTCGATGTCATCTGTGGGTCCCAAATTCCAAAGTTCCACAGGAACACCTACCACACATCAGACTTGCACCGACCATCCACAGCCTCATCCACACCAGGAGGGTGTGGAAAATTCCGATATTACCAAATACTTTAAAGGACACGCACCAGATCACCATGCAGTAACATGCTATTTTCTCACTTGTAAATCCCAAGTCACTTGGGGTTAGTCTTAAAACCAACTCACAAATGGTGTGTGCGTGTGTGTGTGTGTGTGTGTGTGTGTGTATCTACTGTTTGAAAAAACATTGAGAAAAAGATACCTCTGTGTAATTGTCATTGTGTGGTAACTATCAGAAGGAAAGGTGCTTATGTCTAATTTTTCTTTTTTCTAGAATTACGATCAAGTTCACTGTGCATTTTGGGACTTTGGGAATAACAGTAAGTATTTTTCTTAGCAAGCTTTGTATTTGGCTCTGAATGAGACTTTGCTCCTGACCATTGACCATTTTCCTGTTTGGCAGTTGGAAGGACGAAGTTGAATTGAAGCTACTATCTTATCAGAGCCTACAGAGAACTCTGATACAAATATGAGTTTTATAAGTAATTAGGGCATGGGAGTTTTAAAAACACTTTAAAAATATTTTATTGGGGAATTGGGGAAGGGGAACAATCAAGTTATTGTCCTTCAATCTTAGTTGTGGAGGACGCAGCTAGCTCAGCTCCAAGTCCAGTCGCCATCCTGCCGCTCGTGGGCAGCTTGTGGTCACTCAGCTCAAGGTGCCATGTTCAATCTTAGTTGTGGGTGGGCATAGCCCACCATCCCATGTGGGAGTTGAACCAGCAACCTTGTTGTTAGGAGCACATGCTCTCACGAGCTGAGCCATCCTGCCACCTGTTGTCGGCTCAGCGGCAGCTCAGCTTGGGTGCAGCTCACTGGCCTATATGGGAATCAAAACCGGCGACCCTGTTGCTCAGAACCCATGCTCTTAAGCAAGCTCTTAACCAACTGAGCCACTTGGCTGGGCCAACACTTTCTTTTTTGATAAGAGATTTATTAGGGAGATCAAAAATTAACACAATTTGAGGGTAACCAAAGTTGTAAGAAAGTTGGAAGATCCAGTGCAGAGTAGCCTCGAGCTGTTTCAAAACAGTTGAGGAACGAACATATGGCTCTTTATTTGTGGTTTCCCATGGAGATTTGCAGCATTTACTAGCTCCTTCCCTTTGTTTTTTCATATCTTCTAGCCTGATGTGTGTTCTGGGATAGTCCATTCACTCTCTTGGGGCACCAATCTTTTTATCTTTTCAGTGAGGGGATAAGACTTCTTGGTTGATCTCAAAAGGTCCTTCCTGCTTGAGTCTTTGGGTCAGTAAGAGAAGGGGTTGGAGATGGGATTGTTGAATGAGCTTGCTATCTCCATTGGAATCTCCAGGGATATTGCTGATGCTGCCAAATCTCAGAGAATATTCACATAGAATCAATGTCCCCTGGAATGCCAGGAGTGGCTATGTGACCAGTCCTTACACCTGTGAAAGCTATGGCTGGAAGTTTGTCCTTTTTCAGTATCTTTGGAATTCTGGGAGAAAAGGGAAAGTCTCTTCCCATTCAACTCCCTGGGTTATGGAAATCCTACTCCATTCCTACAACAAAGATAGCACTGTACATTTGTGGTCCCCCTCTCATAAGTCTCCCAGGATAAGAGTCCTGTAAAATGATGAGCTTTGCCCTCACAGCCTCAATCAATTGATCTGTGGTTGTTGTTGTTTTAGTGTTTTTTTAGAGCAGCATCACTGGCCCTCATATGTGGGACCCGAACCAGGGCCGCTGGCGTCCCAAGCCAGTGCTTAACCACCGCGCCACTCAGCCAGTCCTGATCTGTGTGTTTTTTAATGCCAGTTTCTGGGCTCCTTCCAGGTCACACTTTGTCCTCACCCCTCTGTCCATGGATTCAGAACCTCTGTAATCTATGGAGTTATTCTGGATGGACAAATTTTGACCATATTTAGCTGTCTGCCCTAGGATAACTTCTCTGGTCTGTGTTACCTTGGAGGTTCTACTGTAAATCTGATCTATTACCTGAGATCTATAGGTTAAGGAAGTTTGAGGGTTGGTTTTTGAACCCTGAGTATGCTCAAGAGTGAGACACTCAGCAGGTCAAGTAGACCAGAGGCTTTAATTGGGCCAAAGGAGCTCCAGACCATGATCTGACTTGAATGCAAAGCACTTGAGATCATTTAAATTCTGGGTTGAAATGGTTCTTTGAAATGTTTATTCCAATCCCACTAAGTAAGCCCAAATGTAAAGCTATATTGCATAGCTCATGTCTTTTAAAAAGTTCTAAATCGGGCCGGCCGAGTGGCGCATTGGTTAAGCGCATTGGTTAAGCGCTGGTTTTGGGATGCCAGCGGCCCCGGTTCGGATCACATGAGGGCCAGTGACACTGCCCTCTACAGCTAACAACAGCTCCACTTGGAGCTGGGCTGTGCAAGCCCTTGTGATGGTGTGGGCTGCAGCCCCTGCTGCAGTGGGCTGCCATAGGCTACAGTGAGTGGCCCGCAGCCAGCGTGAGCGGCTGGCAGCCAAGAGTGAGCTGCCAATAGCCGTGGTGAGCGACATCCAGAGGCCAGAGACCGATCTGCCTCTTCCGGGAAGAGCGCAATGACGATACCAACAGTGAAGCAACATCCTCCGCAACTAGACTGAAGAACAAAAAGACAGCAACTTGTCTGTTCCCCTTCCCCGATTCCCCAACGCTGTTCCCCTCTGCCAATTCCCCAGTAAAATCTTTTAAAAAAAAGTTCTAAATCTACCTGTTTCCTATTTGTGCTACTTAAAAACAAAAGCAAACAAACAAACAAACAACAACAACAAAACCCAGTCCTCACTCTGTCACATCAGCATGGTGGCAAGGTTGTTGCTCATGATTAGTCTGTCATAATCTGTACAAGAACAAGAAAAGTGAGCCAAGAATTTATGACATTTATGAAGTCTCCACAAAATCAATTGAACCTACTAGACTTAATTTAATTTCACTGTTCAATTATACCTCTATCTTGCTGTCTTAACAAACAATACTAATTATAAGACATGTTTGGAAGGTGCATGTAATAAAAAGTTAAATATGTCTGAGAGAAACAAAATTGCTTTGAAATTTCCTTCTTTCTCCTACAGATGGGAGAGGTGGATGGAATTCATCAGGCTGTAAAGTAAAGGAAACAAATATAAATTATACAATCTGTCATTGTGACCACCTAACCCATTTTGGAGTCTTAATGGTGAGTTGTCTCTTAATCACTCCTTGATAGAATTTGGACAACTTTTATTAGATGACAGGCCAAGAACACATGTGTGAGCTAAGTTATGGAAAAGAGGCATGCAAGTGGAAAAAAGTTCTTCCTGTGTTCATCTAGAGTAGAGCAGGTTGAAACAAGTATTTATTTTTCTTCTTATAATAAAATTAATTCCTGCCTCTCAAAATTCAAATATTACATAAATGGTTCCTACAGTCTCCCTCTCAAGAGATCGCCATCTTTAACACCTTTATGTATATTCTTTCAGAATCTTTTCCTATATGTGTATTAATATGTTTTGTTTTGTTAAAATGGGATCAAATTATTAATACTGTTTTTACCACTTGCTTTTCACCTAACAATACATATTGGACACCTTTCAGGCAAATATGTATTTGTCTACTTCAATTTTTTGTTTTTTTTGAGGGCAGTGTCACTGGCCCTCATATGTGGAATCCAAACCGGGGCCGCTGGCTTTCCAAGCCCGTGCTTAATCACCCCGCCACTCGGATGGCCCCTGCTTCAATTTTTTAATGTCTATATAGTATTACATTGTATGGATTTAACACAATGAATTGAACCAATTCCTTATAGGTAGGCATTTTAGTTGTTACTGTTTTCTCCATTATGAACAATGCTGTAATACACATTTGTTATTTATTTATCTTCTAACAATGGTATAAATATTTCTGTAGGATAAATTGATGAAGTAATATTGCTAAGTTAAAGGGTATAGTCATAAAAATTTTGAATAGTTATTGTCAAATTGTAGTGTAGGAAAGATGTATTTTTTAAAAAAATGCTTGCAGTAGTTAAACAAACAAGAGTTATCTGGTCAATTCACATATCCAGGCTTAGATCTTCAGAGTCATTGTTAACTCTTCTATCTCCTCTTTCACTATGGTTCTCCCTAACATTGGGGCTTGCTGAGTTTTCCTTCAAAATGGCTCTCAACTGTGTTCTTTCTTCTCTACCCACCCCTGAGAACTTTCTTATCTCTATCTCTCTTAAGTTACTTTATTATATATTATATACTGTTATCTGAATGTGTCATGCACGAGTTGCTTATTCTACCAATGGTAAGCTTCTTGAGGGCTGAGGGTCTGTTTCACATTTCTTTTCTGTTTTGAAAATCATATCTATTCAACAAATAAGAGGTACTCCACTGATATTTATTGAATTGTAAGAATTTTGTTTAGCTCCCTCCAAAATAGTTAGAACATTACAGTTAAAAGACTAAAGCTCACATTCTGGCTCTGTCACTAAGCCACTGATGTGACCTTGGTCAGGTTGTTTCACTTGTTTGGAACCTTGGATTAATCTTCTGACATGTGAAAGATTGGAGTAGACCAGGATTTCTTAACCTTGGCACTATTGATGTTATGGGCCAAATAATTCTTTGTTGGGAGGCGGGACTGTTCTGTGTATTGTAGGATATTTAGCAGCATCCTTGACCCCCACCCACTAGATTCCAGTAGCACCCCCCCCAGTTGTGACAATCAAAAATGTCTCCAGACATTGCCAAATGTCCCTAGGACAGGGACAAAATCAGTGCCAGTTGAGAACAACCAGGATAGACCAGCACTTCTTAACCTTTATGAGTAATGAATCTCTATAATCATGTGGTGAAAGCCATGGACCTTCTTCCCAGAACAATGTACATATATATGAGGTCTAACATTTAATTTCATGAACTCATCCTAGAAAAAGCACTATGTACCTCATTGCTGAATATCACTATGGTCACCTTTGAATTACTCTGCTTGGGAAGCTATGCACCGATGCCAGTGCCTAGTCCACCCTTCAAAGCAATTTTGGAACTCTTTTTCTGGGATGGCCATCAGAGCTGTCCTTGTATTACCCTTGATGTCCTGAATGTCATCCTTTCAATATTTCCTTTATCTTTGGTTAAAGAAAGAAGTCATTGGGGGCCAGATCAGGTGAGTAGGGAGGGTGTCACAATACAGTTATTTGTTCGCTGGCTAAAAACTCCCTCACAGACAGTGCAGTGTGAGCTGGTGCATTGTTGTGATGCAAGAGCCATGAATTTTTGGCAAAAAGTTCAGTTCATCTTCCTTTTTCAGGCAGCCTTTTCAGCACTTCCAAATAGTAAACTTGGTTATCTATTTGTCCAATTGCTACAAATTCATAATGAATAATCCTTCTGACATCAAAAAAGGTTAGCAACATCATTGCAACAAGTTCGCAAATGTAATTGTCAGACCTCATATTCCAAAAATTTTGTATGCCACTTCAGGTCATTTATGGTCCTCAGGTTAAGAAATTACTGGATTATGTGATCTCCAAGCTTCATTTTGTCTCTTAATTTTATGAAAATTATTTAAGGTCTAAGTAAAAGGCACATCTGTTTTTTGATGCTCTGTGTAGTGTTTTTGGACACACAGTTCAGATAATGATTCACGTTGCATCCCCAAGTCACATCTATTAGCTTGGTTTTATTTTAAGGGTGAAACATGTTAATGACAGTAAAATCAAAGACTAAATATTCTTTCAGTACTGTTGATGGCTCTCCATGCCCTGTACACAGTAAGTTGCACTAGGCATACTCAGCAAACAATAGGTATGCAGTTCTATCATCTATCCATCCATCCATCCATGCACCCATCCACATACTCTAGTTTACTAAGAGTTGCAGCAGAGATGCTATGTATTCTGGGAACCTCCTGTTAGTGAGCACTGGAAGCATTGTACCGTAAACTTGCTCTGACGAACATATAAAACACATTGTGTCTCCTAGGATTTATCCAGGTCCTCAGTGGATGCAGTGAATGAAAGGATATTAATGCTTATAACATACACTGGATGTGGAATCTCCTCCATTTTTCTGGGAGTTGTGATGGTGACATACATTGCTTTTCAGTAAGTTAGTGGAGTCTTGCTCTGAGTAAATTTAATTTGGTTTGATGGGTGCTGTGGTCCTTATAACCTTGCTAATTTCATAAAAAGTTTCCAATTCATCACAATAGGAAGATGTCAGATCCATTAGATTATGAAGTAGGCAGGTTAAAAAAACAAACAAACAAGGTTCCTCGAAAAAAAATTACGAATGGATTTTTTTTTAAAGATTTTATTGGGGAATTGGGGTAGCGGAACAGCGTTGGGGAATCGATGAAGGGGAACAGACAAGTTGCTGTCTTTCTGTTCTTCAGTCTAGTTGCAGAGGACGTTGCTTCACTGGCCCATGTTGGTATCATCATTGCACTCTTCCCGGATGAGGCAGATCGGTTGCTGGCCTCTGGATGGTCGCTCACCGTGGCTATTGGCAGCTCACACCAGCTACCAGCCGCTCACGCTGGCTGCCGGCCACTCACTGTAGCCTATGGCAGCCCACTGCAACAGGGGCTGCAGCCTACACCGTCACCGGGGCTCACACAACCCAGCTCCAGGCGGAGCTGTTGTTAGCTGTAGAGGGCAGTGTCACTGGCCCTCATATGTGGGATCCGAACCAGGGCCGCTGGCATCCCCAAACCAGCTCTTAACCAATGTGCCACTTGGCCGGCCCTGAATGGATTTTTTTTTTTTAAAGCAAGAGGGTTGGGATAGGAAAAGATTTCTCTAACAGGATGCAAAAACACAAAGCAGAAAAGAAAAAAGTTTATAAATTGGAGTTCATTAAAATTAGGAACTTCTTTCATCGAAAGACACTGTTAAGATAGTGAAAAGGCAAACCACAGATTGAGAGAAGATATTTACAATGCATATATCTGACAAAAGACTTGTATGCAGAATATAGAGAAACTCTTACAAATCAAAAAGTAAAAGACATACAATCTAACTAAAAATGGGGAAAAGACTTGAACAGGCACCTCACAAAACAGGATATACATACCTAGCTCTAATCCTTACCCAAATGGCTAATAAGCATATGACAAGGTTCTGAACATCATTAATCATTAGAAAAATATTAATTGAAACCACAATTATACTTCTATGCACCCATGAGAACAGCTAAAATTAAAAATGATGATAGGGCTGGCCGAGTGGCTCTGTTGGTTAAGAGCTCGCTCAAGAGTGCGAGCTGAGCTCTGAGGAACAGAAGTTCGATGCCCAGTCTGAGCTGAGCTGCTAACAGGTAGCAGGATGGCTCAGCTAAGAAAAATGTTGACAATAGCAAGTGTGGAACAACTGAACTCTTATACATTGCTGATGGGAATGCAAAAATGGCACAGACACTTTGGAATATTCTTTGACAATACCTACTAAAGATAAATATACATCTAGATGTTGACCCAGAAGTTTCACTATTAGAAATAAATGAGTGCATATGTCCACCAAAATATATATGCAATAATATTCACAGCAGGTTCACTTATAGTGGCCCATAATCAGCAACAACTCTAGCGCACATTAACAGTTGACTGGATGAATAAATTGTGGTATATTCATAAAATGGAATGCTTTGCAGCAATAAAAAAAGAATGAACTACTTTTATACAATAAAACATAATATCTAATTCTCATAGACATAGAGTTGAGTAAAGGAAGCCAGAAAGAGACGAGAGCATACTGAATGGTTCTATTTATATGGAGTTCCAAATACAGGCAAAACTAAATCTATGAGGATAGAAGTTAGAATATTTGTTACCTCTAGTGGGGAGTATTGAATGGGAGAAGGAATGAAGGAGCATCTGAGATGCTGAAAATATTTTACCTCCTCATCTAAATGGAGGTTACTTTGGTATATTCATATGTACAAATTCATTGAATTATGTTCTTAAGATTTGTGTACTTTACAGTTCCATGGTCCAACATGGATGAACCTTGGAAAAAATTATTCTAAGTAAAAGAAACCAATCACATAAGACCATGTATTGTACCATTCCATTTATATTAAATTTCAGAATAGGCAAATCTATAGAAACAGAAAGTATATAAATGTGCCAGAAGGGTTTGGGGAGTAAATGCTAATAGGTATAAGCTTTCTTTTGGGGGTAAAAATATTCTAGAATTAATCATGATGATGATTACATCACTCTGTGAACATACTACAAATCATTGAACTGTATTCTTTAAGTCAGTGAGTTGTATGGGATGTAAATTATATCTCAACAAATAAAGAACATACTAAAAAAACAAAATAAGGTTTGTGTACTTTACTATTTACCTCCATTTAAAAAACACATTTTTGGGCTGGCCGAGTGGCATGGTGGTTAAGCGCTGGCTTGGGAAGCCAGCGGCCCCAGTTCAGGTCCCACATATGAGGGCCAGTGACACTGCCCTCAAAAAAAAATAAAATAAATAAAATAAACCCCCCACATTTTTGCATTTCCCTGAAAATAAAACCTAATCAGAAAATAAGCCCCAACATGATTTTTCAGGATGCTCGTAATATAAGCCCTACCCCAAACATAAGCCCCAGTTAAGATCATCAGTCAGACATGACTGTTTGAATAAATGTAGATTTTTGTACATGAATAAATGAATTGTTGGAGCAAAAATTAATGTAAGAACCATTCTTATTTTCGGGGAAACATGGTATACACAAAATGGAATTGGCAAAATTTAAATCAATAAACATTAAATAGAAATAAAAAAGAATCAAAGGGAAACAGGCATTTTTCTAATTTGGAAAATACTGGGTCAGTTTTCACAAAGTACAATTGTGATCACTTAATGAAATTTAAGGTCATATTTCCATGATGCCAAATGTCTGGATGTTTGGAAATATCCAAATAACTACTTGAAATGGTTTCCACAGTCATCCTGTTATTTGGTCATATGTAGATTCAACCTTGAGTCTGCTGAAGGAGTGATGATAGAATTGTATATCCAGTATTCTTCTTTCAATCTCTCCCAAAAAGAAAAATGAAAAAGGAGACTGCTTAGCTGAGAAGTTATTATTAATCCTGTTAGTGAAGGTCACTATAATTAGGCTACATTAACTCTTTCTGGAAAGAGTGTGAGGAACTCTTTTTTTTTTTTTTGAGGGCAGTGTCACTGGCCCTCGTATGTGGGACCGAACCGGGGCCTCTGGCTTCCCAAGCCAGTGCTTAACCACCGTGCCACTCGGCCGGCCCTTGTGAGGAACTCTTAAAGTTTGTATGTGTAAGGTGATATGAGTTATTTAATTTTAATAGGCAATTCTTTCACTTATTATGCAGCTAAGTTGTGGCAAGGCTTGATTAAAAACAGAGACCCTTACCTAACTAAACATCGTGCCTTTTCTTTTAGCAAACTTCGAAAAGATCATCCTTCCAAAATACTGATCAACCTGTGTACAGCATTACTGATGCTAAACCTGGTATTTCTGATCAATTCTTGGTCATCATCATTCCAGAAAGCAGAACTTTGTATCGCAGCAGCAGTGGCACTCCATTACTTCCTGCTTGTTTCCTTGACGTGGATGGGTCTGGAGGCAGTCCACATGTATTTTGCTCTAGTCAAAGTCTTCAATATATACACTCCCAATTATATCCTTAAATTTTGCTTAGTTGGTTGGGGTAAGTATATCTGCCATTGTCCTTGATATCTCTGTTTTAAGCCTGTGTGTCTTTCTAATTCTAACTCCATTAGACAAATTATTCAGGACCAAATTCTTTTTTTTTTTTTAAAGATTTCACTGGGGAATTGGCAGAGGGGAACAGCGTTGGGGAATCGGGGAAGGGGAACAGACAAGTTGCTGTCTTTTTGTTCTTCAGTTTAGTTGTGGAGGATGTTGCTTCACTGTTGGTATCGTCATTGCGCTCTTCCCGGAAGAGGCAGATCGGTCGCTGGCCTCTGGATGTCGCTCACCGCAGCTATTGGCAGCTCACGCTTGGCTATCAGCCGCTCACGCTGGCTGCGGGCTACTCACTGTAGCCTATGGCAGCCCACTGCAGCAGGGGCTGCAGCCCACACCATCACCGGAGCTCACACAGCCCAGCTCCAGGTGGAGCTGTTGTTAGCTGTAAAGGGCAGTGTCACTGGCCCTCATGTGGGATCCGAACTGGGGCCGCTGGCATCCCAAAACCAGCGCTTAACTAATGCGCCACTCAGCCGGCCCAGGACCAAATTCTTTTATTATCATAGGTAAAGAATAAAGGATTGGCTCAGTGATGTTTGGGTGTACATCTCTTTTTCTGCCTATATTGCTCTAGGAATTCAACTTTTAACCTCTATGGCAAGGAGTTGGTCCACAAATATTTAGTGACCATCTGCTTGTTTACTGTGTTAAATGCTGGGTTTACAGTAGTGAGCTGTCAGATTTCATCTTCCCTTTACAGAAGTTCAAGTCCCAACAAATCCTTACTGATATAACAGCCAGCACTTAGGATAGCACTTACATGCACCAGAAACTGTTCTAAGTGCTTTACATACTCATATAATCTTCATAATATCTCTATAGAAAGGGTTCCCATCATTATTCCCATTTAAGAGATGAGGACACTGAACCACAGAGAGATTAGGTAATTTGCCAAAACTCACACAGCTAGTAAGTGGCAGAACTGGGATTCGAACCATAGAGTCTGGCTCCATAGTTTGGGCTTTTAAGCTCTGTGATTACATATTGCTTAAGGTACAGGGAAGGGACTTGCAATGTGTGAAAGGATGTTGGGTCAGACATGCCCTGATTCTCACCACACTTCATGACTGTCACTATCACTGCTGCCCTCTGGAAAAAGCCAGGAATGGAGCTCAGCATGAATATTTCCTAAATTAAGTGTCATTTCATTGGTTTGCTTTCCTGTATTTCTAACTGACAAGGTGAGCTGAGCTCCTCCACCCCTTCCTCGCTTTGCCTATTGAAAACAGATTTTTAGGTTCAGAAAATGTGTTGGACATATAGATGTATATTAAGTGGGATACATAAGATGCATCGGAAGACATTTTATCTTCCACTGCCTTTCTAAAGACAGCAGCTTCCCAATTAGCTACTCATCCTTTTAATGAGCTCATTAACAGTACAAGCTTTCATTGGACACCCAGTCAGTGCTGTTATCTAGGCTAATGTGGGGAGCAGAGACAAGTAAATACTACATAATCTAAAAAATTGTTTTAGTACACTTTGGAATCCATCAGAAACACAGCCAAAAGCAATCAATACTGTCCACTTTACACTTGGCATTTTTTATCTCTAGTCAACCAGAAGATTGAAAAATGTTGTGGAAGAGGCTTCACAAATAATCCAAAGAGCTGATAACCCACATACAGCTAACAATGAAGGGCCTGTAAATAGCACTCATCCTATCCTTCCTTCTCCCTCATCATCATTCATTCTCAGCTTCCTTTTCAGACTCTTCCTCCATCATTTTTTCCTTAACTGTTGGTGTTCCCCAGGGATCAAGTCTTATCTCTTTGATCTTCTCAGGAAAGGCTAATTCTTGGTACTTTGGAGGCAGGAAAAACTTGGGGAGTGTCAAGTACACTCACAAGCCAACTCCAAGGCCTGAGTGGTTTAACCAGTAAAGATCAAATGAGCCACTTTCAGACTCAGTTTATTACTTACATAGATGGTGAAAGGAAGAATAGTTCAAGGTTCCGGCTCCCAAGTGCTTATCCCACACACTGTGAAGAACGACACCGAAACAAAACAGGATAGATGGCTGCCACACGAGTTGTGGGATTCCTTGTTGCTGAGGAGCCAGCTCTAAACTGAAGCTCTGCGGTTTTATGTCCTGCAGCTCTGTTCAGAGGGAGCAGGGTGCAAATCCCCACACCTTCTCAGAGCCTGGGAGGCATGAGACACTCTCATGACAGCCCCCCAGAGGAGATAGGGAGGTGAGTGGGAGATGGCCTTGGAGCATCTCCTCACAGGCCTGTTGTCTTCTGGAATTTGTGGAGGATTATAAGTCATTCCGCTAAAATTCAGGTCAGCTGTGGTTCAAGCCTTTGCCCACATGGATACCTGTAAGGTCAGCAGGGAGCCTATGCAGGGCCGTCCCACTACAGGCACTTTCAGGATATTTAAATACTAAACAAATGCAATCAATTGTAAGGGAAACAAATATTAGTATCTGTTCATGTTTGAAGGCCTGCCTTCCTAAAGCCAAAACAACCTGTTGAAAAAGTTTTATTCCTTCATTTATTTAAATCCCTGTCCAAGGCAGTAGATTTGTCCACATTTAAAAAGTAACAGGACCGGCTGAGTGGCACGTTGATTAGGAGCTGGTTTGGGATGCCAGCTCTGAGCAGCAGGGCTCCAGTTCGGATCCCACATATGAGGGCCAATGACACTGCCCCCTACAGCTAAGGTGGTGAACAACAGCTCCACCTGGAGCTGGGCTGCTCTGAGTCTCCAGGACAGCATAGCTGCAGCCCCTGCTGCAGTGGGCTGCCATAGGCTACAGTGAGCGGCCGGCAGCCAGCATGAGAAGCTGGCAGCCAGTGGGAGCTGCCAATAGCCGCGATACGCGACCATCCAGAGGCCGGCGACTGATCTGCCTCATCCGGGAAGAGCGCAATGATGATACCAACCTGGGCTGGTGAAGCTACGTCCTCTGCAACTAGACTGAAGAACAAAAAATGACCGCGGCTTGTCTTCCCCGATTCCCCTATGCTGTTCTCCTCCCCCAATTCCCTAATTTAAAAATAAAATCTTTAAAAAAAAACTAACAACCAGTAGGGATCCATTCTGTTTTAATTATCGAAGTGTAAACACAGCTTGGGGACTGCCTCACAACTGCTGTGAGGCCTCCCTCCATGCCTCCATGCTGGCCTCCAACAGGTATTTTTTCAGACATCTGTATTATACTGGGTACTGTGCTAGGTGAGCAAAATACAAATCTGAAAGGATTATCCTGTGTGTCACAGAATAGGACAGTGGAGGGTTACTCAAAATGCTCGGCACTCTGGGATTTGGACCAGCTTTTTACAAAACCAGTAAAATGTGTGCAGGTGTAACACTGGTCTTAGTTTAGGAGAAATACACTGTTAGAAATAAAGAAGTCATTTACGTTTTGCAAATGTGCCTGAGATTGGATTTTTAAACCCTACGTCTACACTCACGTCATGTTTGACCACTTTGACTGACCTGATTGCTTTATTATAGTCTGGTTGAATTGACTGGTTGTTAACTGGTCGATCTAGTCAAAATGTCAAACTAGTAACAAGTGTGGAAACAGCTCCCCTGTCAGAAAAGCACAGAAGCCTGCAGCTGATTGCCGGTGCCCTTTGTCCAAGGTGACCAAGACAAAAAGATACCAGAAAATAATGGGCAGCATTGAAAGAGAGAAAAAAAATGGTGACCCATCATCTGAAAAAAAAGGCTTGATGTGAACTTGCATTCTGATGAATTAAATACTTCTATTGCCAAGTGAATTTTTGGTACTTGAGCTATTTTTAATAACTAGTGGGTGTTGTATTGGAGCCATTGGCATGCTGTTTAGCAGATTGGGGAACTCCTAGAAATGTTTAACTTGGATGAATTTACAAAGAATTTGCAAACAATGGTATTTTGATGCCTGCACATCTGTGGCTCATTTAAACAGTGTCTTAACACATCAGCCCCCAGAGTCCTTGATCAGGATCTTTCCCCTGCTTCCTAATGGGATGTCTTTGGCTTGCTTCCCCACTCTAGGGATCCCAGCAATTATGGTGGCAATCATACTCAGTGTAAAGAAAGATCTGTATGGAACGCTGAGCTCCACATCCACATCTCCATTGTAAGTACCAGAATGTCTGCTTCTCATATGATGATGCTCTTGACCATGGGGTATGGCGGGGTGTTCCCAGCCTGGGGCTTGGTCTTGACACTGGCTTCAGGGAAGACTCAACCTCATCCTTTCTGGCCTAAACACAGTCATGGGCACACTCATATAATAGTTAGGTGCCTGGGTTCTGCATGACCTCAGGCAACTTACTTTACCTGCTCTGGAAAATGGGAATAATAATGTTTGCTTTCAATGTTGTGTGCAAATGTAAATGATATGTATATAAAATGCTCAGCATGTGGCCTGTTCCATGATAAGTGCTATGTAACTACCGTGTTTCCCTGAAAATAGGCCCTAACCAGAAAATAAGCCCTAGCATGATTTTTCAGGATGCTTGTAATATAAGCCCTACCCCAAACATAAGCCCCAGTTAAGATCCTCAGCCAGGGCTGGCCAAGTGGCACGTTGGTTAGGAGTTGGCTTGGGACGCCAGCTCTGAGCAGCAGGGCCCCGATTGGGTCCCACATGAGGGCCAGTGACACTGCCCTCTACAGCTAAGATGGTGAACAACAGCTCGACCTGGAGCTGGGCTGCCGAGAGTCGTGACAGCGAAGGCTGCAGTGGACTGCCGTGAAGCTACCGTGAGTGGCTGGCAGCTGTCGTGAGTGGCTGGCCGCTGCCATGAGCCACCCTGAGCGGTGATCCAGTGGCCAGCAAGTGACTGTCTCACCCGGGAAGAGCGTAATGATAATGCCAACATGGGCCAGTGAAGCAATGTCCTCCACAACTGGGTTGGGGAACAAAAGGACAGCAACTTGTCTATTGTTCCCCTTCCCCCAATTCTCCAACATTGTTCCCCTCGCCCAATTCCCCAATTAAAAGTAAAAAATCTAAAAAAAAAAAAAAAAGTCAGTCAGACATGACTGTTTGAATAAATGTAGATTTCTGTGCATGATTACATGTAGATTATTGGAGCAAAAATTAATATAAGACCCGGTCTTATTTTCGGGAAACACAGTAGCAGTTATAATCAGAAAGCTTGCAGAACTTGGAACGAGTTGGAGTGGCCACTATGAGGAAATAGCAAGACAGATTGGAAAACAGTTTCCACCTTTCAACAACAAAGGCCTCTCATGAAGAATACTGTGCCATTTTCCTTTGTAAATTGGCTCAGTTTTGTTGTCCTATTGTATTCTTTTCCCTCCCTCTCTCCTTCCTTCCTTCCTTCCTTCCATCCTTCCTTCCTTCCTTCCTTCCTTCCTTCCTTCCTTCCTTCCTTCCTTCTTCCCTCCTTTCTTTTTCTTCTTTTCCTTTTTGAAGTATAAGCCCATTTCATAGTCACAGAGAATACCAATTCACTTTGCTCTATCTCCCCAGAACCTTCTTTTATAGGCCTGTAGATTGTTATCATTTCTCATTTCTGATTGTCTTTTATTTATGCATACCCATTTTCTGTAGCATTGCCCTCAAGTACTTTTTCACTATAGATTTCCTCTCCCACTGGGCTGGAATGAAATATAGGAAGTCTTGCCCCACAGACTCCTCCGATTTTCACATTGAGATGACAGTTTCGAGGGTCAAAATTCTATTGCTCTTTCCGGCAGATGCCTTCTAATTATAATTCCTTGTTATCCTGTCTTTCTCTTCCTTTTCCTTTCCTTCTCATCTCATCCTCCATCCTCTCTCCTTGCCTCTTTTGTGACTTAAAGTGCCCCCATTATCTATGTGGTGGTTATTCTTCTTCAAAAAGCAAAAGCAAACCAGAACAAAACCAATTCCACTCCGCCTGAAAATAGCCCTTTCATATGTGAAGTGGTTAGTAAGAGCAAACTGTTTTCAGAAGTTTTTTTATTATATTTTGAAGAAGTAATACATGCACATGGTACAAAATTCAAATGTATAAAAAGATAGAGGATGAAAAGTAAGCTCCACTCCCAACTCCCAGCTACCTTGTTTCTCCCCCTTGATGCAACTCTTATTACCAATAATCAAATCTGTATAGGTATTCTCTTGCACAGTTTGTTATCCAAATGGTAGATATACACTATTTGGTTTTTTTTTTTTTTTTGAGGGCAGTGTCACTGGCCCTCATATGTGGGACCCGAACCAGAGCCGCTGGCTTCCCAGCCAGCTCTTAACCACCACGCCACTCAGCCGGCCCCTATTGGTATTTAACAGTATGTCTTGGAGATGATTTTCTATCCAGACATATAGCACTGCCTCTTTTTAAAAGTTTTCTACAGCCTCTTTTAAGGCTACAGATGATATTCAGGGAACCCTAAGTACTAGATCCTATTAGGGAAATTAAATGCTTCCCACCCCCAATCCCTCCCAAGATATACAAACACACACAAACTCACACATATATGAAAGCATCCACACCAACATGAGCAATATAATCACAAGAGATTTTACTGGTTCTGGAAAAGAGGTCTCAGCTAAGCTGACACATAGTTAAATTAATTAAATTTGTCTATGTTCAAAAATCAGAGGTAGGGGTGGCCGGTTGTCTCAGGTGGCTAGAGTGCAGGTTCACAACACCAAGGTTGCCCATTCAATTCCCATATGGGTCACTGAGCTGTGCCCTCCACAACTAGATTAAAGACAACTACTTGACTTGGAGATGATGGGTCCTGGACAAAAACACAGTTCCCCCAATAAAAGTATAACCTTTAAAAAAATCATAGGTAATACCTCCAGTAATTGTAAATGTTATTAGATAAAGTATCTGTTCTTATGAATCGCCACATATTTCTTCTTTAACAGAAACATTAGAGCCATTAATCACCCCCCCCACTCCATGGCCAGTGTTGCCTTCTGTAGTCCAAACCTGTAGCTGTGGTGGGAGGTTTAAAATATACGTCCTATTTTAAAGCAAAACAACCAAAGCTGTCCTCTTTTGTTGCGTTTTCATTAACTCTGATAATCTCACCATTGCTTGATATAACATTCAGAAAAGCCAGTCATTGCTGATGTCCTTCTACTGTGATATTTATCATGCAAAGCAAAATTTATCCTGCAAATAAAAGCTCAGGTATAAGGAGGTGGGGGGCGGGGAGGATGTGGCACTTTGGGGAAAATACACAATTTGTTTTTATGCTGTTGAGAAAGAGAACAGCCTCTTTCAGAATTGGAGTGAGTGATTTCCGCATACGTAGGACAGAAATATCCTCTGGGATTTCTGGCTCAACCCTGGAAAGAAGCCTGGACTGGGGCTCAGGGGATTGAGGCTGTAGTCCCAGCTCCGCCCTGGGAGTGTGAGTGAGGCCTGTCAAATCAGCTCACCTCTCTCATTCTCGGTGTTCTCATGTGAAATGAAATCGACTAGGGGATCTTCAGAGTCTCACTGAAAACTATGAGTTTATGTTTCTCTACCTCACAATGGTCTTCTCTGTTTTGTTTCTTACAGTTGCTGGATTAAAGATGATTCTGTTTTTTACATCTCAGTTGTGGCTTATTTTTGTCTCATATTCCTTATGAATTTCTCTGTGTTCTGCACTGTTCTTACCCAACTGAATTCCATGAAATCTCAAATGCAGAAGCCTCGGCAGAAGATGATCCTGCATGACCTCAAAGGCACAGCGAGCCTGA
This sequence comes from Aselliscus stoliczkanus, assembly GCA_033961575.1. Taxonomy (NCBI): domain Eukaryota; kingdom Metazoa; phylum Chordata; class Mammalia; order Chiroptera; family Hipposideridae; genus Aselliscus; species Aselliscus stoliczkanus. Next base: position 20,511,911 of record CM066737.1, read on the forward strand.
CATTCTTACTTGGCCTTACCTGGGGATTTGCCTTTTTTGCCTGGGGACCTGTGAGGATCCTTTTCTTGTATCTTTTTGCCATTTTTAACACTTTGCAAGGTAACTGCTCTGTCTTTGTACTTTCTGTGGCTACCTAGACCTCCACCAAAGCTGTTGTTGCTTTCGAAAATAATCACAGCTTTCAGGGATTCAAGGGAAGGAAAGATACTCCAAAAGGTTTCTGCTGTCAATGAGTTGACAGGCAGTCACTGGAAACGTTAGCTAGATGTTAGGGCTTCATTAAATGAGCCCAATCTCTCTTATCCAGGATTATAGAGAGAAGCACAGATAGCTAACTTAACTCCAGCTAGTTGGCAATGTGTGTGTTAAACGCTGATTGGCAACACTTCTTATGGCATTACATCAACACATTGTATTTATAAGAGTACAGATTCACACTTGTGTTGACATTTTGACGTGCACGATCTAATTTAGCATAGCAATTACTAGACAGTAGAAACATTCAGACTATGGATACATCCAATATCCTAACATTGTGAAAAGGAGCTAAGTTAAGAAATTACACAGTGGAGTCATAGTGGAATGAAAGTGAATAGCAAAGATCAGTAGGACAAGGCAAGAGGCTAAGGTTCTAGTCTTGGTTTTGTTTTAAATCAACCTTAAAAAACTCCCCACAGCTGGTTGAATTACATGATCCAAAGCTAATGGCTCTATAGCTCTTTAATATCCTTCCTACCTTCTCGTGAAAGGAAACAAATGATAATGAAGTGATTAAATGGTAGGCCAAAGATGACATGAGAAGTTAAAGCTAGAGGTGTAGTTAATATAACTCTGAATAATTGCTGACTTCATTTTAACCTGATTTTGCCTATTAAAAAATCTTGGAAGGAAAAGGTACACAGAGCAATTTCCCTGGGAGTCTCAAAAATGCTCTTATCCTCAAGTTTGGCTCAATTGATTTAGGCTACTGAGGCTATGTTGAGTTGGGCACCCCATTGAGTTAGGTTCTCCCTTACTGCTCTTAACTATTTATTCATTCAATAAACCCTTTTACCTGAGTACACTCCTCTTGTGGTGTCACAAGATTCTCCAGAAAGAAAAGGGTTCTACGGTCAAAGAAGTTTGGGAAATGCAGCAAGCTACATTTCCCCAATTTTTTTTTTTGTAAATATTGATTATGTTCATTTGGTTTTTTTTTCTTTTTAAAGATTTTATTGGGAAATTAGGGGAGTGGAACATTGTTGGGGAATTGGGGAAGGGGACTGGCCAGGTTGGTATTCTTCAGTCTTCATGGTGGGAGTGCGCCAGTCACCATCTGGCTTCCTGTCAGCAGCTTGTGGCCTCTAAGCTCAAGGTGTTGTGTCCAATCTTAGTTGCAGGTGGGTGTAGCCACCATCGCATGCGGGAGTCGAACCAGCAGCCTTGTTGTTAAGAGCCACTGAGCCATCTGAGCGGCAGCTCAGCTCAAGGTGCCGAGTTTAGTCTTAGTTGCAGGTGGGTGTTGCCCACCATTGAACAGGCAATCTTGTTGTTACACCAGCTGAGCCATCCTGCCACCTGCTTGGCAGCTCAGCAACAGCTCAGCTAGGGCGCAGCATTCACTGGCCCATGTGGGAATTGAACCAGCTACCCTGTTGCTCAGAGCTCGTGCTCTAAGCCAACTCTTAACCAACTGAGCCACTCAGCCAGCCCATTTCCCCATTTTTGAAATGGCACAGTATACATTTAGCATGGTGAAAGCTCTGAGAGATTCTCTTGTGGGAAAAAATACCTTTAAAGCTTTGTTTTAACCCAGCATTTAAAGATCTTCAGAACATTTTGTCATTGTGGTTGGTAACCCCTGAGGAGCCTTTGGAAATATGAATTGGTATGCAGTTATTATATGCCAGGCATTTGCAAGGTACTGCAGGGAGATGGAGAAACAATCTAGAATAAGGCATACTTTTTGCCATGATGTCTTATGATTCAAGAAACAATCTCATTTTGGAGCAAGGAAGGGTATCAACTGAAACTTTCTGACCCACCAGATCATGGTAACCTTATATAGCCATATTCTAGTTGGCTTGTGAAAAGACACATAATGTGTTGTTCTTCCTTTACATGCCATTTTTTTATTCTTTCTGGTAGTGAGGACAGAATTTTGTGAGCTCTTTACCCCATTCTCACTTGATTCTCTTTGAGGCTACCAGCACTTCGTTATACCCTAGATCATTGGCTGAGGTCCTGGTGATGATTGTACACTTTACCTCTTGACAGAACTACCTAGCCTACACTGAGACACCCGGGTTTCAGTATCATGATGCTTTAAAAACTTACCAGCCTTGGCGTAGAATGTTCACAGAAGTGGTTTAGGAACGAGGTGCCTGTGCAGATTTCTTCCTCAGCAATGACTCTAGGCTTCTTCTGGGTCACTCATTCTGAGGAGAAGTGCACTCACCCTATGGAGAGAGAGGTTAAAGGGAAAGCTGACAAAAGAACCAAAAAGCAAAGCAGTTTGGAGCATAAAAGGGGGAGGATGTTTTCAAAACAGCAAGTGCTTCATTCCTATGGTGGAAGGGAAAGTAGTATCTAAGCAGGAAACCTACATGGGTAGAAGTAGAATCCAACTGGGGATCTCCTGAGGACTAAAACGAAAGTCCTGTAGATCCATCATCAACAGAGCCAAGCTGTCTCTGCTCTTCAAATATACTTTATGTCAATAAGCACCAAGAATTCCTCGCTCCTAGTCCTACCTATAGATAGAATGCACCATGTTGCAGAGAGGGTGTTTTCAGAGCCCTGAGTTTCAAACTCAAGTCACACACACACACACACACACACACACACACACACACACACACACGGAATAGTCAAAACAAGAACGCAGTGAAGCAGTGAAGAAATTAGCCATTTAAAAGACAGACGACAAGTTTTCAATTCTGGCTGAAGGGGGTTGCCCAGTGGTCTGGTTTGAAAAACATTATGTTCATGATGAGCCATTTCTGAAGGTGGGAAGCACAAATAAAAATACAGGTGACAAAAACCTGACATCTTCCCTCATGCCTATGCTCTAGTGAGTAAGCAGATCAATCTGTTATTGGAAAGAAAAAGGAAGGCTCTCACACGGAGAGGGAGAGCTGGCAGGCAGCTCATTGGAATTCACATAATAACCTTTAAGTCTGAGAGCTAACTAAACTCCATGCAGCAAATCAGAGCAGTAATAGGTGGTTGTTGTCATTGTTGCCCATTGTTTGTGCTAAAACTAGAGGAGTTTTTACCTGTTGTGAGACTAGTGTTTGCTCTCATCTGCTGCACCACGGTCCAGGTGGCTGCTGCTCAGAAAAGGCTGTATTCATCACCATAGTTGTTTGATTACAAATGGAGACAAAGCCCTGGAGGATGAGGGGGGACATCTCATTCCATTTAGCCTCCAGATTGCTCCCTCCCACCTGGAATTAGAAAGTCTAAGGGCTGGGGCCAGGGAAACTAGAGCTTCCCAATCCCACTTGATCTGAAGTGACAGGAAGTCATGTGCCTCTACCTGAAACTTTCCAGAGGTAGAGAGCTCACCATTCCATAGAGCAGAGCATTTAACATCTCCCTTGTTCTCAGTTGAAATGTATTTGACATATAACGTTGTGTAAGTTTGTTTACAACATGTTGATTAAATACATTCATATACTGTAATATGATTATCATTGTAGCTTCAAATCAGCTCCAAATCTTATCCAGGTCATCCTTTCCTGAGAGTAGTGTAAGCAGTGGTTAAGCCCTTGAGCTATGCAGCCAGACTGCCTGAGCTCAGTACCGACGCCGCTAGCTCAGTATTAACTCTGTGACTGGGTCAAGTTTACCAAACTTCATGGACTCTGAGGTCTCTCATCTATAAATATGAGACTAATAGCACAATGCCGATGGTCTAGTCATTGCTTGGTATACACTAGCTGTGATTTGTTACTATGTGGTTGTTCTGTAGCTTCCTCCCATTGCTGCTAGTTCTAACCTTCCTCCCACTGCAACCACACAGAACAAGCCTAATTTGTCCTTTGCATGATAGCCCTTTCAGATCTGTGACTATAGTTACCATTTTTCCCCATCTGATATTCCCCACTTGAACCTTTCTCTTATCCACATATAACCAACCCCCAGGCCCTTTCACCTTTTCCTTAAGACCTTCCCTGTTCTTGTTTGCTCTTAAGTATTCTTGAATTCTTCCATTTGTCATCACCCTCTTAAAATAAAGCTTCCCAAACTGACCATGATGCTGGTAGGAGGAAGGGGCAAACTGGGGCGGATGACATGAGACTCTCACCTGTCTCAGTCAAGATTCTATATTCCCATTGCAATAGATATGTATGCTATCAGAGGTGAGGGGGTAGGGGAAGGGGGTAGTCACTTTGTAAGGGGTGAAAAGGATAACTATTGCATAGTTTTATACATCTGTAACTATTAATAAATGCCGGAGGCCGACAGCATCCCGGCGTCTGACAAGGCCACATTGAAATAAAGATCCACGCTCAGCACTGGATGTCTGGGATGCTGCCTTATGGTTGGTCATGTAATATCTCCTGTCTCTATGAACCCATGTGCCTTTCCTCCGATAGGAGACACTATACTCACTGCATTTGTGACAAGTTCCTGGGGTACCCTGATGATAGCTGGCTGTGTAAGTCAATGGTGGGGCAAGATTTCCTAAAGAAAAGGAAACTCCCTAAAACAGGCTACAGCCCGAGGGGACCCCTGAACTGGGATATTGGGGACTCAAGCCCCTTGGCCTATGCAGCTGTGAAAGGTTTCCTTGAAGACCAGGAGACCAAGGTCTCTTGGCCATGAGAGTTCTGATAAGAGACAACTTACTGACCATGAGGTATTTTAATGAACAGCCTTGTTTTATTTAACTCTTCACTTTGTACATTGCTGTAGCAACAAAAACTGAAGCTTTGACTGAGAAACAGATGTTCCCCTCTATTGCAAGAATATGCAGCTCTTCGTAGGATGGAAAAAGTTTGAGACTCCCTTTGCTACTAAGTTCAAGTATATGCCCTGTAAGGAAGTCATAGTAACTACTCTTTAGACATAAGTAAAGTCCTTGAACCGGCCATGGTGTATCCTGGAAAGATACAATTACAAAAAGGTATGGGCCGGCCGAGTGGCGCAGTGGTTAAGCTCTGGTTTGGGAAGCCAGCGGCCCCGGTTCGGGTCCCACATATGAGGGCCAGTGACACTGCCCTCAAAAAAAAAGGTAAAAGCTCTGAGAAAGAGAAAAACATCCTGATCATGTGAAACATATTTGCAATTGAGGTAGTGATCAGAAACCCCTATAAAAGGGGCCAGGCTTTAATAATAAAGTGTGTGTGACGCTCCTGTGAACCTCTTTCCAGTGTCTCCCTCCTTCTTTCTCCTCGCCGACACCGTTCCACCCGAGGGAACCCTTGGTCCTCGCGGGGGCTGGCTCCCCACAAATAAAAAAAAAAGAGTTGGCTTATAGTGCATGCTCTGAGCAACAGGGATGCCGGTTTGATTCCCACATAGGCCAGTGAATGGTATGCTGCGCCCTAGCTAAGCTGTCGCTGAGCTGCCAACAGGTGGCAGGATGGCTCAGCTGATGTAACAACAAGACTGCCTGTTCAATGGTGGGCTATGTCCACCTGCAACTAAAAACTGAACTGGGCACTTTGAGCTGAGCTGCCACCCGGATGGCTCAGTGGATAGGACGTGCGCTCTTAACAAGGCTGCCAGTTTCAACTCTGGCATGGGATGGTGGCTATGACGACCCGCAAATAAGACTGAACTCGGTACCTTGAGCTTAGAGGCCACGAGATGCCAACGGGAATCCAGATGGTGACTGGCGCCCTCCACAACGAAGATTGAAAAACAACAACTTGGCTGGTCCCCTCCCTCAATTCCCCAATAAAATCTTTAAAAAGAAGAAAAAGATTCTTTATTCCCAACAATGCCCTAGGTGAAATGAACTTTAGGGGCATTTACTATCGACTCATGCCCAGCTTGCAATGAGTTATGACCTCTTCGATCCGTCACAAATCATTTACCTTCAGGACAACAACTGGCCAGTGAGGAGACAAACTAAAACTTGTATAGAGAACAAAGGTTTTGAAACTGCACTTGGGCCAAAAGAAGTATTTTGAGGCCCAAGAAGCTGTTACTAAAGTTGCAGGAGGCTCTGAGAATTTGTGTATCAAGTGCCTTGGAGTTCAAGTCAACAAGCCACTATTGAGCTGCCACACATAGTACTGGAGGCAAAGGGAGAAGTGATATAAAGATGAAAAGGAAAGATACCTCAGCCCTCAAAGGCGTTACAGCCAGGTGGAGAGATGAATAATACATGGGAAATAATATGGCCAAACATAGCAAATATTGCAAGGAACAAAGTGCTATGGGAGTTCAGAAGTAGGAAAGACGAGTTTCAGTTTGAGGCATGGAAAGGCGTTGTGAATACAAAAACTTTTAGCATGGACCATAAATAAAAGTCAGGCTGTTGACAGGAGTTATTTCTATCCATTCCACCACCAAACTTTAAGAAATCTATTAATAATTGGCCTTCCAGGGTATTGTAATCAGAATCATCATGAGTCCTATTTTCATCCCCCGAGGAGATATTTTAGAGGGGATGGATGATAAAGGGCCAATATTGCTGGTAGATACCTTCAGCATCTCTATCCCTCTTGAAGGACAAAATCAGGACTGACAGTGGAAAAGGAGGGCACCAAACCTGTGGTCTCTACACAGTTTAATTGTGTCAAAGAGCATGTGCATTAGTTATTTATTCCTGTGTAACAAATTACCCCCCTAAATTTTAGCAGCCTAAAACAACAAACAGTTATTATCTTACACAGTTTTTGAGGGTTGGGAATTCAGGAGAAGCTTAGCTGGGTGGTTCTGGCTCAGGGACTCTTATGAAATTGCAGTCGATCTGTCAGCCAGGGCTGCAGTCATCTGAAGACTTGAATAAGTCTCCTTCCAGGAAGGCTCATTCACACAGATGTGGACTCTAAGCTCAGTTCCTTACATGTGGGCCTCTCCACATGTCAGTGTGTTCTCAAGACATAACACTTGGCTTCCTTTAAAGTGAGTGATGAGAGAGAATGAGAGAGAGAGAGAGAGAGAGAGAGAGAGAGAGAGAGAGAGAGAGAGAGAAAACAATGCCTTTTATAACTAAATCTTGGATGGGACATTCCATCACTTCTGCAATATACTATTGGCACAATGTGGAAGGAGGCAATGCAAGGATGTGCATGCCAGAATGTGGAGATCATTGAGAGCCATCTTAGAGGCTAGCTATCATTGCAGGCCTGATCTCTCAAGCTCTAGAGTGGACAGCAGCCCAGGGGGAAAACTGTGGTTGATACGAAGTCTTGGTACAGACCTTTTTTTTTGGGGGGGGGCAGTGTCACTGACCCTCATATGTGGGACTGAACCGGGGCTGCTTAGCGTCCCAAGCCAGCGCGTAACCACCGTGCCACTCAGCCAGCCCAGTACAGACCTTCTTGCCATCGCTGGCTTTGTGAGGGAGGCTAGAAAGATGAGCTCAGAAAGCCAGTAATGGTGCTGGGTTTCTTAGGAGTATCTATGGTGACAAGAGTAAAACTGAGTCTGGACATTGGTGACAGTGAAATAAGCTGAAAAAGACTGACCTTCTTCTCCTGGCATAGGATTCCTCATTTTTGTGTTCTACTGCATGATGAAGGAGAGTGTACGGGAACAATGGCAGATGCACCTCTTTTGCTGGTGGTTGCAACTGGATTATTCTTCTGGTAAGATGCCAGTTTGGGTAAGGTTTTAAATCTTATAAGTTTTATAAAACTAATCAGGTTAACTTGACTCCATACTTGAGTTCATACAGCATCAGCATCAAAATGGAGGCTGTTTCCATGTCATGAAAATGATTTGTACTTCTCTGCAGAGATGAATGAAGTCAAGTGACAGATGTGACTTGGGCCATCTTTTAACTTAGTGAAGCTTCCCTTTTGGCCCAGATTCCTAGGATTGTTTGCCTTCACTGTCACCGGAGTCTTGATTCAATTAAAAGAACATTGATTGACTGCCTACTGTGTTCCAGGCACTGTGTCACGGGGCTTTCTGGCCCGTAGCCAACCATGGATTGAGTATACGTAGGAAGCAAGGAATGATGGTGCAGGTGGAGAGAACTTGTCAGCATCCCTAAGATGCCTGGCTAGTGAGCTGCCTGGATGGACCTATGGCCCTTCCTGAATAGTGGGTGATGTAGTGGACTCTGATGTTGTCTCTGGGAATACCTCCAGTCCAGGCAAACTGATTTTCTATGTATCAAAAGTCTCTTCATCCAGTTCAAGCAGCTTCACTCAGTCTCCATGCAAAGCTCCTTTAGCTGAAGGCAATGCTTAAACTTGAACATTCTGTAAGTAGCACAGAGATCCCACTCCTTTATGCTTGCCATGTCAGTAACCTGTTGCCCTCTGTGCCAGGCTCTAGGGAAAGCATGCATCCTTGGTGAGTGAATTGGCTCTGCCTGTACCACACATTAGAGTTCAAACTTACTTCTTCCAACTTCATAGAAAATCTGACTCCTTGAGTTATCCAGAACAAATACTCTGTACAGTGGACATTTTCTTTTTTAAACAGGATTTTGAGGTATAATTTACCCATTGGAAGTGTAGAATATGATGAGTTTTATGTTTTTAATATTTTTGGTTTTATTTCAGATGAGAGCAGCAAGTGTGGGCTAAATGTTGGGTATAAACAGGAAAGACTGAAGGAAATCTTTGAACACAAATTGTTGACACCATCCCTCAAATCAACTGCAACTAGTTCTACCTTCAAATCTTTAGGCTCTGCACAAGGCACTTGTTCAGAAATAAGCTTCCCAAATGGTGAGGGGAAATGCTGTTTCTATGCTTACAGTCCATAGATATGGGATTAATGTGAGGCTATGTACATGGTCTTGGGAAATACTTCTTCCTGAAAATGAAAAGCACATGTACATGTATATGTATATACCTGAGCTCATTCGTGGCTTAGAAAGTGTATAGAAGCACCTAGTGACTTTAGTATGTACAAATCTGGTGGGTTCTTAAGCTAATGGAGAACAGACTGAAGGTAAAAAAAATTCATGGGTAATTAAAAACAATTGTCATAGACTATTAGCACCAGAAGGAACCTTTGATATTGTCTAGTACAGGGGTCAGCAAACTACGGCTCGCGAGCCACATGCAGCTCTTTGGGTACATTCCATCTCAAAAGTTTGCTGACCCCTGGAAGAGCCAATCCTGTCCCTCACAACAATTTAAAAATTATTCAAGAGCCATAAATATATTTTTACATAATCACCATTTTGTGAATAATACCCTTTAAAAATGTTATAAATGAAACTATGATAGGATTATTGTCATTTTCAATTTTACTTCAGAGCCACATGTGCTTACCCAAAGAGCCACATGTGGCTCGCAAGCTCTTCCATCTCAAAAGTTTGCAGACCCCTGGGCTAGTGCAATCCCCTCATTTTACAGATGAGGAACCTTAAGCAAGAAAGGAAAAATGCCTTATGGACAGGCACTCAGCCCATCAGCAGAGAACTGGGGCCAGAACTCAGATCTCCTTGCTCTAAGCTAGTGCTCATCACACCCCACCAAGAATATCCGCTGAGCTGCACAATACTCCTTAGATGCTCACCTTCTAGGTATAGAGACAGATGTGGAGGTGGAGATGGGTGTTGGGAGGGAAAGTATGGGAAAAGGATTTGTCTAAAGGCCTCAAGTGAAAAGAAAACCAAAGTAAGCAAGAACTCAGGTTGATGTTGTGATGACTGTCCTATGGCTCCAGTTGGATAATGGTGCTTCTATCATATGCAAAGTCCCCAATACCATGCTGAAAATGTTCTTTTTTTGTTAATGCAGATTACTTCGATGAAGATCCCTACTGTTTCTCTCCCTTGAGTTGTGATGTTATGCCTAATTGTGTGAGAAGAATATTACCTGTGGAAACCAAAATGAATTCTATTCACAAACAAAGATTTCTTCACTAAATCCCAGCAGAGATACCCACCTTCCTTCACCCTCAGATTCTGAAAAATGTTGAATTTGTGAAGTTATCTGCTCCAACTTTGTATTCTAAATATTATTTTTGGAAGGGGCAGATAGTATTTAGTGAATATTAAAGTCAGAGTAATTCTCCTATTGATCGTGATAGGTGTTTCATTTTTTAGTTAAGATTTTAGTTTTTTTTTTTTTTTAAAGATTTTATTGGGGAATTGGCAGAGGGGAACAGCATTGGGGAATCGGGGAAGGGGAACAGACAAGTTGCTGTCTTTTTGTTCTTCAGTTTAGTTGTGGAGGATGTTGCTTCACTGTTGGTATCGTCATTGCACTCTTCCCGGATGAGGCAGATCGGTTGCTGGCCTCTGGATGTCACTCACCGCGGCTATTGGCAGCTCACTCTTGGCTGCCAGCCGCTCACGCTGGCTGCGGGCCACTCACTGTAGCCTATGGCAGCCCACTGCAGCAGGGGCCGCAGCCCACACCATCACCGGGGCTCTCACAGCCCAGCTCCAGGTGGAGCTGTTGTTAGCTGTAGAGGGCAGTGTCACTGGCCCTCATGTGGGATCCGAACCGGGGCCGCTGGCATCCCAAAACCAGCGCTTAACCAATGCGCCACTCGGCCGGCCCAAGATTTTAGTTTTGATATATTGGGGGGGAATGTCTACAACATTGGAGATTCTGTTTCAAAAACACTAAGTGTTCACATTCTGAAAGGAGAAAAAAAATCCAAGATCAGGGTCCTTACTGCCCTGAGAGTTAACCTATTTTAAGGTGCCCAAACAGAGGTAGTAGACAGGAAGAGCCACAAGGTCATATCTTTGGGGAGAAAAATCTGCTATTCTTTTGGCTTGACAAAAGAACCTGAAATCCTCATTATTCAAGTCACTTTTTTGATTGAAGCCCCTTGTTAAAATGTAAACATGTTTTGTGAAAAGGGTGGCTCATCAATCCACAGACACCCATGAATTCCTTAGTGGAGATACATTTCTCAGCCAAGACAGCCCATGAGGGAACGGCAAACAGGGTCCTGAGGAAAGTAACAGGACAGAAGCTGTCTGAAGCTGGTGGTTTTCCCTACGAAAGAAAGGACAGGCCGGAGCACATAGGACAGCAGAGGGATGGAGATGACAATAGTCACCCAAAGGTAACAGAATGAGCACTGAAGATGATTTTTGCCTGCTTTATGCTAGCACGATAGGTGGCCTACTGAATCCATCCCAAATACTGCCACCCAGGCTTCTCAGTCTGCTCACATTTGGCCTTGGGTAGAAATGAGTAAAGAGATGAACATTTTGGAAGGATACACAGGCAACTGGTATCAGGAGTTGCCTTCAGGAAGCATAACTGGATATCTGGGAGCAAGCAAGGGAGGGAGATTGACTTTTCACCCTGTACTTCTTTATATCTTTCGAATATTGAGAGAATATATTACCTCTTCAAGCAATAAATAAATGTACACATAAATAAATAAAGACAATTGGGCCCTTCCAGTGAGAAATAAAGTTAAACTTCTGGGTTTCAATACCATACATCTAGTCCCCCATTGCACTTTTGATTATGTATGGTGCAGTGGGCTGTGGAGACAGCAGAGCTGGGTTCAAATTCCAGCTCTTGAGAGAGATGTGACTGATTCCTACATGTGAGATTTGGGGAAGTAATAATAATAGTACATTCATCATAGAGTTGAAGTGAGGCTTACATTAGATGAGTTCTATAAATTTTCTACCATAGTGAAACACAGTATGTGTTAACCCCCTTCTCTTGCTAACTTTCACCCACTGACCTCTCACCCCTCATGGCCCCACCTATCATGTCTTCCCCATGGAAGGTACCACATCAAATCCTCTAAGCAACATTGACCAATGGCTAATAGACTAGAGCACTGGTGCCAGTCCCTGGTATAAAGCTCTGAGACTTATCTTTGCCCCTGTGCCATCCCACATAACATACCTAAGTAGGTAGGCCCTGAGGCCCGATATCTGCCTCAGAGTCAATCCCCTGCCTATGGAATTTTGCTCTGATGAAATCCTACATCCACTGTTCCCCATAGGGCTTTATGTGTAGTATTTTTGTTGGGGAAAATGAGCGAGTGAGTGAATGAGTAAGGACTAATATAAATGGTGAACAAAGTATCATGAATGTCGGTTAATGTCTTTGAACTGACAATATTGTCACCTTTATTCAAAAACAGGTTTAAGGACAAGACTTGGGTGTAATTAGCAAATCTACAAATGTATATCTTCTGCAAATGCTTCGCTTTAGGGAATCAATTTTGACTGTGAAGACGCCCACGATTATATTTATTTTCATCGAGTAATAGGACTCTGATTGTTCTGCTGCTGCTGGAGTAATGAATATGCAGCCTGTTTCTAATGACCTGACATGCTGCCAAGAACAGAAACACCATTTTATAGAAAAGTTCATAATTCCTGTCATGACTCTTTTTGCTAATTAGTAAAACATGGGTTTCCCACTAATTAGACAATATGAAATTGTAGGGAGAGCACTGATTAAATACCTTTCAGGCATCATTGGTTTGCCCTTCCTGAGCCCACAAAATGGCTGACACTTCTGTGAAGATGGACCCAAGTGATTATGGAAGAGACCTTAGAATCTTTGGGCTCCTTTCAATCAACTGTCAACCCCCAAGCATTCATTGGGCCCTAACATGGAGAGAAAGATCCACACCTGTCATAATTATGCCATTACCTCCAGCAGCTTACTTTTTACCTGGGGAGACCAGATATACACATTTAAATAGTGAGTAATTAAAACAAGGATATAATGAAATAGAAGTGCTTCACCAGCAAGGAATGTTACAGTATTCAGTCAGGCTGAGAGTGGGGTATTCCAGATTTGGGGGTGAGGGGGGCAGCTGGAGTAAGGCAGGACTCCATTTCTCAATACCACAAGCAAATTCTCATTACTAAGTACTGGTCAACAAATTTTCAAAGCCCTGTGATACTTTCAGGGTACAGGTTCTGACGGTTCATTCTCTGCTGCACTCTGGGTACACTGTGGGCAAACTGACAAACAGTGACTAGTACTCTCTCTCCGGTGAGTTTAAGGAAGCTCCCACACAGGACACCCTAATCCTTACTGTTTTTTCAGAAGTCCCCAGAGTGACAGGGACCATCTGTGATTGCTCACCTTCCCTGTACTCAGGGATATGGAAAGGTTGAAGGAGTGGAAGGGTAAGAGAAGGTAAGGCTTGTATCTTCAACAGCTCATGTCTGTGGTTAATTGGTGTGTTTCTGGCCCTGACCTTCAACAATTTAGGGAACACAAGGAGTTTAGAGCAATGGAGGAAGTGTCTAGTTATACCTCTGTTGAGGCAAAACAAATGAAATGCATTAAATTCATACTTATAATATCTGGTACCTTGTAGGTATGCCATAAATATTTGTTGCATGCATAAATGAATGAATGAATGGTCTAAAATACATGAGTATGTGCAAGCAATGCCTGACTTTTCCTAATCTGAGGTTTCTTATCTTAGTGCTAAGTAAACCTAAGCTCTCCACTAATATTTAAGAAAAGAACAGGCCAGAGTAAGTAGGACAGTCTTTCCAGCTGTTCTTGAGGGTTGGAACCTTGTCTGTCTTGTTGAATGCTGTACTAGTGCCTAGCATGATGGCTCAGTCAAGTTTCTTTGGTTGCCAGCAGCAGAAACTAAATGTCTTTGAACTGACAGTACTGTTGGTTCTGGTAACCCAAGAAAAAGGAAACTGGTTGAAATGGTTTTAAGAACTCAAATAATTTATGGGAAAGTTAAAGAACAGGGTTTGAAAAAAGATAGGTTTACCAATCAGAAACCATAGGGGTAGCCTCCTAGCAGGGACTTTTCTTGTGAGGACACCACTACTTGGAAGAATAAACTGTAATTTCTTCTAGCCTAATGTTACCAACTTAAGGTTCTGTCTCATGAGACTACTTCTGATAGGCTGAGCTTAAATTGTGTGCTGTATAGAGCAGTAAGAGGAGGGATGTGGCAGAAGAAACCTCCAGGGAGTCCTTTGGTTTTAATAGTAATAGGACAGGAGCTTGGTTTTACCTTCCCACAAATAATATCCAGACTAGAGGAGAAAAATCATCCTGCAAAAACAAATTAGGAGAGGGCCGGCCTAGTGGTGCAGAGGTTAAGCGCTGGCTTGGGAAGCCAGCAGCCCCGGTTCGGGTCCCACATATGAGGGCCAGTGACACTGCCCTCAAAAAAAAAAATTGAAGGAGAAATAAAGAGCTTCTCAGAATAAGCTTAAGAAATTCATTACCACCAAGCCAAGCCAGCATTGCAAGAAATGTTAAAAGGGCTTTTTTAAACAAAAGAAAGGGGTAAACAAGCTAACCTAGGAAGACCAGGAATACAAATAACAAAATGGGAATACATATGCATCTATCAATAATCATTTTAAATGTGAATGGGCTAAATGCTCCAATCAAAAGACAGAGAGTGGCTGAGTGGATAAGAAAATAGGACCCATGTATATGGTGTTTACAGATGGAATAAGATATTTCATGCAAATGGAAATGAGAAAAAAAAAGCTGGAGTAGCAGTACTTATTTTGGACAAAATGGACTTTAAAAATGAAGACTACAATAAAAGACAAAGAAGGGCACTATAACCCTAATAAACATCTATGCACCCAACATAAGAGCTCCTAAATATATATATAACAGATTTTGACAGACATAAAGACAGATCAACAGTAACACTATCATAGTAGGGGACTTCAACACCCCGTTGTCACCAACGGACAGATCCTCTAGACAGAAAATCAACATGGAAAGAGTGGCCTTGAATGACACTTTAGACTAGCTGGACTTCGTTGATATTTTTAAAGCATTTCACCCTGAAACAACAGAATATACATTCTTCTCAAGTGCACATGGGACATTTTCCGAGATAGACCACATGTTAGGCCACAAAACAAGTCTCAGTAAATTTAAGAAGATTGAAATCATATCAAGCAGATATAAAGGAAAAACTGATGGTTGCTGGCTGAGAGGGGGTGGGGGTAAGGGAGACGGGGACGGTTTTGGACAGTGTAGGTGGGTGACTACAATGTTGTCGCAGGGACATGGGGGCAGTTCTGGGAATGTAATTGGTAATGTTGTGAAGAGACTATTATGTTAAGTGAAATAAGTCAGTCGGAGAAAGACAAATACCATATGATCTCACTTATATGTGGAATCTGCAAAAGTGAATGAACGAGCAAAATAAACAGAAACAGACTCATAGATATAGAGGAAAAACTGAGGGTTGCTAGTTGGGAGGGGGGTGGGGATGAGGGAGAAGGGGAACGGGTTAGACAGCATAAATAGGTAACTACAATATTGCCATAGTGATATGAAAGCCAGTTCAAGGAATATAATAATGTTGTAAACATTTTGTGGGGTGTCAGATGGTCACATGTCTTGTTAGGGAGACCACTTCATGGATGGAGTAGAGGCTTGATCACTGCACTGTACACCTGAAATTGATGTTGTATACTATTGTATGCCAACTGTAATTGAATATATAGATAGTCACAGGATGTGAAGTATGCTGTGGAAGGGAGTCAAAGGAATTGTAATAGATATGTATGATATGTGGGGGAGTGGGGTGGCGAACTGGTGGAGGGGGGTTGTCACTTTGAGGGGTAAAAAGTATAACTATTGCACTGTGTTATACACTTGAAGTTAATTTAAAAAAATGTTTAATTCACAATAAAAGAATTAAAAATAATAATAATAAAAATTAAAATTAAAAAAAAGAAAAAAAAACAAAAAAAATTAGGGTACTATTAGAAATAGATGCATAGGTGGGGGGAAACCCTACATATACTCACTATATGCAATATAGGGATGAATGCATTTTGGTTGAATGAATGGCTAATTCAGTAACATACTTCTTCAATGAAGGTACAATAATGCTTAGAAGAAGAGGTCTTTTGCCTAACCCACATGCCTCATTTATGTATTCACTTATTCACTTATTTTTTTAAAGGCTAAGATATATCAGGATGTTTTGAGAGAGCTGAAGAGCTCAAAATAAGCATCCCAGAATGATAAAGAATAATGCTATCAGAAATGTGATTTTTAGAGATTTTGGGTACACAGGTTGACCTTGCTCTAAGGAAAATCAATATATGAAAATGAGCTTAATTGTTTGTCTACAGTGTTGCCACATCTCTCTAGAGGAGTTCACAACTGATTACATTATTTTGTGAAGGTGCTTCCCCATACAGCTTTCTAAGAGTCCCCCCAAATATCTGAAAATATATTTTGATCCCACTTTTAGGACCTTTCAGCTCTAATTAAGGAGGGCACAGTTGTCTGAGAAGAGAGAGATAGAGTTATACTTAAATTCTCCATCTTACCATGCTATCACCAAGCGTGATATTAAAAAAATGAGATCCATCCAAAAGGGGGAGGCATATGACATTCAGGGCTTTGCATTGGAGGACTCTGGTATGAATATAAAAGAGAAGAACCCAAAGAAATCAATAAGTGGTAACTTCAAATAGTGAAAAAAAAACTCATCTTAATGCAGAAGAAAACTACAGATGTTTCCTTAACATATGCAGTGCTATGCAAATTATTATGTAAATTAAATAAAAAGTTGGTACTGGCAAATTTCCAATTTTCCATGATTTATTTATGTTAACCTAGTATTCATGACAGAAATAAGGTTGAGGGTTTTTGCTTATACTCCATGCTGCTTAGATGTGAGGGGAGGCAAGACTTAAGCATATGCTATATTAATAGGGTGAAAGCACTCAAATCAGGTGTCATACTAGATAGATGGTTAGATGGATTGATATTTTTCACCTTCAAAACATTAGTCAGATTATCTATCATGCTTAGTTGGTTGTGGGCAGCAATGAGACTAGAAATGGAAATGAATATGTTTCAGTGAATTTTGATGAAGGCCTAGTTCATGCAAGAAAGATCTAAAAAAAAAATTTGAGGCTCACAAATTCCCACAGGTATGGAAAACTTTAGAAGCAGTTACAGGGGAAGACTAAAGAACTAGTATACAGGTTTCATACGTCTTCAGACACTGGTCCTTTCAGGGGTTGAAACATAGGGGTATACTTTATAGTGGAGCAGACTTCACCTGCTAGTTAATGGGCCTCAGAAATCAGATTGTACAGGCTGACAGTGAGCTGGATTAGACTCTAGCTGTCTTCCACTTAGAGAATGTTCTTCCCAGTCTCCCTCCTTCATGAAACTCAAATGGTAGTGTAACATACAACTCTTCTGTACCTTGACTATTTTAAATTACTGTTATTGTTGATTTATATTTAACGATCTATCAGACATAAAGAGCTTCTTTTTTTTTAAAAGGTTGCATTGTATTCCATTGTATACCATAACTTTTTCAACAGTTTTCCTAATGATGGTTGCCAAATTTTTGCTATTTTATTTTTTTGGTTTTTTTTTGTTTTTGTTTTCTTTTTTTTTTTTTTTTAGCTGAGCCATCCTGCCACTTGTTGGCAGCTCAATGGCAACTCAGCTCCGGCTGGCATCGAACCGCCCTTGCTCAGAGCTCAGCTTGCACTCTTGAGCGAGCTCTTAACCAACTGAGCCACTCAGCCGGCCCCTAAATTTTTGCTATTTTAAACAAGTGTTGCAATAAATAGTCTTGTACAAGTCAAAAACAGAAAAAAAGAAATCAAGTTGCAGTGTTGAGATTAGGGGGATATTTCCTAGTATTGAGGCCAGTGGCTGTGCAGCTAGTGGGCAATAGACGAGGCTCCCTCTAGCCTCCTTTTGACCTGAGTCCAGAAATATGAGCAAATAAAGGTTTCAGGAAGGTTTGACATTCTCTTTTTCATGCTATATTATTTTTCATTAAGTACAAAGATGTCACAAGGATGTCTTCCAATTATGTCACCTAGAGATCATTTCACTCTCTGCTCTGTTTGGCTGCCAGTCTCTTGCCTCTTTGGCAATGATGAGGCGGATACCCCTTCCATGGGGAAAAGAAATCCATGGTTACTTGCCTTTGCCAATAACAAAAATGTTGGAGAGCCTGGTGGCAAAGCTGTTGCCACTGGCTTCTTTCACATGAACCACATCAAAAGAACCAGGGTGTTGCTCTCTGTTGGTGATCACACCAATTCTTCCCAGATTGGCACATCTGGTCACCATGCACAGGTTACCAGTGTCAAACTTGATGAAATCAGTAATTTTGCCAGTCCCCAAATCCAACTGAATGGTGCCGTTCACCTTGATGAGGAGACCAGGGTAGCGGATAATGTAAGCATCATGGGTTACCAGGTGAGGGATTCCCTTTGTGCCCACAAAGATATTTCTCACTGTGCACAACTTGTACTTGGCCTCCTCAGGTGTAATACGACAAACAGCAAAGCAACACTTGGTGTCACAGATCAGACGGAAGTTCTCTCCAGTCTTGTCGATGCTGATGACATCCATCGAACCAGCAGGGGAGGTGACATCACTTCAGACCTTGCCATCAATCTTAATAAACTGCTGCACGCAGATCTTCTTTACTTCATCTCCTGTCAGGGCATACTTCAGTCTGTTCCTTAGGAAGATGATGAGAGGGAGCCATTCTTTCAGCTTGTGGGGACTGGTAGATGGATGAGGACCAAACACACCTGTCAGTTTATCCAGCATCCAATGCTTTGGAGCTGCTCCACGCTTCTTAGGGTCATGAGCCATGGCTGTGCTAGGCACTGAAATCAGTTTGACATTCTTTTAATGCTATCTAACCAAGTACAGCATGCTGGTCAGTATAGGTACTTTCTCTGTGCCCAGTCTTATGCCATAGAAGGTACAACAGTGAATAAGCTACAGCTCCATCCATAAAAAATTGAGACTGTCCTTGGGGTAGTAAAACATCCACACTATGACAATTTGTCCACCGTAACATATGTTAACTGTTCAAATTGTGTGGTAGAGACCATTAGGCATAATAAACAGTAACCAGTTAATTATGAATCTAATTCCACAAATACTTATTGAGTATCCAGTATGTTTGAGGCAGTGAACAAGGCAGACAGAGTTCCTACAATTGTCTGGGGAGACAGAAAATTAAATGTGCAATATCAATACAGTGTGTGATGCTCTCATACATTATTATTGGAGGTTCCAATTTACACAACTAGTGGGAAGACAAACAGGCATAGCCTCTTTGGAAAACTGTTTTGTAGTTTCTAAAAAAAATTAAATGTACTCTATTACCCAGCCATTCCATTCCTAGGTATATACCTTAGAAAAATGCAATCATGTGTCCACAAAAAGACTCGTACACAAATGTCCATAGCCACTTTATCCATAACAGCCAAGAAAGAGGAAATAACCCAAATACTCATTAATAGGTGAATGGATAAACTAATTGTGGGGTGCTCATACAATGGAATACTATATAACCATAAAAATGAACTATGGATGCACACAATATCATGGATAAATATAAAAAACATGTTGAGTCAAAGGAGCCAGACATAAACGAGTATATAATGCATGATTTCATTTATATGAAAAAATACTTGATGATTATAGAAGTCAGACTAGTAGTTATCTCTAGAGGAGGAGTATATACTTGGAAGGTTCGAGAGGGAACCTTCTGGGGTGCTGAAAATGCTAT
This sequence comes from Aselliscus stoliczkanus, assembly GCA_033961575.1. NCBI lineage: Eukaryota > Metazoa > Chordata > Mammalia > Chiroptera > Hipposideridae > Aselliscus > Aselliscus stoliczkanus. The sequence continues at coordinate 20,531,519 of CM066737.1, forward strand.
ATCTTTTTATCTAGATGGTGGATACACAGGTATATATACATGTAAAAGTTTATCCAGCTGCACACTTAAAATAGTACACTTTAGGCACTTTATATATGCTGTCTCTCAATTGAAAAGTAGAAAGAAAAAAGCTATATAAGCTTTTTTTTAAAAAAAGATTTTATTGGGGAATTGGGGAAGAGGAACAGCATTCGGCAATCAGGGGAGGGGAACTGACAAGTTTCTGTCTTTTTGTTCTTCAGTCTAGTTGTGGAGGATGTAGCTTCGTTGGCCAATGTTGGTATCATCATTGCACTCTTTCCAGGTGAGGCAGCCACCCACTGTGGCTCATGGCAGCTCACGAAAGCTCACACCAGCTGCCGGCCAGCCCCACTACCGCCTATGTCACTGCTGGTTACTCACAGCAGCCTAGCTCCAGGTTGAGTTGTTGTTCACCATCTTAGCTGAAGTGGGCACAGCATCACTGGCCCTCATGTGGGATCCGAACCCGGGCCCTGCTGCTCAGAGCTGGCATCCCAAGCCAACTCTTCCTTTTTTTTTTTGAGGGCAGAGTCACTGGCCCTCACATGTGGGACCCAAACCGGGGCCCCTGGCTTCCCAAGCCAGCGCTTAACCACCACACCACTCGGCCGGCCCCCCAAGCCAACTCTTAACCAACGTGTCACTCCGCTGGCCCAATATACAGGTTTTTTGAGGGCACATTAGCAGTGTCCATCCAAACTTGAATGTACATGTACTTACCCCAGAAATCCCATTTCTAGCATTCTATCCTAGCTCAGAAATACAAAGATTTATGGCCAAAGTTATTTACTGCAACCCTGGAACAGTGAAAACAGGAAATAAAGTCTAACAGCATAATAGTGTGTTATACATAATAAATGTGTGCTACACATAATATGGGCTAATATGCAGTTAATAAAATAATAAGTATAACAACATGATTAAAAATATAAAGATATCCACAATGTATTTTTATGCTAAAAACCAAGTTGCAAAACAATACATAGAGTATGGTAAAATATGTATTGAAACAAAACTTTTTGTGTTTATGTATATCCATATATATGCACCCAAAGAAGTCTGTAAGAATACACACTTCCTTGTTAATGGTGGTTTACTTTTGAGGAGAATGATTGGTGGGGAATTTCACTTTTTATTTTATATACTTATGTGTTGTTTTAATTTGTATATATACCTTTGTAATTTAAATTTTCAGTAATGATAAAAATATATACAGTGCTATGAGTTTCTTTGACTTGGGAAATCAAATGGCTGATGATGCCATTCACTCACTGAGACGGTTACAGTGGAGGTGATCAGAGGGGGATTGTTGAGGGAGATGATAAATTCAGTGTTGGTCACCTGATTTTGAGTTGCCTGTGGGACATTCAGGTGGTGATGTCTAGAAGGGAGTTGGATATATAGGTGAGGAGCAGAGGGCAGTGGTTAGGGAAGGAGACAGAAATTTTGGGATACGGATGGTAATCAAAGCCACTATAGGAATGAATGGTATTATGGAGGGATAGTATATAGAGGAATAATGGAGGCAAGTAGGTCCAGAAATGAGGAACACCAAGGGGCAGACAGAAATGGATCAGCCTGCAAATGATACCTGGAAGGTGTGTCTAGAGAGGTAGAAAGAAAATCAGGAGTGTGAGGTGTCATGCAAGCCAGGAAAGAGAGATTCACAATGGACAAAGTACTCAACAAAGACAAATGCTGGTGAGAATGGAGGTACAATAAGGAGAAAAACTTGTCCTCTGGATTTAGTGACAATGAAACTTTGGTGAGATCCAGGAGTTTAAGTGTGTATGGGGGCCAACGCAGCTCTTTCAATAAATTCAGTTGCTAAGTTGCAGGAGTTGGTGGTGAAGATAGAGATCCCTGGAAGGGATTGAGTTTGGGAGAGATTTTTAACATATAGTATTAAAATCAGAAAGACTGAAAAAGACATTTATATGGTGATGGAAAGTAGCTAGTAGATGTATGGAGATTGAAACACTGAGGGGGAGAGGGTACAATTTAGCCAATAGAGCAAGCAAGGATGGGGTGGGATCCACAACACAGTGGAAAGATTCCTCTTAGGCAGAAGGCGGGGCACTCCATTGTAAGAGGAAGGCAGGAGGAAAGGGTGAGTGTGGATGCAGGCAAATTTATAGATTTGGTCATGGGAATTAAGGGAGCTCTCATCTGATAGCTTCTATTTTCTCTATGAGGTAGGAGGTGATGTAACCCGCTGAGAGTGAGGGGAGAAGTGATAAGATGGATAAGGTTTAAAATAGCTGCTGTGGAGAACAGGGGGAAGCACTGAACAGAGAAACAAGAACTTGTAGGCTTCCTTAAAGCTCCACTTGAGGTCAAAAGACAATGGTGTGCATCATTTAGGGGGATAGTGTGAGGTTATCTCCTAGAAGTGAGGGTAGAGGTGGAGGGTCTACATAATGTCAAAATTTCAGACCAACTGGGTTAATTGACTCAAACAACTAATGAATTCAGTGAAGAAAACCTGCTAACATAATTACTTTACACTACAAGAGCCCCAATCCTGATTACTGCCCTGGCTGAAGTGAAGCATCTGGATTTAATTCCGTCACCTGAAGCTTTATAGCACGTTGGAGAGCAGGAGACCCTTACAGTAGCACTTCATCATTCTAGTCACAGCTCAGAATCAGCTCCCTTTCTTATTCGCACCCTCACCAACAATTCTTTTCTAAATTGGAATGCTTCTTATTGCAGCATTATTTATGGTGACAGGGAATTGGAGGCAATCTGGCATTCATCACTGCAAGAATGGAGAGGGAAAATAAGGTGACTGCACATTTGGGAGTAGTTTTCAGCAATTAGAAGTAAGGGGTTAGATGTATATGGAGCAACCCGTATAGATTTTTAAAACATAATGCTGGGTAAGAAAGAAAGAAAGAAATAAAAGCAAGAAACAGAGTAATGTACACGACTACAGTAATACCATTTACAGAAATTTAAAAAAACAGTCATTGAAAATGATAATAAACTTTTTGTAAGAACACATACAAACAAAAATACAGTCATTCAACAACAGAGAATGGTTGCTAATGAGGGAGGGAGGAGAATGTGCATGAGGTATGGGGATGACAGGTAATAAGGAAATCGAACAAGATACCAATGATGATAAATGCGTCATGAACTGGGTTTAATTAACTCAATCCTCTGCATCTGAGGCAATAACTATATACAGAGATAAAGAAATGAATCGAAACACTTCCTAACCTCTCGAAGACTTTGTTTCAAGCAACACCTTTATTTCCAGCCCAAAATAAAGGGCTCACACATGATCAGAGCTGGAGGGGAGTGTACAAGTCATCTGGGGCTGCCCTCACTTTCCCACTTATTTTATGAATGAAGAAACTGAGGCCCAGAGAAGGGAAATGACTTGGCCAAAGCCACACACTTAATTGCAAAGCTAACACTAGACCCAGGTCTCCCAAGTCCAGTATTCCTTCCCATGTACCATGCATATCCACTCGCGAGAATTCTCACTTGATTTGCTGTTATTGTGGTTTGCTTCTTAAATAAATTCAACTCCATCCTGTGGTTTCTACTTCCTTCATAATTTTTGTTAATTTAAAAATATAAGCAGGGGGCCGGCCAAGTGGCACAGTGGTTAAGTGCTGGCTTGGGAAGTCAGCGGCCCCAATTCAGGTCCCACATATGAGGGCCAGTGACACTGACCTCAAAAAAAAAAAGTATATATATATATGCAGGAAAATGGTGTAATGCCCTGCCCTGCCTACATAGGGGAAGAATGGTCAAAGCCAGTGAAACTCATGTGTTTGCAAGGATTCTCAATGGTTTTGTAAATCTATGACACATTTTTGACCACTAGAATTTTTGGCAGCATGTTTGAAGGTATTTCAAAAGTTTACTAAACAAGTCAGTAATAATAATAATGTAGTCCCTCCTGTACTATTACAATGCCTTACAGGGCCAGGGAAAGCATAGCAATGTTTATCAACATGATTATTACCACATGTCAACGCTGTGTCACAGTTGGAGTAGAACAGTTCCCTGCCCTGACCACCCTCACTTGCATACCCATAAGGCAAGTGAACATGCAACCTCTCTGGGTACCTGGGTGATATTGTTCTGTGACATCTGTTTAATGTTGTCTGATGTTGCCCTGTGCCTCTTCCCCCTACAACAAGTTGAACTCCAGTCTATTCTATATTGCATAGCCTACTCAACTCAACATTCTTTATGACAGTTATCATCATAGTATTTTGTATGTTCAGTTGTAGCAAAATTACATTGTTTCTTGGTTGTCAAGAAGGGTTCAGGGCACACCTCCTGAGAACCACTGCTCCAGGCTGCAATGGGATGCTATTGAATGAAGTGGTTAAGACATAGTCTTTAGTATCAGAGAGATCAGAGTTTGAATGCTAAGCCTGTCACTGTGTAAGCAATCATTGGCAAAATACTTAAGCTTTTAAAGTCAATCCAACAAACATTTATGGGCCTGCTATATATATATACAAGGTACTGTTCTAGGTGTTTGGGCGAACAAAACAGCAAACAAAACAGATGAAAATCCCTGCCCTCATGGAGCTGACATTCTAGTCGGGGGAGAGAGACAGCAAACAACACAATAAATAAGTAAATTATGTGATGTGTTAGAAGGTGGTAAGTGTAATGAACTAAAGAAAAAGTTGAGGACCGGCCGAGTGGCGCATTGGTTAAGCGCTGGTTTTGGGATGCCAGCGGCCCCGGTTCGGATCACATGAGGGCCAGTGACACTGCCCTCTACAGCTAACAATAGCTACACTTGGAGCTGGGCTGTGCGAGCCCCGGTGATGGTGTGGGCTGCAGCCCCTGCTGCAGTGGGCTGCCATAGGCTGCAGTGAGTGGCCCACAGCCAGCGTGACCAGCTGGCAGCCAAACGTGAGCTGCCAATAGCCGCGGTGAGCGACATCCAGAGGCCAGCGACCGATCTGCCTCATCCGGGAAGAGCGCAATGACGATACCAACAGTGAAGCAACATCCTCCACAACTAAACTGAAGAACAAAAAGACAGCAACTTGTCTGTTCCCCTTCCCCGATTCCCCAACGCTGTTCCCCTCCGCCAATTCCCCCCCCCAAAAAAAAAGAAAAGAAAAAGTTGAGAAGGGTACTTGGGTGTTGGGGTGCTTGGGGAGAGGGTGCAAGTTGCAGTATTAAATAGGGTGATCAGGGTAGGTCAAGTGACACGAGTAAAGAGGAAAGGGAATTAACCACGTGGCTACCTGTGGTAGGTAGAGGTATTCCTGGTGAGATCAAGAACAGGGAGGTAGCAGTGAAGGGGTTAAGGAATGGTAGACTTATGGATAAATTTTGATGAATTCATCACGATTTCATGACAGATTGGGTATGATGATTGAGAAAAATAAAGATGTCAAGAATGACCCTGAGGTTTTTGGCCTGGATGGAGATGCTGCTGACATCTGATGAAAGGTATAGTTTGAAGCAGTTTTCCTTCTTTCTTACTTTTTTATTGTGGGGAAAGATTAGGAGCAGTGTTTTGGACATATTGAGATGTGTATTAGAAATTCTAGTAGAGGTTAATATTGAATGTCAACTATAATTGAAAAATAAAAATTAAAAAAAAATCCTAGTAGAGATAATACTGAGTAGGAAGTTGGATACACAAGTCTGAAGTTCAAGGGAGACCTCTGGCCTGTAGGTATAAATATGGGAGTCATGGGTATAGAATGACCATGAGACTAGATGAGACTACCTGGGGAGTGAATAGAAATACAAAAGAGCTCTGAGGACTGAGTCCTGAGCCTTCACAGCACTAGAATGTCAGAGAAGGGGCACAACCAGCAATGGAAACTAAAGAGTGATCAGTGAAGTTGAAAGAAACCAAGAAGACAGTGTGGTGTCCTGAAAGCTAAAGAAAGGAAGTACACCAAGGGGGAGGGACTGATCCACTTAAATGTTGTTGATGGGTCAAGGAAGAATGTGACTGAGAAATGACCCATCGATTGGGAATGTGGAGGTTACTGTTGACTTAACTGGAGCAGGTTTTACAGAGTGGTGGAGGCAAGAACCTGATTGGAGTGGCTCTAAAGAAAAAAAAGAAGACAGAGAATAGAGATAATTCTTTAATGGCATTTGCTGTGAATGAGAACAAAGAAACGGGTGGTGGCTGGCAGATAAAACCTTAGATTTCTCCTCTGTAAAAAAGAATTGGTAGTATTGCCTATCTCTCAGAATTCTTGAAAAAAAATAGAAGATATTCAATGCAATTTTTTGGAGTACTGAGATAGTACATGTAACATGTCTATCACATAGTAGGCACTTAATAAATGGTAGCTATTATTTTTATAATATGAACATTAGAATTAAAAGCATATTCTGATATGTTTTAACATAATACATATTTTAATGTCTTAAACAACAGATGAGTCATTGTGTGGGGGGAAAAAAAATTCAGAATAAGTTTTGCTGTAGTTCACATCAAACCACATTTCACAAGATGACCTCCAAAGAACACATCTGTTGAGTTTTCATCGCATTTGTGTTCCCTAGGTTATAGTAATTATATGTAACTACCAGAGGCCTAGGAAAAAAGCTTCTTTCAAAAACACAATCTTCTCTCTAAATGGGACAAGCCTCTCCATTAGCGAGCATATCTCTTGAATGTGATAAGGTTGCAAAGTTGCCCTCCTTTTTTCCAGCATATACATTATTTTTTTTTCTCTCTCATCCCCTAATTGCCAAGTTAAATGTTACAAAAGTAAACTGACATCTGAGAATGTTCCCCTATCCAAGCTAATGCTCCTTCTAAAATCTTCCTAAAGATGGTAAACAAACAACATTACATAAGCTACAAGTTAAAAACTGAGTAGACCTGAAGACAGTTTAGCTGTGAAATAAAATAAATGAAGTTAACCTGACAAGTATATATTGACATACACAATAGTTATATCTGTGTATAACATCTGGGTGCTAGATGTTAATTAGGCATAAGTGGTCAGCAGTTGGCATGAGTGATTCAAATTAGTTATTCTTTTACACACCCAAGCCTGATTGTATCTTTCCTCTTTATTAATTTTCTAGGCACTAATATTTTTATTAATGATGATGTTTTCCAAAACACCACATTCTATTGTGGTGTTTTTTTTTGTTAATTCCTTCCTGTTACAATGGAAAGGTGTTCCTTTCTAAGATACATGGTGCCATCACCTCGTCAGGGACCTACCTCTATCAATGCCCTTCCTCCCATTACCCAAATCTGTCTTTCTCTACTCACAATGCCCAGACCTCTGGCATACTAAAATACCTTCCAGAACCTGTCACCTCCTCAAGCCACTACCCCATTCTTCTTTCTTCCAACACCAAACACCTCAGGGTCTCCAGTTTCTCATTTTACATTCATTCTTCTTCCCCCTGCAACCTAGCTCCTTCCTCCAGCTGCACCACTGAAACTGCTATGACAAAGATCACCAAGGACCTAATTGGCCAGTCTGATTATTTCCTTTTAGCCCTTATCTTTGACCTCTTAAAGCATTCCAAACTATTAACAACCCCTCCATGCTGAAAGTTTGTCCTCCCTCAGCTTCCTTTTTTTTTTTTTAGGACAGTGTCACTGGCCCTCATATGTGGGACCCGAACCGGGGCCGCTGGCTTCCAAGGCCAGCGCTTAACCACCGCGCCACTCGGCCAGCCCTCTCCTTCAGCTTCCTTGACACCATTCTGTCCTGGCTCTTGGCTTTACTCAGGGTTCTCCCCTCAGTCTTCTCTTCTTGCTTTGTGTATTCTCCCTGAGAGGGATGATTCACTTCTCTGGCTTTTATTCAATAATATGCTTATAAATTTCAGGTCTGTATCTCCACACCAAACCTCTCTACTGAACTTCAGCCTGTATTTCCAACTCTTATTAGATAGACATCTGCATCTAAATGACTCAAACTCAAATCCAACATCTTCACACCCAAACATTATCTTCAGCCTTTCTGCTCTAGCCTATGCCATTGCCCATACTACAGATCTGGGAGTCATTCTCAATTCTCTCCAATGTCTGGCTACCCGCATTCAATTTGTCCCCCAGTTCTGAACGGTCTCCGGAATCCTTACTCCTCTCTTCTTCCCCAGGTACCACCAGGTTGGTTCAGGGTCTCTGAATTTTTTACATGAAGTCCTTCCGTCCCCTCCCGGTCCCCACCAACTCTACTGAATTCAAACACGCTGAACTACATAGCCTTCCCTGAATGTCTGAAAACCTTTTACACTAAGGAGCAGAGTCTAAATTACTTAGAATTTTGCAATATATTTCTGATACTGTAGGAAATGCCATCTGTGTTCAACCTATGGTACATGCAGGCTCTGAGCCAATTATGCTACATAACTGAATATTCAGTGCAAAGAGGTTCTCAGGCTGATGGGGTGCAATGTGCTTTGTTCCACTAACAGAGCCCAGGTGAGTGTCTGGCTCCCCGACCTGTAACTCCCTCCCTCTGCCCCACTCTGGAAGTATTACGCAGATTAGAAATGATAGACTAATACCTGGTTTTCATTCAGGGGACTCCTCCCTTATTCTGTGCCATGGATATTTGTAAAAGGAAAATGTCCATTCTCTCGCCCAAAGCAAAATGGAACCCCATGGGGAGCTGGAAAAAGCAGGCCTAATACGCGGCAGCAACCTTTCCCAGTGCCCTTCGCTCAACCCAGTTGGAGAGAATGGATCTGATTGCAGTTCGCTCGGCTCATTGTTAAGGAGTATTCAGATTTAACAAAGGTGTATTTTTGAAACGTGTGTTTTCTTACATTTTTCTTTCAGACAAGAAGTCTTAGCATAGTACAGTATTTCTTAGATCATTCCCTCATTTTTCCAGCTATAGCCCCAGTGCTGATCTTAACTACATCATTCCTGGGCAATTATAAGGTCTCTCCACCTTCCATATTAGTCTGCATGATTCCTGTTTGCAAAGCCATTCACTTATTTATTCAGTCAGCCCATCATTTCTTCAGTCAGTTAACGAGCATTAATTAACAGTTGTGCATTGGCCATGGTGCTCGTCCTTGAAATAGAGGAATGGGAGAGCGATATAAACTAAACCAAACCCCACAAAAGATCCACAGTTCAGTGGGGGAGATAGACATCTCTGCCTGGAGAGACACCCTTCTCTGTGTGAGCAATTCCTCATGTTTCAACACCCAACTTAAATGTCACAGTCAGAGGTATTTGCTGTTCCGCTGTGCTCCCCCAGTGCTGTTTACATCTTCACTGGGCTGCCTGTTGCACTGGATTGAATATTCTCTTCTTGTGAGACAGCGATGTCCTGGAGAACGGGGCCTTGGACAAGTAGGACTTAATGCATCAGAGATGGCTCAAACCACATTGCATGATACTACACAACAAGAGTAAAAGTTAATGCTAAACTGAGTTCCAAAGCAGAGTGCCATTTGTTGGCGGGTAGGGTCTTCTTTACTCTGAGTGCCTCTCCTGCAGCCAGACAAACATGCTTGCCCCTCCAGGGATCATTTGCCTGTCTCCCAGAAATCCTGTTCCAGGCCTACCGCCTGTTGTAGTCCACTGCCTCTCAAACTTGATGAGCACACAAATCATTTTTTAAAAGATTTTATTGGGGAATTGGGGGAGGGGAACAGACAAGTTGCTGTCCTTTCGTTCTTGTTGTAGAGGACTTTGCTTCACTGGCCCATGTTGATATTATGATCATTGTGCCCTTCCCAGGTGCTCCCCCGGGCAGTCACTCCCCGGCCATTGGATGGCCACTCACGACAGCTCACACCAGCTGCCAGCCACTCACGGTAGCTCATGGCAGCCCACTACAGCCTACGCAGTTGCAGGCAATTAAGGGCAGTCCAGCTCCAGGTCAAGCTGTTGTTCACCATCTTAGCTGTAGAAGGCAGTGACACTGGCCCATGTAGGATACAAACCCTCAGCCCTGCTGCTCAGAGCTGGCATCCCAAGCCAACTCATTTTTTTTTTGAGGGCAGTGTCACTGGCCCTCATATGTGGGACCCAAACTGGGGCTGCTGGCTTCCCAAGCCAGCTCTTAACCACCGTGCCACTCAGCCGGCCCCACACAAATCATTTGGGGATCTTATTACAATGCAGAGTCTCACTGAGTAGGTTTTGATGTGCCACCTGAGATTCTGCATATCTAACAAGCTTCCAGGTGAAGTCCACGCTGCTGCTTGAAGGACCACACTTGGAAAAACAAAGACACTAGCTGGCTTTCCCTAGTCTCAGGCTTTCTAATCACTTAAGTCAGGACCCCTATGCATGGTTATGTAGAAATGGCCAGTACCAGGCACCCAGCTGAGGAAGATAATGATGGTTGAAATGTGAACCATGTTCACCAAGCCCTGCACCCTGGTATGGAACTGGCCACATCTGCTGAGAGGAAGAGAAACCTTTTCTCCTTTTTTCTACTTCCCCAAAAGGCTCTGTAAGCTACATGCACCTCCACGACTGCATCCATCAGAGGAGAGCATCTCTTTTCTAATTTACACAAAGGTGCCATATGGTCTAGCAGCGTTAGCCAGGAGTGACACCCCAGCCCACTCTCCTCCTGTATCGTTTGCTACTTTCTGACTGATCACTCAGGTCGATGTTTCTGTTTGATTTTGCTCTGTCACTTGCCTGTGTGCCCCTGAATTTGTTAATATGTGAGAATCAACAGGATGTAAAAGAACACTGTCCTCTTTGTCTCAGGCCTTGGGCTCTGGCCCTGGTTCCATTTTTACTCACTTGATGATGTCAAGCAAGGCTCACAAACCCCGTGATCCTGGGTTTCCTCGTTGATCAAATGAGTATTAGTATGATCTGCTGGGCTGGCTCCTCTGGGTTATTGTGAGAATTAAAAGTGATCACCAGGCCGGCCGAGTGGTGCATTGGTTAAGTGCTGGCTTGAGATGCCAGGGGCCCTGGTTCAGATCCCACATGAGGGCCAGTGACACTGCCCTCTACAGCTAACAACAGCTCCACCTGGAGCTGGGCTGTGTGAGCCCTGGCGATGGTGTTGGCTGCAGCCCCTGCTGCAGTGGGCTGCCATAGGCTACAGTGAGTGGCCGGCAGCCGGCGTGAGCTGCCAAGAGCCGCAGTGAGCGACTATCCAGAGGCCGGCGACCGATCTGCCTCACCCGGGAAGAGCACAATGATGATACCAACATGGGCCAGTGAAGCAACGTCCTCCACAACTGGACTGAAGAACAAATAGACAGCAACTTGTCTGTTCCCCTTCCCCGATTCCCCAATGCTGTTCCCCTCCCCCAATTCCCCAATAAAATCTTACCAAAAAAAAAGTGATGACCTAGGGGAAAGCCCTTTGTAAATTGTGAAGTCCTGTACAAGTGTGAAAGATTATTACTGAGGGGTTATGTGGTGTATCTTCAAATCCCTTTGAAATTCCCTCCCCAGCTTGAAAGCACAGCGCCCCGCATGTGTAGGTCTCAGAGCCCACTACTGGTTGACCTGCCACAGGAGAGAGCACTGTCCAAATTCTTCCTAATGAAGCCCAGCCTATGTTGTTCAATAGTACTGTGCGCCAACTTTGGTAGGTACTGTAACCCAGCTCCGTCAGCTTACAGTCAGCAAGAAGATAACATCTGTAATATAATCACAATGGTTTAACGGGAACCAGGCAGTAGAGAAACACCAAAGTAAAGACACCAAATTTAGACTAGATGGTTTCAAGGGTAATCTTTCACTGAGAACTTTTTCAGATGTGGAGAGTTGACTCACCTGTTTATATGCTAAAAAGAGCCCTCTTATTTTGATTTCTGAATACTTTCTTTCCTAGTAGTCAAATTTATTATGGAATAAAACATTTTGATAATTGCTTTTTAATATGATGAAAGGTTGGAACCTTTTTCCGATGACAAGGAAATGAAAGAATATAATGGAATGATGTTTTGTAATTTTTATAACTTCCAAATAGCAAATGAGAGAGTCGTTCATGTATTCACTGAAGTTTCCTTCCAGAATCATAGAATTACTCCTACACAGCAATTAGAAGGGGGAGATGAATGTTTAAGCATTAGCTGTAACTTGTCTTTCTGGGGAGGAAGGGACTAGGTTTAAACTGTTGACATTGGAAAAAGTTAATTAACAAATAGAAATTTTTAGTTATTACTTCCCTATATTCTAAAAAGGTTTTCTAAATTGAAAAGTTAAATAAACCATCGCTGTCATTTTCAAATGTTTTCTTTTAAAGAGAAAGTCAAGGTAAATAATCTAAATTATTTTGGGTGTTAATATTTGCTTTAAAAATATGGTTTTTGGGGATGAGGTTTTCATATCTATCATTTATCAAAGTCCATGGCTGGGCAGCTAAATGGGTAGGAGCATAAAGCTAACAATTCCACAGGTCCAGTCACTTGTAAGCCTTTCAGCTGCCCTCCATTGCAAGGTCACAGCAAAGCCTGGCCGTAGTGTGTGTCACAGGTCACAAAGAGCACTGGCCAAGAGAGCAGGGAGGGTTTAAATAGCACCATCCTTACTCCTGGAGAAATAGTTCTGAGTTGTGACTTACTCTTAGTGCCATGTTTTCTTTAGACAAGGAGAGATTTGTGGCCCATCATGAATTATTTTCTTGATTGCCAGAAAGGCCAGAACAATTTCAGCATTCAGTTGCAGTAACTTCTCTATCTTCACTACCTAGGCCATTCCTATTCCTCTCCTTTCCTGATGGAGTTGCTGATTTTTCTTTCTTATGTTCCCTTTAACTGATCTATTGTAGGTGTATGTTCTCTCTCTCTCTCTCTCTCTCTCTCTCTCTCTCTCTCTCTCTCTCTCACACACACACACACACACACACACACACACACACACTAAGCCTCTTTAAATCTTTAGAATTTGGTAGCTGTTAGATTTAAGAACACATGACTCACTTAACAGCATATCCCGGAGGGCAAAGGTTACTTAATCTTTTACTTTGAATCTTTATTTTTTTGTGACACTTCTTTTCTTCATTTCTACTTGACATTAGTTTTCTCACCTATATGCTTTACCAGTTAGTTCTGAGAAAGGAATAACACAAAATTAATGAAAAAGGACACGTTGTTAGCATCCTGTATATTTGAGCTCTTCCAAGAGCATTATTTCTTTGCTGAGAGTTATTATGCTTCCGTCAAGAGTGAAAAAGCAGAGGACCGGCCGAGTGGCGCGGTGGTTAAGCGCTGGCCTAGGAACCCAGCGGCCCCGGTTCGGTCCCACATATGAGGGCCAGTGATACTCTCCTCAAAAAAAAAAAAAAAAGAAAGAGTGAAAAAGCAGAAAATAGGATTTGGAAGAAGTATTTTTATTTCTGACTGCTTTAAACCAAGAGGTTCGTTGTTACAATAACATTACTCACTCACTGTCGTTTTCAGCAATGTCCTGATTTTATTTTGTCCTAATCTAAATAGATGTGACTTTCAAACCATGTCAAATCCTTTTTGGAAAAAGGTGGTGCATAAATAAAACAGCTTTTTTTTTTTTTTTACCTTCTCTGCTGTTTTAATGTTTTACATACCAGAGTTTGTCTCCATCATTCATTCATTGACTCATCATTCAATAGTCATTCATTCATTCAATAAACATTTAGTGAACATATCTCCTGAGTATGAAAAGGCCATAAAGTTGTCATATTTATCTTTTGTCACACCAAACTTCAGAACAGTCACAAAATTTGGCTCTAAATCCTTGCACAGTTTTGCTGTAGAAAGTGCAAGACTCCCAGTTCCCCACTTTGCAGTACACTCCATGGAAGAACACGTTCTTCCAGGATCTGGGCTAGAGAACATTTGCTTGAGACTGCTCTGGGTGATATATGTATTTCTTATGACTTTCAACTCAAGACCCAAGGCACAAATTCCCTCCCTCCCTCCCTCCCTCCATTCTTTCTATCTTTCCTCTCTTCTTTTTTAGAGTGAGTTCTGTGTCATCCTAGGGCATGCCCCCACTCCCTAGCCAAAGGTTAGGCCATTCTCTGCCTTCCTACTTTATTCCAGACTTCAATCCTAGTATGAGAGACTGTTAATCTCTAAATCCCCTTCGCAATTCCTCTCAAGAGGTCCAGAGATCATCATATAGATAGGAATCCTTATATTCTGGCCTGGCAGCTCTTTTTAAGTCAGTTCACTACTGTATGTTAGCCAGTTAATCAGTTATAAATTCCTTATAAGGAAAGTAGTGTAACATGAGTTAGCACATGAACTCTGCAAGTAGACAGATCCAGGCTCTGCCACTGTCTAGCTTGTGCCTTTGGTAAATACCTGACTTCTCCAAGTCTCAATTTTTTCATCTGTACAATAGGGGCTCATGACTACTGTGAAGATTAAGATACAACCCATGTCAATTACATACCACAGTATAAATTGTAAGATACATTGTAATTGCTATGCAAATGTTTGTCATAATTATTATTGCACTCCAATAGAATGCAAGCACTATGAGGGCAGGGATTTTTATCTGTTCCGTTCACTGCTGTATTTCCAGTGCCTGAAACAGTTTGGTACGTAGTAGATACTCATTCATTATTTGTTGAATGAATGAATAATGTTTCTTATATTATATTTTGCAATTTCCATAATGACAGGCACATGTAAATGTCTATTAATAGGGTGACCAGGTGGCTCACTTGGTTGGAGTGCATGCTCTGAGCAACAAGTTTGCTGGTTTGATTCCAGCATGGGAAGGTGGGCTGCATCCTCTGCAACTAGATTGAAACAACTAATTGACTTGGAGCTTATGGGTCCTAGAAAAACACACCGTTCTCCAATAAAATTTCTTTAAAAAGAAAAAACAAACAAACAAAAAACAAGAATTCTAGGCTATTATAGAACCTGAGGGATCAAAGACAACACATTCATTTTACAGATGAGGAAACTGAAGTTCAAAGAGCTTGAATGAGTTGTCCAGTCATAGATTCAGATGAAGACAGTATGGATAGTTAAAAGTCCATGTGCTTTAAATGAAATCTCATCCTTAGAAACAATACATTCAAAAAATAAAGAATTTTTCCCCATTTGGTTAGCTTATGAAATAGCCATTAATGATCCCAATTTGTTTAACATTTGTCTAGAAAGATAACAAAGCAAAACAGACCTGGGGAGAGACAGTGTCCTTGATTTTCTCATCATCAATACTAGGCTGCACAGAACAGGCTGCAGAAAATAAGAGAGAAATATCACTCATTATTAATATGTGTCATGACTAAACCCTAACTGATATATTTGGCATAGGGGAATAATTGGAAATTCTATTTATGGTCCTATTTACACTTCCATTGTCAAAATTAATGATTCATTATAAGTGAGAGGTTTTGCCTATCTGTATTCATCATCAGTGCCTGTGACTAAATTAAAATATGTTTATAGGGCCGGCAGAGTGGCACATTGGTTAAGAGCTGGCTTGGGATGCCAGTAGCCCTGGTTCGGATCCCACATATGAGGGCCAGTGACACTGCCATCAAAAAAAATGGTATCATGAAGAAATTTAAATTTACGTTTCTCTTATTATTACTGAAGCTGAACACCTCTTCATATGTCAATGATCATTTATATTTGATCTTTTATGAGCTGCTTGTTCATCTTCAAATATTTTTCTATATGGCTTCTTGGTGTTTTTCCTATTGATTTGTAAAAGCTATTTATTTATTAACCTCTTTACCTGATGTTAATCCCTCTTCTCAGTTTGTTTGTCTTTTTACTGTAAGTGGCTTTTGCCATGCAGAAAATCTTTTCCAAAAAATTTTATTAGAGTGTAGTTGGAATACAGTATTATATTAGTTTCAGGTGTACAATAAAATGATTTGACATTTATATACCTCACAATGTAATCACCACACTAAGTCTAGTAGCCATCTGTCACTGTGCAAAGTTATTACAATATTATTAACTATATTCCCTGTGCTGTACACGACATCCCCATGGCTTATTTTATTTTATAACTGGAAGTTTGTACCTCTTATTTCCCTTCATATTTTTCACCCATATCCCATCCCCTTCTAGCAACTATCAGCAAAGAAATTATTATTCTGTTGTCAAATGTATCAATCTTTTCTTTTATGGTTTTAGGGCTTTCTAGCATGTTTAGAAAGGTCTTCTTTACTTCAAGAGTGAAAACAACAGATATTTAAACAGAATTGTGATTCATGAATCTTCCTGCTTATAGAATGTAAATACTATTTTACCTGTAGCATCTCTACATCTGACATCCAACACTGAACAAAATGGATTGTTTATAAAGGATGCTTCATGGCAACACTTTAGAAACCCCGTTGCTATGGAAATTTGATCCAGCTCTGTTGTTTAAAAAACACTCATCATTTGTCTGTTATTAGTAAAGCACTGTGCTAGGCACTTTGTAGGATACAAAGATGAAAAAGAACACAATGAATCCTTTTCTCCAAAGAGCTTGCAACTCAGTGTGGAAAATATTTTTAAAAAGCAAGTGGGGGGAGTGAAGAAGAGAGTGAAGTGTAGGGGTAAGAGGTGCGGCTAAATGTAGATCAAGTGCAGACCTAGCTAGCTTTATTGGCCTCCCTATTGGATCATTGATATTCTTATCCTGTAGAGCAGGGATTGACAAGGTTTACCTATAAAGGGTCACGTAGTAAATATTTTCAGCTTTACAACTATTCAGTTCTGCCTGAACAGTGAGATTGACTGTGTTCCAATGAAACTTTATTTATGGACACTGAAATGTGAATTTCCTGTAATTTTCATGTGTTGTGAAATACTATTCTTTTATTTTTTTACTTTTCTTCAAGCATAAAAAATGTTTTTTAAAAAAGAACCGTTTAGCTTGAAGGCCCCCAGGTCATAGTTTGCCAACCCTTGATGTAGAGAATTAACTGTGAAATTCTATCCCAGGAGCTTTGATGATTTTAGGGAAACTTACCAGTTATTGAAAAATCTCAGAAATAAATCTAAATTTGCCACCTTATTTAAGTTTTGCAAAAGGACTATGGAGGCAACTCATGGGGAAACAATGAATGTGACCTACTGCCGTTTAGGCAAACATTGCTCCGAGGTGGAGAGGATGAAGTTCTTTGAATCAAATTCACTGATTCCTTCTGTTAAACTGCTATTCACCTAATATTTCTGTCAGGGAATCTAGAAACTATGGTGATTGATGCCATAGAAACACACAGTGAGCAAGGAGGGTGATGAGCTTGTGGATGGTGGCATGGCTGAGAAGCAAAAAGCTAGCATGCAGGAAGCTTTACTGTTTACAGAGCACTTTTCACATATGTTATTTCCTTTAATTTTACTCAAAACTCACAATAACCTTATCTGGTAGGTATTTTTTATTTTACAGGTAAGGATCTGACCCCTTTTCACATTGACCTAAGTGGAAGGGTCATATGCCCCTCAATGCTAAGGCTAAGACCACAATTAGTACATAACACTGATAAAGATGATGACAGTAAAAATGTGCTAGTCACTGGATGTTGGTTATGCTCCAGACACTGATCTATGCAGCTGACATATGATGCCACATTTTGGTCTCACAACTGCCCAAGTATGGAGTCATTATGACATTGTGGGGTTTTTTTATTTGATATATGTATATATTGTGAAATGATTACTCCAATAAGTTTAGTTAATATCCATCACCACACATAGTTACAAATATTTTTTCTTGTGGTGAGAAACTTTAAGATCTACTTCTTTTAAAAAAATGTTTTTTTTATTAGTTTCAGGTGTACAAAACAATGCAATAGCTATAGTTTTGACATTGTGTGCTTTTTTTAAAGATTTTATTGGGGAATTGGGGAAGGGGAACAGCGTTGGGGAAATGGGGAAGGGGAACAGACAAGTTGCTGTCCTTTTTGTTCTTCAGTCTAGTTGTGGAGGGCATTGCTTCACTGGCCCATGCTGGTATCATCATTGCACTCTTCTCGGGTGAGGCAGATCGGTCGCTGGCCTCTGGATGGCCGCTCACAGCAGCTCTTGGCAGTTCACATGGGCTGCCAGCCACTCACTGTAGCCTATGGCAGCCCACTGCAGCAGGGGCTGCAGCTATGCCATCGCGGAGAATCACAGCAGCCCAGCTCCAGGTGGAGCTGTTGTTCACCATCTTAGCTGTAGAGGGCAGTGTCACTGGCCCTCATATGAGGGATCTGAACTGGGGCCACTGGCGTCCCAAGCCAGCTCTTTTTTTTTTTTTAACTGAGCCATCCTGCTACCTGTTGGTAGCTCAGCAGCAGCTCAGCTCAGGCTGGGCATTGAACTGCTGTTGCTCAGATCTCAGGTCGCACTCTTGAGCGAGCTCTTAACAAACTGAGCCATTCAGCCAGCCTCCAATCCAGCTCTTAACCAATGCGCCACTCGGCCAGCCCAACATGGTTTTTTATTTTTTTAAAGATTTTATTGGGGAATTGGCGGAGGGGAACAGCGTTGGGGAATCGGGGAAGGGGAACAGACAAGTTGCTGTCTTTTTGTTCTTCAGTTTAGTTGCGGAGGATGTTGCTTCACTGTTCGTATCGTCATTGCGCTCTTCCCGGATGAGGCAGATCGGTCGCCGGCCTCTGGATGTCGCTCACCGCGGCTATTGGCAGCTCACGCTTGGCTGCCAGCCGCTCACGCTTGGCTGCCAGCCGCTCACGCTTGGCTGCCAGCCGCTCACGCTGGCTGCGGGCCACTCACTGTAGCCTATGGCAGCCCACTGCAGCAGGGGCCGCAGCCCACACCATCACCGGGGCTCGCACAGCCCAGCTCCAGGTGGAGCTGTTGTTAGCTGTGGAGGGCAGTGTCACTGACCCTCATGTGGGATCCAAACCGGGGCCGCTGGCATCCCAAAACCAGCGCTTAACCAATGCGCCACTCGGCCGGCCCCAACATTGTGTTTTTGATCACAAACTTTGGACTCAGATGGACCTTGGTTCAAGCACTAGTTCTGCCACTTATAGCTCTGTGACCTGAGCAAATTACTGAACTTCTCTGATTTTCAGTTTTCTTATCTATAAGAGGCACATGACATACTACCCACTTCTTCCAGCTGTTGCATGAATCAAATGGAATAATGAATGCAAAATGCTTAGCACAGTGGCTCACACATCCTAAGTGCTCAATGAATCTTTATTATTACTACACAGAGCTTATAATACCTCTGATAACCCTGTTAAAGATGATTAAGATAATTTAATAGAATCCACACCCTTTGCATTCAGACCTTGTAAAAATATATTTATTTTGAAACAATTATAGACTCACAGGAAGTTGTAAAACGAGTAGAAAGATCTGCATACCCTGTACTCATCTTTCCCCAATGGTGAAATCTTATATAGCTGTACTAAATATCAAAATTGGAAAATTGGCATTAGTATAATACCGTTAACCAGATGGAAGATCTTATTCACTTTTCGCAATTTTTAAACCTGCATTCCTTATGTGTGTATAATTCTATGCAATTTTACCCCAAGTATAGATTCGTGTAACCACCGCCACAATCAAAATGCAGAACTGTTTCCATTACCATACAACTCCCTGGTGCTCCCTCTTTATTTTTATTTATTTATTTATTTTTTAAAGATTTTTTTATTGGGGAACTGGGGGAGGGGAAAAGCGTTGGGGAACTGGGGAAGGGGAACAGTAAAGTTGCTGTCCTTTTGTTCTTCAGTCTAGTTGCGGAGGACGTTGCTTCACTGGCCCATGTTAGTATTGTCATTGTGCTCTTCTCAGCAGATTGGTCGCTGGCCTCTGGGCAGCCGCTCATGTTGGCTCTTGGCAGCTCACGCTGGCTGCCGGCCACTCACTGTAGCCTATGGCAGCCCACTGCAGCCGGGGCTGCTGCTACACCCAGGGACTCACAGCAGCCAGGCTCCAGGCAAAGCTGTTGTTAGCTGTAGAGGGCATTGTCACTGTCCCTCATATGTGGGATCCGAACCGGGGCCGCTGGCATCCCAAAACCAGCTCTTAACCAATGCGCCGCTTGGCCGGCCCCTGGTGCTCCCTCTTTAAATTTGCATCTAACCCCCATCCCAAGGCACCCACTAGCCTGTTCACCATCTTGGAAGTTTCATCATTTCAAAATATTACATACATGGAATCATGCAGTATATAATGCTTTCCTATTATATAATTGATATAATTATAACAGTATGTAATTGAATTTTTCACTCAGCATAATGCCAGTGAGGTCTATCCAAGTTGTCTGTATCAATAGGCCATTCATTTTTCTTGCTGTATTCCATGCATGGATATACCAGAATTTATACAACCATTATCCACTGAAGAACATTTGGATAATTTCCAATATTTGCATTACAAGTAAAGCTGCTATGAATAATAGTGCACACTTCTTTGTGTGAACATAAGTTTCCATTTGTTTATGCCCAGCAGTCTGATCACCGGGTCATATGGTAAGTAAGCATATGCTTAAATTTATGAGAAATTGCCAAACTGTTTTCCAAATTGCCTGTACCATTTTACATTCCCACCAGCAGTACAAGAGTGATCCAAATCCTCCATATCCATACCAGCATTTAGTATTATCACTAATTTTAAAATTTTAGCTGTTCTCATAGGTGTGTAGTGATAACTCCTTGTGGTTTTAATTTACATTTCCCTAGTGGCTAATGATATTGAGCATTTTTTCCTGTGTTTGTTTGCTATATTTTCCATACATGTCTCCTTTAGTAAAATACCTACTGATGTGTTTTGCCCATTTTATAACTAGGATTGTGTATTTACTGTTCAGTTTGAGACTTCTTTATATATTATTGCTATAAGGCCTTTGTTGAACATGCAGTTTATGTTGTGGGCTTAATTTGTGTCCCCCCAAAAGGTATGTGCTAGCCTTACACTCTGATACCCATGAATGTGATCTTATTTGGAAATAAGGTCTTCGCAGACATAATCAAGTTAAGATGAATTCATACTTAGGGCCCACCCTAATCCAATGACTGGTTTCCTTATGAGAAGTCATTGAAAACAGAGTCCCAGACACATAAGGGAGAATGCCATGTGAAGACAGAGGTAGAAATTGGAGTTATGCAGCTATAAACCAGGGAACACCAAGGATTGCCAGCAACCGTTAGAAGATGGGAAGAGGTAAGGAAGGATCCTTTGCTTACAGCCTTCAGAGAAAGCTCTGACACCTTGATATTTGCCTCCTGGTCTCCATGCTGGTATTATCATAGTGCTCCTCCCGGATGAGGCAGTCGCTTGCCAGCCATTGGACGGTCTCTGACAGCGGCTCACGGCAGCTCACAAAAGCGCATGCCAGCTGCCAGCCAGCCCCATTGCAGCCTATGCCGTCGCTGGAGACCCACAGCAGCCCAGTTCTAGGTGGAGCTGCTGTATACCATCTTAGCTGTATAGGGCGCAGCGTCACTGGCTCTCATGTGGGATCCAAACCAGTGTCCATGCTGCTCAGAGCTGGCGTCCCAAGCCAACTGTTAACCAACGCACCACTTGGGCCAGCCCCAGCAGCCTGCTTTTTATTAGCACCATGCACCAGTGATTCTAAACAATGTCAGGGATAAAATACTCCTCCCTATGGGGTAGATCCCTCTTACCTGCCCACCTCCCCCATTGGGCTAACACTGAAAACATATTATACATGCACACAGGCAAATGTGTATGTATATGCATATACATTCAGAGGCAAATGTATAAATGTGTGTGTACATATATATCTTTGCAGAATACAAATGGAATAACACTATGCATTATTCTTACAATATTTCTCTATTATAAATTTCTGTTGTTTTAAACCACCAAATTTGTGGTAGATTGTTATGGCAGTTCTAGTAAACTAATCCAGTTTGTAAATATTTTCTCCCAGTCTCTGTCTGGTGTTTTCACTCTCTTAACAGAATTTTTCCAGAGAAAGGTTTTAATTTTGAAAATGTCCTCTTTACTAATTTCTCCTCTTTTATGGGTCATGCTTCTAACATCATGTCTAAGAACATGTTCTCTAGTCCTAGATACCAAATATTTTGTCCCATGTTTTCTTCTAAAATTTAAAAATTAGTTTTCTGTTTTTATTTAAATCTATTAACCATTTTGAATTAATTTTTATGTGTGAGGTTTATGTTTAGGGTCATTTTGGTTTCATATGTGGATGTCCAGTTGTCCTAGCATCATTTGTTGACAATGCCTTACTTTCTCCACTGGATTGCTTTTGCATCTTCATAAAAAATCGATTGAACATATTTGTTTTCATCTGTTCTAGGATCCTTATTCTGATCCATTGATCTATGTGTCTATTTCTCTGCCAATACCACGCTGTCAGGTTACTGTAGCTATAGTAAGTCTTAACATTTTGTAGAGTGATTCCTTCTATTCCATTCTTTTTCAGAACTGATTTAACTATTCTAGTTATTTTACTTTTCTATATATATTATGGAATAATCTTGTCTATAGCTACAAAACATCATGCTGGGATTTTGATAGAAAATGCATTAAACCTATAGATCATTTGGGGGAGAATTAACATCTTTACTATGTTGAGTCTTTCAATCCATGAACAAGGCATATCTGTCCATTTATTTAAATCTTTCCTTTCTTGCATCAGAATTTTATAATTTTCGGCATAGAGATCCTATACATATATTTTTTAGATTTATACCTAAGTATTACATTTATTTTGGAATGATTAAAAATGTGCATTGTAGGCTGGTCCGATAGCAGTGGATTATCAGAACTTATATAACGTTAGTGTCACTAAAGTTGATCAAAAATGTGCATTGTATTTTTAATTTCCATTCCACATGTTTGTTGCTACCATACAGGAATGTGATAGAATTTTGTGTGTTGATTTAGTATCCTGTAATTTGTTCTTATATCCTGTATTGCTAACTCAATAATTTTAAAAGCCTTTTTGTCAATTCTTTAGTATTTTCTACATACTGTGACAACTATTTTTTTCAATAATCAAGATCCAAGCTTGTACAGATCTAGTGGCACACATTCAAAGAGAAGGTATCAGCACTATTGATAGACCAGCTCAGAGTCATAATGCTACCTCCTTTTCACTCATTAAATCTTCTGAGGGTGACAGCACACATGAGAACCTTTAGGATCCTTGACTTTCAATTTTGCCATGGCAACTACGGCATGTGATTTTGTCTTAGATTTAACCAGGGTCCTAGCATGCTGAAATGATGGAGTGCTTAGTAATACCCAAACTCCTTGGCAGTCAGTTTCACTTTGGAAAAGGAGTGCACTGGTATCCTCTGACCCTTTTGGGGGTGAGGGATTTAGGCATTCAGGACACCAAGGATAGGTTTCACTGGACCTTCGAGGTTCTGGGTTGTTGTGACAGGGGCAGAGGCAGCCACTACAGCAAGCCCTTAGGGCTTTAAAATGTCTGCTGTAGACACTCCCATAAGGAGACATAGGCCTCAGAATACCACAGTCCAGCAGTCTTCTTCACAGGCAGTTTGCTTCAGGGAAATACCCTGTGGAAACAGCGACTATTAGGAGGGGACCAGTTTAGGTTTAACAATGCTACTTTGCTCAGGGGTGCCTATCAGAGTGACCATGCCGTCACGCTCCATAGCCCTTTTACAAGTCAGGCTAGGTAAGATCTTATGCAAGCAGCAGGGAGTGGTGCAAGTAAGGGCAAGCATTTGCCAGCCGTCAAGGGAGTTATTCCAAACCTTTTGGGTCATTGTGTTTATCCAGCTAGTAAGCCACGGTCTGGACATCCTGTTTGTGATGCCATAATACCAGCCTTGCTCTTGCTGGCTTCTCTTCCAGAGACTATAGTCTGACTTCCAGGCTTTGATATCTCCTAACAGTTTCCTATCAGTCTGCCTGGATTTCTCTTGTATCTCCCCAGATACTTCATTGCTGTGGAGCTCCCCTCCCTCACCTACCAGTCTCCCATTTCTTTGGACACAGATACTGACCCAATCACCCACACCAATTGCCTGCCGTGGTCATTCTTTGCCTGCTGGTCTGGCCTTGTGCCAGGCTTAAAGTAAAGAAGAACACAGGTATGTGTACCAAAAGCTTCCAAGTATCACCTGTCTCTGGCCCTATGTGATCCCATTGTGTCTCTTTCGTGGTGCTCCTCAGACCCTCACAGCCCAGGACAGCTAAAGCGCACCCAGGAAATCAGCACATAGCAGTCCAACCAAGACCTTTCCCCCATCACTTTTGCACCAAGTTTGGAAACAGAGAATGTTCCAGAAGAAGCCAGTCAGGTCAGAGAAGGCTCCCTTTAAAGCAGAGGCCCTACCCATCTGCAGGAGGTCCAGCTCTGGGGTGATGTGACCAGACCACCAGCCACAGCCAACAGGAGTTAAGGCTGACTGTACATGCCATTACTACCAGGCAAAGTGCCCAGCTCTCTGAGTGGCATTCTTCTGGTCCCTGGCAAATTGCCAGAACACCTAGTCCTGAGCTACAATCTGTTGTTATAGGAGAGTCAACCTCACAGACCTGAAGAGAAGGTGAGGAAGGCAGAGAGGAAAAGAGAGTGGCAGGAAGAGATGAGGAAGGGGGAGGGGGAGAGGAAGGGAGGAAGGAAAGACTGCTGGAGGGAGGCAAGAGGGGGCCTTAGCAGAAAAGGGAGGGGGAAGTCAGCCAATGGGGTGAGAGGTGCCAATTCTTCCTTCATGTATAGCGAATAGGGGCTGAGGGGCTGCCTCCTGAGAAGAGGCTGAATACCCCTTCTTGACAGTGGGGCTATGAAGCAAACCTGGGGACCAGGGGGTCCCCCAAGACTAGTCCCTAAACCTAACCCTGTGGTGCCCTCAGTAGATGCTCCCTTTCCTGCTCTCCAATGCCTTGCACGAAAGAAGGGTGGAGTGGGTATGGAGTAAGATTAGGGAAGGGATACCGTGCCCTAAGCCCCCAGGCTATACCTCCTTCTAGGAGTGGCCAAATGGTGGGAGCCACTAGGCAGAAAGGGGCAGGGCATTGGAGAGATTGGAGAGGATGGCAGTGGGAGGGGAGTGGAAGCTAGGCCAGAGACTTTTTCCAGAAACCAAAGAATACAGGTCTGACAATTAAGTTTGCGAACATATTGCAATGATGTTGCTAACCGTTTGTGTTTTTTTTTCTAGAGGGCAGTGTCATTGGCCCTCATATGTGGGATCCGAACCAGGGACGCTGGCAATCCAAGCTAGCTCTTAACCAATGCGCCTCTCGGCCGGCCCAGATCATTCACTTTTGACTGGTTTTAGTTTTAGAGACTCGTAAAATGGGACAGCGGGGTAAGTGAAAGGAGGTAGAATGAATGAGGATCAGCACATGACTAGCATCAGAAATAATTGCAGTTTATGCTGTCTGATAGCAGGTTCACTTCGAAAAGACTTCTGTGCACCACAAAACAAGCAAACTTTCTGTACCTGTTCATACTTCAATTTCACCACTACCAATTTGATCCTGAGGTAAATACTCAATTTATCCCTGGGCTCTTTCCTCCCATCAGCCCTTTTTAAAGCCCTGGAAGAAGCCATCTACTAACTGATCCATTTTCCGAGTGAACCAACGCACACTTTTCCCTCTGACAAAGATGAAGCGGAAGAGTGAAAAAGGCATTTGGTACTCCAAGCCCCTGCCTCCATAAGGCAAAACCCAGAAGTTTCAGTAAAAGGAGAAAGGCAAGCAGTTGTAGAGTGAGTGGGTCCACTAGCGCATTAAAAAAGTCCCACAAAGTTGATGCTAGTGGGGACAAGACAACAACTTTTCTATTCCTGTTCCTACCATTCCACAAAATACTTCCAGAGGTCCCTAAGCAGGACTGGCCTTTGGTAAATCAGCCCTCCCGAGCTCCCTTCCAGCCCCACACAAAAGGCAATGATCAGCATTGATGCAAATTGTTCTACCACCAGTCACCACCCACACGTACCCCTGCCACATAGTTAAAGCTCAAGGATGCTAGAAATGCTGTGATTAATTCCAGACACCCGCCTCTGTGCAGGCAGGAACACAGCAGCTGTATTCGAGAAAAGAGACCTTCCACACCTGCTTATCCAAGCCAAGACGTGTTCCCCATTGTTTGTACCATACTCTGTAGGACCGATATCAGAGCTCCCTGTCTGAGTCTTCACACTAAGCCTCCCTCTTGCAGAGTAACACCTATAAAGTGGGAGCTAATGTGGACAGGACAGCAAATTTCTCTCAGATGTTCCCACCATTTTCTTGGCTAGCACCCAAATCTCCTTGTCTGGACCATCCAACCAAGTGTCCCTGTGGGCTTCCTCTTAGCCACCTGGCAGGGGAGGGGTGGGGAATGCCTCTTAATCCATCTCACTTGATCAGTGCACCATTGCTTCTATTGTAAATAACCCAGGCTCTGGAAAACCCGAAAAGCTGATGGTGTGTCCAGTTCCCAGACTTTGTAGAGACCCTAAGATAACTGTTCAATCTCAGTCTCTCTGAGAGAAGATCAGAGACCCTAGGCATGTGATAGCAGAGGACTGTGAGTGAAGCACTGGACCTCACAGGACAGCAAAATTTCTTCCACTGCTACTTGCTTTTTCTGGACCAGCGCACTCTCAAATTCTCCCATTGGGCTGCTCTCCCACCCATCAATCAAGGAGAGAATGGTTCTCAATCTATCCCCCATAATAATTAGTGCCTAACTGCTTCTTCTGGAAGTAGATCAGGCTCCAGGAAAATGGAAAAGCTCATGGTGTTTTCTGTCCCCTGCTTCTTTAAAGGCACAAAGGCAGCTGCCCAATCTGTCTATGCAAGAGAGAGGCGAGATCTGGAAAGCCTGCAGTTTAGACCTAACAAGACAGAGAGAAGAAAATGGAGTGGAAGAGAGTATGTAGAGTGTATTGATTCTAGGGGAGGAAGGATCAATCAGTTTAGGAAAAGTTTGAATTCTTGTTTTCTGGTTTCTGCTTTTTTGCTCCTAAAAGCCATAACCACGAATCCTTCATCTTTTTACTGTATTGAGTTGCTGCCAAAGATTCAAGAATTGGTCTTGGCTTTTTCATTTTAGAAACCCAGATAGCTCGTGTTCCCTTGCCCATAGTAGATTCAGCAGAAAGAGTAAAACATTACCTAAAGCCCTCACTCTAGCCCTGTAAGGGCCCTAACACAGTTGCTTTTATTTACAAGGGAGCTAAAGAATGGAGCAAGGCAGACATCTCCTAATGCCCAGACCTGTGAGAAGTAGAATCTTGACTCTAAAGGACTATAGAGTGGCTATGTTAGCAAATTGTTGTTCCATGCTCACCAGGTTATCCCCCTTCTGCACTCACGATTGTTGTAACCATATAACCTTTTCAAAGTCTTTTAAGAGATCATCTTTGAGATTACGTAAGTAACTTTGCTTATTGCTGTGCACTCAAACATGTGGTGTGTGTGTGTGTTTGAGAGAGAGATCTATAAAACAGCTGATTTCATTACCCTGGTACAAAAATTAGTAAGGCAAGCTTGTTATATATGCTAAAAGATAGGAAAATTGGAGGTGGGGGGGAGTCTTACTTCAGCAGCCTTTTTCTCTTCCTTCCTCTGTTAACCAACCTCAGGTTAATCTGGGGGATGCTCATTTCCCAACCTCATGTCCACCATAGATCCCTAGTTAGCTAAGGGCTATGAGCCTCAGACTGGTATCTCAGTCCATGCAAACCTCCTGATAAGTAGCCTGGGACACAAGAACTTTCCTCCTATCTTCACACCACTTCAAGCAACAGGTCTGGCCAGTTCTTCTGAGGATCTGCAGGGATACCTGAATCTAAACCAGGAAGGAAGAATGAAAACTTTGGTTCATTTAACAAACTGCCCTGGGATGCCATCTCCTGGGTGAGGTCTGCTTGGGAGAAGTAAAGGCCAGTTGTTAGCGGGACTCCCAGTGGAGTCCCAGCCCTTCCTAACTGCCTCCTGCTGGTGCCGAGGCACCGTGCTCTTCCATGGGGATAGAAAGTGGCTGGGACCCTCGCTTTTATCTAGGTGATGCAGAGAGCTATTTACCCCAGCACTGTGCTGGAAAGGAAGTGCACAGTATGAAAACTGAGGGAATAGCATCTCTAAGTAACAAAAGAAAGAAAATGTGAATTGAAGCATAATTACCAATTCATAATGCCATAGCAATTTGCTTTGTTTGTCAAGAGTCTATGGTCCACTTCTTGTTATTTGTGTGCATCTCTGGAGCTTCAAACTATCTTTATTACACACAACTATTATCTCAGCTCATCTGCATGTTTATTTTCCTAGGACTGATATTTATATTATCTCATGGTACATGGTGTTTTATTATTCAGGTCTTTTGTACTTCTACTAGAAATGCGTTGTAGGCACCCAAATAACACTCAGCAGTAAAGATGCCACACGCATGGTCCCTACAGCCTGGAAGCCCTTCTGAAAGGGGGATGTTCTGGGGGAGGGCTACCGGGAGAGGCACTCTTCTCTTGCACCAGATTCTAAAGGAATTTATATGACCTGTGAGATCTTGTCATATTCTCATTCCTGCAACAGTAGGACTCCCACCTGTGCATTCAGTCCCAATGCCCAGTCTGTAAGGCCAGCCTTGGCTTTGAGGCAAAGAGATGTATAAAGAGCTCCAGGCCAGCATTCTGGGCTCAGCTTTAAGGCACTTTTCTTACTTTTATGTCTCTGCCTCTGCATTAAATTTAGATGACTTCAACCCTACTTTTTTCCTACCTTTTCTAAACTTGGGCCTGCCTGAGTCCTTCTCTTGATAATTTACAAAGTACCCTTCATTTTCTTCCCTAGATGGGGTGTTCTCTTGTTTCGCAGTGAGAGGTGGAGGTGGGTGAATCATAAGTTTGACTGTTACTGTGAGTTTCTGGAAGAATCCCTGAAACAGCTTGAAATCACCAATCTGTGTATTCTCCATTCCATGTATCTCCTCTGATTTACACACACACACCCTTCCTCCTAGAGTCAGCTAAGAATCTCTAGCTGCTTAACTTCATTGTCCACCCATTCCCCTGCCATATATGAGCCTGACCCATAGAAACCAGGCCAGATCCAGCTAGTCAGAGCTGCCCACAACGGCCTGGGGATCCCAATGCAGTTCCAAAGGAATCTATGTTGAAGGTCATCCTGGTCATTAATCAGAAAGGCCAGGCTCCTAGAGACTAGATCTTTCAAACAGTTACACCTCCCCCTATATCGTACCCTAGGGATATGCCCAGAAAAGAGGTGCTCCAGCACAGACTCTGCTGTTAACAGCCTGTATTCCTTGCATCTGATTTTATCCTGCTTCCGTCTCATCCTATGCTTCCTCCTTTTCTTCTTCTTTTTTTTTTAAAAAAGATTTTATTGGGGAACTGGGGAAGTGGAACAGATAAGTGGCTGT
The DNA here is from genome assembly GCA_033961575.1 of Aselliscus stoliczkanus. Lineage (NCBI taxonomy): Eukaryota > Metazoa > Chordata > Mammalia > Chiroptera > Hipposideridae > Aselliscus > Aselliscus stoliczkanus. The sequence continues at coordinate 20,560,725 of CM066737.1, forward strand.
CCTTTTGTTCTTCAGTCTAGTTGTGGAGGACATTGTTTCACTGGCCCATGCTGGTATCATCATTGTGCTCTTCTCAGGTGAGGCAGATAGGCTGATGGCCTCTGGATGGCCGCTCACTGCGGCTCTTGGCAGCTCACACCAGCTTCCAGCCCCTCACGGTGGCTGCCGGCCACTCACTGTAGCCTATGGCAGCCCACTGCAGCAGTGGCTGCAGCTATACCATCCCGGGGACTCACAGCAGCCCAGCTGCAGGTGGAGCTGTTGTTCACCATCTTAGCTGTAGAGGGCAGTGTCACTGGCCCTCATATGTGGGATCCGAACTGGGGCCACTGGCGTCCCAAGCCAGCTCTTAACGAACACGCCACTCGGCCAGCCCTTCTTTTTTTTTTAATACTTTTTTTTAAATTGGAGGAAAGTGTTTTTCCAGGACCCATCAGCTCCAAGTCAAGTAGTTGTTTCAATCTAGTTGTGGAGGGCGCATCTCAGTGGCCCATGTGGGGATCGAACTGGTATCCTTGGTGTTATGAGCACTGAGCTCTAACCAACTGAGCTACCCTGCCGCCCCTGCTTCTTCCTTTTCTCTCTTGCCTTGTAAATGAATAAAAGGAGGCGGGGGTGAGAATAGAACTTGGTACTAGAAAGTTCTGGATTTGAATTCTAACTCTTCTGCTTGCAAATGTCTGTGAATTTCAGCAAATTTCTTTACCTTGTTTTTATTTTATTTTATTTTTATTTTTTTTTGAGGGCAGTGTCACTGGCCCTCACATGTGGGACCCAAACCAGGGCCACCGTCCTCCCAAGCCAGCGCTTAACCACCGCACTACTCGGCTGGCCTTCTTTACCTTCTGAGCTTTAGTTCCTTCACCTCTAAAATGCAAACCATGTTATCTACCTCTCAGAGCTGTTATAGGGTTAAATGTGATAAGACGTGTGAAGATACATTACAGCACCCAGCACACAGTAGTTGCTCAGTCCACCTCAGGTTAAGCCATCAGGGCAGAACCTATTCCACCTAATATAAGCTTAGCTGTGGTCAAACATGTGATGTTCAGAAATGATTCCAGGGACATAGCCCGTCCGCCATAGTATACCCCTCAGGAATGGTTCAGTGCACTTCTTGAGAAACAAAAGTGTGTCTTGTGTGCTTTTAAAGGAGCCAAGCTAGTCCAGATAACAACTTTAATTCACTCAAAGGCATAGCCCAACCACAGGTGTAATGTATTCCTAAATTGTCAAACAAAATATATGAGAATGCTCCCAGGGTTTCTGGTTTGAGATTGTGGAGGGAGCATCTACACGTATCACTCTTTCTCTCAAAACTTTGAAATAACTTCTAATTGCCTTTTGAATTAAGTGAAATCTCAGCCCACAGCATTCACATATTTTCCACAAGTTAATCTCAACCTGTCTTGTCAGTCTTATTTCACCTTGCTTCCCTATTCACATCCACACTTCAGCCAAACTGGACTATTTATTCCCACAACACGGCGCCAAACATTCCCACCCTTGTCGGCTATTTATTTTTATTTATGACTTCTTCCCTGTACCCCATCTCTACCTACTGAAATCCTTCAGAGTCCCTCTGAAAAAAACAGACTCTCCCATAAAACCTTTCCCAATCCCTCTACTGTCCTCCAATGAGGTGATCTCTCTTCCCCAGAATCATGATAGAATTTACTTTCTACCTTCCTTGTGGCATGGATTCCAGCTTGAGCTTAGGTTGCAGCCCTTGCTGAGGTTCAGACACACTAGGCAGTCTGGTAAATAGGGGGAATGATGGTGTAGCTGAGGGCCTCTGAAAGAAAAATCCTTCTAAGGGGGCTGGGCGGGAAATAACAAAGCATGACAGACCTGACTCAGGCACAAAACTCAAGTCTGCAGTAGGAAGTAGTGGGTTGGAGTACAATACAATAACTGTTATCTGAAACTGCCACAGCCCAGCCTTCCTGGATGCATGCCTCTGTCTTATCCAAAGACTTCTTTGCATCCAGGAAAGATTCTCCTGGCAGCAAAGGGAATGAGATCCAGACCCCCTCTTCTTAGCACAGCCCATTGAAGTTCAAAGGCATAAATGATGTCTAATGTCTTGGGATGGTCCCAAATAAGGCCAAATTGCCGAGAAGGAACAGAGGGTGGTGCTCTGAGAAAAGACCTTTCACGGAAGAAGAATGTAGATGGGTGATCCACACTGAGAATCAGAGTTTAGGTCACTGGAGAGGTCTGGTTCAGGACACGCAGTCATCTTGGACATCCCATGGATACTCCTCAAACGAAAAGCTACATCTAAGCCACTAAAGAGTTAGAACCCTAAGTGGCCCAGGCAGCCTTTTTTTAGGACATTTCTGACTAAGTCTGACAGAGTAAAGATGACACCTTGAGAAAACACCTTGATGAGGACGGATCTATTCAACATTGTATGCTGAACCAGTTAAGCTGGAGGTTTGATTGGAGCCACCTCTGTTTGATAAGGGTGGTGGTTAGGAGCATGGACTCTGTAAACAGCTCACTCATAAGCGGTCAATTAAATTCACAAACTCTTCCTAGAAAAAGTGCTACATACCTCATTGCTCAATATCACTACAGTCAACTTTGAAGTACTCCCCTTGGGAAGCTATGCACTGATATCAGTGCCTAGTCCACCCTTGAAAGCAATTTGGAACTCTTTTTCTGGAATGGCCAACAGAGCTGTCGCCTGATTACCCATGATGTCCTGAATGCCATCAAAATGTCTTCTTTCAATATTTCCTTTATCTTTGGGTAAAGAAAGAAGTCATTGGGGGCCAGATCAGATGAGTAGGGAGGGTGTTCCAATACAGTTATTTGTTTACTGGCTAAAAACTCCCTCACAGACTGCCGTGTGAGCTGGTGCATTGTCATGATGCAAGAACCATGAATTGTTGGCAAAAAGTTCAGGTCGTCTAACTTTTTGACGCAGCCTTTTCAGCACTTCCAAATAGTAAACTTCGTGAACCGGTTTTCCAGTTGGTACAAATTCATAATGAATAATCCCTCTGATATCAAAAAAGTTTAGCAACATGGTTGCAATAAAATTTGCAAACCTCGTATGTAAGTGGGGATAATTGAATCAGCCAACTGAAAGCAGCAAGAGGGACCACCTTGATCTTAGCAGTTCTGAAGTCCATCTCAAGAGGTCATTCTAACTTGCCAGTAACCTAGCAGACAAGATAGAACATATAAAGTAGAGGAAAGATTCGGGCATATGTGGAAGCAACCCTAGGGGTTCTTGGGTGTAGTTAAGGTGTGGAACCATTAGAATTCTTTCTAGAAGAAAATGGGTGTGTATGGGGCCTCAATGTCATTGTAATTTGAATATTGAAAGATGAGAGACATTTTTTTTAATTGAGGTATAATGGACATACATTACATTAACTTCAGGTATAGAACATAATGATTTGATGTCTGTATATGTTGCAAAATGATCACCACAATAAGTCTAGTTAACATCTGACACCATACATTGTTAAAAAGTTTTTTTTTCTTCTGATGAGAACTTTTAAGATTTAAGGAGATCTTGTTTTTCATTTGCAGGCTTATCATACCCTGTCACACTGGCAGTGCCCAGCAGAGCAGTGGTCATTACTGGAGAGTGATTGCTGTGCTTTGTGGAACAGCAGAGAAGACCAGTAGGTCAGGCAGAGTGACATGGAGACTATAAGGCAGAGAGTGGGAGCACCAAGGGGATCAGCAACCATGCCAGTGGGAATATACTTATTCATGAGCACAAGGACGACCCTAGGAAAGGCCTTGAAAGATCAAACAATTGCCACTGACTCTTGCACAGCCTTAGCCCCAAACTACAAGTAAGACCCCCAACCTTGGGGGATGTCAGAAGTGCTTCAAGCAGAGGACTTTGAAAGAAGCTTAAGATCAAGTGTGTGTAGGGCCAGAGAAATTCAGTTTTCCCAGTTATTAGTGTTCTTACCTTACCTGTATTGTTAAGTTCTTTGAGGATAGGTGCTGAATTCTTCTCATCTCTGTATCTCCCAAAAGCACAACCCGAGTCTGGGTAAAGTGCTACAGGCCAGAGTCTGATGCCCAGTGTAGTGGCAGCAGTGGCAGTGAGAGCAGGCTTGTTCCCGGGTATGCCATCTCCTGTCCCACCATCCCAGGCACCAGAAACATCTTCCTCACTTCTATTCCCCAGTGGCATTTAGCTCAGCGTTTACTATTTTTTTAATCATTTTTCAGCTTGCTTGAGATAAAATATACATACCATGAATTCACCTATAGATTGTTTTAATAAATTTATACAATAATGTAACCATCATCACACCACATCATTTTCTTTTTTCTTTTCTTTTTTTGAGGGCAGTGTCACTGGCCCTCATAAGTGGGACCCGAACCGGGGCCGCTGTCTTCCCAAGCCAGTGCTTAACCGCGGCGCCACTAGGCCGGCCTGACACCACATCATTTTAGAACACTTCCATCATGCCCAAATTTTCCCTTATGCACCTTAGCAGTCCTCCTTACTCCAACGTCCAGACCCAGGCAACCACTGATGTGCCTTCCTAGTTTTACCTTTTTCTAGAAACTTCATATTAAAGAGTCATATAGTGGGCCAGCCGAGTGGTGCATTGGTTAAGAGCTGGCTTGGGATGCCAGCGGCCCCGGTTTGGATCCCACATATGAGGGCCAGTGACACTGCCCTCTACAGCTAACAACAGCTCCACCTGGAGCTGGGCTGTGCGAGCCCCGGCGATGGTGTAGGCTGCAGCCCCTGGTGCAGTGGACTGCCATAGGCTACAGTGAGTGGCCAGCAGCCAGCGTGAGCTGCCAATAGCCACGGTGAGTGACATCCAGAGGCCAGCGACCAATCTGTCTCATCCGGGAAGAGCACAATGATGATACCAACATGGGCCAGTGAAGCAACATCCTCCGCAACTAAACTGAAGAACCAAAAGACAGAAACTTGTCTGTTCCCCTTCCCTGATTCCCCAATGCTGTTCCCCTCCCCCAATTCCCCAATAAAATCTTTAAAAAAATAAAAAATAAATAAAGAGTCATATGGTATATCTAGTGTCTTTCATTGAACATGTTTGAGATTCATCCATATTGTAACGTGTATCAATATTTTGTTCTTATTAGGATTAGTGACCAGTCTGAACTCATAAGAGTTTAGTGTTAAGATATAGAAAAAACAAATCTCTTGATATTCCAATTCTACAGTGAATGTGAGAGGGGTATAATAAAAATTTATTTAATCATTTATGTCTCTGATAATATGCAATTTCTAATTTGCAAGTGTCATCATTTTTATTTAAGACATTTCCCACTGCAAACTATAGATCATGAAAGAGTTGCTAACTAAACAGCTGCAAAAATGTTAATGTTTATGTGTCATAAAATAGTAAAAGTGGTAACTAATGAATTGTATTAAAAATAGTTCATTCCAGGGCTGGCCGAGTGGTGCATTGGTTAAGAGCTGGTTTTGGGATGCCAGCAGCCCCAGTTTGGATCCCACGTATGAGGGCCACTGACAGTGCCCTCTGCAGCTAACAACAGTTCCACCTGGAGCTGGGCTGTGAAAGCCCCGGAGATGGTGTAGGCTGCAGCCCCTGCTGCAGTCGGCTGTCATAGGCTATAGTGAGTGGCCGGCAGCCAGTGTGAGCTGACCATCCAGAGGCCGGCAACCAATCTGCCTCCTCCGGGAAGAGCGCAATGACGATACCAACATGGGCCAGTGAAGCAAAGTTCTCTGCAGAACAAAAAGACAGCAACTTGTCTGTTCTTCCCCGATTCCCCAACGCTGTTCCCCTCCCCTAATTCCCCAATAAAATCTTTAAAAAAAAATAGTTCATTCCATTTTTATTGTTGAGTCGTATTCTGTTGAGTCTTATTCTACCCAATTGCTAACTGATGGACATTTAGGTTGTTTCCAGTTTGTTTTATGAATAATGCTTTTTTTTGTATGTATATTTGCATACAAGTTTTTATGCGAAAATATGTTTTCACTTATCTTGAGATAGCTAGAAGTTAAATTGTGGGGCTATATGTAAGTGTATGGTCTTTATTGATTTGAAGCGCCTTAACAGGGATTAACATATAGAGGGCTGAAAGTAAACCCTGTGCGAATGGAACACATGATTAGGGATACAAAATACAATTCTAAGAAAAGGGAGATTACTGAGAAGACAGGTAGAAATGCACTAAGAGATAAATACATCCACTTCATAATTTGTATCTCAATATTCAGGAAGCCTAAACATTTTATCTACTGCAAAACTGCCACAGAAATAGCTCTTGGACCTCAATATCAGGAAAATCCATGCATCTCTTGAACAACTGGGTTATTTTTATTATACATAAGTTGTTCTCAGAGTGTGGTCCCCGAGCAGCAGCACCAGTATCACCTGGGAACTTGTTAGAAATGCAAATAATCAGGACCGGCCGAGTGGCGCATTGGTTAAGCGCTGGTTTTGGGATGCCAGCGGCCCCAGTTCGGATCCCACATGAGGGCCAGTGACACTGCCCTCTACAGCTAACAACAGCTCCACCTGGAGCTGGGCTGTGCGAGCCCCGGTGATGGTGTGGGCTGCAGCCCCTGCTGCAGTGGGCTGCCATAGGCTACAGTGAGTGGCCCGCAGCCAGCGTGAGCGGCCAATAGCCGCGGTGAGCGACATCCAGAGGCCAGCGACTGATCTGCCTCTTCCGGGAAGAACGCAATGACGATACCAACATGGGCCAGTGAAACAACATCCTCTGCAACTAGACTGAAGAACAAAAAGACAGCAACTTGTCTGTTCCCCTTCCCCGATTCCCCAACGCTGTTCCCCTCCGCCAATTCCCCAATAAAATCTTTAAAAAAAAAAAAAGAAATGCAAATAATCAGGCCCTTCCTTAACCCTACAAAATTAAAAAGTTTGGAGGTGAAACCCAGCAATCTGTGGTTTGATAAGTTTACTGGTGATTTGAATGCAATCCAAAATCTGAGAACCACTACCCTTTGTAACTGATGGCTGAGAACCTTGGAGCCAAATCTGCAGCCTCTCTCTAGCAACTGTTTTCTAATCTCTCTCCCCACCACTTTATGGCAGAAAAAAAGTTCTTCAGCACCTGTAGATCCCCAGCTCCTTGGAGATTTGAAAAGGATTTTGCCGATTTTGCTGAATTGGACTGAACCAGGAAACCCAACTTCAGAAAACTCATACATAATTTATTTGTTCAATATCCAATACTTCCCTCAAGCTAAAGGCTATATTAAGACTGTATTACAATTGCTTAACCTATAGCCGAGTAGTTGGTTTTGAAAACCTTGGATGGTCTATGCCATCCAAGTTCTGTGCACTAAAAACAAACAAGCAAACAAAAAAGGGTTTCATCATTTTGTGTAGGCTGAGTGCCCTGCAACTTTAACTACAAAAGATTAACTAGACATGTGCCGGGAGCCGACAGCATCCCGGTGTCTGACAAGGCCACATTGAAATAAAGATCCACGCTCAGCACTGGATGTCTGGGATGCTGCCTTATGGTTGGTCATGTAATATCTCCTGTCTCTATGAACCCATGTGCCTTTCCTCCGATAGGAGACACTATACTCACTGCATTTGTGACAAGTTCCTGGGGTACCCTGATGATAGCTGGCTGTGTAAGTCAATGGTGGGGCAAGATTTCCTAAAGAAAAGGAAACTCCCTAAAACAGGCTACAGCCCGAGGGGACCCCTGAACTGGGATATTGGGGACTCAAGCCCCTTGGCCTATGCAGCTGTGAAAGGTTTCCTTGAAGACCAGGAGACCAAGGTCTCTTGGCCATGAGAGTTCTGATAAGAGACAACTTACTGACCATGAGGTATTTTAATGAACAGCCTTGTTTTATTTAACTCTTCACTTTGTACATTGCTGTAGCAACAAAAACTGAAGCTTTGACTGAGAAACAGATGTTCCCCTCTATTGCAATAATATGCAGCTCTTCGTAGGATGGAAAAGTTTGAGACTCCTTTTGCTACTAACTTCAAGTATATGCCCTGTAAGGAAGTTATGGTAACCGGTGTACCCTGGAAAGATATAATTACAAAAAGGTAAAAGCTCTGAGAAAGAGAAAACATCCTGATCATGTGAAACATAACTTGAGATTGAGGTGATGGTCAGAAGCCCCTATAAAAGGGGCCAGGCTTTAAAAATAAAGTGTGTGTGTGACGCTCCTGTGAACCTCTTTCCAATGTCTCCCTCCTCCTTTCTCCTCGCCGACGCCGTCCCACCCGAGGGAACCCCTGGTCCTTGAAGGGGCTGGCTCCCCGCAGACGTGGTTATGTTTTGTGGGTGAATTATAAGGTAAAAGAGGTAGACAGAAAAGCAGATTCATTTAAATTATCTATCATGATTTGCTTGTTATCCTGGAAATCTCTTGTTCTTTAGTTAATAAAACATGCAGGGCCAGCCGAGTGGCACTGTTGGTTGGGAGCTGGCTTGGGACGCCAGTGGCCCTGGTTCAAATCCCATATGTAAGGACCGGTGACACTGCCCTAAAAAAAAAAAAAAAAAAAAAAAAAAAAAACATGCAGAAAACCTAAGACCACAATGCCAAATGAGCGAATAGGGCTCATTGTCAGGAACTGGGTGTTTTTCAGCTCTTATCACTGATTTTTTTTTTCTTATCACTGATTTTTTAACCTTTCAGAATACAGAGAGAACCCATTGCATCTCAGCTACGGAGTACTTGCATGAAGTCCTTTCCCCCTCTGTTTTTTGTTTTTTTGTTTTTGAGGGCAGTGTCATTGGCCTTCATATGTGGCACTGAACCGGGGCCGCTGGCTTCCGAAGCTAGCGCTTAACCACCACGCCACTTGGCCATCCCTTAAAGTGTATGCTTTTTTTTTTCTTTTTGTTTGTTTGGGGTTTTTTTTTTTTGGTTTATTTTTTTGAGGGCAGTGTCACTGGCCCTCATATGTGGGGCCGAACTGGGGCCGCTGGCTTCCCAAACCAGCGCTCAACCACCACACCACTAGGCTGGCCCTTCCTTTCCCCCTCTGAACCTCATTATTGCCTCTGAAAAAATAGAGGATTTGATTTTATCATCTCTAAGGTCACTTCTATCTCTGATATTCTGGGATTCTAGAGGAGAACACCAATGCTCCAGCCGCCCCCAACCCCACCCCCAACCTCCCAACAGCACTGCTCTCTCCTGACCTCTCCAGAAGGAAGTCAGAGGAGGAAAGGCAGGCTGGTGGCTGCAGCCTGATGAAGGAATGCCTGAGGCCTTTGGAATCCAGATGATTTTGGAAATCACACCCAGGTTTGGTTTCTTGCTGTGTGGCCATCAGTGGAAGTGTGATTTGGGAGATAGTATTTGCTCTTTGCTAAATGATATGCAGGAATCCCAGAGAGATTTTTATCATTAGCTTTGTGAGAACAAAAGATGAACCACATAGAGCCCTTTTCTGTAGAGACGATCTTAATGAGCCAGCCCTGTGCATGAAATTATTTGAGTGTATATATTAATAATTAAAAGCTAAGGGATTCCCCTCCCCATTACCATCAAAACAGTTATTTAGCAGAGTAATTCAAGCTCTGGAGATAATTTCATAAAGAGGATAGGTGTGATTTAGGGGACTCAAATTAACCAGATAATTGATTCAATTCATTCAATTATGTTCCCTGTCAGATTTATTGCACCTATTATGTCAATATGGAGAGCAATTTTTTTTGGCCCCTCCAGTTCATCCGTTAGCCAAATACATTGCTGCTTTTCATTTTACTTCCCAGTCTAATTCTGTTATGGATATATTTACAGATACCTTAATACAAAAAGTTTCTCCTAGCTGAGAGATTACCCTTTGAATTTGATCATTTCAGAGAAGACTTCGTAGCAAGTTATATTATTACATGCCCATTATCTCAGGAGTAACATATGGCATACCCTTACTTGAAAAATAATGATTTTCATTCTTACAAGTCCTTTTGTGTCAGAACCTCAAGCTGTGTTTGGTGTTATTTTGTTTTTGAACAAGGCAAGTTAATTTTAATCATTTCTAAAGAGACAAACCCTAAACCGCATTTTAAAAATATATGGCATTAAAACAGATAGTCAAACAGTAAAAACTGTTTTATTGGGACATTTAGAGACAAACCAACTGGTGGTTTGCCTGGATTTTTCATCTCTTAAAAGTTACTTTGCCATTGTGCTGTGCAGACCCAGTAATATGCACAGAGTAGGGAGTTACCATGTGTCAGAGCTAGGAGATCAGCCCGGGTCACCTTAATTAATCTTCCTTGGAAGTGACATCAGCCTCGTACAAATGTGAATGATTTGTTGCTTCATTGCCTCACTGATATGAAATCGAGAGGAATAGTTTCAAGTTTGTGCCTCAGGGGACACACATACTTATTTATCATGTAAAAATGTGCATTAGACCCCTTCTGATTGCAGAGAAATGAATGAGTTCCAGGAGAAAAGTGACAAGATCTAGGTAGAGCTTCATGGTTAGATATGGGAACAGAGTGATTCTAATAAACAATAGGTGTTATTCTGTACTATGTAGGTATTCATAAGATTCCCCAACAGGGAAGAACAAGCAACTGCAGAGCATTTCCCCAACCCCCCTCCTTCTGTCCCTGAAACGTCAATAAAACTCCTCCACCTCCCACTCTTCAGTGCCAGATCCGTAAGCACTTAGCCAAGCATGCTGGGAGACACAGTACAACTGAAGGAAAGGAGTATCCGGATGTCTTGAATTTGCTTGCCATTCTGCTCTGTTCCTCTACCATCTCATTACTAGACGTGGGCATTGGACGTGATAATCATCTACATTTGAACTGAACAGAAGAATATTAAAGGCATAGTCTTCAGAAGAAATGTCTCAAAGACAGCCTCAGTCACCTAATCAGACTTTCATTCCAATCACAAATGATACAGGATCATCCAGCTCTGTTATTCCTAATGATACCAAAAATAAAGGATGGACCACAGACAACTCTCCAGGAATAGAAGCATTATGTGCCATCTATATCACGTATGCTGTGATCATTTCAGTGGGCATCCTTGGAAATGCTATTCTCATCAAAGTCTTTTTCAAGACCAAATCCATGCAAACGGTTCCAAACATTTTCATCACCAGCCTGGCTTTTGGAGATCTTTTACTTCTGCTAACTTGTGTGCCGGTGGATGCAACTCACTACCTTGCAGAAGGATGGCTGTTCGGAAGAATTGGCTGTAAGGTGCTCTCTTTCATCCGGTTCACTTCTGTTGGTGTATCAGTGTTCACATTAACAATTCTCAGCGCTGACAGGTGGGTTTCTTTTCTGTTATATTTGTCAGGATGTGAAAGAAAGAAAAGCTTGTATTTAGCATTCACTGGCTACAATTCTGCTTTTCTCACACTCTGTAACCTGGGTGTAAGATTGAAAAATCGGGGGGGAATTTTAAATAAAAGTTGGTGTAAGAATGTTAAAATGCCTGTGTTAGCATCAGAGGAGAGGTTTCAATTGTATGGTTTGGAAATAATCTATTGTCTTTGAAGTATGATTCTTTGCTTAAAAGAATATTTGAACGGTGTCTCCCCCCGCCCCAGTTTATTAAGTAAGACAAATTGTTCCAGGTGTAAAAGAAAAACAATTCATGCGTTATACGTTAGTGCTGCCTAGTGGTGCAATATTGTCAACATTAAAACATCAGCCTCAGTGTGAAATTGACCACATATGCATTACTGACTACCGGAAGAATGGCAAAAAGATACATGCATCTAATTTATTTGAAGTTCATCAAATTAATTAATGGCAGGAAAACGCTGAGATTTTCAGCTTGTTGGTAACTCAGTGTAATGCCACCACTTAATTGTATTTGTTCTCTATAGGCATTCAATGACATTCTAGTTTCGAGAGAAATAAATGAATCTTGGTTGAGTACCTCTGGCAGTCAGGGTGTTCAGACTCTGTTAGGATATTTTCAGTTCAAGTACTGTGTTTTTCTGTGTTCCTAGTGTAGAATGATAACTGAAAGCATGAAAGAATTGAGGCTCTAAATATTAAAAGCGATGTTTAAGAAAGTCTGCAAGAAGTCTGTAAGTAATCAATGCCTGGCAGTATCAGAAGGAATAGCTTCTTCAGACTGTGGGATCAGAGAGGAAGAAAAGCTTTCCCTGTGTTTTTTATGGATCTTTTCTTTAACTCGTTTTATATTCTATTTGAGGGTAGATTTGCTTAATGGCTGTAGATTTTAAGGTGGATTTGTCAGAATTAAGAGGCATCTTTGCATGGGCACAGGGCTTCCGATTTCATTCTTGCCTTGCCGTAAATCTACCTACAGATCGGCTTGGGCAAAAACTTAGCTCTTTTGAATAGGGAAGAAATTAACCCTCTCCTCTTTACTGCATAAACTCAGGGAATTCTTTTCCAGGAAGGCTGATGACTGCTCACTCATGAAGAAAGGAGAATTAGGTTTCACATCAGTCACTTATACAAAGAGGAATTCTTGTACAACACTTAAGGTAATACCCAGGGGATGAATTACTCTCAATCACACCCAAAATCATGCTGAAAAATATTTATTTGTTCTAAATAGAGGATGTACACATAAAATTATAAAATTGCAAACCTGGAATATCTCATATGGGTTCATAAGAGGTAATTAGCATAAATAAAAATACTGGGAGGTATCATGTATATTTGAAACCAGAACCAATTCCAGTCAGTTAATAGTGACTTGGTTATATACACTCAGATAGAAGGTAGAACTGGATGACCTCTTCTAACCCTAGGATTCGGCAATTTCCATGTTTATTTGACCTTTGCCTGTGCTTTTGTGTTTCTAGATACAAGGCAGTTGTGAAGCCACTGGAGCGACAGCCCTCCAATGCCATCCTGAAGACCTGTGCCAAAGCTGGCTGCATCTGGATCGTGTCTATGATCATCGCTCTACCAGAGGCTATATTTTCAAATGTATATACTTTTCAAGATCCCAACAAAAATATGACATTTGAATCATGTGCCTTTTATCCTGTTTCTGAGAGGCTCCTGCAAGAGATCCATTCTCTGCTGTGCTTCCTAGTGTTCTACATTATTCCACTCTCTATCATCTCTGTCTATTATTCTTTGATTGCCAGGACTCTTTACAAAAGCACCTTGAACATACCTACCGAGCAACAAAGGCATGCCCGCAAGCAGGTATGTATTAATCAGGACTGGTGTGAATTTAGAAGTGCAATTCCTACTTTAGCACCTAGGAGCAATAAATACAATAGCAGTATAGTGTTTTTGTTATGGTCATGGGCTCGTAAATCTGTCAGATCCAGAATTTAATTCCAGCTCTATCACATACTAGCTGAGCAATCTTGAGCAAGTTACTTAACCTCTCTGAGCCTCAGTTTCATCTGTAAAATGAAGGTGGGTACTGGATGCTATCTATATGAAATGCTTCACAGAGTTCTTGGTGCATAGTAAGCATTCAATAAATGGTAGAACTATTATTATTAGAAAGGGGGCAGCTGCAGTTTGGGAGCTGTCCAAATTATTTACCCCATGGAATAGTGAGGAACATTGCACAAGGTGAGAGTACAAAGCGAAGCCTCTTTTTTGTTTTAGAAAGTGTAACAGAATGATAGAAAGACACAGTATGCAAACCACTTACACACAGATGAGTGAACTGAAGTCTCCAGGGATGAAGTGCCCATGGCATAAGAACACAGTGACTCACAGAGCCTAAGACTATTAGAAGAGCCAGGTGTGAGCTCCTTTCATAAAGGCAAACAAAATAAAAAGAAGGTGGCCAAAACATTGTTCCATTTGATTCTTTGAAAACCCAACAGGATTTGTCTTTCTTGGGGTGAGAGGGATGATTCCATTTACCTCTTGAACAGTACACAGAAAGCTCAGTGCCTTTTTTTTTTTTTTTGGAGCTGCTCCATTCAGTCGGTTCAACAATGGTGCTCATAAGGCTAAAGTTGCATATTTAAAGCATATGTAAACAGTTATCTTTGCTCTATCTGTGACCAAGGCAACGTCTTCACTTCATCTGGTTCATGTCTCTTATGAATAGGTGTAGGTAGGATTATTTTCATATATGAAGGAGGCATACTGGTTTTTATTCCTTTGACTATATCGTTAGAATTCCTATAGATTAAAAACAATTTTTGGTGCCAACTTGGCAACTTTCATAAACCCCAGAAGAATATTCTAACCTAATCAGTGTCTGCTGATATAGTGAAGGCAGTGTTGTATCTCTATTTTTTAATTAAATTTTTGAGAATTCTACACTCCTTGAGATAATTGGAGACATCCTAGAGAACCTCAAAACCAGGGGTGGAAGTCTCTGAATTACAGCTAATGAGACCCAGATCATGGGTTACCATGCCAATTAATTTGCTGTATTCTATAACCACAGGCTGCCTTCCCACATGTCCCAGCCAGTTATCTCACAACCGCATGTTCAAAGGGATGCCAGCTTGTTAACTGCAAATTTCTATGTACATCCAGAGAATGGCTTTTAAAATTCTCTGCCAGCTAAATGATTTTTTCTTTTGCCATTTTCCTTCTCCCTTATAGATTGCATCCCGGAAGAGAATTGCCAAAACAGTGTTGGTGCTGGTGGCTCTGTTTGCTCTCTGCTGGTTGCCGAATCACCTCTTGTATCTGTACCGCTCGTTCGCATATCAAACCTACATGGACCCCTCTGCCATTCATTTTGTTGTGACCATTGTGTCTCGGATTCTCGCTTTCAGCAATTCTTGTGTAAACCCCTTTGCTCTTTATTGGCTCAGCAAAACCTTCCAGCAGCATTTTAAAGCTCAGTTGTTCTGTTGCAAGGCAGAGCTGCCTGACCCTCTTGCTGAGACCCCTCTTAACAACAACCTGGCTGTGATGGGAAGGGTCCCAGGTGCTGGGAGCACACAGGTGTCTGAAATTAGTGTGACCTTGTTCACTGGGGATAGTGTGAAAAAAGAAAAGGAGAGAGTCTAAAGTTAAAATGGTATTTTTCCTCCCAGCGTGTGTATCTAACTCTGAACCATGCGTACATATACGGTGTCAGGATTTTTGCTGTTTGTGAATTATGTTGAAATCTTAGGAGTGAAGGACCCTACCAAATGGAAGACAAACCATGGTTTTTTTCAACGTACAGACATTAATGCTATTGGGATTTCTAAACAAATTAAGCCCCACTAGGTGTAGAAAGGTGAGTGTGTGTGTGTGTGTGTGTTTATGTATATATAATCAGTGGGTCCTAAGGGAGGTTGCATAGGAGGAAAGGAAATATAAACACAATGACACTTAAAAATCTAATTTGTTTCATCACATCTGTAATGCTTCTAATTTCTCATATATTCCTGTGATTTGCATAAAACTGTGTTTATTATGTGGTGCACATCTAGAGATTATACCTTACATATGAAAAGGGGATCAAAAACATCTCTTCTGCATTTTTCTTAAAAACAAAGTCCTGAAAAATAAAACTTCACAGGTTTTGTGACTGCCCTTTTCCATTAATCTCTATTCCATTATAACTACAACTGTTCCATTGCAATGAAAATGTTTTGGGGTCAGCGAGTATAAAGTAATGAGTAAGGGGCCGGCTGAGTGGCATGGTGGTTAAGAGCTGACTTGGGAAGCCAGCAGTCCCAGTTCGGATCCCACATATGTGGGCCAGTGACACTGCCCTCAAAAATAAATAAATAAATAAATAAATAAATAAATAAATAAATAAATAAATAAAAATAATGAGTAAGGATCAGGGGCAGTGAGCTTGCCTTACTGGGTCAACACTTACACACGTAATGTAGTTCTACTTACAACTACCATTGATTATTGGGCAACGTTCTCTTTCACAAATATTGTGAATAACTTGCCTTATTTATAGGCAGAATAAGTGGCCACGTCTATGGTGTCATTTGAGTGTCTCAGAGAAGGACACTCATTGAAAAATCTGCAAGCCTGCTGCTGTCTGAAATTCTTTCTTTAAGGAAATTCATTTCTTTCTAGTGAGCAGTGCCCTCTTTCTAAAAAATGCAGAAGTACCACATGAAATCCCGAACACCTAGGTGTGCAGTTGTAATCAGATATGTTCCTGCTTGACTTCATTAAACCCAGTGGGGTGCCTAAATCCCATAAGAGTATGGCCTAAT
The DNA here is from genome assembly GCA_033961575.1 of Aselliscus stoliczkanus. Taxonomy (NCBI): domain Eukaryota; kingdom Metazoa; phylum Chordata; class Mammalia; order Chiroptera; family Hipposideridae; genus Aselliscus; species Aselliscus stoliczkanus. The sequence goes on from CM066737.1 coordinate 20,576,792, forward strand.
TAATCTCTGCCCTGGGAAATCAGAGGGAAGGTTCTGGTTTCCTAGCCTCTGCTCCTACTTACTAATGCGATAAGCTTGTTAATAATTGTTATTTCAAACAACTGTTGTCAGTAGTTGTCAGATTGAGATTGGTGGTTTCAGAAAGTGTTTTCTAGGGGGCAATTTAATGCGTATGTTTGGCACTAGAGATAGCTAAATTTGTATTTTCAAAAACTTGATTTTGGGGAGTGCTTTTGGTAGTTTTGATTGAGCTTTCTTTAAATGGCTTGTGTAGTTGTGAACTTTTGCTAATGATGTGGCTCAAAACGTTATGTATTAGCACTAGACTTTACATTTCTGTAAAATTGGTTTATGTAAGTGGGGGTGCCAATATTGTATTAGTATTGTTTTAAATCGGGCATTGTAATAAGCGAGGCAAAACAAATAAATATTAAATAAAGTTTCAAATGACTGTGTAACTTTGTATTCTAAAAACAATATTCTGACAGAATGTAACTGAGAACCCATTTTAATCCCAAAATTTAAGTTACTTTCAAGTCACAAGGCTCCCAAATCTTTTACTATTTTCCTCGCTCTGGGTAAAAATCACATGTTTACTTTCCTAAAGATGTAACATTTTAGAGATAATTTGGTAAAAGTACCAGATTACAAAAAGCTGAGACAGCCTTTTGACAGTTGATAAAACTAGAGTTCAAAGGACTTTCATTTTCTACATTCTATGTAATCCCACTGACTTAGGGATCTGATATAAAATAATACTGTGATTAGTTTTATAGGGCATCAGCCTCCCATCCAGAGTTAAATAATTGGGAATAAAATTCATGGAATTGTTTTGGTTTTTTTTGGAGGTAGTGATCTCTCTCTCCTTTTTTAAAAGATTTTCCTTGCCAGGACTAATCTTACAAGTAGGCCCCAATATCCACAATTTCTTTCACACTGCCTATTGTTGTTGTGCCAGAAACGTTACTATGGAAGATTGTGTTTCTTTGGAAAGGGTCCTAAACAGGGGGAGAGGTGAGAAACATGAAAAACAAATCTTGTATACTTCTCAATTTTGCTCTGGGTCTGTCCTGATCTACGATGTCAGACAATTATGTTCATGGACTCATCCTAGAAAAAGTGGTACACACCTCATTGTTGAATAGCACTACATTCACCTTTGAAGTACTCCCTCAGGAAGCTATGCATAGGCACTAGTGCATAGTTCACCCTTCAAAGCAATTTTGAAGCTCTTTTTCTGGAATGGCATTCAGAGCTGTCGTCAGATTACCCTTGATGTCCTGAATGTCATCAAAATGTCTTCCTTTCAATATTTTCTTTATCTCCAGATAAAGAAAGAAGTCACTGGAAGCCAGATCAGGTGAATAGGGAGGGTTTTCCAGTACAGTTATTTGTTTACTGGCTCAAAACTCCCTCACAGACAGTGCCGTGTGAGCTGGTGCATTGTCATGATGCAAGAGCATGAACTGTTGGTGAAAAGTTCAGGTCGTCTTTTTCACGCAGCCTTTTCGGCACTTTCAAATAGTAAACTTGGTTAACTGTTTTTCCAGTTGGTACAAATTCATAATGAATAATCATTCTGATATCAAGAAAGGTTAGCAACATCATTGCAACAAGTTCGCAAACTTAATTTATCAGACCTTGTAAGACTGGGAATAATGGACCATAATAATATGCTATAAAGTGGGAAGACAAAATCACAAACTTAGGTATAACCAAAACATCCAATGGGGAAGTGTTTGTCATTCAAGTTGAAAGTGCCACAAAATATTTATCTAGCATATATACTGAAAATAGCAAATTTGGGTTTAAGAATTTCTGCAGCTATAACCACTTTAGGCCAGGGATCTATCAATCTTTTTGTCAAAAGGAGCTACTTTTATTTCCATTAAGTCTTGAGATTAAAGGAAGTGGGGACAGGAAAATTCCCAAATAGAGTTAGCTTGAATGGGCCATTTAAAAAAAAAAATCTCATTTGGTATAGCTCAGTAATTTTACAGAAAGTTCCTAGGTCAGGCAGGTGACTTCGCTGACCAAGAAGTCTTTCCTTTTGTAGGTTAATGTATTTTTATCCACCAAGAAGGTCATGGCCTATCAAGCCAGGAGTACAATACAGATCACTGCTTACAGAGTTCAGAAAGAGAAGAATGAAAATATTCAGAAAGAAGTGGGCTGTCTGGGTTCCAAGACTGGTTCAGCTTTCTGGGTCCAGCTGCTGGCCCATTTACATTCTGGTTCTGAAATTTCAGAAGCTACCCCTATCTTTATAATAAGGGTCCCCTCTATTTGCTTGTTACTTTGAGTGTTTCTCTGTGATTTGAAAGACAGGTTATGAAGACGGAGATGTTTCCAGATTACCTCGGGATTACTAAGGAGTTAATTCTACAAATACACAGGGAAATAAGAACAAACAGGAACTAGGCCTCATAAAGGCAATGGCATTGTTTAAAAAACAACTGTCAGGTCTCATGGTAAAATATAATGTTATTGTAGCTATAAGTGTGCTTAGCTCCCAACTCCACTATTATGGTGATTCAGTGAACCTGTCACTATGTCAGATTCTCTCACCTCTGGGGAACTTCACAGCAGGCCTCTGTTCTGCTAATCACTTTTCCTACATGGGCCTCCCTGCTGTTGTGCTACTCTATGTCCCTGTCTGTTCCATACTCAATCCTCTCACTGGGAGAGGCTCTTATTGGCTCAGTTCATAAAATTCGGTCTAGAACACAGGCTTCCAGACAGCCTTTGGGCCAGGTTAGCTGGGTCACATGGGATGTAGGCATAAGGAACCTTTTTGACTTACTAAGAGGGGCCTGCAGATACAGCAGGCACTCAGAGTGTCATGTGAAGTAGGGCTGTGTAGCATATTATCACCTCTGCTGTGAATTCACTCAGGAGTTAAATGGGAGCCCAATAACACATTTCTGAAAAACAGCTGTATATTATTTTTGGATAAAGGAAGAAATATTTAGCAATGCTTAAATGAGCCTAACAAAACTCATGTTATCTATATTATAATAATGCATGCAAGTTCAGTACTCCACTAGTTCCCAACACAACAATAACTTCAAAAAAAGAAATACAATCGAAAAAAACACCCAAGAAACTATTTCAATATCATTGTTATGGTGGAAACCATATTCACAAAGCCAGAATTTGGGGACTGAGAATTTTCTACAACCCATACTCAACTGCTCTGTTTAGAAGCAAAGGAAATAGCAGAAATATTGGGTTGGTGGAAAAGTCATGACGTATTTTTTCTATGTTTTTCGTTATAAAAATGCATCATGACTTTTCCAACAACCCAATAATTTCTTCTGGGACACTTTCCCCCACCCTCAAGTCTCGGTTATGAACTTTTGTTTACACATAATGGGTTTGTTATTATTTTAAAGGCATTAATAAATACCTTTAAGTGGTTGCTTTAATTTGTGACATATACTGATAAGTATAATCTATATAAACAAAAGCTCTTTCAGGTCTTCAATAATTTTTTAGTGTAAAGGGGTCCTGAGATCAGAAAGTTTGAGAACCTCTGTTCTCCAGCATCCAGTATTTCTATCCTATCATTTCCCAACCACTATGATTGTGTCGCCCTTGAGCTGTGCCTGTCTTGTTGGCTGCTGTGTAGCCAGAGCCTACCTAGTATAGTGACTGGCACTTAGCAAGAGCTCAATAAATATCCGTCCAATTAAAAATTATAAACTTCATTTTCAGCGATATGTGCAATTTCGGGGGTGGGGCGGGAAAGTTGTTTACAGGAAAAGCATTGTGTCTTTCTAAAAGGAAGAAAAAACAGCAGTTATTCGGCCAATAAAGCTGGTGTTTACACTTGGATGTTTATATTTCAGGTCTGGAGCTTGAGCACCTCTGAATCATGAAGTACAAGAGGCAGGCAACTAACTGCTGCCCTCTCTTCCTTTCCAGAGTCCATCTCCAGCCTGAGGAAGAGATAAAAGAGGGGGCTGCGGCTTAGAAAAGGTTAGTCCTTCCACCCTGGCTCCTTCGTTCACCCACTCACTCATTCACATCAGACCCCATGCTAGGAGCTTAGGATACCAAGATGAACAAGGTTCGCCTCCTACCCTAAGCAATCAGAAAGAAAGAAGAGACACGTTTCCCACGAGGAGGAGGAGCCTTCGGGGGAGGAGGCGTGGCCTTTCCTCACCAAGACAAACCTGTTCCGCCTGCCCCATGCACCGCAAGATGGCGGAGCCCCGATACCAGCCTGCCAGGTGCGAATACTCCCAAGCTTTCGGGCTGCCGCCCCGCCCCAGCCCTGCCCGCCGCGGCCCCTGCATTACACGGCTCTCGGCGCCCCGAGGCGGCCCGCGTGGGAAACGGTGCGTGGCAGCCGCGCGCCCCCTAATGCCCCGCCCCGCAGGCCCGCGTCGGCGCTTGTTGACGACATTGTGGGCGTGTCGACGCGACCCGCGACGTCTCGTCGCACCATCAATGGCGACTGCGTCAGTCTGAGCGGGCCTCCATTCTGAAGTTATTTCCTGACGTTGCCGCGGGAGCTGTTGTCGCCTTGACCCGGTGGCGGCGGCTGTGGCGGCAGTGGCGGCGCGCGTGCGCGCTCCCGCCGCGCCCTGGATCGAGCGGCGGCGCCGAAGCCCGGCGTGGCGAGCCAGGTGGGCGGCGGCGCAGCAGAACAGGGAGCATCGGTCGGCGCGCGCGCGCGCGCGCGCTCGCGACGGGCGGGCGGAACGGGGGGCGGTGCGGCCGCTGTGTGGCCCGACCTCCCGGGGGCTGCTGGGGCGCCACGGGGAGGCGCGCCGGGGGGCGGCAGGGCGCGGGCCGAGAGCTGCAGACCTCATTTTCTCTGTTCTCCTCTATCCTCGTCTTTGCCTCTTAGCTCGCCTGGACCCAGCCCCTCGGCTAAGTCGGCAACATGAGCGGCAACAACTTGGATGGGAAGGACGACTTTGATGAGCAGTTGAAAATGCAAGAATTGTACGGAGACACCAAGGAAGGAGACACCCAGAAAGATCTCGGAGGAGAAACGAATTCCTTTGGGCAGCAGCCAAATGACACCCCCTACGAGTGGGACCTGGACAAGAAGGCTTGGTTCCCCAAGGTAGGAGTGTGTCACCACCGGTACCACTGCAGAGCGGGCCCACCTGGCCATCCTCGCGGGGCGCTCCTTGTACATTTTCTTTGCGAGGTCCTGAGTTGGAGCCCCCACGGATAGTGACGTTTTTGTTTTTGTTATGTCTGTTGCAGCAGCAATGTGGAAAGGAACAAAAATCTTTAGGGAGATGTCTTAAATGTAATTGAATTCTTAAGTTTTTTTCTATGCCTTATTAATTTTATCGGTGAAGGTCACTATTGGTTATTACATTGGTGACTGCTTTTTATTGCTAAAAGGAAAAACACCAGGAGCAAAAACTTAGTCGCTGTTACTCTCATGGAGCCACTGTCACTAATCCTAGGAATTCAGATATTTAGCTTGTATACTTTCTACAAAACACAGCTTCTTGATTAAACAGCAAAAGCTAGCCATTTGTATATCTTTACTGATTGAACTTTGTTTGCATCTCTCTACCTTCCTATTCAATTTTGTCCCTAGACACATCTGTTTGAGTCAAAAGTTATACACAGATTTTACACTGCATGGGGGTTCAGTGTCCCTAGCCCCTGTGTTGTTCAAGGATCAACTGTATTTCACTTCTGTACTGGTAGTGCCAGCGAGAGTGCAGATTTCGTGTCTTCAGTCTTCTGAGTACTTTTAACAATAGTCTGGTAATGGGTTCATTTGCAACTTACCTTTTTATGTTATGGAGGCTCAGGAATATAACTAGAGGTGCACAGAATATATGGATGGAAAAGATCTGTGCATATTTATTTAGAGTATTTGGAAATCGTTAAGTATTATATTTCAGTTTGGAAGTAAAATAACTAGTGTTAAACTTGGGTCTGTAAACTTTTCCGTAAAAGTACCCTGTTCATCAAAATCTCATATGCGTGGAAAAAAAGGATACCAGTAGTACACTAATTGACTTTCAAGCCTGTAATTACAAACCGTGTCTCCATTGTGTTACTTTAAAAATTATTCGATGCAACTTCTTACATTACTGTTTTGTGTTTGTGTGTATGTTGGAATCCTTCCAGATTTTTACATTTACTACAGTTCATCCTTTAACAACATGGGTTTGAACTGCATGGGTTCACTTATACACACATTCTTTTCGTCTTGTATGCAGATGACGTAAACTTATGGTATTGATAAATATAGTACAGTACTATGAATGTGTTTTCTCTTATGATTTTCTTAATATTTTATATTCTCTAGCTACTTTATTGTTAGGATACAGTTTATAATACATATACAAAATATATGTTAATCGACAATGTTATATATAAGTAAGGCTTCTGGTCAACAGTAGGCTATTAGTAAAGTTTTGGAGAGTCAAAAGTTACACACAGATTTTCAACTGCGGGGAGTTCAGCGTCCCTAATCCCTGTGTTGTTCAGGGATCAACTGTATTTCACTTCTCTATTGGTAGTGCCAGCTAAAATGCAGATTTGTCTTCAGCCTGCTGAGTACTTTTAACAATAGTCTGATAATAGGTTTATTTGTGACTTACCTTTTAATGTTAGGGAGGCTCAGAACTCTTCAAACTTTGAGTTAAAATTTTTCCCATTCCTTTGTGTGTCTAACATTGATTGGTATGAAGATATAACTACATTTCTTTCATTGTGCAATTGTGCTTTCTTTCTCTAAAAGCCAGGAGGATAGATGTGAGTTGGATTTGTTCTTAATTCGTTATGACACTAAATGATAATGTGATTTAATTCACGAGAAAGTTAAAACACACATTTGGTTTTACTATTGTTGTCCTCATTCTTTATATACCAAATCAAAGTTCCATTCTGTGTGTTCTCTGCATGCAGATATTGAAGTATTTAGTGTACATATATTTTGTGCATCTATATCATTAAAGAAAAAATAATTCTGTTGTTAGGTAACTAGTTGACTATAGTTTTTTGTTCTGTTTTATTGTTATCTGGTACTTCGTTCATTATATGTACTTGTAGCCTTAGTCAAGTAGAATGTGGAGAGGTAGTAATTTATAAATGAAACAACTAGAAAATATGCCAGTATCATTTAAAATGCCCTGATAGTATCTCAGACTTTTGTGTTGATAATCCAAGTACCTGTGTCTTATTTTTAAATCATTTTATGCACACTTTTACACTTTTCTATATAAGGTGACTATTCTTGCATTTATGCTTTATTACTACAACTATTGCCCACTTCTGTATTAAGTTGTGAAACTGAATATTCTGTAATTTGACACAGTGTAAATTTTTTACAGGAGGAAATCATTTTAAAATTTGTATGTGTTTCTTGAATTTCTTATTCAGATAACAGAAGATTTCATTGCTACATATCAGGCCAATTATGGCTTTTCTAATGATGGTGCATCTAGCTCCACTGCAAATGTCCAGGATGTCAGTGCTAGGCCTGCAGAGGAACCATCACAAAGAAAGACCCCTGAACCCACTGATCCCAAAAAGAGGGGAGAAAAGAGAAAGGCTGAATCAGGTAAGTGGATTTAGCTTGCAAAACATGAGTGTAAAAATTTTTGAAATGTGAGTGTCTCTGTGTGTAGTTACTTTTCAGAGAATTATAATGGCTTTGAAGGAATTGGAGAGATGAGTTTTTTGAGTTATTATTTGGGTTCATATGTTGGCTCTCACACTAAATGGTTGTGGGCATTGGGTTGGCTGTTTCAGTTTTATGCCTCAGTTGCTTTCTTTGCAAAATAGAACTATTGTTAGGGGATTGTCAAAAGTTCTGTTTGTAAGGTTATTTCTTGTACTTTTTGAGTTTAATTAAATTGAACTCATGTCAGTTTTGCTTCAGCTTGGCCATGTCTAACACAGTAAATTGGAGTTGGAAGCAGTTTCATGCCAAAGCCTAAATTCAGTGCAAGGATGAGTTTTTTTAAGGTAGGATCAGAATCATAACCAAGATAAACTAGCCCTCTTTTTTCAGGCAGGGCTCTGAAACTAATTATCTATTAAAAGATCCAAATACTTTGAAAGCTGCACAGTGGTTTGAGTTAGTCTGTCTTGTTCTAAGGTTAAGAAAAAGTTCCTGAAAATTTTGAGAAACTGCCACATTGTCAAGATTTCATAATGTGACATTTACATTTTCTTGCATGTGTTTTATTTATTCATTTTGATTTTTTAGGATGGTTTCATGTTGAAGAAGATAGAAATACAAATGTATATGTGTCTGGTATGTATACCTTTCTAAAATTTAGAGTAGAAAATATTTGATTTTGATATTTTTCACAAAGTGATTGTTTTCAGTTTCTCTGAAGTCTGTTTTTTATCATTGTGTCATTCTTTATTCACTTGTTTACATCAGGGAGGAATATGTTTGTTGTTTATTACAAAACTAAGAAAAATTAAGTATATGTAAGTTTGCATGCTATCCTTTTTGTCTGCTTCAGGTAACTTGTGGTAATTTATCCCTTCAGATTCATTGATATGAGGCTTAGGCAAAGCATAATTTTAAATGTATGTTTGAATACATTAAAACACGAGCTTCCTCAGTTCTATAGATGTGAGATTTTTACATATATTTAGAAAATCAAAACTGCTTATCGAAGTTGTAGCTTTCTAATTGGTAGAATGCTAAGTAACCCTCACCTTTATTTAGATGCTTTTATAAATGTTTCCCCCACCTAATGTTACAGGTTTGCCTCCAGACATTACAGTGGATGAATTTATACAGGTCATGTCCAAGTTTGGCATTATTATGAGAGATCCTCAAACAGAAGAATTTAAGGTCAAGCTTTACAAAGATAATCAAGGAAATCTTAAAGGAGATGGACTTTGCTGTTATTTGAAGGTCAGTTATGTGGCCAGATAAGTTTTTCTTATCTCCATTTCTAACTCAGAAACCAGGGCTGTAATTTTGTATAGATGATAACTAAGACAGAACTATTCAAAACAGGGCGAGAACAAAACTGAAATTTCAGATTGTGCCTGTGTGTGTCACACTGGTAAGATTATATACTTGTTTGTCTTAAGAAAATATAGTGTCAGGTCAAAATATTATGTGAGTTATATGATCAAAGTGCTGCTTTTGTCTTAAAAGAATTCTCACTGCAAAGATCTCTTTCAGGGTGTATGCATATAACCAATTCAGAACACATTTAAAAATCCAAAAAGAAAGGAAAGCCAGTAACATTTTATTGATCCATTAGAATTAATTAGACCAGAGATAGGCAGACTCCAGCCCACTGCCTGTCTTTGTAAAGTTATCTAGAACACAGCTGCATTTGTTCATTTATGCCTGTTTCAACAACAGAGTTGAGTGGTTGCGGCACAAACTGCGTGGCCCACAAAGCCTAAAATACTGGCTGGCCATCTACAAAGGTTTTCTGACCCCTGAATTAGACAATAAAGGAGATGAAAGCTATGCTTACTGCTTCAAAATATCTTTTTAATAGAAGAGAAGAGAGTGGTATTAACAGAATTTGCAGAAATTTACATATTCATGGTATCATAATTGCACAGGGTCAGCTCAGTGTGAAAGGCAGTCATCATTTCTGGAACATGTATCATCTTAGGAGCAGGTGCTACTCATTATTGCAGGGTACGAAAGAAACGGGTACAATAATGACATACACTTATGTCACAGAACCTGAAAATAATTACAAAGTAAAATCAAAGTGATAAAACAATGGTCCCAACACCACAGGTGTGTTGTGAGTTTACAGTATTTCAATGAAATCAGGAGGTAGGATTAAGCTGACAGCTTTTGGGGAGATAGGTTTCTTGACCTGGTTCTTGACTATAATGGGAATGGGACGTGGGCATGACCCAGTTACGTCATTTTCAAATGAAAGGAAATTTGAGAGTTTCACAAGTTTTTCAAGGATTATGAAAAGTCTGTGAACGGGCCGGCCGAGTGGTGCAGTGGTTAAGAACTAGCTTGGGACACCAGTGGCCCCCCTGTTCGGATCCCATATATGAGGGCCAGTGACACTGCCCTCTAAAAAAAAATAAAAAATAAAAAATACTTAAAAAAAATTTGTGAACACATTCTACAGGGGTTTAATTGGATTTTAAAAGAAAAAAAATGGGGTTTTGAGAAACTCCATGTGTATAAGCTGTGACCCATAAAAATGTAAGATTGGCAAACAGTAAATTGAATTCCAGAAGAACATAGTTAATTGTTCCAGGATCCATATTTGATTGTGCAGCTGAGTTCTCTTGTCTTGTGTTCTCGGCCAGTCCTCAGATTTTTGACTCTGTAAAGACAACTACCTCCTTGTATAGGACCCAGAATCCACAAATGTATCTAATGTACAAGTTGTTAGATAATCATCTTGTACTTCCCACTGTGTTACAGACCTACATTTTATTTTATTTTTAATTCTTTATTTATTTATTTGAATTTATTTTTAATTAGTTTCAGATGTACAACACAGTGTAATAGTTATACTTTTTAGCCCTCAAAGTGACAACCCCGCTCCCCAATTCACCACCACACTCCTCCCCCCCATATCATATATATCTATTACACTTCCTCTGAATCCCTTCCAGATTATTATCCATATCCCATGCAGACCTACATTTTAATTGAACTACTAAATTAAAGGCCAGCTATGCTATTCCCAGTTCCTTGAGTCATCCAGTCTTTTAAGAAGGAATATCTTAGAATTTTAAAACTGGAATGCATCTTAGAAATCACTCAAGTTCTTTTGCCTTATTGTATAGTTGAGAAATTGAGACACCAAGAAGCAAAACTATTCTAATAGTAATATAATGTATTGAGCAACTACCGTATGTCAGTCACTATCCTTGATGTGTATAATTCCATTTATTTTTGTCAAGAACCCTACAATGAAGACATTACTATTCCGATTTTACGGATGAAGAAATGGGGGCTCAGGGAGCTTGAATTATGTGCCCAAGTTCACATAGCTGGTTGGGAGCAGCTATGTCTCAAACGCAGGTTTCCTGAAATGCATTCTAGAGTGTTTTTTTTTATCCCAAACTAGGTAGTTATATTTAAATCACTATTGTACATATAGTCATCATTCATCTAAAAGTCTCCTAAAGTTTCATTTCAGTGTGTACCTTGCTGACTGTGTCTTGTTTTACCTTTATAAAGCGGGAATCTGTGGATCTCGCATTAAAACTTTTGGATGAAGATGAAATTAGAGGCTACAAGATACATGTTGAGGTGGCAAAATTTCAACTGAAGGGGGAGTATGATGCCTCAAAGAAGAGGAAGAAGTGCAAGGACTACAAGAAAAAGCTGTCTCTGCAACAAAAGTTGGTATTCTTTTTTTTTCCTTTTTGAAAGATTTCACATAAATACCCTAGAGTATGCTTTGGTATAGCCACCTAGTTTTGTTCCACCAAATATACCTACATATTATTTCAAAAGAGTTTCATTAGATCATCAGGAACCTTCAGTAATCCATACCAGAGGATGATTCGGCAGTGGTGGTAGTGTTTCATTTTCTGGGGTGTTCCTTTGTACTACAACAGGGGCTTAGATAAGAGCACTATCTCTTTGGAAAATATTGAACATCAGATTAAAAAATAGTTTAGGCTTGTATACCAGAGCCATTAGTTCATTTCCAATGTGGACTGAAATCAGCTACACCAGGAGCTAAATTTTTACATACAGGTTTGTAGTAGGAATTAGAAATTATAAATGATAGGGTTTGTCAATGTATTTACTATGTAGTTGTATATAGTATATACATGTCATCAAGTTTCTATTAATCCATTTGTTTAATATGTATTTTGAAATATGCTAGTTTTAAGAAATTAGCCAAAATAGTAAGTATTTCTGTCAGTTCTAATAACACTTCTAACATTGCTTAAACTATTGATAAAATGATCAGAAAAACATTTAGTCATGATGTCCTATGGTTTGTACAGGAATAGTGAAATAGATACCAACAAATTTTATAAACAGTATCAGTGAAATTTAACATTGTAACATAGAATTACTATTTCTACATAGGATGCAGTGTGATCAAAAAAATACGGTGATGTTTAAATTTTAAAAAATGATTACAGTAAAGGACACATTGCCATGAATTCCCCTGAAAATACCCCACCTCACTTCAAACACACTCTGTCGTTCTTGCCACTTTCTGAAGCAGTTCTGGAAGTCTTCTTTCGTGAGAGTCTTTAGTTATGCTGTTGTGGCTGCCTCGATGTCCTGAATCATTTCGACTTTGCGGAAGAGCCAGAAGTCGCACGGTGCCAGATGCAGTGAATAAGGTGGATGGGGACACACTGTAATGTTTTTGTTTTTTTTTAATTTTTTATTTTTATAATTATTTTGTGAAATAAACATTTTTTTAAAATTAGTTTCAGGTGTACAACACAGTTCACTAGTTATACTTTTTACCTCCACACCGTAATGTTTTTATTTGACAGAAATTGCCATACCAGCAGCACTGTGTGACACAGAGTGTTGTCATGATGGAGGATGAAGTAAAGATACTCATGAAAGAGGACTTCCAGAACTGCTTCAGAAAGTGGCAAGAATGATGGGATAAGTGTGTTCAAGGCGAGGAGTATTTTGAGGGGGATTAATGACAATGGGTCTTTTACTGTAATAAGCTTTTTTTATTTAAACATTCACTGTATTTTTTGATCACGCCTCGTATTTCAGTGTACTTTGTCGTAATCATAAAATGCCTAAAAAACAATACAACTTGAACATATTGTTTGGCCTCAAAGTATATCTTAGACAATTATACATGCTAAATAATTAGCAATTTTTCAGGAATCTCATTGGAATATTTGTAACCAGACAGCAGTTCTGAAAAAAATATGTGTTCTGGAGATTTCAGATACTGGGTCCATCCTTCACCTGCCCATTTTTATTTCAGAACATTCTCTGAATGGAACTGTGATTAAATATACATTGTTTTGGAATCAAATTATTATCATTATTAAATACTCAATTAAGGATTATTTCTACTTTATGGCATTAGGCAGTTGGATTGGAGACCCGAGAGAAAAGCTGGGCCATCCCGAATGCGCCACGAGCGAGTCGTCATTATCAAGAATATGTTTCATCCTATGGATTTTGAGGTAGGAGACAATATTATTACTGATAGAAACATTGAGATGCCTTCTTCCAAGGGAGCCCAAAGCTTGCCTCCCCCCATCTTTCTCTTTAGGTCATTAGGAACCTTCAGTAATCTGTACCCATAGGATGATTTGGCAGTGGTAGTGTCTCATTTTCTTGGGTGTTCATCTGTACTACAATGGGGGCTTTAGTGAGATAAGAGAGCTACCTGTTTGGAGACAGAGGCATTATTATTGTAGCCTCTCATTTCACATCCTGCACATTCATATAGTCATAAAGGTAAGAAAACAGAGCCAAGAATCAATTGATTTTCCCATGTTTAGCCCAGTGTTCTTTGCATTTTATCCCAGTAAGACTGTGTAATACCCATACTGTGGTCCCAAAGAGCAGCCACTTGGTATGGGAAATCATCAAAAATATAATTGTTCAAAGATTTCTGGGAGATGCTTGTGGATTTTGAGTGTAATTTAACAAGTACAGGTTTATTTTGTTGGGGAGTACTAGTTTCACACTTGGAAGTGAAAACTTCATTTAGTACTAAAAGTTTGGTTTGTAGAACTCCTTAAGTTAATGAAATACAGCCCTCGATGTTGAAGTAATGGAGGTTGTTTTTCAGGAACTAATTTTAACAAAACTGTTTAGTGACTTTTAGGAGGACTTTATGATACTAAGGTCCATGTAAAATCCCAAGAACAGTGAATAAAAGCAAATAAAGGAAGAAGAGCAACTGGAGAGGTTTAAGGAATGTTAATTGCCATCAGAGTACCTCGTGTTACATTCTGCCTCTTGTTCTTATCTCTATCTTTTGGCATAGGCCAGTGAGATTATTCGTGGAAGAGCAATTCTTTATTATCTGCCTGGCTTCTGAAATTAATAAGTTACACATAAGAAATAAATATTCGTAATGTAAAATTCCAGCTTTACAGATGATCTCATTGCAACCGAAGCTCACTCTTTTTCCTTTTGTGCATTTAAACAGTCAGAATGCCAATGTAATTTTAGCCCCCGTAGAGACAAGGGCCCCCAAATGGTCTGTTGGGCTCCATCCGGGCAAATAGTGATATGATAGGGTTTACTTTGCCCCTACGGAGGCTGCATATCTTTCAAGGTCATTGGGAAGATAAACATGGTCTATTTATGATGTTTGATATCTTCTAACTAAAATCCTGAAGAATCTTAGAATACAGCAGAGCTGCTTTAGACTTGCAGTGATAATGAAGTATGTTTTAAAAAACACCTGTACACATGCATACTAGATGCTTTTTGACACACTATCCCTGCCAGGTGGGGCTTTGAAAAGAATGCGTAGATGGATCATGGCATCTAGTCTAAGTACAACTCCAGAATTGCCTTCATCACATTTTATCCCCCTGGTAAATAATTGGGTTTTTTTTTATTAGATGACCTGTTGATATCTGTGACTTGAGGTCCTTGATTCACACATCCACATTCCTAACACTTGAACATGAATGTAAATGCAAACTTAACTCAAAGTTCCTGGGACCTCTGCAAGTAGAAGTCTGTTACGTAATTACATCTGTTTTTGTTTCTGCTTCCTTCCTTGTTGATTGACACACCTTATTTGAGTCTTGCTATCACCCTGGCCAGACTTAGTTTTTCCTAGCTGAACAAATATTCTGTCTCCAAAAAACCACATTGATTCTTCCTTGAGTCCTAGAAATTACCTCTAGCGGATATTTTTTTTTTAAGGGAGGAGAACAGCGTTGGGGAATCAGGGAAAGGGAACAGACAAGTTGCTGTCTTTTTTGTTTTTGTTTTTGTTCTTCAGTCTAGTTGCGGAGGACATTGCCTCACCGGCCCATGTTGGTATTGTCATTGTGCTCTTCTCAGATGAGGCAGATCAGTCGCCGGCCCCTGGATGGTTGCTCACCACGGCTATTGGCAGCTCACACTGACCGCCAGCCACTCACTGTAGACTATGGCAGCCCACTGCAGCAGGGGCTGCAGCCTACACCATCACCGGGGCTCGCACAGCCCAGCTCCAGTGGAGCTGTTGTTAGTTTTGGACAGTGTCACTGGCCCTCATATGTAGGATCCAAACTGGGGTTGCTGGCATCCCAAACCAGCTCTCAACCAATGCGCCACTCGGCCGGCCCCGTTAGTGAATATTTTTAAGGATAGAAGTTTCCTGCTTGTAAATTCTTGATTGTTTCAAAACAAAACCCTTATTGATTGACTGTAAGCTTCACTTTGGAGTTATAGATCCTTTTTCTTACCCTGCTTTGTTTCCTTCATGGCATTTACTATTATCTGAACTAACTGGCTCTCTTCTACTAGAATGTGAGCGCCACGAGAACCAGAGCTCTGTCTACCTTGTCTGTTGCTGTAGTCCCCGTGTTTAGAAGTGTGCCTCACACATAGTAGGCCCTCAATATATGTTTATTAATAGGCCCCCAATATTTATGTGAAGAAAAAATGAAAGAAAGATAGAATGAAACCCCTGTTACTCACAAGGCAGAGTCTTTCCATTCACTTAATGGATAAAACATTTTCTCTTTGGCATCTTTACAAGTGAAGGAAAGTTTTCACACATTTGTGCCATCAAGTCTGGGAGGGCAGTAATGGGCTTCAGAGTTCAGAGGCGGAGAAGCCCTTGGTGCTGCCCATGTTTGCCCACCTGCCTGGTCTGGTGTGGTTTGCCAAGCTTGGTGAGAGCCTGTCAGTCTTAGGGACTACAGAAAGTCTTGTTTTTTTGTTCATTGTCTCTGTGCCTGACCCTCAAAGTGTATCAGTATAGTCCGATATAGTAGACTCTAGCTTCATGTGGTTATTTAAATTTAAATGAATTAGGGCCAGCCAAGGGGTGCGTTGGTTAGGAGTTGGCTTGGGACACCAGCTCTGAGCAGTAGGGTCCCAGTTTGGACCCACATGAAGGCCAGTGATGCTGTGTCCTCTACAACTAAGATGGTGAACAACAGCTTGACCTGGAGTTGGGATGCCATGAGCCGCCGTGAGCGGCCTTCCAATGGCTGGCGAGCGACTGCCTCATCCGGGAAGAGCGCAATGACAGTACCAACATGGGCCAGTGAAGCAATGTCCTCCGCAACTAGACTGACGAACAAAAGGACAGCAACTTCCCCAGTTCCCAAACGCTGTTTCCCTCCCCCAATTCCCCAATTTAAAAAAATCTTTAAAAAATTTTTTTAATGAATTAAAATGAAATAAAACTAAAAATTCAATTCTGAGTTGTACTGCCACCCACATGTCGCTAGAGGCTACCGTATTGTATAATGAGCATATTCATTTCTATCACCACCGGCAGGTCTGCCTGCCGACGCTGGCATAGACATTATAGAACTCATGGTATAAGTGTTCAACAGGAAGAACTGCCTCATTGGATGTTTGGGGGAAATGTTTGATTTGACTGAAGAGTCCATATTAATTTGAAGAACAGACATTAGCATTGAGCTTTGTAGGGAAAACAAAAACTGAATTCTCAGGTTCCTCGAGGTGTCAGAAATCAGATTTTCAGGGCGTAGAATATATT
Source organism: Aselliscus stoliczkanus (assembly GCA_033961575.1). Classification (NCBI taxonomy): domain Eukaryota; kingdom Metazoa; phylum Chordata; class Mammalia; order Chiroptera; family Hipposideridae; genus Aselliscus; species Aselliscus stoliczkanus. The sequence continues at coordinate 20,593,393 of CM066737.1, forward strand.
TTTATTCCAAGTAGGTGACCAGGAAGGAAGCAAAATACCTAAAAATACTCTTTGGTATCCGGGTGAACAATGTAAAGGCTAATACTTTTAATGTAACTTCAGAGGGCTTTCAGTATTTACTTCAAAGTAAAAAATGCCTTCCTGGCAAATTTGAATACTGAGAAGTGAAGAATAAAAACTCAGATGCAAAGGCAGGTTTCTCATTGTATAGACCAGCGCTGTCCAGTGTAAATACAACTTGAGCCGCATGTTTAATTAAAATTTTTCTAATAGCTGCAATAATCGATTTTATTTAACTGAATACATCCAAAGTAATATAATTTCCACATTACTAAAAATATTAATGAGCTATGTTACACTGTTTTTCCCTCTTTGGTACTAAATCTTTAAAATGCAGTGTTTGTTTCACACTTGCATCACACCTCAGTTAGCCACATTTCAAGTGCTCAATCGTCACGTGTGGCCATCGTCTCAGTGTAAGTTTAGATTAGAAATAAATGAGAAATGTGATTTGTTTCTCCCTAGGTAAATAAAACACCACCCTGGAAAATTATGAGCATTGACTATAGAGGGTTTCAATGCATCAGTCTTGATTTTAGTCTTGGGTCTTTTGCTTTCAAAATGTTGTCTTTAGAAAATTTCCATGCTTAGCTATATGTTAAAGAGTTTTCCTAGAGGAGGGGATTATTATCTTTTAAGCTTCAGGATATCATAAAGCAGTAAAGATACATTAATTATTTTCAAACTGCTATAAAGAAAAATGGAGGTATGGAAAGACTGGCTAAAATTGGATACCCTTGTAGGAAAAGCACTGAGATGCTATAGAAATAAAAAAGGTGCACCCCCCCCTCACACCGTGGAATCACAGCTTATTTGTTAAATATTTTGAAACAATTTTTGTTTGTTTTCAATACAACCCTGATTTCCATTGGTGAATAAAATAGAAGTATTAGGAACATGAAAAAGCTTTTATTGACTTTTCACTCTGTGTGAAAGACTGCTGTGTTCTGTGGGGCACACGAAACTCATCCAAACAAGATTCCTGCCTTCAGAAAGCACACAATCTGATAGAAGCTGATCACACACACATATCCTGAAAAGCCACTACGTGACTTTACCAAATGACTTTTATGCTCCATTCCCCATTCCTCTCAGGTCTGATAATTATATATAAAAGAAATTGGCATCTTTTCCAAAATTAGATTTTATAAGGGGGGGAAATCCAGAGTCCTGCCAGCTGTAGTTGTATTTTTAATTTTTAAAAATAATTTTGTATTTTTCAATTACAGTGGTATAGAATATTATATTGGTTTCAGGTATATAACATAGATTAGAAATTTATATAACTTACAAAGTGATAAATCACCCCAATAAATCTAGTGTGCATCTGACACCATACATAGTTATTACAATATTACTGACTATATTCCCCATGCTATGCTTTTCATCCCACAACTATTTTTGTTTTTAATTAAATTTATTGGGGTAACACTGGTTAATAAAATTACATTGATTTCAAGTGTACAATTCTATAATACATCATCTGTATTGCCAGCTTAGTTTTAGTAATCTCGGATTTATAGGATACTTTTTATTTTAAACTTAATATTATTAAATGCCTAACAGGTTTTTTTTTTTGCCTTTTGAGAGAACTTTGGAAGGGAGAAGCCACTTTTTGTACTTTTTTGTTTTTTGCAGTTCCTCTTTAGTTGGTGAGAAAGATTAAAAACCTGTGAGATAGATGAATTTTATGTTTCCTAAAAAGTGTAAGTCTATTGCAATAGAAATTCATAGATAGGATACCCTTGTTTATAGTTGCATGTAGTTGCAGTTTAAGTTGATACTGTAACTTTATGAGCTTTTCTTTGTTTTTTTAAGAAATTTTTGTGAGGAATTGTGTTTTTCCAGGACCCATCAGCTCCAAGTCAAGTAGTTGTCTTCAGTCTAGTTGTGGAGAGCACAGCTCCTTGGCCCATGTGGGAATTGAACCTGCAACCTTGGTGTTATGAGCTTGTACTCTAACCACCTGAGCTAACTGGCCCCTCTTACGAGCCTTTTTATGCAGTGGAACTTGGAAAAAGATTTGTTAATTCCCACAGGAAGACTTAAATCCTTTGGGTTTTAGGGCATGGAGGAGGAGTCCATGTGACCTAAGAGGCAGTGCTTGAATGTGCCTAACAGACTTCGTTACAGGAAAGCACCAGCTAAGAACATGCTTTAGTGTGTGCTGTAACAGCTGATTTGTGTGGTTCTTTTGCAAAGTGGTAGGCAACCAGATAAACAGGAATCCTTATGAGGAAGGTTCACCCTGTGAATTAAAATAGAATCTTGGAAGCACAAAGAACAATCTTAGAACACTTCATCATTGAAAGAGCTGTATCTCACCCCATTACATTTCTTAAATAGGAATCTATGCAAAACCCAAAGCAAAGGACTCTGATTCTCACAGCCATCACGGCTGGGCAGCACATAGGAATTAACAGTCTCTGTTTTAATGTGTGCCACAGGACTTTTCCTGCCCATACAGCTGCCTTATTTCCAGTCCTGCTCCTCTGCCACGGCACACTTCTGCTGCCCTCCATCCTTGTCCATTTCCTCCGTCTTAAAAACAGGGCAGGCCCGTAGTAGCAACAGCAGCTGTGGAAGTTTAACCTTATTTGATTTTGATTTTTTTTAACTTTGTAGACTGAAGACAGACATAACTAACTTTAAGTAAAACCTTTTTTATTTGTTGGATGGTCAAAGAAGAAATTTGATTCCCAGGATGTGTCCTTAGAGAGAGGGGCAAACCCATCTGAATCATGCCTATTTTTGCAGGATGACCCGTTGGTGCTGAATGAGATCAGAGAAGACCTTCGAGTAGAGTGCGCAAAGTTTGGACAAATTAGGAAGCTTCTTCTCTTTGATGTAAGTTCATGGCTTGGACAGACGATTTCTGAAACAGCCATTCTTCCGGTTAAAAGTTACTACCAGATGTTAGTATGCCCCAAGTTTTAGATTAATGTTTTTATATAGTAGGTGTGCTATGTAGTGGTAATCATCTGTTAACAATAATTAGATGAACATGGATTGTAAGTCAAGGCTTTGATAGACCTGGTGCTCCATGGTTATTTCCATTTATCATCACTCTAGATGATATCATCAGGTAAAGAAATACAAGAAAAACATAAACCTTATGGTTCCCTGTTTGCCCATTCCCCCTCTTGAATGAGTCTCCTCCTCCATATTTGGAGAAGAACAATCAAGAAAAGTATTCCACTGTCAGAAGTGTGTTCCCTTTCTGACTTCTTATCTACTACCAAAATTGACACAATATAATAAAAGAGTTGTTTATTGATTGTATACTACAAGCTGCTTTGCATGTTGTCTCATTTAATCCTCACAATCCTTAGAGGTAGGTAGGTGCTATTATACCCATTTTACAGATGAGGAAGCTGAAAGTTTAGAGATTGAACATCTTACCCAAGGTCACTCAGCTGCTGAGTGCCAGAGCCAGGATTGAATCCCAGAGCTGTTCGACTTCAGAGTCTACACTTAACAACTAATATACCGTCTTGCCTCTCCTAAACAGTGTTATAAGCACAGACATTTCCGAGGACATCGTTCCTGGCTCTTTCTAGAGCAAGATTAAGCTAAAGAAGCAGCGAGTTTTGTGTCACTGGCTGGGGTGGAAGGGTTTCATACATATAATCTTTTAGCTCAAATTATCAGAACACTACTTACCTACTTTTTCAAATGTGTATGATTTATTTGGAAATTTCTCATTTATTCCCTCCTTTTTCTTCCTTGTCTTTCTAGAGACACCCAGATGGTGTGGCCTCTGTGTCCTTCAGGGAACCAGAGGAAGCGGACTCTTGTATTCAGACCCTTGATGGACGGTGGTTTGGTGGCCGTCAGATCACTGCCGAAGCATGGGATGGGACGACAGATTATCAGGTAAATTCTGCAACTCTCAAGGGCACATGAATTGTTTTATTACCAACAAATACTGATCTAGCAGTCCTTCAGATAAGTTTTGGATTTGGTTTAATCTGTGTAATGATAATAGTACTTTTAAATAATACTTTGCATTCAGAGCATAGAAAGAAAATTGTGGGGGCTGGCCGAGTGCCGCAGTGGTTAAGCGCTGGCTTGGGAAGCCAGCGGCCCTGGTTTGGATCCCACATGTGAGGGCCAGTGACACTGCCCTCAAAAAAAAGAAAAGAAAAAATTGTTTCAGCTTATAAATCTGAAATCTGCGGGTTGTACAGATTAATGATAAGAAAAGAATACATTAAAGCAAAATGTCTGTCTTCCTGTGTTGTAAAGTACAGGCAGAGTTCAAATATTAACTTTTTAGTGGATAAGACATTTCTGCAGTACTGCAGTGTAGGGCATGTATTTAAATGATCTTAAGGTCAACTCTAGTAAATCAAGATATAAAGTTTTGAAAACTGAAGATAGAGAATTGCTTTACTTTCCTAAGTGGTTCCTTATAAAGTCAGGGTACTTTTGTCAGTATTAGAAATGCTGAAAGGCATTGTTACTGCTTTGTGTTCAAAACTTCCTTTAACGGCAGTTTCCATTTATGCACAGGTGGAGGAGACCACAAGAGAAAGGGAGGAAAGGCTGAAAGGATGGGAGGCTTTCCTCGATACTCCTGAGGCCAATAAAGGTCTGCGGCGTTCGAATTCCATCTGTGCCCCAGAAAGGCCAGGTCCTTCTAGAGTGAGGCATTTTTCAGAGCACCCGGGCACATCTAACATGAATGTTCAAGCAGCCGCAACTGGAATGGCATTCGAAGACCCTATAGATGAGAATAAGTTTGAAAAAACAGAAGATGGGGGAGAATTTGAAGAAGATACTTCTGACAAAGATGCTGAAGAAAATGGCCCTGAAAAAGAGGCTGAAGAAGGCTGCCTTGAAAGAAAGCCTGAGGAAGGCTGCCCCAAAAGAGAGCGGGAAGAAGACTACCCTGAAAGAGAGTCTGGAGAAGCCAGTCCCCAAAAAGTGTTTGAAGAGGGGAGTCCTAAAAAAAATTCCAAAGAGAATAGCCCCGAAAGAGAATCCAAAAAGAAGAAACTCAAAAATGATTGTGAAGAGAATGGCCTTGAAAAGGAGTCTGAAGAAGAAGGTGGCCCTGACAGGGAGTCTGCAGAGGAGGATGGTCCCCAGAAGGAGTCTGAAGAAGACGACTGGGAGAGAGAATCGGAAGCCTGCTCTGAAAAGCAGATTAAAGATGGCTCCGAAAAAGAATTTGAAGAAAATGGCCTCAAAAAAGAGTTTGATGAGGATGGCTCTGACAAGGAGTTTAATGAAAACGCTCTCGAAAAAGAGTTAGAAGAAAATTACTCTGAAAAATCAGAATTTGAAGATGACAGCTCTGATAAAGTATTTGATGAGGAAGGCTCCGAGAGAGATTTTGATGAAGAGTCAGATGAAAAGGAAGGAGAGGAAGATGCATATGAAAAAGTTTTTGATGATGAGTCTGATGAAAAGGAGAATGAAGGAGACGCAGATGAAAAGGGGCTTGAAGATGGCGATGAAAAGGAGGAAGAAGAAGACGCAGATGAAAAGATGTTTGAAGATTCAGACGAAGAAGTAGATGCAAAGGAGGATGAAGATATAGATGAAAAGATGTTCGAAGATGATGATTCCAACGAGAAATTGTTCGACGAGGATTCCAGCGAGAAGTTGTTCGATGATTCTGACGAGAGAGGGACTGTGGGTAGTTTGGGGAATGTTCAAGAAGAAGGGCCCCTCTCCACTGGCAGCAGCTTTGTCCTCAGTAGTGATGATGACGACGATGATGATGAAATTTAATCCGTTAAACTTGGCTTCTGAGGGCAATTCCTGCATCTACATTTTGCCTCCAGGGTAATTATTAGTAGTGTAACATGAACGTGTGCATAGTGGTAGGATGCCATCAGATTAATGCATTGCCGTTTTCATTGTCACCTGTACTTACTTACCGGTTTTAAATCTGAAATTGGCTGTCCAGTTAAAACTTCATAGTGTAATGCAAATAAACTGGATACTTGTCCTTGGTCAGATTTGTTCATTGCATGCAGAATCATATTTTTTCAAGTATTCTGGTTGAAATTTATGATATTCAAAAATAAAACTAAGTTGTTAATATACAGAAACTGAAAATTGGACTTGAGTTAAATTGCATTTTAAATTCTTGCTATTGCTTTCTTCATACTTCAGTTCATGTTTTTTAAGGATTTGAAAAATCCCGTAGGCGTCTCCTTGCTTCCAGCTTATGTTACCATTTAGGTCCCCATTTCCTTTCTCTAAACCAGAACATGTTGCTAAACTTGTAAACAGCCCCGTGGACTTTTTTCCTTGCCCAGTCCTTGCAAGTAACTTGTTTTTCTTTTCTACCTACCTTCTTTCCATGAAAATTTACTATTAGATGTGCAAGAGTCAGCTTCCTAAACTGCTTCCATTACTGAAAATATAGAGGAGATTAGAATTCTGCGTACTGTTTGGGCCCTTCTAGAAGTTGATTAGAGCTGTGGGACTTCTCCCCAGATAAGTGCGCACACTACACAACTTTTTGTATACAGTTTTGGGAGATTCATGGATCCCCTGGAGTTTAAGAATGCCTTTAATATGAATACTTTCAGTTTTGTGTTTTTCCTAGAATTATTGTGCCTAGTACTGTGCTAAATTGTATAGTTTCAATAAAACTTTGGGTCTCTCTTGCTTGTGCTTTCCAAATTCAATGATTGACTTGTGATGTAGCTTTAAGAAGTTACTCTCATAAATTAGAAGCATTGAAATAAAACTGCATTGATGCTTTTTCATTATACCGTCTGTAAGTGTACTCATTACCCTCTTTAGACAGAAAAGAGTTCTTGTACTTCAAGCCAGCTTTCTGAGAATTTTTTAGTTGATGTCTGGCATTTCTTAAAATCTGGCTTTTCACTGGAATAAATCAGTAAAAGTAAAGAAAGTTAAATAGAAAAATTGCAAACCAAAATAGAGTTCCCTTTAAAGATAAGTCAGAAGCACCTAAAGATTATATTTATTTGAAAATTGATTTTCTAAATGAAGGGGAAAGAAAGCTTTTATCTTCCATATACAATGGGTGGGACACTAATTACAACTTTTAAATGAGCTCGAAGACCATTAGAAGGGGGCTGTTATCATTCTTGTTTTCCCCGCTCATTAATTTGGTTGATATCAAATACTCATATTCTTTTCATGTAAACACCCTGGAAGTGAAAGTCACAAACAGCTAGAAATTGGTAAATAATTTGTGAGGTGCTATTGATAGAGTCATGAATTTTACTAACAGTTGTCATCCCAGTAAATTTAATTTAAAAAAAAGTCATGAAGCACACACAGTTGCCTGTTTTCTAAGTAATCAGGTTTTATTCCTGAAAATGAAGTATATTTTGAGGCAAAAATACATCTTGTTATCAAAAGAAAAGAAAAACACAGGGTGGATTTTAAGCACAGCGATGCTCAACAATTAACCTGGCATTTTCTAAATGGAAGGCTCCTTAAGATTATATATTTCATGCATCAAATAATGTTTTCAACCCTGAATGTGTGACCCAGAAGTGGCTTCAGGGATGCCTTTGAAAGGCTTGAATGCCCTGCTCTCTGAGTCTGCAAGTACCTTGTATTAGGAACAAACTTGAAACTTGGTTAGAAAAAAAAATTACTTGTCAATATTAATATTTGAAATTGTGACTGCTTTCTACAAAAGAAAGTGACAAGGCAAAATTGGAGTAATTCGTTCCAAGGATCTGTTTTCCTTCTCAGGTAATGATAGCTCTAGGTTCTTTCTGAAGCCCTAACTGGCCAAATGTGGCCCATTTGGGCCAGTACCTCTTCCTTTTTGGAGTAGAATCCTGTTTTCCTGATGTAAATTACCTGGTGATTCTGAGACGAAGAAAAGAAAGGTAGGCGTTTGCGAATTGTCTGAATAGCCCTTTCTCAAATAACATTAAATCTTCAATTTTTTGAAGTAAACCAAACATTTCAATGTTAATGCTGAGAAGTGTTCTTAATTAGTTGGAATTAAATCATGGCTTGGAGAACAATCAAAGGGCTTATAAATGTGCCCTTTCAGTATTTGCCAATATTCTTATAGCTTGTTTTTTCCTTATTGCACCTCTCAGATACAAACCGTGCCATTTTTTAAGTCACTTCATTTAAAATCAATTTGCCCAAATTCTGCCTCTTATCACACCTCATTTACATGACCTGCTTTGTTGACATCCCTATGTAAAATACCTGATACAAGGAAAATGTTAATCGGTGAAAAAGGTGAGGGGATTAAGATGTACAAATTGCCTGTTATAGAAACAGTCACCAGAATGTAAAGTACACTATAGGGAATATAGTCGATAGTATTGTAATAATTATGTATGATGTCAGATTGGTACTAGACTTATCAGTGGGATCATTTTGTAAGGTATATATAAATGTCTAGTCACTGTGTTGTACACCTGAAACATAATATTGTAATGTCATCTGTAATTGAGAAATTTAAAAAATAAAAAAAATTAAAAAGTTAAAATGTTTCCTTCCTAAAATCACAAATTGATATTGCAAATAGCCCAAAGTTATCAGAGGGATCAATTGCTTGAAAGAAATACTTCATATTTAAATTTTATTTTTAGGTGTTAAGAGGCCTACAGATAAGTTTTACTTTTCTTTTGGAACCAAGAGTGTACTGATGTTATGGTATTCAGATGCAATAGTCTCAAATAGAAAGCACAAACAGGTGGGCTTGTGTTTATAGTTATCTGTAGAACTTACAAGCAGTGATACTAAGTCCTGGCCCAGATAAGAAAAAAAAAAGCGAGGACAGCGGTAGAGGCAGCAGCATGAAAGTGGCATTTTGCACTATTTAAAGTTTCTGCTGAAATAGCAATCATAATATTAGAATAAAGCTCTAAGAATAAAGCGTTTTTAATTTGCAGTTTCCAGCTTTCTAGAAATTAGACTTAACTAATGACGATAAACCTCCAACACCTTCATGTAAAAATTTCTAGGCTCAACTATATCTAAAGTTTGAAAATGTGATATCTAAAGTATTTTATACTACCTTTTAAATAGTATGAGCTTTGGTTTTTAGGTGATTCTTAAATTCTTTTTAGATCAGGGTAGTAAAATTTGTCATTCAATACTCTTCTATCACCTTTTGCTAGGAATATATTGATACTAGTAGTATTACACTATTGATTTAGGGTATTTACACTCATTATGGAATCAATGTATTTTGGCTCAGTCAATTAGCAAATACAGATTGGGCTAGTGTGTGCCCAAAATATGCTAAGTGAGGTGGGACAATGAGAATAAAGGCAGTGTGAGGCATGAGCCTGCCTCAAATAGCAGTTGTAATCTAAGATGGGACAAAGCAGTCAAAAAACATCTTGGCATTGAATCAGCAATACCACTTTTGCAGGCTAGAGCAGTGCCTGGCACATAATAGGCTCTCTAAATATTTGTAGAATGAATGAATTTACCCTGTGGATACATTGGCACACTCAATTCATTTGAAGAGGTTTTATTGGCTTCACCACTACCTCATTACCATTCTTTACGATTTAAATATAAAAATAAACAATCCTGTTTTTCCACCAGTCTTCCCAGCTCAAACCAAACATCAAAATCATCTTTGATTTTTCTCTTTCACTTCGCAACCCCAAGCCCTCTTGGTCCTAACTCCAACTACACTCCCAATCTGAGTACTCCCATGTGCATTTGCGCCACAGCAGTACAAGCCACCATCATCTTTCAAAGAGCTTCCAAACCGGACTCCACACTCACACTCGTGTCCCCTTCCAAGTAATTTATTTCTTTTCTAAAGATTTTATTAGGGAGTTGGGGGAGGGGAATAGCATTGGGGAACCAGGGAAGGGGAACAGACAAGTTGCTGTCCTTTGGTTCTTCAGTCTAGTTGTGGAGGACGTTGCTTCACTGGCCCATGTTGGTATCATTGCACTCTTCCTGGGTGAGGCAGATCAGTTGCTGGCCTCTGGATGGCCGCTCACCGCGGCTATTGGCAGCTCACACTGGCTGCCGGCCACTCACTGCAGCCTATGGCAGCCCACTGCAGCAGGGGCCACAGCCACACCGTCCAGGGGACTCACAGCAGCCCAGCTCCAGGTGGAGCTGTTGTCACCATCTTAGCTGTAGAGGGCAGTGTCACTGGCCCTCATATGTGGGATCCGAACTGGTGCCACTGGTGTCCCAAGCCAGCTCTTAACCATGGTGCCACTCGGCCGGCCCCCAAGTAATTTCTTAATGACAGCCAGGGCAATTTAAAGAAATCACTGCCTAGGGCTGGCCGAGTGGCATGTTGGTTAGGAGTTGGCTGGGGATGCCAGCTCTGAGCAGCAGGGCCTGGGTTCGGATCCCACATATGAAGGCCAGTGACGTTGCACCCTCTACAGCTAAGATGGTGAACAAGTGCTCCACCTGGAACCGGTCTGCCATGAGTCACTGGTGGCTGTGTAGGCTGCAGCGCCTGCTGCAATGGGCTGCCATAAGCTACAGTGAGTGGCCAGCAGCCAGCGTGAGCATCTGGCAGCCAGCATGAGCTGCCAATAGCTGCCGTGAGCAGCCGTCCAGAGGCCAGCAACTGATCTGCTTCACCCGGGAAGAGTGCAATGATGATACCAACATGGGCCAGTGAAGCAATGTCCTCCAGAGCTAGACTGAAGAACAAAAAAAGACAGCAATTTGTCTGTACCCTTCCCTGATTCCCCAGCACTGTTCCCCTCCCCTGAGTCCCCAATAAAATCTTTAAAAAAAAAGAGAGAGAAATCACTGCTTAAAATCCCCTTATGGCATTCAATGTTAAAACACTCCAGTAGCACTTAGAATAGAATTCTAACTTCTTATTATGGCCTGCTCACAAAGTTCTGAATGATCCTGCCCTGCCTGCCTCTCCAGACGCACCTCAGGACTCTTCCTAGCACACCACATCTGGGTTTCTCATTCCTACCTCAGGACATTTGTACATGCCTGAGCCTGGGATGCTCTTTCCCATGGCTCTCCCTCATTGTTCAGACTGCGTAAGTATCACCTGCTTAGGAATCCTAACGACTGCCTCTCTCCCTTCATGCTTACTGTTGAACCCTCTCTACAGCAATAGATCATCTTGTTTATTTGCTTATTTGTCCCCCAACCCCATCCTTCCCCTATACTGGCAGCATGCAAGCTCTGTAATAGGGCTTTCTCCTAATCGCTGCTGTCTCTCCAGTGCCTGGAACAGTAGCTGACACAATAGACCACCAAATACTTTCTCAGTGTTGGGAAGAATCATCAGGAAGGTGTATTCTGTAAGGAGCTCCACATTTTTGGAGCAATGTGCTTAACTCAGGGCAAGGGAAGGGGAGTAATAGTTATCTGTAATATAAAATCAATGAGATGAGGTTTTGAAACTATAAGGCTTACAGGTAGAGTTCATCTCTGTTTGGGGCCATATTAAGTTTGACATGTCTATGATATCTACGGGGATATGTCAGATAGGCAATTTGAAATGACTCCACAACTCAGGAACTAAGTCAGAGCTGGAAGTAGAATTTGTTGGCAAAGTTTATAGATGATATTTAAAGCAGAGAAAGGAGAGGACAAGACCAACCCCTCAGCTCTGTGAGCATTTGGAGGTGAGACAGAGTAGAAGGGGCGAGAGAAAAAAAGAGACTGACCAGTGATACGGGAGAAGGGGGACCTATGGCTTTCTGCCAAGAGAGGAAAGTATTTCAGGATGGTGGAGTGAGCAACTGTGCCAACTGCTGCAGGGAGGTAAAGATGAAGATCGAGAGAATTGACCATTTGTATTTGGCAGATTAGACATGGTTGGTGACCTTTGGTAAGAGTCATTTCACCAGTGCTCAAGTCAGGGCAGGGTCAGAAGAGAAGGGGAAGCCAGAATGTGGAGACCGCAGCTAGAGGCAAATATTTTGAGGACTTTTGCTACGAACGAAAGCAGACAATGCGGCAAATTCTGGAGGAGAACGTGAGGTTAAGGGAAAGATTCTTGACTTATTCTTTTTCCAATGCTCTTTTTGGGAATCTGAGTTTCTGACCCATACCATCTTCCTTTTCTCTAAAGAACTTCTTTTAACATTTCTTTCAAGGCCCGCCACGGGGCTGTTGACGAAAAACATCCAGCCTAAGAGAAAACTTATAAGAGTTTATTTGAGCCAAACTGTTGACAATTGCCTGGAAAAAAACCTCAATGGATTGAGAAAATGCTCCAAAGAATGGCAGTTTTGCAACTTATTTTATACATAAAATCAAAGGAGGAAGGTCACATGAAATCCCCAGGTGATAGACTAAGGGGGTGGGTGAAAGGAAAGCAGAGAAATCCCTGGGATTGGATAAAAGTAAATTGGAGAGACAGGTACTCCTCCCATACAGGTGGGTGCAGGATAGCTAACAGGCTGCTTTTTACAGCACATAGAGATGGCAATCAGGAGACAAGCATAATAATGAGGAATTTTCCAGTTTCCAGCTCTGGCCCGGAAAAAGGATTAAAGATGTTATTTTAGGTACAAAAAGACAAAGAACAGGCCCACTGAAAAGGCACAGGTTAACTTAATGAGATGAGACTTCCCACCATGGCCCACCTTAGTTAGGAATATTTATGATCACACCATCCTCTGCGGTTATTTTCAGTCTCCTGAGCTTGTCAGGTTTAACATGTGGCCCCTTTTCCGTCCACAGGGCAAACTGGTACCCCCAAACTGAAGAGACTGACACACATAGAGAATCAACTTACTGGATGCTTCTGAGGGAAGCAATGCCACGGCAGGAAAACCTCCCTTGTAACTGACAAACTGCTGGAGGCTGGGTATGGACAAGGCTGAGAGAGAAATAAGTCCAGGGAGACCCAGTCATCGTTGCGTTTACCTCCAGGAGCTTGACCGGATTCTCATAGTGACTATCTGAGAAAAATCCCCTCGTACTTCCGGCAGGTACAGGGGAAAAGGAACCATTCTGAAGTATACCAGAGCGCTCTGTTCTTTAAGGCTTGCCCTCATGAGGAGCTGGTTGACCAAAACCTGAACTGGTGGGATGTTATCAAAGCCTAACTGATCTGGGTGAAGGGAAATACCCAACTCCAGCCCCCTTGTAGCTAGCCTGTCCCACCTTAGGGGGAGGGGAAAAAAAACCCTGAGAAACGCCTGTGAAGTTCACATTCCAGAGGCATGGGCACGCATGCTCACTGAAAGACTGAGAACTAAGCTCAGGACTAGAGAATGCCTCCCCTCCCCCACACAGCAGCACCACATTACCGAAGGAAACAGCAGTTCCTTTTACCTCCTGTCTCCTCTCCCCGTCCTCCGGAAAACTTTGCTTTATTTAATTGTGACAGGCTCTACCTACCCAAGAGAGAATTTTACTGTACCTCTCTATAGACTGACATTCTTTAGTTTGGTTTAGTTTTGTTTTTATTTCTTTTTTTTTTTTTAGAGGGCAGTGTCATTGGCCCTCATACGTGGGACCCGAACTGGGGCCGCTGGCTTCCCAAGCCAGCGCTTAACCTCTGCACCACTTGGGCGGCCCAGTTTTGTTTTTAAATTAAGCAAATACCAGCAATGTTATCAGCCTCTCTGGAGGATTGCACAGATGACCCGATGTTTGTGTTGAAACTTCAAGGCTGACTTCTAGTTATCTTGTTATAAATCGGATGCCAGTTTAATTTTAAATATCTTTTGGTAGTTTTAAAAAGTAGGTTTCGTAAAGTAGGTTTGCTGCATCATAAATCAAGTGTATTTTAAATGGATAGATTGGGCCAAATTGCCCTCCAGAAATGTTAAACTCATACCACCACTCACTGATGTGTAAGTGTTCTTGTCCCCATATTTTTGTTACAACTAAGTGTTGTCGATCTTTTACATTTTGGCTAATCTGATCATTGCAAGTGGCATGCCATTTGAATTTGTATTGCCCTAATAATTAGTGAAATTATGCAGCCGGATTCAAATGTTTACTGACCATCTGCATTTCTTCAACTTGTATTTAGTTATTCATAGTCTTTGTCAAGTTTTCTATTGGCTTGTTTGCCTTTTCTTAAGGATTCGTAAACGTTCTTTCTATATTATAAGTAACAATTTGTCATAGGTACTACAAGATCTTTCTCTTAGTCTACCCTTTATCTTATAACTTTATGTTGGTTTTAGGCACACAGAGGTTTTCTGTGTGTCAACTGGTAAATCTTTCTCTATAATAACTCTTCAGCTTTGTGTCATACTTGGAAAGACCTTCCCCAACTCAATATTGTAAGTATTGTAATATATTTCCCATTTATACCTTTCTATATTTGTATGTTTATATCTTTAACCCTTATGATATTCACTTACATAAAACATGAGAAACAAATTGGGGTGGGGGGAATTAAGAGCTCGTTTTTAGACATATAAGATTTGAGATGCCTATGAGAGGAGAGGTCTGGGCAGCAGATGCAATCTGTAAGTCATAGTTACATTGAAGGTATTCAAAACTCTGGGGCTGGGATCATCAAAGGAGAGATTATAAAATCAAAGGAGAGTCCAGAACTACTGAATCCCTGAGGCAATCCAAGATTTTGAAATTGAGCCAAGGAGATTAGAAATAAGGAGCCAGTGAAGTCTGAGAAAAACAGGAGAGAGTGGTGCCATGAAAGAAGCCAAGAAAATGTTCAAAGAATGAAAGGGAGGGATCAATCTTGCTAAATGTCTCTACGAGATTGGGTAGGATGAGGACAGAGAGATATTGCATTTAGTAACAACTGAAGTGACTGGTAACTTTGACAAGGGTATATACATCGAAACGGTGAAAATGGAGTGGGTTTAGGAGTGAAAGGAAAGGTGACAAGTAGAGATAGTGACCAACCATGGACAGCAAGTTCAAGTGTTGCTGCACAGGACAACAGAGGAAAGGACATGGAGGTGGTTGGGTTGTTAAAAATGGAAAATACGTGGGCATATTTGAATGATGACAGAAATGATTCAGTAGAGATGAAGAAATTGAAGTGGGAGAGAAAGGGGATAACTGGGGTTTAAAATAAGCCTGTAACTTGATTTGTTTCCATGTGAATAGCCAATTATTTCGATACCATCAGTCGATTAATCCATCTGTTCCCAACTGATTTGAAATTTTAATACAAAATTCCTATTTGTACTTTGTAGTCTGCCCCACTGATCTTCCATGACGGGCTTCCAAGGGGCCAGGACAGTTTTCAGTTATGTCCACTGCTATTTACCTGTTTTATTTCAGCAATTGTTTTCAATTGGGAAGAACTAAATATTACTCTCTGATTACTTCCTTTTCATAGCAGACCAGCTTTATTCTATGGATGTAATATTGTCTTGGATGTCTCCCAATATACTAATTAGAAATTTTAAACATTTTCCACATTAATTTTTCCTTCAGAAGTCAGTTGTTTTGCTTGTTCATCCTAGTATTTCTCTATCATGCCCTTGGTTTTCCTTAAATATCTGGTGACTGGCTGTTTATAGGATGAGATTGCTACATTTTGGTAAGTGGTTTGGGGTCCTCAGCAGCTGTAAAAGTCTCTATTCACCTGACAACCTTTCTCCGAATATGACAAAACTGTGCAAATGAGTGGTTGGGGGCGTGCCAATGGGATGATTCCTGTTTATAGAGCATGGATAGTGAACAGATTACAGTCAGAGGTAGGGAAAGTGTCTTATTAGCTGTATAGTGCTTTAAAGGGTTTAACTGCTGTGTCAAGATGCCTTTTGTCTCCACATCCTTATGGGGGTCCTCAAATTACCTGGGCATTCCCTACTTCTCTCTCTGATGACGAAGTCCATACTGGGCGCCATCTCTGTGCACAAGAAGTAGTTTTTTGAGAAAGAGGTTCTCACTGCGCAAAGTTCGATGATCGTCCGGTTCTTTGGCAGGCCCTTAAGTAACTTCTTTGCTTTCTGCTCCACGACTCACTCTAGCTCTTAGCCCCCACTAATTCTGAGCTTTGTCTTGGGCTCTGTTTGTCAGATTCATAATGATTTCTCCATTATCCTTCTCTTATTCCTGTGTTAGTAGGGTTTAGGCTCCACTTGATAACTTACAGAAATTTCTGATTGTTTCTGAAACGTTACACAGCAGTGATTTAATGGACAGACTCTAGGGTCAGACTTCATGGCTTGGAGAAGCTCTTAACTTTTCTGTGACTCCGTTTACTCGTTTTTAACATCGGATAATAATAGTACCTGTTTTGTAGAATTATTTAAGTGGTTTAATACACGTGAATTGTTTAGTGCAGTAGCTGATCCTTTGAGAGCACTGAATGACTATCATTATATTTCTCTGGTCTGTTACTGATACCTTTTCCGGCTTTGTAGTACTGCTCTGGATTGTTTCCTTCTTATTTTTATATCTCTTCTGACATTTTAGTGGTGCTTTGGAAGGAAAATGAGATTACATACATTGGCTCAGTCCATCACCTTGAACTGAAAGTGAGCACTTGCATTTGCAAATAATAAAAATGAACATTTCAGGTTGTTAGTTTTCTACCATTTAAAATTTCACATTCTCTTGATTTTCTTAGAATAGCACAGCTGTAGGAAACCTTAGAGATCATCTAATAGCGCACTCTCACTTTAAAAATTAGCAAACAAGTGAGAAATAACTTCCCTAAGGTTGCGAATCATTTTAGGGGAACATCCTGTACAAGAATCTAGATCTCTTCCCTCCTAATCCAATTCTTCTATCTCTGAAAATAAGTAAATAAACAGCTAAAATAGGTGTTAAGGTTATAAACTTCATTATGTCTCTGCCCATCGTATGCCCCTTACCTCTTCCTACAACAGAGCAGTCTCTCCTCCTCCTATTTAAAGCCAATTCTTCCACCTACACTTGGATCCCATCCTTTCCTACTTTCACCAGAATTTTATGTTATTAATAATACTTCTTTGTGTAGTATATTCAACCTCTTGCTCTTAGCCGGATTCTTCCCATTGATTTTTAACGATGTCAAAATCTAATCCTTTAAGAAAAAAAACACAGCAAACTCATTGGACCCTTCCTACTCCCACTTCCAGATTCTGCTCTCTCTTTTCACTCTCATTCGCCTCCAAACTCCTGCAAAGTACTCTCTGCATTGTTAGTACTGTCCTTTTCTCCCACCCCGCTTGAATCTGCCTCTGGCCTAACACTCCAGCAAACATCTCTCACTAAGCTTACTTATGACCTCCATCCTACTAAATCCATCAGAAAAATTTTTTAAAAAGATTTTATTGGGGAATTGGGGGAGGGGAACAGCATTGGGGAATCGGGGAAAGGTAACAGACAAGTTGCCGTCGTTTTGTTCTTCAGTCTAGTTGTGGAGGATGTGGCTTCACTGGGCTATGTTGGTGTTGTGATCATTGCACTCTTCCCGGCTGACACAGACGCTTGCCGGCCATTGGAAGGCTGCTCACGCCTGCTGCCAGCAACTCACGGTAGCTCACAGCAGCCCAGCTCCAGGTGGAGCTGTTGTTCACCATCTTAGCTGTAGAAGATGCAGCGTCACTGGGCCTCATGTGGGATCCGAACTGGGGCCCTGTTGCTCAGAGCTGGTGTCCCAAGCCAACTCTTAACCAATGCGCCACTCAGCTGGCCTTTGAGTCCTTCTTTATGTCTCACTCTCTACTCTCTCTGGGTGAGTTAAAGCCCAAGGCTCCCATAGCCATCTATTGGGTTGTCGGAAAAGTCATGATGCATTTTTGCAACGAAAAAGATAGAAAAAATATGTCAACAACCAAATATATACCCTCAGCCCCCAAATTTATATCTCCAATCCGGACTTCTCTCCCTACTAACTGACTACTGTCATCTCTTCTTAGGTGGCTCAAAGACTTCTCAAAATCACTGAGTGAGTGAATGAGTAGTGGCGGAGAGAGAAATTACTAAAGTAGTCACACAAACATACAACTGCAACAGTAATTAATCAAATCTGGGACTAAGAGAGCCTCTTGGTAGGGAACCGGACTTTATCCAGAGTCTTCCCTGTGGAAATAATGCTTGAGATGAGATCTGAAAGGCCTGGGAGAGTGTCCTTATCACTTAGAAGAAAAGTCAAAAGCCTTAGCAGGGCTGATGAGGCTCTGTGTGATCTGGCCCCTATCTCCCCCCTAAATTCCCTCTCTCCAGCCACACTGGCTTCCTTGCCCATCTGTGAACAGACCAGGCATGATCCCACTTTTTGCATTTGATGTTCTCTCAGATATCAGGACAGCAGGTATCAACATAGTTTGTTGTCCCCCCGCCCCCGTCCCCTCCTCCCCCCCGTACCCCCCCCCACTTAGGGCTCTGATGAAATTTCACCTATCAGAAAACCCTCTCTTGACCACCCCACCTCAATTAGCACCTCGCCCCCACCCCCACTCCCTATTCCCCTTTTAGGCTGAATTTTCCAGATCAATTTCTCTTTGTAGTACTAATCACTATCATATATATATATATATATATATATATATATATATATATATATAAAATATACAATATATAATATATAATATACATCTGTATATGTACACACAAACACATAACATGTGTGTATTTATTTCATGAAGGCAGGGATGTATTCTGTTTTATTCACTGTAGAACAGAACTCCCAGAATAGTGCCTGGCACACAGTAGGTATTTAATAAATATTTTTTAAATTGATATTGTTGAAACAGAGAATGAGGGGAGCAAAGACTGGCTCCAGGGATTGGGGCCTGAATGATGGTGTCACTTCCTAAGGTAACATTGAAGATTTTTCAAAATGAGGATTGGGACCCCCTGCTCCAAATCGCCAGCTGGAGTCCCTGAACTGCTTTGTCTATTGCGGGTTCAGAGATGTCCTGACTCCCTCTGGGGCCAGCAGATGCCTGTGATAAGTCCATAATCATAGGGGTCTGGGCTCCCCTTCTCTTACCACGGAGAGAGAGAGAGAAACTAGTGACGAATTAAGCTGACTTTCTCAATTCCTGAGATTCAAAGTGACATCAGCTTGATTCCAACCCTGCAATTGATGTTTCAGGTGTTGTGTTATTGACTCTCTGTGTGGCTTCCGGGCAAACAATTGACCGCCTATTTTAAGAGACAATATCGCTAAGTACTTTTTTTTTAATGCAAAAAGAAAGAAATAAAAAAGAGCACCTATTTTCCTCATTCCTGCAGGTGCCCAACCCGATTGACTTGTTGGAGTGCATTTTCTGCATTCTTAATAGATAGCTAGCAGGAAATGTGTCCTGTAGCCCCGTAGAGGGGAAGAAAGCAGCAAGGGGAGGGTACAAAATCCCCAGCCCCTGCTTCCGTGAGCACTGGTCTGCTCTGAAGGGGGCCAGACAGCTCTGGACATCAAAACGCACCTCTGCCCAGCCATAGCTTGGGCTGCTGCATCTTGCTCTATTTCAGCTGATGGTTGGGAATTAAGGTAAGAAAAGCTGGGTACTTTTTTTGGTGGGGGAACGGATGGAAACTCAACTGGGAAAGAATCGGGGTGCGGGATGGGGGTGGGGGGCGTGGAGAAATGGTGAGCATCACATGCTTTGCTCAGTGAGATACAACCTGGTCCCTTTGGGGCTTTTGTTCCAAATGATCTTTGTGACAACCTCTCTAACTTCCCCACCCCCCAGGTGCCGAGTACCGTTTTGCAGAAGTGTGGGTAGTGTGTCCCTGTAGGCACTGGGGTAGAGTTGAGGTCAAACATCTGGTATTGGGTCTGTGTTGAAATATTTGGGCAGATGATTATTTGGCAAATATTTGGCAAAATTTCGAGGTCTACTTGGAGCACTTGGTGTCTGTATATTTTTGTACGTTGGGGGAAAATGCAAGCTACGGTGTACTTTTGCAATTATGCTGTTCTCACTGCACAGCTGGCAAAGCTTGGCCTTGAGGTTTTGTCTGCAAGAGGCTTTTACTACAGGCCAGGCATTGATACAAAAACATCTGCTCCAGGAAAGTTCTATCCTTTCTTTTGCCTCAGTTCCAACTTTGCAGCATCCTCTTCTAAGCCAGACCTATCATGACCTCCAAAGAGGGCCCATTGGAGGATGAAACTGCTCAAGTTTCTCCAGAGGTACAGGGAGAATATTCTACAGGGAGATGCAGTTCTGCAAAGGATTAAGCCAACTAGCACTTCTCAGAATTTTAACATTCTTCAAATATAGATCCTGTCCACTGAGGGCCAAGCTCAGCCCGGACAACTGCTTGTGAGCTGAATGGGGACCAGTAGCCCATGGATTTCCTTTGAGTGCATTTCCAGTGCTTGGATAGGAAAAAGGAGGCAGAGGGCGTCCTTGTGATTTAGTCCGGATCCCCAGTTGCCTACGATATGAGCCTACCAATGTGATGGGGTTGAGATGTTGCTTTTGAGTTTCTCTATCTCTCCCCTTTCCTGGCTGTGGCCAGGTGAATGGTGGTCGATACCCAAGGAGAGTAGGAGTGTGTTTCAGGGCCCCAAGGTCCCAAGTGTCTGGCCTGCTGCTTCTCGCTTCTCTCATGGCTTCAGGGAAACTTAGCAAAGAAAGATTGCATGCTGTGTCAAGCCTAGAGCAGTGGCCACGGGCAGTTCTGAGAATAAGAGTCCTATAAAGGCGCTGAGTAGCCCTTGCAGGGAGAGGCTTCAAGGAGAAGCCCCGAGGGAGTGCATGGATGTTCTGCCTGCATTCGCTATGAGCTAGCTGCGCCCTCCACAACTAAGACTGAAGAACAACTTGGCCGGTCCCCTTCCCCAATTCCCCAATACTGTTCCCCTTCCCCAATTCCCCAATAAAAAAATCTAGAAAAAAAATAAAGTAAACCAGGGGCTTGCTTTAGGTCACCTAGAAGTTAAAGGCCAATCCCTCACATTTGGTAGATGGGGAGACTGAGGCCCATCTAGAGGGGAAGGCACTATTAGTTCCACCTGGTAGACAGTAGGGGGCTGTAGAAAAAGGAGAGACATGGAAGCCAGAGAGACCTGGGTTCAAATCTCAGCTCTGCCACCACCTAGCTGTGTGGTGGGGGCAGTTTATTTTACATTCTCTAAGACCCAATTTGGTCATCTATAAAATGGACATAATAATGCCTACTTTAAGGGTTGTAAAGATTGGACAAAATACATGTATACTTTCTGGCATAAAGTAATTATTCTGTAAACTGTGGCTTTAGAAAAAGTGCTGCTTCCACATTGATCACTACTTTATAATTCATAACACCTCTGCTTTATTTTCTGCTTTATTTTTTGAAATATATTTGACATAGAACTAATTTTAGGATGTACAACAGGTTAATTTGATAAGTTTATATATTGTAATATGATTGTCATTGTAGCCATAATTATCACCTCTCATGTTATATAATTATTCTTTCTTTTTAGTAGTTGGGAAAATTAAGTTCTAGTCTCTTAGCATATTGATGATGATTATATAACATTGTTGCCTGTATTCACTGTACTATGCACTAGATCTCTAGAGCTTATTTTACTACTTGTTGCAACTTTGTACTCTTACATAACATCTGTCCTGTTCTCCCACTCCCACCCCTTGGTACCTACCATCTAACTCTACTTTTACAAGTTTGGCTTTTAAAAATTCCACATAGGGCCGGCCGAGTGGCACAGTGGTTAAGCCCGGGCTTGGGAAGCCAGCGGCCCTGGTTCGGGTCCCACATATGAGGGCCAGTGACACTGCCCTCAAAAAAGAAAAAATCCACATATAAGTGATATTGTACAGTATATGTCTTTCTCAGACTTATCTCATCATGTGCTCAAGGATAACACCAGTGCTTTATTTCTTCAACTCTGAGTATCTGAATATACATATCATGTGCTTTTTCATTGAGAGATAATTTATTTACCTACAGCGAACACCCAGATCTTAAGTATAGAGTTTGATGACTTTTGACAAAGCTATACATCTACATATAACCTTCACCTTTGTCAAGATAAGATGCAGGGCATTCTCAACACCCCTGATCCCCTCCTGCCTCTTCCCAATTTCCACCCCACAGGCAACCACTGTTCTGACCTCTATCACCAGAGATTATTTTTGCCTGTTCCATATAAGTGGAATCATATAATACGTAGTCTTTTGTGTCTGGCTTTTTTCACTCAACATAGTGTTTTTGTGATTCTTCCATGCTGTTGTGTGGACTGGCAGCTTGTTCCTTTTTATTGCTAAATAACTTTCCATTGCGTGAAAATGTCACAGCTCGTTTATTTATTCTCCTAGTGATAAACGTTTGCATTGTTTCCACTTTGGGGCTATTATAAATAAAGCCGCTGCCTCAGCTGTGGGCATCCCAGTCGGGAACCCCTCTCGTTTTGAGAGCTGTTATTTTCTGCATTAATAGACTGTCCCCTGTTGCAAACTTTACCTCTTTGGTTTGTGTCTCCATTCTTCGGTGCTACGAGACCACAAATTATCATAAATAAAGCCACTCTGAATATTCACATACAAGTCTTTGTACGGACATATGTTTGCATTTCTTTTGGCTATGTGTACCTAGATGTGGGATCGCTGGGTCATGTGGTAGGAGTATGTTTAACTTTATAAGAAACTGCCAAGGAGTTTTTTCAAAGCAGTTGTTCATATGTTTTTTGCAATAAAGATACAATGGAGTCATTTTTCAGGTAGTGCCTGGTTATACTTAGTGTGGCTGTCAGCTGGGGGAAACAGATTGATGTGCTCAAAGGCTCCTGGAGACAACACTGTCCCCTTATGACTGGGGCTAGAATGACTCTGAAAGGAGAACTCTTTAGAAAGGGTCCCCCCTCACAACCAGATTCCTTCCTAATGTCCCCATCATAATCTATTGATGCTTCTAGCAGAACCATAAAATAACAGGTTGCAGAATTCAAAATTTTTTTTTAAAGATTTTATTGGGGAATTGGGAGAGGGGAACATACAAGTTGCTGTCCTTTTGTTCTTCAGTCTAGTTGTGAAGGAAGTTGCTTCACTGGCCCATGTTGGTATCATCATTGCGCTCTTCCCTGGTGAGGCAGCTCGGTTGCTGGCCTCTGGCTGGCCGCTCACAGCGGCTCTTGGCAGCTCACAACGGCTGCCAGCCACTGACGCTTGCTGCGGGCCACTCACTGTAGCCTATGGCAGCCCACTGCAGCCCGGGCTGCAGCTATGCCCAGGGACTCACAACAGCCCAGCTCCAGGTGGAGCTGTTGTTCACCATCTTAGCTGTAGAGGGCAGTGTCACTGGCCCTCATATGTGGGATCCGAACTGGTGCTGCTGGTGTCCCACGCCAGCTCTTAACCAACACACTACTCAGCTGGCCCGAAAATTCAAATATTTTAACCTCTTCATTTAACTCAAAAGGAGTCTGATGCCGAGAGGCCAAGTGGTTTCCCAAAAGTCAACCCCAGACCCTCTGACTCCTTTAATTGGTATAATTTCCTTGCATTGTGCTGTCTCTGCATGAAAGGCATTATGGCATTCAGCCATTGTTTCCTGAATACCTGCATTGTGCTAAGTGTTAGGGATAAATAAATGAATAAGAAATGGCTCACATCCTCCAGCATCTGTGGACTAGGGAGTCAGGCTATTCAACTCTATTCATTTTCATAAGAATTAATATAGATTAGAGGTGTCTCTAGCCAGAGCACTGCCAAGTCAGATTGGGTGGCCAAAGGTAAAGGAGCTTCAGTTAGACTACTTCTCTAGTTAAAGGCAGGTCGTAGCACGGGTGCGTGGTGTGTGCCGTTTTCTGGCCTGGGTGCAAAAGGACAGCCTCTCCCTTCAAGGAGCTCATGGGTAGGATACAATGATAGAGGCCAGGTTTAAGGCGATTCAGCAAACAGCTATTAAACATCTACTGTATTGCAGGCCATGTTCTGGGCGCAAAGGGTATTGTGGGTGAGCAGAGCTGATAATCTTTCAGGTGCATTTCACCAATGCTGCCACAATATATAAGTGTAAAAAGTATGTGTGAGTGAGTGTGTGTGTGTGTGTGTGTGTGTGTGTGTGTGTGTGTGTGTGTTGAGATCTGCATTTGGTTCAGCATATAAGTCAGGAGGCCTTAGGACCGTGTGGTTTGTAAGCACTAGTTTCTAAGATGGGGTGGGGAGTAGGTGCAGGGCACTCTAATATATAGATTCTGGCATCAGGGAGAACTTGGTGTGTTTTATTATATTGCATGGAAGTGGTCAAGATGGAAAGCAGTGCGTACTATGAAAACAGAAATTGTCAACATCCGCTGGATTGCTTAGCCAGCTGTACAGGGGAGTTCACCCCTTTGCCCAGGGGGATCTACTGTATATATAGCTCTGGGAGGAGGAAGACACTTCCCCAGAAGGAAGGTACTCCATGTTTTGGCCTCATTTTTTTTTTTTCATTTTTCTGATGGTCTTCAATCAATCATGTTGACAGATAATACTTCTTATCTCTCAGGAAGGGCCCCTTCAGCACTTTGTAGAGCTGTCTTGTTTCCTGAACACTGATCAGACCAGGCTCCTCAGCTCGTCCTCAGACCAGCTGTTTGTTGAGCCTGTACTCGATAGGAGCAAACTGCTTGCCTCCGAAGATGCTGCCCATGCAAGCTATAGCCAAGCCACTTGGAAATATATTGCCAGTAATATTTTGCATTTGATCTGCAGCCATCATTTCTGTCTCCATGGAAGAAATGAAGATGAATGCTGGCCAGATGCAGAGGCCTATAAAGACTGAATGGAATTCCCGGTGTGTCATTTTCACCTATTTCCAGGGGGACATCAGCAGCGTCGTGGATGAACATTTCTCCAGAGCTCTGAGCAATATCAAGACCCCCCAGGAACTGAGCCCTTTGAACCAGAGTCCAGATGTGGTCCTGAGGAATGGTGAGCATGTTGAGAGGGGGGAGAAGGCTGGAATTCCCTACAGCTGTCACTGAAAGACAGTTCTCTGATGTTATTATTACACTTAGACAAGTGCTCGTATTTGCTGAAGGCAAGTCACTGTTGAGTAAGAAGCTGCCAACCCTTTCTTAGAAGTTTAATGTGAAAAATGAACACTGTTGAATCAAAGCACTTCACCTATTTCATTGTTTGCTCCATTGCGTTAAATGCCAGGTTCACTGCTCGATACACAGTCAGAGCATCACAATTGTTTGCTACTGTCACCACTATCAGTATTTCTGTTAGTACTAGTAGTACAACTACTACTGGCACAACAGGGGCAGGAGCACCAAAGGATTTGTGATATGATAAAGCATGTCCCATGTAGATATACCCAGCCTCCTCTCAACCAATAGTGGATGACCTGATGATCGGGGGTGGGGCCAGAGACGGATAGATGGAGTCTTGCCACATCCCTCATCCCCACCCTTAACAGTATTAGGGGTGTCTATTGAATACACTATTTGTTTTTTCTAATTTTTAAAAATAATTGTTTTATTTTTCAATTACATCTGACATACAATATATTAGCTTCAGGTGTACAACATAGTGGTTCGATATTTATGTAACTTATAAAGTGATCACCCCAGGGCCGGCCGAGTGGCGCGGTGGTTAAGTGCTGGCCTGGGAAGCCAGCGGCCCCAGTTCGGTCCCACATATGAGGGCCAGTGACATTGCCCTCAAAAAATAAATAAATAAATAAATAAAGTGATCACCCCAATAAATCTAGTACCCATTTGACCATGCACAGTTATTACAATATTATTTATTTATTTTTTTTAGCTGAGCCATCCTGCCACCTTTTGGCAGCTCAACTCGGGCTGGCCTCGAACAGCTGTTGCTCAGAGCTCAGCTCGCACTCTTGAGCGAGCTCTTAACCAACTGAGCCACTCGGCCGGCCCTCAATATTATTGACTATATTCCTTAAGGTATTATTTTTAAAAGATGCAGTCTTTTTTCTTTAAGTTGGTTGTTATTAATATATTTTTAAAATTTTGGGGGGGAACAGTGTGTTTTTCCCAGGACCCATCAGCTCCAAGTCAAGTTGTTGTCCTTCAATCTTAGTTGTGGAGGGTGCAGCTCAGCTCCAAATCCTGTCACCGTTTTCAATCTAGTTGTGCGAGAGGTGGGGCATAGTCCACCATCCCATGTGGGAATCAAATGGCAACCTTGTTGTTAAGAGCACGAGCTGTAGAGCTATCACCAACTGAGCCATGCAGCTGCCCCATCAGCAGCTCCTGGCTGCTCAGCTCAAGGTGTTGTGTTCAATCTTAGTTGCGGGGGCGGGGGCCGTGGCCCACCATCCTATGCAGGACTCAAACCCGCCACCTTGTTGTTAAGAGCACATTCTCTAACCAACTGAGCCATCCGCCTGCCCACCGGCAGCTCAGCGACAGCTCAGCTCAAGTCATTGTCTTCAATCTACTTGCTGAGGGCGTAGTAGGAATCCATGTGGGAATCGAACCAGCAACACTGTTGCTCAGAGTTTGCTCTAACCAACTGAGCCACCCAGCCACCCAAAAGATGCAGTCTTATATCTCAAAACAATTATTTCAAAAACTATGTCAAAATATGTTCATCAAAATATCCAGGTTTGGGCCAGCTGAGTGGTGCAGTGGTTAAGTGCTGGCTTGGGAAGCCAGCAGCCCCGGTTTGGGTCCCACATGTGAAGGCCAGTGACACTTCCCTCAAAAAAAAAAAATCCAGGTTTGGAGAAAGCAATAAAAATTAAGCTGGCAAAGTCTGCAGTGTGATTTTCATGGACCGTAGACACTTTGGCCACGATGGGCCCCTTCCTCCAGAAAAATAGAAAAAAGGGCATTTTGTGACTCCATTGGTATAAAAACAAATGTAATCCAGGCTTGAGTCATGTTCATATATTCCTTATCATTATTGTATTCATTTTTCTTCCAATTTTAAAAGAAGTGGACAGCACATTCATGGGCTCCTAAAAGTATTCGTGGGCCCCAGTCCTGCTGTGCCTCATGGAGAAGTCACTCTGCCAGCTGGATGTGAATTGATAGGGCTCCTCATTACCTTTTGGAAAAATCAATCAGGGTCTTATTGATTTTAAGAGCTCTCTATTGTGGTTGCTGAGAGCTCATGTTGAATGCCTTGTTCTCATTGGAGAATGTACATGCCTCCAAGTGGGGAACTGTGTACACGGCGCCCAAGTAGGGCCTCTGCCTGCAGGGAAAGAAGAGTTCACCTATTTCCAGATGCCATCACTCTGGCTTTCAACAGGGAGTTGGTATATATCTGATGTACTCACCTTGGCAGAATTTACTTCTCTCCTAGAAATTCCTTTTCCAGTCACATGACATGATTTTCTCAGAGATTTGTGAGTTAAGTAAACATGAGGGAGGGGGTGTGGTAGCAGCACATACTAAAGGAAATGCTGTAGAAGATCTTGTTAAAATGGGCACAAGGTGGTGGGGGTGAGGTGATGTCCAATAGCATGCTGAGTACTTCAGAGCGGGAGCAGCAACGACTGATATTGAGTCATTTGTGGAATTTGCATGTGGTAAGTGGGATTCAGAGGACCTATCTGACTTCTCAGAAGAGTCAAAACGCAAGGTTCTTCGTGCACAGACAAGTCTGCCAACTTTAGCTCTTTGACTCTTTGATTTAGATCTGAATACACTGACTCGGGTTCATTACAATCACTCCCTTGTAAGTACTATCCATCCATAGTCTCTCACTTCCTCTATTCTGCTTGCCTGGTAAAACCCAACCTGAGATAAAACCAACTCTCAGCCTATTGACCCATTTCTGTGCTTCATTTTGTAGGAAGATTTAAAAGTGACAGCTGCATTCTTCTAATAAATTGGAGTCATGTTTAACTCCTCTCTTTATCTCATACCTCATGTCAAATCCTTTGAAAAATTCTGTAAGTTCTACCTTCAAAATATGTCCAAGATCTGACCAATTCTTCCCATCTCCGTGGCTATCGCCTTGGTCCAAGAAGCCACCATATACCTCCTGGATTTTTTCGGTAGCCTCCTAATTAGTCTCCCTGCTTCTGCTCATCCTCCTCTTCAGCCTATTCTCAAGATAGCAATCACAGTGACACCATTAAAATAAAGTCATATCACAGCACTCTTCAAAACCCTACAATAGCTTCCTGTCTCACTTGGAACCAAATCCAAATGTTTTAATAGGGTCCTACCTCATCTGGGCCCCTATTATCTTTCTGATCTCATGTCTTACAACTTCCCATTTCACTCACTCCAGTCTAGCTTCCTTGCTATTTGTAGAACATGCCAAGTACAATCTTGCCTTGGGCTCTTTGCACATTTCCCCCCTTCTCCCTGAATAATTATATGACTTCCCCTGGATAATTACATGACTTCCCCTTTCTTAATTCAAATTTCCATCCGAATGTCCTCTCTTCATACAGGCCTTCTCTGAACAATCTATTTAAAAATAGAACGCCCAGGCCGGCCGAGTGGTGAGGTGGTTAAGCACTGGCTTGGGGAGCCAGAGGCCCTGGTTTGGGTCCCACATATGAGGGCCAGTGACACTGCCCTCAAAAAAAAATAGAACCCCCACCGTCACCCTCTGTCTTACCCTGTTTTATTTCTTCTTAGCATTTGTCATCACTGGACATACTCTATTTTGATGTGTTTCTTGCCTTCTTCCAACCCCTAGACTCTGAATCCCATGGCAGCAGGGACTCAGTCTGTTAAGGGATGCTTTCCAAGTACCTAGCCCAATGCCTGACTGAAGGCGCTCAATAACTATTGCTTGAATGAATGAGATTGGGATTTGGTTTAGAGGATGTTGCTGTCTGCCCTAGACAGAGTCACTGCAGAGAGGGAGTATTACGTTGTGTACAGCTTTAGAACCAGGCAGTCTGGGCCCAGGCCAGCTCTACCATTTATTAACAATATGATCTTGGGCAGATCATTTCATCTCTCTGTGCCTCAGTTTCCTGATCTCTAAATTTGAATATTAGTTAACTATAGGATGAGTCAATGAAATAATGCATGTCAAGCAGCATGTATAATAGTAAGAGCCATGTAGGTTTTAATTATTTTTATGGTGGTGGTGCCAAATCTTGCCATGTGTTTTTCTTTCTTTTTTTTTTTTTTTTTTTTTTTTTTTAGCTGAGCCATCCTGCCGCCTGTTGGCAGCTCAACGGCAACTCAGCTCGGGCTGGCATCAAACTGCCATTGCTCAGAGCTCAGCTCACACTCTTGAGTGAGCTCTTAACCAACTGAGCCACTCGGCCGGCTCTCTCGCCATGTGTTTTTCAATGGCTACAGTGGATATGAGGGTCTGCATTCAAAACATGATTATCACAGAGCAGCAGGCCCCTCCTGTAAGCCTCCAGGTTTTCCAGGGAATTCTGTGGTGTGGCAGCTATATGTTTACCATGCCTTCTGACCTCACTCTGTTTCTTTCTCTCTTTTTTTTTTTCATTAGCTGAGCCCTCCTGCCACCTGTTGGCAGCTCAGCGGCAGCTCAGCTTGGGCTGGGCCTCAAACTGCTGTTGCTCAGAGCTCAGCTCGCAGGCTTGAGGGAGCTCTTAACCCACTGAGCTGCTTGGCCGGCCCCCTCACTCTATTTCTTAAAGCCCTGGCCCGCTAAGGGAACTTGGACATGGCCCTGTTTCTTGCTCAAACCAGCCTTCCCAGGCCAAACAGAGAGGTAGCTTTCTTCATCACCTACCTTGGCTGTTGTGTTTTCTCTGTGAGAATCTCAGATCCCTTGACTATGAAGATGTCTTCCTTGCAGCGTGTGGTGTGGGCTAGGCAAAATTGTCTGGCTGGTTGCACAAAATAGCCTGCTTCCTTGAGGGCCTCTCTTATCACAGTTAGGAAGGCATCAAGTTTCTCATAAATTCTGCTGCCTCAGAAGGGAGGGCCCCATGAAAGAAGACGGTCTCCCAGTGGTTCTCACTGGGGGTGTTTTATGAGATACATGCAGCTTCAAAAATAGTAGGAAATCCATAAAGTGGCCTTTCCTGACTGACTGTTAGCATCCTCTCAGCCCATGAACCATGCCTAAAACAGGCTTGCATTCATGGGCTCCCAGCACTGACTGCCCTACATTCTAAGGGCACTCTGTCAAGCCAAATATGCAAAACCCAAACACCGACCTGTGTGGCTAGGAAATGCCATCAAATTTCCCTGCTGCTTTTCCCAAATCAGAGTGGTTGTTATTTTTTTAAATTTACTAATATATAATTTATAATGGCTGTACTTCAGAAAACACAAACTGAAGGTATCTCTGAATTAACGTCCCTTGAAAAAAAGGACAATTGGTGATTCAGAGGAGATAACTGGAGAAGTTTCAGTAGGAACCATTGGGGAGCACCGTCCTGGTGCACATACCACCCCATATTCTTCCTGTCACAGCCCCAAGCCCCGCCTCTGACCTGGCAACGTTGCTCAGAGGCTGCTGAGAAGTGGGTATACAAATGAGCCGCCAGATTTCTTTTATATAGTCCGTCACAAGGAGCCCCACCCCCTTTCTCCCCTCCTCTGTAATCTAGTGAGAGTGAGGAATAAACACTGTGTTTCTTTTAATTTTTTTAAAAAAATTAGTTTCAGGTGTACAAAGCAACATAATAGACATTTATACCACTCACAATGTTATAACTCCCCTCCCCCAAGCTACTACCCCTCTGACATCATATATAGCTGTTACAATATCATTGACTATCTTCCTTATGTTGTACTCCACATCCTGTGACCATACATACATATATATACACATATATATATAATATATATGTGTATATATACACATATATATATTATATATATATATATTATAGTTGACATTCAATGTTATTCTACCTCAGCTTCCGGTGTACAGTGCATTGGGCAGGCAACTACACACTCTATGCAGTGATCCCCCTGATAAGTCCAGTGCCCATCTGGTACCTTACATGATCTTTACAACATTGTTGATTATATTCCCCATACTGTATTTCATATCCCCTTGACTGTATTGTGTCCACTAATTTGCACTTTCTAATCCCTTCACCTTCTCCCCTATCCCCTAACCCCCCTCCCATCTAACAACCAACAGTGTTTTTCTGTATTTGTTTGTTCTTTAGTGTCAATACTACATGAGATAGAGTCACACTAGTTGTTTATGGCCCTTGTGAACACTGACAACTTGGTGTCTTCTTTTCCAGTCAGGGTGAGGAAATTGCCCACATATTATTGAGCCCCTATTGGGTGCCAGACACCAGGCTACAATTACTGCATCCACTTCAGTGGTTTATAAATGTCAAAGGCTGGCAAACCGAATCTATGGTATTAGCAGATAGGAGAGTGGTTTCCGTCAGGGATGGGGTGGTTAGGGCCTAGACAGGGTCACAAGGGGGGTTCTGCGGGAGCGGTCCTGTTCTGTTTCATAAGGTTTGTGAAAATTCCCCAGCTGCACACTTTTTTACTTGTACATTTTCCTGCATGTGTATTGTACTCCAGAAAACCACTTTACAGTGTGTATTCATATCCTCAATTACAGAGGAGGAAAATGCAGCCCAGAGAGGGTAAATGACGAGGTACATCACACAGCAAGTGACTGATAGTGACTGAAACCCGGGTCAGTCAGACTACAGAGCCTGTCTCTTGATTACTTCACTGTCCTGCCTTTGTGATCCTGACAATACTCTAGAGAGAACATTAATATGGCCCACAAGGACTATCGTTAATGCTATTTACAATGGCTAACATTTACTGAGCACAGACTCCTGTGAGCCTGGGGTTATCTTACCGAATCCTCACACCAACTTAACTCGCACTCTACCCAGGGAAACTGAGACAGAGTCAAGTGACTTGTTCAGGATCCCACAGCTAATAAGGGGCAGCTATTCACAACCAAATCAGTTCCATTCCAGATCCTGAGCTCTTAGCCACTTTGAAATCCTAGCACATGTTTTGTATTTCATCTCCATTTTCAGTTGGGAAAAGGAATCTGGATAATCATTAGAAGGCTAGGTACCGCAGGGAGTTGAGTGAAGGAGGAGGTGAGACTATCTCTCCTGTAAGCTGGCCCTCTGTTTCCAGTGATATTTTGACCTCTGCTAATACAAAGAATGTAGAGGGAGCCAAAAAAATGTGTACACATTTTAAGAAAAGAAAAAAAAGTATTGAAATTGTAATACTCAATATGTACTGATAACAAAAGATAAATACAAGTCACATTTGACTACTGCAATTACAAGAGTTGCTCAAAGCAGTTACCATCAGCGTCCAGACTTCTGATTAAGGCAAAGTACTGCTTGAGGAACGTTGACCAAAATGTCCATTTGTATACATTTTTTTGGCACCCCCAGTATAATACAAAGAAGGCAGAGAGGGCAGAGACAATGCAAATAGATGGGGCAGGCCAAAGTTTGGACTTCATGGTGCAAGATGTGGGTATGTGTTCTGAGCGTTCTCAGGGTTCACCTTCATCATAAAGCAGGATTTGTATTAAAGGCAGAGGCAGAGAGGGGAGAAGGAAGGAAAGAAAAAAAAATAGGATAGATCAGGATGACCGGTTAGCTCAGTTGGTTAGAGCGTGTTGCTGATAACACCAAGGTAGCTGGTTCAATCCCCACATGGGCCACTGTGAGCTGCACCCTCCTTAAAAGAGTCAACTATGCCACTGTAGCATGAAAGCAATGTGTAACCAATGACCATGGCTGTTCCCCAATAAAAATTTCTAAAAAGTGGATAGATGGAAGAAAACCAGTCACAGCTGTGACTCAGATTCACTAAATCAAGAGGTTTCTTAAGTTTTTACCTAAAAATAACTTTTTCTAATGATGAAAATAATGTGTTCATTTTTGAAAATTTTAGAAAACACAAATAAGCAGTCAGCACACAAAATCACGTGTGCATCTATGCATGCATAATATGTTTTACAACATAACATTATTTTGTACATATGGGTTGTAACTTTTTTTTTAGCTGAGCCATCCTGCCACCTGTTGGCAGCTCGGGTCGGGAATTGAACTGACGACCCTGTTGCTCAGAGCTTGCACTGAGCGAGCTCTTCAGCAACTGAGCCACTCGGCCGGCCCCGTAACTTTTTTTAATCGACAATAGTTGTACATCTCTCCATGCCATTACATGTTCTACGTCATTTTAATAGCTCAAGAGTACCTTTTTATAGATGTATTAAAATTTTTGGACATTTAGGTTATTGCCAATCTTTTACTATATTATAAATGCTATTTTGCATATCTGTGTAGCAAAATTTTTATACGCATCATTGGTTACATTCTTAAAATAAATTGCTATCAGTGTAATGACTGGATCGAAGTGTAGGCACAAATTTTAGAGTTTTGACATTTACCGGCAAATTGCTTCCCAGAAATGTCAAGCCCATATGCCACTCCTTGAACCCTAGTATTGTGGGAAAGCATACTACCTCTTTGAAATGTTGGGGAGGCATAGCCAGTAAGCGCATGAGGTTTGGAATCAGACAGCTCTATCATTTGCTAACTGTGGCCTTAGGCAAGTGACTTCAACTGCCCTGAGTCTTTTCCATCTCGGTTGCTGTGAGAATCGCATAAGATCTTGTATGCGGAGTGTTCAGCAAAGTGCCCTCCTCCATAGTAAGTGCTCAATAAACCAAAGCTGTTTTAGATTTACAGTCGTTCCTGCCCAGCGCTGATGTGTTCTTCCCTGGGAATGGACACACACTGAGCACAGGCTACTGAAATCTCTTAGAGCCAGTGTCTACTCCAGCCTTCACATCAACCCTGAAATGCTGCTGCTGTGGGCTTCTCTATTCAGTCCTTTCCTCCCCTCCCTTCTCGGCACTGGGTGACTGATGGCAGGGAGGATCCTCAGGCTTCATACATTACTATTTTGCTTTTTCCTGGGTTGAGTACATGGAATGTTGCAAACTAGGAAAATAACCTATGAATGTGAGCTCAAACTGGGTTTATAAACCGAAACCATGATTCACAATAATAACAATAGCTATCACTTATTGAGTGCCTATTATGTACCAGACACCCTGCTAAGCCCTTTATGTGGACTGTCCCATTTAATCTCACAACAGTCCCGAGATGCTCTGAAATGGGAGTGGACGTGTTCAGTGTCACACAACTAGAAAGTGGCAAAGTGGGCATGGGACTCTAAGCTTGTCTGACTTCAAAGCCTGTGCTCTTAACCACTTTGCATGCTGCTCTCCTCATATAGAAAGATTTAGTGTGGAGGAGTGTGTGTGTTCATGTGTTTGAAAGTGTGTGTTTGTGTATATGTATATGTGTGTGAACACGTGTGTACACATGTGAGTGCATGCACGCATGTGTGTATTTATTAGAGTAATATTAAGTCAGGGTCTACTACGTGCTAGACACTACAAGTTCCCAAGGATGTGATAGTGAACAAAGGAGAAATGATCTCAGTCCTCTGCAAGCTTACTGGCTAGTGGGGAAGACCAGTAGTGAGTGAATGAATGAGGAAAAGAAGAAATTACAGATTAGGGTTACTGCTATGAAGGAAATAAACAGCACCATCACAGACAGCAGCAGCATAATAAACTTTAGATTGGAGGTTTCACGGACAGCCTTTCTGAGGGGCTGACGTTTCAGTTTATGTATCCAGAAACTAGTCTGGAATAAGGAGATAGGGCCACCACGCAAGAACAGAATGGAGAGACAGTCTTCTGGAGTAGAAGCAAACTTTTCAGTGCCTAGAAATGCTTTTTAGAAGGTTCTGGGACTCTTAGATATGTATATGGGTAGGCATGGGTGATGTCAGTAGGTGTGCTTAGGTGGGTGTGCTTACGTGGAAGAATGGCCTGCCAGTCTTACCCTAAAGGGGTAGAGTGGGAAATGGAAACTCGCACTCTCTGAAAAGGACCTGGTGTTAGGACCAGAAGCCTCAGGAATTCTAGAGGCATGGATAGGACTAAGATGCAGGGTCTAGATACTCAAGAGTTGCAGTATGTGGAAAGGAAACATTTTGTGTTCCTACTGAAAGAAAAATCCAGCCTGCCTGCCTCAAGTGTCCCAGAACCAGTGTTCCTTACCTGTTTTCCATTCATGAATGTAGATTGGGGTTTTATCATAGATCTTTTCTTTTTTAAGGGCAGTGTCACTGGCCCTCATATGTGGGACCGAACCGGGGCCGCTGGCTTCCGAGGCCAGCGATTAACCACCGCGCCACTCGGCCGGCCCTTAGATTGGGGTTTTAGAAGGCAGCACAGTCTTCCTGGGGCTCCCTCTCTCATGTGCAGAGGTAACTAAGAGGGGAAACTTGGATAAGGAAGTGTCATTAGGGCCACTTCTTGCAGCAGCAGCAGCAGTAAACTTGAGCCAATCAGGCTGAGGTTTAGGATATGTCACTGGTTCACAGGGTAGAGGGGTGTGATTGAGAAGTGGGCTCAAGAAGCCTCAGAAAGGGGCCAGCTGAGTGGCGCGGTGATTATAAGCACTGGCTTGGGAAGCCAGCAGCCCCAGTTAGGTCCCACATATGAGGGCCAGTGACACTGCCCTCAAAGAAAAAGAAGCCTCAGAAAGAGTGGCCCACCAAATTCAGGGTGGGCACCACGGGACACTACGGGACACCAACACCCAAGCCTGGCCTGGAAAAGTGGCTTTCCCAAGGCCCACTATTGGGTTCCTGTGAATTTGGGATTAGGATACTCTGTGCCTCCCCACATGATACCATCCAAACTGTGCTCTGGTGCACTCAGTGTCCAAATGGGATCTTGGACAGTGGCACGCCACCCACTCCCCTTAACATTTCAGTCAGAGAATTCTGGAAGGAAGCAGTTAAAAGAAATATTTGAAACACACTGGGGCCCTGTATTCAGCGCCTAGGTCATATGCATATATCTGTAAAGGCCAGTTCAGATGGAAACTGCCCAGTTGTCAGAGGCTAGACATTGTTTCTTTTTTAACAAGTATTTATTGAGGAACAACCATGGTCATTGGTTACACATTGCTTTCATGCTACAATGGCATAATTGACTCTTTTAGGGAGTGTTCAGCTCACAGTGGCCCATGCTGGGATTGAACCAGCAACCTTGGGTGTTATCAGCATGACGCTGTAACCAAATGAGCTAACTGGTCGCCTCTAGACATTGTTTCTAATTTGTGCTTAGGACATGCAGTACCCTCAGTGAATATGAAACATGGACAGTGATTATACTAAGTCAGCAGATTCACTCTATTTGTGCTATATAGTACCCTGAATTGCTACTGGTCTGCAGATAATCAGTTTTCAAAAGTAGCATGCATCCCCAGGAAAATATCTTAATATATGTTTCCTTGCTCTTGATTTCATTAAAAGAGGCCAAACATTACCCGTTGTTCATTGTGAATGATGTGAAGTGTTGGGCAGAATGTCTGTGCCACGTAGGTTAGGGTTTCTTTTTTTTTTTTGCTCTTATCATCTGTATCACGTGAGAAGCTATGGTGATAGGTGGGGGCATTCTAGTATCACTGGGCAGACCTCTCAGACATTTTTATCTTGTGCAAAATCCAGGCAAATTGAACATTCAGGGGAGTTAGGAGAAGCACATGTGGAGGTGGAGAAGACCAGACAATCTTCCTTTGTCCCCCCTTCATTATCTTGGATGAGAAGTTCCAGGCTTTAATTATTATCTGCCAGAGCTCTCTCCCTCCTCCCCTCTTGCCTGCGTGAGTGTGGAGAATGGGGAAAGCATCCATCGGTGTCATGAACTATCCTAGACTTTTTGAGAACTCATATTCAGCCACTACTATAGGCACAATTAGAAATAGTGTCCGAGACCAAGAGACTCCATTCCATTAACCAGTCCATAAGAACTTTGCAAGGAGAAACTGAGTTACTGCTTGCCGTTGAGCATTGTGATTTTGCAGGAAGAGGTCCATGCAACTACTTCCCCACCCCATCACTTATCATTCCAACTTAGATCCCTACTTGGCTAAGCTGCTTTGCTAACTTGGTCTAGTCTCTTACTATCCCCATGCCCCAGATTCCTCTTGAAAATGGGGTTTTGACCCCTAGACTTCAGTGAATGATACCGAAGTGATATACCCTTTATAAAGACAAGTGTTACACCCTTTAAACAGTTCTGTGGCGTCCTCCTATTCTGTGTACTCAAAACACCAGCTATAAAATAAAGCCAAACAACATCAATAACCAAACACAAATCACCTTTAGTCAAGCAATTCTTCTAGAACAGTTTCCTTGAAGGGCTAGTTGGACAAGAGTACAAGGATATACTGGGGACGCTAAAAAAAAATGTATATAAGTGGACACTTTGGTGAATGTTGCTCAAGCAGTAGTTCGCCATAATCAGAAGTGTCTGGACGCTGATGGTAACCACTTTGAGCACCTCTTGTAATCGCAGAAGTCAAATGTGACTTGCATTCATCTTCTGTTATTGGTATATATTGAATATTACAATGCTAATACAGTTTTTCTTGCTTAAAATGTGTATACATTTCTCTCTCTCTCTCTCTCTCTCTCTCTCTCTCTCTCTCTCTCTCTCTCTGTGTCTACACACACACAAAGGTGCTCATCGTAATTTTGTTAATATAATTGAAAAATGGAAATAACTGAGCTGCCTACAAATACCATGTTTGTTAGTCACGTTACTACTTATTGATGGAATATTGTGCAACCATTTATAAAACTGGTGTTGGCTCTATTCATTGTTATGGGAGGATATTTGTGATATTCTAATGATGTGAAAGTGTCTTAAAAATAGCATGTGATGTGAAAACATGCATACATGAACAGAAACAAATCCTAGAAAGGGAGTACACTTAAAGGTGGACAATGATAGTCTCTGGATATTATGATTAGAATGTTTTGTTTTTTTTACCTTTTCTACATTTTCTTCACATTTAAAAATATAGTATGTATTCACCAGAAAAACGTTACTTGCATTTTGAAAACACTAAACCCTTAACATGTCTTCTAAATCTTCCATTCCCAGATATTGACATGCCTCCAAATCAGTGGCGTTTCTCTTCTCAGTGGACAAAGCCAGAGCCAGAAGTATCTTTTGTAGATGGTGCCGCGAGCTGCAGCATGAATGGGTTTGGTCCCATGGCTATGGATCAGTACTCACTGCCTCTGCCTGGGAGCCCCTCTGTTCAGCCAGGAGGGCTGTGGCATTTCTCCTCCCCAGCCAGCCCGAGCTCCCCAGAGCCTGATTATGATTACCGTCACGCCTTCTCTGCTGAGCACCTGTTTCCAGTGGGCCAGCCTGATGAGAAACATGAGCCCCCTCTAAGACTCCTCCAGCAAGACAGATGTGTAGCCCATCGTCAGCAACCTGCCATGTGGGAGCATTGCAACTCTGCCCAGATAGCTGGAAGCATGGGATTTCCCTTCAACCTGCCTTCCAGCCCAGGCCACTGTAAGGAAATGCCTCAGATACTTGGGGGCTTGCCTGTCATTGGTTGGGGTTGAGAGTGAGTTGGCATGAGATGGGGCGTCAAGACTAACTGCGGCCATTCCAGACGTGGGCTTCTGAGGGACAGAATGTTCTGTGTAAATGTTCCATATATTTTCACTAGGCTTCATTGATAGTCACAGTTTAATGACTAAAAGGTTACATAGAGAGCCAGCCAGATGGACTTGGCCAGGAATATTCACCCAGTCTACTGACTTGGACTTATCCTAGAGAAATGATGGGTTGCTGCCTAAAATTGTAGGGTCGGCATTCACCTCACTGTGAGCCACCAAATTATCCATTTATAAAACAAAACTCTGTGGCATACCTACAGGCTCAAACTCTATCCTCCAAGCAGGTTGGCAACTTGCAATGATGCCAAGCTCCTGGGCAAAAATAAGGGCAATCTATAGCAGCCATCTGCTCCACACATTAAAATTCAAAGCGACTGTAGAGGCAGCCCCATTACCACCTGGAGACCAGCACAGTGCCTGGCTATACGTGGCTCGCACCTGCGCACTGGGCTCCTCCTGCTCGCTTTCCCTTGGGTTCCTGTTTCCTGACCATCACCCTTCCCCCTGAACTAAAACACTTCTTCATTCACTCACTCACTCACTCAACAAATATATAATTAGTGCCTACTTGATGCAAAATACCCATCAAAAAGCAAGACTCCCTCCTTTGTAAAAGGATGGGGAAGAATTGACCTGAGGTACACTTTCACCAAAAGAGCAACCTACTGTGGTACAAGATTTACCATTCATATGAAATATTGGTAATAATATATTAATATATGTTATAGTTTCATGGAACCAAGCCTACATCTTCTAACATTCTGTACTCTGGGTGAATTTTCTTTCATAGCTCCGTAGTCCATACATATCTGTGGTTCTAGTGTCCCATGCCTGAAAGAAATCGCTAGATGCTACCTTGACTCTGAACTAAGTATATGGTATTCAAAGGGCCTGTTCAGCATAGCCTTGCTAAGCCAGGCACTGTGTTCCACCCTAATGTCGAAAACAAATTTCCCATTAAAACACCACTCCATCATTTCCAGAGTTTGATTAGGAATGTACTTAAAAAGAGTAAATCATAAAAATGTCATGCCTGGGAAACTGATGAAAATTCTCACCCCTGTACTCTTTTTCAAAAACCTACTTCTACTGGATTCAGAGGGGAAAATTGGGCCAAATGTGTTTGTGTATACGCCTGTGCATACACACAGCAGAGCCCTGTTTCAACAGTTGGTTAGAATACAGATGGCTCACATTATCACTTCCCAAACAAAACAACTCTATATAGTTCAAATCTAATCAGCAAATATTTAGTGAGTATCTGTTATATGCCACGTACATCATGGCAAAACTATAATGCAAGCATTATCCTAGTCCCAAAACCTCTAGACTCATTCTCAAACAAATGTTTATCACTGAAGTCTTAACTGCTGCAAACTCTTTCACACTCTACTATTAATGTTGACATTAGTCATATTAATTGGTGACTGATGGCTCAGGATCTGTTGATGAAATTAGCAGCCCTTAATCAGGAACACTGCCTGTAAGATGGGAACAACGCCCAGGGGGGTTTAAAACAGAAGCTTCTCTGTTTCCGTAGCATCTAAGAACATGTGCCAGGTGTCCATAGACTGAGGGGCCAGTGTTTGGGGGGCCCTGGGGTGCAACTGGGCACTTTCTAACTCAGCCCTAGAGATTTCATTTTTAATCATGTTTCTTTTCTAGGCAAGAAACGATACTTCCCCCCACATCGTGGACACGCTAGTGCCAGCCTAGCAAGTGAAAGTGAGTAATTGGTTCTGCTTTTGATAGTGTGTATCTCTGTGTCCTGAGAACAAAGTTGAGAAGTTTGTGGCATAAGAATCAGGATCACCAGCAGCTGAAAAGACCCTCATTTCTATTATTTAGTATTTCCATAGCTATAATTAGTTTCATCTTAGTCTCAAAGAGCCCGTGCACTTGGTGTCTTATAAAAAGTCTTGACCATTTTCTTATTTTGCCATAGAAGCAACCCTATTGATTTTTTTCTGAGGTGACTCAGAAAAATGAACAAGTTCATGAGGATTAGCTTGCTCTGTCCCAGATGTCGAATTTTCAGCCTAGAGCATAGGGCCACCCCAGGACTCTGCAGTCAGGGAAAATGCCACAGGAGGCCACAGGCCACGACTGTGGGCTCCACACTCAATTTGAAAGTGCTGTCAGTAGGAACTTCAAATGAAGACAATCTGGGTGGGATGTCATGAGAATTTTCATGGCCTGAGTTTGAATGCGGTT
Source organism: Aselliscus stoliczkanus (assembly GCA_033961575.1). Lineage (NCBI taxonomy): Eukaryota > Metazoa > Chordata > Mammalia > Chiroptera > Hipposideridae > Aselliscus > Aselliscus stoliczkanus. The sequence continues at coordinate 20,633,834 of CM066737.1, forward strand.
TCATTACTTTCTAGCTTCAGGAACTTGGTCCCATTACTTAAATCTCTCCATACTTCAGTTTTCTCCTTTGTAAAATAAGGGTTAAAATAGTGTCCTCCTCGTAGGGTTTTTGTGAGGATTAAGTGAAATAATATAAGTAAATGCTTAGAATGTATATCCTAATATAAATTAGCCACAGTAAGCCATGAAAAGTAAGGCAAACACATGGTAAGCCTGGCACATAGTAAACTATTGGAAAGTGCCTTTTTGGAGGCCATCCGGTGTGCTTGAGACTGTGTTCTGTGCTGTGTGTTTGAGAGGAACAAAAGGAATAGCTGCCACCATGGCCCGTGATCTCTTTACAGTCGCTTTAGTCTAGTGTAGAGTGGCGAGAAAGGGCAGTATATACAGCTCACTAGAATGTCAGCTCGTTGAGTGACTTTGAGGGTTGTGCCATCACATCCCCAGCACCTGTGACAATACCTGGCACAAAGGTCAAAACTTATTTTTTGAATGAATGAATGAATGCTAGAAATAATAAAGACATTGATAAATGAAATGATACAAATATATCTGCCAGTGTAGTACAGTTTTTCTTTGTTTGTTTGAAGCCTTTGTGTAAGGCAGACAAACGAGCCACAGGGCAACCTCAGTAATTACTGCACCATACCCAAGTGACTATGAGCCAGATACCCCACACACCATCCTGCTCAGTCCCCACAGTGACCTTGGGATAGGACACTGGGTATGAGCGTACCCTAGGCGCCTTAAACATTGGGCATTCAGTAAATAGGGATTGAATGAATGAATAAATATCCCCATTTTACAGATGAAGAGACTGAATCTTAAACAGGTAAAAGAGCTTGCCTTAGGATTCCAACAAATGCAGAGGTGTTAGCTCTCTGTTCTGTGTCATAAACTCATCAAAATCATAAATTACAATAAACAAATCATCAGAAACAATTCCAACCTAAATCAAATGCACAACAGTGAAAATTGGCATCTGGTAAGTTTGTTTCCCTATATACGGGTTCACTGTCTATCTGTGGCCAGGACACTATCCTAGAGTAAGGGGAGAGGGATGAGGAAGGCTTGGAAAGCATGCAAAGGAGCAATATTACCTTAGGAAAGGGGCAGGGGGTGAGTTTTCTATGCAGAGAGTAGTTGAAGGGAGGTGGCTATTCTGCTACTGTGGCTCTGGGCAGAGGGAGTCAGCAGACAGTGGGGATTGTGAAGGGGGTAACTTCCTAGAGCTCTGAATAGAAGAACCAGGAAACCCCACAAGCCCCATGCTGTTAAGCCAGCCTCCCAGTCTTGCCTGAGGTTGAGAACCACAGTGTGTGTTGCCAGGGTGGGGGTGAGTGGAGTGGGTGGGGGTGGGGGGGTTGTGAAATGCAGAGACTCTGCACCCTCACTTCCTGTTTCAGTAATTTGACATGGAACTCCGTCATTTCTTTATATGTTTGATTCTTTATATATTTTTATATTAACCTGATTTCAAAGTGAACTGGATAAACCTTTCATTAGGAATTTTGGTAGCCCTGGAAGATTTCCTCTGTGAAGTCCCAGATAAATATTTGTCAAAGGAAGGAAGGCAGAGTCTACTGCCCTTCCAATATGGCCTTGTCCCCTCATGCGGGCTGTCAGGTACCTGTGAGGCAGTGACCATGTGGAGCAGAAGAGCCATCAGCAGGGAGGGTAGTCAGATACCTTTCTGGAGGTGAGTCCCAAAAACTTTGGTGTCAAAATTATTAGCAAAATGATTTTTTTTTTAGTCTGTAGATATAGGCACTTGTACATGGCGTCAATATTTATATATAATAACATTGATATTGCTATTTGCCAGACACACACACACACACACAAACACACACACACACACTCACACACTCACACACACACACTGTCTTGTTCCCTGCCCTCATACAGTTAATAGCCTAGTGGGGAAGGCAAAACACCCTCCCCTCTCCAAAAACTAGTGGAAAAACAAGAATATTTGAAGTTATGGTAAGTGCTGTGAAGGAAACATACAAGGTGTTGAAATAAGGAAAGACAGAGGCCAACTTTGGATAAATTGGTCAAAGAAGGCTTCCTGGAGGAAGTAACATGTGACCCTAATGAAGTGAATGAGCCAAGTTTAGGAAAAGTTGGGGTAGAGATGAGGGAAGTAGAGGAAGCTGCCCCTGAACAGGCCCAGAAGTGTGTGAAGAATGGGAAAAAGGCCAGTGTGGCCAGAGTGTAGTGAGAAAGGGAGAGTGTGCCACAAGACCAAACTGGAGAGGTAGACTGGCCAGGTGACACAGGGCCTTATGGGTCATGTGGAGAGTTTGGATTTTATATTCTAAGTGACTTGATGAGCCCTGGACGGCCCTTAATAAGTCCAATGTGCATTTGATAAGGTCACATAAGCTGTTGTAGAGAGGATAGATTGGAGAAAGGCAAGAATGAAAACAAAGAGACCAGTTAGGAGGCAAGAAGCACTAGAAGATAATAGCCTGGGTGAGACAGCTGCAGCGGAGACAGAAGTAGATGTATTTGAGATTTATTTGGGAGGTTTAACTCAGGATTTGCTAATACTCTGGATGGAAATGGTGAGGAAAAGGGAAGAATCTAGGTTAGCTCTTAGGTTTCGTGCTTGAGCAACTGAGTAGATAGTGTTACATGTATCAAAATGAGGAAGATTGACCATGTTAAGTCTGAGGTGTCTATAAGATATACAAATGGGTATATCTTTTAAACAGTTGTATATGAAAGTGTGAAGTTCAGAATGGAAGTCTGGGTAAACTTTTGAGGTTGATTGATATATATTGGGTTGTCAGAAAAGTCATGATGCATTTTTGCAACAAAAAACATAGAAAAAATATGTAATGACTTTTCCAACAACCCAATAGATGACATTTAAAGCCATTGAATGATGACCTAGGCATTGGGTGTAGAGTAGATACAGAAGAAAGAAGAGCAGAGGACAGAGTCCTGGAATATGCCAGTATTTAGAGGTTGGGGACACGAGGGCCTAACAGAGGATATAAATAAGGAAGTGAGTGAGTGAGGTAGGAGAAGAACCAGGTGAGTATGCCCGTATGGTGTTATAGACGCTAAAAGAGAATGTTTCAAAACAGAGGGAATGATCAACTCTGTCAAAGAGATCAAATAAGACGACAGAGAAATTTCTATTGGATGCGGCTTCGTAGATTTTGATAACCTTACTAAGAATAGTTTTCATTATGTGATATGGACAAAAGCCAGATTGGAGGGGGTTGAAGAGCGAATGGGAGATGAGAACGGGGAGATATTGCCAGCAGCTTTTTTAAAACTTTATTTCATTGGGGAATTGGGGAAGGGGAAAAGTGTTGGGGGATTGGGGAAGGGGAACAGCCTAGTTGTTGTCTTTCAATCTTAGTTGTGGAGGGCGCAGCTAGCTCAGTTCCAAGTCCAATCACCATCCAGGCGCCCATTGGCAGCTCGCAGCCACTTAGCTCAAGGTGCTGTGTTCAATCTTAGTTGCGGGTGGGTCCCATTCCACGTGGGAGTCGAACTAGCAACCTTGTTGTTAGGAGCACGTGCTCTCACCAGCTGAGCCATCCTTCCACCTGTTGGCAGCTCAGCTCAGGTGCAGCTCACTAGCCCATGTGGGAATTGAACCGCCAACCCTGTTGCTCAGAGCTTGCACTCTTAACCAACTGAGCCACTTGACTGGCCCAGCCAGGAGCTTTTTAAAGAAGTTTATCATTTGAAGGGGTAAATAGAAATAAGGTAGTAGCTAAAGAGACTAGTAGGGTAGGGAGGCTTGGTTTTTTTTTTTTTTTTTTGCAGGTTAATAATAGACCCGTTTTGTATGGTAATGGGAATTATCCAAAAAAGATGAAGAGCTCGATGATGGAGAAAGATGAGGATAACTTAATGGGTGAAGTCTTTGAGAAGATGGAAGGGAAGTGCGGAAGCACTGACATTTGCTAGGAAGAGGGCACATTCTGACAATCAAAATGTACAAAAGAAGAATAAATTTGCAGGCTTGTTTGTGGGGAGTCTACAGAGTACAATGAAATGATTTATATTTTCTCAATCAAGTATGGGGCAAGATCATCAGCAGAGAGTGAGAATGTGGGATGCTGAAGAGGGTGGGAAAGTATGACAAAGCCTTGGGCATTGGAGAAGTGAGCTTGCACATAGACAAACATGAGCAGTATTTCTCAGTGCTGATCTGAAGTCTGAGATCATATTTCAAATGGAAACGGTCAGCTGGGTTGTGTGATTTTCATCAGTGCTGATAGGTTCATGTAATGCACAGAGAAGGCAAATGGTGAGGCTCAACCAGGGTTGAGTTTTTGGCAAGTGAGCACGATGAAGAAAGAGAAAAAGGAGTTGAGGGTATTTTCAAGTGACTGATTATCATAAGGTACCATTGTATCTAAGCTGCACAGAGAAGGAAATGGAGAATGCTGGAGGGTGATGGGTAGTGAAGAGTAATGGAATGAAGGATTAGGTTATATAAAAATGCAGTAATAAGACTCTTAAGTCAATGACATGGGAGGTGGTGGTTGGAGGGTGGACATTTGAAATTGAGATGACAAGGGTGCCACCTGTGTAGGTGATAACAAAATCTAGCCTATGACCATGGCAATGTCTGGCTGAGGTAGAGTGAGGTAAAAGGTCATTAGAGATGACGAGATGACAAGAATCATGGAAGTGAAGCAAAATAATAACCAGTATCTACCTACAATGCAGGTGCTATTTTTATCCTCATTTACAGATGAGAAAATTGACATTTTAGGGAGATAAAGTAACTTAAAAGAAGTCAAGGTGAGTAAGTGCCAGTCAGCTTTTTTCTGACTTCAAAGTCCTTGGTATTACTCACTAAGGTAAGCTGCAGTGTGACCACACAGTAATTCCACTCTACTTCAAATAAAGACACTGCCTCTTTGTCAAAATAATAGCTAACGTTATTGAGCATATATGTGCCCAGCACTGTTTTATGTGCTTTGTGTGTGTTTAACTCACTTAATCCTTATCAGAATCTTAAGAGGTAGGTATCATTAGTATCCCCATTGAACAGATGAGGAAAGTGGGACTCAGATAAGCTAGGTAGCTTTCTCACAGTCACACAGATAGGCAGTGGTGAGGTCAGGGTTCGAACCTGGGCTCATTTGACCCCAGAGCCAGCTTCTTCCTCATCATGTTTATCCTGTTTTTCAGGAACCCAGTCTCCAGAGAAAAAAGATCTATTCTTTTACTGAACTTTGGTTTGAAGAAGATGCTTTTCTACTGTGAATCCAGATGGTCTAGCGACATCAGCGTCCTTTTCTCTTTTTGCCACTAGAGAGTACTGAGTTGGGAGCAAGTTTCTGTTCTCCCTAAAATTGTATACTTCTCTTCCTTGATATCTATGTCCTATGGCAGGGGTTTCAATCTTGTTAAGTGAACCCCCAGCATATAAAAAGAATTATTCAGGGATGGAGAGCATAGAGGCCCACCTAGTGCTAGCTCATCCCACCCTGCCACTCACCCACAGCTCCCCTACTTAGAAATTATAGTCCCCTTACCCTCCACCACCAGGGTCCTTCAATCCAGGACTGACTGTGGAGTATCCTATGGGGTTGTCTCACTTTCCAACTGAATAGAAATACCAGGACCCGCTGAAAAGCTTTCCAGCCTCCACCAGACTGATGCCAACTTCACTCCTGCCTCTACCAAAATCAATGAAAATGGGGTGGGCAATATCCATTGAGAATCAGTTGAAGCCGGGCTTTTCCTGCATCCTTAAAGTCTGCAAAAAAGCTGAAAAGATCTCAGGCTGGCCATGAGGAATGAAATACTTTTGCTTGGAAAGTGTGATTCCTGAATTCTAACAAAATGATTCCAGTCAGAATTGCTGAGAAATCTGACAACTAACTTATAGGAAGTTAGTTAGTAAGCAAACTGCCTCATTTCAGGCTGGGCTTAGAGTAAGTTCTGTATCCAGAGCGTTGCTTAGCTTTAGTTCCATGAGTTACCGTGCACCCTCACTCTGAGGGTGAGGGCGCTGGCATACGACAGGTCACAGGTGTTCATCTGGATCTTGGCGGCACCTGGCAGCCTTCCACTGGGGCCCACCTGGCTTCCATAAACAATGTAACATTTCCTTTGGTTCTTTCACTGTTAGTGACATCTGGGAAATATTAACTTTCTTTTCAGCACAGAACCGTCGAGGCCACCCATGTGGATCACCCACTGCATCTTAGGTGAATTAGAGATGAAAGGCAAGCCTTGGTCCAAGACATGGCACTGGGACCTCCCTGCAGATTGCTCCAGATAAAATGACACGTTTCTCCAAACTCATTTATCTCTCCAAACTAGTAGGCAGCCTGGCGGCCACTGTGAGCTCAGTATCTATCTTGTGACAACCCCAGAAACCCCTGCTGTCAATATTCCCCATCCGCACCCAACTTGCTCTTGTGTAAAAGCTCAGGGTGAATAATAAAATTTCACTTTTCTGGATTTCGCTGGTCTTGATTCTAAATTCCTTTTTTTAAAAAAAAATTTGGGGAATTGGGGGAGGGGAACAGCGTTGGGGAATCGGGGAAGGGGAACAGACAAGTTGCTGCCCTTTTGTTCTTCAGTCTAGTTGCAGAGGATGTTGCTTCACTGGCCCATGTTGGTATTGTCATTGTGCTCTTCCCGGATGAGGCAGATCGGTCGCCGGCCTCTGGATGGTCGCTCACCGCGGCTATTGGCAGCTCACGCTGGCTGCAGGCTGCTCACTCTGGCTGCCGGCCGCTCACTGTAGCCCATGGCAGCCCACTGCAGCAGGGGCTGCAGCCTACACCATCGCCGGGGCTCGCAGCCCAGCTCCAGGTGGAGCTGTTGTTAGCTGTAGAGGGCAGTGTCACTGGCCCTCATGTGGGATCCGAACTGTCGCCGCTGGCATCCCAAAACCAGCTCTTAACGAATGCGACTGGCCAGCCCGATTCTAAATTCTTTTGCATCCGTGATCTCATGCCAAGTTCCCAAAACCCCTGGGATTGGCATTATCTTCACATAATACCTTTGGGTATTGAGGCTCCCAGGTGGTAAATGGTAAGCCAGGTCTCTGACCTCAGAGCTCTTAACATAAGGATGGCTTAGATTTTTTTCCTCCCTTCTGCTATGTAAATAAAAACCGCTGCTCTTGCATGAGTGATTTGGTGATTTTGGCAGTAACACAGTAATTCTATCTCAAACAGTTTTTCCAGTGTGTTATATATGTATGTTTCCTAGATTTAGTAAGAGGAAATTTTACCAGTACATTTCCTCTCAAGGTTATTTACCTTGAAAAGCCCTGTTCTTTTTTAGGTGATGGTTGGGAATATTCAAGGTGGAGGCTGATTCTAGCACTTGTGACACAGTTATACAAGAGAGTGTTTATCTTGGCTCACTCTAGACAGACTCATTTGTGTAAGAAGATAACATGTACCATCAGAATTGAACTCTTTTTTTTTTTTTTAAAGATTTTATTGGGGAATTGGTGGAGGGAAACAGCGTTGGGGAATCGGGGAAGGGGAACAGACAAGTTGCTGTCTTTTTGTTCTTCAGTTTAGTTGTGGAGGATGTTGCTTCACTGTTGGTATCGTCATTGCGCTCTTCCCGGATGAGGCAGATCGGTCGCTGGCCTCTGGATGTCGCTCACCGCGGCTATTGGCAGCTCACTCTTGGCTGCCAGCCGCTCACGCTGGCTGCGGGCCACTCACTGTAGCCTATGGCAGCCCACTGCAGCAGGGGCTGCAGCCCACACCATCACCGGGGCTCGCACAGCCCAGCTCCAGGTGGAGCTGTTGTTAGCTGTAGAGGGCTGTGTCACTGGCCCTCATGTGGGATCCAAACCGGGGCCGCTGGCATCCCAAAACCAGCGCTTAATCAATGCGCCACTTGGCCGGCCCAGAATTGAACTCTTAATATGCTATGTAGGGAAAAGTTATTCCAAGAGGGCTAACATCTTATGTAGCCTGGATAATCTGATAACAGTTCCTGCAAATCCCTCAGCCTGGAAGCTCTTGAATAAAGCTGAAAGCGTAATCAATTTTCCCATTTTAATAAATGGGAGGAACGGCCTTCAGTCTCTGAGCGACCCCTGTTCCTCTGACAAACAGGTAAATCCCTGCCCAGATCAACTACTTAATCCCAGACCTAGATTTCTGGCTTTCTATATACATCCTTTTCTCTCCTTCTGATCTCACTTCCAAAAAGCTAACTTGAAAATCATTTCTTTGACACACTTTGGCATTTTACTCTTGCAATTGAAACTGTAAGATGTGGGGGTGGCCGGTTAGCTCAGTTGGTTAGAGTGCTGTGTTCATAACACCAAGGTTGCTGGTTCAATCCCCACATGGGCCACTGAGATGTGCCCTCCACAACTGGATTGAAACAACTACTTGACTTGGAGCTGATGGGTCCTGGAAAAACACACTGTTCCCCAATTAAAGAAAAATTTTTTAAAAACCCTATAAGATATGTGCCACCCTTCAGACACCAAGGTGGGGTTTCTGGCCCCTCTGTGTTGTCTGCATGGCTTCATCTACAGGCTTAGTTGATGATCTTGTGAGATGCTGCTAGTTGAATGGTGGTGTGGAATTAGTAGGTCTATCAAGGTTTGAAACTGGAAATGATCGAGGTTTGAAAAGGGAAAGTTGGGGTTCAGGAGGGCAGGAGCCCATAAACCTCATTTATATCTTTCTCTACAGTTTTGAGAAATTCACAAGTGGCCTGATCGAGTCTGATGCACCAGCTACTGCCCTCATCCTACCCAACACACACCCATTCCTGAACTTTACAATTGAGAAGAATGAGAACTGCTTTCTATGGGCTGTTAACTCTCACATACTTGGATGATTCCTGTCCTGAAGAAGCAAAAAAAAAAAGTGACAATTCCCTTTTCATGGTAGCAAAGACTATCTTCTAAGAATTTCAAATAAGAATGTTTGTAGATCCACTGGAGACTTGTGTTTAAGCACTTTCCCATTCTAAAAATCAGTATTATGTGTAACACTAAAAATAAAGTTCTCCCTCCACAAATACACACTAAGATTATAACAGCTACCTTTCTGCCATATAAACAATAATCCTGGCCCTTTTCATAATTGTTTCCCTAGTTTGACATAATTACTTGCAAATAATTTTGTAAATCATGTATTTTCAAAATGTGAAGTAATAATATAATGGTCCATTTCAATTCCTTTAATGTGTAAGATTTTAAAATAGTATGTCACTGAATTTTTATATAAATGAACTGAGCTACAACATTTTTATAAGAATTTGTTTTGTCACTATTTCTTTATAAATTTAATTAAGATTAAAATAAGCCTCAAAGATCTCAGAGAGAAGTTTTGTTATTTTTTTCCCTTCATTTTAATGATTCTGCATGCTTGGAAGCAGGTTGAATCTGTTTATTTATAGCAGTTAGTTACTTTTTAGGTGAAGACTGTGGCACCCTCCCCCGCAACACACACACACTAATCTTTCAAAATGAGTAGCCTTTTATTAATACTACTGCAAACATGGACTGAGTTAGGACACCTGAGTTCAGTCCGGCTCTACGACTAGCTAGCTGTATCATCTTGAATGAGTCTCTGTCTGTCTCTCTTCTCTCTCTCTCTCTCTCTCTCTCTCTCTCTCTCTCTCTCTCTGTCTCTCTCACACAAACACACACACACGCACACGCACACGCACACACACACACACCTGGGTCTCAATTTCTCTGTAAACTAAGATGATCCCTAAGGCCATTTCCAGGTTCTAATTGCCTACATTATGAAATAAATGTAGTAGTTATGACAAGGCCTATGAACAGTAACCATACTAGGGCTCAAAGAAGAGCACAGGGTCTGGAAAACTGAAGAACAGAAAGAACTGGCAGCCCTGGATTTGCCATTCAGCTGCAAGGAGTGCAGTTAGCCAAGTGCCTTCACCTATTAGCTCCTCAGGATCTGCTTAAGCCATGTCCTTTGTGGGCAGCCCCCAGCCAATGACTAAGTATTATAAGGGTACTAGGGTCTGTCCATTTCTGCCCAACACAGTACTCCTCTAATGGGCAATATTTGATGCAGTTCCTGTTGAATTGTGTGAAACTGCCAAATCTGCATTGTGGAGTGGATCTCTTCCCTGCTCAGTTCTGCTTCCTCCCCTTTTCATCATGCATGGGTGTTTCCCACCAAGGCCCCATGAACTTCTCATACCCCTAACTCTCAGTGCCTACTTCCTGGAGGACCCAGCTGACAAACATATAGCAACATTTACGAGCAGAGAAACAGAGAAATCTCAAGACTCATGGAATAGATAGATTGTGATTAGACTAGTCCAGCTGGAGTGAAGAATTCAGGTTGATAAGTTGAAAATTAAGTTGGAAAGGTAGATTGGGGTCAGATTAATGAGGTCAACTGACACTGTCACACAGGAGACAGAGTTAAAGTTGGTGCCAGAGTGGAGCCCCAGGTCAGTCCCAGCCACATCTTCAGTCACTTACCGGACCATCCTCCAGGCCAGCAAATGAGTCTACAGGACAGAAGATGGTTACTTGGGCAGACCTATGTGGTTTGTATCAATGATTCCCAAAAGTCCCACTGGATGCATCATTATCACCTGGAGAGCCTTGTGAAAATGAATACTCCTGAGTTCTGCCCTACACTTACTGAATGCAAATCTCTGGGGATAAGAAACACTTCCCGGGGCCGGCCGAGTGGCGCATTGGTTAAGCGCTGGTTTGGGGATGCCAGCGGCCCCGGTTCGGATCCCACATGAGGGCCAGTGACACTGCCCTCTACAGCTAACAACAGCTCCACCTGGAGCTGGGCTGTGCGAGCCCCGGTGACGGTGTGGGCTGCAGCCCCTGCTGCAGTGGGCTGCCATAGGCTACAGTGAGTGGCCCGCAGCCAGCGTGAGCGGCTGGCAGCCAAGCGTGAGCCGCCAATAGCCGCGATGAGCGACATCCAGAGGCCAGCGACCGATCTGCCTCATCCGGGAAGAGCGCAATGATGATACCAACAGTGAAGCAACATCCTCCGCAACTAAACTGAAGAACAAGAAAACGGCAACTTGTCTGTTCCCCTTCCCCGATTCCCCAATGCTGTTCCCCTCCCCCAATTCCCCAATAAAATCTTTAAAAAAAAAAAAAAAAAAGAAACACTTCCCCCCATTCCCTTCCCCTCTCCTCCTCTAGAGATATGCTACACAAAAAGTGAATGTACTCGACATTAATGAATGGTACACTTAAAATAGTTAAGATGGTTAATTTCATGTTATGTGCTTTTTATCACATTTGAAATAAAAACAACTCTTAGAGAGTTCTGGGGACTTTTAAACAATGTCCAAGAAATAAAAGAGAGAGAGAGAGACAGAAATGATGAACATGTTATGTTCTTTGCTCTAAAAGTAAGTTTGTTGCTTGCCCTTACCCTTGCAGTCAACGCAGACCTAGACGCATCAGAATACAGACCTGAATCTATTGTACTCATGACAAAGTGAAGAGTCAAGGCACAGAGTTCATAATAACATCAGAGTGAGGGAGCTGATAATTTCCTTGCACTATAATCTATATGTGGAACAATCCACAATGACCTGAGCCCTTAAAGAGTCTCTTAAAGAACAATTAACTTAAAAAATATTTGCTTCATCCAAATTGGGAATGAAGTCAAATTGTCACTTTTTACAGATGACACAATTCTTTATATAGAAATCCCTTGGCTGGCCAAGTAGCTCAGTTGGTTAAGAGTTAGCTTAAGAGCGCGAGTTCTGAGCAACAGGGCTGCCAGTTCGATTCCCACGTGGGCCAGTGATGCTGTGCCTGGGCTGAGCTGCCAATAGGCGGCAGGATGGCTCAGCCAGTGAGAGTATGTGCTCCTAACAACAAGACTGCTTGTTCGATGGTGGGCTATGCCCACCTGAAAATCAGACTGAACTTGGCACCTTGAGCTGAGCTGCCAACCAGATGGCTCAGTGGATAGAATGTGCTCTCTTAACAACAAGGCTTCTGGATTGACTCCAGCATGGGAAGCTGGCTACACCCACCTGCAACTAAGATTGAACCCAGCACCTTGAGCTTAGAGACCGCGATGGGAAGCCAGATGGCGACTGGCACCCTCCACTATTAAGATAGAAAAACAACAACTTGGCTAGTCCCCTCCCCCAAATCCCCAACACTGTTCTCATCCCCCAATTCCCCAATTTAAAAAAAAAGAAAGAAAACCCTAAAGACTCCACCAAAAACTATTAGAAAAAATAAACAAATACAGTAGAGTTGCAGGATACAAAATCAATGCTGGGGCCGGCCGAGTGGCGTGGTGGTTGGGCGCTGGCTTGGGAGGCCAGTGGCCCCGGTTCTGATCCCACGTGTGAGGGCCAGTGACACTGCCCTCAAAAAAAAAAATCAATGCAGAAAATCCATTGTTCCTATATACTAATAATGAAATTTCAGAAAAAGAGATGAAAAAAAATTCTTTTTGCAATTGCAACTAAAAAAATAAAATACCTACGAATAAACTTAACAAAGGGTGTGAAGCACATATACACTGAAAACTATAAGACATTATGAAGAGAAACTGAAGAAGACACAAAGAAATGTAAAGATTTTCTATGTTCATGGGTTGGAAGAATCACCATAGTTGAACTGATCATATTACCCAAAGCAATATACAGATTGAATGCAATCCTCATCAAAATCCCAATGACATTTTTTTTCAGGAAATAGAATTAAAAATCCTGAGATTTGTATGGAATTACAAAAGACCACAAAGCAATCCTAAGAACAAATAACACGGCTGGAGGTATTACACTCCCTGACTTCAATTTATACTACAAAGCAATAATAATCAAAATATCATGGTATTGGCAGAAAAGCAGACACATAGACCAATGGAATAGAATTGAGAACTGAGAAATAAATGCATATATGTGTATGGGCAGATAATTTTCGACAAAGGAGCCAAAAACATACAATGGTAAAAAGAAAGCCTCCTGAATAAACGGTGCTGTGAAAATTGGACAGCCACCTGCAAAAGAAAGAAATTAGACTGCAGTCTGTCACCATATACTAAAATTAACTCAAAATGGATCAAAGACCTAAACATAAGACCTAAAAGAATAAATTGCATAGAAGAAAGACTAGGTGCTAAACTTAGGGACCTTAGATTCAGAGAGGATTTTATGAATTTCACCTCAAAGGCAAGGGAAGTAAAAGCAAAAATAAATTAATGGGACTATATCAAACTAAAAAGCTTCTGCGCAGCAAAAAAACCACCAACAAAACAAAGCGGCAACCAACCGAATGGGAGAAAACGTTTGCAAGAAACATGTCCCATAAGGGGCTAATATAAAAAATATATAAAGAACTCATACAACTCAACAACAACAAAAAAAAACTTACAATCCAATTATAAAAATAGGCAGAGGACCTGAACAGACACTTCTCCCAAGAAGACATACAAATGGCCAACAGATATATGAAGAAATGCTCAATTTCACTAGCTATTACAGATATGCAAATCAAAAGCATAATGAGATACCACCTCATACCTTTCAGAATGGCTCTCATCAACAAGACAAATAATAACAAGTGTTGGAGAGGCTGTGGAGAAAACGGAACCATCATACATTGTTGGTAGGAATGTAAATTGGAAATATAGAAAACAGTATGAAAGTTTCTCAAAAATTAAGAATAGAATTACCAAATGACCCAGCAATCCCTCTTCTGGGTATCTACCCAAAAATATCTGAAAATATTTATCCGTAAAGATATATGTACCCCTATGTTCACTGCAGCATTATTCACAGTGGCCAAGACATGGAAACAACCAAAGTGTCCATCGATAAATGATTGCATAAAGATGTGGTACATATATACAATGAAATATTACTCAGCCATAAGAAAAGGTGAAATACTGCCATCTGAGACAACATGGATGGATCTTGAGATTATCACGCTAAGCTAAGTCAGAAAAAGTTTAGAGCCATATGACTTCACTCATATGTGGGATATAAAACTGAAGCAACAAAGGAACAAGACAAACAAACAAAGAAATAAAAACTCATAGACACAGGCAACAATTGAATGGTTACCAGAGGGTAAGTGGGGAGGGGATGGTATATGAGGGAAAAGGAGGTCAAATATATTGTGATGGAAGGAGAACTGACTGGGTGGTGAGCACACAATGCAATATATAGATGATGGATTATAGAAAGGTACACTTAAAACCTATGTAATTTTACTAACCAATGCCAACCCAATAAATTTAATAAAGATAAAAAAAAATTTACTTGTCAGCTATATTTAGATGCACCACTAGATGGTACAAAAACCTAGTTTTCTGGTAATGATATGCTCATGTTGTGAAGGTAACGACTGAATATTTACTTTGAAATACTCCGAATATGTTTTTTGTGAAGTTGGAAAGTAAAATACATTGAAATAACATCTGGAGAAAATACTATTACATTCTCACTTTCTGTTAGTTTGCTTCCAGCTTGCTAATGACAGAAAAAAACTACTTTTGGGAAGACAATTGGGACACATTTTCAAAATTTCCCAACCCTTTGCCCAGAATTTTGTGTCTCAAAACCTTACTGCAATGGTGATACGTCCACTCTAACTGGCTTAACCTCAGTAACATTTAGAATTTTTGAAATTATGGTAGAAGTATGTCTAATTCTAGGTTAGAAGGGCTTGATACCTTGAGTATATTGTCTTTTTCGCTGAAAAGGGAAATTCTTTGGTATTTCAAAAGGGGAAGTAGCAGGATTCCATTTATATAAAGTTCAAAAAATAAGTAGAACAAAACTATGGTGAAAAATGTCAAGCTTCTAAGTGCAGATTCTTTTTTTTTTCTTAGGGCAGTGTCACTGGCCCTCACATGTGGGACCGAACCGGGGCTGCTGGCTTCCCAAGCCAGCGCTTAATCACCACGCCACTCGGCCGGCCCTGTCAAGGTTCTAAATGTAATAAAAGTAGAATTTAAAAATGAAACCAAAAAAGACCCTTTCATCTAGAAATTTTAAAAACCTCTAGTAAACAACTCATTTAAGGGGGAAAATAATCAGAAATTATATATATTCCTTGAAAAATAATGGTAATGAAAATGCTGCATATTGGAATCTATGGGATACATTTAAAGCAGTGGCCAGAGGAAAATTCATAGCCCAAAGCACCTACATCAAAAAAATAAAAGAGTAAAAATAAATAAATTAAATTCTCAACTAAAAAAATTTGGAAAAGAACAAGGTAAACTAAAAGACAGTACAAGGAAGAACATAATAAAGACAAAAACAAAAGTCAAGATTTCCCTGGGAGGGTAGTGCCTGAAAGGGGGCATAAAGGGAGGGGAACCTTGGGAGTACTGATAATGTTCTATAGCATGATCTGGGTGCTGATTACGCCTGTGTTTTCACTTTCTGATAATTCATTGAGCTGGCCACTTTAGATTTATGTGCTCTTTCCTATATGTGTGTTAAATTTCATTTAAAATTTTTATCAGAAAACACAGAGGAAAAACTGCTTGACTTGACTTTGGTGTTGGCAGAGATGTTTTGGATATGACACCAAAAGCTCAGGCAACAAAAGCAAAAACAAATAAGCAGAACTCTATCAAACTAAAAAGCCGTGCACAGCAAAGGAAACAACCAACAAAATGAATAGGCAATGGAATGGGAAAAAATATTTGCAAACTATATATAGGCATACCACAAAGATATTGCAGGTCCAATCCCAGACCATCACAATAAAGTGAATATCGCAATAAAGAGAGTCACACAATTTTTTTGGTTTCCCAATGCATATAAGTTATGTTTATTCTATACTGTAGTCTATTAAATGTGTAATAGCATTATGTCTAAAATAATTACACAGGGCCGGCCGAGTGGCGCATTGGTTAAGCGCTGGTTTTGGGATGCCAGCGGCCCCGGTTCGGATCCCACATGAGGGCCAGTGACACTGCCCTCTACAGCTAACAACAGCTCCACCTGGAGCTGGGCTGTGCGAGCCCCGGTGATGGTGTGGGCTGCAGCCCCTGCTGCAGTGGGCTGCCATAGGCTACAGTGAGTGGCCCGCAGCCAGCGTGAGCGGCTGGCAGCCAAGCGTGAGCTGCCAATAGCCGCGATGAGCGACATCCAGAGGCCAGCGACCGATCTGCCTCATCCGGGAAGAGCGCAATGATGATACCAACAGTGAAGCAACATCCTCCGCAACTAAACTGAAGAACAAGAAGACGGCAACTTGTCTGTTCCCCTTCCCCGACTCCCCAACGCTGCTCCCCTCCACCAATTCCCCAATAAAAATCTTTAAAAAAAAATAATAAAATAAAATAAAATAATTACACACCTTGGGCCAGCCGAGTGTCGCGTTGGTTAAGCACTGGCTTGGGATGCCAGTGGCCCTGGTTCGGGTCCCACATCTGAGGGCCAGTGACATTGCCCTCAAAAAAAAATTAAATACCATAATTAAAAATACTTTATCGCTAAAAAATGCTAACCATTATCTGAGCCTTTAGCAAGTCATAATTTTTTTTGCTGATAGAGGGTCTTGCCTTGATGTTGATAGCTGCTGACTGATCAGGGTCATGGTTGCTGAAGGTTGGGGTGGCTATGGCAATTTCTAAAAATGAAACAATGAAGTTTGCCGTATCAATTGACTCTTCCTTTCACAAACAATGTCTTCGTAGCAAGTGATGCTGTTTGATAGCATTTTACCCTCCATATCAGCAATAAAGCTGTTTACTTTCTTATCATTCCTGTGTTCACTGGAGTAGCACTTTTTTTTTTGAGGGCAGTGTCAGTGGCCCTCATATGTGGGACCAAACCGGGTCCCAGCACTTAACCACTGCGCCACTCGGCCGGCCCTTGGAGTAGCACTTTTAATTTTGTTTGAGAACATTTCTTTTGCATTCACAACTTGGCTAACTGGCTCAAGAGGCCTAGCTTCCACCTATCACAGCTTTCGACATGCCTTCCTTATTAAGCTTAATCATTTCTAGCTTTTGATTTAAAGTGAGAGATTGTGGACTCTTCCTTTCACTTGAACAGTTAGAGGCCACTGTAGGATTATGAATTGTCCTAATTTTAATCTTGTTGTGTCTCAGGGGATAGGGAGGCTCAAGGAGAGGGAGAGAGATGGGGGCAACAGCCAGTTGGTAGAACAGTCAGAATTCACACATTTTTCGATTAAGTTCACCGTCTTATCCGGATATGGTTCATGGTGCCCCAAAACAATTACAATAGTAACATCAAAGATTGCTGATCACATGCCAACAACCCCAGTTCAGGTCCCACATATGAGGGCCAGTGACACTGCCCTCAAAAAAAAAAAAGATTGCTGATCAGAGATCATCATGACAAACATAATAATAATGAAAAAGTTTGAAATATTGCAAGAACTACCAAAATGTGATACAGAGACACGAAGTGAACCAATGCTGTTGGAGATGACGCTGACAGACTTCCTTGAAGCAGTGTTGCCACAAATTTTCAATTTGTAAAAATGCAATACCTGTGTGAAGCACAATAAAGCAAAGAACAATAAAGTATGGTATACATGTATCTCATAGAGGCTAATAACCAAAACATGTAAGAAATTCATACAAACCAATAGCAAAACAAACAAACAAACATAAAACAAATAATCAGATTAAAAAATGGTCAAAGGACCTGGATAAACATTTCACCAAAGAAGATATACTGATGGCCAACAAGTAAATGAAAAGGTGCTCAACATCACTAATCATCAGGGGAATGCAAATTAAAACCAGAAAGAGATATCCTTCACACCTGTCAGAATGTCTATCATCAAAAAGACAAGAAATAACAAGTGCTGGCGAGTGAGGGGAGACAAGGGAACTCTTGTGCACTGTTTGTGGGAATGTAAATTGGTTCAGCCATCATGGAGAACAGTATGAAGGTTCCTCAAAAAATTAAAAATAGAACTACCATATGATCCAGTAATTCCATTACTGGGGTATTTATGAAAAGGAAACGAAAACACTAACTCAAAAAGATATCTGCATTCTCATGTTCACTGCAGCATTATTCACAACAGCAAAGATATGGAAACAACCAAAGTGTCCATTAAAAGATGAGCAGATAAAGAAGATGTGGTACACACACACACACACACACACACACACACACACACACACACACACACACACGATGTTATTCAGCCATAAGAAGAAAATCCTGCCATTTGCAACAGCATGGATGAACCTGGAGGATAGTATGCTGAGTGAAGTAAGCCAAACACAAAAAGACAAATACTACATGATCTCATTTATATGTGAAATCTAAAATAGTCAAAATAGTCAAACTCATAGAACCAGAGAGTAGAATGGTGGTTGCCAGGAACTAGGGAGTGGGTGAAATAAGGAGAGGTTGGTCAGTTATAAGATGAATAATTTCTGGGGATCTAACATGCTGTATACAATACTTGAAATTGATGAGGAGATTGTAAGTGTCTTCACCACACACACAAAATGATAACTATGTGAGGTGATGAATGTGTTAATCAACTTGATTGTGATAATCACTTAGCTATGTATACACATATCAAATCATCATGTTGTACACTTTAAATGATTTTCATCTGTCAATTATACTTCAGTAAAGCTTGAAAAATAAAAATTTCAAACTCATTCTAAAGTTATCAAAAAAGGTATAATTTGGGCCGGCCGAGCGGCACATTGTTTAAGAGCTGGCTTGGGATGCCAGCAGCCCGGGTTCGGATCCCACATATGAGGGCCAGTGACACTGTCCTCTACAGCTAACAACAGCTCCACCTGGAGCTGGGCTGCGAGAGCCCTGGCAACGGTGTAGGCTGCAGCCCCTGCTGCAGTGGGCTGCCATAGGCTACAGTGAGTGGCCGGCAGCCAGCGTGAGTTGCCAATAGCCGCGGTGAGCGACATCCAGAGGCTGGAGACCAATCTGCCTCATCCAGGAAGAGCGCAATGACAATACCAACATGGGCCAGTGAAGCAACGTCCTCTGCAACTAGACTGAAGAACAAAAGGACAACAACTTGTCTGTTCCTCTTCCCAGATTCCCCAATGCTGTTCCCCTTCCCCAATTCCCCAATAAAAATCTTTAAAAAAAGGTATAATTTATTATTCAGTTTTCCCCAGTACACTATTCTTCTTTCCCTGATGCTTAGTATAGTATCTTTCAGAGTAGGCACTCAGTAAATGTTGAATCTTCTTTAATGGCTTTGTATATCCTACTATTGAAGCTGTCATTATTACAATGGAAGACTATAATAATAAAGTAATAGTAATAATTTAAACACCTACACAACTTTACAGTTTGAGGCTCTCAATCCCCGATTTTCATGTAAGTGGGACAGGTTGCATGGATAAGGCAGGGGGTGTAGACATGTTCGTGGAGAAAGAGTCTCCTGACCTGGAAACGGTGGCTATGATAGTTATAGCAATGAGGAAGGGAAACCCCTTACTCATACTCATCTGGGATGACTAAATGTCCTGGGTTACCCAGGATATCCCCGATTTCAGCATTGAAAGTCCAGTGTCCCAAGAAACCCTTCATTCCCAGACAAACCAGGACAGTTGGTTACCCTATGTTATTTTACATGCATTGGCTCATTAACATTTACAGTAACCCAGTCGGAGAGGTACTATTACTATTTTCACTTTACTGATGATAAAATGGAGGATCAGAGGGGTTAAGTCACTTGTCTAGGGTCACAAAGCTAAAAAGTAGTGGAGTCTCAACTCTAGCCCTGGTTGGACTGACTCCAAAGTCAACATTCTTTCCACTCTAGTGCATCTGCAGAAAGCTGAAAGAGACAAGTGACCTCAGATAATAGGGATTGAATTACTGAAGTCCTGTTAGAAGAGATATTCTTCTACTTGTCTAGAGAACAACAGAACAAATTCAAGACAACTAGGGAAAGCGTAAATTGGGATAGCTTTCTTGGCCCAGAGCTGAAAGCTGTGGTTCAGTGCAGTCATTTTGATCCAGGTGTTCATTAATGCTTCCAAAATGGATAAGCCTTGCAGAGTTCTCCCTAGGCAGAGGAGCTAATCCCTATGACCTATTAAATTCATTAGCAAAGGGCTAAATTCCTGGAGGGCTGAAAGCATTTCCTTTGACAACAGTTTCTAGATAAACTATCAAGTGGGATGGCTAAACTACACTCAGAGTGGAAATTCAGAATCATGGTCACAGTTTGAGCTAATTGTTGTTTTTTCCAAATGACCCACAAAGTCCTAGCAGGGAGCCCTGCTGTATTTCATTGGAAAATCAGAATCATGACTGTTTTCTGATGTTTACAGTTCATAAGGCCAGGTTCTTATTATAGACTCAGAGTCTCAGGAGGAAATGCAGGGTTGGAGCTTCAAGATGGAACTTTCAGAGGCATCTGGGCGGAAATAGCAAAAGTACATGAAAACAAATAAACAGAGGACATATCAAAAAGAAATAGCAAGGGCCGGCCGAGTGGTTCAGTTGGTTAAAAGTTGGCTTAGAGAGTGAGCTCTGAGCAACAGGGCTGCTGGTTTGATTCCCACATGGGCCAGTGAATGCTGCACCCGAGCTGAGCCATCGCTGAGCTGCCAAGGATGGCTCAGCTGGTGTAACAACAAGGTTGCCTGTTCCATGGTGGGCTATGCCCACCAGCAACTAAGACTGAACTCAGCATCTTAAGCTGAGCTGCCAACCAGGCGGCTAAGTGGCTACAGCATGCGCTCTTAACAACAAGGCTGCTGGTTCTACTCCTGCATGGGATGGTGGTTACGCCCACCTGCAACTAGATTGAACACAGCATCTTGAGCTTAGAGACCATGAGCTGCCACCAGGAAGCCAGATGGCGACTGGCGCCCTCCACAATGAAGATTGAAGAACAACTTGGCTGGTCCCCTTCCCCAATTCTCCAACACTGTTCCCCTCCCACAATTCCCCAATAAATCTTTTTAAAAAAAAGAAAGAAAGAAATAGCAATGACTTCCAAACCACTGAAAGAGTGTAGAAAATTGTATACTTAGGAAGTAACTTGGGCCAGCCGAGTGGCGCGGTGGTTAAGAGCTGGCTTGGGACGCCAGCGACCCTGGTTCGGATCCCACATATTAGGGCCAGTGACAGTGTCCTCTAAAAAAAAAAAGAAAAAAGAAATGCCATGGTGGGACATTCTGGAATGAATAACGAGCACACAATTTGAACATTCCCCATTTATTTCCCAAGAAGCAGAGGTAAAATTATTTCAACTCTCCAAGTAAGCAATGTAACACATTGCACCCAAGTGCTTTGCACCATGGTGAGTGGAAAAGTCTCAGTGTTCATGTCTGTTCATATCACTGACATTGAGTTTGATTTCATCCTCAAAAGCTAAAGGTCAGGGCCGGCAGAGTGGCGCATTGGTTAAGAGCTGGTTTAGGATGCCAGTGGCCCCTGTTCTGATCCCACATATGAGGGCCAGTGACACTGCCCTCTACAGCTAAGATGGTGAACAACAGCTCCACCTGGAGCTGGGCTGCTGTGAGAACCCATGGACGGCATAGCTACAGCCCCTGCTGCAGTGGGCTGCCATAGGCTACAGTGAGTGCCGGCAGCCAGCGTGAGCGGCCGGCAGCTGGTGTGAGATGCCAAGAGCTGCTGTGAGCGCCTGTCCAGAGGCCGGCGACCGATCTGCCTCACCCAAGAAGAGCGCAATGATGATACCAACATGGGCCAGTGAAGCGACATCCTCCACAACTAGACTGAAGAACAAAAGGACAGCAACTTGTCTGTTCCCCTTCCCTGGTTCGCCAATGCTGTTCCCCTCCCCCAATTCACCCAATAAAATCTTTAAAAAAAAAAGCTGAAGGTCAATCTTCAAGACTCCATTAACTTGCACCATAACATATAACCATGCCAGGAGGTTCCAGAAATTCAGGTACACCTTCCTGCTCATGAACCAACATATTTTGTGATACAAAAATAATAAGTAATCAACAGATGTTTTAAGCACGCAGAAATCCAACCAATGGATTCTTCAGACAAATTTATTGTTACCTGTTACCTGAGGCCAATGAAGTTGATAATTCTAAATAAACTAAAAAGCATCATTGCCACCCAATTCCTAAAGGAAAGAGCCAACTTTCAGTAGGGCAATAACCCCCAATAGTCATGGGGATGTAAAGTACAGTATAGGGAGTATAGACAATCATTATTGTAATAACTATGTATAGTGCCAGGTGGGTACTAGACTTATTGGGGGAATCACTTCATAAATTAGATAAATGTCTAACCACTATGGTGTACACCTGAAACTAATATAAAATAATATTGAATGTCAACTATAATTTAAAAAATAGTCATGGGGATGTAAAGTACAGCATAGAAAATATAGTCAATAATATTGTAATAACTATGTACAGTATCAGCTGGGTAATTTGTTGAGGTTATTGGGGTTATTACTTTGTGAGGTATAGAAATGTCTAATCACTATGTTGTCTTGTACACACGAAACTAATAAGCATAAAATAAAATTCCCTACTTAAAAAAAAGAAGGGCTGGGCCGGCCGAGTGGTGCAGTGGTTCAGAGCTGCCTTGGGATGCCAGTGGCCCCGGTGCATATGAGGGCCAGTGACACTGCCCTCTAAAAAAAAAAAAAATAGAAGGGCAATACACATGTTTAAGCAATCTCTGTGTTTTATCTTTATTTTATTTTTCCTGCCACAGGTACCTTGTTCAGTTTAATAAGTAAACAAATGAAAATAACATTGTGCCACTGACCAATTTCTAATACCCTTGGCCAACAAGGAGAAGAAATGAACTTTACAGATCCTTCCTGCAACCCTACCCAAGGCCAGGTTAGCTGCCTTCCTGTGAGCTCCTATGGCTCCCTGGGCTTGTCTTATCACAGTATTGGTCACACTGTGTGGAGTTCAATGATTTCCTTGTCTGTTTTCCCCACTATATGTGAGCTAGGGGGCCGGCCGAGTGGCGCGGTGGTTAAGCACTGGCCTGGGAAGCCAGCGGCCCCGGTTCGGTCCCACATGTGAGGGCCAGTGACACTGCCCTCAAAAAAAATGTTTACTGTGAGCTAGGTCTTTCCTAATCATCACTGTACCCCAGTAGCATGTTTATGAATGATTGAATGTGTGAAATAATATTAATGATGCTCCATTTCCAGAAGTACACGGCCATGGAATAATGGACTTACTACTCTTTCTCCAGGTCTCCTTGCTGGGCCAACTGTGTGAGTTTGGACAAATAACGGCTCCCTGGGAGCCAGCCTGAGTTACAGCAGTAGGTTCAGGGACAGACTTTTAAAGGGGTGTGGAGCACCAGAGATCTGAGAGATCTAAGGCTGGAGGGAAGAGTAGATTGCCTTTCCAAACCAAAGTTAACAGGGGAAGCTTAGTTCTTGCAATTAGGAGTAGGGCCTTTGGCTTCAGACAGGGCTTAAGGTCCATTTCTAGTATTCTCTGACCAACTTTGGGCAATTACCTCTTCCCTTTGAGCCTCATTTCTTTGTTAGGGCTTGTTTTGAGCTTCTTATCATTGCCACTGCCTATCCTCAAGGTGAATTCATAATTGTGTGTGTGTGTGTGTCTGTGTTTAGAATTCTTACAATATTTGAGTAATAAGGGCTATGATTTACTGAGCACTCATCGTGTAGCAGGCTCTGGGCTAAGTGCTTTAGATGCATCAGCTCATTAAATCTTCACAATAACCCTTCGAGGCAAGAATTAGTGTTGCTGTTTTACAGATAAGGAAATTAAAGCTTGGAGCAGTTAAGTGGTGCAGCCCATGCAGCTGCTAAGTTGTAGAGCTGGGATTCAAGCCTGGTTTTGTCTGACTCCAAAGCCCATATTCTAACCCCTACACTCAACTGCTGCAAAGCAATTAAGCGATATTAAAATCAAACCCCGTAAAAGCCAGAGATAAAGACACAGAAAGCTTTTGCTTTCTCTTGAAAGGCCATTAGTTTCAGCAGCATTTTGGTGTGAAATGGAAAAAATAATAAGGTTAGCCCATCAGTTAGCAGAAGCACAGGCCACTTTACCAGTATGCTGGGCCCTTCTTCATTGCTAGCTAAAATAATTACAACCACTTAATCTCTTTAATGACTCCCAACCTGGACTTGTGAGGCTTTAATTTGGTTTTCTGCTTAACTGTAGAACATCAGAATAATATGTATTAGGCAGTTCTCTCTAAAAGACCTTTGAAAGCACTATATTTTTTTCAAAGCACAAGTCTCCTGTTCTGTCTTCTAAAGCCAGGAATTTTTTCCAAATTCGGTAAGACCTTTTGTCAAAAGCATTGAATTCTGTATGAAGGAAGTGGTAAGTGTCATCCTTCCCTGGAGAGTCTCAGACCACATGGATGCTGTGGCTTTAGTTAACATCGGGAATGGCCATGGTGACTAAAACTGCTCCTATTGCCCCAGTTTCAGGCCAAAATTTGCAAATTGCTTAGGTTCGGGGAAACTTTTTAGTCAAACCGAGTGCAATCTCCACCCCTTTGGAGAGAGGCCAAATGCTGTGCAAGGTTAGAGATAAAAGGAGACCTGGCCCACATACCCCGGCTTGCATAGAAACAGGCCTATGCTTGGGGGGGGGGGGCCTCTGCTGCTCTCTACTGGCCACAGGCTGGTGCTGAAGTTGCAGAGAAAATGACTCATTCACAGTGCTGCTGTTGGGGCTTCTCCTATAGCCAGTAACACTATTACCACCACAAACTAGTACCATGTATCAAGTACCCTCTCAGTGCCAGGTACTGAACTAGGTGCTGTGGAGACAAAGATGACAAGTCCTGGTCCTTGTTCTTGACAAACTCAGTCTAGTGGGGAAGACAGATTCCCAGAGAATTATCAAGTGCAGTTAGTGTTGCGAGAGAGCATAGAACAGGATCCCAATGTTCCCTTAGCAGGACTGAGCTCCCACTCTGTATCAATTGCCAAGTGAGGCTCTGGGAACACAATAATGCCACCTACTTGCATGTGCACAGAGCTTGATTGTTTGAAGTATTCACTTAGTACACATCTCATCATAACAAACCTGTGAGATATGCAGAACAAATGTTAATATCCCCATTATATAGATAAGGAAACTGAGACACAAACATGTTGCATGAGTTGCCAAAGGTAACACAGCTAGCTATTAGGTTACAGAGCTTGGACTTGACTGTCTAACTTGAAATCCATTCCATTACTGCTGCATGACACTGCTTTACGCTGCTTACTGAAAGGTCGGTAGAGTAATGGTTGGGGTCAAGTGCTCCTAGTGTCCAACCATTCTCTAGCTATATATGACGAGGTCTGATAATTAGGTTCTGGAACTCATCCTAGAAAAGGTGCTACATACCTCATTGCTGAATATCATTACGGTCACATTTGAAGAACTCCCCTGGCTATCCACTGACACCAGCACCTAGTCCACCCTTTGAAGCAATTTTAGAACTGTTTTTCTGGAATGGCCATCAGAGCTGTCGTCATAGTCCCCTTCATTTCCTGACTGTCATTCAAATGTCTTCCTTTCAATATTTCCTTTATCTGTGGATAAAGAAAACAGTCATGGGACTGGCCGAGTGGCGCAGTTGGTTAAGAGTTGGCTTAAGCCCAGCTCTGAGCAGGAGGGCTACTGGATCAGTTCCCACATGGGCCAGTGACTCTGCGCCCTCTACAGCTAAGATGGTGAACAACAGCTCGACCTGGAGCTGGGTTGCTGTGAATGGCCAGCAAAGGCATAGGCTGCAGTGGGGCTGCGGTGGGCTACCGTGAGCGGCCGTCCAATGGCTGGAGACCGATCTGCCTCAGCCAGTAAGAGCACAATGATCACAATACCAACATGGGCCAGTGAAGATGTGTCCTCCACAACTAGAATGAAGAACAAAAGGACAGCAACTAGTCTGTTCCCTTCCCCAGCTCCCCAACACTGTTTCCCTCCCCAGTTCTCCAATAAAATCTTTAAAAAATGAAAGCAGTCATTGGGGGTCAGATCAGGTGAGTAGAAAGGGTGTTCCAATACAGGTATTTTTCTAAAAAAGATTTTATTGGGGAATCAGGAAAGAGGAACAGACAAGTTGCTGTCTTTTTGTTCTTCAGTCTAGTTGCAGAGGATGTTGCTTCACTGGCCCATGTTGGTATCGTCATTACTCTCTTCTCGGGTGAGGCAGATCGGTCACCGGCCTCTGGACGGCTGCTCACAGCGGCTCTTGGCAGCTCACACTGGCTGCCAGCCGCTCACGCTGGCTGCCGGCCACTCACTGTAGCCTATGGCAGCCCACTGCAGCAGGGGCTGCAGCCTACACTGTTGCTGGGGCTCGCAGCCCAGCTTCAGGTGGAGCTGTTGTTAGCTATAGAGGGCAGTGCCACTGGCCACCAGCTCTTTACCAATGCACCACTCGGCTGGCCCTTCTTTCTTTTTTTTTTTTTTAGCTGAGCCATCCTGCCACCTGTTGGCAGCTCAACGGCAACTCAGCTCTGGCTGGCATCAAACCGCCTTTGCTCAGCGCTCAGCTCGCACTCTTTTTTTTTTTTTTTGAGGGCAGTGTCACTGGCCCTCATATGTGGGACCCGAACCGGGGCCTCTGGCTTCCCAAGCCAGCACTTAACCACCATGCCACTTGGCTGGCCCTCAGCTCGCACCCTTGAGTGAGCTCTTAACTAACTGAGCCACTCAGCTGGCCCTCGGGTATTTGTTTACTGGCTAAAAACTCTCTCACAGACAGTGCCGTGTGAGCTGGTGCATTGTCTTGATGCAAGAGCCATGAATTGTTGGTGAAAAATTCAGGTCGTCTAAGTTTTTCATACAGCCTTTTCAGCACTTCCAAATAGTAAACTTGATTAACTGTCCAGTTCGTACAAATTCATAATGAATTATCCCTCTGATATCAAAAAAGTTTACCAACATCGTTGTAACAAGTTCACGAACCTAATTGTCAGACCTCATATAGCATCAGGCAAATTATTTTACTTCATTTTGCTTCATTTCCCCCATCTTTTTTTTTTATGGCAGTGTCACTGGCCCTCATATGTGGGACCTGAACTGGGGCCGCTGGCTTCCCAAGCCAGCGCTTAACCACTGCACCACTCGGCCAGTCCTATTTCCCCCATATTTTAAATGGGAAGACTAACAGTACTTAACTTATAAGGTTATTTTGAGGACTAAATATTTATGCCAGCCATACAATAAACAACAAATGTCAGCTCTTAATATTACTGTCAACATATGAGGCAGACAATTTGGGGCTCGTGTGATGAGTCTACTTTGATAGCTCATCTTTCAGTGTTCTAGGGACAATACCTCCTCCTCTTGTCTCCAAGAGAACCTGGAGAAATAACAGGGCTACAAAGGGTAGAGGAACGAATTCTACCCCATAGTGGTGACCTCTGCTTTTCTAGAGGCAGTGGGAAACTGTCAGAGGGACCAGGACTTCTAAAAGAGGATTTTAAAATGTTCTTGTTAAGCGCCGGCTGAGTGGCGCGGTGACTGAGCGCTGGCTTGGGAAGCCAGCGGCCCCAGTTCGGGTCCCACATATGAGGGCCAGTGACACTGCCCTCAAAAAAAAAATGTTCTTGTTAAATTATAACCAAAAATGTTGCCAGTGTGGGCTTTAAAGAAAAATTCCAGTTCATCACTGTGAATGTAAAAAAAGAGTCAGGAAATTCATGTGAAACTAGAATCCTGGTTTGGACAATGAGCATGTATAGAAATACCAGTGTTTTTAAAAGCTCACTTCCTGATGCCATATGAAAATAAATGGATGTTTTTTTTCAATACATGACTTTTATTGCATTTTTTTTTTTGCTGAGCCATCCTGCCACCTGTTGGCAGCTCAACGGTAACTCGGCTCGGACTGGCATCGAACCACCATTATTCAGAGCTCAGCTCGCACTCTTGAGCGAGCTCTTAGCCAACTGAACCACTCGACGGGCCCTTATTGTATCTTTAAAATATCACAAATCAGTCTAAGGAATCACTCAACATCTTGGCATTTCTGTAGCTGGACAACTTAGAACTTATTCATCAGCCTGCTGAACTGTTCCTTTTTGAGAAACATAGATACCATTGCAAAATTTTTCTGATATCCTTGTTTTTAACTGTTGTGGCTTGCTGAATCAAAGCAGCTGCATTTGATATAAGTTCAATATCATTTCCTTCAAAAATTAATTCATTTTTCTGGGCTTGAGATACTGAACAAGCAACACCTGACCTCATCCGAACCCTGCTGACGTATTTTTCACCCAAGAAATTTCAGCTTTCAACGAGAGAACCATTCTCCTGAGAAACGACATTGATGGGGAAGTGAGCACACACAGACGGCATCTTGTAACGGAAGCCCAATGGAACACCCTTGATCATGCTCTGTACATGCAGATAGTGTTGACAGGAACCAGTTCCTTTCTATTTCCCCATCATTGGTCTATCTGGAGCCTCTTCTTTTTCTCTCCAAGGAGACGGAGTTCTATATTGATGTGACTGAGGTCCCTCCGCAGGATGCCTCTGGGGCTCCACATTAATTGTGCGTCCCTTCAGCGTGACGTCCACATTTTCTGGAATGTCCGCCATCTGATTGCTGAGAATGGCCTTCATCCTCACAGTAGATGCAGCAAAAAGCATAAATGGATGTTTTTAATAGCAAAAATAAAATAAAATAAAATAAAATAAAATAAAATGTTCTTGTTAAAATGAGTCTCATCATGAGGTGATGTGCCGATATTGCTCCAGATTTATCAGTGAGGAATCGCAAGCCACTCATGTCAATTACCAGACTTGTGGCTTATACATTAGCAGTTTCATTGAATTATATTTTAAGAGAAAAGATGTTTGTTTGGTATATATTTTAATAATTATAAATAGCTCTTGTTAACAAGACATTTATTAAAAAAGGACCTTTATAATGTGTGCCCATATATGCAGTTGGAAAATTTTATCTGGCTGGAAATAAATGTATTTTATAGCAAAAGGAGAAAAAAGGAATTAAAAATGTTCTTGTTGAAAAAATTCTATTGTTACAGAGAATTTTTAAATTACAGAAAATTTATCATTGGACAAATTTCATTTTATCCATATCTGCAAGACAAAGTCAGTATGGGCTGCTATTGAGAATGTGGACAAAGACCTAATTGTATAGTATTTAAATTGGATCTTCTCTCTACCTCAGTTCTCTGGTGGCTCAATGACATTCCTTCTTCCCACTTTGCTGCTTCTCCTCGGATCTCCCTGAGGCTCCAATCTGGGCTCTTTCCTGAGCTCTTCTTTTTCTACCATCCCCTAAATGTTAGTGTTCCCAAGGGATCTTTCCTTGGTCTACATCCCTCACACACTATACCCTCTTTCTCAGTGATTGCATCCTTTCCCATAGCATCAATGACCATTGGTGACCAAATTGGCTACTCTAAAATCTCTGTCTCCCTCCAAGATCTTTTCCACTTGTCTACTTAACATCAGTCCCCAGAAGTCCCACAGGCACTAGTCCCTCTTAAATGTGTTCTGCCACCTGTTTTCTCTGTATCATTTAATGACACCATCATTGACACAGTCCGCCAAGATAAGAATTTTTTGTATTGAAATATAATTCACATATTCACCCTTTTCAAGTGTACAATTCCGTGCTTTTTAGTAAATTCACAAAGTTGTCAAACCAGCCCCACAATCTAGTTTTAGAACATTTTATAATCTCCCAAAAGATCTCTCGTATACATTAGCACTCCCTCCTCCCACCCCTGGAAATAACTAATCTACTTTCTGTCTCTATGGATTTTGCTTATTCTGGGTATTTCATATAAATGGGATCATACAATATGTGGTATTTTGTGACTGACTTCTTTCACTTAGCATAATGTTTGCAAGGTTTGTCCATGTTGTAGCGTAAATCAGAACTTCATTCTGTTTTATGGCTGAATAATATCCCATTGCCTAAATGTATCACATTTTATTTATGCATTCATCAGTTGATGGACATTTAGGTTGTCTCCAATTTTGACTTTTATCAATAATGCTGCTATGAACATCCACATACAAGTTTTGTGTGGACGTATGTTTTCAGTTTCTCTTGGGTGTATACCTGGAAGTAGAAATTCTGGGTTATATGATAATCTATTTAAGCTTTTGAGAAACTGCTGAACAATTTTCCAAAACGAATATGCCATTTTACAACCCCACCAGCAATGTATGATGGGCAAATTTATTTGGGAGTCAGTTTTGATTCTTCCCTCTCCTTTAGTTCACACAGCTAATCAATCACCCAGGTCTTGCCAATTTAACATCCTAAACATCTCTCAAAACTGTTCCTTGCTCTCCAGTCCCACTATTACTGCTTTGGTCAATCCTATGGCATCTCTCTCCTGGAATATTGCAATAGCCTCCAAAGTGGCTCTTGCCTCTGAGTGCTCCTCCACCTGCTGTCAGAATGAGCTTTCTAAAACAGGCATCTGACAACATCATTACCATGCTTGAAAACCTTTAATGCAGTGGCTTTCAACCATAGCTCCACAGTAGAATCACCAGGAGGGATTTCAAATATCCCGATGCCCAGGTTGCACCCCAGGCCTATTAAATCAGAATCTCTGGGGGTGGAATCCAGGTATCAATAGTGTTAAATCTCCGCAGGTGGTTCCAATATACAGCTAAATTGGAGAAACACTGCTTTAGTGGCTTCCTATTGCTCATAGGATAAAGTTTAAGCTCCTTAATGGCCCACAAGTTCCATTATCTAACCCCTCCATACCTCTTCATCTGCATCTCTTGCTCCTCCCTGCCTCACACTAAACACCCCAGCCACACTGATATGCATATGGTCTCCAACAGAAACATGTTTTTCCTTCCCTGTCTCCTCTGCCTGGAATGTTCTTCCCAGCTATTTTTGCCTAGGGAGTGCCTACTCATTCTTTAAGTTTCAGCACCTCTAGAACTCTTCCTATACCATGTTCCTCTTGTTCTGTGTACTTCTTGAGCCCTAATGGAATAGTCTTTGCCAACGGATTGGGACACCTCCACCCCCACCCCCACCCCCACCTTAGCTGATTCATTCATCTCTCATCATCACCTTAAATTTATCATGTACTCTATGAAGAGTTGTCAGATGACAAAATGAATGAATATCCTCAAATGATTTGCAATACAATATTTATTGTGTGCCATCTTAACAACCAGACCCTGAAGGCAACTAGGCCAGAGTAGACAAGGACTTAAGACATAGAGGAAAGCCTTGGTATACCCAACCACACCACACCAGCACACAGCACCCCTAGCCAGGAGAATCTTAGGCACCTCAGAGCTCTGTCCTCAACCAGATAGGTGGCTCTTGAGTAGAACACACTGAACATGAAACAAACTAGGACCTACCATGAAGAAGATGCTTCAAAACCCTTGCCAAACAACAGGCATATGAAAAAAATGTTCAACCTCGGGCCGGCCGAGTGGCTCATTGATTAAAAAGTTGGCTAGGAATCACGAGCTCTGAGAAGCAGGGCCGCCGGTTCGGATCCCACATGGGCCAGTGATGCTAAGATGGTGAACAACAGCTCAACCTGGAGCTGGGCTGCCATGAGTCGCCTGCAATGGCATAGGCTGCAGTGGGGCTGGCCGGTAGCTGGCGTGAGCTTTCATGAGCTGCCGTGAGTGGCTGTCCAATGGCCAGCGACTGATCTGCCTCAACTGGGAAGAGCGCAATGATCACAATGCCAACATGGGCCAGTGAAGCGATGTCCTCCACAACTAGAGTGAAGAACAAAAGGACAGCAATTTGTCTGTTCCCCTTCCCTGATTCCCCAATAAAATCTAAAAAAAAAAAAAAAAGTTCAACCTCACTAATCATTAGAGAAATGCAAATAAAAACCACAATGAGATATGACCTCACTCTGGTCAGAATAGCTACCATCAATAAATCAGCAAACAACAAGTGCTGGCAAGGTTGTGGAGAAAAGGGAACCCTGGTGCACTGTTGGTGGGACTGCAGATTGGTGCAGCCATTATGGAAATCAGCATGGAGGTATCTCAAAAAATTGGAAATGGAACTAACTTTTGACCCAGGAATTCCACTCTTAGGTATCTATCCAGAGAAACACAAGGCGCTAATTAAAAAAAATTTATGCACCCCTATGTTGATCGCAGTGCTATTTACAATAGCCAAGACTTGGAAACTATCGAAATGCTCATTGGTAGATGACAGGATTAAGAAACTGAAGTGTTACTCAGCTATAAAAAAGAATGAAATCGTACCATTTTCAATGATATGGATGGACCTAGAGAACTTTATGTTAAGTGAAATAAGTCAGTTGGAGAAAGACAAATACCATATGATCTCACTTATGTGTGGAATCTGAAAAACTGAATAAATGAGCAAAGTAAACAGAAACAGTCTCAGAGACACAGAGGAAAAACTGATGGTTGCTACATGGTAGTGGGGTGGGGATGAGGGAGAAGGGGAAGGGATTAGACAGCATGAATTGGTAATACAATATTGCCACAGGGATATGAAACACAGTTTGGGGAATATAATTAATAATATTTTAAATATTTACTTTGTAGGGTGTCAGATGGACACATGTCTTGTTAGGGAGACCACTTCATGGATAATATAGAGGCTTGATCACTGCACTGTACACCTGAAGCTGATGTTAAATAACATTATGTCTACTATAATTTAATATATATAGAGTCACGGGATGTGGAGTACAGTGTGGGGAGTGGAGTCAATGGAATTGTAATAGATATGTATGATATCGGGGGGAGGGCAGCAGATTGAGGGAAGGGCAGATGTCAATTTGTGAGGGATGAAAAGTATAACTATTGAAATTGTTTTTTACACCTGAAACTAATTAAAAAAATAAATTAAAAAATAAAATAACAATCCTGCCAAAGAGGAGGACAACCACTGCCTGCACCTGAATAAAGGACTCTAATGTGGGGCAGACTGAAGCGCCATGCCTGTTCCAGTGCATCATCCCATCTTTGGGGCTTTCATGTTTTACACCTCTCTACCCTGTCTCAACATGGAATCCCAGATACACCCTGCCTGTCCTGACCAGTCTCTACCTATCTGCCTGGCTCTTCTACCTTGACTTCACCTTGATTATTTTAGTAGCAACTGATTGGCCAACCACACCAAGTGCCAAGCCCACGAACTTTCAGGAGCCCATGTCTCTGAGAAGGGCATCAGCTTTGCCAGCCTACTGTCTACTCAACATCAGGCCCCCAGACTTGGCCCCCTGATTAGGTATTCACTTTACATATATTCCAGTACTAAAATGAGATACCATATATGCAATGGAGTATTACTCAGCCATAAAAAAATGAAATCTTGCCATTTACAACAACATGGTTGTACAATGAAGATATAATGCGAAGTGAAATAAGTCAGACAGAGAAAGACAAATACAGTATGATTTCACTTACATGTGGAATCTAAACAAACAAACAAATAAACAACAACAACAAAACCCCCGATCAAACAAAACAAAAACAAGCTCATAGATACAGAGAACAAATTGGTGGTTACCAGAGGGGAAGGAGGTTGCAGGGTGGGCAAAAAGGATGAAGGGGGTCAATTGTATCGTGATGGGTAGTTACTAGACTTTTGGTGATGATCACTTTGCAGTGTACACAGATGTCAAATCTAATGTTGTTCACCTGAAACATATAATAAAAATAAATAAATAAGATACGAACACTAATACTGATTGTGCATATTGCATACCAGTCATAAGAGAAAGCACCATTTCAGAAACACAACGCTATATACACATTAGGATACACTTTATTATCTTAGCACTGCTTTGTTGCTGCTTAATTCATGATTCTTGACCTTGGTAGCATATTGAAATCACCTAGGGAGTTTGAAAAAAATGTATTGATACCTATAAGTAAGTAAACCAATTAACAACATTAATAAATAAATAAATAAATAAATAAATAAATAAATAAATAAAATAGTCATTCCTGGGTCTCAGTCCCAGAAATTCTGATTACATCCATTTGGAGTGCAGCCTAGACATCAAGAGTTTTTTTAAGTTCTCCCAGTGATTCTAATATACAAGCAACATTGAGACCACTTGCCTTAGACCCCAAATACATTTCCCCTGATTGGCTCTGGGCAGATGACATTGGCAATACTATGACTTGGTCTTAGAATGGCTTTAGTCCCCTTTCCCAGGATCGTAGACGCCCCTTGAAGGGCATTATTTGGGTATGATAGCTGACCACCTCCACAAGCTTCCTTCCCTTCATTCCTTTCCCATTATTCCACCTGTATTTGCAAAGGATACTGGAACCCTCTCTTCTTTGCAGGTGGCCTTTTAAAATCGTCCCTTCCTGCTTTAATTTTCGGTGTGCTCTTTCTGTGTCCAAACTGAAAGCCCAAAGTGAGAGAAAGCCATGCTGCAGAGTGAGTCGCTGGGGTTTGGTGCCAAATCTTACAGCACCCACTTTCCAATCAAGGGTGACTAAATTATGAAGTAGCACCCACCACCCCCTCCTTTTTAGTTCCTCACAGTGCTGCTATCACCTATTTTATAATTAGTAGTTCATTAGCATGAAAAAGATCTTCCTTCCTGAATGAGGCCTTGCAATTATGTTTTTCAGCTTCTGACCCAAATTGCAGAACAACTTAGGGTTTTTGTTTGTTTGTTTGTTTGCTTTTTTTTCCCCACTCACCACATTCTTAAAACTCATTTTGAACAAAGCAATGTGAAAGCAGAGTTAGGCTGTTTCTGCACACAAATAGAAGAACATTTATCTAAGCTTGTGTTTCCACCAGTAGTAGAAAAAGGACTTTTTCCTTTTGTAGGAAAAGATATAGATCAACAGCCATGTTAGACCAAGGCTCAAGTTTCACTTAAAATAAACTGAATCCAATTTTCGACATGACACTGACAATTTGTATTCCAAGGTCAAAACTTAACAAGTCAAGGCTCTCTTGTTTTAAGGGACAGTGTAAATCTACATTTTGGTTTTTAGGGTGCACATAATGAAAGGTTTTGAAACATTTCCCCACCAGCATATTACTGGCCAACGCAGACGTACCACTGTAGCTCTCTCCCTGAGAAGGTTCCTCCCACAAAGCATCCCACTTCCTTTTCAAAATTTACTTATTTCACTCATCAGCAAGAAAATGAAAATGTCTTTTTCAGTTCTCTATGATCATCTTCCCAAGTCAGCAACTTAATACACCTCTGTCACTTTGATTTATTCAAATGATGTGAAATGTCAACCTATTGAAGATCTGGAGGGGACCGTGGGTAGTGTCACCCACTGCCCTGAAAAGCCAACTCTGAACGGATGTCAGAGAGGTGCAAAGCTGAGCCCGTGGGATCTCTTCCTGCCATGCTTCTCAATGGAGTGATTCAAGGTGACTTAGGCACACTTACTGAGGAAGCCACATCTGCCACCAGTTGGAATGGCACTATCTTGGCAAAAAGGAAAATAGTCTCTGAGAGACTTTTCCCCAACTGTGATTTCTTAGAGAGCCACAGCATTATTCTGACACTGAATGAAGCAGAATCTTTCGATCCGAACCACAGTCTGATCTTACTGGATTGGCAACAGCCCCAGCATACTGACAATTTAAATGAGGATGTCAGTGACTTAGGACTTTATGTGAGGCCTCATCAATTAGTCTGTGAAGATGGCCTCACCTGGTGCTTGGCACTCACTGCATGTTGGTTATTGCTATTCTTGTTAGAAGTTCATTTCCTGAGAGTTCCACCAGTGCCTGAAAGGTAGGCTTATTACAATTAGGTTTTGACCTGAAACACACTGTGACTATTCCTATGGTTCTATCCTGCTGGTGTCCAGCCTGGTGCTCTGGGGTAGACAAAATCATTACAAGAAACCTCAGGGAAATGTCTAAATTCTCCTGTTGGGTTGGAATTCAGTGAACTCTAATGGGTCTGGAAATAGATCAGTGTCTGAGGATTGCAAAGGCAAGAGTTCTCTTTTGCTGTATGGGATTTGGTGTGAACTTGACAATAAGATCAGACCTGTCCTAGCCTTGCTTGCTTCCATAGTAAGAAAGTTGAAGCTAACCCCTCAAGGAAAGGCTGAAACACTTGACAGAGCATTCTTCAGTTTCTCAACAGGGAGTGGCACATTACCTCAGTGTGTAGGAAGTTGGTCATGAAGTGCTATATATAACAGAGATCTGGCCTTGTTCTTAGCTGAGGTTGGTATGGCTTCCTCTAGAGCATTTTCCAAGTGGCCTTTGTGGTTAAACAGCACACCGAGCTCTTTCTTAACCTGTTTTATAGAGAGGACGAAAGGGTGCGTTCGCCTGGCTGCCACCAGTGAACATTAGTGCATCCCCTGTGCTAGGTGCTGGAGGTGCAGTGAGAAACAACAGTCCCAGGCTCAGTACTCAAGGAGCTCACAGGCTAGTCAGGGAGACAATGATGTACTGGAACCAGCTCCTACTGGCCCATGAGAGGTGATAAATATTCAGAAATTTTGCAAACCGATTATTAAGCACACAGATTAAAATTTAAGTTTTATAAACTTACAATGAAATAAAAGTATAGTTAAAAGTAATACATACTCAAAGCCTCTCACTTTCTAATCGTTGTTCTGCCTTTTATTACTATCTCTGCTGTTGCAGTTATCTACAGCTACTGCATCTGTAGAGTGGAAATGCTGTATAAGGTTGTACTGCTGGGCATTTCTTCCCAACTTAGTGTTGACTGACTTCATATTAGTAGCTTGAAATTGGCCATGGTAGGAATACTTATACTATGAAAACCAGCAATCATTGTAAAGCAGGATTTTTTTTTCCCCAGAAACCCAGTTATTGAACATTTACCAGTGTACCACTGGACACAGACTAGCAAATAGGAGATGACAGCAAATCCAGTGGGCCACATAGCTATAGAATTTCAATGCAGGGTGGAGGAGTGTGTGAAAGTATTGAGGAAGGCTTTGCATTGGATATAGTGCGTAAGCAAAGCCATGAAGTATGGTTAGGGGTGAAGGAAGGCCCAGAAGCAATATAGGGCAGAATTGAATGAATAAAAAAGATGTGTTCCTTGCCTTCAGGGATTCTCAATCTAGAGGGAATGTACAGGAAGGCTTCAAGGAGGAGGTAATGTGGCATCTTAAGCTGAGATCAAAGATAATTAGAGGGGTGACCAATTGGCTCAGTTGGTTAGAGCACAGTGCTTGTAACACCAAGGTTGCCAGTACGATTCTCACATGGGCCAGTGAGCTGCACCCTCCACAACTAGATTGAAAACAACTACTTGACTTGGAGCTGATGGGAGCTGATGGGTCCTGGAAAAACACGCTGTTCCCCAATAAAGTTTTTTTAAAAAAAAAGATAATTAGAAGTAGCCATCTCTCTTGGAAACTGAGGTAGAAATGTAGTCTCCTTATATATTAAAATATGTTACCAGCATAGTCTATATAAGAGTAAGAACAATAATTGTTTTCAAGGGAATTCTCAAGAAGTGCTTCACTCTTTTTTGAGCTCATATAATCCTTCATATGTTGCTTTGTGGGGGCTTAGTTTCCAGGATAGCCTCCCACCCAGTACAGGCCTTCCAAGTTCTGCCTGAGTACTGTAGGAATCTGTGTGTGGGAGGGGGGAGGGATTGGATGCATTTGTTAAATTCTGAACTAAATGGACCAAATCTCTCTCTTGGGGGAGTAATTACTACATCCTATATTCAAAAGGCTGGTGTTTACTAAGCCCTTGAGTTTCATGCACGAAGCATAAACCACACCATTCTCTTCTCAATAATATACATTATTATAAACACCACAGCCTAATTTTTCCAAGCAAAATTGGCCCTGGGATAAGGATGGATTATATACTGATCTATCTGTGAGGAACAGGGACGTTGAACCATGACCCGGTCTTCAACTACAGAGAATCTAAGAAATGATGTTGTCTCACTTTGGTAATAACACCTGGGGAAAATACCTACTCTCTCTTTGCATTTGGTGCCTTTAAAAAAAAAAGAAAATTAAAGGTCAGGTTAGCAACCTAAAAATGAAACTAGATGGAGGTGAAGAAAGAAGGTGTAGTGTAACATTTTAACCCCCTGCTGAGAAAAGGAAGTAGATCTAGCTATCCAAGCACCCGGGTGTGAAATATAGGCCCTTCCTTTACAAACAGAATTAATCCCTTTGCAAATAAACTGGTGAAGAGAAACCTGGGCTGAGCTTTCTCAAAGAGTTTGTGTTTTCGTTAGTTTCTTTGTATTCTACTGTGTTTTTTGGTTTGCAAGGAATAGAAACCCACCTAACTAGTTTAGATAAAGTTTGGGTGGGGAAATGGAATTAACTCAGAAATACAATATTTGCTGAGCATCCACTGTGTTCCAGGTTCTAAGCTAGGGGTTTGTGATAGGCAGTGACTAAGATGAACCAGCCCCGTTCCTCATATAGTGTACCATCTAGCAGAAATAAAACAAGTCCTGAACTCACAATTACACAATTTGTTATCCTATTATAAGTATGATGTGCACTCTGAGGGAAAGGAATGAGAGACTGTGGGATCCCATAGGGCCCCAACCTTGTGAGGAAAAGGTCAGAGA
Source organism: Aselliscus stoliczkanus (assembly GCA_033961575.1). Classification (NCBI taxonomy): domain Eukaryota; kingdom Metazoa; phylum Chordata; class Mammalia; order Chiroptera; family Hipposideridae; genus Aselliscus; species Aselliscus stoliczkanus. Next base: position 20,672,259 of record CM066737.1, read on the forward strand.
AAGCTTCCCTAAAGAAATGATACTTGAAAACCCTCAAGAGCTTGTCTTTAGTTGGAACGAGAAAGGCGTATTTGGTACCTTTTTTCCCCCTTAATTCCTTTATCAGGCAATGAATTACAAAATCCGCATGAAAATTAAAAAATGAAAACTCTGAAAAAAGATCGAAAAATAAACCATCAGATACATTTCATACTAGCAGATCCTTCACCCAGAATGCTCAGTTACGTTCCTGGATCTTCCATTCACCCAGGGGTTTATTTCTTGGCTACTACTGACAGAATCCTGCTCAGTATGATGATTAAAATGTGTGCTTCTACAGCACTATACCCAGAAGGCATGCCAGAAAGAAATTTCATTGGTACATATATGGCCTGAGTCATGGGAATGATATGACTAAAAGGTTGTGGGAATGCTGATTATTTAAAGATGACATTATTGAACTTTAAAAAAGTTTTAATTCTCTATCTTCACAAACAACTATCTTAGTCTGTTTGGGCTCCTATAACAGAATACCACAGTCTAGGTGGCTTATAAACAACAGACATTTATTTCTCACAGTTCTGGAGGCTGGAAGTCTAAGATCAGGGTGCCAACATGGTTGGGTTCTGGTGACGGCCCTCTTCCAGGTTGCAAAGTTCTCGCTGTGTCCTCACGTGGCAGAAGGGGTGAGAATCTGGGGTCTCTTTTATAAAGGCACTAATCACATTGATGAGGGCTCCACTCTCATGACCTTATCACCTCCCAAACACCCACCTCCAAATACCCTCACGTTGGGAGTTAGCTTTTAAGATCTGAATCTGACGGTGTGTGCCAACATTCAGTCTATTGCAAAACCTATTTTTTTTTTTTTAGCTGAGCCATCCTGCCACCTGGCGCCCTCCACAATGAAGATTGAAGAGTGGCAGCTTGGCTGGTCCCCTCCCCCAGTTCCCCAACACCGTTCCCCTCCCCCAATTCCATCTCTCTGTCACACCCAGGATAACTATGGAGTAGAGGAAAGGGCCTCTTCTTGTCTCATAGCCATTTCTTTCTTCTAGACTTATGGCTGTACCAATGCAGCTTAGTGGCAGCTCAGCTCAGGCTGGGCATCGAACTGCTGTTGCTCAGAGCTCAGCTTGCACTCTTTTTGTTTGTTTGTTTGTTTGTTTTGTGTGTGTGGTTTTTTTTTTTGTTTTTTTTTTTTAGCTGAGCCATCCTGCCACCTGTTGGCAGCTCAACGGCAACTCAGCTCGGGCTGGGCATCGAACCGTCGTTGCTCAGAGCTCAGCTTGCACTCTGGAGCGAGCTCTTAACCAAATGAGCCACTCGGCCAGCCCTGCAAAAACTATTTTATCATGCTGTAGAACTAATAACACTGTTGACTTATGTTTCATACTTTACATAGCAGACATCATGTGTTGTTGTTTTTTTGAGGGCAGTGTCACTGGCCCTCACATGTGGGATCCGAACTGGGGCCGCCGGCGTCCCAAGCCAGCGCTTAACCACCACGCCACTCTGCCGTCCCCATCATGTGCTTTTGATGGTTCTATCAGGTGTCCACATTTATTTCCTATCTGAGAAGTTGGAGAGGAGGCATTTGTGTTAATCCCCACCCACTACAGAGTTATCAAACAAGACTCTGTCTAAGAACAACTGCCCCAAGATGACTTGACGCATCCAGCAGACACTGAGCCACTGGACAGGATCCCATCTTTACCTTTCTTCCAACCACCTCTGTCACACCCATGATAACTATGGAGTAGAGGAAAGGGCCTCTTCTTGCCTCATAGCCATTTCTTTCTTCTAGACTTATGGCTGTACCAATGCAGATAGAGTTGTCTGGCCAAAAAAAGCAAATTGACCTAAGATTTGTGCAAAACTCAGCACTTTCCATTTTGCAGAAACTTTTTTCAGTTCTGGTTGCATAAAAGATTCTTATGGGGCCGGCCAAGTGGCTCAGTTGGTTAAGAGTTCACTCAAGAGTGTGAGCTGAGCTCTGAGCAACAGCAATTCAATGCCCAGCCCGAGCTGAGCTGCCAACAGGTGGCAGGATGGCTCATCTAAAAAAGAAAAAAGACTCTTACCATTTAAATTTCACTTTGAACTCTACCGGTTTTGTTTGAAAGATTTTATTGGGGAATTGGGGGAGGGGAACGGTGTTGAGGAACTGGGGGAGGGGACCAGCCAAGCTGCCACTCTTCAATCTTCATTGTGGAGGGCGCCAGTCACCATCTGGCTTCCCTTTGGCAGCTCGCGGCCTCCAAGCTCAAGATGCTGTGTTCAATCTTAGTTGCAGGTGAGTGTAGCCACCATCCCATGCGGGAGTCAAACCAGCAGGCTGTTGTTAAAAGCGCATGTTTTAGCTATCCTCTGAGCCATCCAGGCGGCAGCTCAGTTCAAGGTGCTGAGTTCAATCTTAGGTGCGGGTGGGCACAGCCACCATCCTGCAGCCCTGCCATTAAGAGCCCACGCTCTATCCACTGGGCCATGGGAAGGGGGTGGGCAGCTCAACTCAAGGTGCCGAGCTCAATATGTTTTTAGTTGCAGGTGGGCACAGCCCACCACCAAATTGGCAATCTTGCTGTTATAACAATTGAGCCATCCTGCCACCTGCTGGCAGCCCAGCGACAGCTCAGTTAGGGTGCAGCGTTCACTGGCCCATGTGGAACAAAACCAGTGGCCCTGCTGCTCAGAGCTCGCACTCCAAGCCAACTCTTAACTAACTGAGCTGCTCTGCCAGCCCTGAAATCCACCTTTGGCTGAACTCAAATATCAGAGTGAAACTCAGTCAAAATCAGTGTAGATCCCAAACAAGTAAAGGTTTACTTGAAATCTGAAGACTTTTCTCAAAACTTTTAAGAGGGTACAGATTGAAAGGACCACCCTCATTTGGGCTTACAATAAGGAGTGAAGTCTAAAATCATGGGTTGTGTTCTAGATTTGCTACCACTAGAGGTGGGTGGTGAAATAATGGTAATGATAATAATCATAGTCATAATTGTAGTAGTAGCAATAATAATAACTAATACCAGTAGTAGTGCCATTGTGTACTAAGCTTTTACTACATACCAAGAAATATCATGTCATGCTAAGCACTTTTTGCTTTTAAAGATTTTATTGGGGAATTTGAGGAGGGGAACAGCATTGGGGAATTTGGGGAGGGGAACAGGCAAGTTGCTGTTCTTTTGTTCTTCAGTCTAGTTGTGGAGGACGTCGCTTCACAGGCCCATGTTGGTATCATCATTGCACTCTTCTCAGGTGAGGCAGATTGGTCGCCAGCCTCTGAACAGCCGCTCACAGCAGCTCTTGGCATCTCACACCAGCTGCCGGCCGCTAACTCTGGCTGTCAGCCACTCCCTGTAGCCTATGGCAGCCCACTGCAGCAGGGGCTGCAGCTATGCCGTCCTGGGGACTCACAGCAGCCCAGCTCTGGGTGGAGCTGTTGTTCACCACTTTAGCTGTAGAGGGCAGTGTCACTGGCCCTCATATGTGGGATCTGAACTGGGGCCGATAACGTCCCAAGCCAGCTCTTAACCAACATGCCATTCGGCCAGCCCATAAGCACTTTTTTTTTTGTTATGTCAGCAAACCTCTTAGATATTTGTGATTATGAATCCACTTTACAGATGATGAAATGAGGCTTAGAGAAGTCAGCACAAATAGCCAATATGCTCATACCCTGCAAGTAGTAGAGCTGGATTTGGACACATATTTACCTTATGTCAGTGCCCGTATTCTTCACCCAGGCCAGGGAGAGTGGAAGATATTTGAACTAACAATAAGCTGATTTTCAAAGCAAAGCAGCAGAGTGTCCTTATTATGTCTGGAGTCCTGTAAATAAATGACAAATGTTATACCAGTTATGTACAAATTGTATACATTTACATGCTTTAAAGTTCAGGGTGATGGCACTCTTGTTAACTCTAGTTCTGAGTAGACTTGCCACTCACCCTTATACAAGTACTTCTTACTGTGTTAATAAAAAATGTGTTTTATTGCTTGGCCATGAATGTTGCTGTCTTGAAGCAAGGAAGGACTAGGAGGAGGCAGCCTGATAGAAGACTGTATGTTTTAGCAAGGTTAGAAAAAGGATTTTGGGTTACTTTAGTGTGACCACAATGGGCAAATCTACTCAATTTGACAATAGTATTTGAGACTGTTATACATGGGGAAAGTTTGGATCAGGAGGGTGAGTGAGTAATAATAGCACTAATAATGGGCATATATACAGCCCTTCTCAACTGACGAAGAACTTCATATATGGAGTCTCTTACTTGGTCACCAGATATTTTTTGTACTGTTTTGTGTTGAAATAATTATAAATTCACAGGAAGTTGCGAAGAAATACACAGGGAAGTCCTGAGCAGCCTTCTTCTAGCTTCCGTTAATATTAATGTCTTATACAACTACAGTACAATATCAAAACCAAGAAATTGATATTCACAAAATCCAGAGCATATTCAAATTCTACCAGTTATATACATGCCCTCATGTGTGTGTGTGTGTGTGTATAGCTCTACACAGTTTTATCACGTGATTTGTATAACCACTATCACAACCAAGACATTCAACTGTACCATCACCACAAAACCCTCTTGTGTTACCCCTGTATAGCCACACCCTCCCCTCTCCCATCCCTGACAACCACTAGTCTGTTCTCCATCATTATAGTTTTGCCATTCTGAAAATGTTCCATAAATGTTATATAAATGGACTTATACAGTATGTGTTATTTTGAGATTGACCTTTTCTCCCTCAGCATAATTCCCATGAGACTCATCCAAGTTTTTGCATATATCAGTGCTGCATTACTTTGTATTGCTGAATAGTATTCCATAGTATGGATGTACTGCTTTTTGTTTAACCATTTACCCACTGAAAGACATTTGAATAGTTTCCAGTTGGGGGCTATTATGACTAAGGATGCATGAACATTTGTGCACAAGTTCCTGCAGGTAATTTGGAACCATGAAGTTGTTTGTAGTGTTTGCTTATTATCCTTTTAGTGGCTTGCAGGATCTGCTGTGATAGCCTTATTTCATTCCTGATCTTAGTGATTTGTACTGTCTCTCTTTGTTCCTTTTCAAACTTTTCCTTTTCAGACATTTATCCATTTTATTGACTTTTTTGAAGAACCAGCTTTTTGTTTCATTAATTTTCTCTATTGATTCCCTGTTTTCAATGTCATCGATTTATGCTCTTATCGTTATTTTTTTCTTCCTTCTGCTTTCTTTGGATTTACCTTTCTCTTCTTTTTCTAGGTTCTTAAGGAGATTAGGTTATTGATTTGTGACTTACTTTCTTTTCTCATGTAAGCATTTAGTGCTGTAATTTCCCTCTCAGTACTGCTTTAGATGCATCCTGTATATTCGTGTGTTGATACATTGTATTTTCAATTTCATTCAGTTCTATATATTTTTAAAATTTCCTTTGAGACTGCTTCTTTAATGAGATTATTAACTGTGTTGCTTAGTCTTCCAGTGTTTGGAGATATCCTTTTTATCTTTCTGTTATAGGTTTCTAGTTTCATTTTGGTCAAAGAACATACTCTGTAAGATTCAATTGTTTTAAGTTATTTTGTTTGTTTTTTTTTTATGACCCAGGATATAGATATCTTGGTGAATGCTCCATGAGTGCTTGAAAAAAATGTATATTCTGTTTTAGTTAGAGTAATGTTTTTATATATATATATATATATAGTGCGTTAATTGTATTGATCTTCTATTAATATATCCTTGCTAATTATCTGTCCCCCAGTTCTATTAATCGCTAAGAGTGGGGTGTTTGGGCCGGCCGAGTGGCAGATACGTTAAGAGCTGGTTTTGGGATGCCAGCGGCCCCGGTTCGGATCCCACATATGAGGGCCAGTGACACTGCCCTCTACAGCTAACAACAGCTCCACCGGGAGCTGGGCTGTGCGAGCCCCAGCGACAGTGTAGGCTGCAGCCCCTGCTGCAGTGGGCTGCCATAGGCTACAGTGAGTGGCCAGCAGCCAGCGTGAGTGGCTGGCAGCTAGTGTGAGCTGCCAATAGCCGCGATGAGCGATATCCAGAGGCCGGCGACCGATCTGCCTCATCCGGGAAGAGTGCAATGACGATACCTACATGGGCCTAGTGAAGCAACGTCCTCCACAACTAGACTGAAGAACAAAAAGACAGCAGCTAGTCTGTTCCCCTTCCCCGATTCCCCAACGCTGTTCCCCTCCCCCAATTCCCCAATAAAAAATCTAAAAAAAAAAAAAAAAGAGTGGGGTGTTATAGTCTCTAACTATTATTATGGATTTATCTGTTTCTCCTTCGTATCTATAGGCATTGCTCACATTTTTGCAGTTTTGTTGTTTGGTGGTCTTCTCAGTGGACTGACATTTTTAGCATTATGTAATATTCCCCTTTGTCTATGGTAATTTTTCTTGCTCTGAAGTTTACATTATCTGATATTACTATAGCCTCTCCTGCTTTATTTTGATTACTGTTTGCATGGTATATCCTTTCCCATACTTTTTTTTTTTTTGAGGGCAGTGTCACTGGCCCACATATGTGGGACACGAACCGGGGCCGCCGGCTTCCCAAACAAGCTCTTAACCACCGCACCACTTGCCCGGCCCTTTTCCCATCCTTTTACTTTCAAACCAACTATATTGTAGTATTTAAAATTCATTGCATATAAACAACATACAGTTGGGTCATATTTTTAAATCTATTTTGTTAATCTCTGTCTTTTAATTGGTGAATTTAGACTTCTTACATTTAAAGTTATTATCAAATTATTAGGATTGAAGTCTGTCATGTTAATATTTGCTTTATGTTTGTTCCCTATTTCTGGTTCCTCATTTTCTGTCCTTCCTGTGGGATATTTGAACATCTCTAGAGTTAGGTATTGTTGTTTTGTTGGTTTTTTTTAAAGATTTTATTAGGGAATTGGGGGAGGGGAACAGCGTTGGGGAATTGGGGAAGGGGAACAGGCAAGTTGCTGTCCTTTTGTTCTTCAGTCTAGTTGTGGAGGACGTCGCTTCACTGGCCCATGTTGGTATTGTGATCTGCGCTCTTCCCAGCTGAGGCAGATCAGCCGCCGGCCTCTGGATGTCGCTCATCGAGGTTATTGGCAGCTGACGCTGGCTACCAGCCACTCACGCTGGCTGCCGGCCATTCACTGTAGCCTATGGCAGCCCACTGCAGCAGGGGCTGCAGCCTACACCATCACCGGAGCTTGCACAGCCCGGCTCCAGGTGGAGCTGTTGTTAGCTGTAGAGGGCAGTGTCACTAGCCCTCATATGTGGGATCTGAACTGGGGCCACTGGAATCCCAAAACCATCTCTTAACCAATGCGCCACTCGGCCGGCCCTAGAGTTATGTTTTATTTATTTGTAATACTTTTGAGTATATTGCTTTTATAATTCTCTTAGTGGTTGCTCAAGGTATTACCACATATATAAATTATCACAGCCTACTAATGTTGACATTTTGTTAATTTGAGTGAAGTATAAAAACCTTAATTCCATTTAGGTCCCTTTACTTACTCACTTTTCAAATATAATTGTCTTACATATTTTCAATACATGCTCTGAGTTCTACATCAGATAGTGTTATATCATTTGCTTCAGCCATAAAATAAAATTAAAGAAACTCATAAGGTGATGAATAGTCTATAATGTTTATTTCAATTTTCACCCATTCCATGTCCTTCTCCCCTTTCTGATGGTTCCCACCTTCTTCTGTTACTTCCTTTATATTTAGAGAACTTTCTTTAGCTATTTTTTAAGAGTAAGTTTGCTAGTAGCAAATTGTCTTTGTTCTCCTTAATCTGAGAATGTGTTAATCTCCCCTTTCTTTCCTGAAAGATAGTTTTGCTGGATACAGAATTTGTAGCTTACAGGTCCTTTCTTTCAGCACTTGAAAAATGTGTCACTTCCTTTAGGCCTCCATGATGCCATATGAGAAACCCGCTGTGATTAAAATTGGTGGTCCCTTAAAGCATTACCTACAATTCTGTGGTTCTCTCTGGATGCTTTGCCGACTTTTTCTTTGTATTCAGTTTTCAGAAGTTCCATGATGCTGTGTCTTGGTGTGGATATTTTGGGGGTTCATCTTAATTATTAACTGAGATTTGCTCAACTTCTTGAATCTGTAGGTTTATGTCTTTTGTCAATTTTGGGGAGTTTCCATCCATTATTACTTGGAATAATTTTTTCAGTCCCTCACTCTTTTCTCTTTTTTTGGAACTCTTATAATATGAATGTTTTAATTTGTTTCAAGAGAATTTGTAATATATTATTGTTTGTTTGTTTGTTTTTGGTTTTTATTTTAGCTGAGCCATCCTGCCACCTGTTGCCAGCTCAGCAGCAGCTCAGCTCAGGCTGGGAATCCAACTGGTGACCCTGTTGCTAAGCGCTCACACTTTTTTTTTTGAGGGCAGTGTCACTGGCCCTCATATGTGGGACCTGAACAGGGGCCGTTGGCTTCCGAAGCCAGTGCTTAACCACCACAGCACTTGGCCGACCCATGACACTCTTGAGCGAGCTCTTAACCAACTGTGCCACTCAGCTGGCCCACTGTAATAGATTATTATAGCATTTTTTAAATGACATCTGGTTTAAAATCCTTGTCAAATAATTCCAACATGTTATTCATCTCAGTGTTGGTGTCAGTTGATTGATTGTTCTCATTCACGTTGTAATTTTCCTGGGTTTTGATATGGTATGTTATTTTCCTGGGTTTTGATATGGTGTGTTATTACATCCTGTACATTTTTATTATGTTAGGAGGCTCTTGATTTTATTTAAGTTTTCTCTTTTAGCATGTAGTTGTCCTGCTTAGCTTAGTGTTTAGATTCTGGCCTACATGTGTGGACATTAGTTCCAATGAAAATTTAATTTTCTCAGTCCTTGGAAGCCATTGCTCCCAAGATCGACTCCAGGCTTAAGCCATCTCTCAAGATTTTAGAAACCCCTAAAGGAAGCTGATTGCAGTGTTCTAAGCTTCTATGAAGTCCTAGGGGTTTCTCTTCAACTAGATTTTCCAAGACCATAAAGATATAGCTCAAAACCCACTGTTTTGCTACAACAGCTACCAGTAGTTTGGTAAATTACGTTGACTAAAGAGGATGTTCTCACAATGATTGATGGTGACATTTTATCCTTTCCACTTAAAATTGGTCTATGCTGCAAATTATACCTTCCTAAACAGCATACCTATACATTTTTCTTACTAACAGATTTTCTTACAGAGTTTGCTCTAAAAAAGTTTTCTCTTTGTCAGTTTCATGAAATTATGCTAGTTAATTTGGAATATTTATTGTAAACTAATATGTTTTAAATTCAGACAACAATTTTAGAGGACGAACTAAGAGAAGTAATACTATATAACTTTTCCAGACCATTCGCATTTTTTTTTAATTTTTAAAAAATTTTTTTTGAGGGCAGTGTCGCTGGCCCTCATATGTGGGACTGAACCGGGGCCGCTGGCTTCCCAAGCCAGTGCTCATTCTCATTTTTAAAAAGTTACTTTGCTCTTCATTATAAACAAAATAGTGGGTGCAATGTTAGATAAGGTTGTCAAGGAATGCCATCTAAAAAGAAGGTAACATTTGAACTGAGATGGTACAATGAGAATCTAGCTCTACAAAAATCTGGGGGAATAGCCTCCAAGGCAAAGGAAACAGAAGTGCAAAGGCTCTGAAATGATAACATGCTAAGTGTATTTGAGGAACAACAAGGAAATCAGTATGGCTGTAGCAACATGAGCAAGGACGCCAGTAATAGGAGATGAGATCAGAGAGAATGACAGGAGTCAGTCGTACAGGGCTCGACAGGTCATAGTCAGGATTTTGGATTTTATTCTAAGGGATTCCACTTAGATAGGTACCAAGGCATTGGAGGAATTTAAAAGGATTCTGAGAGACCTAATCAGATTCACATTTTAGAATGATCACTATGGTTGGGATATAGCAAATGAACTGGGATAGGACTAAGAATAAAATCAGGGAGGGCAATGAGGATGCTATTGCAGTTCTCCAAGATGACTAGTTTCTCCAGACCATGCTTAAACTAGGGGGATGGGTAATGGTGGAGGTAATAAGAGGTAGTCAAATTTTGATATACTTTTAAAATATAGCCCATTGGAATTTTTCAGGGTTTGAATGTAAGGGGTGAAGCAAACATGAAGAAACAAGAATGATAGTTAGGTTTTTGCTTCAGCAGCTATTGAACTATGGCGACATTTACTGAGATGGAGAAGATTGTGAGAGGATCAGGCTTGTGAGGATGGAGTAGAAGCTAGAGAATCATGTGTTCTGCTATGGCCATGTTAAATCTGAGATGTCTATTAGACATCTAGAGGAGGTGGTTAAGCAGAAGATAGGATATATGAATGTGGAGCTTGAAGAAGAGGTCTAGACTGAAGATTAAAATCTTTGGGGCCGGCCAAGTGGCCCATTGGTTAAGAGCTGGTTTTGGGATGCCAGTGGCCCCGGTTTGGATCCCATATATGAGGTTCAGTGACACTGCTCTCTACAGTTAACAACAGCTCCACCTGGAGTTGGGCTGTGCGAGCCCTGTCAACAGTGTAGGCTGCAGCCCCTGCTGCAGTGGGCTGCCATAGGCTACAGTGAGTGGCCAGCAGCCAGCGTGAGTGGCTGGCAGCCAGCGTGAGCTGCCAATAGCCATGGTAAGTGACCATCCAGAGGCTGGCAACTGATCTGCCTCATCTGGGAAGAACACAATGACAATACCAACATGGGCCAGTGAAGCAACGTCATCCACAACTAGACTGAAGAACAAAAAAAGACAGCAACTTGTCTGTTCCCGTTCCCCAATTCCCCAATAAAAAATCTTTAAAAAAAAAAAAAAGAAAACTTTGGAGTCAACAGCGTACATAGATAATATATAAAGCCATGGGATTGGATGAAATTGTTTAGAGAGTGTAGCCAGATCAAAGAGCGAAAGCTCAAATTCTAGAATTCTCCAACTTTTAGAGGTAGGATAAAAGGGGAAAACCAGCAATAAAACTGAAAGAAGCAGCCAGTTGGGTAGAAACATATGGTGTCACTGAAATCAGAAGAAATTATTTCAAGAGTGTTCAGTCATGTTAAATGCTTAAGAGGTTGAATAATAGGAAAGTAACAAAGTGACGATTGAACTAAGCAATATAGAGGTCATTAGTGACTTTGACAAATGCATTTTCAGTGGAATAGTGGTTACAAAAGTCCAATTGGAGAAGACTAAAGACTGAATGGATCAACTGATGAATGGATAAAAAAAATGTGGCATATCTGTTCAATGGAATATTATTCAGCCATAAAGAGGAATGAAGTACTGATACATGCTGCAACATGAATGAACCATGAAACATTATGCTAATGAAAGAAGCCAGTCACAATGGACCACCTATTATATGATTCCATTTATATAAAATGTCCAGAATAGGCAATTCTATAAAGACAGAAAATAGATTAGTGGCTGCTTAGGGCTTGGTTAAGAGGGGGGTAGAAGGAGTGATAACAAAAGGGTACAAAGTTGTGTTTGTGTTTTTTTAAGATAAAAATGTTCCAACTCTATGACTATACTAAAAAGCATTAAAGTGATACTTAAAATGGATGGATTGTATTATATGTGGATTATATATTCAATGAAGCTGTTTAAAAATGAGTGAATGGGAAATGAGTAAGTGGAGAGAGTATTTAGGCAATTCTTTGCAAAAATTTTTTTGCACAAATTTTGCTTTGAAAGGGAATAGTTGGAGGCGTATATAGGATCAAAAGACAATTTCTTTTAAGACAGGAATTACTGAATGTGCTTGAATGCTGATGGCCTTAATGCAACAGAAAGAGAGAAATTGGTGGTACAGGAAAGAGAGGATATCCGCAAATATTTCCAACTACCTGCAGGATAGCTCCACCTGGAGGTGCTATTGGTTCTAACTGAAATGTATACCCCAAATCCACCTATCATAGTTCTCTCCACCTGCACCACTACCACGTTGGTCCAAATCATCATTATCTCTCACTGAACTATTCTAATAGCCTCTTAACTTGGTCTCTTCATTCCCACTCTTGGTGCTCTAAAATCCCTTCTTTACCCTGCAGCCAGAGTTATCTTTCTAAAGTATTCATTGATCTTGATTTCTTTGCTTGAAACCCTTCAGTGACTTCTTGCATTTTTCAGTTTCCTATTATATGCACATGTTAACTTAAAAAGAAACAAATGTTATTTTAAAACCCTTCAGTGACTCACCATTGCTCTTACAATATAGTCTGTGTTCCTTAAGTTGGCCTATAAGACTCCCAAGATCTGACCCTAAGTCTATATCCTCATCTCAGAGCTTCCTCTCCTTTACACATTAGGCTCCAGTCTTAGTGACCTTATTTCTGTACCTGGAATTCATAATCATGCTTTTTCTCACCTCTCTTATCCTGTTCATATGGCAGAGTCCTATTCATCTTTTCCAAAATCAGCTATGGGATTAGCCCCTCCAGGAGAATTTCTCTGACTTCTCTGGAGAGAGATAAGGATTTCCACTTCTGAGCTCCCATGTTCACACCTTCACTAAAGCACCTACCATAGACAGATGTGTCTGTTTCCTCCACTATACACCGAGATCCTGGAGGACAAGGACTAATTCTTAGTCACCTCTGAATCCCTACACTAGGTGGGTGTCAGTCACAGAACAGGCCTTTAAGAGTGAATAATAATAATAATAACCTCATTCCAACAATAAAATGTGTTGCTTAGTGAGATAAATAGTGTTCAACCCCTGGACATTGCAAGACCACTGATGATGGGTGATAATCTAGAACAAGGTTATGCACAGGTGGGAGACTGTATCCTCGCCCCTACGTCCTCTTCCAGATATGAGGGTCTCTGATTCAATGGAAGCACAACCTTCCTCTTTTCTTTACTTCTGACTGAAATGGGGCTTCTGGACTGGAGATCATGTCACCTTCGAACTGGCTGACTAGGCCAGGGTTAGAAAAGGTACTTTCCAGAAGTTCACCATCCCAGGCATTCTCATGATGCCTGGCTTTGCCTTCTCAGCACCTCTGACTTCCCATCTGAAAATTGACTAATACTTGTTAATTGTATGTTCTGAGATCCTTTGATGAAAATGCCATAGTATGTAAGTATCAACTATTGTTATGAATAATAAGAATGGATGAGGTTTCTGTTGCTAACTCCTTGAGTGATATTATAGAAAATGGATGTCTCTTGCCAAATCATAGGTCATATCTGCATTATAGAAAATAGATTGGTAAAACATATTCAACCCCTTAGTCCTCTGGATTCAATGTAACAATATAAACGATGTATTTGTTTTTCCAGCACTCTGCTGTTAGTCCATTTGGATTGCTATAACAAATTACCATATAATAGGTGATTTATAAACAATAGATATTTATTTCTCACAGTTCTGGAGGATGGAAGTCTAAGATCAAGTCATCGGCAAATTTAGTGTCTGGTCAGAGCCCACTTCCTGGTTTATAGAGACTGTCTTCTAGTTGTGGCTTCACATGGCTGAAGGGGGTAAAGGATCACTCCGGGGTCTCTTCCATAAGGGCACTAATGCCTTCATAAGGGCTCCCTCTTGACTTAATCATCTCCCAAAGGCTCCACCTCCAAATACCATGACATTGGGGGTTAGAATTTCAACACATGAATTTTAAGGGGGACACGAACATTAAGTCTATAGCATCTTTATTAGAAAAATGACATAGAATCTTTCAGTGTTATGGTGGGTTTTGCTCAGCAGTCTTCCATCAGAGAAAATGAAGCCTCACTGCAGTGGCTATCTAGTGTGTTGTTTACCCAGAACAGCACTCTCCTTCTGGGAAATTCTCCTTTCTCCACTACAACCATGCATTTGAAAGATGACTGCTATGTTCTTACAAAACTGTTGCCTAGACACTGTGATTGGTATAAACACACGCACCTGATCCAAGCTTGGCCAATCAAAATCCCTCCTGGGACTTTTAGTATAATAGTTGGCAATACACAGCAAGTAAAAATTCCTCTCTGAAAGCAACTCTGGGAGTTACGAGTACAGAACTGGCCATCTGCCATGCATCCAGCTGCTTGGAAGAAATTAGTCTGAGAGAATGGAGCTGACACTCAAGAGAGGCAGAGATGGGAGTCAGAAAAAGAAAGGTCAGGGGAAAGGAGAGAAAGAGAATCCTGTCAGTTATTAGAGTCCATTGTGTCAGTTCTCCCTGTCTTTACCATGGCTTGGTTACATGAACCAATAAGTCTCCCTTTTTTGCCTAAGCAAAATTCCAGCTGAGTTTAAGTCACTAGCAACCACAAAAATCTGGACTAATATAAACATGAAACATGCTATTACTTCCAAAAATGCTTGAAGACTTATGGTTTCCAAGCACTATCAGCTCAAGAGAGGGTATTTGCTTTTTGCTTTTTCAAACCACTTTGTAGAGTTATTATTGACATACAAAAATATGTGCATTAGGGCCGGCCAAGTGGCTCAGTTGGTTAAGAGGTCGCTCAAGTATGCGAGCTGAGCTCTGAGCAACAGGAGATCGATGCCCTGCCCAAACTGAGCTGTAGTTAAACTGCCAAAAGGTGGCAGGATGGCTCAGCTAAAAAAAAAGAAAAAAATTTGTGCATTAAATATCAATATATGAGGGCTGGCCGAGTGGCTCAGTTGGTTAGACGCTCACTCATGAGGGTGAGCTGAGCTCTGAGCAACAGCAGTTCGATGCCCAGCCCGAGCTGAGCTGCCGCTGAGCTGCCAACAGGTAGCAGGATGGCTCAGCTAAAGAAAAAAAAATGTCAATATATACAACTTGATGAATTGGGAAATAAGTATATACCCATGAAACTATCAACACAATATTTACCATAAACATATCCATCACCTCAAAAAGTTTCCTCCAACCCTCTTTATTATTATTATTATTACTATTATTTTGTTATAAAAACACTTACACATGAGGTTTACCTTCTTAGCATATTTTTTTAAGACTTTTATTTGGGAATTGGAGAGGGGGACAGTGTTGGGGAATTGGGAAAGGGGAACATTGTGTTTTTCCAGGACCCATCAGCACCAAGTCAAGTTGTTGTCCTTCAGTCTTAGTTTTAGTGGGAGCAAGCTTAGCTCCAAGGCCAGTCGCCACTTTCAATCTAGTTGCAGGAAGGCATAGTCCATCATCCCATGTGGGAATCGAACTGGCAGCTCTGTTGCTCAGAGCTCGCACTCTAACCAACTGAGCCACTTGGACAACCCTCAGATTTTTTTTTGAGGGCAGTGTCACTGGCCCTCACCTGTGGGACTTGAACCGGGGCCGCTGGCATCCCAAGCCAGCTCTTAAGCACCTCACCACTTGGCCGGCCCAAGCCTCCACAGATTTTTAATTGCATAATACAGTACTGTTAACTATAGGCAGATCTCTAGAACTTATTCATCTTTCATAATTGAAATTTTAAGTCCATTGAGTAGCAACTCCCCATTTCCCTCTCCCCTAGTAATCACTATTCTACTCTCTGCTTCCATGAGTTTGACTATTTTAGATTCCTTATACAAGTGGAATCATGTAATATTTGTCCTTCTGTGTCTTCACTTAGCAAAATGTTCTCCAGGTCCATGAGACAGGGTATTTTCTATCAAACGGATTTTTCTCAAGAATGCCCACACTTGGGCTTGCCGAGTGGCACATTGGTTAAGAGCTGCCTTAGGATGCCAGTGGCCCCGTTTCGGATCCCAATTATGAGGGCCAGTGACACTGCCCTCTACAGCTAAGATGGTGAACAACAGCTCTGCCTGGAACTGGGCTGCTGTGAGTCCCTGGAAACGGCATAGCTGCAGCCCCTGCTGCAGTGGGTTGCCATAGGCTACAGTGAGTGGCTGACAACCAGCGTGAGTGGCTGGGAGCCAGCGTGAGCTGCCAAGAGCTGCTGTGAGCAGCCGTCCAGAGGCCCGTGAATGATCTGCCTCACCCGGAAAGAGCACAATGATAATACCAACATGGGCCAATGAAGCAACGTCCTCCACAACTAGACTGAAGAACAAAAGAACAGCAACTTGTCTGTTCCCCTCCCCCAATTCCCCAATAAAATCTTCAGAAACAAAAGAGAATGCCCACTCTTTTTCTTATGGTAATGACCAATGGAGTAAAAGGAAAAAGAATGGGCTGACTAGGACATGAAAGGGGCTTTACAGATCATATGGTCAAATCTTCCTTATACAGATGATGAATGGAGCTCCAGAGAGGGGAAGACACAGTGTTCCCAAAGTCACGCAGTAAGTTAACAACATTGATAGAAAAAGATTCCAGTTCTCCTGATTTCTTCTAACTCACTAGTTTTCCACAGGCCCCCTATCTGAAATTATATAAATGAAATTGCAATGCATTTATTTTTTTAAAGGTTTTATTGGGGAATTAGGAGAGGGGAACAGCGCTGGGGAATCGGGGAAGGGGAACAGAGAATTTGCTGTCCTTTTGTTCTTCAATCTAGCTGTGGAGGACACCATTTCACTGGCCCATGTTGGTATTATCATTGTGCTCTTCCGGGCTGAGGCAGTCGCTCACCGACCATTGGACGGCCGCTCACGGCGGCTCTCGGCAGCTCACGAAAGTGCACGCCAGATTCCAGCCAGCCCCACTGCAGCCTATACCGTCCCTGTCGACTCAAGGCAGCCCAGCTCCAGGTAGAGCTGTTGTTCACCATCTTAGCTGTAGAGGGCAGTGTCACTGGCCCTCATGTGGGATCTGAAGCGAGGCCCTGCTGCTCTGAGCTGGCGTCCCAAGCTAATTTCTAACCAGTGTGCCACTCGGCCGGCCAGAAATTGCAATGCATTTAAAAAAACACCAAACTTTATTTTCTTCACGAAATACATACGAACCCCTAACCCCACTCGTTCTATCCCTACAGGGTCATGCATATGTAAAATGTCAACCATTTCAAATTATATATCTGCTGGAGCATTATGGCCATGACACTTAAATTTTTAGTTCTACGAACTATTTTGGTTCATATCCAATTCTCAACGTTTACATGAAGATCTAATGAAGAATCAGGTCTCTAGTCTTTTTGTTTTTCCTCTTGCAGAACTGCTGCTATATTTGTCCTTTAGAAAAATGTTGTGAGCAGCTTTCATTCTGACAATTGTATCCTCAAGACTTTTCACAAATCAATGAAATCGTTATTGCTGTGAAATTATCCTGTACCCATTGTGAAAATAGAACACATATTTTGGGAATGATGATGGGATTCATGTCACTGTCAGGCCCGTAAATATTTCTTCAGAAGAAAATTTATGCAAGTAAGATATTATTGCTTGTTTCCAATCCATCAATTGATCAATCAATCAATAAATCATTGAGTGCCACATATGTACCCAGCACTGGTCTAGTTGTAAGGGGGAAAAGAATGTAAGGCTCCTGAGACACTTAAAATATATTACTATAGGGGTCGGCCAAGTGGCGGGGTGGTTGAGCACTGGCTTGGGAAGCCAGCGGCCATGGTTCGGGTCCCACATGTGAGGGCTAGTGACACTGCCCTCAAAAATATATATATATTACTATAGAAATATTTTCCATTCTAAACCTGCAGCAGCTTCCCCATGGCAATTTACTCTTGTTACAATAGTAAGCTACATGATAGAGTAGAAAGAGCACAGGCTTTGGAATCAGGCCATGGTGGAACTGAATGCCCATTTGTAATTGGGCAATCCTGGAGAAGTTACAGCCTACCACTGTCCCTCACTCTGCTCATCTGCAAAGTTATTATAATAAACAATGCTTTTATCAATAATATTATTTAAAAATAATATCAGTATTATTAATTAATAATTTATATGATCATTTAGTAATCAATGCTAATATTAATAATGTTAATATAATTAACCAATGTTATTAATATTAACATTAATAGTTGGTATTACCATTGATATTAATATTCATGTGATTGTTGTTGATATTGATATTCATTATAATAAGCACAAATATTGAAATTGTAGCAATAATACTTATCTTTCAGGGTTGTTCTCATAATGAAATGATATAATTTACTTGGCATATAGTAGGTGCTCAATAAATGCTAACTAGTATTATGATGAACAACTGACATATTTTTATGTCTAGTTGTTTAAGAAAGTGCTGTAATTCAGGAAAGTTTAGCAGCCATTTTAGGCAGCAGTACAGTTTAGGAATTAATGACATGGCTTCCTGAGTATGACAGAACTTGGGTTCAGTCTCAGTTGTGCCACTCTACCTAGTTATGTGACTTTGAACTGATTACTGAACTTCTCATCACTCAAATGGGGTAACAGAATCAATCCCACAGAGTTGTTCGCACAGTTTAATGAGATAATGACTGGAAAGAACTTAACATGGTGCATTTGCTATCATTTGAGGATGTTAGCATCTGTGCTGTAGAAACACTATGGCCACTTTATAAATTACTATTCTTTTTTTTTTTTTTTAGCTGAGCCATCCTTCCACCTGTTGGCAGCTCAACGGCAACTCAGCTCAGGCTGGCCTCGAACAGCTGTTGCTCAGAGCTCAGCTCACACTTTTTTTTTTGAGGGCAGTGTCACTGACCCTCAGGTGTGGGACTGAATATAAATTACTATTCTTTAGACATCATTTTTCTTTCCAATGTTCATAAGTAGGAACAACTGAACCATTCTATTTTCATCTGCTTTTGTCATAGGTATCTGAAAATAGCATCAAAAACCTGAAATTTAAAGATTACTTTTAAAAAGCTCTTAAGGGCTGGCCGAGTGGCTCAGTTGGTTAAGAGCACGAGCTGTGAGCAACAGAGTCACTGGTTCAATTCCCACATGGGCCACTAAGCTGCCCCTGAGCTGCCAACAGGTGGCAGGATGTCTCAGCTGGTGAGAGCACATGCTCCTAACAACAAGGTTGCCTGTTGGACTCCCGCATGGGATGGTGGGGCTGTGCCTCCCTGCAACTAAGATTGAACATGGCACCTTGAGCTGAGTGGCCACAAGCTGTCGATGAGCAGCTGGATGGTGACTGGATTTGGGAGCTGAGCTAGCTGTGCCCTCCATAACTAAGATTGAAGGGCAACAACTTGGCTGTTCCCCTTTCCCAATTCCCCAACACTGTTGCCCTTCCCCAATTCCCCAATAAAATCTATTAGAAAAGAAATACTTGGACCGGCCGAGTGGCACATTGGTTAAGCGCTGGTTTGGGGATGCCAGCGGCCCCAGTTCGGATCCCACATGAGGGCCAGTGACACTGCCCTCCACAGCTAACAATAGCTCCACCTAGAGCTGGGCTGTGCGAGCCCCGGTGATGGTGTGGGCTGCAGCCCCTGCTGCAGTGGGCTGCCATAAGCTGCAGTGAGTGGCCCGCAGCCAGCGTGAGCGGCTGGCAGCCAAGCGTGAGCTGCCAATAGCTGCGGTGAGCGACATCCAGAGGCCGGCGACCGATCTGCCTCATCCGGGAGGAGCGCAATGACGATACCAACAGTGAGGCAACATCCTCCGCAACTAAACTGAGGAACAGAAAGACGGCAACTTGTCTGTTCCCCTCCCCCAATTCCCCAATGCTGTTCCCCTCCGCCAATTCCCCAATAAAATCTTTAAAAAAAAAAGAATCAGAGATTTCAGGATAGTGAAAAACCTAAAAAAAAAAAAAAAGAAATACTTAAACATTTTAAAGATGATCCAACAAATTTCAAGAAGTCTCTATTATCTTTCAGAGTAAGAGGTACAGCTCTTCAGCAGTAACTCGTCTAGTTACCAATGTACCTACTGAGTAATTTCCACTATTTGAGGGGCTTTCCGAGAAGGTAAACATATATAAGTAAACATATAAAAGGTAAATACATAAAAATGTTGGAGCAGCCGGTTAGAGCCCAGTGCTCATAATACCAAGGTTGCCGGTTCGATCCCCACATGGGCCACTGAGATGTGCCCTCCACAACTAGATTGAAACAACTACTTGTCTTGGAGCTGAGGGGTCCTGGAAAAACACACTGTTTCCCCAATAAAAATTTTTTTTTAAATATACAAAAATGATTACAATGAAATAAAGTTAATCCTTCAGATACTCTGAGGTTGTGTACAACTAATATTTTATCATGAAAATTCAATTGCTAATAAAATTGTAACGGAAAGAAAAGATAAGGTCAAAAGATGGCACTGTTTCAAGTGCATTTTGTAAATACAGAAAGATTAACTTAAAAATTTTTGGGCTGGCCGAGTGGCTCAGTTGGTTAAGAGCTCGCTCAAGAGTGCGAGCTGAGCTCTGAGCAACAGCTGTTTGAGGCCAGCCCGAGCTGAGTTGCCGTTGAGCTGCCAACAGGTGGCAGGATGGCTCAGTTAAAAAAAAATTTTTTACTGCATTACAATTTTTAAAGTTAAGTTTCTTAACATAAATGTATTTTTGAAATTAAAATATAAGAAAGATCACACTAGATGCAGTGTCAGGAGGAAGCAGAAGAGAGCTAACATTTATTGACTTTCAGCCACATTGCATGATGTCATTTAATCTTCACAACAACCCCATGAGGTGGATGCTTGTGTAATGCCCATTTTACAGAGAAGAAAACAGTCCAAGAGAGATGCAGTAACTTCTCCAAGAACACACAGTGAACCAGTGATTCAAACATGAATATTTAAATTCAAAATCCATGTTCATTCCAGATGTAATCCTTGCACTGATACCAATGAACTGAGTGCTCTTGGACATGTCATTTAGTTTATTTGTGTCTTGTATCAGTTAGGTTGCTTTTGGCTTCAAGTAGTAGAGTAACTAATACCATTTTAGACAAAGAGAGATTTTTTTTTTCTTTTTTTACGGCAGTGTCACTGGCCCTCATATGTGGGATCTGAACTGGGGCTGGTGGCTTCCCAAGCCAGTGCTTAATCACCACGCCACTCGGCTGACCCACTAATACCATTTTAAATAATAAATGCAAGGAGCACCCAGGTAGCTCAGTCGGTAGAGCATGAGACTCTTAATTAATAAATGCATTTAATTTTCTCACATAATAACAAGTTTGGAAATAGGTAGTTCCAGAAAAGGGTCCACAGCTCAAGACCCCAGTTCTCTGTCTTTCCACTCTGCTGCCTTTAGGGGGTAAGCAACATCTTCCACTCAGCAGTGTACTCAGCAGTTCCAAGCATCACACAATCACTTGACCACTTCCAAAAGCATGAAGTGGTATACTGAAGAGACTTTCTCTCTATGTTCTACTATCTTTGATTAGAGAGAGAAACCTTTCCCAGAAGAACCCCAGTGGACTTCCCCTTTGTCTCATTGACCCAAACTAAGCCACATGGCCACCCGTAGGTGTGGCAAGAGAAATGGGATTACCATGCTTGGCTTGGACTAGTTATGACAGTAGCTGGCATACCTTCCCTATATCAAGGGCTCTTGGCTTGAAAGCCTGGCACAATCAGGGGTCAGCTATCAAGGAAGACATGGAGAAGGGAAGGCCAATGAGAAGGCACCCAACAGTGTCTGCCTTGGACCTCCATTTCCTTATCAACATTTGAGAAAGTTGCTCTGGGCCATTTCTCAGTGATATGGCAGAGAAGGTTCTAGCTGCAGGTAAGAGACAAAACAAAAACCTGAGACATATAATTACACCTAATTAACATATGCACTGTCAGCACAAACTCCTAAGCACTGCTTCTTTTCTTTCTTTTTTTTTTTTTTGAGGGCAGTGTCACTGGCCCTCACATGTGGGACCGAACCTGGGCCGTTGGCTTCCCAAGCCAGCAATTAACCACTGCGCCACTTGGCTGGCCCTGCACTGCTTCTTTTCTTATCCCTCAAACTACACTGGTCTTTTGTAAGTTCTTTCTCTCATCAACACTGACCTTGACATTCCTTTTAATCTAGTTTTTACAGATGCTGGTCTCAGAGATGGGAGAGAATAGACAGGGCTTTGTCCTTCTCCACCCTCCCCCTCCCCTTACCTCACCATTCTAACATCTGATCTCAATAAATTTAGGTTCAGAAAGTTGTCCCACCCCATGCTGCTTGTAAAAAGAGATAAGATACAGTGGAAACAGTCCACTGCAGTAGCATAATAGACACAGAACAAATTTGTTTTCTGTTAGATTTCTAAGTGAATTATATTTGACCTCAAGTCCCTCCCAATTGGAAAATATTCGACCACATTTTGTATTGTGCTAAAAAAAAAAAAGGAGAACACAACAGTTGTCATATTTTATTTAAAAGCAGCTGCCAGGTTTAATCGTGTAACAGTTTAGTGATTTAAAACACCCCCAAAGAAACAGTTTAGGGATATGTACTATGGCAAGAATTCTCATTTATTATTTTGCATTCAATATTTTACCATCAGCCTCTTACCTCGGGAAATGTAGAAACATAATGCTTGTCAAAATACTTCATAACCTTTCTAAAATTGCAGTGCTATGAAAACCGTATTTAAACTGTAAGTTAGATTCTTGATAACACTATCTTTTTCCCCATATGTAGAAGATTTATTTTCCTATCTTTACAGGAAATATTTTTTCCACAGATTTTTCCAAAAGACTTAATGACAGCCCATCTTTACCTTTCGAATGCAGAGATTCAATCATCTTTTCAACCTTTTCCTCTTATTATTTCTTTTTCAAGATTGTTTATTGGCAATTGGGGAAGGGGAATAGTGTTGGGGAATTGGAGAAGGAGAACAGCCAAGTTGTTGTCCTTCAGTCTTAGTTGTGGAGGGAGCAGCTAGCTCAGCTCCAAGTCCAGTCATCACCCGGCCGGCCGTTGGCAGTTCCAGGCTTCTCAACTCAAGGTGCCGTGCTCAATCTTAGTTGTGGGTGGGCATAGCCCACCATCCCAGGTGGGAGTCCAACAGGCAACTTTGTTGTTAGGGGCACGTGCTCTCACCAGCTGAGCCATCCTGCCACCTGTTGGCAGCTCAGCAGCAACTCAGCAGTGGTGCAGCTCACTGGCTCATGTGGGAATTGAACCCGCGACCCTGTTACTCAGAGCTCATGCTCTTAACCAACTGAGCCACTTGGCAGGCCCCCTTATTATTATTTTTTTTAAATTGGGGAACAGTGTGTTTTTCCAGGACCTATCAGCTCCAAGTCAAGTAGTTGTTTCAATCTAGTTGTGGAGGGCATGGTGATGGAACCAGCAACCTTGATGTTATGAGTACTGCGCTCCATCCACCTGAGCTATCTGGTCACCCCTCCTATTTTCCTTTTAAATACTTACTGAACTGGAATAAAAGCTGAGTACCTGACTCTTCTTTGCAAGTAGCAGCTCCAGCTATCTCTTCAAGCAAAATGAAGTAGAGAGGGGGTAATTATCTTGGGAATCCAATCAGTGCTCATGTTGATAGTCAGTTTGGAACATTTCAACTCACCTTGGTCTCAACAGCTTTGGGAGGAGGAAAAGCAAAAATGTACTTGAGTTATCAGGACTGGTTACCCCTTATCTGGCCTTGTCTGTACCTTCATTTATTCATTTATGCACAATGACTAATTTTGCCCCTCCTATGTGCCAGGCACTGACTATTCTAGACACTGAGGAAACAACAATGAACAAGACAAAGATCTTTGCCCTCAAGGAGTTTATATAATACACACCCTACAATGGGGAAAACTAACATACTCCAGTAAAAACACATGAGGTGAAAGCATGAAAGAATTTTAAAGAGCATCCATGGTTGTTTAATTTCCTCAATGGATTGAGGAAGTCTTGGACTCACCCAGAGGAGGAACAAAGTCTATCTAAAGTCACAACTGGGCAGGCCAAGTGGCACGGTGGTTAAGCGCTGGCATAGAAAGCCAGCGGCCCCAGTTCGGTCCCACATATGAGGGTCAGTGACACTGCTCTCAAAAAAAATAAAAACAAAATAAAAAAATAAATAAAAAATAATTTAAAAAAATAATAATTAATAAAAGTTAAAAATAAATAAATAAAATAAAGTCACACAGCTGGCCATGGAACTGGAATTGTAACCCATATTTCCTGAGTAATCATTGCTAATGTTTATTAAGTGCACTGTGCATTACATGTATAAGTTGAACCATAAAACATGCTATTTGAGGGCTGGCCGAGTGGCGCATTGGTTAAGAGCTGGCTTGGGACGCCAGCGGCTCCGGTTCAGATCCCGCATATGAGGGCCAGTGACACTGCCCTCTACAGCTAACAACAGATCCACCTGGAACTGGGCTGTGTGAGCGCCGGTAATGGTATAGGCTGCAGCCCCTGCTGCAGTGGGCTGCCATAGGCTACAGTGAGTGGCCGGCAGCCAGCGTGAGCTGCTGGCAGCTGGTGTGAGCTGCCAAGATCCGCTGTGAGGAGCAGTCCAGAGGTCGGCGACCGATCTGCCTCACCCGGGAAGAGTGCAATGACGATACCAACATGGGCCAGTGAAGTAACGTCCTCCCCAACTAGACTGAAGAACAAAAGGACAGCAAGTTGTCTGTTCCCCTTCCCCGATTCCCCAATGCTGTTCCCTTCCCACCAATTTCCCAATAAAATATTTTTTAAAAATGCTGTTTGACTTTTTACCTAAAGAAATTAGAATTTTTAATATATTTTTTTTGAGGGCAGTGTCACTGGCCCTCATATGTGGGACCGAACCGGGGCCGCTGGCTTCCCAAACCAGTGCTTAACCACCGCGCCACTCGGCCGGCCCTAAGAAATGAGAATTTTAAAAGATTCGATCTATTATTGTCACATTAAATTCTCACAACAATTCCATGAGGTCAGTAATATATCATGACCAATTTACCTGTGGGGAAATGAGGCTGAAAGAAGTTAAATAACACGCCCACTTGGCCCAGTCGGGCTTTAAACTTGGATCTGTTTGATATAGGAGCCAGAGCTTTTAGCCTCTATACTATGCTGCCTCCTGAGTTATTGGCTGTTGCTTTCCACCAAGTTGTTTCTCACCCCAGGGTTCATGTACTCAATTGTTGACACATTCATTTAAAAGTGGAAATCTGGACTTAACAAATTCAGCAATTCTAATGAAATCAATTATATAGATACTCGTTATATAATCGGGATCTAAAGTTTCAAAATAATTTTGGTGAAGTTTGTTATAGATTTTAAAAGTTATTTATTTTTTTTTGAGGGCAGTGTCACTGGCCCTCATATGTGGGACTGAACCGGGGCCGCTGGCTTCCCAAACCAGCGCTTAACCACCGTACCACTCGGCCGGCCCAAAAGTTATTTTTTTATATTTGTTAAATTTATTGGGGTGACAATGTGGGAGAGGGTCCTAGACAAAGGCTTTCCCGGACTACGTGGTCACCAAGGATTTCGAGCTGTAGCAGGGAGCTTCAGACAAAGACATTCCTATGCTGCATGGCCATTAAACATCCACATTTAACATTTCCAAATTCCTACCTCACTCGGGAGCCAGTCAGGAACTGGCACAAGAACATATGTCCTAATAATAAATCTTAGCTGTCAGCCTGGAAACCTCAGGGTATATAGCCCCGAGTCCCGCACTGGTCAGGGCTCAGTGTCTGAATGTAAATCCGCTGAACCAGCACCGGCATCAATAAACGCTGCTTTCCGAGCCTTGGTGTCCTGTCTCTCTGTTTGAGTATCTCACAACAACAATGGTTAGTAAAATTACTTAGGTTTCAAGTGTACAATTCTGTAATGCATCATCTATATATTGCAATGTGTGTTCACCACCCAGAGTCACTTCTCCTTCCATCACCATGTATTTGACCCCTGTTCCCTCTTCTACCACCCCCCTTCCCGTTTATCTCTGGTAACCAATAAACTGTTGTCTGTATCTAT
This sequence comes from Aselliscus stoliczkanus, assembly GCA_033961575.1. Lineage (NCBI taxonomy): Eukaryota > Metazoa > Chordata > Mammalia > Chiroptera > Hipposideridae > Aselliscus > Aselliscus stoliczkanus. The sequence continues at coordinate 20,697,951 of CM066737.1, forward strand.
GAGTTTTTGTTTCTTTGTTTGTTAGTCTTGTTCCTTTTTTGCTTTCAGTTTTATATCCCACATATGAGTGAAGTCATATGGTTCTTGACTTTTTCTAACTTATTTCATTTAGCATAATAATCTCAAGATCCATCCATGTTGTCACAAATGGCAGTATTTCATTTTAAAAAGTTATTTTGAAAATAGTGTTATTTTATGTTTGAAATAAAATGATGGGAGCAGTCAAAACTAGCTTAAAATATATGCTCAAGCTAAAAGCAGGATATTCTAATCACGTGACTAGTCTTTCCTAACAACTTGATTTTACTCCTGTAGAGGTTATGTCTGACGATATTATCACTATATTCTTATGCAACCTGATGAAGGAACCTCAAAAGTCTTTTTTTAAAACTTTCCTCTTCATCTTTTGACAATATCCACTAAACAATTAATCAACAAAGCCTGATAGTGCTACACTCAAGTTCATGTCTTAAATTCAACATCACATCTCCCATTGCTATTTCTTAAGTTCAGTCCTCTTCATTTTTTTGCTTGGTTGCAAGTCTTCATGAGGCCTTTTTCTTTTTTTCTGAGGGCACTGTCACTGGCCCTCATATGTGGGACCCGAACCGGGGCCGCTGGCTTCCCAAGCCAGCACTTAACCACCGTGCCACTTGGCCAGCCCATGAGGCCTTTTTCAAAATGTAATAAAGTAGAAGAAAACATAACAGCAATTGAATAGCCACCTTCCCTTCACCAGAAAGTGCATAGTTTTGCTTTATTTTTGAAGAAAGCACATCTTAAATTATGTGAAGGTGACTCCAATTCCAGCAGTATGAATAAAAGAGTAGAAAAGGACACTGAAGTTCCAGTTGCGCAGATGCCTTTACAAGGTTTCTTGACATTGTTCTGCTGCTTTGTCCTGTGTACATGTGATGATCAGGCCACCAAGGGAGTGTGGCCTTCCACTTGGAATCCTTGAAAGCAGAACCCCCCATGCAACCCTAAACAAGTTTAAGATCAATAGAAATTCCAAAATAAAGTTGCCTAAATGGGAGGCTCTTCTATGGAGAATGAATGTTTGGTGCTCTGTGGAGGTATCATTCAAGCTCTATTGTTTGACATTTTATAGCAAGTACATATTACCTTTGTAATTAGAAAAAAATATAAACATTAGGGATTTATTTAAATTAGTTTCAGGTGTACGAAACAATGTAATAGCTAGACATTTACACTGCTCACAAAGTCATAACCCCCTTCTCCCCAAATCTACTACCCCTCTGACGTCGTATATAGCTGTTAGAATTCCATTGACTCTGTTCCCTATGCTGTATTTTATATCCCATGACTACATATATTAAATTATAGTTGACATTCAATAATATTCAGTTTCAGCCTTAGGTGTACAGCACAGTGGTCAGGCATCTACATAGGGATTTTAAGTAGAAGAAATGCTTTAAAGGGGCCGGCTGAGTGGCGTGGTGGTTAAGCGCTGGCTTGGGAAGCCAGTGGCCCCGGTTTGGGTCCCACATATGAGGGCCAGTGACACTGCCCTCAAAAAAAAAAGAAATGCTTTAAAGAGCTAAAAAACTGCTTAGGAGAGTAGGTTGGGCAGCAGGTGGCAGGGTTGTTTCAACTTCTGCTTCTCTCTGCCAGACTGGTATGCACCAGAGCCCACAGGCATGCTGGCCTCACGCTGGCAGAATGACAGGAAGAATGATGAATATAGAAAAGAAAGGCTGCAATTAACATACAGCATGATGTGACCAGTGGCTATATCTGGGCTTGGGGTTACCACAGATTTTTTAAAAAAATCTTCTTTGCACTTTTGTTTACATTTTTATCTTTTCCACAAATGAATATGTAGTACTTGTGGAATAGGGAAAAGAAAAGCATTTCATGTTTTCAAAGAAAAAATGTAAAAGGTGTCAAGTCTTGCCTCCCCAAACAGGAGGCTGCCCGAGACCCAGATTTTAGAAGGCCTCTACTGCATTGCCCTGCCTCAGAGAGCCCTGAGGAAATGCCTTCAGTTAACTTTGGGACAATAAACTCGCAATGTCAGGAGGTTGTGGAATCGCCTCTGCTTCAGTTTACTACAAATTTCCCAGGTATAAGTCAAGGAGTTTGAAGTTCCCATTTTGAATCCTTAATGAGTTCACAACTACAGTCTATGTGCGTCTGTATAAATACACATTTAAAGAAGAAAATTCAGAAAAATGTTTTCATCAGATACCTTTCTCTTACCCATCTTCCCAAGCTTCTTTGCTTTGCTTTGTAACAGCTGCTCTCACCAGAAGCATTTCTAAGCAGAATGGTTTTATCCTTGTCAACATAAACCAATGATTAAATATGAAAGGGGCAGTTGCACATGGCTGAAGCCGGAGGCTCATGCTGTCAGGTGAGTGTGACCATCCCTTGTGTTACTGGGTCGAGAATCTACATGCATAAGTCAACTTTGGGAATTTGCTGTTAGTGCTCCCACACACACCAAGCACATATAGACATGCACGTATGTGTACACACATGCATGCTTACACATACATGTAGCTCTGTACAAGAAGCTCATGAGGTGCCTCTGGCCCTCTGCATATTACTCTGTTACCAGGCACCTCTTGTTTTTTTCTTTTAAAGATTTTATTGGGGAATTGGGGGTGGGGAACAGCGTTGGAGAACCGGAGAAGGGGAACAGACAAGTTGCTCTTCTTTTGTTCTTCAGTCTAGTTGTGGAGGACGTTGCTTCACTGGCCCATGTTGGCATCATCATTGTCCTCTTCTCAGGTGAGGCAGATCGGTCACCGGCCTCTGGACAGCCGCTCACAGTGGCTCTTGGCAGCTCACGCTGGCTGCCAGCCACTCACGCTGGCTGCTGGCCACTCACTCTAGCCATGGCAGCCCACTCAGCAGGGGCTGCAGCTCTGCCGTTCTGGAGACTCACAGCAGCCCAGCCCCAGGTGGAGCTGTTGTTCACCATCTTAGCTGTAGAGGGCAGTGTTACTGGCCCTCATATGTGGGATCCGAACTGGGGCTGCTGGCATCCCAAGCCAGCTCCTACCAACACACCACTCGGCTGGCCTGCTGGCACCTCTTCTTTTACCCAATACATGATGCCGGATCAACCCAGTGCTGCCTGGCCAACATTCATCATTTTGTTGAACTTCTGCTGCTCCAACACGCTTCCATCTCCCAGCTCCTAACTCTCTACCCATTTGCATGTATTTCAGTCAGAACTTCTTTGGGTGCAAGGAACAGAGACCCACTCAAGCTGGTTCAACAACAAGTTGTGTGAGGGAGCAGGAGGGTAAGGCAGAGATTATTGTAAAGAGACCAAGATCTTATGGCACTCCCATGAAAGTCACCACAGTGGGACCTGGATCAGGAAATCGAGGCAGCTACAATTTCTGGCTCTCCCTCCAGAGGCTCGTGACCTCTCTCGGTGTCTCTGCTCCTCTCTGCGTATCTGCTCCATTCTCCTTTTTCTGTTAACTGCCTTCCTCCTAACTTTAAGTAGTCCCTCACATTTGACCCAGCTCCAAATCTGTCTTAAAGCCTTTCAGTCTCATCTTAGATAGTAGCTTAGACTCTCAGCTTCCCAATACCATATCCCCAAGGGAAGAATCTGATTGCACAAGCTTATTTTCTTAAGCCAGGCCACAGGGGTCCTTCATAGGCCACTAAGCTGTCTAAAAAGGTGCCATCGTTGGCCAAATGCCCATAAATCTTGCTGCAATCAGACAGGACTGGGAAGGGTGGTGTCTCATGGACTTTTAGGGTCACACGAGTGGCGTACAGGGCAGATTACCTGTGGGTGGGTAGGTGAATTATTAGCATCACTAGTACAGCAGGCCTGGAAATGATGGTCTGATGAACACTTAGACCAAAGGGCTCTGTCTACCTACTTGAAAATCCTACAGCTTAGTGCCCTATGTAGGACTCCCGTGGCTACATGATATTCACGTGCTTCATCTATCCTCATAGAGTCCCAGAACTGTCATGTCCTAAGGTGCATCAGGCCTACTGATTCCTTTGCTAGACCTTGCTTACTGGTCCCCTCTGCCTCCATTTAAGTTCATTTGTTGAAACAATGTGATATATTCATACAATAGAATATTGTTCAGCAAAACAATGGAATGAAGTATTGATTCATGCTACAACAGGGAGGAACCTTGAAAACATTATGCTAAGGAAAAGAAGCCAGTTACAAAGACCACATATTAGATGATAACATTCATATGAAGATCCAGAATAAAGATATCTATAGAGACAGAAATATTAGTGGCTGCTTAAGGCTGGGGGTGGGGAGTACGGGAGTGATAGCTAAAAGGTGCAAACGTTTTTTCTGAGGTCATGAAAATTCTAAAATTGACTGTGGTGATAGTTGTACATATCTTTGAATATACTAAAATTCATACCTCTCAAGAACTCAAAGTAGCAGAAGTACAAAAAGAATTTTTCTCAAACTAGTGAGAAATTGTTTAAGTGAAGGAAAAATATTAAACCCTTTAAATTCCAGTGAATTTGTCCTCGTCATGGGATGAGTCACGAAATACACAGAGATATATATCCTAGCAAAAGATAGTCAAACGTGGTAGTGAAATTCCATCTCAGACCACAGGATTCTCCCACATTTGTTTTAAGAATGAAAGCATAAAGGGAGTATATGCGTGGATGATGCATTAGACTTTGCCGAAGAGTTGTTAGTTTAGGAGAGCAATTGCTTTTGCTTATGGGAAGTGTTACATTTAGATATAGGCAGGAGGTGACCAGGAGGGCAGAACTTATTTTGAAAAGTGGAGAGTGGTCCAACTTGTTTGACTGACCAACGAGTGATTTTCCATATCACAGCTGCATTTGTAAAACTTCAAGATATTATTTCAAAGTATTTTTAAAGGTAAACAGAGCAGTGCTGTGTTTCAAAACTAATAGCATAAAAGAAACATAGTGGGGCTGGCTGAGTGACTTAGTTGGTAAGAGCGGGAGCTCTGAACAACAAGGCTGCCGGCTCAGTTCCCACATGCGCAGGTAAACTGTGCCCTCTACAGCTAAGATTGTGGACAACAGCTCACTCTGAAGCTGGGCTGCTGTGAGTGGCCGGCGACAGCGTAGGCTGCAGTGGGCTACAGTGGGCTGTCGTGAGATACCGTGAGCAGCCGTCCAATGGCTGGTGACCGACTGCCTCAGCCAGGAAGAGCGCAATGATCATAATACCAGCATGGGACAGTGAAGCAGCGTCCTCCACAACTGGACTGAAAAACAAAAGGGCAACAACTTAGCTGTTCACCTCCCCCAATTCCCCAACACAGTTCCCCTCCTACAATTCCCCAATAAAATCTTAAAAAAAAAATATAGGGAAATGACCAATGCAGATGGGGTGTCATATAGGAAAGAACCAACTGTAGGACAAACTTTTTCAAGTCTGACTTTCAGAAAGGTTAACTTATATTATTCAGTGTTCAATTTAAAAGTTCAGTATCTCAGGCTGGCAGAGTGGCTCAGTTTGTTAAGAGCTCGCTCAAGAGTGCGAGCTGAGCTCTGAGCAACTGCAGTTCGATGCCCAGCCCGAGCTGAGCTGCCACTAAGCTGCCAACAGGTGGCAGGATGGCTCAGCTAAAAAAAAATATACATAGATGGCAAAAGTTCAGTATCTCTGTTAGAAGGTTTCAAATGTATTTATCCATTAAATATTGTTTAAAAATGTAACCTATTTTTAGCATATCAACATGGGCTCACAGATAGTTATGCAAATATCAGAAAGAATACTGTGGTTTTCACAATTAGTCGGTGCTAAAACAAATAACCAAAATTTGATCTGTATGCTGATTTAGCCTTTATTACTGAATTTTAAAATAGAGAAATTAAATAAATCACTTTAATTGGCACTAAAAAGTACAACATATAACAAGATAAAGCAATACATATTTACATTTTGTATAAAATATGATATACAGAGGGTGTCAAAAAATGTATACACACTTCAAGAAAGGAAAAAAATTGTATTAAAATTTAATATTCAATATATACTGATTACAAAAGATGAATACAACTCACATTTGACTTCTGCAGTTACAAGAGGTGCCCAAAGTGGTTACCATCAGCATAATTTTAGCACAGTTTTTTTCTTTCTTAAAATGTGTATAGGGCCGGCCGAGTGGCATGGTGGTTAAGCACTGGCTTGGGAAGCCAGTGGCCCCGGTTCGTGTCCCACATATGAGGGCCAATGACATTGCCCTCAAAAACAAATGTGTATACATTTTTTGGCACCCTCTGTATATCACAAAATATTTAAAAATAATAACAGTGAAGCGTTCTCTTTAGAAAATTCCCCCCATGACATCCACTTAATATATATTAGGAATGAAATTCCACGATCCTCATGTCAGGTGTAGTATTAAGTTTATTCTGTAACTTACTTTTTCTTGCATGGTGATCTGAAAATCTTTTATTTTTACAAAGGTCAGTGTAGCAAATGGAAAAATACCAACTGCACATTTGGCAGCATTTGGCAACTTTTAGAATAAACTGTTCTAGAACTCATGAATTATTTGATATTCTACAGCTCGTTCCCTCCAATATTTAGAAATGGGGCTGGGATGGACCATCCTCACTTTGAAGTATTCTGGTTTCATGCTTACTTGATGCAGACACAGTTTGAAGACATAAATTTCTGCTTTTGATATCAAATTTCCTTCTGTCACAGCTCATAGGAAATTAGTGGATGAAGAATACACATTTAATAGACAAGTTGTAAAAAATGATAACATCACAAATATATGTAACAGGAAGTACTACCCCTGCCCATTCCCTCACTACTCCACCGCAAAGATGTTGGCACAGAAAAATTAGTAAATCCTCCCCAGCCTCCCTTTTCAAAGATTGCAGAAGATAACCCTGCCTTGGAATTTGACCTAGCCTCCAAAATAAAGAAAAAAACTTTCCATTGCAAAGTTTCTGCCAGCTCTTGGGGTAGGTAGCTTTGTGATAGGTTTACTTTTTATGCCTCTGGAGTACCCACCCCACCCACCCAGGGCACAGTCTGAAAGCAGAAGAAGAAACAAAATACTGGCACTTGCTTTGTGTAACAAAATAACTTGGCAGGGCCAGCTGGGCAGGTCTGTGAACCTTTGCAAAATGTTTCTTTTCCTCAGCTTGAATTGGACTGAACCATCCTTGATAACTAATTAGGGACCTGTGGGAAACGTGTTGATCCAGGAGGATCAGATCATCTCCTAAGGGTATAGGCTCTTGAGTCAGCTTGCCTAGATTCACATTTACCACTTACTGTCATGTGCCTCATAACGACATTTTAGTCAACAACGGACCACTTATACAATTGTGGTCCCATAAGATTATAATGGAGCAGAACAATTCCTATCGCCTAGTGACGTAGTAGCTGTTGTAAGGCAGTAGCGCAAAATATTACTCATGTATTTGTGATGATGCTTCTGTAAACAAACCTCCTGTGCTGCCAGTCATCTTAATGTACAGCACATACAACTATGTACAGTACATAATACTTGATAATGATAATAAGCAACTATGTTACTGGTGTATGTATTTACTAGACTATTCTTTTCATTGTTATTTTAGCATATACTCTTTCTACTCATAAACAAAGTTTGCCGTAAAACAGTATGCCATATGATGCTGGCAGGAGCCTCATAGATGTGATGTTTACCATGTCATTTTCTCTTGTGCTTGACTTGATCTTATGTTGTTCTATAAATGTAGTGCAGTCTAAGAGTACAGTGTTTATAAAGCCTCCAGCAGTATACAGTCATGTCCCAGGCCTTCACATTCACTCCCCACTCACTCACTGACTCACCCAGAGCAGGTTCCGGTCCTGCAAGTTCCATTCATGGTAAGTGTCCTATACAGGTACCACTTTTTATCTTGTAGATCATATTTTTACTGTACCTTTTCTATATTTAGATACATAAATACTTGCCATTGTGTTATAATTGTCTACGGTATTCAGTACAGTGTCATGTTGTGAAGCCTTGTAGCCTAGGAGCCACAGGCCACACCACGCAGCCTAGGTGTGTAGTAGGCCATACCACCTAGGTTTGTATAAGTGCACTCTGATGTTCAAAAAATTAACATTATCCCAGTTGTTAAATGGGACATAGTTGTACTAGTTGTGTGACTATGAGCAACCTTGAGGTTACTAGCTGTAACCCCTCTGAGCCTCAAATACATCATCTGTAAAATATTGATAAAAAAATGGTACCTAAACAATAGAGTTGTTGTGAGAGTTAAATTGCCATATCTCATCAAACCTAAGATATCATCAATTGTAGGATACACCATTATTTCATGTATCACTAAAAGAAAAAAAAAGCTACCCCTTAAACTCTATACACTATAGATTTTGAGACATCCTAGCTTCAGAAATGTTAAAGTGTGAAATGTGCACATTTCCCAATTAATGAAATACAGTAGTTAATACTGATATGGTGCTTAAAGCATCACCTGGAATATAGCAAGTGCCCAAAGTTTGCCATTATGGGGTAGGATTTCCCTAAAAGAAGGTAGTAATTCTGACCTTGAAAATGGAGTCCTTGTTTGAAAAGAAAAAGCACAGCTTCAATAGGGGAGGGTAAGCTGGGCACTGGGACCCTTGTATAGGGGTTAATTCTTTCATGCTTTTCTTTTTTTTTTATTAAAGATTTTATTGGGGAATTGTGGAAGGGGAACAGCATTGGGGAATCGGGGAAGGGGAACAGACAAGTTGCTGTCTTTTTGTTCTTCAGTCTAGTTGCAGAGGACGTTGCTTCACTGGCCCATGTTGGTATCGTCATTGTGCTCTTCCCGGATGAGGCAGATCAGTCGCCAGCCTCTGGATGGTCACTCACCGCGGCTATTGGCAGCTCACGCTGGCTGCCGGCCACTCACTGTAGCCTCTGGCAGCCCACTGCAGCAGGGGTTGCAGCTAAGTCGTCCCGGGGACTCACAGCAGCCCAGCTCCAGGTGGAGCTATTGTTTACCATGTTAGGTGTAGAGGGCAGTGTCACTGGCCCTCATATGTGGGATCTGAACCGGGGCCGCTGGCATCCCAAACCAGCTCTTAATCAATGCGCCACTCAGCCGGCCCCTTTCATGCTTTTCTGTTGTGCAACACAGAGGCAAAAGCCACTTTCAGTGTACACTTTTGCGTCCTCTCCCTTATTGTAATTCTCTCTAGTTATCCTTACCTTCAGCCTTCTAATAAAGTCTAATACTCCTACAGAATGCTGTGTGATGGAGTGTGTAAGGATGACAAAGGGAGGAGAGCCTACTCCACAGTCAGCTTGGAGCTGAGGCCCAGGCAGAGGACAGCAGCACACCAGGAAGGGCCGCTGTCCAGGAGATCCATACGGCGACAAGTTTGGTAATAAGCAGTAGCCTATGCAGAAGAATTGTGGAGAGTGGCCAGGAGGGATCCAAACCCAGAGATGTGACAGTCCAGTGAACATATAACTGAGGAGTAAATGTGGGAGCAAAAAAACTTCCTTCCTCAGGATTTTAGAAAAAAGTGACCCTTGGAGTGTCAGAAGCAGCTTACATAGATGATGAAATTATAAGACAGCGTACACAGTCCATACCAGCAGTCATTGAATCAGATCAATAGCTTTACTCTATTTCCTCACTTCTAAAAAGCACACACAGGGGTCAGCCGAGTAGCTCAGTTGGTTAAGAGTTGGCTAACAGCATGTGCTCTGAGCAACATGGCCACCAGTTTGATTCCTACATGGGCCAATGAATGCTGTGCCCTAGCTGACCTGTCACTGAGCTGCCAACAGGTGGCAGAATGGCTCAGCTGGTGTAACAAGATTGCCTGTTCGATGGTGGGCTACACGCACCTGCAACTAAAGACTGAACTTGGCACCTTGAGCAGAGCTGCTGCCTGGATGGCTCAGAGAATAAAGCGTGTGCTCTTAACAACAAGGCTGCCAGATTTGACTCCTGCATGGGATGGTGGCTACGCCCATCTGCAACTAAGATTGAACATGGTACCTTGAGCTTAGAGGCCACGAGCTGCCGATGGGAAGCCAGATGGTGACTGGCGCCCTCCACAACGAAGGCTGAAGAACAACTTGGCTGGTCCCTTTCCTCAAGTCCCGACACTGTTCTCCTCCCCCAATTCCCCATAAAATCTTAAAAATTAATTAATTAAAAAATAAAAGCACACACACTTTTCACATTTCATCGTTTCTGATTATGATCATGGTGAGAGTGAGTGTGATGGTGATAACTAACACATATACAACATATATGTCAGATGTTAGAAGTGCTTTATCTGTATTCACTCATTTATAACCCTATGAATTAGGTGCAATTATTACCCCCTCTTTGACAGTTGAGGAAACCGAAGCACAAGAAGGTTAAGTATATTCTCCAAGATGTTACACACACACACACACACACACACACACACACACACACACACACACCTAGTAAGTGGCAGAGATGTACAGAGTCATGACCCTAACCATGACACTGCCATACAATTTATCAAGACCATGGGATTTATGTTCTTTTCTCAAAAGCTATTTCTATACCAATGGTGCATCTTAAGATACCTAATGGCATCTTAGAATTGAGGAAATCCAAGTGGTGGTTCAATGGTTCCTACAGTCCAATTCCAGTCCCATCTTCATGCTTTGGGGACCTCGAGGAGCAGAATAGGGCAGGATCAAAGCGCACAGGTAGGGCTCTCTCACTACCTGCACTTGAGTCCCAGGTATGCCACTTAAAAACCAAGTGATCTTGGGAAATTTTTAATTCCCTCTGGTCCTCAGTTTCCTATAAAATAAGGATGTTCATAACATTTCATACCTCACACAGTTGTGATAAGAAAAAGAGATAATGCCTGTAAAGTTCCTTGAACACAGCAAGTGCTCAATAAATGGAGACTATTTTCATCTTTCATTTGACTTCCTGGTGTACTCAGATGAGCAGTCTTTTCCCTCAGTGTTCAGTGAAGGGGGTGGTTCTTTCGCAGGGGAGATGAATATCTTTAGTTAGTGCCAGCTTTCAGGGAGCTCAGGCTTTCTAGATTCTTCTCAGTGCTTTAGAGCACATAGCACTGTAAAAGTGTCACTGCAATAGCCACCATGCGCCTGGAATACCGCTGCTACCACAAACCAGGCACCACTTCATCCCAGATGGGACTATATAATATTTGCTGACTTAAACTGTAAAACTACTCCTCTATAAGTTTTTTTTTTTTTTTTAGCTGAGCCATCCTGCCATCTGTTGGCAGCTCAGCAGCAGCTCAGCTCGGGCTGGCATTGAACTGCTGTTACTCAGAGCTCAGCTTGCTCTCTTGAGCGAGCTCTTAACCAACTGAGCCACTCGGACGGCCCTCCTCTATAGTTTTATTTCATGTTGTTTAACTTTTTCTTTTTGTAAAGATTTTATTGGGGAATTGGGGAAGGAGAACAGCCAAGTTGTTGTCGTTCAGTCTCAGTCATGGAGGGCACAGCTAGCTCAGCTCCAAGTCCAGTCACCATCTGGCCACCTGTTGACAGCCCGTTGGCAGCTCAGCCCAAGGTGCCATGTTCAATGTTAGTTGTAGGTGGGAGTAGCCCACCATCCCATGTGGGTGTCAAACTGGCAACCTTTTTAGGAATCGAACCAGCAACCCTGTTGCTCAGAGCTCACGATCTTAATTAACTGAGCCACTTGGCTGGCCCATTATTCAGCCTTTTTGAATGTTTCAAACCTGATTTAGGCTTGTGAGAAGACCCAAAAGACCTTGTTAGAAAAAAAACAAACACTAAAGCAAACAAAAAGCAGACACTGCCATTTCGAAGCAATGTATGGCCACATGCCAAGTAATAAACTGGAAATTAATGATTCAAGTGCTTAAATGACACCCAATTAAGGAGTAGAGGGTATGTTGGGAGACAGCCTATGATAATCACACTAATCCTCTTTTTTTTTTTTTTATTGGGGAATTGGCAGAGGGGAACAGCGTTGGGGAATCGGGGAAGGGGAACAGACAAGTTGCTGTCTTTTTGTTCTTCAGTCTAGTTGCGGAGGATGTTGCTTCACTGTTGGTATCGTCATTGCGCTCTTCCCGGATGAGGCAGATCGGTCGCTGGCCTCTGGATGTCGCTCACTGCGGCTACTGGCAGCTCACTCTTGGCTGCCAGCCGCTCACGCTGGCTGCGGGCCACTCACTGTAGCCTATGGCAGCCCACTGCAGCAGGGGCTGCAGCCCACACCATCACCGGGGCTCGCACAGCCCAGCTCCAGGTGGAGTTGTTGTTAGCTGTAGAGGGCAGTGTCACTGGCCCTCATGTGGGATCCGAACCGGGGCCGCTGGCCTCCCAAAACCAGCGCTTAACCAATGCGCCACTCGGCCGGCCCCCTAATCCTCTTTTTAAATGTAAGCTTATTTCCTCTTGTTCTCTTTGTGGAACAGAAGGCAAGCTTTTAATCCTCCCCTACGTAAAAACTCTGTCAATGGATTATTAGTTTAGAGTCAGTGATTTTCAAGAAGGTGTTGGAGAAAAATAGTGTGTTCAAGAAGGGAGAGAGAACTGTGCCAGATGACCTGAGTGGTAGCAGATCTCTGTAGAAGAAGGAGAAACAGAATCTGAGGTTTCACTGTTGTGTTTTCTTATATAGGTGATACTTTGAAATTGACCTGTGGATTATGGTAAATAAGTACAAGTTTGGCACCTAGATCCCTGAGGCTATTTTGTCCCATTATGCCATAAATGCCATTCAAGTTGTGCTATTCTAGTTCCTATTTTCACTTTTGATCTGTTCCTCTTGAAATATGCATGGATCTTTCGTTTGAAGATTTCAGATTCTCCCTCTTAGCATGTGTCCTTAGGGGCAACACACAAACCACACTTCAGCCATTATACCCTTGCCCCAAGCAGCAAACTCATGACCCTATCATTATAAGCACAGTGCTTCAACCAATTAACCAGGTACAATGAAGCCAACCAAGTCATCATCACAATTGCTTTCCCTTAGAGCACCAGATAGGATTTCTTGCTATATATAGTAACCAAACTTTGGGCTCCCATCCCAGTATTCGGCAAAATTTTGCTTTGGCTCAGAGTGTATGAAAATGAAATCAGTCATCTCTGAAAAGTCAAGTGTCTGCCAGGGCCATCTCTGGGCATGGTGCCCATCCAACTCATAGTTTCCAGATAAAACTATGGTGCTCATTTGGGCTTCGGAAGTTCACAGCCCTGATTCTCTGAGGAAGGAGCAGGTATGAAAAACACTTGGGGGAAATGTGTGGGCAGGTAACAAATAATTATAACCCAGCTAGACATTTGGTAAACCATTGTTTTAGGTGGGTTGAATCCTTAGAGGCTAAGTCACCACTTCCGATCTTTTCTGGAAGTAGTTGGGGAGGAGATAATACATGAAATGAGTGGCAGATGCAGAGCTTAAGCAAACCCGTAAGAGCAGCCCCAAACTGAGACCTGGGTAATTCTTGTCACTGACAGTGGGAGAAACAGGAATAGCATAATGATTAAGAGACAGGTAGTGGAAGCAAGCTGCCTAGATCTAGGTTCTGCCATGCCATTCCATTAACTGGGCAAGTTGATTAACCTCCTTGGGCCTCAGTTGCCTAATCTGCAAAATAGGGTAAAAATAGGACAGCTATCTTACAGAGTTATTGTGAGATTAAGTGTGTTATTATTAGAAAATGGTTCCAACACAGCTGAGCACTTTTCGGAGTTCTAAATGTTTCTAGAATGATCAGCTGACTTTGGCTACTATGCCAGTTTAGCGAGCAGCTGTTAAAGACAGAGCAATTCAAAGGCAGGTTGAGAGGAGAGCTGTGAGTAAAGCTTCCAAATTCAGGTCACTGTTTACCGCCGGCAAAATCTTGTTCTTCTACACACCCACATTTTGGGGGCAGGGGAGAGTGGGGAGTGTTTCCACATGGAAATTAAAGATTGAAATTGCTTATTTCGGGAAAAGCAAAAAACAAACAATATGGAGATACAACCGGGGCTGTCCCCGCCTACTTCCTAGGAAGCTGGCATTGGCCCTTTTAGCAGTGTGGGGTCATCTGGGCCTGGTTCTGTCACACACCTACTCTTTTCTATTCCACCATGTAACAAAGAACCAAGTCACCGTTCTTTGGTTACCGATCACTTTGATGAGTGCAAGTCTTCATTTCCTAGTAACCGTTTCCTTCCTCATTACTAAGCCCTACCAACCGAAGGCCTCTGAGCTCTTCCACTCTGACTCAGAACAAGAAGCCCGCATGGTAAGCCTGATGCCATGAATCAGAGCTTTTCCAGTGTTTGTTGATAGGAAGGGAAGAATGCAGGTATGGCAACAGTGATCACAATATCTACGGCTTTGGAAACCTCTCAGACCAATTTCTAGTCACTCGTCATCTAAAGATTGTTCCTGAGGGGTAAAACACCTTGATATGAAGGCGGAAACGATGACGCAGAGGCTGCAAAGGGCTGCCTCTCTACCCCATCTCATCCTATGCTCCACTCAGTCTCTCGGTCCACATGCGCTTTGTCCCTCTGGATGGGGAGGAAAGAATTTGACACCAAAGTCCCATTAAGGTGGTAGTACTCACGAGTTTAACCCCTTCAGGTAGAATTTACAATTTGAAATGAATCCCAGTTAAGGTAAGAAATCTCTAGTGGTGGACACCCAAGTCCTGTGAACACTATCCCCTAAGCCCCAGAATTTGATGGGCTAGTTTGGATGAGACTTTTCTCAATGATCCTAACTCAACCATTTTCCCCATGCCGGTCATTCTCTAACCAACTCCCCCTTTCTATTTTGTTTTTCATAACCCTTATTATTATCTGAAATCCTCTTGGTAATTTATCTCTTTATTTAACTATTCTCTGTTTATCCTCTCAAGAATGTAGTATACCTTAGGATAGGGGCTTTGTTTAGTTTGTTCATTCCCGTATCCTTTAGGGCCTAGAACAGTGTCTGCCACATAATAGGTGCTCAATAAATATTTGTGAAGTAAATGAAAGAATAATGAACTGAAATGATTTTTAAGCAAGTTTTCTTGAAAATAATTTATTCACTTCCCCAAAGCTTTTGATAATTTAGACCTTATAAATTAGACCAATGTTTTTATGAGGCAAACAACACTATCTTCTGTTCTTCTTGTAAACTAAATTCCATAGGATTGTGGCAGTGATAAGGAGCACCAGTTATGTTGTCACCATCATCACTCAAGGGACTTTTGGCAAGAGGTAAGCTGAACTATGTGCTGCCAGAGGTTGGAACATGCTCTTGGATATGTACCCACCAGCTTGGGGCCGGAAGGGAACACTTCGCTTCTAACGTAATTGAAATGCTGAAGAGGAGTTTGAAAGATGAAGATAACAGGTCTCTACTCGACAACCCCACAGCCCTGAAAGTTCAAAGGTTTCCACTTTGTTAGATGTACATCTTCTAATGATCCCCCGCTCTCTATGGCCTTTGCCTATAATAACCCTCACAACAGCAATAAGGTGTGTAGGTGGCAAGTATTATTAGGCCCATGTGCAGGTGGAGAAAGTGAGGCACAGCCAAGGTGGAGTGAGGTGAATCAACTACCTGGCTTATTGTGTACTCCATTCAAGTTGCCACTCATTGAGGCCTTATTTTGCGTAAGACATAATTCTCGAGCCATGTCAACAAATAGTCCATGTTATTTCATTCAGACAGGCTGGGGCTTGCTTAGCTCGGGACACGGAAAGGCTTCTCTGATAGCCTAGGAGCTGCACTTGAGCACACAACTATGAATGAACAGAGCTGGGAAGACCAGAGTCCCTGAGAAGACACCCAGTGCTTAAGAGTGGTGGGTTTCCTGTGTAGAATAAAAGGAATCTTCTGATTGGTTTGTGATCACAAGGCTCCCCCTGGAACCAGGCATTATGCTTCCTGTGCATTATCTCATTGTGTTTTCATAACCCTTGAGATAGGAAGTATAGTATCTTTATCCCCTTTTTATAGATGAGGAAACTAAAGTTCACTGACTTGCCCAAGATCACAAGCTAGTAAGTGGTAGAAACACTTGAATATGAATTACCTAGATCTATCTAATTCTGGAGCCAACCTTAAGGTATCTGTGTTTCCAGCTGGAGACATGCCAACCACTGTACTACAGTATTTGGATAAAGCATTGGGCATCTGTCATCCTACACAGACCAGAAACCTCATTCATCTAGAGCCCCACACAATCTCCTTTGGCATCAATGGTTACATCAACAGCACAAACACTCAAAAAATGTGGAGTGAATGCATGAATCATGTTGGTAACGAGGCCATTTAATCTTCCAGAAAAAGTAACGACATGTTTAGAGTCTTCTGTTGGTAAGTAACATTTTAGAAAGATTTCTATCTAATAACCCTATAATTTGTAAGTTTCCACACAAGGAGCTGGCCTTCACCTATATGGAAAGTGGGCTCTTCTAAAAGAGTATTTCCCCGTTGGTTCTAGATATCTGGGCTTGCTCACTTCCACTGTCCTTGCATACACAGTTGTAAGTTGCCATCATGATGAACATAGGCTCTGAAGTCTGATTTCTTGGGTTTTAATCTTGACTCTACCATTTGTTAGTGCTGTAATCTTAGGCAAGTTATTTCATATTTGTGTACATCCATTTCCTCATCTGTTGCATAGATTAAATGTGTTATGATTTGTAAAGCACTTACAACAGAACCTGGCACATAGTAAACAGTACATAAGCTATTATGCTGCTTCAAGTAAAAAATAATCCTGTGATGAAAAACTGGCCCATGGGTAGGCTACCAAATAGACAAAATAGAAGCAGCAAGTTGAAGGTTAAACCTCTAAGTTAGAACTTCTATGCATCAAGTATTTCTCTTTCCTCTTTCCACTGTTTATTATTGAACTCTGGAGTAGTTAGATTGCAGCCCACCAGAAGCCACATTTTGTGACCACCAAAACTCAAAATTGCCCACCACTGTCTTCTAGCAACTCTGCATAGGTGACTCAGCCCTCACTTTCTAATTCCCCCATGGTGCGCTAAACCCAAGGCTAGCCTGAACCACAACAGTGGCTGACATTGGTGGTGTATATTGGGTGGCCCCTCTCAGTCCTTTTTTCAGCATCTGCTTCCTCCAATTCCCCCAGGCATGTGGTGCTCTTATAATGACTCTGGATTGGCACAGTTCCTTACAAAGAGACACCCCTCAGACTATTGGTCTAGGGCTCCAGTCCTTTCCCAAATGGAATTCTGATTCAGCAAAGTCTACATTCCCAGTAGCTAGTTGGATTCAAATAGCCTAATTGCTCATTCAAAAAAACAAATAAGCTCTACATAAAATCGCTTCCTAATCTTTGTTAGTGATCTGCAGGAATGACCCAAGACAATTTTGTCATCACAAAGTTATTTTTTTTTCCATTGCCTTCACAATGTCCTTCCTCCTCTTGTCAGGCCACCATTGATAGCTGTGACCTCTACTTTTTCAAAGTTAACCATAGCAAACCACATTGTAGGAGGATCTAAACTGGAGGTCTATAGCATCTCTATTTATGTTCTCAGTGGGGAAATGTTCGATGCCTTTATATCTTTTTTTTAGTTTCTAAGATAACCTGTTATCATTTTTCCCTTATAGTTAAGAGATTTGGTGGACTTTATATGAGAAAGCTGCAAAAGAGTAACAAAAAAGGTAAGTTTGTTTTTTTCTTAATTCAGAAGAGCACGTTTTTATTAGTAAAATATATTAATTGCTGTATGTGTAGAGTTTTTATGAAACATTCATCTATCTTTATGAAATGCTGAATTTTAGCCAAATAAAAGTATATGGTACACGATTTTATGATTGAATTGATGAAATTTCCTCCCTGATATCTGAGTTCTGTTACTTAACAAACACTTTTCACTTCACTAGAATGTCCTATACTTAGGCTTGTCCCCACTCTCCTGTTCCTCTCCTCTCCTTACCCACCCACCTCTACCATCAGTCACACATCCTTACTTATTGTGAAAATAAACAAAGACAACATCTTATAGGTTGAATTATGTCCCTCAAAATTCATATGTTGAAGTCCTAACCCACACTGCCTCAGAATATGACTGCGTTTGGAGATAGGGTCTTTAAATGTGTAATTAAGTTAAAAGAGGTCATTAGGGTGGGCCATAATTCATTATGACTGGTATCCTTATAAGAAGAGGAAACAGAAGAACACAGATGCGTACAGAGGGAAAGCTACATGGAGACATAGAGGGAAGATGGTCATTAACAAGCCAAGAAGAGAAGCCTCAGAAGAAAGCAACTCTGCAGACACCTTGATTTTGGGCTTCTAGCCTCCAGCACTGTTAGACAATAAATTCTGTTGTTTAAGTCATGCAGTTTGTGACACTTTCTTAGGGCAATCCTAGCAAACTAATAATTACATATACGGTCAATTAATATATTAGTCTTTTTGGATAGGCAAGATGATCAAATATCCAAGTTTTTCTTTTTTTTTTTTTTTTTTTGAGGGCAGTGTCACTGGCCCTCATATGTGGGACTGAACCGGGGCCTCTGACTTCCCAAACCAGAGCTTAACCACCGTGCCACTCAGCCGGCCCTAAATATCCAAGTTTTTAATGACTTATATATGCCAACAGGTCAAGTATCCTGGGGCAAGTCCTCAACAGGATAGGTATATTCCAGAGCCTATGGTCACTAATGTGAAATAGCTGGCTGGCTTATTTATGACTACAGAGCTCAGCACTTTGTCCTTATAGCCTGGCACTTTGGCTGCTATGTTGTAGTTCACTTAGTTTGTGGGGAACAATAAAGCTAAAGGGGCCAGATACTTTTTGTGGATCCCCCTTCCCTACCTGCACAGCACACCCGGTAGGAAAGAGGGACCAGCCCCAACTTGAAACATAGGCCTGATTGCCTTCGCCATTGGCATAGGTTCCAGGGGAGAGCCCAGAAGAAGGTAGAAGATCTCACTCTAGGATCATAGCAGAGAGGAAAAGTTCCTGGGCTGAGAAACCTGGCTTCTTAATTTTGTTCTCAAGGACCTTGGTCAAATTACCTAAACTCCTAAGGCCTTTTTTTGCTTATCTGCAAAATGAATCCAGTTGTACACCCCTCTTGCAAAGCAGGGTTCTCAAGGAAAGATCAACATGAACCAGGTGCAATGCAATCATTTGGGACACTTGTTACCAATAGAATCCTGGGTCCTATCCCAGACTCACTGAATCAGGATCTCCTGGTTTGGGGTCTTGGAATTTGCATTTTGACAAACTCCATTGCTTCAAGGTCTTTTTCAAGTCAGCATCTTCATGAGTCTGTGACCTATTATCCACTTTGTCCTATCTCCATCACCTGTTTAGAAATAGGATCACTTTCTCACCTGGGTCCCTTGCTACTCTTCTCGTTTGATCTTTAGTGTAGCTGGTGATGTCCTCAGCGCTTTCTAGCTATAGAAGCCATATTTCTACTTCCAGCAAAGGATGACCCATAGCAAAGGGAAAAGCAAAAATAAAGGTTTGATGGGGATTAATTTTGAAACTACTTGCTTACCATAAACTTTTGATATTGTCTAGCTTTTAATTTTCCAGAACTTGTTTGTCCCTCATGAACACAAATAATCAGTACATAGCCTCACTAAAAGTTTCCTTGAACTGGTTCCTTTGACCAAAAAAGAAAAAAAAAGAAAGAAAACGGAGAGAAGGGTAGGTTTGCTAATCATTTTAGTTCTACCCAACATCGCATAATTGTTTTGCATATCAGTATTTTCGCCTTTCCTGCTAAAGGTCTTTCCTTGGGTCTGCAAACAGGAGTTTGAGAAGAGTCCTGATACTGACTGATCTTTCTTGGTAATGTCACAAAATTTCCAACCACAAAGTCAATCTCCATTTGAGTCAGAGCAATTAGAAGAAGACTAATGGCTATGGACAAAACTACTGAAATATTTTTTTGAGGAAACAAATAGGTAATTCAAATGGGAAAATGCCTTTTTACAATGGTGGGATACAATCTCCTACCTTTCAGAAGGGAAATGCCTAAAAGATATTCATAAAGAAGAGGAGAAAATACGAGTATTCAAGACACCCTCTCACAGGCTGTATGGATTGTCATTGAAGGATGATTTCCTGGGCCCTTCTGTAACATTTATTTTTCAAATCTTTCTAAAACTCAAAGTTTAAACCTTAATTTCCAGATTATCTGGTACTACCCACATTCCAGTAGCTGGGTTGGTGCCTCAGGGAAACATGCTTATTTCAACCAGTCCAGGATACTATTGATCAAAGTCAATAATAAATTCACAAGCGCACGTGATCTTGAGTTCAGTATAAAAACATACTGCAGAATTAGTTAGAAAAGTCATTTTTAGCAAAACTAAGTGTTGGCTAAAGGAGAGGTACCCTGTTTAAAAGTCAAAATAGCTACAGCTTCCAAATGTTCAAATGGCTCTCTTCACTTAAGAATACATTGGTGCTGGTAGCTTTATTTCCTGAGCATTGGCAGCCAGTGGTGAAGACTTCCTTGTATCAAGATCATGCTTTTTTTCATGGAATTCATGAAACTACAGAGGGGCCATACTTAAAAAAGAGGCTCAAGTGCAAATGATTTGGACTGATAATGCTGGTGCAGAACAACAAACACAAATTACAGATTGCATAAATTTCTAAACACTTACTGGTCTCTAAGAAACAGAGTTGGAAGTTTTTAGCAATGTGACAAAATGCAATAGTCCTTATGAGGACTATAGATTTTAGGTGACACCTCCATCAGCTGAGCCGCTAAGAGACAAAAGATTCTGCTTCTCACCATAGGATTTAATTTTATGCCCTCCAAGATGCTAGAAGTTTGTCACTTGGTTACCACGGAGGTAGGGTGCAAACCCATCAGGGCACACTCTCCATTAAACCAACCAACCAGATTAAAAGGATGTGGGAGAGGCTTCCACATATACAACCCCCACATCAAGGCCACTGAAATACCTCTTTAGCTAGGAGTAGGTTATATAGCTGCCACTATAGAATCTGATTTTGAGGGTGGCAGACTTGGGTCACTGAAAATGACTCATCCAGTTGCACCCATACATACTCCATTGCTCATGGAGGGGTACCTGTTTAGATGGTCCTGAACTTAACACTACTCATGCTTTGGGGCTCCAATTTAAGGGTCTTTGCAGAAATGACTATCTCTGTCAGAAAAAATAAAAGCTCTTTGAGGGCAGCAGTGATGTCTTAAACCTCTTTACCCTGTGCCTATTGCAAAGAAATAGGGAAAAAAACTCACAAATCTCACAGGGTTGCAAGTCATTAAAAAGAAGCATTCTATTATGTTGCCTTTTTTAAATGTTGGTTATTAAAATGTGAAGCAACATAGAAAATGCTTATTAGAAAAGGGTAAGTGAAGATAAATATGTGAGGTGATGGATGAGTTAAAAAGATGGGGGAAGCCTTTCACAATGCATATGTATACTAAATCATCACTATGGACACTTTAAATATCTTACAATTTTATTTGTCAATTAAGCTTGAATAAAGTTGACAAAGGTTAAGTAAAAACAACAGGATACAAACATTATATGGCTTCTGTAATTACAACTATAAAAATCTTTATATGAAGAAAATACTAGAAGGAAATATAACAACAATGGTTATGATGGAAAGTTAGGTTTACGAGTAATTTTATTCCTTTTCTCTTTCTTTCTTTGGCAATATCATTAAATGAGACTATTTCAGAATTTTATTTGAAAGAGGATTTCTGTCCAGTTATTATAAAGTTAAGTTCCCAGGTTGAAATTATGAGTTGATTTTTTTTTCACTTTCTGAACCCAATCTTCCAGAAGCTGAGAATCTCAATGGGGTTAGCATTTTTCATCCTAAAAAGGTTGCTTAGGGGAGGGCCTCAGCTGAGCTCTTGGCTATCTATGAGTGATCTGGAGAGAACCCGAGTAACCTCAGAAAAAGAGCCATCAGCCTTATTCTTGTTCATTCCTCTAAATTGAGGCCGTGGTGCAACCTATTCTTATATGTGCCTGCCAGCATGGATTCCAATAACTGAACCTCAGGGAGGAAGATAAGGAACAGCTGGAAGCCCCTGATTCGAGCTCCACGTGGGTGGATCTGAAGTAGGGAAAAGGGAAATGGAGCATGCTGGGTGCAAGATGGTGCTTTCTCTTCCTGGGAAGGAAGATGACTATTGTGGCTAACATTTGCCGCTTAGAGCTTTCCCTGGTCCTCACAGATCATCAAATGAATCACCAGGTTCACCAAAATATTTCTGTGGGGGCGGCTTACTACACAAAAATACATTCTAATTAATCCAGCAATTGTTTATTGGAAAATGGGGAGTGAAGGGACAGGGCATCAAAGAAGCTTATTACCTAGTGTTTATGAAGAGACAAGAAAGTTAAGTGCCAGTGTCTGGTGCTACATAATTAAGTGCTACATGAAGGAAAGAGAGCCCCAAGGCTACCACAACAACCTACAAATTACTCCACCCTCTGGGCTCTGGAGCTGCTTTCATTTGTTTATTAGGTTTTGGTATTTGATAGTTATGGAATGTGCCTCTGAGAGCCAGTGATAAAATCATTTTATTCATTTACAAAATCAGTTCTTAATAGGGACAAATTTGGAAACAATTTAAACGGAAAAATGCTCACCTCCACACAATGTTCAGGGGAAAAGCAGTTATAAAGTGATATACTCAGTATGAATCCAGTGATGCATAATGTATGTATATTTATTTCTTTATTAACTGAGAGAGTATGCAAGGCAGTGAGCCTAGAAGGAAACACTCCAAAATGTTATCAGTGGTTATCTTTGGGTTGTGGGTGCTTTTTGTTTCCTTCTTTATATTTTTCTGTATTTTAAAGTTTCCCACAATGAGCACTTATCATTTTTCTCATCAGAAAACCAGAGCTCCATCAGGCACTGGTGGGTGAAACATTCTAAAATGCAGAGCTCTCCGTGAAAATAAGAAAACAGATTTAAGAACAATTTAAAAGAGATCCCTGGTTAGTTGAAAATGAATTCTTAACAGAAATTAACCCTCCCTGAGGTAAACTTATTTCCACTGAGATCTAGGGGGGCAGCCACACCTTCCACACATCTGCCTTAGGATCTTAGCATGTTGTCAGATCGCTCAAGGCCTGAGCAAGCTGGAGCTGAGGGCCTACTGTGTGCCCAGCATTGTACTGGGTATGATGGGGCTGCAGAAATCTCTGCTCTTTGCTGTGAGTGAGCTCAATACCCATTAGTTACCAGAGGAATTTGTATTTTTATCTGACCACGTCCCCTGCAGCATCTGCTTCTGTAGTGAGAGCCATTATAGCATAGAGGTTAAAAGCACAAACACAGGAATCAGAGAGACTTAGATTTTCATCTGTTTTGTGCTGCTTACTAGCTTGGCCAAGTAAATTGACCCTTCCCAGCTTCGATTCTACCTCACACACTGCTGTTGGGAGCCTCGAGTGAGATAAAGCATATCAAACCCTTAGCATAAGCTGGGCATAAAATAAGTCCCCAAACCATGTTAGACCCATCCTGTTTCCTTCCCAGTCTCACCCCAAGTTCTGAAGTAATGCAATATTTTCCCATGTGTCCAACAGGAAATAATTGCAAAAACATAGCAATACAAGGCATTCGGTGAAGAAAGGGGATGGCAATCTGCAATGCAATGAAAATATGTGATGTTATTCAAAAGGCACCCACAAGAAGCACAGATTTTCTATATATCAACGGAGGATCAAGTTGTGTGGTAGACCATTTAGTTGTGATAGATGTTTAGATAAAAGAGATAGCCCTGTGGGCCTTCCTGGAAGAAATACAGCCAAGGATGGGTCTTGACAGGACAGGTGTAAAGGGGGTGTGAAAGGAGAGGAAGATATTGCAGGTGAAGTGAATTAAAGGGAAGGCATAATGAAGCAGTAAGGATGCTGGGCTGTTGGCCTAAGCTAATATCTTGCTTACAGCAGTAATTTGTGGGTAGAATGTAAAGAACAGCAACGGCCCTCAGGGAACGTTTTTTTGGCTCAAACCCCTTCATTTTACCTATAAAAAAAACCCTGAGACCCAGAAAGGGAATCCCACACGGTCACAGAGCTGGTCAGGACCACACCCAGAATTAGGACCTTGGTCTTCTGACCCCCAGAGCCCAAAGATGTGGCACAAGACTGGGAGAGCCTTGGAGGCAGGGATCCTACCTTAGTCAAAACTAAGTGGAGGTGGGTGGGAGGGATGGGGCATGATTCCTAAAGGGGATGTTCTAGAATTAGATGGTGGTGATGGTTGCAAATACTCTGTTAATAAACTAAAAACCATTAAATCGGGTGAATTGTATGGTATGGGGATTAGATCACAATAAAGGTGTCATAAAAAATACTGAAGCTGAAACCCCAGAGCCTATCTTGGGTCCTGGCCCAAAACATGGGGTTTTTTCGCTGGGAGAGGAATGGGGCAGGTAAATGGCAGGAAAATGGACTGATGAGCAATTCAGACCATTTAGCAACTGCAAAACTTCATACACACCAAGCAAAAAAGCCTTGATGCCTTTGAGGTGAGGTCTTGAATTCATTCTCTGAAGTTCTTAGGTTTGGCCCCAGATGCCATTTCTCCCCCTCCTTCCCTCACTCAGGATGCCCTTGATCTCTTCATAAACAGTTGATAAATCAGATGGTGCCCCTGTGTTAGGAGTGCCAGATGTTATGTTTCAGGTGCTGGCAAGAAACTAGGTGGGTTGTAGAGACCCTGTGGTTTGGGAACTGTTGGGGCCAGCAGAGGCCATGGGGCAGCTCCCCCATCACCTCTGGTAACATGGCAAGCCCCAAAGAGGGGTTCAGGCTTCATGCTCATCTGGGTTATATGCTTTACAGTTTCCACAACCTTCTGTGAACTTTTAAGGGCTCCCTCAGCTTCTTGAACATAGTGGTAAAGCTTTTGGTGAATCAAAACATATATCCACAAGAAAAGGGAACCCTCGTGCACTGTTGGTGGGATTGAAAATTGATGCAGCCACTATGGAAAACAGTATGGAGGTTTCTCGAAAAATTAAAAATAGAACTACCTTATGACCCAGCTATTCCACTCCTGGGGATTTATCCAAAGAAATCCAAAATACTGATTTGAAAAAATATATGCACCCCTATGTTCACTGCAGCTCTACTCACAATAGCCAAGATATGGAAACAACTGAAATGCCCATCAATAGACGATTGGATAAAGAAACTGTGGGACATTTATACAGTGGAATATTACTTGACCATAAAAAAGAATGAAATCTTACCATTTGCAACAACATGGATGGACCTAGAGAACATTATGCTAAGTGAAATAAGTCAGGCTGAGAAAGACAAATACCATATGATCTCACTTATATGTGGAATCACAGAACAGAATAAACAAGCAAACAAAACAGAAATAGACTCAAAGAAAAACCTGATGGTTGCTAGATGGGGGGGTTGGAGGACAGGGGAGAAGGTGAAGAGATTATAAAGTACAAATGAGTAGTCACAAAATAGTTACGGGTATGTGAAATACAGTATGGGGAATATAATCAATAATGTAAATATTATGTAGGGTGCCAGGTGGGCACTGGACTTATTGGGGAGATCACTTCATAGATTGTGTAGATGCCCGACCATTGCACTTTACATCTGAAGCTGATGTAGAATAATATTGAATTCAAATATATATATATATATATATATATATGCCAAAAAATGTATACCAGTGGACACTTTGGTCAATGTTGCTCAAGCAGTAGTTCGCTGTAATCAGAAGTGTCTGGACGCTGATGGGAACCACTTTGAGCACCTCTTGTCATTGCAGAAGTCAAACGTGACTTATATTCATCTTTGTTGTTGGTATATATTGAGTATTACAATTGTAATACTTTTTTCCTTTTTAAAAATCTGTATACATTTTTTGGCACCTTCTGTATATAATATTTAATATAGTCATGGGATGTAAAGTACAGCATAGGGAATATAGCCAATGGTATTATAATAGCTATGTAAGATGTCAGATGGGTAGTAGACTTGAGGGGGGTTTATCACTGTGTGAAGGATATAAATACCTAATCATTATGTTGTCTTGTACACCCGAAACTAACAAAAAAATAAATTTTAGGGGCTAGCCGAGTGGCATGGTGGTTAAGCGCTGGCTTGGGAAGCCAGCAGCCCCGGTTCGGGTCCCACATATGAGGGCCAGTGACACTGCCCTCAAAAAAATAAAATAAAATAAAATAAAATAAAATTTTAAAAAAAGAACCTAAAGAGGATTTCTTCACCATGTCACAAAGTTTTATAAGATAAAGTCCTTATAATAAATCCCTTGGGGGCCGGCCGAGTGGCGCATTGGTTAAGAGCTGGTTTTGGGATGCCAGAGGCCCCGGTTCGGATCCCACATATGAGGGCCAGTGTCACTGCCCTCTACAGCTAACAACAGCTCCACCTGGAGCTGGGCTGTGCAAGCCCCGGCGATGGTATAGGCTGCAGCCCCTGCTGCAGTGGGCTGCCATAGGCTACAGTGAGTGGCCGGCAGCCAGCGTGAGCGGCCAGCAGCCAGCGTGAGCTGCCAATAGCCTCAGTGAGCGACATCCAGAGGCTGGCAACCGATCTGCCTCATCCGGGAAGAGCGCAATGACGACACCAACATGGGCCAGTGAAGCAACATCCTCTGCAACTAGAATGAAGAACAAAAAAATGACAGCAACTTGTCTGTTCCCCTCCCCCAATTCCCCAATAAAATCTTTAAAAAAAAATAAATAAATAAATAAAAAAGACTTTCTGGGATCCAAGGACCTTTATCATAATACAATAAAAAAAATAATAATAAATAAATAAATAAATCCCTTATTTTCATCACTCATGAAAAACATATATCCACAACAATTTTCCTTAGTTCTCTGTCATTTTTCATTCATTCATTCATTGGCTCATTACACAAAACAGAAATGGCCTCTGCCCTTGTGGACTTTCTGATCTGGTAGGAGAGAGATTACTCAAATAATCACTGTGTTAGGCAAAATTCTAAGATGGTCTCTAAGATTCCCACACCCTGATGTTCATGCCTTGTGCATTTCTAATCCTTTTCTCTTGCATGTGGGCCGGACCTGTGAACATGGTGGGATCCCACTCCCGTGATTAGGTTACATTATATGGCACAGGTGAAGGGATTTTGCAGATGGAATTAAGGTCCCAAATCAGTTGGCTTTGAGTTATTCAAAAAGGAGATTATCCTGGTGCACCTGACTTAATCAATCACCAAAAAAAAAATTATAAACTGACAACTGGGACAAACACTACAGAAGGGAAATGCATAGTGCTATGAAATTCTACAGTGGGGATATTTGAAATAAAAATAGCTAATACTCAACATAATACATACTGTTTTCCAGATGCTGTTCTTGGTGCTTTGTTTAGGCCTCACAACAGCCCTAGGAGCAGACACTGCGGTTGTCCCTGTTTTGTATGTGATGAGATAAAAGTACAGCTGGTTTAGTAACTTGCCCGATGTTGTGTGCTTAAAAAATGGTGGAGTTCGTTATAGATACAGAGAACAAATTGTTGGTCACCAGATGGGAGCAGGTTAGGGGGTGAGTGAAAAAAGTGAAAGGGATTAAGGTGTACAAAGTGGGAGTATAAAAATAGTCATGGTATGTAAAATACAGCATAGGCAATATAGTGAATGATATTATAATTATGTACAGAGTCAGGAGGGTACTAGACTTATTGGAGGGATCACGTCATAATTTATATAAATGTCTAATCACCGTGCTGTACACCAAAAACTAATATAATATTGAATGTCAACTGTAATTGAAAAATAAATTTAAAAAACAAGAATGGTGGAGTTAGGATCTAAAGCCAGGCAGTGTGGTTCTAGTTTGGAGGGTCAGGCCAAACTGATGAACCTTTCATGGATGGGGTGGTGGGTGGAGCTTGATGGGAAACAAGAGGTTGAACTTAATCCCTCTTGCATCTTTTTCCCATTTTGGTTTCTATGCTTACTGCCCAATCTTGATTCTATATTCTTTTGACCCCTCCTTGCTCTCTCGTTTCTTTTACCTAATTTAGAGATTCTCCCAAGGTTTGATTATAGGCTCTCTATCGTTTCTTTCAAGTTTTATTTCTTTCTGAATGTGCATTCACTCTAATGAATCTTTTAGGGCCAATATGATCGAGTCATTCTGTTAATTCTTAGTAATGAATCAAAGTTGATTACAGAATCAAATGACATATGTCAATTTGTGTAGAACTACTAAAAATATTTGTAACTTGTAAATTTGCAGCAGTCACTGCTGCACCTGTTTGCAATTCTAACTGCCCCGTAGAATTAAACGGTGAAGCTACTCAGGGGATTCTAATGTGCAACCAGGGCTGGAAACTATTGGGTTAATACAACCAATGAAGCCAATCGGTACAATCTTCCTTTAAGGGGGTCTAGAAGTTAGTATGAAGGCATGGTCAGGAAGAGTGTATTTGTTTACAAGACCACACATAAATAAACACAAGCTGGAGTAGTAGTAGAAACACTCTACATCCACTGTGCAAATAAAAATAACAGGATGATAGTAGAGTATATCACTTTCATTAGTGTCCTCCACACAGTGTTAATGAGTGTTACACAGGTGAGAAAATAAGCAGTAAGAGTGTGGGAGGAATTGGGTGTTTACATATTGGGCACTTTACATATATATTATTGAGTCCTTACGACACTGGAAAGTATTATTATCCCTATATAAAATATTAGGAAACTGAGGCACGAAGAGTGTGTGACATGCCCAAGGCTGTACAGATAGTAAGACTAAAATATAAATTCATCTTACAGATGAAGAATGTGACTATTCTTCCTCTTCTAAAAGCATTATTAGACACTGATGTTGAATTTGTTGCTTTTTCACTATTTATCACAATAGAATTTTTTCTTTATTCTGTGAATTTTATTCTCTAATATTAAACCATTTTTGCATTACTTGAATAAGTCTCTGTTGGTGAAGGTATGAATGCACTGCTGGATTCCATTTACCAATATTTTACTTAGCATAGTTTCAATAAATATGTATGTGTGAGACTGATAGGCAGTTTAATTTAGTTTTAGTTTTTGAATTTTATTTGATTGTCAGAAGAACACCTAACATGTGATTTACCTTTTTAACAAATTTTGAAGTGTATAATACATTATTGTGAGTATAAAGACAACATTGTAGGCCCGGCCGAGTGACGCATTGGTAAGCACTGGCTTGGGACACCAGCGGCCCCGGTTCGGGTCCCACACTGCTCTCAAAAAAAAAAAAAAAGACAACATTGTACAACAGATCTCCAGAGCTTATTCAGCTTGCTTAACTGAAACTCTATGCCTGTTGATTAGTAACTCCCTATTCCTCCTCCCCAGCCCCTGGAAAACACCATTCCATTCTATGATTTTATGAATTTGACTATTTTAGATACCTCATGTAAGTGGAAGCATGCAGTATTTATCTTTCTGGGACTGATGTATTTCACTTAGCATAATATCCTCAAGGTTCACCCTTATTGTTCCATATTGCAGAATTTCCTTCTTTTTTAAGGCTGACCAATATTCCATTGTGCGTACATGCCACATTTTCTTTATTTAATCATCTGTTGATAGATATTTAAGTTGTTTCCACATTTTAGCTATTGCTGCAATAAACATAGGCATGCTAACATCAATTTAATATCCTGATTTCAATTCTCCTGGATAAATACCCAGAGGTGGGATTGCTGGATCACATAGTAGTGCTATTTTTAATTTTTTGAGGAACTCCCATCAACACGTGCAAGGGTTCCAATTCCTCCACATCCTCATCAACACTTGTTACCTTTTCTTTTTTTGATGATAGCAACCATGACAGGTGTGAGGTGATCTCTCATTGTGGTTTTGATTTTCATTTTTCTGATGATTAGTGACATTGAACATTTTTTATATACCTGTTGGTCATTTTTATGTCTTCTTCGTAGAAATGTGTACCCAAGTCCTAAGCCCATTTTTAAATTGGGTTGTTCGTTTTTTTGTTAGTATGTTTTTGTTTTTGTTTACTATTGAGTTGTAGAAGTTCCTTATATATTTTGGAGACTAACTCATTATCAGATATATGGTTTGCAAATATTTTCTCCCATTCTATAGGTTGCCTTTTCACTCCACTGAATGTTTTGTTTTTGGTTTAATGTAGTCCCACTTGTTTATTGTTCCTTTTTTTTTTTTGAGGGCTGTGTCACTGGCCCTCATATGTGGGACCGAACCGGGGACACTGGTTTCCCAGGCCAGCGCTTAACCACCGCGCCACTCGGCTGGCCAATGTTTATTGTTCTTTTTGTTGACAGTGCTGTTGGCTTCATATCCATGAAATCATTCCCAGGAACAATGTCATGAAGCTTTTCCTCTATGTGTTCTAGTTTTACAGTTTCAGGTCTTATGTTTAATCTCTTGAATCCATTTTGAGTTGATTTTCGTATATGGTGTAGGATAAGGTTCCAATTTCATTCTTTTTTCGTGTGGATATCCAGTATTCTCAACATCATTTGTTGAAGAGATTATTCTTTTCCTGTTGTGTATTCTTGGCATCCTTGTCAAAGATCACTTGACAGCATATACATGGATTTACTTCTGAGCTCTCTATTCTGTTCTATTGGTTTATTTGTCTATTTTTATGCTAGTACCCTACTGTTTTGGTTACTTTGGCTTTGTAATATATTTTAAAATCAGGAAGTGTGAGGCTTCCAGCTTTGTTTTTCTTTCTCAGGATTGCTTTATCTATTCAGAGTCCTTTCTGGTTCTATATGATATTTAGGATTCTTTTTCTATTTCTGTAAATAATTCCATTGGGATTTTATAGGATTATATTGAATCTGTAGATCACTTTGGGTAATATGGACATTTTAACATCAAGTCCTTTGATCCATGTATATATAATGTCTTTCTATTTATGTCTTGTTTATTTTTTTCATCAATATTTTGTAGTTTTCGATAGACAGGTCTTTTCCCTCCTTAGTTAAATTTATTCCTAGCATTTTATTCTTTTTGGTGCTAATATAAATGAGATAGTTTTCCAAATTTCCTTTTTAGATAGTTTAATTTTAGTGTATAGAAATACAACTGTTTTGTGTATGTTGATTTTGTGTGCTGCAACTTTTCTTAATTTGTTTATTATTTCTAACAGTTGTTGTTGTTGTTTTTAATGGAATCTTTAGGGTTTTCTATATATAAGATTATGTCATCGGCGAACATGGACAATTTTATTTCTTTTCTGATTTGGATGCTTCTTGTTTCTTTCGATTGCCTAATTACTCTGGCTAGAGCTTCCAGTTCTATGTTGAATAGAAGTGGCAAGAGTGTCACTTCTTGTGACACTTGTTTTGTTCCTGATCTCAGAGGAAAATCTTTCAGCTTTTCACCATTGGGTGTGATGTTGGCTGTGGGCTTATCATATGTGGCCTTTATTACGTTGAAGTACTGTCCTTTTATTCCTAGTTTGGTGAGAGTTTTTATCATGAAAAAGTTGTTGAATTTTGTCAAATACTTTTTCTGCATCCATTGAGATGACCATGTGATATTTTTGTTAATGTGGTGTATCACATTGATTGTTTTTTATATGTTCAACCATCCTAGGGATAAATCTCACTTGGTCATGAGGTAAGATTATTTTAATGTGCTGTTGGATTTGGTTTGCTAGTATTTTCTTGACAGTTTTGCATCTATATTCATTGGGGATATTGGCCTGTAGTTTTCTTGTGGTGTTCTTGTCTGGCTTTGGTATCAAGTATATTTATGCTAGCCTTGTAAAATGAGTTTGGAAGTGTTCCCTTCTCTTCAATATTTTGGAAGAGCTTGAGAATGAACAGTGTTAATTCTTCTTTAAATGTTTGGTAGAATTTACCAGTGAAGCCATCTGGTTCTGGGGTTTTCTTTGTTGGGAGATTTTTGGTTATTGATTCATTCTCCTTATTACATTAGTCTGTTCAAATGTTCTATTTCTTCATGATTCAGTATTAATAGGTTGTATGTTTCCAGGAATTTTTTTCATTTCTTTTAGGTTAGTCAGTTTGTTGGTGTATAATTCTTCATAGTAGTCTCTTCTGATTCTTTGTATTTTTGAAGTATCATTTGCAATGTCGCTTTTTTATTTCTAATTTTATTTATTTGAGACTTCTCTCTGTTTTTGCTTAGTTAAGGGTTCATCAATTTTGCTTATCATTTAAAAAAACAAGTTAGTTTTATTGATGTTTTCCTATTCATTTTTTTTTTTTGCTGCAAAAAGCTTTATTGTTTCAATTTGGTCCAAGGCATGGGAGAGGGTCCAGGGTAGTGGGGTGGTTAGAAGGCTGCCTAGCGTTTTCAGGGAGAGGCTTAGGCAGAGGCCCAATGCCAGGGGGATGCAGAGGGGTCCCTCAAAGGCCTCTGGGCTCCAAAGGCTCCTAGTCGTGCCTTTCGAAGAGATACTCGCCAAGCCCAGCCTGGGAGCTGGCCAGTCTGCGGAGGTTAGTCAGATGGTTGCCCATTTTCTTTGTTTCTTTTTCTTTTTTTTTTCTTTTACAAACCCTTGTGTTGAGGGCTGATTTTCAATAGATCGCAGCGAGGGAGCTGCTCTGCTACGTACGAAACCCCGACCCAGAAGCAGGGCGTCTACGAATGGTTTAGCGCCAGGTTCCCCACGAACGTGCATTGCATGACGGGCGAGGGGGCGGGTTGCCCATCTTCTTGATGAGTTTCACTTCCTCATCTAAGAAGTGGTTCTCCAGAAAAATCACAGACCTGGGGGTCTGCGAAGGCAGAACGCAGGGCATGCAGATCCAAAAGGGCTTGGTTCAGGTTCTTCTCCATGGTCATGGCAGCTTCCATGGCATCCTGAGTTTTACCCCACTCATCTTGGGAAGGCTTCTGCAGGTCCTGGAAGAGGGCGCGACCGCCAAGCTGGTTTTGCATCTTCAAGACTCGTTCCGCGCCCTCCCACTTCTCCTCCGCCAACTCACGCCCTCTAGAGCCACATCGTCGCAATCAAAATAGAAGCCCAGAGAGAGGTAGGTGTAGGAGGCCCGCAGATGCAAGTTGACCCGGCGGTTGACGGCGGCCTCCACCTCGGTGGAATAATTTTGACGAACTTGGGAGCTCATGGTTGCTCAGCAATGAGTTAAACTCAAATAACAGTGTTAGCTGGTCTTGAAGGCCGAAGATGGTTGAGTTGGTTCCGAAGGTTGAGAGTGGAAAAGAGGTTGGACGGTGGTCCGAGGCTGGAAGAAGGGGCGTCCCTGAGTCTGTTCCGTCCAAACACTGTTGAAGCAAGACACAAATCCAGGGACCGCCGAGCAAACTCTCATTTTTGATTTCTACTCTAATATTTGTTATTTCCTTCCTCTTGCTAACTTAGGACTTACTATGTTGTTGTTTTTCTAAATCTTTGAGGTATAAAGTTAGGTGAGATTTTTGGTGAGTTTTTTTTTTTTAGTTTCAAGTGTATAAAACAACATACAATAACAACATGATTGGACATTTATGTTATTGACTATATTCCCTATGTATTGATATTATGCTGGCTTTGGTTAAAAAATAGAAACCTTGTCCTATTTTTCACTATTCTAGAACATTTTTTTTCTGAGGGCAGTGTCACCGACCCTCACATGTGGGATCCGAACCGGGGCCACTGGCATCCGAAGCCAGCACTTAACCACCGCGCCACTCGGCCAGCCCTAGAACATTTTTAAAAGTATCAAAATTATTTGTTCCTTGAAAGTCTGAAAGAATGCATTCATGAAGCTGTCTGGACCTGATGCTACTTAGGAGAGTTAGCTATTTATAACATTCCTAGTTTATTCTACAGGGGCTTTAACCAGCCTGAGGAATCTCTAGAGGGACCGAAGAATTTCATTCTACTCTATCAGGCCATTTCTTTGCTCTTCCTGTTCACTTACTTACTCATTAGTGAACTCATTTTTACCTGGTAAACCTTGTCTCCTTTTCTTCTTATCCAAATATGGATTAGCTCTAAAATAATATTTACTGTGAGGGATTTTTCCAGCACTACATTTAGATACATGACATATCCAGGTGCACTCCCAGTACAATGGGTATGTGATACCAATTATTTCTGTTTGCCGGCAACTTTTGAACTAAAAATATTCTGGCCTTCCAGAGATTGACATTAATTTTTCTTTTCTGTTTTCCCTACTTCCTTTTGCCCAACTATTGAATCAGATCCCATGTGCTAGAGGAAGTGCTATAGAAGAGACAGAGAACTAGTTGAGGGGGTAGGGACAGAGAGTGAAAAACTATTAGAAACCTTTATTGGGAATTAGATTTTCACTGCCTCCCCGACTCCAACCCAAAAAGGCCTACAGTTCTTCTGGGACATGGTTTAAGCCTGTCATTCTAGAATGTTCCACAATGCAACGATTACTTTCCTGCCGAGGTCACAAAACATAGACTTTTGGCTTTCCGGTCTTGCTTAAAGATCTTTATTTCAGTGAAATACCAGTCCAGAACCTACTTTGAAAAGTGTCATATGCTGTCCCCAGCCTTGGTTTAGGAATAACTTGTGCAAAAGCCACAATTGCTCTTCTTCACAAAACTTCAGCTGTGGTTTTCACACATCACTGCTACCTTGAGCATAGTCTTTCCTCCTTCTTACAGGAGTAAGAGAAAGTATTAGCACTAAGTCAGCTCTGTTCGCATTTCCGGTTTCAGGGGAGCTAACTCTGAAAATGCAGTAATTTTTAGTGTTCACCAACTTTGTGAGGGATAGTCCCAAAACCCACCCCATTAATGGAAATTCTTATGTGTCCTCAGCTGCAAATGAACATTTTACTCCCAGTTAGGAGTGGATTTTGAGATGAAGTATGAAAATAGGAACATTGGTGATTGACAAAATGTATTAATTCCTAGGTTCAGCCACATGAGTGACATCCTGTGTTGGAATTTTGTATCTAGTGGCTACTAACACTGTGAACCCTAGAATGCTAGGGGAAGAAGTATGCAATGTTGGAAAAGAAGAACACTCTTGAAACTCCCCTCCCATGCAGCTGAAAGGCCTGGAAAACTTCCTTTCCCAGAGTACATGTGGCCCTACCTGGACAGGCTTGTGCAATTTCTCAAAACCTTTTGGTATTAAAACTGCACCCCTTTCTTTGCCTAGTAAATTGGCCAGGAATGCTGCTTAATTAAGACAGTAGTGTGAGTTTCCCCCCCCCCTTTTTTTTAAAGATTTTATTGGAGAATTGGGGGAGGGGACCAGCCAAGTTGTTGTTGTTCAGTCTTCATTGTGGAGGGCACCAGTTGCCATCTGGCTTCCCGTCCCAGCTTGTGGCCTCTAAGCTCAAGGTGCTGCATTCAATCTTATTTGTGGGTGGGCGTAGCCACCATCCCATGCGGGCGTTGAACCAGCAGCCTTGTTGTTAAGAGCGCACGCTCTATCCACTGAGCCATCTGGGCGGCAGCTCAGCTCAAGGTGCCGAGTTCAATCTTTAGTTGCAGGTGGGTGTAACCCACCATTGAACAGGCAATCTTGTTGTTACACCAGCTAAGCCATCCTGCCACCTGTTGACAGCTCAGCAACAGCTCAGCTGGGGGTGCAACATTCACTGGCCCATGGGGGAATCGAACCGGCAGCCCTGTTGCTCAGAACACAGAGTCTAAGCCAACTCTTAACCAACTGAGCCACTCAGCTGGCCCCAGAATTTTGCGTTTGAAGACAGCTTTCTCACCTACAATTAATTGGCACATTATCTCCTTAAGCTTCCCCTTCTTGTCCTGCTATGTGTGAAAAAGGCCAGAGAAGGAGAGAATTGTGAAATCTTACCGAGTCCACAGAGCTCTTCTCCCTGACCACAGTGTTCAGAGGCCTCTGGAAGTCCCTCCCCTTCTTTAACTTCTGAGCTGACTTCTTGGATTCTCAGCACTGAGAGTAGCCACACCCTCTACCCTCCCAAACAGGGCAGGGGGCAGCTTTAAAGATTCTTGGAAACTTGCACTTGAAAAAGAGAATTGGGGTGACAGCTTGTACAAAGCTTACCCTCTGGGAGCCCACCGCTTACAAGGCCGGATGGGAAGGTGTCAGCTGTGTGGGTGATATGGGATATCCTTAGAAAGGGTGTGAGAACTGGGGGTTGGGTTAGGGTGACAGGCAAAGGTGGAAATGTCTTCTGCCTGCCCCACCCCACTTCCTTTGTCTCATTTGTTTAAATAAGTTTTCCTTTTTGACTTATTTTTAGATATTTTCTGCACTTCTCTTGTTCTGTTCCTGAAAGGAGACCCTTCTCCATCCACCTGGCTGCCATCTTTTCTCTCTGTCAATATTTATTGATATGTCCTATTTCTTGTCCGAGAACAAAATAAATCATTCTGTAGTTGACAAGTCCACCCATCAGCAGAGCCTGCGCTCCCCTTGACTCTGGATCTTTTTGATGGATGAAACTATTTTTGGACAAGGAGCCTGTTCTAGACTCATCTTGAATCATACCACACAAGTGCCTTCTTGTAAGTGGTGGGAGAAGCCAGCCTTAGAAATTAGCTATCCTTTGGGCCAGCTGAGTGGCGCGGTGGTTAAGCGCTGGCTTGGGAAGCCAGCGGCCCCGGTTCGGGTCCCACATGTGAGGGCCAGTGACACTGCCCTCAAAATAAATAAATAAATAAAACTCAAATCCATCTTCAAGGGACAGAGAACAAAATTAAAAAAAAAAAGAAAGAAAAAAACAGAAATTAGCTATCCTTTGCTTGGGGGTGGGGAGCTGAGGAGCAGGCTGTAGAAGGACAGAGATTGAAAGAGAGTGGGACCCCTTCAGCAGCCCTGCTACCTTCTGCAGAGCACAATAGTTGACTTAAAAATGTTCCTAGTAGCAAAAAATGCTTCTAGGGAAGAGTTTGCTTTTGTCACATACATTCAGTGAAAATGTACTGATCACCTACTATATACCAGGCATAATTCTAAGTGCTGGAGATATCAGTGCTTAGAGAACAAGACGGATAAAAGGTACTGTCCTTATGGATCTTACATTCTAGAAACTGCTACTGAATCAGGTGTCAGTGAGTGCTCGTCACAACCCCATTAGTTATTAACTATAAGATCTTGGATAAG
This sequence comes from Aselliscus stoliczkanus, assembly GCA_033961575.1. NCBI lineage: Eukaryota > Metazoa > Chordata > Mammalia > Chiroptera > Hipposideridae > Aselliscus > Aselliscus stoliczkanus. The sequence goes on from CM066737.1 coordinate 20,734,926, forward strand.
TTCCTTAACAATTCTCTGAGCCTCAGGTTCCTTACCTGTCAGAGGGGTAGAAGGTTAAGTGGGTCAATGGATACGGAGGTGTATTCTTTGAGAGTATCAAATACAATATAAATACATGGTTTTATTATTTTCTAACTTCATCCCTTCCAGAGCTCTTGGGGAGTAGTTCCTAGACTTGGGCTTATAAGAAACAAAGGTACCATAGAACTGTTTCACTTGGAAGGATTCTGTGTGTGCATAAGAGTACAAGCAATTGAAGATAAGTCGATGGATAACTATATGACAGGAATATATTTTTTACACAAGTAGTACATATTTATTATGGGAAATTTGGAAAATATAGACAAGTTTTAAAAAAGAGATAAAAATTTCCCAGAATTTATTACCCAGAGACAAGCCTTGCAGTACTTTCCAGACTTACTTCTCTATGAACATATAGACCAACATGGAACTTAGAGGGGCCACACAGTTCTTATGCTTGAGAGTGTGTCCCCTCTTAATGAGCATATTTCTCCTCATGTCACAATTGGAGCAACATTTCAGAAAATGGAGCCATTTTTTCCATAGAAGTGTTACATTAGTTTCCCAGGGCTGCCATAACACAGTACCACAAACTAGGTAGCTTAAAGCAACAGAAATGTATTCTCTCACAGCTCTGGAGGCGAGAAGTCTGAGATCAAGGTGTTGGCAGGGTCATGCTCTTTCTGACGGCTCTAAGAAAGAATCCTTCCTTGACACTTCTTATTCAGTATGGTCTCATCTCAATTTAACTAATATCTGCAAAAACTGTATTTCCAAAGAAGGTTATATTCTCAGGTTCCAGGTGGACAAGAATTCTGAGAGGACACTATCAATCCCAGTACAAATGTCAATCCCATTGCTTATTTGAACATGCTTCATATATGGTTGGTTTCCCCATGTCAGTAGAGAGGTATCCAGGCATCAGTCACCCTGTAACAGTAGGGGACAGCAGGGCTTCCTGCTCTTTCCAGTCAGAAAACATCTTGATGTCAAAATCCCTGATTGAATTAGAATTTGGATGAGATGTACATGTGATGTAGTGGGAGCAAGATGGCATCATTCACTGTGGGACACTGTGAAGGAGAAAAGTTCTCAACTCCATTTATTTGCAGGTAAACAGGTGTGCCACAACAGCTCCTAAAGGTTGAGGTAATCATTTCCAACAAATAACCTGTAGGGAAAAATTAACATGGGTACAGAGAATGGACGGGAACATACAACTAATTTCTAACTACCACTCATAGGCACTTTGGGGACATTCTCAACTTACTTTTATACAAGTGGAACTATGGGGACATTCTACTTTTGCCATGTTGCTTGCACTAACGGTATATCACAGCAGTCCTTCTAAGCCAATAGATATACTTCTGTACCAAAATGTATGTATTTATTTATTTATTTTTATTGAAGTATAATTGACATACATTATATTAGTTTCAGATGTACAACTAATGATTTATTATTTGTATACATTGTGAAATGATCACCATGATAGTCTAATTAATATCCATCACCAAGGGCTGGCTGAGTGGCGCGGAGGTTAAGTGCTGGCTTGGGAAGCCAGCGGCCCCAGTTCGGTCCCACATGAGGGCCAGTAACACTGCCCTCAAACAAACAAACAAACAAACAAAAAATATCCATCACCAAACAGTTACAAATTTTTTTTCTTGTGAGGAGAACTTTTAAGATCTACTCTCTTAGCAACTTTCAAATATGCAATATAGTGTTACTAACTCTAGTCACCATACTATATACATTATAACCCCACAACTTATTTATTTTATAATTGGAAGTTTTGCACCAAAGTTTTTTTAATGAGTAATCCTAAATCTTTTGATGCAGTACTTCCACTCTCCACCCCACCCCTGTGGTCACTAACATCTTACCATTTAATTGAATCACTCTGCTTCCTTTTGCATTCCCCCACCCCCCACCCCCCCACTCCACCAGAGGAAAAAAAAATGCTTCCTGCCCCTGGAGTTCCCTTAATCATATGCAGACATGGCTGGATGTTCTTCGCTAGGCTGCTGAGTCAGAAGCCTGGACGGGCCAGCTTGTATTAATGAACTGGCTCAGGAAGGAAGTGCTAACAGAGATGGGTGCACTATGCTGTCAGTGAGTTGGAGCTGATGCCGGCTAGAAAACCTGAGCCTTGTGAGAGGCAGCCTGGTTCCAGGGAAACAGCATTGGCTGAAAGTCTGGAGGCCTGCGCTAGTCTCTGCCACTAACTTGCTGCATGACCCTGGTAAGTCATTTCCTTTCTCTGAGCCTCAGTTTCTCCACTTATGAAACCATGGAGCTGGCCCCAGGAGACACTGTGGGAGAACTAGAGGTCTCCTGAGTTAGGTCTCCACCAAGAAGACAGTCTCCTATGATGATATTTAGGAGATCAGTTAGGAGCAGAAGCACTATTTCAAAAACAACCACAAGGAACAGACCACAAGAGGGGTTAGATAGCAACTGCCTGAGCCTAGGATCAGAACTGAAGAGGGCAGCTTGGAGGATAGCTGTTAGAAATTGGAGAAAGACAGAGAGACACAGACAGGAGAAAACCCTGTACAAGTTCAGTCAAGAAGAGGGATTAGGGTAAGGGTAAAGTGGGGGGACGAGGGGAAGGATTTGGGGGCATAAGAGCTAAGAGCCAGCCAACCAAAGATCTGGAGCTCTGGGAGAGATGGAGAAGACAGGCTGAAACTGGAACACGGTAAATTAAAAAACAAAAAAGCTAGGACCACACAGATGAGTCTTATATGTTCAATCATATCAGGCTGATTTCTGAAGGAAAATGGGTGCCAAACATGTACCCACCTATAAAGCACTTGATACCTGAGACGCTTTACCCTGGAACAAAGGGAATTTGTGTACTATTAAGTTGTGTTATTCCGTGCTCCACCTTAAGGGACCACTGGAAGAACCTGGGGTGCTGTGCAGAGCCCAGAGCAAGGTTTGGTCCCAAGCATGCAGCCTTGAGAGGAAAAAAAGCCCCTGGTCTCCAGCCTCTGGGTTTTTGCATGTGCTATTCCCTCTACCTGGAATGCATTCTTCCCTCACCCAGAAAACTCCTTCAGGGCTCTGATGTTGCCCCTTGCAGAAGCTTTCCCTGATCCCCTCATGCCTTCACCTTACTCCTGCATGTTCCTGCAAGTCCATGCACTTGCTCTCTTTTGGTGCTTCCCCAGTGCTCTGTGGTCAAATCCTTAACTAGCAGTCCTTTTCTTTTTTTTCACTTTGATTCCCCAGACCTAGCAGAGAGCCTAGTGCCTGCTAAGTGCTGGGCAAATATTTGCTGAATGAATATTGACTACTTGATATCAGACACAGGGCCCTCATATTATCCTGCTATAGGAAACACCAATGGGAGAACCTTTGGGAATTACACAGAAAGATGCCATGGGGCTTGTGTCTTTTTGCTAGACGCACAGCAGTATGTGTTAAAAGCATATAAAGGGTGCAGCAGCATCCAAGAGCACAATTATGACTAGAAATTTCTTCCAGAAGTTTCTAGAAGTAGGCTGCCCCTACTGTTTGGTGGAGGGGGGAAAATAGGAGAAAGCAGGGAGTAAAGGGACATAATCCTGCCTTGAGGGCACAACTCTGGAGTTTTTCCCTTATAGCCAGAGAAAGAGGAATCACTCAGCCATTCTCCCTCAGATACTAAGTTATTGACTGCCTCAAGGCCAATCCTCCCTCCCTTGCCCTCTTTCCAGGCTTTGACAAAAGGGCAGAGAGACCCTGAGGAACATTTCCCATCAAGCATGGCGCAGAGAGCCTTACATAATTTTCTCATCTAATCTTCAGGGTAATCCTCTGAATCAGGAACTATTATTATCCTGATTTAAAGACAAAGCAACTGAGGCACAAAGAGTTTCCCTAGTTGGGTTAATGGCATTATTTTCAAGCAAGTAAAACATGATTGTGTTCTATATTAATGGGAGGTGTTAGCACAAAAGAGGACATATGGATGGCACATGAGCACATGCAAAGATGTTGAAAATCATTAGCCATTAGGGAAATGCAAATCAAAACCCAATGAGATCATACAACAGACTTATTAAAATGGCTAAGAAAAATAGTATTGATGATACCAAGTGCTAGAGAGAATAAGGAGCAACTAGAATTCTCAGTCAAAACTAATCTTTAATGATAGAAGGCAGAATAGGGGTTACCTTTACCAGAAATAGAAGTAATTGGAAGGAGACAAATAGGGGGCTTCAGAGATCTACAAGCTGCATGATGATTACAATGGGTGTGTTTACTTCAGAAAATTCATCAAGCTTATAATTTGTGCACTTTTCATAAAAGTTTACTTCAATAAAAATGTTATTAAAAATAAATTATTACAAAAGTAAAATATACTTGCTGTAAAAATAATGCGAAGGGCACAGAAAGTATAGATCAAAAAGTAAAACTTGCCACCCACACCCCAGTTCTATTTCTCAGTAGTAACCAGTGTTACCAGTTTTTGTCTATCAAAGCACATAAACAAATATAGTGTTTTTTCTTGCCCAAATGGGGAGTGGAGTCATAGTGCTCACAAGTCAGAAACAAAGAGTGGGCATTTGCCAAGAATATTTACCTTGGGGACCTGGGATGGAGGTAAGCAGATAAATAGACATTGAGGTTTCTGGTCACATTATCAAAACTAACAACTAAAAATATCAAACAATATGATTTAAAAATGGGCAGAGGATCTGAGCAGACATTTCTCCAGAGAGGACATACAGAAGGCCAACAGACATATGAAAAGATGCTCAACCTCACTAATCATCAGGGAAATGCAAATCAAAATCACAATGAGATACCTCACACCTGTTAGAATGGCTATTATCAAAATGTCAACAAATAACAAGAGTTGGCAAGGATGCGGAAAAAGGGGTACTCTTGTGTACTGTTGGTGGGAAGGTAAATTGGTGTCACTATGAAAAAAAGTATTGAGGTTCCTCAAAAAAAATAAAAATAGAACTACCAAATGACCCAGCAATTCCCATCCTGGGTATTTATCCCAATAAAACAAAAACACTAATTTGAAAAGATATCTGTACCCTTATGTTCATTTCAGCATTATTTATAACAGCCAAGATATGGAACCAACCATTCATCTGTCCGTTGATAGATGAATAAATAAAGATGTTGAATATATGAGGTTTGACAATTAAGTTCGCGAACTTGTTGCAACACAGTTGCTAACTTTTTTTGAAATCAGAGGGATTGATTATCCATTACAGATTGTACCAACTGGATAAACAGTTAACCAAGTTTACTATTTGGAAGTGCTGGAAGGGCTGCATGAAAAAGTTAGACTACCTGAACTTTTCACCAACAATTAATGGCTTTTGCATCGCAACAGTGCACCAGCTCACACGACACTGTCTGTGAGGGCGTTTTTAGCCAGTGAACAAATAACTATATTGGAACACCCTCCCTAATCACCTGGTCTGGCACCCAATGACTTCTTTCTTTACCCAGTGATAAAGGAAATATTGAAATGAAGACATTTTGATGACATTCAGGACATCAAGGGTAATATGACAGCTCTGATGGCCATTCCAGAAAAAGAGTTCCAAAATTGCTTTGAAGGGTGGAATAGGTGCTGGTGTCAGTGCATTGCTTCCCAAGGGGAGTACTTGAATGGTGACTATAGTGATATTCAGCAATGAGGTATGCAGCACTTTTTCTAGAATGAGTTTGCGAACTTAATTGTCCTACCTCGTATATATAATGGAATACTACTCAGCAATAAAAAAAGAATGAAATCTTACCATTTGCCACAACATGGATGGACCTAGAGGGTAGTTTGTTAATGGACCTAGAGGGTAGTATGTTAATGGACCTAGAGGGTAGTATGTTATGTGAACTAAGTCAGATAGAGAAATAAAAACACTGTATGATTTCATTTATATGTGGGATCTAGAAAAAAACTAAAGAACAATCAAAACAAGACAGAAGCAAACTCATAAATACAGAGAACAAACTGATGGTTGCCAGAGGGGAGAGGGTGGGTGGATGGATGGAAAAAGTGAAGGGGATTGAGAGGTACAAACTTCCATTTATAAAACAAGTAACCTGTGTGGATGTAGTATACAGCACAGGGAATATGGTCAATAATATAATAACTGCACGGAGACAGATGATTAATAAACTTATCATGGTGATCAATTATATGGTATATAAATGTCGAACCACTATATGGTACACCTGAAACTAATATAATATTGTATGCCAACTACACTTTAATTTTTAAAATTAAAAACCTCATACCTGAAACCAGGCCAACACTCCAAACATCACTGTCCCCAAAGACATTCATCTATGTTGGAAATAATTATCCCCAATACCCTCCTACTTTACTCCTCCTAAGCCTTTGGAGCATCAGAGTGAATATAACCAACTAGACTACTGCTGCAGAATGAAAAGGGTTCGTGAAAGACTCTAGACTAGAAAAGCCCAGGGCAGTAATGGACATTGAATATTGGCATATGTCAGTGGAGTGTTAGAAGTCAAGATACAAAGTTATGCGCCGGCTGAGTGGCTCAGTTGGTTTAGAGTTAACTTAAGAGCACGAGCTCTGAGCAACAGGGCTGCTGGTTCAATTCCAACATAGGCCAGTGACTCTGCAACCGAGCTGAGCTGTCGCTGAGCCGCCAACAGGTGACAGGATGGCTCAGCTGGTGTAACAAGATTGCCTGTTCAATGGTGGGCTATGCCCACCCACAACTAAGACTGAACTCAGCACCTCGAGCTGAGCTGCCGCCTGGATGGCTCAGAGGATAGAGTGTGTGCTCTTAAGAACAAGGCTGCCGGGTTTGACTCCTGCATGGGATGGTGGCTATCCAACCCAAAACTAAGATTGTAATAAGCACCTTGAGCTTAGAGGCACGAGCTGCCAACAGGAAGCCAGATGGCGACTGACGCCCTCCACAACGAAGACTGAAGAACAACTTGGCCAGTCCCCTCCCCCAATTCCCCAACACTGTTCCCCTCCCCCAATTCCCCAATTTAAAAAAAAGATACAAAGTTATGACAGGCATCTCTTTTTCTAGGGAGTTTTCCTTGATGTTATTTCTGTCCTACCCCCCTGACTGGGTAGGTACTCCTCCTTAATATTCTTATAGTATTCTGTGTTCACCTCTACTGTGGCACTTTCCACGTTGTTTTACGGTGGTCTGCTCGTGTATTGGGACTGGGAGCTCCTGTCATGGTGGGGACGAACTATCATCTTTGTCTTTCTATCCCCAGCATTCAGCTCAGCATCTGGCCCACAGTAGGCATTCAGTGAATGTTGATTTGAGCAAATGAACTAATTGAAAGAAATGTCTCCTGAAATTGCTTCTTACCAATCTACCCAATAAGTGTGGCATCCGGGATGGAGGAACAAGAGATCATACCATCTCCGGCTTTCTGCTCCAGACTTACATGGAGAATCCCACATGGTGCAACCAAATACTTCAAGCAGATAGGACTTTGTATTGGAAGCTTTGAAATGCAATGCCTTACTTTGAAGAGGGTGTATAATACAAATAATTTAGTATGCATCAATCCAACTAACGGAAAATAAATAATAACTTTAAATTATCTTCCTTTGAGTCTGGTGTGTTTAAGTTAACATGTTGATTGGGCAATGTTAAAATATATGTAATTTTCAGCCTTCTAGATCCCACAGAAAGATCCAAAGGGAAACTTTAAAAAATGAATATGTAAGGGCCGGCCGAGTGGCTCAGTTGGTTAAGAGCTCGCTCAAGAGTGCGAGCTCAGCTCTGAGCAATAGCAGTTCAATGCCAGCCCGAACTGAGCTGCCGTTGAGCTGCCAACAGGTGGCAGTCTGGCTCAGCTAAAAAAACAGAACAAAAACAAAAACAAAACAAACAACAACAAAAAAATGAGTAAGTAGGGCCGCCCAAGTGGCACATTGGTTAAGAGCTGGTTTTGGGATGCCAGTGGCCCTGGTTCGGATCCCACATATGAGGGCCAGTGACACTGCCCTCTACAGCTAACAACAGCTCCACCTGGAGCTGGGCTGTGTGAGCCCTGGCGATGGTTGTAGGCTGCAGCCCCTGCTGCAGTGGGCTGCCATAGGCTACAGTGAGTGGCCGGCAGCCAGCGTGAGCGGCTGGCAGCCAGTGTGAGCTGCTAATAGCCACGGTGAGCGACCATTCAGAGGCTGTCGACCGATCTGCCTCATCCGGGAAGAGTGCAATGACGATACCGACATGGGCCAGTGAAGCAACGTCCTCCGCAACTAGACTGAAGAACAAAAAGACAGCAACTTTTGTTCCCCTTCCCCAATTCCCCAACGCTGTTCCCCTCCCCCAATTCCCCAATAAAATCTTTAAAAACAAAATGAAGGGACCAGCCAAGTGGCACGATGGTTAAGCCCTGGCTTGGGAGGCTGGTGGCCCCGGTTTGGGTCCCACATGTGAGGGCCAGTGACACTGCTCTCAAAAAAAAAATGAATAAGTATATGGTGATCTGTTGTAGCATTGTTTAATATCATATGATTGGAAACAACCTAAATGTTCATCAGTATGGGACAGGTTAAAGAAATTATAGTACATCTTTCATATATTGGAATACTATGCAGTTAAGAAAAATAAAGGAGAACTTTGCTGACATGAAATAATCTCCAAGGTATATTGTTAAACGAAAACAACAAAAGAAGCAGAACAGTGTATTGTATACTAGTGTGTGTTTAAAAAGGGTGAAAGAAAACATCTATGTATTTGTTTGAATGCACATAAAAGCATCTTCAGAGATACATAAGAAACTGACAGCATTGGTTGACCTTGGGGAACTGGGAGGAAGAGGTGAAGGAAGACTACATTGCACACTTTTTTATATCATTTACATTTTTATCCATGTGAATGTATTAATCAAAAGAAAATGTAAATAGGACGAAACCCCATGGGAAATAAGAAAAGGTGACATCAATGTGAAATGAATTTTGAGGGATATGAGGAGGCAAGAAAACCAATGCATTTTGTCTAACAGAGAAATCAGAGAAGAAAACATGGCAATTCAAGAAATCAGAGGGAAGTGTGGGTTTTCCCAAGGAAGTGCCAATCTGAATCAACAAGCGTGAAGAGCAGGGGTAGGCTGAGAGGCAATCATTTTGGTAACTCATTAAAGAGATGTAGTGCAAACAGCTGGGACAGATTGAGCCTTTTCTCCCTCTGTCCCTTCCCGCCATGGATTCTTTGTCAGAAGCAATATTTGGCCTTTCCCCTCAGGCTAAAGTTGCCTGGAGAGTGCTGTAGGGCTCTGCTGAGACCTCCACAATAGATAGGAAAAAGAAAACAACAGGAAAACCAGTATCAGTCAAGAGAGAAAACCTCTGGGTCAGCCAAGTGGCTCAGTTGGTTAAGAGATTGCTAAAGAGTGAGAGCTCTGAGCAACAGGGTCACGGGTTCGATTCCCACATGGGCCAGTGAGCTGCACCCAAACTGAGCTGCCACTGAGCTGCCAACAGGTGGCAGGATGGCTCAGCTGATGAGACTACATACTCCTAACAACAAGGTTGCCAGTTCCATGGTGGGCTACGCCTGCCCGCAACTAAAGGCTGAACTCAGCAGCTTGAGCTGAACTGCCGCCTGGGTGCCTCAGGGGGTAGAGCATGCGCTTTTAACAACAAGGCTGCTTTTAACAACAAGGCTGCTGGTGTGACTCCCACATGGGATAGTGGCTACACCCACCCACAACAAAGACTGAACTCAGCACCTTGAGCTGAGCGGCGCGACTGGAGCTGAGCTTGCTGCACCCTCCACAACTAAGATTGAGGGACAACTTGGCTATTCCCCTTCCCCAACTCTCCAACACTGTTTCTCTCCCCTAACTCCCCAACACGGTTCCCCTCCTCCAATTCCCCAATTTAAAAAAAAAAGGCTCCACCCCCAGAGAAAAGCCCTCCTTATTTTATCAGTTGTGGGGGTCCCTGGTGTTCCTGCCTCTCTACCCACATAACCTAAATGGGAAACCTGCCTGTTGATAGGCCCCACCCACTTAAACAGAACCCACAGTCAGCCTTCTCATTCCAGAGAGAAGTTTGTGGGGGATATAGATCTACACAATTGTAGAGTAAACCTGTGCCCTCTACCCATAACATCGAACATTATTTTTCATTCATAAATATGACCAGACACAAGGGTAATCAGACATTTGAGGAAAACTATCAGCATGAAGGAGAAGGACCAAACAAAACAAATTGAATTGATCACAGAGAAAAGAGAGATAATTAAAGGAATAGGGGAAATTTGAAATATCTTCTGGTTTGTATCACTGGAGGGGCTAGCCAGTGCTATTTTACTAGGCTAGAATGTTTTACAACTTACCTTTCTATCTCCTTAAAAGAAAATTTAGTCATTTGGCAAAGATTTACTAATTCATTACAGAGTGTCAGGAAGCAAGGATTCTGAGATGTTGTTTAATTGCCTCTTTTCTCTAGAAGCTAATGGTATAGGAAATGTCCAGACAAGTTAATTATGATGCCATGTGGCAAATGCTATGATAGATTAAGCCCAGAACAGGATACCTTGTTAGCTGCTTGCTTCACAGAGGGGGTATCTCTTCAACATTAACATATAAGATAGGAGGGAGCCCACATGCTCGTAGGGAACAATTTGAACAAAAACACAGCACATTTAGGGAAATAAACCTAGCTTGATACGGTTGATGCACAGAGCTGAGCATGAGTGAGTTGCAAGAGATGAAGGCAGAAAGGTGGCAGAAGTCAGATCATGTGCTGTGCTAACAATGGAGACACTGCCCTCTGGGCAAGGGTTTTCCAGATATCTTCAGGGAAAAGAGTCCTTGTGAGGTCTTTTGTAGAAAAAACAAAATTCTGATATGTTTAACTCTTTCATATGTACTGAAAATAATTTTCCTAGCAGAAACTATGACTGTGTTCTAGGTTATCAATATAAAATCACAACCACAAGTATATTCATTCTCATCAAAAAACAAGCTGTTGAAGTATGATCCATTGTTTTTTTGAGTTTTTCCCTTGATACTTATTTGCTGCAGATAAATCACTAGTTAGAAGAAAGGCAGTAGTAGAAAATGGTGGCAGAGATTTCATAAAATTTTGTGTAAGGAAAACTAAAAATTGAAATAATTCAATCCATTAACTTAATTCTTTCTGTGAACTAAGAAATAGATGGTCAATATTTGATTTTCGCTACAGGCCCTTTGAAGCACTCTATAGATCTACAAATTTCTTGGCGATTAATTTTGAAATCACTTCTAGCTGAAGATTTTTTAAAGGGGGCCCAACACCAGGGCCAGGCCACTCCTTACTGGAGGAGAAACAGCTATGGGAGGTTTGGATAAAAAGAATGTCTGGGCCGGCCGATTGGCTCAGTTGGTTAAGAACTCGCTGAAGAGTGTGAGTTGAGCTCTGAGCAACAGCAGTTTGATGCCTGGCCCAAGCTGAGCTGCTGCTAAGCTGCCAACAGGTGGCAGGATGGCTCAGCTAAAAAAATTGTAAAAAAGAATGTCTGATTCAGAATCTGACATCAGAAAATAGAGCTAAAGTTTGGAAGCAGGAAAGGTAGCTAATTGCATCAAGCTAGAGGACCAGGCAGAAGAAGAATGGGAAAAAGAGGAGCCTTCAAGAATTGAAGTACAAGCAGATGCTTCTGGAAATCCATTCACATTGAACATGTCAGGGCACTCTGTCAATCCATTTCCCTGGGTCTGGCACAGATTCTGAGGGGTCAAATCAGGTTAGATAATCAGGTTAGATAATATGTTCAGCTATAAGATTTAGAACTAGAGGGCTGGCTGAGTGATGTGGTGGTTAGGAGCTGGCTTGGGAATACAGCGGCCCCGGTTCATTCGGGTTCCACATATGAGGGCCAGTGACACTGCCCTCTAAAAAAAAATGCTTTCTAGAATTAGAATTCCGCTGGAATTATGGAAAATGGATGGGGTGGGGCAGAAAGGAAGTAAGGAGATAAATTAGGAGAGTATAATCCAGTAATCTAGGAGGGGATGTGGGCCTGGACTAGGATGTTGGCAGGGAGGTGGAACGAAGTGGTGGCAATCAAGAAGATTTGGGTTGGAAGAAGCCACTGGGATGGGGAATAATCTGAGCAAAAGAGAGGGAGGAATAATGGATGACGCCCAGATCTCTGACCTGGACAATTAGTTGATTCTAATGGTACCATTGACCAAGATAGAGAGATGCTTGAGGAAGAACAGATCTGGGCTGGAATTGGAGTGGGGGAGATGAACTACGTTTTGAATATGCCAAATGCGAGATGGCAATATTCAAGTAGAGATATTCAGAGTAGCTATACTTACAAATCTGAAGTTCAGGGCTAGAGTTATAGATTTGGGATTTCTCACAATGAAGGTGATAGTGAAAACTATGAACGTGGATGGGACTCACCCAAGGAAAACATGTAGAAGGAGAAGAGGGGCGGAGTGAGGGAAGATGAGAGTAGAGGAGAAGAAGAAAGTAGAGGGGTGGAGAGGTAAGGACAGGAGTATGAGGATAGGGAATACCAAAGTTTTAAGGGATACAAAGCAAAAAGGGAATCCAAGAAGAGGTTTTCTGAGAGGCAAGTGGGGAGAGTTTTCAGAAGGATGACAACAGAATAATATATCAAGAGACTAATAGAAACATTATTAAATATAAACTCTAGAAACAATTTGGCCAAAACTATTGAACTAATAATGGTGAAGCAGTTTCAGGGGAATGTTGTGGACAAAAGTCAGACTGCAGGAGGCTGGAGATCAGGAAGTTGTGGCAGGGAGGCTGGACAACAACTCTTTCTGGAACTTAGTCACATGAACAAATCCTGACACCATCTGTATCTCTGCGGTCCCTTAGCTGAACTTTGCTGGGTCCTTGCAGCTCTGGCATTCTGTAATTGCATGAAATTGGCCTTGAAGAAGTCCTCGAGCCCATTTTGGCTCTCGTGATAATTTTCCTTCAGTGGAACAAAGGTTACTTGTCTAAGAACCAAAGCCTCTGACTTGACTGATCAAAGTTTATCACGTGCATTGAAGCCACCTACTTGGCAGATGTAGTGAAAAGCTACACAGATCTGGGCCCAGGACAGGATGCTGGGGCGTGGGAGGGGAACAGAGCAGGTGCTAACTCTACAGATAGCAAGCCTATCGGAGCATTTTGTTACATTTCCTATTTGTCTCTCAAAACAATTTTATAGGAATCACCAGAGAAACCTTATCATGGTTTCTAGACCAGGCTGGGATGTACGGTAAGGATTTCCACAGCTGGTTTTATTTCAAAGACAATCTGATAAGACTACGCAAAAGCCATTCAGAAATGCGTAATCCTACACACCTCAATGATTGAATTTGTTATCAAAACTTTTGGTGTTTTTGATGTTATTGCTCTTTTGTTTTTTTACTAGTATGTAAGGAGTTGGCGATTATTTGGAAAAGTCATGTCTTAGGCTAAGCAAATGCTAAAAAAAAAACTCAGGATGAGAGTTGTTTGTCTATTGCTTAACACATTTCAGAGATTTTCTCATGCACAATCTTTTCTGATCTTCACGACAACCTACAGGATAGGCAAGGCAGGTGCGAGTGCCCCCTTTGGATATGAAGAGACTGAGGTCTAGAGAAGCAAAGTGATTTGCTTGAGGTCCATAGCAATTTATTGGTAGACCAAGGACTAGAATTCAGGTCTCTTACTTGCAGCATATTTCCCTATTCTGAACAATTACACTGGCATCAGAAATTATCTGAGGGACTGGAACAATATAGACAGGCAATTGGGGTAAATCAAGGTAATATTGCTACTTTAACCTTAATCAAAAAGTTGTGGTCTGATTTCCCTTAAGACCCTGCTTCTCTTGGCTTTTGAGAAATTTATTTTTCTTGAATTATCTTTCCAGCTAAATTTTATTGAATAATTGTCAGCACTCTTTTTTGCTTTTTGCCACGTAGACTTGACTTGAAAAGCTGCCAGGATTTTGTTGGGTTTAAATATTAAAGAAGTCTTGAGAAGCAATTAGCTAGTGACACACCAGTTATAAAATCAATCCAAACTTTTGTTGACATTTGTTTCTTTCCCCATATACTAGGTTCCCGCTTTACATTAGTAAGAATGAAATTGAAATAAGTCTATTGCTGGTGGATTAATTTATCTCTTTCCTTGAAACTGGTGAACCCAAAAAGTTAGACAGTGATAGGAAAATACTGCCATTGTCTGTTAAGAAGCCTATGACATTTCAAGGCAAGAATGAATGTATGGAAGAAGAAACTTGTTTCTTCTTTACTAACAAAAGGGAAAGCCTGGAAGTGAATGATATGGGTGTAATTTAAAAAAAAAAAACCTTTACGTAACTTTTTGCTGGGAGAGAAGACTACGAAGCACATTTTCCAGGAAGTGTGGGCTGCGACGATTGTGCGCTCTTAACTAATCCTGAGTAAGGTGGCCACTTTGACAGTCTTCTCATGCTGCCTCTGCCACCTTCTCGGGCAGAAGATATCATTTCAACTCTAACACAGCATGATCGAAACATACAGCCAACCTTCTCCCCGATCTGTGGCCAGTGGACCACCCGTCAGTATGAAAATTTTTATGTATTTACTGACTATCTTTCTTATCACTCAGATGATTGGGTCAGCACTTTTTGCTGTATATCTTCACAGAAGATTGGACAAGGTAAGAGGAACTATGACTCTTTATCAACTAAATTTGGGATCCTTATTGATTTGTGGGTTGGTTTGTTTTAGCTCTCCTCAAATGATGGACAATGGTAGGTATGCAAATAGATAAATGGTCTTGTGGCATAATGTTTGTTGTCTAGTTAGTGAAGTCCCGAATTCTTGTCTCTGGTCAAGGACTTGGGCTCTGGGGTCAGACTGCCTGAGTTCAAATCTTGACTTTGCCCATTACTAGTTCTGTGATCCTAAGCAAGTTATATTACATTTCTATGCCTTAGTTTTCACATCTGAGAAATGGGACTTATAATGGTACCCACCTCATAGATTAAATGAATTTAGCCTTGAAATAAGCTGAGAACAGAGCTTGGCACCCAGTAAACACTATGTAGGCATTAGCTACAATTACTTGCTAAAGTTTTGCTTAAGAAGTAAACTATTTTTTTTATCAAGAAGAGAACTTATTTTTTTAAATTTTCAACTGAAGGAGAACATCAGTTTGATCTGAAATTTCATGGTGCTTCAGATTAGCATAGATATGGATAAATCTCAAAAATTTCAGTCTTTTAGTAAAAGCAGCATTCTCTGTATAATTCTTCAAGTGCTGAGTGTAGTTGCAAGCTGCCCAGTTTCCCTCTGAGGTGTTTTACATTCTTAAATATTTGGACTTACAGGAACAAAGAATAAAGTAACTTAGTAGGTTGTTTTGCATTCTTAGGAAGAGATAACCATTAGAATTTATCCTGTTCTGATGTATTTATCCACTTTCACTGATGGGTAATATTGGCTGTGTTGACAAAATACCAGTCATAGATGAAAAGGAGAGATTTAGTCAATTATCTGGCCATTCCTAAAAGTTTAAATGTGGGAATTGTGCATGTATAGCATCTGAAGACTGCATTTTCTCAGGGATGTTTCAGTGTCTTCTATTGGGATGCCCACCTAGAATTAAGATCATGAGCTTTACCAACAGTATAAGGTGGGGCAGTGATAGTTGAGACAATTCACTAGGTTACTCAAATTTTAAGTATCACTGCTGAGAAAATGATGGAGGGGGAGTTCTGGGTCCGTGTGTGCGTGTGCGTGTGCGTGTGTGTGTGTGTGTGTGTGTGTGTGTGTGTCTGGCCTGTTGGGCTCTGCCTGGACATAAGCTTAGCCTCTACCCATATTTACCAGGGTAGACTCTAATTTACCATAGCATTTAAGTGTGTTCTTAATGACAGTGAAAGCTGCCAGCTACCTGCATCTTGTTTTGAATCCAAAATGTTAATCTTAAAACAAGAAAACAGCACAGAATTAGTTGATTATACAAGTGAGTTCTATACATTTAATTATTCTAAGACATTGGAAAATAAAATGTCTTGTTAACTTTGGAAATGAAAGATGATTTCTTTAAAAACGCAAATGTTTTCTACAAATACTAAAGTTAAAAAGAGAGATATGGAATTAGAACTTGAATTACTTGGCATACATTGCAAATTAACTTCTATTTATAAAGCACTGCATCACAAACACTAAAATGAAGTGGACAAATTAGCTCAGCAGAAAACTATTTTATAGACTGTGTTTATAACGAGCAATCATTGTTGAAGCAATGGGAAATATGACAATTATAGAATGTTAATAACTGTAATGTAGACTGTGTGATGACATTTTATTAGATAGCTGTGATTTCTATCTAGGGTTTCAGATAGTATGATTGGCTTTTATAGATTTTTAAACTGCTAATACCAAATGTCAATAATCTAGTATAACTTTTTTTTTTTGAGGGCAGTGTCGCTGGCCCTCATATGTGGGACCCGAACCGGGGCCGCTGGCTTCCCAAGCCAGCGCTTAACCACCGCGCCACTCGTCCGGCCCTAGTATAACTTTTTATTCCCCATTTATATCTGCCAAGCCCTCCTGTTGTTGATGTCATGGAAGTGAATGTAGCGGCAGACATCGTTACCTGCATTCTCATTCAGAGTTACATGTCTCATGTCCCTGTTATTTCACAAATAGATAGAAGATGAAAGGAATCTTCATGAAGATTTTGTGTTCATGAAAATGATACAGAGGTGCAACAAAGGAGAGAGGTCCTTATCCTTACTGAACTGTGAGGAAATTAGAAGCCAGTTTGAAGCCTTTGTCAAGGTAAGGAGTACGTAAAAGTATCATTGAGAAGTTTTAGTACTTCTGCTAGATCGGAAACCTGACAATGTAAAACTTTAAACATTTGTTATACAGAGGGTGCCAAAAAAATGTATGCACATTGTTTGTTTGTTTGTTTGTTTGTTTGTTTGTTTGTTTGTTTGAGGGCAGTGTCACTGACCCTCATATGTGGGTCCGAACCGGGGCCGCTGGCTTCCCAAGCCAGCGATTCACCACCGCGCCACTCGGCCGGCCCAAATGTATGCACATTTTAAGAAAGGAAAAAACTATTAAAATTGTAATACTCATTATATACCAATAACAAAAGATGGATACAAGTCACGTTTGACTTCTGCAATGACAAGAGGTGATCAAAGTGGTTACCATCAGCGTCCAGACACTTCTGATGATGGCAAACTAGTGCTTGAGCAACGTTGACCAAAGTGTCTACTTCTATACATTTTTTGGCACTCCTGGTATATACATACATAGGTATGTGTATTTATTTTTTAAAATGAAGCCAAAATCCTATGTTAAAAGGGAATGGAAAGTTGGGAGGCTGTACATAGAAATGTTCTTGACAAGAGCGAGGAAAATGCAGTCTCTCAAAGGCACATTCACACATATACATGAACTTTTACCTGCAGCTGCTTCTGGGAAAATTATGAAGTACACCAAGTTTGTTTTTTGCATTTTCTTTTCTTTCCATCCAAATCTTGATGCCTTCTCAATTGTGGATCCATCATCTGATCCCCATTTCCCAGAGAAGCTATAACCATTGACCACTGCAGTTTGGCAGGCCACACGTTAAGCTATTGTCGTTACTGGGGGTAGTAGGGACTTCTGAAGATGGATACACTTTATCATATGAAGGATGGAATTTCATGTGCCATGAAACTAAGATCTTTTCCTTTTATTGTGAGGAGAAGTACAGGGAGTGGGTGATGGACCTTCTCAATATCACTCAAACCAGATCCCAGATAATACCACTTACTCTAGGGCCAATCAAGAACTGAGGCACAGAGAGTTTGAAGCCTTCTAGACCAACAGACTGGTACCCAGCATTAAGTAATATAATGGGTACCTAAAACAAGAATTTTTAGAACATTTATTTGAGGGTGCCCCTACAACATTAATTCCATCATCATAGACAAGAGGTCTAGGGACTCTTGCTTCTGAAGCCGAACATCAAGAAGTCTGTCTATATGTTTCCTTCTCAGAATGCTAAGTCATATACCCTTGACCCTCAGCTCATTTGGGGGTCATGAACAGAAGGCAGCACTCCACATTGAGGGCAGCTCTGTGGGTATTTGGATGAAGCAAGAGGAGCTAGTTTTCACATATAGATTATGTGTGATTTAACCCGGGAGTGAAGGGTTTAAGATCTTATTTCTGAGCTTTTTCCTGTCCTCCTATACTGTCCCCGATGTGTAATTTAATTGAGTAGTGAAGACTCTAAGATCTTACTCCTGAGTCACCTACGGGAATCAGAACTCAGCTCATATCGACTGCTGGTTTTTCAGTTCTTTACACTAATCTAGGTTTTAGATAAAGACTCCTAACTTTATTTGCAAGGCTTGGAGACGATTTGAGTTTCTCTGGTTCTTTGAGGCTTCTGGCCAGTATTACAGGGTGTTGGGAGGTGTAGAAATTTAAATATGAATAAAGCCACTTTCAGAACCATGGTTAGTAATCCAAATAGTATATATTGGGTTGTTGGAAAAGTCATGACGCATTTTTGCAATGAAAAACATAGAAAAAATACGTCATGACTTTTCCAACAACCCAATATAATGTATTTGGTTGTGTGACCTTGGGCAAATGATTTCACCTCTCTAGACCTCAGTTTTTCTCATCTATAAAATGAGAGGGTTGAGATTATCTGTAAGGGCACTACCAACTCCGACATTCTGTAATTATGTGACTAGGCTTCTGTTCCCTCCAATGGCAGTGAGAGTGACTGTTAATTTTTCCCTCCCCCTCTCCTTTGTACTGAGAGTTTTACAGTCGAACTGCCAATTCATCATGGTTCTATTTCAGGTCAGATATGTAAAGCTTCCCAGATCAGCTACCCAGGATAGGAATAAGGAAATCAGCTGGTATGGCTTCTCTGTTTATGCTTGCATGAAAAAACTGACAGCTCCAAAGTTTCATATTCTAAAAGGGCAGAGCTTCTCAGGCATGTCAACTGGGGCTCCCTACATGTGACAGAGGAAGCCCCTTGCCTCTACTGCAGCAGGGGTGGTATCCTAATCTATGTCATCTGTACTTACGATATGCACAATGGTGAGACACAAAGTCCTCCAGCTACTCAGTTCTCTTCCAATGACTGAACTCTTTTCTAAGATCCATCCCCTCAAATTTCTTACTCTAAACCAATATTTTGAACTTTTTTTTACCTAACAGGCCAACTACATAATAACCTCAAATTGGACTTTTATATTCTTAGCAAATATTAGCAGGCTTTCTTTCTGGGTTATAGTCTGACTGGTTAAGAGCAACCTAAAGTTTGAAATTTTGAGCTCTGAATCATAACTTGAAGGGATCTTAGAAATCATCAGATCTAATTATTAGCCCAGAACTTCAGCCTTCTCCCCACAGTCCCCACCAAGTTGTCCCCCAATCTCTGTTTAAACACCTCTAATGACAAGGAACTCATTATCTCCTAAGGCAGGTAACACCAAGCTGTTCCTTTGAGGGGAAGATAGGATTCAGGAATTATGTTAGGGTAAGCAGAGGCAGCACTGTGAATGGTGTAGTTTCACATTAAAACTTACTACCCACCCCACCCCCTGCTAGAATGATCAGTTCCTTGATGGCCTGCCCATCAATGCCGTAGATGACTTTGCTAGGGTCAAAGCATTTCCTTTTCAAGTTAAAGATCAACCTGTCCATACCTGCCACATAGAGTTTCCACTGACAGAGAAATAACTAGTCCGATTTTCTGAAATCAACTTTAAAAAGTCTTTCAGTTGAGCTGGGGAGTAAAGGAAGAAAAAAAGTCTCTGAGGAGTATGGCTGGGGGAAGTTCACAGAAAGGCAAGGCTAGGTGCATAAAAGACAAACTTTGCTGACTTCACGTTTTCATCTTGGCTAAACCCCTGACACTAATATAACCACCTAGCCTGAAAGTATCTCAACCTCGATCATCACACTCCATTTTTTGAAAAGACACTAAATACTCATTTGTTTACTTGTTATCTCACAAACATTTTCCTGTTGCCGCACTTTCACAGTGCCACACTTCAGCTCAAGTGGAAAGTTGAGGCTCCGCAGCCCATGTGAGCGTTTTGAGGTGCACGTTCCCTGTTAGCTTCTGTGACTTACACCCTCACATCTGACGACTGAGCTGAGTCTACAAGAAGACACTCAACAGTAACAAAACTAATTCCTTCTATGGGAGGAACAAAAAGAAAGGGCCCTATGGAAACTTGATTCCAGTAATGGGAAGGAATGCAAGACTTTGATTATCAGAAGATTTGAAAATACTACTGCCTTGCTCCTTTGTGTCCTGAGCATAGGCTGCTGGTGTGAGTTAAGTAAGCCCAGCCTAAGAAAGTAATCTCATAGTTTTGACATTTGCCTTCAGCCTCAGATTCCTTGGGTAACCTCATGACAGCCAGTTAAGCCCTTCAGGCCTTTTATTCGGTATCTTTCAAGTGACGGCAATAGACTTTATTACTTTCTGATCTGGGTGGATAGCAGTCCCTCTTAGCTTCTCTAAGCCCGTCTATCCTTTCTTCAGTTGCTAAATGAGAAGAAACTCCTGAAGAAGTGTTGCTTTTGCCTTTGAACATCAGCAACATTGGGAGATTATCTGTATTTCCTGTATGCTGATTACTATAAATAAATATAGGCTACACAAGAGCACACAACCAGCAACAAGAGAATCTTCTCAACCCATTGAAAGGGACAACAAAAGAAGAAACGTCTCAGGGTTTTTTCATAGTCTGGGATTTCTTCCCAAGATCAAACTTACTGTGACCATTTCCTAAGAGATTTCAGACCAATTTTATTCTAATAGATACACACCATGCTTTATGTTTAACAATATTCTATGTACCAATTCCCAGGGTAGAATCATCTCCTCATTCAGCATCATTTGTCAGTACCTGTCAAAACCAGGGAGGTTGGGGTCAGAGTCAGTATTGCAGCCTCTGGTCTGGAGAGAGTGCTAGAACGGAGATAATGAAGCCCAGATTCAGCTTCCAGGTATATCCCTGGGCTTTTGCCTCACAGAGCCATAGGCTCACAATTGGTATGATGGAATTAATGACAGGATCTGAGTCTATATGATTATCTTCACCAGAGTAAGGATGGACGCCAAATGAATGATACTTCTAAACCTCTCCCCCGCCCCTCCCCAGCAGAACTCCTGCCAAAATGACCTTTTGCAATGATTCTTATTTCAGGATATAATGGGAAACGAAGTAAAGGAGACAGAAAAAAACTTTCAAATGCAAAAAGGTAGGTTGCTATTTACCAATTTCTATGAATACTTAGAAACTAAAAGTAACCTTTATTATATTGAACAACCCAGTGTTGAATCAGAGAACTTTTAGCCCTGGAAATAAAACAAGAACACAATTGGCAAATTAACACTTCTGCCTGTGATTTGGAAAGGCTTTATATGTACATACTTATGGGGAGGACTGGGTTCCTTTAATGCTGACAATACCAAGTATGAAGAAATCCCATTATTTTCAATACTTTACCAAAGCAACCATACAGCCTAGTACCATCTACAGAGGATAAGATAATAAGAAAATCATCATTTCGTAGCAGTTGCATTCATTGCTTCATGATAACAGTTTTTCATGGGGAACCATGGCCAGTGGAGCCTTTGGGATCAAGGAGTGAGCCAGTGTGACAACATTCTATTCTTTGCCCTGTTCTTGATGTCAGATCATCTCGAACACCTCAGG
Organism: Aselliscus stoliczkanus; assembly: GCA_033961575.1. Lineage (NCBI taxonomy): Eukaryota > Metazoa > Chordata > Mammalia > Chiroptera > Hipposideridae > Aselliscus > Aselliscus stoliczkanus. The sequence goes on from CM066737.1 coordinate 20,756,633, forward strand.
GTTGGAAGAGGTTTTGATGGTTCTCAAATCCAGCATCATGCCCAGAGCACCAATCTCCTTCACATCAACACCAACCATCTGGCCTCTGATCAAACATGCCTAGACACCTTCTATGTCATAAAGCAGCCTGGTCCATCTTATAATAGCTCTAATAATTACAATATATTTACTATACTACATGAGAAAAGTCTTTTCTCCTCTGGAATTGAAATTTATTCCTGCAATCATCACTCACTGGACTCAATTCTGTTCTTTAGGCCATATGAAACAAAGTATAATTCTTCTACACAGCAGCTGTCCAGATGTTGAAAACAGCAATCATGGCTCCTGAGCCTTTTCTTCTCCAGGCTAAGTCTCCCCAGTGTCTTCCATTGTTCCTTTCATGACCTTTTTCAGGCCCTTTTTTCTCCTAGTTAGCTCCCTTTCTGGACAACTCCCTAACTTTCCCTACTCCTCTTAGAACATAGCACCCCAAACCAAACACAATGATGCCTGGAGTGACCTGAGCAGCTGAGTGTGGGGAAGATGGTGTTGGTAGATGGGTGTTTTTACCACAAAGTCAGTTAAAATTATGCTATGGGTTTTGTAAAGTTAATACATACAAAAATACATATATACATGCATACAGAGATACAGATACTTTTTTTTGAGGCAAAGGAATAATCAGGGCTTGCTTTAACTGTTGTTCTAGATGCAAAGGGTGATCTGATTTCCATGAAGGTTTTGTCTTCAGAATGACTGTAAGATAGGTTGAGTGGTTAATTACAGTGAAATTTGAGGAAATGGTTCATGTGGATGCTGCCTATCATTTCAGGAAAATGATAAACTTAACAAAACTTGTAATTTAGGTCATCCCATTTGATTCAATCTGTATAGAGCACTTGCAAAGAATCCAGCGCCAGACTCATTACTGGAGGAAAACAAAAAAACTTCCATACAGTCTTTGTACCTAGGAGACCAGCACATCATATTAAGAAGCAAGCCTGTTGCATGAGAACAAATTAGAGATAGATACACCAGAGTTTGGCCAATTGCTTGACCAAATAAGACACTATAAGCACCTTACTGCTAATTGTGCAGACATGACCTTGAGGCCCACTAAGATTCTCAAAGGATGGAAGTTGTTCCTAAAAGCAAGGTTCAAAACACTTTTAATGAAGATTAGTATTTTTAGCCTGTGTCAATCTGTGTAAAGCAGAGTCGAGTCCTGAATAACTGTTATAAGAATGGGATCAGTGGAAACAGCCAATTCAATTGTTCAAGTTTTAGAAACCAACGTTTCCCTCTGAGAAGGATTTCAGATCACTCTATCCTTCCTTTTACATAATACTATACTTAAACACAGTCTCTATTATACAGCTATATGACTAGACCAAATAGTTCCATGGGCAGTTTTGTATGACTTTGGCCTGACACTTTGCTTTGGGTTTCATTTCAGGTGATCAGGAGCCTCAAATTGCAGCTCATGTCATAAGTGAGGCCAGCAGTAAAACAGCATCTGGTAAGTCCAAAAGCATCTGAGCATCAGCCACCAAGGGGGAAGGCTGGGATGCTGATGCAATGCAGCCTAATGATTAGGCTCCTCTCTTCCTTTGGGGCCTAATTTACAAACGTACCCATACACCTCTCATTTGCTCTCCTTTGTCTTCAAAGTGAGCTCAAATGTACAGATGGGACTTGGAGGGACAAAAAGAGGTGGGAAGCAATCCCAATTTTCTCGTTATGTTCTTGTTCACTGACTGATTCTAAATGATGAATTACTGATTAGAGGGGGCATTATTTTGACAACACAGAAGAGATGGCAGATAGTGACCTCCTGACTGGAAGCATCCCTCATCCTAAACTCTCTTTGCTGTGTGTAAATGGGCTTCAGGGGGTATATCCTGACATCTGTCAATCCCTGTATGATTAACCCCAGCCTCACTGGGGCTAACCTCAGGGAAGTTAAAGGTAAAATCATTCTGCAAAGACCACTAGGTGCCAGGATGTTAGATTTTTCCAATGAAGTAACAACATAACATACTGTAATCTTTTCAACTCTGAATGATTTTATTTCCATATACATTCTGCTATTATTCTAGCCCTTGGATCTTTTTTTCCCCAAATCTGTACCTCCTGATAGCTGGTGTGTTACATCTGATAAATGGATGGAAACACAAACACTGGCATAAAATCCCCTATATACATAAATGCAGTCCGAGAACATCATAGCAGTCTTTGAAAAATTCAGCACAGTGCTTCAGAATGGACTTCCAAACTGTGTGTGTGTGTGTGTGTGTGTGTGTGTGTGTGTGAGAGAGAGAGAGAGAGAGAGAGAGAGAGAGAGAGAGAGAGAGAGAGAGAGAAGACATGAGGTAGGGCTTAGGTATCTCAGTGGCTGTCTACATGGTTATCCTGGATCATGGTATGGGAATAAGAGCACTAGATAGAAAATTTTGAATACTGAGGTTCAAGAACCATAACTATCACTTGCTGGATGGCCTGGGGGCAATTCCCTTTACCTACATAGCAGTTTTCTGCCTCATTTATTTCACAGAGTAACTTTGAGCATCAAATCAGCTATTGTGGAAGAAAGTATACTGTCAAGTGCTATGCAAATGGAAGGTGTCAGTACTTAGCTTACTTCACTGTAGTTTAGATGTCAGAAGAGTGACATAAAGCCCTTCATTAATCCCAGCTATTCCCACAATATTTAATAATTCTGCCAGGTACCCCTTTCTCAGAAAAGATACTATGGGAGAACATCACAACTATATTGGCATGCACGGGGTGGCCATGCACAGCACCCCTTCTCATTAGATTGGATGACAGCAACTGAGACACCTCCTAGAAGAATAGCTTCCCACTGATCTTTGTCCACCTTGCCCTTGGATATATTTCATGATGTTCAGAGTCTACCAAAAGGCCCTTGACTGATATTGGTCCTGGTATAGTTTACAGTCTGCATCACATAGGATCAGGTGGGAAGATTCCGCACTCCACCCCAATTCCAAACCTCTCATTCCTACCTGGTCATGCTGTTAAAAAGTTGACCTACACCCCACAGCAATGACTAAAATTAGGAAAAGAATTACAAAAATAAACTTAGTGGGCTACAAAATTGGAAACCTGCAATTGTTAATCAAATGGCACACAAGTTAAAACATCATAATGAAGCGTCATTTTTGGAGTGGTGTGGAGGGCCAAGAAATGTCAGGCATTAGGGATGCTTTTCCTATTACTAAAGGATGAGTCTTAACAGGTTGGTAGGCCTAACACCCTTATAGACCTAAGACCACCAAATAGAGATTTTTTAAAAAGCTCAAGGAAGCAAATGCATCAGTTCTTTCACTTCTCCCAACCCCCCCAACTCCGGCAATCTAGCTCTTTATGGAAGCTGAGATTTAAAATCGGGTATACACACTACTTTGAACCCACTCAACATCTCAGCCGAGAAAATGGCACACTGTTGGTGGGTACTCCGGTTTAGCCACAAGAATACAGAGGCCCTTTCAAGTTGGTGGCGCCCACTACAATGGGAGATCAAAACACACAGTGAAATGACAGGTTTATTTTCATACTTCCTTGCCTAATTTTAGTCCTTGCTGTGGGAGGTAGGTCGGGTTTGCAACAGCATGATCAGATAGGGAGAAATGGGGTCTTTCTTTTTCTCTGTATTGAGGCAGAACTAGGTGGACCAGCAAAATTTTGGCTTTGCAAAATGTAAGGAAAGGAAGAAATCAATGTTAATATTTGCAAGAATTTTGTCTGAATATTTTGGCATGCATAAATGATGTGGACTTTGATAACATTCACTGTTTCTTAAGTTCAAGGGCAAATTAGCTTTAAGACCCCTAAAGGGAAAAGAAAACTCACTGGGCTCTGTTACTTTAATCTTCAGAACAAATCTCTTAAATAGGCTGTAATATTAGCCCCATGTTGCAGATGAGAGACTGAAATTCAGGGAGATTAAGTGATTTACCCAAACTTGAGTAATGCTTGGATTGTAACCCAGCTCCACCTGAGTGTAAAGCCCAAACTGACTTGTTAGCCATAGCTCCTCCAGACACTGAAGGCTGGAAGGGTCCTTAAGAATCCCTGATGCCCAAACCTTCCATTCGTATATTAAGCTAGTATCAACATTAAACTATATTTTTTGTTAGAATGTGAACCATGGTATGCTTCATCTCATCACAAATTTTCCCCCTCTCTATTACAGTTCTACAGTGGGCCCAAAAAGGATACTACACCATGAGCAACAACTTGGTAACCCTCGAAAATGGGAAACAGCTGGCTGTTAAAAGACAAGGACTCTATTATATCTATGCCCAAGTCACCTTCTGTTCCAATCGGGAAGCTTCAAGTCAAGCTCCATTTATAGCCAGCCTCTGCCTGAGGTCAATGAGTGGATCTGAGAGAATCTTACTTAGAGCGGCAAATACCCACAGTTCCTCCAAACCTTGCGGGCAACAATCCATTCACTTGGGAGGAGTATTTGAATTGCAACCAGGTGCTTCGGTGTTTGTCAACGTGACTGATCCAAGCCAAGTGAGCCACGGGACTGGCTTCACATCTTTTGGCTTACTCAAACTCTGAACAGCGTAACCTTGCAGGCTGTCGCTGGGCTGATGCTGGCAGTCTTCATGATACAGCAAAGCAGTTAAGACCACCCCCTGTTGAACTGCCTATTTATAACCCTATGATCCTCCTCATGGAGAACTATTTATTATACACCCCAGGCATGTAGGGCTGCAATAAGTGAATTACAGGGTGGGTGAAATCCAAACAGGCCCTGTTCCATAAATGCTTATATTCTGAAGCAGGAACCAGGCTGATGCAGACATCCAGAATCCTATGAAAAGACAAGGCCATATGCACAGATTGAATTCTGAGTAAACAGCAGATAATTAGCCAAGTTTAGTTTTGTGTTTTTTTTGCCAGCAGTGTCTTTCAGTGGATAATGTATTTGATTTGTCAGTGAAAATGCAGAATGGAAACTGGGAACCTCAGCTCACATCCAGTTATGATTGACTCTGGATCCCTGTGACCCTGATGGAGGGGCAGGCTCTAAAAAGTCTAATGACGTGAAGAACTGAAAAATCTTGCCCCTCACCAGCCACCGTGACACTCTCTCTCTCTCTCTCTCTCTCTCTCTCTCTCTCTCTCTCTCTCTCTCTCTCTCTCTCTCTCTCTCTCTCTCTCTCTCTCTCTCTCACACACACACACACACACACACACACACACACACACACACACACACACACAGAGTCAGGCTGTTGCTAATCAGTTATCTTATTTCAACCCTGTCCCTATCTCCATCACTGTAAACTGTGTGTGTGGGGGGAAGCAGAGAGAGCAGCTCTGAGACTGCCCACTCCTCTTCAAGAAATGACTGTATTTAAAGGAAATCTATTGTATCTACCTGTAGTCTTCATTGTTTCCAGAGTGAACTTGTCATTATCTTGTTATTTATTTTTTGAATAATAAAGATCCCTGAACATTATTGTTGTTATTTAGCACCTAAACCCTATGCCAGGTTCGGGGAAAAGGAATCATTTGAAGGGAATTTTCCCAACCTTCGTGATGTTTTCATAAACTTGGTTCTCAAGCCTGTTGCACCACAAAATATCTTGGCGACATCACACTCCCTGGAAGTCTGTGATAGCTTTTGATGGATGACATGGAAGCTTATTCAGTGAAAAGCAATCTGGTCTTTATTTCCAGCTTGCTCTGGAAAGTTTGCTGATTGAAGAGAGATGGGTTTTTTTTCTTGATTAATCACAGCTAAGTGAAGCTGGAGAGAGGGCCTTAAATGAGAAGCAGTTGTTTATCTTTTTAATAGCCATTTAGGTGGTTTCCACTTTAGGCAAGAGGAAATGTTGCTGGGACAGCCTGATGGGAAATATCGGCCCTTCAGTCTTCCACTGAAGCAAGGGAGCTAGTCCTTGTCACCTCCAATTGAGGGATTTTCATATAAGAAATCCAGAGTGGCTTTTTCGTCTTCACTGATAGAGTGTATTACTTAAGACAAACACCACATGTTCAAGCAGAAAAATGTTACGGTAGAACAAAGAAAGGGAAATGAGGAGAGGTGGGGTCAGCTCTTGGCCACTGTCCCTGCTCGTCAATCCTCTGGACAGCACCGTCCCTTCTTGGCTGAGTGACTTTGAACAACTTACAGCATGACTTTGTAACCCCAGGCGAAGATCATGCTAGAGAAACTTGCTGGGCTGCATGTTTTCTCCAAGGAAAGAACTTCGGTATGAGCAGGGGTGACACTTGTTGATTCAGGCACTCACTTGGGGACACGTTCACAATGCCATTTTGTCCTCTGGAGAGAAGATATTTCTACAGTGTTGCCTTCTGCATGGAACACTTGATGGAAGTGGGGCAGTGGCAGAGAAGAGACATTGGTCATGGTAGTCTCATAGGTATGGGCCTGCCTTCGGAAGGCCGGGTCCCCAGATCTGGTTGAGTGGAGCGCATGGCCCAGTCCAGAGAGAAGACAACACACAGGCCATGACTGTCCCTTTCTCACGGTAGCTGAGTACCCACTTTGTAGAACAGCCATACTTGCCCAACTTGCCTGGGTGTGGCAATGGGGGTGGGGATGGGCAAGAAGCATTTGCTCATTAGTAGGGTTCATAAGAAGAGAACCCATGTCCAGCGTGAACAAATCCTTTGTAGGCTATATATACTCATATCCTCCAGCTTAAACATTACCCCTGCACTTCACCCCACCTTTTTGCCTTTGGAAATCATTATCATCCAGATTATTTCTACCTCTAGTAACCAAATTGATAACAGTATCTATTAGAAAGAATGGTATCAATACAAAAGCTACATTTTCGTGTTGTTGTTTTTTTGTTTGTTTGTTTTTGTTTTTGTTTTTGAGGGCAGTGTCACTGGCATTCATATATGGGACCGAACCGGGGCCGCTGGCTTCCCAAGCCAGCGCTTAACCACTGCGCCACTTGGCCGGCCCCAAAAACTACATTTTCTAGGCTACATCCTCTGCTCCCATGCTTTCTACTGCCCTCTAAATGCCACCTGCTATAGCTCCAGCCCAGAACTATCCTGCAAGTTTCAGCCTCACATAGCCAACCAACTGCCTTCAGCCTCTCAGACTACATCCTCATGAAGTCACCTTGCCCTTCCCAAGAACTTGAGGTCCCATCATTCACCTTCTTCTCTTTCTGTCCTACATGAACACAGTGGGCTGTCTCCCCCCACCCTTCATGTGTTTAACTACCACTTTCAGACTACTGTGACACCCTTAGGGCTGACCTGCTCCCTAGAGTCTGTCCCCAACTGCCTAAATCTCCAAATGGTGAGCCCAAACCCTCAAACCCAATGCATCCAAATGGAATTCTTGATCTTTCCCCCTACACAATGGGATCCACTTTCAGTGCTTCCCATTCTGGTGAATGGCAGCCTCATCTACCCTGCTTCCCAAGCCTGAAGCCTGGCTTAATTTATCGCTGTCTTCACTCCCGCATCCAATCTCACCAGCCTATACACATCAACCCTATTTCTTAAATTGTTCTTAATCTACTTCTTTCTATAGTATCTTAGTCCAAACTACTGTCACCTCTCTTCTGGAATACTACAACACCCTCCTGGACTCTCTGCCTCCACTCTTGCTCCCTCTCATCCATTTTCCATACACAGCTAGAGTGAATTCTTAAATACAATTCTGATTTCACCACTCCCCTTCTTCTTATCCATCTTAGAATAAAGACCAAAATAATTAACATATTTCATCTACTCTTTCAGTGTCTTAACTTCAAGTCCTCGGTTCCTCCAAGTAAGGCTACAAATGATTTCCTGCGTTAGAACCCAGGCATGCTGTTTTCTTGTAACACCCATTCCTTCCTCTACCGCACCCTGCACTGTAGCATCACAGCACTTATCACTGTGAACCTGCATCTCCATTTTTAAAAGTATGGTTGAGGTTTTGCCTACTATGCTGTGAGCTTCTTGAGGACCAAGACTTTGTCCTGTTGACCATGGCAACTTCAGTGTCTATTACAGGGCCTGGCATGGAGTTGGCCATTTATTCGTTGCATGAAGCAATGAATGAATGAATGAATGAATGCAGCTGCTTATAACTCAGTAGTCCATAAAATAATTCTGTGCTGGGCCGGCCAAATGGTGTGGTGGTTAAGCGTTCACTTGGGAAGCCAGCGGCCCCGGTTTGGGTCCCACATATGAGGGCCAGTGACACTGCCCTCAAAAAAAAAATAATTCTGTGTTTTGGTTAAAACAAAAATTTGCAATACAGTATAAACCTTTATTTTGTCAAAAACATCTATATGATAAAAATATATTGAGGGTAGACAAACACTAAGAATTATATTGTAGATAAAAATATGTATTTTTATATTTCATGATATTTCCAAAATAGTACATGATATTTGCTCCAAACTTCACTTGAATATTTTCATAGTTGTTCCAATAAATGATGAGGACTTGAGTGAATTCTGATCTACCTATAATATTCTGATAATAAATTATCTAATTTAATTCCATTTTTATAAACATGTCACTTCTGCATTTCATCAAAGGGGTGGAGGAATGCTTAAAATGACCAATAATTTTTATTTCCAAATAAAGAGAAAATGAACAAAGTATAAAGCATTACTATCTCTGCTACTTGATAGGAAACAAATGTCTAAAAAACTGTGCCCTAGAAAGCTGCCAGAACAGGGGACCCAAGTTAAAGAGAAACAACATATAAACTCCTGGGCTCCAGGAGGGAAGACATTTTGGGTTGAATTTGACTATTTCCATAGGGCTTAATTCTACTCTGTAAAAAACTGCACTGCCTTAAGCCTTTACAGCAGCCTGAAGTACTTTCAGACATGGAAACAAGGAACTAAGAATGATTTTTACTATGTTCTTTTTTTCTGTGAACTACATTTCCATTTTTAAAAAAACAAAATCAGAAATACTAATTGTAGTGTACTAGTTAAATCTGGAGTCAGGCGGATACAGTCTTAATCTAGGCTCCACTATTTCCCAAATTTATAACTATACGCAAGTCATTTCACCTCCTCTGAGCCTCAGTGTCCTCATCTGTAAAGTGGGGATAATAAGAATATCTGCTTTGCAAGGTTTCTGAGGATTTGATGAGATCATTCACAGAAAGTCCCCGGCAGAGTCTGCTCCCTGGAGCAGATCATCATGTAAAGTGCACTAAGGTGGGTCTCCGTGTGGCCCCAACACACCAGTCTGCACTCAATGGTGCAAACAGACAGGATGGCATCTTAAATGGATGAAACCTCTACAACCAAGGAGAGTGCCTGGCAGCCGAGGTACAGATAAAAGTCTTGCCTAAGTAGTAGACCAAAGGCCACACCCAATGTGAAGCAAAGTGAAAGCAAAAAAAAAAAAAAGGTGAAGTTAAAACACATACCTTACCTAACAATAGAGAGGATCTGTGGGTAACAAAGATTCTTTCCTTAGTTTCATTGTCAAAAACAATTAACCATTGGAGGCTTGGGGTTGCCAAATTTTACAATAGGTTTGAGTACTTCTATAGTTAAGATATTTAGGAAGTGTTCTTTTTTTTTTTTTTTTTAAAGATTTTATTGGGGAATTGGGGGAGGGGAACAGACAAGTTGCTGTCCTTTTGTTCTTCAGTCTAGTTGTGGAGGACCTCACTTCACTGGCCCATGTTGGTATCATCATTGCGCTCTTTCCGGGTGAGGCAGTCACTGGCCAGCAATTGGACGGCTGCTAACAGCAGCTCACGCCGGCTGCCGGCTGCTCACGCTGGCTGCTGGCTGCTGCTCATTTACTGTAACTTATGGCAGCCCACTGCAGCTCTCCTGCAGCCTACGCCATTGCCAGCACCGGCGACTCACCGGCAGCAAGCTCCAAGTCGAGCTTCTGTTCACCATCTTAGCTGTAGAGGGCACAGCGTCACTGGCCCTAATGGGAGATCTGAACTGGGGCCCCGCTGCTCAGAGCTGGTGTCCCAAGCCAACTCTTTTTCTTAATTTTAATTAGCTTCAGGTATACAACACAGTGCAATAGTTATACTTTTTACCCCTCAAAGTGATAACCCCCCTCCCCCAATTCTCCTCTTCCACTCCTCCCCCCCATATCATACATATCTATTACAATTCCTTTGACTCCCTTCCACCGTATAATCCACATCCCGTGACTATCTATATATTCAATTACAGTTGGCATACAATATCATACAACATCAATTTCAGGTATACAGTGTAGTAATCAAGCCTCTACTCCATCCATGAAGTGGTCTCCCTAACAAGACATGTGACCATATGACACCCCACAAAATATTTACAACATTATTATATTCCCTGAACTGTCTTTCATATCCCTGTGACAATACTGTAGTTACCTATTTATGCTGTCTAATTTTTTTCCCCTTCTCCCTCATCCCCAACCCCCTCCCAACTAGCAACCCTGTTTTTCCTCTATATCTATGAGACTGTTTCTGTTTCCTTTGCTCATTCATTCAGTTTTTCAAATTCCACATATAAGTGAGATCATATGGTATTTGTCTTTCTCCGACTGACTTATTTCACTTAACATAATAGTCTCTAGGTCCATCCATATCGTTGCAAATGGTACGATTTCATTCATTCTTCTTTATAGCAGAGTAATACTCCATTGTATAAATGTACCACAGTTTCTTAATCCAGTCATCTACCGATGGGCATTTCGGTTGTTTCCAAGTCTTGGCTATTGTAAATAGTGCTGCAATAAACATAGCGGTGCATATATTTTTTTGAATTAGCGTCTTGGATTCCTCTGGGTAGATACCCAAGAGTGGAATTGCTGGGTCATATGGCAGTTCCATTTCCAGTTTTTTGAGATACCTCCATACTGATTTCCATAATGGCTGCACCAATTTGCAGTCCCACCAACAGTGCATCAGGGTTCCTTTTACTCCAAACCCTCGCCAGCACTTGTTGTTTGTTGATTTGTTGATGATAGCCATTCTGACTGGAGTGAGGTGGTATCTCATTGTGGTTTTTATTTGCATTTCTCTGATGATTAGTGAGGTTGAACATTTTTTCATATGCCTGTTGGCTATCTGTATGTCCTCTTTAGAGAAATGCCTCCTCATATCCTCTGCCCATATTTTAATTGGGTTGTTTGTTTTTTTGGTGTTGAGTTTCATGAGTGTTTTATAAATTTTGGGTATCAACCCCTTATCAGATATATCGTTGGCAAATATCTTCTCCCATTCATTAGGCTGCCTTTTTGTTTTATTGATGATTGTCTTTGCTGTGAAAAAACTTTTAAGTTTGATGTAATCCTATATGTTCATTTTTTCTTTTATTCCCCTTGCCCAAGGGGATATATCAGTAAAAATATTACTCAGGGTAATGTCTGCAAACTTACTATGTTTTTTTCTAGGAGTTTTATGGTTTCAGGTCTTATATTTAAGTCTTAAATCCATTTTGAGTTTGTTCTCATATATGGTGTAAGTAGGTGGTCCATTTTCATTTTTTTGCACGTGTCAGTCCAATTTTCCCAGCACCATTTTTAAATAGACTATTTTTCCTCCAGTGTAAATTCTTGCTTCCATTGTCATAGTTTAAATGACCGTATATGGATGGGTTTATTCCTGGGCTCTCTATTCTATTCCATTGGTCTATGTGTCTGTTTTTATGCCAGTAGCATACTGTTTTGATTACTGTAGCCTTGTAGTATGTTTTGATGTCAGGTAGTGTGATGCCTCCCACTTTGTTCTTATTTCTCAACATTGCCGTGGCTATTCGGGGTCTTCTGTGGCTCCATATAAATTTTAGGATTCTATGATTTCTGAGAAAAATGTCCTTGGTAGTTTGATTGGAATTGCATTGAATCTATATATTGCTTTAGGTAGTACTGACATTTTAACTATATTAATTCTTAGGAAGCTTTCTTTTAAAAATCTATGATCATTGATTGATTCCAAATCTGAAGGACATGAGCACACAAAGCTATCCCTTTCATACCATACTCCTCTGAGCAATGCAAATAGGCAATTCAGCAACTCTCAAAAAAAACAAATTAAATATATAGTTGTTTTTCATTCTGCATTCCTGGAGTTCCACTGAGTTATAGTTCACATTTTCCCTGCTAATGTAACTCTACTTAAAGTCCAGTGATTTTTCGTCTCAAACTCTACTCCTATCTTAGGTATCTTTCTGACTATAAACCTCTTTGGAGTCCAAGTGCAACCTTTAACGCATCTTAGATTTCATTCACATTTCATGTTACTAGGAGTTAAAAGATTTTTAAAAATCCATCCATCCATCCATCTAACACTGCAGTTATAGGCTCTGTGCTAGGCATGATATGAATATGATCCATTCCCTGCCCTCAAGTAGCTTACAGTCTTTTGTGTAACAGGTGTGCAAATGTTTAAAGCTCAAAGTCAATTCTACAGCAGGAGTAAGAACCGGTGTTACAGAGAACACACAGGAAGGTCAAGTAACTAGGACAAGCAAGGAAAGGTAGGAGTCAGGAAAGGCTTTCCAGGAGAGGTAACACAGACTGAGTCTTGAAGGATGTTGAGGAAAGGAAGGGCCATAAGGATGAAAGGAGTCCCAGAGGGAGAGAGCAGAACATGCGAAAGCATTGAGGTGTGAAAATGGATAAAGAGTGTAGGGGAGGGCGCGCAGCTAGCTCAGTTGGTAAGAGCGTGAGCTCTTTACAGCAGGGTTTCCGGTTCGATTCCCACATGGGCCAGTAAGCTGCGCTCTCTACAGCTAAGATTGAGTTGAGCTGCCGTGAGTGGCTAGCAGAAGGTGTGAGCTGCCATGTGCTGCCGTGGGCTGCCATGAGCTACCATGAGCTGCGGCCAGTAGCAAGTGTGAGTGGCCGGCAGTCAGCGTTAGTGGCCGGAAGCCGATGAGAGCTGTCGTGAGCCACCGTGAGTGCCTGTCCAATGGCCAGCGACCGACTGCCTCAGCCGTGAAGAGTGCAATAATCATAATACCAACATGGATCAGTGAAGTGGCATCCTCTACAACTAGACTGAGAACAACGAACAGCTCGGAGGTGGGGGGGGGGGTTAGGGGCAAAGAGGGGAAAATAATAATAATAATAATAATAATAATAATAATAATATAAAAAAAGAGTGTAGGGGAGTAGGCAGGAGGAGTCAGCTCACAGCGGGCCTTCCTTAAGAACAAATTTTGGTGTATAGGCCAAAAATGCTAAATCGCAATCTAGAAAGAGGCTTTGTGTTCGTATGGCAGAGAGAGGCTGCCCCCTGGCCTGCTTGCCCAGAGGGGCTTGCTCCATAGCATCCTGTACTATAATGTGGCTTAGGTGGCCTGCAATGCAAGTCTTGAGAACGGTAGCGAGGAGGCTGACTCACAGATTGGACCCTCCAGGCTTTGAGGCTGCAGAAAGCTTAGAACTCCAGTTGACTTCTGCTGTTGGCACCAAGGCAAATTTTCGCAATTTCCCCATACAAATAACGGAGGCCTGAAATTATTTGGAACATTTGCTCATTCAATAAATATTTATTGAGAAGGGACCATGGGCTCAATCCTGTATCAGGCACTGAATCTACATGGATGAAAGAACTCAATCCCTCCTTTTAAGGTAATACAGTATTACAGCACTAAGAGAAATTCAAGATCAAATTTTACTGAGCATGGAGGGTAGTAAAAAGAGATTATATTTTTAAACCTATGAATGATATAATCAGATCTTTTAGGTAATCATTCTACTGGCACCAAAGAGGCCAGAATAGAGAGGGTGATACAAGGGGCAAGGAGATGCTTTGGTCCAAAGGACAGGAGACAAGTGCTAAAAATTAACAATGGTCATGAGGATAGAGAGAAATTCAAGGGATACAGCGGAGTTAAAAATGGTAAGACTTGGGCTGGCTGAGTGGCTAGTTGATTAAGAGTTGGCTTGGGAGCACGAGCTCTGAGCATCAGGGCTGCCGGTTTGGATTTCACATGGGCCAGTGATGCTGAGCCCTCCCTCTACAGCCACGATAGTGAAAAACAGCTTGACTTGGATTTGGGCTGCCCTGAGCTGCCGGAGTTGACGTAGGCTGCAGTGGGCTGTTATAAGCTACCGTGAGTGGCAGGCAGCAAGTGTGAGCTGCCGTGAGCTGCCATGAGTGGCAGTCCAATGGCCGACAACTGACCTGCCTCATCCAGGAAGAGCGCAATGACGATACCAACATGGGCCAGTGAAGCAATGTCCTCCACAACTAGACTGAAGAACAAAAAGACAGCAACTTGTCTGTTCCCCCTCCCCAATTCCCCAATGCTGTTCCCCTGCCCCAATTCCCCAATAAAATCTTTAAAAAAAACAATAGTAAGACTTGACAACTAGACTTATAAAGAGTTAATGTATACAATTATTCAGGGTTGAGAAGGGGACAGATGAGGATAATGCCTGTTTTTCTGGCTGGGGCAACTCAATGGCTGGGATGCTAGTCACTGGAATGGGAAACATTGGGGAAGCAGATCTGAGAATAGAAACAAGGAGTTCAATTTTGGACATGTTGAGTTTGAGGTACTGTTAGACATCCACGCTGAGATGTCCAGAAGGTAGCTGCATACAATGGTCTGGAGCTCAGGAGAAAATTCAGGGTGAAAAAATATGGACATTGGAAATCATCGCATTTTGATAAATGAAGTTATCGGAGTAGACAATGTTGTCCAGGAAGGGGCTTTAAAAAGGAAGAGAAGAGGAAAAGAGCTTTGAGGATCAGCAATGTTCAGGAGACAGGCAAAGAAGGCAGATCCAGCAAAGGAGACTGAATGGTGGTCAGAAAGGTTGAACGAATGCCAAGAAAGTTAAGATCATGAAAGTCAATGACGAGAGATTTATCAAGGGGACAAAGGTCAAATACTGCAGAGAAGTCAAGATAGGTATTGAAAGTGTTCCCTGGGTGCAGCCGGGTGGCTCAGTTGGTTAGAACGCATGCCCTTAACAACAAAGTTGCCGGTTCGATTCTCGCATGGGATGATGGGCTGCATCCCCTGCAACTAGACTGAAAAGGGTGACTGGACTTGGAGCTGAGCTGCACCCTCCACAACGAGATTGAAGACAACTACTTGGAGCTGATGGGTCCTGGAAAAACACACTGTTCCCCAAGAAAATTAAAAAAAAAAGAAAGTGTTCCCTGGATTTGTCAATTCGCAGAGAAAGAAATGTGGTAGAAAGAGCATGGATCCAAGAGCCCGGATCCAAGAGACAGACAGACGAGGGTTTCAAGTCCCAGCTCCACATATACTAGCATATTGATCAACATTGTGTCTCTGTTCATGTGTAAGATGGGGATAACAATAATGAATACCTCATAGGGTTGTTACAATTACATGAGCTTGTAAAACAAGTGTTTACATGTAAAACACTAAGTATGGGGCTTAATACACAGGAAGTACAATGTTATATTATTGCTTCAAAGCAGGAAACATAAGCCATTGAAGATGTCTCAAGCAGGAAAGTAATATGAGGTGCCTACAAAATCGTTGGCTACAGGGCTGGCCGAGTGGCGCAGTGGTTAAGCACTGGCTTGGGAAGCCAGCGGCCCCAGTTCGGTCCCATATATGAGGGTCAGTGACACTGCCCTCAAAAACAAAATTGTTGGCTACAGAAGTGGAAGTCAGGGGCCTGCCATTGGACTTCAAGGTCATATTACTGCAGTTGTGATCAAAATCTAGCTTAGGAAGCTGTTGCTACCATCAGTACTGCTCCCACCACAGTTTCTCACTTACAAAGCTTTGAGTACACACACTGGAATGTGGAGAACAAAAGCCAAAACAAACATATCCTAGGAAATGCCTGCCAGCCACAAAGCCCCAGGAAGTTATCTTCTCCCTAATTTAAGCCTTCCAAATATTGTTCAAAGACATCTCATTGCCAGAATTGAAAATGTATCAGAACCCACATTGTATCCAGAACCCTAGCTGCAAGGGAGTCTGGCATGTGTACTTTTTAGCCTTTCAGGATAAATATAAAAAGCGTAGAAATGGATACTGAGTAGCAACAGATAATATCCAGAGCATCTGTCTCGAGGTGGAACAAACATATTCTTCCTGACTGCTGACACCAGCATTAGAACTGTGGTCAAAATATAGGATATCACTGACTGACAAAAATGTTGCAAATTATAAAGAGAGATGGGGACGAGACTAATGATCAAGAGATCAGCTTAAACAGGAAAATGGATATCTCCTTCTCTAATACTGGAAGGAAAATGGAGAGAAGAGGTACAGACAGTTTATAGGTTGGGGTCAGGAGAGGGGTGGAGCTGTTAACGAAGGGTCTGTCTCATGATATGCGTTATTTGTGTAAAGGGGGGAGCAAATATCATCTTCCCTGAGTGAAAAAGGTCTAAGGTAGCTAGAGGGCCTGATGAGAGTAGAGAGTAATGAGGGAAATGGGAAAGGAAGCTGACACAGCATGAGAAATCTTTCTGCACACCAGCTAGCAAGAAAAAAATTTAAAAAAGGAACAGAGGACTTATTTTATAAAGCATTGTTATTCTTATTTATTGAAAATGTCAATTTTAAAAGTCTTCAAAATAAAAACAAGTTAGAAAATTTGAGCTTGTGTAAGAAGGGACATGACAGAAGAGGAAGTGAAAGGCCTCTAAGGGCAACAGTTTAATTACAGGGTAACAGGGAACCCATCTCTAGAGTATTGTAAACAACACAACTATGGAGACACTGCTCTCAGGTTAACATGGCTTCATTTCCTTTATATTATTGTTTAGTGTGTGAGTGCGGACATCACTCTGCACAAACTTCATTACCCAGAGTACCGAGGGCCTCTCATCAGAAGAGCTAAGTCTCCAAAACATGCATATGTACATGTCACTTTAAAATAAAGGCCTTTCAATATTTTAAGCTATACCTTATCAACTAAAATATTTTGTAATCACAAACATGTTTCCTATGGATATAGTTTGCACATTTATTGGAAGCCATTGACTAACCACGGAGAGGGCAGATGCTAAGATCTGTGTTGTTTTCATTTTTAGGTGAAGGATGGTATATCTAAACTGCTGTGCTTAAAAATGTAACAACAGCCAATTCCTAGCAATCTTCAGTCTTCAGCTTCCAAAGACAGCTATATGTGGTTGGCTGATGTTGGACTGCAGGAATAGTCCATTTCCTGTGGATGGTATCATTTCTGCTGTGCAGCGAGCAGTCAACAGCCCCGTACCATGTAGCTATGGGAACTTGAGAGCACAGTACTGGAAAGAAATGGGGCTTAGTAATCTGGGGGGTTCAAGCTTCAAGTCTGGTTTCTAAATGATATTTACAAAATCCACATTTATAGGCACCCATTAAATGTATCTGGCAGAACTTTGATCAGTCCATTGGCCTTTGCCTCACTTTCCGGTTCAACTTCCCCACCTAGCCAAATTTCACCTCTTGGGGAGAGAGAGTCTCAGGCTGACTTTTGATTGTGTGGGATTTGGATGTGTGACCATCTTCTAAACCTGGTTTATCACAGTTCTAATTTGTGAGATACATATAAAGGCGATAGTTTGATTTGATGAGCAACTTGTGTAAACCAGTTACAAATAATCAGCTTCACTAGTAATCAGCACACAGCTACTAGAGTGGCCCTTTCTTTCCAGATATACAAACTGAACTAACAGCACATTTCTGCAAATAATGATCACAGTCCTACTCAAAAAGGCTGATGAATATTACAGGCTCCTCACAGCATATATGAGAGAGCAATACAATGAGTTAAAGCTGTCTATTAGCGCACAAGATCTCCTCGATGGCAGATTGTTTTAAAGATGAGAAGTTGTCCTTTGAATATGCAATGTAAATAAAGTAACCGCTCACAGTCTATATTTTTAAAAAGTAAGCAAAGCACACACATACTAGTTTACACATCACTTGGTATGGTTGGCTAAAAGCACTGGGGAAATATAAAACTTACACACAAGGCAGAAGGCTAGAGGAAAAACTTATCACATACTAGGGAAGAGATGATCAACCCTGCTGCTGAAAGGAGGACTGTCCAGTGCAATTTGCTAATGGATGTCGTGTTGGCATGGATGATCAGAGCTTCTGACTCACAGAGTTAAAATGTAAACCAATAAAAAAGGAATGAGGGCACTATTGTCTTCTTAGTCTTACAGGCAACATAGGGCAGTAATAATAATAAAGGAAAAAGTGTGCATTGAGAAGTGGCATATGAAGGTTTGGGGACGGGCAGCTGGATCATTGGGCTAATGTGTTCATCTTTTACCCTATTCTAATTAAGCTCAAAAAGCTTTGCCTTCAGTAAATTAGGTACTGAGAGGCTTCCAGGTACAGGAACGCATTGGGGGAGAAAGTCAAGTTCACCTTTAATAAGCCAAGGCCAGCTGCTTTGGAATAGTAGCCAACTCTAAAATGATAATGGTTGTTAAAGAGGCACAATGAATGGAAGGCCATCTGAAGACCACTTAAGTCTTTGCCTACATTAGCTTTCCTTTTGTTATTAAATGAAAAGACGCTGGGGAGACTTCTCACACCACCTCTGGCTCTTACCCTGTTGAAAAACATAACCAACCAACCAATAAGCAGACAACAACAAACACCCAAGCAAACAGAGGGAAGGGGGCTGACTGAAATACAAAATAAAAACCAAAGAAACGAGCAAACTGAGCCAAATCTTTCAGCTGGACATTTCAAGATGCGCTGAAGGCACACTCTGCCCAGATGCACAGTGATGGTTATGGAAGAATGGAGGTCTTGCTACTGGACTCAGCCCGAATGCATTCATCGGTTTGCTTCAACAGCCTCCGGACCAGCTTTTCTAGGTCCCTTCTTGATTTCAATTCTTCTTCCAGACACTGCTTCATTCTTTTATTCTCCTATGATGGGAAAAGACTTGTTGATTACCAAAGGGACTGCTTCTCAGGGCTTCTCCTGCTCATCCTTTTGGTGGCTTTCATCATTGAATATACTTTCCTTCCTCAAATTCCTCTCTCAAAGCTTCTAAAACAAGGCAGCCTCTTGATTCTCCTACCTCTCTCTGACCAACTTTTTGCATTCTTCTACCTTGAAATACAAGCATTCTCTAAGGCTCTGGCCCTGGCTTTCTGCTAATTTAATATTCTTTTCACTTGGTGTCTGCTGTCTTTCATCTCAAGTATCTATTAAGGGACCTCCCAAATCTCTCTGGTACTGACCTCATCTCATGAGGACTAGGTCTACAGTCTCCAATGCCATCTTGGTATTTCCAAGATGTGTTACAAGCACCTCAAACTCATTATGTGAATTCAGTGTCTATGTCACCTAAACATCTCTTCCTCCTGTGGTTTCTGATCTCCATGAAGGTCACCACCATATCAAACTAGATATCCAGGTAAGAAATTTCATCTTCAATCCACTGGCTTTTTCTTAATCCCAACATCACACTATCATTTCCCACAGGCTCTGAATCTGTAATGAGCCTTCCTTTACATTCTTCCTCCGCAGTCTCAGTGGCACTGCCTCAGGTCAGGACTTTATTATGTCTCCCCCTGAGTTTTGTAATAACCTCCTAAGTGGCCGTCCAATCTCTGGTATCTCTCCCCTCCGAGGAAGCATGTGTATCATGCAGCACTGAACCACATCTACAGAGGAGCCCACAAATCATGATTTGTGATTCTGGTTATGCTTACATACTCAAGAATGACTTATCTTGTCTTAAATTCTGTTTACAAATGTCGGGGAACGTGAAAGTTGTAACTAAGTTTAGGATCCTATTGTAAGCCGCTAAATAGGTATATAAACAAGCCTTAGGAGTTTGAATCCAAGGCCACATGGTAAAATCAACAAAACACATCTTGAAGACACAAAGTAAAAATCCCTACCTCACTGCCTTGTTCCTGGACCTTTCCTAAGAGCACCTACCAGGATGTGACAAGGAAGAGGGAGTGGTCCTGCTATGATGTGAAAAAAAGACTTTTACATTTCATTACCTGTTTCAGTTCTTTGACCTCATCCTTCAAGGCATAAACAGTGTCGACAAGGCTCCTAGAATATAAAGTTCAGAGATTAATAACTGGCACTGAAGTATTGTTAAGTAATACTTCACAAGAAAAGCAGCTTTATAGAAATACAGGTCCTGAAAAGCAATGAATTTTCTAGCCGATCAGAAGAGATACTGTTATGAATTGTCCTGGTGTTCCTCATCGTTATGGGCTAACCACCACCACTACATGTGCTTGTAAAAATCCAAGTCATCACACCTTTTCTATACTTCGCTCCTCTTTTGCCACTCGCTTCCCAGCTTGGGGGAGCACAAAAAAAGAGACTAGTGCTTATCCTCAGATTTTGATTTCTCTCTTTGGGGCAGGAATGAACATCACCTGACATAGAACGAGAGGTGTCACAGGGCCCTGCCTAGCTTACAATATCTGTGCTATGGCATTGCCCTTCTCACCTATCTGACCCTACATGACATAATGTTAGGGGCATTATTCCTGGAAGATCCCATATATTTCAGAAAAGTAAAAAGCGCCCTGGCTGAGTTGTGGAGCACTCATTTCCTCTCAGGCTCTCTTCCTGGACAAGGACTTTGGAGACCTGGGTTCCAGGTCTGCCTAACACTTGCCAGACTTCTAACTGTGGGTAACCAGTTTCCTTATCATCCTCTCTTGACAAAAGGAAAAATATACAAACGAGACTACATCAAAATAAAGTGTTTATACAGCAAAGGAAGCCATCAACAAAATGCAAAGACAACCTACTGAATGGGAGAAGGTATTTGCTAATGATACATCCGATAAGAGGTTACTATCTAAAATATATAAAGAACTCATACAACTTAACACTGAAAGACAAACAATCCAATTAAAAAATGGGCAGAGGACATTTCTCCAAAGAGGGCATACAGATGGCCAATGGCCATATGAAAAGATGCTCAACATCACTAACCATTAGAGAAATGCAAATTAAAACCACAAAGAGGGCCGGCCGAGTGGCTCAGGTGGTAAGAGAGCGAGCTCTGAGCAACAGGGTTGACGGTTCAATTCCCACATTGGCCAGTGAGCTGAGCCTGAGCTGAGCTGCCAACAGGTGGCAGGATGGCTCAGCTGGTGAGAGCACGTGCTCCTAACAAAAACGGTTGCCAGTTCGACTCCCACATACCCGCAACTAAGATTGAACATGGCACCTTGAGTTGAGCTGCCCTGAGCTGGGGCTGGGCAGCTGGGCACTGAGCAGTGGTTAGAGCTTGTGCTTTCTGGCAACAAAGTTTCTGGTTCCACTCCCGCATGGGTTTGTGGGCTGTGCCCTCCCCTCCCACCCCTGGGCAACTAAGATTGAACAAGGCACCTGGAGCTGAGCAGTGCAAACTGCCGACAGGCAGCTGGATGCTGACTGGACTTGGAACTGAGCTAGCTGCGCCCTCTGTCACTAAGATTGAAAGACAACAACTTGACTGTTCCCCTTCCCCAACTCCCCAATAAAATCTTTTAAAAAAAAAGCAACAACAAAGAGATTACCCACACCTGTCAGAATGGCTATCATCAATAAATCAACAAACAACAAGTGCTGGCTAGGGTGTGGAGAGAAGGGAACCTTTGTGCACTGTTGGTGGGATTGCAAATTGGTGCAGCACCTATGGGAACAGTATGGAGGTTCCTCAAAATTTAAAAATAGAACTACCTTAAGACTCAGCAATCCCAATTCTGGGTATTTATCAAAAACAATCCAAATCACTAATTCAAAAAATATATGCATCCCTATATTCACTGCAGCATTATTTACAATAGCCAAGCTATGGAAGCAACCTAAGTATTTATCAATAGACCACTGGATAAAGAAGAAGTGGTACATATATACAATGAAATATTACTCAGCCATAAAAAGAATGAAATCTTGCCATTTGCGACAACATGGATGGACCTAGAGGGTATTACACTAAGTGAAATAAGTCAGACAGAGAAAAACAAATACCATATGATTTCACTTATATATGGAATCTAAAAAACAAAAAAAAATGAACAAACAAAACAGAAACAGACTCATAGATACAAAGAACAAATTGATGGCTGCCAGGTGGGAGGGATGTTGGGGGCTGGATGAAAAAGGTGAAGGGATTAAGAAGTACAAATTGGTAGTTACAAAACAGTCACGGGCATATAAAGTAGAGCATAGGGAATATAGTCGATAACATTATAATAGCTATGTATAGTGCCTGGTGGGTACCATACTTATCAGGGGGGTCACTTCTTAAGTTATATAAATGTTTAACCACTATGCTGTACACCTGAAACTAATATAATACTGTACGTCAACTGTAATTAAAAACTAAAAAATAATTAAATAAAATAATTATAATATAATACATAATCATTTCTATTATAATTATATATGATATAATCATTTATTGAGTGATTACCACATGCAAGCCTTTATATTTCTTATTCCATTGAAGCTCACAACAACCCTGAAAGTATGAGTATCATACTCATTTTAAAGATGAGGAAAGTGATGCACAGATAGATGGAGGAACTTGCCCCAGGTCACACAACCAACAGGTAGCAGAATTGGAGTTCAACCAGGGCCATTCTTCTCATAAGTCCAAGTGCTTTACATTTGGCCATATCACTTCATACACCAGATGGAAAAGTACTGTACACTGATGATGCCAAGCACTTTGAAATATGCTGTCTGATGCAAATTTAGGCCTGACTTCAGAAATGACTCAAGTTCAAACAAATGAACTGTTTGGCTATTTTGTGTTTATTTTAAGAGCCATAAGGTATTTAACCTGATTTTCCCCCATTAGGTCAACCTGACTACTGTACAAAGGTATGCCAGAGACCTAATTTCCCTGAATCTCAGTTTCCTCATCTGTAAAAGTTGTGAAAAGAATGCATATCTCACTGGATTGCTGTAAAATTTTAAACTAGGTCAAATAGGTGAAAAGCCTGACTCAATAAATGTGAGAAGCATCCCTCTGGGCAGGGAAATTGGTGCCATGGCTTTCCCAGGCGCCACCTCAACCCATGTAGGGTGATCTTGTGTCCCCTGAAGCACCTTACTACATGGGACAATGGGCTCCAAGGGCAGCCACCACGTGGAGTTCTGCCCCATGTGTCTCTCTTTCCCCCTTTTCCTTTGCTGTGGGGGGGGCAGCCCTCCTGAGGCTCCCAATTGCATGATCAGCAAAAAGGGCCACATTCCCAGTCTAGAAGGGACAGTGCAAGCTTTGCAAGAGTCACATTCCCTTGACAGAACCTTCTTTGCAATCCCCAGACAAATCAGTAAGGGTTTAGCTCAGTCTACTCACTTTTCTTCGATGATGGTCTGGCCGTTGCTTCTGGTTTCTTCGATGATGAGTTTCTCTTCCTCGGGGAGTAAGACTTGTGGAACTGAATCTTTGCGAGTACCTACATGCAAGGATTACAACAGGAAGGAGAGGGAAGTTACCAGTTTGGACTCTTTATAGGTGTTAGTTCCTTTCTTCTATTGTTATTGAAGGGTCTTTGTTGATAGCATGTTGCAACCTTGCACCCAGAGAACAGTCACCCAACATTTAACGACTAAATCTTCCTGAGATGAGGAAATACTAAATAACAAAATATATTGATTCAATCTCGGAAAAGGGAGCATTTTGTACTCAAAAAAATAATGTGAAAGGGTCACTATGATGCCTGTCCACAACTAAGACCCTATCTTTTCCCGTTTTGTCTCCTCCACAGCAAAGAGCTGACTGGTGATCATACTGTCTGTGCACATCTCCAGGGAATGGCACACCACATCCTATGCTATGGTGTTACATCACTATAGTAAATGTAGAGTAGCAATGCACTGGGACACAATGTGCTTAAAGGGCCTCAGAAGTATCACTCACTCCCATTTGTTCTCTTTACATATAGAGTAAAGTAGGTTCGGGTAAGACCATTTTGATCAAGAGCTGAATCAGGGTTGGGAGATTATCATCTCATCAGCAAAGATGCAGGACTTCGCTCTGCTCAGACTGTCTCCAAGATCTGGGATGAAAGAGGTGACAGAACAGATATTTATAGGACCTGACCAGACTGCTCTCCTGCACCTCCAAGCTCCCCCTGGATTCTTCCTCCTGGAGCTTGAGCCCTTAATCTTCAGTTTCCCTGAGCCACTGGTTTCCTCTCTTCTGAGCCAGGTTCCTTCGAGTTTGAACACTCACTGCCTTCCCTTTATCACCTCCCCTTTCCTGAGGCAGCTGTCTCTCTACCTCCCATAGGGCCTAGCACTTCATAGTTGCTTAATAAATAGATAGCAGACTGACTGACTGATCAACCAACTGAATGCAGCAAGAAACAATAGCAGTCAATTCTGGGGAAACAAGACTTCTGCCAGGAGAGGGTAGGTCACCATGATGCTAAAGGGCTTGCTGCATGCCAACAACTGCACTAGACACTTCCCACATGTAAACCTTAGGGTGGGGAAGAAAGGAGAAAATGCGACTTTAGGCCTGCACTTCTGAGCAGATCTACCGACTCTATTGATATGAAGAGAGGTGGTGAAGGGAGGAGATGAGGTCAGATTTTGTTTGACAGATGTTTCTTCTGATGTCTCCTTGCCCCCATCTCGTTCCTAGTTTTCATGATAAAAACCACTCTCACTTTCCTTTCCTGGCTCGTCGAAATTTGCTTTCAGAACTGGGCATGCCCAAAGCCAGAGGCAGGTTTTATCTGTGAACCAGAAGTTGTGACAGTCCCAACTTTTTTTTTTGAGGGAAGTATCACTGGCCCTCATATGGGAGACCTGAACCGGGGCCGCTGGCTTCCCAAGCTAGCGCTTAACCACTGCGCCACTCGGCCGGCCAATGACAGTCCCATCTTTATGGTCAAATGTTGTCAACTTTCACATCCAACATTTTTTTCATGATAGCCTTAGAGACATGTCACTTTGAAAGCATGTGTCAAGGTAGTTCACCTAAGTAATCCCCTCCCACACTCAAGTGATGGGTCAGTGGCTGTCCAAAATGGAGCATGATGTATAACTCTTTTACCCAGATGCCAAAACTCCATACAACATATCCTGAGCATCTATAATAATGGAAGACAAGACACATAACTGATGTGACCTGGCTTTTTAAAAAGCACATGGATGAATCAGAAAACATTAAGTCGTTTTCAGTTTGTAGCCTGAAAGTTGTTCGGGGAAATACCCTCACCTAATAGCTCCCTGATAAATCGTATACATTCCGAACAGCCCCTGCTAAGCAGCTACATTTCCAGATTTTCATAGCAACTTTGAAACTTGAGTTTGGTGAAGCACTGTTCGCTTAAATATGCAGCTGATCAAAGATAGTATTTTGACTTCCTTTCCAAATCTGCCTATAAGAAGAGATTAGCATCAGTTCACAGACACAGGAACTCTGGGCTCTTTAATTCCTAACTAGTGTTGGTGAAGGTATCTGAGTACTTCAAAGGAGAATGACTTTAAAAAATTTTTTTTTCATTTCTATCACCTCCAACTTTTTTACTCTTGTATCTCTCTTTCTCTGGGTGAAAAGAAACTGGGTAAACAAACCGCTTGGTAGCTAAAACCAACTTAAACCACCTTATCTGAAAGATGCAGTGCTGCACCGCTCCCCTGCACCAAATCACCTGCTTTACACACCCTGCAACCCATCTGGGTTGCTTTTCTCTGCTTCTAAGAAGCAGTAAGCAGCAAAAACAGAAACATTATTCATTAGAGAAAGTGGTATGAGGAAACTTACTTGAGCCATGGCCTTGTTGAAAGTTTGCACTGGTACAGTAGGCTTCAATCACTTTAAGGATCTGAGCGTCCTCTTCCAGAGCAGCTGTACCTGTCAAATTTAAATAATAATGACTTTTCATAGATGCATATGCCTCTGGACCCTCAAAATGATGCAGTACACTCCCCAGTGCACTGGGAACTGGTTTCTCTAGCCAGTAGTGTTTCTGAAAGGCAGGACAAAAAGCTATCCAAACCTCACGGTAGAGTGAGAGTGCTGGGGTCAGCATCAGTAAATTCAGCACTGAGGGGGCCCTGCTCCTAAATCCCACCCAGAGCTCTAAACTGGAGAGGTCTGTCAGCCTTCTCTTCAAGGCCACCAGAATTACAGCACTGGGCTTGGTGCTAGCCTCAGTTCTCATCCGATATACCACACCTTTCTTTTCCTTTCCTTCAAATTTCAAGGTTCACCTTCTCTAGGAAGCTTTCCCTATTAATCCCACCCATTTTTCTAACCATCCACAGTATACACTGATTCTCCCTCCTCCCTCCTCCTCCTCCAATTCGTTCTTGAAATGACTGGATGGCAGAACCCTGTTAACAGGCTGATGTACACACCCAAGTGTGGGGATAGGAGATGCAGAAGCTAGAGTCAAGCAAAGATTTATCTAGACTATATTTTTGACTAATAAACATAGCTCTGTCACCTCTTTGTGAGACATCACTTACTCCTCCACGTGTATCCTAAAGTACCGTGTTCCCAGCATGGAAGCAAATAAGTATATATCAATTGGCTGACCGACTTTACAGTCAGCCTCTAAATCTACATGTCAGCAGGCTGATTCCTTGGCTGAGAACATCACAGAGCATTAGACTTCCAGAAGGATTTCAGCCTTCAGGGGTCTGTATCTCAGGCATCAGAAACTTTGAGAGGAAAATGTACCCATACAAATGGTTCCTTTAGTGGTTCTAACCAGGTGGGTCAAAATATTCAACATGAGGGCTGGCCAAGTGGCGCAGTGGTTAAGCTCTGGCTTGGGAAGCCAGTGGCCCTGGTTCGGGTCCCACATATGAGGGACCAAAAAAAAATATTCAACATGAAAATCATACAGATGGTGTCTACCTAAAATGACACGAAGAATAGCAGGAAAATCTTTGACGTGACCAAACCTTTCTATGTTGCTGTTTTTTTAAGATTTTATTGGGAGATTGGGGGAGGGGAACAGTGTTGGGGAATCGGGGAAGGGGAACAGACAAGCTGCTATACCCCTGTTTCTCAGTCCAGCTGCAGAGGACGCCGCATCACTGGCCCATGTTGGCATCATTACTGAGGTCGGTCACCGGCCTCTGGACGGCCGCTCACCAAGGATATTGGCAGCTCACGCTGGCTGCCAGCCACTCACTGTAGCCTATGGCAGCCCACTGCAGCAGGGGCTGCAGCCTACACCGTCTCCGGGGCTCGCACAGCCCAGCTCCTGGTGGAGCTGTTGTTAGCTGTAGAGTGTCGCTGGCCCTCACATGTGGGATCTGAACTGGGGCCACTGGCATCCCAAGCCGGCCCCCCAACCAGTGCACCACTCAGCCGGCCCTCTATGTATTTTTCTTTACATAACAGGTAATGCCAGGAACAAA
Organism: Aselliscus stoliczkanus; assembly: GCA_033961575.1. NCBI lineage: Eukaryota > Metazoa > Chordata > Mammalia > Chiroptera > Hipposideridae > Aselliscus > Aselliscus stoliczkanus. Next base: position 20,783,887 of record CM066737.1, read on the forward strand.
TTGCTCTGATCATCTGTTTTTAAAAAATTCTTCTGTTATTGCATCCATTACCAACCTTCAGATAGTACAAAACACGTACTTTTCCGAATCACATATTCCTCCTCTGATGGCTTTCTTTCGGTCTTTCTTTTATGAAGAAACTTCTTCATCGTTTTGGGGCTTTTGCTGGACTCCTGTAAGAATAGAAGTTTCTTCATGAATTAAAATTCTCCCACAAAATCAAATTAAAAAGAGCAAATGAAATTAAATTGTATGGCTCTCTCTTATTTTGACAGTCTCAGTTAGGAGTGCATCGAAATTTAATAGTATACACAATACAAAAGGCTCCAATAAACTTTAAAACATTAAATAAAACAGAAACAATGACATTAGCCTCTCAATTGCCATGGGGGTGGGAATAAGAATGGAGTGGGCCTACTGAAGATGCAGCAGATTCTCTAGGAAGCCTAAAGCCTTATGGGTACCATCTGCAGAGAAAGTAATGGATGTTAATCCTAGAACAATAACAGTATTCCTAACTTGGTTTATATTCCCCACTGATACAGTTTTAAGGGAATCAAATAACAATTGTAACTACTACTGTAGTAAATCCGTTTTTTTCAAAGAGTTTGAAAACTACTTAAATGGATTTTCCTTAGCAACCAACCGTTCCACAACGAAGAATATTAATTTCCATTTGTCAGTCAGGAAAATTAAGGCAGAGAGACTAATTTCCCCTCAGTCAGAGAAGAGCCAAAAGAAGGACTTCCTGATAATAGTTTTGGGTTAGGAGTAATGTTTCTACAGCCAAGCTTAATATACATACCGGTGTTGCCAAAAAAATTTACACATTTTAAGAGATGTTACCTATGTATTACTTCTCGAAGTTGAGTTGAATTACGGTAGCAATGAGTAGTATGACATTCACTCAAAAGATGGCGTTAATCAAATGAATGCTAGTGTCATTCATTGTATTACAATTTTAGTATAGTTTTTTCCTTTCTTAAAATGTGTATACTTTTTTTGGCACCCTCTGTATATAAAGCCCTATTTTAATTAGTATATAAAAGAGATGTGAATTATATCAATTATTGAATTTGCTTTTGCCATATGAATAAACAGACATGAAAAGCTCACGTGACAAAAATTACAGAAAAAAATAGCATTAAAAATCAGGAAAGCGGGCATTTGAAAGGCATTATAAGATCACATAATCAGGGCCAGCTGACTAGCACATTGGTTAAGAGCTGGCTTGGGAAGCCAGCGGCCCTGGTTTGTATCCCACATATGAGAGCCAGTGACACTGCTATCAAAAAAAAAAATCACATAATCACACGTATTTCACAAGAGCCTGCTTTTTGAAGAAAGTACTTACATGTCAGAATTGCATCTTCATATTTTAGCCACCAATAATAACAAAGGACAAAACAAGCATAAAAGAAAGCTTCATTCATCAAAGGTTACAGAGCACAGCATTATGATGTCACTGTAAGCCAAAGATAGTGTCTACCCTTACCTTTAAGATATAAGACATCCTCTAAAGTGAATATGTAAAGAAAGAGAAGATGAGCGTGAGAGGTCGATGGTTACAATGACCAAATCCATTTATCAATAATTCTAAAACAACATTTGAAATGTTAGTGTTATCATAAATTACACAGAGAGAATATCATCATGATTCCCACATTAGTTTCAGATGCAATATCATCATGCAAAAGCCCAAGGAATACAGTTCTGTGCAGAATAACAAACGCTGAAAATAACTAAAATTATACACTACATAGTAAGAGTTTATTAATAACTCTCTTCTCCCAGCAGAAACAAAGTGATCATGCCTTAGTTTTAATGGATTAGTTCTGTGAAGGATTAAGTCAACTTTACCCTTTAAAGCTCACCTTAATTTGAATTTAGTAACTGACAATTACAAAATATGCATCATTAAAAAGGGGACCTACATAACTATGAAGTGGCACTTGTGGTTCTGGTAATCAAAGAAGAAAATTGGATGATTGCATGTTATCAATAGGTCAATTTCCAAAGCAAACCTGTGGGGCTGTTTCCTGGCCAAATTCTGAACAGAGGTACATAATAAAGATTCATTCAGCTCAAAGATCATTTCTCCTATCATGTTGGGTTGAAAGGATCAAAAAAATCCTCCAGTGTCCAAATATTGTGCCATTTTTACTACACTAAGAATTCAGGCAACAATTAATTGAAACAGTAGTATGGTGTTTTAAATCAAGACCAACTCAAAATTCAGCTAAGTCTGTATCACTTTTGAAAACACACGGATTGAAGAGCCAGCCGAATGGCGTGGTGGTTAAGCGCTGGCTTGGGAAGCCAGCGGCCCCGGTTCGGTCCCACATGTGAGGGCCAGTGACACTGCCCTCAAAAAAAAAATAGAGCCAACCAGGAGCCAGAGCCCACTCAGTGGCATGTAATACACACAGTGCCTTGCTCCTGCTTAATTCCCTGGCTTCATCTGAAAACACACGGATTGATATAGAAATATATGTTGCCTTTGCATCATAACTTTAAGATGTGTCTCATAACTGTCACAAACTTAAATCTCCACTCAGTAAGACCTATTTAAAGAACAGTTACTAATAAATGAGGATCTTTTCTGAAGGTTGGAATGATGAGCAACAGGTCAGAGAAAAAAAACACAACACTACTTGAATGGAAAAGGTAACACTCCACAGAGTTATGGAAGCTAGTGACTGACATTTCCTGATTGCAACTTTGAAAGAGTAAAAAAAAACCTTGAAATCTCCATACTGCCCAAATATCCAATGTCCTCTAAGGCTGCAGTTTAGAAGATTCTTTATAAAAGACATTCCTTTCATTAAATTATTTTCCCTTTCCAACTGCAGCAAATAGTGCAGATTTTTGTAGTTCAGACTCATCGCTTGTTTCCATAAGACTTTACTAGTTAGATTTAATAGATCAAAATAATCCAAAATGCAGATTTGGGTCTGTTTGGTTGGAAATTCAACTCTAATGAAGTGGCTCCTGGTTGAGATGTGTGTACCTCATCACCAACTTATCATATCACCATAACAGCTATAAACAATGTCAGAGGGGTGGTAGACTGCAGGGGGGTTATCACTTTGTGAGAGGTGTAAAGGTCTAATCATTATGTTGTTCTGTACACTTGAAACTAATAAAAAAAAAACAACTTTAAAAAAAGGTAAAACAGAGGCACTTCAGGAAGAGGCCGGGGAAACTCAGGCACAGCACATAAACCCTGTGACTATTTAATAAATATTTGTAGATGGACAATGGGGAAATGGAAAATTAAGAAATGAAAAAAATCACTGAGTCTAGCAATTCAAGATTGACTAACATGTATCACCTATCATAAATTCTGAGCACATTCCCACAGAAAGATTTGTAATAAGCTACAAAATTAGCTGGTCAGAAGCGTTTTATACCATATGTAGCAAAATTACCTCTTTATAACCTAGTGCTGCTGATGGTCTAAGTGGAGGTGCAGGTCGTAGACAACTTAAGCTCCATGGTTTTATAATTTGAGGAGGTTCCAAGGGTCCTCGGGGCTGTCCAGTAGAGCTAAAAGACTGGGAAAATGTCTGATGAGAGATTGGCAATCTGCCATCTGAACCCGACCTTGGGCCCCACAGTGAGAGAACAATAGCTTCATTGGTTCAGCAAAGGCAGCCATAGAAAGGGAAAGATGGGAAAACAAGTCTCCAGCTTGAGAAGTGGCACTTTCCAGCCAAGATTACGGGGTCTCTGAGGAACAGCACAAAATGGACTCAACATCCCATGATAGTGTTCTCCCTCTCCCTTCAGCAATTTCATTAAAGTCAGTTTTTTCCTCTATAAGGGAGGAAAGTGGAATAACAGTCAATATTTAAAGAGTTCAGTCATGTCTTTGGCACTCTACTAGATGCTCAAGTAAGTTATTTCATCAGACCAACCTAAGACAAACCTTAGCAAAGGGAAGTGACTAGCTAGCAATTGGCAAAGCCAAGAGTTGAACGCAGATCTGATGCCAAGCCCTTGTTCTTCCCACCACACAGTGCTCAAAACTGGAATTTTGGTATCACAGGTTTGAATGTTAACAGACAACACAGCATATCTTCGATCTCACTCAGCAAGTACAGTAAAATCTCATTAATTCAAATTCCATGAATGCTAAATTTATGATGCCTTGGAAGAAGGCAACGCCAGAAGTTTACCCTTGAAGGTTACTAAGTGAATGTGACAGCATAAATGAGATTACATGGAGATGCTTACATACTTATGAAGGTGAACTATTTGTTTTGACTTAGCACATGATTCATATGAGGATAACAGTTGCTAACTAAAATAAATCTTGTTTATCATTAAAACATCTTAGTAGGGCATCTGGTTAGAAAAACTTTGCTAGAAGTTAGCTGGTACTCCAAGTTAAGATCACACTAAACTGCACACCTCTAAGTAAAATTTTGTATTAATTTCGACAGGCCTCCCTCCAAGACAAGAAATCAGAATTAGCAAGGTGTAACTGTCTTCAAAACCTACCAATATAGACTACCCAAAGGCTAAGGGCATGCTCATTGCTTCCTCTAAGTCCTCAGCAGGCAGGATTTGACGAGAGCCTCAGTACTCCCTGGACAGAACAGACTACTTACAGAATGAGCACTACAGGAGGACGATGAGGTCTTGGATAAGGAACTGCAGGAGGCAGGTCCTCTGATCAGTCTGTACAGGTGCTCCAGCCATTCTTGGAAGTCCTGGTTGTTGTTACAGTGGACCACAATTCTCTCTATTACATTACCTGCATCACCCAATTATGAGCATTTGGAAACAAAAGGTAAGGAGAAGCTTGAGCTTGCCTCATCCATAAACATACATCACACAACTAGGACGTGAGTGTCTATTTTCAGGAATTTTCATACTTATGGGATAACCCTTTTGAAACTTCTGGATTAAGAACAGAGAAGATGTGATAATAAAGAAATTAATTATTCGTATCTGATTTATAATACTGGCCTTGATTTCTACCGTTCACAGAAGCTTAAAAGTAGTATAAAACTTCACTAGAAACAAACTCACAATCCAAACATTTAAACACAGAGTCCATCTATCTAAATCATGGTCTAAAATGAGAATATGTTACTGCTTTTCCCAATATCGAAGGTGAAACAAGACCCAACTAAGACTGGTTATAGCCAACACCACATCTTCGTCTCCCTATTGGGAAAGACGGGGCTAAGGCCGGGGGCCATTATCCCAGTGTTAGCCATTGCGCCCTATCAGTGCAAAAAGTACAATCATTACATGTAAATTACACAGGCTTGACTAAAGGGACAACAGGCCAAAATGTGGGGGAGCATTATTGAGGCCTCGCATTTTGTTCAGTTTGTGAAGAAAGTGTCATGGCTTTTCAGCACTTTTTAGAAATATAACCCAATCTTGCTAATTCATACGCTGATGATAAAATTGCTGATAAAATTCCACATCTTTGGCTCCTCTGCCACAAGGGAATAGGTAACAGAAGAGAGAGAAAATTGCATTTACATCAGTCCATTTTGTTATTTCTTAGCTGTAACAAATGACTCTTATGCAAGAGAAGATTGAAACTAATGGCAAAGCTGAGGCTTTTGAATGACCAGGAGACTTCTCTATTCTATTGCTGTACCCTAATTACCCCAGGAAATGGAATATACTTCGCCATGACCATGTAAAACTTGCTCATGGACTATATAACTGAAAATAATAGCATTTTTTCATTTAAACCCCACTTCTTTCCAGAAAGGGTTTGAAGTAGCTACATGAAAAAGAGAAAATTACCTACCTGTGATTTCAAATGTGTGGTCATTTCCTTCAATTTCATCTAATCTAGTCACCACCATTCCTGTTATTGGTATTTTTCCCTACCAGAAAAAGAACATTCCCATTAATTCTGTGCTTGTACATGTCTCTGCTTACTCCTATTAGATTTTCTGACCCTCTCAGGAATCACTGCTGAATTATGGCTAGACATATTTCTTTGGTCTCTGAATAGATAATGCTTCCCTGCTTTAAATTTAATTCAGACAAGAAAGTAAGGGGGAAATGTGGGTTGTGTTTTTCTAACGCACACTAAGCCATAAAGTCGGGATTTACAGTTTACTTTTCTAACACATTTTCAGGAGAAACAGTAAACAAAGACTCAAATTTTATGAAAATGTCATTCCTAGGCCAATATATAAGAGGCAGCAGTAACTCATAATACTCCATATTTTGGGAGCAGACTGAAGGAAGTTTAATTTCTTAAGGAGTTTAATGATTTGTATCTCAGAAACCCAAATCATGTGGTGTGACTGTAATAGGACAGTCATAGGAGCAGGTCCCAGCTTTGTATTTTTTCAGCAGTAATGATATAATATGGGCCTGTAACATGCTGCTGCTAACTGATCTAGTTGCAAACCTAGATTTCTATTTATACATTGATAACCTAGCTCATCATCAGAGCACTGGACATTCAATATAAACTCATTATAGTAATACAAAGGTCTCTGATGTAAGAAACATATGTTCTTATAAGCTGTTTAATTATAATGAAGTGTCAGAACATTTTGCTTTTTCCGGAGCTTTTAAATCCATAGTGGAAATATTGCATCTGGATAAAAACCTCTTTTCATTATGGGTCCTGCTATTTCTTTTATATGAAATCTACTAACCTGATAGATAAAGCCACTCATCCGAGGACTGGCAGTTAACATTACCAAGACAGTGGAAAATAGCATGAAGTACCGCTCCTCTTTTTCCTGAAGTGGAATGCAAAATATTAAATGGAGAATAGAAATTATACATTTTGTTTGTTAAGAATTTCTGCATTCAATGTTTTGTAACATAAATCTTAAATAAGGAAATGAAACATGAACAGTGATTTTTTTTTTCTAAAAAGATACCTAACCAAGGCACAAAACTAGCCAGTGGCCCCGGTTTGGGTCCCACATATGAGTGCCAGTGACACTGCCCTCAAAAAAAAAAGAAAAAAAACCGCACAAAACTAGTTGAATTTTACTTTGACATGGATATAAACCCACAATTTATCTCTTTCTTTCCTACACATAACAGTTAAATACGGGCTGGCCAAGTGGCTCAGTTGGTTAAGAGCTCGCTCTCGAGTGCAAGCTCTGAGCAACAGGGTTGCCGGTTGGATTCCCGGCCTGAGCTGAGCAGCCACTGAGCTGCCAACAGGTAAAAGGAAGGCTCAGCTAAAAAAACAAAAAACAAAAAACAGTTAAATACAAATAACCACACTTGTTTCCCAAGTATGTAAGCCCTAGAAGTCACAGTTAATGCCTTCCTGCCCAAACTACAGCCAGAGCACAAGTCTCTAGGTTCACAAAACAAAAATGACTTTACTTTGAAAAGTGGCAAATAAAGCATTTTTCAGGTGATAGGAAATTTATCATGCTCTAACGTATATGTTAAATTCTTATTTAGAAAATCTCTTTTAATCAGTAAGAACAAGATAGTTATTGTACCCATGTAAAATGAAGTAAATACTTTTTTTAATGGCACTAAAGAAAACTTTATACACAAGGGCTTCTCTGAATTCCTTAAACAAATACGCAATAGAAGATGTAAACAATTACATTCAGCTTACATGTCCAGCCATCTTAGCTACAATTATCCATATACCTATCTCCATCTACTTCCTTCCACTTGAGAAGAGCAACTTTTTGAGGCTAACTCTTCTAACAAGCGTTCTGCATCCTCTCACATTTTTCTCTTGCTTAGCTTCCTTCTACAGATGTCTCATCTCCTTCTCTTTCTTCCAGGAGCCTCTCCTGCTCAACCAGCTTTTTCTCTTTTGCTTTTAACATACGCACACCTCCTGTCTCAATAGGCCTTCACTTGCTCCTGTGACTCCTTATACACAATATCCTGTTTCGTGACATTTATTGCCATATTACTTGCCGCCTTCATTTTCTCCCCATTGATCCCTACCTACTCACCCCCACTGTTCTCTCAAAGTCATTAATAACTGCCTTTAGCAAAATCCAATGGCTTCTCATTGGTCTCCATGTGCCTTGACCTCTGAAGTTCTGCCGCACTCACCAGGCTGACCACTTCCAAATGCTCCTACTGGAATTTCCATGACATCACACTCCCCCAATTCTCCTCTATCTTCCTCTTTGTCTTTTCTTTCTGGCGCTGATTCCTCCTCCCTTCACCAAAGAGGTTTATCCCAAAGGTGTAAAAGACTAATAGTTAAACTCTCTGCACTAACCTTCCCCAGGGTATCTACATTTGAAATGAGATTGCTTATTAACCCAATATAATGAATCTCTCACAGTGACCTGTCAGAGAGTATAGGAAGATGTTTTGGGAGGGGGAAGACAATTCTAACATCCAGTAGTAAATTACATCAGTTGACATAACTAACCTTCCTCCCCTACCCTTCCCCCTTCCTAAAAGACATAATCCATCTTCAGCCCTCTGTGCTTCTCTCTGGATATTTACTTTCTAGGAAGGCCCATCTGTCAGGGACATCTAAATCTCTGCCTTTAACTCTGATCTCCCACCCACATTTCTATACTCTTTTAACAGCTTCTTACCAGACATCTCCCCTGGATACATACAGTCACTTGAAAGTTAACAGGTCTAAAACTATACTTGTCATCTCCTCTAGCCCATAGGTCACCACTTCCTATAGACTTTCCCTTCTAAACATGTCTCAGATTTGCCCCTTAAGTTTCATTCTCTCCTCCACTACCCTTCATCGGGGTTACTTATCACTTTCCAATTCAGCTTGCCTTTCTGTTTCTAACCCCATCCCCTCCAGTTTACCTGACATATATAGTCATCAGATTGTCATAAACACCCCTTTCATTGTGTTTCTCTGCTACTCAGGACTCATAGTTTCCTATCGCCTGCTGCGCTAATCTGCACTACCCTGGCTGATGTCCAAGGTTCTTCATAACCTGACTCTATCTGACTCCATCAATCCTGCCCAACATGCTTTATCTGCTCCTAACAGATTGGCTTCCTCAGAAAAAAAGACCATGTTCTTGTTCTCTCCTGAAATAATGAGCTCTACCTTATGAAATCCTCCTCTGTTCTCTTTATTTTTTTAAGGGCAGTGTCACTGGCCCTCCCATGCGGGATCCGAACCGGGGCCGCCAGCATCCCAAGCCAGCCCTCAATCATCGCGACACTCGGCCGGCCCTCCTCTGTTCTCTTCATGGCCCTCCTCCTCAAGTCTTATCTCCATAAAATCTTCTTCGTGTTTTCTCCCTTCTCTGAACTTCTATGGAATCTGTTGTTGAGATTACACAAACTGGCATTGACTATTTTGTGTGTTTTCTTTTCCTACTCGCAGCTTGTGTTTTAATCTGTTCTTGAGTTCTTTGAAGGCATACATCATTGTGTGTTCTCTCCTCCTATCTCCCACAGAACCTAGCAGTGTTAAGCAAAGAATAGGTGCTCAGTTTCTTTGAATGTTCAAGCCTTTGACCTTGATGGAAGACAAATGAAAAATTTGAAAGATGGAAAAAGTGGTGTAGAGATTTGAAACATCTTACCTCACATGTTCCACACTGCACCATGACTTGTGACATAAAAATCACATTTCCCAGGGTTTTAATATCCTCCCCTTCCCATGCCTGAATAGGTTCCGAAAGTATCTGCAACTCCAGCTGTTTTCTCTTCCTTAGATCTTGGCACTGCACCTACAGAACCAAAGCAGAACATAGTGGGATAGGAATTCTTATGAAACGGATCTAAAACAAGACAAAAGTTAAGACATGGCTTTTGACTCGCACAGATTTCCACTGAGTTCCTATTCCTCACCATGAATCCCATCGTCGATGTCTTGATAGAAAGATCCACTGCCCTAATTCTCTAGCCATGAGCTCCTGAAAGTTTTCTGTGGAAGAGCTACTTTTTTATTTTGCCAAAACATCAAGATAAAGTGGTAGAAGGGGCTTGTTTCTCCATCCCTGCAAGGAGTATGGGAAGACACGTAGCAGAATCACTTCAAACAGAGCCAGGAGAACAACCGGCAAATTCAGATCTGCTGGTTGGAGTCCCTGCTCTTACTTTTCTCCATCTTGTCTATCTGCACAAATCGTGCTTTAGTTACAAAGCAAATTTATTTTTTTTAACATAGGCTCAGTTTCCAATCTAGTAACATCTTAATTTTAAAAAAAAAACTGACTCCAGGAGATATAGAAAAAGAGAAAATTAAATTCCATATGCCACAGTAAATCAAATTGATCTTATAATGATACATATGCACTGCCCTATACTTTGGCTAGGGACCAGTAGTAAATTCTATTAAAAATACCAAATTAATTTTATCCCTAAAAGGATTGTAAAAAAAGTGATACAACTGAATTTCATGAATACAAACGGAAAACACAAACCAGGAAACAATATGCAGGGTATGAATACTACACACACACACACACTCACACACACACACTCACGCTCACACACTCACACACACACTCACATACACACTCACACACTCACACACACACACTCACACACACGTCACTGCTTCAGAAAACATGAGGTTATATTAGAGTAATTTAACAGTATTCATTCCAAATTGAATATTAAAAGTAAAGATTTGCTTAGTTATGTCATTGTTTCCAAATGAATATCATAGTTTTGGGAGATGTGTTTTCTATAAAAATCTCTGCTGTCCATTTCAGCTAAATGGAAACTTGAAAAAATAAATTCATTTTGCACATATTTTTGAAGCATCTATAGTGGGAATAAATATACTCTAACTGCCAAAGCAAGTTTTACAACATGTAAAATGATCAGAAAGAAATGTGGTTTTTAAAAAGGCGTTTTATATTCAATGTACATTAAAAAAATAAAAGGGACACGAATGATAATAAATGCCATGGGATTCATGAGGTGAACCACATAAAACTGCCAATATCCGACTGCTTTTGACCTCTAACAGCAATTCTAACCTAATCTTTACTCTGGTCTTCAGTTTGCTGTTTAACCATGGATACATCAGGTCCTGATCTTTCAACAGCAATAAAAACGTGGTGACAGTGAATGGTGCATCACAACCTGACAGCAAGAATCAATAACTAAAAGTTGATCTCAATCACTTGGAATGCTACAGAAATGTCTACATTGAAGCTAAACTTAATCAATCACCCAAAATAACATTTTCTTTCCTCCTAAAATGCCACCAAGCGGTTTTACAACAGCTGGTTCAAGGAGACATTAACCCTCATGCTCAAGATAGAAGATTACAGGTACCTTTGATAGCAATCTATATAAAGCAATTGTATTTTAGTAGGGTTTTTTTTTTCCTTTTAGATATGATGAAGGATTTCTTTTTCGTATGCAAATGATAAACTCATACCTTTTTGCATAAGTAGATGAATCCAGTACTGATGATGCCAATCAGCGAAGGATAAATTGCACCAACATAAGGTGAGCAACATGGGGGTAAAGACAAAGAGACGAAAGGAAACCCCCCACCTACACAACAATGCTTAATGTGGCAGAGACTTCAAATGTGAGTGCTTTGTACCCTTAGCCTGGCAACCTTTCATAGGTGAGCATGATTTTTGGAAGACAAAATTAAATGAAACAATCACTGCGATACTGTCACTAGAGCTTATTGTTTCCACTGTAAAGACCTTTGCGTAAGGAAAGAAACATTACGCACAAATTACTCTTTTAGGAACAAAGCATACAAAGTGGAGAATTGTAATTTTAGAGCATCACCTACCATGAGATTTTTGAATGCTACAATTGCTTTCAGAATATCCTGATGATCTGGATGCGTGTCCTGTTAAAGGAATACATTTTAAAACAATATTAAAGAACAGATCAGTGATTTCCAGGGGTTATGGCTGAAAGGAGGATGTGGCTGCAAAGAGAAAGAGTAAATTTTGAGGGATGATGGAACTGCTCTGTATCTCAATTGTGGTGGTGCTAACATGAATTTTTACATGTGCTAAAAGTCATAGAACAATATACCCCAAAAAAGTCAATTTTACTATATGATAATTCAAAGATTAAAAAATAAAACAGAATCTGAGCATCTGGAATCTCAGCACCTCCAATTATTAGGTGATTAAGAAATTAAGACCACTGGTAACAAATCATACCTTTGGTAACAACATATTAGGTGTGGTTATTGATGCAAAAGTTCCCATTTCTTTTTTTTTGCTGTTACAATTTAGATAATAAATAATAATTATTTGGGGGCATCATTGGTCATGCTTTTAGTAAATGACAAGAGGTGGAGAATTATGGTTAGAGAAAAATCAATCCAATGTCATCTCCTAAAATGCCTCCATTTTCTTTCAGCACACTCAGCGTGGCAGATGGGGAAAAAATTCCAAGTTTTATACCATATGCTCCTCCTTCTTAAGCAAGGTTATTACATATGATCTGCAATTCCATGGTACTTACAACCCCAAGAAGTAGACAGGTTCAAAATAGCTTTGAGAAGGCAAATCCCCATTATTGTTTATCAAAGAAAAGTAGAGTTTCTTCAGGGTACATGTACACCTAACATTGGAGTATATGGAGCATAGATATGTAACTAACCTTAGGGGTATATGTGTACCTAACCTTTGGAATTCTGCTGGAGTAATGGGAAGACAAAATCTGCTGCTTGGCCAGCCTTGGGTGACAAAAATACAGAACTTAACAGACTAGGAATCCGACCCAACCCAAGAACAGCATTGCTTATAAAAAGAAGGGTTGTATTTTTTTATAGTGAAATTTATCTTTACCCACATCAGCTGATAACTATGAAATTCGGGTTCTAAGCTACCATTAGCCAACAGCCATGCTAAACACTCAGAAAGCTTGGTCCAGTGTCTTACCAGATAGAGAGCTAGTTAGTGCTAAGGGTATGTATGATCTGATGTGGGAAATGGAAGGCAGCCAAAGATAGGCGACCAACAGCAAATGGAGGCAGGAGTATAAATGGCCTCCAATACAAGGAAGGCCGAGATAGAGGATCCGGGCAATCAGAGCATATGGGGATTTTTCTCACCAAATTCAGTGTATATTTGTAGTTCAGCCCCAAGCAGTAACAGAAACTGAGGTGGCTAGTTTCTGGATTTTTATGATAAACAAGGAGGGGCAAACCTCAAACGGTTCAGCAAACTGGTTTAGCTTTTGGAAAGGCATGCAGAGGTCAATGCCTTCCCGAGCCCTAACTGAAATTTTATTCCGGCAGGCTTTACTCACTAGCTCCCCACTGCCTCCGGCTTCTGGCAGGTCAAACAACCTGAGAATGTGGTTTCACTCAGAGTACATGCTTTCAATCCTTACAAATGCTGACAAGACCGGCAGTGTGCAACCTTTCTCTTTAAAGATAATCAAACCCTTTAAAACCTCAAAACCTTTCCCCAGACACAGGAAGAGCAAGTAGGGTAAATGCAGCCTCCCCAGCGGGCCCTCCTCTCCTGCCCACACCCCAAACCCCATGTTTGATCGCGTAAGAATGGCTCAAGAAGCTATCCCTGTTGATTGGTTTTTAATAAGAGGGTCTGGGCTCTTGATGAAAAGATATTCAATTATCAGGCCTCACTGAAATCTTAATAATTAGAAAATATTATAGCTATGCTACAGCTGTTGCAAGCTAACTGTAAATTTATAAACAAAAATGTGAGGGGACTTTGATGTAGACGTGCAGATGCATAGAAAGATAAGCTAATATTAGACCTATTTATTTATCTTTAAGAAAATACCAGAATCTTCCATTGTAAACCAGAATCAGAAAGCTGAACGACCACAGTGCTCTAGATAAATATTCCTGTTTATAGTGAAAGTGCTCTTTGTATTTTCTAACGTTGCTTTGCTTTGTTTATCTCCTACAATAAAGTTGGCTCATATACCAGAACAGGTTTCTTGGTCAAATTATCACTTCTGCTTATCACTTGACCCCTTTACCACCATCTACAGATGAGAGGGTAGAAGAAAATCTAAGTCATCAAGTTAGCAGACTTGAGGGAAGCAACAGGACCAAGGATGGGAGGAAAAAAGGGGGAGGAGGAGGAATGATCATGAATATTTAATAGTAAAGGATGGGGAGCTTTCCATTATAACATGAATAAGTTCATGGTGATTATAGTTTATAACATTGTATTGTATACTTTTGCTAACACTAAGATCCTAAGAACCATGTGAGGTGATAGATGTGTGCATTAACTTCATTGTGGTAATCATTCCTCAATGTATACACATATTAAATCATCACATTATATACCATAAAAAAATCATGTTGTAGGGCCGGCCGAGTGGCTCAGTTGGTTAAGAGCTCACTCAAGAGTGAGAGCTGAGCTCTAAGCAACAGCAGTTTGACACCCAGCCCGAGCTGAGTTGCCGCTAAGCTACCAACAGGTGGCAGGATGGCTCAGCTAAAAAAAAAAAAAAAATCATGTTGTATAAACTAAATACATACAATTTTTATTTGTATATATTATTTGTATGTACATTTCATTTGTATATATTATTTGTCAATCATACTTCAATAAAGCTGGAAAAAATAAATAAAAATACGTAAAAAGTAGAAAACCTTCAGAGGAGAAAAAAGAATATCCCCTTCTTATTTTGCTGCATAAAGAGGAAAACTAAAAGCCTGAGAAGAGCCCAGTGGCGCGGTGGTTAAGAGCTGGCTTGGGATGCCAGCGGGCCCCAGTTCAGATCCCACATATGAGGGCCAGTGACACTGCCCTCTAAAAATAAATAAATAAAAGCCTGAGAAGAGGGAAGATTGGATTAGGTAAATTTGGAAACTAAGGCTTTTCCTGAATTCCTCAACAAGGAATTAGTTTGGTGGCAGTCTGGCAGCTGCCTCCAGAGCAGAGACCCATACTTTGCACATGAGCTTCAAAAAGCTTGCCTTCTCTTACCTCCATATGCCTTTCCAACTCTTGTAGGAGAGTAACATACTTCTCCAGTCGCATGAACGGTTTGCTGAGGCTTGTTGTTAAAATGAGGATACCTGGGCTGGATGCACCTTGATTTTCCATAAACTGCTCCAGATCATCACTAGCAAAGAAACAAATACAGCTCTGTGACTACTTAATATCCCATGTACAGAATTTCAACTGAACATTATGTTACTATATTTCACACAACATAAAACCAAATACAATTTGGTTTCAGTAGTTCAAATGCTGTCCAACTCATTTTAACTCAATTCAAGAAATCTTTATTCAGTTCCTCCTATACAATCAGCATTACACACAGTACTGGGGCTACAGGGGTGAGCCAGACATTCATTTACTCATCCAACATTTACTGTATCAACTAAGTGACAAGCTCCATTCTCCGCTGGGGATACAGCAGTGAACAAAACAAAAATCCCAGCCCTTTAGAAGCCTGCACCCATGGGCCTAGGGCATACAGTCTATCAGATGACCTCAATGTCAGGTTTAAGCAAATATTTTCTTAGTCACTTCAACCATTCTAGTTATTGACTGCTCAGGTGCCAAGGATAACAACTCGCCAAGTCCTCCCTATCACCAGGGCACCCACTTGTAATGTTCCAGAATCAAATCCTAAATTCAGATAGCAGCATGTTTGTGTGACTAATTACAAAGTCACTCAGCCTAGGGTCTCAAAACAGTATAGCAAGCTAGCAGAATACTTGGTTGAAAATAAAAAAGATTATATTACTAGTTTATTAACTATGTCCTGTAAATATCTAATTCTAAGCTTCTGCTTTCTCTGCCCTTTAACACCCTGTGGATTGCCTCCTTTCCACCAACAGGATATTGAGTCCTGAGGCTGCACAAGATCATTTTAATATACATTGACACAAAATATAATTAAAGAAGGACACTTACTGCCTAACTGACAGCATATTTGGAAACTTCTGCTTATAACTTGACCCCTTTACCTCCTTGGTTGCCCATGCACACCCAATCAGTCATCAGTCTTGTATCTGTTTATTCCTTTCCATCCCCGCTGCCATTGCCTTAGTTCCGGCCTTCTCATCTTATCTGGTTCACTTCAGTAATTCAAATGGTCTCTAGGCTTCCAGGCTTTTACACTTCTGAACCATCCTGCAGACCACCACTTTAATCCCCTTGCTTTCTTACTCAAGAACCTCTGATTGCCTATGAGATCAAGTCTTAACTTTTTAGACTCCTACTGGCCCCCAACAATCTTTCCCATCACTCTCTAACAGAAACCCTCAACCACAAAGTATCATACTTATTCTCCCTAGAACACAACTTATGCAATGGTTCCCAACTGTGGTGTATTGCATTAAGTTGTGAAATGTGTACAAAGAAACTTGCTATTAGTATTAAATACTAGGGGAGGGGGTGGATTGCAGGTTACCCCTAATAATAGACACTCTCCCTTCTTGAGTTTTGTGAGCAGGAGAGAAAAGGATGGTGTTTCAGCTAACATACCAGCAGCTTTGAGTATCACGCGTATGTCAGAGGGAAAAAGGACTGGGAATCGCTGCCTTAAAGTATTGCATCTGAGTGGTCACATCTAATAACCAATGTATTTTATCAGTTTTTGCAGTCTTGCTCCAGAAGCAGCTGAAGGGAGGGAAGTGCCCTGGACTTGGAGTCATAAAACAGATTTGGTGACTCTGGATCAGTGATAGCCTCAGCTGACTCATCTATAAAATAGAGATGATGCCTAATTCCTACTAAAATTGTAAAGATTAAATACTTGAGGTTTGGAAGGCTACTGTTTCATGCTAAGATTTTTGCATCCATTTGTTCTTGTTTAATAGTCACATTGCAACACAGGTGTTATCCTCATTTTACAGATGAGAAACGTAAGACTCAGGAAAGCTGAGTAACAGCAAGTACATGGCTAAGTTGGGTGGGGTTCATACCCAGATCTAAAGTCAAAGCCTCAGGTCTTTCCATGACACCATACTGCCTCTGAATAGGAAAGCATTTTATAAACTTTAAAGTAGTTAGTAGGGGCCGGCTGAGTGGCTCAGTTGGTTAAGAGTTGGCTTACAGCGTGTGTTCTAAGCAGCAGGGCTGCCGGTTCGATTCCCACATGGGCCAGTGAACGCTGCGCCCTGGCTGAGCTGCCGCTGAGCTGCCAACAGGTGGCAGGATGGCTCAGCTGGTGCAACAACAAGATTGCCTGTTCAATGGTGGGCTACGCCCACCCACAACTAAAGACTGAACTCAGCACCTAGAGCTAAGCTGCTGTTGCCCGGATGGCTCAGTGGATAGGGCGTGCGTTCTTAAGCGTTCTTAACAACAAGACTGCCGGGTTCGATTCCCGCATGGGATGGTGGCTATGCCGACCCACAACTAAGACTGAACTTGGTACCTTGAGTTGAGCTGCCGCCCAGATGTCTCAGAGGACAAAGCGTGTGCTCTTCACAAGGCTGCTGGTTCCACTCCCGCTGCATAGGATGGTGGCTACGCCCACTGGCAACTAAGATTGATCACAGCACCTTGAGCTTAGAGGCCACGAGCTGCCGACGGGAAGCCAGATGGCGACTGGCGCCCTCCACAACAAAGATTGAACAACTTAGCTGTTCCCCTCCCCCAATTCCCCAACACTGTTCCCCTCCCCCAATTCACCAATAAAATCTTAAAAAATAAAATAAAGTAGTTAGTAGATGAATTTTTATTACTATTATTATTACTATTCCAAGGCAAATACTTTGCTAAAACATCTTTAAAAGCTACCATTAAGGATTTCCAGCTTAATGGAAATTCAATTTATGTTTAATTTCCAACCAAGAGCATAAAGTGCACAGAGAAGTTTAAAAATTCATCACATAGAAAATATAATTAGGAAAATAACTTGAATTTGGAGAGTGCATTTGAGTAGAAATTTAATTTAGAGAAAATCACCTTAATTTCTTTTCTATTTGGTAAACAAGTCTTAATTTTTATCTTTCCATGACTAAATAACTACCTACATCCTCCATGTTCTACTCTAATTGATACAAGGGTTACAACAATTAAAAACAAATGCTAATGGGTATGCTGTTAATACTTTCCATACAATATTCTAACTTCTAAGCTTGTTAAATATTGTAATTTTTTTTAATTGTCAATATAATATGAGGTTACTGGTTATTGGGAACAAAAGAACATTTTACTAGTGCAACAAAAGAACAAAATTGTGTTATAAAGCCACTACCCATTATGATAAATAGATCCTAAAAGATACATTTTACTTAGTCAAATAAATTTAATACACAAATTAATATTGCTATACACAAATGCAATATGCAAATATATATCATTATATCTAATAAAAATCTGTCTTTAAAATGCAGTTTTTAATTATATACAGCCTGCTTGAGATGCCAGTGAGTTGACTTGCTTTTCAAACTTAACATGCTCTATATGTGATGTGATACAACAGAAGCCTTTCTCAATGTATAAATGTTGTTTGAAACTCAACATTTATCTCATAGAATTCATGGTGGATGGGGCTCTGGTATGTTCTGGTTTGGGCTGAAAAGCTCAAGGAAACTATCTTACATTATAATATCACTGGAGCTTAACCATCTCATATAACTCTGTTTCTGTAGAATCTTTGGATAGAATTCTACTTCAAATGAAGATAACTCTACCTAGAACAGCCACAAAAGGATCAGCTATTTCTCCTCCCCACCCTATTCCTTTCCTGCCAGTCTTGCATGGTAATCACTGTGGCCTGGAATGGGGAGGTGAGGCATGAGGAGCCAGGGCCTCTGGCCAGTGGAAAATTCCCAGGATGCTGCTCAACTGGGTTGGGTAGATCTCTATTACCCCTTTTTCATTTATCCAGTCTCAGAGACTAGGATGTCTGCTCCTTTTTTTGTTCCCACCGTTTTTTGTTTGTGTTCAGTCTCACTTACTCCCTTCCCTGGATTCTCAAAAGATAGAAACAGAACAGAATCTAGTCTCATAATTTTTCCTGTGCTCCTTGTCCTCAAAGCAAGTATACAACTCTTTGGGTTTTTCCCAAAGTCTTCATTGCTGAGAACAGTGCTAAACAGAGAGTGAATACAACTAACAAGATGAAAAGTACACAGTGGTTTTGTAGTTGCTGCAATGGGGACAGAAATAAGTTCCAGATCTGTCTTAGCACTAACTCTCTCCACATCTCTTTTAACTCCGAGTCCTTTTCTCTCATGAAAAGGATGGATACCACACTGAAGCATGGGAGAGAAGTGGGGGTTTTTTTGTAAGGGAGAAACACGAGCTACAATAGCAACCGTAAGGGGAGCGATAGGGGAAATCCCAAAAGAGCTCACTCAGAGGATAGCAAAAGACTGAGGCAGCCATTTAAATATATGTAAATCTGGGGACACACCAAGGCTGGGGTCTGCTTATATATCTAAATTCAGATAACACATTACTGCATTTTTAACAAGGTATCAACATGCACACAATTTTAAGGCTGCATGCCTTCTCATTGCCAATTGTCACAAGCATTTCTGGTATGATATTGCCACCTGTAGGCCAACAGGAAGAAGTTCAACTTACTGGCCTGATCAGGCTCAGAGTGATTTTACTGCTTCTAAGCATCTAGTGTTTGGGCAGGGAAAAAGCAGAAATACACCAATGTCCTTATTTCAGCTGAAACCTTCATCTAACACAGGATTTTAATCTGAATTTTCTACCAATTTCATTCAACTATGCTTTGCCTCTAGTATTTCAGCATATATTAAAGATGCATGTAAAATAGCTGATATTATATTAGAAGCACATCTGAGGAAAACCCCAAGTATTTTAATTGATTTTTTTCATCCCTAACATATAAATAAACAAGTAAGGTAAAACTTCAGTTCTATGGGACTTCAGTGAGTCTTCTATCATTTCTAGGGATATTATAAAAGTGAAAAAAAATCACTAACCAAAATCAAGCAAACAGAGCACAACAATTCCCCCCCAATTTGAGAATCTTTAAATTAATAATGCAACGAACTTTAAAAATAATAAAGTTAAAAGGAATCTCTTGTTATTTATAAAATTAAATTCATAATATGGGTAAATTCAGGCAGTAACATTTTAGCACACAGAGTTATTACAGAAAATTCTCTAAATCCTACAAAAGTCTGCTGTTTGAGGTATACTATTTTTCTGATATTTATCCAGAATTGTTGTTCTCAGACTAAAAGAAAAAGAATATGCTTGTGAAAATGGGAAGCTAACATGAGGAGGGTGTCTCATTTTATTGGTATTTAGAAATTTGCCCTTATACATATAGGATGTTTATAGACCCATCACAGGAAAAATGTCCCTGAACTATTTTTTCTTTATTGAAGATAGATAGTAAAGTATGAAAACATTCCTAGAAATGATAGAAACAAATTCAGGATTGTGGCTCCCTCTGATGAGGTAGGGAAGAGCAGGAAATATTGGAGAGTACACACATAGGACTCCAGTTGCAGCTATAATTTGATTCTTAAGCTAGAGTGGTAGGTTTGTGGGTATACTTTATTTTATCTCTGTTCTTTGTATGCTTGAAATATTGCATTTTTTTCTAAAAAACAACTAGTAGCTGACAGAAGATGAATAGAGAAGAAATGGGGAATGTCAACAACTACCTTGTGCCATATGCTGTAGACTTTGTATACATTATTTCATTCAATCCTAATACCAACCCCACAAGGTAGGTGGTTTTAGTAAAGTGAATTACCTTGGGTAAATACAGCTTCTAAGTGGCAGAATTGTAAATTGAGGCAATATAAAAGTGGTAAAAAGTTTAGGCTGAGATCAAGGAGTGGCACAAAGGGGCTTAAAAGGAAATGGTAAGGAATTTCACTTTCAGGATGATGGTATGAGATGTTATTCCCTGGTGAAATAAGCACAGCTGGTGGAAACCATAAGAACAACCATTTAAAGTCTCTATTAATTATCTTAATAAAATATGATACATGAAAATAAATTTATTCAAGGAAATATTCTAAAACTCAGTAAGAATAGGGAGAGTTTGGGCATTTCAGCCATAACCTGCTATCTCCCATTCTCCTTCCTTCCCAGCTCAGCTTGTCACAAGCTCCAATCCAGCCAAGTGTGGTCAAGAAGATAAGCCTCCCTCTTCACTCAGCTCCCAATCCAAAGACATTATATCTCACTAGAACATCTCATCAGCTTCAAGTCTGAGTAGAAGAAGTTAAATTCCTGGCAAGTGTGGCTGAGAGGTTGGATCGTTTCTTCTCAACTCAGCCCACACACATACGGAGGAGCATCTACTTGAAGAGTAATAGGCTGAAAAAAATGGCGCCCAATCACCCTCACCCCAGCTAACTTGTAGGGTACATATTTTGTATCGGGAGAGGCAAGCAGAGAAGACCAGAGGTTACTGCTCTGCTCAGCACCAAAATTAGTGGCTCAAAGGTTTTTCCTAGGGAGAGAGGCGGTCCAAAGGAACAAATAGCTCTGAAGCTTTCCCCAAAGTAACTGGTTTTAGTTGAAAAGAAGTATAGGGGAAATTAAAAACTAAGGGCTCTTGTAAAAACAATGAAAATTTTGGTGTTAATCAAATTAGAGGACGTGGGTAGCTCCACTTAATTAAGAGCAATAAGCTAAACCATAGGTCAGCTAGGTCACTAGAGAAAATCAGGGAAAGAGACAGCTAAGAAGGGCTAAGAAGGCTCAGAACAAGTTTCCTGTCAAGATGGCGAGTCAGTAAATACTGGGCTTGCTTCCTCCCACAACCACCACAAAACTGCAACTAAACTACAGAAAAACCATCATTGAGAATCACCTGAAGTCCAGCTAAACAAAAGTCCTATACCTAAGGATATACAGAAGAAGCCACCTTGAGACTGGTAGGAAGTGAATTGACATGGAATGGGCAGGTCTCACACACCCATGTGAGGCAGTTAAAAATTAGGAGGGATATCTCAGCTGTGGATGTCCCACTGAAGAGTGAGAAATCCCAGCCCCACACCAGGCTCCCAAACCTAGAGTTCCAGGGCCAGGAAGAGAAGTCCCCACGACTTCTGGCTTTGAAAATTAGTGGTGATTGTGGCTGAGTGAGACAGAGGGCTGCTAGAGTCCAAGGTTTTCCTCTTAAAGGACCTGTGCATGGATTTGCTTGCTGACAGATTCACTCGCTCTGAGCTCCAGCATGGGGGCAGCAGCTCAAAAGACACCAGGGTCTTATAGGGAAGAACCAAATTGTCTGGCTTCAGGACAAGGGCTGGAAGGGCAACTTTCTCCTAGACAGAAGTGCTGGCAGAACCCATTGCTCCTTTGTTGAGCCCGCCCCCCACCAGCCTGCACTGCACAGGCAGGTGACAGACCGGAGTCTCCATCAACCTAGCCAACACTTTTTGCCCAGCCCTGATGATTCCCTGAAACCCTACCTCACCCAAATTGCAGGCACACCCAAGCTGCTTCCAGTGGCTTTTCCACACAAATGGCATGTCTTGGCTCATGCTGCAGACTTTTCTAAAATCTTTCAGAAGTTCACAAACCCCAAACAAGCAGCATTTGGTATTGGCAGGCCCTGTACCTGTTGCTAAGCAGCCCCCCAAACCTGACACTAGGAGCAGCTGGCCTCAGTTTGGCCTCTCCCAGGTACATCCAAGCCCAGCACAAGTGGCAATCATCTACAGATCACTTTGTAGCTCATCCCAGCACAAGTCGTAACCATCTACAGATCACTTTGTAGCAGGGCACAGGCAACAGATGACCTTGGCCTGTAACAGAGCCCCTCCCGAGAGGCCCCAGAACCAACACATTTGGTGGCCAGCTTCAGACCACACCAGAGCACCACCAAAGCACTTTCACAAATGATACACCTAAATGGCAGACTGGATAGGCACCAGAGCTCCACTAAAGTGGATCCTGCTCCATAGGGTCAGCCCCTGCACAACAGCTCCTCCACTGGAGTCAAGGCCAGTCCTCACAACAAATCAGCCAGATAGTTGATCCCTCCCACTGACATGCCAACAGCAATCAAGACTCAACTACTACAGGAGGGCATGCACAACCCACACAAGGGACACATCTGGAGCACCCAGCTCAGGTGACCAGGGAAACATGATATTGGGCTACACAGGACAACTACTACATAAGGCCACTCTACTAAGATTCCAGGAGACATAGATGCTTTACATAATACATACAAACGAACACAGAGAGCAGCCAAAATGAGAAGATAAATAAACATGTTCCAAATGAAAGATCAAAACCAAATTCCAGAAGAAGAACTAAGGAAAATGGAGACAAGCAATCTACCAGATACAAAATTCAAAACACTTTTAAGGATGCTCAGTGATCCCAGGGAGAACTTCAACAAAGAGGTAGGAAACATAAAAATGGAGACAGAAAACATAAAAAAGAACCAGTCAGAAATGAAGAATACATCAGGGGAACTGAAATGAAGAATACATTAGGGGAATCAACAGTACATTACAGAAAGCAGAGGACTGAATCAGTGATTTGGAAGTTAAGGTGGCAAAAAACATCCACTCAACAGCAAAAAGAAAAAAGCATCAAAAAAAATGAGGATAGTTTAAGGGGCCTCTGGGACATCAAGCGTACCAATATTTTCATCATAGGGGTACAAGTGGAGAAGAGAGAGAGCAAGAAATTGAAAACCTATTTGAAGAAATATTGACGGAAAACTTTCCAGACCTGGTAAAGGAAATAGACATACCAGCACAGGAAGTGTAGAAAGTCCCAAACAAGATGAACCCAAAGAGGCCCACACCAAGACACATCATAATTAAAATGGCAAAGGTTAAAGACAAAGACAGATTCACAAAAGCAGCAAGAGAAAGCAGTTAGTTACCTACAAGGAAGCTCCCATAAGACTGTCAGCTGATTTCTCAACAGAACCTTTGCAGGCCAGAAGGGATTGGCATGAAATATTCAAGTGTTGAAAAGTAATGATCTACAACCAAGATTACTCTACCCAGCAAAGCTACCATTAGAATTGAAGGAGAGGTAAAGAGCTTCCCAGACAAGAAGTGGCAAGAACGATAGGATAAGTAAGTCAAAGCAAGCAGTTGTATTTTGAGGGGGATTAATGGCAATGTGTCTTTTACTGTAATCATTTTTTTTTCCATTTAAATATCCACCATATTGTTTGATCACATCTCGTAAAAACATAGAGCAATGGTAAAGGTAATCATGCAATTATGAAAGAAAGTATAAATACATCTCTCCTTCTTTTAACCAATATAAAAATAATATTATATAATTGTACTGTTGTGCCTATAACGTAATATATTTTACAACAGCAATACAATGGAGGTGGGTGGGAGAAAAGCTCTATTGTAATAAGGATATGATATGAGATAGTAACTCAAATTCACAGAAAGAAATGAAGATAAACAAATGGTAAATAAGAATGTTAATATAACAAATGCTATAAATATATCTTTGGTCTCCTTTCTTCTCTCAGTTTCATTAATAGACACAAAATTATATTAAATAATAATTATAACAATGTGTTATTGGACTTGTAACATATAGGTGTAATATGTATAACAATAATAGTACCAAAAAGGAAAAAGAAAACAGAGGTATCCTAGGAGTAACATTTGTATATTGCACTAGAATTACATCAGTGTGAACATGAAATAGACTCTTACAAGTTAAGGTATATATAGAAAGCCTAACAACAACCACTAAAATTTTTCAAAAAATTATTAAACGACTTTTGGTTTCATCTCTGACATGTAAAGAGCTTGGAAGTCACCATTCCTACCTAACAACAAAAAAAAACACTGAACAAACTGAAAAATTCATGATGCTTTTTAGATTCATTGAGAATTGAGATTACAGAAAAAACTGCCATTCCCAAATCTGGTAAGACTGGCAAATACAGAGAATTAGAGCTGAGATCAGCTTCCCTTGGAAGGAGAAGTCACTGGAGACAATAACTTGTAGGAAAACTCAAATGGTAATTTTGGTGAATTGCAAGAGTCTGAGTCTGAACTAGCTTGACAGTTAAAAACTCTAAGGGACACAGTATTGGGGGCCCCAATGCTTTTCTAGTGTTTTGCACCCAAGAGTCCATGCAGGCTCTCATGATAAAACTCAGAGATAAATCCTCTTGTGGTTTAGAGAGGGAGAGAGAAAAGCAACTATTGTGTAATGCTCCTAGAACATTCTCCATAACAAAATCTTGCTCTCCAAGAAAAACTAGGTTGTCAGAGCCTTATCTAACCTGAGGAAGGGACAAGAGGCCAGCTCCAGCCCTCTCTCATCTTCCTGTCATACGTTGAGAGGAGAAAAAAAGGCTAAGGAATGCTTCTAAAGGTCAAAGCTCAGGAACACAGATCCACTAAAAAACTGAAATTTATTCATACCATTATAGAATGCATCCCTCTACTACACCTTACTACCACATCAACAGGACTCCAGTATGATAACAGGATTACATTTGAGAACTATATGACTCAGACTCTATTTAAAAAGGAATTCTTAGGAAAGACACAGAGGGGCCAAAAAAAACGGAAATTAAAAGAAACTGGACCCCTGGTACTTACAAAATGCACCAGCAACAAAAGAAAAAATAAATTAACAGATGGGACTACATAAAGCTAAAAAGCTTCTGCACAGCAAAGGAAACTATCAACAAAATCAAAAAGGCAGCCTAGAATGGGAGAAGATATTTGCAAATCATATGTCTGATTCATACAACTCAATAATAAAGAAACAAACAATCTGATTAACAAATGGGCAGAGGAACTGAATAGACATTTTCCCAAAGTAGACATACAAATCACCAACAAGTACATGAAAAGGTGCTCAACATCACTAATCATCAGAGAAATGCAAATCAAAACCACAATGAGATATCACCTCACACCCATTAGAATCGCCATCATCAAAAAGATAAGAGATAAATAGTGTTGGTGAGGATGTGGAGAAAAAGGAACCCTCATGCACTGTTGGTGGGAGCGTAAACTGGTGCAGCCACTACAGAAAACAGTACGGAGGTTCCTCAAAAAATTAAAAATAGAACTACCATGATCCAGCAATTTGATTTCTGGGTATTTATCCGAAGGAAACACAATCACTCTCTCAAAGAGATATCTGCACTCTCATGTTCATTGCAGCATGATTTACAATAGCTATTCACAAAAGATACTGAAACAACCATCCATGGATGGACAAATGGATAAAAAAAGAGATGGTATATATATATATACAGGGGGTGCCAAAGAAACTTATACACATTTTAAGTAAGGAAAACTGTATTAAAATTGTAATACTCAATACAGAATGATAACAAAAGATGAATACAAGTGATGTTTGACTTCTGCAATTACAAGCGGGGGGCTCAAAGTGGTTATCATAAGCATCCAGATGTTTCTGTTTAAGGCAAAATACTGCTTGAGTACAACAATGACCAAAGTGTCTACTTGTATACATTTTTGGCATCCCCCAATACACACACACACACACACACACACACACACACACAGATGTAGAGAAATTGCAACCTTAGTGCACTGTTGGTGGGAATGTAAAACAGAGTGGCTACTACCATAGAAAACACTATGGAGGTTCCTCAAAACATTAAAAAAAGAACTACCATATGATCCAGAAATTCCAGTTCTGGGTATTTATCCAAAAGAATCTAAACCAGGATCTTGAGGAGGAATTTGCATTCCCATGTTTGTCACAATACTCACGTTAGTCACAATATTCAAGTTGTGGAAACAACCCATGTGTCCATTGATGGGTGAATGGATAAAGAAAATGGGGATATGTACATACAAGGGAACATTATGCAACCTCTAAAGAGAAGAAAATCATGTCATATGTGACAACATGGATGAACCTTGAGTATATTATGCTAAGCAAAACAAGTCAGCCTCAGAAGAATAAATACTACATGATTCTACTTATATGAAGTCTCTAAAGTAGTCAGACTCACAGAAGCAGAAATTAAATAGTGGTTGCTAGAGGCTGGAGTAAGGGGAAAATTGGGAGATGCTATTCAATGAGCATAAAGTTTCACTGGGCCCGCCGAGTGGCGCGGTGGTTAAGCACTGGCTTGGGAAGCCAGCGGCCCCGGTTCGGGCCCCACATATGAGGGCCAGTGACACTGCCCTCAAAAAAAAAAAAAGTTTCACTTATGAAAGATGAAAAAGTTCTAGAAATCTGTTGTAAAAAATTGTGCTTAAAGTCAAAAATACTGTTCTATATGCTTAAAATTTTGTTAAGAGAGTATATTTCATGTCATTTATTTTTCCACAATAAAAATAAAAGGGAGGAGAGAGATACAAGATGGAGGAGAAGATAAACACTCTGCTTGCCTCCTTCTGTGAACACATCAAAATTACAACTACATTATAAAACAATCAACCTGGAGAACATTCTATAGTCTAGCTGAACAGAACTTTCATAACTAAGAATACAAAGAAGAAGCCACGTCAAGACTGATAAGATGGGCAGAGACGCAGAACAGGCCAGCCCCAAACCTTCATGTGGCAGTTAAGAATCAGAAGGGGTATCTTAGCCATGGAGGTCCCCCCAAGAGGAGTGAGGGACCCCATCCCCAACCCAGGCTCCCCAGCCAAGAGTACCAGTGCCGGGATGAGGTGCTTCCACATCTGGCTGTGAAAAACAGTGGCAATTCTGACCATCTGAGTGGGATGGAGGGTGCGGGAAACCCAAACATCCTCTTAAAAGCCCGTACACACACTCACTCACTCGCAGGCACTCACCTTGTGTTCCCACAGAGGGAGAGTGATTCAGGAGGCATCGGAGACTTACAGGGAGAGACTGAGTTGTTTAGCTCTGCGGTGAGGACTGGAGGGACAGACTCCATTTTCCCTGTGTGGAATCTTTTTGCTTGTAGCTGGCAGGCACCAACTTTCCTTGGTTGAGCCCTCCCCTACATAGCCAAATCTAAATCTGTATTGGTCTGGTAAACTCCACTTGCTTCACCCTGCTGACTCCCTGGGACCCTGCCACACCCAACTCATTCAATGCCAAAGGCACTTTCTCAAAGATCAGCCAGCCCCATCCGCATTGCACTCTTTCTTGGAAAACTCTCTGGGTCTGCGGGCCCCAGGCAGGCAGCAACTGGCCTCGATGTGCTCTGAGATTTCTGTTGAGTAGCTCCAGGCTCAGTGCTGGCACCAAACCAGAATCTGTTGTACATTAACCTGGTAAACACAATTCTGCATACTCTAATGACTCCCTGAGACCCTGCCTCACTGAACTCGTGAACCGCACGAGGGTGTCCAGGCTTTTTGCGTAGCTATCCCAGGTCCAGTACTTGTGGTAGTCATCCCTGGTTCACCGCATGGACTCTCCCATGCGCCTCCAGGTTTAGCATAGGCAGTGAACAACCACAGATCACTCTGTAGTATCCAGGTAGTCCCTGGCCAGTCACAGGCAGGAGTTGACCTGGGACTGCACCAAGCTGCTCCCAAGAGGCTTCAGAGGCAACATATTTTGAGGTTGGCTTCAGACCACGGCAGAGCACCACCTAATTAAAGCCACAAGTGGCACACCCAAAGGGTGGTCCCAACTGGGCCCAAACCTGCTAGGGTAAATCTCACTCAGTGGGGTTAGCCCTCTGCACAGTAGCCCGTAAGCTGTGGTTGTGGCCAAACCCCACAGCCAGTTAGTCTGATGGTCAATCCCACCCACTGATGTGCCAATAGCAATCAAGGCTCAACTGTAACAAGAGGGCACATACAACCCACGCCAGCGACACTCCTGGAGCACCTGGGCAGGTGACCAGAGAGACTGTGCCACAGGACACCTATTATATAAGGCCACGTGGCCAAAACCGGGAGATATAGTAGATCTATGTTATACATGGAAACAAACACAGATAGGCAGCCAAAATAAGGAGACAAAGAAATACATCTCAAATGAAAAAAGTGGAGAAAACTCCAGAAAAAGAACTAAACAAAATGGACACAAGCAACCTACCAGATATAGAGTTCAAAACAATGGTTATAAGGATGCTCAAGGAACTTAGTGAGAAATTCAACAAAAACATAGCAAACATAAAAAAATTATATAGAAATCATAAAAAAGAACCAGTCAGAAGTGAAGAATACAATTATAGAAATGAAGAATGCACAAGAAGGAATAACCAGCAGACTAGATGAAGCAGAGAATCGAATCAGCAAATTAGAAGACAAGGTAGCAAAAAACACCCAATCAGAACAGCAAAATGAATACAAAAAAAATGAGGACAGTTTAAGAGACCCCTGGGACAACATCAAACATAACAACATGCACATCATAGGGGTATCAGAAGAAGAGAGAAAGCAAGAGATTGAGAACCTATTTGAAGAAATAACGACTGAAATGTTTACTAACCTGGCAAAGGAAATACACATATAAGCCAGGGAAACAGAGAGACTCCCAAACAAGATGAACCCAAATAGGTTACATATCAACACGCATACAGTTAAAATGGAAAAGGTTAAAGACAAAGACAGAATCCTAAAAGCAGCAAGAGAAAGAAAACTAGTAATTTATAAGGGAACTCCCATTAGATTGTTAGCTGATTTCTCAACAGAAACTTTGAAGGCCAGAAGGGATTGGCAGGAAATATTCAAAGCGATGAAAAGCAAGCACATACAACCAAGATTACTCTACCCAGCGAGGCTATCATTTAAAATTGAAGGACAGGGCAGGCGGAGTGTTGCATTGGTTAACAGCTGGCTTGGGACGCAGGCTCTGAGCAGCAGGGCCCCGGTTCAGATCCCACATATGAGGGCCAGTGATACTGCCCTCTACAGCTAAGATGGTGAACAACAGCTCCACCTGGAGCTGGGCTGCTGTGAGTGGCCGGCAATGATGTAGCTGCAGCCTCTGCTGCAGTGGGCTGCCATAGGCTACAGTGAGTGGCTGGCAGCCAGCATGACCGGCCAGCAGCCGGTATGAACTGCCAAGAGCCACGGTAAGCGGTTGTCCAGAGGCCGATGACTGATCTGCCTCACCCGGGAAGAGCGCAATGATGATACCAATATGGGCCAGTGAAGCAACGTCCTCCACAACTAGACTGAAGAACAAAAAGACAGCAACTTGTCTGTTCCCCTTCCCCAATGCCCCAACGCTATTCCCCTCCCCAATTCCCCCCAATAAAATCTTTGAAACAAAAAATTGAAGGACAGATAAAGAGCTTCCCAGACAAGAAAAAGTTAAAGGAGTTCGTCACCACCAAACCAGTATTACAAGGAATGTTAAAGGAGCTTCCTGAAGAAGGAGGAGGAGGAGAAGAAGGAAGAGGAGGAAGGAGAAGAGAAGAAGAAAGATAAAAAATATGAATAATAAAATGGCAATAGCTACATATCTATCAAATTTCTTTAAATGTAATGGATTGAATGCTGCTGTCAAAAGACATATGGTGGGCCGGCTGAGTGGCACGGTGGTTAAGCGCTGGCTTGGGAAGCCAGCAGCCCTGGATCGGTCCCACATAAGAGGGCCAGTGACACTGCCCTCAAAAAAAAAAAAAAAAGACATGGTAGCTGAATGGATAAGAAAACAAAACCCTTACATATGCTGCCTACAAGAAACCCAATTCAAATCAAAAGACACACACACAGAGAAAGTACAATAATGTAAAAAGATATTTTATGAAAATGGAAACAAACAAAAAAGCTGGGGTAGCAATACTTACACCAGACAAAATAGACTTTAAAACAAAGGCTGTAACAAGAGAAGGAACCAGTAATCCCACTTCTGGGTATTTATCTGAAGAAACCCAAAAGGCTACTTCATGGGCACATGTGCATCCATATTTTCATTGTTGCGTTGTTTACAATGGTCAAGATGCAGAGGCAGTCTGGGTGTCAGTTGACGAATGAATGGATAAAGAGGAGGTGGTACATATATATAAAATAGAATATTGCTTGGCCTTAGGTGGGAATGGGTTCTTGCCATCCACAGTGACATGGATGGACCTGGAGGGTATTGTGCTGAGTGGAGTAGTCAGACAGAGAAAGACAGATGCAATATGATTTCGCTTATATGTGAATCTAAAGAACAAAATAAACAAACAAAACAAATTCATAGTTACAAAAAAAAACATTTTGATGGTTGCCAAATGGGAAGGGGGTTGGTAGTAGGTGAAAAAAAGGGATTAAGAAATACAAAATGGGGGACTTCCAGTAAAATCATGCAATAGACAGACGCTGTGCTAACTGCCTCCCAGGATCACACCAAAATTACAAACAAATTATACAGAATTCAACCGTGAAGGTCCCCGGAATACAAGATGAACAGAACCACTAAACGAAGAACTTAAAGAGGAGGCCGTGTTGGGTCTTGTAGGACGGGTGGAGATGAGAGAGGGCAAGCCCCGTGAGGGAAGCCCCAGCCGTGGGACGCTTGTCTGGTTGGGGGAGAGACCCTCCGGCCGCACTCCAAGCTCACCAGCCTAGAGTTCCTTTGCCGGGAAGAGAAGTTCTAATATAGCCGGCAGTAAATTAGTAAGGACTCTCTTTGCTCAGCTCGGTTAGGCTAAGAGCGGCTGGAGAATCAGTGGGGCCGGCGCCAGGGCTTGCTCGCCAGTGAGCTCTTACCTGGTTCCTGGTGGAGGGAGTGGCTGTGTGAGCCGGACCCGGTAGCCTGCGGGGACGGACTGAACTGAGCACCTTTGGTGCAAAGGCTGGAGGTTTTTGGACTATTGTTCCCGTGGAGTGGAGCCTGCACGCGAGTGGTGTAGGGAGGACACCATTTTGTCAGGCTTGGGCCCTCCCACGGAGGATCAGGTCCGAGATCTCACTGGTCTGGTGGAATTGGCGCAGAAGTGCGTGTGTGCGTGTGCATGCATGCGGCCTTGGATCCCCACCCTCCACCTGGCTTATACTGCGTTGCCAGGGAAACGCTAGGCGGGTGCCCTCCAGCTCCAACAGGCTGCTCACTGAGACGCGGGAGTGCGCAAGCCGCCTCAGGTCCCCACTCTCCGCACTGCGCTTGCAGAGTTGCCAGGCTGGTGATTGGTTGTCGGGCTGCTCGGCCTCATCTGCGAGGGGCTAATTGGGACAGGCTGAGACTGGGAGTTTTCCTGGGAGTGTTGGGCCGTGAGCTGTGTGCCTGCGTGATCCAGCCAGGGCTCTCCTGGTGATCTATCTAATACATGAAAGCATCCCAGAGCGACAGCCAGAATGGGGAAACAAAGAAACATGTCACAAGTAAAAGATCAGAAGAAACCTCTAGAAATGGAACTAAATGAAACAGAGGGATCCAACCTGTCAGAAACAGAGTTTAGTACACTGATGATAAGAATGTTTAAGGAACTTAGCAAGGACATAAAGAAGGATAGGGAAACCATAAAAAACAACCTGTTAGAACTAAAGAATACAATAACTGAAATGAAGAACACACTCGAAGGAATCACCAGTAGAGTAGATGAAGCAGAGGAGCGGATCAGCGATTTGGAAGATAAAATAGCAGAAATCACCCAGTTGCACAACAAAAAGACCAAAGAATGAAAAAACAATGAAAATAATTTAAGAGCCCTATGGGACAAGGTGAATCGCAACAATTGTCAAATCACAGGAATACCAGAAGGAGAAGAGAAGAAGCAAGGGATCGAAAATGTATTTGAAAAAATAATGACTGAAAACTTCCCTACCCTGGTGAAGGAAATCAACATACATGCCCAGGAAGTGCAGAGGGTTCCAAACAAGCTGAACCCAAGGAGGTACACACCAAGACACATCATAGTTAAAATGGCAAAGGTTAAAGACAGAGACCGAATCCTAGAGGCTGCAAGAGAAAGACAGCAGGTTACATACAAAGGAACTCCTGTTAGACTAACAGCTGACTTGTCTACAGAAACTCTGCAGGCCAGAAGGGAGTGGCAGGAGATATTCAAACTGACACAAAATAAAGGCCTACAACCAAGGCTGCTCTACCCAGCACCGCTATCACTTAAAATTGAAGGAGAAATAAAGAGCTTCTCAGAAAAGAATAAGCTTAAGGAATTCATTACCACCAAGCCAGCATTGCAAGAAATGTTAAAAGGGCTTTTTTAAACAAAAGAAAGGGGTAAACAAGCTAACCCAGGGAGACCAGGAATACAAATAACAAAATGGCAATACATATGCACCTATCAATAATCATTTTAAATGTGAATGGGCTAAATGCTGCAATCAAAAGACAGAGAGTGGTTGAGTGGATAAGAAAATAGGACACATGTATATGCTGTTTACAGATGGAATAAGATATTTCATGCAAATGGAAATGAGAAAAAAAAAGCTGGAGTACCAATACTTATTTTGGACAAAATAGACTTTAAAATGACTACAATAAAAGACAAAGAAGGGCACTATAACCCTAATAAACATCTATGCACCCAACATAGGAACTCCTAATTACATATAACAGATTTTGACAGACATAAAGGCAGATCAACAGTAACACTATCATAGTAGGGGACTTCAACACCATTGTCACCAATGGACAGACCCTTTAGACAGAAAATCAACACAGAAAGAGTTGATATAAAGGAAAAACTGATGGTTGTTGGCTGGAAGGGAGTGGGGAAGAGGGAGAGGGGGAAGGTTTTGGACAGTGTAGGTGGGACTACAATGTTGCCACAGGGAGATGGGGGCAGTTCTGGGAATGTAATTGATAATGTTTTGAAGAGACTATTATGTTGCGTGAAATAAGTCAGTCGGAGGACAGGTACCATGTGATCTCACTTGTGTGTGGAGTCTGAAGAGCTGAGTGAACGATCAAAGTAAACAGACTCATAGATGTAGAGGAAAAACTGAGGGTTCCTAGTTGGGAGCGGGGTGTTGATGGCGGGGAAGGGGAAGGGATTAGGCAGCATAAATAGACAACTACAATATTGCCACAGGGATATGAAACATAGTTCGGGGAATATAATAATGTTGTAAAAATTTTGTGGAGTGCCAGATAGTCACATGCCTTGTTAGGGAGACCACTTCATGGATGGAGTAGAGGCTTGATCACTGCCCTGTACACCTGAAGCTGATGGTGTATAGTATTGTATGCCAACTGTAACTGAATATGTGGATGGTCACGGGATGTGGAGTATACTGTGGAGGAGAGTCACGGGAGTTGTGATAGATATGTATGATATGGGGGGGAGTGGGGTGGCGAACTGGGGTAGGGGGGTTGTCACTTTGGGGGGTAAAGAGTATAACTAGTGCATTGTGTTGTACATCTGAAACTAATGAAAAAAGGAAAAAAAAAGAAATACAAAATGTTTGTTACAAAGTAGTCATGGAGATGTAGTGTATAGCATAAGGAATATAGTTAATAATATTGTAATAACTATGTATAGTGTCAGATGCGTACTAGATTTATCAGGGCAATAGATGGGAGGAGGGTTGGAGGGCAGGATGAAAAAGGTGAAGGGATTAAGAAGTACAAATTTGTAGTTACAAAATAATCATGGGGATGTAAAGTAAAGCATAGGGAATATAGTCTATGATATGGAATAATTATGTACAGTGACAGGTGGGTGTAGACTAGTCAGGGGGATCACTTCTTAAATTATATAAATGTCTAACTATTATGTCTAACTACTGAAGTTAATACAAAATAATATCGAATGTCACCTGTAATTGAAAATTTGAAAAAGGGCGGGGGGAAGGTGAAGGAGAATAGGTCCAAATTTCCAGGGACAAAGCAAATAAGTCATGGGGATGTAATGTACAGCATGGAGAATATAGTCAATAATATTGTGATAGTGTGGTACACTGTCAGATGGTTGCTGGACTTATCATAGTGATCACTTCTTTATGTATATAAATGTTGAATAACTATGGTGTACACCTGAAACTAATATATTATTGTATGTTAGCTATATTTTTAATTAAAAGATCTTCCCAATACAATAAAACTTCATTCCTTTGAAAAAATAAAAGGGAAAAAAGAAGTGGAGGAGAAATAAAACTTTCTCAGACAAACAAATACTAAGGAGAATTGTCACCTACGTAAAAATTGTTAAACAAAGTTCAGAGAGAAGGAAATTTGGGTCTACATAAAAAAGAAAGAGTGTCAGAAAATAACAAATTCAGGTAAAATAGAATCTTTTCTTTTTCTTATTCTTAAAGGACCTAATAGATAACTGGTCAAAACACTAATAGTAACAATATATTGGGTGATTTTTGCCTTACAGATAAATGAAATGAATGAAAGCAATGTTATAAGAGATGAGGGCAAAGAATTGAGAACATTCTGTTATAAGGTACCTGCACTACCTATGAAATGGTAAAGTGTTATGTGAAAATGCTGTTAAATTAGTTATAAATGGATATTATAAATTCAAGGAAAACCATTAAAATTTTGTCAGAAGATGAACAGTATGCTACGAGAGTAGAGAAAATGAAATCATATAAACTGTTTAACTAAAACCAGTGAAAGCAGTAAAAGGGGTGGTGGTAAAGAAACAAAGAATCAATGCAATAAATAGAAAACAGTTACAAACATGGGAAATATTAATCCAAGTATATCAATAATCACTTTAAATGTAAATGGTCTAAATATGCCAATCAAAAGACAGAGACTGTCAGAGTAGATTTTTAAAAACAAGACTCATGTGCAGGTTGTCTACAAAACACAGACAGTTGAAAAGTAAAGGGGTGGAGAAAGATATATTAACAGTAATCAAAGGATAGCTGGACTAGTTATATTTTTAAAAATTGTAAACAATGTACTGATAAGTGCTACAACATAGATGAACCTTGAAAACATTATGCTAAGTGAATTTAGAAGCTAAACACAAAAGGCCATAGGTTGTGTGATTCCACTTAAATTAAATGTCCATAATAGTAAATCCATAGTGACAAAGTATTTTTACTGGCTCCCTTAGCCTAGTAATGGAGAATGACTACTAATGAGTATAGGTTTGTTTGGGGAGTGATAAAAATGTTCTAAAATGGATTGTGGTGATAGTTGCACAACTCTGAATATACTAAAAATAATTCAAGAGTACAATTTAAAAAGGTGAATTGTAAGGTATATAAATTATTATTCAATAAAGCTGTTATTTAACAAAAATGGTCGGGCCGCCCAAATGGCTCAGTTGGTTAAGAGCTCGCTTAAGAGTGTAAGCTGAGCTCTGAGCAACAGCGGTTCGAGGCCAGCCCAAGCTGAGTTGCCATTGAGCTGCCAACAGGTGGCAGGATGGCTCAGCTAAAAAAAAAAAAAAAGAATAAATAAATAAATAAATAAATAAATAAATAAATAAAATGGTCAAGTTTTATTTCCTAAGCTGAGTGGTGTGTATATGGGTGTTCATTTTATTATAATTCTTTGAATTTGCATTTAGATTGTTCCCTTTGTAGGTAAACTATATATTTTACTAAAAATATTTTTAGAAGTCTGACAGACCTGAATTCTAATTCTGGTTTAACCACTTAACAGCTATGAGTTCTTGAGCAGATTACTTGACCTTTCAATGTCTTATCTGTAAAGCAGAGGTGGTAATAATAGTAACTCCTTCATAGACATTTATTTTTTAGCTGAGCCATCCTGCCACCTGTTGGCAGCTCAATGGCAACTCAGCTTGGGCTGGGCATCACCTCATAGACTTTTAAATCATGTGCCTGGCACATTGTCAGTGTTATTATTAGCTAATATGAACTCTAAGCAGTTTAACCACTTGCTTAAATAACCCAGAGCCATGGCTTCCCTTTCTTTAAATTCACCTTCCATATTTGCTATTCCATATGAGTTCACAACTTTGATCAAAAGGAAAACAATTGATCTTCAAGTAGGACCTACTGAATTCTGCCTTAAAAATGTTTTCACAGCGCCAGCCTAGTGGCTCAGTTGGTTAAGAGTTGGCTTAGAGCACGTGCTCTGTGCAAAAGGGCCACCAGTTTGATTCCCAC
This sequence comes from Aselliscus stoliczkanus, assembly GCA_033961575.1. NCBI lineage: Eukaryota > Metazoa > Chordata > Mammalia > Chiroptera > Hipposideridae > Aselliscus > Aselliscus stoliczkanus. The sequence goes on from CM066737.1 coordinate 20,820,572, forward strand.
ATGGGCTGCACCCTAGTTGAGCTGTCGCTGAGCTGCCAACAGATGGCAGGATGACTCAGCTGGTGCAACAACAAGATTGCCTGTTCAATGATGGGCTATGCCCACCTGCAACTAAAGACTGAACACGGCACCTTGAGCTGAGCTGCTGCCCGGATGGTTCAGTGGATAGGGCGTGCATTCTTAACAAGACTGCCAGGTTAGACTCCTGCATGGGATGGTGGCTATACCCACAGGCAACTAAGATTGAACACAGCACTTTGAGCTTAGAGGCCATGGGAAGCCAGATGACAACTGGAGCCCTCCACAAAGAAGACTGAAGAACAACAACTTGGCTGGTCCCCTCCCCCAATTCCCCAACACTGTTCCCCTCCCCCAATTCCCCAATAAAATCTTTTTTTAAAAATGTCTTTACATAACTGTTCTATAAAGTCAAGAAAGCTCTTGGGCCAGCCAAGTGTCTCAGTTGGTTAAGAGCTTGCTCAAGAATGAGAGCTGAGCTCTGAGCAACAGCAGTTCAATGCCCAGCCCGAGTTAAACTGCCACTGAGCTGCCAACAGGTGGCAGGATGGCTCAGCTAAAAAAAAAAAAAAAAAAAAGAATGGGTAATTAGAGGGTAAGGAAGGGTAGGAGATTTATCCCAGTCCCTTGCAAGAGCTCTTAAAGGAGACAGGATTCTGTTATCTCCATGAGTCAGAAACAATTTATATTAATTGTATAATTATTATCAGAGCCCTTTCCATGTTAATATCTGCCTTTTAACCATAGTACTGCTTGAGACTTCCTCTACCACACAAAGAGGAATTGAAAAAGAGATGAATCTAGGGCAGTTTAGCCATTTGTCAGCAACTCAGATAATTCACTGGGACATGGGAAGTCTAAACCATTGGATCTAAATAGAATTTTACATCAGGAACGCCTTCCCCAGTCCTCCTCTCACCCCCACAAAGTTGATATCAATTTGCAAAGTCTTACAGCATCCTTTTAATTACCCTTTTGTATACGACATGTTTATAATATTTCATGTCTGTCTTTTTCTCAAGGTTCTATGCACCATGAGGGGAGGGACCATCTCTTCCTTGTTCCCTGTTGTATCCCCATCAGCTAGTACAGGACCCTGTGCATATTAGGTGCTCAGTAAATTATTTGTTGCTTTAATAAACAATCAATTTATGTAACAACGAAACAATCCTGGCATGATGAATGAAATAATTAAAAGTTTGACTGAAGACCTTGAATTTGCAAATGAGGTGGTCCTAGGAAAGGATCTCATTGTAAAACAGCTTATTTGGGGGAAATGTTAACGATTTACCTGTGTTGGGTGAGTACATTTACAGCTGAAGGGTGATTTGCACAGTAAGCCAGATACATGGATTTAAAATGAGGCATGAGGTTCAGTAGACAACCTCCTACTTTGTGTTGATTTTCTGGAAACCTATAGGTAAAACAGGTGAAACACAGAATGTAAAAAAAAAAACAAAAACAGAGGATAAAAGAAAATACTTCTAATTAAAAAACATAGCAACATGCAAACCTTTCCATTTCTTTTGCCAAACTTAAAAGAGAAACTATATTACAACCATTTATCCATGAAATGCAAGTATTCGACCACTGCTTTAACTCTAGCCATCAAACATAGTGCCAATACATAGGGTCAGATACTTATTAGGAATCAGTAAGTAAGACTTTCTTTTAAGATGCTTCTTCAAATTATAATATTCAAATTTGTAGGTGGACACACTAAAAATACACTTGGCTAATTTAGATGAAGTTCAAGTACAGACAAAACTATCAATCCAAAAAGAAATATTATGTAGTCTTGGTGGCCTGGTGGTTGCTAGGCAGCATGGCCTCAATATTTTAGGGTGGTGGTAGATAAGAGTAAACAGAGTCAAATATATAGTGATGGAAAGAGAACTGACTCTAGGTGGTGAACACACAATGTGATATACAGATGATGTATTACAGAATTGAACACCTGAAACCTACGTAATTTTACTAACCATTATCACCCCAATAAATTTTAATTAAAAAGGCAGCCAAACCCAAAAAAAATGATTTTTTAAATTTAATGTTTTCAATGACAACCTAACCGTTTACATTTGTAGAAATATCAAAAAAGCACAGGAAAGAAAAAAATCTACTCAGAATGCCACCATTCAGAGATATCAATTATAATGAGTTTTGTCATATTCATTGGACCTTTTCTGTGTTTCTCTACAAAATGGAAAACAAAGATTACAAATCTAGTTTGTAATCTACTCTTCTCACTTAGTGACCACCTTTCCATATCAATAATCTGGGTCTGCATCAGCATTTGGCGTGACTTCTCAGGTCTCTTTATTGTGGGCTCTCACCGTCTTCTTCCCTCCACAACCACCTGTGCCCCATAACGCTCAAGAAACAGGCCATTGCCCCGATTTCCCTATGGACAATAAAAGTCACCAACTTCCCCAAAATACATTACTTGGAATATTAATCCTGCTACAGAAATATACTGTCTGATGATCATTACAGTTCATTCTATAGTATGAAGTTGAACACCTCAACAATCTAGCTAGCTATCAAATATGTGTTGTAGTTCACATAAAAATATACTTTTCCTTTCCCCACTTTTCATATCCCTCAATCATTAATATGATAGACATGATACCACTCGTGATTAAAAGTGAAAAACAAGTTTGTGAAACTGAATGAATAATTGAATAACTTTTCCAAGTAATTTGCAATACACCAAAGAAAATATCTAATGGATGTCAAAGGCATCATCCATGGTCCATTGAGACCTTATTTGTCTCTTATACTGACCAGAAGCAGTAAACTGATATGATTTTTAAATAAAGTTAAAAATACAACTAGTGGTTTTACAATGTGAGAACTAGCACCTGGTGCATTTTCTCTGCACTGGGAAAATTTATCAAAGTTGTAACAAATGCATAAATATAAAGTGCCCCCTATCTGAGACAACAGCTAAAAGGAAAACAAATGATAAAAACAATGGTGCTGGCTATCCTTGTGGCAACATGAGACACTTACTTTGAACATTCTTCCAAAGCTTGGCAGAGGGTCTGTTGAAATGTGCATATTTCCTCGAAGTTTCCCAATAAAGATGTAAACTCCACAGTACTCAGACTGAAAAAAAATTTATATATATGTAGTATCAGTGAATAGAACTTGAGGGTGGCTCTAGTTATCTATCTCTAGTCTGGTGAGATGATAGTTTGCTAATAAGTGGCAAATGGGACAAGTGAAGCAATTCCTGTATTTTTTTTATTTTTATTTTTTTTTGAGGGCAGTGTCACTGGCCCTCACATGTGGGACCGAACCGGGGCTGCTGGCTTCCCAAGCCAGTGCTTAACCACCGTGCCACTCGGCCGGCCCGCAATTCCTCTATTTTAACGTTTCCTTTTTCATTTATACCAACTCTGGTTTCAAACAATCTTCCAAAATTTCTTTCCCTTTCTCTTTTCTTTTTTTTTTTTTTTTTTTTTTTTTTAGCTGAGCCATCCTGCCACCTGTTGGCAGCTCAATGGCAACTCAGCTCGGGCTGGCCTCGAACAGCTATTGCTCAGAGCTCAGCTCACACTCTTGAGCGAGCTCTTAACCAACTGAGCCACTCGGCCAGCCCTCTTTCTCTTTTCTATAACAAGAATAATGATCTTAAAGAAAATGAGTGCTTAATAAGATATTTCATATGTGTTTGTTAGGTATTTTACAAAGAAATGAGTGAAGGAAGAACAAGTGCTAATATTTAAGTATCTACAGAGAACAGACTGGTGGTTGCCAGAGGTGGGTGTGGGGGTGGACAAAATGGGTGAAGAGAGTCAAAAAATACAAACTTCCAGTTATAAAATAAATAAGTCATGGAGGTGTAATATATAGCATGGTGACTATAGTTAATAATATTGTATTGCATATTTGAAAATTGCTAAGAAAGTGGCTCTTAAAAGTTCTCATCACAAGAAAAAAATTTCATAACTATGTAGGGTGATGGCTATTAACTAGACTTATTGTGGTAAGGATTTCACAATCTATGCATATATCAAATCATTACATTGTACACCTGAAACTAATAAAATATTATATGTCAATTATACTTCAATAAAAATGTTAGCATCTAAATAAGTAGAATACATCATAGGCGGGCATACATCTAAAAACTTTTGAGTACTCTCTTCTAGAGAAGCTGGGAAAGTAATTAAAAGTTATTACATGTGCTCATCCACATACAATACTTGGTGGAAAAGAGCAAAATCCAGTTTCTCCTAAATTAGAATGCTCACAAATCAACTAAAGGAAATCTTTATGAAAGGAAGTAGGAGGGGAGAAAGTAGTACTGATTTGTTTGTTTTGGGAATGGAATGGGGTCAAGTAAAGGCAAACTGAACAATTGTAATCCAGGACCTCTGTACTAAGAATTTTCTCAATCACTCTTCCCGTATCAAATACTAGTAGGTGATAATAACAACAAGAGCCAACAACACTCAGAGAGCACTTTACACTTACGCAAGCATTTTACAAATAATAACTCATTTGAACCTTACAACTTTATGATGTAGGTACTAGTGCTGCTTCCATTTTACATGTAAGGAAATCCAGACACAGAGAGGTTAAGCAAATCACCCAAAGTTACAAAACCAGTGAATGGTGAAGCCAGAATTTGAATAAAAACATTCTAGCTCTTAACCACTTTTGGAGAGAAAACTTGGTTGAAGATTTCCTTAAAAGGCCAGTGTCTGCCACATATCCTTTCTCCTTAATATAATAATACTAGGAGAATGTTTCCAAGAGAGTACTTTTTGCTGACAAAGAAAAGGAATACTCAAATAACGTTACCAGTAACCCCAAGAGTATAAAAAGCTCCCAGTTCCTCTGCTGTAATGCGTTCCTGAACCACAAGCTGGAAAACCCCTATTATGGGTGTCAAAAGTGAAACCTTCAGCCAGCTGGTGGTTGCTTTCTCACTGCCCTAAGAACCTGACTTGGGGGCTTATTTGAACCTGACTGTGGGGGGCTTATTTGGCCCCTTCAGGATCAGAAAATAAACAGTCTGGTTGGCTCAAATCACTCTGGGATCTACAAGACAGAGCCAATGGAAACTTACTCTGACCGCATTTTGAATTTATTTCAGAATACTGCGGTTCTGACTCAGGTCTCTCACTTCCTCTGCCGTGGCTCTTTCCCTTTCCTTTCTTCTTACTGTTTCTTGATGGCTAATCAGTCGCTCATTCATTTGAAATCTTACCATCTCTCTTCCCAGAGTTACCACTTCAGTTTCCCTCTCCTCCTCTAGTTGTCACCTCCAGAAAACGGAAGGCACATTTCATTCGGTGGCAGGGGACACAGTGGGTCCAATCTGGCTACTGACTGACTGTATAATGGGCATGGCAGCCTTTCTGAACTTCAGTTTTCTTATTCATTCAGTGGGGATAGTCATTTCTTCCAGGGCACTAGATTCAGTGATTCATTGAGGTCCATTTAGCTCTAAGAACTGTGATTCACAGAACACTTTATGTTTTACATAATAGTGACAAAAGACATTTTGTTGCCAATCATGTTTAAATGCTTACAAAATACAGGAATACAAAATTATTTCATACCGAAGTAATATTCCCATAGTACCATTAAAATAACCAAGTGGGAAATTATGAAGACATTATGCCTAAGCAAACACAATTGGAAAAAAGGAGAAAAATAGTGAAATACACTGAACTTATTTAAGCCTGAAGTCAAAAGTTTAGGCCACTGTCTAACAAAAGTAAACTCTTACTGAGGTTAAAGAGGAGGCTTTTGCCCTGGACCAACTGCTAAATTTTCTATTTGACTTATAGATCATAATCTCTAATAAAGTTTAATCAATTAACATAAAATTGCAAACAAATGCTGTTAGCCACTGTTCGTTAAATATGTCATGCCTATAAGCACACACAAAAATGAATGGCGAATATCTTTCTTTTGTAAAAACTAAGTTTTCAATTCAGGCCTCAGACAATCACTTCAGACTTCTGAGACGAGAATAAGGCTTGAACATTTTATTTTAAAAAACATTTTAACATCTCCTTATCATTCACTTTTGCCTGGGTAAAATACTAGCTTGAATCACTCTAATGAACACTCACACAATGCCACACTCTTTCCACTCTCAGAGCATGGGAAAGAGTTTCTGCCCTGGCAAGGAAAGGTCAGAGTGAGCACAAGAATTTCCAGTTTATGCGTTTTCTGCATAAAAACACCAACAAGTCCTTCTTTCTGTAAGGTAAAACCAGGTGTATCACTTCTAAAAACATAAAAAATAAAAATTGTGACAGACAGAATTGCAAATCTTCTCATCCCTTCCCTGACAGCCAGAAGAGAAAGTCAAGCAATCTCTTTAAAGGCAACAGCTTGCATAATTTCAGTTTCCCTGACCATGTTCTTGGCAACCTATGATCTGTGGAAACTCTTCTAAAGGGCAAAATCAATTATTCAGTGACATAAGAGTAATGATTCCATATGCTGACATTATCTTGCTTTATTTAGTGAGGAGTTTAAAATATAAATCTTACTTGTTGTTAGACTGTAGGGGTCTTAAGTAAGTAACAAGAAGAGATTGAAGTTCTTTAGCATAATCTTTTTCAGTGTCCAGGATGTTCTGTAACACCTATGGAGAAACAAAGGTCAAGGTATTGTAACTGACAGGACAGCCCAAGGTAAAATATACCTTTAGATCTTTTAATCAAATTACTAGAAACAGTCCCATTTACTCAGGCTAGCACCGTAAGTAAGAAGCACAAAGTCTGAATGCACTTTGCTTCATTCTAGCAAACTACTTTGTTTAATGACTGCATCACAACTAGTTACACAGATTGTCAGACAAACTATAACACAAAAACACAATTTTTCAGAGTTACCCATAATTGAAGGGGCCTTGTCCTTTACACAGTACTATTCAGAAGGCTGCTGTGTGCTTTAAATCACTTTATCTCCAGGAAAGGTCTCAGTTAGCTAACAAAGGATCATTATTCTCATTTTATGACAAAAAACATTGAGACTAGCTACCTTAAGACCTAGAGCAGGCCCTTGAATAACGTCGTTTCATTCAACATCATCCCATTATAATGTTAATGAGATGCTGTAGGAAGCTAACTCTTGTTTATATCAATTAGTCTATGGTAAAATCAGTTTTGTTACAAGCTGTTTCACTTAATCACAGAACCTATCGATGATGTTAATGAGGATTTACTGTAGAGATTCAATGTCAGGATAACTTAATGATAACTGATGTTAAACACCACAAAATATATTCTTTTTATATATATATATATATATATATATATATATATATATATATATATATATATTTTTTTTTTTTTTTAAATTAGCTTCAGGTGTACAACAAAGTGCAATAGTTATACTTTTTACCCCTCAAAGAGACACCCCCCCTCCCCCCATACTCCCCTCCCACTCCTCCCCCCATATCATATATATCTATTTCACGTCCTCTGACTCCCTTCCACCATATAATCCATATCCCATGACTTTACAGTTGGCTTACAATATTATATAACATCAATTTCAGGTATACAGTGCAGTGATCAAGCCTCTACTCCATCCATGAAGTGGTCTCCGTAACAAAACATGTGACCATCTGACACCCCACAAAATATTTACAACATTATTATATTCCCCGAATTATCTTTCATATCCCTGTGACAATACTGTAGTTACCTATTTATGCTGTCTAATCCTTTCCCCTTCTCCCTCATCCCCACACCCTTCCCAACTAGCAACCCTGTTTTTTCTCTATATCTATGAGACTATTTCTGTTTCTTATGCTCATTCATTCAGTTTTCCAAATTCCAAATATAAGTGAGATCATGTGGTATTTGTCTTTCTCCGACTGACTTATTTCACTCAACATAATAGTCTCTAGGTCCATCCATATCGTTGCAAATGGTACAATTTCATTCTTCTTTATAGTGGAGTAATACTCCATTGTACAAATGTACCACAGTTTCTTAATCCAGTCATCTACTGATGGGCATTTCAGTTGTTTCCAAGTCTTGGCTATTGTAAACAGCGCTGCAATAAACATAGGGGTGCATCTATTTTTTCGAATTGGCGTCTTGGATTCCTCTGGGTAGATACCCAAGAGTGGAATTGCTGGGTCATACGGCAGTTCCATTTCCAGTGTTTTGAGATACCTCCATACTGATTTCCACAATGGCTGCACCAATTTGCAGTCCCACCAACAGTGCACCAGGGTTCCCTTTTCTCCACACCCAATATATTCTTTAAGTTATGTTTTTTATGAGACCTTTAGAGGACAAAACCTGAAGACACTGAATTTTTAAACAAAATTAAAAGTGTTCTTTTAGTAAAGGTAAAAGGTGCTAACATGAACAATACAAACAGAAAAGGAAGCTGAAATGTGAGGAATAATGCTTACCAGTATTATTAATTATAACCAAATTAAATCCTATGTACAGGCACACAATTTCTCTTCCCCCATCATTCCTAGGGACACACACCCTTTCCCAGCTTCTGGAGGTAGCTAAACCCTCCATTTTGTGCTCCTAGAGATAACCAAATTAACATTTTGATACATTTTTACTCATATCTCCTAATACTTTCAACAAAAAATTCACTGAGTGTCTGTCTACTCTATGCCGAATGCTGTGCTTCCCACAGGAAGTCTCCACTCTATTTGTAGAGGGACACATTAAACAGGGGATCACAACACAATGTGAAGCATTCTTAGGTAGGAGAAGCCCCTTAATCTACCAATATTCCGGACATATACTCACAAGATAATGCATGATGACTTGCTTTTGAAAGGTAGAATGGACCAAGCAAGTTGGGCCGGGTAGCTGTGGGGTTTTTGGGAAACAACTGAGCTGACGGGTGGCTGTCCGGGCTCTGCTACTAACTAACAGGTTACTTCAGTTTAAAGGCTTCACACCTCATCTCACATTGTGACATTCACCTGCATCATGGACCATTGTGAAGCAGTAGTTGAGACCTGAACAAGTAGTTGCTAAGTGAGTAGGAAACAGTCCCACCAACTTAAGGGGTTAAAAAAGGTTTCGAATGGCAGCAGTGTTGACATTTTAGGTAACTCTTGTGAGTGGGTGCCCTATGCACTGTAGGACATTTAGCAGCACCTCTGACTTCTACCCACTAGATGCCAGTTGCATACCAACTGCTACCCCATTTACGACAAGTAAAAATGTGTCCAGACGTTGTCAAATGTCACCTGAAGAACAACATCACCCCTAGTTGAGAACGACTGGTTTGGAAGAACACAGGCCACATGGTGGCTTCAAAAGCTAGAGTTTCGGGGGCCGGCCTAGTGGCGGGGTGGTTAAGTGCTGGCTTGGGACGCCAGTGGACCCGGTTCGGGTCCCACATATGAGGGCCAGTGACACTGCCCTCAAAAAAAAAAGAATTAAAAAAGTTAGGGTTTCAATTGCAGCCCCACTTTCCCAGCCACTCATGTCTACTTTCAGTTCCTCTTTTCCTCAGGAATTACCCTTTAATGGTATAAGTCAATCCAGAGGCCTGGAGATACTAATGCTTTCTGAAATTAATCCAGTGATGGAATAGAAGTGTTACCCCCTACAAAAACTTTAAGCACAGCAAAGGAAATTAAAAACTATCTTGAGATGAATAAAAAAGAAAGCACAACATAAAAAAAAAATTATGGGATGCAGTTAAAGCATTGCCTAGGAGACAAATATATAGCTGTAAATGCCTATATCAAATAAGAAGAAAGAGGACTTCTGCTTTCTGGTCCAGCATTTAAGGACCTTGGACATCATTACCGCATCCTAACAACAAGAAAATAGGTGAACGATCTGGGGGGCGGGGGGGGGGAATAAAACACACTAACTTTTCTTACATCTTTCAGGGAATTGAGGTCACAGGGGAAAATGCTACTCCCAAAACTGGAGAGACAGACAGGCAGATACAGAGAATCAAAACTTGCTGGAGCAGAGGCCTCAATGGGAATTAGTACCAGGGTAAGAAAACCTGAACTGAAATGATGAATAGCTGGGGGCTCAGTGTGAACAAGTCTGAGAGTTAAAAACTCTAGGACCCAGTCATAGCAACACTTTAGTGAGTTTTACTTGCAGTAGTTCCACTGGGTTGACACAATGAAGACAGGACAATCCCCTTCATGCTTCAGAGGAAGGAAGAGAAAACTAGCCATTTTTAAACACACCAGGGTATTCTGTTCTTGTAACAAGGTCAGCTCTCAAGAGAGAAATGATTTTACCAGAACCTAACCAATTGGGATTTTATCATAGCCTAACTTACCTAGGGGAAGGGAAATACCCTACTCCAGCTCCCTCTAGCCCCACCTAAGGGAGGGGGAAAAAACCTGAAAGGCACTGGTGAAGTTCATGATCTAGGGGCATAAGCTTACCAAAAGACAGACCTAATCATAGGACTTTAGAACCCTCCTCCACACCTCACCACCACATTTCTAAACGCCTATTTACTGCAGTTCCTTTTACCTAGTACATCTTGTCTGGCTTCCAACAAAAAAATTACAAAGCATACTAAAAGGCAAAAAAAACACAGTTTGAAGAAACAAAGCAAACATTAGAACCAGAGTCAAATATGGCAGGAATGTTGGAATTATCAGGCCAGGATTTTATAATAATATAACTATGATAAATATGCTAAGACCTCTAATGGAAAACATAGACAACATGCAAGAACAGATGGGTAATGGAAGAAGACAGAAATACTTAGAAAGGATAAAAATGAAATGCTAAATATTAAAAACACTATAAGAGAAATGAAGAATGCCTTTGATGGGATTGTTAGTAGACCGAGCCCCTGAAGAAAGAACTTCTGAGCTTGAGGATATGTCAATAGAAACTTCTAAAACTGAAAAGCAAATAGAAAAATGACTGAAAAAAATGCAACAGAATATTTGAGAATGGGGGGACAACTACAAAAGGTGTAATATGTGTGATGAAAATACCAGAAGGAGAAGAAAGAAAGAACGGAACAGAAGAAATGTTTGAAAGAACAAGTGACTGAGAATTTCTCCAAATTAATCAAAGACACCAAACCACAAAACCAGGAAAAATCAAACAAAATAAATGCCAAAAACCCCACCTATGCATGTCATTTTCAAACATCAGAACAATCAAAGATAACGAGAAAAGAATCTTGAAAGAAGCCAGAGGGAAAAAAGAGCTTACCTATCTATAGGAGAGCTTAGATAAGAATTATATCTGACTTCTCCTCAGAAACCATTCAAGCTAGAGGAGAGGAGAGTGAAATATTTAAGGTATTGAGAGAAAAAAAAACACAAACAAAAAAAACACCAACCTGGAATTCTGGGTCCTGCGAAATTCTTTTTCAAAAGTCAAGAAGAAATAAAGACTTTCTAAGACATACAAAAATTAAAGGAATTTTTTTGCCAATAGACATGCCTTGCAAGAAATGGTTTTTTTTATTTGTTTGTTTGTTTTTGCTAAGAAAGCAGTGGATTTATTAAGACAAAGGAAATAATGCAACACACTCTCAAGACAGCATGAGAGTGGGCAGGTCCAGAAGAGCAACTGTCACAAGAAATGTTTTTAAAAAGTTATTCAGAAAGAAGGAAAATGCTATAGGTCAGAAACTCAGATCTACCTAAAGGAAGAAAGCATGAGAGAAGGAATAAGTGAAGGTAAAATAAAAAACTTTTATTTTTCTTATTTTTAGCTGATCTGACAGATAACAGTTTGTTCAAAATAATAATATATTAGATTATATATGCTATTATAATAATAAAATAATAATTTATTAGATTATATATGCTTATATGTAATACATATGTATGCTTATATATAAGTGAAATGAATGACAACAATGATACATGGATGGGAGGAAGGAACTAGGAATATTTTGTAATTATAAATGTAAGTTACTTGTACTACCTGTGAAGCACTATAGTGTTATTTAAAAGTGGACTTGGACTAGTTCTAAATGTATACTGCAAACCCTAGGGCAATCAATAAAAAAAGTAAAATAATTTCTAGAAAGACACAAACTACCAAAACTGACTCACAAAGAAATAAAAAATCTGAATAGGCCTATAACAAGTAAAGTAATTGAATTGGTATTCAAAACAACTTCACATATGTTAAAGCGCAGGATGAGATGGCTTTACTGATTGATATTACCAAAAGTTTAAAGAATTCACACATCAATCTTACCCAAATTCTTAAAATCCTGGAAAAGAAGAATGAAGTTAGAGGGTACACTTTCCAATTTCAAAACTTACTAAAAAGCTACACTAACAAGGACACTTAGTACTGGTATAGGATAGGTATATAGATCAAAGGAATAGAATTGAGAGTCCAGAAATGAACTTGTTCAACTGACTTTTAACAAAGGTAACAAGACCTTTCAATAGGGAAAGAACAGCCTTTTCTTGCCGGTTAGACTCCCACCTGGGATGGTGGGCTGCGCCCACCCACAACTAAGATTGAACAGCGGCCACGAGCTGAGGACAGGTGACCGATGGTGACTGGACTTGAAACTGAGCTAGCTGCATACTCCACAACTAAGATTGAAGGACAACAACTTGGCTACTCCCCTTCCCCAATTCTCCAACACTGTTCTCCTTCCATAATTCCCCAATAAAATCTTTAAAAAAAAAAAAAAAAAGAACAGCCTTTTCAACAACTGGATATCTACAGCAAAAGAAAGAATTTGTACTCCTACTTCATACCATATACAAAAATTAACCCAAAATGGATTTAACACTTAAAACCACAAAACACTCTTGTTGGGGTTATCACTTTATTAGAGATATAAATGTCTAATCATCATGTTGTTTTGTACACCTGAAATTAATAATAAATAAATATAAAACTCTTAGAAGAAAACAAAGAAGGAAATCTTCATGACCTTGGATTTAGTGATGGCATCTTGGATGACACCAAAAGCACAAGCAACAAGAGAAAAATTAGATAAATTAGAATTCATGAAAATCGAAAAAAAATGTATGTCAAAAGACATTATCAAGAAAGAGAAAAGACAGCCCACAGGATGGAAGAAATATTTACAAATCATATATCTGATAAGGGTCTCGTATCCAGAATATATAAAGAACTCTTACAACTCAACAATAAAAATAATCAATTAAAAGTTGGCAAAAGATTTGAATAAATATTTCTCCAAAGAAGATATGCACATAGCCAACAAGCACATGAAAAGGTACATCATTGGAAGATCGCCGGCATTGCGGGCTCGGAGCGCTGCGCTAACGGCGGCGCGGCAGCTTGTGTCTCCGTCTGCAGTCCCCGTCCCTCCCTGGGCGGCCTGGCACTCTTGCCTGCCGCGTCCCTCATGGCGCTGCTCCGACGCCCGACGGTGTCCACCGATGTGGAGAATATTGACACAGGAGTTAATTCTAAAGTGAAGAATCATGTGACACTTCGGCGGGCAGTTTTAGAAGAAATTGGAAATAGAGTTACAAGCAGAACCACACAAGAAGCTAAGAAAGCCCAGAACACCAAAGTATCTTTTCAGCCCACCAAAACAACAAATGTCAACAAACAACTGAAACCTACTGCTTCTGTGAAACCAGTCCAGATGAAAATGTTGGCTCCAAAGGGTCCTTCTCCCACACCTGAGGATATCTCCATGAAGGAAGAGCACCTCTGCCAAGCTTTCTCTGATGCCTTACTCTGCAAAATCGAGGATATTGATAACGAAGACGGCGAAAACCCTCAGCTCTGCAGCGACTACGTTAAGGATATCTACCAGTATCTAAGGCAGCTCGAGGCTCTGCAGTCCATAAATCCCCATTTCTTAGATGGAAGAGACATAAATGGACGTATGCGTGCCATCCTGGTGGACTGGCTGGTGCAAGTCCACTCCAAGTTTAGGCTACTGCAGGAAACTCTGTACATGTGCATTGCCATTATGGATCGATTTTTACAGGTTCAGCCCGTCTCTCGTAAGAAGCTTCAACTGGTTGGGATTACGGCTCTGCTCTTGGCTTCCAAATATGAGGAGATGTTTTCTCCAAATATCGAAGACTTCGTTTACATCACAGACAATGCATATACCAGTTCCCAAATCCGAGAAATGGAAACTCTAATTTTGAAAGAACTGAAATTTGAATTGGGTCGACCTTTGCCACTACATTTCTTAAGGCGGGCATCAAAAGCTGGGGAGGTTGATGTTGAACAGCACACTTTAGCCAAATATTTGATGGAGCTCACGCTCGTTGACTACGACATGGTGCATTATCACCCTTCTAAGGTGGCAGCAGCTGCTTCCTGCCTGTCCCAGAAGGTTCTCGGCCAAGGAAAATGGAATTTAAAGCAGCAGTATTACACAGGCTACACCGAGAGTGAAGTACTGGAAGTCATGCAGCACATGGCCAAAAATATAGTGAAGGTGAATGAAAACTTGACGAAATTCATCGCCATCAAGAATAAGTATGCAAGCAGCAAACTCCTGAAAATCAGCACGATTCCTCAGCTGAACTCAAAAGCCATTCAAGAGCTGGCCTCACATCTGATGGGACGCTCCTAGGCTGCTGGGGCCCTCCGGAAGAGTGCTTCGACGGTGCACTTTGGCTCTCTGATTCAGAACTCTTGAATTTGTATATAATCCTCTGGTCTAGTTCATGAAATCCCTTCTCAGGCCTGTTTTCTAAATGTATATTGAGGAAAAATAAAGCTATTGATTTGTCTTAAGGCAAAAAAAAAAAAGTACATCATTAACCATTAAGGAAATGCTAATGAAAACTACAATGAAATACTACTTCACACTTCATTAGGGTGGCTATAATAAAAAGAAAAGAAAACAGACAATAACAACTATTGGTAAGTATGTGAAAAACCTGGAACCCTCATACATAGCTGATGGGAATGTTGAAAGGTATAACTGCTGTGGAAAACAGTTTGGCAGTTCCTCAAAAAGTTAAGCATACAGTTATCAAATGACCAAGCAATTTCACTCCTACAGAAATGAAAACATATGTCCACACAAAATTTTGCACATGAATTTTCACAGCAGCATATTAATAGTAACCAGAAAGTGGAAATAATCCAAAGGTCCATCAACTGATGAATGGATAAACAAAACTTGGTATATCCATATAATAGAAGATTATTCAGC
Organism: Aselliscus stoliczkanus; assembly: GCA_033961575.1. Classification (NCBI taxonomy): domain Eukaryota; kingdom Metazoa; phylum Chordata; class Mammalia; order Chiroptera; family Hipposideridae; genus Aselliscus; species Aselliscus stoliczkanus. Next base: position 20,835,692 of record CM066737.1, read on the forward strand.
CATAAAAAGAAGAGAAGTATGGATACATTCTACAACAAGGATGAACCTTGATAATATTATGCTAAGTGAAAGAAGTCACACACAAAAGAACAAATATTGTATGATTCAATTTATATGAAATGTCCAGAACAGGCAAAATCCACAGAGATAGAAAGTAGATTAGTGGTGATTCTGAGTTCCTCCAGTCAAGATGGTGGAGTAGGTAAATGTGCTTACCTACTCCCATGACGACATTAAAATTACAACTAAATTACAGAACAATCAACCTGGAGAACCATCTGAAGACTACCTGAACATAAGTCCTATAACTAAAGATATAAAGAAGAAGACATGATGAGACTGACAGGAGCAGCGGAGATGTGGAACAGGCTGGCCTCCCCACTGAGGAGCGAGGAGTCCCAGTACCACACCAGGCTCCCCACCCCAGAGCTCCAGTGCCAGGAAGAGCAGCCTGCACAATATATGACTACAAAAATTATCGAGGATTCCATCTGTGCAGGTGAGACAGAAGGCTGCTGGAAACCCAGGTGTCCTCTTAAGGAACCCACACAGAGACTCTGTTTCTCCCAGCCACTCCCACTGGGCTCCCACAGAGGGCTGGCAGCTTGGGAGGTGCTGGAGACATATAGAGAGAGACTGAGTTGTATGACTAAAAAGCAAGGGCTAGAGGGACAGCCATCATTGTCCCTGTGTTCAAACCTCTTTTTGTGCAGCCTGCTGGCAGGCAACACCTTTCCTGTGTTGAGCCCTCTGCATACGTGGCCAAATCTGAATCTGCATTGGCCTGGTGAACTCTGCTCACTCCACCCAGTGACTCTTTGGGATCTCACACCACACAGCCCTGACACTGCCTGAAGCTCATTTGGTGGTAGGCAGATGGCATTGATCTGTAATAGTCTTTCTTGGACAACACATGGGGGTCGGAGGGCCCCAGGCAGGTGGCAGCAGGCCTTGGGGTGCCCTGGGAAATTTGCTGAGGTGCCCCAGGCCCAGTATTGGTGGCAGCCGGCCTCAGGTCACACAATGGCCTCTCTCACTCGAGGTCCAGAACATGCAATGACCAACTACAGATTACTTTGTAGCTTCTAACAGGTAGTCCTGGGGCCGCCATAGGCAGCTACTGACCTTGGACTGCATAGGAATCCCTTTCAAGAGGCCCCAAAGCCAGCACATCCAGTGTCCAGCTTCAGACCACCACCCGAATACCCTACAACCAGCACAACCAAAGAGTGTTCTTAGCAGGCACCAGAGCCCACTGGAGCAAATCCTGCCCCATTGGGTCATCACCAGCACAGCAGCTCGTATGCTGTGGTTATGGCTAACCATCACAGCCAGTCAGCCTGAAGGTCAATCCCACCCACCAGTGTGCCAACAGCAATCAAGGCTCAACTAAAACAGAGGGAACACACAACCCACAAAAGGGACATACCTGAAGCACCTGGCACAGATGAGCAGGGGATTGCTTCACTGGGCCTCACAAAAAACCTACTATATAAGGCCACCCTGCCAAGACTGGGAGATGTACCAGATCTACCTAATACATAGAAACATACACACAGAAGCAGTCAAATGGGGAGATAAAGAAACATGTACCAAATGAAAAAAGAAAAGGAGAAAACTTCAGAAAAAGAACTAAACCGAATGGAGACAAGCAATCTACCAGATACAGAGTTCAAAACACTGGTTATAAGGATGCTCAGTAAACTTAGGGGAAGAATAGATTAACTCAGTTAGAAGTTCAACAAAGATTTAGTAAGCACAAAAATAACATGGAAACCATGAAAAAGAAGCAATCAGAAATAAAGACTACAATAACTGAAATGAAGAATCTACTAGAAGGAATCACCTGCAGACTAGATGAAGCAGAAGATTGAATCAGCAATTTGGAAGACAAGGTAGAAGAAAACATCCAATGGGACAAAAAAAAAAAGAATTTTAAAAAATGAGGATAGTTTAGGGCCAGCCGAGTGGCGCATTGGTTAAAAGTTGGCTTGGGACGCCAGCTCTGAACAGCAGGGCCCAGGTTTGGATCCCACATGAGGGCCAGTGATGCTGCGCCCTCTACAGCTAAGATGGGGAACAACAGCTCGACCTGGAGCTGGGATTCCGTGGGTCACTGACGACAGCGTAGGCTGCAGTGGGGCTGGCCAGCAGCTGGCCTGCACTTTCATGAGCTGCCGTGAGCCGCTGTGAGCAACTGTCCAGAGGCCAGCGAGTGACTGCCTCACCCAGAAAGAGCACAATGATAATACCAACATGGGCCAGTGAAGCGACCTCCTCCACAACTAGACAGAAGAACAAAAAGGACAGCAATTCCCCAATAAAAATCTTTAAAAAAAAAGTCAAAGCACAAATTTCTCACCTGTTAATAGAAACTTTTGTTTTTTCTGACTACAAGTCTTTATCCAGTATAGTGACCCTCCAAACTCAAATTGGTCTGTCATTATAGCACTCTGCCCAGGTGAGCTGTTGTTCACTACAGAACCTCAAGTAATAAGTTATATTCATGCTCAGTAATATTATTCTTTTTTTATTCTTAGAAATGGAAAGAACTGCACTAGAATTCAACGGTACCATATTATATTAAGAGATAAAACTCATATGCAGATTATTTTATTAATAATATTTATTGTTTGTCTATAACAGGGGTCGGCAAACTTTTGAATGGAAGAGCCGCCATGGATCAGCAAACTGGCTTGTGAGCTGCAGGCTCTGAAGTAAAATTGAAAATGAAAATAAAACTATCATAGTTACATTTATAAATGTTTTAAAGGATATTATTCACATAATGGTTATTATGTAAAAATATATTTATGGCTCTCGAGTAACTTTTAAACTGTTATGAGGGACAGGATTGGCACTTCCAGGGGTCAGCAAGCTTTTGAGACGAAACGTACCCAAAGAGCCACATGTGGCTTGCGAGCCGCAATTTGCCAACCGCTGGTCTATAGTATTTGTATTGGGAGAATAAAAGGATAGTGGCATGCCTTCCCACTTATATTCAGGAGAGAATGAAGTCATCTAATCACCTCCTGTTGTTCACATTTTTCTAAAAATATCTGGTAATGAGCCATCTCTCATCCTTATCATCCTTTCAAACACTGTTGTCTATAACTGTCATACTATGCAAATTATAATGTCTGTTGAGTGCTGGCCGGGTGGCGTGATGGTTAAGTGCTGGCTTGGGAAGCCAGCAGCCCTGGTTCGGGTCCCCCATATGAGGGCCAGTGACACTGCCCTCAAAATAATAATAATAATAATAATGTCTGTTGAAAAGAAAGAGAAACAAAATAAAAAAAAAAACTAAACAGTCATTACCTAAAGGGAATTTTTTAAATTAAATTTATTGGGGTGACATTGGTTAGTAAAATTATATAGGTTTCAGGTGTATGATTCTATAATACCACATTATCTATATATTACATTCTGTGTTCACAACCCAGAGTCAGTTCTCCTGAAGGGAATTTTTAAATTAGAAAAATAAGATATTGTTGGTGGGAATGCAGATTGGTGCAGCTGCTATGGAAGGCAGTTTGAAGGTTCCTCAAAAAATTTCAAGAATAGAATTACCATATGACCCAGCAAACCCTCCCTCTCCTGGGTATATATCCAAAAATCTGATAACATTTATCCGTTAAGATACATGTGCTCCGATGCTCATTGCAGCTTTATTTACGGCGGCCAAGACATGGAAACAAACAAAATGTCCTTCGATCGATGATTGGATAAATGAGATGTGGTATATATACACAATGGAAGACTAGTCTGCCATAAGAAAAGATGAGATAGTGCCATCTGTGACAAAATTGATTAATCTTCAGACTGTTAGGCTAAGCAAAGTAAGTCAGACAGCAAAATTTGAGAACCATATGATTTCACTGATCTGTGGGATATAAAACTGAAAGCAACAAAGGAACAAGACAAACAAAGAAACAAAAATTTAAAGACACAGACAACAGTTTAGTAGTTACCAGAGGGTGAGGGAGGAGGGGGTGGTAGATGAGGGTAAACGGGATCAAATATATGGTGATGGAAGGAGAACTGACTCTGGATGGTAAACACACAATGTGATATATAGATGATGTATTACAGAATTGTAAACCTGAAATCTATGTAACCTATGTAAACCTGAAATCATTGTCACCCCAATACATTTTAATTTAAAAAAAGAAAAATCACAGATATCATTTACATCATAAAATGTGCTTTGTAAAATGATTAAACAACATGACTTTAATTCCATGGTTGCTATAATTCAACCTCCCTCTCCCCATTAAAACAGCGTTATTATTTCAACTTCCTTTAAAATGCTATCATCTGGGGCTCTTTTAAAAGAAGTAAGTAAAATTTTGCAAGAAAGGTGCCAAGTGTCCTGTTCCAAGGTTATATTTGCTAGGTGAGGCAGCATGCTTCCAAGGAGTTCCATCAGTGTTGGAACCACTAGCATAGGACACACAAAAGGCAAAGGTGAATCAAGCAGACACTTGCAGTGCCTTTGAGTGAGTTCTGCAGAGCTAAACAGAAAACGTACATTAAATTCCTATTGTTGCCAGTTTTGACTGTGGCTGAATGCTGACTTTACAAAACTAAATTGACAGAGGTGATTAGTGAGTCCTTCATAAAATAAGGCAAAAAAAAAATTGAATGGTAAAGTATTAAGTAACATTGCCCGTGCTGTGGTTTGAGAAATAGAAATGCTCATCAGGGTGGATGTTTGGGATTGTTTCCCAAATTCGCTTGGACTTTTATTGCTTTCCTCAATCTCAAAAGACCAACTGATGAACTTATGAGAGTGGTTCTTTATATTTTTCAGGCCACAGGGCATCTACTGTAAAAGGATAAAAAGGGAAGCAGACAGAGAAGGCTATGTACTCCCAAACAGAAGGCTTCAGTGGTGAGTCAGAAGGCAAGAAGTTTGGCAGGCCAACCAACATCAGAGCAGTACAACTTGATTGAGATGAAATCCATTCAAACTTACTAAAATAGACTGCCTCCAGACATTGCCTTTGCCTCCCTGACTCTGTCTTCACAAGGACAACGAAGTATCCTTTGCTCAATTAACCTTTCACTACATTCAGAATAAAGCGGACAGTAGGAAGCCATAGAAAAAGAGGTGGAGGCCTTTTGTGCCTCTGTCCTGGGCTATTGATGTTCCGGTAAAATATATTTTCTATATTTCCTGGAAAGGCTTTAGAGTGAGTTCTTTTTGTGTGTGTGAGTTTATTTTTAAAATTCTATTTTCCAAAGAGAGAGAGTCATATAAAAATGAAGACATTATTTTATGAGGCTAACAGGCATAATCAAAGGCTGAAAATAGAGATATATTAAATCATAAAGGAAGACTACAATGGTCCCAGCAAACTTTAAATCAAACCAAAAACATCATATTATAGGATTACTGAAATAATTCTGATGCCTGTAAAAATGAGTTAATGCTGGGAAACTCCCATGAGACTGAAAAAGGCAATATATTCATATATTGTATTTATGTCATATTCGACTTATATGCCAGTAGAGCCACCTGTTTACATTAAAGTTCAGTGATTGATTTTGCACCTCCATGTCCTTGGCTTTCACAAAACAAGCAGCACTGTCTTCCATTTTAGACAGATAAGACTCCATAAAATCCCATCACCTACTCTACCTCCTCTACGGCCCTCAGATGGAAGAGATAGATGGATAAGTAACCAGAGAATGGGTACATAAAACAGAATAGGGGATATGGAGGAGGAATAAATGGATAGATATGTAAGGTAGTTTAGGCTGGTGGATTAAAAAAGGGAGGGTGCACAGAGGACTTTTAGGGCAGTGAAAATGCTCTGTATAATACTTTAATGGTGGGGCTGGCCGAGTGGTGTGTTGGTTAAGAGTTGGTTTGGGACACCAGCTCTGAGCAGCAGGGTCCCGGTTTGATTCCCACATGGGCCTATGACACTGCGCCTTCTACAGCTAAGATGGTGAACAACAGCTCAACCTGGAGCTGGGCTTGAGTGAGTCACCAACGACGGTGTAGTCTGCAGTAGGGCTGCCATGAGCCACCGTGAGCGGCCACCTGCGAGTGGCCGGCGAGCAACTGCCTCATCCGGGAAGAGCGCAATAAAGAGACTCATGGATGAGTGAAGCAACGTCCTCCACAACTCAACTGAAGGACAAAAGGACAGCAACTTGGGCCAGCCAAGTGGCGCGGTGGTTAAGAGCTGGCTTGAGACACCAGCGGCCCCGGTTCGGATCTCACGTGTGAGGACCAATGACACTGCCCTCTAAAAACAAAAAAAAAAGGACAGCAACTTGTCTGTTCCCCTTCCCCGATTCCCCAATGCTTTTCCCTGCCCCCAACTCCCCAATAACACCTTTAAAAAATACTCTAATGGTGGATACACATTATTGTACATTTGTACAAACCCACAGAATATACAACACTAAGAGTGTAGCCTAATGTGAACTATGCACTTTGGGTGATAATTATGTGTCCAGGCAGACTTTTCTTTTTTTTTTTTTAAGATTTTATTGGGAACTGGGGGAGGGGAACAGTGTTGGAGAATTGGAGAAGGAGACCAGCCAAGTTGTTGTCCTTCTATCTTAGTTGTAGAGGGCACAGCTAGCTCAGCTCCAAGTCCAGTCACCATCTGACTGCCCATCGGCAGCTCACAGCTACTCACCTCAGGGTACTGTGTTCAATCTTAGTTGCATATGGGCATAGCCACCATCCCATGTGGGAGTCGAACCCGGCAGGCTTGTTGTTAAGAGTGCATGCTCTATACATTGAGCTATCCTGGCGGCAGCTCAGCTCAAGGTGTCGAGTTCAGTCTTATTTGTGGGTGGGCATAGCCCACCATCCCATACAGGAGTCAAACAGGCAAACTTGTTAGCATGTGCTCTCACCAGCTGAGCCATCCTTCCACCTATTGGCAGCTCAGCAGCGGCTCAGCGCTCGGGCGCAGCTCACTGACCCATGTGGGAATCAAACCGGTGACCCTGTTGCACAGAGCTTGCACTCTTTTTTTTTTTTAAGCTGAGCCATCCTGCCACCTGTTAGCAGGCAAGCGGCAGCTAAGCAGCAGCTCAGCTCAGGTGGGCATCGAACGGCTGTTGTTCAGAGCTCAGCTCGCACTTTTGAGCAAGCTCTTAACCAAATGAGCAACTCGGCCAGCCCCAAGAGCTTGCACTCTTAAGCAAGCTCTTAACCAACTAAGCCACTCGGCCAGCCCAAGGCAGACTTTTCAATTGTTAGAAATGCACCACTCTGGTGGGAGATGCTGATAGTGGGGGAGTCTGTGCAGGTATGTGGGCAGGGGACATATGGGAAATCTCTGCATCTTCCACTCAATTTTGCTGTGAACCTAAAACTGCTCTAAAAATATAAAGTCATTTTTAAAAGTGCAGGTAAGCACTAAAAAGGTAGTGAAAATTCAGGTTAGGAGCAAGTGGGTAGATAAATGAGTGAGAGAGACACTGAGGGTAAGCAGAAGGTGGGTGGCAAGAGCAAGGATTGCAGGTGGCTTCCTGGAATTTTTATATGATTTAACATGGCACAGACTTCTTCCCACCTTTCCTATTGCATATACTTTCTGTGAAACATACCCTTTAGGCATCTGCTACAAGTTACAATAAAGCAGAAAAGTTGAGGAAAAAAATAACACCAGCCCTTGTTGATTATATTTTCCTATTTGGATGTAGGGAAATACCACCTCTCACTCTTCAGGCAGACGCTCATTGCCAGCATTAAATATTAGGATTACTGCGAGTCTGGTCTATTTTTGGCAGCACAAAGGACAGCAATCTTAAAGTCTTGTACACTAGTTGCAATGAATAAAGAATTCCACTTTCCAAGGGGCATTTGGATGGAGGAAGAAGAAAGTGCATTCCACACTATGACCTTCAGGGGTGCACTGCAGACACGTACATTCCTACCTGGGTGAATTTACTCATATATTTCCCCTTCCCTTAATTCTCTTTCAGCTCTTCTCTGCTTATCTAATCCTTGACACACCTAGAATCCTATCCTTTCCATTCTACGTATTCCTTCATTGGTTCTCAAACTTTAGTGAGTATCAGAATCACCTGGCTGTGGGGGCGAGGGGCAGACAGGGGCTGAGGGGGTTGTTAAAAATACTGTTTCCTGGGGTCCAGAGATTCTGATGTAGCAAGTCACATGCAGGACACAGAGTTCTGCAATTTTTACAGGTTCCCAGGGCCTTCTGATGCAAAGGATCTCCCAACTACATTTGGAGAAATTCATTTTATGACACTGTAGGGCTGGCCTAGTGGTGCGGTGGTGAAGCGCTGGCTTGGGAAGCCAGTGGCCCTGGTTCGGGTCCCACATATGAGGGCCAGTGACACTGCTCTCAAAAAAAAAAAGACACTTTAGAACTTTAATCACTCTCTGCCATGAGGCTTATGCTATGGTGTTCGTCCTGTCTTACCAATGAAACCATGGGTGCCAAAACTTAAGTGCTACATACAAATTAAGCCTGACATCTAAGCTACATAGATTCCTTTTTCATTCTTTACTTTTTCAGGTTTTTTTTTTTTGAGGGTAGTGTCACTGGCCCTCATATGTGGGACCCGAATTGGGGCTGCTGGCGTCCCAAGCCAGCTCTTAACCAATGTGCCACTCAGCCAGCCCAGTTTATTTTTCAGTTTTGTTGAGATATAATTAACAAACAAAATTGTATATATTTAAGGTATACAACTTGATGTTTTGATATATGTATACATTGTAAAATTATTACAATCAAGCTAATTAACATATCCATTACTCACATAGTTACCATTTTCTTTTTGTTTTTGTTGTTCTTTATTTTTTTAATCTCTCCTGGCACACATCAAGTCACAATGGGTAAAGAAAACAAAACAAAGTCAAGGAGCAGAAGATTATTAGAAAAATAATTAATAGAGAAATTATATGCTTTTTTCCAAAGGTGAGAGAAGTTTAACAAATGAATTTTGAGGACAATGAAGGAACTAAGGTTAGGGCAGTTAAAAGCCTCCTCTGGGTTACTGTGTCCCTAAAAGATGCTAAACTCCCATCAAAACAACAGGACAGGAGTAGCTAAGTCTCAGACACATTAAACATGTCTTATGGCAGGTACTGCTCTGAGCTGAGTGCCCAAAGGTGTAAGGGTGAAATTCAGAAAGTCAATAACTGAGTTAAACTTAAGCTAGTTTGCACTATGGCTCACCGCATAGCTCACTACCTAGCTGCCTATAATTAAACTTAGCTATTGGGCCGGCCGAGTGGCGCATTGGTTAAGCGCTGGTTTTGGGATGCCAGCGGCCCCGGTTCGGATCCCACATGAGGGCCAGTGACACTGCCCTCTAAAGCTAACAACAGCTCCACCTGGAGCTGGGCTGTGCGAGCCCCGGTGATGGTGTGGGCTGCAGCCCCTGCTGCAGTGGGCTGCCATAGGCTACAGTGAGTGGCCCGCAGCCAGCGTGAGTGGCTGGCAGCCAAGAGTGAGCTGCCAATAGCCGCAGTGAGCGACATCCAGAGGCCAGCGACCGATCTGCCTCATCCGGGAAGAGTGCAATGATGATACCAACAGTGAAGCAACATCCTCCGCAACTAAACTGAAGAACAAAAAGACAGCAACTTGTCTGTTCCCCTTCCCCGATTCCCCAACGCTGTCCCCCTCTGCCAATTCCCCAATAAAATCTTTAAAGAAAAAAACAAAAAAAAACTTAGCTATTGTAGTTTACAGTTTGATCCATCCTGATATTTAGCTGTGTCCTCTTTGTTTCTGCCCTCACTGATTAACTGAAGAACTGTTTGCTCCTTTTCTCAAGGCTACTCCTACTTCGTTAATTAACAACATCCTAACCAGGAAAGAGCAGCTTCTTTAATTCACAGGTACCTGGATGTCAGAGACCCATGATCACAGGTCCGTAGCACGTTTTCACTGATAACTTTCCAGCTACGGACAATAAAATCTAAGATAACATTGAGGCTGACCTGAGGCCTCAGAGGACCCCAGGAGACATATTCTCAGCTATTAGCCCTGAGGCCTGTTTTCCTTTGTTCTTTCCCATTTACCTGCCTATAAAACCTCTTAATCATTGTTGGCTCAGGGAAGGTAGTTTTTTGGACATGAGTCTGCCATCTTTCTAGCTGCTGGCACCTACAATAAAGGACACTTATCTCCTCACCAACCCTTGTCACTCGAGTTTTTGGGCTCTTCGGGAAGCAAGCAGCACCAAACCTGAGTTTGGTAATAAAAACACTTTGATTCCACTTGAGAACTTCTTAACATTTCAAAATTGATGTGCCACCAGAATCACATAAAAAGGCCTGTGCTGAATGGGCCTGAAATCAACAGAAAATCCCTTGGAAACTTGAAAAAGGGGGGAGAATGTCTGTAGACTTATAAATTCCAAGAGTTCTCTATGCTGCCCAAGTTTATAGTATGTGATGGTTAATTTTATCTGTCCACTTGACTGTTTCACAATGTATCCAGATTAAACATCATTTCTGAGTGTGTCTGTGAGGATGTTTCCACATCAGATGAGCCTTTGAATCGACAGACTGAATAAAGCAAGTTGCCTTTCCCAGTGTAGCTGGGCATCATCCAATCTGTTGAGAGCCTGAATAGAACCAAAAGGTGGAAGAAGGGAGAATTCACTCTCTGCCTGAGTTCTTCAGCTGGGACATCAGTCTTCTGGTCTCAGAATGGAACTTAGAACATTGGTTCTGCTGCTTCTCAGGCCTTTGGACCAGGACTGAACTATTCCACCATCTGCCTTGGGTCTCTGGCTTGCTGATGACAGATTGTGAGATTCTCAGCCTCCCTAACTGTGTGAGCCAATTCCTTATGATAAATCTTTTAATATGTACCCTATTGGTTCTGTTTCTCTGAAGAGCTCTGACTACTACACAGAACCAAAGTAAAGGAAGCATTTGGAATAGCAAGAACTCACTGAATGAAAGAGCATAAAAACAGGTCTGGTCAGTGTATTCTCAGGGTGTGAGAATAGAAAAGTTTCCATGAAGGAGAAATAATCAAAAACACATTGTTCCTGTTTTTATATATTTTTATATATTTAATATATTTAATATTTTATATATATATATATATCACATATATCACAGACTATATATATATATATGCACACACATACACACACACATCTACCTCAAAGAAAATTTGGCATGAGATTCACCAACATGTTAACAGTTATTATTTATGCATTTTGGGATTAAAAGTGATATTTATATTCTTCTTTATACTTTTCCTGTATTGTCTTGTTTTTTAAAGTTATTTATATAATGTTATATAATCAGAAAAAATGTTTTTTCTGTTTTGTAAAAATGGAGTAAAAATCAGTCACTAGTGCTCTTATAAAACTAGCAACACAAAATGTCTACAATTGATGACTCTTAGAGAGTAGAAGAATTAATATAAGATTAGATAGGGACACCTTACATGTGGGTAAACTTGCTTTTCCAGGTCTCTGCATACTGTGTGTGGGCTAGGATTTTTTTGATTTGTCCAAGGTACTCAGCACAGATTGAGAGGACAATCACAACACTAACAACATATATTGAATGAATTGCCTTTAAAAATTTATCTAAATACTCAAAGCAAAAGAAACGTGGATTACAAAAACACCAACAGCCAACGCAAATGCCTTCACATCCATGTTACAACAATATATCTAACTGGTCTCAATAATTCAGTAATATTTACAAGAAAGCTCTACAGCTCCTACACAGGTCATCATTGTCTCCCCAAGGCATTCAATTTTCTTTATAAAGCTTAATTTTTCAGATAAAAATCTATCAAAATTTGAAAAAAATATGTATCTTTTGACCTAACAGTTTAACTTCTAGGAACTCACCCTATAGGTCTTTATATACTTTGCTGAAGCTACACATATAAGATGCTCACTGCTGAAGTGCTTATAATAGCAAGGAACTAGCAAGAATACACGTGAACTCCATCCAATAGGAGGTGGATGATACAAACTAAAGTGCATCCAGAGTTTGCATATAGTATATACAGGATTTACATAAGGCCCATAAGAATCACAGAGGTTAATCTGCCTTGTATAATCCCAATGATATTTTAAATTGGTAGAATCAGCAGAGGAGGAGAGAGATCCAAAGCAGAGTAATGGATGGTATGCTCCCGATCCCCAGGGAGAAGAAGCTATGGACACCATTTTCATCCACCATTTGAATGTGTCCTATCTTTAAAAATTAAATGATTAGGGGTCACCTGGAAGCTAAAAAAGAAGTGGTCAGGGGGAAGGATTAAGGGAGCCTAGCTTTGTTAGGAAATATATTTTAACCACAGATGTGTAAGATGAAAAACAGTGACAAAACTGTCCCCTATGATTGTTGTCCGTGCTACCTATGAAGTCCCTTCTTGACTTTTCATACCAGCTACTGCTCATGTCATCATTATGGAGCAAATTCATTGAAGCAGAGTGAAATTTAGTTTTTGAAACCAAATGTATACAGATGTTTAAAAACTGTCCATGCACAAAACGAAAGGAGCATACAGTACAAATACACATAGAACATTGGGTGAAAAGTGAAACCATATTTCAGCAGAGATGGGGGAAGACAACGAGACTATCAGTCAGAAAATTTAGAGGTTATGATTACTTGACCTTTTCGTTAGTGACTAGGCCAAGTCAGGAAAGAAGACATGAACGAAAGCAAAGGGCAGATTAAGAAAAAGGATATGATTCTTTCTTCAAACAGGAACTTATTTTGAGTATTGCTCATGCCCTATTTATAGCTAATATATTTTGACATATCTATGTTCAAGCCAGAGCCATTTAATTCCTCCCTCTGTGCCAAAAGGCAGTGTTCCCTTTGGGCTCTCTTCAAGAACAAAGTTGATAGTATTTCAGAGGATATCATAATGAATTGATTGGTTCTAAAATAAAATCACAGTATGCAATCACTGAAAATTTACTGCATGAGAGGAACTTGGGAATTCACCTACTAAATATCTGGTAAGGCTGAATTTCCCTGTAACATATACATATTCGCCAATTTCTCTTTCACTGCAGTTTAATAGGTCTTGCTCTAGGACTTTGTTTTGCCCTTGAATTTTTCAGTACAGTGGATGTAAAACTTCTATACATCTGTAAGAAGCCTACAAGTGGAAGAGCTCCACTGTAATGCAGCTGACACTAGACCCTTGTAATGCAACTCCTGTCTTCCATTTGCAGCACCTCAACACATACAGTGGTTCGACAAGTGAAAAGTTTCCATATAGAGAGTCAAGAAATCACTCACCACAGAATAATAATTCTTGGTAAGTGGAGTAGTTTCAAATCCTTTGACGCCCTTGGGGGAGAGAGGTCTCTCTGTGAAAAAGACATTTAAATTATGTTAGTATCATACATGTCTAAGAGGATCATTTTATAACATAGGTCAACTAACATATTATAAATATTGTTAAGTGGAAGGATCAATGGAAATGTACATTCCTAAATATGAAACTGTAATTTTACCAAACTATACATAGTCAAGTTTAGATTGTCTTGTCCAGGCCCTTCAGTTTCTCAGGGGGTGAATAAACCAAGGAGCTAATGGTAGGTTGGGGCAAAAATTTCACTTCCAGTTTGGGCTTGTTTCTTTACTTCCAGTCAGCCTCTCCATTCAACTTATTCAAAACAGATAAGCAAAGCCAACGCTAATCAAATATATATTGGGTTGTCGTAAAAGTCATGACATATTTTTTCTATATTTTTCATTGCAAACATGCATCATAACTGTCCCGCCAACCATATAAACTATATATATATATATACATATACATATATATATGTATATGTATATATATGTATATGTATATATATATAGTTTATATATATATTGTAAATTGCAACTTACTCTACAAGTATAATATAAATAATAGCAACCATTCTTTCTTAGGGCTGTCTACTTACTGTGTAAAAAAAAATCAGAATCTTTAATACACTGAAAACTATCACAAAATTCTTCTCCGTTATGTATCATTTTAATACTAACACATTATGCTGGAAAATGTTTCCTTTCTTCTACAAAGTTAATTTGACCTATTAAACTCATGACTAAGAGACAGTAGTACATTCTTTCTTTTAAAAAGAAAACTAGTTGAGGGCCGGCAGAGTAGTGCGGTGGTTAGGCGCTGGCTTGGGAAGCCAGCGGCCCCGGTTAAGGTCCCACATATGAGGGCCAGTGACACTGCCCCGGTGACGGTGTAGGCTGCAGCCCCTGCTGCAGTGGGCTGCCATAGGCTACAGTGAGTGGCCGGCAGCCAGCGTGAGCTGCCAATAGCCGAGGTGAGCGACCATCCAGAGGCCTGCGACCGATCTGACTCATCCGGGAAGAGTGCAATGATGATACCAACATGGGCCAGTGAAGCAACGTTCTCCACAACTAGACTGAAGAAAAAAAAGATAGCAACTTGTCTATTCCCCTTCCTTGATTCCCCAATGCTGTTCCCCTCCCCCAATTCCCCAATAAAATCTTTTTAAAAAAAGATGTTAAAAAAAATATAAGACTGGGCCGGCCGAGTGGCGCATTGGTTAAGCGCTGGTTTGGGGATGCCAGCGGCCCCGGTCCGGATCCCACATGAGGGCCAGTGACACTGCCCTCTACAGCTAACAACAGCTCCACCTGGAGCTGGGCTGTGCGAGCCCCGGTGATGGTGTGGGCTGCAGCCCCTGCTGCAGTGGGCTGCCATAGGCTACAGTGAGTGGCCCGCAGCCAGCGTGAGTGGCTGGCAGCCAAGAGTGAGCTGCCAATAGCCGCGGTGAGCGACATCCAGAGGCCAGCGACCGATCTGCCTCATCCGGGAAGAGCGCAATGACGATACCAACAGTGAAGCAACATCCTCCGCAACTAAACTGAAGAACAAGAAGACGGCAACTTGTCTGGTCCCCTTCCCCAATTCCCCAACGCTGTTCCCCTCTGCCAATTCCCCAATAAAATCTTTTAAAAAATATATATGACATTGATCATAAATGTTTAATGGTGTCACTAAATACTATCTTGCCCATCATTTTCTGCTTTGCTTCATTTTTGTTTTATATTCCATTGTTATCTTGCTATACTGTATGCTGCTTTAAACTCTTTCTGAAGTATGGTAGAGTATAAATAACCAAATAATAATATATTATCAGATCTTGATTTTTCTTTTTTAAAAATAATATTTTCTAGGGCCGGCGAGTGGTGTGTTGGTCAAGAGTTGGCTTGGGACGTCAGCTCTGAGCAGCGGAGCCCTGGTTTGGATCCCACATATGAGGGCCAGTGACACTGCCCTCTATGGCTAAGATGGTGAACAATAGTTCGACCTGGAGCTGGGCTGCCGTGAGTCGAAGGCGATGGCATAGACTGCAGCCCCTGCTGCAGGGGGCTGCCATGAGCTACAATGAGTGGCTGACAGTCAGCGTGAGCGGCTGGCAGCTGGTGTGAGTTGCCATGAGGCGCCATGAGCAGCCATCCAATGGCCAGCAAGCAGCTACTTTTCCTGGGAAGAGCGCAATGATAATACCAACATGGGCCAGTGAAGTGATGTCCTCCACAACTAGACTGAAGAACTAAAAGACAGCAACTTGTCTGTTCCCCTTCCTCGATTCCCCAATGCTGTTCAACTCCCCCAATTCCCCAATAAAATCTTTAAAAAACAATAATTATAATATTTTCTAGTTTTAAATCTATTACATGCTCACCCTAAAAAATGCAAAAATAGGACAGCTGGGTGGCTCAGTTGGTTAGAGCACGAGCTCTGAGCAACAGGGTTGCTGGTTTGATTCCTACATGGGCCAGTGAGCTGCACCCTCTGCAACTAGAGAAGACAATGACTTGAACTGAGCTCTCGCTGAGCTGCTGGTAGGCAGTCGGATGGCTCAGCTGGTGAGAGCATGTGCTCTTAACAACAAGGTTGTCAGGTCAACTCCCACATGGGATGGTGGGCTGTGCCCCCTGCAATTATACTGAAAACAGTGATTGGAACTGGAGCTGAGCTGCGCCCTCTACCCAGAGCTAACCATAATTCAGGGTAACATTTTGAAGTGTGCCATCCCATTCTCTTAGTATGTGTTTGTGAACATACACACGGATCTTTCTTACGTTACCTACAGTTTAGAAATTCTCCTATTACAATATTCTTTCATGAATAATTTCCCATTTAACCTGGATTTCTAATTATTATTATATCTAAAATATCCCTTATGTTTATTTGGCACCTAACAGCTTTTAAGATATTTTATTTGACCTTCACAACAACCTTGTCAGGCAGAAATGATCTTATTTTACAAAGGAGGTTACTAAGGTTCAGGAAGGTGATGTCAGTTGCCTAATGGCATGCATCTGGGAAATGGCAGGGCCAAGACTGAAGCTCAGGTATACCTTGACAAGGGCCTGTGCTTCTAACCAATATGATGTCCAGAGATAAAGCTACCGAAGTTCTCAGTTGATGGCATGGGTAGTGGTTCTTACTGGAGTTCAGAGGGACCATCAGTTTGACCCGGGATGGTCAGAGAAGACCTTGCTGGACAGGGGGCACATGATCAGGCCCTGGAGTGTGGCTAGAATTCAAACAGGCAGAGAAGACAGTAGTTTTCTAGTCAGGGAAGATTCCAGAAGCACAGCTGCAGAAATGCCAATGCTCAAAGATGGATTGTTCCTGTGCCAGTGGGTTGTCCAGCTGTGCCAAGTTGAGCATAGCAAAAACAAAGTAAAGGCAGCAATGAGGGCCAAATCTGTCACTTCCCTGTGATGACAAGTGATGTATGGACAGTTTGGGGAGGCTTTATGATATTTTAAGATCTGCCTGGATTCACCTGGTGTTTCCACAAGGCTGTATTGGGTGACCCTGAGCAATGTAGAACCACTTAGCCTATTACTTGAGATTGTAAGTGGCAGAACCAGGACTTGAACCCAAGTATTATGCTGCCAAGACTGGTGTTCTTTCCAGTACACCACAGTTTTGCACTCTTAGACATATTCAAAAGTGACCATTGCCAAATCCTTTTAGTGGTTTTAATTAGGCAAGTTTTCTACAATTAGCTATAATGGTTCTACTTAGAACTGAGTTGTTTTGTGGAATTATGGTGTAAACCAGTCTTGATAAAAATAAGTTTCTAGAGATACCAGCAAGATGTGGTCACCTTTCTAAAGCAAGGCCAAAAGAAAGGGTAAACAGTAATGAAGAGCCTGCCAAGACATAGAAGAGGAAAGGAAAGGCCATAGGAATGGATCATTGAAACAAAATGTTAACTATGTAAAGTAGAACTGAGAAACATGCATTGAAAAGAAAGAAGTGGCTGCCTTGAAGATTACTGGGTACTTGAAAGTGATGCATAAAGAGCTGGTGCTTTGAGAAGACTGATAAAATTGTGAAACCTTTAGTAAGACTGACAGAGAAAAAAAGTGAGAAGACACAAATTACCAATATCGGGAGTGAAACGGGATATTACTACAGACAATGAAGATTACAAAAAAATAAAAATAAAAGAACACTAAAGAACTCTACACACATAAATTTGATAATTATATGTGAAATGAACCAATTCCTCAGAAAATAAAAAGTACCACAACTCAGCCAATATGAAATAGACCATTTGAATAGTATGATAGCTATTAAGGAAATTGAATTAATAAATTTAAAACTCTGGAAAAAGAAATTTCCATATCCATATGATTTCATGGGAGAATTCTACCAAAATGTTTAAGGGATAAGCAATACCAATTCTTCACAATCTCTTGTAGAAAATAAAAGAGGAGTGACCACTTTCCAACTGATTTTATAAAGTCACTCTTACATGGACAACAAAATCAAAGATAGCACAAAAAAAGAAAACTGAAGATCAATATCCTTCATGAATGTAGATGCAAAAAAACCTTAACAAAGTATTAGAAAATAGAATTCAGCAATATTTTAAAAGAATTATATACCATGGAATTCATCCCAGGGATAAAAGGTTGGTTAAATATTCAAAACTCAATCAATGTAACCCATGATAATAGTCTAAACAGAAAAGTCACATGATGATATCAATCGATGGAGGAAAAGCACCTGGCAAAACTGAACGCCCATTCAAGAAAAAAAAAATTCCAGAAAAAATAGGAATTAAGAGGAACTTCTTCAACTCAATAAAGAGCATCTATGAAAACCTACAGCTAGCATCTTACATAATGGTGAAAGACCGAATGCGGAATGCTTTGCCCTTGAGACCAGAAACAGAGCAAGGAAGTCTGCTCTCACCACTCTTTCTTTTTTAGATTTATTTTTCAGTTGCAGTTGACATACAATATTATATTAGTTTCAGATGTACAATATAGTGATTGGAAATTTATATCACTTACGAAGTGATCACCCTGGTAACCACTCATATTCAGCATAGTGCTGGACGTTCTAGGTCTCCCTGCAGGCCTGGTGTAGAATGGGTGATCAAAACACAAACAGGAGGGGCCGGCCGAGTGGCTCATTGGTTAAGAGTTGGCTTGGGATGCCAGCTCTGAGCAGCAGGGCCCCAGTTCAGATTCCACATGGGCCAGTGACACTGCACCCTCTACAGCTAAGATGGTGAACAACAGCTCGACCTGGAGCTGGGCTGCCGTGAGTTGCAGGCGACGGTGTAGTCTGCAGCCGGGCTGCAGTGGACTGCTGTGAGTGGCCAGCAGCCGACATGAGCTGCATGAGGCACCGTGAGTGGCCATCCAATGGACGGCGATCAAGCTGCCTCAGCCGGGAAGAGCACAATGATCACAATACCAACATGGGCCAGTGTAGTGACATCCTCCACAACTAGACTGAAGACCAAAAGGACAGCAACTTGTCTGTTCCCCTTCCCTGATTCAACACTGTTCTCTCCCCCAATTACCCAATAAAATCTTTAAAAAAAAAAAAACAATACAAAGTGTAGGCTAGAAGGAAGACAGATTTGGAAGGACAAACTTGGAAAATCAAAAAAAGTAGCCCTTGCAAATGACTGGCCCCATGAAAAAATTCAAGGGGTGGCTATAAATTGAAAAACACCAGCACTTTGCCTCAGTGCCAGTTTTTACCTCTGGTTCCTCTTTGACCCCACTCCCATCCCTCCCACTGCTGATGCCTGCCATGTGCAGTTCTCTCTGAAACCCACACTCAGAAACATGGAGAGAAGCAATGAAGATGTGGAGGTTCAAAGAAGACAAGTTCAGTCCCCGGGGATGGTACAAAGTGACCTAATGAGGGCCGGCTGAGTGGCATGGTGGTTAAGTGCTGGCTTGGGACACCAGCGGCCCCAGTTCGGGTCCCACATATGAGGGCCAGTGACATTGCCCTCAAAAAAAACAAAAAAAACAAAGTGACCTAATGGGAACTGACATCAAAATATAAACCTTTTAGGTGGTGTTTCTAAGGCAATGAAAAGATTGGTCAACTCAATTCAATCACTGAAAAAAACATCAGTCAATGCAGTGTAGAATTCAAATGGGTTATTTTGTATAATATAACCCAAACAACAACTGTAAAACAGATATAGCCAGAAGAAACTCTCTGAATTTGATATAAAGATCGTTTTTCAATTAATTTGATTTTTTTCCCTTTCTTTTGCTGATGTACAAATTCCTATTGCATGTTGGAAGTGATAGGACAAAAACAAATCTAGTGACAACTAGTTTCTCAGGATATGAAACATCTATGTGATATACTCAGGGGATTAAAACAGGAAGTCTAAATATAAAGCTCAGCCCTAGTTTGTGTATAATCAGTAGGAAGAATCATTTCTTAATCTGCCTTAATATAAATTTAATTAGCCATCTACCTAATCCCTTCATTTGACATCTATATTTACCTGCTAATAAGTTTTAGAAGGATTTAATGACCCTCCTTAACTGAAGTAGTTGCAAAAAAAACTGAATTTGCATAAAAAATCAGCTCCAATCATACTTGCCTCAATATTTCCTTGGCATGGAAATTTTGTGGGGAAAATTTTAATGCAAGTTCCCAACAAAATCCTTAGCTTTTCTTGGTACTAAGACAAAAAATTGTTAAAAGAGATATCATTTTCTATGTTATTGATGTATTGGTAGAAATTATTTTGATGTATAAATAACATGTTAATTTACATGTTACCACTGATTTTTAAGAAAAGGACTGAAAATTGTATAAATGGCTAATTTTTTATGAATAATGTATGTGACTCAAATGAAATAAAGGAGCAAAGGCCCTTAATATATCTTCTGTAGCTTATGTAATAACTAAGTTATTTACACATGCATTTTTTATGAAGTAAGATCTTTGATAAAAATACTTGTGCTCAAAATAGGGTTTATTTTTCTCATGTAACAACAAATCAAGAGGTAGGCAAGCAGGACTGGTCCCTGTCCAGCTTCCATCATCCTTGGTGAGAGGCTTTTATTATCATGGTCACAAAAAAATATTCTAACTTCAACCTCAAACTGATGTTGAAAGGCGATTTTGTGTGTGTGTCTGTGTGTTAAACTCAAATATTCTATTTCTTATTTTCTACAGTATTTGATTGGTGGTCCTATAAGTCCTCTGACATCAGCCTCCTCCTAAAGAGGAAAGCTGTCCCCAGGGCTTAGGCCATAATTATCTCTAAACAAAAGCTACAGGGCCGGCCGAGTGGCGCAGTGGTTAAGTGCTGGCTTGGGAAGCCAGCGGCCCCGGTTCGGGTCCCACATATGAGGGCCAGTGACACTGCCCTCAAAAAAAAAAAAAAGCTACAGTGGAATCTCAAACTTAAAACGCCACTCCCCAAGGGCAAATTTACCAGGCACAAAGTGCTCTTCATCAGCTTGAGGGAGAAAACTATGCACAGCACTTCTATGTCACAGCAGCCTGCAGGTTGAGGGCTGTAACCAGATTTACTACTCTAGTGATCTCAGTGCTACACATTGGACCCAATAGTAAACTGACAGAGATTACTGAAGTTCCTTAGTTCCATGTCTGATTCAGATTCATAAATGACCCAAGAGGTTGTATGGCAGTAGGCTTTAAAACTCTAAATTGAAGGTTTTGTTTCAATGAGATGTGCATTTAATCTATGAAGCATTTTTTTAAAACTCCTTACAGACAAATCTTTCCGAAGCTTGATATCAGTATGAACTTCATGGAAAGCAATAAAAACTGATAGGTGTTTTCTAGACCGAAAGTAAAAGAGCACAGCATTGAACTTAAAATGTCCCTCAGCAGCATTCTCGATAGGTTTTGGCCTACTCACTATTTTGTGGAAGCAGCAGGAGTTGAGATGGGAAAGAATTCAAGTCAACAAAGACTTTACATCTATTTTCCCAGCAATACATTTTCATTATATCAAGCTAATCTCTCCCATTGTCCCCTAAACTCACTCGGGCTCAATCCTACTGCAGACCCTTCATGGTTTTTGTTCTCCCCAAGCAATCACTGACTTAGATTGCCCCACACCCCTCTCTTCTGGGCCTACCCACAGCTTACATGTCTCTGACGGAGGGTTCAGCTCAAGCCAGACCTCCTCCATGAAGCCTGCCCCCACCTCTCCAGCCACAGTGCACACTTTGTGTCGGCTAATGATCTGCTATATATTTCACACTTTATCTTCTACCACCTGACACTGTCAGTTGGTTTCATCTCCAGCTCTTCTCTCTCCCGTGCTCCAAATCTGTACTATGACTAGCTGGCATTTCCATTCAACATGCCCAAAACAACAACTCATCATCTTCAGTGCCAATCACCCAACACACACACACACACACACACACACACACACACACACCCTCCTTTTCTTCCTCCTCCTATCTTCCCTAGCTTCTCTATTAATGGAGGTCAGCACATATTAAACATTTCCAATGTCTGAAGCAGTGTTAGGCACTATGGGGACAGAAAGGTATACAAAGATGAATGAGTGCCCCTTGACCTCCCTGTCAGGATGAGTTAGTCACCTCTCTTCTGTTCACCACTCTACAAAGCACACTGTATTTAGCTGTATCACTCAACTTATCATACTACATTCTTATTATTTCTCTCCCTCATTAGACCATGAACACCATGAAGGCAAGTGTCGTGTCTTAGGTTTCCCTGCCTCACCAGAGCTCGGGACAAAGACTGATATCTTAGCCATGGCGAATAAACTTTTCCTGGCTGGCTAGGTGGATAACACTGCATATCCCTAAGGAGATCACCATCAAGCTGGACCCTTAGACTTACAGTTATCCTTACCTCTTCCCTTTTCCTCATAAATAATCATCAGCAAGTTTTCTTGATTCTACTTTAACAGCATCTCCTGCATCCATCCACTTTCTCTTCCTCCCCACTCTCACAAAAGTAGCCCACACCACTATCTGGATTGCCTGGACTTCAGCAGTCATCTCTGCTGGTTTCCCCACATCCTCATTGGTTATCCCCACCACTTCCCTGCAACCCAGCCCTCACACTACCACTTGAAAGATCTTTCTAAACCACATTGCTATCCCCTGCATCGACACCTCTTTTAATGTAGCTCCCACTCAAGACCCCATTCCTCTTCACTCACTTTATACTCAACCCAAATCGTCCTACCACCGCTCCATGTTTAAACGTACTAACTCCCTCTAACCTCCTTCTACCAGTCAGAAACGTCTTTCCATTCTTCAAGACCCAATTCAAGTGCTTTCCCCCCTCACTTAGGTTATTGTTCGGGTTTTTTCTTTTAAAGATCTTATTGGGGAATTGGGAGAGAAGAACAGTGTCGGGGAATTGGGGTAGTGGACCAACCAAGTTGTTGTTCTTCAATCTTGGTTGTGGAGGGTGCCAGTCGCCATCTGGCTTCCCTTCGGCAGCTCGTGGCCTCTAAGCTCAAGGTGCTGTGTTCAACCTTAGTTGCCGGTGGGTGCAGCCACCATCCCATGTGGGAGTCGAACCCGGCAGCCTTGTTGTTAAGAGTGCACACCATATCCACGGAGCCATCCGGGCGGCAGCTCAGCTCAAGGTGCCGTGATCATTCTTACTTGCGGGTGGGCATAGCCCACCATGTAACAGGAAATCTTGTTGTTACACCAGCTGAGCCATCCTGCTACCTGTTAGCAGCTCAGCAACAGCTCAGCTCAGGCGCAGCACCACTGGCCCATGTGGGAATTGAACCGGCGGTCCTGTTGCTCGGAGCTCGCACTCTAAGCCAACTCTTTTTTTTTTTTGAGGGCAGTATCACTGGCCCTCATACGTGGGACCGAACCAGGGCCGCTGGCTTCCCAGGCCAGCGCTTAACCACCGCGCCATTCGGCCGGCCCTCTAAGCCAACTCTTAAGCAACTGAGCCACTTGGCCGGCCCCAGGTTATTGTTAATTGAATTGTTTCTTTACTGCTCCAACAGCATCTTATTTAGACTTAGAGTTTTGTCTGTGTTATTTATTCTGTCCTATCCTGTTACATTTGATTGTGTACACACCTGTCTTGACTCCTAGACTGTCACGTCCTTGGAGGCAGAGTCCATGAAAACAGATTATTATAGTCTCCCCCATCCAGTGCCTAGGAATGCTCAGTGAACAAAAGCTGAGCAGAATTTATTGACCTGCCCCACAACACTCATTCATTATACAAATATTTACTAAGTGTAAATGAAACAAAAAACATCTCTGCTCTCACAGCACTTACATTCTAATGGTAAGATACATACAGTAAATGAAATAAATAAGTAAATGTATATTATGTTAGATGGAGAGAAATGGTAAACAAAAAAATAAAGCAGGGAAGGATGACAGGGACAGTGGGGATAGGGCTCAACTTTCTCCCAGGTGACCAAGGAAGGCCCTACTGCAAAGCTGACAAGGAAGCAAAGACCCAAAAGAGGTGAGGGAATCAGCCATGCTGATATCTGGGGAGAGTGTTCTCGGCAGAAGCACAGAGAGTGAAGAAGTCACCTGTCTGGCCCAGGCAACCAGGAAGCCAGTGCATCTAAAGTGGAATGAGTGAGGGGGAGAGAAGTCAGAGCGGAAGTCAGAGGGCATGGGAGGCGAAATCCTCGAGAGCCCTGTAGACTATTGGAAAGACCTTGGCTTTACTGTTTTTCAGATGGGGAGCCATTACCCAAGTTCAATTTTGAAAAAAATCACTCTGGCTACTAAGTCTTATTATATTATAAGAGTGACAAGGACAGGCACAGAGATGACAGTTAGAAAGCCACTGAAATAAGCCAGGTGAGAGATGTTGTTCCACATACTTCTAGTCCCAGGCCTTCCATGACTAGTAGGCTTCCTGGCCCCAGCTGTTCAGAACAGCTGAATAAAATGTTTCCAGGGGTTACCTAGGTGCTCAAATCAGGGCCAGAGCTTATATGTGAATCCTTAACTGAGTTCTAAGCCAAAGAGAGTATTGGAGAAAATTAAAGGGAAGGGTCCAAAAACCAAGACAAATAGCCTGGTTATTTGAAAATCTTCCGCTAACTCTCCAAGGAGTGGGCAGTCCACAAGGGAGTGTCCAGACTGTGCTACAAGGCATCTCAGTGAAGGACATTAGAGAGGGCATTGCTGCCCAAAGCAAGGCAGCAAGTGATATGCCTTGTATTGAGTTGTCAGAATAATCATGAAGCATTTTTACAATGAAAAACACAGAAAAAAATACGTCATGACTTTTCAGATAACCCAATAATTTTGCAGATGAAGACACTGAATAAGAGAACAAAATTAGAGTGAATAATCAAAGTTATTTAGAGATGCTAACACCCAGATTATACCAACTGAAAGAGGTGACAAGGGGTATAAACTGTCTGTGAACATAATCAAAACCAAGGAAATTCCAGGAAAGGCCTGAAAATACTTTAGGGCTCAACAGAAACATCTTTATTCTCAATAATAAAAAATGCTAAGAAATATATATATATATATATATATATATATATATATATATATATATCTGTTTACAACAATTATTCCATTAAAAAAGATGCCCCCCTCCCTTAACCCAACAACCCAGAAAAGTGTGCAAAGTAAAATTTATCCTAAATGCTTTAGGGAATATCTCCTAAGAATGGTTATCTGGGGGAAGGGGCCAAGGAAAGAGGAATTTTCATTATCTACACTATGTATTTATGTAATGTTTTTATTTATTTACAATGAGTCTATAATATTATTAATTAATAGTATTACTTTTTAGGCATTAACAAAGCAATAAAGATATCAAAAAAAAATGTACTGAGAAGCAAATCACTCAAAGGAGCCCGTGGTTAAATATTTTTGAGAAGTGAGGAGATATGATAAGTAACTGAATACTATTTTATCTGTATCATGACATTTTTATATAACAGCTTTTTCGGGAATATTGGCAGGGCCTACTTCCTTAAATAATAAAAATCAAGGAAGTTACCTAAGCAAGCTCTAGAAAGACTACTGAAGAGAAATTAAATTTCACTCTTTAGATATTATTATATGAAAAAGAGTAAGCAGTTAACAGTATGCAATGAGTTAAGGGCAATCTTATCCAGAATCAAAGTGGCCAGACAGTTTCCTTGCAGTCCTATGATTGTTAATTTCTCAAACATATCTCTGAGGCATTTAGACTTAGGTCTACTTAAAGAGCGTAGGGCTAAAAAAAGGAAGTTAGCACATGGCCTCTCTTATTATTGTATTCTGCCATGGTGATTCTTAGAGTAGCAGGAAGGACTACGTACTATGTTACATGGGCTAGAATTAGAAGACAGAAGGGGACATAGTTAAGGTGGAACAGTTGTCTGAGCTTTGAATTCTTTTGCTTTTTTAGTTTTTGCTGCCTTGATGTTATCTAAATACGACTTAATTTCAAAATATCTAATCACAGATTTTCCCCAGTTCTGTTCTAGTCTATTTTGGACACACACTTACAAGTACAAACAGTTTCAGTGAACCAATTAAAACTACAAGATTTCCAATAAGAATATCAAGAAAGTACAAGAGTCACACTCAAAAAGGCTTTTATAAGATTGACTTACCACTGGATTTAATTTCTCGGACATAATTACTAGGGAACCAGCCTGTTCTCCCATTTAATGTGCCTTCCCACCAGCCTCCTTCTTCAACTCTAGTGACATAAATGATGTCCCCTTTACAGACTGACAGTTCATCTTCATTAGTCTGCTTAAAGTTGAATCTTGCCTTTACTATCAACTGGTGACTTCCATTTTCCGTCATCTCCTAGAAAAATAAAAGCCACATCAGATTAAGACTCATCTAAATGAGGCAGGGGCAGAAATTACATGAATTTAGGCAAATAAAGTGGGGTGACGAAGGATAAAAGCCCAGGTCCATCTCAGTCTTGAGTTTTTAACTTAGCAGTAGGCATAACATGGATAGGCCTCAGGGGGGATTAATAAACCCCTCAAAACTACACGCAAACGTTTCCATTTGTGAGAATGTATATTTTGAAGGGAGTCATGGCTTTAATTTCCCTCTCTCCCTACCAGTTATCTAAAGACACTTGTTTAAATGATCCAGGAGACAAAGTAGAGTGATAAACTATTCCATCCTGCCTCAATCCAACACAGACATATCTTACGTAATTATATGACCAAGATTAGGTACTAACCTACTCTCATAAAATCTGCCTCCCACATCCCAATTACTAAGAATATCTTAAATTGGCTAAGACTTAGTCATAGGAAAAGATCAAATACCCCATAGGTACTTAAGTCGGGAGTTCTTAACCTGTCACAGGCCCTTTTGAGAAGCTGATAAGCACAATTGAACTTTACCCAAAACACATACCCCTAAGTTCATACACAAGAGATTTGCACACAATTTGAGAGGGTCCAAGGAATGTGGAAACATAGTATTCACCTTCTGAAAGGGAACTGTGATCTCAAAAGTTTAAGTGCTTTGGAAATAATAACTCATGATAGCTTAAAGCAAGTGGGTGGCTTTTGATAAGGAATGTTGTCTCAAAAGAGCAGGAGACAGGGTATCTCTGCCCAAACAAAAGCTCCCATTACAACCAAATGCAAAGATAACAGGGCTATCCCAATATAGGAGCTCATCATAGGCCCAATTGGAATACAAAGAGAAAAATAAAATGCCAGTAACATGATGATAATAAACCAAGGGATGGGGAAATAACAGCAAACTGCCATCAGGAAGTAGTCTTAATGACATATTTGCATAGCATTCTCAGTTAAACGACTTGCTCAATACTAAGAACACACAGACTTTGGAGCTTGCACCCCAATTTTCTGAATCTGTGTCCCACAAGCATTTGATTTTTTCAGAGGCATTTGGGCTACCCTGAATTGGTGTTAGGTTTAAAATTCGTTTTATCAAGAGATGTCCCAAACAGGATGGCTATCTTACCACATATGGAGATGCAACTGGGATCTCTATCTAATTTTACGGGTTTAAAACAGGCAGGGGAAATTGGGGACTATACTTACCACTGCCTTTGACTGCCTTTGCAGCCCTGGAGCTGTGCTAGAAACGGCTCCCTGTGGGTTTGTCTGAGAACTATTAGCAGCACTAAGAGAAGAAGAACGTCCACATGGTCTTTCTGATAGCTGATCTGTGAAAAGAGGAAAAGGCATGGTAAAGAGAACCACTCGTGTCAGAAAAACATCTCCAATATAACATTATCTTTTATGGGACATTATCAAAAGCAACCTGGCCATAATTCTGTTATCATTATGAATGTGCCAAGTGTATTTCATCCCCCCTCCCTTTTTGGTGGCCAACTTCTTTTTCTTAACCTTACTGGCCATTGCTCTCCAGTAGAATGAAAAACAGCGACAGAACCACATTTTCCTTAACCCATTTCCCTACAAGTCTTCCCTCCTGAGCCAGTTGCAACAGTATGCCCTGTTATCCCAGGCAGAACTATATTGGGTACCAAACAGCTGTTTGTGGCTCTTATTACTTTGAAATATTTCAAATTTCTCTCTTTGTTTTTTGGCCTATAACTGAGAGGTTCTTTTTTGCCTCACATGTAAGAATATGTATGGCATATATAGTGTAAAATCTCCCTTGTGCCTGGTGTGTAGGGCAGAATGAGAATGAGAGAGTGTGTGTGCCTGGGAAAGATGCAATCTTGACACTAGAATAAATTTTTTAAAATCAAACTCAAGAGTCTTCTCTTCCTTGAAATCATGTGAAATTCGAGTAGACCAGCACTGCGCTGGACGTTTTTCAGTATGCTGAGAGTGTACTAAAGAGAGGAGCTGGCTTCTTGACAAATTCAAATGAGGGTTCTTTTCCTCTCCATTTATTTTTAAAAGATATAAACTGCAAAAGTCTAAAGCCCAAACATTCCCTAGGCGACAAGCTCAGTATCCAAGTAGTTTCCTTGATGCTGTGGGTTTTAACTTTCACCTCCTTGTATTTTATAAATATCTGTGGCGAGGGAAGAGACTGTAAAACTTGCTAGGAAAGTTTGGCAAAGGAACGTATAATTTGTATGGCATAATGTTAGAATGATACGGTCCTCCCAGCCCAGAACTGGAGAGTTGTCATGTGTGTTAAATATAGTTACTTGAATTAGCTGTACTTTCTGCTCTATGCCTTGCAATAGCTCAAAAGCATTTTTTTCCCAAATAGCAAAAGAACAACTTTGGAGAAGTATTTTTACATTTATTGCTATTATATACAGCTTTTTTGACTAAAACTATAATTACTTGAGAGCTTCCTAGATGCTCCATCCTATTTGGCACTTGATTATATTGTCTGCTCTTCTTCTCTAATTGTTTCACGTGGGTAAGTTGAGTGGGTAAATAGACGGTAATTTTCTCAAGGTCAGGGACCACATCTTACACGTTGTAGTCCCTAGCAGTGCTGGGCACACAGCCTGCTGACTCTCCAATGGCTTGAGCATCAAGACCCGTGTTTGGGCTTAGGGCTCTGGATTCAGTCAGATGCAGGCCTGAATCCCAGCTCTGCCAAATTCTTTCTAGTTGGGCAAGTGTGGGCCTGATTTTCCTTATCTGGAATATGGGACTAATAATAATACCTACCCTCAGGGTTGTTGCAAAGATTGAATGAAACTACCTAAGGCATGTAGGACAGCCTAGCCAGGGGTTGGCAAACTTTTGAGATGGAAGAGCCAATCCTGTCCCTCACAACAATTTAAAAATTATTCGAGAGCCATAAAACAAATGAAATCACCATTATGTGAATAATATCCTTTAAAAATCTTATAAATGAAACTATGATAGTTTTTTTTTTCATTTTCAATTTTACTTCAGAGCCACATGTACGTACCCAAAGAGCTGCGTGTGGCTCACAAGCCGCAGTTTGCTGACCCCTGACTTAGACCCATGGTAAGGGCTCAAAGCACTTTAAATGATTATTATTGCCCAACTGTAGGTAAGATACTATACCATAGAAGGCGTGAAGTTATGTAAGGGTGAAATGTGGTAAATCAGTAATGTAATTAAACTTAGCTAGTTTGCAGTTTGATCCATCCTGATATTCAGCTGTTTCCTCTTTGTTTCTCCTCCCACTGATTAGCTGAAGATCTCTGTTTGTTCCCTTTTTCAAGGCTACCCATACCTTGTTAATTCACAAACATCCTAACCTGAAAAGAGCAACTTCTTTAATCCTCAGGCGCCCGGATGTCAGGACCCAAGATCACAACTCCCTAGTACTTTTTGCACAGATAGCTATGGACAATCACATTGAGGCAGACCTGAGGGCTCAGAAGAGCCCAGGAGACAACTTCTCAAATATTAGCCCTGAGGCCTGCTTTCCTTTGTTGGTTCCCATTTACCTGCCTATAAAACCTCTTAATCATTTTGACTTGGGGAAGGTGGTATTTTAGACATGAGTCTGCCATCTCCCCTAGATGCCGCATCTAGAATAAAAGTCGCTTTTCTCCTCATCAACCCTTGTCACTCTTGTTTTTTGGACTCTTCGGAGGCAAGCTGCACCAAACCTGACTTCAGTAACAATTATACTCCAAGGTTATCATCAATGTCTTTGCATTCACTAGAATTTATATTTAATACCTCCAATGTGATGAGTATTAACACTTAAATAAAAGATACTCTTTTCACCCACTATGTACCTGAGTTTTCATATCCAGTGCAAGGTTTCTGAGGGTTTCCTTTACATGGACAAAGACATACAGAAAACTATGAGAAAAATGTTTCTAATGGGGAAAGGGAAGTAACGGCTACAGTCTGTAAACCTTATGAAAAAAGGAACTGATCTTTTCCTCTTGATTTTGTCTTGTTATACTCAGTTGCCTATTCAATAGCTTTGAATAAAAGAGTTCTTAGTTCTTATCATTATACTACAGGCTATTAGAATGACATTTGTGATAGGTATGTTTAAATCCTAAACCATGAAAACCGGAAAACATTTGACACCCATTGGAGCTTATTTGTGTGGAGGTGAGAAATTTGCACCAATCAAACAATCCTGGCCATAGTTGGCTCCTAGGGTAATTAGAAACACATGGAATAAAACATGTCACCCAGAACTCATAAATCACAAGCTCTGCTTACCTTCTGTTGCTTTGTTGACAGCTAAAAGGGTGCTTAGAACCTTGGAGAAATTGACTCCTGAATAAAGGTCATCAGGATCAAATACCTATGAGAAAGGAAATTGAAGCTGTAAGACTGTAAGTATTCAACTCAACAAATCAAACTATCAGAAGACCACTTCCTTTAGCTCTCAGAAGAAAAAAAAATGTAAAAGCCAAGACCCAAACCTCTATATACCTTTGGGAGAAATGAAAGCAGCAGCTGAGCAGCCTAATGACATGTGGCAGGCCATCAGTGAGTCAGAGAGAAGCAGTAATGGGAAATGAGAACCAAGCTGAGAATGCAGGGCCCACTAGGAAATGCACAGTGCATACTCAGGCCCACTCTTATGGCCTGAACATATCAATGCTTTCAGCCCAGTTACAGGAAACTCATATGCATGGGTTACAGTTAATGCCCATCACCTACAGAAGGACATAATAGTAGGCAAAAAAGGAGGTAGAGCCTTTTTGACACATTTTCATCTGTACAGTTTATTCATTGTAATCAATAAGGGCTTTGTGAGCTGTACATTTCTCTCTGCTCTTCGTTCTGCCCACTGCCACCTACCAGGTCCCAGCACCTGTGATCCCAACTCCACATTTCCCAAACTTTGCGCCCAGGTCTGCCTTTTGCTCCCTGCCTCAGTTTCTGGTTTCTGCTGCCTGACCTTGATCCCCTCAGCTCAGCTTCATGGATTTGAACCTCTGTCTGCCTGACCCTACAGATTCTTTCTGGCCTTAAGTAACTTTTCCAGATATGACTTCTGCCTTCCTGATACCACTCAACCATCAGCAACAAAACTGTAAACAAATACAATATTTTAATATTTTTTTTAGAGGGCAGTGTCACTGGCCCTCATATGTGGGACCCAAACCGGGGCCGCTGGCTTCCCAAGCCAGCACTTAACCACCGTGCCACTCGTCCAGCCCAATAAATACAATATTTCACTTTGCCAGTTTAAACAATAAACTAAATAAATACACTATTTCACTTTGCCAGTTTAAACAATAAATTAAGTAAACACAATATTTCATTTTGCCAGTCTTCTGATATGACACTGTGTTTAGTAAAGGTACCAACCAGTTGTTGTTTTGAATATAATTTATTAATTTTAAAACACATTCAATGTATTAAAACATATTGAGACTTCTACTCTCACATATGTGTATTTGAAACTAGAAGTATTCCTTTTTTTTTTTTGAGGACAGTGTCACTGGCCCTCATATATGGGACCCGAAAGAGGGCTGCTGGCTTCCGAAGCCAGCGCTTAACCACCGCGCCACTCGGTGGGCCCTAGAAGTATTCTTAAGTGCAAACACACTCTATTAATCTACCAGCCAATGAGGTAGATACGTACATCTGTAGGTAACCAGATGCCCACTTTCTGCATAGAAATGTACCTGCTACAAGTATTTTATTGCAGGATGACCGAGTTTATGTCTTCTTTTTCCCAAATGTGGTGATGGGAATAAAATGTATGTTTTCATGTGGGACATGATTGGGCATAAGATTTTGAAGTATCTGTCTTCCCATTAGGTAGAGCCATTTGCTGCATTTCTAATCTGCATGTTTTCTGGGAGCCACATATAGACAAAATTTTATCTTCTTTGTGTACATATCCTTGAAGATCTAAAATCCATCTCTAGAATGAAAATATATAGTATCCGTTTTTATCAAATTGGGAGGGCATCCATGTAGATAATATATGCAAATGTGAGCCTAAGGAAGTCTGCCTACTCTGGAATTCACAGCTCTGCGATTCATTTAATCAATAAACATTTTTGTATTCAAACTTAAAATGACTAAAGAGCCCAAAGACATCTAAAATTGAGACACTAATATACTTTTAGCAAAAGGGGTAATGCCAATATTACTGAAGAGTTAAATGGCATTACAATCCAAATGTGTTTCTGAGCATTACACTATATATTTCAAAATTTTGGGACAGCCGAATGGTGTGTTGGTTAAGAGCTGGCTTGGGACGCCAGTGGCCCAGGTTCGGATCCCACATATGAGGGCCAGTGACACTGCCCTCTACAGCTAAGATGGTGAATAACAGCTCCACCTGGATCTGGGCTGCGTGAGTCCCAGAAACGGTATAGCTGCAGTCTCTGCTACAGTGGGCTGCCATAGGCTACAGTGAGTGGCCAGCAGCCAGCATGAGTGGCTTGCAGCCAGTGTGAGCTGCCAAAAGCCGCTGTTGGGGGCCGTCCATAGGCGGGTGACCAATCTGCCTCACCCAGGAAGAGCAACAATGATGATACCAACATGGGCCAGTGAAGCAACATCCTCCACAACTAGAGTGAAGAACAAAAAGGACAGCAACTTGTCTGTTCCCCTCCCCCAATTCCCCAATGCTGTTCCCCTTCCCCAATTCCCAAATAAAAATCTTAAAAAAAAAAAATTTCCAGGAATAGGGCCAGCCAAGTGGTGCTTTGGTTAAGAGCTGGCTTGGGACACCAGTGACTCTGGTTTGGATCCCACATATGAGGGCCAGTGACACTGCCCACTGCCCTCTGCATTGGGCTGCCATAAGCTACAGTGAGTGGCCGGCAGCCAGCGTAAGTGGCTGGCAGCTGGTGTGAGCTGCCAAGAGCCGCTGTGAGTGGCCGTCCAGAGGCTGGCCACCGATCTGCCTCACCCGAGAAGAGAGCAATGATGATACCAACATGGGCCAGTGAAGCAATGTCCTCCACAACTAGACTAAGAACAAAAGGACAGCAACTTGTCTGTTCCCTTTCCCCGGTTCCCCAACGCTGTTCCCCTCCCCCAATTCCCCAATAAAATCTTTAAAAAAAAATTCCAGGAATAAATTGGTAGGTGTTTTTTTTCGATTTACAAAGCCTGGGTGAACAAGATCCAATGGACCCTGATAAGAGTGTCTAGTATCCCAGGGGATTCCAGACTAATTGAATCTCCCTTAAAACTGATTAATGGGAAAGTGTTAATGACATGTATGCCAAAATGGTAACAAAGCAAAAAAATATATTTGTTTTTAGCCCGTAATTCCTAATGGGAGTGTGAATATGTGTGTGCGTGTGGATGCATGTGTTGGGTTAAGTGTGGTGGACATGGGTAGAGTCTAAAATAATAAGCAGAAGTAAATATTAGCAGAACAAGGAATGAGAGCAAAAGGTATCATAAAAAACTACCTCCCGGGCTGGCCGAGTGGCATGGTGGTTAAGCACTGGCTTGGGAAGCCAGCGGCCCTGGTTCGGTCCCACATATGAGGGCCAGTGACACTGCCCTCAAAAAACAAACAAACAAAAAAAAAACTACCTCCCTTTGTTTATGTTGCTCCATATACAGGTTAATTGACTTCCTATATGTAACAACACTGGCATCATTCATTTGTACCAGTATTTGAC
This sequence comes from Aselliscus stoliczkanus, assembly GCA_033961575.1. Lineage (NCBI taxonomy): Eukaryota > Metazoa > Chordata > Mammalia > Chiroptera > Hipposideridae > Aselliscus > Aselliscus stoliczkanus. The sequence goes on from CM066737.1 coordinate 20,869,438, forward strand.
TGAATATGAGAACAAATAAAACTGACGCAAAAATAAAACATGTATCAACAAGAGTCATTGTGTCTGCTTGAGGGAAGTTGCCTGTACCATGCAGTTTAGTTTTTAGAAAACCCCAATACACTAGAGTTTACCCACAGACAGTTATTCTCACTGCAAGCCTATTCTGTAGCACTAGGAACTACACAGGAAAGAGTTGGAAGAGGCCTCTAGGGACTAGTAGAGAAGGCAACGCCTAAGGTTTACAATTTCAGAATGCTTGGAAGATTATATATAACAATGAACACTCTCCACTGTACCACACCTTTCCAAGCCTCAAATTGAATGCTATTGAAAATTCCAACCCAGATCTTTCTTCCATGCACTTGAGATTGGTTCCCTGCTAAAATGGAAATATTATCTGGAGGGAGTGCAACACTTTCAGCCATTATTAGTCTTTTACACCTTAGAGGAAATGAGAGGCATAAGACCAAGTTTAGAGATGATGTGGACAAAAACTAAGGTCACTAGAGCCCAACTGGGAAAAATCAAGGGAGCACCCTACAACATAGAGAGGTGTGTAAGGAGAACAAGAAAAGTAGATTACAATACAGGCCATTTGCCTACAACTAAGCCCAATCATTTATACATACAAAATGGAAAACCAATTTCTCCTTTCCATCTGCAAAGCACTGGGACTTGTTAAAAGGTAATGTAAGGGCCAGCCAAGAGGCTCAGTTGGTTAAGAGCTTGCTCAAGAATGCAAGCTGAGCTCTGAGCAACACCAGTTCAATGCCAGCCTAATCTGAGCTGCCACTAAGCTACCAACAGGTGGCAGGATGGCTCAGCTAAAAAAAAAAGAAAAAAAGGTAATGTAAATTTGCACATTTATGCTACATGTGATTTTCCAAGTACAAAGTTGTTATGATACTCATCTTCTGTTACTCTGTGCAAGCCTCACTAGCCTGTTTAGTACGGCATGAAACTGAACTTTCTCAATACCTATTTTGGTCCTGAAATTAGCTGGTTAGTTCCAGTTAGATCTGTGAAGGTCAGATGTACAGCAGGATTCCCTCCCTCCATATACCATGACTGTGATGCAGACAAGAAAAAAAGGAATGCTTCTTAGACTACTGCTAGATGATTTCAAGGTCCCACTTTGCAATGGGATGAGGCAAGGTTCAAGTAGACCAACTATAAAAACAAAAACATTTACTCTAGGGCCGGCCGAGTGGCGCATTGGTTAAGCGCTGGTTTTGGGATGCCAGCGGCCCCGGTTCGGATCCCACATGAGGGCCAGTGACACTGCCCTCTACAGCTAACAACAGCTCCACCTGGAGCTGGGCTGTGCGAGCCCCGGTGATGGTGTGGGCTGCAGCCCCTGCTGCAGTGGGCTACCATAGGCTACAGTGAGTGGCCCGCAGCCAACGTGAGCGGCTGGCAACCAGCGTGAGCTGCCAATAGCCGCGGTGAGCGACATCCAGAGGCCAGCGACCGATCTGCCTCATCCGGGAAGAGCGCAATGACGATACCAACAGTGAAGCAACATCCTCTGCAACTAAACTGAAGAACAAGAAGACGGCAACTTGTCTGTTCCCCTTCCCCGATTCCCCAACGCTGTTCCCCTCCACCAATTCCCCAATAAAATCTTTAAAAAAAAAAAAAAAAAAACATTTACTCTAGGTACACAATGGGAGAAACAGGGATTAAATTTCACCGAAGATTTTTAAAAAGGATTTACATATAACCAATCTAAGGTCCAATCCCAATCACCAGCTCAAATCAGATCAGGCATTTAATTTTTAAGTGTTTCCCCACATTTTTTCATTTTGGATATCCTGGTGTTTCTATCCACTAAACACCAGGTGTTAATTCTGAGCTGTTGGGTATCTGCCAGTATAAACTGCACAGAAGTTAATATTTTTATGGCTTTACAAATAGATACTTTTGGAGTAGTTTTCAGTTTCAACATGTATGCTGTTTTATGACATTTTTCCTAAACTGACAAATGCAAGAAAGCACATAACAAGAAACTCCCCCAACCCCTTGTTCCATTCCCTCATTAATCTTATAGCTCCAATTTGCTGATTTACTGAGCCCTTGCTATGTGCTGACACCATGCTTAGAGATTAGATAGATGATACATAGATGATAGATCAATAGATAGATAGATAGATAGATAGATAGATAGATAATAAATAGGTAGGTAGGTAGGTAGATAGATAGTTAGATAGAGATACAGATAATCTCCATTCATTGCACTTGATTGTCCCAGCAAGCCTATAATGTGGGTACAATTATTTCCCCCATTTTATAGATAAGTAAACTGAGACTTACAGTACTTAAGTCACAAAGCAGGAAAGTAATGAAACCAATAAAACTACCAAAAAAAGCACTGTGAGGGGTGTTTTAGCCCTGCATGCACACTTTATGTTTTCATGGGACATTAAAAACACAAGAAAAAGGGACTGGCTGAGTGGTGTGGTGGTTAAGCACTGGCTTGAGAAGCCAGCGGCCCTGGTTCGGGTCCCACATATGAGGGCCAGTGACACTGCCCTCAAAAAGAATAAAAGGGCCGGCTGAGTGGCACATTGGTTAAGAGCTGGTTTTGGGATGCCAGCAGCCCCGGTTCGGATCCCACGTATGAGGACCGGTGACACTGCCCTCTACAGCTAACAACAGCTCCACCTGGAGCTGGGCTGTGCAAGCCCCGGTGACAGTGTAGGCTGCAGCCCCTGCTGCAGTGGGCTGCCATGGGCTACAGAGAGTGGCCGGCAGCCAGAGTGAGCGGCTGGCAGCCAGCATGAGCTGCCAATAGCCATGGTGAGCAACAATCCAGAGGCCAGCGACCGATCTGCCTCACCCGGGAAGAGCACAATGACGATACCAACATAGGCCAGTGAAGCAACATCCTCCGCAACTAGACTGAAGAACAAAAGCACAGCGACTTTTCTGTTCCCCTTCCTGGGTTCCCCAACACTGTTCCCCTCCCCCAATTCCCCAATTAAAAAAAAAGAATAAAAAAATAAATTAAAAATTCAAAATAAATAAATAATCCTCATAATGCTTCAAAGTTATTTAAAAAAAAAAAACACAAGAAAAAGGGCTGGCCGAGTGGCTCAGTTGGTTAAGACCTCGCTCAAGAGTGCGAGCTGAGCTCTGGGCAACAGCAGTTCGATGCCCAGCCCAAGCTGAGCAGCCGCTGAGCTGCCAATAGGTAGCAGGATGGCTCAGTTAAAAAAAAAAAAAAAAAACGAGAAAAAGGAATCCGTGGGTTTGTGCACAAAAAGAAATCCCTTGCTGCTGTCAGTACATGCAGCATTTGTACCATCTGCAGCAAGTTTGTTACAGCCTCTAAGATGACTAATTCAACTAATCATGGCAAAGAGAAAATCTCCCATATGACAAGACTGTCTCCATTAGGGGTATCACCTAATTCCTGTGTAATCCTTCTCATTTCAAAGTGCAGCCCTGACCCAGCAGGCACCTTTTCCCAGAAGCCGGGTAGGGCTGCACTGAGCTATGCCTATTCGTTCATCTGATTCCATCTTATGAGTCACTCTCCATATTTGTGAGGTGCTGGTTAGGTGGAGGTAGGTCCAGCCCATGGTTACAGGGCCAAGCCAAATCATTCCTTGGCAGCATGCTTTAACCACCTAAATTAACAGTCACAGCCCAGCCATATCTTTGTTAAGAGAAGCTATGCTACATACTAGTTCAGAACTGGGTGAAGTCTCTAATGTCATGTGTCTTCAGTCCCACTCAATCGACTCCCATTTAAAGTTAATTTAGGGTTCGAAGTGATCACAATAGGCTCCATCAGTCAACTGTTAAAATATAATTAACTGAAAAATAAGGGATTCAGTGGAACCACATAGACATAGCTCATGTTTCAGGCCCATTCAAAAAAAAGACTCCAAATATTTTAGGAATATTCTATCTCTCCCTTGTTCTTATTGTTCTTACTGAATAAATTCTTAAATTAACGTAGCCTATCTTGAATCACATTCTCCAATTCTCACAGCTGAGCACACTGCCTCTGTTAACCCCTGAACTTTGGAGGAAATGTCATTATATAGTGCGACAGAGCAAGCAAATCTGAGCTGCTTAGTCATATTTCACTGGGTGACACTGATCCTGGCTCTGTATACGCTACCTGGGATGCTTCCTCATAGCTCCTACAAAAAGTAGTCACAAAGTCAGCAACAAATAATACCCTAAGCTCAGAAGTTAGACTCAACTAACCAATGGTATTCCACTTACTAGAATACAGTGGATGGCACTTGTACTTGCCTGGTTTTATTTTATTTTTTTTATTTTTTTTTTGAGGGCAGTGTCACTGGCTCTCATATGTGAGACCTGAACCGAGGCCACTGGCTTCCCAAGCCAGCGCTTAACCACCGCGCCACTCGGCTGGCCCTGAACTTGCCTGGTTTTAAATAATAACTATTCCTATTTGATATGGAGCAAGCTTAAGAGAGTAAACCCTGCTCTCTACTCCTCTCTTATTTTCTTGCTTTCTGTCCATTTCAGCAATTTAGGGAACAAGATCTGACTTGTGCATGTACTTGCTATAACATCGTTGTATTGAAAAGAGCACTAGTGAGGGTCAGAAGACCTTGACTCCAGTCCCAGACTTGTCACTGCAGAGTAGTTGTGAGCACCTTAGGACAGCAACACCACTTTTTTGTGGCTCTGTTTCCCATCTGGAAGTGAGAGATGTGCTGGCCCATCAGCTAGGGGCTCTCAAAGGCAGCATCTTGGCTGCACCCCAAGGGCCAAAGTCTAGTCTTCGATTTTCAAGGGTATTGACTGAAACTAATATAATATTGTATGTTAGCTACATTTTAATAAAAACACCAACCAAATTCATAAAAGGTCAATGCATAAACCAAAATGCCAATTTGCTAATTTTTACTTAAAAATGAACTATTAAGGGCCGGCCGAGTGGCGCGGTGGTTAAGAGCTGGCTTGGGATGCCAGCGGCCCCGGTTCGGATCCCACATATGAAGGCCAGTGATACTGCCCTCAAAAAAAAAAAAGAACTATTAAGAAGATCAGATACTCCCATTTTATAGCCAGATCACTCTCACCCCAGAGAACTCTACATGGGAAGCCAAATTAGAATTAGAAATTTGTTGGATAGTATAGAATCAAAGCAAAGGGAGTGTGGGGTATCACAGTTTAGCATAATTATTACTTGTTTATTAGTTGACTTTTTCAAAATGTCATTTTAAAATGACCTAATTATATATTTTGGCTCTATCTTGCTGCCACTGCCTAGTGGGACTTGGACAATTATTGCAAACAGCTTTGACCATCTCTGTTCTTTTGTCTCTGTGGATTTTTTTTTTTTTTTTAGCTGAGCCATCCTGCCACCTGTTGGCAGCTCAACGGCAACTCAGCTCGGGCTGGCCTCGAACCACTGTTGCTCAGAGCTCAGCTTGCACTCTTGAGCGAGCTCTTAACCAACTGAGCCATTCGGCCAGCCCTTCTTTTTTTTTTTAAGATTTTTTTAAATTGGGGAATTAGGGAGAGGAACAGCGTTGGGAAATTGGGGAAGGGGAACATTGTGTTTTTCCAAGATCCATCAGCTCCAAGTCAAGTTATTGTCCTTCAATCTTAGCTGTGGAGGGCACAATCTCAGCTCTAAATCTAGTCACTGCTTTCAATCTAGTTGTGGGGGGGGGGGCGTAGTCCACCATCTCATGAGGGGATCTAACTAGCAACTTTGTTGCACACTGAGCCATCCCGCCGCTCAGCTCAAGATGCCATGTTCAATCTTAGTTGTGTGTGTATGTGTGTGTGGGGGGGTCGCAGCCCACCATCCCATATTGGTGTTAAACAACTGGCAACCTTGCTGCTAAGAGCACGCATTCTTACCAGCTCAGCGGCAGCTCAGCTCGGGCGTAGCTCACTCGTCCATGTGGGAATCGAACTGGCACCCGTGTTGCTCAGAGCTTGTGCTCTTAAACAACTGAACCACTTGGCTGACGCGTCTCTGTGTACTTCTATATAGACACTTTTCATAACTACTATGGGCTTCTAGATTACTTGTACCTCATCAAATCCAGAGCTGGGAAATTCACCTACATAGAGCTCTTATGATAGGAACAAAGATCTGAGTGTAATCCCTCACTGCTCACCCCTTATTGCAAAGTCACCAAGTCTACTTCCTGATGGCCACCTCGCATCAGCAACATCAATGTGTCACACACTGTGACCTCCATTCTTCCTGGTTACAGTCCTTCAGGGGAAAAACACTCTCCACAACAGAAATTTATCTTCAGTTGAGTATTAAGTGTTCAGGGAAGAGAGGAATGAATGAGGAATGATATAGGCATCTTGGTGGGGATGGTCACAGGATTCAAAAGACAAAGAGAGAGAATATAACGGGCTTTGGATAATCTCACCAAAAAGAGAATAGGCCTGAAGGAAAGGGAAAGATAACATCTCTCCCGTTTGTACTGCTTGCCAAGCCAAGGACAGGAAGTAGGAAGCCTAGAACCAGCTGCCCCTCAGCCAGCCCCTCCTCATGTGCTCCTGTCACTAAAGCCTTTGCAGGAGCCATACTGGCTTTGAGTTTTGAGGGGGTAGATGGGTGATGCCCCAGCTGCTGGAGAGCCTTTGTGCCAGACCTGAGGGTGTCCTCCTTAAGCTCCTTACCCCACCCCTTCAGAGAAGGGGACTTATTTCCTAGTGTTCTAAATTGGAACGCAGAACACATTTTCCCAGAGAAAGTGTCACACCTGCCACTTAGTCTCTGTGAGTTCTATAGTCAGCCACATTAGTTATTAAACAGGCTGTTGTGGTCCAGCCAGAAAACATAATTACCGCATAGAACCTCGTTTCTATGCAGAAATGTTTTCTGTGTTCACAACAATAATTTACAAATGAATTATTGGAAAATAATCCATTTTTATATTGAAGAATGCCTGGATGTGTGGTCCCAAATCAAAGTCCACATCCTTTATTTTTAGTTTTTTTTAAATTGGGAAACTGGGGGAGGGGAACAGCATTGGGGAACCGGAGAAGGGGAACAAACAAGTTGCTGTCCTTTTGTTCTTCAGTCTATTTGTGGAGGACGTTGTTTCACTGGCCCATGTTGGTATCATCATTGTGCTCTTCCCGGATGAGGCAGATTGGTCACCGGCCTCTGGATGGCCGCTCACAGCAGCTCTTGGCAGCTCACGCTGGCTGCCGGCCACTCACGCTGGCTGCCAGCCACTCACAGTAGCTTATGGCTGCCCACTGCAGCAGGGGCTGCAGTCTACACCGTTGCTGGGACTTGTGCAACCCAGCTCCAGGTGGAGCTGTTGTTCACCATCTTAGCTGTAGAGGGCAGTGTCACTGGCCCTCATATGTGGGATTCGAACCGGAGCCGCTGGCATCTCAAGCCAACTCTTAACCACCTGAGCCACTCGGCCGGCCCAAAGTCCACATCCTTTAGAGTTTTTCCTTGTCCTATCACAAAAAGGATAAACAAACACACTCTGAGTGCTATTTATATTACAACTTTCCATGATAAGAGAATCAAGCGATAGGTATAAAGACTATGAGAATATCTTCGGAAATTGTAATAGTAAACAACTCCTGCCTGAGTAACAGTCCAGGCAGTTAAGGGGGAGACTCAGCTGTGAAGATAGGGCTCCTGAAGCCCCTGCTTTCCTAGGAGCCTACTATGCTTTAGGGTTGGAGCCTGAAAGTTTAGCAGAAGCAAATGCTTCACTATTACTTCCAAATACAACACAGACTAGTGTTGACTGAACCCCACATAAAGATTAGGACAGAAGGAGAACAATGATAAAAGGAGCCCCTTCGGGTTTCTTTAAGCAGCAGCTCCTCTGGCAATTTCATCTACAGCCTTCCATAAAGTCCCCCCATTGACTTAGGCTCACATTTCTTTCTTCTGAACAGCTACAGTCTTACAGCCTGTATAGAGGCTGCATATTTAAGCCCTCAATTACCCACCACTATTTATTTGTGAGTCTTAAGATTAGCCTTGGATTTCCCGTTAGAAGGCAAACTCTTTGAAGTCCAAATTGCCCCCAGAGCCTTGGCTCAGTATTCAACATATATGAAACATGTGATAAATAGTCATTCGTTGGTTAATTGATGTACTGTCAGAGAAACTTAAATATAAATTGTGCCTAGAATATAAGTCCCATGAAGCCATGTTTTAAAAAAAAATTTTCACTTCTGTAGCCTTAGTGTCTAGAAGACTGCCTGTCAGATAATAGGTGCTCAATAAATATTTGATGAATTAATAAAAGTTTATAAGCTTCACCAATAAATGATTAACCATAATTGAAGAAAAAGCATTCCCAAAATTACAGTAAAGTCAAAAAGAATCATCATTCTATTTGCGACAACATGGATGGACCTAGAGGGTATGCTAAGTGAAACAAGTCAGACACAGAAAGACTAACACAATATGATTTCACTTACATATAGAATCTAAAAAACAAAACAAGCAAACAAAACAAAACCCAATCTCATAGATACCGAAAACAAATTTGTGGTTGCCAGAGGGAGGGTGGGTTGGGGTGAAATGAGTGATTAAGTCATAAGATCTTAGAGATCAAAAAGTACAAACTTCCAGTTATAAAAGATGTAAGTCATGGGGATATGATGTACATCATGGGGAATATAGTCTGTAATACTGTATTAATTTAGTGAGGTGACAGATGGTAACTAGACATTGTGATGACCACTTCATAATGTATACAAATGTCAAATCACTGTGTTGTACATCTGGAAATAATATAATATTGCATATCAACTATACCTAAATAAATAAATAAATAAATAAATTGAAATATATATCATATATTATATATCATATATATGTATGTCTCATTAAGGAAGAAAAAAATCAATTTCCATGCAACTTTCCAGTAGACGTAAATATCTAACATAATATACATCTATACTTGTCTGCAAAATTAAGCCCTGCAACCATGAAGTGACTAAAGGTGCTTCAAATTCCATGCTTGTGGATTTCATTGAGTTGTGTGCTGAGTATGGGCAAAGTCCGCAATTACTGGCCTGTCCCAGGTAGTACAGGCTCCTTTAAATCTCCTCACAAAGCACCATGACCTAAGCATTATAGAAGAGGGAAGCTGGAAAGAACTGTGGGGTTTTACTGCTTTGCTGGAGTTGGCTATATTTTTTTCAACTGTTCTATTGTAAAATAGATTGAATAATAAACACTATAGGCCACACTCACCTGTTCATAATCTGCTCTAAAACAGGCTTCAAGTTGTAGCCAGAGCACAGTGGGACATGGCAAAATATGGCAAAGTAACTCATGAGAAGCAGTAACGGGGTGACAGGCAATTTGAAGTGACTACAAATCACATCCACAAAGTCCCTCTTATACCAGCTAATCTGAGCAGGAAAGATGTTGTGCCAAAGTCACTACCATTTTCCATATTTAGAGATCACCTTCAATAATCCATTTGGCAATGACTTTTGGCACTCCTTGCTTATTCTATATGTGAGTCACTCTTTCAAAAGTATGTAATTTTCAGATACCCATCAATGCCTAACAGACATTGGTTAATTAATTAATTAGTTAATTAATTTTCCTCTATCTGATCCCAAACAAGATTTGTGTCTAGGAAACAATCCAAACACAGTAAGGTGGTTATTTGGGAACTCAGATACCAGCAACATCAGGAATGGCACTTTCATTTAACATCCATGTCTCTCTATCTAATGGAACCCAGATTATAACTGTTTATAAGGTAGAGTCCACACTCTCCAAGCTAGCATTCAAATTTCTTCTCAAGCTGGTCCCACACTAACAAGCCCATCATTTCCCACCATCATGTCCTTGTATGCCCCAGAATCATTTGCTTTCTTTTTTTTTTTTGAGGGCTGTGTCACTGGCCCTCATATGTGGGACCCGAACTGGGGCAGCTGGAGTCCCAAGCCAGCGCTTAACCACCGTGCCACTCGGCCGGCCCCCTTTGCTTTCTTCCTTGTGCCTCTCTCTGATATGTACACTTTTCCTTATGAAAAAGTTCCCTCAAACATTTGAATCCTAGCTATCAGGGCCCATACTACATCACTCCCCTCCATTGGGTCTTTCCCAAACACTACACCCAGTACAAAGGGTCTTCTCTTCTTCTGAACTCTGTATTATGCTCTAGACTCTGGAACCCTAACTTGGATACCTAGTCATATACTGTTAAACTCTATTATTTCCCATACACATGCTGCCTCTTTCTGCAATGCCAGGCACAGCACTCACCATATAGATGGTGAACAAGTGCTTGTTGACTATTAGTCGTTCCTTTTAACCTAAAATTTAAATGGATATTTCTTCCAACAGAAACACTTGTCCTTTTGGCATGCTTTCCCCGGAAGAAAAGACAGGGAAAAGGTAATTTTTTTTCTCTGGTAGAACATGATAAATCAAGGCTCATACATTTTCTATCACTTGGTAAACCAGTTTTTTCCTTTTGAGGAATATGATTGAGAGAACTGAAGAATGCTAACAAAACATTTACCTCACCAAAAGGAAGTGAAGTGACTGCCTGGGATCACTTTGGAAAATCAGCCACAGTCCTAAAGTGCAAATCTCACACCTTGAAAAACCCAATGAAATCAAGAAAGTTTGGATAACATAAGAAATCAGAAGTGGGGCCGGCCTAGTGGCGCAGTGGTTGAGCTCTGGCTTGGGAGGCCAGCAGCCCTGGTTCGGGTCCCACATATGAGGGTCAGTAATACTGCCACCAAAAAATAAATATAAAATAAAAAGAAATCAGAAGTGACCTGAGGTCTGGAAAAACAGAAGTGGTCTTCCATGTGATATTATGGGGCCTAATCGCTCATAATTTTAATTTTCTTTTTTTCTTTAATTTTTTTTGAGGGCAGTGTCACTGGCCCTCATATGTGGGACTGAACCAGGGCTGCTGGCTTCCCAAGCCAGCGCTTGACTACTGCACCACTCGGCCAGCCCTTTTTTTTAATTTTTAAAAGAGTGAGACAGGTACTATAGCTTGGCAAGAAAAAAATGAGTAATACTGTATTAGGGAAGACGCAACTTCCTTTTTTTTCTGTATTTTCATCCACTAAAGAGTCATTTATGTGCATAACAGTCAAGTCTTGATAATCTACACATACACTCTTAGATATACAAGCTATCTAATAAAAATTTTTAAAAATTCATCCATTCATCAAATATTTATGGAATGACTGGTATATGCCAGACACTTATTTAACACATAAATTTGTTTTAAGATGAGAAAAAAAAGGACCCAATGTAAAATCTGACAAAGAAGTCACCCACAGGTGCGCCAGACATTAAACCATAATTTTCTATTACATTATATTTCCTTGAAGGTGATCTTTTAAAATCTCAAATCAAGGTTTCCCCCAATCCACAACACATTCTCAAACACCAGCATGTCTTCAAAGAATGCAAACTGGTTATATATTATGGCACAAATGCTTATTTACATTATCACAACATACATTTCCCCAAAGAAGTGGTTAAATTTCTATTTTAGTAAAATACTGCATTCTCTTGGTTTGCATACATTTCTCAGAAATCATTGGTAAATATCCCCAGTTTGCTGGAGACTTAGTCATGAAGAACAGACTAATTACAAGACGAAATGTTCCTTAGTATTCAGGCCTGCTTCACAGGCTGGGCTCTTCATAAAAGATGTTAAGCGCTTGACACCTTAACGATACCTCTTAAAATAATGTCCATGCTTCCAAGAGGTAGGGAAATCTGTATGTTATTGTCTAGGATGAGACAAATCCTTAATAGTGGTTTTACTCACTGCTTTGCAAACTAGTACATTTCTTTTCACTTTAATTCCTTCTTTTCCCTATTGTCCTATACAATCACTTAATTGACATGTCTGATCTTTGTAATAATATTCAAGTCCCCAAGAAAGCATAAAGTTGGGATTTTACTCTATTTGTCTAAGCAGAACTTAATTAGGAAAGTAAATCTTCTGCCAGAAGGCAAATAGAAATGATGCGTGAGTGTATGCTGTTTTGATTGATCCACATCTCAAAACCCATACAGCTCTCTGTGGTAGAGTCCAATTTGCTAGGGTATGACAAAGCCTGGAGCTAATCAGACAGATGTCTGGTGTCCTAAGTCTTTCTTCCAGATGACAGCAGAGGAAGAGGCAACGTCATTGTTGAAATGCAAATACGGAGCAGCTTCTGGACTGAGTGGACATACAATTCCTCTATAAAGTTGGTAAGCAAAAGCCCTAAAAAACTGGCAAGTACCATCACACACCTTCATTTGCAATTCAAAGGCCAGACCTTGCACTTCCTTTTGGTACTAACTCCAATGTCATCAACAATTGCTCTGCATACCTTATGCTCTGCTGACAACTGTTCACCTCTCAAACTAATTTTGGGGGCTGCCTCAGTGATAACATATGACCAAATTAGAATGGGGCTGGAGTAGGGGATAGCTGGCCAAGATTGTGTGGTTTTAATAAAGAGCTATATTGTGTTCCATTGCCTCCAAAAAGAGCCTGGATTCGAATCAACATTAAAACCAAATTAGAGGGGCCGGCCAAGTGGTGCTGGCTTGGGAAGCCAGCGGCCCCTGTTCGGGCCCCACATATGAGGGCCAGTGACACTGCCCTCAAAAAAACAAAAAAAACAAATTAGAGTTAGATTTAAAACAAGATAACTTTTACATCTCCTGTCAGGAAGATTGAAGTGATCAAATTTTCTAACTGACATTCCTTTTGATATTATCAATATACATGCAACCCGGGCTGGCCAAGTGGCATGTTGGTTAAGAGCTGACTTGGGATGCCAACTCTGAGCAGCAGGTTCCCGGTTCAGATCCCACATATGAGGGCCAGTGACGCTGTGCCCTCTACAGCTAAGATGGTGAACAACAGCTTGACCTGGAGCTGGGCTGCCATGAGTCGCCAGTGACAGCATAGGCTGCAGTGGGACTGGCTGCAGTGGGACTGGCACGTGGCGTGAGCTTTTGTGAGCTTCTGTGAGCCACCGTGAGCAGCCGTCCAATGGCTGGCGAGCGACTGCCTCACCCGGGAAGAGCGCAATGATAATACCAACATGGGCCAGTGAAGCGAGGTCCTCCACAACTAGACTGAAGAATGAAAGGAGAGCAAATTATCTGTTCCCCTTCGCCAATTCCCCAATAAAATCTTTAAAACAAAACTTTATATATATATATATATATATATATATATATATATATATATATATACATACACATGCAACCCAATTCAGAAATGACATGTTTCCTTTTTAAGTGTTACATACTGTATTTTTTGTATAGAGGAATTTGATTTTTATTTGCCACCTCAAGTATGCCCAATTCAACAGGTTTATTATTTATTTTCCTGGAGGCAAAGAGGGATGTTTTCGTCAGTCATCATCAGAAACTTTTTTTTTAATGTGCCGAATTGTTTCATTTAACTAAAATACATGCATCTTGCTTCGGTATGTATTTTTAAATTTCAAGCTATCATAATTATAAAATAAATATGTTCATTTTTAAAGATATAAAAATTAAACTATTTCATCCAGGTAAACATGAGAAACTGAAAATATATTTTTTTCACATTCTTCTAGTTTATGTATAGACTAGAAAATAATGAAAAGGTTTCCTGATTTTTCAATTCCAAGAGGAATCTGTTCAAACTGTTTCTATTATTAGCACACAAAATGGTAGCTAAGAAGTTACTGTGGTTAACAACTGAATAATTCATAGTGTCTGAAGAATTCAGTTGCTTTTTCTTCTCCAGTTCCTCTTTTAAACTGGGTCCCCAAACACATTTCTAGTTCTGAGTTGTTATAAAGGAAACCATACACAAATTGTTTTCAGCGGTTAAAAACTGGCCATGCTAACAACAGCAAGAAAACAAGCTAAAGATTTTGCATCTTTTATAACCAATTCATAAAATTCTTAAGATTACACATTTATTGTCAAAAATTAGAGTTAAAATTCCAATCTCTGTTCCATGGATATTGCTACAATGTCACTGAAATTTAAACTGTCTTAATGTAGCCATCCAAATAGAATATAAATGGATTAAATATGACATAAATAATTTTAAACACATTTCAATATACTCTAATCTAAATTCAATTTATTTTCTACGATGCATAGCACTGAGAATTTCAAGTCTGAGGGAAAAAAGCATGTGAATTAGTGAGTGAAAATGTTAATGATGTTAAAAAGATTAATTTCTGCTATTAACATAAAAACAGAGGCCAAGCCTGCCATCACTACATCTAAAATTCTCAGAAACTCAACTTTGTTTTGTCTTCAGAAGAGGGATCTTAAGTATGAGAAAATATGTAGGGGTTTTACCTTCAACTTTATTTATTTTTTTTGAGGGCAGCGTCACGGGCCCTCATATGTGGGATCCAAACCGGGGCCGCTGGCGTACCAAGCCAGCTCCCAACCACTGCGCCACTCGGCCAGCCCTCAACTTTATTTTTTAAAAACATTTTCCCCAAAACAAGCAATCTCTGCCAAATAAAGCATGGAATTGAGAAACAAAATGGCTGGATTTTTTTTCTCTTGTTTTAAGTTTCATCCCTGTCTAAATTCTCAATATAACTAGTGTAAAACCTCAGAAGCCTTGGAGAAGCTATCATTCCACAGAGCCCAGTTTACATTTTCCTGCATCCAGGTTTTCTTTAATGTTAAGATTTCAAAAGGAATCCTTCCTATAAAGCATGACTCACTTCTTAAATGGACCTTGTTACCATAACCAACCTGAGTGAACTTCTTTTTATAATGCAATGCTATCATTTGTGAACACTAGTGTATTAGAATATATTAAAATTCCAATTAGGAACTAGGTTTTATTGAGAGTTTACACAGTGCCAGGCACTGTGCTAAGCACTTTACTTGTATTCCCTCATTTAACTCTAAGAGGTAGCGTTACCTAATAAGCATATACCTAATAATAATAAAGTAGCATATACCTAATATTATGTACCACTACCACCAAAGAAGTTAGAATATACTTAATAATTGGCTAACCTAGGTCAGTTCAAGTCCAAAGTTCAAGCTCTTATTTGTCTTCTTTCTTGAGCTGTTGTTGATTTCATTTGTTCCATGCTGTAGCCAGCATGTCTAATCTATAGCACCCCCTCTTCTCCTTTTATCTCAAGTTTCTATTTACTGTTTTTCACTTTATGAAGTGCTTCCTCATAACTTATCTCATCTAATCTAATTTGCAATTTCTAATCAGTTTTGAGATGAGCAAAAAGATTACCCATACTTCCAACATGCTTAGATAAATAAAAGTAATTAGGCTCTGTGTGAGGGTCTACAGCAGTCTCCTAGGAGTAAAGTGCATAAGTCTTAGTGCAAAGATAAGGCATATCTTTTGCAACCCAGATCTTCTCTGACCATTCAGTCATTTATTAAATCATTTATTTAATAAACATTTACTGAGTACCTGCTATGTGCCATGTTCTATACTGCGTTCTGGGGCTATGAGGATAATCAAGCTCTGGTTCCTGCCTTTGAGAAGTTCCAATACTAGTAGAGAGACAAATGTGCCCACAGATTACTATAAGTGGACAGCATACAGGTAGCGTGGCACAAGGGACTATGGGAAAGTAGACAACAGCTGCCCAATCCAGCAGAGAGTTTCTATTTAGAAGATCCAAGGCTGAAGAGGAAGCTGGCATCTTTCTTTAGGGTTCTCAGCTAGGGTAGCAGACACTGGAGTTTGCTAGACTGCTGAACTCTAGATTAACCAGCAAAATGGTTCTAGGGCTGGCCGAGTGGCGCAGTGGTTAGGTGCTGGCTTGGGAAGCCAGCGGTCCCGGTTCGGGCCCCACATAGGAAGGCCAGTGACACTGCCCTCAAAAAAAAATGGTTCTCAACTCTAGCTGCACATTACAATCACTTGCAGAGCTTTCAGAAATGAAATAATAACAAGACCTGGCCACTTCAGAAAACTGTTGGGTAGTATCTACTCAAGCTGAACATATACACACCCTATGACCCAGCAGTTCATTCCTATGTGTAAACCCAACAGAAATGTACACTAGAATACATGCACAAGTATATTCACAGTAGCATTGTTCATAGCATCCAAAAACTGGTAACAACCCAGATGTCCCACAAGTGAATGGAGAGACAAAATATGGTATATCCACATGATAGAATGCTAACAGCAATAACAAAGAACAAACCACTAGTATCCGGAAGAGTGTGGGTGACTTGTACAAATATTACGCTGATTGAAATAAACTTTATACAAATAAGTACATACTGCATGATTCCCTTCATATAAAGTATCAAAACAGAAAAAAAAAATGAATCAAGTGTTAAAAATCAGGGCAGTGGTACCTACTGGGAGGAGTATGACTGGGAAGGGGCACAAGGGTAGATTCTGGGTGCTGATATTGTTGTTTCTTAATCAGTGTGCTGATTATATGGATGTGTCCAATTTGTAAAGATTCATCCAACTATATATACTTAGGATTTTGCAATTTCCTGAGTTCACATTATACACCAATATAAAGTTTACTTAAACATTAAAAAAAGAGAAATACCAAGGCCTGGGTCTCACTGCGGACCAATTCAACCAGAAGCTCAGTGGGAGGGACTGCCCAATATTTGCATATTTATTTATTTATTTATTTATTTATTTATTTAAATTTTATTTAGAGGGCAGTGTCGACCCTCACATGTGGGATCCCGAACCGGGCCGCTGGCATCCCCAGCCAGCCCCCAACCACTGCGCCACTCCACTCGGCAGGCCCAACATTTGCATTTTTTAAAAGCATCCCAGGGGCCAGCCAAGTGGCGCATTGGTTGGAAGCTGGCTTGGGACGCCAGCGGCCCCAGTTTGGATCCCACATATGAGGGCCAGTGACACTTCCCTCTACAGGTAACAACAGCTCCACCTGGAGCTGGGCTGCAGCCCCTGCTGCAGTGGGCTGCCATAGGCTACAGTGAGTGGCTGGCAGCCAGTGTGAGCTGCCAATAGCTGCGGTGAGCGACCATCCAGAGGCCGCCAACCGATCTGCCTCACTCGAGAAGAGCGCAATGACGATACCAACATGGGACAGTGAAGCAACGTCCTCCGCAACTAGACTGAAGAACAAAAAGACAGCAACTTGTCTGTTCCCCTTCCCTGATTCCCCAACGCTGTTCCCCTCCCCCAATTCCCCAATAAAATCTTTTTTAAAAAAAAGAAGCATCCCAGGTGGCTCTAATTACAGCCATGTCTGAAAAGTAAGGGACTAGGTATTCCTGTGTTTATCACCAGATCCTTTGTGGGGATAGCCTGACACATGGTATAGGAAATGAGTTCTGGAGTAAGGCACATCACTGGTTACGTTTTGGCTCCGTTTTACAATGGCAGTGTGAGCCTTTGTCTGGATCATCCCCAAACCAGCACTGTGTAATGGACACAATGCCTCTTCCCTCCCAGGACTGTTGCGAGGATGAAATAAAATAATATACTTAAAGCACCTAGCACAGTAGCTAGAACATAGTAGGTGCTTGAGAAGTGGTGGGGACTCAAGTCCTCTTTCTCTTTTGCGTCTAAGTTCCTAAGTACAGTGATGAGCAGATTTCTGTAAATGAACAAAACTCATGCTCTGCAATTTCTCCTCCTGAATGAGTTTCTTTGTGAAGACTGAAGTAATATTATACTTGGACTAGTGATGTCAGATGAATATCGGGCATTTCTGGGCCCCAGCCACTCTCTCTATTCAGCACCTGTTATCCCTGAAGATGAATGGAGGGGAGGCCAACCGTGGGAAATACAAACCACAGACCCTCCTTTGGAAAGCTTTGCCCCCACTCTCACCCCTAAGAACAGCTCCAGCCCTGTGCAAAGACAGGGCCAAGATGTGAGTTGGCACAAAGAATAGAAAAAATTAGTAGCTTGGAAAATACACCGTCCATAAAATGTGCCAAATGAAATATTTTTGTACAAAATGTCATGTTTTAGTAAAAACAAACAAACAAACACAACCCTGGACTGAGAGCAGGAGATACAGGTCAGCGTTTTGATGCTACCACTGTTAAGCTGCCTGACTTTGGTGAACTAAACTTTTGTTTCTCTGTCAAATCAAAGCAATGCCATCTCTCCTACACCCTTTACAAGGGCCCGGTGACTTGCAGATAAGTAGAAGGCTTTCCAAAAAAATTAAGCAGCAAAGAAATGCAAAATGAGAATACTAGCTGAAATTTACTGTGTTCCAAACTCCAATCTACCACTACCACTACCCCAACCCAAGACTGAGAAGTCTCTGATATTAACTACTATACTCCAAGCACACTCCGAGACTACAATAGCCTGAAGCTCGCTTATGTAAGAAGGGACTGCAGCATTGCCTGGCATGTAGCATAATACTTTGCTTAAGAGAAATCCTTGGAAATGCCTCAGCTGAAGTACAAGGGCAGGCCCAGGCCTTACGTTTTGGAGAGAGATGCTCTCAGTCACGGAACACCAGAACTGTTGCGGGAGCAAATGATGTCATCAGAGCTCCTCTTACCATGGTCAATGTCAAAATTAAGATAGGAAGTTCAAGGACAAATTGTGGGGTTTGCAGACAAACATAAGTTAGAAAAGCAGTTTGGACCTTAGAATCTTGCTTTAAAAATTGTTACTACTTTACAGAACAGCAAAGGAAATTCTCCTATTCTGTAACGCTTTGTTTATGTGAAGCTTTTCCTGACAAAAATATAGAGTTGTATAGAAAAATATATACCCTTACTCTATTTTTATCCCCACTATACATTAAGAAAAGCAAAAAGACATGTGAGTCACCTCAATATCCAAAACCAATAACAAACCAAAAATACAAATGTAAGATTTTCTAAGAGACAGAGATAAACTTAAGGGATCTCCACTCTAGAACTAAGAAATGAATAGCTCAAATACCTGTTGGGTTTTTTAATGACTGGAAAATGAAAACTCGAAATTAACTACCGGCACATTGGAACGCCTTGTAGAGTACAGGTCTTTCCCCATCCACAAACTATTCCTGCGACAGACCTGTGTACTCATCGCCAAAAATATCCTCAAATGTATGGATGCCCGGGATAGATGGGGGGGCCTCTAATTAGTATCAAAAATAGTACTGTTATGTCCTTGTCCTGGTTCCGGGATTGGGGGAAAGAGGAATCTGGTCTGACGCAAACCTTGCGGCCAGAGCCGGACAACTCGCCCCTAAGTTTGGAGCGTCCTCGCTCTGTTCCCTCGCCACCCCCTCTGGGCACCCGGGATCTCGGTGCACTGGGAGGCCCTGACAGCAGCTAAGTCTGGGAGCCACCGCAGGGGAAAGGACGGACGGCTCCTCTCCAACTGGGGTCCTTAGGCACCACCCCAAGCCCTCGCGCTTTCCCCTTCCCCTGACCCGCTGCCCCCCAGGCAGGTCACCTGGCTTGGCCGCTCCCCGCTTGTCCTCCGGCTCCTCGCTCACTCCAGCCGCGCCGCCGCCGCCTCCTGGAAGCGGCTTGTCCTCCGGAGTCACGGGGCCAGCGAGCAGGCGGGCGAGCCTGTGCCAAGGCTGCGGGAACCGTTCAACCCAGCCAGAGCTGGGACCCTGCCCTGAGCGCGGCCGCCACCAGGACGAAACTGGAGAGCTGGGCTCGGCTCGCCTTGGCGGGGAGGGGCGGGAGGGGCGGCTGCAACTTTGCTCCTGGACACGGGCGAGGAGGGGGCGCCCGTCTCCAAACTCCGTGCCGCGCCTGCAACCTCTCCGGTCCAGGAATTTTTTTGTCTTTCCTTTTCTTTCTTTCTTTCTTTTTTTAATTTAAAGGGAAGCCAAATTTTTGCCCTCAAGTACTTGCTTCCAGAACCTTGCCCCTCGGGCGGAGGACCGCGGGGCCAAAAGCGGAGGGGGCGCAGGAGACTCGCCCCGCTGGTTGCGATGGCAGGGAGCCGCGCCAGGCGTGCGGGGCGTGGGGGGTGGAACGGCTGCGGATGGGGAGTGGCTGCCCCAAGAACCTGCCTTCGCAGCCCCTCTGGACCCTGCTAAGCTGCCCGCGGTGGCCCCCTCCCCTCCTGCCCAGGAGGGAGAGCGGCCTGGAGGGAACCGACAAGCGGCGGGGTAGCAGTGACCCGGACCTGGATCTTCCAAGTAGGAACTGGAAGTGACAGAGGCGCAGGGCAGAAAAGCAGCAGCAGCCGCCGCCGCCGCCGCGGCCCGGGTAGCAGTGGCAGCTGCAGAAGCCCCGGTGTAACAGCGGCGACCATACTGCGCATGCTGCTGCCGCCTACTTCAGCCCCTAGCCCAGTGCTGCCGGCGCCTGGCCTGCCAGCCGGCCACTACCAGAACCTTGGGCGGGAATCCCGGCCTCACAGATTAGCCCTTCCCGGTGGCCCGCTTCCTCCTCCACCCCCGAACTCCACTCGGAACCCCAGGCTCTACGGTGAGCTGCTCAGACAGCAAAGCAAGGAAGTGTTCTCCAGCGGCCCTCCACATGCCTCCCTCTGCCAGACTAACCTGGATGCCCGTCCTGGGCTCTCTGATAACAGGCCCCAAATCAAATAGTCTCTTTGAGGGAGAATGAAAAGGTTCATGACAGATGGGAAATATTTACAACCTTACTTGAAGTCCAATTTTTACAGAAAGAAACTGCAGTTGGTAAAATATTAAGATGGCCAGAATCATAGGTGTCATTTAATGGAACTCATGGAACTCACTAGGAGTGTAGATTTGTTCAACAGAAAAAAAAACTTACCCAAATCCTCTTTAGTCTTCTCACTAGCTCAAATTGAGCAGCTAAATATACAATGCTTTGCCCAGTAGAAACTGATGGCAATGGGACAGTTAAAAATAGTGTCCAGAGGGCTGGCCGAGTGGCTCAGTTGGTTAAGAGATCGCTCAAGAGTGCGAGCTGAGCTCTGAGCAACAGCAGTTCGATGCCCAGCCAGAGCTGAGCAGCCGCTGAGCTACCAACAGGTAGCAGGATGGCTCAGCTAAAAAATAAATAAATAGTGTCCAACAGTTAGGCATTACCAATCCCTACTCTAGTCCCTTCATTTTAAGATGAGACAACAGAGGCTTAGAGAAGGGGACTCTGACCTCACACAGGTGGCAGGCTCAGGGCTTGAAGGAAAGTCTGCTAATACCCATGACAGCTACTGGGTAGTTGCTGGGCTTTATGCCTCACTTCTCCAGGAAATTTCTGCTCTTCTAGAGCTGGAGATCTCTTATGGAAGATTTAGACCTGACTCATGATCATTAGTAGAGCCGCCTTCCTTCCAGAACTGCTTCCCTGCAGAGCATCCCCTGGGAAATGGCAAATCATACATCCCACAGCCCCACTTTGGGGGGGGCACCCATGCTGTTCTAGCAACAAGGCAGATGGAGTGAGTCAGGGAGACAGGAGGCAGTGAGGGGGTGGGGCAAAGAAAAAGGCACACTGATACCAGCTGGGGGGGGAGAGAGAGAGAGAGAGAGAAAGAGAGAGAAAGAGAGAGAGAGAGAGGAAAGAAAGAAGCACTAACTGAGCCTTATATATATATTCAATGAAATCCTTCATGTAAAAAACATATTTTGAAAAAGTAGTTTTGGCCCAGGAGCAGATTAGGAGATGGTAGGGCATCCTTAGCAATGCATTGGTAATAAGAGTGGCAGGGTACAAAGCAGGAGAATCTGCTGATAATGAGGCGAGGGAAGCCTGGCTGAATGAAAAACCAAGCACAGGACAGAGCCATGACAAGACAATCATTCATAGGGCTGTAACCAGAAAAATGCTGTCAGAGAAGTATCACCTGGCCACTCTCAAAGGATCAGAAGAACTGCATATGTCATTGATTCTAACAAAGTTCAAGGGCAGAATAATACCAAACTACCATTGCTAGACTAGTGTTGCAAAGGGGCTTCCTGGTCATGTTAGTGACACTACCTAGGCATGAGGATTTTTCCATATGTTCTGGAAGATTTTCTCTTGCGGCTTGAGTGTCCTCCCTGCCTTCTCCATTCTGTAAACAAATTGAACAGATATACTTGGTTCATGGAAAAGGAAATACAAATGGAATACAAAGGGGTGAGAAGATGTCCAAACTCACTAGGAATCATGAATTACAAATTACACAATACATGAAATACCATTTTTACTGAGCAGTTTAGCAAACATTAAAGATAATATCAAGGACTTCCAGAGATATGAGAAAGAAGGCATTTTCTACACTATTGGAGGGAGTAGAACGTTGTATAGCATTTTTGTAGGGAAATTTGAGAGTATCTATAGAATTTTGACACAATTTTATTTCTGTGAAGAAGGATGCTTCTAAAATAATCACAGATGTGCGCAAATCTCTATATGCATACCCAACATGGCCCACTGGGATTTACCCCAGGAAGGCAAGGTTGGTTTAACATGAAAATTAATCAAAGTACTACAACACATTAATATAATAAAGGACAAAAACCAATGCTCATCTTAGCAGAAGCAAAAACCTTTAACAAAATCCAGCACCCTTTCATGATAAAAACATTCAAAAAAGTTGGAATAGGGCCGGCCGAGTGGCGCGGTGGTTAAGCGCTGGCTTGGGAAGCCAGCAGCCCCGGTTCGGGTCCCACATATGAGGGCCAGTGACACTGCCCTCAAAAAAAAAATAGTTCGAATAGAAGGGAACTTCTTCAACGTGATAAAAGAAATCTATGAAAAACCCACAGTTAACATACTTAATGGTGAAAGACTGAAAGTTTCCCCGAAGATCAAGAACAAGGCTAGGATGTCCACTCTCACCATTTCTATTAAACATTGTACTGAAGGTTCTATCCAGACAAGAAATTATATTAGGAAGAAAATGAAAAAAGGCATCCAGATAGGACAGGGAAAAGTAGAACAATCTCTATGCACACATGACCTGATCTTACACAAGAGAACCACAAGGAAACTAAAAAACTATTAGAATTAATAAACAAGTTCAGCAAAGTTGAAGAATACAATCAATATACAAAAATCAATTGTATTTTGGGCCAGCCGAGTTGCGCGGTGGTTAAAAGCTGGCTTGGGAAGCCAGCAACCCCGGTTCGGGTCCCACATTTGTATTATTTTTTTTTTGAGGGCAGTGTCACTGGCCCTCATGTGGGACCTGAACCGGGGCTGCTGGCTTCCCAAGCCAGTGCTCAACCACCACGCCACTCGGCTGGCCCCAATTGTATTTTTATACACTTGCAATGAACAATCCAAATATAAAATTAAGAAAACAATTCAATTTATAATGCCATCAAAAGGAATTCATTACAATGCCACCAAGGTATTTTATTATATCACATAAGATATTAAATATCACTAAGTAGGTACACTGAAAACTACAAAACGTTGTTGAATGAAATTTAAAAAGACCTAAATAAATGGAAAGATACACTGTGTTCATGGATCAGAATACTTAATATTGTTAAGATGGCAATACTCCCCAAAGCAATACTCCCCCAAAGCAATATACAGATTGAACACAATCTCTACCAAAATTCCAGCTGGCTTTTTTGAAGAAATGGACAGACTGATCCTAAAATCCATATGAGCACATAAAGAATCCAGAATAGCCAAAATTATTTTGAAAATAAAAACAAAGTTGGAGGACTCATGCTTTCTGATTTGAAAATTTACTTCAAAGCTACATTAATGGATTCTGTGGGGGAAAGAATAGTCTTTTTGTCAAACGGCATTAAGATAACTGGATACTCACATGTAAAAGAATAAATTTGGGGCCGGCCAAGTGGCACAATGTTAAGAGCTGGCTTGGGACGCCAGCTATGAGCAGCAGGGCCCAGGTTTGGATCCCACATGAGTGCCAGTGACACTGCCCTCTACAGCTAAGATGGTGAACAACAGCTCAATCTGGAGCTGGGTTGGCATGAGTCCCCGGCAGGCTGCCATAAGCTAAACTGAGTGGCCAGCAGCTAGCTTGAGCGGCCAGCAGCCGGTGTGAGCTGTCAAGAGCCGCCATGAGCGGCCATCCAGAGGCCGGCAACCGATCTGCCTCACATGGGAAGAGAGCAATGATGATACCAACATGGGTCAGTGAAGCAACGTCCTCCACAACAAGACTGAAGAACAAATGGACAGCAACTTGTCTGTTTCCCTTCCCCGATTGCCCAACGCTGTTCCCCTCCCCCAATTCCCCAATAAAAATCTTTTTTTTTTTTTTTTTTTTTAGGGCAGTGTCACCGGCCCTCATATGTGGGACCCAAACCCAGGCCACTGGCTTCCCAAGCCTAAATTTGATTTTTTTTTTTTAGGGCAGTGTCACTGGCCTTCACATGTGGGACCCGAACTGGGGCCACTGTCTTCCCAAGCCAGCGCTTAACCACCGCGCCACTCGGCCAGCCCCTAAAAATCTTCTTTTTAAAAAGAAATAAATAAATTTGACCCCTACCTCACACCACATACGAAAATTAACTCAAAATAAATCAAAGACCTAAATGTAAGAGCTAAAACTATCACACTCTTAGAAGAAAATATAGGGATAAATTTTCATGACCTTGCATTAAGCAATGGTTCCTTAGATACACAAGTAACAAAAGAAAAAAACAATAGATGAATTTGACTTCATCAAAATTGTTTTTAAAAATTGCATTTCGAAGGATATTATCAAACTTAGGAAGGCACTTCAGGGGGTGCTTTGTTTCCCAGGTGTCTCAGCAGAATTACCTGACCAGTTGCTAGCTGTGTGATCCTGAAGAGGCCCTAAGACATAGCCACATGAGAATACAAAGATGGAGGTCACCTGGAGAGGCTAACTGGCCACCCAGAGGGTCATAAGGCAGTCACTTTTTTTTTAACATTTTATTGGGGAATTGGGGGAGGGGGACAGCTTTGGGGAATCGGGGAAGGGGAACAGACAAGTTGCTGTCCTTTTGTTCTTCAGTCTAGTTGTGGAGGACGTTGCTTCACTGGCCCATGTTGGCATCGTCACTGCGCTCTTCCCAGATGAGGCAGCTCAGTCGCTGGCCTCTGGGTGTCGCTCACTGTGGCTATTGGCAGCTCACCCTGGCTGCCAGCCACTCACGCTGGCTGCCGGCCACTCACTGCAGCCTATGGCAGCCCACTGCAGCAGGGGCTGCAGCCCACACCATCGCCGGGGCTCACATAGCCCAGCTCCAGGTAGAGCTGTTGTTAGCTGTAGAGGGCAGTGTCACTGGCCCTCATGTGGGATCCGAACCGGGGCCTCTGGCATCCCAAAACCAGCTCTTAACCAATGCGCCACTCGGCCGGCCCGAGGCAGTCACTTTTTAATGTGGTCACCATATCCCACACTCAATACTCAAATTGTCAGTGTGCTGCCACATCTCTGGCTTAACTTTTCTGCATTTCCAAACTGACCATTTCAATCTGGCATTCTTTCTTTAGATAAATAATAGCGTGTTCTGAGTAGTCAAGCCCCATTCTTCTTGGGTTTTTTTGTGCATTAACAGTTTTATAACATCAACCAAAATCTATTAATCATGTTTTATACTAGGCACTGTGCAAAGTACTTTAAGCCTGAGAGATACTCTATCTAAAGTGACAAGATAAAGAAACAACTTAAATACCTATCAATGGATAAATGAATAAAAAGGATCTGAGGGCTGGCCAAGTGGCGTGTTGGTTAAGAGCTGGCTTGGGATGCCAGTGACACCGGTTCAGATCTCACATATGAGGGCCAGTGACACTGCCCTTACAGCTAAGATGGTGAACAACAGCTCCACCTGGAGCTGGGCTGCTGTGAATCCCTGGGACGGCATAGCTGCAGCCCCTGTGTAAGCTGCCAAGAATTGCTGTGAGCAACCATCCAGAAGCCAGCGACCGATCTGCCTCTCCCAGGAAGAGCGCAATGATGATACCAACATGCGCCCGTGAAGCAATGCCTTCCGCACCTAGACTAAAGAACAAAAGGACAGCAACTTGTCTGTTCCCCTATGCTGTTCCCTTCCCCCAATTCCCCAATAAAATCTTTAAAAAAAGGATCTGACATATATGTATGTGTATGTATATAATTATACACACACACACACACACACAGAGGATGCCAAAAAACTGTATATGCATTTTAAGAAAGGAAAAAACTGTATTAAAACTCTAATACTAATGGGCCGGCTGAGTGGCTCAGTTGGTTAAGAGCTCGCTCAAGAGTGTGAGCTGAGCTCTGAGCAACGGCGGTTCGATGCCAGCCCGAGCTGAGTTGCCGTTGAGCTGCCAACAGGTGGCAGGATGGCTCAGCTAAAAAAACAAACAAGCTCTAATAATATATACCAATAATAAAAGATGAATACAAATTCATGTGTATACATTTTGTTGGCACCCCTGATATATATATACATATGCACTACATAGAATATTATTCAGCCATGAAAAAGGAGGGTGTCTTGTCATTTGTGACAACATGCATGGACCTTGAACACATTATTCTAAGTGAAATAAATCAGAAAAAGACATGTAGTGTGTGGTATCACTTATATGTGGAATCTAAGACAAGTTGAACTTGAAGAAAATGGTAAAATGGTGGTTACCAGGGCATGGGGGTGGGGGAATAAAAATTGATGTTGTGTAAATAACAAACTTGTAATGAGTAGTGAATAAGCCCTATCATTGAATGCACAGTATAATGAATATAGACAACAATATTATACCATAATTATGTAATGTGATCAATATCGCCACCACTGCAATCATATTACAATATATAAATATATCAAAGTAATGTACTGTGCACTTTAAGTTTACACAATGTTATATGTAAAATATATTTGATTGAAAATAAATTATTATTTTTTAATTTGCAAATATTTGTGTTTAGATCTGTCTCTTAACTATCTGGGAGCTTGAGGCTGGATGATCAGTATTTTTGGCTGCTGGGTGCACCCCAACTCAGTTTTCAGTCTCATTCCTTTTGTACTGATTGTATTAGATTTCCCTCAGAGTTCCAGGAGTGCCGCAATATGGGTCCTATATACCTGTTACAGGTATATATAATACTGCCTAGTAATGACAGTAACACTAAGTAGCTCTTATGCTTGTCTTATGTGCAGTGATATCTTAAATACCTTAGATGTATTTTCTCATTTGATCCTTAAAACAATCCTAAGCAAAAGATATTTTTTTTTTTTTGAGGGCAGTGTCACTGGCCCTCATATGTGGGACCGAACCGGGGCCACTGGCTTTCCATGCCAACGCTTAACCACTGCGCGACTCGGCCGGCCCTGCAAAAGATATTATTAATGTCTCCATTATACAGATGGGGAAACTGGAACATAGAGAGGCTAAGTAACTTTTCTAGAGTCACACGGACAGTAACTGACCAAGCCAAGACTCTGACTCAAGTCTGTCGAACTAAAGAGAGTATGTACTTAACCATGATGCCAATATTTCCTTATTACAATGTTCAAACAATGTTCAGGGCAGCATGAATGATCAAAAAGAGAAAAAAATATGTCCAGTGCCTTTAATTTCAGAAATGAAAAGTATGATATACTTTTTAGAAATATTTCTACCCAAAGTGGATAAAAATATTTTAAGCATTGGTGCTGAAAGGAGTAAGCACTAGCTATCAGAAAAATCCACTTTTGTGAAACATCTCATTCTCCAATGATGCCAGACCTAAGAGGTGTTTCTGTACCACCTAGTACTCTTATAACTGCAAAAAAGCTCAGCATTCCTTCTGGCGTCTTCAGAGTACAGAAATCATTGGCAACCCCACCATGTTTTTATTTGACAAATAAAAATGAAAATACAATGATCGGGCTGGCCGAGTGGCTCAGTGGGTTAAGGGTGCGCTCAGGAGTGTGAGCTGAGCTCTGAGCAACAGCAGTTCGATGCCCAGCCCGAGCTGAGCTGCTGCTGAGCTGCCAACAGGTGGCAGGATGGCTCAGCTAAAAAAAAGAAAAGAAAAAGAAAAAGAAAATACCATGATCTATTCCATGGTAGCCATCATTCTAAAAGCAATATAGAGTCATCTCAAGCTAAACTACTTCAAAATCTATACACACACACATGCCCATATGCACACATGCCCATGCCCACATGTGCCCACAAGTATGTGTGCATGCATGCACACACACAGTGCTAAAACTTGGCAATAGGAAAACCAGGAATAAAATATTCGGAGACAATCATAACCTGATGCTATTTAGGAAAAATTCAAAGTTTATGTGGGGCAAAGCTACTTGTACTAGTATTAATAATAATAGCTAACACTGGGAGAATACTAATGCCAGGCACTCTTTTGTGGACATGAATTCATTGAAATTTCACACCCATCTATGAGATAGCACTGCTATTATTCTCACTTTTTTTGGTGGGGAGACCAAGGCATAGAAGCATCGTTAAGTAACACACCCTAGGTTACAAAGCTACTAGTGAAAGAACTGAGATTTGAACCCAAGCAGTCTAGTGTGAGATTCCATGTTCAAACCACTACTAATATTTCTCCACAAATAATACCTCTAATGCATGTCCACACTCATGTCCCTGGTCCTGTGCTGAGCACTCTACATACATTATTTCATAAATATTTTGAAGTTAGAGCTTTTAGCTCTACATTATCATGCAGCATCCTTAAAACAACCCCATAAGTTACCTATTATTGGGTCCATTTTACAGATAAAAACATTGTGGTACAGTGAAATTAAGTTACTTGGCACACAGACGAAAGTACCACCTGCCTTTCAGTAACACCCCCTATATGTATCGTAAGGATCCATGTCATATAAAATAATGCAATGTAATTTAATATAAAATTGCTATCTCAGGGCCAGATTGTCTCATCTTTTCAAGGCCTCTGTTCTAAAGTGTTAATGAGAAAAAGTGACAATGCACTTTCCTCTCTTCCCAACTCAGGAGGAATGTAGTGACCCTCTGCAGAAGCCAGTGGCCCCTTTTTAGTTCCCCTTAGTAGGGATGCACACCACACAGGCTCTGTCACTGAAAGCCTGCTTTCCGGACTTGGATGCTGTATCTGAAAGGTATCATATGTTGAGCTTTGTTTTGTTTTGTTTCGTTTTGTTTTGAAACAGGCTTCTAGAAAAGCCAAACTAGCAAGCCACCACTGTGGACCACCAATCTCAGCCATGGTTTCCCTAAAATGCTTCCTCTGTTTAACAGTCAAAATAAACCAAGGACTTACACTACAGCACTGCCTACACTAGCACAGTGAGAAAATGATGACAAGAAGGAAGGCAACCTGGGTGGGCTTACCTCCACTTGAAGGGTTGCACATCCTTTCAGGAAGTCATCGATGTTGTTGATGCAGTCGGCTTCTGTTTGGGGCTCCAGACAGTACTAGAGAAAAACAGTCAAATGTCACTTGGAGACTGTCATTCCATGCCAAGTGTACTGTATTCACCATTCACCATTAACTACATAGGTAGGCTTTTTAAGGCAACGAGCAGCATTGCTGTCAATCCAGGAAGAGAAATAACCACCAAAGGAAGTGATGTAAAAATCTAAACGGTTGGTTTTTATTTCAAATGTCATCAAATCTTTAGTTTCAAGCCATCGCTATGAACTTTTTCTCATGTTTTTTGCCTGAGTGTGGTGATAGCAAATTAGAGAAACCCAGACAGCTTTTTGAGCTTGGCTTTGCTTTCAACATACTACCTTGCTCCCTTCTCTTCATGATAATTTATTCAAAGTATATTTTCCCCTTTGTTGTTCTCTACATTTAATCACAATTCTCTACTTTTTACCACCATTTTCTCTCTGCTTTTCAAGCCTAAGGAATTATAAGTAAATCAATTTGTTCAATAAAAATAAACTGGTTCAAGGAGACAAATGAACTATACTCACAGCCACACTCCCTGATGACCTTAGGAAAATAATTGTAGAACTCTACCTTTAAACTGACTTAAAGTGCTTAGTTTAGAAATTATCCATCCTTATAATCATTGGTTTCCAACATTAAAAATTTTGTATTTTTAAAAGAGAATAAGGGTAGTTTCACTTTGAACACATGTTGCATTCGAAACATATATTCAGTTTCTATTTTTTTTACAAACCTTATGTAACATTTGGAATTATTTATCCTCTCTTTCAATGGATATTTTATTTCTTTGAGAAGAAAATCTACATTAATTTTAGTCAAACTGTCAATAAACACCATCAACATCTGTCATAAATCATCCCAGTATTCCACAGACTCAAATGTATCCCAAACATGTCCTCGGTACACAGGGAGGTGTAACATGCATCTCTATGACACAGCGAGCTTACGATATGGGTATTCTCCTTGTCTCCCAGTACCAGTAGTGTAACAGGTTATTATATTAATATTTGGTAGCTAATTAATAAATGATAACATTTCATTTTCTCTGACTTTTTCACACTACAAAACCAGCAAGAAAGAATTTCTAGCTCTTGGGAAGAGATTAAAGTAGGAGAGTCCCAAGACCTGGGCAATCAAAAATCTCAAGAGTTACATTATTGCTGCTCTCTGGTGGTAAGCATTCCCAAAGATATTGCAAATGTTTCTTACCTTTTCTACAGAGCCAGGCCTCAGTCTGTTGATCAGTTTGCACAGCACTACCCCATTTTTCAACGAGGACTTCAAAAACTCCTCCGGATCACAGATGGTCTTTTTTGGGGAATCTAAAACTCCCAAGGATATAAGCCATGTCACGATTCGCTCTTCTGGATTCATTACTGAGGACTGTATGCTCCGAACAGCTTTCTGGGGCAGCTGCAGGGACTAAGCCACATCCGCGATTGCATCTGCTGTTGTCTTCCTTTTTATGAGTTCTCTTCTGGTGCTTGCAGAGCAACGCTTTAAAACAACTTTTCTTAGACAACGGTGGAACCCACTCAAATTATGGGATTTCAAAACCACAAAGATCACACTCAAAGATGTGGAAGAGGATGAATGTAAAATTCCTGGAAAACACTGTTTTTCTTTTTTAAAACGTGCAAAACAAATTCATTAGGATTTTTTAAAAAGAAGAAACACAAACACACACACCAAAAAAAAAAAACCGCACAGTGCAAGAAACTCTTAGGGAAGGAAGTGAGGAGGATGCTGGGGAGGGAGGAGAAAGAAGGAAGCAAGTACTCTGGAAAACAGAGGTGAGCCAGCACTTCAGCAGACGTTGGAAATGAGACTCTTGGGCCAGTCTGGGAAAACGCTGTCAATAAATAGTCTAGCCCCAGTGAAAATCTGACTTCTGTCAGGAGGAAAATGCCAATTGGCTCTTAGGTCAGACAGATCTGAGCCTTGTGGGGAGCTGTGCTGGCAAAATAGGGCTAAAAGACGGTAGGCTGAGAAAATTCTTCCACGAAATGGCCAGATGTCCTCATACTCTCACAGAGATGGTGTGTCATGACCATTCCTTGCAAAACATGTTGAGTTGCATGGTGACACCATGCCAAGCAAATAAAGATTGTGCCTGCTGTCAGCCATCACTGTATATAAGCAGAAGCTAAAAGAATGGCATTTTTCTTTGCAGCCAAAAAGCTATGTTTAGGGAAATAGGCTAAGGATAACATCTGACATCCTGTTTACTTGCATTCTTTAGCAATTCCTTTTCTGGACCTAGTTCCACTACAATCCAGCTGTAGTACCCTTAGCAAAGGCTCAGACCCAGTCACATAAGTGGGTAAAAAACACTTGAAAACAGAACCTTTGAGAACAAAAGAGCACTTGTCCTCTGTCTATACTATAGTCTGGAAGGTTGATGTTTCCCCAACAATAAACATTTTGCATTAAAAATACTGCTCTGGAAAAAAAAAACTGACTATAACAAGAGATCTGCACTATTCTCGAACATTTTCAGAGCCAGCTTAAATAGTTATACCCTTAGGCAATCTCTGGTAAGGCCACCTTTAACAGTATAGCCTTATATTGGCAAATGCATGGAACTCACCATCATTATTACCCCTCCTTAAGCATGGGATCCTCCTAAACTTCACAATCCTTTTCAAAACAGCTTTAGGCATCCACTACCAAATCATCAGCTTAGATAATCCTGCTAAATGTTTTCAAAGCTTCCCCTTCCTGCCCTGTCATAACACTTATCACACTTCACTATTATTACTTGTTGATCTGTCTCCACCACCAGAAAGTAACCTCACTAGAGGAGGAGTCTTATCTGTCTTGTTTAACATTGTTCCCCGGAGAGTGAGTGCCTAGTACACAGTAGAGATCCAAAAATGCTGAGTGAATGAATGAATGAATGAATGAACTCATATGGTCTTCTGGGTATAGACATTACCTGATTACAGCAAAGATATTTTTACTTGTCTTAATGGCATAAAACAAACATTTTTTTCCTTGCTAATGATTTTTATACTTTTATTGAGATATAATTGACATAATAAACTACACATATTTAATATGTATGATATAATGAATTTTGATGTATACACCTACAGTACAATCATATTTCATACACACAATCCAGATAAACCTTTCCATCACACCCCGAAGTGTCCATGTGACCTTTTAACCCCTTCCCTCACTTCTCTCCAAATCCCAAACAACCACCAATCTGTTTTCAGTCACTATAGATTAGTTTGCATTTTCTAGGATTTTATATGAATGGAAGCAGACAGTTTGGTATATGTTTTTGTCTGGCTTCTTTCAATCAACATTATTTTGAGATTCATTCATGTTGTTGCATTTATCAATAGTTCTATGACAAAGATTTAACCTCCAAATATTTGGTTTGATGTATTCATACTTAGAAGCAAAATAGGTATAATCAATCGAAAGTTTTAATTGACTTTTGACTCATGGCCAGCTCTATGTAATGTAAATAAAAAGAAAATCCAGGGTCGGCCAAGTGGTGCGTGGTTAGGCGCTGGCTTGGGAAGCCACCTGCCCCTGTTCGGGTCCCACATATGAGGACCAGTGACACTGCCCTCAAAAAACAAAACAAAATCCATTTATTGATGAATGAAATTCCCAAATGTGGCCTGTTTAAACACATTTTTATATGCCTTTTGCACAGTTTTTACAATTGCTCATCAAAATTGTACTCTACAGACAAATAAATCTGGCAGTATTATTGAGATATCACTTACATTTTCTGATGAAGACCAAAGCCTCAGTAATTTCAGGAATCCATCCTAGTCCAAAACAGGCTTGAACCCACTAAGGTCACCTGGATAAAGATCTGCCTCATTTTGGACACTGGCTATAGCAAATTAAGTAATAAAGTAAAATCAGAGAGGCAAAGCCACCTCCTCAAGGCAGAAGAAGCAATTCTATTAGTAGAAATATTGGAAATTAGGGTTGATATGGTCAAATCCAAGAAAGCCAGGAGTTCTGGGACAGTAGCAAGCCGACAGTCGAAATAACCAATCATGAAACCCTGGCTACATAAGGAAGCCAGTGATGAAAGAAAGGAGCTGATGAACTGGGGAAATAAGGGTGGGGAATATAAAGACTAGAGGTCACGGCAGCACAAAGAGAAGTCTTCACACAAAAGCATGAGTAAAACGAGCAAATGTCTCTAACTACTTCAGAGTATTGTACACCCTGGGCCACTGGATTTCCTACCTCCATTTTCTCGTCCTAATGAACTCTGGCAGAGCACAGCTTGGTTGATTTTCCAAAAACACCCCTTTCATAGTGTAATATCCCTGCTCAATAATCCTCAAAGGCCTAAAGCAATGATTGATAAACAACAATGTACAAAAACAATATCTCTTGTGAGGGAGGGAGGAGAAAAGAATGAGAGTGGAACTTGATCCAAAATAGATAACATTTTATTAAAAAATAAAAAGATCTGTAGTAAGGCAAATGATAACATTTCTTAAAACTGGTTGCTGGGTACACTGGAACTTATTTACTTTTATGTGTTTGAAATATTCATAATTGACTTCAAAATTTTTAAATCTATTGAGGTACTTGTTAAAACAATTTGGGGACCCTATTGCCCAATACCTTAGATCAGAAGGTCTGCAGTGGGACAAAGGAATCTGTATTTTTTTTTTTTTGAGGGCAGTGTTGTGGGAAGCCGGCAGCCTCTCAGTGTCTGACAAGGCCACATTGCCCTGCTCAGCACTGGATATTAGGGGTGCTGCCTTATGGTTGGTCATGTAATATCTCTTGCCTCTATGAACCCATGTGCCTTTCCTCCTATAGGAGACAATACACTCACTGCATTTGTGACAAGTTCCTGTGGTACCCTGATGATAGCTGGTTGGTTAAGCCAATGACGGGGCAAGATTTCCTAAAAAGGAAACTCCCTAAAACAGGCTACAGCCCGAGGGGACCCCTGATCTGAAATACTGGGGACTCACGCCCCTTGGAAACCGAGGCACAGACCTCTGGCCACATAGGCCAAAAAGCCTGGCTATGAGAAACTGATGCACTTGCCTAAGGGCCCTGCTGTGAATAGTCTCCTTGAAGATTAAAAGTCTTCAGGCCTTGAGAGTTCCAGTAAGAGG
Source organism: Aselliscus stoliczkanus (assembly GCA_033961575.1). Lineage (NCBI taxonomy): Eukaryota > Metazoa > Chordata > Mammalia > Chiroptera > Hipposideridae > Aselliscus > Aselliscus stoliczkanus. The sequence continues at coordinate 20,903,747 of CM066737.1, forward strand.
CAGCTCGCTGACCATGGGGAATGTTAATCAACAGCCTTGTTTGAATTATATCACCTTGTGCCTTGTTGCAGCAACAGATACTGAAGCTTTGACTGAGAAACAGATGCAGCCCACTGTAGGATAGGAGAGGTGTGAGGCCCCCTTTTGATTGCTAGGTATTGTATTTACATAGGAATAGATTTTAGATGCTTTTACCCTAAACACAGCCACTCCTACTCTTTTTAGTATAGCTCAAGTACACGCCCTGTGAGTTTTATGTTTGTATTTAGCTGCTAGGATTAAGGATAATTTCTAGATAGTCAAGATAGCTATAGTAAACATTCTTTAGACAATATGTAAAAATATGTCAATCCTTAACATAAGATAGTCATGATAAACATTCTTTAGGTGATATAGAGACACTAAGTTTGGGTTTCATAGTAATTATCATAATAAAAGACAAGATAATCCTTTAACGGAAGAGTAAGTCACAGTACTCCCTGGAGAGAGCAATTGCAGGGGAGAAAAGACTGTGAAAATCCTGGGAAATAGAAACCACCAGACTCATGTGCAAAAGTCCCTATAAAGCAGACATGTTATTACATTAAAGAGTGACACTTCTGTGAAACTCTTTCCGGTGTCTCCACTCTCTTCTTTTTTCCTCGCCGACTCCGTCCCACCTGAGGGAATCCCTGGACTCCACGGAGGCTGGACCCCCGCACAGTGTCACTGGCCCTCATATGTGGGACCCGAACCGGGGCCGCTGGTGTCCCAAACCAGTGCTTAACCACTGTGCCACTCGGCCGGCCCGGAATCTGTATTATTAAAGTACCCAACCTGTTTCTGATGCAGGTGGACCAAGGTCACACTTAGAAAAATAAATTGAGGACCGGCCAAGTGATGCGATGGTTAAGCACTGGCTTGGGAAGCCAGCGGCCCCAGTTCAGGTCCCACATATGAGGGCCAGCGACACTGCCCTCAAAAAAAAAAGAAGAAAGAAAAAGAAATTGATTTATAACCTTTCACTCCACTCCAATTTCTGCCAACATCTGGGTCATCTCAATATCCACAAGAACAAAAATCCAATATTAGAACCACTTAGTTCCTTAACTGCTGTACCTGTAATTGATGTATTACATCTTAGATTCGCTTTTTTTAATTAAAGTTTTTCGGGGTGACAATGGTTAGTAAAGTTACATAGGTTTCATGTGTACAGTACTGTAATACATCATCTATATATCACTTTGTGTTCACTACCCAGAGTCAGTGGGTGACAAGGTGGCCGAGTGGTTAAGGTGATGGACTACTCAGACTTTGTTTGTATCTGTTCTGTGAAAATAGACCAACGGACTTTAAATATTTTTTTACTTTGCCAGCTGGCATGATATGAAGTTTTATCAAGTTTTATCTGTAGACAGTGGTGGAGAGACATTGCAGGAAGGACTTTTACTTCCTGTTTCCTGGATGCTCACTCTACAGGTATCTGCCAAGCTCCCAGCTTTCCTGATGCTTACCTTCTGCAGCACTGGCTTACTCAATGCACAGTGGGTAGCAGCTTCCTTTGGCACCACCCTTGGGTGGTTCTGTAGTAAAGTGTCTCTGGTGAGACACTTCCCCTGTAACAGGAACCAGCACCCTAGAGAGGCACATTTTCAGCAAGTTCCAGAGGGTGGATGTCCAGCAAGTTGCACTGACTCAGCACCACAGCAACTTCTCTAACAAGGCCTGCATCTCAGCAGTGAGTGGAGAGGCAGAGTATCACAGCTCTAGGGAACTGAAAAATATACGTTATTTTTATATAGCCTACTATTAGATACTATATCTGTTATTCCTATATCATTTTAGAGTTCCCTTTATTTCTTACTAGCCAATCCCTCATTCCTCCAATGCCATTATTGATAGTAGTTCTTTTTTCTCACATTCACCGAAAAATACTTTAAGGTGCACATCTAAATAAGAACATTTGTTTTTTACCAAACCACAATACCATATGTGAATGAAAAGGGGGCTATGTATGGTCCGGTTCAGGTCCCACATATGAGGGCCAGTGACACTGCCCTCAAAAAAAAAAAAAGAAAAGAAAAAACAATAGGGGGCTATGACCTGACAAGCTCAGGGAGGCCACACGGCAAGCCTGAAAAACTCAGTCACCATACAGGATGGTCTCATCATGAATTCCTAACTGGGTAGGTCATGGTGGGTAGTCATGTCCCAGGCCTATAGCTTCCTTAGCAAAGATCAATCATTACTTTCAGAGAGCTCTGTCCATTGTTCTCATGCACTCTCATGTAAAATAAATGCAGAATTTTGCAGTCCACAGCTAGCATGTAGCTTCATAGTCATCAGAGACCCATGATTCTACTCTCCTGTTACATTGCCATCCTTAGCTTCCTGCCTCATAGTTCAAAATGACCATTTATGTGAAGTTGGATTAGGCAAAATTTTTTAGATATCACATCAAGTCTACAAACAATGAAAGAACAGAATAGATAAATTGGTCTTCATCAAAATTTTTTTAAATCATGCTTCAGGGCCGGCCAAGTGGTGCGGTGGTTAAGCGCTGGCCTCAGAAGCCAGTGGCCCCGGTTTGGGTCCCACATATGAGGGCCAGTGACACTACCCTCAAAATAATAATAATAAACTAAAATAAATTTTTTAAAAAATGTTGCTTCAAAGTACACCATCAAGAAAGTGAAAAGACAACCCACAAAATGGAAGAAAATATTTGCAAATCATAAATCTGATTAAGGACTTTTATCCAAAAAGTATAAAGAACTCTTTTAACTCAATAATTAAAAAGACAACTAAAAATGGGCAAATTACATGAATAGACATTTTTGCAAAGAAGAAATAGAAATAGCTAATAAGCATAAGAAAAGATGTTCCACATCATTAGCCTTCAGGGAAATGCAAATCAAAACCACAATGAGATTGCACTTCACACCAACCAGGATGGCTATAATCAAAAAGTCAGATAATGGGCTGGCCAAGTGGCACAGTGATTAAGAGCTGGCTTGGGATGCCAGCAGCCCTGGTTCAGATCCCACATATGAGGACCAGTGACACTGCCCTCTAAAAAAAAAGTCACATAATAACTAGTGTTGGTGGGGATGTGGGGAAACTGAAAACTTTGTACATTGCTGGTGGGAATGTCAAAGAGTGCAGCTGCTGTGGAAATCAGTTTTGCAGTGCCTCAAATGGTAAGCATAGTTATATGGCCAAACAATTGCAACAGAAAGTAATATGTGTCCACATAAGGACTTTTACACAAATATTCATAGCAGCATTATTCATAATAGCCCCAAAGTGAAAACAATCCACATGTCCATCAGCTGATAAATGCATAAATAAAATGTTACAACCAAATATTATTCAGTCATAAAAATGAAGTACCACTACATGGTACATCATTGATAAACCTTGATAACATTATGTGAAGTGAAAGAAGCCAGTCACAAAAAGATCATATATTGTATGATTCCATTTATATGAAACGTTCAGACTAGGCAAACCTGTAGAGACAGAAAGTAGAACAGTAGTTGTCTAGGACTGGGGTGGGGGTTGAGGAGAAATGGGGAGTGACTGCTAATGGGTATGAGGGTGTTTTTGAGGGGGGTAGGTTGAAGAAAATTTTCTAAAATTGATTTGGTGATCGTTGTG